>OX638397.1:22423777-25097683 GCA_951813805.1 Limnephilus auricula
AGGTTCCATATCACACCATTCTGAGGAGCATTCTTCCCAATTTTGATGGTACATATTTCACCATTTTGATAAGTGCAATTATTGGCATGTTGGGTTGAATATTTCCTAGTTATAAAGTGCATTTTTCAGCTTTCTGGGGTGCATATTTCACTTTATTAAGGTGCATTTTTTATGCTTTCTCGGGTCATATTTCACCTTTGTGCGGTTCCATAATACACCATTCTCAGGTGCATTATTCACCATTTTGATGGTGCTTATTTCACCTTTAATAGGTAAATAGTGCAAATTAAATGGTGCAATTTAAAGCATTCTGGCGTGAATATTTCACCATTATAAGGTGCATTTTTCAGCTTTCTGTGGTGCATATTTCAAGCTTGTAATTTGCATTTTTTTAAGCATTCTCGAGTGCATATTTCTCCAATAAAAGGTTCTAAAAACACCATTCAGAGATGCATTTTTCACCATTTTGATGGTGCTTATTTCACCTTTAATAGGTGCAATTTAAAGCATTCTGGAGTGAATATTTCACCATTATAAGGTGCATTTTTCAGCTCTCTGTGGTGCATATTTCACCCTTATAAGGTGCATTTTTTTTAGCATTCTCGAGTGCATATTTCACCAATAAAAGGATACATAATTCACCATTCTGAGGTGCATTTTTCACCATTTTGATGGTGCTTATTTCACCTTTAATAGGTTCAATTTAAAGCATTCTAGTGGGAATATTTCATCATTATAAGGTGCATTTTTCAGCTTTCTGTGGTGCATATTTCACCCTTATAAGGTGCATTTTTTTAAGCATTCTCATCTGCATATTTCACCAATAAAAGGTTCCATAATACACTATTCTGAGGTACATTTTTCACCATTTTTATGGTGCCTATTTCACCTTTAATAGGTGCAATTTAAAGCATTCTGGAGTGCATATTTCATCATTATAAGGTGCATTTTTCAGCTATCTGTGCTTGATATTTCACCCTTATAAGGTGCATTTTTTTAAGCATTCTCGAGTGCATATTTCACCGATAAAGGGTTCCATAAAACACCATTCTGAGGTGCATTTTTCACCATTTTGATGGTGCTTATTTCACTTTTAATAGGTGCAATTTAAAGCATTCGGGAGTGAATATTTCAACATTATATGGTGCATTTTTTAGCCTTCTACAATGCATATTTAACCATAAGAAGGTGTATTTTCAGGTTCCATAATACACCATTCTGAGGTGCATTTTTCACTATTTTAATGGTGATTATTTCACCTTTAATAGGTGCAATTTAAAGCATTCTGGAGTGAATATTTGACCATTTTAAGGTTCATTCTTCAGCTTTCTGTGGTGCATATTTCACCCTTATAAGTGCATTTTTTAAGCATTCTCGACTGCTTATTTCACCAATAAAAGGTTCTATAATACTCCATTCTGAGGTGCATTTTTCACCATTTTGATGGTGCTTATTTCACCTTTAATAAGTGCAATTTAAAGCATTCTGGAGTGAATATTTCACCATTATAAGGTGCATTTTTCAGCTCTCTGTGGTGCATATTTCACCCTTATAAGGTGCATTTTTTTTAGCATTCTCGAGTGCATATTTCACCAATAAAAGGATACATAATTCACCATTCTGAGGTGCATTTTTCACCATTTTGATGGTGCTTATTTCACCTTTAATAGGTTCAATTTGTTCTGTGGTGCATATTTCAAGCTTGTAATTTGCATTTTTTTAAGCATTCTCGAGTGCATATTTCTCCAATAAAAGGTTCTAAATACACCATTCAGAGATGCATTTTTCACCATTTTGGTGCTTATTTCACCTTTAATATGTTCAATTTAAAGCATTCTAGTGGGAATATTTCATCATTATAAGGTGCATTTTTCAGCTTTCTGTGGTGCATATTTCACCCTTATAAGGTGCATTTTTTTAAGCATTCTCAACTGCATATTTCACCAATAAAAGGTTCCATAATACACTATTCTGAGGTACATTTTTCACCATTTTTATGGTGCCTATTTCACCTTTAATAGATGCAACTTAAAGCATTCTGTTGTGCATATTTCACCGATATAAGGTGCATTTTTCAGCTTTCTACGGTGCATATTTGACGATAATATGGTGCATTTTTTTAAGCATTCTTGACTGCATATTTCACCATTAAGAGGTTCCATATCACACCATTCTGAGGAGCATTCTTCCCAATTTTGATGGTACATATTTCACCATTTTGATAAGTGCAATTATTGGCATGTTGGGTTGAATATTTCCTAGTTATAAAGTGCATTTTTCAGCTTTCTGGGGTGCATATTTCACTTTATTAAGGTGCATTTTTTATGCTTCCTCGGGTCATATTTCACCTTTGTGCGGTTCCATAATACACCATTCTCAGGTGCATTATTCACCATTTTGATGGTGCTTATTTCACCTTTAATAGGTAAATAGTGCAAATTAAATGGTGCAATTTAAAGCATTCTGCGTGAATATTTCACCATTATAAGGTGCATTTTTCAGCTTTCTGTGATGCATATTTCAAGCTTGTAATTTGCATTTTTTTAAGCATTCTCGAGTGCATATTTCTTTAATAAAAGGTTCTAAATACACCATTCAGAGATGCATTTTTCACCATTTTGATGGTGCTTATTTCACCTTTAATAGGTGCAATTTAAAGCATTCTGGAGTGAATATTTCACCATTATAAGGTGCATTTTTCAGCTCTCTGTGGTGCATATTTCACCCTTATAAGTTGCATTTTTTTAAGCATTCTCTAGTCTATTTTTCACCAAAAAGGTTCCATAATACACCATTCTGAGGTGCATTTTTCACCATTTTGATGGTGCTTATTTCACCTTTAATAGGTTCAATTTAAAGCATTCTAGTGGGAATATTTCATCATTATAAGGTGCATTTTTCAGCTTTCTGTGGTGCATATTTCACCCTTATAAGGTGCATTTTTTTAAGCATTCTCAACTGCATATTTCACCAATAAAAGGTTCCATAATACACTATTCTGAGGTACATTTTTCACCATTTTTATGGTGCCTATTTCACCTTTAATAGGTGCAATTTAAAGCATTCTGGAGTGCATATTTCATCATTATAAGGTGCATTTTTCAGCTATCTGTGGTGCATATTTCACCCTTATAAGGTGCATTTTTTTAAGCATTCTCGAGTGCATATTTCACCAATAAAAGGTTCCATAATACACCATTCTGAGGTGCATTTTTCACCAATGTGATGTTGCTTATTTCACCCTTAATAGGTGCAATTTAAAGCATCCTGAGAAGAATATTTGACCATTATACATTTTCAGCTTTCTGTGGTGCATATTTCACCCTTATAAGTTGCATTTTTTAAGCATTCTCGAGTGCATATTTAACCAATAAAAGGTTCCATAATACACTATTCTGAGGTACATTTTTCACCATTTTTATGGTGCCTATTTCACCTTTCAAAGGTGCAATTTAAAGCATTCTGGAGTGAATATTTCATCATTATAAGGTGCCTTTTTCAGCTATCTCTGCTGCATATTTCACCCTTATAATGTGCATTTTTTTAAGCATTCTCGAGTGCATATTTCAAGTGCAATTTTAAGCACGTTGGGTTGAATATTTCACCATTATAATATGAGGTGCATTTTTAAGCTTTCTGTGGTGCATATTTCACCCTTATAACAGCCCTCTCCGTTGAGATACAAATTTCAACGGAGAGGACTCACGAATCCATTACATCCGTCATAATTTTCAATGATTTTTTTGAAACGGCCGTGGATGCGACGCTTAATATTGACCCTCAGCCGATATGGGCACTTTTAATAGATGAATAGTTAATGTTTGACAGTATCTAGTCAAAAGATTGCGCCGTTTCATTTGATTTATTGTGTCATAATTACGGTGGCAGTTTATTCGTGAATAAAATCCTGCACGCATTAAAGTTAGTGCTTACGAATAAAAACGCAATAAGGATTATTAATTTAACTACCGGCAACCCGGGCGTTAATTGTGGTAAATAATTCTATAATGTGATTAGTTCTAACAATAATTTAGTTGTCTATGGGCTCTTCGCGTCACTTGGTCTCGTTTCCAAGATGTGCCAAAGGTAGATGGAGTCATTATAATTCTAGAGCTCCGCAGACAAAACCTAGCTTTCAGTTATAAAAAGCGTTAGTCTTCCAAACTATAATTATAAATTACGATTCGTCAGTAAACAGCCACTGTGATTCAAATAGCCTGAATTTTTTAATAATCATCTTGTATTACTGGAGAGTACTGGTACCACCCAGTTCTTACAAATCATGAATAGTTCTGTAAATGACGTAAGAGATAATATTACATCTAGTAAGTTACCTGCCTCACTAGACAATGTCTGTCCTGAGACGGGTAAGACGATAAGTAAGTAATTAACGTAAGTGAGTAATTAAAGACGTCGGTAAGGTTATTATTTCTCAGAAGCAATAACAAGGGAGTTTTTATTTCACTTTTTTCAGCAGTGATTATGACATGTGATGAAATGTTTCCTCGGAAAAAAATTTCTAACTAATATTCATACTAATTAAGGAATTATTGAAATATTTTAAACAACCAGTAAGTTATAGGACGGGTTGTTTCACAGAATTCGATCGGTTCATAAAATTTCAAACATAACATTCATGTTCTGTGAAAACTCTATTTATGTTCTACTATAAGTTAATAATGTACCTACATGTTTTTTTTTACTTGCTTTTATAAAAAAATATCGTATTCACATATAATATACCATCAATGTATATGTATAACTACTTGGGACGTGTGGAATTGCACCGTCCTTCACACATCCCAGAATAAAAAGATAAAAAAATTCTATTAACAAATTTCATGTTGCCTACCGTAAACCTTCGATAGTTTTCAATAGGGCACAAAAATGCACGGAGAAAAATTTTATTCTAAAATACAATCATTTTATTGGTAAAAACGGTTAAAAACGGGACTCAAGTTCTTACGAAAAAATTTTCAGGGTTTAATGTTTATTGTCGGGAACATGTAAGAATTATTTTTGTTGGTATACGTAATTTCGTAAGTATGCCAACAAATTATTCTTAAATTTTCCCGCTAATAAACATTGAAACACTGTTAATTTGTTCTTAAGAACTTCAGTCCCGTTTTTAATCGTTTTTACGAATAAAATGATGGTATTTTAGAATAACATTTTTCTTCGTGTGGATTTAGTGGTTGAGATGTGTTTATTGCTTTTTGGCGTTTTAAATCATATACGGTGCAAGATTTCCAACTATCCGGAACCAGGGGGACTGTGAAACATCAAAAAATGGAATTTTGTGAATATTAAATTTCTCGGAAAGCAGAATATTAAAACAACAACTATTATTTAATATTCACGTGTGCGTTGACAGGCAAAATAATTACGTAGTTTATAAGTGGAACAAATTCACAATTCACGAATATGTTAGCAATACTGGAAAAATATGACATTGTACGAACATGAACACATTTCATAGCTTTGTTCCAAATATTTATTTTCAGACGAAGCGGATCCACTCTGATATGGAGATCTTCCAACTGGCACATTTAAGCTTTTGCTAAAATATATAAAACATCTGGGTCAGGGGGGAAAATTTTTGATGGAATAAACAATTTGGTAGGCGGGTGTGGGTACCGCTGCCACGGGAACCATTTATTGGATAATCAACACCCTTGTCATAGGTAACTCTAAGTGGTGAATTAGCAGGGGTGCCCGGGTTCATAGGGTGAGGTTTTGAAGGGTCTAGGCGGTGAATACGTCTGCCTACTAGTGGCAGGCTAGACTGGGAGAGACTGGTTGAGGAAGACCTTTTGAAATCTCCAGCAGGGCTCTCTCCGACTATCACCTTGCACCGTAGTGAAAGGGATGGAATCATTCGTCCGTCACTCCTGGACACACTGACCCCCAGGTGCCTATCCGTCCATCATTCCTTTTTCCTTCACAAAACACCCTCTCCTTCCTTTCCTAAAAGGAACCAAACACAAAGCATCCCCAAAGATGACATAGACCCTTATGTGAATTATTTTCTTCAGGGCCTCCTGTGTGGAGCTTTTGTAAAAATATATATATTTATAATTTTTTTTAAATATAAATAAAAGTACAATTATTATAATTTGAAAAAAAAAGAGAACATACTGCTTTAGCAAATCAATCATTGACGGACATTGTGTTTTTTTCAAAAGTTTGTGATTTTGATATTAACTAAAGAAAAACCATCAGCAAGTCCTAAAATTCAGACTTCATTGTGCCACCGGGACAATTCTGGCCTTCAAGGGTGCAATCGGGACAATTCTTAATAAATATGGTAGAAAAAACATTATTACAATAGTTTCCTAAATAAACTTATTAAATAAAATTGAATCCGTCACGAATTGGTGGTGGAAAATACATAAATATCTACATTATAATATTAATGTTGTGTTGCGTTGTTCATATAAACATGAAATAGCGCCGTTTATGTAATTAATTTAAAAGAAACATTAAAATTTCATTTCGTCATTTGGTTATTTTTGATCTTACGTGCTGCGATATAAGATTCCAAATCAGGAATTACACTGACTAGGCTTTGAAAGGTTTAATTAAATGAATCCGATTGTAGAAAAAAGGTTTTATCAGCTCTTTTCTCAATGTCCTGTAAGTATAATCATTACTGTCTAACGATAGTCCTTACTTGCCAATCTGCTTCAAATCATGCCCAGAGGACGTCATTTCGTTTGCTCCTCTCCTCGTCCATTGGCAAAATGTAGGGTCCATTCACACATCCTTAGCACAGTCCAGGGACCTCTCTGCCGGACCCTGAACAATGATAGACTAGATTAGAGACGTTACATTAGCAAATGATGGACTAAGGCCAACATAGGCCCAGTTGGGAGACATTGATTTGATAATGACGTGATAATCATATTTTATTTGGAGCAATATAGAACAAAAGAGAATGAATTTTATCATTTTATTATTATTATAGATTTATGACCGCCAAAGCAAACTTCAAAAATACAATATTCAAACGTGGTATATGAATAAATATAATATATAGGGTTCTCCTAGTGAGGTGTTCACGAAACATATAACATTACCCACCCTCAGTTTCACCTTCTCAAACGTACCTTACACACGATATAATAAAAAGTTCAAAATTATACTATTATGTACATACATTTATAATTATATGAACACTGTAATATTATATGCATAGAAAATAATTAAATTAAATTAAATATTAACCGTTAATATCTCTTTAGGTTCGTTACGTTAAAAAAATCGACTCAGGTGGTGCTAATAATATCTATCATCAAAAAACACGTCCTCATTCTACCTCCATTTCTATTAACATCAGACATGAAACAATATAAGCAGATTTAGAGAAAGTGAATACAAAGATTTCTCTTGACATTTAAAAGTTTGCAATAGGTAGTCCAGTATAATTTGAAATAATTCTATAAAATAGAAAACCGCCAGTTAATGTTCTGCCAATTTTTTAAATCACATACGTCGGGGTCACCAATATGATGTTCGTAGTCGTTGGATCAACAGTCTTTATGTTGTTCTGGTTTTGAAATAATGAGAACTCCGATGGATTGGAAAAGGCTTTAAATTTTATTTTTAAAAAACAAATAATAAAATACACGATCAAAGTTAAATAATTGAGAAGATTGCGGGAATAAGAATTAAATGTCCTACAACGAGAGAAGTGGAAATCGGAATGAGTTGCTGAAAAGGTACGCGGCGCTGCTGTGCAAATCCAGTGTCGCCCGTGATTATATCTTATTATCTTAGTGGTTAACGTAATTTATTTTTGTTAGTGCTTATTCCCACAAAAGATATACAATAATTTTAATGTAGTAATATGTAAATATAATTACTAATATTAAGTGTGTTATAACTAAGGAAATATTAATAAAAAATAATATATATATGTAATGTATATATTTTGAAAAAAGAAAGAATGTTCTGGAAAGTATAGGATATTTGTAAGGATTAAATTAGGTACCTGTAGTTTTTTTCTTAAGAATGTCGTTTTTTATTTGGGTTTTATCATTAATCTTTCTGATTTCTGATTGAATTTTACGACCTGAATAACTTTGTTAATAAAAAAATATTATACTGTATATATAACGCTTTAGCGGAATCACTTAAAGGATTTGGAGTAAATAGTTATGGGTTAACGTACAAAATGTACTTAAAAAAAAAACAATTACAAATCCGTTTCCTGAAATTCAGGCAAAAAAGCATTCAATTATGTGAAGGCGATTACAAAAAAAATGTTCACTTAGTGTAACGTGCTCCCTATACATAGTAGGGTAGATTACCAATTAACGCTAGATGAATTCTGGAACATAGAATTTTATAAAAACCTGTAAACCACAACTACCCTACTAGGCATATAGAAGCACAAATGTTTATTATTAATATATTATCTCAAAATGTATACGGTGATAGAACAAAACAGCATAAAATTCCGGAAATATTTAATGCATTACCTGAAGACATTAAAAATGACACATCTTATTCAATAAATCAAAACAAAAGTTAGGTCATTCTACCTCCGTGGTACATGAAAACAAATAATATATTGGACAAATACCCTAGATCTGTGAAAAACCAATTATATTGTGGAGAAATACCTAGATCTGTTAACCATTGTTCAAAATAAAACAATAACTATCGTACATTATATTATCGTAATAATAAGCATTATAATATTTAGTTAAGTATTTTAATATTAAGTATTTTACTATTAAGTAAGTATTACGTATTACGCAATAAAATATTAAGTGAAGATTTATTTATATTATTAAATGAAAATATAGGAAATATTAGAGTTTTTTTTTAAATCAAACTCATTGTATTATTCGTACATGCAGCGTTTTTCCCTCTACAGACTGCTCACTTTATTTTATTACTTGACCGTGTAGCGTCACCGCATGCTCCTTCGGGATTCGGAATTATTGTGAGTAAAAAAACGTGTATAGCCGATATCCACTCAAGACGCCTAAAGATGTAAGTATTTCTACATACTATCCTCTTTGCATACTCACTTGAAAAAATAATCCCCTAAAATAGTATTTGAGGTGATGAACTGTCCACCGTATGAACTGTATGGGGGATGAATTGTCGGTGGATGAACTGTGGGCGGATGAATTGTCACCGGATCAATTATCTGGTAATCCAAAAAACATAATAAGTTAGTGATATTAAAAAATAAGTCCAAATACAAATCAGGTTAAGAAATAAAACTGTATATAAATTTGGATATGGGCATCTAAAAGAAAGTAAAAGAAAAACAATTGTAAAGCAAATATCGTGAGCATAATTCTAAAAGCTAACTATGTAAGACTAAATCCAGAAATGGCTCTTACGCGTTCATTGCTCAAATAATTGTTATCACCAAGTTCCACCTAACAAAGGATTCCAGCAGGTGATTTAAAGTACACGCCTTGCGGTGTTGGCGAAGCTTTTTCAATGAGCGCTAAAAGCTTTTAAGGAGCTTTTTTGTACTTTTATCATAGAAGAAGAAGGCTTTTGCGCTGCTGTAATGAAGCCCCTCATTACCGACGCCCCGGGTGTCAACTCTGCTACCCGCTACGCCTCGAGGAACCTTTTCACGGGATTTTAGAAGGTTTTCAAAATAGTACGGTATCTCTATACGAGTTCTAACATACGTACTAGCGTGATCATTGTGTTGACACGTTTGTAATCCTGGGTTCTCCTAAACCAATGAACACGTAATCACCGGAAGTGTGGTTTTGAGAGTGAAAGATACTCTCAGTATCGCCCTGACGAAGGATAACCAACACGGAAACGATGCTTGAAATACCTTTAGCCGTTTTTAGATTTTCACGGCCAAAAGCATTTTCGTTGTTTGTTTTTGGGATGTTATGCCGTGTTGTGTTACCTCCTTCTTTTGCCGACGTTTCGGACAGCGTTGCAGTGTCCATCATTAGGGCAGATCCGGCATCTATATTGACTGAATTATAGTATCAAGTAATATCCCACCTTCCACGTCCTTATTCGTTTCCCTTCCACACTTCCTTCAGCTTCGCCAAATTGGACCATCACCAATTAGAATTGATCCCATTTAGAGTCTTGTGCGGTATTCACATACAAAACTCATGCCAATAGAATTGATTATATACTTAAAAAATGCAATAAGCGATAATTGTTTAATGAAACACTAGTATATATTGAATAATTCGGCGGGTAACAGATGAGGCGCCGTAGCTTAATGGTAGAGCTCTCGACCGGCAATCGAAGGGGTGCGGGTTCGAGTCCCGTCGGCGACATGTATCTTTTCTCGGGAGGTTTTTTCAATATGGAGGAGTGTTTCAGGCTAATAATTATTGCTTATAACAATTAAAAAAGAAATTCAATTCGTGGAAATGTCAATCAATCTGAGCAGAAGTGAGGAAAAATGGACCACATATTGGGGCTCTTAAATACGCCCACAACATACTTCTATGATTTTATCTCTGCAGTGACACGAGTTGAGGTTTAGAGTAAAGCGAATGATCAAAGGAACAGGAGTGGGTTAAGTTTAACAAGTCTAAAAATTATTATGACTCATTATAATGTAATGCTTTCTTTGGTCTAAATATATATCAAAAAAAAATTTGCGGCATGCAAAAAAGAGAGAACATTCTCTGATGGTCATTTTTGCAACCATAAGATTCGCATGCTGACAATTTTTTTTGGTAAATCAACAGTTTTCAATGTGGGAAATTCACACAAAAGAGAACTTTATTAAGGCCAACGAAAACTCGTTTCAAATTACTAATAAAATGTCATTTGATTAAATAGAATATTTTTTTAAATCAACGGTCATTCATTTAGTGTTGAAATTCTGCCTCATATCAATATATTTGTGCCAGAATCTTATATTCGGGAACGTCGCCATAACAAATTGTAATTTCAAGCGAGTCACAAATCTGTATCCGAATTCACCGGTGGGAAAAGCGACTACTTGAACACGATGGACGTTCAGTTTGATATATTCCTTAAAACCTTAGATAAGTTTGCAAAGATTTTATGTACTCATCCAGTGTGACCCACATTATTAAATAATTTTTATTGGAAGGAATTTGACAACAAAATCTTTATTTTCGCAATTAAGTCGTAATTATTATGTACACAAATATACAAGAATTAAATAAGTAGTCATTGAGTTTAAACTTAACACTGCCAGGGGTGCTAGCATAGTCCATCGATAAGGATCGGTAGGATAATTGTCGGTAACTTCTCATCGTTCCCTAGGACAACTGCAGATCGCAAACGAATAGGTGACAGTTCACAATGACTAAGTGTCCCTAATATATTCGATATCAACTGTTGTTTGTACGTTAGCGATCTACAGTTGTCCTAGGGAACGATGAGAAGTTACCGACAATTATCCTACCGATCCTTATCGATGGACTATGCTAGCACCCCTGATCCCCTTAGTAGACCCTCGTTAACCATCAATATTCACATTAAAAACTTTGATTGCTTGAAAGTGTATTGTTTTGTGTTTGTTCACCGGATCTGCAGCAAAACCGAGGAAACGATTATAGTCCATGTTGCTTGACTCATTGCAATGATGACAATTCAAACACAAGAAATGTTTTTCTTTATTGAATTGGGTAGATTTTGTTAAAAAAACTATTTTTATTGTAATTAGCCAAAGAATTATGTAATATTAAAGACTTATGATTTTCTTTTATAAATAAAAAAAAAAAAAAAAAAAAAAAAATATATTAAAAAAAACAACTTCTATCTTATATATAAAGGACTGAGAGTGTTTTTCTCCAAGTCAACACATATCATTAGGTGCGCATCTATTAGTGTTCCTGATTCCAGAAATAATTAACGGAAAATACGCGTTTTAATCGATAACGCATCGCTAAACGATTGTATTACAACGAAACGTCTTGGCTAACCTTTATTCCCATATTGCAATAACGCAACTTTTACAGGCATTGGGGATATTTCTCAACGCATCAAAGGAATGACTAATTTAAAGTTTGAGTCTCGTTTTAATAATACAACATCTTTCTCCATTCGACCCTTAGTCCAACCGAATTTTTAATAATTTAGTTTAACCCAATTGCAGGCATCATAAATAGATATGAATTCCTTGTCTTATCTAGATGAATTGCTACTCGCCTACTTAAAATTTCCACATCCTAAAGGTTATCGATGCAATCGTTAGCGCTAATATTTTTGGCCAAATCCTATTAAATGGTAAGGTAAAGGGCACTCAATCATTATCGAGTGCAATCGATACCAGGCCCGCTGGTACAGTCAATCGATAAGGATCCATCGTTCCTTAGCATGATTGCAGATTGCCAGCGAATACGTAACAGTTCACAATAACTAAATGTTCTTAATATGTTTGACTTAAGCTATTATTGTTTGTATTTTAGCGATCTGCCTAGGGAATGTCCAAGGGATGTCCTAGGGAACGATGAAAAGTTACCGAAAGTTACCATATCGATAGATCGACCGAGCTAGAGGGCCAGTTTAGGGTACGTAATAATAGGAAATGCACCTACTCGCAAGCAAAACAACTTAACTCGCAGTAGTTACTCTTAAACAAAATAACGTAACTCGCAACCAAACAAAGGTATTTCGTACACCGAGTTTCTATATACGTTTTTAATCTTATTTTTCACGCAAACTTTAATTTATTCATATAATACCTAATGATTATTTAGTTCAGCTTAAGTAGACATATACAATCAACTTACAAACATTGGCAGTGTGTGTGAAGCTCATCGTTAGATTCACTTTGAAAATGCGGAGGCCGTGAAAACGCCCGCGCTTCAATGGCTTATATAGGAAGCAGGACTGTGCCCTTTACTGTAAAACATGCCCTTGTTAAAAGATGGACCAAAGCTGTAAAAATGTAATCGTTAATAGTGTGGTTTTCAACCTGTGTAATTGCATTTTAATTTCTTGACAATTAAAAGTTGAAAAAGGTAGGAGGTATTACTTTTCGACTGACCCTGATTGAACTTGTTTGGAAAATTGAAGCTTTGATAACGCAGCGCTCAATCGAGGTAACCATTTTGCACGATTTTTAACTAATTGAAATATTAATTTCTTTATAAAGCCCTACTGAAGCGATATACATACGAGATTTATAGGCAGAAAGTTCGTAGCATAGCAAAGCTTCAGAAAATATAGAATAGTAGGTATTAAAACTTGAACAGCTAAGCGTGAGTGGTGAAAAACAGATAAAAAGTTGAGTTGGGCTTAATTTATATTTTTAACTGGTAAATACTGCGGGTACATGACCAATAATGCGCGTAAATAAATAATTTTGTAAAACAATTGTATCAAGACAATTTGGATTTATACGTGATATAAAAATAAAAAAAATTCAAAATTAAAAAAGAAAATAAATAAATTATTATTATTGTGACTTTTTTTTAAAGTTCTACAACCGATTAATTATCCAATTACTTTAAAATTCTCATTTTGACAATTTTAACATTGAGTCTAGTTTTTTTACTGTTAGATATGAAATTAAACAATTTTTTATTCACTTTGTTCAATTTGTTTATTTACACCAGGACAGGTTTCGTCCTACTACGGACATTTTCAGACTGGCCAGTCTGAAAATGTCCGTGAACTAAATAATTTTTTTATAACTAACTAATCGTCTGACCATTTCCCCGTATACGAGAGCATGATCTGCCATCATTAAAACAAACCTTCAGTTTTCCAAATAATTATTAAATAGTAAGTGGAACTTAAACGTATCACTGTTTAGCAAACGCTGACTTACCGTATGTACTGCAACGTTTTAGTTCTTCAAAGAAAACATTAAATTATTGCAGATACTATCATGTTAAATGATGTATCAAAGAATACACCAATTATTCGAGTAATTTAAAATGATTGGAACAGTTTAATATATATTAACTACAGAGGTAAAGTTGAAAAGGAATGAAAATGAAGAACAGGAATGGCGGTCTTAAGCACTTAACGAGTAGTGCTATGAAGTTAAAGGTGAAGGATAAATAATAATTGATTGATAATAATTATTAATTATTAATTAACCCCATTATTATAAGTTTTTTAAAAATATTATGTTCTTTTGGAGTACTGACTTACTTGTCATTTTAAAATGTAAGAAAATAGTAGTACCGGGCATTTCAATTAAAAGAGGGATTTTTCAAGGAGATTAATTGAGTCCTCCTTGGTTTTGCTTAGCATTGAATTTCAGAATTCCTAAAGTGTTAATTAAAAACAGGTTTAGAATAAAAATTAATGGTAATACAAGAGAGAGTGATACACCAGACTTTATGTCCGGGTTAAATTTTCCCCACAGGAAAACCTTAACCCTTCCACACACTTTTCCACAAATGATCATCTGGTAAATCCACGCTATGCAAGTGTATCATATGAGTATAATTAATACAAAACAATACAAGAACAACATGTAAACCTACCAGAGTACCAAATGGGAAAATAATTCATCGACACATTACACCTTTAAATTTATACGAGGAGAATGTCAACATTTTTATAATTACCAAAGGAATTATTAGATTCCTGTTCGAATAATATTATTCACGTAAAACACTTCAATTATCTCAACCAAACGTATGTTGACAAACTTTCGTCAAATGGTTAAGTATTGGAGAGTGGAGCGCAGAAAAAGAAGAATTTATGCTCGCCATTTAAGATGGTCATTAAAACTAAAAATTATAAGAAGCATGTTATCCAAGATACAAATCAATTGATGATTTATGTAGAAAATGTATGGCTTTTCCGGAAACTATAGAACATATTACATCTGGATTTTTTGTATTAGCGTCGTCCGAGTAAACATTTAGACATAATCAGGTTTTAAAAATAATTGGCCAAAGTTTGGTAATTAAACATAACTTGATTGACTGCCGTAATATAGTACCATATTATAAATACGAACCGAATTCATTTTTGGAAAATGAATTTTATAAAATATATTATGATAAAACTAAACTAACAGACAGAATAATTAGTCATAATAGACCCGATGTAGTTTTACATGCCAAAAAAAAAAAACTCATATCATTGATATTCCATATATCCCGAAAATTCCAAAAAAAGCCGCTTTCTGAAAAAGTAAGAAAATACTAGCAGTTAAAAACCCGCTCCACGGGCGGATTTTGGTTCTCCTTCGAAAAGTTTGAATGTTGGTGACCATTTATAAGCCTTCGCCCTTTTGCAAAACTAACAACTACTAATAACATAAAAATACAATATTATAATTTTAGACATCCTCTACATTAAGATCGTGAACGATCAGAGGAACCGTCTTTACTCCAACATAAATCATTTTATTAATTAATTAAAGAGAAAAAAGTTTCTTCTCCTAAGTGGTTCGCTGCGTTTCGTGACTTAGCAGAGGTGCCCGGGTTTATGGGGTGTGGTTTGGGGTGAGGTTTGTCTATTTCAATATATAATATAGATTATCACATGCATATCGCACGTTGAGCGGGTGATCATTGTGAATATCACGGTAGTAGCTCCGTTAAAAAGTACACGTACATTAAGGTGGGTCATTTTAAAAAAAGTGTTAATTTCAAATTCTAAGAGCGATAAAAGGGTGCCAAATGGGTTCAAAACGATGTGTTAAAATTTTTTTAATTTTCTGAAATGATCTTCTTCCTCCGGATTCACTTCACAATTTTGAAAAATTTAAATTTTAGGGCTTATTTCTAGTGTGTATAAAAGTTAATATGAATCTTTTTAATCATATTTTTTTGTAATCTTCCATAGCTAATGTAGTATATATTTACGAAATCATTTACAAAAAGTCCCAGTTTTGGTTATTGAAGGCGTGAGGTGGGGGGAGCACCGATTGCTCTAATACTGGAGAAAATATGGAGGAATTCCGCCGCAAAAGTAAAGTGCTGTTTGATATTTCGTCTTGCAAATGCAATGATTTCAGTAAATGTGACTGTCCTAGAGATCAAAAATACCTGTAAATGAATAGAGTTTCATTACTGACCAACGTACTACACGAAAAATGATAATAGGAAACGTGGATATCGTTTCAACAAAACAAATGAAAACTGCGTTGAAAGGGAAACTTTTGAGGCACAAATCCTTGTGCCCGTCTAAAAAGAAAAGCATAGGTAAGCCAACTACCTCTCTACTCGATATTTCCACGTCTTTTGCATCAAATGAATCCGATTGTATGATGTTTTCAAACCTAATGATATACCTCAAACGCTTCAGAAGCAGGCTGCGGTCAATATTGATCATTCCACACTGTTTCAAACTTGTGATAGATATGGAGTGTTGGATAAGGCAGTGGCAGCCATTGCCTCATCAGTTCTGTATGACATCAAGTCGAATATTCGAGCTATTGACAAGAGTAAACTTCACAGAGAATGAAAAAAACAATTGAAAATATTAAGGGCATAACACATTATATTTTTATGGCCGGAAACATAAAACATTAATTATCAGGAAAGGGAGGGGACGCAATACAGAGAATGACCCATTGAAGGGCATATTTCATTGATAAAAGAGCCAGACTTAATATATTTAGGTTTTATTGCACCAAACTCTGGCACGTCGAAAGTTATAAACCATTGCAATGGATAATTTGCTTGCTTCACATGGACGAGTTACCATTTCGGCATTTGTTCGGACATCTTGACGGTAAGACATCTGGACCTCAAACATATTCAGGCATAATAGGACTAGCTTTGGAAACCTCTGAAAAAAAGCTTATGGTTCATTTTCAGAAAATTGACGGAGAGTTGCATGAATTATTTACTAAAGACATGGATACAGATCAGTTATATTTGTTTAAAATAGTCTCTGCAGTTACGGTGGGGGAATTACCTAAAGATTTATGCCACAAATCTCCTGGAAAAATGTCTCATGCCAAATAGCTTACCAGTGCTAACCGAATTCTTCGTCTTTATGTTTCAACGGAAGCTCCTTCAGAGAATCTTTTTATTTTAGAAACGTACGTTGTTAAAGTTTATGCTCCGGCTTGGTTCAGCATTAAAACTCATCCCACCTGTAAAGATGGAGCACGTCACCTGTGGTAGTTAATCTCAGCGCCTAGATACTTATTAGCTGAACTAAAAACTATAATTGATTCAGTTATAGAAAGAAACAGTTACTTCGCACACCCCGAAAATTTATTGCTTGCAATGTTGACAGACCCTCACAAGCATATCCGAGAATTAGCTGCGCGCCATGTTCTAAAAGCACGCAGTAAGAAACTAAGTAAAACAGGGCTGTTCCAACTTCGAAACATAAACCTCGATGCATCATATTATTTATAAGAAAAATGTAACCGAACCCTTAATACTGAAGAATATATCGGACGAAGATCTTCAATTATTTTTAGCTGAAGGGGGAGAAGTTAGATTGCCTCTTCTGCAACTGCCATGTCATACCCAAGCAGTTAAAATAGGTTATTGAAGCCTTGACTACTTTATGTATGAAGTATGCAAGAGAAGGTCTTATTAAGTTGAAGATTGAGTCTCGCAAAATAATGCCGAAATTTGAGAGTAAGAAGGATTTTGCTGGTATTTGAATTAACCACCTTGAGATAGTTTGAATTATATTCATATATGTTTTTAATAAATAATTCGAAACATTCCCTCTATTTTGCGTTTTATTGTAAAATAGTTCATTTTTACTTGTTTATCTAACATTTTTTAAAGATTTAACAAGGGTGGGTTTTTCTCTAATATGTGAAATTTCAAAGTCAATCCGGAGGAAGAAGATGATATCCAAATATTATCAAAAAAATTACGCGCTTTTTCATCTTCATTTAACACCCTTTTATCACTATTAGACAAATCAAAACAAGAAAAAAAATTTCCCCATACATTCGTGACCTACATTAACGTACATGGACGGTTTCCATACAGTGTTGCGTCAGAGATTTACTCGGAATCGGGTATCTTAAATTTCAACCGTACAGGAATTCGGGTAATAATAACGTCAGATTATCAAATTTTATTCCACAGGTAAAATAATAATAAGAAAAATACGATAGTATGTATTGGCGCCACTTTCATTTGCGTATCGCAGGTTGAGTGAGTGATAAGTGTGAATATCATGGCAGTAGCTCCGTTGAAAATTGCTCGTTCACGGACGAGTAAGAACGGTTTCTATAAAGTGTGGCGTCAGAGATTTTCTAGAAGTCGGGTTCTTAAATTTCAACCAAAAAGTGTTTGGCATTCTCAGACTATAAAAATATTACCATTTGTTATTTCGGCTACTGGCATTATACCTCTCTCGTTCAAAATTTAGGCAAATTAGATTTTTTGTAGTTTTTACGAGGCTGATGGAACATTTTCACTTCTTCGGCGTACGGAAAATGATAAGCTTCCGTCGACACTCGAATTTTCGACAGGTTGAGGCCGCAAGCCTCTGCTTTTAATAATGTACTTGCTTGAAGTTCAATGTTTTGATGTATTGTGGATTGTCACGGATTTTTTGGAAAATCGTGATAATATTATAAACTATCGTATTTTGACCTGCCTGCAATTCGTATTGTTTATTTACATCCACCATTTTAAGTATGTATTATCTACTAAAATGACTGAAATTAGATCACACAATATGTAATTACAATCACACCGATTAAATAAACGGAGTCAAAATGACATTAATAAATTGATTAAATCGAAAATAAAGTAATGGACTGGTTTTTGATCTTATGAAGTCAATACACTACTTATTACTAAATGTAGAATCACTAATTGTTTGCTTTTGTTGTAGCATGACATAAATAACAATGGAATTTCCAAAGGATTTTCTAATTCACGGGAAAAACCGCCACTGGAATTTCTAAATTTTGTTTCGCAGCGTATAATAATTATTAAGTATCGTCTGGAATATTGATTTTAGAATCCAGTTTGATGTATTTCCGCAAATCGGAATTATCTAGGGTCAAATATTATCTATCTAGGGTCAGTTATAGCTGTTAAAGCATCTGCAATAGTGGAGACCGTTAGATTTGTATAAAACCTATGATGGATACACAATACACAATGGTTATAAAAAATAAAATTCCTATCAACATCATCAGCTGTTACTAAATTAGCATCACCAATAGTGGAAACCTTCAAATTTGTATAAAAATGATGATAATGGCTTGGAATGAGTGCTTCGCAAAGTGAAATTAAGTAATTGATTTTAGCTGAAGGAATAACTGGTGGGAGAAGGTATGCTGGGGACAGAATTAAAGACTGATCGGTCAGTGGTTGAGTGTGCATTAAGGTGGGTCACGAATGTATGGGGAAAAAAAATTCTTGTTCTTATTTGACTAATAGTGATAAAAGGGTGCTAAATGACGATGAAAAATCACCTAATTTTTTTAATAATATTTGGATATCATCTTCTTCCTCCGGATTGACTTTGAAATTTCACATATTAGAGAAAAACCCACCCTTGTTAAATCTTTAAAAAATATGAGATAAACAAGTTAAAATGAACTATTTTTCAATAAAACGCTAAATAGAGGGAATGTTTCGAATTATTTACTAAAAACATATATGAATATAATTCAAATTATCTCAAGGTAGTGTATTCAAATACCAGCAAAATCCTTCTTAATCTCAAATTTCGGCATTATTTTGCGAGACTCAATCTTCACCTTAATAAGAACTTCTCTTGCAGACTTCATACATAAAGTAGTCAAGGCTTGAATAACAGTCGTTACACCTCTTTCAACTGCTTGAGTATGACATGACAGATGCAGAAGAGGCAATCTACCTTCTCCCCCATGAGCTACAAATAATTGAAGATCTTCATCCAATATATTCTTCAGTATTGGGGGTTCGGTTACATTTTGCTTCCAAATAATATGATGCATCGAGGTTTATGTTTGGAAGATGGAACAGCCCTGTTTTACTTAGTTTCTTACTGCGTGCTTTTAGAAAACGATGCGCAGCTAATTCTCGGATATGCTTGTGAGGGTCAGTCAACATTGCAAGCAATAAATTTTCGGGGTGTGCGAAGTAACTGTTTCTTGCTATAACTGGACCAATTATAGTTTTTAATTCAGCTGATAAGTATCTAGGCGCTGAGATTAACTACCACAGGTGACGTGCTCCATCTTTGCAGGTGGTGTGAATTTTAATGTTGAACCAAGCCGGAGCATACACTTTAACAACATACGTTTCTAAAATAATAAGATTCTCTGAAGGAGCTTCCGTTGAAACATAAAGACTAAGAATTCGGTTAGCACGCGTAAGCTATTTGGCTTGAGACATTTTTCCAGGAGATTTGTGGCATAAATCTTCAGGTAATTCCCCCACCGTAACTGCAGATACTATTTTATGCAAATATAAGTGATCTGTATCCACGTCTTTAGTAAATAATTCATACAACTCTCCATCAATTTTCTGAAAATGAACCATAGGCTTTTTTTTACAGATTTCCAAAGCTAGTCCTATTGTGCCTGAACATGTTTGAGGTCCAGATGTCTTACCGTCAAGATGTGCGAACAAATGCCGAAATGGTAACTCGTTCATGTGAAGCAAGAAAATTATCCATTGCAATGGTTTATAACTTTCGACGTGCCAAAGTTTGGTAGAATAAAACCTAAATATATTTTGAGTCTGGCTCTTTTATCAATGAAATATGCTCTTCAATGCGTCATTCTCTGAATTGCGTCCCCTCCCTTTCCCTGATAATTAATGTTTTATCTTTCCGGCCATCAAAATATATTTGGGGGTTTTTATAAAACTATGTGTTGTGCCCTTAATATTTTCTCTTGTTTTCTTTCGTTCTCTGCGAAGTTTACTCTTGTCAATGACTGGAATATTAGACTTGATGTCATACAGAACTGCTAAGGCAATGGCTGCCGCTGCCTTATCCGACACTCCATATCTATCACAAGTTTTAGACTGTGTGGAGTGATCAATATTGACCGAAGCCTGCTTCTGAAGCGTTTGAGGTACAACATTAGGTTTAAAAACATCTTTACAATCGGATTCATTTGATGCAGAATACGTGGAAATATTGATTAGAGAGGTAGTTGGCTTACCTGTGCTTTCCTTTTTAGACGGGCACAATGATTTTTGCTTCAAGAGTTTTTTTTTCAACGCAGTTTTCATTTGTTTTGTTGAAGCGATATCCACGTTTCCTATTATCATTTTTCGTGTAGTACGTTGGTCAGTAATGAAACTCTATTCATTTACAGGTATTTTTGATGTCTAGGACAGTCACATTTACTGAAATCATTGCATTTGCAAGACGAAATATCAAACAGCACTTTACTTTTGCAGCGGAATTCCTCCATTTTTTCTCCGGTATTAGTGCAATCGGTACTCTCCCCGCCCTCACCTCACGCCTCCAATAATCAAAACCGGGACTTTTTAAAAATTATTTGGTAAATATATACTACATTTGCTATGGAAGATTACAAAAAAATGGTTAAAAATATTCATAGTAACTTTTTTATATACACTAGAAATAACCTCAAATATTGAAAATTTTCAAAACTTTGAAGTGAATCCGGAGGAAGAAGATCGTATTAGAAAATTTAAAAATTTTAAACACGTCGTTTTCAACCCATTTGGCACCCTTTTATCGCTCTTAGAATTTGAAATTAACACTTTTTTTAAAATGACCCGCCTTAGTGTGCATCGCGTTTGGGTATCACCCAGGCGTTCCGTGTTCGATTTCTTGGCTGGCTAAGTCCTCCATCACAACACAAGCAAGATCTTCCGCTTGGTGTGGATGTAGTAGGAGATTTTAGATGTTGTTGGGTTATTCGTAACCCGGGAATGTTTGTCTTTCTTTATAAAAAAAGCATCTTGTCTACTTCTTTGGTGCTGTTTCTTAACGTTGATTGTTAGGTAATCTCCGTCAAAATGGTTTTACAAAATACCATAATTGGGCTTAACTTAGTTACTTTTAATTTTTTCATATTTCGCCATATAACAGTTTCATTATTTTCATTGATATTTAAATTCTTATCCACCAGGTTTGACAGATTTTTCAGTAAAATAATTTTTCTGAAATCTATTACTTAACCCCATACAGATGCTCTTTTTTGCCAATTGAAAAACAGGAACCCATTGAGGTGGTATAAAAATTGATCTTGATTTAAGTGTCTTTTTTTGTTTGTTTCTTAACAACAGAATGCATCGCATCACTCATTTTGAGTGTTAGACACTTGAGACTGATGCTTGGAATATTTAATTCAGTGACACAACAAATAAATAAACTCACTATGTACTTATTTTAATTTTGGCCAAAACAATTGACCGCATAAAATATCAACTCTCTTCCGGTACAATAGTTTTTTAGGAATTCAAGAATGCACGAACCGATTTCGTTACTTCCACGTGTTTCCAACCCTTCATGCCACATGTAAAGTTAAATGATAGTTAAAGTAGAATAATTATGTATAATTGTATAACTTGTCAATATATAACCACCTGTATGTAAAATCTTTTTCTTATTAATAAATAAAAAAAAATAAAAAAAAAATAAAAAAAATCTTTTATAGTAAAAACTATTAACTTCACCACAAGGGGTTAGTAAAACGATTTGTAGGTCGAAGCTAGCTGTGATGCAATTTCCCGCAATTGCACTTGCTTATTCGTTGCACTTCGCGTAAGTAAAATAATCTTAACAAAATAAAAATATAAAATGCATATTACATAAAATGTACAATTATCCGTGAGGTGGAGAATGACAAGTTATTCACAAAAAATATAATCACCTAAAATAATTATTGACGTTTGGTAAAATACCTTGTTATCTAGTCGTATTTGTATATTTTGTGTCATTTGTACCATTCTTTTGTATTTGTACATTTGGAGGCGGGAATGGGTACTGCCGCCAAGGGAACTATTTATCTAACTCTTCCATAGGTCACCCACAGAGGTTCGCTTCGTTTGGTGACTTAGCAGGTGCGCCCGGGTTCATGGGGTGAGGTTTGTCTAGGTCTTGGCCATGGATGATCTGGACACACTGAACCCCAGATTCCTACCCAACCCTCATATCTTTTTCCTTCCCAGAACTTCCACTCCTTACTTTCCTTAAAAATACCCTCTGAGGGAAATTATTTTTCCTCAGGGCCTCCTGCGTGGGAGGTACTGTAATAAAATAAAAAATTCTCACAATCCTGGCAGCGGCTGGATCTCATAATGTATTATTTAATGTCTTACGTAACTTAAAACACCACAAAAATAGCCTTTTGTCTTAATAAAAAGCTTAACCGTCCAAAACAACCGCACCGCCGGAAAGCTAGTCGAACTTATTCTATGAATTAGGACCATAGAAATCCAAAAACATTCGCAAAAATAGCGGCACAACTCGACGTTGACGTGAAGTTAGCTCACTTGTGCCCAGTTATGTTTATTATGTTCCGCGAAAACAATGGCACAATGATCATTGTGCCACTATTTTTGAATGAATTTGAGTAAAAAATGAAAATATCACAATGACATTTTCGCTTTTAAAGCCTCTAAAATATTTTTAAGAATTATGCCGTTTTTTTCTAGGATAAAAAATACATCCAGGAACATTTCTGCATACTTAACTCAAAAATGCCATTTTTGGACTTGTGCCATTGTATTCGCTCAGGTGCGATATGTTGCTTCTGTAAAATGTTTTGTAAATTTTTTCTTTATCTATTGTGTCTGCATATTGGGTTGGATAAGGTTTAATTTTTCAAAAGTACCAATTAAGGATCCCTTAATGAGTGTTGATAACTCATGGGAGTGCAACTTCGTTGTACGTTTTATTTAATAATAAAAAATAAAAAGTAAAAATAAAAATTTAATAAGAAAAAAATGTTACGGAAGCATTACATGAAACGTACTCTTAGTTATATTGAATTTAAGGAAAAACCTGCTAATACTGCTGTTCTACGACTTCCTTAAACCTTAAACCAATGGAGCCATTTCTTTGATGAGTGTGCGTTCACGGTTCATAAAGCATTATTTATATTTGTTTCTTTCAGGTCATTTAACCAAGTGAAGATAACGAAGGTTTTCTAAAATATTAAAATATTTAGATAACCTGGTGATTAGCCCTATCGCTGCGCTAAACGCGTTAAATTTCCGCTATGTTCCACAAAAAAAAAAACACAAATCTTTTAAATGAAATAATTGCCAACGCCACTACTAATCCTTTATTCAATTACGTTAATGACACATATTGTACTGTGTAAATGGAAACAAATAAATAAACAATATATATGGGAACAATCAATAAAGAAGGAACAAAACTTCCAAAAATGTTCTTAAAGATTTTCTTTGAGACAGGATTATGTCCCATGATGAGGAAATTATGTTACAGTCACAAAGAGTGGTCGGTGTTAAAGACCACAGGAGAAAAACACGATGGCAAGAAAACATCAGGGTCTCGATCAAAAATACATAGAGGCCAGAATATTAAATTATAAATGTAGAAAGATAATCAGGTAGAACTTTGAAAGGAAAATTCATTCCCAGTCAAATGATGGAGTTTAATAAATTACTGATAATTTCTTTCAGCATTATAACTATAACTATATCAATCAAATAAAATTATCCTTCACATATTTATTTCAAGCAATCCATTAAACCAGTGTTTTTCAACGTGGGAGAATTTGAATATTTTGGGAAACATTGCGCAAATCATTAAAAATCCTTTTTTTGTAAAAATCGCATTAATGGCATGGTATTCCATACTTTTAGAAAAATACTTTTATTAGGTGAAAATCTGTGGAACAAAATTATATTTCAGCACACTAATAGATCTGCATAAAAATAGACAGGAGCACCCTTATCATAACTTGATGAAGGAATGATGGTACCTTTCTAAGTAAATATATATATGGATAAATAATTCTACACGGAGAAAAATGTTATTCTAAAATACGATAGTTTTGTATACCAACAAATTATTCTTACATTTTCCCACCAATAAACATAGAAACACTGTTAATTTGTTCGTAAGAACTTCATTCCCGTTTTTAACCGTTTTTACGAATAAAATGATGGTATTTTAGAATAACATTTTTCTCCGTGTAGAATACGTCTTACCTAATTGCTTAACTATGTAACCTACCAATTTTTTTTTAAATTTATGTACAAATTTAAAAGCTAATTAGAAGATTTGGCTTGCTGAATGAAATAGTTTGAACTAGATAATAATATATAAATATTGTATATCTCCAATCGACACTGTTTCTATCTGCGCTTTTTATACTTTGTATTGTTTTTAATATCTATTTAGATATGCATCTCTTTTATATGATAAACACTTCAATTTTTTTTATTCTTTTCTTTGAATTGTTCAAATTCTGTGAAACAACCCGTCCTAATTATATACGTTTTTAGATTTTCACGGCCAAAAGCATTTTCGTTGTTTGTTTTTGGGGTGTTATGCCGTGTTGTGCTACCTCCTTCTTTAGCCGACGTTTCGGACAGCGTTGCAGTGTCCATCATCAGGGCAGATCCGGCAGATCCGTCGATGTCCGAAACGTCGGCTAAAGAAGGAGGTAGCACAACACGGCATAACACCCCAAAAACAAACAACAAAAACGTCCTAATTATATTCGTTCAATACAAAAAACGCATTTTAGCCTACGCCTAGCAAGCTTCTAAAAAGTAGTTTAATGGGAATTATCTCTTTTTTTTCTCTTTCTTTTGTTCTATATTATCCTTGTTTGTAACAGTGTTGTAAGGTTAAAAAAATAAAAAAATAAAATATTGACGTTGCTTTGTGTCGGGACAGAAACAAATTTCCCAATTTTATTTCTAAGAAGTTTAGCAAGGAAATTAATGATACAATTTCCTTTGTCATAATAAGTTGAACGTATTAATTAGCAATAATTAGCTTAGCGCTAAAATGATTTATTATTTTAAAAATTCGCCAAGAAACGATAAACCGTGAATATTGTAAATTAAAATTAACCGATTTAGTAACCTGACACAAAAAATCTTTGCGGCTCACACCAAGCACAAGGATTCACAGGTTCACGGGTGAGATTTGTCTAGGCCTTGGCGACGGATGTATTTGCCCACCTAATGCGTGGCAGGCAGGATCAGGAGAGAGTGGCTTAGGGAGATCTGAGCTCTCTCGCTGGACTCTCTTGACCCCTCACCTTGCACCACAGTGCGAGGGATGGATTCATACGACCGTCATTCCTGGACACATTGAACCCCAGATTCCTACCTACCCTTCATACCTGATTCCTTCCCAGAACTTCTCTCTCTTATTTCCATAAAAAGACCCTCCAGACAGCTTCCTTAAAGATGAAATAGGCCTTGGGGGATTTTTTTCTCTGGGCCTCCTGTGTGGAGCGTATATATATATATATATAAGTCTAATAATAAAAAGATTAATTTTGTTTATTGAGTATAATTTGTAGTAGTCATATTTTTTCAAAAATTAATAACATCTTTAAAATTATGATAAAAGCAGGAGGAAGGGTGGAGATTTTAAAATCGTAGAAGTGGGGTCTGACACAAATAAGGTTGGGAAACTTTGCACTTAACGGTTTCATAGTTTAGAAGGAGCAGCAAGTATAAATAAAGAGGTTTCCATCAAGCGTTCTCCATTCATTCTTACAGATATTCCATCCAATACGTGGACTGTGATATTTTTCAGCCGTACTTCGCCAAATATTATTTTTACTTCAGAGATCAAACGAACATGGATTTTTTAACACAGCAAGACGATGATTCTGATAAAACGGACATTGGTAATTTTTAAAAATTAACATGATTTAATCGATTTATTTTAACAATACACTAAGATGCATTTGTTTTCTTTTCAGACTTTAAAACTTTTGAAGAAAACTTTGATATGGTCTCGATCGGAATGATTTTAAGCGGAATTTATCCAAAAAAGAAGAACAAAAAAAACTCTTGGACCTATTCTTTATTAGTTATAATATTCTTCATATTATTCATTGGAATTGGATATAATTCTTGTTGCGTAGCCCTTAAGCAAGGTGATTTACGAAAGTTTTCACAGGAAATGCCAATTTTATTACTTTCACAATTCACTTTACTTAAGATCATTATATTTAACATGAATGGAGACAAGATAAATACCTTAATTAGTAATATCAACAATTCGTACAGGCGAGCTAAATATCAACCGGAGTGGGAAAAGAAGTACATTAAACAAGAAATTGCTAGAGGAAAAAAAGAGCCATTTATTTGGTTAGTTATAGGTTTATCTGGCCTATTAGTAGTATGGATGGTCCCACTGATTCAGTCAAGCAAAGTAGATTTGGAAAAGAATTTCAGAGCAAAAATTGTGATTCATGATTTACATTTACCTTTCGTTGATGAATATAAATATGAATTCCCTGTATTTGAAATGATGTACATATTTACATCGCTTATCTTTATAGTCGCTGTTTTAAGTTATATAGGAGTAGATGGATTCTTCATTATTCTGTCGACACATGATGAAATGCAGCTAAGAATCTTGTACACGAAAGTGTTGAATTTGTATACCGATTTGAAAAAATCTGACACGTTGCTATTGAAAAACAGGATGAAAAATATAGTTCTCCATCATTTGGAAATAGTGAGGTAAGTAGTATCGCAGTAAGTAATTTTTGGAAGTAAGACTTGAGTGGTTAATATCTTATTATTTCATTGGTTTAAATGGTTTACTATGGTTCAAGTTCCCATCTTAGAAATGCATATTATAACCGATACGTTCATGTTCTAATAGAATATAAGTTATTATCTATTCCGTACTCTGCAATAAGTTATACATTAGACTGGAGCGATATTAACTTTTTTTAAAAATTTAAACTTGGCTTTTGCAAATGTTCACATTTACTTGCAAATATTAATAAATTTTTAAAAAAATACACATATACACACAATTAGAAAAACATCACAGATAAAATTATATATAGGCTCACTCAAGTAACACAAATTAGGCATGATACATAAGAAACGGTTCACGGCGAGTTCATCGAAAACGAATTCAACCTAACCTAGCCTAACCTAACCCAACCTCTCGTTGTCCAATGGATTTGCTTTCGATAAATTGATTTTCGATTAACTCGTAACCGTACCATAAGAAACATGAGAGGTATGCGTAGAAAGACAATTGACACAATATAATTAATTAAACATATTTTTAACAGCTCCAGAACTTTTTTTCTGAATCCTTGCAGAATATCGATGAAAATATCTACTTCAGCACACTCTTGTTATACAGTCGACAAATCTGGGTCAGAGGGCTAAAGTAGGCGATATTATTTTTAAATGTATTCCGGTGAAAAATGTTATGGCGTCTTAAACAGTGGGAATTGGGGATATTTTTTTCAATACTACAAAGATAAATATTATTTGTTTATGGACATAGTATGGTACTGTTTTTTTTTTGTATTTGGGTATTGTAATAGCAGAAAAAATGCCTAATTTCATCATCAATCTCCTAAACACACTTTAAAAACTCTCTTTACAGGGTGTTAAGGTACATACTGGATTTTTTCTGACATTATTTGGAGTAAAAAATGTAAAAAAAGTTTTGGTCTCCGGTGACGATTTTTTTTTCTTCTAAATCAAACAAAAAAAATCTTCTGCATGACGTCACTGGTCATTCAGACGAATAACCGCTCCACCTCTTAACCCACGCCCAACTGTCCAACACCTACTATTTTTTACGATTTTGAAAAAAAAACATCAAATATGTCACCGGAGACCAAAATTTCATTTACATTTTTTACTCCAAATAATGTCAGGAATCACTTGTTAAAGTAAGTCAAGTACGTACCTTAACTACCTGTGTATACATTTATGTCTTCAGCAGTCAATTTATTATTTCACGAAATCTGTCAAAATTGACGGTAATTATTATGTTCTTAAAATTTTATTTACTTGATTGAACATCAAAGCGTGTTATAAAAATGTATTTTTATCGGTGTGCTCGCATAATTGGAGAGAATTACGAAGAAGTACGAGAATTTTTGAGCGCGTGGGAGGAAAACTGGCTAATATCGTGCTTTTCCATCGGTGTTTTAGCGCATCTACCGAGAGTAAACCTGTATGATTATATATTAAAAAAGAAATTTAAAAAAAAATAAAAAATTTAAAAAATATGTATAACTGGGCGTTTGATAATTTAGTGTACAGATTTTTTAAATCGATTGTTTATATATTTATTAAAAATATCATGAACACTTTGTTTTTTGCTTCAATTTACGGATTTACGAATTTACGTTGGATCGACAAGATGCGTGATACATTTCTGAATTTTTTTTGTAATTTGTTTCGTTTTGAAACTCAGGACAAACTGTAAACTTTTTATCAGATCGGTCAGTGGTTGAGTGGGCATCGCGTTTGGGTCCCAGTGTTCAATTCCTCGGCTGGCTAAGTCTTCCATCACAACACAAGCAACATCTTCCGCTTAGTGTGGTGATAGTAGGCGATTTTCAAATGTTGTTGCGTTATTCGTAACCCGAGAATGTTTGTCTTCCTTTAAAAAAAAAAGAAAAAGAATAAAGATTCCTTTTTACTTATCCACTGCACATTTCAACTGATAAGACATTTCTAAAGCATTGTGAATTATAAAAGGCATATTTTTTCTGCTATTACAATACCGATATTTTAATTTTTCAATGTCGTTCCAGGCTAATCTAGGCTCTGGGTTACATCATGCATTACGCGCTATAAAAAAATATTGACAACCTTTAATAACTTTACGTAAATCACTTTACCATGTTTGGATTGAAATTTTAAAGAAAAATATATTCAAACTTTTTGGTTTCTACAATAATTCCTTTTTCATTAATAAAATAAGTTTTATTTTTAAACAAACTGAAATCACGAAAAAAATCACGAATGTATTGTTCAATGTTATAAAAATATTTTAAACAACAATGAGATTCAATCTATTTTGTAGGTTTCACAACGACGTCCAAGATTTGATGTCAATGTATTTTGCCAATCTTTTCTTTGGAAATTCCGTAGTGCTCTGTGTCAGCGTATATCAAACAGTTGAGGTAATTATTTTACGCGTATTTAAAAAAAAATATTTTTTTTACCGAACGAGATATATTAATGTGTGTATATTAAATTTTATTTCAGTTGATTAAGACAGGGGAAGTAGCTATCGGCGATGCGGTGTTAGTAGCAGTAGCACTTTTTCAAGCATACCTTCCTTGCAGTCATGGATCCACTATAAGTGAACTGGTAAATGAATAGTGTACAGATTGTCCAAGAATTACAGACCTTTATTCGTTTTCGACGTCCTGGGCATTATTTCTCAAAATATGTACACATTCCGGCTGGTGTGATGTATAATTCTTGATCTTTGCGTCTGTTTGAGATACAAACCTAGAATTCGAGGTAGATCCCGCCGCCTGCCGCCTGCGAGTTGCGTTCAATCATTCGCTTCCTCAACCAGCGAGAGTCCCCTTTGTTGAAATCCATCATCGGCTCAAATCAGTTTATTGTAATATGCTGAACCAACGGAATGTCAGGAAGCGGTGGTGTTGCTGAGTTTTCGAATGGTAGAAAGAGTGTTTTCTATGAAAAGGGGAAAGGAATGAGGTTGTCAATTGTTAACACCTTGATGAAAAATATCGTTCGTGAATGTCATCTGACAGTCCGTGAGCTCGCTTTTATTCCAAACATCAGTAAGACAACGACTCAAATAATAATGGGTAAAATAAGATGTGCAAAAGAATGTGCTCGTTGGGCACCCAAAATTCTGACCGACGCTCACAAACAAAATCGTTTGGTAAGCGCTCGGGTCCTTTTGACCAATGTTTCCATCCAAAACGAGAGTCTCTATCGCTACAGGTGATGAAACATAGGTTTACCATCTGACCCCCGAGACAAAAAGGAAATCTATGATACGGTGCAACCGCGCCCGACAATGTCAAACCGGAAAGGAAAGTTGACCAAGGGCGTGTGTTTGCTGCTCGGCCCCGAAGCCAAACAAAACCAAACACACAGCCAACTTCACCACCGCCCTTATTAACTCGTTCAAATGAGATATTCTTCATCCACCGTCATCCTGCTCATGGTCCCGAACTGGCGTCATGGGATTTCCAACTTTTTTTTCACCTGAAGCAAAATTTGAACGGAAAATGCTTCTAGACTGACTAGGACGTGAGGATATTTTTTGCCTATGGCGGCGGCGTGCGGCGGCGGAGTTGTATGATAAGGGAATTTATGACAAGCCCGTCTCATAACAGACATCGTCTAATGAGGCCGGTAACGTACTTTGCATTATCACATTTAATCAAATTAACGCCCAGGTTGCCGGTAATAAAAAAAGGCTGTCGCGAAACGGTTTACCAAATGTGTCATAACGGGGACTATGTCGAAAAATAGTTGGGATTTGTAGATTTTTTTTTTCTGAACTTTAAATCAATATAATTCTTTAGTTCTTGGACAACTCTTGTACATCATTATTTTCATTTAACCACACTTAACTAATTGTATCTTTCACAAGCAAAAAAAAACAAGGTAACGCTGATTTGCATGTTTTCGTATTTATAACCCTGTTTCTTAGAAATAAGGAACGTTTTATTATATAAGTCTAAATAAAATTTAGTATTTAGTGTTGTGTGTTTAGGCGTTTGAACAAAACTACAATATCTTAATTGTTGCTGACATGTCGAAATCACTCGAAGAAAGACATTGAAATTTAAGACGACGAAGTCAATTTAAATCTGTGTACAAAGAAAAGCTTAATTTATCGTGGATTTAATTCCAAAATCTCTTAGAAAATAAGAACAGCCAGAGACATATAAAATGTTGCTGAAATCTAAAAAGGTGCTGGTAAATTAGAAATTCGAATTTAAAATGCAACGACGAGTACATCTGTAGTAGAAAGAAATTCAATAAATTGTAACCAAACCAAAAAAAATAAATATTTTTTCTGATTTCAGAGTTTAAGTATCGGAGAAGCTGCATATTTCAGCAATTGGTATGAGAATGTGGACCCCTCTACCACGCGAAGCATCAGAATTCTCATGACGAGGGTTCAGAAGCCTTTGCAATTTTCAGCATTTGGCGTGTTTCCATTAAATATTGAGTCTTTTTCTTCGGTAATCCTCACAAATAGATAATAAACATTTAGAAAAGTTAAATTCTGTGCATTGTTTAATTATTTTTAATTTTTTTCAGATTTTAACAACAGCATGGTCTCTATTCAACATTCTGAGGTCCAACTTTTAGGTCACAAAATAAAACGTTTAAAATACTCTCACCCAACAGCTCATTTATGAATATTTAATATTTTTAAACTTTTTCTATGCACAAAACATAAGTAATTATCGTCCTGGATACGGATTTGAAATAAAAAAGGGTAACAAAAGTTATACAGGTTAAACCGTCGGTGTCGCTTTCATTAATCACATTAAAGCCTTGGAAGTACATAATAATCTTTAATTTATTCATTATTGTTTTTGTATTCAATTCATAGAAATCCATTGAATTTAAAAACAAATATTTACTTCAAATTTAATCATGTTATTATAAATTATTCGTAAAATTAGTCGTCCCTACTTCAAAATGGCATTGTGAGCCGAAACAGCTCTAACAATAATTAAAAACTAAAATACTCGCTGAAAACTAAAATACTAAAATAATAACATTATTAAATTAAATTTAAAAAAATATATATATTTCTTCAAACTTCGCAAAATCACTTTGTGGCGTCATTTTGAATTAAATTAAAACAAATAACTTTGTTTAAACCACTAATATAATCACAATCACCTACATGTTTCAAAACAGATGGTTTCTTCGTCAGGGTAGTAATGACATTAACAAAATAAACAAAAAAAGTATAGACTAAAAAGAACAGATTAAAGAACTATGGACAAAAATATTATAGAGAGAGGTGATTAATTAATTAAAAAATATCGTAAAAAACAATTATTTAAAAATTAAATACAAAAATTATTTTAAAATATGAAAAATTACATTATATAAATTATCAAAACATAACAAAGATGTTTAAACAACAAAAATAAATTATTTTAAATATAATTATTCATTAATGTCCTGCTTTAATATTATATTCTTCAATGATTACAAAATAGTCCATGGAATAAAATTATTTTATTGCACATACATCTATGATGAAGAAATGTGGGAATTATTTATGAATACAATGAAAAATTTAGCACAAGTTTAGTACGCAAGCCGCACTTTTGTCTTTTTTGAATCATGGACTTTTCCAATCATTATTGCAAATTTTTTGAATAATTAAAAAAAATCTATTTTCTGTAATGTACACAATTTTACCAAATAAATCACTTGAACTCTTTTAATTGTTTTAACGTTTCCCGTGCCGTGTAAAAAACATATTTGACGTGCCTCCCTGTAACGCAGCGTTACTGTTTGAAATTTGGATCTTGCTCTGCAGTTTTTGCTAAAATGTTACTGGACAGAAGATATTACCTTAATAGTACCTATACCAGTAGCGTGTGGTATTTATACAAAAAAAATCTGTTTTCGGAGACAATTATTTTATCTAACCTTAACTGTTAATAATTTATGTTTACGATACTATATAAGTCCATCACTCCTGGACACATTGACTTCCAGATACCTACCCACCTTTTTTCTTATTTATTTTATTTATTTATTATATTTTCTATACCTTTTTTCTTCCCAGAACTTCCTCTCCATCTTTCCCTAAAATGACCCTCCACGCATTATTTCTAAAGATGACATAGGCCATGGTGATTTTTTTTCCTCAGGGTCTCCTGAGTGAAGCTTAGGTAAAAAACACCTTACTAACAAATTCCATTTCCGTAGCTGTGTAAAAAAGTGAGACGTCGATAGACTGCCTACCTACGGTGCTGGAGAAAAATAGGTAAATCGATGATTCAAATCCTACAATCGCAAGGATCCAGCGAACAATATGTATGCTTTGATATCATATCGCAGTACGATTTTTTTTTTAATGATTTTTGGGTTTCATTTTAATATTGTTGACGCCAATTTACTTACTGATATTTAAATCGCAGATGGTAAATTCTAGAATAGCCGCAAATACCTATATAGATATACCTGGACAGTCCAGGCTTGATGGTTTCCGGGAAATCTGCTGTAGTTTGTAGGCTAGCTGCTTCTCTTGACTTCCTTCGTTTTATCCACATGCTGGGACCGCGCACGGAAGATTTGGTAGATGGATTTGGTTTGGGGTTATAGGTTACACTCGAAATAAAAACACTTGTGTGTTGTACTGATTGATTTTATTGCTTATTGGTTATTCAGATGAATAGCAACTCTGTTAGATTAGATTTGACTCCGAGCCCTTAAGCTTCAAAATGTGGAATGAAAGGAAATTTTCGATAAATTTTAAGAACAGTTATATGAAAATGAATTTCCAGAAAAATAAACGATCGCCTTAATTTTGACATAAACAACCGTAGAAAAATTACATAATAAACAAAGATTGCATAGAAAGATAAATGAAAGGTGACACATAGACGCGAATTTTAATGGGTCTACACATCGAAATTAGAAAAAATGAAGTTAAATTTGAAGTAAAATAGTAAATAGGTCAATACAAACTTAACCTTGGTATCTAGTTATGTGAATCACTTATTTGATTCGGCCCAGGTACTTACAATAATATAATTAATTATTTGGTAAATAACTTGTCCACTGTATTTGTCAAAGCAACAATTGCTCCCAGTACACTTGTGACTCTTGTGTATTATTTTTATAAATAATTAAAACTATCAGAGTTTGCAATAGAGACTTATAAAAATGGAGGAAAAATTAAAAAGACGATTTGTTTAAGGAATTAATAGTATATAAAACACAGCAATGAAGGTAGAAAGTAAAGATAAGGAATAAAGATAAATTTTGTTTTGGTTTTTTAAAAGCATGCAAAACAAAATTTATCTTTATTCCTTATCTTTACTTTCTACCTTCATTGCTGTGTTTTATATACTAATAATTCCTTAAATTTCTCTTTTCCAATAATTCTTAAACTTCTTCATCTTATTCTTGTAATCCTATCTAACTATATATAACTCTTTTATTGTAGAAGAATTGTGAGCATAGTATTAATTAATGAAAATTACCAACCAATACTGATGAATGTATATCCCCAAACTGTAAATTCACCCGCCATAACACAGGGTCATCCCTAGCATGGAGGGTGAAATATTACAAAAAACTATATGTACTTTTGATAAATCATGTATTTAAATAAATAAATTAGTTAGAAAGATATTATTCTTAAAAGAATGCATATTTTAGTTTTGCTTGCAAAAAAATTACCGATCAGTTTCGAATCATCACGGTCGTGTGAAGCTTTTGTATCAGAATCCGAGCGTAAAATAAAAATAAATTTGAATTAACCACTGATAAAATGAACGAGAATACTCTTAGGTCAAACCCGGATTCTGAACCAGATTATTCAAGCTGGGAGCCATTTGAAAAATTATATACATGCGTTATGCGTCCACGAAACAATTTAAAAACAAACCTAGCTACGGAGCCATATAAAAATAAATTTGAATTAACTATTGATAAAACGAGAATACTCTTAGATCATACCGGGAACCAGATTATTCAAATTGGAAGCAATTTAAAAAATATATATACATGCGTTATGCATACACGAAACAATTAAAAAAAAACCTAGCTAGGGAGCCGAAAGCATCCTGTGTTGTTATTGATAATCATAAAAAAATATAACGTTGCGATGCGTGTGGTCAGTTTGATTCTATAACATGTATGTTCATAGAAAATTTATGGTTGCTAAGTTACCCAGTAGGTAAATCAAATTGACATATGTCGAGTAGACCGAAGTCCAAAAACCAGCTCCAATACAGGAGGCGGAGGAGTACTGATAGCGGCCCACAAAAGGATTACTTCGAAAGTGCTTAAAAATAGTGATGTTGAACAAATATTCGTGTTGCTTGAAAAGAAAATGTTAATATTTATATACACCGTATCGAGGTCCCCTGAGGAAGATATATTTATATTTTTTAAATATTAACTCCATTCAGGAGGCCCTAAGGAAAATAATTTCCCTCGGGGCCTTTGTCATCTTTGAAGATGCTTTTTGAGGAGAGGAAGGATTGAACATGGGTCTTGAAGAGACCCATGTTGTAGGAAGGAGGAAACACAAAGGCCGGCAAATCGTTCCACAGCCGAGCTGTTGAACTCAAGAACGAGTCGTAAAAACGACCAGTTCTCATGTGACAAATGTCAACCGTGTACATATATTGGGCGAGCGTTTGGCGTGTTTCCCGAATATGCACCGGTGCCGAGAGGATCAATAACGCCAGTTCCGCGGAGCATCTTCCATTGAAATACCGGTAGAACAAGGATAGCATTCCCACCTGACGCCTGTGCTCTAAATCTATCGAACAGATCGCCCGTTTCTGCACAGAGTCGAAGGTGTTTTTCAGGTACTTTGGGGCTCCAAACCAGAGGTGGCTGCCAAATTCACCGTGGGGCTCACTTGCGACTTGTCACCCTTCTTTGGAATGATATGGCGCGATCAAGTGAAACAAAGACTAATACTCGTATATGCTAAAATAAGGCATTTGCGTAATGATTTTCTAAGCCAAATAAAAAAAATATTAATAGAGGGATGCTTAAATTGTTGAGGCTTAAAGAGCGGATGATCGAAAAAATGGGATTATAACTTGGAAGTGAATGGTAAAAGAAGTCGATGACGCCGAATGAAGTCATCAATTAAAACTAATATCTAAAATAAAATCCGTTCTTAAAAATTCTTAGCAACATTATTATTTCCACCAGCAACGCCGGGTTCACTTTAGCTAGTTAGCGACATTTTCCCACGTTTCACCTACTTCAAAGTTGAATCATGTAAAACGGTTTAAATTATGTTCAATTAGAGAAAGAAATGTGTCTTGGTAAATTTATAATTCATCGTCAGAGTTAACATAAACGTACTGTAAGTATTCCTTTGACAAAATGAATGACGGCACAGTATGTGTATGTACAGTTTACAGTGAGGAAGTGTTTTCCAAATGGTGAATTGCGGAAAATGTCATCACGACTTACACAATTGAACTTCTTTGGAAACTGGAAGCTTTGAAAACGCAGCGCATAATCGAGATAATAATTTTGAACTGTTTTTTAACTAATTGAAATAATTCATTTCTTTATAGAGCCTTACTGCAAGAGAAAGCAGACCGCAACAGTGAGGAATCTAAAATAAATCGCCAATGCCATTAAGAAAACAAAATGAGTACGTTTAAGAGAGACAGTGGACAAAGAAAAAATAAGAATTTTTACGATATATTGGAAGACTTAATTAAAGAAAAAGATCGGGTCACATATTGGAGTCGAACCCAGGACCTTCGGCTTTCCATGCCGCTGCTCTACTAACTGCGCGAATGTGTCCCTATCCGATTCGGTAATTTTTTTTAATTTTTACAATAGCTCCACACAGGAGGTTCTGAAGAAAATAATCCCCCTCAGGGCCTATGTCATCTTTGGAGATGCTGTGTGGAGGGTTCTCTTCAGGAACTGAGAAGGAGAGGATGTGTTGGGAAAGAAAAAGGTATGAGGGGTGGGTATGAATCTGGGGGTCAGCGTGTCTAGGAGTGACGGATGAACGAATCAATCGGTTGAGAGTCCGGCTGGAGAGGTCTAGGATTTTTTTGTTTGTTTTATAGTGAATACCTCACAAGAGTCCCAACTGCTTCCGTCTGGAGTCAGTGAGACTATGGCATCCCCAATTGGGGTATGTAATGAGGCTGAAGGTATGTGGGGAAGAGAAGGAGACGAGGAAGAGGAAGGTGGGGAAGTACCTGGCTATTCAGATCTAGTCACTAAACACGGCTAAAGCCATTTCAAGCAACGTTTAAATTCTGAATGGTGGTCTTACACCAGGCCGATACTAAGAGTATATTCCACTCTGGAACGTGCCGCAAATATACTATATATTATTTTAAATAATTAATTGTGAAATATCACAAATCAATTAAATAAAATTTATTTACGCACGCCGGGTTCGAACCCGCAGCCTTCGGAATGGGAGTCTAACGCCCTACCGCTGGACTACGCCGGCCGTCAATCAGTCTCTCCCTATTTGGCCTGCCACGCAATTGGTGGGCAGGCGCATCCTTCGCCAAGACCAGGACTAACCTCACCCCTTCCACCCGGGTACCTCTGCTAAGTCACCAAACGTAGCGAACCACCAAACTATGGCAGAGGTGTTGGTTATCCAATAAGTTGTTCCCGGGGCGGCGGTACCCATACCCGCCTACCAAATATTTAACTACTTTAACTGAGAACTACCAACATTATCTTTTATTTTTGCAATCATACTTAAAGATAGCAGCCAATTATAACCAGGGCGAATAGAAAACATTTCCAGTCGTATCGTTGAGTTAAATAAACAATTAAATCTAGTTTTTTTTACATTTGTTTTGAAGGTAATAATTATCAAATAGTGATTGGAAAATTCGCGTATTGTTTAGCAAACACTGACGTACAAGTAATTGGTGCAACGTTTTAACCCGTCAAGAGAAATAAAAATGAAATGCTGCAGATACTCCCATAGTAAATAGTTAATCAGACAAGACACCATTCCTTTGAGCAATTTAAAATGATTGGAACAGTTTAACATAATAACTACAAAATGGTAAAGGTAAAGATGAAAAAGAACAGGAATGGCGATCTTATCCACTTAACAAGTAGTGCTTTTTTTATTTATATATTTTTTTATATAAAGTCCGAACTGGTTGTCAAAGTTTTTTTTAAAATTGATACAGGTACCTAGAATATACACACTATTACATTATCTGTATATACATACGGACAGATATTTTTACATACATTTAAAAAATATATATTGTTAATAACTCTTTAAAAAAAAATAAAGAACAAAAAATGAAGAAAAGAAAAAAAAAATTACAATAATTAAAAAAAAATACTTAAATGAAATAAAAGAAAAATATAGGGTTTATACAAAAAAAATCTTTCACTTAAGCATTTTTAGAATACATTATATATCCATCTGTGAAAGTCAATTTAAACGTTTTCGGGGTAATTGCGTGAATCTGATCAGCGGCTGAGAATAAAAATTTAAAAAATGCTTCCAATGTATAGGGAGGTTTCAATGAGAAAGATCAATTATTCCACGTATCAAATTTTTTTGTTTAAAAATTTAATATCGATTTATTTCTTCAAAAATTACTTTTATAGACCTACATTCAAGTAAGCAAAAAAAAATAATCAAAACGCACGATGATAAATTATTAAATATCGTGTACTTTTTTTAAGTATTTTTTGATCATAAGTATTTATAATTTTTTAATATTGTCTAAATAAAATAAGTGTGTAAAATTTTTTTTTAAATATTTTAGTTTGCAAGACCTTAAATAAATAGAAAAACTGAGGTATTTTTGTCACAAAACACGTTCTTGGATTTATTTTTTAATGATTTCCATTTAACTAAAATTAAAATTCTGAAAACTGTGTTGACTAGATTATATATTGATTTATTTTGTATGATTACATGATGTTTCGAAATTTGTGTTGTTAAATAGAATCTAACGCTTGAAAATTGATCAAATCTGCCAACGACAAACGGTATAACCTTTAAAAGTTCACTTAGTTTTTCAAAATTTTAAAACTGCATGTACCAGATACAATAACAATCTTTCAAAATGAATTTATGTTTTTTTTGTAAAAAAGAGTCAATACGTCTAGAACTAGATTTAAAAAAGACTAATTACAGGTATTCTCTGGTAATACCCTCTTAATAATTATGAAAATTTATTTAGTTTTTTGTTAAAAAAACATGCATTAATATCATGATATTTCAAACATCACTCTTCGACGGCCTTCTAAAGAAAAAAACCACCAGTAATTTTAATTTTACATTTGTCACAAAGGAGTTAGTCTAGAAAATAATAATTTTATTATTTTATTATATATTTTACTATTTAACTATGTTTATCTCTTCATATATATATTCTAACACCGATATCTCAATTTAACTAACATTAGATTTAAACGAAAAAACTTACTTTAAACCGTAAGTAAAAATCATGAATGATATCATATTTTTTGTTCTGTCAATTTTATCATCATAAATTCCTGAATCCGATTGATCTGTTGAATTGAATCTAATAATTTAGTGTTTTCCCTCCCGTCAAACTAAGCAAGAACTTTAACTCCAATCGCGAAGTCACTCAATTTGTCTTCTGCACTCCACTATCCGCCAAATGCATCTATTCGGGAGCAATTATATTTCCTGGAAATCGGATTTATGCTTTAAGAAGAACTTACTCGGAACTAAGTCCATAGTGATCTAAATAACTTCTGAATATAATATTAAGCTTTCACCGGCATGTTTAGAGAACCACTTTATATTACGTATACATTAAGGTGCTTAAAAGACGTATTAAAAGTGCGCTTTTTTTCGAATTTTCTATCGGGCACCTTTAATTTGTTTCCATATATAAAAAATCACACAGTTTCTTTCTCTGATTTTTAATGGGGTATAGGTAAATATTTGATCAAAAATAATAAGATCTTTAAGGCATTTAAATTTATACAAAATGTAGTTTTATACAATATTAAAATCATTTAAATTATAATATATTACACACAGTGGCGGCTGGTGCTCACAAAAATCGGTGGTGCGCTAAAAATCTTGTACATATACCTACTCTAAAATAAATTTAAACCAACTAACCATGGGCAGAGAGAACGGACCGCTAAACAACTCGGTCTTGGCACACACTCTTTGCCTCATTCACATTCATACATCGTCTCATACATACTCTTCTATTTTTCTGACTCTTGACATGGCCCGACTCAAGTGTCTGATGTCTGCCTCGGATGTTCTCTACTATGTTCTTATATCATTCAACCTTGCGTCATATATTCTCCTTACACTCCTTTCTCCTTTGAAATAAATTTAATTATGAAAATAACCCACCTATAGTATATTAGGTCCATTCTCCGTTGTCTCTGAGTAGCAAAGACATCAATGAGCCTGGAGTTAAAATCCGGTATAGATTTAGGCATTATTTAATGCTTAGCACTGACAATGCATTGAGTCTATCTTGGCTAATTGTGTTTCTCAAGAATAATTAAATTCTTTTTAAAGTTGAAAATCACCGAAACAACTTTCCTCGGCGTCATAGGGATGATACCCACGATTTTTAACAATTTAACACACGAAAAAGCATCCGATAATTTATTACTTACTATAAAAGAGTTGTAAAATAGATATTGATCACAATGTTTAATTTCTAACCGTTTTTCAAAGTTCAGCGCATTTTTAAATCTTCCTTACTCATCCAAGAAACGGATCACAATAGCGTATTGGACCTGTGACCAGTCACAACATGTCTACAATGTTTTTGTTAATTATGCTAAGCGGAACATTAAATGAAATAGTAGATGTTAAATTAAATACACAATATCGAAAATAATATTACACAAACGCGTCTCATTTTAATCTGCTAGTGAACAAACCGTTCCTTTTGATGTGGTGGAAATTTTCAGATCGCCGATCTCGTACACGTAAGATTTGTTAAGGATATTACCCATATTATACCTACCCACGGTTTGAACTTATTAGATAATTATGAAGGGACTCTTTGGAGCGATTTTAAAAACGATCCAGCGCTCGGAATATAGGCACTCAACGATCTGCTTCGATACGCACACAGTTATATGGACATATTATGTATGCATTAGCGAAGTGTGTATTGTGATTTGTGACGAGGCGTGTCGGAAATATATTATTCGGCGCTAGGGAATTTTTGGATTGGCAGAAATTCTGGGAGTGCGTCGCACTAGCGCTCTTTAGAGCTGGCCGCCACTGATTACACATACGATTATGGGCATATGTCGCATATGATTACAATGCGTCGCCTGCGAGCTTAATTGTCCATACGACCATTTGCAAGTTTTATAGGAGGAAAAGGTTTTCTTTCATTATTTCAATGAAACATTATGATAGGTGTTCAAGATGAAGCTATTCCCTTAAAGGTAAAGGTCTCGTTAGTTATAATTCTTAGTTTAGTGATTAATTATCGTTTTTGATAAGTTATTTTTAATTTTGAAAAGAAGATTTCACAAAAACTAAAATGGAGTTGGGACAATTAAGCACTCAGGCTACGAATGAATGAATTTCGTTCACTTATTTTATTTTTTTAACTTTTGATATTATTTTACTAAAATGGAAACGCTGGCTAAGGTAATAAGAAGCCCAACACGGTATAATAACCTAAAAATATTTTACCCTAATACTTGGCCCTAAAAATCTCAAGTTATATTTCACTAAAATGATTTTTTTTTTTCACTAAAAAGTTCTTCTTTAATCTTCGCATATTCACTTTGTGGCGTCATTTTTAATTAAATGAAAACAAATCACTTCGTATACACCACTTATATTATTACAATCATCTACATGTTTCGAAACCAACTTTATCTTCGTTAGGATAAGGTGAGCAAGAATATGTTTTTAATTTCATTAAAATTGTTAAATAAATATAAGGGATGGAGCAAGGGCTTGGATTTTTAGGGGTACAATGTGAAACGAATGAAATTATTATGTTGATATTTAAACTGTATCTCAGGTGTGGACCATTTGTTGGCGGCTGGTATATGTACTTCGTGTGGGGGTTTAGTAAATTAAACAATGAAGTGCTTTGACACTGAGAAGTTATGTGTGTTTCAAATAAAATAAATAAAAATAATAATAAAAATCTCTAATCTGAAGCCATATGGGCTGAATACAAATTAGGCTTAAAAATAACTGAAATCACACTGTATAATATTTTAATTAATGAAGATAATATTAGCGAAAGTCAATCGAAAATCTGAAACAGAAAAATCAGAAAAAGATACGGATACATCGTCCCAGATGTATCCGTATCTTTTTCTGATTTTTCTGTTTCAGATTTTCGATTGACTTTCGCTAATATTATCTTCATTAATTAAAATATTATAATTTGAGGTTTAACTCTTTAAGTTAAAAAGTTAAAAAATAAAAATAAAAGAAATCACACTGGTTTAGCGGTACGATCACGTTGTACTGATCGAATTGAAGACGAATGGTGATATGAATGTGAATGATAGAAGAAGTCGAAAACGCCCGAGGAAGACATGGCACGATCAAGTGAACCGAATGATTGAGTCGGACCATGTCAAGAGTCAGAATAACAGAAGGATATGTATGAATGTGAATAAAGTACGAAGTTGCTTGGCGGTCCATTCTTTCTGCCTAGATATTTTTTGTTAAACTTTTAAGAAAAAAGACATCAAAAGTCACCGGAGACCAAAATATCGATTACAACTTCTGCTCTAAATAATATCAGGAATCACTGGTTACAAGCTTTTAGTAGTTTTAATTACTTATGACGAACTTTTACAAAGGATTATATGCACTAACAAAGTGTCAAAATATGCACTAAAAAATGCCGAAATATGCACTAAAACTCTTGAATTGTCCAAAATATGCAAAATGCAAAATCATAAACCATTTTTATTTTTTTATATTTTTAATTTAAGACGGTACAAAAACAGCGAAGCATTCTTAAAATTACGCATAATTTTTGTTACAAAAATTAAGTATTTTTCCAAATTTTCGATCGCAAAAAAATGTGAGGTTTGTCACCCAGCAGCCGAAAACGACCTCTCTTCGTCAACTGACTTCATTGGACATAATTTCAAATTTGGCGCAATTTCTGGAGAGGTTAGGCAGGATGACCTGTTTCGTTGATGTAGGCATTAATGTTTTTTATGTCTTCAAGAGTCGGTTTTTTGAGCAAAATAGCATCTAACTTTTTACGAATCTTTTCTGACATTGAATTAGAAAGGGCGTTGGCGAGTTCGATCTTCAGTATTGATTTTAATAGAGGAAGGTTTTTCATTTCCAATTTTTCTATAGCATCTGGTAACTTGTGGAAATGTGTTGCGATGAGGGCGATATTCTGTTTAATGGATGCGTCTTCAAATGCTAGATTGTTTGACTGAATTGCAATGGCCTCAGAACTGTCAAATTGACCAACGAAATATGCACGATTGGGACAAAACGCTAAAATATGCATTAACGCTGTAATTAGAGAGTTATATGCAAATCCGATGTCTAATGATAACATTTAAATCCTATTTTATTACAATATTTACCTATCGAAGAATAATCACCAATAAATAAAATACTCAACAAATTAAACGAACTCCTATTAACATAGTATGTAAATTATATAAACCATGAGTGATTTCGGTATGTTAAAATACCAAAATGATGTATACGTAGTGTTTACGTTCGTACCCATAACGTAGCTATCTCAAGGCCGTGAATCACAGGAAGTTAACTGAACATACTTTATAATAATTATCGCTCAGTTAAGCTTGCAATATACTGCCAGCAGCGTAAATATCATTGTTCTACATCCCGTAGATAAATTACTTCTCTCCTCATAATACAACAATGGAAAGCCTGTTAGCACCTGACACCCCAGAGTTTGTGTGCAACGTGTTTGGAATTCCGAAAGTTTACAACTAGTTTCAAAATTATTTCAAATAAGTGATTATTATTATATTATTAAAGTTTTCATATTTTAAATTTAATAATTATCGTATAATATGAGAACTTGACAAATTATACGATTTATTGCTACTTACCAAATTTGGTAAATGTTCGAATAATTATTGTGGTTGACCGTACAACAAAGAAATTATTGCTCAATAAAGTACCCACTTTATTTATAACACACGTTCGTAAGTCGGAGTAACACACTTATCCCAAACAAAAGTTTTGTGCGATATCTGAGTTATTTTTTATACCACGTACTCTTTCTTATCATTCAAAAAAATAAACGCATATTTTTATTGGCTGCTATCTGTTAAGAAAAATGAAAAATAATGTTGGTGGTTCTCAGTCAAAGTATGATACAGTTAAAATGACCGAATCGGATAGGGATGCGTTGGCGCAGTGGATAGCGCGTTGGCACGGATTGCCAGAGGTCCTGGGTTCGAGTCCCAGATGTATCAGTATCTTTTTCTGATTTTTCTATTTCTGATTTTCGATTGACTTTCGCTAATATTATCTTCATTAATTAAAATATTATAATAAATTTAAAAAAAAGGTTTAACTCTTTAAGTTTAAAAAAAAAAAATAGAGTAATTTGTTTTGAAGTTGTTGTTGCATTAAAACCGCCGCCACCGATATACAGTTTCTGTTTTAGTGCCGGCAATCCGGGCGCTTATTTAATATATATGCCACCGATCTTCAAATAAAAGTAGTATTAATGGTAAATAATAATAAAATACCAATTGTAAAAACATACATGTTCGGTGCGATCGCAAAATATGCATTTTACAGCTAAATCACCTTTCATAGTTAATTAACTTTATTAGTATTATTAATTAACCTCCCGTCACCCTGCATTCCTGAAAAAATGATCTTTAAAAATATTTTACATGATTTATCCAGCTTTATATATTGCAACTGCAACTGTGTAACCTTATTAAAATAAATGAATGCCCATCCTTATTACACTTTTTGACACGTGTACATTGCGTTAGATATTTAAATGTCGAACACGTGTCGCGTAACATAATCTATTATTATTATTTTCATTTTGTATGCATTTCGTCCCCTATTCATTATTGCTCGTTTACTTCAAATATTAATCCAAATTATTTGTAATCTATTTAAATGCACGCCATTTACGTACACTTTTAAGGGGATTTATTTCACGTTGCTATTATTATTATTGTCACGTTACGTGATTATTTTAACGAGCCATTATCATTTTGTTACTCGCCAGAGTGCCAATTCTATGTGTTCATAGGTACACAGAAATTAATCATAATTTAATCAAACAAACTATACATTTTTAAAATGGGTAAGGGGTTTTGGGAAATGTAAAAAAAAAATATATATATATATACATATATTTTAAAAAATAGGTTCTTAGTAACCTAATTACCTATGTCCTAAAACAATATTTATGCGTAAAAGTATTATTATTTAAATAACTTTTTTTAGAACGAATCAAACCAAAATGTTCGTAATTTTTGTTTGAAATTATTTATATTTTCTTATAATTCTATTTCCTTTGATAATTGATCAAATATCTTTCTTAATTACTACGTACATCAACGAACTTTGACTCTGGGTTTGTTCTGGAGGGGAGGTTTAGGTTAGGACTCTGGGTTTGTTCTGGAGTTTTTTCATTTATTTTCCTCTTCTGGTGTGTATGTTTGAGGTGCAGGTTTTCAAATTTTCTTAGAAATTCAATTGATTAACGGCCATTCATTATTTTTTAGATAAAAACTATAGCATTGAAGTAAAAAATGCGTTTAAATGACAAGATATTTAACTCCTTCAATATTTCCTTGGTCTTCGTATATCTATTTTGTACTCTATGCTTGCTCTATTTTGTAGTACAGTAGTTATCGTGAGTCATTTTTTCTAAGGACTGCGTTTAGTATAGTGAGATTTTTTTGAAAATAAAAAAAAAATGTTTTTAGTTTTAAGAAAAAGTCAGTTTGGAGTCAAGTATATATAACTCCCAAATATTTTATATCAAACACAAATCTCGAAGTTTAACCGTATATCAATATTTATCTTTTATATATTCCAACCCCATTCTAAAACCTTTTGTTGTCTTTTTTTAAACCTATCTGATCGCAGTATGTTTTTTCATAGTGGTTTCTGTTGCTAATATCAATAAAAAAAGTCATCCAGATCACCTAGGTGTCCAAAATCTATTTCCATTTCAGTACGTCTATAATGTTCATCATTCTCGTAGATCGCAGGGTTTCGAATCATTTGGGAAAATAGATTTTCACGAGAAGTGCCAGTACTAAAATGTTGGAAGAAATAGGTTTTCTTTGAGTCTAGACAGATGTTCACGTTAGTCAATTTGCTTCGAGATCGGTTGGAAGCCGAAGTGATATTGGCGAGGCCAAATGCCATTGTGTTTTTTTGGCTGAGCTGTTTGGCATTTTTTTGCAGAATGTTTCGCTTTTGAAAATAATTGAATACACATTAACCGAGACCAGAAGAAACGAAATCTAGGTTTTAATTTATTTTATGGAGAATAATCTTTATATGTAATAGTTTTATGCCAATTATAAAATTTTACTTTAAGGATTGAATAAACCATTAGCTACTTTATTTATTTATTTATTGTTTCTTCACATGTTAGGTATAACAGTTCATAATACAATTTTCAACCTCACCAGGATAAGCCTATGTTGAGGATTTTTGTGCTGTTGTTTTAAATATGAGTTAAAAGAAAGAGGAAGAGAGAGGCTCTATGAGATCTATTGTTAATAATGAAGAAAATGCGATTGTCACACTGGACAGTAAGTTGAAAATATGTTTTTTTTTTATCTCTTTTAATTAGTCAAATTCAACATAATATGGTTCTATACATCCCTTACTATTATTTTTACTGGTAAAAAAAAATGGTGCTCTGAATTCTCAGAAAATAAGTTTCAATTTCGAAAATGACAATCAATTTTTTTTTGTTTGTTTAAATATTATATTGTAGTGAGTTTCTATGTCGCTTGTCTGAATTCTTCAAACAATCAGTTCCAATTCCAAAAATGACACTTGAAAATTCGGGTTCATTGAGCATTTACTAACAAACGCACAGCATGAAATACATTAGTTAGTAAGTTTAATTAGTAAGTTTTATAACTAAAATTACTTAATAAAGTTCATCTGGAAAATTTATAAAATTTGCCTAGGCCAATTTAAGTAGCATTCACATAAATTTCATAAGCAATGCGTTAATTTCATAGTCATCGTTTTATTATACTTACCTACTCATACATTAAAATAAACAGTACACTTATCGGGAGTTCGCTCTGTTATGTTCTTTCGTTTAAATGCTTTATTGTAACTGTCAATAAGTTTGCAATGTTTTTTATGACCGAGTTGCTTACAACTTAAATAAAAAAAATTAAAGAAGAAAAAATGACGCCCGCTAAAATTGAGAACAAAAATATGTCCCGCACAGACGTGTTGTAAACGGAATTCCACGAAAGTTCAACAATGAAAGGCAAATAAAAAGAGGTCGCAGAATAATCGCGCGGAATTTCAGCTTTATTGTCCGCAAAATAACCCCGCGCTACCCCCAACAATTTGCCGAAGAAAGGGTCTAAAAGGTATACATTTTGTACCATGCGCGACAACGTGAGATAAAGTGAGTTAAAGAATGAGGATTAAGAACACTCCTTGTGGAGTCAAGGACTTATCTGACAATGCTCACTGAAAAATCACAAAACACTTTATTACCTTTCCCATTATTTATTATTAAATTTTATCTCATCTAAAATGCACTGTCAGAGAAATGCATTTTACAAATGGATAATAAGAACCAATAAGAGGGAAATCAGTCCTTTTCAAATAAAATTCTAGACGTATTGACTCTTTTAAAAAAAAAAACATAAAGTGATTTTGAAAAATTGTAATTTTATCTAAAAACTAAGTTTATTTTTAATATACTAAGGTTATACCATTGGCCGTTGTTAGATTTGTTCAATTTTCAAACGATAGATTCTATTAAACAACACAAATTTCAATTTATATAATCACACAACAAAATAAATCAATACATAATGAAGACATAGTTTTAAGAATTAAAATTTTAGTTAAATTAAAGAATATTTAAAATATTAAAAATCATTAAAAATAAATCCGTAAACGTGTATTGTGAGAAAAATACCTCAGTTTTTCTATTTATTTAAGGTCTTACAAACTTAAATATTTCAGAATTTTTACACACTTATTTAGTTTAGACATTATTGAAAAATCATAAATACTTATGATCAAAAAATAATTAAAATAAGTACCTACACAATATTTAATAATTTATCATCGTGCTTTTTGAGCATTTTTATTGCTTACTTGAATGTAGGTATACATTCAAGCAAGTTTGAATGAAATAAATCGATATAAAATTTTTAATAAAAAAAAATTGATACGGGGAATAATCGATCTTTCTCATTGGAACCTCCCTGTACAGTTTCAAGCATCTTTAAATGTTTATTCTCAGCCGCTGGTCAATCGCAATCTTAAGTGTTCATACTGATGAACTCCTGGATGACTCAATACTCCAAAAATCTACAGAGAAACCACCTGGATAAAAGCGATACTCAGAACCAAAGAAGCTACAACCTGAGAACGAGAAGAGCCGACCCCAACAGCCTACCTAGACAATGAGTTGGGACAGTGCAAGGAAGAAGAAGAAGAAGTGTTTACTCTTAGGAATGATTCTGCAAAAATGTATCAGGAATAATAAAATTTATTTATATTAAATTTAGTGTTTTAAAAACACCTTTAACCCTTAAAATTGTGTATCAAACTATGCTGATGACCTTAGATTTATTCAAAATAATACTATAAAAAGTTGCGAGCCGGCGCTCATATTATTGTATTTATATTGCCTGGCTTCCGAAATATGAAAAATAACATCATATTATTTGAAGTTTCAAAGAAAGACCTCGGGTTTCCGATTATTTAAATGGTGAATAATACTGATGAGTGTAGATAATACTTATGAACCTAAATTAAAAATAAAACAGAAGAAGACACAGATAATAAAAAAGGTATACATCGCAACTGGGAATCGAATGCAGGATATTTGCCTTACTGGGTTATTTTTAAAGTAAAACTTATTTATACATGCTTGACTTGGGGGGTAAGCTGGCGAATGCTTAACGAGAGCGTTACGAAAAGGCGTTACATCAGGACACTGTAGGAGCAAGAGAGATCAGTGCGCGCGCACACTTTCTTTCTCTTTTCCTCTCATAGCAAGTGCATGAAATATCTCAATCAGTATTTTGAAATACAAATTGTGCGTTCCAGTACCTTGATGCAGTGACGTGCCAAAGGCGGGGGAGAGCGGACGTCGATGCGCACGGCTTGATAGGGCGAGGCGAACGATAATAAATTTAAATAAATATTTGTAGAAAATTAATATATGTACATACATGTATATATTTTATACATATAATCATATGTATATATATATATATATACATATGATATATTTATTTATTTATTTTATTTATTTATTTATAGATACAAAAGAAAGTACAAGTTACACATTAGGAAGCTTTGCCTGTCCAACTAGGAAAATTTCCCGTTCCAGGACAGACAAATTGACAGGTTTAGTTCATATTATTCCTTAAGTACATAATTGCAAACAAAAATAAAAACAAAGATAAAAACAAGAAAATTCTTTTTTTTTTAAATTGAGTTTTGTTACGAAGAAATATATAAAAAAGATACATACATTTTTTTTGTGACTATGCAAAAAAGTAATCTGTTAGCATATTAGCTATTCGGATTTACCGAATTAACCTGGTAACAAATAATATATTCAGAATTACAGAGTATGGGATAAGTATGTAAGTTGGGAGTGTTGAAAAGTGTAAACAAGGTATCTGATAACAAGATAGAGGAATAACAATAAGATTTACAATATAAAGATATAGAAATGTGTTGAGAAGTGTGAACTTATAATACATATAGATATAAGCATGATTATTTTCACTAATTTAAAACATGTTTTCAGTACAAAATATATTATACGACAATACGAGTATACATCGCGCTCATGTCTTGAACAACTCATGCTGAAATATAAAAACAATAACTATAAATATAGAATATAAACAGAAAGTATTAATACAAATAAATAGTACCTGATTTAGAGCTACTTTGGTAAAGATATTGTGAAATTGTTGCATTGCTTCGTACGTCATACATGCTGTGTTATGTATATTTATTATAAATAATCACCGCTGTAAGGTACCAAGTTTCACACAGCTAGTCTAGTGTGTGCGTGCATGATACGACGCAGTGATTTACCTACTCTGTGCAGAAGTAGGAAGGGGCGCACAACCATAAAATCCCAGGTATAAAAACATCAAAAAGGATGACGGAACATTGCGAAGCAATATCGGACTCAATGAAGTGTGGTAGGAATTTTTATATAGTTATCTGGAAAGTTAGGTGATTTTGTTTATCAGTTAAACAGCATATGTTCACTTTCAACTCTCCCTAAGTCCAGAATCCAATCATTGACTAATTTACGCAGGACGTTTGCACTTTTCAATTTCCAAGAACCGGGTATAAGATTGAACATTTTTGGACCTAGGTAAGAGTATTGTCTTTGAGCAAGAGATGTCATAGTAGTAAGTGGAACAATTGGTTTCCTCCCTGCATGTCGGGTGTCGTGATAATGTACTACGGAGGGGAAGAGGTGACGATATTTTTGCGTGTGTAAAATAACTTTTCTTATGAATAGTTGCCTCACATCCAGAACTCCTATCTCTTTGAATAAATCATTACTGGGGTATCTAAATGGTTTTTTAAGAATGACCCTTAGAAGTGATTTTTGTGCTTTGGCTAAGGGGTCCAGTATTGATTTGGCACATCCTCCCCATCCTAAAGATGCATATTCAAGTAATGAGTTGCACATGGCATAGTACATTAGTTTCAGATCTTTGGCGCGTAGAATATTTCTAGTAGCCATGAAAAGATGCGTGAGTTTTCTGACCTTTGTGGAAATTGAGTTGATATGTTCATTCCATCTCAGATTCTTGTCTATGATAATTCCTAGATATTTTATGCTATCCACATGTTCTAAGGTATTGCAATTGCAAATGTTTGTGTCATTACAATGGTGTATAATGATTCTTTGCGTTTCTCTTGGTTGTCCCGCTTGAGTTGCACTGAAGTGGATGAATTTAGTTTTGTCAGTGTTGAGAGTGAGAAGATTATTGTCAAGCCATTGTTTTACCTTGTTAATGCCAATTTCTGAATTATTATGAACTTCATTCCAATTTTTGCCTTCAAATACTAATACCGTGTCATCGGCAAAGGTGATAATGTGATCGGCAAATGAACTGTTACATAATTCATTTATATAGATATTGAATAAAAGTGGTCCTAGAGTGCTTCCTTGAGGTACACCAAAGTTAATATCAGCTGGATCGCTTAGAGTATTGTTAATATTCACCCTTTGGCTCCTATTTCCTATATAACTACCTAACCACTTAAGTAGCTGACCCTGAATGCCGATGCGCTGTAATTTTTTTAAGAGAATTTTGTGTGAGATAGTGTCGAAAGCTTTGGCTAGATCTAAAAAGAGCGCAATGCATTTTCTTCCTTTATCAATATTGTTGGAGATGATGTTCGTCAGGTTTGTAATGGCATTTTCGGTGCTCAATCCTGGTCTGAAGCCGTATTGTCTATTGGAAAAGATGTTATTTTTTTCAAGGTAATGACTAAGACGATTCTTGACGATTTTCTCAATAATTTTCGAGACAGAATTGAGCAAAGAAATTGGCCGGTAATTTTGTATCTGCGATTTATCTCCATTTTTGTGAAGCAGTATAACGATAGAGTGTTTTAAATGATTTGGAAATTTTCCTGAATCGAAGCTTAGATTGGAAATATATGCGATTGGAGTTGCTATGAAGGATTTAGTACTTTTGAGCAGAATTGATGAGACGTTATCAGGACCACAAGCATTCGATGACTTGAGTTCGTCAATTATTATCATGACTTCGTTTGAAGTTGTTTGGATACTGTCTATTTTATGACCGAAATTAGAGATGGTTAAATTAGCGAGATCGGACTCTGTTGTATTAAGATTGTTGAGAATTTTTTTCGCGAGTGTGACTCCTACTGACGTGAAATAATTATTGGCAAAATTCGCAATGATTTTTGGGTCTGAGGTGTTTACGTTATTGATGTTCAATGATTTAATATCGGAAGATTTATTTATTTTTGTTTTAGTAATATTGCGAAACGCATCCCATAAACGTTTTGGAGTACAGTTATTTTCGTAAATAAATTTTTTATAATAATTTTCTTTCACCGATTTTATTAGTTTTTTGCAAAAGTTTCTATATTTTTTGTAATGAGCTTGTACTGTAATATTCTCTGGGCACCTATTCGCCTTTTCATGAAGTTGGTTCCTAATGTTAATCGATTTGATAAGGCCAGGGGTGATCCATGGCGTGAGTTTTATTTGCTTATGTGGTATAGGTTTATTGGTTGTGTGTTTAGATATGTATGAATGTAATGTAGTGATAAATTCATTCATTGATGAGTCGGCATCAGTTTGGTTTAGAACATTTTGCCAGTTTTCTGAGCTCAAGTCCTCGATTAAGTTATTATAGTTTATTCTTGCAACATGTTTAATTTTAGCAGGATTAGGAGGTTTGTTTTTAAGGCAGAGTGCTGTTGTATAGTGATCTGAGATTGTAGAGTGAATGACAAATGAGTCAACATGGTTAATTTTTTTGACGTTGATGTGGTCAAGACAAGATTTACTCCTGCCCTGCTCACGAGTAGGGCTGATAATTGTCTGAATAAACCCGTTTTCAGTTAGCAGACATAGGTAATCGTTGGATTGGCGGTGGTATTCGGTAATCGTATTGATGTTGAGGTCGCCTATAATTATTTGTCGTTCTATTTTTTTTGAGCTGTTGATAATTGATTGGAGTGAATTCAGAAAAGTGTCAATATTTTGAAAAGATGGTGATCTGTATATTGCAAAAATGCATAAGTTATTATTCAATACAATTTTTAAGCAGTTGGCTTGTGATAAGAATATTTCATCAACTTGAGCTTGAAGTCCGTCTCTGATGTAGACAACAATCCCGCTAGACTTATTGAGATATATATTTGTGTGGTGTTCAGAGTAATTGTGAATAACTTTTGAGGTGTAATCTTTATTAAGCCAGCATTCAGATAAAATTATTACATCAAATTGGTAATTGAATTGATCCAGAAAAATTAAAAAATCGTCAATATTAGAAATGCTTCTTATATTTTGGTGTATAATTTTAACACCGTAAGCACACCACTTATAGTTATTTAGATTATTCAGATCATCAATGACATTCATGTTAAGGTCTATACCGGAATCATTTCCGGTATCATAATGCAATTGAATCATAAGTATGTGTTGGCTGTGTGTTGTATAGAAGTTGGTTCCCGAGTAATAAGTGATTAAATGCGATTTCAAATGTATTTACAGTGGTAAATGTGTGTAATATAAAATATATGGTATAAATGATGTAGTTAGATGTAGTACTATGAATGAGATAGCAAGAAGCAAAGACAAAAAGGTAGCAGGAACTGCGTGATATCAAATGAATTCCAAAACGGTAGTACATGATACAAATATGAGAAATATATAATAGTAAATAATACATAATGTAATTAGATGTAGTACTATGAAAGAGATAGCAAGAAGCAAAAACAAAAATAATAGTAATAATAAGGTAGCAGGAACTGCGTGAAATCAAATGAATTCCAGGAAGGTAGTAGAAGATACAAATACGAGAACGAGACATAAATGCACGGGTCAAGACATACCTCGAAAGAATAGCCATTAATTCTAATTTATCAAAGGGTAGCCAATTTGCTTTCGTCGGAGATAGTAATGGCATTAGTTCCCTCGTTTTTGCGAAGATAGATCTGGCCCCCTTTAATCCAAGCAAAGCGATATTGTTTCTGCTTCGCCGCTGTACGTGTCTTGTACCACAGCTGTTTACCGCGAAACGTCAGTTGTTCTGAAATGAAGATCGGCGAGCAGGAACCAGCTATACCGATGTTTGAGGTGTTCAATTTGTCATCTAGATTCTGTTTGTTTTTGTTGAAGGTTTTTACGTCTGTTAACAGGTGTTCTCTTGCTATGTTGGTTTTAAATTTAACAATGATTTCTCTCGGATGACTATTGTTGTTTTTTTTTGCTGCGCGATGAATGGCATCAATGTCCTTTGTGTCAGTGGAGGACTTTGTTGTTTTGCAGATATTGAATAAAACGTCTTGTAGATTTTCTCCTTTGATTTCTGGGATGCCTCTTATTTCTATGTTGTTCGCTTTGAGTTCCCTTTCCTGCATGTCCACACATTTTTCCAAGACATAAATCCTAGCTTCCAAGGTTGAGTTCTTTTTAGTGAGTTCATCATTCTTTAGTTCGATGTCACGGATTCTAGCCATGAAATCCTCATATTGAGAACTCATAAATTGAATACTTTCAAGTATTTTGGTATTTTGGTCTAGAATATCATTTTGTTTTTTTTCCAGATTAGACGTCTTGTTCATGACTAGATCTTGAATATCTTTTAGATTGGTCGGTATCTGAGTGGCGAGCGCTGAACTAGTATTGGTAATTTTTTTATTCTGCTCCAACGGTTCAGTATCACTGTTTGTCTGCAGCGGGCTAGCAGCGCCGGGGCCGCCGGGCGTGGCTGAATTGCATTGCTTGCACATTTGTTGAGATCGCCGTTCTTGATTAAGTCTACGGTATGTATTCTCGTTAATACCTCCGCAAGTTAAATGAAATGTGCCTTTACATGCGGCGCACGAGAATTTTAACTCCCCAGTGAGTATAGTTACTGAGCACACTCGGCAATGCATCTTGAATTAATGTTTTTGTACGCACTACCCGCGTTTAAGCAAATTGTACTGTTATAGTTTTGCTGATTAATATCGATAGGAACTTTAAATCACACGGATGTTATAAAAATATTTTAGACTTTTGTAGTACGAACATTTATCACTCCAAGTAACTTTTTAATTTGAGCGTTTTGGTTTTTAAAATACACTTTACTACGGAGCAAATTAATATGAACTAGTCACAGTAATAGATTGTTGTTGAATGAATATATATAGATACACATAGATGGAGCTAAATAAGTTTTACTTCAGTCGTGTGGTCTAAAGCACACTCGTTTTTTTTTTACTCTCTTATTCTGTTTCATGTTTCGTTCAGATTTATTACTATTAGAAATATTATATTGATGGATGGACAATCTTCAATAGTTGGTGCAGTGAACTAAAATGATGATCTTATTTTAGTTGATTTAAAAAGATTATCTTAAAGAACATACTAAGGATAATATACCTTTTTAATATTGCTCACTTTTTGGCATGCGTTTGCTTCCCATCCCCGTAATTTTTGTGGAGTATTTTTTATTTAAAATGCAAGAATAAAATCATTGATTATTTTTTCCCGTGCCTTTATTTTCTACTTCAATTCTCCATCCGTTATTTTTTTTTGTTTTAAATGTTTGGATTACAAAACCGAGTTAAAAGTTTGGCAACCAATCGAATTGTTGAATTTTTTGTGAACTTTGGTACGTAAACCACGGCTATTGCAAATGCCGGTCGCAGTATTGATGTGAAGTTCGAGTTTATCAAAAAAAATATTTTAAATTTTTTCATACATAAATCTTTTAAAACAACACCAGTTTAAATAACTCGGGGGTTCGAGCATCCAAAAACTGGTCTTTCGGCATTTGATGCATTTTTGAAAATTTGTCAAAAAACGTTAATGAACAACAAAATACTTTTCGCTCGCCAGTTCTACATAATATCTATAAAGCGAGTTCAATTATTAGTGAGCACAAAAATAATTCCTAATTTTGAGTCATCATTTGGAAATACCCGTTAACGAACCCAAAATTTAAATAGTGCAGCAATTGGGGAAACTTTAATGGGTAATTGAAAATTATTAATAATTTCCAAAAATTTTGCTTGTAAGGGCGTAAGTAATAAAAATAAAAGCTTTTTTATCGTAAGTTTGTATATATAAATAATATAAATATATCGTCTGTAAGTGGCCTGATTGAAGTTTCAAAATGTCTTCAGAATGCTAAACAGCTGTGACTACTAACAATAATTACCCAGCAGAGCTTGTTTATAAATAAACTGTTTTTTTTTCAATTTGAATAATAATATTCTCTCTCTGGTTTTAATCCTGGGATTGGTTTGCAGCAATTTCCTTTATTTTTTTCTTACATTCTTCCCTGTCTTGTGTGGCTCTTTTGAAGTCTGCTTATGATGAGCAGCGCATGAATAATATTATTGAATACATAATACGATACGGTATGATTATACTCCCCAGCCATGAGCACTCCTGTCCGGATGAGACCGGTACACTAGGGGGTCCTGATTTGTTAGAACTTGGAATACGTGCTCTGGGGATGGGAAGGAGGTAAGAGTTTAATCGACCGGTATAAATGGCATTCTAATAAGCCAATATAGGAAGTTAGGGTGGGCAGCAATAAAGGAATGAATTACTTATTATTGATGAATTGATTAATTATTCTTGACTCCTCTTATCGTTTTTGAATCTTCTACCTGCTTCCTACTCTTTTTGTCTATTCTAGTCTCTTTTAGTCTCTGCTAGTCTCTTCTAGTCTTTTCTTGTCTTTTCTAGTCCCTTCTGAACTCTTCTTAATTTGTCTTGTCTCATCTTGTATCTTCTTGTTTTGTCTAGTCCCTTCATGTTTCTCCTTGGCTCTTCTTGCATCTCTTACGCCTCTACCGGTCTCTTCGTGCCTTTTCTTTTTTCTTGTTGGCGTTACCTCGACTTTTTTATTATTTTCTTTGCACTTCTTGCATCATTTTGCTTCTACTAGTCACTTTTTCTTCTTCTTGGCTCTCCTACTCTTAGATTGCATCTTCTTGCAAATTTCTTTGTTCTTCTGTATTCTCCTGGCTTATTTTTATATCTTCTTGGCTCTTCTAGGATCTCCCAGTCTCTGCTGCCATATTCTTGCTTCACCTCGACTTTTTTCCTTATCGCGGACTTTCCCGTCTCTTCTTTCATCTTCTTGATTTTCTTGGTTCTTCTTAGTTTCCATTGTATGGATGTACCCTTATTATTTATTGATTTTTAATTAATTATTTACGAACCAGTCAATAAATAATTGCTTCATCCCACTGTTATAACCAATTCTCATATTTTTTTCGTAATCACAAGGTCACCATTAAAGCTCAGGCATTTAGAATATTATTCCTCCACTAATCATGGCCTTAAGAGGCTAGACTTTAAACGACACGCGGAACACTCGCGTCTGTCATTCTTTCCCGCTCACAATAAGCTCACGCACACAATACATGCGAATGCGAAATGTGCGAATGAGACAACGCTCAAATTTACCTCCAGAAATCGCTCGAAAGGGGGTTTATGGAGAATACACTTTTCTACACCAAAACTTTCACGAAATTGAAATTTTAAAAAATATATATTTTTTAGAAAGAAGAAGCTACGTCGGTGGCTTTTTCTAATTTTATAATTCTTTATGAGAGTTGCACGCATCGAAAATTCGAAAACATACCGACATAGTTTTCACCCTCTAGAAGGCAGTATAAAAAAAATATATTCATTTTGTGCAATTTTCGATGTAGAAAAGTGTTTTTTCCCGGGCGTCCTTTTTGTATGGGCCGAAAAGTGAAGTCTATCGTCTTAATAGTTAATAATCTTCCGATCAGCTACGCGGCTAATTTCGTCACCAAAAAACCAAACGAATCCGTTTCGAATTGATATTGCGTTGGTAAAAATGCTTTAGTATAATAATTTATGTTGATTGTTAAATTATTGTACTTTGAAGAACAATCTTGAAAAACAGTTACATATGTACCCACTTATAAGAAATTTAGGGATATCATACCTAAAGTTTAAAAAAAATTGTAACCACAGGTGCGTTTTGAACGTGTTCTGGTCAGATTTCTTGAGAGTCGAATTTCTTTCCGGTCGTCCAAGTTTAGATGTTCACGTTTTTTTCCCATTTCAACCGTTTCTCTTCTTTATTGTTGTCAGACAGTCTTGGTAAAGATATGAAAGGGTTGAATAACTTCTTTCAGCTCCTAGTTCTCTCCTATAAAGGCCTTTATGTCATTATATCTCAAACGAAGACCAATTTATTGAGGATATGGTGTTTTTTCTAGCTGAAAAAACTGTGTGAAGAAGGTTTAATACTCGTAAATAATACGGGTAAAATATAAGTAGATTTTAGCTGTACGCCGACAAGCTTCAACAAAACTATTTCTTCACAGGGCAAAATAGGAATATTATGAACAAATGAAACTATGAATTCATTAGGTAAAAAAATTGTTTATTTCAGAATGGCCTTCGGTCATATATGTATAACACCAAAGTTCGCCATCGAAATATTTACATGACATGAAAATAATTACCATTGAAGAAGAAGATAACAATAATAATCTAATTTTTTAATCTAACAACGAACAAGACACAGAAAAATAATAAAAGATAACGGTCGCAACTGGGACTCAAACCTGGGACTGGGACTTTTTTCCATATTATTATATTACATTGATGGGAATTACCTTCAAAAGTTAAAAAGAGTGTTTTTCTTATAAAAATATGAATATTCATTTTAGACTTTTATAAAAAGTCAGTAGGTGTTCCAAAAAAATAAAATCGGATATATTTATCCGAGACACTATCTAGGTTACAAATACATTCTTTGAATACTTGTTTCAAATAATAAAGGTAGCTGCCAATAATATAAAAAAAAGATAAAAAAAAACATTAGTCGAAGATAATATTGTTAATTCTGAAATTTGAAATATGAAGTTGACAATTACGACAGTCTCATAATAGATCGCAGTAGCCCAATTGCTAGAGGTGTATGTCCCGGTAAGACTTAAGGTTCTGGGTTGGAGTCCCAGTTGCGACCGTTATCTTTTATTATTTTTCTGTGTCTTGTTCATTTTCATATTTTAAAAAATTAGATTATTATTGTTATCTCCTTCTTCAACGATATATTACATTGATGGGAATAACCTTCAAAAGTTAAAAAGAGAGTTTTTCTTATAAAAATATGAAAATAATTACATTCAGAAAAAAATCTTTATAAATTTCTTGATGTCATAGCTCACTACTTGAGACATGTAACAAAGTCATATTTTATGGTTTAGTTAAAAGTAATCTTCGAAATATCGACAAACTTTCTTAGATATTGATTCAAAAACAATGTTTATAATGACCTGGTTAAAGGAAGAAATATTTGTATAATATTATCTTTACTATTAAATATATCACCAGAAACAAATTATTGGGCTTTAAAGTTTGTATTCAAACCTTAAAATAAATTTATAATAAATATATTAGATTTCTCTCGATAACAAATTATTATGGAGAGTGGCCTTAAAAATCTCGGCATAATTAATCTATCCGGGATATTTTGTAGGGGTGGAAATAAATCCCTCTTTTGGATACGCACGGATACATTTTAAAAATGTATTTCCTTTTTCTTTAAACACCTTTTAAAATTATTAAACATAACATTGATTCACCACCGTTGTGCTTGGCAGTGTTTTGTCGGTGCTTTAAAACTTTCTTCTAGAGTACAATAGAATAGAATACAATAATTTGTTTATCACAATGGCTATAATCGGGAGTACCACGGGGATCTGGATACCTAATACAACACCTCTTCATACATCGTCCCAAATGGTAACAAGGGGTCCGAGTTCGTGGGATGAGGTTTGTCTAAATCTTGGTGGCGGATGCGTTTATGCGTCCACCTACTGCATGGTGGACCGGATCGGGATATACGGGTTGAGGGAGACCTTTTGACCTCTCCAGCCGAACTCGCTCGATCCATCGCCTTGTACCGCAATGGGAGGGATGGATTCATACAACCTTCACCCTTGGACACATATACCCCTGATTCTTGCCCACCCCTCATACCTTTTTATTCCCAGTACTTCCTCTCCTTTCTTTCCATAAAACCTTTTTTTTCCTCGTAATTTAGAGCTAATGTAAAAGTAAAACCGTCCTCTGATCTATTTAATAGAAACATTTTCAGAAAATATAAAAAGGAATTATAAAGACCATTCTGAAAGTACCCATTAGAAATCTTGAAATTCATTGAACTTCGATTGAAATTTTCAACAGCTTTGACATACCAAATGTACAACGAATATATGCCAAAAATATATTATTGAAGCAATTCAAAAATACTGAATCTTCTACCAAACAGTGCATCCACCACACTAGATCATACAAAAATGTAATAAAAAATATTTCAAGTTATAAAACCATATTTGGACAAAGAAACCACACGTAATTTGCCACAAAACTCCACAACATTCTTCCCCAAGATACAAACCTGATAAAATAATTTAATGAGTACAAATCAAAAATAAAAAATATGGCTGAAAGAGGTAAATGAAAAAATCCTAGTAAAAATATTACAAACTACATAGAATAAAACACTATAAACTGCATAGAAGACAAATAAATTATAATTAAATAACTTTAGTCCGCCTCGGCACAGGACTCCCTAGTGAGGAAGACTAAGAAATACAATATATTATGTACTTAAATTCACCTTTATATTTTGTATGTACAATTATTTTATATAGTCGCTTAAATAAAAAAAAACAGCTATTACAGATACATCTTACCGCAGTGAAAGATTCCAAGCCAAGTTGTTTTTGTATTCTTTCTTTCATCAAAAAAAAAAGAAATTAAACATTGTGATGTGTACCAAATTCCATGTGCACAGAGCCACTAAGATAAGAGAACCCAGAATTTAGGAACTGTGACTGAACTTATTATGGCAGAACTTATTGGTACATGGTACAAAATATTGGTTCAGCGTATATCTGACACTGAATAAAGAAGGAAAGTGGAACAAGAACATAATACTAGGTTCACAAAGAATGAAGGCATGCTTGTTCCAAAATATAACGACAAATACGGACAGCGAACTTTGGAATTCGACGTGCCCAAAAATGTTTAACAAGTTACCAAGTGATTTAAAAAATTGTGATTCACCAAATAGATTCTAATATATGCTGAAAATAAGGTTACTAAAATTTAGAGATGCTTTAAACTAAGTCATGTGTGTAAATTGTGACATTCTATATGGTTATATTATAATTAGTAAAAATATTATGTATATATGTTTACATTGTAATTGAACAAACATTGTAATTGAACAATCGTTGTAATTGAACATTTACATCCATAATAAATGTAACCATTGTAATTGAACATTAACACCCTGTTGACAAACCCCTCAAACCTTTTTCCTTCCCAGGACTTCCTCTACTTACTTTCCCTTAAAAAACCCCCCACACAGCATATTCAAAGATGACATAGGCCCTGACGGATTTTTTTTCCTCAGGGCCTCCTGTGTGGAGCTAATGTAAAAAAAAATATATACATATATATAAAATCAGGACGACGTTAGAGTACCTTCAATCCTGCAAAGAGAGAAAAAAACTATTTCCTTTGTCGGTTTTTATTTCCTATTTGTCTACCGACAATTTGACAATCCTGATCCTTGATTTTATTTCTGAACGTGTTATCTCTGTGTTCTGATGTTTTTATGCAATTGTAAAATTTAAAAAAAAACATTACGTGTCGAATTTAGCCTTTTGCATTCATAAAAATAAGTGAGTAATTCATATTTGCGTTATTATAAACAAGTTATTTCTGTGTACTACAACTTCTGAATGAATAAAAACATTGTTGAAGCCGTCCAAAACTTTGCCCGTTCGTGAGATTATTCCAACATTTTGCCCAAAATTATTCAGCGGCGTTGTCCTAGGACTGTTGTAGTTACCAGCGAAATGTGACAAATGATCCGAATAAGTTAACAGTTGTAGAGTTCTACAGTTGGCTGAGGTTTATACATGGCATATATTCAGCAAATAGAATTTGAAATAGTCCGGCTGACCGCCAAGAGTCGCTGCTAATTATGCAAAATGCATTCATATTGTGCAAGTACAGGTCGAAATGGATGAATTTGTTAATATTATATGTTTTTTAAAGTCCCAACTGAGGATGTGTGTCGGAAGGTGGGCGCAAACTAATTTGAGTTAACACTATGTAATTTTTTTTTTTTTTTTCTGTTTAATGTGATTTTTTGAGAAATGTGTCTTCAGTTTAATGTGAAAATTAGAGTATTTATAACTGATTTTTCCAAACTATGTTACTTGATTGACCCAGATAGATAACATTGATTTGACCTAAAAAACTAACTAACTAACTAACTAACCATCACGCCGTTTCCCCGCAGGGGTAGGCAGAGAGGACGGACCGCCAAACAACTCGGTCTTGGCACACGCTCCTTGCCTCATTCACATTCATACATCTTCTCACACATACTCTTCTATTATTCTGACTCTTGACATGGCCCGACTCATGTATCTGATTTACTTGATCGTGCCACGTCTTCCTTGGGCGTCCTCGGCTTCTTCTACCGTTCACATTCGCGTCATAAATTCTCTTTACACTCCTTTCTACATTTGATTTGACCTAGTGCTCAAATTTATCGTTCAATGAACAAGGATATAATTGATTTGAGATTTTCGCGACAAAAAGGATTATCCTGATTATATATACCTCCTTTTTAGCCAACGTTTCGAACAGCAACAGGATTTAACATAGTGAAATCGTTTTTGTTTTCTTTATTTGTATTTAAATTTAACGTTCTTTATATGAAGAGAACGAAATCATATGCACCTCACAATGTTTACCTCATATGGATGTTTAAAATGTTACCTGGCTATGAGGCCTTGTGTATTTTCTTGTAGGAAAATTTTGTCACACGAAAAACCCTACTAAAATTGCATGCATTTTTTTCAGCATCATCGTAAACCCAAGCATCACCAGCAATTCACACGTGTGTGTTTGTGTTTTATTGGAATTGGGAAGGAGTCGGCTATGGTCTATTGTTTGAAATTCCACCGCATTAATTTAATTAATTGCTAACTAATGAAGATTGTGGTGAGTGGGTGCTTATTTAGTATGATGCGTTACCATGTTGCCAGTTCCAATCCTCTAAGAGCTGGTATGATATTAGATACATAATATAAAGTGGAGTTCTGCTTATAGTTTTGGCTATAATCAATGAGATTTTTGTGAATTTAGCAATACTTAGAGGAACGGCTGCGCGACCGCTTCATACGAAACGTAGTTTTGGATTTGAGGCCACAATACCCAACCAAACTGAAAATATTTTTTTTAATAAAAAGGTAGATTTAATGTCGATCTCGGATAGGAGCTATTTTTTTGGCTTAAATGATGACGTAAAGGTAATTAAAGAAATCAGTTTTTATTCATTTTGGAAGCAACTTTGGAATTTTTTTGTGAGTCATTTATAATTATTAAAAAAAGTCTGCCTAATGCTTGGTTCTAAAATTAATTTTTTAAATGTTTACATTTACTTTCAAAGTTCCTCTAAAATCTTGAAATCTAAAATCTAAAATCCAAGTTGCCTCTAAAATCTTAAAATATTAAAATCTTTAATAGCCTATATTTTAAAAATTAAAGCAAAAATAAATAAAGTAGCTCCTATGCGAGATTGACATACCTTTTGATTACTAAAATAATGTTTGAGTTTGGTTGGTGTTTTGGCCTAAAATCCAAAACTAAGCTTGCCGCGCACCCAATGGCCTTAATAAAAATACCATTTAAACTAATAAAATACAAATACAAAGATAAGCTAAGTGCCTGGGTACATGGGGTGAGGTTTGAACGGTGAATGCGTTTTCCCACCTACTGCTTTGCAAACCGGATCGGGAGACGTAACTTAGACCTATCCAGCTGGATTATTTTGACCCATCTCCTTGCACCGCAATGGGAGGATGGATTCATACGTCCGTCACTCCTGGACACATTTACCTCCAGATTCCTACTCACTCCTTTTACCTTTTTCCTTCCCAGAACTTCCACTCCTCCCTTTCCCTTAAAAACCCTCCACACAGCATCCCCAAAGATGACAAAAGCCCGAGGGAGTTATTTTCTTCTTGTGTAAAAGCTAAAGCTAGAGCTAATGTAAATAAAACATTTATATAAAATATTATACTGCATAGACCCTATGAAACCGAAAAGTACAAAATTTACTAATGAGGTGGTCTAAAAACAAAAAAATGCTAAAAACTTCAACATGCCCGAATAAAACGATTTTATACTCTATATTTTGTACCCTTTTAAAATACAGCTTTCACAGCTTCGGAAGGAACCATTATAAGGTGAACAATGTTGTGACATGTAAATAGCGTTACAACTTTACAAGGTTATAAGCACTCTGTCTGTATTGGCACTCGGGCGACCGACCAAATTTTGGCCTATTTGGGTAAAGGCCAAATCACTTCTTCCCATCCCATCGGCCAACCGGGGAGTTGCTTCAGCCAATGAAAATAAAACTTGTCTGGGAATACTCTGGAATATTCAGGAAAATACACAGGAAATTGGTTAGTTTACCCTATTCAGATAATTACATTTATGCTCACAAAAGGAAGACATTTTTTTAAGAAATTTTGTGAAGTTCGCTAAATGAAATAACAATCTAATATTATGATACTACATTATACGAGCAATTATGATAAATTAAAGAATTTTTTTAGTGTTCTGAAACCGAAATGCTGTTACACAAACTTTAAATTAATGTTAAATTGAATGGTGTTCACCTAATGACTATAAAGTTTGCGGAATCCGGTTAAAAAAATTAACATATTTAGTTAATCACTTAATTTTAACATTCATAACTTTCGGTGACAAAGATTTCATTACATTATTTGAAATCGTGTTATAGATATGTCATTATGAAAACAAATGTGTTTAATGTACATTTTCATAGAAAATAGTTTATATGTCAACTAATATTATTATTTTTTTTTTTTACATAATTGCCTCCCTAAACACGAGTTATTCTCAAATAGGGAGGTATTAATTTACACCAAGAAACAAGTTATATATTTATCAGTATAAATAAAATAAAATATTTACATAAATAATTGCAAAAAATATGATATAACATGTATTATGTTAATATTTTCTCAAATAAAAAAAAAATTGTTTTTGATATTTATTGAACACAATTTTTAACGAATATTCTGGATTTTAAATAACACTATCGATCCACTCCTATTAATTTTTCAATAGTGAAATGATATTTCTTTAATTTTTTTTTCTTGTTAGGAAGAGAAAGCACCCCGATTTATATTCAAATTTAAAAGTTAACCAAAAAACAAGTAAAACGTAGACCTATAAGGAACCAATAATTCGGATCGGAATTAAAAAAAAAAAATTAAGCGTCTTTGGGAGTTTTTAATTCATTATTTTTACATGGAATGGCAAAAAGCAGAGTGATAATACATTTGTCTAATAAAACATGTATCGACGGCTGGCGTAGTCCAGTGGCAGGGCTTTGGAGTCCCATTCCGAAGGTCGCAGGTTCGAACCCAGCGTAAGCAAGATAAATTTTATTTGATTTATTTGTGTTATTTCACAATTGACTAATTAAAATAATACATACTATATTTGCGGCACGTTCCAGAGTGGAAGATACTCTCATTGTCTCCCAGGTGGTAAGACCACCATTCAGAATTGAAGCGTTGCTTGACATGGCTTTAGCCGTGTTTAGTGACTAGATCTGAATAGTCAGGTACTTCCCTACCTTCCTCCTTCCCATCTTCCCTTCCCCATTTACCTTCAGCCTAACAACATACCCCAATCGGGGATGCCATAGTTTCACTGGCTCCAGAAGGGAGCAGTTGGGACTCTTGTAAGCTATTCTCTATAAAAAATAAAAAATAAATTTAAAAATGTGTTTATCCGTATTTTTAGTCAGAAAAAACGCAAAGTGAACTATTTAAAAAAAAAATTGTGTTTGCTTGCAAAGTTTTTATGTTTCAAAAATTTTATGTTTATTTCGATTTATAAAATTTGAGAGATTAAATTATCACCTTACAAAAAATATTTGTCCAGTCTAGAAATATTCCATTCATTTGGATTTTATTGTAAAGCGAAAATATTTTTTGACCCTGACCAAAATATGGTCAAGGTCTAGGGGCTATAACTTTTAGCTATAACTAACTTATGTAGAGAAATATAATACGAGTCACAAATCGAACAAATTTTTAATGCTTTGTTTAAGAAGATGTTATAACATCCCAATTAAATTCATGAAAATCACTGCTACTTTTCCTGCTTTGACTCGAGAAATTAATCTTATGACAAGACTTCGCTGTTCGGCCACAGAAAAAGGACGCACGGGAAAAAACACTATTCTACATCGAAAATTGCACGAAATGTATATTTTATTTTGCATTCTAGAAGGTGAAAGCTATGTCGATATGTTTTTAAATTTTCGATGCGTTCTGTAATAAAGTCAACATTCCCTATCAAACATGTCTCATTTATCGAAAAATAATATTTAAGAAAAAAGTGTTGCCAACTCAATTCTCATGAAGAATTACAAAATTATAAAAACATTCCAATATAGCTTCTTCTTTCGAGAACATATTTTTGTTTTTTAATTAACATTTCGTAAAAGTTTGGGAGTAGAAAAATGTTTTCTCCCGAAACCCTTTTTCGAGCGATTTCTGTAGGTACGAGAGATTACGACAGTTGTCCCATTCGCATTTGCATGTGTCGTAAGTGTGTGTGAGCTTATTGTGAGTGGGACAATATGACAGACAATGATATACCTAAACGTTCCGCTTGTGGTGCAAAGTCTAGCCTCTTCACTAAAGAAAGCACTTTGATTTTAGAAAAATGTTATATACGTATTTTTATAAAATTTCAAATGAATTCATTCTTTGACAGAATCATCAACATACTAAATAGTAAAACTGATCTGTTTTGAATGTGATGCTGAAAGATAAATTTTCCAATCTGCATACGATTGTGATAATTTCTGTAGACACTAATTTGAATCTTTCAAGTAAAAGTCAGTGTTTATGGCTTAGTGGTATGAGATTTGCTTTGCAAGTCCACGCCACCCGTGGCTAAGGGTTCAATACTAAAAGATTTTTAGATTTTTTTTAACTACAAAGAAACGAGATATCTTAATAAAATACACGTGTTTAAGTTAATTTAATAAGTGTAATTATATTATTACTATTATTATCTTTTATATATAAAAATCTTTATACATTTCCGCTTGAAGATAAAATCTATTCAGTTCAAGGAAAGGATATAATTATCTTAAATTATTGCAACAATGATCAAACTACATTATTGGCAGCTCGCCAGTTGCAGCTACATATGTATATTTGGAGCCGTTTAAATGAATGTTTGTACAAGTATTGTATTCCTCGAGCTACTCTAAGTAGAGTGCTTTTGAGTTTGAAATCCTTGCCACCACGAGGTCATATAAGTGTGTACACTGCAGCAATTCCGGTATTTTGTGACTTGTTGTGTTTCTTGTATAAGCCCTCCCCCTCGATTCTGCACTGAGAGCGTGGAGCATTAAGCCGCTGAGAGCAAATAGTCTCCGCTTTCTGCTTGTCTGAAAGACAACAAAAAGCGACAGAAAATGTTTGAAAAAGAATTCAATAGTGTTAATATTAGTTTAATGCTATTTTATTTACCTATTTTCTAAAAAAAAAGCGTTTTATTAGATTGAGTCCTTCTATGTTCTGAAGTCACATATATAAAGTTAGTTTATTGAGATTAAGACAATGTAAAAGGAATCAATTCTCTCAGTGCATCTGCGACCATTATTTCAACATCGGGCGATCATATCCACGATTTTCAGAATAATTTAATGTGGCATATTGAAGTGCTTCAACCAAAAATGGATATGCATCTCTATTTTATATGACTCCTTTTACAGAAAAAATATTATACTTCTTCTTCTTCTCATGCCCTGTCCATTCAACGGACGTTGGCTATCATGTTGGCTATGCGGACTTTGTTTACTGCGGCCCGGAACAGTTCTACAGTAGACTGGCCAAACCACTGTCTTAAGTTTTTCAGCCACGATGTCCTCATATACACTAACTACTATTGTTACATGTTACCAGTTAAAATATTTTAATTACTTTGAAAATCGATTATAATGCAGAAAAACTTGTACTGAATCAAACACAATATTGATGAAAAGTTAATAGAATTCTTATTTTAACCACGTTTATTGTTGTACAACACAGTTTTACAAAACTGTGCTGTACAATTACACTGCTCGAGCCCGAACGTTGACGGAGTTGCGACCCGAAGTGGGTCATTTCAAGGCAGCGCTTTAGCGAGTGGTGCTTCGGGCATTTATTAATAATCTTACCCCCAGCTAGGCTGGTCGTTTACTTCGTAACCATTTGTATTCAATAAACGATGTTCTTGTGTAATAAACCATTATCGTATTTATTTACAACAATTAGTGTGTAGTACTGAGGATTAGATTGAATACTGAATCCCAATCCAGTTCCTGAACGCTACACAAACCTAAGTAGTTGTAGTTAGCCACGTAAAGCTGTGTATATAGCCCCCATGGCCGGCAAACTAATCAAAAATGGATAAATTGAACCTTCGGTTAAAAATCTTACCCATAACTGTACTAGACCATGCCAGAGTGCACCAACTAAAATATCTAAATTACCTGTCTAAGCTCAGGTGCTAGCTAAACTTTTATATTTATCTAACGTTTCTAATATCTTACTAAAAATACTTGAAGAATAATAAACGAAACACTGACTGACGGCCACCATAACACGGGCATGTGCCTAGTATGGCGGCCATAAATTCCACAATTGTTATATATTTACTATTCAAAGAATAAAGAAACATTAAAAAAAAAAAAACTCCGAGAAGGAGAAGGAATAAAAATCTTAAATGGACTCAACAACAATGATACACAATATTTTTGCAAGATGTGAAAAAATTGTGAAAATTACGTCTCAAGGTATAACTTGTACGCTTTCTTCAATCGACCAGAGCTTACAACTTCCATCGGAATTCCTTACAATTCGTACAAATTGCATCGTTTGCATCCTGCCAAGCTTCGAATAAGAAATAATGGCAACAACATGCACATACGAAAAGGTGTTCCATAGAATACTTCCAAGAGTACTGTACATGTCCTTAAAAATGCAAGGAACCGAGGGATTCACTATCATTTTGCAAGTCATTTTCTATTTTCTGTTTGACAGTAGGTACAGCACTAGAAGGCTTCGTGAAAGTAGGATTTAATAGGTGGTCCACCTAAACAGGGTGGTTCAACGGTAGCATAGTTAATGGTGGATCGTTAAGGCTGTGCGGCCTTTTTCATACAAAACTTAAATTTGGATTTTAGGATTTTTGGATTTTTTTAAATGAAAACAAATCACTTTGAATACTCCACGTATGTATACTCTCTCAAGCTCTCACAGGGCTTGTTATTTCCACACGTCTAGAAGATGCAGCTCTGCGTTCTATTAAATTAAAAAAAAAAAACTTTTATTATTTCTATTTTTTCATTGATTTATTATGATAACATACAATATAGTGATATGAGTAATTGAAACCCACTAAGGCGCAGCCTTGTGATGAGATAGGTTTTTCCACAAAGAAATTAATTAATTATTTTATATGACAATAATTAAAAATGAGTTAGGAGATTTTCACTTAGTTCAGAAAACCATCACGAGGGCGACATCTCTCGAATAAGCTGCAAATTAGAGCGGAAACTGTTTTACGGATAGAAGGAGAGAGAGAGGTGACATGCATTGGAGTGAGACAATACGCCAAATCATTTAAGAGTGGGATCTCAACCAACGACAGATCTTGTTTTGTGTCATAAAACGATAAAAAATCGAATAAGCCAATGGAAATGGTGATGTGGGCGTGTTGGAAGTCAGACAAAGGAATTGAACTTTACGCCTATCAATTATACGTTTGATTTATGGTTGAGAAAAGCACACGTGTCCGAGGGGGTCATTGATTGTTTAATAGTTTGGTTCTCACGAAAGAATTTAGCGATCAAGAACCAACGATTTGGTGAGAAAGAGTTTCACATTTTATTATAAAAAATTACAAAAAAAGGGAATCAAAAGTGCTTGGGAAGACCGGTAGACCTTTCATCTAACTACGTGCACTTCAAAAAAGGTTCATAAGATTAACAAATATCATCAAATAGCAGAAAATTATTACAAAGTGACGTACATCAAAGAAGAAACTTTAGATGAGTTTGGGAAGAGAGTTGTTGAATTGAGAATTGCATAGTAAATGTAAATCTGTCAAAAAAAAAATGGAATGAAACACAAAAAAAAACAGTAATTTTGGTCTGTGAAATGGTCCAGAATAACGGGTAGAATAGCGAATTGTTGTTGACCGCTGACATTGAATACAACGAGGGTGTTGTTCTTCTCAAAGAATATTCGTTACATGACTTCAACATTATAACAGACCAATTTAGCTGGAATATTGTCGTAAAATTTACATGGGCCTTATGGAAGTGTTTATATTATACAAAAAATATTAAATTTAATGGGGAAGCGATTAGTTCAGAGTTCTCACCAAGTACGTACAAAATTTAACATCAACACAAAAACTTAATCGCTTTACATGAGCAAGGAGGACAGAAAACTGATCAAACGAAGGGCGGGTCTTCGGTTTGATAGGAATTCGAGGGTTGAATTGGTGAAATTAGTAGAAAATTTTAATAAAAGACATAAACATGTATCTGACAATACAAAATATAGAGGTATAGTTACTTGGAAACATGTGTTTAAATAGACATGGAAAATGATATTCTATAAATGCATAAGATAATTGATAAAACGAGAGAGAAAATAAGATACGAGAAGGGTTATTTGTGAAAGTCCCAAATTAAAGTGATTGAATAAATACAGTCTTGGATGATAATTATTTATATGATAATATAACATATCAATGGGTTGGAGACAGGATTTCAAAGAAAATTACGACATTATAAATAAAATTCAAATTTACAACGTAAATAGAGTGAATACGGTTTCAATTGGAATTATTCATAGAAATGGCATTGAAATTCGGAAAAATCAATGTCTAATATACATGAAAATTTTATAGAAAACATTTCGGTATGAGATTAATCGTGTTTTACAAGCGTAGATGTTTTAGGGGGCATAAACGGGTTAAGCAAAGTATGGACCTATCTCGAATTATTAAAAATAAAACAAGAAAATTATGTAATTTTACATAAATTTCTAAGTGCAGATGAACAAAGGAATCTGGGCATTTTGATGGAGAATCGTAAGTTCGGTACTGATAGAACGAAAGAGCGAGACACATATCATGATGGGCTGTACTAAGATCTTGGAAGCAAGAATGAAAAAAAATATATATCAAAATACGAGTTGATAAGAAACATTATTTGATATCAAAGAAAATTCGTTTAGGCTCTTCTAGATCTCAATGTGGTATTTATACGGGTACATAGGGAAAATTCAGTCAGTCGTCGTTTGTCGGTCGGGAGATCTCAATAATATACCTTACGTCACGTCGTCGTTAAAGTGGTAAAATAAGTGTTTGGAATTTAAAAATAATTCTGATATTCGAGGACTTAGAAAATTTAGATCCAAAGTGCCAAGTGACTTAGAGTATTTCACGTTACAAAGTAAAATAAAATCAATAATAGTTATATAATAGTGAGAAATTGTTATATCGAGTTTAGTGAAAATTAAAATGAATGAAATAAAATAAAAAAAAGTTTAATACCAAGTAATAAATATAGTGATAACATTTAATATCAAAGTGTATAAATCAAATAAAAGTTATTATAAAATTAAATAAAGAAATAAACTTTTAAAATCTTTAATTAAAGTGATCATTTATCGTCTTTATTCGAAATCAAGAGTTCATTAAAATTGATAAAATCTTTAACGGTTATAATTTATTTAAAACACTTAGCAAATCTTCATTGCAAAATAAAAATAGATAAAAAAAAAATTAGTAAGAATTATATTATGTTTTAGAAAATGAAAATAATAGTAATAATCATCATCTGTAAAATAAATTAAAATTTAAAATTGTGTGATTGTTTAAATAATTAAAATCAATTTTGGAGATAATCATCATCTTTAAAATAAATTAAAAACTAAAAGTGTGTGTTTGTTTAAATAATTAAAATCAATTTTGGAGATAATCATCATCTTTAAAATAAATTAAAAACTAAAATTGTGTGATTGTTTAAATAATTAAAATTTTGCAAATTTCAAATTTAATTAAAATAAGGAAAAAGGGTCTTCACTTGAAATATTTGATATGTATACATTTTAGGTAGAGGAAAAATTAATTAAGATTGTCGTGTACACCCGACGGAAGAGTCTTAATTCGGTAAGTCAATTATTTTCATAATTAATCATTTCCAGTTTACAGATGGGAGGTAGCTGAAAACTCGGGTGACTATATGATATTTATGTACTTTATGGTTTTGTATAAAAAGAATTATATATTGAAAATATATATATAAATATATATGTAATATATATATAAGCATAATTATAAACAATTCAAAAGAAAAAAAATTAAATCAAATCATCCCTAAATTGATTGAGTTGGATTCGAATTCCAATTATTATTATAATCATATGTTCATTTTTCAGGACCAAAGGAAACAGTAAATATTAGATATTTAATCCAGATGGTTGGGATAGATCAAAAACTACGCGTTTGACCTTGAACCCATTCATTGTGATATGTATGTTAGTAGGTCAAGAGATCGGGATGCATAAACATTCTGAGTTTGTTTATGTTTATTATTAACATACCCTAGGGCAATTCAAGCGACCTTCTGCGTGTAACAACGACCTTCCTTTAAATAAATATTGACATTCATGGACTACGATATTTTAATTTAAGCTTCAAAGCCAAGGTTAAGGAACGTTATCAAATTTAAAAAAAAAAATAATCATCAAATAATATGAAATATTATTATAATTACCACTCAATCAGATAAGAGTTATAAATTTTATTAAATTTCACACAAGTAGAGCAATGGGTTTTAATTTCATAACTTTGTTTTTGGTGGATTATACCATGACATACAAGGTCGAGAACATTATGAATCTAATGTACAGTAATAGACTCATCTTTAAATTATTTGACGTTGAGTAGGTCAGGGGATAAAGTATTTAAGGATCATCTAGGTTACCATTAAAATTATGTAGGTACTTATCAATCTAGATGGGGAATGTCATTTTATAGGGGATTAATATCGAACAAGCAATCGGAGACAAAATTATTTCAAATAGTGGAGGTGAAAAAGGAAAAATTATTTTACAAGCAACATCTACATTTAACATTGGGAAAATCACGGGATAGTAGGAAAATACTACTGAGGTTGCACTCGGAGGAGGGAAGAATTATATCAAACAAGCAATCGGAGACAAAACTATTGCAAATAATGGAGATTGTTAGCCATGGGTACGAAATGAAAATTCATGTAAATAAAAATAAACAAAAGAAATTAAAGTGGGAAATTAAATATTTGCTATGTTAGTAGATAGACAAATTCAAGGGAATGGGAGAAAACAACAAAATAAAGTGTTATGATTACATTGAGGTTAAAATGGTTTGAGGACCATGTTATAGAATGTCATAAATATGTTCTATACAACTATTAGAGAGAGAAGAGGGGGTGTGCAATTGTAAATAATTGCAAAATATAGAGTGGATAAACTCTATCAAAAAAAATTATCAACCAAAACCAAACAGACGAGCGGAGTATATATTTTATGTGTACAGTGTTATTTATTTTTATATTATTAATTATATATCGGGATACTTGGATCCGGGTGGTGATAGCCCCTGATACTGAGAATTCTCGGCCTCGTAATGCCATTTGAAAAGGTGGACATTGCAGGTTATAAAAAAATTATGTATAAATATATATCTTTGAATGTACTATTCATTGGAGAATGTAATCCCGTCGCCACTAGACGTTTTTACATTTTCTCTTGGATGTGGCTGAAGGACGTAGGAAACCCGGCTGTCACAAAACTCGTGAGTATATGATTGTTTGGAAAACGAAACCGGTTCGCTTTCAGTAGTCGTAATTTATGGAGGAGTAAGGGCTTGGGTACGTTTGACCTCGGAGGAAGGCTTTTCTAATCCGTTGGAGAGCATGGAAGGGTTGATTTGGAACTCGGAAAAATCATTGAAGAGATTTAGCACCAGCCAATTAATTCGCGCTCAGTGATATCGGAAAGGTTTAGTTCGAATTCGATCAGTCGAATGTTACGCAGGAGGTAGGTGCCAAGCCATTGCAAACAAGTATATCCGCCTTCGTTTTCTATTCGATCTATAAAATGTACTAACCAAATAAAACAAAATTATATATATGTATGTAAACCCACAATCTAGGACAGGCGAACGGGAGCAGACCAAAAGACTTCATAATTGCACATTTTGCACACTAACTAACTAACAAAAAAAAAAGATAGCAATCAACATGTTTAAATTAAAAATAAAAAAACAGATTAGGATGAGGTTGAGTCACAGTATAGGAGGGAATTTAAAAGCACATTAAATAAATTTATATAACTAAAAGTAACTACACATTCTGTTTGAGATGCAATTATCAACGGCAACGCCATCCAAAAGAATCAGGGATACCACAAACAAAATGTAATTAGACTTTAATATCATGAAAAAAAAATATGCACAACGTATGATCCGAAGTCTCTTTACGTAATAAATAGTCACGTAGTTTTTGCGTTCAAAGTCGTAAATAACGTAGACAAATTAGATGTATATATATTTGATAAAAATAATGCATCAAAAATACTCTAATGTAGTATTTAAATTGGGGAAACAAAGGGTTTTCAGAGAGTTCTGTGATTTGAGTGGGAGAATTTTCTTCATCCCTTAGTTATACAGAACAAAGCCTTGAAGGAAATGGTGATGTAAATCACGACAAAAACGAGGACGGAAGTTTAGGGGTCAAAGATATAACATTTTCCAATTAGTTCGCTTGAACATGAGTAACGTCTTGGATCACGGGGAGGGAAAATTCACGTTTGTTCGACTTTATAGAGGTAAAACTCTAAGGGTCTAAGAGAGGGTGGAAAGCCTGAAAACAACGTATATGTGAAAGAAAATTGGGAAATAAAAGTATTTGATAAAAGAAGAATCATTTCAGCCTGTGCATGGGTAATATAAATGTTGTGGTATAGCGAGTGTAAATCAAGGGTGGGCGATAATTGTTACCAGTGTTTTGTGGTTAATGAGACATAAACCAAATTTTCCTATTAAAATGGTACGCTAAACTCTGACTTCTCAATCAGGATATATATGGCCTATGTTTCACTAGCTTAGATAACCACTGGAGCGATAGAGCAATTTAAAACTTTTTTCTCAGATTGCGGAAGGAAATTTTTCCGCTCATATTAAAAAATCATACCTCCGAATTTGAATATGGAGACACACAAACTGATTATTCTATATTATAGCCAATGAATTCATCTACCTTTTGTCTATTATCACATATTCGTAGGATTTATAAAAAAATATTAAATTTAATATATTTTAAAGAATCTAGACAATATTTGCCACATTGTGGGAGAAAGCAATTCGAGGTTTGGAAATAATGGCATAATGTGGCAAAAAGCGTTCGAGTGGTTATGAAGGTACGGTTAAAAGAACTCCATTTCTGAAGAGATGGGCACTACTGTCATGATTGCTGGAACACTGTTTGTGGGGAAGTTAGGGAATAGTATGCAAATATTGTCAATAAAGGTTATATTGAACTCATAGAAAATGACGTTGTATTTAGTTAAATTACAATACAGAAATACAATAAACCACTCACCCGAGATCGACCCTTTTGATGTTGCTCTAGCTAGCTAACGTGAATGGTACGTAGTTCTGGCAGCAAATCGTCCCCTCAACGTGGTCCTGGAAAACTGGGTGCTGGCTGCTGGAGCTGGATGTGAGGTGAAGCTTTCGCGCGTTCCAGTGGAGTGTAGGACGCCTCCCATCGATCCAAAGCGCCCTTGATTATGAGGTGCAACGTGAGGGCCTATGGAAATGTCCTCACCTTCCGACACCTGACCACGTTACCGGCCAAAAATATTTACTAGGACTCCCACGGGGTCCTGAATGATATAGATTGGTGCTGCTAGACGGTCAACACAGAGATGGCCAAGATAAACTACAGTTTTCGATTTGCGACATGCGGTTTTTTCGTCGCCATTACGGCTCCCACTTAAATGTCTCGCCCGACAAGAGAATTATCCAATCCCTCTTTGGAATCAATCTCTAATTTGACTGCCCTAAAACAGGATTCTTCCTATTTGGGCAGCCAAAACATTTTATGAATAATGTATAATATGAGTATAAAAAAAGTAAATAAATTAAAAAAAAAATTTAAAACAATACCATACCAAAATAAACAATAAATAATATTTGTAAACCGTCGATTACATTATTGTAAACGATTTAAAAGTTAATCAGTATCACAACTGTCAATACGAATTCAGTATCCGCTTCTGGATTCGTCCCAAGAGTTTCAGCGGAAACGCCCCCCCCCCCCCTTTCCTTCCTTCACCCGTCATTGTGTTGCCAGTATAATCCTTTAATTCCATAAAAAAACTATTGTTTCTAAAGAGAAACAAACTGTGGGTATATAAAGCAAAAACAGTAATTATTATCTTGAGATTATTCACCGCGCAGTTGTAGGGCTGCCGCTGAACTGCGAATCTGCAGCAGGGCTGCCACAAAACCAAGACCTTATGTCTCCAATTTATGGCAAAAGTAATGAAATAATGTAATATAAAATAGAACCCATTTTGCATGCATAAAAAACTTCCTTTATCTTGAAATAATGATTCGAGGAGACATATACATTATCTCGGGTTTGATACATCGAAATTAAAATTTAATGGTGTACATAATACATACCCCTGTGGGTATGTATTATACCGGGGTGCTAGCATAGTCGATCGATATGATGTTACCGACCGATTGTCGGTATCTTCTCATCGTCCCTAGGACAACTGCATATCGCAAACGAATAGGTGACAGTTCACAATGACTAAGAAGTGTCCTTAATATATTCGATATCAACTGTTTTTTGTACGTTAGCGATCTGCAATTGTCCTAGGGAACGTTGAGAAGGTACCGACAATCGGTCGGTAACATCATATCGATCGACTATGCTAGCACACCAGTTATTAGCTAAACGGTGTAATGCCTTGAGTTTCCACCTAGATCTTGCAGGTACAATCCTCGGCTAGCTAAGTCGCCTATTATTGAAAAACCAGCATTTCCCTCTTAAAATAATGGAAGTAGGAGCATTTCAAATATGGTCAGGTTATTCGTAATTCGAGAATGTATTCCATTCTTTAAAAAAATATTAATAATGCAGTAAGTTCTCGAAATTGAACCACCTCACTGCAACAAAATAAAATTTACTTAAGAGCTGGCGGGCGGGCGCACCGTTTTATTTAAATAAAATATTCTCCGGAAGGGTATATCCATCTCCAAGCCCCGACGATTGAACCCGCTTTGCAATTCACATCTTGGAAAGGTACGGTATCTTCCGTGGCCCGTTAGTATAAATAGCTGGCGAACCAATGGCAATGGGGAAGTTACGTAATGTTTGTGGGAATAAAATTCACCACCGCGATGATAATAATGTATTGTAGGTTATGAAAAAAAATCTAAAATTTCTGCATTTTCAAAAAATGTTCATATTGGAGGAAACGTTTTCCTCACTGATTAAAATTATGCTTCAATTTTACATTTTCGTGCTAAGACCGAAGTGACGCATACCCGCCAACCTTTCTAGGTGGCCTTTTTTAATCGGACAACTGTTTTGAATTTGAGAAAATAAATTTATTATCTTATATTTTTAAAACCAAATAGTGAATTAGTTTATGTCTTTCTATTGAATTTTGAAAACTGAGTTTTGTTGAAATTATCAACAATTTAATTTGTAGAAGGAATTATTTTTATTTCATTTTTTGTATTGTACAATAATATTATTTTTTTTTAGATTTTCACGGCCAAAAGCATTTTCGTTGTTGGTTTTTGGGGTGTTATGCCGTGTTGTGCTACCTCCTTCTTTAGCCGACGTTTCGGACAGCGTTGCAGTGTCCATCATCAGGGCAGATCCGGCATCGCAACATCGACGGATCTGCCGGATCTGCCCTGATGATGGACACTGCAACACTGTCCGAAACGCCAGCTAAAGAAGGAGGTAGCACAACACGGCATAACACCCCAAAAACAAACAACGAAAATAATATTATTATTTAAGTGATAAAAAAATCTGGCCGTAAAAAAAGGTTATTCTTATGTTTTATTTTTATTTTTGTTTGACTGGGGATAGAACCTTCCTTCCTAGGAACTGGGGTCGATCACACTCCCAGCAAAGCCAAATGCCGAATGAATAAGACCGGTATTTAGTTGTAGACAATTCTCTGGCACCAAAAAAAAGTTGAATAAAGTTATTTTACAATGTTTGACAGTAATTCATGTTTTTTTAGCTTTGTATATTTTCATATAATACGCAAAGATTAAACCACATGTATAAATATCATGGTATTCCTAATTTATGTAGCTTTCTTAACAACAGATCATGATTAATTCTGTCGAATGCTTTGCTGAAATCGGTATAAACATAATCAACTTGTAATTTCAAACATGGATTCGGATATATAGTTTTGGTAAATTAAAATATAAGAGAAAGTAGATTTTCCTGAAGTGAAACCATGTTGCTTAGGTGAAATTACTGCCTTGATACAGTGAATGATTTTATTTAAAAGAAGTTTCTCAAACAATTTCGGAATAGTTGATAAAAGGTAGATCGGTCTATAATTGCTCACCTCATCTTTGTCTCGTTTTTCAAATATCGGAGTGAGAAAACAATACATCCATTTTTTCATGAAAGTACCCTGTTTGTAATGACTGGTTAAAAAGAAAATGTAGTGGATACGCCAGAGTAGGGGCGCAATTCTTTAAGGTGGGATATTACAAGTCTACCGCTCTTACTTTGATCTAGTTGTTTTAGTCAATAAATCGTGTTGAATCAATGTGTGTATTTCAAACAGCTTAGTAATCGAACAATAACATCGATATTTGGTGAAACAACATTGGCACAACTAGAGATGTGAACTGATTTTAATGGACTATTAAAATTTCGGGATATACCTAACCTGAATAAATAACAATTTTTTTGGACCTGATACAAAAATATTCTCAATAACTTCACTCGAGAGCCACCACACATTTTGAAAAATTTTGATAACTATTTCTCTAAAAATATTTGTTTATCTACCAAAGCCTTTTTTTTACTAAATAAACAGTCAGATTTGTCAAACTGCAAACATTTTTAACATATTTACCTAACCCGCCTACTTTTACCCTTCCTCTTAGGAACCTCTTTCTCGCCACCCCCTCAGCTATATCTAAGTTGATTTCTCTCTCTCTTCTACTTTTCATATAAATACTCTGTATTTTCTTCAATATATTTTATTCACCCCTGAACCTGAAGGTGGAACTGAAACCGATTGGTTAAAGATGTGTAATAAAGAAGAATTAAAAGAAAACTATTGTCATTATTATAAAGCCTTTAAACTAATGTTTCGAATGTTTATTTTCAATTTTCTTAGGTTTGAGAAAATATATTTTCTTAATATCTTAAAGTAAGAATCAAATGGAAAAATTCATCTAAAAACATCTCGTAATTTTTTTAAATTATAATTTTCGTACATAAAAAATAGAATGTAAAGTATTCGATCAAAGTATATTTGTGTAAGTTTAGTCGGGCATAGAAGAGGGTACATTATTTAATGTAAAATAATTACGTGAACGGTTTGAAACCTTATTTTTATGGGTATCATAAAGATTCAGGAGGCTGTTCCGCAATGAATCTAGATTAGATTCGATTTGAATGGAAAAAAAATAAAGATTAAAACTTTAAGGATCAATTCAGTAGGGACATTTTAAAAGTTTGAGTTTCAAAAGATGAAGTTTAAGAAAATCTGTACCCAATAATAATATGTCAGTGATGGAATAAAATTCCTCTGATTAAAAAATTAGCTTAATAAAGCCAAATTGTGTACACAGAAATAATACATGTAGTCTCAAAGATGCGAATTAATGAGAAGTAGACTGTAATCAATGTTTTAAGATTTGATGAAAATAAAATATAATGTGACACAACTATTAGGTTTGGATTTCGGATGCTGGAAGGAATTCTGACTTACCCCGAATTTTTAGTCTTCGTTCTTAAGAATTATGTCACTGGTTATCACTTGCACAATCGATATTATAAGCCCTGAGTGATGAACGATCACTGCACAGAATGCACATAATATCTTCCGATAATAGTTAGATGTTTGGTAAAGAGAGGTCCAGGCGACCATTGCACAGTAGAAAAACAGACTGATTGAAAACATTTGTAGATAGTATTGCTCTCACATCGTATTGTTCAGTGGTGAGTAGTCAGAAGGGATATAGGTATCTTGGTGAAAGGAAGAAAGGTAGGTAGGTATATACATATAAAGTATAGTTGCGTCAACTAGACATGTACCTAAAAAAACATTCCAACCAACCGTAGGTATTTAAAAAAAACTATTGTGTTGTATTATAACAATTACACCAACCTATCAAAAATAAATAAAATGCAGTCAAATTTATAAAAGATTAATCATAATTCCATTACTCTATAATATTTTTTAATAATAAAGACAAAAAGTAATTTATCAAAGACACAAGTTTTATTTTAAAAAAATTTATGTTGTGACCTGATGACTACTAATTAGTCTCCGACTTTGTTTTTGTTGCAGATCAATGACCTTTTGATACGTGCAGCAATTCATTGTTACGCGGGTGACAGTACAGTCATTGATAGCTTTTTGTTTGACGAACCCCCAAAGGATACACAAACTCTAACGGCTCCGAGGGCTTTGAAGCAATAAATCAACGGATACCTTGAGAGTGTTTTCTTTTGGACTAAAAATAATCTCGTCGAATTTAATGTTTAAAAGACCCAATCATGTCTGATTAGGTCTAAAAGGGATCGAAATGACAATCTAGTCTTCTTCAACGGTAGCAATCCTCCGAACAGGCCCTCCATTGATCTGCTCGGTGCAACTCTAAGTGGCCAGCTCAGGTACTAGGGCTCCATCGAAACCTGAGTTAAGTTAGCCTTTCAGAACTGGGCGTACTATACAGGGCCTGCAGATACTTGAATAGTTTACAACTGTTATCTCTGTGCAAGTCTAAAGGCAGCCACCTCTGGTCTGGAGCCACTAGGTACCTGAAAATATCCTTGACTCTGTGCAGAAATGGGCGGTCCGTTTAATAGATTATCCTGTCTTAACAAATGTGCGCCTAACATATGTATACGGTTGACATGTGTCACAGAACGGATCACTTCTATGACTCGTTCTTGAGTTCAACAACTTGGCTGAGGAATGATTTGCCGGCCTCTGTGTTTTATACTTCCTATAACATGGGTCTCTTTAAGACCCGTGTTCACTCCTTCCTCCACACAGCAATTTATTTTTCTCAGGACCTCCTGTGTGCAGTTAATGTTAAAAAAAAGTCTTATGCATATCTATAAACCTCTCTTGCATACATACAAAGAATTATTCTTTTAGAGGGTTTTTATTCATTTACAACCCATTTTTTACTACTTTATTCACTAAGCGGAACAGCCAATGAAACGCAAAAAAGCGGGATTGCTTCTTGTCCCGGTTAGCACTAATTCATTCAAAGAAATATAAAGTAAAATTGCACCCTTAATAAACGGAGTAAATGAGAAATTTCTTGTTAGATTTGCGAAACGAGCAGCGAGAAAACCGTATCTTTGTCATACGACGGTTTCATTTCAAAATTCCGCTCCCGCCTTTACTTTACGATTCATACGAACGTAATAAAAAATAAGAAAATATTCCAATTTACGATCCAGCAATAAAAAAATATCTAGAAAAGCATAAATTTTGCCCTCATTTGAAGCAATGCGCATTGGAGTAGGAACATTTCATTAAAATCTCACGTGTTTTACTTTCGTACATACTACCTTTTATTTCCCGTTTCAGAGCAGATATCGTCTAGAAGTGAGGCGGATGACTTACTTTTTTGTGTATGATTATTTTATTTTAATACAATTATATTAAAAAATAATTATAATTGGGTATTGAAACACGTACGTAGGTTTATGAAGAATACAAAAAACTTTTGTGACATTCATAAATATTGAAGTGTTGGTGGATTTCGCGATATCAATGTGAAAGAAATCCTTAGCCATAATTTTGAGCTTTAAAAATATATATATTTTTTATATGATACAAATTTTTACATTTTATGTTACAATCCAATAATTTTGGCTTAACTGGGTGGTTTACCCGTGCTGAGACCTCCATTTAACAAACAAAAAATATATACATAATACATTTACAATATATATATATAATGTTGGTGAATCAAAAGAAAAAATAAAACATAAGATATAAATAAATTCAAATTAAAAATAGAGATTTAAAATTTAAAAAAAAATACTATTATATTAAGTTAAAATCGGTAAATTTATATAATTGTGTTGTGTGTTTGTGAGTGATGTGTTTTTTTATACTGATTTGGTGTGTTACCAAATTTACATATTTTTTAATTTGTTAGAATGTATTAATTGAACATCATAATTAATTAAAATACGTTCTTTACCAATCTTAAAATAATATTTCGTCGCGTGATTTGATTTTAAATGTGATTGCCGAACAAGAGTTCACAGAGAACAGAACTGAAGCCATTTGGGACTATGTCCCCAATCTGAATTTGAGTCAGACTGAAAAGGGTGTTGTGAGGAAGGAAATGGGAAAGACGATGATCGTGCAGTACTTGTCTACTAAGATCTAGTCATCCAAACGCGACCAAAATCAAGGGATGTTTTAATTGTTATTTGGTTCTAGTGTATTTCACTATGGCGATACCATATGGCTTAGTTTATCTAATGCAAGGTGACAACTCCACTTCATACTTTAACTGATGGCAAATCGTCCTTATTGTTAAGTATTGGGGCATTTTCAATTTTTCAAAGTCTACGAGTACCAAACCCTAAAAAAATGTTTTTTGCATTACTTTTCATATATTTTTAATAAAAAATTAAAATAATATTTACCGATACGTAACTAACAAATTTCGTCCGCGTCGAATAAAAAAAAGCATATTTTATTCCTCTTCTAGCCGCCTGCAAAGTAACTGTATCAAACTGAATATAAATGCAATTTTACAGAAATATAACAAGCACTGTACTTGCCATCGCTAAAAATACCGCATAACACTTCATGCGCGATTGTTATTTCTCAAGAAGGAAACTCTTACGCTTTGTGGTTTTCATTCGGGACATCCTGTATGGAGTGTGTTGTACGTAAAATGGTAGTGTCACATTTGAAATATCCGCATTCCGCATGGCTAAATAATTGAACATCCTTCTTATATTAGATACCACAACCCACCCTAGTACGTATATAAGGGTGTGCTGTTATTACGTGAAGATTTTATTTTATTGAATATTACGTGCTATATTGTCGTATAATGCATTGTCATCGACGAGTCTATTTCCCGAGAATCTAATTTATCGGATGTCGGGAAGTGGGTTAATTTTCACATCCAAAGATTCCACTTCATTCATACATTCATTCAATCAAGAAAACGAAAGCGAAATTCTGAAACATAGATTTATTTAAAAACATCTTATTAATGGACAAGATTTGTTGTGTAATTTTTGTTTCGCGTGAAAGCTGTTTTTGATAATGCCTTTGGAAGACAAAATAAGTGTAACGCGTATAAATAATTACACATCAGAACTTGTTTTTAAATATGCGTTTTTATAAATTAAAGAGTAATAAAATATTATAAAATTTTTAAGTGGTAAATTAATAATTTATTATTATAAAAAAATATTCGAACAAATTCTCAATACTTTTTATCCGTTTGCTTCAACGTTAGAATGACTTGCTTCCTAGATTAGCTGATTATTGATTGATAGGACTAGAAGAAGACCAGGAAGACATAATATTATATTATGGTATTCAGACAAGCGCAGTAATGTACAGTTGACATAATGATTATGTACTTCGAACAGCTTAGTAATCGAACAATAACATCAATATTTGGTGATACAACAGTTACACAATATTAAAGACGTGAGCTTATTTTGATGGACTTATAAAATTTTAGAATACACCTAACCTGAAGAAATAACTGACTTTGAGACCTTATACAAAAAATATTATCAACCACTTCACCCGAAAGCTACTACATATTTTTAAATAATCCGATAACTATATGAACTATTTCTCTAAAAATATTTGTTTTATCAAAGATTTTTAACTTATGTTTCGAGTGTTTATATTGAATATTATTATATTTGAGAAAAGATACTTTCTATGGAAGCGATAAGAATCGATACAAAAAAATGCCTCTTTTTTTTTTTTTTTTTTTTTTTTTTTTTTTTTTTTTTTTTTTTTTTTTTTTTTACATTAACTCCACACAGGAGGCCCTGAGGAAAATAATTTCCCTCAGGGCCTATGTCATCTTTGAAGATGCTGTGAGGAGGGTCTTTTTGAGGAGAGGAAGGAGTGAACGTGGGTCTTGAAGAGACCCATGTTATAGGAAGGAGGAAACACAGAGGCCGGCAAATCGTTCCACAGCCGAGCTGTTGAACACAAGAACGAGTCGTAGAAGCGTCCCGTTCTCATGTGACAAATGTCAACCGTGTACATACACGCGTGTTTCCCGACTATGCACCGGTGCCGAGGGGATCAATGAGGCTAGTTCCTCGGAGCATCTTCCATTGAAATACCGGTAGAACAAGGAAAGCATTCCTACCCGACGCCTGTGCTCTAAAGATTGCAATCCGTTTGTTAAGACGGGAGAATCTATCAAACGGACCACCCGTTTCTGCACAGAGTCGAGGGTGTTTTTCAGGTACTTTGGGGCTCCAGACCAGAGGTGGCTGCCAAATTCAACCGTGGGGCGCACTTGCGATTTGTACAGGGTTAGCAGTTGTGTACTATTATTATATAATAATTATATCTAGATTTTTTACATTAAAATTTTGTGCATAAAAAATTGAATATAAAGTTTTTGATCAAAATATCTTAGTGTATAGTCAGTTGTAGAAGACGGGTTCACTATTTAATTAAAAATAATTACGTGAATGGTTTGATACCTTATTTTTAACATAATAACATAAAAATTCAGGAGGCTGTTCCGTAATGAATCTAGATTAGATTCGATTTGAACTTTTCACAATCATTCTTTTTTGTGCCCTAAACGTTGCGTGTGACCATTTATAATAACATTTTTTTTTAAATATTCTCTACAAAAAGTACTTATAACACTTTTCAAGAGGTTTCAACGGACAGTCGAGGGTTTCCATTCTAATTTGAATGGCAAAAGAAATTGTTTTATTTAGAACCTGTATTTTCATTTACCTAAATCTACCCTTTGGTTTCCCAACCCCTGTAACCCCAAGAGCGTGGTTTGCAAGTCGACTATCAATGGACTACAAACATGACAAATAACAACCCTATTAGGCCAGCAAATGGGAGATGTGTAAGTATATATTTGTTAACATCTGATAATTTCTACAAACGACACCGTTTCCTTTTATAACATATCATGTAGATATTCAAGTTCCAAAAGTTTGTTGACTGGTGCGTAAAAAGCTCTCCACATATCTTACACAGTTCTGATCTAAATATCTTATCGTATGCTGGGTATAAAAACTCACCCATGAAAACACTGACTAGAAAATTCCATTGAAAATATGTTATAGCAGATATAAATGCCTTATCAAAAATACATATAATTAATACCTACATTTTAGATTTATTTCATTTTTTTTCTGTGAATACCACACCTTCAGCGGCGGCCAGCTTAGGTACGTACTCCTGGTATACAAGTGTAAGCAGTATGTTTGTACAATTTGAAACTTTTTTAGATATGTACATACGGAATAAATTTTGCTTTATCTGTAAAAATTATGAATTTCTGGTAGTCAAACAATACAGATGATATTGATAAAATTTCTCGGTAGTCGAATGCGCAACCTTTAAGATCCATGAGGTATCCAAATTACAAAAAAAACAACTTTGATAGCTCACCCTATTGAAAGTAGGTAGGTACCACATTTAAAAGTGATTGAATTTTCAGAATTGATAGACACTCGGCATTATTTGTTTCGTTAAATATGAATGTATAAATACAAATTGGTATTCAATTTCTCTCAGAAATATGTATAACTAAATATACCTATACCATAATGAATCTGTTAAAGCCAATACGAAATTTTGAGTACTGTATCGTCTGCTTTGCAAAAAACTTTCTCCTCAATTTGTCTAGTATGAAAATAACTCTGTTGAATATTATTTTTAAAGTCAAGTAGCATCAGAGTTAACACGTTAACAACAGCCTTAAAAACTGATATAGATTTTAAAAGCTAACACGCCTCAGATATGACTTTTTCAGGGTAGGTTAATTATTGACCATGTAAAGCTTTTGACAGCTGATACAGTGGGTAATTTAGAATATAAAATTGTGAATAAGATATAGTTGAAATTAAATAAAACGTTGTGCTAATTGTTACGAAAATTTAGATATATTTTTAATATCGCTGTTATACAAACTTTTCCAAATAAAAAGTAAATTTTACCCGCATTTTCTTTAGGTATATATTATTAAATATTTACAATAATGCACCATTCAATTTATAAAACACTACTTCATAATGTCATTAGATCGGATTAATAAGAATATCATTAGAATTATATCTCAAGTTTTTTTTGAATTGGGTAGATTTCGTTAAAAAAAATATTTTTATTGTAATTAGCCAAAGAATTATGTAATATTAAAGACTTATGATTTTCTTTTATAAATAAAAAAATTAAATAAAAAAAAATAAAAAAAAAATAAGTGATTAGTTAATGTTTTCCTGTAATATGAACTATATAATATATGTCATAAGAACTTTCCTAATAAATTGTTCATTTTACCCTCATTTTTTTTAGAAATATTTACAATAAGGCCTCACTTAAGTGTTATATTTATACGATACTAAACTTTATAGCTGATCAATAATATCATTAGAGTCGAACCCAGATACGCTCAGTACCACTCGAATCGAAACCTTGCTTGAAATATCTCTACCTGGATGTAGTGATCAGATCTGAATAGCGAGGTACTTCCTAACCTTTATCTTTACAATTTACTTCCTCTCCCCACTTCCTTCCTACCCCAATTGTACGTGCCTTAGTCTCACTGGCTGCAAATAGTTGGAAATGAAAAAAATTAACCGTGGCTTGTATATATAACTATGTTTCAAATCAAAGTGTCGTGTGTAAAACGTCGGTGAAAATAAAATTCTTTTTCTTGTTTTACTATAGGAAATAAAAGAAAACAGACCTTTCTTTGGTGAATGAGGTGGAGGTTCACCTACAATGTAGTAAGGGGGGACGACTGGGGGGAAGCTAGGGGTGCAGGGTGCCTTCTACATTCTTCTACCCCTTACCCGTTCGCTATTCGATTTCGCATTTTTATCGAGAGTAATAACTCATTCGCCGAATTCGCTAGTAACTGATGGAATAAATAATAATATATGTGGGTCGTGCAAATTGGAAACAAACATGATAATAATAAATATTTGAAATTAACTTAGGAAAGTCTTGAATATTGCGTTTCATAATTGTTTTTTTGTAAGGTAAAGGTGCATTTTGTCAAAATGTTAATGGTTCCCCGGTTTGAAAACAATTTATAATCAAAATAACTCTTGTGGTTTGTTAAGTTTGGTGACTTGACAGGGGTTACGGGTTCATAGATAGTGGGTTTTCTACGTTTTTGAAGCGGGTCTGTCTGCCCAACTTCTGCGTAGCGGATCGGATCGTAAGAGACTGGTTTTTGATCTCTCCAGCCGAACTCTCTTGACCTCCAGATTCCTATGCACCCCTCATACCTTATTTCTTCCCAGAACATCTTCTCGTTCGTTTCCTTAAAAATACCCTTCACACAGAATCCCCTAAAATTACAGAGGCTCTAATAAAAAAAATTAAAATTACTAATCTAAGACAAAGTTTTTCAAAATTTGCCACATTTTGGCAACAAAGCAATCCGTGGTTTTGGAAATAGTGCCATAATGTGGCAAAAAGCGCTCGAGTGGATAAAGCCTAGGGATTAAATTACAAAATTCATTTATTCAATAAAAATGCTGCGAATGCAATTCTGTGGATATTTTTCACATTGCTATCAAAAATAAAAACCTATTAAGTTAAAGGGCTTCTTTATGATCTGATCCCTATTCCGTTATCAATATGCTATCCTTCGAAATATTATAAATATTATATTCTTCTTGGAAATTAACCAGAAAGACCGTAACTTCAAAATTTCACCTACGTACCCTGGCAGGCAGTTTAACGGCAGCAGTATTAAACTAAACTGATCATCGTATTATATCATGTTTTTGATTCGTACACAACATTAAACTGAACTTTCCTGTAAGCTGCCGAAGCAAGTAATTGAATTGCCACTGATATAAACTTCGTCTTAATGGATCACAACAACCCTCTCGATAGAAGTTTGGACTAATATAACAGTTTACCAGAATTCCAATATGCAATCATATTGATTTTCAATACACTCGTAATATCGCCAATTTCTGGTTCGCAAAATAACAATTTTATTAATATTTTTTTTATATTAGGATTTGAATTTGAATTCCCTGTCGATGAAAAAATATAATTCATTTTCGGGTTTTTCTACAAAATGTTAATTTATATATTTTTTTAAACTTCGGTTTTACTTTTAAGGATAATTTTCCAGTTATTTTTTTTAAACTTTTTTAGGCAATGTGGTATTTTCACTAACTATGGATACCGTTTTATAAAGTTTATTCTTCCAATTCTGATCATTGTACGTGTAATTTGAATATTTTCATTTTAGAATTATTAAATTGAAAAACCGCCTATTCCGAAACGATTCCAACTGGCTACTACGTCATTATTACATTTAAAAAAAACCCATTTGATGGTAAGATGGTTATCATTGCCCGACGTGACTCAACGCCGCCAAATTCACGAATAAAAACGAACATATCGATCAGGCAAATTTTAAATGCTGTAAAGGACAAAAAATTAATTGTTCAGTAGAGCAAAAATAAAGATTTTTATTTCACCAAAAATTATATCTCCTGTTTTTGTAGACCTATTATTATTATAAACTTTTATTATAATATGAAATTAGTTAGATAATTCAGAATACTTGACATATTTTGTAAAATTCTTTAATACCAGAATTAAATAAATTTTTAATTTTTCAGAAAAAAAACCTCTTAAATTGAACGTCGTAAAAATCGGGCTTATTTTACTAGATGTGTTTCGATAACGCAGATGCAAGGGGAAAAAGTAGAAAAATTACATATTTAACTCATTTTTGGATTTATTGTGCTTGACAGTGTTTCAAATTTCCGCTGTCCATAATATGTAGTTTTGGCGGAAAATCGAAAATGGCACATTTTAAATCGTCATATAAAAATTATTCGTCAATATAAAAAGAAAATAAAAATACCTTCACTATCGTAATTAAAAAATATATATATTTCCGAATAAAAACAAACAGTGAAAATGCCGTATTACACTACCATTTACATATTGATGCTGAATTTGATTCACTGAATATCTTGAACTTTTTTGAAATTATAGTGATTTTTATTTGGTTTATTGTTCCGTGTTACCGTTACCTCCTTCTTTAGCAAAATTTTCGGACTGTATTATAGTATTCATCATCAGGGCAGATGATGTGCAATGATAATGCGGCATTATTAACATGACATAATAACCCAAAAATAGTTCACGATAATATTTTTGGTCGTGATAATCTCTTATTTTTTTATCATTTCGAAAATTAGTGCACAACCTACATGTCATCCAAGGTTTGTAATGTATTACCTTTGTTATAATTTCCACCCTTTTGAATAACACGGTTCCATCTATCGCGATAATTAACTCTAAAGTAGCTTAATATAGATCCCATTATCGTATTCTTGACCACGACAGATGGAACCTTGTTATTCCAAAAGTCGATTTCTTACTAATATTTCAGCGATACGCAATAACGTTGCTTTAATGTCATATGTGGTTTAATTTTATTTTTTTTTTTTTTTATTATGTTTATTCAGTTTTAATTTTACAATATTTTATTTTACAAATCTTACGAAACTGATTAATCAGTTTGATTGTAAGAAATCTCTCATTTTTTTCTAATTATTTAATACAGTATACTTTTCAGTTTTAATAAAGGTACTTAATTATGGAAGATCTTAACTAGTCCGATTTTATTTATTTCTTTCCGAAATATTTTTACCGGCTGAACATTTGAAATTTTTAACTCCACACAGGAGGCTCTGAGGAAAAAAATTTCCTCAAGGCCTATGTCATCTGAGATGTGTGGAGGGTCTTTTTGAGGAGAGAAAGGAATGAACTTGGGTCTTGAAGAGACCCATGTTGTAGGAGGGAGGAATCACAGAGGCCGGCAAAAGGTTCCACAGCCGAGTTCTCACGTGACAAATGTCAACCGTGTACATATTTTGAATTCGCGTTTGGCGTGTTTCCCGACTATGCAGCGGTGCCGAGGGGATCAATGATGCTAGAACATCGGAGCACCTTCAATTGAAACACAGGTAGAACCAGGAAAGCATTCCCACTCGACGCCAGTGCTCTAAAGATTGCAATCCGTTTGTAAAGAAGGGAGAATCTATCAAACGGACTGCCCGTTTCTGCACATACTAGAAGGTTTTTTTAGAAGTATTGTAGAGTTCCAGACCAGAGGTGGCTGCCAAATTCAACCGTGGGGCGCATTTGCGATTTGTACAGGATTAACAGTTGTATACTATTAAAGTATCTGCGGGCCCTGTACAGTAGGTACACCCAGTTACTGAGTGGCTAGCTTAACTCTGGCTTCGATGGAGCCCCCTTACCTGAGCTGGTCACTTAGAGTTACACCAAGCATGTCAATGGAGGGCCTGTTCGGAAGATTGCTTCCATTGAAGGAGGCTAGATTTTCGACTCCTTTTAGTCGTAATCAGACAGAAATATGTACATATATGCATTTTGTCCTATTTTTAATTGATTGTGTAATTGATATTTTGCGGTTGATTAATCACGGTCGTTTCATAACACCATATAGCAAACTGAAAATTCAAGACACTTAAGACTGACAAAATTGTGCATATTTCATCATAATTATATCTTCTTAATATATAAAACAAAGTCGGGTTAGTTACGCCATTTATAACTCAAGAACGGCTGAACCGATTTTTATGATCTTTGATTTGTTGGATTTGTCTCCGTCCCGATTAACAGAATAACGATTAAAACATCGAAAAAATTCACGGGAAAAATAATTATGAAGAAAATTAATTCTTTAATATATTTTGTATGGAACGGCTTTTCAAATAATGTGCGTCAGTCGACATAATTTGAATCAATTCGAACTGTCAATGGTGTAGTGGGCCGAACATTTCGTGCTTAGTCAACAGCTCAATTTAATTTTTTGAACTGAAAGTAGGTACCTATTTATTTTAACTTAATAAAAACTTAACTTATTTCAGCTACTAAATTAAACACAACATTTATTGATTCTGGAGCGGTACGAAGTTTGCCGGGTCAGCTAGTATACAATATATTATAAGTATATTTGGGGGTTTTTGATGTGCCACACTGTCTGGTTTTCATTCTGTTGTTAAATACCGTCGAGTCATAACCACTAAACACTGGTTCGACATCATTACTCAGAAATGAAAAACAAATATAAGGGTGGTATGGGTACGAAACAACAATAAGAAAAGAACAAAATAATACTTCAACAAAAAGCATAAGAATCGAAAGGCACTTAAAAGAAAAAATATAAAGGCATTCAAAACTAGCAGGATAATAGAACGAAAATAATCAGAAGTTTTGCTTTAATCATGAAAAATTTTACCCGCTATGTGCAGTGCCGAATTGAGTATTGAGAACTCATTGCTGAAGAACCTGTAGAGTTAAGAGCGATTGACCAGCGGCTGAGAATAAAAGTTTGAAAATGCTTGTAACTGTACAGAGAGGTTCCAATGAGAAAGATCGATTTTTCACCGTATCAATTTTTTTAAATAAAATTTAATATCGATTTATTTTATTCAAAAATTGCTTTAATATATACCTACATTCAAGTAAGCAATAAAAGTGCTCAAAACGCTCGATGATACATTATTAAATATCGTGTACTTCTTGAAATATTTTTTTGATCATAAGTACTTATGATTTTTCAATATTGTCATAACAAAATAAGTGTGTAAATTTCTTTTTTAATATTTTAGTGTGTAAGACCTTATATAAATAGAAAAACTAAGGTATTTTTGTCACAAAACACGTTCTCGGATTTATTATGTAATGATTTTAATTTTACTAAAATTAAAACTCTGAAATGTGTTGACTAAATTATGTATTGATTTATTTTGTTACAGGATTATACGATTTTACATTTGTGTTGTTTAATAGAATCTATCGTATGAAAATTGAACAAATCTGCCAACAACCAACGGTATAACCTTAGTATATTAAAAATACAGTTAGTTTTTCAAAATTTAAAAAATGCGTATACCAGATAAAATAACAATCTTTCAAAAACAAATTACACATTTTTTTTTGTAAAAAAGAGTCAATATTTCTAGAATTTCATTTAAAAGATACCAATTTCCGGTATTCTCTGGTAATACCCTCTTAACGCATAATTGCTCTGATTATGAATTTCTCGGCCTTCACAAGTAGATCTAAAGTAGTTTTTCCTGACTCTTCCCAGCCAACATAACCATACATTTATTACGTAGTTATTACCGGCTAGTGTACGCAAACTCCATTGGAATCGGGGTCTGGGATTGACTGATCGATCGGAAACTTCACAGAAAGTTTTTGATCCATTCTAGAAATACATTAAAAGGACTGCTGCTCAAAGGCATTCCTCATGATTCCGACACTGGTGATAGGTGATTATTGTGTAAAGACATTTATTTATTTGCAAAAACAGTATAAAATCCAACACACTGCAAAAGCGGTAAAAAAAATTACTATTAAATTTTGACAAGATAAATTCATTTAAATTAGGACAGAAATTTTATACATAAGTTTACAATTAAAACATATATAATATTTCGCGCTTAAAATCATTATATGACATGTGGAAAATATATAAGTTACTTGCGAGGGAGTTAATTAACCTAGTGAGTCTTCCCAGATGCATCACAATTGGTAAGTTAGTTCTGCACCTGGAAAGAATTAAAAGCCTGTGTCAGCGGCCTCGCGTGAATTTATCCGGGACACAAAGTCCTATTTTATCCAGGTTATCTGGTTTTGATAGTAAACCATTCAGAAGCTCATAAGCCAACAGTATTGCGATGTCCCATTTCGAACTGTAACTGAAAGCCCTTACTGTATGGTGCCCACAAAAGACTAAACCTTTTCTACACGTTAAGGTATTTGTTTAATATATATATATTTTTTTTATTTATTTTACCATACTTTTCCAACATGCTCGTAGTGTTTTTATTCCAGCATATTTTTTTAATAACATTTTTACAGAGTATTAAATAATGGTTTTCTCTTGACAAAAATGTGTTTCCATAACTTCGCCGAATATTTTGAATTCCGTGAAAGAAATTCGCATATTTCTTCGTCTTTTTTGAATATTTTATTGAAAATATGTATTCCTCATGGCTCATTTGAATAAATTCTAAGCATGACCTGTCCAAATTCTCTAATTATATATTGGAAAATTAAAATTTTGTGTTGGTGCCAATTCACGTATATACTTTTGGCGCCGAATATGAAATATAAAATTATTAAATTTACACAATTTAATAAAAAAATTCTAAAAAATGTTGATTTCTTTTTTCATCAGTGCCCAAATAAAAAAAAATGTATGATTTAAAAAAACACGCCTTTTTAATTATTTTCTCTCAGCTATTCTATAAAATACGTTAATTTTGATTTACCTTACCACTTTTAACCATAATCGGGAGATGAGTCCAAATGTTTAACCGCTTTTACTAGGCATGTACTTAACCCTTCTCAGATGTTATTCAAGCACGTGAATTACGACTGGACAAAGAAATGTTTCGATTAAACTAGACAATTTTATGGCAGTTTATTTTTGTAGTTAGAACTGTTTGGTTTTAAAATACTTCATGTGGATAACCCCAAAGTTTCACGGTGATACCATGGAATAGTACTTAAATAGAATTTTCACAGAACTTGAACATTCACTTCGAAATTTGATGAAATTATACGAAATCTGTCAAACAACTGGCCCTAGATTTATGATAATCAAGCATTTATTTAATTAAAATTTGTACAAGGTATGCTATTTATCTATGAATTATAAGATGATCGATACCAATAGAAGATTTGAATGATTAAGCATGTTTTGAAATTTAGTAGTTCTGAAAAAATGTATTATTATTACAGCAATTAATGGTGTACTTTCATATTATTTTTAAAAAGCGTACAAATACAATGTGCGGAGAAAAAAAATAACTTTATCAAATAAATAACAAATTTAGAGTATGTAAAAGATTATTATAAGTATTTTTTACCATTTTACAAATGACAAATAAATGTATAACTGTTTTTATTTTTTATTAATTACAAGTATCTATAGTTAAACTGGATTTTTTTCTGAGATAGACATTTTCAATTTAAACAAAAATGACTTTAAAATCGCAATAAATATATTCCTTGACATAAGGCTCCTTCTCTTCTGATATTATCGATGTACTAACTATATAATCAAATGTTTGTATGTTAAACTGTAATTTGTGAAATTTAATTTGATATAGGTACTGTTTTTCACAATAAATAAATAAATAAATTAGAATATCACTTTTTTTCATGATTGAATGAATGTATGAAAGAAGTGGAATCTTGGAAGTGAAAATTAACCCTCTTCCTGATATCCAATCGAGCTGAAACTTGAGCTGAAGCGGGTAGACTCGTTATCGATGACATGCTACAGCAATTAATAGACGAAATAAATATCGGTATTATAGTTGGTAGCGCGGATGACCCCAGTTCCAGTGTAGAAAGCTTCAATCCATAGACAAACCAAAAAAAACTGCATTATTTTTAGGTTTTAAAAGACATGTGGATTCAAAAATAAAAAATATGGATTATGGAAGGAAACTTTTTTTTTTCTTTCTTGGGCATTATTTAGCCATTTTGTTTCTTTAATAATTTTATATTTCAATGCACACATTTTAAAAACTGGTGAAATCGGTAGCGAATTATATAAACAATATGTAATAAGTGTTCATTTATAAAAACAATAAACAATAAACAATTTTTTTTTATTTCATTTTCTGATAGTATCAATATCCTTTTATAATTTTTCTGTTTCAGTTTTTTGATTAGAGTCGTTAATTTTGTCTTCATTGATCAAAACTGATTTCCATTTTAGTCTGAAGAAAATGGCTTCCTTGACTTTGCAAAGAGTTGTAACACAATATTTTTAGGTTATAAAAATTATTAACATGTGCGGGTAAAATTTGGATGAGGATAAAATTACTGAAATGAAAGAATTAATTAACCACCCTTAAAATAATTATATTTATTTTAAAAACACAACCAATGAAATGATAATGATCAATTATTTTGAAACATGAGATTCACTATAAATTTATATCTAGACTCATGTAAAAAAACGACAGTAGTCGCCATTTTTATGGTTTGCAAATGACAACTGAATCTAAAATAGGGAAGACATCTAAAATCTCTCCACAGCGAGCGGCTGTAAAACAAACTTATCGGCAGGTACTTGTGAAATTTAACCGTTATAGAGTAAAGTGATTGAGTTTGCTATCCGATATAAATATTATAATATTATGTAAAATAGTTGCAATGGTATGCGAAATGTATCGGGCCGAACTAACGTAATAAATTATTACATGCGAACTCAACAACAGGTTCTCCCTGTATTCGTACATTTGCAATGTTCGTGTTCAAAGAGCGGGAAAAATCCGCTCCGTGCGGGAATATCGGAAAACAAAAATGGTGGATAAAAATGGCGGGTTTATGGAAATCGGGAAGATATTATGAAAAGATGGACGAAGAAGCCCTTGGGAGATATTATTACCAGGGCAGAAAAATCGGACCGTTCTCTTTTCAGAGATATGCAAATGGTGATATTTGTAAGGCGTATGTTGTGTATATATTTACATGATCTAAGATCACACCCCAAATTCTGAATCGGAATGCTCTGTTTATTTTCAAAGTACAATATCAACATTGCAAAATACTGTTAACGTATCAAGGCCTCAAAAGAAATATGAATTCTCAAAAGAATTTATGCTACTTTGATAGAACTTTCAATGCCGCAAAGTATTTTCCCTTAACTTGGTTTTAATTTGTTTTTGAGTTTATCCTCCGGATAATTGTTGTTTCTGTGGCTTTCTTCTATAAAGGAGCCAAGTTTGGTTTTTAAATTTATAAAATTCAATTTTAAGAAAAGTGATTTTTTAGTGTAACTTGAGCCCCCGAAAATTAAAAAATACTTTCTCGAAATCAAAAGTTTGTTATATTCCTAAAATTCAGAAGATAACCCAATTTTTATGCGAAATCGCTAAAACCAAATTTGAAATACAGATTTTGGCCTTTTTAGGAGCAAGCCGCAAAATTATCGATTTGGTTTGAAATTCCAGAATTTAACTAAGTTCTCAACCTAATTCACTGGGATAGCTAATTGTACTAGATACCAGATAATGCGGTGTGAAGAATGATGGGTGGGCTATTTAAGGTGGGAAAATATGATTAAAATCGTCCAAGAAGACAGTAATTTGACAGAAACATAAAGTATAAATCCCAGTTAACCTTACAAAAACTCCATTCGAGGGCTTGAAAGAGATAAAAATCTAAACATTATTCCAAATTTGATAATATTCCTGGAAATTTTCAATATTTTTTCTATTGATGGTTGAAAATAAGGAATAAGCAATTTGGGCTCTTAGCAATTTAGGACACTCAAGTGGACAGTGGACATGTCAAAACTTCATACCAGAAATTACAATAAATGAGCTGGACAGAATGATTTCATGATGTCAAAATGATTTCTTGAAGTCAGAATAATTTCATGATGTCGGATTAACTTCATGATGTCGGAATGATTTCAAGATATCAGAATGATTCCATGATATGAAGAAAAGTATTTTCGTAATAAAATAAAAAATGCTGGTCAAGATAGCAAAGAGTTCTAGAAAATCATCAATACAATAATCAACAAAGGCACAAAACAAAAATTACCAAAAGAAGTTACTCATCAAGGAATCAATACTGAGACAGAAAATAACCCAAAACTTTGTGGTAATATTTTTAATGATTATTTTGTTAATGTTGGCACTAATCTTGCTAGTAATATTATCATAGACAAAAAACAAACTCAACAACCAGAGCTAAACCCAGCTTTTGAAGAAGGTTTCCACATATTTGTTTCAGTAACTGATAAAGAAGTTGAAAACGCTATAATAAGTTTACGAGGATCAGCAAGCCCTGGCTACGACAATATAACTGTTAAAACATTAAAAGCTGTACGTGAGGAAATCAGCAAACCAATTGCACCCATAATAAATAAAAGTCTAGAGAAGGGTATATTCCCGAACAACTATAAGAAGACTATTGTCATCCCTGTTTTTAAATCTGGTGATGAAAAAAATATCTCAAACTATCGTCCCATAGCACTCACATCAAACATAGCAAAAATCTATGAAAAAATTGTTAAAAAACAACTCAACAATTACGTAAAAGAAAAAAAGATAATGGGCCCAAACCAGTTTGGATTTAAAGACAATCTCAGCACACAGGATGCGATTGCTAAATTAACGTCAACAATTATGCAAAAGTTAGATAATGGAAAAAAAATGTCTTGGAATCTTCATTGATCTCCGCAAGGCATTTGATAGCATATCACATTCCAAACTCACTAAGAAATTAATGCAAATTGGTTTTGACGGAATAGTGCTATCATGGTTTCAAAGTTATCTAAAAGAGTGATTTCAATATGTCAAAATAAATAATACCCTAAGTGAACCCAAAACCTCGTCATTTGGCATACCACAAGGAACTGTCATCGGACCAATCCTTTTCATTATATATGTAAATCAAATGTTCACTCTTCCGATTGTTGGAGATATCATATCTTATGCAGATGACACTGTAGTTATCACTAAAGGGAAATCATGGGAGGAAACCATGAGACAGGCAAATATCAATATAAACATTCTCAAAACATGGTTCGACCTAAATTGTCTCTCACTAAATACTGAGGAAACATATTTTATTCCTTTCTCATTGAAAGAAAAAAATGTTGAAAAAAATATTACTATTAAAATCCATTAATCGCAGTGTGAAAACAAAAATTAATGCGACAATGCAAATTGTTTACCAATAACATGCAAAAATAGTATAAAGTACCTGGGTATCATAATATATAGGCACTTAAAATGGAACGAACAAGTCCAAAATACGGTAACCAGAGTAAGAAAACTTATTTACAAGTTCATTAGATTGAGAAACATCCTATCATCTAGTATGATTAAAACTATTTATTTCTCCCTTGCACAATCTATTCTACAATATGGTATAATCCGGTGGGGGGGGGGGACTTTCAAAACCAACCTTTTACCTGTAGAAAGGGCACAGAGGTTGATTCTAAAAGTCATCCTACGAAAACCATCTGTATTTCCAACAACACAATTATTTAACTCCTTTAAAGTTCTCAGCCTAAATAAAATCTTCAAAAAAAAAAACTAAACGCTTCCACATACTTACCCACAAATGATCATCTAGTAAATCCGCGCTACAAGAACCCAAATGGGAAAATAATTCACCAACTCCAGATATTTTCATATCAAAGGGTTCGGCTCGGTAGAACTCCTAACTGGCCCGATAAATCCTACTGATCCCTAAATATAAATATTTAAAAAATCTTTTGTAATCCTAAATGTATTTAAAATGACTGATTTTTGCATTTTTATATATAAATTCTTTGACAAATCTAATAAGCCTAAAATTTTAATGAGAGAGCTAGTACAAGGGCAGTAGCCGAAATAACAAATACAAATAGTAATATTTTAATAGTCTGAAAGTGCCAATTTTTTTTTTTTAATCTCATTTCCTAAATCTGTATTTTTTCAGAAACAAATTTTTCAATATTACAGGAATTTGGTAAAGCTACATATATGATGTAAGTTATTTTATAAATTTGGTCATGTAAAACTATGTCAAGTCTATTATGACTAATTATTCTGTCTGTTAGAATAGTTTTAACAAAGTGGTTGGGCATTTACACAGCTACACTTACATACATACATCTATACAAACCTATACACATACATGAACTGCTGTACTTGTAGCTAGTATTGTCACATTTCCTTCCTACCCTTCCTTATAAACCTGTCACTTTTTTCTGTTACCCACATCAGTCAATAATCGACCATCAACCTGTGAACATCCACATTATTTACCCGTATCCGCATTTTTCGCTATTGACCGCCGCAGAGAAGAAACATACCGCAACAAAATATTAACACAGTGCAATTAAACCGGCCAGAGAAGAAAGTACAAGTCCCGCAGTGAGTAATTCTCTCCTTTTCCTTGTGTGCTTACCTTCTACTTGTGCAGTGGTTCAAACACATAACATACACATTTCAAGGTCCTTCGTTTAAAAAACTACACAAAACACGCATCACAAAGTATATTTTAAAAAAATCATTTTCCAAAATGAATTTGGTTTGTATTCATAATATAGTATTATATGAAGGCAGTCAATCAAGTTATGTTTAATTACCAAACTTTGGTGTGTTATTTTTAAAACCTGTTTGTGTCTAAATGAATACTCGGACGGCGAACATCCCGATATAATATGTTCTATTGTTTCCGGAAAAGCCATACATTTTCAACATAAATCATAAATTTGATTTGTATCTTTGATGTTTCCTATAATTTTGAGTATTAATGACTCTATCTTGAATGGCAAGCATAAATTCTTCTATATCTGCGCTAAACTCTCCAATAATCAACCATTTGTTTGACGAAGGTTTTACAACACACTTTTGGTTGAGATAATTGAAGTGTTTTGCGTGAATAATTTTATTTGACAAGGATTCTAATAATTCATAGTTGGTATTTATAAAAAATTTGGATTTCTCGTCTTTTTATTATTATTAACTGTTGTTTCGCAGAGAGGCACCTGCTTCTGCTTTCGTGGTACGTGAACACTGATGGAATGCAGGAAAACAAGGCCGAGATGTATATATATATATTCTACTCGGAATATTAGGTAAAGAGTATAAAGTATTTATTTTTTATTAACATTTGTGGTTTAACTCATTAATTTAAAAATAAATATTCATCCTAGATTTGCATAAAGATATTTTTTTCCCGGACGCTATCTAGATAGCATTTAGTTAAAGTTGAATCGTGCAATCGTACCTAGAGATAGCAGCCTTTAAAAATATGCGTTAAGAAAATGAAGATAATGTTGGTAGTTCTCATTCGAAGTATGGTACAGTTAAATATGACCGAATCGGAAAGGGACACATTACCGCAGTTGGTAGAGCAGCGACCTGGAAAGCCAAAGTTTCTGGGTTCTAGTCCCAGATGTAACCCCGATATGTATCTAGAATTATAATAAAATGTAATTGGAAGAAATTAAGAAAGGACATAAAATAAAGTAGAAATCAAAAATGCAATATTAATTTGTAACTTACAGCGAACCAATGAACGGAGAGAAACTTATTGGTGTTTTTATCGGTAATAAATAAAGATATTCCATACCCTTACAGACTGTCACAAGGGTTCTTATTTCTCCTGATACTGCATAACGATTTGATAAAAATGAAAATGCAATTCCATTCCTAATATCGAAAGCAGAGAGAAAGAAGTAAGAAAACGAACAGATGGAAAGAACGAAGTAATTAAAAATAAGTAAGTAAAATGAAACAGTTTTATAGTCACAATTATTTCTTATAACATAACAGTTCAGAAATATTCAATATAAAGATTTAACCTTTCAAGCCTCGAAAGGACGTCACTAGCTACATACATCGTATTCTATTAGAGCCTCTTAGATACAGATCTGATCGGAGCATACATAAAACCCATTTCGTCCTATATAGTCCTATCATTAACCGTACGTCATAGTAGGATTATATTTCAATTAATGTTTAACAGCCCACTAAATATTAATTGAAATAATTATTCTTCGCAGTTTGTTTCAAATATTTGTTTCAAATACTTGATTCCATGGCTAAAATCCCAAAAGTGCATCTTTAAAAGGTGGAGAGAGTTTTTCGTTAAGAGTTGAATGTTAAACAATGTTTTTATACAAACGATATAAAAGGGGATGTAAAAATTTTCTTAAAAATACCCTAAATAAATTTTGTGGATCATGTAATATGTTTATTCCAACACTATTTATGAACTGTATTCACACTCCTAAACTAAACTAAACTAAAATCTCTATTCCTGTATTTTTGTTAAGACCCACTGACCAGCGGCTGATAATTAAAGTTCCAAAATGCTTTCAACTGTACAGGGAGGTTCCGACCAGAAAGATCGATTATTCCCAGTATCAAATTTTAGTAACGAAAAATTTTATATCGATTTAATTAATTCAAAACTTGCTTTAATATATACCTACATTCAAGTAAGCAATAAAAATTTTCAAAAAGCGTGATGAGAAATTATAAAATATCGTGTTCTTCTTGTAAGTAATTTTTGATCAAAAGTATTTATGATTTTTCAATAATGTATATACAAAATAAGTGTGTAAAAAATATCTGAAATATTTTAGTTTGTAAGACCTTAAATAAATAGAAAAACTCTGAGGTATTTTCGTCACAAAATACGTTCTCGGATTTATTTTTTAATGATTTTAATTTAACTAAAATTAAAATTCTTAAAAGTATCTTTACTTGATTATGTATTGATTTATTTTGTTGTATGATTATATGATTTGAAACTTGTGTTGTATAATACAATATTTCTTTTGAAAATTTAACAAATCTGCCATTGACCAATGATATAACCATATCGACCAACGATATAACCATATAGTATATCAATATATAAGAAGATGTTAATAGAATTAATAAATATTGCGTAAAAAACCAACCATTTCTAAACATAGATAAATGTAATGCGATAACATTTTCACGTAAATATCACCCAATCATCCATGCTTACCATCGAAACCATGTTCCCCTCCAACTTGTAGAAAAAAATCAGAGACCTTGGAATATTACTTGACTCTAAATTACTATTTAAAGATCATATTGAAAACATATTAGAAAAAGCCTACAAACAAATGGGCTTTATTCTACGCATCACAAAACTATTCAATAAACCTTTTACACTTGAACTACTTTATATGGCGTACGTAAGATCTCATTTCAAATTTGCATCTATTATTTGGAATCCTTAATACCAAACTTATATTAACCGAATTGAAAACATTAAAAAAAAACCTAAACAACCCGTCGTATAGTTTTGAAAATCATCAGTGTAATCCTATTGCTCTTTACGAACGAAGAAAAATTTCTGACTTAGGTACTGTTTCTGTACAAAGTTGTGAACTGCCTCATTGACTGAGGGCAGTTCACAACTTTGTTGGGTGGGGACCCATATTAGAAAATATTGTATTTCGTTGCCCTGAACGCAATACCAGATCGAATACCTCATTTTATATACAACATTTTAAATCGAAATACGCACAAAACTCCTTACTCGGGCGTATCTGCAAGTCTTATAATGCCTTAAGCGATATTGACATTTTTCACTGTACCCTTAAATCTTTTAAATTCAAATTAACTTTACAATGTACTTAAATCAAAATAATGCATTGTTTATTATATTATTGTACTTCTATGTTGTTTATTATTTTTTTTTAATATTTTTTCACTCAAACTATATACTTTTGTAACTTGTAATTTATTACTTCCTAATCAGTAATCACAACAAAAATGTATAAATGGAACTTAATTGATTGATATTATGTTCACTATCTTATGTTAAATGATCTTTTACACAACTGTATGTTTCCTTAATAGACTTAAATTAAAAAATAAATATCATTCTGCTTATTTATGGAGGTACATCAAATACATATATTATGTAATGAATCACTGTAAAAATATATACAGTTTTAATTTATGTATCCTTTTGTACTCAACAAACAAAAATATTAAATATAAACTTAGTTTTTCAAAATTTTAAACAATTATTTCCAAATCCATTTATCTTTTTTTGTAAAAAAGAAGTCTAGAATTTAATTTAAAAAGGACAAATTTCCGGTATTCTCTGGTTATACCCTATTAATCTATCTAATCGCTCTATTTTTAAGTTTTTGTTCTTGTATTTTTATGACATAGTATCATTTTTTTTTTACTTTAAAAAAATATAACAAGTGTACTGTACTAACACGTAAAAGCCCTGTGGACGTTGGATAAATAAAATAAAAACATAAATGTAAAATTATTCCTAAATATCGAATTTAGCGTTTCAAGCCAAAATATCTCGGTAGGTTTTTTTATTGTTTAAGATTAAATTTATATTTTTTCTTCTATCTTCGCAAAAATTAAACAAATAACTTGGTATATAATCATAATTATCGACATGTTTCGAAATAGGTGGTTTCTTCGTCAGGATAGTAAAAACGAAGAAACCATCAGTTTCGAAACATGTCGATAATTGTAATTATATAAGTGGTGTACACCAAGTTATTTGTTTCATTTAATTAAATGTTTATTGCCAGACATCAATATTTTACACCTGAAAGATAATTTTATCTAGTTTCTAAAAGGGTATCTTTTTACTCTGTAAAAATAAGAAATATATAGCACATTTAAAATACCTCGGAAGTATTCCGAAATTTTATGATAATTTTCACGGTCGGCGTCATTGGGACTTGAGGGTAAAAATATTTAAAATCCTAATGAAAATGAAGAAAAGAAAAAAAAAAGAAAAAACGAAATAAATTCTCCAACTACAATGACTGCATCATCAATCCAAGGGTCTCAGTAAGAAAATAAATAGTTAAGTATTTTTATCGTTTATTATTCATAGCGAGTGCTCCGGGGTCCTGAATTAGGGCGCGGCGGAGGCTGCATTTTAAACGGATAAATCATGCATATTTCTGTATCCAGTCGTAAGTCGTGCAAACTGCACTCAGTTTCCTTAGAACTAGGAAGTATTATTGCGAATTTATTACGGATGCATTATTAAGGCTTTGAATTCTGCCAGGAAAATTCTCAGAATGTAAGATTTATGTTGTTGTTTGATATCTTGTTCTTAGAATATTATTTATTAGTGTTGTTCTGTTTGTATAATATTTACCGGCAAGACCGTTTCGTCAAAACACTTTAATATAAAATGTATTGCCTTACTGAGAAATTTATGGAAGACAACAGCTCTTGAACACCATGAAACATTTTTTAAATGTTTTATAGATCTGATGATGTTGTTTACTTCATCTTTACAATTTGTACCCTGCTAGTGGTTCGCTACGTTTGATGATTTAGCAGAGGTGCCCGGGTATATGGGGTGAGGTTTGCCTACATCTCATATTGTAATAAAAAAAATTGTTTTTCAAATTATCGAACTACAATATACTGACAAGATTTAATTCATCACATATATAATGTACTGTTAGAAAAGTACTAACCTTTTGAAAAAAAAATATTACTTCATGTACAAGTTAATGATAATATTCTCTTAAATTCTATCTATGTTTTAATAAAATCGAAACTTAAATTTTTTTCTTGAAATTATATAGATTGTGTTCAACTTAATAAACGATGAGTTCGCCAAAAATATATTTCTTCGATGGAAAATAAATATTTCGAGTTCTTTGTAAAAAGGATAAATATTTAAAAGCACAAAGTGCTGCTTAGGCTCGATATGACATTTATAAATTTAATATTATGGATATAAAGATTTTTTATTTCACCCTAGTAAGACGAATCCTGGCGCCATGCTAAAATAGACAATCTCCATTTAAAATCATTATGGAGGAGAAATAAGCACAAAATATTTGTATATATTTTTTTAATTATTTTTTTTTACATACTTACCTCAATTTAATTTATAGACGTATACAAGGGTTGTCCAAGATTTAAATACCTTGTAGAGGTTTGGAATTACCATCCCTATCGCAATGCTTACGCACACCACTTGAGCAGGGAGAAAATTTTTATTCTAAAATACGATCTTTTTATTCGTAAAAACGGGACTAATGTTCTTACGAACAAATTAACAGGGTTTCAATGTATATTGGCGGGAACATGTAAGAATAATTTGTTGGTATACGTAATTTCGTACGTATACCAACAAATTATTCTTACATTTTCCCACCAATAAACATTGAAACACTGTTAATTTGATCATAGGAACTTTAGTCCCGTTTTTAACCGTTTTTACGAATAAAATGATCGTATTTTAGAATAACATTTTTCTCCGTGCTGTTTCAAAAGAAAAAATATTTCTAAAACCAGATTGTGATCAAACTAATATCTACTTTTTTTATTGGGTAATCTATTTAGGAATATGGGTTATTACTTATTACAGATGACTTCGTGATGAAGATGAGGTTTTGAGAAAAACTCCACTAATCAGAGATTCAGAGATTCTTGTTAATTTAAACTATCTTTACGCTAATAATATTTATAGATTAGTGATTTTGTGTTTAATTCGAAGAACTCTGTTTAATTTATTTTTATACGTAATTTCGTACGTATACCAACAAATTATTCTTACATTTTCCCACCAATAAACATTTAAACACTGTTGATTTGATCATAAGAACTTAAGTCCCGGTTTTAACCGTTTTACGAATAAAATGATCGTATTTTAGAATAAAAAATTTCTCCGTGAGCATACAATGTGACCAGTAAGGAGACCTTGAGAGAGCCGCCAGTCGACAGCGCTCAATCAGTTTGGTTTTGGATCTCGAGAGAGCAGCTCACCAGGGACAGAACAAGAAGATCGGTTGGAATTTGCCGGAACCATGAAGTCTAATTTTAGCTCCACTTTAAATTATGGTTTATCTTTTAGATTAATTAAATTATGTTTTCTTGTTCTTACAAAATAAGATGGCGCTCGGGCAATACTATTTAATATTTAAAGTAGTGTCATTATAATCTGCTTTTGTAACCTCATATATATATTTTTAATACCTTTATTGAATTCTCTTGTCTTTAATTCAATTTGCTTATTGTTATCGTGATATAATAAATTCAACCTCATGTTTTCAACATATATGAGTTTCATTTATAATTGATGAAGTATTCATTCATGTTCTTGGTCTTATTATTTAGTTACAAAATCATTTCACACAAACACACATAATACAGTTCTAGCAATTAGCAAGTAACAATCTTTTATATGTTACCACCTTTTCTTGGGTCCTTGATTCCCTTGTAGAATTCCACACCAAAAATGTCCTCACCTCGTACTCCGCGTCCTCATCTCCAACTGTTGCTTCAGGTTAAACAAAATATGGAAATCATATCAGTGTTGGTCTTTTTTATTCTGGGGTTAGTTGGTTAACTCATGTTTCAACCCAAAAAATCCTTGCCTCGGTTGGAAAATGATTAAAAAAGACCCGAACGCTTCCCATACGATTTGCTGGTCAGCATTTAGAGCACCCAACGAGCACCCACTTTTGCCAATTTTACCCTCAAAATTGCTTGTTCGTAAACTGACATCTGGGATCAAAATTGCGAGCTCACGGACTTCGACAGGGCGGACTGCTTCCTTCTTGAGAAGCGAATAATTGAACGCACCTCTCAAGCGGCGGGATTCGACAGCGGAACTTCCATCACATACCTATGCAACGATCGCACTGAAGTAGCTACCTAGCCGGACTACGGCAAGCTTTGTAGGAGAAAGTCTAATCTACACTTTAGTGTGGCCAAATTTTGAGACGTAACGTCCGCGTCGCCAAAAATGAGTAAAGGTCTTTAATGCTTGGTAATCCCTTATATTAAAAAAACATATTTTTTTATAAATAGTCAAGAAACAGAAAGAACAGAGAAATTTTATTGACAAAAGATTAAAAATAGATGTTATTAAACAAATAATATATTAATATAATATAATAATATGAATATAGTGAAACTAGTCTCAGCAAGAGCTCGTACAGACGCCATCGACGTTCGTCATCTTCATTCTAACGCTTCTTGCTTGAAAACGAAAAAGACAGAAGATGAGGTCACCGAGAATGCCGAGGTCACGAATGATCTCCCTCTGGGACTAATATTATAAAAAATCTGACATAGGCATAGCCAGTTTGTGGGTATATATGTGAATATTTTTAAAGGCAGTTAAAATATATTTATATACGTATTGTTTTTATTATAAAATGGATTTTAGCATAAAATGTGTTATAAAATAAAATAAGTATTTTGAAGAAATACAATACAAAAAAACAAACGTATTAAAGATAAAGAATTTATACAGATCGTTGGTTGTTATCCAAGTTTTTATTTTATATGTGCTATATATACTATGTCGATATGATTTTCAACTTAATTTCTGTAAAGTGAAGCAGCTCTCCAAATAAATATTTTTTCTTATATTTAAGAGTTCAGTTTCTTGGAACAATTGGTTAGAAATATCTTTTACTATTCGTTTGCAACAATATTTTTAGTATTCGTTTTTGAGATGTTTCTAGTGGCTTCATGTGGGTATTATAAATACACCTCTATCCAATTATTCTGTAAGATACTGATTATTGCACCAGTGCATGATTTTATTCTTTTAATTTCAACCATGCTCTTCAAACATTTCAAAATATAAGTCAAAAACCTAAGTTTATATGATTTTCTTCGATATTTGTCCATTTAAGTTAATATCCACTACAATTCCTAATTATTTAAACGCATTCCCCGAATACATTTCTGTACATTGAGAGCATGAAACGTGCTCATTATTATTGATCCTTGCTAATGCTTCTGACATTAGTATCCCCTTTAGATAAGTTTAGTTTAACCCTTTACAGAACTAAAATCAACGTCACTTCGCTACCATTTAACTACTTCTTCGCTACCGACGCGTCAAGGAGTGTCTATTTACAGTAGAATGGGTAATGTGAACAAAATTTTGGCCCAACGACAAATTAATAAATGATTTCATTACTATGGAATATGTTTGTATGTATAATAATAACTGTAGTTTTAACAAAAAAAATGTAGTCATGCAAGATTTCAAAATGGCGGCAGCTGCACGTTCTGCAATACCGTACACTTTGTCTAAATTTTAAGAAAACTGATAATTATTTGGTTAATTTGGGTTGTTTTCAAAATTAAAAATCTATTTGCTATAAATTTTATTTTATTTAATATAGCTTCTAAAAATGATCCTTCTTATTATCAATTAACCCTTCGTAATTTAAATAAGTGTTTCATTTGCTCATCTACACAAAAAACGATTTTCACATATCATCAATTGGATTATTTACAAAGAGCAGTTGTATTCTGTTATGCTTCAAATACTTTCTTTTATTGGAACTCTTTTCTAAACATTTTTTTAAATGTGAATACCACACAAGTATCCAAATCGCCCCCTACTGTACGGTTCAAATGGGATTATAACATTCCCAATTAAAGTATATAGGGAGACTTAAGACAGTAGGGAAAGGATGGAGATAGCAGAGGAAGGTTAAGAAGTACCTATAAAGTCATCTAATTCCTTGTACACTTTTAAAAATAATCTTAAATTATTTGTGTTAGCCGAGGATTACCAATAAATTTTTTTCATCATTGTCCTTTAAAAAATTAATTGTTTATTATATTGACTAAATAATATTTTCCTTTTTGTCCTGCTAAATTAATAACACAATATTAATTTTATATGCATACGAGAATATTTATTCTTTCATCTTAATCCTTTTTTAATCCCTTTTTTTTTAAATTTAAATTAATGACATTGTTTTTTTCAAATCAACTATGGAGAATGGTCACCCTATATCGTTTACATTATAATGCTCTAGATGTACGCAAGGTGCCTTCAGCAGTGGGTACCCATCATAAGAAATGTTAATTTAACAATATTATACTTTCAATACCCATATTATTTTGTGTAATTACTTTATAAAATTTTATTGTTAGCACCAACAAAGGCTTATCCAAGTCGGGTTATATAATGTAAATGTAAGCAATAACCCAAATGTAAAATTTAAAAAAAAATTAACTATCCGCTTAAAAATATTTGCTTTCATTATGGTATTTTTATTTTTTCTAAACCATGGTATTTATTATTTGATTTTTTCTCTTGTTGATTTTATTCTGTTTTCTATTGATTTTTTCTATTGCAAAAATGGTATTAACTATTGCATCCTCCAAAACCATCGTTTTCCAGACTCTCTCTGAACAAATTCTCAACATCATCCATTTGTCGCATGCGGATAGGGCATTGCTGCCACAATGTTCACTTGACAAAAATACATGTAAAGAATTCTGCCATGTGTGAATGTCTTCGTGATGTAGAAGACCTCAATTATATTTTTTTCAGTTGCCATATAAACAATTCATATAAAAATTTCATTCCTGACCTAATCAGTACGGGTATATTACAACATTGCATGCCTGCTGTCTTCTGTGGATAAACGTGTATATAAAGTCATATCTAGTTTCCTTAGTGTTAACGGCATCAAATTGTAATCGTAATTGTACAAACTCATGTTTTCCTCTTACATTAGAATGTTTTGTTTATCTTTTATGTATAATAAATTATATTAACTAATTTATTAATTCCTATTAATATATAATTAATATGTAAGTAATAAATCACAATCACCTTGGATTGTGAGTGTTTAGCTTATTCATTGAAGAAATAATAAATAAACAAACCTACCCGACAATACGGATTCCGACACCAATCAAGCAAATATAGTTTTAATTGGCTTTAATCGTAGATCAAACACTTAGATTTTGAATAGTGATCTTTCACGAAAGCGATACAAAAAAACAACAAAAAATCAGTACCAATCCCTTATATTATTATTTGCATAAGTTAATTAAAACATTAATAGTCAAATTAACATTTGATGGTAAGTTAATTTTCAAAGGCACCTTCAAGTAAAAATATCATGACAAGGTGCTTTACCAAACTTCAAAACCATAAGTAGAAATAATTTATGGTCTGAATAAAGTCCTTTGTATTAGGTTGTAGTACATGTTAGCCCGCTCTTCCTTTGAGCGGCCTTTCGTAATATATGTCCTCATTTGGTTTCCTGAGTTCCGCTGGACCGGTCGGCCCCTACCTATGAAATAATGCATCACATAGCGCGGGGAATCTTGCAGCGTTATGTAATTTTCTGCTGTCAATACTTTTCAAACTTTCAAAATGAATATATTATTTATTTGTTTGTTTTTTTTTTACCCCTTTTTGGAGGTTTTTACCTATGGATATTAAAAAACATACAGTATTTATTGTACATAACTGAACTGCTTCAGTAACAACATTTTGTATTTGTTTAGTGACAAATTGAATATGTCCACTGAATTGGTGTAATTATTTCCCTTCATTAGAATTCTGGGCAAACAGGAAAACATTCTGTATTTGGAGTCAGAATTCCTACACTGAAATAAGTTCTACCCTCTAGTATTATGTAGTGGAATCCGAAAGCTAATCAATGAAAGCAATTCTGGACTATCAACTAACTAACTAAAAAAACCTAATTAATCATCACCCCGTTTCTCCGCAGGGGTAGGCAGAGAGGACGGACCGCCAAACAACTCGGTATTGGCACACACTCCTTGCCTCATTCACATTCATACATATTCTCATACATACTCTTCTATTATTCCGACTCTTGACATGGCCCGACTCAAGTATCTGATTTACTTGATCGTGCCACATCTTCCTTGGGCGTCCTCGGCTTCTTCTACCATTCACATTTGACTATCAACTATACGTATAAAATTTTTCCCAAAATGTAGGTAAGAAAATAAAAGTTGCTTGGATTGGCTTTAGTCGTGTATGGTGACTAGATCTAAATAACCAGGTCCTTCTTCACTTTCCAATTAGCTGGGTATGGGTACTGCAGCCACATTGCAGGAACCATTCATTGGATAACCAACCTCTCTGCCATAGGTCATCCAAAGTGGTTTACTACGTTTGGTGACCTAGAAAAGGAGCTTGGGTTTATGGGGTGAGGACTTGGTGACGAATGCATCTGCCTACAATCTGCGACTGAAAGGGACAGGGAGAGGCTAGATGAGGGAGACCTCTCTAGCCAGACTCTCTCGATTCGTCAACATAATTTAATTGCCTTTTTTATGTTATATTTTAGTTCCAGAAGTTTTATCGGATGAGTGATTAGTTTCTATTAACCACCCGAGAGCTTTTTGCCACAATATGGCTCTATTTCCACAACCACGGATTGCTTTGTTGCCAAACTACGGCATTTAAAAAAAATTAAAGCGTATATAATATATTTTACATTCAAAGTATAACAAAATAAAGATTCTATAGATTCTTTAAAATGTTTTAAAGTTAACGATTTAATAATATTTTCTTATAAATCCTACGAATATGTGATAATAGACAAAAGATATGTGAATTCATTGGCTATATAGAACTGTAATCAGTTTGTTTGTCTCCATATTCAAATTCCGAGGTATGATTTTTCTTAATGTGAGCAAAAAAATTTCCTTTAGCAATCCGAGAAAAAAAAAATTGAATTGCTCCGTCGCTTCAGTGGTTGTATGGTTCAAGAATTTTGAAAATACATGATTATTAGGCATTGTGGATGATCTTTTACTCTTGTTTGATGTTTACGTTCCTAGCCGTTTCTCCGATATAAAGTTAAATTAATGATTTCTTACCTATTAAATAAGCCTTGATGAAGCTGGTGATAAGCGATAAGCTTGTTGGCTGTCATTAATTTGTTAATTCAAATAAAAAGTGGTGTATTACAAAGTGTGTTTTTTTATTTAATATGTAATGTCACACCCCAAAGTATTTGCTTCTTTCGAAAAAAAATTTAATATTAATTTTTAAGTTGCGATAAAACACAGTTATCCTTTCTTTAAACGTTGCTAAACCTAATCAATCCTTATCAAATACTAATCGGGGAATTAATGATTGATCAGTATGCAAACTTTTTTTGGTTTTAATGGGCTATTGGGTAAGAAAAAGGTGAAAAGGCAATCCACCCAAAAAGGTTTTTATAATGAAGTTAAAATTCCACCCAAATTTAAGAAGTGTGAAGTTTGATAAAAAGTTTCGCAAAGAATTTTATAGACGAGTAATTTATATTTAAGATAAGACGTAATCCAATCTCGTTTTTATAAAAGACTACCATTTCTTAAATTTCTTATACTGATAATATATTAAAACAAATATAAAACTTATTTCCGCTATTATTATTTGTGACTGTAACCGGTTTCAGCCTGTTAAAGCTATTAGCCGGTTTCATACAAAACATTTAAGCCTTAAATCAGGCCTTAAATCCAAAACTACGTTTTGTATGAGAGGTGTTGTCCACAAGGATTTTATTCAATTATAATGGTTTTCTTATATTTGATTTAAATGGAAATAAGTTTTATACATTTTTAAATATATTATTATAATGGAATTTCACCACGAATTGTCAGTATAAAAATATAAATATTATAATGGGTTATTTTATATTATCAATCTGAAGATTGTAAGTAGGTACCACCTACCTAGTTGCTTTAATATATTAATTTTTTTTTTTAATGCCCAAATATGTTCATAAAATATCTTTTTAGATGGTTATACCAAATGATTGAGAACCATTGTTCGGCGTTCATGCTGCCTCAGCACTCGCAACGCCCAAAAAACCAAACCAATATTGTACTTTGGCGCCACAAAACCGTTCCCTTTGTACGTCCTACATAAAATAATAATGTTTTAGAAAGAACTCTCAAAAAAGCGCGTTATTTTTGGAAAATTTCAGAAATTGATATAATCGTAACTTTTTATATTTTGCGCCAAGAAAGTGAGCTATTTCATGTTGAATCTCTATGCAACTCAAATCCCTAGGATAAGATATCTTAAAATGAACCACATTACTTTCATATTTTTAAATACCAGAAAATTGTTTGAAAATTGCTTGGAAAATATGTATTTTTTAACAATTTTTAACGGCACACTTATTTTACTTGATTTTTACATGATTTAATGCATGATACAGATAATAAAAATTGATTTTTAAAGCTTATATATAAAAAGGTCCGAATTTATTAAATGGTAAATAAAAAGGCAATTACATGTAACTAACTAACTAACTAACTAACTAATCATCACGCCGTTTCTCCGCAGGGGTAGGCAAAGAGGACGGACCGCCAAACAACTGGGTCTTGGTACACACTACTTGCCTCATTCACAATCATACATCTTCTCATACATACTCGTCATGGCCTGAGTCAAGTATCTGATTTATTTGATCGTGCCACGTCTTCCTTGGGCGTCTTCGGCTTCTTCTACCATTCACATTCGCGTCATAAATTCTCTTTACACACCTTTCTTCATTCATTCTCTCAACATGCCCAAACCATCTAAGCGGCCCTATTCTTAATCTTACTTATTACGTTCACATTAGCCTTGCATTCTTTTCGGATCTCCACATACCTCACACGATCATACATGGTTTCAACACATATACGCCTCAGGTATCTCATTTCTACAGCATTCAGTCTACTTTCATTCCCTGCCAGTTCTATGCTTCACTGCCATACATCAGGGTAGGTACCAGTACTCCATTGTGGACTGCTAGCTTCGCTTCTGTAGACAACTTTTTTGGCTCCAACGGTGTTCAATCCTCCATTAATGGAGCTACCTGCATTCACCCTTCTTTCAATATCCCTATCAGCCTTCCCATCTTTCGTAAACATACTTCCCAAATATACAAACTCATCCACCTGCTCCATGTTTAATATAAGTAAAGTATATAATGTATATAATAATATTTAAGTTAATTGTATATAATAATAAATTAAATATATATAATAATAAATAATAAAGAGAGAAAGTGAAAAAAAAAAACAGATCGTTGCCCGAGTGATTAATTGTCCCAACGAGCATTAGCAAATTTTACAGGAGGAGGAGTTTTTTTTCATTATTTCAATAAAACATTATGATAGGTGTTTAATATGAATCTATTTCCCATAAAGGTAAAGGACATATTAGTTTAAATAATTCTTCGTTTTTGTACTTTATTTGTAATTTTAAAATGGAGTCTGAACAAAAACTACAACGGTCATTTGGAAAATCAAGCACTCGGGCGACAAGATGTCAAATTTTCAATTGCAGATAAAAATTATAGAAAAAAAAATGTTATTATACATAATACAGTGCAGAGTACAGAAAAATAAAAGAGAAGAACAAGTTTTTATGGTGGTCCTAAGTAATAATTAAATGCCAAGTAATCATTCAGGGATCTCTTAAACATTGGTAAACTTACATTAAATGTAGGTCTAAATTTGTATCATAATACAAATGTAAGCATGGGGTGTGTAAATAACACTCAACTTGATGGGCATTATCCTGGAGATTATTTGATTAACGAATTTACTCGGGGACAAAAATGTATATCACAAAACGAAAATCAGCAGTGGTCTAGTTGTACAATGAAGACTCTAAACTTATACATTCGACATGTCAGGAGGCATATACATGGACGCAACGTAACGCGAACCGAACCACGGAATATAAGAATAGGAACAAAGTAACGGTTGCTTCATTCTTTTCCCATAATTCATGGACACGTTCATGGTAAGAAGAAATACGTAATATTTTGTAACAGAAAACAAGTTAGGTCAAAACAAGTTGATCCGGCAAGAGCAAAATTAACAGTGATTGCATGTTTGTGTTTTGATTTTTTGCAGATTTGAGTTTTTCGTGTCCCAATAAAATTATTTGAATAATTCATTTTTTTTATTCAAAAAGACACTCAAAATCCATGTGCGATCCATTTTCAGAAATAATATATTTTGATGTCCCAGTAAATACATGGAGCCAAATAACCATTTTTATGATATCAAAAGTAAAATTACTTCTAGATCAAAACAAATATATATTATGAGGCCCAACCAATATTCAATCCAAAAGAGAAATAGTTGCATAAGGGCCGTAGTTAGTCACAAAATAATTTTACCGAGTTGCTCGATGAGGTATTACAGTAGATTAAGTGCAGGAGTCTAGTTCGGAGCCAATCATTTAATAATAAAGTTGACTCTCGCGAAAAAATGCAAAATTTGCGTTTTAGCGTAAAATTTCGATTTTCGCTTAGAAAATTGCGTTATCGCAAACGCGAAATTTTCAGATTCCGAGCTTTTAGTAAATTTATATGCCGTAACACTGGTCCTGGAGTGTTTTACTTTTAGCTGATACTACTCGGCTCTGAGTAAATGCAAATTATCGAGATGAAAGTGTTTTTAGGGAAACTGTTTAATTTCAAGAATGATACCTTGAATTTTAGGTGCATGACATGCGCTGCTCATCATATGCAGATTTCAAAAGAGCCGCACAAGACAGGGAAGAATGGAAGAGAAGAATAGAAGAAATTGCTGCAAACCAATCCCAGGATTGAAATCAGAGAGAGAGAAACCGTAAAATGTTTGGCTGAATGATACGTTTTTAGATTTTCACGGCCAAAAGCATTTTCGTTGTTTTTTTTGGGGTGTTGTGTGTGTTCCGGCAGATCCGACGATGTCGTCGATCACATCGTCGGATCTGCCGGATTTGCCCTGATGATGGACACTGCAACGCTGTCCGAAACGTCGGCTAAAGAAGGAGGTAGCACAACACGGCATAACACCCCAAAAACAAACAACGAAAATGTTTGGCTGAATGTTTAAACTGTGGATCTCTAAAAAGTAGGAATAAAACTATCGTTATTTTATTAGTTTAGCTATGGTTCTTAGATATGGAGAGAGAGAAACCTGCTTACATTATCTTTTAAATACTGCTATCTCCCTGTCTTTCTCATGTATATACTTGGAAAGTCAAATGAGCAACTATTTAGTCACACACACAAAAAAACATTTTGTTCAAATGTATAATTAAAATTTTTTCAAAATAGTAATATTGTGTGGTTGATTAACAACGTATTAACATTATATATGTGTTATCACCATTTTAAGAAGGAGAATTAGGTACCACTACATGCAGTAGGTATCAAGTATTTGTGTTCCTATAAACGTAATTTCTTAGCCAGGATAACTTTTATGTTTAAACTGTTAAAAATATATCTGTTCAAAAATAAGGTGACTTTTCATTTTTATCGAAAAATATTTATTTATTCATCAATATCTATTTTGTCACCTTCAAAGTAATCCTCCTCTGATATAATACACTTGTGCCAGCGCTTTTTTCAATTCTTCAGGTCCAGGGCGGCTAATCTGCTGGGCCTTCTGTAAAGAGCTTGTACCACTTAAAAACTTTTTTCTAGACTCAAGGTAGACTAACCAAATGCCACAGTCAGCATTTTAAAGGCTTTCACACAAAATTTAATGGAGATTCCTTGATCTATTTTTTTTCGATAAATACGTCTAACCTTTATATCTGTAAAAAAACAAACAAAAATTTAAAATGGCTGATAATTTCAACATATGTTGGGGATATATGTACCAACATAACAGAAAAAAAAATCGAAAATCGAATGTACGTAGCCCGATAAATTTGAAAAGTCACCTTATTTTTAAACAGATGTTGTGTATTATATATTTCAAATTCTTAATCAGAATGATGGTGTTGAAGTCGAGCGAATCCGGATATTGAAACTAGTATTTTTCCGTAACTTAATACCTACAGTATTAAACTTCGTTTCCATCTCACTTTAGCTGCAGTATTTTTCTTTATTTTTCCACCTCTTCCTTTTCAATATGAACGCGGAAAACACATTTTTATTTTTGCTATTAACCGAGTTTGTTCAGATATTACACACGTAATCAGTTTACCCTAGCTAATACAATCAAGTTGTATGATCTTTAACATATAGCCTCCTATTTTTTATATGATAAGTTTATTTAAAAATTATACTTTCCATTTTATACAATTGATCCACACAGCAAAAAAAATTCTCAGGGCCCATGTCATTTTCAGGGATGCTGTGTGGAAGGTCTTTTTAGGGAAAGGAAAGAGTGGAATTTCTGGAAAGGAAAAATGTAAAAAGGGTGGGAAGGAATCTGGGGGTCAATGTGTCAAGGAGTGAGAGATGTATGAATCAATGCCTCTCACTGCGGTGCAAGGCGACGGGTTGAGAGCTTCGACCCAAAGGTCGAGAAAGTCCGCGGCTGGAGAGGTCTAGATTATGTTTGCCTCAAGCATTTTCTCACGATATACAGTAAGTGAACAAACGCATTCGCCACCAAGACCTATACAAACCTCACTCAAAGAACCCGATCACCTCTGCAAAATCACCAAACGTAGCGATTCACTTGGGTTGACCTAAGGCAGTAAATGGTTCACAGGGCAGCGGTGCCCATAGCCGTCTCCCAAATTGAAACGTTTTTTCTATCATATAACCTAATTATAGTTCTATATAGCCAATGAATTCCCCTATATTTTGTATATTATCATATATTTGTAGGATTTATAAAAAAAATTAAATTAAATCTTTAACTTTAAAACATTTTAAAGAATCTATAAAATATTTATTTTGTTATATTTTGAATGTACAATATTTTATATAGCCGTTTTAATAAAAAAATATTTTTTGAAAATTTGCCACATTTTGGCAACAAAGCAATCCGAGGTTTTGGAAATAGTGCCATAATGTGGCAAAAAGCGCTCGAATGGATGATATAAATTAATACTTTTTTAACCAAATAACATTAATGATTGTATGATCATTATAATAGAAGAATATAATAGAATTTATAAAGCCACTTAAAATCACTGCTTGCAATTCGGTTTCAAGTTTGGAATCGTTAACGCTCCAATTATGAATCGTTATATTCTGATACAATTTCAATTACAAAGGCGAAAGCGCGCCATAAACCGACCATAACACAGAATAGTCTGAAATTCGGTTTAATACGAAAGACGAAAATGAAAGAACAAAGGTTTTTATTGGATAATAACTTAAAATGGCGGGCATCTAAAAAGGAGCCAGCCATTGTGATAAGAAAGACGTTCCATAATGGTCATTTTACGGTCACACAAATGTACTATGAACAAGGACGAAAAGTTTATGTTGCATTTTTGAACAGGAATTTTCTTCATGGTATCCGAACGATCTACTATCGGCGATTTCACGCAGCGAGTTTCGAGTAGATATTTCAAAATAGTTTCCTTTCATAATGTTCAGGGGATACCTCTCTGGATTTACCGTGATATAGATACCGTGAGGTAGAAAAATGAATACTTCTTATGCCCTACTCATTGTGTTTTCCATTCCCCACTGTCCAAAATATCGAGATTTCCTAACTAAAGTCAAAGCCTCTGTTTTATTATAAATAAATTTTTTTGTTATATTTTATTTCTATCGTGCTCAAATCATGAACTTCATCTAACCTTTTTCAGGATGACTTACTATCCATATATTCAATTTAATAGAATTGTAATTTACGTTTTTTTTTATTGAAAATTTTTTGATACATTGGTAAATAAAATATTAAAAGGTAGGTATATAACATACTTAAATATAATATTGTATGAACAAAAAAATCCCACAAAGTCAAATGCCTGAGCGTGGGTATAATATTGAATTTATTATAATTTTATGGTTAATAGAAGATTTAAGAATTAAGTATAATTTTAGGTATAAAAAGAGTAACTGTATAAATGCCTTAAAACATAGAGCAAAATAACAGTTTTGTGTAAAATAAATGTAAAATAACAGTGCGCGTAGGTATTCCATTGTTTCCAATGTTTTGTAAAAATTACAAAATGTTTTGCTTGTTTATAATTGACGAGGACGTATTGATATTTTATGAACATATCGCAAGGGGAAACGCTACTCCAGGGCGCGGCTGGACGTAGCCGCGTATGTCTCTGTAAAAATGTATATAAGTGCTACGTTTGTAACGTTAAATAAATAAGCAGTACCACAGTCAAACGCGACTGCGGTACTGCTACCCACCATAAATAGGGGCTACAACCCCTGTCCAAGTCAGTCTACCAGAACAACCCGAAACGACAACATCTCTCTGCTCTTCTCTGCTCGCCCAACCTCGCTCCGAACTTCCATCTACTTTTCTTCACTGTCCATTGCCTTACCCTGGACTACGGAGTACCTGCTACTCTACGGACCAGACCAGGAGACGTCATAAGGGAGCCCCAAAAGAGCTCGGAGCAGTTCAACAGCGTCAACACAGATGACGTAGTGAAGGGAGCGACATTTGGTGCCTCCGCGGATTGGGACATCCAGCTTATTACTGACCCAGTCTGGGACAACATGCATATAATAAAGAAGCAAACTAGAAGTGCGTTCAACAAATGTCTCACTGACTGAGTACTTTTTGGTTCCAGACTTTTTAACCCACGGTCTGTCTCTCTTACACTCGTCTAAAATTGTATATCACCATCCTGTTTAAATTTCGTAAACATAAAACAAGTTGATCCGGCAAGAGCAAAATTAACAGTGATTGCAGGTTTGTGTTTTGATTTTTTGCAGATTTGAGTTTTTCGTGTCCCAATAAAATTATTTGAATAATTCATTTTTTTTATTCAAAAAGACACTCGAAATCCATGTGCTATCCATTTTCAGAAATAATATATTTTGATGTCCCAGTAAATACATGGAGCCAAATAACCATTTTTATGATATCAAAAGTAAAATTACTTCTAGATCAAAAAAAATATATATATTATGAGGCCCAACCAATATTTATTTCCAAAAGAGAAATAGTTGCATAAGGGCCGTAGTTAGTCACAAAATAATTTTACCGAGTTGCTCGATGAGGTATTAAAGTAGATTAAGTGCAGGAGTCTAGTTCGGAGCCAATCATTTAATAATATAGTTGACTATGAACCACTTATTAGCCCAAATTAAGCTTATATTTGGTCACGAAACACGCCCACAGGGCACATCTTGTGTTATTCTATGATGAAATGAAACATCAACTTATACAGCGGAATGTCTTCAAGTAGAAATAACAGACTATTTTTTATATTACAGGATTGTCTTTTTTCTCTATAATATTATTTAGGGTTGTAAACAAAGCAAACGGTTATGTATTTTGTCTTTATCATCCGTCAAATGTTTGGTCTGGCCTCGAGTGATGTTTATTATTATTAAAACGTGTAACGAATCCAAGATTTTTTTGTCCAGTTTCGAGTTTTTCCTTGTACAGAATTTTATATGCTGGCGTTTCCGACCCTCATGTGAAAAAACATAGACATTGTAAATTTACGTAGCTGCCTTTTTGCCTTTCAGGGGCGCTGCTGGATTATTTGTAACGCTCTACTAAACAGGCGCTGACAACACGGACGCGAAATGGCATATCTTCAAAATGATGAAGTGCCTAAATATTCTATTTGCAAAATTACATCTAAATAAATCTGTAGATTAGATCTGATTCAAAATATAAATATTATAGTAATTCGTGCAATCACTAAATTGAATTTGAACAATGATTTAAAATCCATCAACTCGGAACGCTCCTGCACTGACGTCAAAAAATCCGTTCGAGACGTCTTCGTCAGCAAGATGTATGTACATCTATGTGAAGTAATCTCATCGAAAATCCAGTGATGCAACTTTACACTTTAAATTGGACCCGTTTTTTCGTTTACAAATCTAATATGTGTATGTTTGTAGATGTTATGTTATGTTATGTTACTAATAAAACTGGATATTAAAAAACAAGGTGGTATGTAGGTTATACAGCGAATATAAAATTACGTTAATGCCATGGACTGAAAAAATAATGACTTTTCCATTTATTTCTGTCTGTAAACTGGTTCTGCCTGAACAGCAGTCCAATACCTCAGTAAAATGAAGACAGCGAAAATCCAAAATAGGCTTCACGTATGTGGCTTATTACCGGGCCATAGTAAGAATCAAATCACCTCCGCCCAATTTACAGACCCGAACCCACCTCGTCTCGCCTTGCCTCGCCTCGCCTGTAGTATAGGGAGACCAATAAAACGTCGGCCATGAAGGACGGACAATGGGATGATGACGGTGTTAACACGGGGACGTTACGTCAAGTAGACGAGACTAAGGCAGTGCCGGATGCGACACAATTGCACACGGAGAGAAATCTAATTTTCTAATTCACGATAAATTAAAGAGCCTTATTAATAAAACATAAATTTAAGGATGTTTTAACGATTTATTTTGATAATATACCACGACGATATAAAGAAAAATAAATTATAAAAACATTTCTTCAAACTTCGCAAAATCACTTTGTGGCGTCATTTTGAATTAAATTAAACAAATAAAAAAAAATTAAAAATAAAAATTCCTGACGAAGAAACCATCGGTTTCGAAACATGTATTTAATTGTGATTATATAATAGTGGTTTAATACAAAGTTATTTATTGAATTGGGTAGATTTGTTAAAAAAAACTATTTTTATTGTAATTAGCCAAAGAATTATGTAATTATTAGACTTATGATTTTCTTTTGTAAATTAAAAAAAAAAAATAAAATAAATAAATAAAAAAAAAAATTTGTTTAATTTAATATAAAAACATTACTCACCCACAAAATTTGATGATTCATAATATAGTTTTACAATTTTCGAACTAGGTATCCATCTAGAATCATAATAATAGCATTTTATTCGGATACTTTGTTATATAACAAGACGTCATCATAATATGTGCATTTCAAATTCACACATTTTATTTTGTAATAAAGTCACTAATCAGATAACCCTACATTATTCATGGCTTTTTTATATATAAAGAAAGAGAAACATTCCCGGGTTACGAATAACCCAACAACATTTAAAAATCTCCTACTACCACCACACTAAGCGGAACATGTTGCTTGTGTTGTGTTGGAGGACTTAGCCAGCCGAGGAATCGAACACGGAACGTCTGGGTGGGACCTAAATGCGATGCCCACTTAACCACTGACTGGTCATGTGAAATTATTCTTACAGATTTGCGATGTTATGGTGACGTAGTTTCGAATGTAATATTATTACATATCTGGGGGAAACCAAAATATAGAAGAGGCCAATAATGCCAAAAGATAGCGCCACTTCTGTTCACAGCTGAGGTATGATACATCAAATGGCGTATGTGTATATGCCCTGATTTTATGTTTTATATACTAGTTAGTTAGAAACATGAAAGGGTATTGTTATAAGCCCTAGCTAGTTAGAGGTTTACGAAAGAATCCATAAAATCAATCAATCAGTTTTATATTTCTCACTATCCTGGTTTCTCGGCCTATTAGCTAAGATGAATTTGTAATTATCAGCATTATAAATAATAATATTTATCATTATTTATAATTAATGAAAGGCAGGTGATGTTGGAGTATGTAAATACTGATTAAATTATGAAAAAATCCTTTTATAGTATTGAGTATTTCCTTGACGGATTTTTCACAAAAACTGCGCTATATACATCATCCAACAATAGAACAGCTTACAAATAAATTATCATAAGAGCAAATAAAATGTGAGTTATTTACCGTGGAATTATAAGAAAGATTCGTATTGTGTTGCAAAAATATAAGGATATTCATGCAGATGTATTTCGTCGTCATGATATAATATAACAATACAGCTAGTTAAAAACCATGCGCCAATTTTACGCATGATTATCTTTACCGTGTACTAAAATATGATTATTTTTCTAAGGTTAAATAAAAGTTTATGAGGAAATCCTGTTCAAAACAAAAGTCCTAATATTTATTAATCCACCATTTCCTGTTATTTATAAGGCCTGCAATTCTATTTAAAATAAAATTGCCTAATTGAAGAGAGTTCTTAATAAATTAGCAGTACAGTTTTCTCCGTTCAGGTGGAACATGGAACCAGGGTGTAAATTCTACGGCTCCATAAAAAAAAAGTAACAAAAAAGAAAAGTGACTTTAAAACAATGAAAACAGGATAGTAAAAAAAAAATAACAGTGATATAAAAGAACAAGAACCAAATGTAACAAATTATCCGGTTACCAAATACAGCACAAGAAAAGTATAATTTTCTTTAAAATTATTTATTCAACACATGCGGAAGAAATATACCATAAACAATAATTGCATGTCACAGTTACATACAAGATTATACAAAAGTAATACAAAAAATTCGCTTAAGTTTGGCATTAGGTCATACATCAGAAATTACCGATAAATGTGTATCCAAACTTCAGACCAAAATATAAACAGGTCAATTTGTTTGAACCTCAATACCTCCACATGCCTGTGAAAAAGATTTTAGCAAATTCGGTGTGTTGATGAAAATACTTATAATAAGTTTACAATTATATTGTATAATTATTTCACAACTCTTAAATTTTTTTATGATTTAAGATCAGAATTGTTCCTTATGTAATCCATTTGATCTTTATGCATTAATCTTATATTGATAAATCGCAGTTTAAATCATTCAAAATTATACTTGCGGCTTGTGCCTTTTTAAAACGTCATCATTTTGTGAACAAGATGATAATAATCACTTTTTATTACAAATGTGATATTTAATCTTCATTCACCTTCAATGACATCTATCATAATTTAACAGAATTATTTTAATGACTAATAGCTTATAATAGACTCAAAACATCTTTCACATATAAAAATTGTTAGAATTGTGACTATTCAGACCATGAGTAATATGTGTGAATCAAAGAACAATATTACTTATTTTTTTATATTTACGCCAATTAAAGCCCTTTTCAATAACAAAACTATTTATTGGATTCGTAAAAACCTTTAAAAAAACGTTTATAAGATGAGGACTTCCATCTAAATCATACAATATAGAAGAAAACCATAAGAGCCTTCGATACAAATTTGAATGGAAACAGAATATGTTCCATTTAGCCCAATTGCCGAGCGTTCTATCTCACTTACACCCGCTTGACTTCGTAGACCTCTATCCCATTTGAATTTCGTAAATAGAATTAAGTATTGGAAATTTAAGCCTCAATTAGGCAAATATTTTGATTGCGAAACACGCCCACAAGATACTTTTAATTCAATTCATATATAATGAGTATGTTTGTACTTTTCGCACCGTGCGATAAAAATGTTGTAAGTCCGGCTCTGGTTATAAGCAGGGAGGAATCTATGCCGTATTATAAGGATTCAGTATGTGGGTTTTCAGGACATCCTGTAGATGATAGTATGAGAACATAAAGGCTTACTTTCGTCAGACTATCAGTGAATTAAATTGCCAAAAAATCAATAATGGTAACAGCGCCGGTGTGGTAAATAGTAATAGAGTTTTGGCCCCTTTTGTACGAAGAAATGTTTTAATTTTCTATTTTTTAACTTCTTCCCATACGACCTATCAAATCTACAGATAAATTTTATCTTTAATTTTATTATTGATGTAAAAAATAACTTTTTTTTGAGTTTTGCGATGTGGCATCCATATATTTAGCAGTGGCAATTTTTTGTAGAAGAGATGCTGGACTATCGATAAGTATATAGGTATACTTAAATACTACTATTAAAAGTACCTACACATCTACAGATTAGCACCATGAACAGTTTTTAATTGCTTAAAAATATAGTCTAATTAGATCTAAAAATCCTTATCGCTCCGAAAAATCAATTATTACAAAACCAAAATTTCTTATAATGTGCCATTAAAAAATAAACAAAAAAATCTTTGACGTTCCTGGACTTTCATTTACCAATTTCGACGCTCCTTTATAAAGTCATCAATTGCATGGTTGAGAAATGTTGTCTCCGCATGCCATTAGTAGTAAATTCTCAATAAATATGATGAAATTATGAATTAAATATGTAATCGAAAGATTAAACAAGAATGTTTCAATGATATAAAAAAAACTGTCAAAAATGAATCAAGAAAGCACGTATAAAAACAGTTAACTTGATTCATATTAAAGTATAAATATAATATGCTATTCTGTGCCTTATTCCCATACGTATGTCGTTTTTTTGTTTACTGGATGCTCCCGTCAAAAACGAGTCTATCTTTCAAACAAATATGCGAGCAGAAGTGAACACGCAAGCGCGAACTCCGAAATGTTTATATTTATTTGGATACTGGGCGAAATATCGCATACAAACAGCTGGATAGCGTGTCGCTTCGTTGTGTGTGTGTTGAACGCAGCGAGTCTCTGAGGACGCTGTTGCTGGTATGTGTGTATTTACGCGTTGTACGTTTTACTGGCATTGTTTTTCTGTCCGTGTTCTCTTTAGACAACTTGCAATGTTGCTGTTTATGGCTAGAAAAATAAGTCCTTAGCATTTTGACAAGAAATCAAAGGGATACGGCGCTTCCACCGCATGTGTGAACCGACCGCGCCTGATTTTTAGGTCATGCATTTAATCGATCAGTATTTTTGTCACGGTAGCCAACTATATTTATGTGTATTTTAATTTAATATTGTGTATTTTATGGAGTTTTGCAGCCGGGAAAAAGGCGGGATGGGGATTGAAATCCGGGAGGGGCAGAGGGGAAGAAGGGTAGAGGGTTCACGGGACGGGGTACGAGGGTGGAGGGAAGGCGGAGAAGGTGCAAGGTAAAGGGGGGGAGATTCGCGAGAAGGAAAAGGATACAGCGGGAGGGGGGAGGGGGAACACGGGAAGGTGAAAGGGTTACTCGGGAGGGGAAAAAGGTGCGGGACGGGAAGAGGAGGCGGAAGGGAAACGGGGACGAATGGGAAGGACACGCAGGGAGAATCAATTTCCTCATACATGTAAGTTGCATTTCAACGCATGCCGGGTATCAGCTAGTAAATACTAAAAAAACATGGGCCATTTAAAAATTCGACCCAAATATATTTTCCCAGACAGGTTCCCCTAATTTTTCCCTAATGGCCCGGAAAGCTGAAGGTCCTGAGTTTGAGTCCCAGATGTGACCCGATATTTTTCTATTTTAGTGTTTTTATGTTCCTCGATGGTTTTCATTACTATTTACGTATTTTGTTCGTACTATTAAAAAACTCAGAAACGAAGCAATCTTAAAATATGACTTTTTATTAGAACGTTATTCTAAGAATTTGCGTTTTTTCTTTGGAACTATTCTATTTCAATATCGTTTTTCAGAGAAATCGACAACTAGATAAGAAGCCGGGTATTTCAAAATTGGATCACTGTTAAATGTAAAGCTTCACTGAGGTTTATTTAGAACGGTGTACCGGAAAACACTAATGGGAAAAAAATTGTGAACCAAGGTAGGAAATTTCGCACAATTCGCACGAATCACAAGAACGTTCGTTAGACATGTAAAGAGGATTCTTTTAAGACAAATTCCGTAGCGGAACATACTTTTCCACAAAAAACTTACTTTTTACCATTTTTAATGTGGAATCTTCTTATTTTTTCATTTTATTAATTTGATCAAAAATATATATTTGTAGCGATTCACCTACTTACGTAGCGGCCTACCTAGTTACGGCACTGATTATTCGCCGCTACCTGCTACCTCGCTAGGCAATTTAATTTCGACCACCTTCTGGAAAGAGCTCGGACCTGCGACACATTACATACAGCGTTGCGCTGCAATATCGAGAAACTTCTCGCGTGTGCATGTTTGACCTACCTTCCGAGTACCTTTGGCTCGGCCTATATAAGGACTCGAACAAGCCAAGTAGTTAGTCGTTCTTCATCAGTCTTCACTCAACGCAGTGCTCACGCGGCGACAGGCGAGCAGCCGAGTAATTCAACCTCGCAATCTACGGTTCGCGTGTCGGGAATAATATTACGCGATTTGTAAACACTCTTCATTTGTAAATAGTGCACAATGCAAATATTGTAAATACAATCATCAACAATCATCCTCACGTTTATTATTCCGACCAGCACGCACGGAGATATCACGACACACCGGTATCTCCTCTTTCAACTTGAGGCCCACACATCTCCTCACATAGGAGACACGCATCCTGCCTCCAAATATTCATTATAAGAAGGCTTTGACTGTCCAACTAGGAAGATTTTCCATTTCAGGACAGTCAAATTGCCCGGTTTAGTTCACATTAGGTAGTTACAAATTGTTATTTGTAGAACTTAAGACTAAATGAAAAGTTTTTCATTGATTTTAGTTATTTAAACTATGCCTTTTTGATTTTGTTTTCGTATGTTTATTTTTAATTAAATTTTACCCCATATTACTAAATGACAACCTCATTGAACCGTATATTTTTTTAAACTTAGATTGAGTAGAAAGTATACAGAATACATTTACTCCAAAATATAATACTACCGATAATTAAGTTAACTTAACAAAAAATACTTACATTGAAAGATCTCTTATTTCTATATTTCTGCTAAATAGCATTATATATAGTCCTGGACTGCCATCCGTCTTTATTATAAATGTTCCAACGAGGCGTACCAGACACATTACACTTCTTCATTCATTCATATAGAGGCAACACAAATGCAGCAAATAACTCACAAGCTACTTGCAGTAGCTTAGCGGGTTTAAATCCCCATGCATTTATAAAAAATAAAAATAAAATTTTAAAAATACGAGTGTGCTTTAGACCACACGACTGAATTAAAACTTCTTTAGCTCTATCTATATGTATGTATATATATGTTTATATGTATAAAATATATAAATATATTAATTTTCTTCAAATATTTATTTAAATTTATTATCATTACCCTTGCCCGATCCAGCCATGTGCATCGACGTCCGCTCTCCCCCGAGTTAGCGCATCACTGGTATTTCAAAATACTGACTGAAATATTTCATGCACTGGCTATGAGAGGAAGAGCACTGCTCTCTCTTGCTCCCACAGTGTGATACATCCCGTTCGCCTCCTTCACTTAACGTTCGACTACACTTTTCGTAACGCATTCGCCAGCTTACCCCCAAGTCAAGCGTGCGTAAAGAAGTTTTACTTAAAAAATTACTCAGACAATCACAATACACACCCAATACAAAAAATTACTGTGCTAGGAAATTTATCATGATTCCTTGCTAACATACAAAACAAAAAACAAAATTTTTAGTTGAACATTTTTCTTGTGAGGATATAATTCTTGATTTCAAAATTTCTCTTTTTATCTCTCCACACACTTTCGTTATTTTAATTATTAATACTCATGCATTCATTAGTTAAGATTATGAACCCTCAACACAGCGTCCCCAAACACGACATAGGCCCTTGTAAAATTACTTTCCTCGGGGTCTCCTAAGAATTAATAAAATAAAATTGCTAAAAATGGCGTCTTATCTATCGTCAGTAACATGGATGTTGAAAATCCATGACTCATGATGTAAATTATGTTACGAGCTTAAATTAGGGTTCACCTAAGAACCAGAAATAAAGAGATGTAAATTTCATGGCGCCACAGCTTACCAATCGAGGGTTTTCGTGGCTTCAGGAACAAACAAACACACGGTTTTATTAGTAAAAAGCCAATAAAAATATAATTTTGTTAGTTTTCATAAGAAATATTACTAGAGAATACCGGAAATTAGTCATTTTTAAATCAAATTCTAGACGTATTAACTCGTTTAAAAAAAATTTCAAAATATAAAAAATTAAAAATTAAAAAATATTGATTTCGAAAGATTGTTATTTTATCTAGTAAACGTAATTTTTAAACTTTGAAAAACTTAGTTTATTTTTAATATACTAAGGTTATACCGTTGGTCGTTGGCAGATTTGTTCAATTTTCAAACGAAATATTGTATTATACCTACATCACAAATTTCAAATAATTTAATCCATTCACCAAAATAAATCGATACATAATCTGTTAACTCACTTTTCAGAATTTTAATTTTAGTTCAAAATCATTAAAAAAATTTTCTATTTATTTAGGGTCTTACAAACTAAAACATATTTTTTTTATAGTCATTTTTTTTAGACATTATTGGAAAATCATTAATACTTATGATCAAGAAATACTTACAAGAAGTACACGATATTTAATAGTTTATCATAGTATTTTGAGCATTTTATTGCTTACTTGAATGTAGGTATATATAAATTAAAGCAAGTTTTGAATGAAATTAATCGATATTAAATTATTAATTTTAAAAAATTGACGCGGGGAATAATCATCTTTTTCATCTGAACCTCCCTGTACTATTGCAAGCATTTTAAAACTTTTATTCTCAACCGCTAATCAATGGCCCTTAACAACGAAAAACGTTATGCATAATTGCTACAATGTTAAAGGTTACAATTAATTGGTTTCGAACGTTGATCTCACACTAGCATCGTCGATTTAAAAAAAGTGCACAATTTCTCCATCGCAACCTCGATTTACGAAATTTCATCTCTAGTTCCACTTAGTTATACATTAAAACTGGTTCCACTTGTCCCATTTTACATTCATTCTTATTATAATCCTACTCTATTCGAGCTTTATAGCCTAGTTATCGTTACTATCGAGTTTTAATAAAACTATTAGTGATGGAAATTTTCGAGAAGTTATGAAAATCGAATACTTTTTTAATTAATCTGTAATATGTAATTGTACTGTTTCTTTGTCTAGCGATTTTGATTCGTTCACTTGACAAAAACATAATCGTTGGTGAAACCGTTTACATTAAAAAATTTGTATTGCACTTTATTATTAAAAAAATATATAAGATGTAAACAGCATAGCGGCGAGTCTCATGATAAGGACTCCGTCTAGATCTAGCAACACGGAAACATACGAAACAGCGGATATAAGGATAGGTTCAGGATTAATGATTTAGAAATTTATTAGTAAATTTTGTAATACCATCATAACACAATGTTTTATCAATTTATCTCTTTCGAATAGTGAAAGTCTATAAATGCCATAGACTTCGATTAATGTTGATGACGCTGACTGGATACCTCGAACGCTCATGCGCTTTGGCGGAATAAAAAGGTACTATCAAACACGGCTACCATCTTTTTTTTTACAATAGCTCCACACAGGCACAATACTGAAGAAAATTATTTCCCCTTAGGGCCTATGTCATCTTTGGGGATGCTGTGTGGAGGTAATTTTAGGAAAACAAGGAGAGGATGTTCTGGGAAGGAAAAAGGTATGAGGGGTGGGTAGGAATTTGGGGGTCAGTATGTCCAAGAGTGACGGACGAATGATTCCATCCCTCCCACTGCGGCGCGAGGTGATGTTCCGAGAGATCTTGCTGGAGAAGCCAAAAGGTTTCCCTCAAGCAGTCTCTCCCGATCTGGCCTGCCACGCAATTGGTGGGCAGACACATCCACCACCGAGACCCGGACAGACCTCACCCCATGAACCCTTGACAGGATTGAGTGGATCAGGACCGAACAAACAAATTTGCCGACAGACGAATTACAATGTGGTCAAGACGAAACATACATCTGGAGATCCGATCTCATCAATGTAGGATTTTTTTTTTCAAGTATGTTCCTGAAAGTGACATTTGAGATCACCCAGTAAATCAGAAGGCAGATTATTCCAGAGAAGAGTAAAATGATTTTTGAATGATGTAAAAAATAAATACTTTATATCCAACGAGTATTTAGATGACGAAATGCTTTAAAAAAATTCTTTCAGTTACATTTTCACTTTAATTAAAATTAATTGAGTATATGAAGATTCGAAATATTTCATGATTCGATATTAATATCTTAACTATTAAGACCATCACTAGTGCAATTTGAAGACGGGTTTGCAGCTTTGTGCAATTTCAGTCCCTGGTGATTTCTATGGATAAAGTTACTCGTCGTAAAATTGGCTTGAAGTTGTGCACTGCTCTGATTTCATTCGAATGATATAATATTATTTTTATGGTACACAATAGCCTCGCAATAGCCAGCAGTCTGACGGATTTTGGCACTCAATAAGTAATATTCTGCGATGAAAGAAATTAATGTTTTATAAAAACACTACTTCTATCTTAACTATGAAGCTTTTTGTATTCCATTTTTTATTTTATTTATCGCATTTGTTAAAAATTGAAATTACTGCAATATCAAAATACTGAAAAAAAAAACACATAGATCATGGAATGAAAATTTCACGGAGCGTCTTACGCTGATCGTTCATGACATTTAATTTTTTTTAACTATTAATTTTTTTTCTACATTTTTTTTTTTTAATAACTAACTAACTAACCATCACGCCGTTTCTCTGCAGGGGTAGGCAGAGAGGATGGACCGCCAAACAACTCGGTCTTGGCATACACTCCTCGCCTCATTCACATTCATACATCTTATCATACATGCTTTTCTATTATTCTGACTCTTGACATGGCCCGACTCAAGTATCTGATTCACTTGATCGTGCCATGTCTTCCTCGGGCGTCCTCGACTTCTTCTACCATTCACATTCGCATCATATATTCTCTTGACACTCCTTTCTTCATTCATTCGCTCTATATGTCCAAACCATCATTTTTTATTTATTGTACTTAAATGGTTCCACTTTATGTGGAAGCATTTTATGGAAATATTCCATATTTCTGTGAATAGTAGCTTTATTTATAGCTTTCCAATATTTATTAACAATATAGAAGATCTGCAGTCACTTGTATCTATTATGAACGAAGTACATATGTATGAAGAATAAATTAATTATTAATGTAAGTAAGTCTAAAGTCGTGGTGTTTGAAAGAGAGAGCTAAAACAGCGTACAATATAGTTGTGAATGATGAATACTTTTAGTATGTGGATTTGTTTGTGTATTTGGGAAGTATGTTTACGAGAGATGGGAAGGCTGATAGGGATATTTAGAGAAGGTTAAATGCAGGTATCTCCATTAATGAAGGTTTGTGTCAAAGCAACTAAGTTATGAATCCTCGAAACAATGAAACTAAAAAGACATAAAACCTCGATGCCACTAAGTCATGAATTCAAGAAACGATGGTGACATAAAACCTCGATGCCACTAAGTCATGAATTCAAGAAACGATCGTGACATAAAACCTTGATGCCACTAAGTCATTAATTCAAGAAACGATGGTGACATAAAACCTCGATGCCACTAAGCCATGAATTCAAGAAACGATGGTGACATAAAACTTCGATGCCACTAAGTCATGAATTCAAGAAACGATGGTGACATAAAACCTCGATGCCACTAAGTCATGAATTCAAGAAATCGATGCCACTAAGCCATGAATTCAAGAAACGATGGTGACATAAAACTTCGATGCCACTAAGTCATGAATTCAAGAAACGATGGTGACATAAAACCTCGATGCCACTAAGTCATGAATTCAAGAAACGATCGTGACATAAAACCTTGATGCCACTAAGTCATTAATTCAAGAAACGATGGTGACATAAAACCTCGATGCCACTAAGCCATGAATTCAAGAAACGATGGTGACATAAAACTTCGATGCCACTAAGTCATGAATTCAAGAAACGATGGTGACATAAAACCTCGATGCCACTAAGTCATGAATTCAAGAAACGATCGTGACATAAAACCTTGATGCCACTAAGTCATTAATTCAAGAAACGATGGTGACATAAAACCTCGATGCCACTAAGTCATGAATTCAAGAAACGATGGTGACATAAAACCTCGATGCCACTAAGTCATGAATTCAAGAAACGATGGTGACATAAAACCTCGATGCCACTAAGTCATGAATTCAAGAAACGATGGTGACATAAAACCTTGATGCCACTAAGTCATGAATTCAAGAAACGATGGTGACATAAAACCTCGATGCCACTGAGTCATGAATTCAAGAAACGATCGTGACATAAAACCTTGATGCCACTAAGATGCAATTAATTCAAGAAACGATGGTGACATAAAACCTCGATGCCACTAAGTCATGAATTCAAGAAACGATGGTGACATAAAACTTCGATGCCACTAAGTCATGAATTCAAGAAACGATGGTGACATAAAACCTCGATGCCATTAAGTCATGAATCTATGACACCATGATACAAGAAGACATGAAACCTCAATGCCACAAAGTCATGAATCCAAGAAACCGTGAAACCACAAATACATAAAACCTCGATACCACTAAGTCATGAATCCAAGAAACCAAGAAACTACACGGATACGAAACCACGATGCCACGAAGTCACGAAATAATGAAACTTTAAAGTATTAGATATGAAATTAAAAAAAATAGATTCATGAAACTTTAAAGGTTTAAAGCTACGAAATCACGTAGCCGTGAAGCCACATAACAATGAATCTGTGAAATCTTGCTAAAGTCATTAAACTACTAAGCCACAAAGCCACGATACCATAACGTTATGAAGCCATGGAGCCGTGAAACCGTCGAAAGCTCAAATTATACAACAATCCTTTGTGAAGTCTCATTTTGGTCAGAATATTTTTGTAAATCTGGAGCGGCGCCATAAAAACACCATCAAACAAAGTGATAATAATAGAAACACATTCCTGCAAGTAATATTCCCGATAGTTGGAAAGATAACCTACAAACAGAATACAGTGGGCCCGCACCAGTTTTACCCTTGACATACCCTGACATAACTCGTATTTGTATCACCAAACAAGACGTAAAGATAACGCGGCCTCTTTTATCCGCCTTGCTTTTTTATGGGACGGGACTCTTCGCTGTGCCAATTATAATGACTGGAGCAAAACGGGGTAAAAATATCGACATGTGTTTAGAGAAAAGCAGAGTTTTTTTTTAATTAAATTTATTAGGAAGTATAAAAATTGTAACGTAATGTTTAATTTTTTGCTATCTGTCTATTGGGGTAGCTTGTGAAGCTGGAGGTTATAAGGAGAGGATGGAAATTGGAACAGAAAAGTGGGGAAGTACCTGGAAGATCTGATCATAAAAATGGCTAAAGCAATTTCAAGCAACTTTTCAATTATGAGTAGTGGGCTCGCCAGAGATACTGAGAGGATCTATGGAACCTGTCGCAAGTATACTATGTATGTTATAACATGAATGATACATATGTAAAATAACACAATTTATTTATTTATTTATTTATTGACGCCCTATTGGGCTTTTACACATAGATACAAATTTATTTTATAACAACAATATAACCTAAATAAAAAAGATTACAAAATATATAAAAAAAAGCATAAACACAATATAATAAATAAGAATATATCTAATGCTAAATCCACATGCATAACTTTAGAGAACTCGTAGGTACAATTCATATACCTACGAGCAACAAAAAAAAAGAAGAAAAAACAGTCATATAAAAAGTTGTACAGTTTACAGTTGTAGAATATGAACAATTAAAAATAACAAAAGAAAATCGAAATAAAATAAAATGATTTCTCATTCATTATTAACATTTAAAAAGTGGTGAACTAATTTAGCTTTAAATGTGTCGAAGTTTAAATTAAATATGTCAGCGACATCTGTTAGTTCATTGCCCAACCTATGTATTCTTTCCATCACAGAATTTATAGCGAAGTTATTGTTGTAGAATAAAATATTCCGTCTGGTATATTTTGGAGGTATATGTATAGATAGCAAATTTATAGCGACAGGGCAGTCCAACCTTGAATGAACAATTTTATATAATAAAAGGAGATCAGATATTTTTCGCCTTTCAGATAATTTCGATAAGTTAAGTTTACTGCGTAAATTAACATAATTGATTTCAATAATAGGATTACCAATTTTGAAATTTATAAAACGTAAAAATTTATTTTGAATTTTTTCAATCTGTAAACAATGAGAGTTGAAATGAGGACACCAAATGCTTGAATTGTATTCAACCTGACTTCTAACCAGAGACGTGTAAAGTAATTTTATGGTTTTTATGTTATTAAAGTCTTTGGCAATTCTGAGAATAAATCCAAGCATTTGTAATCCCTTACTGGTGATGCTAACAATGTGATTCAAGAAGCGTAATTTGGAGTCAAAGATAACTCCAAGGTTATTAAATTCAAAGACTCTTTTTAAAGTGGCATTATTAATTGAGTAGTCGAATAATAAAGGGGTTTTAGATCTATGGAAACTGATTGTTTGGCATTTGTTAATATTAAGATGTAATTTGTTTACAATGCACCATTCACAAAGTTTATTTAAGTTCCTTTGTAGAGTTAAACAATCAGAAGAATTTTCGATCAATTTAAACATCTTTAGATCGTCGGCGAATAGAAGAAAGTGAATATTATCGAAAATTTGTGAAATATCATTAATAAATAATAGGAAAAGAATTGGTCCTAGGTGGGAACCTTGGGGGACCCCACTTAAGGCAAAAAAAGTGTAAGAAGTTGTGGAGGTAATTTTTACAGATAGTTTTCTATTTGACAAGTAACTTCTAAGCCATTCGAGAAAGTTGCCGCTTATACCCAAGTGTTCTAATTTATCCATTAAAATGCGATGAGAAACAGTATCAAAGGCTTTGCTAAAGTCAGTATAAATTGTATCAACTTGCAGACCCTTGGATAGTGCATTTGAAATAAAATGTTCGTAGAGCAATAAGTTAGTTGACGTAGATCTGTCTGCCATAAAACCATGTTGAAATGTTGTTATAATTGGTTTAATTTGATGCATGATTTTACTTAATATAACCTTTTCAAAAAGTTTAGGCAGTGAAGACATAATACATATGGGTCTATAATTTTCAATTTGACATTTATCTCCTTTTTTAAAAATGGGTGTTATAAAGCTACTTTTCCAAATTTCAGGAAAACAACCTGTAGATAAAGATAAATTGAAAATTATAGTAATAGGAAGAGCTAGAACATGAATACAGTTTTTAAGTAATATTGAGGGAATCATATCTGGCCCCGAATTCGACCTGATATCTAGCTGTTTGATAAAAGTCACAACATCATTAACTTCCAAGTGGATATTATGCAAGTTGAGTGAGCTTTCGGTAAATTGGGGTTTATCAGATAGAATGTTGTCATTGTCTTCAACGTATACACTCTTGAAGAAATCTGCAAATAGATTTACAATATCGTTTTTGTTATTACCCACCTTTTTCCCGTAAAACATTGTACCGGGAAAGTTAGAGGAATTTTTTCGAAAGGAGTTAGCGTAATTCCAAAATTTATTAATATTTGTTAAAATAGAATTTTCAACACTATTGGTGTATTTCTTGAAACATACTTTCGATTTCCTGGTACAATCTTTACGCAGAAAGGAGAATGCGATATAATTATCTAGCGTTCTATTTGTTTTATAACGTTTGTGGGCAATTTTTTTATCGTAAGTTAGATTAATTAATTCAGAATCGAACCATTTAGGGAATTTAGAAGTGTAATATTTTTGTAGGGGTACAAAGCTATCGATTGCTTGATAAATTGCATTGTAAAAATATTCTAAGGCCTCATTTAAACTTGAGCTTTTACAAGTGAGATCATAAGCCCAGTTATAAGTAGATAAAAATTCTATAATCTTTGGGTAATCTGCTTTTTCAAAATTACGCTTGACAATTGTGGGATCTATTACATTAACATAAGTATTGAGGTAAATGATTATTAGAGGGGGGTGGTATTTATCGATTGGAAGAATCGTTTCATCAGAAGCATACACATTAATACTAGAAGAATTTGTAAAGACAAGATCGAGAAGACGAGAATTGATGTTGTACACATGGTTTTTTTGATGCAAATTTAAAAAGTTAGACATTTCTATGATTTCATGAGAGCCATGATTGATGTTGTCCGGGCTCGAGGACGCGATATTCTCAATGTCCCATATAATATTTGGAAGGTTGTAGTCACCCATCAGAATAAATGTAGAATCAGGAAATTTTCTTCGCATAGTTTCAACTTCAAGGTGGTGCTCTTTATATGTTTGCAGGCTGGAAGATGGTGGTATATATGTGCAACCGATTATTAGTTTTTCTTTTTTTAAGGAAACCATTACAAACACTTGTTCAAGATGTTTGTGAAGGCATTTCAGTTTCCTCGAATTCAGTTTGGTTGATACTGACAATAGTACGCCGCCACCTCTTGTTTTATTGCCGGAGTTTTGATGTCTGTCATTTCTGTAAATGAAATGGTCAAAAAACCCCAGTTCTTGATCGTTTATATTAGCATTTAACCATGTTTCAGTAAGGGCATAAATTTCGTAATTCATCGTTGGTATTGTAGATTTTAGTTCTTGAAGTTTTGTTCTCAGTCCTCTTACATTTTGATAGTATATTTTGAGTTTTTGGGTCAGTTTTTTGGATTTAATTTTACAATTGTTGGGTGATTTTTGATGTACTTTATTGTAATGTCTTTTTCACCCGATGATTGCCTATTTTTTAGTTCGATTCGTAAGTTATTTAGATAGTTCCTTTGAGCAACTGATTGGTCAGGGTATATGCGGATGTTTTTCTTGAGCGAGTGTTTTTTGCCGAGTAGGATTTTTGGCCATTTAGAATCAGGGAACTCGACTTTTACACCCCTCGGTTTGTTATTATCCCTTTTCCCGATTCTGTAAACTTTCAGGTCAAGAGAATTGGTAGAGTTGTCCAGGTCGAAAATGATTTTTCTTATGTTGGTAGTGTCGTTTTTAATAATATCAGTCTGGGTTATTGCTTCGCTTTCGGGAACGTTGCAGATTATAATATTTTTTTCCCTTAAATTTTGATCATTCATCTCAGCAATGATCTCACAGACGTTATTTGTTTGCAAATTAGTAGTGGTTATAGCAGGAGGAATATTTTTGTACACTGATAATTCCCCTTCCAGAGTGGCCATTCTTGCTGCCATTTGGCCAATTGACCCTAGGATATTATTAGTTTTGGGCATTATTTTGGCAATATGCTCCTTTGTGAATTTGTTATTGGGATCCATCACAATATTTGTTAGTGCATTGATGGCGTCTTGAGCTAGGGATATGTATGTCTGCGCATCCATAATTAGTTTGGATTTAGGTTAATAAAAATTAATAGTAGGTTGAACTCCCCTGATTACTGGCTAGCTGTCTGGAATAAAGTTCACTTCCTAGTAGTAGTGAGTAGGTATCAGTACTCACTACGGTCGCAAGGCGTGCGGAAATACAGGTTACCTGTCTTTGGCGTAACAATAATATTAAATACTGAATTTAGTAAAGTTATTATTATTTGTTATTAAAACAACGGGCTATTGATTATAATTGTTAATGACACAAAGATATGAGCAGATGCACAACTTTCACAATGGAATACAATGGCACAGGAATAGTGCTCTAATAGTGCTTTATTTTAAATATTTGGTGGACAGAAATAATTAGTGACTGGTTTAGTTTACAGTTGTTGTTGTCTATTTAAGTAAATAAAATTTATTTACTGCACGCCGTGATACGAATCCGCGATCTTTTAGTTTGTGGCCGAGGACTTTACCCCTCAGACGCAGAGGCAGTTGTAATAATGAGTAAAAAAAAATTTTTAAGATTTTATTTAACACTATAAACACCGTAATCGTCATTTTGACGGCTGCCCGATTTGAATGTGACGATATTTTACGTAAGATGTATTGTATTTATTTTTATTTATTTATTTATTGTTTCTTCACATTTTAGGTATAACAGTTTACAATACAATTTTAACATCACTAGGACTAACCTGTATTGAGGTTAAAAATTATTTACTTAAAGTAACAAAAATAACACAAAAGGAAAAACAAAAATAATACTTCAAAAAACACAATTATTGATTATTGATTTGTTTTTTTTTCATGATTCATGATTTAACAACTCTTTTGAATTAAACAAAATATAATGAATCCGGTAACGATGAGAAATAAGTTTAGTGGAATTTTTTTTTAAATTGTTTCAATATTATTATTTAGTACCAACGTAATAACGAAACTTATTGGTACGTGTAATATCTAAAGGTAGATATTACTTTCGAATAAAGAAGAAGAAGAAGAAATATATATTTTTTTTAATTTTCTAAAAAGGAAATCCTAAACACCTAAATTACTTAATTGTAATCATGGGGAAATGCGTATGAAACATATATGAATGAATTACAGGTAATTCAAAATAAGCTGATAGAAAGTACTATTTCATTACAAATCCAAAACATCCACAAAAAAACTATATTTGGAAACAAAACGGTTAACATTAAGAAAACTATACGAATACAATATGTCTCCTTGTATACAAAATAAATAATAAGCTCATACATACAGAATTCATTAAAACGTCCCAAGTACACAAACGTTTTACAAGATAACATACATTTAAACACCATTAATACTAACTGTGGTAAGCAATCCATTAGAGGGGGGCAATTTATATAATTACCTCCCAGATAATATTAAAAACGAAAAAGTGTGTAAAAATTTAAAACAAATCATTTTTATTCAGAAACAACAATTTAGTGAAATAATATTATATGATAATATAAAGTAATTTAATCTACGTAATTTAGTTCAAATTTAGTAAGTGAAAATTTTATTTTATTTTTATCTGGAATAAAAAATTTATTAAAAAAAAGTGTTTTGGTTTCATAACTGTGCTGCGTCCATTCTAGAGCGGGCTGTTTTCCACCGATAGGGTGGGACTGTTGTACAGTTTCCGTATGTGCAAAATTTTACGGCGCACGTTAGGCTTTTTACGGTCCTGACGGATAAGCGAGAATCATTTTCGTCCTTTTATTAGTATTTATATTGGCCAGAACGGCCAGGGCCTGGGTTAGTCGCTTCTTTCAGGCTGCCTTGTACATCTCCATCGGTGAGTACTCTATAAAATAAGACATGCAGGCTTTGTTGTAAAACTCACTTGACGGGCTTTTGTGGATGTGAAGATAAATTTACCATGATTTTTTGTTTGCTCTTAGACTGGGTGAAATTAATACATTAATCCAAGATCTGGCCAACTGGATTCTCTAAGCCGATCTGTTTTGTTGACCCCGGAGTTTTTATTAAAGATTTTGTGAGATGATTAAAGCATGTAAACTTGTTAAATTTACCAATCTCCATTTTATCAGAATCATCGTGTTGCTGTATTAAAACCTCCATTTTAGTTTGATTTCTTCAAAGTTTAAATGATATTTGGCAAAGTACGGTAGAAAAATACCGTAGTTCACGTATTGGATGGAATACTTGTATGAAATAATGGAGAACGTTTGATAAAATCCTCAATTTATACATTTACTGCAACTTATAAAAGTAGAAACCGTTAAGTGCAATGTTTCCCAACCTTATTTGTAAATAAAAATGTCGCCCCCTCATATAGTTAAACGAAGGTTAAAATATATAATTAGTATATATATGTAAATTCCCACAATACCCATATGCACACATTTATACTCATATACCCACACATAAATATATATATACACATTGTAAAATAAAAATAAAATTAATAGGGTTTTTTGTTGTTGAAAGAATAGTTAAAACATATCAACAAACAAGTCCTGCTAAGCCAATTGAATTGAATTGAGTTCTCATGTGACAAATGTCAACCGTGTACATATGTTGGGTGAGCGTTGGCGTGTTTCCCGAATATGCACCGGTGCCGAGGGGATCAATGACCCCAGTTCCTCGGAGCATCTTCCATTGAAATACCGGTAGAACAAGTATAGCATTCCCGCCCGCCTCTAAAGATTGCAATCCGTTTGTTAAGAAGGGAGAATCTATCGAATGGACCGCTCGTTTCTGCACAGAGTCAAGGGTGTGTTTCAGGTACTTCAACTCTGGCCTCGATGGAGCCCCTATATCTGAGCTGGTCACTTAGAGTTACACCGAGCATATCAATGGAGGACCCGTTCGGAATAATGCTTCCGTTGAAGGAGACTAGATTGTCATGTCGATATATAGATCGACTCAAATTTCTTCACAGAAAATTGGAATAAATAATTTATACTTATTATTTATTTAATAATAATAATAATAATTGGATAATTTGTATAGCGCCGTTTTTGTGAGAAATCACCTCAAGGGCGCTGTACAATTTAAAATATAATTCTTAGGCTATATTTAAGTTTATTATTTACAAGTGTATACAGAAACGTACTTACCTGGTCGGTCACTTCCGATAAACACACTTTAATAAGAAAGTTTATGCTTGGAGAAGATACCAATTTGCACGCGGAGGACATTATATTGAAAACACTGGACTTTGCATGATTTTACATTTACTGACCCCATCACTTTTGGTATTCACTTATAAGAAGTATAATGCCAAAGGTGAGTTAATACTTACTTTGAAAGACTTGAGAATTTAATGATTCTTTACGACTGGAGAATTTTCATCAAGTGACCATTATAAAAGCTTACAAAAAAGAATTAGCTCATATTTTCACAATTATTTATTTACAATGTCACGGGCTGTGAATGTGAAAGTGAGAAGGTTTTGACTTTATGGATAAGACAGTCCGAACAGATGAGTTTTAAGTTTAGCTCTAAATTCCGCCGAGTCTGTAATCATTCTTAACTCATGTGGCAGCCTATTCCATGCTTTAGGTCCCGACACTCCGAAAGCGCGCTCACCGAACTTAGTGTCTGGTGTGCGCTTTGGTTCCTTCAACCTTCCGATAGCTGATGATGCTGCTGACCTGAGGGTTGATTGTCGAGAATTGGAATTTTCAGAAATACACAGTTCCGATAAGTAAGCCGGAGCCATTGCGTTAAGCGACTTAAATACCATCCAGCAGAGCTTGAACTGGATTCTTTCAGGACATTTGAGCCAGTGAAGATTTTTGAGATGTTCTGAAATATGGGAATATTTAGATACGCCGGTGATAAGTCTTGCCGCAGCGTTGAAAACGGATTGTAGTTTGTTTATTTGATATTTTGGGAGACTTGCATATATACCGTTGCAATAATCTAGACGTGAAACAACATACGAATTGACTAGTAATTTAGTCGCCTCTGTTGGCAGGTTTCTTCGCACTGCTTTGCTTCATTTGTGAAGAGGATGAAGAGAAGTGGGCCCAGAACAGACCCATTTGTTTATAAAATATACACAGTATGTTAAATATAAGTTGTAAGGTAAGTTAAATAAATTACATGGTTTGTACTTATTACGTAAATCTGTAAAATGTCATTAAGTTATTTCGCAGATTTAATCGGAGTCGGGTTCCTTAATTTGAACAGTACGGGAATTAGCGTATTAATATACTTCGATTCGATGATGATATCAAATTTAATTCCAAGGGGAAAGTAATAATATGAATACTTCAAATACTTCCGTTTGCAAATTGCGTATGAGCGGGTATATTACGGTGTGTATATTACGCTAAGTGTGTATATTACGACAGCAGCTCCGTGGAAAAATGCATGTTCATGTTCACGGATGGCTCAGAACCGTTTTCATACAGTGTGGCGTTGGAGATTTACTCGGAGTCGGGTTCCTTAATTATTAATTACCATTACCGTATTAATATACTTCGATTATTTAGCGGGTTACATGACAACAATAGATCCGAAAATGCGCCTGTTTTATTTTTGTAATGTTAACACATTGTTTGTAGTTTTGTTGGATTTTCGATAATTTATTCTGTATATTTTCTACTAACGCGTACTCCAGTTCACTTCTGACCAATGAACAAAAAAACATTTCTAGAGTCTTAGCACTTTTGACAGCTTTACATATTCTTAATAAGAAACCTAGCATCTTATAGGATTTTGTGATAATTTGTTCGATATGCTTAACAAAAATTAATTTTCTGTCTAAGTAAACATCTAGTTCTTTACATGTAATTTAATTCCGTAGACGTAGATTGTAAAGGTTTATCATTCAAGTTGTATGAAAGTTGTTTTTTTTTTTTTATTTCTGGTAAACCTTTTCGAATGACATTTTAAAAATGTTTACGCTGAAGTAACAACTCTGACAATGTGCATTCAAAGACAAAGAAAGCGTTGTAAGATGTGGGTCGCAAGGGAACAGGGGTCGTAAGGTAGGAAGGGAAAAATTGTGGTAGAGTAAGTGTGGGCCATACGAAATCAAAACAAAGAAAGCCAAGACCGAGACGAGAGAGAGAATTTCCTACATTATTGTTTTAAATTTGGCACGTAACATATAAAACTGTACTGCATGACAGTGTTTGCCAAACGGTGATATGTGAAAGTTCCAATCACTATTTAATAATTATTACCTTCTGCACTTTTATAATGAAAAACCAATACTTTAATGTTCATTTAACTCCACGATACGACTGGACATGTTTTCTATTCTATGGTGTTTGCACCTTGTTATTTTTCTACAAAATTTAGTATAATATATCATTTTTAGCTCTTAGCATTTTCAACCCTGATGTTATCTTGACATTGGCTTTCTCGTTCTGCTGTGTTCTTGCGATTGTTTTTATTGTTCGCATGTTTTCATCATCGAATATTATACTTTCTCTGCCACAGGAAAGTCTTTCAATATATCTTTAAAATTCTTATTTTTCCTTTGTCTACTGAATCTCCAACGTACACTTTTTTTTCTTACTGACATTGGCGATTTATTCCTCAATGTTGCGGGCTGCTTTCTGCTACTGTAAGGCTTTATAAAGAAATGATAGTCATTCCAAGTGGTTGACTTAACAGAGATGCCCGGGTTCACGAAGTGCCATATATCCGGGTTTTGGACACGGTTGCGACTGACCACCTGCTGCGTGGTAGGACGGATTGAAAGGATGGTTGTTGGAGTCCTTTTGACTCTCTCCACCCATGGCTTAACACTGCAACGAGAGGGTTGGACTCACTCCCGGACAAACGGACCCCCAGTTTCCTACTCACCCCTCATACCTTTTTCCTTCCCAGGACTTCCTCTCCTTTCTTTCCTTAAAAATACTATCCACACAGCATCCCCTAAGATGACATAGGCCCTGATGGAAATTAGTTTGTGAAACTAACGTAAAAAAAAAATACAAAAAAGATTATTGATTATTATTTTAATGAATTAAAAGTATTAAATTTTTATAAGAAAAACTCACTTATTAACTTTTGAATGTTATTCACAGCAATGAAATATATCATCGAAGACGAAGATAACAATAATAATCTAAATTAAAATGTGAAAATGAAATATTTGAAAAAAATGTTTGTCGCAGTTGCGACCACTATCTTTTATTTTTCTGGGTCTTGTTCATTTTCATATTTTAATTTAGATTATAAATGTTCAATGATATAGTTTAAAAGTAGTTCAAAATGATTATTTCGATTCCCAAACTGACGATATTTTCTAAATATCACCATTTTGCAAACACTGATATACTGCACAAAGTGATGTAGACATTCATTTTCTCAAAGGAATACTTCAAGTTCGTACTATGTTAATTCTCACGATGAATTATTAATTTGACAAGACAAATTACTTTCCCTAATTGAAAATAATTTAAACCGTTTTACATTTTTCAGCTTTGATGAGGTTAAATGTAGGAAAATGTCGATAACTAGTTTAAGTGAACCCAGCGTTACTCGGAGTGAGGTGGAAATAATAATGTTGCTTAGAATTGATGAGAAAAGTTATTTTTTTTATGTATTAGATTTACTTGATGGTGCTATGCTCCGGCGTTCCCGACTTATTTTACCATTCGTATCCAAGTTATAATCCTATTAAACCACTTTTTCGATCATTCGCTCATAATGAACAAACAATCTAAGCATCCCTTTCTTTATATTATCTATTTGGCTTACAGAAGCTTTATACACATTCCTTATTTTGAGACAGATTAGTATTTGTTTTTTTTCTTATTAACTCGATTCCATTCACTTCCACGTCTTGCTTTCTGCTGACACGCCATTCTTTGTTCACCAAACATAATTATTTGATTCGCTTGATCGTGCCCAGTCTTCTTCGGGTGCCCCCGACTTCTTCAACCGTTCTCTTCCACGTCATTCTTTCTTCTTACACCCTTTTTTATTTATCACATACACCTCTTTTCCTTTTTTTATTTCAGTTTGAGCTTTTAGCTTTGAGCTTTGAGCTTAGTGCTTTGAACTTTGTTCTTAAACATTGAGCTTTGAACTTTTTGAATCGTTGAGCTTTGAGGTTTTGATCGTTGACCTTTAAAGTATTTGCGTTTTAGCTTTGAATGTACACAAAGCTTTGAACAGACATCTTTGGCACCTGTCGAAGAAAGTTTTGTGTCACCGGCGTTATACGGGTTTTACGCAGAGTGCTTCATAATCAGATGGATACTGTAATTTTGCTCTGATTTCGAATGTCAAGAGGGCAAAATTTCATCATTAGTAAAGTGGTGAGAAAGGGAAATGTGGCGGTTTTTAAAAATCTCATATAGACTGTGACGTTTCTCTTGTTATGTAGGACAAGTATGCAAATTTATATTACCTCAAAAAAAAACTGTAGATTTGATACGTTTTTAGATTTTCACGGCCAAAGGCATTTTCGTTGTTTGTTTTTGGGGTGTTAAGCCGTGTTGCGCTACCTCCTTCTTTAGCCGACGTTTCGGACAGCGTTGCAGTGTCCATCATCAGGTCAGATCCGGCAGATCCGACGATGACATCGTCGGAGGGAAGGCAGGGACGGTGGAAGAGAGGATTGGGGGCGGGAAAAGGGACGTGCGAGAAAAACACACCGGGAGAAACAATTTCTTTCTTTATGTAGCATTTTTACGCATGCCGGGTACTCGCTAGTATATAAGAAAAAAATCAATTTGTGAAATCCTCCAAATATTATCATATCAAATAAAAAAAAATTACTTGTCCAATGATGAAGGACTCACCTACTAGCCACTAAGATTTTTAACAGTAAATGGTTAAACACACTCATTAATAATAACATCACATTAATAATAACAAACAAAGAAATATTCGTATATTTTTATAGTCGTATAGTATATGCATTGATTAACCATCCGCGAACCCAGGACAGTTTGGCCAAGACGAAATACACCATTTCCACTGCAGTCAACACCGATGCTCCGAAGAAGAGTCCGGCTGCTCCGCCAGAACGTACTAAAAATAAATAAAATTATTCTGGTAAAAAAGAACACTGCAAAATGTTTAAATAAAATATTTCACATTCCATTAACTGAAACATTTTTAAACAATGTTCGAAATCTGGTTTTTATGGATCGGTAAATATTTTCGCGAATAATACACAATTTTCGCATTGCGTAATGTATTCAGAAAATTTAACCCCCCCCCCCTCCCCCTCTTCCCACCCGACCATAAAAATGCAAAAATAAACTCCATATATATATTGAGCCATCAGAAGAATGATTGAATTCTACATTTATTATCGAAGAATGGCATAAAATTACATTTTTTACTCCGATTGGACTCGTTTTAAAAAGGCGGGGAACAAAATACAGCATTTAAAAACATGGTTTATTTTTATAGCTGTACTTTAAAAAAAAGTTATTTTATTAAAAAAAACATTAACAACTTATATAAAGAAAAGAAAAGTAGAAACGCTGCCTTTTTTAGCTTTTTAGCAAAAATTAGAACCCACGTTAATTCTTCAAAATAATAAGCTAATCTTTTAATGTCTTATTAAAAATCTGACATCTGAGCTTACTGAAAAAAAAGTTGTTGTAGTCATTCCTCGGCTGTGTTGACTACTGTACAAATCCTAAAAATAGCTTCAACGGAAGAGATAAGGACAGGTTTGGGACCATTTTCAATTTCACGGGCGGGTACGGATACCGCTTCCCCGGGAACCATTTATTGCATAACCAACACCCCTGCCCTAGGTTACCGCAGGTGGTGACATAGCAATCCAGCTTCTCCAGGTTCAGTAACAAGCATAGTGTCCAGGTTCTTGGCGACGAATGTGTTTGCCCACCTACTGCGTGGTAGACCGGATCCTGAAAGATTGGTTGAGGTGGACCTAACCTAGACCTCTTAAGCCGGATTCTCTTGACCCATCGCCTAGCATCGGAGTGGGAGGGGTGGATTCGTACGTCTGTCACTCCTGGACACCTTGATGCCAGATTCCTATCCACTCCTCACGTCCCATTAGTATCCAGCAGGTCGAAGTTTTGTGCGGTAATCATATAAAAATCGTACGAAAATGTTGTAATGTATTATTTATTCCTTTGTCTTGCCGCCATAGAATAAAGAAGAAAACTAGAAGTGCCTTTAATGCAAATTTGAATGGAAACAAATGGTCTTATGAACAAACTTATGCATGCTTCTCCTTCTCCTTTCCTGAATAAACAGTTTGTTTTGAAAATTTAAGTCCCGATTGACCAAATATTTGGATTTCGAAACACGTACTTTCTTGAGTTTTTCTTTGTTCTATGAGTATGTTTGTCGCAGAATGATTGGATACACGAACAAAAACAAAATATGGTTAAAATTTTATCATTCACAATGTAGGTATGCAAATTTGTGGTACTTTACATAAGAATATGAATTTCGAGAGTTCTTTAAATCATCGAAGCGTAATGATGGAGTTTGTTAAGAAGAAGTATTTTGCTTGTTAAAATGTTGACATGACGTGACTGAGAGGCAGCTGTTTGGATATAGCTGGAGGTGGGGAAGATAATGGAAAAGGTAACAAGGGAATAGGCGGAAATGATGTCATATCTGGGCCCATATTAAAGTTGTTTACTTAGGTTTCGTTATTATAAATTGTACCATTTTTGATGCATATTCAAAGGCTTTGAAAATAAGCCATTGTTGTGGAAAACACATCATAATGATTATTTGTTTTTCAATGGAACACCATTCTGGGCCTTATTTATATTATGGTTGGCTACGTTTGGTGAATTAGCAGGGACGCCCAGGCTCATGGGTTGATGTTTGCCTAGGTCTTGGGGGAGACCTTTCGACATCTTCATCTGGACTATCTCGACCCACCGCCTAGCATCTCAGTGGTATGGATGAATTCATACATCCGTCACTCCTGGACAAGTTGACTCCTTCCCGCCCCTCATACCTTTTTCCTTTCCAGAACTTCCTCTCCATCCTTCTCATAAAAACTATACACACAGAGTACAGAAATATGACATAGGCCCTGAGGGATTTTTTCATTAGAACCTCCAGGGCGAATGTAATGTAAAAAAATGTTATTCATTGAAATTAAACTTTTTTATTACAAAATAGCTTTGGCTATTTTTATAACAATCTGGTATTATCTGTGTCATACGACTTACAATATTAACTGCATACTTAAATTAATACCTATCTATATACATTAGTGACACATAAGTATTTTCACAGTGACGTTGAAAATAAGTGGAATATTAGAGTTTATTATTTTGTTTGTTTGTCTTTTGATTGTCTCTGTAAAAATGTTCAAAAATCTATTGATTTTTAACACCATCTAAATTATTCATATATTACTTAATTTTGCCTACGTATTTAATTGGTGTGACGTCATAGCCGTCTTCTCATCTTGACGCATTTTTAGATACGATTTTAAAACTTTCGAACGAAATATCTCATCTTACAATTATTAGTAAACACTCCGTTATATGAGATTCTTGCGCGCTGGTTAACAGCGTTGTTATATGTACATAGTTACACAAGTTTATCCATACGAAGGACGTGGTTTTATGTAGGCGTTATTGTTCGTACCTCAATTATAATTAAGGCAGAAAGAAGGCAAGTGAACGAAAAAGAAGCAACCACTCGCTCAAAAGGATCAATATTTGTCAACTCACCCAAAACGTCAGTCATTCCGAACATAATATCTCTTTTCAGTCGCATCTTTGGGTAGTTCTTGATCCCGAACTTGATTTGCGTCCACCTGTCCCATTGCATCAGTTGGTCCTCTTGTATGGTGAAGAAGTCCCCATCGCAGGATGGTGCGCAGGTACACACGTGGTCTCCAGGGCTCGAGGGTTTGTCTTTGGATTGCCTCTGGTTTATTCTGGACAGCAATGGGATGTTATATTTCACGCAGGATAGCTCAGATATGGAGCAGATCCTCTCGTTTTCTGTTGATTGGAGAGATCAAATGTAGTTTTTCAACCAAATTTCAATAAGGCATGATAACATTCAAGTACTCAATAATAATGTTGGTATGTTTGAAAGAAATTTAAATTTTAAAGATTAGATATAGTTAAATAACCAGTTAACAATAATGCACCAACATTATCTCTATTGTATTGCAGTGTGACATGACCCTGGCAAAAGGGGGGATGTAAATAAACTGAAAACTGTTGAAATGAGATCCCTGATGTGTATTGCTACAAATTCCCTGGCCGTGTTACAAATAATAAAAAAATACAAGGCTGACGTAAGGGCAGCCGACAAGTTCATCGTAAATCAATTCATCAAAAGCAAATTCATCGACAACGAGAGGCTAGGTTAGGTTAGGTTAGGTTATGTTAGGTTAGGTTAGGTTGAACTCGTTTTCTATGAACTCGCCGTGAACCGATGTAAGTATAATGAAAGGGTTTACGAACGGTACGCTTAGATGGTTTTGACATGTGAAGCCAATGAACGAAGAATGGAGTGTAAGAATATAGGCAAAATGTGAATGGTAGAAGACGCCGGGGACGCCCGAAAAAAACAAGGCACGATTAAGTGAATCGAATACTTAATTCGGTTCATGTCGAGAGTCAGAATAATAATAGATGAGTATGTATAAGAACGGTGGAGGGGTTAGTGTAAGAGATATTCAATAAGCGATCTTAACAAGATACCATTTTGGTCATAAATTCTAGCAAGAATAATTCGGAACTATTTAGGAGGCACAAACAGCGCCGGATCTGCCATACGTTCAAAAACGTGCAAAAAACCTGGCGCCCACTACGAAGGGGCGCCGTGATAAAATAAATATTGTTTTAAAATTCAATTAAAATATTCCCCGAATCGTTTAAAAATTACTCGTAATACGGAATTATTAGTTTGCGCAAGCAACACTCACTTTCCATATGCGTGAACCTAATGCGCGCGCATCGATGGTTAAAATTTAACGAAATACGGATTTGACTTACGTCAAGGAATTTTTTTCCAAATACAATATATTTCATACGAACGTAAGACCTATTTTTCCTTGTTGCTCTTACGACCATTGTATCGTTCGAAATTCAACAAACATTGTGATTGGTTCATTGATCGCTTCTCGTACGGATCTCCCTTCGTTGATTACAAGTTGCTCTTTGATGATAGTTCGTCGCTTTCGCCGCGTTGCAGTTGGTTTATTTATGTTGCCATTCGCGCGCGATTTGGCACCATATTAAACAAACTGATCAGAATATTATTATTTCTGAACTAAACTGCCTCCTGTTTTATATTATATTTTGTTATGAAGTTCTTATTTTGTCCAGTGTCATAGATAGCTACCGCCAGGTCACTTGGAAAAGTTACTCTTGATTCTTGTTGGCGGGATATTAATTTATTTTAAACGTATTGCATAATTTTTTTTTTATTTTTTTATATGTATATGAATTTTTAAAAAATGTTGGGGGGGGGCGCCATCGGTACTTCCTGCACAGGGCGCCAGATTTCGTAGAACCGGCGCTGGGCACAAATGAATAAAAACACTCTTGAAACAATTAATAGTCAATAGTTTGTGCTAATGATCAATGATAGCCTTGATTTATGATGTATTTATTATTCCAGAGTATTCACCGTAAATAGTATAAGTAATATATTTGCTTACTTAATGGACGGTAAAAATGTGGCAGGCAGCCACAAATTTGTAAGATTTTCTTTGCGCGGCACTCCGAGAGACAAAGGTTGTAAGTGTAAATAGGACTTCTAACGAGAACTCTGTCTTCCAAATACCTGTAAAAATTACCAGAAATTAGTGGAATCATTTTTTATTTATCTAACAAAATTAAATAATATCTAAGTGTTATGCATTTGAAAAACAATTACTAAAAATATACTTCGGTTGACACAAGGATTTGAACTTCGTTTTCCTATTAAGATAATGCTACCTTTTAAAAGAAAAACCTTTTTTTTCTCGTCGAGAATTATGAAAACTTTGGTTTAGTATTCCATTATTAATTGAGTTAAGATATATTCAAATCGATAGAAATCTATGCATCGTTTTAAAAAATTGTTGGAATGATCATAGATTCTGTATTATCTCAAAAAATCTACTAAAAACCGTGAGCTTATAACAATAAATTTATTTAGCTTTAACACGCGGCTTTGCACGGGTGGTATAGGGGAAAAATTAATGTAAACATAATTTTCATTTACAGGTCTTTCAAAATGCATTGAAGATGTATAAAGTTAAAAGATCTATTTAGTTGAAAGACCAGAACTTTTAAAATGCATTAAACTCATCTATTTAGTTGAAAGACCAGAGCTTTTAAAATGCATTAAACTCATATATTTAGTTGAAAGACCAGAACTTTTAAAATGCATTAAACTCATCTATTTGGTCGAAAGACCAGAACTTTTAAAATGCATTAAACTGATCTATTTAGTTGAAAGACCAGAACTTTTAAAATGCATTAAACTGATCTATTTAGTTGAAAGACCAGAACTTTTAAAATGCATTGAGGCGTCGTATTCCGATCGCAATTTGAAATCAAATTTTGGAACTTTGTGAATTTTTAAAGTATTTTTTTACATGAAACAAAAAAGTGAGGTGACAGTAAAGTTTATAATTCATTTATATAATGAAATAAGTATGTGTTTTATTTTTTTTCATTATCAGCAATTTTAGTTAGAAAAAAAAGTAACGTGAGTCATTTTTAAAACTTTTTAAAGTTTTCGCCAAAAACAAATTATATTTAAAAAAATACATAGTAATTTTAATAAAGAAATTTGAAAGCCTATTTTATCGCCTTTTGAAAACAGTTTTTAGTTTTCGAATACGTTAACAAATGTTTCATTGTTGATTTTATTGCAAAGCGGGAATATTTTTAGCCTGTGACAAAATATGTCAAATTTTTGAAGGGATAAAAAAATCGAATATTTCAAAATTCATTGAAGTGTTTTATTTAGTTAAAAGACCAGGCCTTTCAAGTTGTATTGAAGTTATGTATTTAGTTAAAATATCAGGTATTTAAAAATACATTGAACTGATCTATTTAATTGAAAGACTAGAACTTTAAAGATGCATTGAAGTGTTGTATTTAGTTAAAAGATCAGGTATTTAAAAATGCATTGAACTGTTGTCTTTAGTAGTAAAATGATAATATTGTTAGCATTAAATAAAAAAAGGGATTCAATTGTTCAAAATTCATTTTCAATTGTAGTATTTCTTATTTTCGAACATTATTTCCTATTTGGTTTTATTGTATTTATTAGCAAAATAGTTCTGATCTCAAAACCTTTAAAAAACAAAAAAACACGCTTCTGCTATATTTTTTGCATCTGTCGAGACAGGCAGCCTCTAGAAGTACCTACGTCATTTCGTCACCCTGAAGTCATTTAGAGAGTACATAACAAAATTAAGCATATACTTTCAAAAAGAGCATTCTACCTGCATTTCCTTTGAACAAATGATAAGCCGCGAACCCTGGCTGTGGAGTAAATACTAAGAACTTTCATGACAATGGCACGGAAGGACAGGCGTCGGCCGGTTAGTTTCCTATCAGTCATCTGGGGGGTTTCTCGAGGTTCGTGGAAATAAATCTGGAAAACGAAAAAACGGTTGTTCAAAAAAATATCAGTTTTTAAATGTATTTACACGATCTGTTTAAGTTCTATTCTAGTTTTGTCATTATATCTTTATACAGGGTGTTAAGGATCGTCCTTGACTTACTTTAACCAGTGATTCCTGACATTATTTGGAATAATAATATGGATGAAATTTTTGTCTCCGATGACTTTTTGATGTTTTTTTTTTCTTCAAAAACATAAAAAAGTAGTAGTTGTTGGACAGTTATAGACGGGATAAGAGGTTGGGCGGTTACTGAGTGATAATCGACAGTTTCATATAAAAGAATAAAATATAAAACAAAAAAAAAGTTATCGAAAAAGTCATCGTAGCCAAAAATTCGTTCACATTTTTTACTCAAAATAATTCCAGGAATCAATGGTTAAAGTAAGTCAAATACGATCCTTAATATCTTGAATAGGCCAGTTGCTTCGTAACACTAAAATTATTACAGAACTTGAATAGAAATTTCACAGAATAGGAAAATGAACGTAATAAATTTTATGACTTGTTAAATAATTGTATTATAGCTCGTGGAAATATTTATTCCTGGAAAGTTCATAAAATATTATTTAAAAGTCTTAAAAATTTACCGTCGTTGTAAATTTTTTATAGGTAGGTTAGATACCTAAACATTTTACAAATCATTCTATTTTCTTTATTTGGGAGGCCCACCCCTGTGAAGTCACAAAGCTTGGAGTGAACTATAGCAGAGGTGTTAGTTATCCAATAAATGGTTCCCGAGGCTGCGGTACCTACCCATATCCGTCTAGATAATGTAACGAGAAAACAAACTTACATTGTAGGATAGATTGAAGTTAGACAACTGAACAAACAGTTCCCCATCAAGTTGATGACCAGATAGACTATCCTGCTTTACAAGAGACCAGTTCTTCGACGACCAATATCTATGGAAAATAAATACAGTTTTAAGCTTAGACTTATAAAAATATTATGATAATATCTCCATGATCCAAGTGATCAAATCCGCCAACAATAAGACTTCGATTTATGGAAATATGTTATGACATTTTACTCATGTATTAACTCAAAAACAAAAACACAGATTTTATCAAAATATCTCAAGTACCCGCACTTTACATGACAGTTTGATAACATATTCTCTTCTTCTTGATACAGCTTGATAACATATTCTTCGCGGGTCAAAATCGAACCCGCGGTTGCGGTTGCCCAAGTAAACATTATTTCAATTAAATTAAACAAATAACTTTGTATTAAACCACTATTATATAATCACAATTACCACATTTGTTTAATTTAATTCAAAATGACGCCATAAAGTGATTTTGCGAAGTTTGAAGAAATAAATATTTTTTATTTAATATATGTTGTTGCACATTTAATTAATTTAAACAAATTGAATATATATATATATATATAAACATATATGTTTATGATAATGAAAATGAAATAACTTGTTTTGATTCCACTTAATTATTTATCTTTAACCAACTGGTTTCGGTTTGATCTGAACCTTCATCAGGGGGGAATAAAATATATTGAGGAGGTATGAAAAAATATGTTTTATTCACCCATGATGAAGGTTCAAGTCGAACCGAAACTAGTTGGTTAAAGGTATATAATAAAGTGGAATTAAAACAAAGTTATTTCATTGTCATTATTATTACGTATATCCACAAATTGTTTTCTACTTGTGAAAAGTTTATATAAATGTCAGATTAGCTGCACGTTCCAGAGTGGAAGATACTTACATTATAGCCCCTAGAGAAGTAAAACGGATCGATTTAAAAAATATTTTTTTGACTTTTTTGTTTTTGTTTTTTTTTATAGTGAACATCTCACGAGAGTCCCAACTGCTCCCCTTTGGAGCCAGTGAGGCTATGGCAGCCCCAATTGGGATATGTTGTGAGGCTGAAGGTAAGCGGGGAAGGGAAGGAGATGGGGAAGAGGAAGTTGGGGAAGTACCTGGCTACTCAGATCTAGTCACTAAACACGGCTAAGGCCATTTCAAGCAACGTTTCAATTCTGAATGGTGGTCTTACACTAGGGCGATACTGAGAGTATCTTATTAATTATGAATTAACAAAAATTAATCAAATAAAATTCATTTGCGCACGCCGGGTTCAAACTCACGACCTTCGGAATGGGAGTCCAAAGCCTTGCCCCTGGTTTACGCCGGCCGTCAAAACCGATCAGACTGACCAAAAAATTGAAAAAATTTTCTTATCAAATTAAATAGCGGTATTCGAAAATCAGATAATTTTTAATGGCATTTCTCAGTTCACCTTAAACGTAGAAGCAAAATATCGACAAGGAGATTGGTTTTACATGTAATTTTAATGGTTTTTCCGCCCCATTGACAATATTTTTTATTCAAGCTTACACTGCTTTGCACTATTTGGTTATTGATGATTATTATCAATTTTTTTTGCCAATTAGAGATTATATTATATGTAACATGTAATTAGAAAAAACTTGCGTCCAAAAAATATGCTTCAATTTTTCTCTTAAGTAATAAATCAAAACCAAAATGTCCTCTGAAATCATAAAATTTGTAATTAGGTACCTATATATATTTAAAAAAAGGAATTAAATATATTTAAAACACATTTTAAATTTTAATTGAGAACTGTCTAAATACAATTTGTCTAAAGATTTTGATGGCAATTTTTTTTTTTCAAACTTTTGATATTGATTATTACGATTTGACAGCTTGTAGAAGGAACCACGGTCATACAAATTCTAGCGGGATAAAGATGTAGCATTCGAAAGAGTGACCGTCTTGAAACGGAACCGGAACGTACCGAACCATTTGCAAATTAAATTACAAGTTGTAATGGGTATATATAATATTAACACATATTTTGTGATTTTTGTTTTTACATTGTCTCTATTTCTAAATAACTTAAATATAATGAGTATTCCGTCGTTATATCTCCATTGACTCTTTTAAGAAGTGGAACTCCAGCAAAGTATCACATCTCTTAAAATAATTAGGTTATATCCACGTGGCCAGCATTTTTGTGAAAACGCGTTTGAGGGTCTAGCAAATAAATATATGTAATAATTATTTTACCAAGTTTTAACAGTTAAGCTAAACTAAAACGTAAAGCGTAGGGTATTTTCACAAACGAGGTATTCTGTTGAAAATGTAAGAAACATTAAAAAATCATTTTTCCGATTTTAATCATCTTTCTAAAAATTTTTGTTTTTTATGTTTCCATTCATTTTAAAAACAATCTAAAACCGACAAAACCAAAACGGCCCGTGACCAAATATGACGCAAAGTTACTACTGTCAGATTTTTTTCAAAGCCGGCCGACGCTTATGACGTCACACGATAAAAATATTGTTTTGGAGTTATTACAAAAATGAGAAATTTAGACTTGCTGTAGAAAATTTATTCGTCAACATAAAAATAAAATAATATTGCAACGATAATTGTAATTTTAAGCAATAAAAAACGTAAAAAATACCCTATTCTAAATGATCTCTTAAAGTTTATTTACATTTTTTTTTTAATTAATAGTTCTGCCATGCACGGAGAAAAATGTTATTCGAAAAAACTATCATTTTAATAGTAAAAACGGGATTGAAGTTGTTACGAACAAATTAAAAGGGTTTCAATGTTTATTCTTACATTTTCCCGCCAATAAACAATAAAACACTGTTAATTGGTTCGTAAGAACTTCAGTCCCGATTTTAACCGTTTTTACTATTAAAATAATCGTTTTTTCGAATAACATTTTTCTTTGTGTGTTGAATCCAATATTAGGTTTTTCTGTAAGGTGAGGTTTCAGACACGCCCCCAAGTAAATATGAGAAAGTGAAGACACTATCGTTAACCATCCATTATTACCAAAGGGAAATAACAGCCAAAACAGGTATTTCAAAGTCTGTGGTTAACAGGATAAAGAAAAAATTAAACAAGTCCTGCTCTTTGAAGTAGATCGCGATGGGAAATGCGGCAGAAAACGAATTACCACGCCTCGTTCTGACCCCAAAATCAGAGACATCTCCAAAATCGCAAAAAAGAGTGTGGCCCATCTGACCCTGACGATCACCGAAGAAGGTATCGAGGTATCCCAAAGGACAATCCAAAAGTGATTGGCTAAGAAGAACCTCATTATTCATCGGCCAGCTAAAATACATCGCCTGGCGGTACTATGAGAAAAAACTACTAGAATTGGGTCAAAAACATAAAAACTTAACTATTGAGGTCTTGATGGTAGGAAATTAATATTTTTGAGGGCCTTCAAGCTTTCAAAAAATTTGAGTTGTCTGAATACGGTATTGTTATGTAATGAATTTATTCATATGGTAACCCCGGAGAATTTATTTAAGTCAGGTACTTTTATGAAATTAATATTTTTCGTACTGGTCAACCTAAAGGTTGCGTTGAACGGATTTTACCGTTTTCTGGGGTGGGGGCTAGGGAGGAGAGCCGAGCTTATCCGGGAAGGAAGGGCGAGAGGGTCTTCAGTGTCCAGCTTTCAACAAGGGCGGTTGTCTGCCATCATTATTTAGAATTCGAGTATTGCTTTGCAAATAAGTTTGAACTTTTGAAAAGTAAATATAGTTAAATTGATCTAGATATTACCAGATTTAGAATCAGTGGTCCTGCGCGTGTCTCTGGGTTTCATATTTAACTCATGTTAAAGAGGGCATATCTCGGGTACCTTTCAAATCCCATGGTGTTGGCACACGTGTTTAACAATAGAAGAAATCGACGGCGGGACAAATGCATCTGCTTTCCACGTCAACAACCACGCAAGGTAACGTACTATAATATTCGTTAATTGTTTTATTCTGGCTTTTACTTAATAATCTAAAATCCGTCTTTCGTTTCCGCAGAGAGATTCAAGCTTTTTCCTAGTAGCGTAGAGTCATTTTGCTAAATATAATTTAACAAATATTTACATGGCAAAAGAGATCGTTTTATTTATTGAACCTTATTTATCTCGAATTTTCCCAATCGAACTAAAAACACGAGAACCCCGAGATAATGACTGAGCTAGCTGTTGGGGTTGACGTAAGTATATGTTTGTGATTATGTTGAGATTATAATATGTCTGTATTAAAAAATGTAAATTCTATTATGTTCTATCAAAACGGTTCGATCCGTTCTGCTATGTAACAGTATTTTTAGGTTTGCTTATATTCCGAATTTTGGTGAAAAATCCTCGTTAGTCCGATGACTCGCAATGGAAAAATTCTGGCTAAAGGCGGTAGGCAGCAGTTGGGAGTTGGAACTCTTAAGCGGTACTCTCTAAAAAAAAAATATTACGTTAATTTTACTTACTGTGGTGAATTATAAACTGCAATTGCTGAATTGATGGCATAGCACAATCCCACTTCAGTCATGGTCTTTTTTACAGGGATGTCATTTTCCAGAGACGTTAAGATTTGAGGAACAAAAGATGCCTGAATCTTATTCAACAATTGAAGGTATCGATGGGGAGGAACAGACGGATGATCCGTCAAGTTGTGATCATGTAAGTTGTACATCGTTAGATTGGCGAGCATGACCATAAAATTACGCAGTTGTTTAGTTTCACGGACCTTGAGGAACCTAACAGAGAAAAAAGTAAAATATATATATTTTTATTTTCAATCAATGAGTAAAACCTCAAATTGTATTATTTTAATACTGAAGACAATATTCGCGAATCTCAATCTAAAATTTAAAATAAAAATACGATACGGTTATATGTCACATCTTGGAATTGAACCCAGGACCTTAGCCTTGCCGGGGTGATGCTCTACCACTAAGCAAATCTACCACTATCATACTTCGATAAATAACTTCCAACGTTATCTTCATTTTGTTAACGCATACATAAAGATAGCAGCCAATAAAAAATGCAGTAATAAAAATGATCTTTGTTAACCACTCGAGCACTTTTTGGCACACTATAGCACTACTACTAAAACCTCTGATTGCTTTATTGCTAAAATGGGCAAATTTAAAAAAAAAAAAAAATTATTAAAACGACTATATAATATATTGTACATTTAAAATGTAACAAAATAAATATTCTCTAGATTCTTTAAAAGTTTAAGGATTTAATTATATTTTTTTTTATAAATCCTACAAATATGTGATAATGATAATAAACAAAAGATAAGGGAATTCATTGGCTACATAGAATTATAATCAGTTTGTATGTCTCCATATTAAAATTCGGAAGTATGATTTTTTAATGTGGGCGGAAAAATTTCCTTTAGCAATCCGAGAAAAATATTTTAATTGCTCTGTCGCTTCAGAGGTTAATTATCTTCATTTTTTAATGCATACATAAAGATAGGAGCCAACAAAAATATGCGTTAAGAAAATTATCTTGGTCATTTATTTTCATTTTTCTATACGATACCAGTCAATAAAAATATGCGTTTATAAAATTATCTTAATTAATATTTTCTTAACGCATATAATATAAATATACGAGCAGTTAACAAAATAAAGATAATGTTGATAGTTCTTAGTCGAAGTGTGATACTGTTGAATATGACCGAAGGGAATAGGGTCCTGTTCAATTCCTAGATGTATCTTTTTTTGATTTTTCTGTTTAAATTTTCAATTGAGAGTCACTAATATTAATTTTCTTCAGTGATAAATATTTTTTTTATATATATGGAGTCTCAGTGAATAAAACATATTAATTTGAAGACATCTCAGATATCAAGCATTCTCTTGAACCAGAAGATATCGCCGTATAGATTTGACAATAATCCTTGTGGACTTTTATAACGGAACTGAATTACTACAGGGTATAATAACCAGACAATACCGGAAATGTGTTCTTTTTTAAATCAAATTCTAGTAGTATTGGCTCTTTTTTACAAAAAAAACATAAATTGATTTTGAAAGATTGTTATTTTATCTAGTAAACGCACTTTTAAAATTTTGAAATACTAAATTTATTTTAACTAAGTTTATTTTAACTAAGGTTTTACCGTTGGTCGTTTACAGATTTGTTAAATTTTCAAACGAAATGTTGTATCATACAACACAAATTTCAAATCATATAATCAATCATACAGCAAAATAAATCAATACATCTAGTAAACACACTTTTCAGAATTTTAATTTTAGTTCAATAAAAATCACTAAAAAATAAATCCGAGAACATGTTTTGTGACGAAAATACCTCAGTTTTTCAATTTATTTAAGGTCTTACAAACTTTTCAAATTTTTTACATACTTATTTTGTTAAGATATTATTGAAAAATCATAAATACTTATTATCAAAAAATACTAACAAGAAGTACACGATATTTATTAAATTATCATCATGCGGTGTAAGCAATTTTATTGCTTACTTGAATGTAGGTATATATTAAATCAAGTTTCGAATGAAATAAAACGATATTAAATTTTTAGTTAAAAAAAAATTATACGGGGAGTAATAGACCTTTCTCATCGGAACCTCCCTGTACAGTTGAAATCATTTGGGAACTTTAATTCTAAGCCGCTGGTCAATGGGTCTTAATAGAATGAGGTAAAATATTGGAGATGGCATAATGGGCTTCACCAATGATCGCTTGTAGGAACTATACGAGCCATTTTTGTACCAAAAACGATACAAAATGAACACATTGAGTATGTTGAGTACAGTGACACTGGTACGGTTAGTTCTAAAAATTATTGCTAATTTATGGATATAAAAAAACTGTGGTAAATTTTCTATGATAAAAAAATATTCCACGTTCAGAATTCTTTGTTAACAGTTACAGTTAGTGTAATATTCAATAGCCCTCATATATTAACATAGTGTTATCAAACGCCAGCCAGCTTAACTCTAAGAAAACATTTAATTTTTTTCATTATTTTAAATGTCTTATGTAACTATAAAATTTACATAATATTTATATTTTATTTCTTAATATTTACGTTCAAAATTGTAAATGTTGGCATAGACAGTCCCGATTTAACTAACTCATTGAATTTCGCATACCTACGAGAGCAACTCATTCCAAAGTCCTGTTTAAATGCAACAACACCAGGACTGAGTATTCCAAAAACTCGCTGGTTGCATCCAATTAGTAATAAATACGCAGATGTGGCGGATATATTTAACTGCACGGAAAGTAGATACAAGAGGGCTATGCTAACATATATTTTCAATCAATAATAATTTAATCTAAGTTTACCTTTTATGTACTATAAATTTTTTTATGTGCTTGTATCTCTTGCTCATATCTCAGATGTCATTTCACAATCAAATGCCACAATCAATTGTTATTCCTAATATTTTCTTTTGATTTTTAATGTGACATGTAAATATCGTTTATGGTAAGTTTATACCGTTGAAAGTAAATAAATAAATAAATATATGATAATGTAATGATTCCTTTTGTAGAAATACGTCACGTCGTTTCTCAGCAAAATGAAAAGTTTATCTTTGTTATATTGGGTTCTTTTTCTGAGAATGAAAGGCTTTGAGCACTTATATAATAAGTGTTGTTTGTAAATATCTCGAGAATTTACCTGGAGGCTTCTCCGATTTTAGACGCGTTCAAATCTCTTAAACAAAATGTTGCTGCTGGAAAGCTAGTATTCCAAGAAAGGTAATCCCTTTCCATCGATATAACGGTTGGAGAATTCTGAAAATAATACAATATTTCTGAATACCAAGAAGATGCATCTCGTTATCCTGAATCTTAATTTTAACAATGGATTCTTATCATTATAATAGGTTCATGGGTAAGGTTGTCCGGATCTTAGCGGCGGATATGTCTGCCCACCTACTGCATGACGGGATAGATTGGGAGAGACCGGTTAACTTCTCCAGCAGGACTCTCTCGAAACATTGCCATACACTGCAGTGGGAAGGATGGATGCAGGTATCCGTCACTTCTGGACACACTGACCCACAAATTCCTAACCATCCTTCTTACTTTTTCCTTTCCCAGAAATTCCTCTCCTTCCTTTTCTAAAAATAACCTCAACGCAGCGTTCCTAAATATGACATACCCCCTGGGGGAAATTTTTTGCCTTAGGGCCTCCTGTGTGGAGCTAATGTAAAATTAATTATTAATTCATGCTTAAAGCCGTCAATCAAAATAATGAAAATTTCTAAAATTAAAATAAATGTTTTTTTTTTTGGCTATTACTTTCGTTTAATCAACCTGCAAAGTCCCATTATTACATTTTTAATTTAGTAGGTATGTCTGAGATATAAACAAAATATATTTATAAATAAAAAGGAACCTTCAGATGGTTTGGGCATGTAGAGCGAATGAACGAAGATAGGAGTGTAAGGATAATATATGACGCAAAAGTGAATGGAAGATGAAGTTGTGGACGCTTGAGGAAGACATTGCACGATCAAGTGAACCAGATACTTGAGTCGGGCTATGTCAGGATAATAGAAGAGCATTTGTGAGAAGATGTATGAATGTGAATGAAGCAAGAAGTGTGTGCCAAGACCAAGTCATGTCCGTCATCTGCGGGGAAACGGTTAGTTAGTTAGTTAGTTCGTTAGTTATAAATAAATGTATATTGAAGGATATTTAAAATGTGAGGTATTATACGAAACCAATATATATTATCAGAAGTCGTGTTATTATGTTATTACTTACATCAAACCGAACCAAAACAGTTGATATCGTATAAAGCATACCATACAGCGCCACGAATTGCATCACAACCCAAAAAATCCTGAAACAAAATCCTTAAATATTGGTTTTGACATTTTTTAATATTTTTTGTAAAATTTGGTATAATAATTACTATCTAACAAAACTTAACCAAAATCTTAAGTATTTTTCTTCTGTTTGAGACTTTGAGATAATGATTTAGCTGTAATTTAATTTCATTTCACAGTAGAACAAGTAATGTTCTACCTAGGGAATGCAATCCCGATCTCGCGGTATCTCGATCTCGCGAGATCTCGTGGCATTTTTCGGGATCAATCCCGAAGCATATGACGAGATCCCGTTCGAGATCGACGGGATTGGGCGGCAGTAGTCAGCGAACAATCCTATCTCCGAGCGTCGCATAAATGCAACTGCAGCGCTGTTATATTTGAAAAATCCGAATAATTATCAAAAGGATAGAGCTATGGGAAGGTAATGAAACTTTCCAATTGCCTAGCAAATATCTCGTACGGAAAGAAATTAAAAATATAATCAAACGATTACATCGTAAACAACCAGACTCAACTTCTGGTACTGTGATTAATACCACAGTAGCAAACACAGAAAACGAAGACGACTTGCCTCGTTCTATGACTAGTACGTCACAAACTAATACGTCACTTCAAGAGGAACTAGAAGAGACTATGAGAGTATCATAAAGTCTCTTTTCGCGTGTATCCACGAGTTTAGATAAATTAGAGTCAGTCATAAAAAAAGAAATGGATCTATTTGAGTGTGGAAGAACCAGGGGGAGATTTTTGCAGTTTGCATATAATTTCTTAGTCACGCCGCTACATTGCAACGGACATTAGATGCCGTTTAGCAGATAGCACCCTTAATACACTTTGTTTTTTAAGAAGTTACTTTCTTATCTCCTTAAGCTATATTTTTTCTTTTGATTATTTTAATTTTTAAATTTTTTTTAATTATTTAGTAACTAATATTAACGAATAAAGGTTTTTGTTTTCTTTCAAATAATATTTTATTTTAATTAACGAGATCCCGAAAATTCCGAGATCTCGCGAGATTGGAATTTCTAATCTCGCGAGATCTCGATTTGCGACCTCGAGTCGAAATTGCATTCTACCTATTGAACCGATTGAACTTCTACCATTGTTACAATAACAAATATTGTAATACCTACAGCTGTTGGTATTATATTAAAGACTGCACGATTGCAACTCAGTACAAATCAAATACAAAAACCGGTGGACTGGTAAACATTAGATTAAAATTTAATGTGGTTTTGGTGAAGTTAGTTTCGGAAATACACAAATAAATTATTCTGACGAAGACACCTTCGGTTTTGAAACATGCCGATTATTGTGATTATATGGTGGTGTATACAATATTATTTGTTTAATTTAATTAAACAAATAAATTCATTTAAAGTTTACTCACCTTTCGGAGAAATGTCGTTTTGGTGCAACAATAAGCTTTAAGCCGTGTATCGAACTACTAGTGCAAAATTCAATGACAAATTCAAAGAAATTCCGAAAGAATTTAAAAAGAATAGGTCCCATCTTCAGGGTGAAGTATTGTCGAAATGAACGTTTTTCGACCCTACTCGGAAATCGTATAAGCGTACTAGCCCTTGGCCACAATTCAGCTTGGTACATTTTGGATCTGAAAAAGAAATTAAGAATAGAAGATTGAATTTTTATTATTATTCCAAATTAACTACATTGGAATATACACATGCCATAAATCTAAATCATCTTATCGATCGTTCAGATCATTAGTCAGACATCTCCAAATGCTACAGATAAAATGAAGAAAGCTATGTTCGAATGCTCACCTGAAATGAAATATTATTTACATGTGTTTACATGTATTATTACATTTTTTTTAATAGTAAAAACCTCACAAGAGGCCCAACTGCTCTCGTCTGGAGCCAGTGAGACTATGGAATCCCCAATTTTGGTATATTGTGAGGCTGAATGTAAACGGGTAAGGGAAGGAGATGGGGAAGAGGAAGATGGGCATGTACCTGGCTATTCAGATCTAGTCACAATTTTTTTTTTTTTTATAGAGTATACCTTACAAGAGTCCCAACTGCTTCCGTCTGGAGCCAGTGAGACTATGGCATCCCCGATTGGGGTATGTTGTGAGGCTAAAGGTGAGTGGGGAAGGGAAGGAGATGGGGAAGAGGAAGGTAGGGAAGTACCTGGCTATTCAGATCTAGTCACTAAACACGGCTAAAGCCATTATTAAGCAACGTTTCAATTCTGAATGGTGGTCTTACACCAGGGTGGTACTGAAAATATCTTCCACTCTGGAACGTGTCACAAATATAGTATATATTATTTTTAATTAATTAATTGCGAAATAACACAAATTAATCCAATTAAATTATTTGCGCACGCCGGGTTCGAACCCGCGACCTTCGGAATGGGAGTCTAATGCCTTGCCTCTGGACTACGCCGGAAAAAAATAGCAATGTTGTTGAAAAAATGTTTCAGCCTATTTTTGTCAGCCCACTGTGAAAGCAGACTATATTATTTATATCATAATATGGTACTAAACTGGTAGATTTTATACTAGCCTTTAAAAGCTACGATTGTAGCAAAACTTTTAAATTATTATGTCACATCACAAAGTATCTGCTCCATATAAACAAACATAAAAATAAGATCGTTATAACTAGTAGGCGGCTAGGCGGTGGCAAAATGAAGAATTCCAAGTTGAAAATTCGCAAAAACATCATTCGGAGATATTGAGGTTTGAAGTTTAGAATTGATTCGTTATTACAAAAACATATCATTTCAAAAATTCAAATTTCAATATCTCCGAATGATGTTTTTGCGGATTCGTGACTTGGAATTCTTCGTTTTGCCACCGCTTAGCCGCCTACTAGTTATAACGCATACCAACGTATTTTCTGATTTATTATTATTTTTCTTTATCCTATTTGAGAAAAGGGAAAAAATACTTCACCTGTAAAAAAAATAAATGACATTATGTTTTATTTATTGCCTTTGCATTAGCAGAACAGAACGCCAGTTTGTCATGGTACCGGTTTTATGGGGTTTATATGACAGGTATTTAGTTTTCGGGCGGTGTTTATAAAATAAAATACCCACCATTAAATTATAACAACACCATTAACGTCAAAATACTCGCAAATAAACTGCCGACATTACGATTGAAGGATATTTATGGTATTTAGTAGATAATGTCACATCAGAATAATATAAACTAAAATTTTGTTAAAAACGTGAATTTCGGGGAACAAATTTTAGTCCGCAACAATATTTCGCTTGAGTAAAAACTTCAGCCTTGAAATATCCATTTGACTACCAAAAAAGTTTTTTTTATATATTATATCTTATTTTAAAAATTAGTGAATGACACAAACGTATCGAAAACGGTAGCGAATTATACAAAAAAAACTGGCACAGATCCGTGAAAAAAAAACGGAATATTATAATAATGGTAGCATTTGTGAAGCTGAAAGAATTTATGAAAATTCAAACGAATGAAAGCTATATTCAAACTAATCGAACAAAAAATGTCTTTTTCACTCAACTTAAGAGGCCTTGAGAAAAATCATTTCCCTCAGGGCCTATGTCATCTTTGAAGATGCTGTGTGGGGGGTCTTTTAGACGAGAAGAAGAAGTGAATATGGGTCTTGAAGAGACCCTTGTTATAGGAAGGGGAAAACACAGAGGCCGGCAAATCATTCCACACCCGAGCTGTCGAACTCAAGAATGAGACGTAGAAGCGACCCGTTCTCATGTGAAAAATTTCAAGCATGTGGATGTTTTAGGGGGTGTCTCCAACTATGCACCGGTGCTGAGGGAATCAATGACGCTAGTTCTTCGGGGTATCTTCCATTAAAATACCGATATAACAAAGCGTATGCTCTAAAGATTTCAACCCGTATCTTAAGATGGGAAAAACCATCAAACGGACCGCCCGTTTCTGCATGGAGTCAAGGTTTTTTTTAAGGTGTTTTAGGGCTCCAGACCAGAGGTGGCTACGGAATTCAACCGTGGGGTGCACTTAAGAGTTATACAGGGTTAGCAGTCGTATACTATTAAATATCTGCGGGCCCTGTACGTGTACAGTACGCCCAGTCTATCTAGAATCTAGAATAATCGGAAATGCCATAATAAGTACCGAATAATACAATTTTTTTACGACGTTTTCACTTATTTTGATGCTTATTTGAGGCTCGGATTAGTACAAATGAAATAAATGGCGGGATCCACACCCTTTTATACACCAAAAAATCATTCGAATAGTCGGGAATCTCGTTAGCGAAAGAGATTTACTTATTTATGAAGCCGATCCGCGATAGCATCCAATTTTAACAATGGGATGGCCAATTATGATAATATAATGTTCCAATGTAACCCATAAAAAGCGCTTTGCCCATCATTCCGGAATATCTGATTCGTATACACAATACCAGTTATGTTTTATTCAAAAATATGTACACTGAACAACGAAAAATATTCACAAACGTTTTTTTCTGAAAGCAAATATCGTACTTGAATATTATACACATTATATTTACAGGTAGTTAAATTTAACAAAATTACAGGTAGTTCGGTTTTTTTTTAAATTAAATAATTGATGGTCTCCATGGTTGAAGGACTCTCGATTAGCAATTCCGTTTCAAATTTCAGCGCACGCAATTTTGTTTTATTTGATTAATTTGTGTTATTTTACAATATTATACATTAAAAAAAAAAAAAAGTAGTGTGCTTTAGACCACACGGCTGAAGTAAAACGTATTTAGCTCCATCTATATGTATGTATAATATAGATATATTAATCTTCTACAAATATTAATTTATTTAAATTTAGTATCGTTCGCCTCGCCTGATCACACTTTTCGTAACGCTCTCGTCACGCATTCGCCAGCTTACTCCCCAAGTCAAGCGTGCGTAAAAAAGTGTTACTTCAATAAAATATGAAATATTTGCGACACGTTTCAGAGTGGAAGATACTATCAGTATCGCCCTGGTGTTAGGATTGTTCAGAATTGGAACGTTGCTTGGAATAACTATAGTCATGTTTGGTAACTATATCTGAATATCCAGATATTTCCCGACCTTCCTCTCAGGGAACAGTTGGGATAAACATTGCCTGGTTACGAATGTCCCTAAAAAAATATATATTTATCACTACAACAATCAAAATAAGTGGAAAATATTTGTCCAATATTGAAGGACTCTGCCGGTAAAAAATTGAACCTGCATAGCCAGGATGAAAACCCGACGCTTTGGACTATATGGCAACTAAAATGCCTAGGTATTCAGTTCTAGCAATATAACCTGGCCTTAGTCATATATAGCATTGCCTTCATCATGGCGATACTGAAAGTATTATCAGTTTTGGTGAGGAAACAACGACTGTAGATGAGATTCACAAGCATTAAAATAGAATAAGTAACTAATATATTATATAGCGCATTTCAATATTTTGTCCGCTGTGCTCTAATAACATAACCCGTAATAATAGAGAAATTATTTTGCTAATATTATTTGAAGGTGCCCGTTGAACATGAATTTACTCCTAAAGTTGTGTTCACAAGATATTATATAAAGGATAAATAAACCATTATAATACGCTATACAGTTTTGATGTGCTGCTTATACATTTGCGAACCGAGACGCGATCCAAGTATCTACATAACCTTCAGAATACTTAACAGGTTTTGTAAATTTCTGTAAAAAAATAATTATATATTGTACTCGCTTCGGCAGTACATATACTAAAATTATATTATAAGTTATATTTTTAAATTTTCAGAAAAAAATATCCTTTTTAAGTGCGACGTCGTTAAGGATTCATGTATTTTCCAAGAAATATTTAGACGACGCAGATCGAAAGAAAGAAAAAGGGTATATTTAAAACATTTATACTTATCCTTTACTTTAATTTCTAATTTCCGCTATCGATATCATAATATTTTAAGAGAGTTGGAATAGGATTTTGTAAACGTTACTTGTATTTAAGAGCACAAGAAATTAACAAACAAGAAGAAATTGATATTAAAATCGTTACATACAAAATTTAAAAAATGAATTGAATAACTAAAAAGGCAATATTACAAAAAATCAATCTCGTAAAGAATACATCATATTAGGTCCGTTGTACACAAAACAATCTTCATTATATTATACAACCATTCTTCAAAATATTTGCCGGTTTTTTAATTTCCGCTTTAGAATTTTACTTATTTTCATTTCATCTCATATTATTTTTATAATTTTTTTTTTTTTACTGAATTTCATTAAAATGTAAAATGGGGGTCCTTAGCACGGGCAACACCCGATGAGATACCAATTATAATATTATATTTAAAAATACGAAATGTTATAGAACCAATAATAATATTTAAAAGGATGATAGACCAAGGAGAACAAAATATCGATTTTTTACGAAAGTAATGATGAAATGAGGCCGCTTATGTTCAGGAAACAGAACAAAGACTAATTTACATCTCCTTTGTCGATCTTTCAAATCATTTTATTATGGCTAACTACGTATTATATATACCACGTGCATCTTTAAACTGGTTCTAGAAAAGAAGTGCCATAAAGTCAGATTAATCGGCCAATTCTGTGTTGACTTTTATTTAAATAGAAGATTAGCTGAATAATCTAGTCCATTCGATATGGGATTTCTTTTTTTTCAATTTCACAATCAGGTAGACGTGTTCATTTTTTTAAATATGTATAAAATTGTAATTGTTCAATTTAAAGAAAAGTTTTATTTTTGCATGTCAAACAGTTTGATAAAGCCTTTGGAAGGTGAAACAGCTGCTGTCACCCATAATAATAAATTCACAAAACACTCTGAATTTGTGAACCACAGATTCAGAGCTTTTTGACTCCTAGTTTAAATACTTTTTTATCTTCTGAAAGTGCTTGGGATCGCAATTTGGGATTCATTTAGTCCCCTCTACATGTAACTATGGGTGTGTTACACGAGTCAGATGCTCTCTGCATGTGCGCTGATTACATATTTGTTATTGGAACGTAAATACGTTCAAACTTTGACTCTTCTAGATCTTTCCATTCCCTTTGGCAGACAGATCTTCTCAACTTTTGATGGTTATAATATGATGTTTTCTTATTTAAAGAACTTTTAAAATGAGTAGCATTTTCACAGAGACAAATATCTACCACAAACAGTTTTTTTATTCTAATTCCCCAGGTAGGTACAAAATGGCTAGGTCAGATTTTCAAAAATCAATATTTATTTATTTATATAATACATGTTACATAATTGTGACATTTACATAAAGTTGATATATTAAATCACCATACTAGGCGGCTGCCTGTATCATGGTGACCAATATAGTATATATTTACCTACATTACATGTATATTAAAGTATACATTTTCAGAAAGTGAAACTTTTACATAACCACGTTTATTTAAAAATAAAATAACTTGTAAGGTTAATAATTTCGAAGAACCATCATTATCGCATTTCAACCACGTTTCCTGAACTGGAATTTTTTCCATCATTAAAGATAAATCCCATTGAGCATTGAAACATTGCTAATCAATTCAAGGGAGTATTCTATGGCTCAATATAAAGGACTATTCCAAAAACACGTGGTTTCAACAATTTTCGCATTTTTCCAAAAAAAAAAATTCAACGGAAAGATGTGAAATTTTTAGATCTCATATATTTTAGTTATCCCTCTCTAAAAAATATGATCTCTTCTATCAAGCGTTATCTAAAATTGCCTCCCTTCCATTAACATTTCATCTCATCTAAGTATGAACTCGACTCCAATCATCGATATAATTTTGAAATTTGCCAATATAAAAAAAATTATTTTATATTTTCATCTTTTCTTTCTCCAAAGAAGAAGAACACCCCGAAGGGTGAAAGCCAGAAATATTTTGAAAAAATGTATTGGAGTAGACCCAGAGTAGTTATATAAAAAGTTTAACTTTATTTTTACTCGTGCATTATTTGTGTGCACATGTCAATGGTAGGTATTATGATTTTACTTTTAAGATAAAGCTTTGAAAGATAAATCAAATATTATCTTTTTTTGGTAGGTTTAAAATTATAATCTTATTGTAGAACTGAAATATATTGATTGATATTTCGCTTATTGTGAAAAAAATCATACATTTGTTTGTTTTTACCAAAAGTCGCAGTTTTCAACATCTTTTTAAATAGAATGTTGGCTTTTCACAAATGAATTCTGTTTTATTCATTTATTTTTTTATCATGTCTAACTACTAATTGAATTTGCACTTAAAGATTATCATAATATATTGATCTCAAGTGATTATTCCCAAAACTGTCTCACGAAAATAAGTTTGTAGATATTTGTGAAATCGTTCCTCAATTGTTCTGAAAGGCCATAAAAGGTGTTCGTCATTTCTTGTTAAGCTGCATCTATATGTTTTTTTTTTAAGAAATACGGTATTAGGACGGAGATTTCATATTATTGTTTTATTGTCTGTCGCGTAGCTTTCCTGATGTTTTCAAGTCTTTTTATTTGTTAAATGTAGCACACGCGAAGTTTTCTCTGAAAGGGTTGGCATACAGCACTTAATAAATACCTTCTCAACTTTCCGCCCCTTACCCATCTCCTTCCCCTCAAACATCCTCTCACAACATTCATCAATTATATGGACGCCATAGTTCCACTGGCTCCGGATAGTTGGGAATACTGTGTTTACACAGAAATAAACATTTCGAATAAAATTGATCGATATTCCTATCTCCCTGCTTTCATCACTAGAATTTTTACAGAATAAGGGAGAAACCGTAAATATTGATCCCTATCAAGGAAAATTTCTCTATAGTGAAAAGCCTTACAAAATCAAGTCACTTTGTGGATATTTAAGGCTATTGGATTCATTTTGAAATTAGTGATTTGTTTAATATTGTTGTGAACAAATTTAAATTGTAAATTTGTAAAACAATGTTTATAATTTCGCTCCACTTTAATTGAAGCTACGACAACAGAATACGAAGTTTTGCCTAAGCTAATTTCCATGAAAACACTGAATTGACGACAGCGAATTTTTTCCTTGAATTTTCTTTATTTCCACAACTTACTTTGAAAATACAGTTTTAAAAAGTATCTTGAATTTTTACGTCAGCAAAATGTTCTGAGTAACCTAAATGCAGAATGAGAAAGTCGTTTTTCTTACATATTTTCACTGTCTAACTTATTATTTAAAAAACTAGTTTGCATCTCAAGTCGCTATCCTGTGTATTTTAATGTGATGGCTCGCACACTACAAAACGTCTCAAAAACCCGTTATCAACGGCAACGTAACCAGTAACTCGCAACTCACCGTGCTAGTCACCGCGGCCGGCGGGTTTCAGTTGCCAGGTCGCCATGGTTGTGCTTCACGACATGTTAGTTTTCGAGTAATTTGCGATATGTCTGATGCAGCTGACAACCAGTTTTAGTTTGATTTCGGTATCTCTGTGAGTGCAGTGCCTAACTTTCAAGCCAACTGATCCAGGGTCGAAATACGTCACTTAAACCATATTATCATTGTTTTTTTTGTATTGTATCGACTTTTTTAAATAATTATTTAGAATAATAATTTTTAAAATTTTACAAATCTAACAAATCTTTTATAATATTGGTACTATTTTTATGTACATTTTTTGATACATAATTATTTTTCACTGAAATTCCTTATTATTTTATTAACATTAGTTTCTTCATCATCAAACCAAAACTATTTTGAAATTTTTGTGATGAAAATTTTAGATTGAATGGAGTTTATTAAAAATTTACATGGAGTTTATAAAAATATGTAATATCTGTGTAACATTTTTAGAGTACATTCTAATCAGCTAAAAAACTAATATACGAAAACTAAACAATAATGATATGAATTTTGAAAAAAATTTAAAAAACTTGAAATATATATAAACTAAATTGTAAAGATTGTGAAGTTTTTAGATCGCTATAAAATTACTAAGAATTTTTAAATTACATAAAGGATCATATTTTAAGGTGTTAAAACAGTAATAGTTTCAAAAAGTTGAAAGGATTTAACTGTAATATTCCGTTTATATAAACTGAAAATTTGCCAAATTTGAAAAAGTGTAAAGAAGAATTTTAATATAAAAAATAAAAAATAATTTTCGTGAATGATCCTCTGTTGATACATTATTTCCATTCTACCATGATTCTAAAGACATTGAAATTTCCCTTACTAAATATCAAAAATTACACCTACTACCGGCTTATGTTTAATTTTTAAACAGTAGACATTTCTAAAGTCGTATATTTCATTGTAAAAAATGTTTGTGCTTTAACTGTTTTCATTCATTTAAAAGCCTTATTATTCAGGATCCGGAAGTGAATAATTAATTATAGGATTAGTAAAACACAGCCTTGTAACCTTTTACATAAATAACTGGAATGAGTACCCGTGACAACTCGCTTGTTTTAATTTTTTTTAACAAGATATATATTTATTTTTTTTGAAAAAATGTGAAATTTAATATTTATTTTAGTCACTAAGCAGGGACCAACTTTCAAAAAATGCTAAAACTCTTCGCCGCCTTGTATTTTTTAGGCATACGGTGCAACTTTTGGCTTGTGGTTTAGACGTGGTTGCCTCCTACAGCTGACACGGTCCCTTTAACAACCAGCGACTTGGTGCAGAGCTAAAATTCAATTTATTCGGTTTCCGATAGCCGTTGACTCAGTCGTTAGCGAATAGTTTCAGTATTTGCTTCCCACTTTATACACTATTATATTATGGAGTTGAATTTTGTTTATTAAACCTGTCAGTACAAAATCTTGCTTATTTGTTTTACACGCGCAATACTCACCCAATTCCCCATAAGCCCACAACGTCATTACCTTTATGAGTAAGGAAGATCAAAAATTAAAAAAAATAAAATCCATATGAAGACAATCGTAATTCGAATTTTACGAAATACGGACGGATGTTTGATTCGTGAAAAAATAACATTTTTTTTAGCCATTTTTTTCTAAATGAAATAAAAAATAACGAAGTCAATTAACTGTTAAAATAATTAAGAATATTTGTGAGTTCCTACCTATAGATTTCATCTAGAAACCAATATCTAATCTCATTTTAGCGATCATTATAATTCATTCTGAAAGCGAAAAGTCAAAAAAGCTCTTTTAGTAATCCGTTCATTCGGACGAATTTTATTCGGCTATTTTAAGAAGATACGTTTTAAAACGATTTAAATTACATAATTGGAATTTATCTTTATTTCGATATGAATACTTGAGGCCATTACAATTACGTCTATATTTAATCCTCCAATAGCAAAAAAAAGTTAAATCAGTTGTTACCCAAATTAAAATAAGTTTGCATTAAGTGATTATACGTAAGAGCTATTTTTTAAACAAAATAATGCCTAGAAGTTCTGCAAACTAAAAAATATCAAAAAAGGTTTCTACTCAGAAGAAATAGATAATGTCGGGCCTTTCACAGAATTTGCACAATTCATCAAATTTCAAAGTTGATTTAAAGGTTCAGTGAAAGTTATATTCAAGTTCGGTTATTATTTCAATTATGTGAAGTAACTGGCCCATAATGATATACTAATAGAATTTGAATAGTAATTTCACGGACGAATTTAACTTTGAAATTTGATGATTGTTTAAATTCTATGTTACAATCCGCCATAAAACTACAATAATCGTTGCTATTTTTATTTATTACATTACGTATATACGTTTAAATTTCAAATAACTGATTGTACGATAACCAATAACTAAACATATTTCAACTGTGAACGAGTGTTGTTATGTTTTAAGAAGAAGATAACAATAATAATGTAATTTTTTTTCAAATATAAAAATAAACAACACAGAAAAATAATAAAACATAATGGCTGCAACTGGGACTCCAACCCAGAACCTTAAGTCTAACCGGGAAATACAATAATTTGGAAAAAAACATTAGTTGAAGATAATATTGAAGTAATAAAATGTGAAGTTGACAAATATGACAGTCTCATAATAGGGTACAATAGCAAAATTGGTTAATGAGTATGTCCCGGTTAGACGTGAGGTTCTGGGTTTGAGTCCCAGTTGCAGCCGTTATATTTTATTATTTTTCTGTGTCTTGTTCATTTTCATATTTTAAAAAATTAGATTATTATTGTGATCTTCTTCTTCAATTATATATTACATTGATGGAAATAACCTTCAAAAGTTAAAAATAGTTTTTCTGATAAAAAAATGTTGTTATGTTTTGTCAGTTCGATATTACTTCCTTACTCGGCAGACTGCCTATTCTAAGGAACCATATGTAATATTTGTATGGTATATTATTGTTTTTATTATTGTTTTTCAATATACAAACACTTTTATTTTGTATGTGATTAAAACTTTGTAAAATAAGCTATTATGAGTTATAAAATATCACTTGTGTAGGTGACAAATGGTTAACAAGTTTAAAATAAACACGATTCAGCATTGAAATTTAAATTTTTGTATTTCTTTGTAAAGGTTATATTATAATTATCATTGTCTGAAAGTTAGAACGCTGTGATAATGGTCCCAAATAAATTATAATAATTAGAGCAAATGAAATATAAATTTAAATTCACTTAAATTTATAAAACCGTGAATTTTCTTATTTCCTCACGTTATATTACGTTAGAAGGTATTAAGTAAAATGTTCCATCTAAAATTAAATGAAAAAAATTATTATTGTCAAGTATTTGCAAGAATTTAGGTAGCCGTTAAGTGAAAATATTTAAACTTTTTTTTATATTAACTCCACACAGGAGGCCCTGAGGAGAATAATTTCCCTCGGGGCCTATGTCGTCTTTGAATATGCTGCGTGGAGGGTCTTTTTGAGGAGAGGAAGGAGTGAACATGGGTCTTGAAGAGACCCATGTTGTAGGAAGAAGGAAACACAGAGACCGGCAAATCGTTCCACAGCCGAGCTGTTGAACTCAAGAACGAGTCGTAAAAACGACCAATTGTGACAAATGTCAATGTATATATGTTGGGCGAGCGTTTGGCGTGTTTCCCGACTATGCACCGGTGCAGAGGAGATCAATGACGCTAGTTCCTCGGAGCATCTTCCATTGAAATACTGGTAGAACAAGGATAAAATTCCCACCCGACGCCTGTGCTCTAAAGATTGCAATCCGTTTGTTAAGACGGGAGAATCTTTCAAACGGACCGCCCGTTTCTGCACAGAGTCGAGGGTGTTTTTCAGATACTTTGGGGCTCCAGAGCAGAGGTGGCTGCCAAATTCAACCGTGGGGCGCACTTGCGATTTGTACAGGGTTAGCAGTTGTGTACTATTAAAGTATCTGCGGGCCCTGTATAGTACGCCCAGTTTTTGACAGGCTAACTTAACTCTGGCCTCGATGGAGCCCCCATATCTGAGCTGGTCACTTAGAGTTACACCGAGCATATCAATGGAGGACCTGTTCGGAAGAATGCTACCGTTGAAGGAGACTAGATTGTCATTTCGATCCCTTTTAGACGTAATCTAGAATTTAAAATTATGAAAGCTAAATAAGAATATAAAGTTTGCAGAAATCCAAATGTGAACAAAAATCTTGTTTTTCCCCAAGTTTGTGTACATAGAATTATGATTTATATTCTTTGGGACAAACTTAAACGACTGTGTTTAAATTTTTTTAAGGGCATCGCTTGGAAATTCAAAGTATTTGAAAATCATTGGACATTTCAATTAACTACTGGTGATATTTCAGCATGCCTTTAAACAACCCTTGTGAGAAGGGTAGAAATTTTTATCTCTCGACGCGAACAACTTTAACAATGTGACAAAGACTGGCGAGTCATCGCAATCAATTATTTGGTGAGGACGAAGTTTTTCATGCAGACTCCTGTGGCCTAACGAATGCCCAGTAATAGAAAATAAAAAAATGAGATAATATTTTGAAGAATAAACCTGCTTGAAACGCATGAGAAAAAAATTAAAAAAACTTATTTTAATCGTTGTTTTTGTGTTTAATTTCAATTCATTGTTAAAATTTTTAATTATAATTAAATTTCATTGTGTTATTATTAAGTTGTGATAGTATTTTAATTCTTTATTTTTGTGACAGCTGTTAAGGATTAGAAGGACATTTTCAAATGTTCACTATAATAAAAAAGCTAAACTACTTGCAGAACTTAATAAAAACATTATTAAATAAAAAATATTCTTTCTTCAATCCTCGCAAATTCACTTTCTGGCATCATTTTATTTAAATGAATCAAAATATTTTTATGTAAACCACTATAATCAATGAAACTTTTTTAGATTTTCACGGCCAAAAGAATTTTCGTTGTTTGTTTTTGGGGTGTTATGCCGTGCTGCGCTACCTCCTTATTTAGCCGACGTTTCGGACAGCGTTGCGGTATAACCTCGTAAACATAGTTTCCAAATATACAAACTCATCTACCTGCTCCAAGTATTCATCATTCACAACTATGTTGCACACTGTTTACGTACTCTCTCTTTCAAACATCATGACTTTAGACTTACTTACATTCATCATTAATTCATTCTTCATACATAATTCGTTCATCCTAGACACGAGAGACTGCAGATCTTCTATATTGTTAGCAATCAGCACCGCATCATCAGCATACAACAGGTAACATACTATCAGATTATTCAATTTTGCGCCCAACCCCGCTTATTTCAATTCTTGCATACAATTGTTCACGTATATATTGAGTAACCACGGCAAAACATGATAATATAATATATCTACACATTGTCATGTTAACAGAAAAAAATTAAATTCTTCCCATGTTCTCTAAATCCAATTTAAATGCCTTTGGAGCATTTCAAAAGTCCAGTTTAAGATAAAGAAGCTGATTGAGAAATCGTTTTAATACATAATTCATTACTTCTTTGAAATGTTCTCTTCCTCTTTCGGTATATTTCATCTCAGTATCGTACCTTCTGGAAAATTATTATCCAGGTCACCCTCCTAACACAATATTTTATAACTGCTTCCGTCGTCTCCTCATTGCTGATATCATGACCCCGATTCCATTTATCATATTAATGATCCATGTGACGTCACCGGTCACTAGCAATTTACTTTTTTTTAATCAATAGAATAAACTCAGTACTAAACGGGAACGGACTCGGGGTTTGTTATCCTATTTCCTTTTGCATCACGGTAATATATGATTAAAATAATTTTAAAAGGATAAAATACCATGCTTTATATTTGCATCTAAAAGCTCACCATATACTTCCAAACAATTTTAATATAGGTTTTCTAAAATAATTAAAGTAAAATTCAAAATATTTGTCAAAGTTTGTGATTTTTTAAATAATTATTTTTATGTGAAACGAAAAACGGTGAAGTGACGATAACTATTTTAACACGTCTATGAAGTTAACTGTATTTTTTAGTTTCTTGTATTGTGATGTAACCTAAGTATTGCAGATAATAATTTTATAAAATCGGGAAGAATTTTTTTTTTAAATTCCTCTATTTGGGAAATAAGCTATTTTTTTATTATAAATTTTTTTTTTTAATATTATTTTTTTAATGTTTTATCAAAGGTATTATCAAACTGTCTGATATAGTTTGATAATGCCTTCAAAAGGCGAAATGTCCCCTTTCCCTCCCGCGTCCCCTTCCCCTCCCTCGTTCCCATCCCCTCTCCTACTCTCCCCCCACCCCCTCACACATTCCGCCCCCACTTTCTTCGCCTCCCCCTCTACCTCGTCCCCCTTCTTGCGAACCCTCCTTCTTTAATTCCTCAACCGACCCTCCCACATACCCCTCTCCCCAGCCATTTTTCCCTGCCGCCTAACTCCATAAAATACACTCAATTTGCTGTACATACATGCACATTTCAAAAATGCCAGAGCTCACCAGTATATCTAGAAGTATACACGGGAATGTTCACAACAATTTAAAAAAAATTAATAGCAATCGGATGAAATTTTAATCGCAATCGTACAAATAGTATAGGAAATAATTTCATATCGCCAGAGCTCACTATCCTATAACTATCCCGGGTATGCGAATATCATATTCCCAAAATTTCATCACATAAATCATGTGCATAAATCACACAAATTTAGCATACATTTGTCATACTGTCTATCTGTAATACCCCCCTGACTTCACCGTTAAAAATACATAAGTGATATATATACCTTCTAACTTGAATGGTGCGAATCACAAAGCATACTTGGTCACCCCAAAGCATTATAATAACAAACACACTCAAAATATTTGTTAGTTTTTTCAACAATTCGAAGCCATCAGTGAAATCACTATTTTCGATTAATTTTTACTACGAATCAATTTACATCACTCAAGCTTTGGATAAATTGAGGCTTTATTAATCATTTCGTTTGAGTAGAATTGAATAAAATATGAATGACTTTTACTTTATAAGAAAAGTATGAACGCGTAGAAAATACTTTTAATAAATGGTTAAGAATATTTGTGACATTTTTCCTTGATAAACTTTTTATTTTTTATAAAATCACTCACAAAATAAATAAAACCAGTTTAGAGCAAATCGACCGTTTCTAGACTTCATTTACCCAGTGTTTTTATACCTATTGCCTACATTCGTGATGATATAAGACATACTAAAAATACACTTTTTTCTTATGTTTTCTTCCTGGGTTGTTTTTGTTGTTACGTACACTGAAACCGTGTTATATTTTGCCCTAAATCAAGTAGATTAATTTGATATGGCGTTTTGCACTTAATCATTTCGAAACGTACGTATATTTGAATATAAAAAATATACTTAAATATGACAAATGATAAGATGCAGAACAGAATCAGCACAAATAAAAATGTTTTATTTTTATTTATTCACTACAATGTACACAGCCGTCTTTCACATAATACAATTTAAGAAATAAAATAATTAGATAAAAAGTTAATCATAAGCAATATGTATAATTACTATTCCTATCTGTTCATTCCAAAATCCCGTGTTTTCTTTCCACCACACTTCACTGAGGCGTGAATCTTGTTAGGGCGCATCTCGCGCTCGTTATTTTCATCTGAGGTCCAATTTGCAGATTTCCGGAAATCATTTACCGGAGCTTTGCAGTTGATGAATTTTTTTTTTACAGTCTCGATTCTGGTCGTGATTTGTTTGGAAATAGCCGTTCAGCGAGTTTCAAATTATGTTTTTTTTTTTCGGACCGATCATGATATTATATTACAAGTAAAAACAAATAACATTATTTCTTCAATCTTCGCACAATTGATACGAGGAAATTATAGACCAGCTAAGGATAAAGTTAGTGGTGGCTGTAGGCTTCATTTTTATTTTATTAAAGGGGCGCCACTGGTCTCTATGACCAGGCCAACAGCGTAGAGCAAAATTCCCTTTACAAGGCCGTGGGGTCGGAGCACACTTTTAAGTAATCAAGGAAACAATTAAAAACCAGTATTAATAAAGAACAATAAATAATGTATATTTCTATATTAACAAATTAAAAGTATTAAATTACAGCGATTGATAAATGAGCCGATAATTAACTTACCTCTGGATTGACCATTTTATTACACTAATCCTAGCTATGGTGAAGCTAAGTATCGTGGAAATCGTTAAAAAGTTGTTAAAAACAAATAACATTGTTTGTAACAACTTTACACAACTCTACTGTTTTCAGAAGTACCCTTCCTTTATCAGGAGTATATTAAACTTAACGTTAGTTACAAAGTACCGACAGATATACCTACATAAATATATAGATTAGAGTGGATGATCGACAAAGGGAAAGGATTGTTTAAGTATTACTTCACTTCTGAAACCAGTAAAGATGTGTTAAAATAAAGTGGTTCAAAAAATTTTTTTTGGTTTATAATATAAATTATAGCAAGCCATAAAGTAAATAACTTTTTTTTCATTTTGTAGTTTAGTTATTAGTTTTCGGGATTTGTATCCGAATAATTACTTTAAAATAGATTACGACGGTATTAAAATTTCCAAAAATGTGGTGTATGCTATTTTTTCTTTGATATTAATGTAAGAGCTCACCCGTTGATGGCACTAGATAGAAGTATATTAGGTTACTCGTAGATGGCGTTTAGCTGTTGATTTTGAAGAGAGATTGATTTATAAAAAAAAGGTGGGAACCCCAATATCGGGGTCCAGATTATTCCAACCGTGTGCTAAATATGATATTTTAGAAAACACCTTTGTCAATCGATCAAAATAAAGTCCAAAGTATTTTATGTTATGTTTATTATATTTAAGGATAGTATTTAAGCGATTACAAAAATATAGATAGAGATACTATGGAGATGACGTAAATAATCGATTTTTCTTTATACTGTATAAGGTCACCTATAAGTAACATAACTGCCATAGAAGATGAAAATTCTATTGAAATATATATTTTTCTATTGTTGCAAAAAACAGGTCATTATACTGATATGTTCAATTATTTTTAATAAGTTTGCATCATATCCTTCACAGATAGAATTATTTTTAAACTTCTAGTATGTTTGTACCTATAATAAAAAAAATGATTATGTCAACAATATTTTGAGAATGTTTTTTTTGAAAATATCAATCATCTTTAAAATTGGTAGGTATTTAAATAGTTATCTAGATCTACGAAATACTAAAATTCATATTTTGAACTGCGCAGGATAAGAGCAATTGACCAGCGGCTGAGAATAAAAGTTAAAAATGCTTGTAACTGTACAGGGAAGTTCCGATGAGGTAGATCGATTATTCCCCGTATCAAATTTTTTAAATTAAGAAATTAATATCGATTTATTTCATTCAAAACATGCTTTAATATATTCCTACATTCAAGTAAGCAATAAAAAGCTCAAAACGCACAATGATAAATTATTAAATATCGTGTACTTCTTGTAAGTATTTTTACATCATAAGCATTTATGATTTTTTAATAATGTATAAACAAAATAAGTGTGTTAAAAAAAACTGAAATAATTTAGTTTATAAGACCATAAATAAATAGAAAAACGGAAGCATTTTCGTCACAAAACACGTTCTCGGATTTGTAAGTTCATGATTTTAATTGAACTAAAATTAAAATTCTGATAAGTGTCTTTAATAGATTATTGATTTATTTTGATGTATGATTTGAAATTTGTGTTGTATAATACAATATTTCGTTTGAAAATTGAACAAATCTGCCAACGATCAGCGGTATAACCTTAGTATATTAAAAATTAACTTCGTTTTTCAAAAATTTTTAACTTCGTTTACTAGATAAAATAACAATCTTCCAAAATCAATTTATGTTTTTTTTGTAAAAAAGAGTCAATACGTCTAGAATTTGATTTTGTTCTTTGATAGACGTAAAGAACGACTAAATTACGATTTTGGGATCACCCATACAACGACATACATGTTTATTGTAGAGCATTCGACGCCGCTAAGTATCTATACAAAAATAATATTAAATTGTCTTTTCTTGTCAATCTCAATCAACGCCTACTCCACCAAATCCTAACCAACTTATTTCGGTAAATTATGGTTACATAAACACGGATATTTTCCCACCTTCATTTCAATCAAACATTTAGTATTGGTATTTATCTATAGGCCAGTTGATTCACACACGTGAAATAAAAACACAGAACTTGAATAGAAAGATTAAAGAATTTTTAGACTTTCCTACTCTTAAATTTGATGAATTGTTAAAGTTTTGTGAAATAATCCGTCCTTAGTGTTTACTTTAAAATGATATGTATGTATTTGTTTTCACAAGCACATATTATTTTGGCACTCTAAACTTATTTTACACTTTATTCTGCCCAGAATACTAAACCTATCCACACATAAAACTGATTCAAATTCCGGGCGACATCGGATCGAATGGCGGCCGGCAAATAAGATGTGTATATTTTATCCGTGTCACAAACCCCGATACTATGTCATCAATCGGGCCTTATCTGTAACTTGCTCCCATTGCCCTGAAATAAGACCTGCGACCTTCTTTACACTTTCTACCATGACCAATGAATATGAAGTAGAAGAACCATTGATATAGAAAATACTATGAAATACATGAGACTAACGCATAAATGAGGTCTCTGTTAAGTGTTGTATCGTCCTATTTTGAAATATTTAATTTGAATTTCTTCCTGTCAATTTGTATTTAAATTCATGTGATTCTTTTCCGTCTATGAATTCTATTATTTTATTTATTTATAAATTAACTTATTTTTTTTATTTTTGAAGGTTATTCCCATCAATGTAATATATCACTGAAGAAGAAGATAACAATAATAATCTAATTTTTAAAATATGAAAATGAACAAGACACAAAAAAAAGATAATGGTCGCAACTGAGACTTGAACTAACCTAACCTAACCGGGACGTATGCTTTATCAATTCACCAATTGCGATCTAATATGAGACTATCGTGTCAACTTCATATTTAAAATTTCAGAATTAACAAAATTATATAAGGCAGCTATCTTTTTTTCATTGGAAACAAGTATCCAAAGAATATATTTGTTACCTAGATAGTGTCTCGGATAAATATATCCGATTTTATTTTTATGGAACACCTATTGACTTTTTATACAAGTCTAAATGAATATTCAATTTTTTATAAGAAAAACTCTCTTTTTAACTTTTGAAGGTTATTCCCATCAATATAATTTATCATTGAAAAATAAGATAACAATATTATTCTAATTTTTAAAATATGAAAATGAACAAGACACCGAAAAATAATAATAATTCTAATTCAGACCTGTGAATGTATGTATGTAACAGGCATGTGAGTTCCGAAAAGCGAACAAATTAGCCTGAGTGTTCAAAATGGTAACACAAACATATCCGAGTTTATAATACACGATTTCTGGTAAACGACGAGTTCATCGAAAATCAATTCATCGAAAGCAAATTCACAAAAAGCAAATTTCCAAAATACACAAAAAAAAGGTTAGGTAAGGTTAGCTTAGGTTAGGTTAGGTGAGTTTAGTTTGGGTTAGGTTAGTTAAGGTTAGGTTAGGTTGAATTTTAGTTAGTTGAACTCGTTTTCGATGAACTCGTTTTCGATGAACTCGCCATGAACCATGATTTCTACCGACACAATCTTGAGAAGCGATACATTTTGCTCGTGAAATGACGGAAGAGTGCTTACAGATAATTGAACCCATAATGCCTTCATGGGAGCCGAAGCAAAGACATGCTTAAAGCCAAGCATTTGTCCACTCAGCCACTGTTGACACGCATGCCTGAAGACAAATACATGAATGGCCCACTGAAAACCACTAAGGCACTTATGTTAATCTATACCTCCTTATTTTTGCATCGAAAAGAAGTCAATCCCGGTGCCACAAAGGGTGAGCCATTTCCCCAGGCTTAACTTAAAAGTTTAAGTTAAACCTTCCGATATTGCCGTATAAACAAACTACTCTCTCGGTACGCAATTGTATTTAAAGTTAAAAATAAGGGTGAGCTCGTATGCTTATTTTATTATTTACCATTTTTGGATGAGTAGATTAAGTGCCACTACGCAGGTTCAGAATCTGATTTTTTTTTAAAGAAATACATACTTTTCCGGGTTACGAATAACCTGACAAAATTTGAAAATCTCCTGCTACCACCTTTCCGCTAAGAGTAAGCGGAAAAAAATACTTGTGTCGTGATGGAGGACTTAGCCAGCCGAGGAACTGAACTGGGTGGAATCCAAACACGATGCCAACTCAGCCACTGATCGGCCAGAACGGTTCAAAAACAAGTCACCAATCATTTGGATGGTGACATGTTTCCATTAGAAGCACGGTTTATATTATAGTACGAGTCATTGAAGATTTTGTAGTGCAAAAACAATCTTTAATTAGAAAGCTTCTTTCACATTGGACAGGTGGATTGCTTCATATTATTTTGTGATTACTTCATATTATTGCATCAAATAGGGAGGCGAATATGGGTACCGCTGCCTTGGGAACCATTTATTGGATAGTCAACACCTCTGTCATAGGTCACTTCAAGTGGTTCCCTACGTTTGGCGACTTAGCAGGGATGCCCGGATTCATCGGATAAAGTGTGTACATCGCCATGCACTGCATTTGAAGGGATGGATTCTTATATCCTTCACTGTTGAATACACTGACCTTAGATTCCTACCCATCCCCTACACTTCTTATCCTTTATTTCCTTAAAAAGACGTAGGCCCTGAGGGAAATTATTTTCCTCAGGACCTCGTAAGGGAGCTAATGTAAAAAAAACTCTACAACTGAAATGAATTAAAGGGATGTCAATGTTGAAACTTATAAAACCAACTTGATCTACTGTATATCTTTGGTTCTCACTATATCAGGTAAGAGCACCAACCACTGACAACCTAATAACTTTGTTTTACTGCTTGGCTTCGGCACCCCTGGCTGTAATGGATTCAGGTGACGCGAGGACCTGCCCACCCCTGGAGCGATTCAGGGGTGGTGTTAAATCTATGGTTCGCGGAAGCGTGTAACAATTGGTATTTTTTCTATTTAATTTAATTGAAAAAGCCATCAAGCGGAAAGAGCTTTCGATTGGAATTTCGGTTTCATTTGATACAGAGTAAATTATTTTGGAGGCGCCGCAGATATTTTAAATGACTTGCTAGCGTCCAATATTCATCTTGTTCGTAGATATATTTTTATTTTGTCATCTTCTTCTGATGTCTTACGTAAAATAATTGACCAGTCAGTGGCTGAGTTGGCATCACGTTTGGGTCCCAACTAGGCATCGTGAGTTCAAAATCCCCGTCTGGGTAATTCCTCCATTACGACCCAAGCAACATTTTCCACTTATCGTAATGGTAGTAGAAGTTTTTCAAATATTGTCAGGATATTTTTAGCCCAGGAATTATTTATTTATTTCACATGCCATAATGGGCTTTTACATTTTTGTTTATAAGTTAAGAAGCATCACAGTTATTTTACAGAAAATTATTTTTCTTAAACTTATAACAATATAGAAAACATAATACAATGGAAAAAAAATGTTACAACAAAAGTACATAATAAAATAAAATCCATTGGTAAAATGGAATGCTTGTCTTTCTTTTAAAAATATATATTTTTTAATAATAAGAAGCTAGTTATCATCGTGGCGATCTTTACTTTACAGTTTGCAGAGAGAATTTACGGGACTGCACTCGTATAAGTAACGTAGTTTTTAATCCAAGGGCGACGTGTTTCTTTGATACCTACGTCTTCTATCGATTTTATGATTTTATTTTATTTTTAGAAGAAAGGCAAACATTCCCGGATTAGGAATAACATAACAATATTTGAAAATCTCCTAACACCACAGTAGCAAAAAATGTTGATTGTGCAGTGATGGGGGACTTATCCAGTCGAGAAGTTGAACTCACGACGCCTGGGAGGGACCTAACTGCGATATAAACTCAGCCACAGACCCGTCAATAAACAAATATTTAAAAAATCCAGTATTGTGGCTCCTCGCATTGCGATGAAGGTATCTACTGATTTTCTCAGTTTTCTTACTTTTGTGTCATTTTTCTACTTCGAGTGTCCTCTCCTACTGTAAATTGGTAATCAACTTTTGACTCTGGACTCTTGACTCAATTTTTTTTCTGTCCTAGAACTTTCTCTCCTTCCTTTCCCTAAAAAAACCTCCACCGAGAATCCCCGAAGATGACATAAGGCCTAAGGGGAATTGTTTGCCTTAAGGCCTACTGTATAAAGCTTCTGTAAAAAAATAATATACACATGTACATATTATGTCCGAAAAAACGGATATCGGTAATACAACCCTTAGCATAATTTTTTAATTAGATTGTCCCTGATTCTGTTGGGTTTTAATTGAAAAATAAATTATGTAACCACATTTTTTGATGCCTAGACCAATAAATGCCTTTCTGTCAACATAATGTAAAATATGTTTGAATGGGTCTGACAAAATAAAGCCCCTTTTTACGATCGTGCCGAACAGTTTGACGATATATACTGCTGCACGCTTTGAATAGACTGCCTGCTGAAATACGTGGGTGGAATGGTGGGGAGGTGGTGGGAGAGGGGGTTGGCCAAACTTTGATTTACTCGCATCTCAATCGTGAAGGAGGAGAGCCAAAAGAACTATACATCTGATTAGCGAGAAAGGGGTCCCTTAAGTGTATCCATATATTATCATGTCGTAAATTAACTGATCCAGAATGACTGACGTGTTTAGGGTTAAAAGCACTTGTAAAATATCTAGGAGTCAAAAAATTATTATTTAAATCGTTTTGAACGCTAATGCCAATAAGTAGGTACTTTACTGAATAAGTTATTTACCTCCTGTGTTTTTCGGGAATGTGATTTAATTTTTCTTAAATAACGAACATAAAATTTAATTAAAATTGTTTAAACCACTTTTATTGTACAAAAAATGAACTTGTTTCGTAGATAAAGCTTACTTCATCACGGTTTACTTAAAACTAATTACATCAATAGACTTTAAAATGTCAATAGTTAGGCGCGAGTGGGAAGGGGGAGGGGTGTAATAGGGCATAATTTACAAAGCGAACAAATTCATTAAAAGTAATTTTAAAATATGTTTAAGTTATTAATATTATTTAATTAAATTAAACAAATAACTTTGTATCAACCATTATTATAAAATCACATATTTAATTTTAAATAATTGTTTTTTACGATATTTTTTAATTAATTAATCACCTCTCTCTATAATATTTTTATCCATAGTTCTTTTTAGTCTGTTCTTTTTAGTCTATACTTGTTTGTTTCTTTTGTTATTTAATGTCATTACTACCTTGAGGAAGAAACCATCGGTTTTGAAACATGTAGGTAATTGTCATTATATAATAGTGATTGGTACAAAGCTATTTGTTTAATTTAATTCAAAATGACGCCACAAAGTGATTTGCGAAGTTTGAAGAAATAAATTATTTAAACTTATTCTTTACACTCTTTCTAATTTACAAGTTTGTCTACATGGATCCATTAACATTATAGGGTAGTGACTCTATTCCATTATTATAATCAAAAGTATGGTACGTTTACAATAAATAATAAATTAGCACACTCGGAGAAACTATTACTGTTTAAACACTTCTTATGCTCCTTTATACAAATTTCAAAGTTCCTCGAAAATACCCATGTAAAAAAATCACAATCTTTACGATTTAGTTAGACTCCAAATGTTTTTATTGTTAATACTAGCTGACCCGGCAAACTTCGTACCGCGAATCAATAAATGTTGTGTTTAATTTATTAGCTGAAATAAATTAAGTTTCCATTAAGTTAAAATAAATAGGTAGATACCTACTCTAAGTTCAAAAAATTAAATTGAGCTGTTGACTAAGCACGAAATGTTCGGCACACTACACCATTGACAGTTTGAAGTGATTCAAATTATGTCGACAAACGCACATTATTTTGAAAAATTAATTTTCTTCATAATTATTTTTTCCGTGATTTTTTCCGATGTTTTAATAGTTATTCTGTTAATTGGGACGGAAACAAATCAAACAAATTAAAGATCATAAGAATCGGTTCAGCCGTTCTTGAGTTATAAATGGTGTAACTAACCCGACTTTGTTTTATATATTAAGATTATACGTACGAAGCGTATTTTAAGCATACTAATACTTCGTTGATTGAAGCAACAATCATTATTATTTATTATGTGATTTTTTTGTTTATTATTTGTATTAGATGATGGCAAAATTGTATTCGGCATATTATTTTTGATAGAATTGGGAATTTGATTATTTAAAAACATTATTTCCTGTTCTTTTTGTACTGGATAAAATATAACTGAAGTAAGTTTTTTTAATTGGTTTACATACTTACGTAAAATATTTATTTTGCAGGTAATTGCTTGTATAATTTATAGTACCCTTACTGTTTAATATGGATATAGTAAATAATCACTTTTTAGGATAATTACAAACCGTTTACTAATCCAAATCAAGCGTTGATGATATTCAATAGAACCGATAATCAATCACATCACGCCGCAATCACCGAGGGCAGGCTATACAAGACAAACCACCAATCAACTTAATACATTCAACCGATCTGTCATCGACCATACATTAACCCCTAATGTATCTTAATTATAATTCATTGATTCCCTGCACACACACGTCACATGCATTACATATTATTTGTTGAATTCAATCGCCATAAATATAACAGTCATGTATTTGTTGATAAATATATTAATACCAATAGATGTATAAGATACGAATGCGCATAAAAAAAACGAATCAATTTGTACCACAGGACTAAAAAACCATTCTTAATAGATCAACATTTTAAAAATTGATATTGTTTCTAAGCCTAAACATTGAGTTAAAATCCCAGCTAATTTTAACATAATATGAACTACAGAAGAAGAGGAAACTAAAGCCTTTATATCTATCTGAAAAAAACATATCAATCTATGCGTGTAATCTTATGTATAAATGTTCCTATGAGTGTGCTTATCTATGTTGCGATATAAACAGGTGCATCGAAAAATAATGGCACATTTAAAAAAATTAGATCACCGAAACCCTTCATGTTAAACGTGTAATTCTGTCGCTGAACGCTAGCTGGTGAACGTAAGTTTTGTTTTGGAGGTAGTGTGACCTTGCTATGCACACTAAATGCGCAGTAAGCAAAGTCGGCTACGATGGTTAAAAGTCACCAATCAGTGTACGGCGGTCGTTTCAGAGAACTTATCCAGGATAAACCGTACCTGATTAAACCTATCATTCGATGATTTAAACAATTAAAGGAAACAGGGACTGCGGAGAAAACATCAAGGCCAGGCTGACCACCAACATCAGCAGAGAACATCATACGTATCCGCCAATCTTGGACCAGGAGCCCCAAAAATGTGTTATTTTAAATGTTGGCATTATTTTTCTATGACCCTGTACATCTGTGTTTTTTATTATTTTGTATTGTAGTCACTTGAAATGTTTTTCTTCTATACATTTTTTTTTTCATTATGGTTTCGCGTTATACTCGTATGTATGCTTTAGTTTTATAATTAATATTGTTATATTGACTTGCTGACAAACTTATTTGACAGTTGCAATAAAATTATAAAAATTAAATCTTGGATGATTTCAAATCATTTCAGGGGTTTTTTTATTTGGCTATATTAATATATATATCCATTGTGTTTTAAGTAAGTAAAGATAAAAAAAAATATTAAATGATTGGCGGAGTAAGAATTCATAATGTGAATGTCAAGTAAAAAAATATTTTTTTTAATTAATTAAAATGACAATAAACTTGACAACTTTTGAAGTGGGTATCTATAATCATTACCCAGCGTGTATTATTTTATTAAATCGACACACATTTTTGAATTAATTATACAATCATTAATTTAAGCGGAAAAAAATTGCTAATGCAATGATGCAGGATTGGCAGAGGATTCAATTCAAAACCCGACCATTTTAACAGTCGCTAGACCAATTTACCTGTGCATAAAGTCTCAGAAGTAAATCAACGATCTTTAACAGAGAAAAAAATCTAAAAGTATATCTTGATTCTGTAACAAAATTTACATCGAGTGTATGACTGACATATATATCGTTATGTGGAAACTCTTCCTTTTTTATAATTTAATGAACTCGTTTCACGTTGAAGAGCCAGCATAAGGATCGAATACCTCCAGTACTATTTTCTGTATAACTTATGCTTGTGAGGGTTAGGAAAACTTTAACCATTCTTATGATCTCAAGTAGCAAGCCTCCGCCTGTGGTGAGGATCCCACAAATGTGAAAAACGCTCATAAATTTTGGTTATGTTAATGGCGGCTGTTTTGGAAAAGGGACCAGCGTACAAAAGAAACCTGCGAAAACAATAGAAAATAGGTTTTTTTATGTAAATAACTGTGTTGGCACGGTTTATGAGGAATTCTTAAACATGCAAACGGGTAGGGATATTATAATTTAGGTTAAGTCGGTTTTGCATAAATAGGAAACTATTGAAACTTTGTCGTGTGGTAAAAGTCCGGTAACTTTTGAAAATAATAAAAATCACATTTTTTTTGGTAATGCGTATTAATTGATTTAGAATGCGTAGAATATAAGCTATATTTGAAACTGTCACAAAAGAAAAAAAGGGTCGATTATTTTAGATAACCTTTGACAATTTTATTTCATTGAAGTTTATTAAAGTATTTTTTTTTTTTTAATTTTTCTTTATTCATTAAACTGCTGGTTACATATTTTGAGAATTTTACGACCACCACGCTAGGCACATGCCCGTGTTAATTATTAGTTTGTTTAAATTCAAAGTTAAGTTGTTGTAATTAGTTTTAAGTAAATCCTGATTAAGTAAGCATTGCTTACGAAACAAGCTGGTTTTTTAGACAATAAAAGTGATTAAAACAGTAATTAATTTATTTTGAATAAAATTTTATTCACGTTTTAAGAAAAATGGAAAGCCCGGCACATTCTCGAAAAACACAAGAAGTAAATAAATCTAAGTCAGTGAAGTACCTACTGAGTAATAAATGAACCAATGCCAATGAAATAAATAAATTGTTTCTCCCTTCGTGTTATTTCCCCCCCCCCCCACCCCTCACGCATTCCGCTTCCACCTTCTTCGACTTCCCCTCTCCCTCGACCCTCCCGCATACCCCTCCCCCCAGCCTTTTTTCCTGCCGCCTAAATCCATAAAATATACCCATTTTTCCAACAAATCGGGTGCCCTATTTAATTTTTTATGCAAATTTCATAATGCCAGAGCTCATCAGTATTCACAGGCATGTCACAACAATTCAAAAAAAATAATTGCAATCGGATGAAATTTTAGATAATGTACCTATAATGAATAGTATGGAAAATAATTTCATAATGCCAGGGCTCACTATCCTATAATCTCCCGGGTATGCGCACATCATACTCCCAAAGTTTCATCGCAATTGGATGAACGGTATGGCCGCGCATAAAGTACGAACAAACAAACATGATTTTTTTATATTATAGATATACATTTAAATGCAACATTAGTTCTACCATGTGTTATGTTTATTTTTAAATAGAAGTGTTCTTATCTTCTGTAGGCTCTAAATACTTTCAATAAGCGATTCGAATTTCATTATCTGCGGAAGTGTTGATACTTCTGTTTTTTATTGAATATTATGATAAATTGATCTCACTATAAATTGGCTTCTATTTTTACGGTATTTTATATTACAATTTTACGACGGATATAAAATTATTTTGAAAATGGTTTCGATATTAAATTACTTTATTGAATCCGTAAGGCAAATTTTGATGAAGAGTTTACATAATATAGAGAAATATTTGCTGACATAATGTCAACGATCGTCTCATTAACCGCAAAACATTGAATGGTTACTTTGTCAAACTCGTACAAGGGAGTTTCAACGTCTTAGTGCTTTATTGACGTTTGTTAAAACAAAGCAAAAACGCCAACTTTATAACGATTCAAATCAAAAAATCAGAGAGAACTTTTAACCAGATTCAGATATAACATAAAACTCCTTCAAAGAAAACTCTGAAAGTCTTGCCGTCACTTCTTCATACCGCTCAAAGTTGTACAGACATTTGTATGAATCATAAAAAGTGTTCGTTAAAATTTGTTCTAGTTATTTCTAAGAAAGGCTAACGGTTGACAAAATTCAGCATTTGCTTATGAAATCTGTGAGCAGCGAGGAATCAGTTACCGAGTGAAAAATTCATTGTTCTTTTTTCTTATGGTGTAGTTGGTTAACTATCAGAGGCGGATCGTGTCTGAAATTACCAGCACTGCATTTCATTTTTAAAATGTATCTCTTTTTCTATTTATTTTTAAAAAGAAAGACAAACATTACTAATAACCTGACAACATTTGAAAATCTTCTACTACCACCAGTAGTGGCTTATATTAAAAAAATTGCATTATTGATGTTGTTGTAGCCGAAAAAACCAAATATTTTCGAAATTCGGTTTTTGTATGAAGATTTTCAGGAACGCCGCCATTGACTAACACCACACAAAGCGGAAAATATTGCTTGTGGCGTGACTTCAGTCAAGGAATTTAACACACGACGGCTGGGTGAGTGGGACCCACTGGTGACAAGTGACCATTGTATGGTTCTGGATTTTTTGCTGTCTTTTCATGCATTCATTGGTAATGCAGATTCTCGGGCAGTTTTTGTAGCCTTTGTGACAAAAATTAAATTTAGGCGATGAATGAGGCATCTTACGCAAACAGTTTGAGTACACGTAGGTGTCAAAATCACTCAATAGACAAAACACACTAAAGATGCAATTCCATGTAGATTTAACTTATTGGTATTATTTTGCCTATTTAGCACGCACTCTGTCTCTCTACGTGATGTTTATCACCAACCTATTTGATCGAAATAAATATTTCATAATGATGAAACAATACTGTGTTTGAAATTAACGTCTGATTTGTCTTATTTTTGCTTCACGAAACATGTCCTCATTGCACTTCTATAAATATTTCATAATGATGAAACAATACTGTGTTTGAAATTAACGTCTGATTTGTCTTATTTTTGCTTCACGAAACATGTCCTCATTGCACTTCTTGCGTTCTACAATCTATGTCGAAAATGTTACTGTACCAGTGTTCCAGTTCATTGAAGGTACGAATTTCTAATGGAGTGGTTTTAACTGTGATTGGTGATGGGATATTAGAGATTTTGGGAGGCGGGTATCGCCGACCGGGAAATTCCCGATATATATACTCGACACCTCTGCGTATGTCACCCCCTATAGTGCTCTACGTTTGGTGGTGACTTAGCAAGGGTGGCCGGGTTCATGGAGTGAGGTTTGTGGCTGGCGGTTCGGAAGAGACTAAATTAGCGAAACGATTTGGCCTCTCCAGTAGGACTCTTTCAATCCATAGCCTTGCACCGCAGTGGAAGTCCGTCAATTGTGGGCCTACTGAACCCCAAATTCCTATTCATCCCTCGTACTCTTTTCTTTCCCAGAACTTTTATCCTCACTTTCTTTATAAGACCTTCCACGCAGATCCGCAACGTTGACATAGTCCCAGAGGAATATTATTTTCCTTAGGACCTCCTGTGTGGAGCTATTTAAAAATATATATGATAATACAGGTTCCTGACCTTCCTCTACTCCATCTCCTTTACCTTCTCCAATCTCTCTAATCTACCAACACACTTTACTCTAAGTCATAGTTTTATTGACAGATCTAGATAGCCTGGCGCTTCCCGACCCATTTTCTATGTCCCTGAATGGTAAAACCAAACACAATTGTTTTCCACTTTATGGTAACTACCAAACTTATTTTGAAAAAATATCACTGCCAATTGGTAAACCTCTCACAAAAGATGTTTTGGTGACCAAAGTAGACCTGAGAACGAATGAGTTGAATCAATATAATGTATGACATTTTGCAATTAGCATTGTTAGTTTTCTCTGTTTGAGGCAGTTTAAACTGTAAAATTGGTTCTTCTCATATTAAAGTTGCAGCAATTTATCATTATTTGTTTATCAGCCTGGTTTAATCACCTTATGTTTGTCTTGAAATAAAGCGTGCGGGGCGGTTACTGAGAACCGAATATTCGTGCTAATTAAGTGGTTATGTAATGGAAGAACTTTAGAAAATGTTTAACAACAAGCGGTAAAACACTATAAGGTACCGGACGACTTTTCTGTCTTTTACCCACCAAGGATCTGATTAAATATACTGACCAACCATTGCAATGGCTCTCTGCAGGAGTAGTCAGATCTAATGAACCGCCACACAATTCTGTCTCAGCACATACTCCTTGCCTACGCTAAGAGGAAGCTACCTAAACCCCAATAAAGTTTGAATACCCCAAATCTCTGATTTCTACAATACAATCATATTTTGAAACAAGACTTCTTTAGGGACAAAACCGAGAGTAACCCAGATCTTTTTTGGACGGAAATAACGTTTTAAACCAGAAATGACATTCGATTTATATTTCATGACATTAACTTCGTAGATATTTCAACAGTTAGTGTGATACCTAACAACGAAGAACAAAACGTCAAATCAAACTCAAACGTCAGACGTCATCCTTTTATCTTATTTAAGGAGGTTTTTGTTATATTTTGTTGATTATCATATGATTTACCTAAATATTTTAGATGAACATATTGGTTTGTCTTATTTATCTCTCCGATTCTTGTGAATTCTTGCTATTGATGTAAAAAGTGGCAGAAGTGTAACAGTAAAAATAGTGTTGTTTATAATTCTAATGGCTGAATCGCACAAAAAATTTAGAAATTCGTCTATAAATAATTATAAACAAACTATTTAATTGCCCTGATGATGGACACTGCAACGCTGTCCGAAATGTCGGCTAAAGAAGGAGGTAGCACAACACGGCATAACACCTCAAAAACAAACAACGAAAATTTATAAAGAGTTTAAAACTTATGTCGATTGCCTCTACGTCAGTGTAATCTAAGACGGACCAATTGAGGCTGAACGTTTTCAAGTATAAATTTGAACAATTGACGTAGGTGACATCTTATAAACCACACTCTAGTGGGTTTAATTTCTAGAGTTCATTATACAAATAAAACCTGTATATTTTATAATAAACCTTCTAAAGTTATATTATGTTCACAACTTCTTCACGGCATAACTTAATAACATAGCTAAAATGTCAAAGGAAAAACTGTTTCATTAAAGTGCCCCTTACAGGAAAAGTGCAATTATATTAAGCTCTACTTAGAGAAGGAGAAATGATTTTTTTTCTATTTCTGAGATGATGAAGCCTTATTGCAAATTTTCCATGATTGGTCTAATAAAGTCATGAAAACTATGAATTGAAAATCATTTAAATTAACTCATATTGTTTCCTGAAGGAATCCAAAAGAGATTCCTTTCTGAAAAACTTTTAAGATATTTGTTGGTATTTTTGAACTTCCTGTGTTGATGTGTACTCATAACATTGTTATAAGAGATACGAGGATACGATCCTGGTTTACAAGAGTTAAAGAAACTTTCAAGTAGGTATGGAATTATTTTTTTTTAGAAATTATGTCACGTTCTGTTTAAACATAGAATCAAACTAAAGTAATACTTTATTTAAGCTGCCTATGGCGCAAAGCCTTTGAAATCTTATATTGCGTATGAAATATAATATATTTTCGAAGTTCTTCCAGATCACATAAACAATTTTCTTTAAAGGTAATGTAAAAATTTGGATCAAAAGTAATGATGGGCCTTTAACGGTAAACTGACCTAGATTTAAAGTTTTGATTTAATCAAACCATTCAGTAAACATATTTTAATATAAGCATATATTTATAACTATAATAAAATAATTTAATTATAATATATATATAACTTTGTTTCTATTCTTTACATATTAACTACCAGCTATGTATTATTTAGTTCTTGTTTATTTTCAATTGTTTATTTAATTTATAAAAAAATTTACAAAATATTTTGATATCAATCTTGTGATCAGAGACGTCAATTGTCCAATGCATATCTGAAAAAAAAAGCTTTTGGCCCATTGTAAATATCTGCTGAATCTGTTCGAGATACTTTGATTGGTTTATTTGTTGTAATTTTATTAGGGGGGAACCATTAGCCTTATTATTAATGCATTATATAGCGTGCCCACTGAGCTATTGGAATACTTTTGAGTACAATTCACAGCTTTATAAACGGCCCGAGGCGAATATCCTGTTAAGAATAAAGCATTGAAAAATCGATAAATCACTCAATAGAGAAGAGGCATAAGGGGTAACTTAAAGTACGGGGCAGGAGTAGATAAAAGAGTGGGAGCGGGGGAGAGTGGAATAGAGTTGATGTTGGGGAATGGGAATCCCACGGGTAAGACAAGAGAAAGCCCGCCAAATATCCCGGTTAATTTTTCACGGCCTCCGACGGAGAAGGGGTAGAGGAGGAATGTCTGGGGAGAGAGAGATCTGAGGTGAACCACAAACCGTAATGAATCCGTAATAGAGATAGCCGCAGAAAATAAGGAGAAGTTTTTATAGTAAGATGACGTCACGATTTAGGTACTCTGATTCAGGGGTTCGCAGAATTATTTTACAAAAGCCACATTTTGTTAAAAAGAATTCGCTGTTAATGAGGAAGCCTAAGAATACCAGAGAATACCGGAAATTAGTCATTTTTAAATCAAATTCTAGACGTATTGACTCTTTTTTACAAAAAACCATAAATTGATTTTAAACTATTATTATTTTATCTGGTAAACGCATTTTTTTAATTTTGAAAAACTAAGTTTATTTTTAATATACTAAGGTTATACCATTGGTCATTGGCAGATTTGTTCAATTTTCAAACGACATATTGTATTACACAACACAAATTTCAAATCATACAACCAATAAATCAATACATAAATAATATAGTAAACGAATTTTTCAGAATTTTAATTATAGTTAAATTAAAATCATTAAAAAATAAATCCAAGAATGTGTTTTGTGATTAAAATACTTCAGTTTTTCTATTTATTTAAGGTCCTACAAACAAAAATATTTCAGATTTTTTTTACCCACTTATTTTGTTTAGACATTCTTAAAAAATCATAAATACTTATGATCGAAAAACACTTACAAGAAGTACACGATATTTAATAATTTATCATCATGCGTTTTGAGAATTTTTATTGATTACTTGAATGTAGGTATATATTAAAGCAAGTTTTGAATGAAATTAAACGAATGAAAAAATTGATACGGGGAATAGTCGATCTATCTCATCGGAACCTCCCTTTACAGTTGCAAGCATTTTTAAACTTTTATTCTCAGCCGCTGGTCAATGGCTCTTAAGTAGCATAAATAATAGAACTATGGTTTCTGGTACGATAAAAAACTAATAATGTAGAAAGCTCGATTGAAAAAAAAATTAAATGTCTATGGTTAAAAAAAAATCATCCTGACTCGTTTTGACGTTTGCGCATGCGAGAACCTTCTTTTTAATTCTATTGACTGTTCAGTGTATTTTTTAAGGCGTCCCCGACTTCTTATACTACTTAATTTAACTACAACTGACGCACTATCCAATCATCGGCTTTATATTATGTCTAAAAACTTTATAACATTAACACACGAGTATGTAACACACAAATAATTTAATCAGAATCTACGTTTGTTGCTGTTCTTGTATATGAACATAATATTTAAATGAAAGTCTTAATTTTCGAGAGAAGTCGAAGTTTTAAATGGAAATCTTAAATATCAGTGGATTTTTTTATTGATGTACAGAATTTGAATAAGACCATAGATATATGAATATTACTAGACAGGGGCAAAAATCAACTGTAGCCGAACGCAGAGGGGTGAGTTGACTGTAATGATATGTGATTCGTCAATAAATCAACCTGACAGTATATAGGCATCTCGCATTATAATATCACCATTTAGTTCTAAAAAGTAAAATCTGTTCTTTAATGAATATACCTTTTTACATGGGAGCGCGAATTGCTCGCCACGGTTTGAACAAACTTGTAAAGTCCAAATACGACAAAGAAAGGTTGGCTTGTTTTGAGAGTCGAATATTTTGTTGCCGTATTTAGTTAAGACACTTTTACAAATTATTTTTTTTTTAAATTGATAAACTAATGTTTAGGACAAGATTTTTTATGCATAGCACAAAGGGTAACAATTATTATAAGCAATAATTATTAGCCTGAAACACTCATCAATATTGAAAACTCTCCCGAGAAAAGATATGTGTCGCCGACGGGACTCGAACCCGCACCCCTCTGTTTGCCGGACAGGAGCTCTACCATTAAGCTACGGCGGGATACCTCCTACCCGCCAAATGATTCAATATATACCTAGTGTTTCATTCAACAATTATCGCTTATTATATTTTTTCACCTGCAAACAACCAACTTTATTTATATGAGAAAGGCATGTAAGTGCTAACTCTTTCTTTTCACATATCTTTTCTCGGGAGAGTTTTCAATATTGATGAGTGTTTCAGGCTAATAATTATTGCTTATAATAATTGTTACCCTTTGTGCTATGCATAAAAAATCTTGTCCTAAACATTAGTTTATCAATTTAAAAAAAAAAATAATCTATATTTGACGAGTTAAAAGTATTTTCACCAAAAAATGTAGATGTAATGTCTCGACGCCACCTAGTGAGAGAGTTAGCACTTACATGCCTTTCTCATATAAATAAAGTTGGTTGTTTGCAGGTGAAAAAATATAATAAGCGATAATTGTTGAATGAAACACTAGGTATATATTGAATCATTTGGCGGGTAGGAGGTATCCCGCCGTAGCTTAATGGTAGAGCTCCTGTCCGGCAAACAGAGGGGTGCGGGTTCGAGTCCCGTCGGCGACACATATCTTTTCTCGGGAGAGTTTTCAATATTGATGAGTGTTTCAGGCTAATAATTATTGCTTATAATAATTGTTACCCTTTGTGCTATGCATAAAAAATCTTGTCCTAAACATTAGTTTATCAATTTAAAAAAAAAATAATCTATATTTGACGAGTTAAAAGTATTTTCACCAAAAAATGTAGATGTAATGTCTCGACGCCACCTAGTGAGAGAGTTAGCACTTACATGCCTTTCTCATATAAATAAAGTTGGTTGTTTGCAGGTGAAAAAATATAATAAGCGATAATTGTTGAATGAAACACTAGGTATATATTGAATCATTTGGCGGGTAGGAGGTATCCCGCCGTAGCTTAATGGTAGAGCTCCTGTCCGGCAAACAGAGGGGTGCGGGTTCGAGTCCCGTCGGCGACACATATCTTTTCTCGGGAGAGTTTTCAATATTGATGAGTGTTTCAGGCTAATAATTATTGCTTATAATAATTGTTACCCTTTGTGCTATGCATAAAAAATCTTGTCCTAAACATTAGTTTATCAATTTAAAAAAAAAATAATCTATATTTGACGAGTTAAAAGTATTTTCACCAAAAAATGTAGATGTAATGTCTCGACGCCACCTAGTGAGAGAGTTAGCACTTACATGCCTTTCTCATATAAATAAAGTTGGTTGTTTGCAGGTGAAAAAATATAATAAGCGATAATTGTTGAATGAAACACTAGGTATATATTGAATCATTTGGCGGGTAGGAGGTATCCCGCCGTAGCTTAATGGTAGAGCTCCTGTCCGGCAAACAGAGGGGTGCGGGTTCGAGTCCCGTCGGCGACACATATCTTTTCTCGGGAGAGTTTTCAATATTGATGAGTGTTTCAGGCTAATAATTATTGCTTATAATAATTGTTACCCTTTGTGCTATGCATAAAAAATCTTGTCCTAAACATTAGTTTATCAATTTAAAAAAAAAATAATCTATATTTGACGAGTTAAAAGTATTTTCACCAAAAAATGTAGATGTAATGTCTCGACGCCACCTAGTGAGAGAGTTAGCACTTACATGCCTTTCTCATATAAATAAAGTTGGTTGTTTGCAGGTGAAAAAATATAATAAGCGATAATTGTTGAATGAAACACTAGGTATATATTGAATCATTTGGCGGGTAGGAGGTATCCCGCCGTAGCTTAATGGTAGAGCTCCTGTCCGGCAAACAGAGGGGTGCGGGTTCGAGTCCCGTCGGCGACACATATCTTTTCTCGGGAGAGTTTTCAATATTGATGAGTGTTTCAGGCTAATAATTATTGCTTATAATAATTGTTACCCTTTGTGCTATGCATAAAAAATCTTGTCCTAAACATTAGTTTATCAATTTAAAAAAAAAAATAATCTATATTTGACGAGTTAAAAGTATTTTCACCAAAAAATGTAGATGTAATGTCTCGACGCCACCTAGTGAGAGAGTTAGCACTTACATGCCTTTCTCATATAAATAAAGTTGGTTGTTTGCAGGTGAAAAAATATAATAAGCGATAATTGTTGAATGAAACACTAGGTATATATTGAATCATTTGGCGGGTAGGAGGTATCCCGCCGTAGCTTAATGGTAGAGCTCCTGTCCGGCAAACAGAGGGGTGCGGGTTCGAGTCCCGTCGGCGACACATATCTTTTCTCGGGAGAGTTTTCAATATTGATGAGTGTTTCAGGCTAATAATTATTGCTTATAATAATTGTTACCCTTTGTGCTATGCATAAAAAATCTTGTCCTAAACATTAGTTTATCAATTTAAAAAAAAAATAATCTATATTTGACGAGTTAAAAGTATTTTCACCAAAAAATGTAGATGTAATGTCTCGACGCCACCTAGTGAGAGAGTTAGCACTTACATGCCTTTCTCATATAAATAAAGTTGGTTGTTTGCAGGTGAAAAAATATAATAAGCGATAATTGTTGAATGAAACACTAGGTATATATTGAATCATTTGGCGGGTAGGAGGTATCCCGCCGTAGCTTAATGGTAGAGCTCCTGTCCGGCAAACAGAGGGGTGCGGGTTCGAGTCCCGTCGGCGACACATATCTTTTCTCGGGAGAGTTTTCAATATTGATGAGTGTTTCAGGCTAATAATTATTGCTTATAATAATTGTTACCCTTTGTGCTATGCATAAAAAATCTTGTCCTAAACATTAGTTTATCAATTTAAAAAAAAAATAATCTATATTTGACGAGTTAAAAGTATTTTCACCAAAAAATGTAGATGTAATGTCTCGACGCCACCTAGTGAGAGAGTTAGCACTTACATGCCTTTCTCATATAAATAAAGTTGGTTGTTTGCAGGTGAAAAAATATAATAAGCGATAATTGTTGAATGAAACACTAGGTATATATTGAATCATTTGGCGGGTAGGAGGTATCCCGCCGTAGCTTAATGGTAGAGCTCCTGTCCGGCAAACAGAGGGGTGCGGGTTCGAGTCCCGTCGGCGACACATATCTTTTCTCGGGAGAGTTTTCAATATTGATGAGTGTTTCAGGCTAATAATTATTGCTTATAATAATTGTTACCCTTTGTGCTATGCATAAAAAATCTTGTCCTAAACATTAGTTTATCAATTTAAAAAAAAAATAATCTATATTTGACGAGTTAAAAGTATTTTCACCAAAAAATGTAGATGTAATGTCTCGACGCCACCTAGTGAGAGAGTTAGCACTTACATGCCTTTCTCATATAAATAAAGTTGGTTGTTTGCAGGTGAAAAAATATAATAAGCGATAATTGTTGAATGAAACACTAGGTATATATTGAATCATTTGGCGGGTAGGAGGTATCCCGCCGTAGCTTAATGGTAGAGCTCCTGTCCGGCAAACAGAGGGGTGCGGGTTCGAGTCCCGTCGGCGACACATATCTTTTCTCGGGAGAGTTTTCAATATTGATGAGTGTTTCAGGCTAATAATTATTGCTTATAATAATTGTTACCCTTTGTGCTATGCATAAAAAATCTTGTCCTAAACATTAGTTTATCAATTTAAAAAAAAAAATAATCTATATTTGACGAGTTAAAAGTATTTTCACCAAAAAATGTAGATGTAATGTCTCGACGCCACCTAGTGAGAGAGTTAGCACTTACATGCCTTTCTCATATAAATAAAGTTGGTTGTTTGCAGGTGAAAAAATATAATAAGCGATAATTGTTGAATGAAACACTAGGTATATATTGAATCATTTGGCGGGTAGGAGGTATCCCGCCGTAGCTTAATGGTAGAGCTCCTGTCCGGCAAACAGAGGGGTGCGGGTTCGAGTCCCGTCGGCGACACATATCTTTTCTCGGGAGAGTTTTCAATATTGATGAGTGTTTCAGGCTAATAATTATTGCTTATAATAATTGTTACCCTTTGTGCTATGCATAAAAAATCTTGTCCTAAACATTAGTTTATCAATTTAAAAAAAAAATAATCTATATTTGACGAGTTAAAAGTATTTTCACCAAAAAATGTAGATGTAATGTCTCGACGCCACCTAGTGAGAGAGTTAGCACTTACATGCCTTTCTCATATAAATAAAGTTGGTTGTTTGCAGGTGAAAAAATATAATAAGCGATAATTGTTGAATGAAACACTAGGTATATATTGAATCATTTGGCGGGTAGGAGGTATCCCGCCGTAGCTTAATGGTAGAGCTCCTGTCCGGCAAACAGAGGGGTGCGGGTTCGAGTCCCGTCGGCGACACATATCTTTTCTCGGGAGAGTTTTCAATATTGATGAGTGTTTCAGGCTAATAATTATTGCTTATAATAATTGTTACTTTTACAAATGTTTTATAATTTACTTACCCCAGTAAACAGCGACGAGCACACGAGGAGACCAGGAATCCCGAGTTGGCAACGCTGCATGTTTCTCGATGCGATAAAACTGATCATATTATATGATGTGAGTAAGCTTAAAATGAAGACAAATAATGCCTACCTATGGAATATAATACGACAATTGGGTTTATTCTCTTTTTCACGTCTATTTTTACACCTTTTAATAGCACAAAATGTCAAGCCACCAGCCGTGTTATTTTGTAAATATTCCGATGAGAGCTCGACGCTAGTCCGCACAAGAATGATGACGTCATATTTTCTAGATTCGCGCGAAGCTACACGCCAGCCCAGCTGGCTCCAAATGGAACCGGTAAGGGGAGGGGGAAATAATACGCTTTTATCACTTAGGGCAGGTCTAGTAATATTCGTATATCTATGAATAAGACATGTTTATTTAATTATATGATTAAAATTCTCAATTCCAAAAATCATCAGTAACATTCTCGATCCCTTCAATAGGCTTATTAATTAACAAGTTTATCAAATTTTACGCGTATTCTGGATGAGGAATTGAATTAAAATGTTTTAGAAATGGGGGAGTTTTCAGTGTAAATCTCAGTTGATCTCGACTGAATGTAGTACGACAAGGCCTTGTGAGTGTGATTAATGGGTTTCAGATATGACTAGAACTAACTTTGGGACCTTGGAATCACTCTTTAAGACATGACTTAATGCGGGTCTCAGTGCCTCTCAAATTGGAATGAAACCAAAATATATAACTAATCTAATATATTAAATCGAATGTTTGTTTGTTCGTACCTTATGCGCGGCCATACCGTTCATCCGATTGCGATGAAACTTTAGGAATTTGATATGGTTATGGCGCATAACCGGAATGGTTATTGAATAGTGAGCTTAGGCATTATGAAATTTTTTCCTATACTATTCATTATAGGTACATACTATCTAAAATGTCATCCGGTTGCTTTTATTTTTTTTAAATTGTTGTGAACATGTCCGTGAATACGTCTATATATATACTGGTGAGCTCTGGCATTACGAAATTTGCATAAAAAAATTAAATAGGTGACGGGAGTTTTTGGAAAACTGGGTGTATTTAATGGTGTTAGGCGGCAGGGAAAAAAGGCTGGGGGAGGGGTATGCGGAAAGGTTGGATGGGGAATAAAAAAAAGGGGGGCTTCGCGGGAGGGGGGATGACGGAGAGGGGAAGGCGAAGAAGGTGGAAGCGACTGCATGAGGGGGGGGGAGAGCGGTAGTGGGGAGGGGAAGGGGAAGCGGGAGGGGAAGAAAAAGTGTATTCGGAAGGAGAACGGGGACGAATGGGAAATGACACAAAAAGAGAAACAATTTATTTATTTAATTGTCATTTCAACGCACATCAGCTGGTTAGCTTAACAGCTAGTATATTTTAAAATTCTCGACTCGCATCGTAAAACGTTTTTTCAGAACTTTTCTACACTTTCTTTAATAAATAAATAATGCCTTGATACTCAAGTTTTGGCATCACTGGCGTGTAGGCAAAATAAATAGTTTTATTTCTGCTTCAGCTAGAAACTTATCCATCGAAGATTCGGCTATACGCCAGCTTCTTAGCGTCCGATAAGGCTGTCTGAAAGGATTTACACGAATTTGTCAGAGTACACCTACCAGCTTCTAGTATCTAAGAATGTAGGATATTATTTTTAAACTTGTTAACCTTTAGCCAGAGCGTAAAGATTTTTTTTAATATTAGGTATTGGTCACATCAAGTGAAAATCCCTATGGCCGAAATCCTTAGGACCAAAATACCGAAATCAAAATCTCTAAGAACCAAAGTTCTGCGTATCATGTGAAAATCTCAAAAACACAGTCCTGAAACCGTAATGCCTAGTGATCAAAGAATAGGTAGCATATTAATAATTATAAGTCCGCAAAACCGATTGCCGTTATTATTAAACATTTACATAGTTTTTTTAGCTTAAAAGTAAACCAAATTCCCAGCGAACCATATCTAAATTCATTTTCCGGTTTAATAGTGTGGTATAAAATCTCTTAACTAACAGCCACATAAAAAAAAGATTTTGCCTTCCAGGATAGTAATATATATATGTATCGTGAAATATGATTGAACAAAGTAGTTGTCTAAGCAATAGGCGACTCTTTTACTTAGACAGTATGACTCAATTTTTTTTTCTTCATATTTTATAATGTATACCAACATAATATCATTTATTGATTTTTATGTAAATTTAATGTTGCCTATTTATAAGGGTTCAGCATACAAAGAAAAGGTTAGACATTTTATTTTTAACAACAATTCTGAAAAGATATTTAATAAAAAAGACAAACACGAAAAATGTAAACAAAATAAATACTATACCAAGATTGTTTTTTTAATAAAATACTTTTTTTTTATGAAATAAGTAGGTAATATAAAACGCTTTGTTTTTCAAAAAAGGTGGGTTATTTTCGAGGAATACGATATATTATTATCTATCCTTTTTAGGTTAGGAATGAAATTTGATCTGTAGGCGAGAGAGTTTGCTTTTCGTAGTCCCTGGGGTGATATAAATCGAGTATCGTGTTAAGCCGAATTAACATTCGTTATTTGGCTGCCCAACCTTTCAGGGCAGTGGTCATCAAGTTTTGGTGCTGATAGCGTTTATTTTTTCAAAGGTTTGTACTTTGATTTAATTACAATTATTTTTAAATAAATTTTTGGTAATTCTTATTTACAATTGGATGGGATTTACAAAGAAAAAAAGACAGGTGCCATTGATGCTTGTGTAGCAAAGTACTGAGAAGCCATTTAGTTTTTATATTTTTGTACACTGGTAATATCACTCGGTTGGCAACAATGTCAAGAGCGAACTTTTTCGCAGTAATTCATTCTCGCTTCAAATCTTCCGGCTGTCACCTGCTTTACTATACTCCTTCTCGCATTTTCTGAACATAATTAATTGTCCCACCATTGTGTTTTCCATAATATAAAAAAGTGAATCTTTCTTAAATTACCTACTGAATATTCTCATTAAACTCCCGTGACATTTTTTGAAGCTGTTAATTTGGTAAGATTAATACGCGTAACCTAAACTTGTAACATTAACATAATATTAAACTTTCTTGTTTTATAACTCTTTTATTATCATTTGAATTATTTTAATCAAAATAATTCAAATGATAATATTAAGTGGAACGTCTGCAAAACCTGTTTCGTAAAACATTTAATTTTTGATTTAACGTCAAAATGCCATCAAAATAAAACAACGATAATTTTTTTTAAGCGTACTGTAATATCTAGTATGCTCAAATACTATTGTAATTATTTTTTTTATTAAATGCAGGCCAATGAAGAATGAAATTTTCCGTGATTCTATAGACTATAGACAACTTAAGTAATCTCTAAAATAATCATAAAATTGTAAAAGTTTGGTAAATAGTAATTTTATTTAAATTAAATGAAAACAAGTCACTTTGTATACACAACTTACATATTCAATCAAAATTATCAACACGTTTCGAAACCAGTGGTTTCTTCGTCAGGATAAACTGAATTTAATGATTATTTAAGAAGATAATTTACGTATTTAAAAAAATATTTTAACCTACCCACTTTATAAATATGATTATTTCATATAGAAAAAAAATTGAATGTTTATTGTTTCGTAACAAAATTGTATTAGTATTGTTTATATTTCATTTTTTAACCTCACTAGGACAAACCTCTGTTGAGTTTAATAATGTTACAAAATAATAAAAATAACCATTGAAAGAACAATGTTGTTACATTAATGTGTCGTATAAATAATGGCTTCCTACTAAGCAGAAAGAAGCCAATACATTATATTTTAATAAAACATGTTATAACATATTAAAAAAGCAATTGATAGGTTTATGTAAACAATAAATTAGATGAGTAAAATTTTCATTAGAACATAAAATTGTGTTTTATAATTTAAATTTTCTACCCAAAAACTCTTTTTTTAACAATGTTTTATTTTAAAATGTTATTAATCATCATGTTGACGTATTATAAAGTTTAATACAAAATGCTGTAGATGTGCTAACCAAGCGTTGCTAAGTAACTTGAATATGTTGTTCGGGAAGAATTTGTATATGTTTATATTTTATTTATTTGATTTACAAAAAGAAAGAAGTATAAAAAGAAATACAATAAATTATCAAGTGGGGTACTCCACTATATGCATTCCAATGAAAAAATAATATTATTCAATGTGTTAATTTCTGTGCATAAAGTCATGAACAACCAAGTGCCAAATTATAATGAAATTGTTTTTGACAGAGATGTACAAAATTACGAAACCAGAAATGTAAATAGAATTAGATTGCCACAGAAATCAAAATCACAGAACTGCCTAATGTACAGAGGACTAAAGATGTATGATGAAATGCCCGAAAGTATGAAGAATGAAGGACGGATGAATGTATTTAAAAATAAATGTTATTTTTGTTGTAAAAATATTTAAAGTTACAAATTGAAATATTATCTTATATGTATTAGTTTAAATTCAAATTTTGTAAATTAACTCAATAAACAATATATAAAAAAAATACATTGATATTGTGTTAAATGAAAAGAAGTAAGCAATAAAAATGTTTTACATACCTAAATATGGATGTATAATGGTAAACTAGTGGATTATCATAAAATATGTACCCGATAAATGTGTTTTCAGAAGAAAATCGAGTAATTGAATGTTGGCCCTCCGGCATACTTAATACAGTATGCAGTTGGTTTAGGAAAAATGCGGTTTATCTACTTACACTTAATATAACGAAATGTTCCAAAGGGAGGTGCAGAGAGGTTGTTTCGAAGAATAACAAGATTATAAAGCATATTTTTATTCAAATGCAGTACAAAAAATTGAAACTGACAATAAATTCGTTTGATATCCATAAAAAATTATTATAAGGTATTTTTGATGTCAATTTCAGTATTTGTTTGGACGATTCCGATAGCGATTATGGTTAAGGGTTGCTGGAATTGTAGAAGAGGTGGATTACGCTGTCTTTCGGGAAATTTATGTTAATTTCCTTTCATCCCCCCGTGTATTGCTAAAATGTTTTATCGGAGTCGGGAGCAGGAGCAGGGGGCAGGTAAATCTGTGTATATCTGGCATTCTCCCAGTCTGGATAATTTATCAAGTTGCCAGGATACTTGAAGTTTATTCTAAAATCTAAATCTTCCCTTCCTTAAAACATAAAGGATGAAGCAGTGAAATTAAACATCGTACATAAAACTAATTTAAATATTATTAAAAAAGAAGATACCGCTAATAAATCTAAATAAAACATGAAATAGAACACGATACCGAAAAATAAAAAGGTAATTTAAAAAAATAAAAAAATTGTAAAATTGAAAATTTTGACTGAATATATATATTCAGTCAAAATATATATATATATATATATATATATAGTAGAAAAAGTTAATTGATGTCCCAATAAAATCGTATATATTTATCCTATATTAATAATAAATTTGGTATAAGTTACTAATACATTTGTTCGAACTAATATTCATTTAAAAAGTATTGGAATAATTAGTTGATGATAATATTGTTAATTTTGTATTTCAAGTATCAAATCGGTAAAAATGACGTGAAATTAATAGGTCTTAATCACCGAGTAGGTTAATTCGATTCCCAGTTGCGACCATTACTGTTTTTTTCTGTTTTTTTTTTTTTTAATTTGTTAGTATTATATTCTTCTTTAATGACACTCGTATATTATTATCTATAGTATATCTTCTTTAATGACACCCATAATAAATAAATAGAATAAACACATTGAATTGGCTTCAGCCGTGTTTGATGCTGGATCAGAATATCTAGTAAATAAATATCTCCAACCTTCCTCTTCACACCTTATTTTCCTTTACCTTTAGCTTTACAACATACAACGGGGAATGCCACAGTCCCGCTGACTCTATACTGTAGGAAGCAGTAGGGACACTTGAGCAGAATTTATATATTTATTTATACAAGTAGGCGCAAAAGTCATCACCCTAACGTAAGATGCCATAATTTTTGCAAATAGCGACAAATGTCAGTTCTGCTTTGATATTTGTAAAGTAAATAAAATACAAGTTAATAAGACAAGAATAGCTACACCCCTCAAGAATTTGGAAAAAATGTTTTTTGTTTGACACCGGCCAGTGAAAATCAACCAAACTCTCGTTTGGTGAGTTGCACTGGCCGGCAAGATCGCACAATTTAACCGTTTCAGTCTTTTTAGGGTTTCTTAATCACGAGTCCATATTAAAAACAAAGAATAATAATAAAAAAAAAAATAATTTAAAAAAAAATTGTCAACCAGCCTCGGACTCTTGAAGCCCTCAAAGAGAATATCTGTCAAGAATGCGAGAACCTATCACCGGAGGGGTGATGGAAAATGCCATTAATCGGGCCTGTATGGTCACAATTCTGGCGGCGGCCACTTAGGCGATATCATTTTTTCGACTAAATGAAAAAAAAATTAAGACATAAAAAATTGATTGACATCGGCGTTTGCGTCACCCTGTATTTTAACCCAAATACTTTCAATATTTTTTTTAGTTCTTTCATCAAATACATCAGAAATCTTTTTCCGAAATTACAAATCTCAAACCGGAAAATAGGTTTATTATTCTATCTTTGGCGTCTGTTCTGAAACCTATAATTCTTCAATCTCGACTCTGCTTGAAATAATTATGAAGTGTTCGAAGTTTTATAGAAGATTTTTTGTTATGATTAATAGACTCCTAACTCAGCTTATAAAATCTTTGGTATAAGACAAGACATTGATTACTGATAAAATCGACAGATATGATAATATAAAGTAACTTTATACTTGAGTCTGCCTACTTGATATTAAGATTGATTAATAAATTGGCACTAATGAAATTAAGATATCAAACGTTTTTGAAGTTTTGAACATTTTTTTTTTGATTTTTTGAGGAATTTTGTGGGTGATCCATAAATAATCATATCTTTTTTTAGGTAGCAAAAAATACGATTCGAGGTATTTTTATACATAGGTACTGTTATGCAAACGAAGAAATATTAAATAAATTTAAAAAAAATACTTTGTTTTAAGTCACATTATTTTTATAACATCTACCGGTTTCGGTACCTCCGTACCATCATCAGGACTGTTACAAAAATAATGTCTAAAAATACATTATATATAATACATTCTTTCCTTTTTTTTTCTTCACTTTTTATTTACTTAGAAATAAATAAATCAGTAAATTCAAAGGAAGAAATCATTAATAATCAACTAAATTTAACCTTCAGTCCAATTTTAAGTATCTTCCCCATGTCTTCACTTATCCCACATTCCCCTCCTCCCTCCAACAACTGACGCTCTGTCCCACTCTAGTATACTGTCCCTTTCTTTCACAACATATGTGCACTTATGTATTTTTAGACATTATTTTTGTAACAGTCCTGATGATGGTACGGAGGTACCGAAACCGGTAGACGTTAAATAAAAATAAAGTGACTTAAAACAAAGTATTTTCTTTTCATTTTTTTTTTAAATATCAAGTCACAATGTGTTTGCTTCTTATGAAAAAAAATAAATATATATATTAAATATTTCTTTGTCAAAAGTTTGACACGCATAAGTAGTTACAAAATTGACACAGCTAACATTGCGTTCAAAACTCCGAGCGCTATCATTCATTTTTAGAAAAAAAGCGTACCGCCGCTTTTTTGCTGTAAATACTAAAAACTCAACACCTTTGTCGCAAAATACTACCGATTTTCCTGAAAAATAACATTGCTGTTCCCAAAAATTTCGCTAAAGGTATCGCGAATTTTCTCGTCAAAAAATCAAATCTTTGCCAAAAAATGACACTTTTAATTGGATTTTTTTTTGGTAAAGCTACTTTTTTGTTTCTTTTGATCTCATCCAAATACTAACATTTACTATTGTTGTTTAACTTTTTAGTTCAAGCAATGAATGTATAATAGTTGGGTTATAATTAAAATGTCAATGTTGTGCTATGATTAATTGTGACGTGATTTGTTTGCCGTATTTCAAAGCGGTTTCAAATTTGGCAGTTTATTCGACAATCGATAATTCGGTTGAAACTTTTTCATTCAAAACCATAGTCGATTTATTTGCCCCCAATTGACGTATCGGTCTAATTTCAAATTTATACTGTATTTTAGTCCGACGTAGACTATTTAGATATTGAAAAAACGGGTTCATAAATGCAGATGAAAATTATATTACGACACGGGTCCGTTAAGTCAACAAAAAAACCTATGTACATTTACGGCATAAGTGAATTTAATATTACATAAAGTGAAATTTTTTATTAATTTATTTATTCTTCCATCGGTTAAGCGGTTCAATAATCTTATAATTCATGGAATATAAAAACCATCATTACACAATTCTTTCTTGCAAACATAATGATAATTTTTTTTTTCTATGGGCATTTTCTTTTCAAATCACTATCGTTATGTGTGTCAGTCACTAGCGATGATTACATTACTATCTATGGTCTATTTCTAAACCATGTCTTATCCTCTTGAGACCCGAGGCTAATACAAGCATCAGAAAAAAATTGTCTTATTTTTATTTTTTTTATTTTTTTTTTATTTTATATTACAGAAACAAACAGTATGTTGGTTACAGTGATGAGACAGTTTACATATATTAAATGATATTTCATGGTGGCTTCCTATGATATGTTTCTTTGAATGTCTTATTTGTAATTACCGGGAGATGTGCGTAGTGTATATGTGCGTGAGTGTATGTGTGAGTATGTTGGTAGGTGTGAGAAGTGTATGCGCATTGAATAGTTTATATCATTGACATGTTTATATCTTATTCTACATTATAAATGTATCGGGTCACCCACAAAGTTTCAGGTCACCTACAGAGTGTCAGGTCACCTAGAAAGTGTCCCATAATAAAGAATAAACACTTCTCTTTTTCAAGGGCCCTTTATTTGTTTACACTGCAGGTCGCAGCCTAGAACAATGTAGAATTATTACTACGCTCGTACCAGTGATGTGGTTTTTCGAAGTAATATTGTGCCAAGTTTTTTTTTCTTTTAGTTTCATTTATCAATTTTCCCTCAAATTTTTCTTTTCTAGAATAAGTAGAATCCGAAATTCATTTTCATTTTAGGAAACGTGCCTATCAGAGTTATGTTTACATTTTATTGCCTTAAAAATTAATGTGATTTTTTTTAACAACAGAACTTGATCCAAAACTTGTCGTACACGCAGAAAAATGTTATTCTAAATTACGATTATTTTATTCGTAAAAACGGTTAAAAATGGGACTGAAGTTCATACGAACAAATTATCAGGGTTTCAATGTTTATTGGCAGGAACATGTAAGAATAAACATTAAATTCCTGTTAATTTGTTCGCAAGAACTTTAGTCCCATTTTTAACCGTTTTTACGAATAAAATGATCGTATTTTAGAATAATATTTTTCTCCGTGTATTCACACTGATTTGGTTACCCTTTCTATCAAGGATATTTTAAGCAGCTGCATGTGTTTCCACCTGAAGTTTTTTCTTCCCGAGGGCCCACGAAAAAAACTTTTGAACTTAAACATTTATATATTGTTGGATGTAAACCTACCGATTCAATATCTGCGGGTAATAATAGAACATTCCTGTGCTGCAGGTATAGAAAAATTCACAGTCTTCAATGTATTATATTGTTACTGGGTAGCTGCTAATAAGAAACCCATATTATGTACACACACGCAAGGAGAGGAATTGGTTCATTCCAATCGATTCAATGGATCCGTTTGTCAATATTTTTTGATAAGAAAAAGATATCAGAAATCAAATAAAGATATTTGTTTGAGTCGATGGGGCAGCGCAGACAAAGAGACTGGGAAAGTATATGAACCTTTCAAAGATTTGAAACCATAAAAAGGATTCTGATCGTTTGATATATTACTATTTATATTTGGCGGCTTTGTTGAGTAGTTTTATTTGAAATGTTAGACTGAGAAATACGATATCTTCTGACTTATTTCAAATATAGATATAAATATCTTTAATTATTATCTACTTAACGAATTCATATTTTAGGGATTGAATTAAATATTTATTATTATATTATATTTTATCATCTTGTGAATTATACGAGATTAATAGACATCATTTACGTTTTAAAATTTACTATTATGGTCAATACTAAAACGAACCATTACATTATATACGATTTCAATCAGTATATTTTACACGCTTAAAAGTTAAATCCGAAACAACGCAGAAATTCTGTTATTTTTTACTTATCACAACGATTTTATCCAATTGAGATAGTTTTATTTATCGTTATTAAGTTTAGTTTGTAGAATTCCATTTATTTTTTTTCCTTTCATATATACAATAATATTATTATTCAATTTTTAATAAAACAGTTTATTGATAAACAAATTCCGAGGTGTAATTTTTATTACGTGCGACAGCTGTTTTGCTTTCTGAAGGCATTTTTAAAGTTTAAAAAGGCCATCAGAAGGCGAAACTTGTTTATAAATATACCATTTTCATATAAATTGAAGAATAATATTATCGAATATAGAAAAAGGAAAAACATCATTAAAGATCAGATACGTTTTTAGATTTTCATGGCCAAAAGCATTTTCGTTGTTTGTTTTGGGGTGTTATGCCGTGTTGTGCTACCTCCTTCTTTAGCCGACGTTTCGGACAGCGTTGCAGTGTCCATCATCAGGGCAGATCCGGCAGATCCAACGATGTCGGTCGACGATGAAACGTCGGCTCTTAAGAAGGTAGCACAACACGGCATAACACCCCAAAAACAAACAACGAAAATCATTAAAGATGTTCAATTTCTATGTCTTCTAAAGCAATAATAAATGGTTGGATCATTTCAATATCGCCGTTTTCCCGAGAAAGGGTTCTTACGAACATTACGTATTTTTTAACATTATCAAACTAAATAATTTTGATTAACGAAGACAATATTAGCGAAACACTATCGAAAATATGAAACAGAAATATCAGAAAAAGATTTGATCACATCTGGGACTCGACGCAGTATCCAGGACTTTCGCATTGTTGGGGCACAGCTTTTTCAACTGAGCTAATATGTCCCTATTCGATTCTGTCATATTTAACTGTATCATACATCGACTGAGAACTACCAACATTATTTTTATTTTCTTAACGCATATTTTTAATATAGCAGCCAATAAAAATATGCTTTAGAAAACAATGGTAAAAAAGTCATAACACGGGTAGTTCTCAGACGATGTATAAGACTAAAAAAATAAAAGAAAACACAAATTATATAATAAAATCTATTTTCATTAAGAATGTGAAAGAATGATTGTAATATAATAATAATAATACAATAAATAAAATCTGGTGTTTAAAAATGATCGAATCGGATGGGACAAATTAGCTCAGTTGGTAAGGCTGCGCCCCGACAAGGCGATGTTCCTGGGTTCGAGTCCCAGATGTGACCGTATCTTTTTCTGATTTTTCTTTTTAAGTTTCACTAATATTGTCTTCATATTAAAATATTACAATTTAAGGATTTACTCATTAAGTTTTAAAATAAATAATTTAGTTTTAATGAAGATATTTTACTAGCTATCGAATTTTTTTGCTTATTTTAAAAATTATAATATTATACCATGATATTATAACGTGTATAGCTTTTTGATATATTTTTTCGAACCACTCCTAAAAACCAACGTGATTGGTTTTCTGGCATCGTATCGTAAATTTGGCTGGCCCTAAAATTAAATAAATGCGAATATTTTTCAAGAGACGCGTGGCTCGATAATGTAATTAAGAAGTGATGCGTATTTTTTATAATTTAGCAAAAAATTAAAGATTTCTAAAAAAACCAAGATTATAAAACTTTACCACGTGATGTATATTATTTTGCTTGTAAAGTATAATGAACAGAACTGGTTTGCTAGCAGCAGCAGTTAACATTTAGGCCTCTGTTCGCGAAGACGAATGGCCAAAGTTTTACCTAATATTCTTCATCTATTTCTCATTGAATAGTTTCCTTTCATTAGCGACTTACAAGTGCTTGCTATCCGCAGTTTTCTTATATTCCTAGTAGAAACGTTTTCAAGCATGTTCAAGTACACACGTTAAAAATATATTCCTATTTGGTGCTAGTCAAATGTTAGTACCTAACCTAATCTTTTCCGTTGATGTGTAGTGAAATATATTCCTATTGGGTGCTAGTCAAATGTTAGTACCTAACCTAATCTTTTCCGTTGATGTGTAGTTAAATATATTCCTATTGGGTGCTAGTCAAATGTTAGTACCTAACCTAATCTTTTCCGTTGATGTGTAGTTAAAAAAATGATTACAGTAAAACAAATGACAAACAAACATGTTTATGAGATTTTTTTAAAGATGTTTCAGTCATAATATGCCAAATGAGTGACAATCTATTTTTTTGATTTATTAACCGACTTAGTTAAATTTACAAAGTAATGACATGAAATTAAATAAAAATACAATAAAATGTATATATTTGTTTTAGACCACTTTCAATTTTAATTACACTCTACCGGTTTCGGAAGAACCCTTCCTTCGTCAGGAGAATGTTACTCACCCTTGATACGAAATATTGATATATTTATATTAAACATTTAGGTGCTGGAGTGGAGGTCAAAGGGGAGGGGGGTAATTGCGGGAATTCCAGCAATAACAGAGCGGTTTATTGAAAACATATCTATAATGGGACTAAACGATAAATTAATTTGGTTATTCAATATATTATTATTATTATTATTCGTTATTATTTAGGGATTTTTTAATTTCAAGTGCTACCAAGTTATTACGAACATTAAATAAAAATGTAAATAAATTATAAGAGTGGAGGATATTAAAGGCAAAGCAAATGAAAGTCATGTCAAGACATTTATAATATTTAATTAGTCAATTTATTATTTTTATATGAATACAGCGTTTATTTTTTTTGTTATATGTATACCGCACAAGAGTCCCGTCTGGAGCCAGTGAGACTATGGCATCCCCAATTGGGGTATGTTGTTAGGCTGAAGGTAGTGGGTGGGAAGTAGATGGGGAAGGGGAAGGCGGGGATGTACCCGGCTAATCAGATCTGGTCACCAAACACGGCTAAATCCCTTTCAAGCAACGTTCAATTCTGAATGGTTGTCTTACACCAGGGCGATACTGAGAGCATTTTCCATTCTGGAACGTGCCGCAAATATACTAAATATTATTTTTAATTAATTAATTGTGAAATATCACAATTAATTAATTAATTGTGAAATATCACAAATTAATCAAATAAAAATTATTTGCGCACTCCTGGTTTGAACCCGCGACCTTCGGTTTGGGAGTTAAGAGTCTTGCCTCTTGCGGCCGCCATCGATATTGGAATTATAGAAATATACAAATAAAATAAATACAATTGTTTGTATCTCTTTCTCAACGATTACTTTTAAGGTATAGTTTTAACTTTTCTAGTGAATGACACGGATGTGATAAAACCGGTAACAGATAAAATACAAGTAAAAAATATACATGTAAAATAAAACTCTTCAAAACAAAAAAAATATACTAAAAAAAGTTTCCTCAACAAGACAAATGGTGGGAGATCGCTTTAAAACATCATTTTTCAAACTACGTTTGTGAGTGCACTACAATAGCAGTAATGTTGAAATACATCACCGGTAATAAATTTTTACACCCTCACAACACATAATATAAAGTAAGGATATTATACCTACAAAATGCGGAGAACTCGAGTTTAATGTTTGTTAAGAAATCATTAACGAAAGTTAGTATCAGAGGTACCTTTCAATAATTTCGGGGGCAAAGTTTTCCACTCACTTCCTTCTCATAAAAGAAACGAACAAAGTTGTGTTTGATTTATTTCCTTTCTCTAACGATACTACATTGTGTCTTCGTCTTTTGAGTTGAAAGTTTTACGCGAAAAATTATGTGTTCTTTATTTAATTTAGTTTTCATTTATATCAAGTTTGTTTGGAAAGTTGCCGGAAAAAGGTTTTAAGATTTTAAAAGGAATTATCAGCATCAATTGTATTGCGGAGATGCGCTGAAGAAATATCTCCGATTTTGACAAAGCTTTTCAAAATGTCCCTGAATTCTGGCTCTGTCCCTCTAGTTGGAAAAAAGCTGTTATCCATGCTATTCCCGAGCTACTACCGCCACATAACGACCACATCAGTCCGATCCAAGGTGTTCGAACGTGTGATCAACGAAAAACTGCCTACGTATCTCGAGAGGAACAAAATTATCAATGATTGTCAATATGGATTCCGGCTTCTTCTCGCGTATGTGACGCATGTTTGGGGGTGGTGCCTGGAACGTTTCGGTCAGACTCAAACGGTTGCACTAGACATTTCCAAGGCCTTCGACCAGGTTTGGCACCGAGGACTTGTCAACAAACTGCCTTCTTACGGACTTTCTGTATCTTTGTGTACGTGGATTGCCGACTTTTTGAGGGAGAGGTCGATTCAGACGGTTGCTGACGGTTTCACCTCTTCCTCGCATTCGATAAACGCTGGCGTGCCAGAGGGATCGGTTCTGTCCCCGACTTCGTTTTTTGTGTACATCAATGACCTTTTGACATATTCACTAATGCATTGTTACGCAGATGACAGTACAGTCCACGATAGCTTTTGGATTGACAAACCCCCTAAGGGTGCACAAATTCCAAAGGCTCGAAGGGATTTGAAGCAAAGAATAAACGCTTACCTCGAGAGTGTTTTCTCTTGGTGTAAGAATAATCTCGTGGAATTTAATGTTTCAAAGACACAATCATGTCTGATTAGGTCTAAAAGGGATCGAAATGACAATCTGGTCTCCTTCAATGGTAGCATTCTTCCGAACAGGCTCTCCATTGACTTGCTCGGTGTAACTCTATGGGTGGGTTTTTTCATTTACCTTTACTTTTAGCAGTGCAGTTTGCAGTTACTTTAGCAGTACAGTTGACATTTACGGTAAAATGAGTTTTTTCATTACCCCAACTGCTAAAGTAAAGGTAAACAGGGATGACAGCATGATAACTAATCTAATTCCCACATTTTCGTATTGGGAACTGTTCATATATTTTTTTCATGTGGCAACTCACACATTAAATGTCAAACATTCTATTATTTCTATGCGCATTGCGTTGTCTATTGTTGCATCGTCTATATGATGGTCTTGTGTATGACGTTTGAAAATTTAACCATTTTGTGAAATTTCACATTATTTTCCAACATTTTAGCGTCACTTCTAGCCATTGATATGAAAATTTCGTTGAGTGGCCTTTGACACATTCAAATATATTTTGATCACTGTACTTTTGTGTGTATTTGCAATACCTCCAAATAATCTTGGCATGTTTGACAGCATTATTCCTATCAGAGGACAAATCTAGCTTCATTTTATTTATGTCATGTCATTTGAATAAATATTTGTAATTATACTTCATCAACCATAACTTATAAGTCTACATATTTGCAATTGATGTAGTCAAAAGTCGAGCAGTTTATTTATTAACGCAAAATCGGCATATGAAAGTCGCGACACGTCGTGACGTATAATTAATTACAGGTTTATAGTCAGAAGTTGACGAACTGTCACTTGTCGCAAACGTAATGATGATAATGATAATATAATAGCAAATACCGTAAAACAGATAGCAAGAAAATAACCTCTCATCTCTGAACTGTCAATAAAGTGTCATTGACAACGGCGGCCATTTTGGTTACCTTTACTTTAGCATTTTACAGCACCATTGCTGGCCTGTAACATTCTAGGTAAAAGTAAACGGTAAATGTCAAATGAAAAAACTCATTTCTATGACTTTTACCATGAACTTTTACAATTAGCATTGCAATTAGCATTCTCGGTAAATGAAAAAACCCACCCTAAGTGACTAGTTCAGATAGGGAGGCTCCATCGAAGCCAGAGTTAAGTTAGCCTCTCAGAAACTGGGCGTACTGTACAGGGCCCGCAGATACTTTAATAGTACACAACTGCTAACCCTGCACAAATCGCAAGTGCGCCCCACGGTTGAATTTGGCAGCCACCTCTGGTCTGGAGCCCCAAAGTACCTGAAAAACACTCTCGACTCTGTGCAGAAAGGGGCAGTCCCTGTTTGGTAGATTCTCAGGTCTTAACAAACGGGTTGTAATCTTTAGAGCACAGGCGTCAGTCGGGTGGGAATGCTATCCTTGTTCTACCGGTACTTCAATGGAAAATACTCCGATGAACTGGCGTCATTGATCCTCTCAGCACCGGGGCGACAAACGCGCGCGCAACCTATGTACATGGTTGACATTTGTAAGATGAGAAAGGGATGCTTCTACGACTCGTACTTGAGTTCAACAGCTCGGCTCTGGAACGATTTTCCGGCCTCTGTGTTTCCTCCTTCCTACAACTTGGGTCTCTTCAAGACCCACGTTCACTCCTTCCTCACCTCAAAAATACCCTCTACGCAGCATCTCCAAAGATGTCATAGGCCCTGAGGGAAAATTATTTTTTTCAGGGCCTCCTGTGTGGAGTTAGTATAAAAATTTAAAAAATCAATAATTTGACATCGTTGGATTTCAGTACTTTGTGAAAGTGCTGACAGCCTTTGTGAAATCTGTCTCTATACTCAGCTGCCTGTAATTTTTTTATCAAAAAGGTATTCTCTTTTGCCTCAATATGGACCATTAGCAATATGCAGACAACACTTTCCCTTTTGTAATGTACCAAAGTGCTTCAAAATACATTAATCTACAGGTAGATTCCGCTTACTTGAATCGAAATCTTTAAAAAATTAAATTTTTTAAAAAAGTACGTGAAACGTCGCACAGAATTATAATAATACAAATTTGCATGTATGTAAAAAAATGCACTTTAATGTATTTTTTGGTTAATAAATAATAAAAAAAATATATAAAAAAAAAATATATATAGCGTGGATTTACTAGATGATCATTTGTGGAACAGTGTGTGAAAGGGTTAAGTTTTTCCTGTGGGGAAAATTTAACCCGGACATAAAGTCTGGTGTATATATTCCTGTTCTTTTTTGATAAATTATCAAACATAGTAATTTAGGATGTCGGTTCATGTGTGAGAAATTATTCAATAAATCCAAAGATCTATTTATTTGCAAAATTGGAACTGATGAGTATTTAATCATTTCATATAAGCGATGAAGTGGGTATCAATATTATGTTCATTATTTAAATAACTAATAAAAATACTTCTTTTTATTAAATCTGTAATTTTCTATTTACATTTTACAGATCTCAATCTACATAATGATTTTTAAGGTTTACTAACGGTATTATGATCATTATAGTCAATGATCGTGAGACAAATATTTAATACATACTTTAAGCCTTACAAATCTATCGATTATAATATCTCGTGATTTTTCACGGATCTGCGCTAGTAAATATATAAATCATTAAATTCCATGCATGACATTTATTTTTCTTATTATTTTTACTACTGGGAGCGCAGCATTTAAAACTATGTTAAATAATGGCTTCCTTAGACATGGAAAAATAATTATTTTTGCAATTGATACACTAAGATTCGGAAACCACTCAATGTCAGATATTATTTGTCGTCCTTGCAAGTTGACAGTATGTTTCGCTGTTACGGGCTTACGGCTGTATCTCCAAGGTTAAGCCTCGGCTGTCCGGGTTAAGCTCACTCAGTGTCAGGCTTAGAGGCCTCTGGGGCGGAAAGCGAACCCCTGAGTCTGAAGTGACGGGGTGTGTTGAGACCCCTGCTTTGATGGGCGGACTTGGGGCCCACGTCTCGGACCCTGAACCCATAACGTGTTTAAGATAAACGTCAATCATTTAGACCGAATCTCAGAATGTATGTAATTTTCATTCAATATATGTGCTGGAATAATGCGGCTCGTGATTTCCTTGCAACTTTTTGACGTAATTCATCTATGTCTTCCACTAGACTCAGAAATTATTAAACGCTTGTCCTCAATCAATAATCTACTAAATATTAACTTAACAGAATAGAAGGGGAATGAAAATTACTTTCTTCAAACTTCGCGAAATCAAAACAATAAATTAAAACAAGTAACTTTGTATTAAACCACTATTATATAATCACAATTACCAAAAATAATTGTGATTATATAATAGTGATTTAATACAAAGTTATTTGTTTTAATTTAATTGAAAATTACTTTGGTTGTCCAAGTATTAAAGATTACTTATTTTCGGGGACACGGTCTTTATTCTTTAAAATGTGGCAGCATAAGTGTATACTTAACCTATCCAAATGAAAGATGATCGATTCAGTAGCTACTGCAGTGCGACCTTTGGATTTGTTTGAGATAGACAACCCGCCGCCTGGGAGGAGCATAAAATTATTCACTTTTTCAACCAGGTAGATGTGAATAAGAAAAAAAAACTTGACCGCCCAGTTGAAGTCCGTGAGCTTAAGACGAGGAAAAATTGGCGTATTCAAATTATGTGATCATTGGGGGCCAAAAACGTTCATTGACCAGTGACTGAGAATAAAAGTTTAAAAATGCTTGGAACTGTACAGGGAAGCTCCGATGAGAAAGATCGATTATTCCCCCTATCAATTTTAAAAATAAAAAATTAAAACCGATTTATTTCATTAAAAACTTGGTTTACTATATACCTACATTCAAGTAAGCAATAAAAATGCTCAAAACGCACGATGATAAATTATATATCGTGTACTTCTTGTAAGTATTTTTTTAATTCTTCTTGTAAGTATTTCAATAATTTCTAAACAAAATAAGTGTATAAAAAAAAATTGAAATATTTTAGTTTGTAGGACCTTAAATAAATAGAAATACTGAGGTATGTTTGTCACAAAACACGTTTTCGGATTTTTTTTTTTGGGTATAACAGATTGACAAATCCTATTACAATACACATGACATATACATAACTTTACATAAATAAATGAAAATTTTACAATAATATATATTTTACATTTCTTTTTTAGAATTATTATTGAAACCTTCAAGGCTAATGTTGAAGATTTCAAGAGACCTGGAGATATTATTTATCAGCACCATATCTCTTGTCATGCAATGCTGGGACAGAACGTACGTTCTGCCATGTGTAATACAGAGCAAGTCGTGGTGGTGACGCTGGAAGTAGTTGTTCGGCACGAATAATTTGTAGCAAGCCAAGAGGTATGGGCTCTCAATGAAAGAGTTTATAATTTTAAAAGCCGTTGATGAAAGGGTCCCATTCCTTCTAGATTGGAGACCTACGTAGTGCGTTTCAGAGAGCAAATTAAATTTAATTAAATTATTGATTTTAAATTAACTAAAATTAAAATTCTGAAAAGTGTGTTTACTAGATTATGAATTGATTTATTTTGATGTATATTTACATGATTTGAAATTTGGTTGTTTAATAGAATCTATCGTTTGAAAATAACCTTAGTATATTAAAAATTAATTTAGTTTTTCAAAATTTTAAAACTGCGTGTACCAGATTTTTTGTTTTGTAAAAGAGTGGCAATACGTCTAGAAATTGATTTAAAAGGGACTAATTTATTGATAAAACCTCTATTGATAGACTGTGCTACATAGATACCCTAAGCCACTCAAATTAGTAGGTTGGTTGGCTGCCGTGTCCTGCCTCAAAAGCTGGCTGGTCGATACGGAAGTAAGGCAGGAATGAGTGCACCCTTCTTAGTGAACATCGTGAAGGTACTGAAGAAACTTGGAAGTTGCAGAAGTAAGTTGCTGTAAGCAATATTGTGGCAATCCCTCAGCTTGTTCCACTACGCTATTGTGTCCAAAGTTCAGGTAGGTTATGAGGCAGTGCAGTACCTACGTGTGACTATGTAATAAATTTTGAAGGTATGTATTACGAATACCGTTCCCATTATCCACAATGAAAGGAGCAAATCTGAATATTTCTAAATTATTTTGTGTAATCTTTCAGTTTTTCAAAAATCAAAGTAGTTTTCAATTTTGTTTCTTTGTTTACAGTAAAAAGCTCAAGCTATTGTTTGAACATATAAAAAACAATTACCTTTAAAGATGTCGTAGTAAATTGATGCACCTCGTCATTATGTTTTGTAAGTTTAATTATAAAAATTAATAAAACAAACATTTAGCTTAAGAGCCATTGACCAGTGGCTGAGAATAAAAGTTTAAAAACGCGTGCAACTGTACCAGAAGGTTCCGATGAGAAAGATCGATTATTCCCCGTATCAACTTTTTTAAATAAAAAAATTATATCGATTTATTTCATTCAAAACTTGCTATAATATATACCTACATTCAACTAAGCAATAAAAATGCTCAAAACGCACGATGATAAATTATTAAATATGGTGTGCTTCTTGTAATTATTTATAATTTTTTTATAATGTCCAAACAAAATAAGTGTGTAAAATTTTTTTTTAATTTTATAGATTTTAAAACCTTATATAAATAATAAAAATAGTATGAAATAGAAAAACCGAGGTATTTTCGTTACAAAACACGTTCGCGGATTTATTTTTAATGAGTTTAATTTAACTAAAATTAAAATTCTTAAAAGTGTCTTTACTAGATTATGTATCGATTTATTTCGCTGTACAGTTATGTGATTTGAAATTTTTGTTGTATAATACAATATTTCGTTTGAAAATTGAACAAATCTGTCAACGACCAACGGTTTAACCTTAGTATATGAAATAGACTTGGTTTTTCAAAATTTTAAAACTGCGTGTACCAGATTAAATAACAATCTTTCAATATCAATTTATGTTTTTTTTTTTTTTAAAGAGTTAATACGACTAGAATTTTATGTAAAAATGAATAATTTCCGGTATTTTCTGGTAACACCCTCTTAAAGTTTCATTTTTCTGCCCTCGTTGAACAATATTCTTCTCCTTACACCTTATTGAGTTCTGCTACGTAAAATGCCATAAACAATAAACATCTTTGCTTCGGACACTTTTTAAACAAATGGATAAGTCCAGTACCTTTGTTTCATCTACCTTCAGCTGTACAACTGGCCAAAAGATTTACGATTTAGACTTGGCGAACTATGTATCAAAAATATATCAAATCAGATCCATTTTTGGATGCTTAGCTCCTTTAGAATCGATAAATTGCAGCTAACGTATGGTAGTTGTCCATTGCATCCCGAAAATTTTTCGCCAGCGTTTGTACAAGTGGCGAATGACCAACACCTGGAAACGAATTCCTTGAAAATTTATAATAACGTTTATTACAACGAATCCTCTACTACCGTCACCTGCAATATCTTATTATTATTTCTCTATACCTGATAAAAGTGGATATTATTTCTGGTAGACTGAATGAACTGTGCGGAGAATCAGGATCGGGTAGGGATGAGCAGATTTAGTTTAGAATAAGATAAGTTTAAAAGTAACCAAAAAAAAAATGTATGCGTAATACGCACAATAATTCCATCTACCCATCTGATGGAACTCTTTTTTTTGCTGGAAAAAATAATTTGGCAAAAATACATTTTTTACTCCAAAAATGTCAGGAATCACTGGAAGTAAGTCAAGTACGTCCCTTAACACGCTGTATATTTAACTAGTAAGCGCATATAGAAACCAACGTGCTGGGCGCTACAATAACTTTAATCGCAGCAATTTCACAAAATACACCAATTGAAGAGCTGTATGCAATGAAAACTTATGATGAAAGTTGTAGTTTTGACTTGAACGCGTCCCAAGTTTTTTTTGTTCACTTGTAGGTATATTATTAGGGTTTAAACTTGTGCGTGTCGCTCGATCTGCGTTAAAACTGGGGAAATAATATTTACACAGCGGATTACAGAAGGGATTGGATATATCAAAAGGGTGACGGGAGCATAAAAGCTTATATACGTTTAACCACTGGAGCGACAGTGCATTTAAAAACTTTTTTCTCAGATTGCTAAAGAAAATTTTTCCACCCACATTAAAAAAATCAAACCTCCGAATTTGAATATTTTTTTTTTTTTTTTTTTATTTACGCTTTAATGGGCTTTTACATGAATATTTTACATAATGATTACAGTAATTAAGTATAACAGTTTATACATTATACAAAGTATAACAGTAGGTAATTAAGTATAACTAGTAATTATTTACTTTACTCGTGAGGTAAGAAACATTATAGCAGAAAATTGAAAATAAAGTAACAAGAGTCAACCTATATAAAAAAAACTTATACAATTTAGCAAAATATATATAAATATAGAGGGTTAAATAAATAAAATAAGACCTAAAATACAACAAGGTGTTATGTATAAAAACTAGTTAGTAGGTAAAAGCATCAAATTATTTGTGTACATTATTTAAAATACAACAAAAAATAAGAATATAATTTACATGTAATGTTTAGAAAGAAAGATGTTTTAAAATAATAAAACTAATAAAAGTTAATTATTAGCAGATAGAATTGAAATTACTTGCCTTTTGAAACTTGCAAGATTGTCAACACTAAATATATCTATAAGTTCACAATATTTATTCGTTAGACTATGAATTCTGGGAATTGGTGAATAAACAGAGTAATTTGTATTGAAGTTATTGTTGCATTTAAAAGTATCTTTACTGCGAGTTTGTCTGGCAGGTATATTAATGCAAATTAGTTCCAACAAATTAGGGCTGTCAATGAAAGATTTTATAATTTGAAGAAAAAAAGCAAATCAATTAAAACTCTTCTATCTGATAACTGAAGAAGTCTAGTTTCAGCTCGTAAATTATTATAATTTATACATTCAATTGGAATTTTCATTTTAAAATTGATGTACCGAAGGAATTTGTTTTGTACCTTTTCTAATAATTGAGAATGGACTTTGTAGTACGGTGACCATATGGTAGAATTGTACTCTAATCTGTTTCTAATATGGAGACATACAAACTGATTATGGTTCTATATAGCCAATGAATTCATCTATCTTTTGTCTTATCACATATTCGTAGGATTTATAAAAATAAATATTACGAAATCGTTAACTTTAAAACTTTTTTAAGAATCTATAGAATATTTGCCATATTTTGGCAGCAAATTAATCAATGGATTTCGAAATAGCGCCGTATTGTGGCAAAATGCGTTATTGCTTCCAGTTCCTCGATTGTTTATACGTGACAAACGCAGACTAGAATGCAGAAACTTATAACTTTAAAATTAATACACAATGTTCTGATATATGACTAATGTTAATCAATTTTTTTTACTGATTTCTGATGTCGAGGTTAAATCTTGACCACTTAACAATGTCCGATTTTGAAAATCAATATTTTCCTTAAACATATGTTAAAATAGAATACTTTACACAACAATTGTAACGTGAACATCAGAAATAATTGATAAATAGATTATTAGAATTCGTCTTTGCAAATGTTGACACCTCAGAACACGGTAAGGAAAAGTTAGAACCCAATCCATACAAAGCGACGAACTTTGTCGCACCTCGTAAAAACGATCAACTATCAAATACTAACAAAATGGCAATTGCAAAAATTTCAAAGTGATGTTGGTTACTTGTAAAATTAATTGAATATTTAAAAACTTGATGTTAGAACTTCATCATACAAGTATCTAAGGAAATAAAACACAAATGGCTCTGAACATTGGTTATAGAAATGAGGAAAATAAATAGTTTCGCACAAAAATGTCATTTAAAAAAAAATTGTCCAAAATATGTTTAATTTTATTTTTATAGTGAACACCTCACAAGAGTTCCAACTGCTCCCGTCTGGAGCCAGTGAGACTATGGCATCCCCAATTCGGGTATGTTGTGAAACTGAAGGTAAGCGGGGAAGGGAAGGAGATGGGGGAGAGGAAGGTGAGGAAGTACCTGCCTATTCTGATCTAGTCCTATTTCAAGCAACGTTTCAATTCTGAATCGTGGTCTTACACCACGGCGATACTGAGAGTATCTTCCACTCTGGAACGTGCTGCAAATATAGTATTTAATATTTTAAATTGTAATATAGCACAAATTAATCAAACAAAATACTTGCCGCAAATATATTTTATATTATTTTTATTTAATTAATTGTAAAATACACAAATTAATCAAATAAAATTTATTTGCGCACGCTGGGTTTGAACCCGCGACCTTCGGAATGGGAGTCCAAAGCCTTGTCCCTGGACTACGCCGGCTGTTATTTATTTATTGTTTAAAATATTTACAGAGTGGAAATTATTACATAAATGAAATTGCCATTTGGGATGTGCATAGATATTAACACTCATCTAATAACAGCATACGTACATCAAAGTTTATTTGTTATTAATGAAATAACAGAAATAATAAAGATCAAAATAAAATTTGGTACATCGTAAGTATACAGTTCAGAGAAAGAGAAGAAATAAAGAAAAGCATAATAAAACAATTACATATTTTTCACGGTGACGATATGGCTTTGCACTTTAAAATACTTGTCAACATTCAACCGGCTGTTATTCACTTAAAATATCTTCCATCGTTATATATATGTTTATTGCAAACACTATGCTAATTCGCCTGCACCCGTCCACCCAAATTGCCTTTCTAACTGGAGGGTCTAAAAGCCACCGTTAAGTGTATTCATCTCTCCGGGTGTTACCGTTAATTCCAGGTTTGTAACGATGGCAACCCTGCGATAAAGCGGCGGGAAGCCATGTGTCACGTGACGCACCGGAAACCGTCGCAGCCTCTCTCCTTGTTCCCGCCAAACCGGAAATGAACGTAATATCGCCGAATTCTCCCGCTTTATTATCCAGCGGGTGTTATTATTTGCCCCCGAGGAATATGGCGTACATTCTTAACAATCGTTTGGTTCATTATTGGATATTTTGTGGTTATTTTTATTATTAGAACACCCTCAATAGAGAATCCTCGAAATGGAAGTTTTATCCACTTTAAAATATATTTCTTAACATTTGATCCGTTTAACTTTTTATTATGATTTTAAGGGAAGACTCCGGGTTATGCATAATCTGACAACAATTCGTCCTACTACCGTCATTATAAGCGAGATGTGATGATGCAGGACTTAGCTAGGACAGGAATTGAACCCTCGACGTCTACGCCAGCACATATATTTTTCAACAACGTTTTAATAGTACAAATATGACATATACTTTTTACACCAACTGCTTACAACCATTATGAGCTAGTGAGACTATGGCATCCCCACATGTTTGTGCGGATACATCCCCAATGGTTGTGCGGATAAAATAAGTAAAAGGATAAAAAGGGAAGGAAATAAACTGGGGTAAATAAAATTGGGTAAGTACCCGGCTATTCAGATCTGGTCGCCAAATCCGGCAATAGCCGTTTTAAGCAATGTTTCAATTCTTAATGGGGTCTACGCCAATGCAATGCTGAAAGCATCTTCCACTCTCGTATCTTATATATCTTTCTGCTGCAAATATACTATTAATTATTTTAAATGATTTAATTGTGTGCTTTTTCCCATTCAGCTATTGCCACCTTTATTAAATATAAGTTTATAAATATGACGGTTTTGTAATCTCTTATTATTTTGTGTCTTGTTCATTTTCATATTTTAATTTAGATTATTAGTGTTATCTTCTTCTTCAATAATAAATTATTACATTGATGGGAATAACTTTCAAATTTTCTAAAAAGAGAGTTTTTCTTATAAAAATTAAATATTCATTTAGACTTTTATAAAAAGTCAATAGGTGTTCAAATATCAATGTGTGTATATATAAAAAAAGGTTTAAGTGTACTTGTAAAGTTTTTCTCAACACTTGAACAAGTTTCTATTTTAAATTTTGAGGTCACCTTTTCACATTTGGAATCACGATTATAAAATTGATCATGCACAGAGGTCACAGATTTTTTTGTTCTCAAAGGGTAGCCAACGATCATTTTACTAATTATTGGAAGTTTTGTGAGAACTCACATTATTTGCAAAACCTCAACAGGATATTTCCGCTGTAGCTTTGCCAAGTTGGCAATTTCTAGGTTTTTTTTAAAGAGCTGGAACGAGTTTCCATTTAAACTTTTGAGTTCACCTTTCCATGCTGGAACCTAATAACAGAGTTGATTTTCCTAGTTTCTACCCAAGTTCGGTTTCATCTACAGTTTAAATTAGTTATTTAGAAAGCAATCACTTTAAACATGAATAGACCAAGAGTCTAACCTTGAATGAATCGTTAGTTTATTAATGGTATGTCTGTCACCAACTGGTTAAGCTTTAGCTTAACTTTAAAACAGTTGTTTTATTAACTCATGACAACTAATATAATGTACATTTTATTTTGAGCCTAAAACTGGCTATAAAAAACTTGTATTTATATTATAAAGCACGGCAGTCTCAAACAAATCTAATTATGAAATTTTAAAGAAAGTTCTTCAAATTGATTTCCCAAAATTCGTAAATTATTTTCTTCTGAAAGGATGTTTGAACTCCTGTCAAAATTACGATAAATTCAAATTTATTTATTTATGCTAGGTTTTTACAGACGTTCGCACTTACGTGAGAACAATTCAATTATAAAAACACAGTTATTGTGCAAATAGGGACATACAATTCAACAATACTTCTTTGATGTTCCTTTCAAAATGTTTGTTATATTGTATCACATTTAGTGCTTTACAAACAGTCTTTATGATATATGATAGTATTAGGAATATTTTTATCATTAACCAATAAAATTCTAGTTTAAGACTGTCTTGTTAATTATTTACCACTGCTGCGTATTATTTTCTCATTCTTGTGGTTTTCTTTTCTTTTTTATCATTTTTATCTTGAACATTATTTAATGATGTGAAAATGTATCAGTTTTATGTAGGTACACAGTTGAATTTCATATTATCTCTCCTACATGCTTTATGGTACTAGCAGACATGCTCATTAGAAGCATGCCCCATGGCTATTTTTTAATTTTTCTTTTTCTGCCACTTCATGTTTTCTTTAATAAACTATTTTTTTCTGTTTAATATATATATATTTAATGCGGAAACTTCGCTGGTTTACGCAACCGTGTAATAATGTAATTACTTTTAAATATGTTAAACTGTTTGTTTCCCTAATAAACTAAAATAAGAAATTAAGATTAAATCACAAAAAATAAATAAATAACAATATATGGAATATAAACAGTTCTGAACAAATGCACATACTTACTTTTAAGATACAAAAGCTGTTTTTTGTTTATATCTCCTAGGATTACATTTAAACATGAAATGGATATCTATAATAATGATAAGAAGAAGTGATAATGTACAATTAAAATTATAGCGCAAAAAAAAAAGAAAATGTGATGAAAAATATATTTTTTATGTTGACTTTAATATTATATACTATGCGTTTTTCTAAATCGACGTGCGCATTAATTTTCCTCTCATTTTTAACCTAAAAGGTACATAAATTTTACTTTAAGAGATGGCAAAAGGGTTTGGGGTGGTTTTTGATGTCCAACTTAGACGATAGACTTGTAGCGTTCCACGTACTTACGTAGCGGCGTACCTAGTAACTGAACGGCTGCACCTACCTGCTACTTCGCTAGGCAATTTAATTTCGACCACCTTCTGGAAAGAGCTCGGACCTGCCACACATTACACACAGCGCTGCGTAGCCATATCGAGAATCTTCCAGCGTGTGCACGATAATGCCTGCCGTTCTCGTACCAGGCTCGGCCCTATATAAGGGCTCGAGTGAATCAAATCCAGGAGTCGTTTTTACTCAGTCTTCGCGGCAACAAGCCGGCGGCCTAGCAACCCAACTTCGCAATCTGCGGTTCGGTCGGGAATAATATTACACGATTGTAAATACTCTTCATTTGTAAATAGTGCACAATGTAAATATTGCAAATATATATCATCATCGCATTTATTATTCCGACCAGCGAGCGGAGATATCACGACTCACCGATATCTCCTCAATCCACTGCCCTCCAAAGACTTCCTCTATTTGATCCAGTGTGCAAAAAATTCATCAAACTCGGAATTGTAGATTAGTATAAAATCGAAGCCGTACTACCCGGAAAACTACTATTTATTTTATATGCAGGGTGTTTAGACGTATCAACGATTCAGGAGATTATTTGAAGTAAAATATTTAGATGACTTTTTCTCATCTCCGGTAAGTTTTTTTGAACTAAAAAACACGTAAAAATAAGTTTTGGACAATCGGGTCAGTGGTTAGGAGGTTACTCGACTGATTAACGTAAGTCTTGACTCGACCAATAGATAAAGAATTTTTGTAATTTGAAATCGAATTATTTATTCGGTTTTTAATATCTTTTAAGCGGGGCTAAAACCATATTTAGCAACGTTTTATTTCCGTATGGTCATCTTTTGGTACTCGGGTTATCTGCTAGGTGCTGAAGTACCCAGTACTCGGTGAGCTCTGATATGCAATATGTTGCCTCACTATTTCTGTTTGTTATTACCATTTGTGTTATGTACCTACCTTTTGTGTTCATTTAACCTTGAAAAAAGACTGAACTTTTTTTTCTGTTCCAGGCTCTTGAAAAAAAGCGTATTGAAATATCCGGTCAAAGCAGGTCAAAGTCATCCAGTAAAAAATTTTGTGATATAAATATTACCCTAATTGTTTTTTTTTAATTTCAATTTGCAAGCCCTCACTAAATATTATATATTAAATATACCAAATTTACTAAATATACTAATTATACTAAATATACTGAATATACTAAATGTACTAAATATACTAAATATACTAAATGTACTAAATATACTAAACATACTAAATATACTAAATATACCAAATATACTAAATATCAAGCGCCCTTGAGGTGATTTTCTCACAAAAACGGCGCTATATAAATTATCAGAACATTATTATTATCCTAAATATACTAAAAGTACTAAATATACTGAATATACTAAGTATACTACATATACTAAATATCCTAAATATATTAAACATACTAAATATACTAAATATTATGGAACACTAAAAGTGAATAGACCGAATAACTTGAATTAAAAGCAGTTTAATTTTCCCGCAAGGAATTTATCAGAACAAATAAAAATTGTTTCGACGTTACTGAATGAAATCGAAATGTTAGGAATGCTTTAAAAAAAAAGCTTTAGTAAACGGGATATTTTGATGGAGGTACGGATTAACGGCGGGTTAATATTCATTATGACATAAGCGTTAGTTCCTTCAGCAAAATTATTAACATTATGAGTAGATTTTTTTATATTTAATATAATAACAATAAATAGTGGATTTTTTCATAATCATCTCAGTTGCAGATATTACTCGTAGGTACTAAAAGTCCAGATTACTCATGAAGAGGTTATTTATTACCAAAGTCCTACATTTACACTACAAAATGTGTCCTACAAATCAAATTCTTGACGTACTGACTATTTTTTACAAAAAACATAAATTGATTTCGGAAGATTGTTATGTTATCTGGTAAAGTAATTTTTTTTAAATTTGAAAAAGTAAATTTATTTTTAATATACTAAGGATGCCGTTTATCGTTGGCAGATTTGTCATATATTATAACGAAATATTATATTATACAACACAAATATCAAATCATATTATCATACAGTTAAATAAATTAATAAATAATGTATTAAAGACACTTTTCAGAATTTTAATTTTAGTTCAAGTAAATGACTCGAGCATTGTCTCAGTAATATTTACTTGCTTAACAAACACTCTATTTTATTTGTTTATTTATTAATTAATTTATTTAAGCGTCTGCCAATCATTTGCGCACGCAACAAGCCCGCATTTTGAATAAAGATTATTTATATATATATATATATATTTATATATTAACCATACTTAGCGAACCACTTGGGATGACTTATGGCAGAGGTGTTGTTTATCCATCAAATGGTTCCAGTGACGACGGTACCCATACCCGCCACAATTTTTTTTTTACATTACCTCCACATAGAATGCCATAAGCAAAATAATTCTACTGACGGACTATGTCTTCTGTGGTAATGCTGTGTGGAGGATCTTTTGAGGAAAGGAAGGAGATGAAGTTCTGGTAAGGAAAATGGTAAGAGAGGTAGGCAGGAATCTAAGAGCAGTATCTCCAACATTGACGGACGTAAGGTGATGTTCTCAGAGAGTCCTGCTGAAGAGGTCAAAATGTCTCCCTCAATCAGTATTTCCCGATCCGGCCCACCACGCATCTGGTGGGCAGATGCATCCACCACCAAGACCCGGTCAAACCCCATGAACCCGGACACCCCTGCTAAGTCACCAAGCGTAGCGAACCACTTGGGATGACCTATGGCACAGGTGTTGGACATCCAATAAATGGTTATCGGGCGGCAGCATTGTTTGATTAGCAGTTACAATTTTGAAAATTATTAATTCATGTTTTACAATACTCACCGACAGCCGAAACTAGTGTGTTAAAAAAATTATTTATACTCCCGGAAATGAAATCTCAGCTATGTTAAATGAATTAAAATATATTTTTTTATTGATTTATTGGGATAATGAACGTCAAGAGTAAAGCTTTTAAAAGTTCCACAGCACTACACTTTGTGATAATTTGGGGATATTAACGATGTACTGTGTATTTTTTTTACAGTGTATACCTCACAAGAGTCCCAACTGCTCCCGTCTGGAGCCAGTGAGACTATGGCATCTCCAATTGGGGTATGTTATGAGGCTGAAGGTAAGTGGGAAAGGGGAGGAGACGAGAAAGAGGAACGTGGGGAAGTTCCTGGCTATTCAGATCTAGTTGCTGCAAACCAATCCCAGGATTGAAACCAGAGATAGATAGATTCAGATCTAGTCACTAAATACTGCTAAAGCCCTTTCAAGCAACGTTTCAATTCTGAGTGGTGGTCTTACCCCAGGGCCATACTAAGAGTATCGTCCACTCTGGAACGTGCCGCAAATATACTATATATTATTAATTGTGAAATAACACAAATCAATTAAATACAATTTATTTGCGCGCGCCGGGTTCGAACCCGCGACCTTCGGAATGGAAGTCCAACGCCCTACCGCTGGACTACGCCGGCCGTCAAATGTATGGCCGTGTATGTACAACTAATAAGCAAGGTCTGTATATTACAGGTTTATTAAACAATACTACAGCACCATAATTTATATTTGTAGATGAGTATTTATCGAAAAGTGGTGAGCGAACACAAAGCTTTTCGAGAGCTATTGGATCGGCGGCAATCGGAAACAGAATGAATTAATTTTAGTGCGGTATCCGTCGCTGGATGCTAAAAAAAGGTCAATGTCCACTATTGAAAAACTAAGTACCCGGTATGAGGTAATCGCGTCGCGAATTGTTGCGTTGTTCGCTAACCACAATGATTTATATAAATATGGTAGTAATTAAAAAGTAGATAAAAAGCTTTTGAGATAGTTGGTTATAGTCTTAACATGTATTTATTTAGATTGGACTCGTTGTTATTCTACGGAACAGCCTGTCGTACGGAATAAAGTTACTGAAAGCGATGAAACTCTCAGTATTTTCTGTGTATCCCTCAAACTTTTTTAAAGTTTCAGGTCTATGGACATCTGGAAAATGTACAACAAATCTTTGGACGGGAAAAACTTTTTAAATAGCACATTGAGTAGGTTTATTTTATTTGATTTGCAACTGATTTGGATCGGAGCATTTTGCTTCAGTTGCTTCGGAAAAGGAAAAAAATAGAGAAATGCGTTTTCCAAAACAAATTAATTTTAAGTATTACATTTTTTAAAATCACGCGAAATGTTGATCATGTTAAGGTTAAGTTTGCTTGTATTAGTTAGATCTTTAGTTATTGTTTGTTAAATTAAATACCCCCTCAAGTGCCTACTCCTGAAAATTAATATTTAATTTTTCGTTAAAAATATTATTTAGATAACTAGTTTATAACTTAACATTAAATAGTGCACATCATCAAAAACCAAATTATTGTTATTATTTTTTTTTCAATTATGACAAATGTTACAATCATTACAACAACAAATATATTTATTTTGTTTATAGTAAGAATAGCCTAGGTTGTATGTATAATATACAATCTACTCTGTATATTACAACCATTCTTCAATAAAAGAAAGTTATACAAACGAATTCCAAATTAGTAAAGGATATAATGTAACGTCCTTAAAGGTCCCTGTAAGATCAATATCGACATAATACGAAAGCCTTATTTTTCCAAAATAAATACATCTGGACCGAAATATTTTAACAATGGCCAAAGATTAAAGTGGATAACTATTATTCCATTTCTTTTATCAACGCAAATAAGGGCACTGCGAGCTTTGCCAGGAATGAAACAAAAGTTTTATCTACTCCGGATTTTGTATTTTAATTGGATGGGGGCACCTCTATGGCGAAATAGCTTCAGAGTAAGTGTAACTCTACTCAATAGCAATTGCTGAAAATTGTAGTAAGATTTTAAGTGGGACCGTATTATTTTCAAGTAAAAATATAAAACTTTTTCTAAAAAAAATCTTCGTGAATTTTGAACGTGTTGAAAAATGATGGTTCTATTTTAGATATCATAGGTAGTACCGAGGCACTGTCAATATTTTATGACGGCATGAAAATTATCACATTGTTCGTGAAGTTTTTACCTTTTTGCGATTTATACTACTATTTTGGTATTTGTTTGCATAGCTATTATAACTCTGAGGTTAACTAATAAGCAACTTTATAGTAAAACTTTATAAATGTTAATGTAAAATAAAAACATGTTTTTGAACATATTATGGATTTCACAGTTGGCTCGAGAGTGAAATATATACATTGTTGATTATAATTTTAAAAAACTAATAATTATTGCCCAAAATATTTTTTCCGAAAAAAATATTGGTATAAAATAAAATAACTTTAAAAAAAACTTATAACAACTTGAAAAATAAATAAACCCTATCCAAGGCTTTCAAGACAAGATTTTTTTTAGCGTTACTTTAATCATGAGTGAGATATTTATGTACTCTTATGATGTATGTAGTGAACCCGGTATTTATATAAAATATATTATTATATCAACCAATTTTAATGAAACTTCGGATACTACTGAAAACAAAAGCAAAAGAAAATATATTAAATAAAAAAAAAACTCTAATAAAATATGCCAAGTTTGATACATTGATAAGTCAATAAAATTAATCGTTTTCCGATATCTTCTACGTTTTTAAATCCTTGGGACATCCACAGAATTCTTGGAAGCTTTCGGAGGCTTTAAAAATTAATTAGACCACACGTACAACGACTGCAAGTAGAATTATAGCAAAATAAGAAATAAGAAGAGCTTTTATGTTTCCATTTGCTTTGTAATTAACACGGTGTCACGGGTTTTACATTTGCAAAGAGATCCTGTGGACTAATTCAGAATGAATTAAAAACGGGATTTATTTCAAGAAATTCTTAATTAAATGGAATGCTGCTTTTATACCTGGATTTAAAAAAGAACTTTGAGTAATTTGTTTGTTTTTGTTCACTTTAAATAATAAAATGTTACACTTATTTTCGTAAAAGGATTATTAATTTAAAACATTTTATTTTTCTTAAGACCCTTATTTTCATTGCAGTGATTAATTACTTATTAAGGATTGTTTAATCTTTCATGTGTGACCAGTGGCTGAGAATTAAATTTCCAAAATGCTCGCAACTGTACAGGGAGGTTCCAATGAGAAAGATCGATTATTCCCCGTATCAATTTTAAAAAAATATATATATATAATATTCTTTTATATCATTCAAAACTTGCTTCAATATATACCTACATTCAAGTAAACAATAAAACTGCTCTTAACGCATGATGATAAATTATTTAATGTCGTGTACTTCTTGAAAATATTTTTTTATCTTGTATTTATGATTTTTCAAAAATATCTACACAAAATAAGTTTGTAAAAAACTTTGAAATATTTTAGTTTGTAAGACCTAATTATTTTTATTTCACTAAAATTTAAATTCTGAATAGTGTCTTTATTAGATTATGTATTGATTTATTTTACTGTGTGATTGATTATATGATTTGAAATTTATGTTGTACAATACAATATTTCGTTTGAAAATTTAACAAATCTGCCAACGACCAACGGTAAACCTCAGTATATCAAAAATTAACTTACTTTCACAAAATTTTAAAACTGCGTGTACCAGATAAAAAAACAATCTTTCAAAATTTTTATTTTTTTTTTGTAAAAAATAGTCAAAACGTCTTTGATTTAAAATGACAAATTTTCTGTATTGTCTGGTACCCTCTTAACTGAGTTAACTTTGTATGGTTATGGTTCTCATCTTTAATATTAATTTTTTTGGTAGAAAGCAAACACTTTTTTGTTTGCCATATTTAACGAAATAAATCAATTGCTTTGTTTATAACCACGATTATTATTTAAATACTGACTGTTTTCGCTTCATCGTCAGAGTACAAAATTAAACCGGTTAACATAACAACAGTTAACAATAACAATAGTTTAATTTTACACACAAAACAATTAATAATAATAATAATAATCAGCAGAGCGCCGTTTTTGTGAGAAATAACCTCAAGGGCGCTATATTATGTTTATAAACAAAAAAATAGTTGTTTCATATAATTTATATTATCGATTATATTATTATTAATTTATATTATTATTATCGATTTGGTTGAAAATTGGTATGGATCATGGCATTAGTGTTTACACGCTAGTTCACATGAATAGCGCAAATGTGGATCGTTGAACACATTTTAATATTCTTGTGAAATGTTAATCTGTATTAATTATTAGCCTATTGTGATTTAACGGATCAAAGAGATCTCTGAGTACGACGTTAAACCAATTTAATCTGAATTTTCTTTGTTTGTTTGAAGCACGACATCTGAACAAACCCGCACACATATTCTAGGTAGCCATCGCCTAGTGATAGTAGGTACACTCCGGGGTTATTCATTTACTTACTGAGTGTTGAATCGTTGCCTTCCCAGAACAATTCTAGCTTCATAAATACACCTATACATGAGAACGTTTCCTCTCGCCTAACAGCATTACGAATAATAACGTATATCCCAGCTTATGCACACAGTTTAGCGCGTGATCCCAACCAGTGGAGACGAATTAGCATGTAAATCGATTTCACTGTTGGCGGATCTCCTAATCCAAAGGCGGAGCTTTCTTCAGCCTACTGATGGAATGTTACAAACCCTCTTCAGTTTTGTCTCTTGATAAATAAATGTCTCAAATCTCAACTCTCTCTGGTTTTAATCCTGTGATTGGTTTGCAGCAATTTCCTCTATTTTTCTCTTCCATTCATCCCTGTCTTGTGCGGCTCTTTTGAAGTCTGCATATAATGAGCAGCGCATGTTCACCAGCAGGCGTCCCCTAGAGTTTGTCCCCTCAGTCATGCTTTCCATTACGGCATGCAAGAGGCCTTCTTGTCGTATTATATGGCCGATCCATCTTGCACGCCTTTCGGACAAGGTCCTAAGCAGGTGCCTTCCTCCTTCAATTCTTTGGAGAACCTCCTCATTTGTAATACTCACCATAACACGGGCATGTGCCTAGTATGGCGGCCATAAATTCCACAATTGTTATATATTTACTATTCAAACAATAAAGAAACATTAAAAAAAAAAAATGTGGTCTCTCCAGGAAATTCCTAATAGTCTTCTATAGGACCACATCTCAAAAGCCTCTAGTCTCCGTTTATCTCTTTCGGATAGGCACCATGTTTCGCAGCCGTACATCAAAATACTCCATAAGTAGGTCTTGGAATATTCTCAGTTTTAGGTCTATATTATTCGATTATATTATTTTCGACCTTTTATTGAATGCAAGCCTAGCCTGGTGTATACGGCTGTCGACCTCGCTCTTAGACCGACCGTCCCATGTTATTTTACTCCCGAGGTAGACAAACTCCTTGGTGTTCTTTAGCGGAACTCCTGACATCTCTATGCTCATCTGATGTTGCGTTCGGCCTACAGTAACTTACATATTTCTCAACTATGCAACAAAAAATCTATTTTGTGAAACAGCAGAATCCGTGGCGTGTGCTTACTTTAACTGAGCGATAAACTTTATTAGCCTCCGGACACAGGCGATAAGCTTTATTAGGCTTCGGATATAGTACAAAAACCAAAGAGAGCGACTAGGATTATTTTTGCCTGCGAGTGGTTCGCAATTCCTAGTTTTCATACCAAACCTAGTGTTTCAAACCTTTAGATAAACTTACGCGTATTATATATGATTAATAAATTTATTATTTTTAAACAATCAACCTTTTATTTTGTACCTTAGTAACAAAATCATGGTGCGTTAATATAATGGTGCAGCAAGATCGACAGGAGGTTTCGACGTCGCAACTTCCTGGAGAGTGAGATTCTGGTACAATTTATTTGAGCCAGAATCTCATCGTAATAGATATATAGATATTTACAGGTTGATATAAAGAAAGAAAAAGTTTATTTAAGAAACACGGTTTTATATATTAATTATTTTTATATTTAATAGTTAATACAATATAAACCAGTTATGTCCCATTTATAATATTAGTGTTATGGTTACAGATTAGGAAACAAGTAGATATTAAAAGTTAAAATATTACATAGTATTAGTTATTTAATTAAAACAATTTATTTAATTTCCACGGTATAAATATACCATAAACAATAATTACAAGTCACAGTTAAAAACCACAAGAAAATATTTTAAATAATTTTAAACAAAGTATAACAAATTAATTGTGGCATTTGATTGTCAAATGACATGAGTGATATGAGCAGGAGATACAAATGTATAAAAATTCTATAGTACAAATAAGGTAAACTTAGAATAAATTATTAGTGAATGAAAAGATATGATAGCAAAATCAGCTATATCTGCGTATCTATTACTAGCTGCATGCTACCTAGGTACAAGCGAGTTTTTGGAATACTCAGTCCTGGGCCCCTAGGACACTCGATTGAGAGGGATTGATAGGATAGCTTTCGGTAACTTATTATCCTTCCCTAGGACAAATGCAGATCGCTAACGTACAAACAACAGTTGTTATCAAAAATATTAAGGACACTTAGTCATTGTGCACTGTCACTTATTCGTCTGAAGTCACGCTAGGGAACGGTGAAAAGTTACTGAAAAGTAACTTCTACAAAATTCATATCCATAATATTGAAAGAATTCAAAGAAAATTTCTAAGATTTGTAAATTTAAAACTTGACATCCCTTTAGAGCACATAAATTACTTATCATTAATGAATATTTTAAATATTCCAACTTTAGAAAACAGACGAAAAATAACTGACCTAACCTTTTTATTAAAATTATTAAACTCTAAATTTGATTGCTGTGAACTCTTGCATTTAATAAATCTACATGTACCTACACGAACTACTAGACAAACATTAACATTTTATATACACACATCTCATTCTAACTATAAATTGCATTCCCCAATACAACGATTACATAGTCTTGATAACCAATATTTAAACAATATTGATGTATTTGACAATAATTTGAATTTGGCAAACTTTAAACGCCGGATGTGCGAACTATTTTTACTTAATTCATAAACTATTGTAAATACCAATTTTATACATTTTTATTAATACCTATTATTATTGATTTGTAGGATATTGTCAGGCTATCTATTTTTACTTTATTTATATTCTGTATTACCTACATTTTGTCAAATCATATTTTATCTAACCTATATTATGTGTCTTTATATTTTCTGTTACTTACCTGTATTTTATTCACTTCTAACTCTTCACTGTAATTAATCGAAACATGTATTGCTTTATGTATGTAAAAGCCCTATGGGCGTTTAAATATGAATAAATAAATAAATAAGTTAACCTAACAATCCTGATCGATCGAGTGTAGTATCGTTGCATCTTTAGAACGAGTAGCTCTGGTAGGATACCTACCAGAGCTACTGATGAGGTTAGTTTTTTTATGTTTCTTCATTCATTGTATAGTTTGTTACAATTGAGGGTTTTTCGACCACCGTGCTAGGCACATGCCCATGTTATGGTGGTCAATTTTCTATACAGTACATTAACATAATATGCAATATAAAGAATGTGAGAGAATATTAAAAAAAATATGTAAAATAATATAATATTAAAGAAATTTAAAGAATATTAAAGAAATTTAAAGAATATGAATGTAAAGGAATGTAAATTACACTAGACACTGAAATGCATTTTTATTGTTGCGTTTTCTCAAGTGGTGGCACTAGACACTGAGTACATGGAGCATGTAATGCCCAGTGAACAGTACATAGTGGTACCAAACAGTTTTAAAGTTAAATCGGGACTGTCTATATATATATATTACCATTTACAATTTTGAACATAAACAATGAGAAATAATATTTTTGATTTAGGTACAATGTAATTAATGTGATTTTAAACGTTACAAGGGCATATTGTACATATATATAAAATATTAATATCTTTAGGGCATTGGAATATAAGTTGCTCTGTCTATTTCGAGCTTAGTCTCTCAATTACGAATAAATTTATTTAATCATAATATCGTTATAATTGAAGCAAAGCTACAAGTTTATAAGCCGGTTATAATTAAAATTGTTTGTTGTTTGATAATAAGGATATTATATAAAAACTTCACATATATTTCTTAGAACCGTAATATTGATAATGCCCACGACTTTGTTCCTTATTAGATAGTTAACTAATCGCAGCTTATCGCTAATATTTTTTGTATATTAGCACATAGTTGTCTATACTTTTTCTTTATTCTTAATTGAATTAATTTTGAGTAAAATTGGTACCCTGATGAAGAAACCATTAGTTTTGAAATAAGTTGTTTTTATTAAATAGTGATAACAATTTTTTTTTCTTTCACAAGAATATACTACACGTATATTTGCGGCGCTTTGCATAATGGAAGATATTTTTAATGTTACCACAAACTTTGCTTGTATTGGCTTTAGTCATGTTTGATAACAAGAACCGAATTGCCAGGTACTTATCTACTGTTCTATTTTCAATAGCACATGGTATGCAGATGTTATAAACCAAATGGTTTCAGATGGTTGGGACATTTTGGCAGTATTGACATTTTAAAAAATAGAGTATGAATATAAATAGAAAGTACTCATCAAAGCGTGGTTTTTGAATTCACGCCCGCGTGGAGCTACAATCAATCGAAAGCTTCATGACTCGGAATACCAAATAAGCCCAAAAGATCGAATGAATATATACCAACCCACGCGCGCTCAGAGAATCTATACAAACATATTCAATCGGAACATCCGACCGAAAATAATCCTTTAGAAATCACTGTTCCCAACATTTTCAGAAAAAAATTAAGTTTTATATTAGTTTGCACTGTATTTATTTTGATATTTCGAGTGGGACTTAACTATTTATAAATTTGTTCAATAAATGTTATAGTGGAATGTGTTTTCGGTTAAAAAAAATAATTTCTTATTTCATGTGTTTGCCGAAACGATTTTTTTTTTATTTATTAATTATAATTTTTTTTTATATTATTCCCATCAATGTAATATATCATTGAAGAAGAAGATAACAATAATAATCTGTTTTTTTAAATATGAAAATGAACTAGACACAGAATAATAATAAAAGATAATGGTCACAACTGGGACTCGAACCCAGAACCCTCCCTTAACCTTACCAATAATAAAGGTAGCTGCCAATAATATGGAAAAAAAAAACATTAGTCGAAGATAATATTGTTAATTCTAAAATTTGAAATATGAAGTTGACAATTACGACAGTCCCATAATAGATCGCAGTGGCCGAAGTGGTAGACGTGTATGTCCCGGTAAGACGTAAGGTTCTGGGTTCAAGTCCCAGTTGTGACCATTATCTTTTATTATTTTTCTGTGACTTGTTCATTTTCATATTTTAAAAATTAGATTATTATTGTTATCTTCTACTTCAATGAAATATTATTTATTTATTGTATTTTTTTTAATTGTAACATGTTATTGTATAAAAGGTTGTATTTATGTCCCTGCTGACAAACTACGTAAGTAGTTTAGCGGATTTAAATGTGAATAAATATATATTTTTTTTAATTCTAATTTCTGCGATATTGGGTCTAATATTTAATACAGCTACTCTCAGTTTATCGGATTAAAAAATCTTTCAAATCGGTTCTCCCAAATATCGATCGTCAGACATCTCCGGAAAATCAAAATTTGAGTTAACTAACTAACTAACTAACTAACCATCACGCCGTTTCCTTACAGGAGTAGGCAGTGAGGACGGACTGCCAAACATCTCGGTCTTGGCACACACTCTTTGCCTCATTCACATTCATACATCGTCTCATACATACTCTTCTATTTTTCTGACTCTTGACATGGCCCGACTCAAGTATCTGATTCACTTGATCGTGCCTTGTCTTTCTCGGACGTCCCCTAATTAAAATTTGAGTTGAGTATACAATTATATGTAAAAGTGTTCCTATATATAGTAAAATACTCATTTCAGAAAAACTTTGTAGGGATTTAAGAAAAGTGTTATTTTTTGTGGATCGCTAGTAGAATATTTAAAAATGTCACACTATTGTACCGGACCTTTTATATCATATTTATCATGTAAAACACACACACGTGAAAATAATATTTTATTTATGGTGGGCATTCGAATATTGCTTTCCCCATTATCTCAAGACTTGGTATTTGGAGATGTCTGACTAATAGACTGGACGATCGATATCTCAAATTGGAAAGTATTTAGCGTTTATTTGTTTTTATTCTTGTTATTGCCGAAAAACCAAGCTCAAGAAAATCAAGAGACAAGAAGAGACAGGAAGGTTTGGTAAGCAGTGAGAAAATTTAAGAATATACAAGAAGACAAGACGAGCCAATTAGGGGCGAGATAATAAAAGAAAAGGGAAGAAGATCAATGAAGAAGCAAAAAGAGCCCAAGAGAGACGATAAGATCCCAGAAGAAACAAGAAGAAGCAGGAAGAGAAAAGAAAAGCTTTGAAGAGGCAAGAAGAGCTGAGAAGGGCCAAGAAGAGACGAGAACATCCAAGAAGAGATATGAAGATCCAAGAAAAAGGAAGGTTTTATAAAGAAGGAAAAAATAAATCATAATGCTCAATCCATTCCCTTTTTCCTGCCCATCCTAAATTTCAATATTGGCTTATTAGGTTTCCATGTATACCGGTCGTAAACTACATGTAAACTATTGCCAAGTAAACTACAACCTCCTTCCCATCCTTAGAGCACGTGTTCCAGTCCTAACAATTCAGTGCCCCCTGGTGTACCGGTCTCACCGGGACAGGAGTACTCCTAACTGGGTGGTACAAACGTATCGTATCGAAAGTCTTTTATTTTACATGAGAATGGCTTGGTCGATAATTTTGATTGAAAAATGGCAATAATTTGAATTTATCTTAATCTATTTTCTTATTAGATTAACATCATTCGAAGCCTTCACAGCAATCCGTCGCTTAACGAGAGACTGAGATTTCATTTAAGAAAATAAATATTCTAATCAAATTCATGTACTACTGTACCGCACATTAATTAATTTTGCTTTTCCCAAACACGTTCAATAAAGAACATAATTATATATTAGTATTAAAAATATACCAGGATCAAATAATTACTTTTCCATGAACATGTGTTCGCTATTATGTCCTCTGCGCGCAAACTGTATATAAATCAAAATCTTTTAACTTTAATCTCTAGTGACCTACCAGGTAAGTATAATCCTGTACATTTTCATTAAAAAAATACATGTTTATGTACAAATGTACATTTTTAGGCAACACCGCGCTAGTTGTTGTAGATGCATTGTACATATAGTTTTGTATCGCTGATAAAAGAACCGGTGGATTTGCATCCATTGTTTTAGCCATAGGTTTTTTATATTTGTCTAGTGTGTAGTTAGAAGTAAGATTGTAGAAATTATTGAAATTTGTACACCGCCCTTGAGGTGATTTTTCACAAAAACGGCGCTATACAAGTCATCAAATTATTATTATTATTATTATATAAATATGATGTTGGAAACTGTAACCTGTACCTTAGTAACCGCAGTATTTTTAGGTTGAATTCTGATACAAAAAAAAATAATACATATAAAGGTGGCCGCCGTCAATTTTATACAAAAAAAAAATATGTATGAAGACATTGAAAGTTATTTATTTATTGTCTCACATAAGAATAATGCGGATTTTAGTTTTAAAAAATCATTACACTCAAATGTCGTCCTTCTAGCCGCAAACATTCTTCCACATAAGTCCACTGACTCATGGCTACTAAACAACCCGTAACACACCCACATGAGCGTCAATAACACGAAGAAAATATTGCAATAATGATTGCGAAAAGACGCCATTTGAGTGGAATGATTTAAAAAAAATAAAATCTGCATTATTCTGGTGTGAGATAATAAATAAATAACTTTCATGGTTTTCATATTTTATTTTATTTTATTTTTTGAAGTATAAAATCTGCCGGCGGACATCCTGTATACAGATACGTTTTTAGATTTTCACGGCCAAAAGCATTTTCGTTGTTTGTTTTAGGGGTGTTATGCCGTGTTGCGCTACCTCCTTATTTAGCCGACGTTTAGGACAGCGTTGCAGTGTCCATCATCAGGGCAGATCCTGTCCGAAACGGCTAAAGAAGGAGGTAGCGCAACACGACATAACACCCCAAAAACAAACAACGAAAATGCTGTATACATTATATAATAGTCTGCACATGTATGATATTTAGAAAAAATCCCACCTTGGCAACGCCAGTTGGTGGGTATACTTCTGTTTTTTAAGACAGTTAAAATTTACTCATACATACGTTATCTTTGTAGAAGTTTAAAAAATAAAATCAGTTTCAAACTTTGCAAAATCACTTTGTGGCGTCATTTTGAATTACATTAGACAAATAACTTTGTATTAAACCACTATTATATAATCACAATTAGCAACTAAAATTGTGATTATATAATAGTGGTTTAATACAAAGTTATTTATTTAATTTAATAAAATCAGTATTTACGGAATTGCAATTGAAATGACTGTTAATAAAGATTAAGTTAATGTAAGTAAAGATTAGGATTTTTTTTATATGTATGTGGCTGTGTGTGATTAAAACAAAGAGATCTTTCAAACGTATTATCCACACATTTGAAATTGATTGTCAAAATATTACAAACTCGTACACGCTGAGGTTTGAATAATCCAGCATTAGATATAATTTAGCATACGAATGAGCCATCATTTAATTTCGGCTTGCATCATTTAGCAGAGCTCTTGCTACAAGCTCGCGGATATTCCTCTGAGCTCGGATGAGCACCAGTGTTCCGTGGAATACCAGTTAATAACCGCTGCTCCGATCGGTAGAAATAAGTTAGATTTTAGCCGAGTTCATTATCTGTTAAACATAAATCTTGTACGTTTTTGTGGCAACAAACCGAACTGCTAAAGTTGGTAATATTATTGATTGGTCATAAATGAATCTAATATTGGAGAAAGACCCTGGACGATTGCCCTCAATTCGCCGTTATATTAAGTTTGCGTCGGAAAATGAATGAGTAACCCTTCAAAGAGTCGTCTCGCCACTACCCCTGGCTACCAGATACAGATAAGGGTGGTGCCATCCATTATCCCTTAGTTGAATAGAAGTGTTATTAAATCAACCATGACATTTTCGGACATTTATACCTGCTTACTACTTGTCCCAAATTGAAACAGCGACGACACTTGACGTCATAAAAAGTAAACATTTTCTTGAAAATGTAATATATTAAAAACTTATTTTTTACATTATCTCCACACAGAAGGCCCTGAGGAAAAAAAACCCTCAGAGCCTATGTCATCTTTGCGGATGCTGTGTGGAGATATTTTTAGGGAAATAGAGGTGAGGAATTTCCGGGAAGGAAAATGGAATGAAGGGTGGGTCGGAATCTGGAGATCTATGTGTTATAATCAGCGACAGAGCCCAGTTGGAGAGGTCAAAAGGTCCCTCTCAATCAGTCCCTACCGATCCGGCCCGTTACGCAGTAGGTGGGCAAAATCATCCCTCGCCAAGACCCAGGCAAACCTCACCCCAACACCACTGTAGCATCACACCTGAATTATTGCACAAGTGAGCAATTAAACACACTTTAAGAATGGAAACATTTCAGAACAAAGGTTTATACTGTGCTGTAGCAGATACACTAGGATAAAAACCATGCAACGCCAACTCAATATCCTAAGGCGCTCCGCTCAATGAGGCAACTCAAAACTGTCAACTGGCAACTGTCTTTGTATGATAATGTGATGGCCCGCACACTACAAAATCAGTAAACAACCCGTTGTCAATGGTAACGCAAGCGGTGACTCGCGACTCGCACTGCTGATTGCCGTGGCCGCCATTGCTAGTTGCCTGCTGTCAGCTGATTGTTCTTCGTCTATGGTTAAACAAGCTTTTTGACCAATCAAGACATAGAAACCAGCCGGATTTAGTTTGGTTTTAGTTGCCTCGTCAGCGGAGCGCCTAAGTGTGTTGCAACGATTAGTTTACAATACAAAAAAATGTATTAATAAGGAAAATAACATGCAGTAATGAAACAAGTCGTGATTAAATAACCTTTTAACTTTTTGGTATCTAATACGATTAATGAATGATTATGTACATAATATACACTTTAACTGCGCTGTAAGCTATAGATTTTAACATGTTATTTTTTTAAATTGTAAATATAGGCAATCATTTTGGCTCACCAACATAAATAAATAATTTAGATTAACGCATTTTTACAAACAATTTCGGATGTTGTAAAATATTGTCTTGTTAATTGTGTATCTAAAAGCTTCCGGCTTGTAGACACAGATGGCAGTTCTAAGAGCTGTCCTTAGATTCCGCTAGATGGCAGGTAGCTAAAGGAACCAAGAGAGGGTCAAACAGAGCGTTCTGCTGAGAGAGCGTTCACTGGTACACACGGTTGAGATTCCATTTAGCCAGCTTCTAGTTAGGTCGATCAACGAGATCTACATTGTAAACCACGAAGTGTATAATAAACGCAGATAATAACATAAAGTATCTATTATTCCAGGAAGTAATCTCCATCCAAAGTATTGGAGAATCTGTTAGAGTCTGTATTAAATAACAGAACGCTACAAATAATATAATACTTCCACCCTTTTCCGATGTAGTGGTACACTTGCTTTAAACATCCCTCTATCTGACCTATCTTCCAAGCATCAGGGAATGTTGATTGTGAACTACAACCGTGAAAGACAAACACCTCGGGGCAAGTTGGGAATTAATTCGTTTCTTAATCGCTTAATTATCGCTGGAATTGTCGACGTAGGGAACACATAGATAGGTGGGTGGAGATATTTGAATGTGAGTGTGATCCTAGTGGAAAAGTGGCACTAGATGCTAGGGAAATTGCTTGATAGGAGGTGGAAGACGAGAGGAAGATGAAAGAATGTTAATAATCCATATTATGGAAAAAAAATTAATTAATAATTTATTTTCATTTTTATGATGGTCAGAGTATTGCCGCTTTGCAATAAAATCCAAATCAATTCAATTCAATTTCATTGCCGGCAAACCGGGCGTTTATTGAGGTAATATAATATTTTATAACAAGTAAGATGTTGTCTGTTCTGAGACGGGTAATAATTAGAACATTAAAAAAGATAAAAGTTTTACAAGAAAATAAACAGAATAAACAGAAAATAAACAGAAAAAAGGTAATAATTGAAGACCCCAAGGCAAGAAGTTGTTAACTTACATTGAAGGCATTCTGAGATATTTAGACTTTTGCGTTTTGCCTTATAATTTTTTACTTGAATGTCATATACAATGTACTGATCCTTCATGGTGTAGTAAACAAACCAAATTTACATTACATCTAGTAATATTAAGTAGTTTTGCAGTCTAAAAGTTAAAATAAACACGTTTTCTACAAAAAAATGTAGTTAACATGTTCATGCCATCTAGATATCTACAGGGATAGGTGAGGAAGATACAGAATTGAAAGGCATGAACATGTTATATTCTTGTTGTCTTATTTAATCAAACAAATTAAACATTTTTTTAAATATTATAAAGTAACTAAATAATAATTATTATTGAAAAGAAAAGGTAGCAGAGCATATGAGTCAAAAATTTTTTTTGAGACTGAAAAAATCCACAAAAAACCTCATCCAGGTATGGTAACAATTTTTGGATATCATTCTATGTGGCCGCATCGATTTCTTTGTTATCTCTCACTTTTGATGACAGCATTGGAAGATTCTTTTCCAGTTTTGGTGTTCTACAAGATTTAAGACTTTTTTATAATTAACGTAAGAATCACCTCCCATCCTAACTAACTAACTAACGAACACCATCACGCCGTTTCCCCGCATTAGTGAATTCGCCGGCCAAGTAAACTAGCCCCGTGTCATTGATGCTTTATTTACCTGGCAGGTTAACTAACTATCACGCCGTTTCCCCGCAGGGGTAGGTAGAGAGGACGGACCGCCAAACAACTCGGTCTTGGCACACAGTCCTTGCCTCATTCACATTCATACATCTTCTCATACATACTCTTCTATTATTCTGACTCTTGACATGGCCCGACTCAAGTATCTGATTTACTTGATCGTGCCACATCTTTCTTGGGCGTCCTCGGCTTCTTCTAACATTCACATTCGCATTATAAATTCTCTTTACACTCCTTTCTTCATTCATTCGCTCAACATGCCCAAACCATCTAAGCGTCCATTTCTTAATCTTACATATTACGCTCACATCAGCCTTGCATTATTTTAGGATCTCCACATTCCTCCCTTTCTACAGCATTCAGTCTACTTTCATCCTTTCTCTGCCAGTTCCATGCTTCACTGCCATACATCAGGGTAGGTACCAGTACTCCATTGTGGACTGCTAGCTTCGCTTCTGTGGACAACTTTTTGTTGGCTCCAACGGCGTTCAATCCTCCATTAATGGAGTTACCTGCATTCACCCTTCTTTCAATATCTCTATCAGCCTTCCAATCTCTCGTAAACATACTTCCCAAATATACAAACTCATCCACCTGCTCCAAATATGCTCATCCTAGCGTCCCGCGCTATTTCTCTTGCTCGCCCTCTAAGCCCTCTGAAACAAATTAATAAGCATTACAATAAAAAAATGCTTGACTTTTAGACAGAAAAACACTAAAACAAAAATGCTTCACCCACTTTCAAACTACTCCTAACCTCAAACTACTTTATGGACAAATTAAGATAATGTTAATGTTTTATACAGCTTACCTGATTCTGTGATCAATTGTTGACAGATTTTCACCATTTTTCACCTCTGGAACTCATTTTCAATGATTTTTAAATAAAAAACACGCACTGCAAAACTTTTGAAAACGACCAAGGTAAACGTCAAAGTGAGTGAATAACATGTTAACTACAGAAATCTCAACTAATGTAGATGGGAAGAAGTTGTTAATTACAGAATTACGGCAAGAACTTGTTATCTTTGTAGTTAACAAGTTCTTGCCCTAATTTTATCAACTTAATGTCACAGAAACACGTAGTTAACATGTTCATCACATTGATTTAAGCATGTTCTTGCCGTTTTTAAGCTCTGGCATAGTGTTCATTGGAAAGAGCGTATGCGAATTAGTTTAGAGAGCATTCTAACTCATTTTTTACGAAAATGTAAGTTAAGAACTTCTTGCCTTGGGGTCTTCAATTAGAACATTAAAAAGATAAAAACAGGAAAATAGTCAGAAAATAAACATGAAAATACAAGTTGCAATAATAATAAAATGGAAAATGGAATATTTCTTAACGTATCCGAAAACTCAATTTTTTTTTAAAAGGTGATGAAAAGCTGTTTCAAATTTTATTATTCTTAATAAACATTATAAATTTTGAAATACAAAACTTTTAAGTACAAACAAAAAAAATAAAATTTTTCACTTTCCGTTTCCGTTTAGTAATTTTTCTAACCAATAAATGGTTCCCGGGGTGGTGGTACCCATACCCGCCTCCCAAATTATATAATAATTTCATCCTCCTTCAAAAAGTTTTTAGTATTCCGTCATTGTTCTTTGAAGCCCCCGATTTGAATTTCTGTGAAACAACTGACCTTAATACTTTACCTGCGAAATAATTTAATGCTCAAATTTTACATAGACTATTAATTTTTTACACGTTTCATAACTGAGTACAGGTAATTAAATAAATTCACTTCAAAGCAGAATTCTTCTCGGGGAGCTTCCCGAAAAACTAATTCTTCACTCAGCTATTTTGTCTCGTGCTATTTATGCCGGGATAAACCCACAAAATACACCCAGCTGGGACCCCCGTCATCCTGTTTACATATCCCTTAATCTAGTCCAACCCTCGGAGTGATGGTGGGTACCTAGAAGACCCCATCACGGGGCTGCTTAAGTCATAAAGTGAAAATCGATCCTGTCGGGGTGATTTGGATACGCGGCCTTGTGAACTCAATGTAAAGATAATTTTAAAATATCTCTCAGAGAAAAAACGCTCTCCATTAAAATAATAAATATGCACTAAATTGGATTTCTCGTGAAAGAACAAAATAATTATCTTGAGTGCGATTTAGTTTAGTAAATTAAAACAAGCTTTCAGGGTGAGTATGACCATCTTTTTTTTATTTAGAGTGTTATTTTAGATTAAGTACAAATAATAGAGTTTCCACGAATAATACTTTGAAACTCAAATTTGTGTTTCTGTATTACAGTATGTTCTCTTAAAAAATTACCCAGTTGAACCACAAATAAACTATTTGTCGTTTTATTATCTCTCTCCGCAAATATAACTTTACCACTAAACCACAGTCAACATAACGACTTTAAAAATGAAATTGAAGCTTTGAGATCGACGAGAAAGATTTTTTTTTTGTTTTTTACATTAACCTCACACAGGGCCCTGAGGAAAGTAATTTACTCTAGGGCCTATGTCATTTTTGGTGATACTTTTTCTATTTAAGTGTTTGAATGGAGGGTCTATTTAAGGAAAGGAAGTACAGGAAGTTGTTCATAAAAAAATAATGAAGGTTGGTAGGAATTTAGGGGTCGGTGTCTCCAGGAGTGAGAAACATATGAATCCATCTCTTCGGCTGCAGTACAAGTCAATGGATCGAGAGAAACTAGCTGGAGAGATCAAAGGGTCTCCCTACACCGATCTGGCCTCTCTCGATCTGGCCCGCCATGCCGGACCCACCCGAATTTAAAAATTGCGAATAATAAAAAAATTAAACTGCCTACTGCTCCCGTCTGGTGCCAGTGAGACATGTTGAGAAGAGGGGAGGGGAAGGAGATGGTGGGGAGAAAGGTGTAGAAGTATCTTGCTATTCAGATCTAGTCACGAAACATGGCTAAAATTATTTTAAGCAACGTTTCAATAATTAATGTTGGTCTTACACCAGGGCGACGCCGAGAGTATCTTCCACTCCGGAACATGCCGCATTTATACCTTGTATATATAAATGTACATATAGAAAAATAAATATTTTTTTATGATTTGATTGTGAAAACATAAATCAATTAATTGAAATTTATCTGCGCACGCCAGGATTTTAAGCCATGATGTTGGGATTGCTAGTCGAGAGCCTTGCCCCTTGACAACGGAGGTCGTCATTAAAAACTGTGAAAGTTGCCCTTAAAATCGATATTTGCTATTCCTTCAGATCATAAATATATTAATTCAGTTCGGTAAATTATTTTGGCATCAAATCCAAATTAAAATTTTGTATGAAAAATCTTAATCGTGATATGTTCGTTGTATTTATTTTATACATTGTATATTTGTAGTGTAATACACTGATAAATTGACCGGTGTTTTTTTGAAATTAGCAAATTTGCCAGTGCACTGGAAATAGGTTCTAGTGTCTACTTGCTCTGCCACAAAGTGTCAGGAAGCTTTCTGCTAGAGGTTAGATACTATAAATTCCTTAACAATGCTCTTAGTTGGAGAGAAAATACAATGAATAATTTATAAGTGATTCCGCGAAATAAACATTTAAAATTTGATGCGCAAAATTAAAAATCTAAGTGAACAATAACAATGCCCTTTTGTTTAACACAATAAAGGTAAACAGTTCCGGGATTTGAATAAAATGACAATGTTTTGGACAACTCCTACTAGCACTGTACGCAGAAAATATTGTTTGTGGAATGAAGGAGGACTTTGCTTGTAGAGGAAATGAACCCACACACCATAACATTTGCCAGATTTTTTTTAAATAATAAAGACAACGATGAAAACATGGAAAGGATTAAAAATATATTTACGTTGGGGTGGGGAAATAATTTATAACTTCTAACTAATAAGCTCTACGGTTGAATCTTTTAATCGCCAGTACGGAGGATCGTTTAGAGGGTATTACCAGAGAATACCGAAAATTAGTCATTTTTTAAATCGAATTCTAGACGTATTGACTGTTTTTTAACAAAAAAACATAAATTGATTTTGAAAGATTGTTATTTTATCTGGTACACGCAGTTTTAAAATTTTGAAAAACTACGTGTATTTTAAAGATACTAATGTTATACCGTTGGTCGTTGGCAGATTTGTTCAATTTTCAATCGATAGATTTTATTAAACAACACAAATTTCAAATCACATAATCATACAACAAAATAAATCAATACATAATCTAGTCAACACAGTTTTGAGAATTGGTAATTTTAGTAAAATTGAAACCATTAAAAAATAAATCCGAGAACGTGTTTTGTGACAAAAATACCTCAATTTTTCTATTTAGGTCTTACAAACTAAAATATAAAAAAAAATTTTAAACACTTATTTTGTTTAGACATTATTGAATAATCATAAATACTTTTGATCAAAAGATACTTAATTCGTACACGATATTTAATAATTTATCATCATGCGTTTTGAGCACTTTTATTGCTTACTTAAATGTAGATATTAAAGCAAGTTTTGAATGAAATAAATCGATATTAATTTTTTTATTTACAAAAATTTGATAGGGGAATAATCGATCTTTCTCATCGCAACCTCGCTGTACAGTTGCAAGCATTTTTAAACTTTTATTCTCAGCCGCTTGTCAATCACTCTTAAGATGAATCTAAGATATTGGTTATGCACGATTTTTTTTTTTTTTTTTCCATTCTTTTTGTCCATTTTAAACTTTGTATTGAGACACAACGAGTAAACTCATTTACGCGTTCTTTACTATGCACATTATTCTGTTTGTGAACTCTTTTTCCCAACCACATAGTAACTTATAAAGTTTAAATGACGTACAAAAAAAATAATAACCGTAAACAATCTCGTTATTTCATTATAAAGCGTAATAGACATGCTCAGAATGGTTTAATGAATCACCCAAAATAACGGTACGACCCTCGCGTGAACAAAACATATTAAAACTGTTGCTAACAAGATAACTTGACTAATAACTCGCGACTCAAAATGATGTATCGTAAATACGGGTCTGTTAACGAGAATATTAATATAACGAGGCACAACGTAAGCTGGCTCAGGAAAATTGATGTGAAAAGTTTTCGAATTCCTGTCCAACAAAATGCACACATTGCCCATGTGGTGCATCCACTGCAGTTTGCCCTCGGCTATTTTCATTTTTGCATCTCTTATTGTACCTTATTTATTGCATCAGTTAAATTAAATTGTTCAGCACAAGTAGCTCTTGCAGCGTTTCAACGAAAAATGAATTGGAATTTTTAAATGTCGTTTATTAAACATTGTTCGCAGTGCATAATAAAGAAGTTAAACCGATTTCACGGAAGAAATGTGGTCAAGATATTATTTAATCAAATACAGAAGTAAAGTTACGTTTGTTTTATTCATATTTTTGTTTTTTTTTTACATTAACTCCAGACAGGTTGCCCCTAGGGAAATAATTTCTAAGGCCTATGTCATCTAAGATGCTGTGTGGTGGGTCTGTTTACGGAGAGGAAGGAGTGAAAATGGGTCTTGAATATGTTGAGCGCGCTTTTGGCGTGTTTTGCGACTATGCACCGGTGCCGAGGGGATCTTCCATTGAAATACCGGTAGAACAAGGACAGCATTCCCACCCGACGCCTGTGCTCAAAAGATTGTAATCCGTTTGTGCAAACGTTGTTTCTGCACAGAGTTGATGGTTTTTTTTTTAAAGTATTGTGAGGCTCCAAACAAGAAGTGGCTGCGAAATTCAACCGTGGGACGCACTTGCGATTTGTACAGGGTTATCAGTTGTATACTATTAAAGTATTTGCAGTCCCTCTACAGTACGCCCAGTTTTTGAGAGGCTAACTTAACTCTGACTTCGATGGAGTCCCCGTTACACCAAGCATATCAATGGAGGGTATTTTTGGAAGATTGCTTCCGTTGGAGGTTAAGTTCCGTTAAGTTAGAATTATTGATGCAATAATGTAATATTACTTTGTCAGTGGGATGACGATATGTAAAATTACCATTTTTTATCGGGTGTCTAAAACATTTTCAAATTTTTACAAATATTCACCAATAAAACAACTTCAATTACGATACGTTTTTAGATTTTCACGGCCAAAAGCATTTTTGTTGTTTGTTTTTGGGGTGTTATGCCGTGTTGTGCTACCTCCTTCTTTAGCCGACGTTTCGGACAGCGTTGCAGTGTCCATCATCAGGGCAGATCCGTCGTTGACGGAAAAAAAACAAACAAAGAAAAAAACTTCAATTACTCTTGATAATGATGAGCGTATCTTTTTTTTTTTTTTTTTTACATTAGCTCCACACAGGAGGCCCTGAGGGAAAAATTCCCTCAGGGCCTATGTCATCTTTGAAGATGCTGTGTGGAGGGTTTTTGAAGGGAAAGGAAGGAGAGGAAGTCTTGGGAAGGAAAAGGGTTTGAGGGGTGGGTAGAAATCTGGGGATAAATATGTCCAGGAGTGAAGGACGTGTGAAGCCATCCCTCCCACTGCAAGGCGATGGGTCGAGAAGGTCCGGCTGGAGAGATCAAAAGGTCTCCCTTAACCAGCCTCTCCCGATCCGGCCTGCCATGCAGATGGTCGGCAGACGCATCTGCCCCCAAGTCCAGGACAAACCTAACCCCATGAACCCTGGCACCCCTGCTAAGTCACCAAACGTAGCGAACCACTTGGGGTGACCTATGGCAGAGGTGTTGGTCGTCCAATAAATGGTTCCCGGGGCGGCGGTACCCATACCCGCCTCCCAAATTGTTCACTTAACAAATTTATTTATGTTCACAAATCTATTCACCCTCTACAACAAAGAAGATAACTAGAAGAGATTTGCGTACAAATTTCGTGATCATGGCCATCAATCGTTTTAGTACTTTAGAACAAGAGTAGTTTTATAATAATAGTTAGTCTGAATATAAATTTGACCAAAAATGATCACGGTAAAACACAGTTTTTTTGTACAGGAAATTGGAATTTTGAATACTTAATTTCTTCTCTGCTTAACACAATTAAAAAAATCTCCTGCCAATATTGAAACAAAACAACAAAAAATTAATATTTTACTTAAGATTTAACACTACTCTTTCATTACAAACTTGTGGGTGGAAGGGGAGTATACATTTACAAAAAATAATAGACCCCATAGCTTGTTTTCACGACAATATAATGATAGCAGTCAAGTCCATTAAAATAAGCTTGTTTTCAAGCTAACGCTTGTGTTTCCACAGAAATCATTATAACTCCGTTGTTTTTCTAGTTACAATCTTAAAACAAAAAGGAGAATATCTAGAATAAACCACGTTTCACATTATTGTTCAAAGTTGTCCGTACACATAACTGTATATACAAAATATATACAGTTTCACCCGCCAAATCGCATGCCTTTTTGTTAAACTTAGTTAATTTTTTATTAAATATTTTTGTATGAAATGGTAAAAAGTGAGGTGATAGAATTGTTTATTGTATATTTGTATGATAACATAAGTGGTTTTTAACGTTATCCGTGATTTTATTACCGTTTTCATGTAAAAAACATGATATGTGTGTTATTTTTACTTTTTTTTATGTTCAAATAAAAATGTTAATATTTATTTGTAATAATATAATTTGATAGCGTATTTTATTACCTTTCAAAAACAGTTTTTAGTATTCGGATACGTTTAGAAATATTTCGTTTATTGAGCTTTAAATGCAAAGTGGAAAAAACACAATTTTTCAAAAACAGAAAAACAAAATTTGGGAGGCGGGAATGGGTACCGCTGCCCCGGGAACCATTTATTGGATAACTAACACCTCTGCCACAGGTCACCCCAAGTGGTTTTCTACGTTTGGTGACTTAGCTGGGGTGCCCGGGTTCATGGGGTAAGGTTTATCTAGGTCTTGGCGGCGGATGATCTAGACACACGGAACCCCAGATTCCTACCTAACCCTTATACCTTTTTTCCTTCCCAGAACTTTCTCTCCTTCCTTTCCTAAAAAATACCCTCTATACAGCATCCAAAGATGACATAGAGCCTGAGGGAAATTATTTTTGCCTGTGTGGACCTAATGTAAAAAAAAAAAAAAATCTGTTCATTAAGATCAAAAACTTACACAAAGGCGATATACCTGAGTAGTTAACAATATGTAGGTAGTACATGAATAATTTTGAAAAGTCGTAAATTAATTTCTGTTCGAATTAAGAATTCCTAATTCCTGACCTAATTTTGAGTAAAAAATGAAAATGGATTTTCGATATACGGTCAATTTTGTGTTTTATCCAACATTAAAAAAAAATGGTAGGTATTGGACAGGTAGGGTCGGTGAGGATTTGTCACGTTACTCGGATGAGTGACCAGTGATGACGTGTGGAAGGATGTCAGAAGTCATTTGTTAAAGTGAGTCAAGTACCACCCATAAAACCATGTAAATTGTTATTTTGGTAACATCGTAATCATGATTATAAATAGAATGATATTAATTTTTTTTTTCCAGGATGCAGATTTTCTTTTGATGATTACTGTTTCTTTAAATATTTGTTGTGGATGGCTTATATAAAACACTATTTAATAATTTAAACTACAGCCTTAATGAATAACGACTTGACACCATTGACCTCATTAAGAGAGACCATAGATCACATTTTATGACAATTAATTAGTTCATCACTAGTGATGGGCAACACATGACAATAGTAATGTGACAATTACTTTGGAATATTTTTGATAGTTTTCAATAATTGTATTTTTTTATTAAGAGCGATTGTTCAGCGGCTGAGAATAAAAGTATAAAAATGCTTGCAACTGTATAGGGAGGTTCCAACGAGAAAGATTGATTATTCCCCGTATCAAATTTTTTAAATTATAAATCTAATATCGATTTATCTCATTCAAAACTTGCTTTAATATATACCTACATTCAAGTAAGCAACAAAAATGCTCTAAACGCACAATGATACTTATTAAATATCGTGTACTTCTAGCAAGTATTTTTTTATTATGATTATTTATGATTTTTCAATAATGTCTATTAAAAAATATGTGATAAAAAAATTGAAATATTTCAGTTTGGAGGACCTTAAATAAATAGAAAAAATGGGGTATTTTTGTCACAAAACACATTCTCAGATTTATTTTTTAATGATTTTAATTTAACTAAAATTAAAATTATAAAAACTGTGTTTACTAGATTATGTATCGATTTATTTTGTTGAATGATTATATGATTTGAAATTTGTGTTGTTTAATAGAATCTATCGTTTAATAAATTGAACAAATCTGCCAACGACCAACGGTATAACGTTAGTATATTAAAAATAAACTTAGTTTATCAAAATTTTAAAACTTCTTGTACGAGATAAAATAACATTCTTTGAAAAACAATTCATATTTTTTTTTTGTAACAAAGATTCAATATGTCTAGAATTTGATTTAAAAATGACTAATTCTGGTATTCTCTGGTAATACCCTCTTAATGCTTTTAATTTTTTCTGGTGATTTATTAAAGAAACATTTTCCTTTGTCAATTAAATTATTGTAATCTCTCATTAAAAGAACACTGGACGTTCTCCAATTTTGTTCAATTTTCTTTCAATATTCCCCTGTTTCCGAACAACCAAATAATATTTAAAAAAACTGTTCATCGTAGCGAAAATATTGCTTATTTCTAATTACAGTTTTGGAATATGCTTCAAGTGTTATTTAACTAATGTGTAGCCCAATAATCACACAAATAAATACTGGCAACATGTAATCATGTTTTTGGTTGATATTATTTGGATAGTTTAAAATATTATTTATCTGCACAACAGCCCGAGGCCTGTTTAATATATGATTCACCGTTTATGAAGTTGCCATATGCTATAAATTACGTGGAAGGTTTAAATTTTGAATTGCGCGCAAAAAAGCTTTGATGTAAATCATTCGTAGCTCTTCTGGAAGAAGTCTTTTCAGTGTTAATAATAATTAAGTAGGTTTACCTAGAATACGTCTCTCTAGGTGGACTTATATAAGTAAATTTGTTCGAAAACAATGTTATGCCATATGTAAACAATTTTTTTTTTTTTACATTAGTTTCATACAAGAGGAAAAAATCCCTAAGGGCCTATGTCATCTTTTAAAGAAGTTCTGTGAAGGAAAAGGGTATGAGCGGCGGGTAGGAATCTGAGGGTCAATGTGCCCAGGAGGGACGGACTTATGAATCTATCAATCTCACTGCAGTGCAAGTGATTGGTCGAGAGAGTTCGGCTGGAGAGGTCTGGGTTAGAAACTCGCCCCGTGAACCCGGGAACCCCTGATAAGTCACCGAACGTAGCGGACCACTTGAGGTTACCTATGGCAGCAATTGGTTCCGAGGCGGCGGTACTCGTACCCATTTTACCTAATTGTAAAAGTACCTAATTGAAAAATGTGTTTAAATAAATGGTTTGAATTTGACTGACATGTCTTTCGAAAATCGTTTGATGAAACTCATTGAAAGCCACTAAGCAAAAATGTGTGTAACCTATATAACTTATAAGGAAAAGTCTTATTCGAAAATAAATACATCAAAACTGTGTATAACCTATATAACTTATAAGGAAAAGTCTTATTCGAAAATAAATACATCAAAACTGTGAATAACTTATATAACTTATAAAGAAAGGTTTTATTCGAAAATAAGTACATCAAAACTGTGTATAACCTATATAAGGAAAAGTCGTATTCGAAAATAAATACATAAAAACTGTGTATAACCTGTATAACTTATAAGGATAAGTCTTATTCGAAAATAAGTACATCTAAACTCTGTATAACCTATATAACTTATTAAGAAAAGTCTTATTCGAAAATAAGTACATCAAAACTGTGTATAACCTATATAACATATAAGGAAAAGTCTTATTCGATAATAAGTACATCAGAAATGTGTTTAATCTATATAACTTATAAGGAAAAGTCTTATTCGAAAATAAGTACATAAAAACTTGTGTCGGCAATTTAGAAAAAAGTTAATTAAATAACATATATACTTATATGATGGTTTGGTGCAGGTGAAACAGTATTTGCTCCAGTATCACTGAAATCAATTTCAGTTTGTATAAGTATGGTAAGATAAGTCGTTTATATCGACCTGCTCATTTAAATTCTTTTGTTAAGTTTTTAGAGAAATTTAACATTATAATATGATGCAGCATGCAATTTACATGTAAAGCGTGACTCAGTCGTACAATTTTAATAACGCAGATCAATAAGCTTTATTTCAGTCGACTGCTAAAGAGAAATGGAACACTCGTCCAGTCCGTTCTGCACCAATGATTCTGTGTGATCCCTTTAAGCGTCCGCGGTGATCGGATTAACCGGATAGCCGTACCCACCTCTTCTTCTGCCATATCTCTCTGGTTGGGCCCGTCCCTAGAGGGTCCAGAAAACCAGACTGGACACAGAGTAATCCCTTCCATAAAATACGGATTATCCCAACGAATACCGAAGAGTTCTCAGTGGAAACGAAATATTTAATTATTTTTATTATAATATGCGACAGGCATTTTGGGCACACATTTTGTTTCAGCTAGGTTTTTTCAGTAGCCATTAAATGAAAAATGGTAAATATAATATCGGTGCAGTCGACCAGCCATTGATGAAAAAGTGTTTAAAGTGAAAATTTTGTGTGGTTGTGCGCCTGTCTCTTTTGAAGCCTGCCGAAATATGAGTTCTGATTTTATGAAATTATCAACACTTTTATTGGGATTTTTCAAGAAAACACAATGTTGTATCTAACATGTGCTATGGAGCTATAGCTGACACTACTAATCGCTACTATCAACTGATGTAACTAAGGTTTAATTTTTATGAATAAGTTTCTTCGGAAGGCGGAACAGCCGTCACACGTAATACATGTTGCATGGCAGTACTTTTAAAGTTCTCCACAAACTGTTTTTAACGCGTTTAACTTTCCCCAAATTCCTGTAGATATGTGCATAACGTTTTTAATTTCTTACTGTGCTAAAATCCAATTAGTGAAGTATATAGTATGTGACTAGATCGAAAGCATTTTATGACTGCAATGTGGTCAGTCTGATTAAATAAATTAAAAATATATAATAATAAAAAAATTATACTACCTCCAATAATAATTCCAAAGGAAATACAAGTATTTGGAATTCTCCTCCTTTATCAATTTATAATATTAAAAAAAAAATCATCTTTAAAAATTCTTTGTGTTCTCAACAGTTACAAATCACTAACCAAACCTATTTCCATTTGTGAGGACTTCAGCCTTTATCCCAGCTGAAATTATATCAAAGCTCCGTACTAAAAGCATTTAATGTTTTCCGATGAAAGGAAATAGTACCAACAAAAAGTACACGTTGATGTATTTCAAAGTATTGACATTGTGTCCTGGATCAAAGCAACGCTATTTTGCGTAAACCTTACTACATTCGTGGTCCTATTCCAGAAATGTAAATGCGCTTTTTGACATTAAACTGGGTTTGAAATTCCCATGGCTTTATCACCTTTCAATATTATATTTTTAAAACGGTGCAGAAAAATTCAATGCAATAAAATGTTCAACTCATGTTCCGAACATGAGTATTCAAGCCGATAGAGGGCACAAAAATGTCTTATTTGAAATTATTGAATATTGATAATTATTAATACGCTAACGTCTGTCTTACACACTCGATCAACGTATGAGATACAAACGGATGTGCTGCCATCTTTAATGTTCAAATAGAACTATAGAAGTTGTTAAGTTATGGGCTGGCCAGGGGAAGCCAAAATAAGTAGTTAAGTATGGGTAGTTAAGTGTAGCCCTGGTGGTCCGGGATCAGCTTTGCCTAAGGCGCGCCAATTTCCTGACTAAGGAAAATGCTGATCCGGCCAGCTGGACGTCAGTAGAGCAAGACACTCTTGTCAGGGCATAGGCAATGGTTATAACCTCTTTCTGTTTGTGTAGGGGGTTAGTAAGAAATAAAAGAGAGAAATCTTATGCAAGTGGTCGAGCCACATTTAAATTATATATTTCAGAACAATAAGAACATAAGTAAATCGGAACAACTCACCCAGCAGACCTGATACACGTACGTCTAACTATAACTAACTAAGGTCCGTATGATGACGCGAACCGAAGATGAGTTGGTGGATGGTAGGAGACTGTGGAGTAGTCTCGGCACGGTAAGCGACCCAAGGCTTCCGGCCTGGCTTCAGCAGCAAAGGAGTAATCTCGGCACGGTAAGCGGCCCAAGGCTTCCGGCCTGGCTTCAGCAGCAAAGGAGTAATCTCGGCACGGTAAGCGGCCCAAGGCTTCCGGCCTGGCTTCAGCAGCAAAGGAGTACCTCGGCACGGTAAGCGGCCCAAGGCTTCCGGCCTGGCTTCAGCAGCAAAGGAGTAATCTCGGCACGGTAAGCGGCCCAAGGCTTCCGGCCTGGCTTCTGCAGCAAAGGGCTACCTGCCCGGTGAGTGATGGTGATGGATGGCCAGGATAAAGTTGGATGTTTCCTCCCACCGCGTGGATAACCAACACTCGAGGCTTGTTAAAGTCGGCAACCCGCACATTTAATCCAAAAACTCCGGATTATTTGATCATTAAATCGATCACTCGAAACACATCTCCGTGACCCTTTGGTCAAGAAATAAAATTAAAACTCCTTTTTAAAATCAATCCAACATGTCGATCAGAACAACTGCGACGACCGTCTTGGAAACCCAAGTGTCCCCTCCACTCGGGATCCCAGACGGAAGTGAAACCTCTCACATTGTTCCTGTCCTTCCCAAAAGTCCATGTGTTGCCAGTCCCACAAAAGGCCATAGACAATTAATTTCATAATTATTAAAGTACTTAATTTAAAGGTAACTAACTTTCTTAAGTTATTTTCATAACAAAGTCATTATATTATAGTTTTCCCGCAGAAGCGGGTTTTTATCTGCTAGTTGAACATTGATCGCAAAAACTCTTCAAACGCAAAGATTCAAAGATTGGTAGTATTTGAATCTAATAATGAACTTTTTTTTTTTGCGTTGTGTGTTTTTCTCCGTGGACGGGCCCCAGGCTAACGTAAATACTGCGCTTTCACCAAATTTCCCTTTCAAAGTAGTTCACTTTTTTCTGAAATGAAGCTTACGACACGGTATCGCTTCCAAGTAAATAAGCACACACTTAACACTACAAATTCACATCGACGGATCTGCCGAATCTGCCCTGATGATGGACACTGCAACGCTGTCCGAAACGTCGGCTAAAGAAGGAGGTAGCACAACACGGCATAACACCCCAAAAAAAACAACGAAAATGCTTTTAGCCGTGAAAATCTAAAAATGTATAGAAATAATGAACTTGTTTATATGCTTTTGTTTACTCGAAATAACAAATTTGTAAGAAATATTAGACAATAGCTTTAAAATAAAAGAGGCAATACAATTTTTTTTTAGAAACTTACATAATTTTGGATAAAACAAACTTACGACACTCTAGGTCGGGTGGTTTTACAAAATTTTAACAATTAATTAAATTTCAAAGTTAATATCCAAGTTCCGCGAAAGACATATTCAATTTTGTTATCATATATTTTGTTATCATCAAGTACTGTAAAAAACGGCCATGTTGAAATAATAACAAAACTTAAATACTAAAGCTGAAATTTGGTGAGTTGTTCAAATTCTGAGAAATAATTGGATCAAAAAATTGTGAAATTGACTGGTTGTGTAAAAATGCCAGATGACTGACACCTAAAAATACGGGGGAAGAGGTGAAAAGACTTCAAGAAAGAAGATTGGGGAAAGATTAGAGGGCCCGAGGACTGAAAGCTAGTGGCTAGGGAATTGCCGATGATATCGTTTGTGGGGGAGTCTAAATTTCACCATGGGATATAACAACGGAACTGGTTTTATGAAAAATAATAATATTTTGATATTTAGTACAGCACCGTTTTTGTGAAAAATCACATCAGAGATAGTTTTCAAAACATATTACATCCTAGAATTAGAGCTAGGATTACAGCTTTAACCAATTTTTCTAAAAACGTACATTATTTATGTATTTTATAACAAACGCACAATATAAGAGGGTACAGAAACCTAATTACCTGCCAGGTCACTTCAGAAGAACACAATTAAGTAGGTATATTTAAAAAAAAAAAGATTTTAGAAGATGGTTATAATTTTGTGATTGTTCGAACTACGCAGCGTACGTAGCTCTAGTGTTAGTAGCTCATGAGATATATAAATATTCAATAGATGTCTCTAGTGTAAAGGTTTGCCCCTCCATGTTCAGAACCAAGGTGGGCCAGAAGTTTAGTTTCTAGGAACAGAGAGATTAAATGAGCATAAAATTACGGACATATAAGTCTGTAGCGAAATCCAGTCGTTATAAAGTATAAAAAAGTAAAAGTTGTGTTTACTAATTTATTGTTTTATTTTAAATTATAATTCATATCACAAAGTACCTGCTTAACACGAACAAAGTATTTTTTTGCGAAGAATGCGTTGTTTCTGCATTAATCATTTATAATTGTTAATTCACCTTTGAATGCATTGTACCACTTATATTTAATATGCTGCCATATGATTTGAAAAAATGTTACTCGACACCTAAATTTGCGCTATTGTTAAAAACATGGCTATTGGAATCAGATTTTCTGTATTGACTGACTGTACCTCTTGCACTTTAAAACTTTTTAGACGTATTCTATTATTTTTTATACTTATTTATGTTTTTTTTATGTATTTTATTAAATTGCATTTTTTTCCTACTGTATTATACTTGAGACATTTAAATTGTACAATGTTTTGTTCACACTGTTTTCCTGCAGACAAGCTACTTGCAGTAGCTTTGCAGGTAAATTGTTAACATGTAAAAAAAATCTGTTTTTCTGTAATAAAAAAATAAAAATAATATTATTTTGAGCATTTCAACTTGGTGTTGTAATTGCCAAAGGCTCTTAATTAAGATATTAAAATTGCAATGATAAACGCTTGAACTTATATCGCATATGAAATAATTTTCCGATCGTCATCATTTTGGTACCTACCTATTAAAAACTAATTTTTGACTGTGATTGAAAACATTTGATTTTACGCCGATCAACTTTGATCCTAAACTACTAGTAGTTATTTTAATATTCATTAATATACAAAATTATCCTGTTTTTATCCCAATATTATGCAAATTGTTTAAGAGGAAGTTAACCGAAACGACGCTTTACGTGTTAATGTATTATTAACCCACTATTATACTTCTCTTTGCATATTAATGTCCCCATTGTGGGCAGTTTAAAATAATATCTATAACTTTATTGTTATGTGCCTACTGAAAACCGCCTAATATCTACACTTCATAATATGAATCTATTTTTCTCGTCAGTAATGCTTTAAATGATGTGATTTTATTTAATGACTAGTTGTTACTCCTAAACAAATCTCAAGTACGCTCAATAATTGAGTTCGGTAGCCACCGCTGGGCTGGAGCCCCAAAATACTTCTGTGCAAAAGAGGAAGGTCCGTCTGATTGACAATCCGTTTTCAAGAGATCGATAGCCATCTCTAATGCACAGATGCCATGTAGGCATTCTGATGTATTTTAATGGAGCCCGCTCTAAGGATCTAGTAGCATTGATCCCCGGTGCACCGAAACGCGTGGGTAAAACTCGACGTATACAGGGGGAACACCCATTCACAGTAGTTGGCTTCATGAGAACGAATCGTTATTTTATGTGATTACCGCATAAGAGTACCAAACACTCCTAAAAGTTGAAGACAGTGTGACGATCGAATCCTCTACATACCCCATAGACATATTATGTATAGACCTGCCCTAAGTGATAAAAGCGTATTATTTCCCCCTCCTTAATACGGGTTCCATGGAACCGGCTGTGCTGGCGTATAGGTTCGCGTGAATCTAGAAAATGTGACGTTATCATTCTTGTGCGGACTAGCGTCGAGCTCTCATCGGTACATTTTACGAAATAACATGGCAAAAATGGTAACTTTTGCTATTAAAACGTGTAAAAATAGAAGTGAAAAAGAGTATAAACCCAATTGTCGTATTACATTCCATAGGTAGGCATTATTTGTCATTATTTTAAGCTTATTCACATCATGAAACATGAGCGTTACCAAGCGAAATTCCTGGTCCCGTCGTGTGCACCTTGCTGTTTACTGGGGTAAGTAAATTATGAAACATTTGTAAAAGTGTCTTAACTAAATACGGTAACAAAATATTCGATTCTCAAAACAAGCGAACCTTTCTTAGCTTTATATGTTATTTTTAATTCGCGCTCCCATGTAAAAAGGTCTATTCATTCAAAATAAGATTTTACTTTTAAGAACTAAGTGGTGATATTATAATGCGAGATGCCTGTATACTGTCAGATTGAATTATTAACGAATCACATATCGTTACAGTCAACTCATCCCTCTGCGTTCCGCTACAGTTGGTTTTTACCCCTCTCCCTTATTTTCCGGTCTAAGAATATTCATATGTCTATGACATACCCCAATGAGGCTAGAGGGTATTTCACCATCCTGTCGGTAAGTGGTGTCAAAATTAAATCCATTATAATAAATAAATAAATATTCGCAATAGATATGAAACTCGGCAAACCTATCTGATATGCACACCGAATAGAAAACTCGGACTGGATAAATAAATAAATGTTATATCTCAAATCTATACTATACGATAAGCTGTCAAGAGTATGGTTAAAGGCTCCCTAAAAGTAGTAGACGAGGATAGGATATGATGGAGATGAAGGCTTGGAAGAATCTACCTAGCTATTCAGATATATTGTGGTCCCCATACATGGCAAAAGTTATTTCGCTAAACGTTTCAATTCTGGTATGGGGTCTTTCCACCAGGGCGATACAGATAGTATATACTATTAATGAAACTCGAATTGAACAATTGTTTGAATTATATGGATTACATTTAATCGCAATCATTGCTTGCCTTACTTATTCACGTCTTCTGTATCATAATATTTAATCCTGTGATATGTAAATAACTCCAAACTTGGTAAGCATTATATCCTAAAAAAATATTGATTGATGAATTTACTCGCGGACAAAAAATATATATCACTAAATGGTAATCTGTACTGGCCTAAATGTATGGCAAATATGGTAACCTAATAGTCCTGCATAGCCGGCTAGTCCCCACAAGTTAAAGTACTAAAACACCTCACAATTATTATTGTGATATAATATCTAGTGACAGAAACAAACCCGGATATCATGTCGATCCGACAAGAGCATAATTATCAATGATTTTGTAGGTGTGTGTTTTTTCGTGTCACAATTACACATTTGAAAAATTCATATAAATGTTTAAATGACTCTTGAGCGCCATATGTGATCCTTCCGCAGTTCAACGGGAACAATATATTTTATTTCATCGACAATACACAGAGACCGCCAAACAATCATTATTGATGATATAAATATTTTAAAACTATAATATTTTAATTAATGAAGATAATATTTGCGAAAGTCAATCGAAAATCCGAAACAAAACTGTTTTTAATAGTTAAAAATGGCCTAATCGGATAGGGATACGTTGGCGCAGTGGATAGCGCGTTGGCCCGGATTGCCAGAGGTTCTGGATTCGAGTCCCAGACGTATCCGTATCTTTTTCTGATTTTTCTGTTTCGGATTTTCGATTATCTTTTGCTAATATTATCTTTATTAATTAAAACATTATAATTGGAGGTTTAACTCATTAAGTTAAAAAGATAAAAATAAAAATATTTAAAAACTATTTTGAGATCAAAACAAATTTTACATTATGATGCCTAACAACCTTCCATAATTTCTTACAAACATTAAATTTAAACTATTTTATCTAAAACACAATGTTTCAACATGTTAAATTGTTCACTAAACTTTACAACTAACAACAAGGCCATTAGACCCTATAATTACGTAATCTTAAATAATTATCTAAAATATGTTACAACATTTAAGCGTAGATTTATTGCCCTAGGTGATATTATTAATATTCTTCCCTTAATATTGTAATGAGGGTTGCTCTGGTCACGTTAGAGATACCGCACATTCAGCGAGGGCAAGGCATCCCTTAGCTCAGGGGTCGACAGTCTTTCTAGTAGTAGAATCAAATAATAATTAGTAAACAAATCCCTAACTTTTCATGTATGTAGCTACAACAAAAAATTATATTGCAAATATGTATTTACATATATTTTAAGAAGAAAAAACTGAGATTTCAAAAAAAAATCATACCCATTCCATTATAAAGTTTAAGCTTCAGTAGGTACATACAATTAAAAAGAAAACTAGAAGTGCCTGCTTTCCAAATTTGAATGAAAACAAATGTTCAATTTATTTCATTTACCAAGCGTTCTGTCTCTTAAACACTCCGCTGACGACGCAACTGAAACCAAACTAAGGCGCTCCGCCCACTGAGGCAACTGAAAACCAACTAAAACCGGCTTTTTCTCTGTCTTGATTGGTCAAAAAGCTTGTTTAACCATAGACGAACTACGAGACAGCTGACAGCTAGCAACTAGCAACGGCAGCCCAGGGCAATGAGCAGTGACAGTCGCAAGATGGTCGCAAGTCACCGCTTGCGTTACCATTGACAACGGGGTTTTGTGTGATTGTGTAGTGTGCGGGCCATCACATTGTCATAGAAAGACAGTTGGCAGTTGAGAGTTTTCAGTTGCCTGAGTGGGCGGAGGCGCTAAAACCGGCTGGTTTCTGTGTCTTGATTGGTCAAAAAGCTTGTTTAATCATAGACGAAGAACAATAAGCTGACAGCTCGACGCTTCAATTCGTTTTTATCCAACAGACCAAAACGTAAATCGGGTGAAATGGCGCTTTAAAATTTTTTTTACAATAAAAGCAGATAAATTTGAGCAGATTCAACAGACAGCAGAAAGCAGACAAAGTCCGTTTTGAAAACCCCTTAATAATCTTTTATAATTTATGCACACTTTCTTTTATAATAAATAACAAATCGATCTCCAAATTAGGGATACCATGATCCCACTAACGCCCACAACTTTTGATTCAGTTTCAAAGTTTATTCATATAAAAGTTTTTTTCTTTACATTAACTCCACAAAGGAGGCTCTGAAGAAAATGTTTTCTCTCAGAGCCTATGGCATCTTTGAAAACACAGTTATGTGAGTCAAAGATTAGATACGCCGGAATATAAAGAAAATGTTTTGCAAATGCGCCATTTGCGATCATTTGGCGGCCGCGTATCATGCTTTTCTGGTGAGGCTATGTAGTGGAGGTGAAGTATGAGTTGAATAACCGAAAATTTCTTGAAATATGCAGCTTTTGGCTCGCGGACCACAGTCAGCTGACCCCTGCCCTAGCGCCAGCGGCTCGCTGTAAAAATGTTAACCCTAAATCGAACGGGTCCTCTGAAATGAAAACCCTCGGGCCATTTTAACCCTGTCGGGAAAATGCGGTGACATTGGTGAAAAGTTCCTTCTATATTGGTCGTCGTGATATATACAAAGCTACATTATTATTTTATACTTGAAGTTCTTGAAGCTTGAATGAATTTTACCCTTTGTTTGGTGCCGAGATCTTCCCAATGGTGAACAACTGACCAATTTTTAATTGTTGCAAAAAATGTGCAAAGAGAAGTGTATTTTTATTAAAAAAAAGTGACAAATATTCCCGGGTTACGAAAAACCTGAAAATATTTGAAAATCTCCTACTGCCACTACAAGAAGTGTAAAAATTTTGCTTCTGTCGTGACGGAGGACTTAGCCAGTAGAAAAATCGAACACACGATGCCTGGATGGGACCCAAACGCGATGTCAACTCAGCCACTGACCTGTCAAATGAAGTATAAGTATGAGAATTCCACGTGGGAACTTCTAGGAGATAGTGAGACAGGCAAACCCAAATTGGGTATGTTGTGAGGCTAAAAGGTAGGGAAAGGAAATAAGGACGATAAAAGTTAAGAAGAATCTGGCTATTCATAGCTGGTCTAACATGGCCAAGCGATTAGGTATAAGCATTATATCGATTTTGAACGCTGGTCTTTCACCAAAAAAACCCTGAGAATACCAAGTGAGGCATAAAGTGGTAAGAGTTTAATTGAATTGCTCATAAGAGTGCAAAGGTAGGTGTACATAATAATATCATGAAGGTACATCCTGGAATAACGTATTTTCATATAAATATCATGAAAGTACCTCCTGGGGTTACGGAATTCATTTAAATATCTTGAAGATACCTCCTGGTGTAACGGAATTCATGTAAATATCATGAAGGTGCCTCCTGGGGTAACGGAAATCATGTAAATATCATGAAAGTTCTTCCTGGGGTAACGGAATTCATTTAAATATCATGGAGGTACCTCCTGGGGTAACGAAATTAATATATCTTCATTTTTTTTCATTAATTCCACACAGGAGGCCCTGAGGAAAATAATTTCCCTCAGGTCCTATGTCATCTTTGGGGATGCTGTATGGAGGGTATTTTTAAGGAAATGAAGTTCTGGGAAGGAAAAAGGTATGATGGTTGGGTAGGAATCTGGTGTTCAGTGTGTCTAGATCCGCCACCAAGACCTAGATAAACCTTACCCCATGAACCTGAACACTCCTGCTAAGTCACCAAACGTAGCGAACCATTTGGGGTGACCTATGGCGGAGGTGTTGGTTATCAAATAAATGGTTCCCGGCAGTACCCATTCCCGTCTCCCAAATTGAATACATATATCATGTAGGTACCTCCTGGGGTAACGGAATTCATGTAAATTAAGCTTTGTATAATTATACTAGTAACCGTAAGTATGTTGATCGGTATATTCGATATATTGACCGGTCAGTGGTTGAGTGGGCACCGCGTTTGGGTCCCACCCAGGCGTTCCGTGTTCGATTCCTCGGCTGGCTAAGTCCTCCATCACAACACAAGCAACATCTTCCGCTTAGTGTGGTGGTAGTAGGAGATTTTCAAATGTTGTTGGGTTATTCGTAACCCGGGAATGTTTGTCTTTCTTTTAAAAAAAAAAAAATGTTGATACATTATTTTTAATTCCATTAATTATTGTAGCATCTTAAAAATAAGTTTTTAGAATATTTTTAAAATCTCAATTTTCATTGTTCTATTATACAGCATTATGTGTTGATGAATATTAAAAAAATGTCTTTAATGATTTTTTTTTATTCCATTCGAGATAAAGCCATTAATCAAAACTTTCAATCTGATGCCGGTTGAAATCACTTCATATTATACAAAATACGGATCGGTAACAGAATGCAATAAACGTAGTAACGGTGATTGCATTAGAGGGGTAACAGCACATTGCGCGTCCAAATGCAAATGTTAAATGTCTAACTCTGTATAGTCGAAAGTCGATGTTTGTTCAATAAATGTTTAATCGAATTTCATCAAATAACGAATCAAAAGGTGAACCATCAAATTAACTCTGTTCTTTAGAACCACATTCATGCGTGATATTAGGTCAATTGCAAATTTCGTCCACTTTCATTTAGTATTGCGAAAACTATGGTTCAATCGAAGAAGACAAATTCGAAAATGCAGCCATGCTACTCTACATTTCCTATATTTTTCCAGTTTTTTTTCCAAGTGGAAATTGGTTAATTGCTTAATTAACATCTGAATTGTTTGTAGGATTAATTTTAAGGCTAAGATTTTGCGTGGCTATTTCGATATATTATGCTGATTTATGTGCGTTGTGCATGCCCAAAAAGGGTAAATTAGTACATGCTCCTCAACCTAACCTTGCCTAACTTAACCCAACCACGGCCCTCTTCATTTTTTATTGCCGATTAGACCAAACTCCACAAATTCTATGTATATATATATATATATTTTTTGTAATATTATGTAAGTTAGGTTAATTAAGCCTGCACATTGAGATTGCAAACATCGTGACACAGCCTTGAAAATAGTGCGATCATTTATCGCACTACCCCATATTATAAAGCATATATATATATGTATAAGTAAAATTATAAAACTTGAAAATTTACAAACAAAAATTATGTATATAATTAAAATATTTATACCTGGCATTTGAGATTGACGGGGTCAATCAATGACTTTCTCTAGGGTTCATGTCTACGAAAAGAATCCTTTAGGAGTTGCTTATCCTCTCCCTTAAACCTTTACCACCCGGATTCCTATGAGGGCTGCAAAACTTGATGCTCGCCCCTCCGTGAGCATTTTCGAAGCACCGCAGTATCTGGGAAGGCTGAACCATGGTAGGCATTGTTTTGTAACAAGTCTTTCAATATTATCTTTCTTAAAGTAGGCCCGAAGCTAGCAAGAATGTAAATAGCATTATTTTTACAAGCGGACTGCAAGGCCAAACCTTTTGCTAAGCAACTTAAATGTCATCGTCGTCAAATGTGGTATATATAGCAGTAGAGAATTTTTTCATCCTTTCCAAGGCCAAATTTTCTGTAATTCAGTTAGTTATTCTTAGAAAAATGAATTTCATATAATATGAGCGTTGCTTCGCAGCATTTCTGGATTAGTACTTATAGAACGAAATAAGCATTAAATCGAAGAACGGAAATACCTTATCGATTTCAAACTCCTGCGTCTGTCGGAGAATTCCAAGGAAATATTTACTTTCCTACTGAATACTCGGAACGATTTGTAAAGGCAGCAAATGGATCGCTTACCTTCTGGGAAATTCCTCTTTGCTTAATTATCTCAGTGAATTTTTTCCTTGATAATATATTTGGGAGATTTTAATTATTTCTAGAATATCTTCACTTTCTTGCGTGAGAGCTTTTCTCACAGGAGTTTCTACTCATTCAGTTCAGACTTTTCATTTCTTCCAAGGTTAATAAATTGAAGTGTTTGTTGTAATGAACAATAATACATTTATGTGTAATGGCAACTTCTTTGTGTATGTTTTTATTATATGTTCACCTAATTTGTCGAGTACTTACCAATACAGCTAGAAATTAATCTTAATACAGAGGAAAGAAGGCAGAGGAGATTTCAATAGGGCTACTAGGCACAACACATCAAACAAACTCAAATATGCGCAGTTGGGCATGGATTATAAGGCAAGTTTTATTTCATAGCTTGGCGTGAGCAGACTACTTGTCAATAAACTGTAAGCTTTAAAATGCGTTTGTTACCTTTAAACAATAAAATGCATAGTGAAATTTGTGAAAATCATATTAAAAGGGTGTTAAAACCTAGGGATGGCATTACTTTTCAAGTGAAAATATGTTTAATGTTGTTTTTTTATTATAAACCGATCGTGCGTCTGTTACATTTTGTCGTAGCAGAATCTTTGGAAAAAATGACACAGAAATGTTATGTGACAATGGGCTTTGAGGAAAGTTACTGTAGAGCTCACAGTCACATAGCGGCTTGTGTTTTCAGTGCTTCGTTAATAACTAAAAAAAACTAATACTTCTAAAATTCTCTACAAAAAAGGTTCTGTATACTTTTTTGCTAGGATCAATTCTTAAGGAGATATGGAGGGGGTAAAAGGTAAAATACAAATTAAAAAGGGCAGTTTTATTGTTAAAAATTAAAAATGTTTATTGTTAAAAATGAAATGATTATTGTTCAAAATTAAATGTTTATTGTTAAAAATGAAATGATTATTGTTAAAAATGAAATGTTTATTAATTTTTTTTAATTGATAAACTAATGTTTAAGACAAGATTTTTATGCACGGCACAAAGGGTAACAATATTATAAGCAATAATTATTAACCTGAAGCACTCATCCACAATCTTCCGAGAAAAAATCTTCCGAGAAAAGATACATGACGCTGACGGGACTCGAACCCGTGTCCTTCTGAATTCCGGTCAAATGCTCTACAACTGAGCTACGTCGGCTTACCTCTTACATTCAACATTTCATTCAACAATTACTGCTTATTACATTTTCTTTCACCTGCAAACAACCAACTTTATTTTACACCAACTTGTTTTTTTTCCAATATAGATGAGTGTTTCAGGTTAATAATTATTTCTTATAAGAAATGTTTATTGTTAAAAATATAAATTTTATTGCTAAAAATGAAATGTTTTTGTTAAAAATAAAATAATTAGAATTAATTAATTACTTTAAGTATGTATCTTGAACATTGAATTTCATCGAAATGGTAGGAATGTCTGGGCTCCCCTCCCTACCAGCCCTACCAACGTAGTGCCAGAAATAGAAATAATTTCTTATTGCGTTGTTGTGAAAATTCAAAACTACTCTATTTTATTTCTCATTTTTAAAGCTTTTTTTCATTCAACTCCGAAAATGTTCACAGCCCACGACGTCTCTGTAAATACCAATTTGAGTTTATTTCAAAGTCGGTATAAATAGTAGAAAAATTCCAAAGTATTTTTTATTGCTATTATTAACTGTTGATAGTTTTTTCCACTAATGAAAACATTTTCTTAACCCGTATGTGTCAACCATGAATATTAAAAATCGTTTTTTTTAACCAGTTTTTTTTTAGTTTGAGTATTGCAACTATTTCAACATTCAATTTGTTCACAACATTCTTCCCAACTAAAAACATTTAATGCGCAGATGATCACAAGTATTACAATAATTTTAAAGCGAAATACAAATCGTACAAATATCGAAATGGTTAAGGAGCGATATTTGAAAGCTAATATTTCCGTATTGGTATTTCATATCTACATTTATAAGAAATTTTTGCGCGAGAAGCAACCCTAATGGGCTACATTCAAAGTTATTTGTCGAACGTCAAAACTTTTACAAACAAATCAATCAATTGCGATGGGCCTGATCGTAAGTTTGTTCTGAGTTCAGCCGTCTTATAAATACCAGAGATACAACGGGATTATGTCTTGTAACTGATTTGACAGTAACTTCTGTTGACATTTCGTTAGCTAAAATAAACGATCATAAATCGTTATAGATAATTGAACAAAAAAATTAAATTGACTTTTAAGGTAGTCAAAAATCATAATATTTCTTTTCAATAGTACTTCATCTGACAAAAAGCTACCCAGAAGCAAAATCTGGATCGAACAATAATCCATATTCTATATATAAAAATGAATCCCTGTTTCCCTTGGTCAGGCCATAACTTAAGAACGACTAGAATGTTCCGATGAAACTTTGGGGATTTAATGTGCGCATGCGCCCGCGTTGTTATAGGACAGTAGTCTCTGGCGTTATGAAATTATTTCCTATATTGTTTAAAATGAAATTTTCGATGAAAATTTGGACAGTTATTGTGAAAATGCACGCGAAGGTTTCTACAATTATGACACAACCAATTTTTTTTAATGGGTGAATTTTATGGGGTTTAACAGCTGGGAAAAATCGGGAGGGGGGTGGGAATTCAGGAGGGGCGGAGGGGAATTAAGGTTAAGGAGAAGGCGGAAGCGGAGTGAGCGAGGGGGGGGGAGGTTCGCGAGAAGGAGAAGGATAGAGCGGGAGAAGGGAAGGAGAACTCGGGAAGCTGAGAGGGGAACGCGGGAGGGGAAGAGGGGGCGGAAGGTAACGGGGACGAATGAGAAGGACATGCAGGTGAATCAATTTCCTTATTTAAATTGCAATGCAACGCATGCCGGGTATCAGCTAGTATGTAATATTTCCTATATAACGTCTTCCAAAATTTGGATAGTATTTTATTAATTTATCCTTTATGGTATTACTAGCATAATAAAATATCTTGATGGATAAATATTCCCTTGTAACGAAAAACCTGACAATTTTTGAATAACTGCCATATCAATACAAGCGTAAAAAGGTTGGAGATGTTACTTGAATAAATTAATGAAAAATTGATTCATTAAAAAAATATGTACCATAAAAACTCGGTATTTAAGACAGTTAGTTATATTGGCAATAATAGTGCCAGAACCAAATGTTAGACAAATAAAAATACACGCGATCAATATTATCTAAAATTGAAATGATAGAAAGTTGTCGCTTACAAATTTTCACAAAAATCATATACTATGCATACCTGTCATGCACAAATTAAAATTAATCATTATCAAGATTTTCATATAAAATATAATACTGTTAAAAAAACACCTGAATAAATGTATTTATAAAAAAGGTACAGAACGTTGACTTCTGATCACGGGGTATTAAAAATCTTTAGTTTTTCTCGGTCTTTCTTCGAAGTCTTTGCAGCGAACGATTCTGAAGACCGGTATTTATAATATATGCAGATTTCATACAAAATGGCATACAAAATTTGTCCTTTTTTCCTCAAAGTTATTCTGCAAGATCGTGCCAAGAATGTGGATGACAGGGAACTTTCAAAAAGTCACTTGCAGTTCGCTAGTAATTTTCTGAGGCAGTTTAAGAAGTGAACGTAAAAGAAAAATAATTTCTTCAACGGTGTGAAATTTTATTAAATGGCTACCTATGTGAAGTTTTCGTTGGACACTGTACCAACGTATATAATTAATCCCTCGTATTTTGGTAATATTACGTAGGTAATAATTATAATAGTAGTTGAATGATTTGTAAGTCTTCGTACGTGAAAAGACGAACGCAATTTGATTATGTATGATCTTATTTATCTTTGGATACGATTAACTGATTTACGATTTCGTTGTTATTCAATCAAACCACGGGATTTGAAAATCAACGTCTTTCCAGGAAAAAACACAGTTATAATAATATGAAATTCAGAGGAATGAGAAAAATAAATACAAAAATAATTTCTCGATGGAGCGGCCTTAAATTTTGAAAATTAGGACACAACATTCGCATTCAATTTGGGAGGTGTGGGTACCGCCACCCCGAGAAACATTTGTTGGATAACCAACACCTCTGCCACGGGTCACGCAAGTGGTTTTCTACGTTTGGTTATTTAACAGGGGTGCACTGGTTCATGGTGTGAGCCTTAGCACCAACTGCAAGACTGGTTGAGGGATCTCTCCAGCAGGATTTTAAAAACATCGCCTTGCACCACAAAGGGAGGGTTGAATTAAAAAAATAATGTTAGATTAATAATAATAAAGTTGGATTAATATAGACCCCAGTTTCCTACCCACCCCTCATATCCTTTTTCCTTAACAGAACTTCCTCTCTTTTCCACACAGCATCCCCAAAGATGAATTAGACCCTGAGCTAAGTGAAAAATTAAACCGTTGACTTATTTATATATTCACAATATTGTCAACATTGTCACCATCTGCACACTTAGTGTGCAAACCGTTTGCGTCCATAGAAACCAAATAGTACGAAGCTTGCATCTAAGTATACATGTAGAGAAAAAATCTATATTTTTATGCATTCAATGAGGAATCCCCTTCTGTGGAAGGTATTTTGAGGATTCACCTACACATCCACATTTTAAAAACATATTCTTCCATTTCAATATTTAGTTTAATTTCCAGGTTTTGATACTGAACAGAAAAATAAATTATACATATTAATTTTGTGTTGAGGTTTTCATGCCGTACAGACGAATAGAAGTAAATTTAACAACAAATCATTATGATCAACATTTGATTTTAATTATCGTTGAATTCGGCTTCCACTTTTAACATAACTGAAAGCCACCTAAAAGCCACCTGAAAGCCACCTGAAAGCCACCTAAAAGTTACCTGAAAGCCACCTGAAAGCCACCTAAAAGCCACCTGAAAGCCACCTGAAAGCCACCTAAAAGCCACCTGAAAGCCACCTGAAAGCCACCTGAAACCCACCTGAAAGCCACCTGAAAGCCACCTGAAAGTTACCTGAAAGCCACCTGAAAGCCACCTGAAAGCCACCTGAAAGCCACCTGAAAGTTACCTGAAAGCCACCTGAAAGCCACCTGAAAGCCACCTGAAAGTCACCTGAAAGCCACCTGAAAGTTATCTGAAAGCCACCTGAAAGTTACCTGAAAGCCACCTGAAAGCCACCTGAAAGCTACCTGAAAGCCACCTGAAAGCCACCTGAAAGCCACCTGAAAGCCACCTCAAAGCCACCTGAAAGCCACCTGAAAGCCACCTGAAAGCCACCTGAACCAGCGGTACTGTCTGTTAATTAAAATTACTAAGTAAAAGTTTATTTGTATTTTGATCTCTAATCACACATACATATAATATTTACTAGTTTGTTATCTGTAATAGAATTTACACAGCACTTGAAAATATAGCATTTTCAAAGTATCTGTTTGAATGTAATAAGAAATTACGCCAGTAGGCAATGGCAATCGTGTGAATAGCAAAGCGATGACTCTAATGAGTTCCGGCGCCGAACATTAATTTCTCTTCACTTTGAATGAAGCTTTATTATTGTTCTGAAGCAGTTAAATTATTAATATCTAATCTTTGTATTTTGCAACTCAATGCAAACAAACTGCTGAGACCCATTGACATACGTGGAAATTGCAGCTTTGCGTAAATTCATCCTCTGCGTACTACTAGTATCCTCATTATATTATGTTTTACATTTGCGTGAGACATTTAAATTGAATATTTAAAATCTACACGTTCTGTAATTTTCTTATGTGATGTCTCATTATTTGAGATGATTATAAGACGTAAGTATCAAAGTATGCTTTAAAAACGAGTGAAGTAGGTAGGTAACTAATGATAGAAATCATTGTTTGTAATGTTTGTTGCAATCACATTTGAAGGCCGTCCTTTGCTGTCTTTTCAACGACTTTTTGACGACAAGGAAGGCGAATAATACAGAGTGGCCGGGGGTAAAGTGCATTAACTTCGGGAGGTGATTCTACATGATGTTAGGAGTAAAAAAGCTTAATAACTTTTTCCGAAATTCCACCTTTTTTTCCATACAAAAAGATGTACCTATTAAAAATCCTTAGTGTAAGGTACAAACTTGACGGATAAATTTGTTGTGAGTCACCCGGGCCCGATTATGGCGGTTGTGATAGTTACGTATCGAAATAGCGGAACATAATAGTGTTGGCTATACACGCAGGAGTAATTTTATCTTTTTAGCAAAAAAGTACCCCTAGAAGTTGAAATTTCAAAAAAAGTTATCATTCTTTTTTACTTATACAATCATGTAGAATCACCTCCCGAAGTTAATGCACTTTACCAACGGACACCTTGTATATTATAATTTTATGATATTAATTATTTAATGTAAAATTTCAATTTGGTAAATTTCCTGTAAAAATCTCGCGGTATTATAATTGTGAGTTACTTCCTAAAACAGATATTGTAAATTTTCTTAATAATATAATTGTAATTTTATTGTTGATAAAGTAGGGTGATAATCAGAAATGTGAATTTGTGAAATTTTGAATCTACACTTTCTTGAAAACAGAAAATCGCAGACCCTTGCTAAATCACGAAATCTGAATACTTATCGATTAACAGAACAATTTTAAAAAATTGTAAAGAAAAAATTACACATTTCACAAACAGAATCAAAGTAATTTTCTAGTAAAAAATAAGTTGAATAGGTAAATATCGCTTATCAAAAATCTTGATACCAATGTGTTCCAATTTTTTTGGAAAATTTCTTCTTCTTCTTCCACTTGTCCTATTCGGGTCGGTGACCCACTGCTTCAACAAGGCTCCTCCATACGTCCCTGTCTTGCGCCGATTGTTCGACCTCCGTCCATGGCAGACCCATCTTCTCCTTTTTAGGAAAACAACATTTAAAATTAAAATAAATCCGATTTCATTAAACCTGAGTTACAATCACAGACAGGTTCACAACCAAGTTTTTTTTCAAATTTTTGCAAAAAAATTTTGATTGTATTTTACGTCTGTATAAAAGTATAATAATACTTTAGCATTCTATAATTCCACACCATTTCCAACACAGGAAAATTCATCACCACTTCCTCTTCCTCTTTCCTTTCCCCATTTGCTGTAGTGGGTACGGCTCTTTGCCCCGTGAACGCAAACACCTATCTCCCGGTCCCTATCTCCAACTTCCATTTTCCTACAGGGACGGACTGGAGTTTTGAATTAAGTCCCTGAAATTGGTTGGGAACTAGAAACACAATATTATGACATTGTAAACATACGATGCGGATGAAACTAGGATGGTGTTAAAGGGATCAAAGGCTTTATTACTAAGTTGGATGATGGTTTGAAGCGTTTACTATTACAGAGCAACCAGTCACACTCCGATCATTGATATGGCATGTATACTAGTGCTAAGTTATTGGGCCATTTCTTTATTAAATAGATTCTTTTAGTAGAAAACAATGGTTTTATTATGAAGAAAATATTATTCACTGTTACGGTGATGGCTGCAACGGGCCCATTTGGGCTTTTAAGTTTTTGTTTTGACACATTCGTCATGACCCACTGTTTTTATTTGTGGGCGCGCATTCATGGGACATATTTTTCTGATCTAAACATTCGCATCTCGATAAAATTGAAAACCGTTGTCTGGCTTTATTTTATTAGTTATCTTTGTGTGAAACGAAAAAAAGTGAAGTGATAATAACCGATATAATGTGATGCGTAATTAAATATAATGTTTAGTTCTGGTGTTTCTATAACTAAACTGTTTACAAGAAAAAATAACCGAAATAAGTGACAAAAACATCGTTTAAAACTTCTTAATTTTTAAAAAATAGAATTTTTATGTATTTAATTGCATAAAAATATATACCACGATCTATTAGAATTTTGACATCATTGCAAGCTCTGCTTTGAATGATTGCTAAATTCAGACACACATCTTAATTGATAGAATTTACAATTAAAGAAATACCTACTTGGGTTTGGGATTATAATATTTATTTTTAATTTTAATATTATTTTAATATGCTATAATTTTAATTGACACTTATATTTTATTATTTTTATTATATTATGTGTATTATTAAAAATACAGCGATTTTATATGAAAAATTATGTCTTCCGTGAATATTTCTTAATAAATCAAAAACTCAAAATAACGGACAGGTTAAATCTTTCGATCTGCATTTTTATAATTAGGTTAGGTTTAAATTTCTGATAAAAAACATACATTTTTTCAATCACTATCAGAATTTAAAACCCGCGAAGACTCGCGGTGTGATGTTTATAGAGAAAACCATGCCGGGTGTTTTGAAGGGATTTTATTAATTTTTAAACGGCGATTTATAAGTGCTATATTGATCGATATAAATATATATATTGTTTTACATTAACTCCATACAAGAGGCTCGAGGAAAACAATATCCCTCGGGCCCTATATCATCTTTGAAGATACTGTGTGGAGAAGAGGAAGGTCTTGAAAAGACCTATGTTTTAAGAATAATGAGGCCGGCAAATCGTTCCACAGCCAAGCTGTTAAACTCAAAAACGAGTCATAGAAGCAACCCGTTCTCACATGACCAATGTCAACCGTGAACATATGTTGGGCGCACGTTGGCGTATTTTCCGACTGTGCACCGGTGCCGAGGGAATCAATGATGCTAGTTCCTCGGAGCATCTTCCATTGAAATACTGGTATAATAAGGATAGCATTCCTACCCAACGACTGTGCTCTAAAGATTGTAATCCGCAATCCGGAGAATCCGGACCGCCAATTTCTTCACTAAGTCGAGGTTTTTTTTGGGTACTATGGGGCTCCTGACCAGAAGTGGCTGCCAAATTCAACCATAGGGTGCACTTGCGATTTGTACAGGGTTAGCAGTTGTGTACTATTAAAGTATCTGCGGGCCCTGTACAGTACGCCCAGTTTCTGAGAAGCTAACTTCACTCTGGCTTCTACGGAGTCCCCGTACCTCAGCTGGTCACTTAGAGTTACACCGAGCATATCAATAAGAAGGGCCTGTTTGAAAAATTACTACCGTTAAAGGAAACTAGATCGTTATTTCGATCTTTTTAGATGTGATCAGACATATATTTTTCACCGAAGTTCTTCATTAAACAAATAATTGGCTTCCACGCAGTTATATTTTTTTTAATTTTTTTTTTATTTATTTAACATTCTTTTTTTACATATTTGAACATTAAGTCCCGTTAAACTGATTTATATCAGTTTGTCAACGGGTTCTTTTACAAATAATTTTTAGAGAATTTATAAAATATACATTATATATACATACATTCACATATTTTTACATATATAAAATAAAGAGCAGAGGAAAAACGAAAGAAAGAAGAAGAAAAAAGATTATAAAAATGGAAAAAACATTAAAAACGATAATTAGAAATACGGACGTTAGTACAAAAAAATTCTTTCACATAACCATTTTTTTAGCATACATTTTCTTCTGAAAGTCAATTCACAGTTTTTTATTGAATTTGGTAACATGTTGTAAATTATTGGTACGAGGTATTCTAGAGTTCTTTGACCGTATTTATTTAGGTATCTGGGAATAACAAGTCCATTGTTTGCAGTTAGTCTTGTATTATGAACATGAACCACTATTTTATTATACTCAGATTGAGATGTATGCTGATTCGCAATTTTGAACCACAATATAGCACGAACAGATAATAAATTCACAGAGTTATATAGTAATGATTTTGATACATCATGTCTTTGTTCGTATTCAGCTTTGTTTAATAATAATTTTACTAAGGAATATTGTAAATTTTGCACTGAAAGAAGATTTGTTTTTGTTGAATGTCCCCATGTAGTTATTCCATATCTTATTAGGGATTCTGCCAATGATAGATATATTATTCTAAGGGTATTCAGTGGAATAAAAAACTTCAGTCTATAAAGTTTGCTCACTATAGCTCTAAGCCTTGTGCAAACTTTTTGTATATGTAAATCCCATTTAAAATTACAATCTATTGTTAAGCCTAGATATACATATTTTGAAACAAGTTCAATACTTTTACAAGAGCATGGTTGTATTACAGAATTATGGATGCAATCAAAATCATGAGAAACAATTTTAGGAGTTATGGTGATATTGGCATGAGGAGATCTTATGTGCATAAGCTTCGTTTTTTTAGCATTGATTATTAATCCTACATCATGTGACCACTTTTTTAAAAATCTAAATAGGTACTATAATATGTGTCTGCGTTGTTCTATAGTTTAATAAATTTAATTGTTTTTTTTTACTAAGTTTTTATTATTCTACAGTAGAGAAAATTATGTACTGTAATTCTTTGATGTCTTTGACATGATACTAATAATTATTTAAAAAATGCAGTTTTTGATATTATTTATTTCAGCTCACGCACTGATAAATGTGCAAAATTGTGATGCGGACCTGGTTCTGTCTCGCACATTGCACTTCTGCAAGAGTTCTAGCGAGTAATCCTGCCCTCAATATGTCGGGAGTGCTGCCGGCAATATGTTTACGTCAATCAGAAATCTTATTACTGCGTGGAGAGAGCATAAAAGTCAAACACATGGAAACATTTATAATATAAATACATAATATGCTAGTTGAGAGACCGCTGAAAGGCAATAAAGACGCCAAATATATTAGGTTTATTTGCACAATAAATAGTACAGTCGTACATATTAAATTTAAATGAAATCTTTGGTCATATAAGTGCGATTTGGAAATTGGTAGATGTCCCTTACGGTTTTTTTGATTTTTAAAGACCATGATCTGAATTTGACAACTTGAAAAATGCGTTTCCATCATAGAATAAAAATGAAAACTATAAGTGCCTTCCTACATATTTCAATGGAAAAAAATGTTTCACTTAGCCCATTTAGTACGAGCTCTGTCTCATTTACACTTGCCAAACATTGTAGACTTCCATTTCATTTGAATTTCGTAAAAACAGTTTTGTATTAGAAATATAAGGCCAGATTTAGATCACGAAACACTTTGTATCGCAGCTTTATAGCCACACGAGCGCTTTTTGCCACATTATGGCACTATTTCTAAAACCTCGGATTGTTTTGTTGCCAAAATGTGGCAAATTTTCAATTTATATTTTTTTATTAAAACGACTATATTATATATGGTACATTCAAAATATAACAAAATGAAAATTCTCTAGCTACTTAAAAATGTTTTAAGGTTAAAGATTTTATAATATCATTTTTTATAAATCCTACAAATATGTGATAATAGATAAAAGATAGGGGGAATTCATTGGCTACATAGAACTATAATCAGTTTTTATGTCTCCATATTCAAATTCGGATTTATATATTTTTTAATGTCGACGGAAAAATTTCCTTTAGCAATTCGAGAAAAAATATTTCAATTGCTCTGTCGCTCCAGTGGACAGTATGTAAATTTCGGTCTTTGAAATTATTTACATCTACACGTACTTTATTGTCATTTATGAATAAAGTTACACGAAATTTTTTTTTTTTTCGGAAATTTATGTTTTTGGTTAAACACCAAAAGAAAATCATTTACACGGGTGCGTAAATAATTATTATGATCGACATAGAAATAGTACTCGTCAGAATTTATTGAACTCTTTAAATAATGGAATAATAAATTTTTGTTGGTTATTATGTCACATGTCGTCATAACTTTCAATGCTTCACTTTAAATAATGTACTTACCATACGTCAAATAAGTAGAGTAATATTATACCACGTTTTCTTTCCACCCTGTAGTTTTTCTTAGTACTTGATATTATTCAGATTAATGTTAACATTAGAAACTTTATAAAAAAAAACAATATTTTGGGTCGGTATAATAGGTATCTATATGAATAAAATGATATTCTGTAGACGGTAGTAGATGATAATTAGAATAAAATAACTTATTTCGAATACCACTTTATTGAATGTATATCTTTAATATAAAAAACCAACTAGTTTGGATTCAACCTGAACCTTCATCGAGGTTATATAAAAATATTAATTAATTACAGAATTACAGCGTATATATAGGTAACATAGAAGAGGGAGCGAGAACATCAATTTTAATGGGAGGTCAAGGGGGAGGTAGGTAAGAGAGATGGAGTAAAAGTAGGTGCAGGGAAGAGCGATTCAACCTGAACCTTCATCGAGGTTATATATAAAACATTAATTCAATTATAGAATTACAGCGTATATATAGATAACATGGAAGAGGGAGAGAGAACATCAATTTTAATGGGGGGTCAAGGGGGAGGTGGGTAAGAGAGATGGACTAAAAGTAGGTGTAGGGAAAGGGGGATATGTTCAGATTGGGTCTATTTTATGAATTTATATATATATATATATATATTAGTTTTTGCAAATATGTACCATCATGCAGGTACTGTTTTATTTTGCGAATTGTGAGATAGGATTCACCTTGACTTCCGTAGTAGTTGACAGAGACGGAAGATGAAGAGAGACAGAGTGTCTATATAAGCCTTGAACTGATCATTAACGCCCTCTGTTCCCAGCTAGCAGTTTAGACTCAATATACTGTAAATACTCGTAGTTTCAATAAACCAAATTTATAGTACGCCGTGTACCATTATTATAAATATCTTTAATCATTCAAAGATTAACAGTGGCGCAGCCGGTACAGGTTGTAATTAATCAAATTATAAAAAAGAATCACGCGGATTCACGGTACAAAAAAGTAAAAACGCGAGTCACGAATTACAGTGTCCAATAGGTACTATTGTTGCAAGTAGTATTTTGTCGGGTCGGTCACGGGCCGATAGAAGTAGTATCTCCACGGGAAGGCGTGAGGGCTCTACGAACCGGAGTCACGGAGGCAGCAGCACCACGGATCAAGGATCGGTGTTCCAGATCACAGGCGTGGTCTGGGGGATCAGCAGCAGAGACATCACGGGTCATAGGATCTAGGATCGGTGTGCCAGATCACAGGCGTGGTCTGAGGGGCAACCAGCAGCAACACCACGGGTCAAGGTCGAGGATCGGTGTCCAGGTCACAGGCGTGATCTTAAAGGGGAGTCATCAGCATCACCACTAGCCGAGGACCGGAGTCCTAGGCACAGGAGCGGTTCTTCAAGGAGAACTTCAAGGGTCAAAGGAGAGGAGTCTGAACCAGAAGATTAACTCAGGGAAGTCCTATTTTTTTTCTTATCTTTTCTTCTCTTTTCTTTTAATTTGATCACTGTGAGAGGGAAACATGGAGTCCAGGGGTTTGGGATCCTTCAGTTTGCGTGACGGTAACTGGGAGAATTTCAAAGTCCGTCTCGAACAGTACCTCCTAGTGCATGATGACAAATTTACGACAGATTTAAAGAAGAGCTATTTTTCTGAATGCTTTAGAGGACGATAGTTTCTCACTGTTAGTAAATTTATGTATACCAAAGAAAGTAACTGAGGTAAAATTAGAAGAGTTTATTTCTAAATTGAGCGATTATTGTAGTATGTCTAAATGTTTTTTCGAAGAGAGGTCGAAATTTGATTCAGCAAAACAATCGGTCAACGAATCAATCAAGGATTTTGCAGTTCGTTTAAAAGCATTATCAATTAATTGTAAATTTGGGAATAATTTATCAGAGAAATTGCGAGATTTCTTCGTTCTCGGATGTAGACCGGGTAAAATAAGAGAAAAATTATTTTTGGAAGGTGAATTACACACTTAGTTTCAAATCAAGTTCAAGGTCTTAATGACAATATAGTAGCCGCGTATGGCAGAGTAAATAGTAACGCCACACGAGTGTCGAGTAAAACGTATAGGCGGGATAGAGACAGCTATAGAGCAAATAATAGCAATCCTCCTAGAAATAATAGCAAGTCACTAGAGCGAAAATGTTTCACTTGTGGTAGCAATAAGCATACATCGGTAGATTGTAAGTTTAAGAATTATGTTTGTAATACATGCAACTCGAAAGGTCATCTAGCAAAACAATGTAAACGAGGTTCAGGTCGTAATAACGTTTATACTTTATTGTCAAAGACGGGCGTATATTCAGACGATATTAATAGTGTGGAACCATTTTATGTAAATATTTTATTAAATGGAATAATATGTAGGTTCATGTTAGACACTGGGGCATCATGTTCAGTATTATGCCAGGAATCGTACTTAAGTAAATTTAGAAACATAAAACTGACGCGGGAAAAAATCAGCTTACGGGGTTTCAACAATACTCTCATAAAAGTGGTAGGTACTTTCACTTCTACTGTTGAATTTAACAATAAGCGTCGGGATTTAAAGATTGCTGTAGTCGAAAATACATATTTATCAGTGCTAGGACGTGATTTTATGGATATTTTTGATTTAGGAATTTCAGGAATCGTGAATTGTGTTAGTGAGAATACATTAAAGGATCGGTTGATAGTGAAATTTCCAGAAATATTTACGGATACGATTGGCAAGTTTAATGGGTACGAAGTTGAATTAAAATTAAAACAAGACGCAAGCCTTGTATTCCGGAATAGTAGAATTATTCCATTTGCGTTGAAAGATAAGGTAGAAAGTGAATTAAATTATTTAATTTCTGAAGATATTATTGAACCGGTTACTTGTAGTGAATATTCCAGTCCTATTGTTCCGGTAGTGAAAAAGAATGGTAGTATTCGAATATGTGGGGACTACAAAACAACAATTAACAATCAGTTGTTAATCGACAAGTATCCGTTACCGAGAATTGAGGAACTTTTAACAAAAGTTAGTGGCGGAAAGGTCTTTGCGAAGATTGACCTCAAACAGGCCTACAACCAGTTCGTCTTAAAAAAGCAGTGTAGATCTTTAACAACAATTAATACACACCTAGGATTATTTCTAACTAACTATAACATCACTTCGTTCCACCACTAAGTTTTAAATAACTAACTACAACATCACTTCGTTCCATCACTAAGTTTTAACCAACTAACTATCACGCACACACACTCTTTGCCTGATTCATATTCATATTCAGACACAAACCTTTCTTTTATTCTGATTCTTGATATGACCCAACTCAAGTATCTGATTCACTTGATCGTGCCATTATTTCTGCGGCATCCCTGACTTCTTCTACCATTCAAATTTGCGTCATATATTCTCCTTACACTCCATTCATCTGATTTTAAACCTAACAGTAAATATATTTTTATTGAAAATACCTGGAGCCAAATAAAAGTATTTTTTACGCTAGGTAATATCCCAAATATATTTGTAAGAGAATTTTTCATTGTTTGAACATCGCAAATTCAAACTGAACAATTCTGGATACTGGCAGTCAGGTACGGGGGACACACAGGAATGCTCTCTGTCTCAAATAAAAAAAAAGGATTATTTTAGAATGCTTTGATGCAAACCTATTTTTTTCTTCTTCATATTCTTATATATATAACTTTGTACGCAAGTGCATAGGAAATGTGATTTTTCTGGATTATAATAATATTCAACAAGTTTTAACACATATGTAGGTGTAGGTAATTTTCCTTATTTATTTATCTTTTAATAGTACTTAATAATTTAGAATGGTTAAATTTATGTTTTAATAACAAAATAAGTGTCTTTCAAATATTGTCAGGTTATAAAATAAATAAAATTTTAACAATCAATATCAGGGTGTAATTATTTCCGACGATGCAACTGAAAAAAAAAAACAGTTTGCAACTAAACTCGCTATCCTGTGTCCAGTTTGACATTCATTTTGTCCAGTTTGACATCCATTGTGTCTAGTTCGACATTCATTGTGTCCAGTTGGACATTCATTTTGTCCAGTTTGAGATTCATTTTGTCCAGTTTGACATTCATTGTGTCCAGTTGGACATTCATTGTGTCCAGTTTGACATTCATTGTGTCCAGTTTGACATTCATTTTGTCCAGTTTGATATTCATTTTGTCCAGTTTGACATTCATTGTGTCCAGTTGGACGTTCATTGTGTCCAGTTGGACATTCATTTTGTCCAGTTTGACATTCATTGTGTCCAGTTTGACATTCATTTTGTCCAGTTTGACATTTATTTTGTCCAGTTTGACATTCATTTTGCCCAGTTTGACATTCATTGTGTCTAGTTCGACATTCATTGTGTCCAGTTGGACATTCATTTTGTCCAGTTTGAGATTCATTTTGTCCAGTTTGACATTCATTGTGTCCAGTTGGACATTCATTGTGTCCAGTTTGACATTCATTGTGTCCAGTTTGACATTCATTTTGTCCAGTTTGATATTCATTTTGTCCAGTTTGACATTCATTGTGTCCAGTTGGACGTTCATTGTGTCCAGTTTGACATTCATTTTGTCCAGTTTGACATTCATTGTGTCCAGTTTGACATTCATTTTGTCCAGTTTGACATTTATTTTGTCCAGTTTGACATTCATTTTGCCCAGTTTGACATTCATTGTGTCCAGTTCGACATTCATTGTGTCCAGTTTGACATTCCTTTTGTCCTGTTTGACATTAATTTTGTCCAGTTTGACATTCATTTTGTCCAGTTTGACATTCATTTTGTCCAGTTTGACATTCATTTTGTCCAGTTTGACATTCATTGTGTATGTCAATGTGATGGCTCGCACAAAACACAATTTAAAAAAAAAAATGTTGTCAATGGCAACGCAAGCAGTGACTCGCGACTCGCCCTGCTAGTTGCCGTGGCCGGTTAATGCCGGTTTGCATGGTTGCGCCAGTTTATTGTCAGTTTTCTAGTGTTTATTTGTTTTTTTTTTCAATTTGACAGGGACAGATGACTGCGATGACTAATTTTTCTTCGTCTATGGTTACACAAGCTGAGATAATTACAGAAATCATAAAATTGAGCAGCACCGTGATCAAAGTTTGGTTGGAAACCATAGCAACCAGCCAGTTTTAGTTTGGTTTCAGTTGCCTCGTCAGCCGACAAGGCTAAGGTCCTGGGTTCAATTCCTTGATGCGACCATATTTTTAACTGATTTTAAGTTGTTTTTAAGTTGTTTTACAACAACTGACGTTGCAACAATACACAGTCGACACCTTGAAATCTTGTCAACAGTCAAAACTTAACTATATAGAGTTTATTAAATTGTAATATATACGAGTGAATAGAATACCTATGGCAAAAGCAGCCATCAATATTAATTAAGTAAATACATCAATGTAATGATAATAGTACACCCTGCTTCCATTTTCTTATTAGCCCCAACGTTTGGCTGAGTGGACTCGTCCAGCACACTGCATGTTATTGCTAAATCCTTTGAGGGTGACAAAGCACATTGAATGAAATTTGGATTTTAGCTAATAGCTTTGGACACATATGGAAATTGAGATCTTATCGAATTTTGAATGCAAAACTGTCAATTAGAGCCAAAAATTTGATTATCTACATATATAATGCAGCAGGAAAGTTATATTGGTATTTGTTTTACGATAAAGGGCAAAACAACGTTTATTATAGCTATGTGTTATATCGTGGGGTAATTACTACAACAAGGTAACACTGAAATCAGCGTTTTCTAGTTGCACACTTAAAGCATAACTCTATTTAATCGTCTATAAATGCCATAAACAGAAAAGTCGTAACGCACTGGAATCACCAAATATCTCAAAAAATGGCATCGTTTAATAATTCTACAATTAGGTAAATCTACAGTTACAGTAATTCCATTTTTTTAAAGAATGCATAAAAAATATCAGTATAAATATACAACAACCGATTTATCAGATTGATTACCATCTACCCTAGTTGTAGTTATTACCCCACGATATAAAGCATTAATGTCTTTATTAGCATGTTTTCAATAGTCCTTAGCAATTCCAACGTGCTCACGCATCGTAGTAGGTAATTATAGTATAAAGTGGATAAGATACACAAATACGCCGATTCCAGACCGGCAGAAGCAGGAATTAGGCACGTTTTGTCGGGTTTTGGACGATACAATATACAGATACAATTACATGCCATTACATCATTCTAAAATAAAGGTTACGTGGTAGAAGGCATTAAGGCCGCGCTAACTTATGTTATTATTCCAGGAGATATAAATATTCACTTGGAAAAAAAAATCAATCTCATGACCATAAAATTCAACAAAATTCTGCGTGTCTTCGGCTGCGTCCAGTGGGTTAACTCAGCTACTCATGATGCAGCCGGGTTTCCTCCGAATAGCGTAGACGTTACGGACATTGGACTATCGGATCATCGTCTCGTCACATCCGTGTTTGTCTTCGATCTTTGGAGGAAATGAGTTCGGGCCTCGTGAGATAAGGAGGATATTTTAAGCCTCCCGTTGAAAGAGGCAATATCGGTAAGCTGTAAAACCTCCGCCCGTGCTGGTCGGAATAATAACACTGGATGATGATTGTGATGATGATGTATATACAGTTGACTATTCACAAATGCACAGTGTTTTAAAAACATAGTAAAATTTTCTTAAAAAATTTGTGGGCAAAATAAATTTCCAGTAGATTACAAAGTAAAATTGGATAATTTTTTAACAGATTACAGGAACACGGTTCAGGCAACAACGGGTTTCGAACCATCTGTATTATTATTGGGAAGAAAATTTAGAACGGTATTTGACTCTTTAATTCCAAAGAAATTGGGGGAAGGAAATAATAATTCCGGTTCTGCTCAACAGAAGAAAATTCTACAAAATGTTAAACAGAGTCAAGTCAATCAGAAAAAAAATTATAAAGGTAGAAATAAATTGAGTTTTGTAATAGGTCAGAAAGTAATGACCAGAGACTTTAGGTCTCAAGGGAAAAGGTTATGGGTCCCTGGCAAAATTGTTGATAAAAAGGGCAACAAGATATATTTCGTTAAGATTAATAATTGTGATATGGTTTGGAAAAGACACTTAGACCAGTTAAAGAAATTGCACATCTCTTGGCAAGAGGAAGAAAGCCCGAGCTTCTGCGCGTCTGACACAGGTGCACTATCAGCGGACGAGCTAAACCTTTCAGGGATTTTTTTTTTTTTACATTAGCTCCACACAGGAGTATTATTATTGGGAAAAAAAAGGGAATTTTTCCCTCAGGGCCTATGTCATCTTTGAAGATGCTGTGTGGAGGGTTTTTGAAGGGAAAGGAAGGAGAGGAAGTCTTGGGAAGGAAAAAGGTTTGAGGGGTGGGTAGAAATCTGGGGATAAATATGTCCAGGAGTGAAGGACGTGTGAAGCCATCCCTCCCACTGCGGTGCAAGGCGATGGGTCGAGAAGGTCCGGCTGGAGAGATCAAAAGGTCTCCCTTAACCAGCCTCTCCCGATCCGGCCTGCCATGCAGATGGTCGGCAGACGCATCTGCCCCCAAGTCCCGGACAAACCTAACCCCATGAACCCGGGCACCCCTGCTAAGTCACCAAACGTAGCGAACCACTTGGGGTGACCTATGGCAGAGGTGTTGGTCGTCCAATAAATGGTTCCCGGGGCGGCGGTACCCATACCCGCCTCCCAAATTGAAAAGGGATGTTACGTAATAGAAGTGTCTCTAATTCTCTTTCTCCATGTTTCAGGTCCAACCCATGGCAAGGACGTTTGCGTCCAAGGTGATCGGTCCACCACAGATCCGGAAGGGGAGAGAGGAGGGGAGAAGAGAAGAAGGAAAAAAAAAGGACATAAGAAAAAAAAGAAGAGTGATTGTTTATATTGTGTTTTTTTATATTGTGCTCTTATATTGTGTTCTTATTTATAATTAATTTTGTATAATGAAATATATAGCTAGGGGAGGCTTTAAGTTAAGTAGGGGAGGATGTGAGATAGGATTCACCTTGACTTCCGTAGTAGTTGACAGAGACGGAAGATGAAGAGAGACAGAGTGTCTATATAAGCCTTGAACTGATCATTAACGCCCTCTGTTCCCAGCTAGCAGTTTAGACTCAATATACTGTAAATACTCGTAGTTTCAATAAACCAAATTTATAATACGCCGTGTACCATTATTATAAATATCTTTAATCATTCAAAGATTAACACGAATTATTATTAATATTTCTTCAGCACAAAGTGCTTTTCTACATACAAAAGCTTATATCATAATACCTACTGCTGAATTTAAATCACAATTCTAAGTCATTATCCCACTTATGAAACAACTGCTTCTAGATTTATGTTCCTTTCATAATATCCTTCAATATCCCTGATCCCCTTAAATATTCTAAATAATAGAACACTATAGAATTAACTGGCATGAGTCTAGGGCTTTCTAGGAATCCGAAAATAGCTGATAATAATTATTATAACATAGGCACTAAACAAAGATTATCTAAGAAAGTATTAAATTTAGGCTTCTGCCATTATGCTTAATCACGAACTGAAAAACCAACATATTTACTTACCCTCGAAAGCAAAATCTACATGTTATTTTGCCTCACTGTAATCTTAATTCCCAAAATTTAACCAACTATACATACTTCCCCGAGATCAAACAAATTCCTACATTTCATTTCTAAAGCGGCATTTTTTATGTGAATTTTACGATAAAGTGTTTTCATGTTTTATCGGGGTACGTATGTACGATGTCAGGAAAGTTAAATAAAATTTTTAAATACACAATAATATGCATTCTGCATATGATCCCACACTTTAAACTTATTATATTAATTAAGACACTTAGAAAAAAAAATTGTAACTTTTAATGTCATATAACGAAAAATTACACGTTATTGCACCACATCAGGTGATGCGTTTCACGTGCTACCATAAAAGAGGTAAGTACTACATGTGGTAAAATTGGTTCCATGTCAGCGTCTGAATTCCCATAGTAAATTTATTCAGACACGATACTTCCTCACATGATAATTCATCACATCATAACTCACATTAACCTACCCTTCCATTTCCCCGCCTCCCCCCCCTCACCTAACCTAACCTAACCTAACCTAAGGTTAAATACCCCAATTATCAGTTTTCGACGCTTCGAGACATGATTAATTATCATGTGAGGAATTAACATCCGATAAAAAGTTTGTACTCAATATTCATTCATACACTTAAAAAGTTTCCACTGAGTAGACCGGTCACCGGTAAAATTGTATAATAAAAGTTATTAATAAACCATTTGCATAAAAAGAGTACATATTACGTTTTTCCATACAATAACTTGGTTTTAGGTAATCTGGGACCAAACTTTTTAACTTATGTAGAACAATATGTACTTCTAAGATTGACTTCAGTATTTTTTATCACAAAGATGGTTTTTCTGCCTGATATATTTGAAGATATACTAAATGTTTATCGCTTGTTAAAAGCGTCATTGATGGTATTTAAACACAGAAATTTCACACATTAATTATAAATTACCTGCGATTTATTGTGAATTTTACATCCGTCGGGTCGAGTTGGAATCTTACTATATTCTAAGTTATTATTTAAGTTTAAGAGACGTTCAATTACAGAAAGACATTGCTTAGTGATTAGTGCCATTTTTATACGCATTTAGGTATTTTATATGATTACCATTTTTGGGATATTTACGCCGCGAATGAATTCCTTTCCATACTTTTCAGGGTATAATGCCCGAATAATTTGGGCCTATTTACACTCTAGGCTTATACAATAGGTTTAATACACGAGTAATAATAATAATAGGAAGAACGTGTGTGGAGAGAAGATGTAGGGAAGTGTAGATGGAATGAATTGTAATTTACCGAGGGTAGTAAATTCCTTTTTTACCTTGACTGTTTTGTACATTTGTTTGTATCTCTCTTTTCCGGTTCAAGATGGTGACTTTTTTTTAATAGTGAATACCTCACAAGAATCCCAACTGCTCCCGTCTGGAGCCAGTGAGACTATGGCATCCCCAATTGGGGTATGTTATGAGGCTGAAGGTAAGTGGTAAAGGGAAGGAGACGAGGAAGAGTAAGGTGGGGAAGTACCTAGCAATTAAGATCTAGTCACTAAACACGGCTAAAGCCATTTCAAGCAACGTTTCAATTCTGAATCATGGTGTTACACCAGGGCGATACTAAGAGTATCTTCCACTCTGGGACGTGCCGCAAATATACTATATATTTTTTTAAATAATTAATTGTGAAATAACACAAATCAATTAAATAAAATTTATTGCGCACGCCGGGTTCGAACCCGCGACCTTCGGAAAGGCAGTCCAATGCCCTACCGCTGTACTACGCCTGTCGTCGTGACTGTTTTGATGATTCGGTAAAGATTATTTTTTAGATGTTAATAATTGTTGCATATTCGCATTTTTCAATGATACATTACCTACTTAAAGAAAGTTTGATGGTGATAGTTCTACGAATAAATTGTAAAATTCCATATTTAGAAAATAAAAACTAAATACGACAAAAAACATCCATCTTAAAATTAAGTAGTTATTTAACTACCTGCTAACAAATCTTACGATTTCAAAAGGATTATCGTGATACTGAAATACTTGCGTTCACTTTGAACTTCCAGGCAGGAAAACCTGCCTATACTTTTTTTACTCACACATAAACAAAAACCAGACTGTTTGCTTTACAATTTCGATTCAGGCACTTTGATTTACACCAAACAAGCCAATCTCATATAAATTATCTCTGTTATTCACATCAGCGTGGAAAAATGTGCGTCCTTTCAACCCTTTCATATATAACTATTTAGGCCTTATCCTTTTTATATACTTCCTTATTTTCTCATATGGACAATTCCCACCGTTTCTTCCTAGAAAAATATCAGAAGCTGCCTAAGTCTTTCGTGGAAGGATCTCCTCGCAATATTTATTGTAAATATTTGAAATGATGCAAGGGGTCGTCTGAAGAAGCTGGGAATACAGAAGTACCGGGCAAACATAAACATTTGTATCTCACAGATACCCAATGAGAAAATGGGAAGAGTACTTTACGAGCGGGGTGTGGGCTTAAAGTATTGTCCAAGCGAGTCGCACAGAATCAAAACTTACTGCGAAACATAAAATAACATTGCATAATAAAAAGGAATAAAATAGTATTTTTCAACGAAATTTTTTGAAAATAAGGAATTTTATCGAAGATATGCTGTAAAAATATTCATATTTGCGGCCGGCCGAAAAGCTTGTGCCACCATGGTACAGGCGCGGCAGTACAGCAGAACTGAAATTGGAATAATAAATTTTACTGAAACGTGTCTCATGTGACGACACTAGATACAATTGCAATAGTTTTATCCAAGCTCATAATTTACGGTTAATTTTAAGGTTAGTTTCTGATCAATGGCAGATGTTAGTCAATTTATTGTACGATGTGTAAGGTTTATTATTTGGTTACCGATGAGTGAAATTGTTTGACATAATAGATTTAACTACATGTTATACAGCCCTTTTTACAATCGAAAATTCTCTCAGCATCAGTCTAATGAGAGACTACTAATTTTTGAAATACTGTTTGTAATGGATATAGTTATGTATGTCACATTTTAACAGCAAGGTTCCCAACCTTCCCATTACCCTACTTTTCCCCCCCGTAAATTTCCTTCAGCCACACTACTATCCCGATATTCAATATGTATGTAGATATCACTTAGATGAATAATTTTTCAGAATTTAAAACTAACCAAATTGATTAATGCCTTGAGTTTCATATGTTTTTAAACTTTTCGTGACTTTCCAACAGAAAATGAAACGTAGACACAAAAAAAAATAGCCGAGAAAAATAGTTTGCGGAAAAGTTACGTTACCAAAAAAAAATATTCACTAAATTATATTGAAAGTAAAAGTTTAAAAGTTGAGTCTAAAAAGATATTCACTTATACGTTATCAAAAGACATTATGAAAACTTCCAGGAAACACAAACGACGATTTTGAATAATTTATTTCGATGAGTTTTCAATAACTTAATAAATTACTTTTCCTGAATATGTTCCCAATAACTGAATATGTTTTCAACAGAATAGGATTTCGAAAACTTGTGAATAACTTATGCTTTCTTCACCAGAGGAAGTTTTCGATCTTTGATTAGAATATTGTTTTCACATTGGCATAATAAGTTTTGGGTGAAATGATATAACTTAGAGTTCATGAATAAGTGATATCTGGTATTATTCCTCGATATCAACTAAATAATTTAATATAAAAAAAAAATATTAAAAAAAAATTGTATGGTAAAATACATTAAAATAAATTACTTGGTGCTTTCCCTCAATGTAGGGGGGGGGGACCAAATCTAAAAATGTTCATGTTTTGTTTTGAATTGTAAATCGTGGATTACTTTCCTCTTGCATTTATTTCTAATTAAGATCATATTTGCTTTTCTTCTTCTTCTTCGTGTGTCCTATCAGGTTCCCCTGCATATTTCTATATCGCTGCCCGGAATAGCTCCTCCACACTTCGAATACCAGTCGACTCTCGTACATTTCGCAACCAAGACATTTGTCTCCTACCATACCCTCGGCGACTGTGAAAATAAATTTTAGACATGGCTATTAAAAATAATTTTTAAATTTTTAAACTTAAATTTTTTCTAAATATATCATTATTTGTGATTTGGCAAAAATTGTGGTTTGGCAAAAAAAAATATTATTCATACTCCTTAGGTGCTTCATAACTTTAGTAATAAAATTGCTTTCAATCTTACCTAAACAGTTACAATCGTTACAAATTAATGTATGGTCCACTGAGTTTTTTTTTTATTAGAATTTGCAAATATTGATCAACTGAAATTATTTGATCAATTTCGCCAGAGGTAATTAAAATTCATTTTTCTTTAGATATCTACAAGCCTGCTAACATTTTTATATCATTTTATCCTATTCGATACTTACATCTAACTCTGTCGTCAAGCAGTCACGCGGGATGGGTATAAAAAATACACTCAGGTAGAGAAATGTTAAGCCCATTTGACAGGTTGTTTGAATTTGCGGGATTTTGTGAAATTTCAAAGATAAAAAAACAAGTTCTGTAAAGGTTAGTCGAGTTCTGTTATTATTACTGTAGTATTGCGAAACAACCGACTCATGTTAAAATAATAACAGAACTTGAATTGAACGTTTACCGTACGTAAATTTTAATATATCATTAAAGAAGAAGAAGATGAGAATAGTAATATAAATTAAAATGTGAAAATAAACAAGAAACAGAAAAAATAATGAAACATAATGATCGCAACTGGGACTCGAAGCCAGATCTCACGTCTTATCGGGACGGCGGCGCACACAAAGACGGCCAAAGGGAATTACGGCGCCAAAAATAGGAAAAAACATTGTCTTCAAACAAATCATACATATTTTTAAAACGTTCTCCATAAACCAGTTCAAAATGAACCGCAAGATTTTTTTGGGAATGTAACCCAATACCCTGTGTATGAGCTTAAAGTTGAGATATGTATCACCCTGCTAATATTTCTGATTTTCGCCCAATTCGTAGCTACGCTTATCCTGTTTTCCCTATTCAAAAATTTTGGTTTTTAACTTGTAACGAGTATGTAACATTTTTCAACGAAGATAGGCAGAAAGAATGGACCGCACAAATAAAAGAGTTTAGGGTGACAAAAGGCTTCTATCTTTTTATGTAACTCGTCGTGTTTGAAAATCTGCTTTCCTCAGATTTCATCAACATTAGGATGGAAGATATCGTTCTGCTGTAAGACCCCCATTCAGCTTTTAAACTTTGCTAAAAACGGTTCTAGCCCATTTGGTCCAGATCTGAATAGCCAGGTACTTCTTCCTCTTCCTCTTTCCCATCTCCTTATCCTCCCTACTACCTTGAGCCTCACAAAATACCTAAATTGGGGATGCCATAGTTGTACTGGCTTCAGACGGGAGCGGTTGTAGCTCTTGTGCGGTGTTCACATAAAAAAAAATTTATGGGCATCTTTGAGGTATTAACGTTGTAAACTCTTTAAGGTTTGTAACTTAAGGAACAATGTAAGCTCAAAATTCATCGTAAGTACATTAATTTTATTCTTTAATACCAGAGAGCCGGCCGGCGTGGTCGAGGGGTAAGACTCTCGACTCCCAATCCGGATTTGAACCTGGCGTGCGCAAATAAACTTTATTTGATTAATTTGTGTGATTTCACAATTAATTAATTTAAAATAATATATAGTATATTTGCGGTACATTCCAGAGTGGAAGATAGTCTCAGTATGTCCCTGGTGTAAGACCACCAATCAGAAGTAAACTGGCTTAAGCCGTATTTGGTGATCAGATCTAAATAGACAGGTACTTCCCCGCTTTTCCTCTTTCCCATCTCCTTCCCTTTCCCACCACGTTCAGCCTCACGACATATCCCAATTGGGGAGCCATAGTCTCACTGGCTCCAGAAGGGAGCAGTTGAGAAAAAGTTCAAGAATCTAAATTAACAAACTTTTAAGAATAATTCTTCTTTTCCTCAGTCTATTAAATTTTCAAAGAACGGTGAATACTTATTAATTTATAAAACTTTTTCAATGTGACGTTTTCATTCAGCTTGAACATTGGTACTATTAAAATTCAAACTTTAATCTGTAATTGAAATTAACTTTCTACTATTTTTTTCATTTTCGATCTCGTAAAAGAATTCCAACTACTTGGAGCCTGAGAGACTATCTCCATATGTTATGAGTTGAAATAAATAGAGAGGGGACAGATGAGGGGAAGAGGAAGATTAAAAAGTACATGGCTACTCATATCTGGTCACTAAACATGGACACTCTCAGAACTACTCTGTTGAAAGACCACCAATCAGATTCGATACGTTACTTAAAATGTCTTTAGCCTTGATGGTCAGTACGGTCACCAGATCTGAATAGCCCGCCAGGTACTTATTGCCAGTAACTCAATTGCGTTAATTCCAAAACTCCAGTAAATAAGTTTTTACCAAACACGCCCAGATTTCGTGGTAGCTTCAAAATTTTCTAGCCTCGATTTTTGCGGTATGGCAATCTTTATTAATATTTTAGCATTGGTACCATGGATAATGTGAACGTACGCAATAAACTCCCTTTAGTCAAACTAATGCAGGAGTACGATGAAAATTTAATAACAACCCATAAAAGTACCATGAAAATTTAATAACAACCCATAAGAGTACGATGCTAATTTAATAACAACCCATAAGAGTACGATGAAAATTTAATAACAACCCATAAGAGTACGATGCTAATTTAATAACAACCCATAAGAGTACGATGAAAATTTAATAACAACCCATAAGAGTACGATGCTAATTTAATAACAACCCATAAGAGTACGATGAAAATTTAATAACAACCCATAAGAAACCCAAACAAATCCTCCGTAAAGTTTAAATCTACCCTTATTGCAGCCATGTTACCTTGCAAAAGTATTATGCAAACCAACTAAATAAAATCTAATTTTTCTACAACCAAATATAAATTCACGATGAAAGAGAAAGGGGCCTTTTTGGCCCCAAGCTCTCGGTCAAAAAGTCAAAAAGTCAACTAACGCACGAAACTCGAACAAACTAGAAATGATTCTAAACAGAGCTGCATATATTTACTATGGAAAGGCAAATATGCAAAAATTAATCAAATGAAAGAAGTGCAAAATGAATTTCAGTAAAAAAGAGAAAGCTGTGTATTTTTTTTTAATTACACACATATAACCGGTTTAAAACAGAGGGTTTTTAAAGTTTAAAGGTACTTAAAGAAAGCTTTTTTAATTAAATGCAACAAATAACTGTGTGTGCACCACATATTACATAATCACAACTATCGACATGTTTCGAAATCAAAGGTTTCTTCGCTAGAAAGAAATATACAAAGTTATTTGTTTCATTTAAATAAAAATGACTTGTTCTTGTTCTTATTATCCTGACGAAGAAACCATCGGTTTCGAAACATGTTGATAATTGTGATTATATGAGTCATTTAATCAAAAAATATCTGTAATTTATGCTTTCTTCTAAAGTTTTCCGGTATAACCATGAAACACTGTGGTTTTACTTCATTTCTACTAAATATTTAAATAACATCACTAAAACACATCTCTATAGGCCGCCACATTATCGTCAGACGATTTGCAGGACTTAATTATTCCATGTTCATGGTTGGCGCTGAATTAAAACTAAACAAGAACAACTAGTCGGAGAACTACAGAAATAAATTCAGACAAAGGACACCAGCAGTAGTTGGAAGGTATTGTGTATAGCGTGGATAGATGATGAAATAACTACGTCAAAATATTATCACACTAAAACTATAAATCATTTTCGAACTAGATAAATTGTTTCAAATTTTGCTTTTAACAATGAAAATATTGGTTTTATTTTTAACTTAATGAGTAAAACCTAAAATTCTAATATGTTTTTAATAATTAAATTGTAAATCGTAAATTGTGAAATTTTACTCATTAATTTATTTATTTATTATTGATTTTCAACGCCCTGATGGGCTTTTACATAATAAGTATATAATACAGTGATATGTATGTAGTACAATGTTTAAATAAGAAATATAAACTTATAGCAATGAACATTATAAAAATGGTAAGTATAAAAGTAAGAAAAAATAATATATATTATAATAAAAGAAAAAAGTAAAAATAAATTAAACTGAAATCAGTTTTTAAATTGCAGATGGCATAAAAATAATAATATATAGTGTAAGTTAATATTAGAAATTTAAAGATGAGTAATACAAGAAAAAGTTTACAATACAGAAAAACAAAAGAGAGTAACAAGTTTTTACATTATAGATAAATAGAAATAATACAAAAATATGTGCAACAGCTCCTACATTATAAAAATATGCTACATCAAAATATTATGGAATCTTTTAAATAACAGTAACCCATATTAAACACGTCTGATTTCACATTCTGACATGAATGATTTAATAATTTCATGTTTGTATTGTATCAGCGACATATTCCATACATCTATGTGCGAATACATATTTTGATCGCAGTATTACTACAATAAAATGGTAGTACTTACCTTGCGATTCTGGCTGGCACATTAAGATTTATGAGCGATAAGAATTCAGGGCTATCAATTATATTATGCAAGATTTTAAATAGAAATATTAGATCAAAAACAATTCTCCTTAATTAAGTTAAAAATAAAAATAAATATTTATCCTAGACTTGCAGAAAAGTCAATAGATGTCGCATATTAAAATAAAAATGAATACATTTATCCAAACACTATATAGATAGCATTTAGTTCGGGTTTGAATCTTGGAACCATACATAATGATAGCAGCCAATAAAATTATGCGTTAAGAAAATGAAGATAATGTTGGTATTTCTCAGTCGTATAATTGTACAGTTAACTATGACCGAAGACGCATTAGGTGAAGTTCCTGGGTTCGAGTCCCAGTTGTGACCGTATCTTTTTCAGATGTTTCTGTTTATGATTTTCGATTGAGTTTCGCTAATATTGTCTTAATTTATTAAAAGACAATATTGTTTTTTTATTTAAATTATTCCTAAGCCCATACAGGTTTTTACAAACATATTATAATAATTTAGTCGCGCAGTATTGAAAAAGTCAAATTTATTAAAGAAATTATAAAACAGAACACATGCAAAAGAAAAATAAAAGCTAACATTAATACTTATGTAAGAGGTATGTTATTATAGCCTTCGTGTAACAAAATATCGTTCAGTAGAACACATTTACTATTTATGAGAAATGTATTCCCAAATGCATGCAATCTAAGTACAAGCCATAGACATATGAATATAGCTAGACGAGAACATATTATAGGACAGGGCAAAAATCAACGGTAGCGGGACGCAAGGGAGTGAGTTGACTGTAATGAAATGTGATTCGTCAATAAATCAATCTAACAGAATCTCGCATTATAATATCATCATTTAGTTCTTAAAAATATAATCTGCTTTTGAATTAATAGACCTTTTTATATGCTCGCCACGGTTTGAACAAACTTACAAAGTCCAAATACGGCAAAGAAATGTTCGCTTGTTTTGAGAGTAGAATATTTTGTTGCCGTATTTAGTTAAGACACTTTTACAAATGTTTCATAATTTACTTACCCCAGTAAACGGCGACGAGCATACGACGGTACCGGACATTCCGAGTTGGCAACACTGCATGTTTCTCGATGTGATAAAACTGATCATATTATGTGATGTGAATAAGCTTAAAATAAAGACAAATAATGCCGACCTATGGAATGTAATACGACAATTGGGTTTATTCTCTTTATCACGTCTATTTTTACACGTTTTAATAGCACAAGTCACCATTTTTGCTGTGTTATTTCGTAAATATTCCGATGAGAGCTCGATGCTAGTCCGCACAAGAATGATGACGTCACATTTTCTAGATTCACGCAAAGCTATACGACAGCCCAGCTTGCTCCAAACGGAACCGGTATGGGGAGGGGGAAATAATGCGCTTTTATAACTTAGGGCAGGTCTAGTGATATTCGTATGTCTATGGTACAAACGAATATCTAAACGAGTTTGCCCTGATCTTGTTGTTGCAATTAAAAAGGGTTTTTGATCGAGTATTTCCAGTAGTTGGTATATAAAGGTAAATAGGCTGAGTAAATCAGGGATGCCTATGGCCTATAATTAATTTATTATGACAATTATCAAGTTTTTGACTTTAAACGTAATGGACACAAGTCTTTTTGATTAACTTTGAATGATAGAAAGTCATACAATGAAAAAATTTAAGCCTCAATCAAAACATGTCAAATTCCCGATTGTATGTAATTTAAAAAACCCTTTTTTTTTATTTCTTGCAGAGACTTGATTGATGTTTTTATCCAATTTTTTTTATTATTTTTAGCAATTAGAATGAATGTAATAAAATATATCGGGTATCTAGTACGGATAAAGAATTTATCGATAATGTCGGTAACTTGCCATAACGATATAACCTGAATTGCTAACGTGAAAACTACGGTTCACATCGAATAAAGTAAGAAAACTGGATCGTTGTGAATTGTTGTTTGTTTATTGGCGATCTATATTCGTACTTGGGAACGATGCAAATTACCGAAATTATCGATATAACCTGTATCGATAACTTTCGGTAACTTCTCATCGTTCCCTGGCATGACTGCAGATTGCCAACGAATAACTAACAGTTCACAATGACTAAATGTTCTTAATATTTTCAGAAAATTCTCATCGTTGCCTAGCATGACTGCAAATCGCCAACGAATAAACGATAATTTTAAATTTCTCAAGTGTTCTTAATATATTCGACTTCAGCTGTTTTTTGTGTGATGGCGATCTGCAGTTGTCCTCGTGAACGATGAGAAGTTACCGAAAAGTATCGAAACAATCCTTATCGAGTGACTGTTCTAGGGGCCTGGCCCCCAGTACACTCGATCGATAAGGATGGTTTCAATTAATTTCGGTAACCTCTCATCGTTCCCTAGCATGACTGAAGGTAGCCGACGAATAAATGACTGTTCACAGAGACTAAGTATCTTTAATATATTCGACATTAACTGTTGTTTGTACGTTAGCGATCTGCAGTTGTCATAGGGAACGATGAGAAGTTCCCGAAAGTTATCCTATCAATCCTTATCGATCAAGTATGTTAGGGGGCCAGGACCCCTAGAAAAATAGGGTATTTCCACGTTTTTTTATTACTTAAAAATTAGGCAAAAAAATTACGATGATTATGGCATTTTTATTTTATTTATATGTTGACGAATACGTTTTCTACAGCGAGTCTAAGTTTCCCAGAAAAACAAACATTTTTGATCTGTAAATATTCCATATATTTTCAACAGAATCCCTCATTTGTGAAAATACCCTATTCAAGGAATAAAGAAAGAAAAAATTCTCCAAAATGATCTGAAAGGTTGTATTTTAAGGAAAAGTTATTTATTGCCTTTTGTGTTATTTTTTCTTTCATGTCCGCCTATAATTTTTTTAATTTTTTTTTATCTTTTTAATTACTTCCACCGGAAAAACTGTTTGAATAGTTTTGTTAAAAAACTTTCATCTGTACATTGTCTGCTTCCCAGTCGAATAATCTGCGGATGTCTGCCGCTGGATGGAGACGAATAAATGGTTGTTCGTTTGTAAAACTTCCACGTCTTTCCCGATTGTCGACAGAGCTAACGACCCCAAAACAGGACTTTATCGCTTGTTTCGTGCGCAAAACACACAATCCGCATTCATTGCACTTTATTTTTAGATAATTAAATTCATACATATTTTATGCTTTTTTAAAGTCAAACTTGCATTTTAAGAGTCGTTAAAAAGAGACATATTTTTAATGAAATAAAATAATGTCTTAGTTTACAAGCACCAAATTTATTTAATTTATTAATACCGACCGGTTTCACACAAGCATCATCAGGGTAACGACCCCAAAACAAGATTTTATCGCTTGTTTCGTGCGCAAAACACACAATCCACATTCATTGCACTTTATTTTTAGATAATTAAATTCATACATATTTTATGCTTTTTTAAAGTCAAACTTGCATTTTAAGAGTCGTTAAAAAGAGACATATTTTTAATGAAATAAAATAATGTCTTAGTTTACAAGCACCAAATTTATTTAATTTATTAATACCGACCGGTTTCACACAAGCATCATCAGGGTAACGACCCCAAAACAAGATTTTATCGCTTGTTTCGTGCGCAAAACACACAATCCACATTCATTGCACTTTATTTTTAGATAATTAAATTCATACATATTTTATGCTTTTTTAAAGTCAAACTTGCATTTTAAGAGTCGTTAAAAAGAGACATATTTTTAATGAAATAAAATAATGTCTTAGTTTACAAGCACCAAATTTATTTAATTTATTAATACCGACCGGTTTCACACAAGCATCATCAGGGTAACGACCCCAAAACAAGATTTTATCGCTTGTTTCGTGCGCAAAACACACAATCCACATTCATTGCACTTTATTTTTAGATAATTAAATACATTCATATTTTATGCTTTTTTAAAGTCAAACTTGCATTTAAGAGTCGTTAAAAAGAGACATATTTTTAATGAAATAAAATAATGTCTTAGTTTACAAGCACCAAATTTATTTAATTTATTAATACCGACCGGTTTCGCTTAACACAAGCATCATCAAGGAAATTACCCTAAAACAGGACTTTATCGCTTGTGTCGTGCGCAAAACACACAATACGCATTCATTGCACTCCATTTTTTTGATAATTAAATTATTATGACATATTTTTTAATGAAATAAAATAATGACTTTGTTTATAAGCACCAAATTAATTTAATCATTCCGACCGGTTTCGCTTAACACAAGCATCATCAGGGTATAAATTAAACTTTATTTGTTACTTTGTACCTTGAACATGCTTGTGTTGCGCGAAACCGGTCGGTATTAATAAAGCAATATGTTTCGTGGTTATAAACAAACTAATTGTTTTATTTTATTGAATATGTCAAACCACAAAGTGATTTACTCTGTGGTTTGACATATTTGGTTTTTTCATTATACCAAAAAAATATTTAAAAAAAAATTGTAACGTATAAAAATTTATTAAATAAAAAAATATTTTAAAAAGATTTTTTTTTTCACTAAAACATACGTAACCAACTGACTATTAATTTTATTGGAATAACTAAAATTAACTAAATCAATGTAATTAAATGCAACGTGAAACCAAACAAGAGACAAAAAATAAAAAGGGAACGGTTGCAACTAAATCGAACCCTGGATCTCTGTATTACCGGGACAACAACGTCTCTAACCACTCAGCCATCGTGGACTGATGTTTTGATACGTCAATTTTGTCGATATCATTTTTCAATCTCATTATCCTCAATTTTTTTTCCATATTTTTGACTACTATATTTTTGCATGATTACATGGTTCTATACAAATTTATTTTTAACCTAGATAGTTTTATTTAATATGCACAATGGATGAGTGGTTAGAGGTGTTGTTCCGGTAAGACAGAGATCCATGGTTCGATACCCAGTTGCGACCGTTACCTTGTTATGAATGAGTTATACTGGGTTGTACGTTAGGGCAGATTATATGCGACGACAAGATTCCGGATGTGTAAATATCCTACTATGTGTAAATGGTAATTGGTCCGGAATCGGTTTTGCCCAAGGCGCACCAAATTCCTGGAAAAGGAATATGCCAACCCGGCTAACTTACTAAGTATAGGGCAAAAGGTCCCCGTCAGGGGGCAGGCCATAATTGAACATTCCTTCTGGAAAGTGTATGGTTGTTATTTCAGGAAATGAAAGAATCAAAATCTCGTGGGTCAAGCCATATTTAAGTTTATATTTTAAACCATCAGGTTATACAAAAGTAGAAAACAAAGTATGGAATAAAACATACCCCAATCAGACCATCACTTCGAGAACTAACTGAGCTAGCTAAATATTCGTAGAACGCCGTATGTAGAAAGTGGATTAAAGTTTGGTAGATGCATTTGTAGATTTCGGCCCAAGGTTTACCGGCCTGGCGTAGTCGCTGTGGACGATCCTGATTATGAATCAGCTCAATGTAGGCCCGCCCTCTGTGTGTCTAATGGCCACTACACACGGTACTGCGAACAGCCGGCTTTTTGCAGATGGCTAGAAATCGCATCGTTAGTAGGCAAAACCGGCTGCCGAATTGTTATTATTCGTCTGCCGTATTATTATTTCTTTACTGCCGGAGCGATTGTTTCCACTTTCTGCCGCATTTGCGCGCAGAGTATTATTATTTTACTACTGCGGCGTCCGAATTGGTGCTGCCGCAGACGGATTCTGGCTGTTTGCAGCCAGAACGACATGGTCCGTACACGTGATCACAGCGCCCGAGAAATCAACTTACTCAGTGGCGTTTCTTCACAAGGGGACCATGGGGACAGTCCCTACTTATTTTATTTTATTTATTTATTTATTTATTTATACGCCTATTAGGCTTTTACATACATAGTTATAAAAAATATTCATAAGATTGTAAGTTCACAGTTACAGTAGTAATACATAGTAATATACATAATAATATAATCTATCTATTTAACATATTATAACAGCAAGTAACTAGTAATGCATACGATGATTATTTGTAGGTATAAACTTGTTTTACAAAAATAAGAATTTGCCTACTCCTAAGGTTAACAAACGTAATTTAGCTATAAAGAAATGTAAAGTTTATAAGTACATAGTAGACAGTGAGAGCAGTAACATGGTATAATACGACATAATAATATAGTGTTTAATATGAGGCCTTTGAATTAGAGAGTTTACGAAATAATTGTTGGCGGTATTGTTAACATCATATACCTAGATCGTTTGACCAGTTATCGTGGCCCGTTAAATCCAGGGCGTTCGCTCTGCCATTTTACATAGTTTTTAAAAAATAATATACACAAAGATTATAAGTATAGAATAGTAAAAGCAATAATTTAACCTTAACCGTTTGACACATAAAAGCAAGTAAAAAGCAAATGAAAACATGATAGTTTGTAGGTGTAAACGTTTAATGTTAATGGTATATTTATACCGTAGAAATGAAATAAATAAACTACTATTACATATACTCTACACTATTCCTGAAACCTAACAAGAAAAAAATTGACAATTCTTTGTGTTCACAAAAATAATGAATGCGTTCTGAACATAAAAGTAATTGCAGAAATATAATCTAAAAAATTACTTCGGTTAAGTAATTTTTAATTTCTCTCCTTCCTTCCTTGTAGCATAATAATAATTTATTGCATATGACGTTTTAGTAAAATAATAATATTGATATCGATTGATCGGATTATTTCTATAGCGCCGTTCTCGTGGTTAAAACACCTCAAGCCGAAGTACAATTTGTCTTGTGCTATTTTTATTAAACTTCATATTTACATAATTGTAGAAAGCAATCACTTTGTGGTTTGACATATATAAATAAAACACTTGTTTTGTTTAAACCACGAGTTTTTGGTTGTGAACAAGTGTTTATTTTTATTTAAACTTAATATTTATTTACGCACCCTATTTGATGGTTCTGGTTAGGTGCGTGACTTATCTTCGTACCTCATAAAATTTTCTGTAAGAAATTATATTATTACTATTTGGGTATACCTATATTTGTATTGAGTCTCGTATCGTTACTTTCTGGCAGTGAGACGTCAGTATCTACACATAAAAATGACGGTCCCCGCCATCGAAAATGTGCTCGACCCGCCACTGATCTTACTGCAAATAGCATGGTCTAGTGGCAACCACCAATCTGCAGAACTTCTGTAGCACATTAAGCCGGGTCTTTTGCTTCAACAAAGGTTAATAAAGTAATAACAAAGCGTGATAAAGGTTTGTAATTTATAATTTATAAACAAACTTTACAAAAACTATTCGTGTTTATCGTTGAAATATTTTAACGACGTATATACTGTTATTCATATTTTAAATTGATTATAATTAGATGCTCTGTTATGTTATATTATCGAACTCGTATGTTCTTTCCGTAATAGTATGTACCTTATCTGACATTATTTTTTTAAACCTGAAATGTTCCATGGTAGCAGTATCAAGTATTTTGTCTTCTGAAATTGACTTCTTTTAGCAGAAATTCTGACGATAGTGTAATTGGTCAAAATGGAATCTCTTTTAATATTAATTTTAGTGCGTATTATACCTAACCGAACCCACATATTATATCGACCCATAATCGGCAGAACAGCGTAAGCGACAAACAGCAAAGTGTTCAGGAGAAGGTTTTTTTTTAAATAACTTTCTTAGTTGATTCAAAAAATGATTTTGGTTAATTACGATTATTGATATTTGGTTACTGCCTGTATAGAACTGATAATGCAATTATCTGAATGCCTTCAGTTGTGGAGATAGTGGCGGTTACGCTGTTTTGCCTATCACCCTGACAGATATTTTCCCTTAGAAATGTCGCTTACGCTCTTTGGAGTACATGGTTTTTTTATATTTATTTATTTACACATATACTGCACAACATGTGCCATTAACATAATTGACATACAATATAAATAGTACAACAACATGAAGAATGACTAACAGTATATTTGTAAGTTAAATATAAGGAAAAAAAAATGTAAAAAGTAAGTAGTAAGATTATAAGTAGTAGGTTAAGGGTAAAATATAAATGTAAAGTGAAAAATATGGTATAAAGTATAAGTATAAGTATAAGTATAAAGTACAAGCTTTAAATTATTAAGCAAAAATAAAAAAAGTTAAAAGTGAGAATAAAATAATAATAATAAAAAAAGTAGATATATAAGATATCTTTAAAAGGTACAATGATTTAAATATAAAATATAAAGTAAAAAGTCCTCATAGGAGCAATGAAAAATAAAAATAAAATAGAATAGTTAAGAGGTCGATATTATGGATTATAAATATTAACCGATATGATGAATTTTACAAGTACCTATGATTTCTAATGAATTAATGTTTTGCAAGTACTGGTAAGCATATTATGTTTACATGATCATTATGTTTACATGGTACTAGAAGACAAATTTTGTTTAATGCATCTTTTGTATGATGCCAGATTACCGGCGTGATCGATATTAGCATATTTATTGCCAAAAGTGTGTAAGCGATTTATTGTTGCATTTTGTTCTGCGGTGGTCCCAGAGTTATTACAATAAAAAGGTGTTTGGAGTCGAGTAGGTCTAAAAGGAAAATTAGCGGTTGCAAATAGTTTTCTCAATGGATTAAAGAATGAATATTGTTTAATTATTTTTGCTGTTATGAATTTATTCCCATAATTAATTAGGTATGTGTGGTCGATTAACGATTAACCATTGTCGATTTCGATTAACAATTAGTTTTATTTTCACTGAAATAAAAACTTATTTAAAAAAAGTCGCAGGAGGCGACAATGTTGAAGCAAGAGACCCGGCTTAAGCATTTCGCAAATTCATTTCGAAAGTGACCGAGTTCGGGAGCGCTGTGAATACGTGTTCACAGAGCAAAAGAAACCAACTTACTGCAAAAAGCATCGTCTGGAGGCAACCTCCAACCTGCGATTTTTAGCCAGCTGCTAAAAGCTGCTAAATGTCGGGCTGTTCGCAGTATAGTGTGTAGACCACTTAAATCTCGGGCGGACTCGTGGTCAAGGACCATATTCCAGAAGACTTCTCCACTTATGTACTGAGAATGGAGGCGTGGAAACCGTAGGATCACATCCAAACAGGGTCAACCAGATTATACTCCCAAGCCGCGTGCGTGAAAAACGCCCCACTTTTTTTAAAACAAGATCATCGCGAACCTAATCCATTCCGGGGATCGTGAATATCATACGATTAGATGAAACACAATAAACTTCGCCAGAGACTCATCGGTCTATTTTAAAATCCATTAAACATGATCCAAAATTGCCCGACTCCTGCCGAAAGGTACCTCTGCCCAAGAAGGTACCTCGACATGAAGTATCCTTCGTTTCTTTTTTGTTACCTGTTTGAATGTAAAACTGCGGTGTTGCCAGGCTTACAAAAAGCCATAGACCACTAATAACTGAATTTTGACAGTACCTTATATAAAAAGAACGAACCTCCTTATGTTGTATCAAAACAATCTTTTATATTATTTTCTGTATTATCTTCTTTTTTTTAGATTAGTAGTTAGATGGTATCTATTATCATTTTTATCTTCTTATTATTGATTACTTTTATCTTCTGTCTCTTCTATTTTCTTATTCAAAGATTGAATTTACTTTTAATTAATTTTATAACCTGTTTCTTAGTTTTTCCTTATTAATAATGGTATCCAGAATTTTTTCTTGCGATGACAAAAAAAAATATTTCAACCAAGCAAATGATAAAATATACATTTACACTTAGACTCGACGAAAATTAAACTTTATTGAAATTTACAGTTTTATTTAAAAATCTACCGTGAACTTTTGTTAAATTTTTAGTGCCCTGGCATAAAACTTTAAATAAAAAGGTGCTTAAAACGCCAGCATTTAATGTTTTCAAGAGTTGTAAACTTTAAGTAGTTTTCGAGATGAACAAATAAAGAGCAGTTTTCTATTTTATTGCTTATTTTTTTACGATCGTTTAATAGGTAAATGAAGTATAAAAGGTTTATATTCATTACGTTTTGACGGTTTGTAGGTAGAAATTAGATCCCAAAGGCGCATGTGTTAGAATATTTCATGGCTGATGTTAATTGCATGAAAGGTGGAAGAAGGTAAAAATAAGTATTAATAAATTTAAATATAATTGAGCATACCGCTCTGCTATGTAAGTCGTCGAAAATGTTAAATTTATTTTATGTGTTCTCAGTAGAGTCGGTGTTGAATGGATTTCTCAGAAAAAACTACGATATTTAGTTTTCTAATCTTATAATTAATTTCTTCTCTTAGTAACCTTGTTAATGGAATGCAGTAAAATTAAGTTTGCAAGAAGCCTACATAAACACCACTGTAAATAATATAATTTGCAGGTACTCGTAGTTTGGTTATTTCCATTATACCAACATTTTTGAGAAATCCTCAAGAAAATGCTTTTATGTACCACCCACATACGTATTTTACCTTATATTTGTAATATTCCAGAGTTGGAGATGCTTTTAGTATTGCTATATGTGATAGATAGACTAAAATGATAGTTTTTTTTTATTTTAGTGCACAACGAAAATTTTTTTACTATCTAAAAAAATATGCCCGAATTTTGAAGTGACAAATTCGAAAATTCGCCGGAAATCAAAGTGTTGCTTTATCAAAAAAGCAGTGTTGAATTTTACAAAATTAATTGAATATTATCGGTGACGGAAAATTTTCGTGTAGTGACGTCACGAGCCCAAAAAACGGGTTTAAAATTTAAAAAAAATAAATGAATATAAATTTCTAAAAAAATTTGTGACATTTCTGTAATCTTAATAGAAAATAAACAACACGATTTTTTCCAAGTATATAATTATGAAATCCATGCAAGCGGCCTATTCATTTTTCAGAACCGATGCGTTATCTAAATCAGATTTCGTGGCCAGATGGTATAGACTGACACCTATCCATTCGCTTATTTTCCCCAATTTTTTCAAAATAACTTAGTTATTATGAATAACTAACTAGCTATCACAGCGCTACGTCATAATATTCACACCCATTCGTGGATTGATAATCCAAAAGTTTATCAGTAATATAACATGAAGTTCCCAGAAGAACATCTCGGTAAGATATGGTACAATCGATTTCCTCAGAAGTTTAGCTGAGCCACGTCAAGACTATCCCTTTTCCCTCCATCATTCGCTTTCCATTACGACCTTTAAATCATTTAGCAGCAAGTTTTTAGCAGGAAGCTCCTTCCAACTCCTCTCGTAGACGAATGGGTGAGGAAATTGTTAATAAAGGAGCATTTCCCTTAATCTCTTCCCCTAACTACCTCGCAGCCTCCAGAAGAGTTTTGCAACTTACATTAGATGTACTTCTACTCGAACTGGACTAGAACTTTAAGATACTCCGCTGAAATCTTCTTTGTTGATGGGATGTTTTTGAGAAGAGTTTCGAACGGAGTGGGGTTGTCAGGGTTGAGAATTGCGCACTTGCCCGGAATAACGTTGTATCCAACATTTTTTCATTTTGTGAAGAATGGACAAATTGAAACCAGTTATTGTTCATTACTTTTAATATTTAAAATACAAGAAAAGCAATTGAATTACAATTTATATTGAATAAGTGAAAAAAATGTTGTAGGTGTAGGAAAATTTCATAAACAACATTATTCCATAAAACTTTTTTTTTTCTCTTCTTCATTCGATATTATTATATTTTTTTATAAAAAATATATAAAATTTTCATGGAACGAGATTTTACATACATCAATTAGGTATATTTTCTACTTACAGCATTATTCCACAAACCTGTTTCAATGGGTAAAAAGCCGGCTTTATAATATTTTATTTGTACAAATATTACTTTCCTGCATCCTTCAGCTTCTTAACTTTAATATCTTTACAGTTCATAGTATAATATATCCATTTTCTCCCTTTATTCTTATGAATTAAGCCAACAACATATTCAGCATTCTTTCACAAACCGATATCTTTATAATGCTGCCACAGACCTAAATACTTTTTATAACCGTAATCCTAAATAATTAAAGTCGTGTAATAACATACATTACACCATTATTCCATCAATAACTAAACATTGATAGATTTGTCCAATGTAGCATTATTCCGGGCAAGGACTTATTGGTTGATAGAAAACAATGCCATGTACGTCAAGATAAGTAATTTATAACTACTACAAAATTCTTATTTCATAAGTGTGTTCTTTTAAAGAATTATGCTACCAATTCCAGGCAAACCGTCATAATTATACCACTCAGGTAATGAAGTGTTATATATCTGTCTCCGAATAACACGTCTCCATAAAACACGTTCTTACAAGAAAAGCAATAGGTAAGCGATTTTTAAAACTTTACTTAAAGTTTAAAATGCTTTTGTTCAAATATTTTATATGTGGTTGTTACATTAAATGAAATTTGTAAAATTTAATTCTAAAACAGTCTTTCATCTGCTTTAAAACACTGTTTTTTTTTTTTTAATTTTGGGATAAGTAAGACAGAGAATTTGAAATTTAAATTCAAGCGGAATTATTCTAATAACATGATATTATTTTGTCCAGGTCCGAGGCGTTACTCACGATGTTTCAGTTGTATTCATTTTTCAATTGTTGATTGAACGCGAATTTATGATTGGTCAGTATTGAAGTAGTTTTGTTGAGTATCAAGTGGTAAGTGGTTCGAACAGGTCGTATCTAGATTACTCCTGTCTCCCTTTTCAAATAACTAGTGTTTTATTCAAGTTACAAATCTGAAATTTGTCATGTATACGCGTAAAAATCGTCGTAATCTGCTACATTTCGCGAAATAAAATTATCTCTCTCGGAAAAGAAGTTATATTAGTTTTAAAACTAGTGTTTTAAAAATATCAAATCTCTTTGCTTGAATTGTTCATAGCACAGTCCAAAACGTACCCTTCGTGACATCTCAAGTGTTTTGGTTTGAGTGAACTTCATAAAAAAACTAATGTGTTTCCCGTAAAAGAGTTTCCTAGTGTCACCAAGAGAACTGGAATGATAACACAGCTGCCCTGTAGACGAAAAGATCGCACTTGAACCCTTTCATCACCTTTAGGAACCACAAAGAAGACGATAAACCCAGATAAGATCTTTTCAATTTATTTATGAATAATCGTTTGTTTATATTTCAGTCCAATATTACCGTTTCACGGATATGACCTCTCTACAGAACACTTCAGATCTTGATTTAATCCCCGTAGAGGTACGCATCTGAGAATCTTGATTAACACCAAATTCCCATAAGTACATGTTATTAGTACTCTTAGCTTTCTCTATTCATAGATTGTTTGATATGTTTTTTTATTTATTTTTTGTAATCTTTTTATTTTTCAGTCGGTTTTTATATTTATTTTATTTTAGAGGAATGTTAGTCCTGCGGGAGGATTAGTTAGTCCAATAGTGTTACTGCGGGAGAATTAGTTAGTCCAAGAAGAAGTAAGAAAATTCAAGAAGAGGCAAGGCGAGCCAAGAAGAGACAAGAAAATACCACACTTGAGGAGACAAGAAGAAGCAAGAAGAGCCAAGAAAATCCACGAAGCGTGAAGAGGTGGGAAGGTCCAAGAAGAGGCAAAAAGAGACAAGGGGAGCCAAGAAGGGACGCCAGAAGACGCCAGAAGAGGCAAGAAGAGACAAGACTTTTCTTGTGGCTTTCCACGAAGACCTAAAAAGAGCCGTGAAAAGGCGAAAAGATCTAAGAAGAGGCAAGAAGAGACAAGGACAGCCAAGGAGAGATATGAAGAGACAAGAATACTCAATAATAGGCAAGAAGATTCACGAGCCAAGGAGTGGCGGGAAAATCCAAGAAGAGCCGAGAAGAGGCAAGAAGAAGAGTGGAGAAAAAATCATTACGCTCAATCCATTCCTTTATTCCTGCCCATCCTACATTCCAATATTGGCTTATTAGGTTGCCATGTATACCGGTCGATTAAACTCCAACCTCCTTCCTATCCTTAGAGCACGTGTTCCAGTCCTAACAAATCAGTGCCCCCTGGTGTACCGGTCTCACCGGGACAGGATTGCTCCTGGCTGGGGTGGTACAATCGTATCGTATCGTATCGTATCGGTCAGTATTCAAGTAGTTTTGTTAGGACGTTTTTCTTTATTCGATACAAGTTTCTATAAGTTATAATAAGATATTTACCTATGAACTTTTATATAATGTTCGTTGTATCAAACAGTATTTGTATTAAAACAGCGCTAAATATAATAATCGGGTCGCTCATTTCGTGATGGCATAAATTAGTTTTTTTGTCATTAATTTTTAAATATTCCAATATTGTGCTATGAATGATTTAAAATTGACCATTAAAATCTAAATATCTGTATTCAAATTGTTAATTTATTTAACCGCTATCGCCACCAAACAGATAAATTCATTTTCATACCACGGACGGACTACACTAATTTAAATTCACTATTTCTAGTACATTAAAGTTTCAACGAAATAGACCTGAGTGGATCATAAATTGATCGATGTTTTTGTATTATCGGTGTTCATTTTGTTAGTCCAAGTACCTACCTATGTTTTGATTTTGAATCTTGGTTTCTTACCAGGGCAATACTCTACAATAACTAGCTTCTATACTAGTTAGTGCAATTAATTTAAATAAATTAAATAAAAATATTAAAACAGAATAATCAAAGGTACAACGTAAAAGTTCTTGATCAGAATGGAGCAGTTGGTAACAACAATGCGGTAAGTTTTGAGTTGTCTGTATGTGTTGGCTTTATATATGGGTGGTGACAGCTGCAATGCGAGATGAAGATTGATGCTCCTCCCGTCAGAAAGTTTTGCTCCACAGAGATTGTGATATAATGAAAACCACATTAGATACGTTTGAATTAGATATTAAACCAAGTTTACGTTAACACTGTTATTATTATAAACTGAGAATGAGGAGGACTAGAAAACAACCAATTTACTAAGCGTGCTAATGTCTGAGAACAATAATCAAATTAACAAACACTTATTACCTCATTATCATAGTATCAATCACCATATCTCTCAGAACAATTATTATATGATAATTTTATGGTAGACGCTTTGTTGCGGAGTGCCAGAATAACGATTACACGGGTTTGAAAATCCCGCACATATTTCAAATCCGCCGAATTGCGGGATATATATATAATTTAAATAATCATTTTACTATAATGTCATTTTAATATATTTATGTAATATCATGTATATTTCTATCAATTTATTCCATTTCCAAATCATTTTACTGTAATATCATTTTAATATATGTTTGTAATATATGTTTAATAACCTTTCCTGTGATTTGTAAGATCAAACTCTTTAGAGAATTAATTCACACTTCCAATCAACTGCCTTTTATTGTCTTGAACCTAAAATGTAATTAACCTTCATATTCAAATAACCATGTTTGTATACAATTTATGTAACTCTACGTCTGTCTCGACACAGGTTTACCCTAGTGAGACAGGCATTGAAAAAAATAACATGTAATTATTATATATGTAAAGATTAAATAATAAAAAATAAAAAATAATACATGAACATTTTTCAGTATTTGGTATCAATTATCTTTGATACCAGTACATTATTAAAAATACATTGAAAATGTAACATTATAAGACATTTCAAAGGACTTTTTGTGTCAATCATCTTCGACAATAGTAATATCAAAAAATACATTTAAAGACGTAACGTAATAATTATTTTACGAAGATTTTGATTTTAAAAAAACAGCATGTTTTTGGGGTAAATGGATGGATGAATCCATCTCTCCCACTGCGGTGCAAGGCGATGGGGAAGTCAGAAGGTTTCCCTCAATAAGTATCTCCCGATCCTGGTAAACGCGCTAAGACCGGACACACCTCACCCCATGAACACGGGCACCCCTTCTAAGTCACCAATCGTAGCGAATCACATGTAAATTTTGGACTAACATATCTACTTCAGCACACCCTTATTATTTAGTCGACACATTTAGGTTACAGGGTTAAAATAGCCAATGTTATCTTTGTGTATTCTGCCATTCGAATGGGGAAGTCTGCTAACTTTTGTGTTACTCGTAAAGGTACATTTAAACAAGAAAAACACTATTGAAATTTTGATTTGAAAATCTATGTACCTACATTTATACAGATAGCAGCCAAAAACAGAGGGTCTGGCCACATCGGTGGGAATCCTGGAGTCCTTGGAAATTATCAGAAACATGAAATTTATAAAAAAATTAATATATGAATGTAAAATGCGCATTAACCAGTTTGCAAAAAAAAGTTGTTGATATAAAATGAAAATAATTTTTCATAAGTTGAGGTTCATCCACATATATTTTTTAAATATTTGAATTAGGTGAACCGGATGAAAATTTGATAAGCTATGATTTTTTACGCGTTTAAAGTTTTCGATTACAACCGAACCGTTCTCCGTTCTACCTGATTAGCTCGCATCACTCCTTACTACATATCAATTTGATGCTATAACTTTGGGAATGAATTCTCCACATGTGTATGGCGAACTTTATCAGCTTAACCAGAATCATCCCGAAACGTTAAGAATTGGGAAAAATTATTTCAATATTGTTAAGACGTAGTGTATTAAGATTACTGTGAATTATTTTACATAAACGTACTATTTTATATATACATAATACAATAGTATAATGAGGAAATGATTGGTTTTCCAGTTATGTAAATTACACACGTATAAATGAACCACATTGTAAACATTTGATTTCTCTAAAATAAAAAATCAATAAATATTAGATCAATTTTCTAGTTTTATCACACATACTTTTTTAAGAGAGTTGAGTAGGTACTGTTTCTATACGTATATATTTGGTGGGTCCCACGAGTTTTTAAAAGAGGTTAATATGTATGTTCGGTCCAGTCCAAGGACTAAAGGGACCGCAAACACCCAACTTGGCATAATTCTCAAGTGACAGGGACCAGGGGCTAGTGTCCGCACCGACCTCAAAATACCCGTTACAGGCCATCGGGCATATAAATTGCGGGCTCCAAGTAGTATGATTTACATTATATCGCCCTGTATGGGGGAGAAGCCACTATGGTCATAAAATATTACACGGTAATGGAAAATGTGTGTACTCGGTCGTTATTTGTAATTAATACACTAACAAGTATGCACGATCAATATTTTTCAAATACTTACTTACCAACAGTTGTGTTGTTAAATAATGTTTTTTTTTTATTTGGCGAGTAAGAAATTAGCCGACGTAGCTTAGTGGTAAAGCATTTGACCAGAAATCAGAAGGACACGGGTTCGAGTCCCGTCGGCGGCATGTATCGTTTTTCGGGAGATTTTTTCAATGTGGATGAGTGTTTCAATAATAATTATTGCTTATAATAATTCTTACCCTTTGTGCTATGCATAAAAATCTTGTCTTAAACATTAGTTTATCAATTTAAAAAAATAATGTTTTTTCACAAGAGTACCAATTGCTCACAACCGTCTGGTATCCCTAATTGGTACGAATTGAAGCTGGAAATGGCGGGGTGGGAGTGGAGGTGAGGTGGAGGGATCAATAAGGTCGGAAAGTACCTGGCTATTGACATCTGGTCACTAAATAGGGCTAAAGTTATTTAAAGCAAAGTTTTGATTCTGATTTATAAATACAGTATATTATTAATACTCGTGTATAGTTTTGTCGTTGTTAATTTGTTAATAAAATCGTTCTATAGATATCATCTGAGATTTTCAAGGCCAAAAGAATTATAGTATTTTATTTTTGGGTACTCTACGTGTTGCGCTACCTCTTTCTTCAGCCAACGTTTCGGACAGCATTGTAGTTTCCATTATCGAAGCACATTTGTAACCCCCAATAAAGGTGTGATTGCTTTTCTGCCCCGATGATGGTCCGGAACGTTGGCTAAAGAAGGAGGTAAAAAGCGACACACGGCACGATAACTATAAAAAATGTTATTTTTGTTTCAATATTTATCCCACATAAACTCCCGCTCTTCTACTTATTTCCCTTTATTAACTCTTCACCTCTCATCTTTATTTCCTCCCTAGCCATAGTGTTTTTCTCCCAAAATCCTGTTTTACTTGTTATGGTCTTTCTTACTAGAACAACAAACTAAACGATAACAAATGTAATATAATCACTTTAATATGACAACACATGTAATACTTAAAATACGTTAGAGGGTATTACCAGAGTATACCGGAAATTAGTCATTTTTAAATCAAATTCTAGACGTATTGACTCTTTTTACAAAAAAAAAATATTGATTTTGAAAGATTGTTATTTTATCTGGCACACACCGTTTTAAAATTTCGAAAAACTAAGTTAATTTTTAATCTAATAAGGTTACACCGTTGGTCTTTGGCGGATTTGTTCAATTTTCAATCGATAGATTCTATAAAACCACAAAAAATTTCAAATCATATAGTCATAGAAACATGTTTTGTGAAAAAAATAACTAATTTTTTTTTTTTTAGGTATTACAAACTAAAATATTTCCTTTTTTTGCACTGTTATTTTGATTCTACATTATTGAAAAATCATAAATACTTATGATTAAAAAATACTAACAAGAAGTACACGAGATTTAACAATTTATCATCGTGCTTTTTGAGCATTTTTATAGCTTACTTGAATGTAGGTATATATTAAAGTAAGTTTTGAATGAAATAAATCGATACATTTTTAATTTTAAAAAATTGATACGGGGAATAATCGATATTTCTCATCGAAACCTCCCTGTACAGTTGCAAGCATATATTTTTCAATGCATATGTTTTTACATGTGTTATTTACCCGCCTCGGAACATACTTTGTCTAGTGAGGTAGGTCTAGTCAAAGAAAACCATGTAATTAAATAAAATTACAATAAACGTCTGGGTTGCCGGCACTGAAACTAAACAGGGGGCCTAGTCTATATCTCTCACAGCGCCCGTAACGCGGGTTTAGCTACGTCACGAATCCGTATTAACCCTCCTCTGACCGTGCTAAAAACTTTCTCGCGCTCCGATGCTGTACACTCAGTAAATATTAGTGTAATGTATTTATTTAATCCAATACATAAATGTATTGAGGAGGAATACCTAAAATGTTAACTCTATGTTTAGTATATTTACAAAGATATTTCAGTAAATACAAACCGTGATCGCTTAGTTGACAGCACCGTCAAGAAAGGTTAAACGGCAAACGTGCTTGTTTGTGAAACCGAAAGATCGAGACTAGGCCCCCAGAACTGAATGTGCCACAATTTAAATTTGCGATTATTGAAGAAGTGATAGATAAACAATTTGTTCATTTTATTTTATTTATTTATTTATTTAATACATAATTTAGCGAAAGTACATAATATAGTTTATTGTGATATTTCACCCTCCTTATTTTTATTTTATTAATTTTTAAAAAATCAACAGCTCTTTTAATATTTTTTTTTTCTATGTATTTTGATTTTTATCTATGTCAACGAATTTTTTTAGAAATTTTCACATAACATAAATTTATAATAAAAAACTAAGATTCCAGTACCTGTGGCTTAAATATTTACAAAAAATAGAAAATTGTAAATATAATTTTTAACTTTCTACTGCTAAGGATTTGCGTATTATTGTTGTTTAATGAATTTGTTTTTAGTGACTTTTGTCTGTTTTTCTTTGTCGTATTATCCTAGGTTAGCAGTATTTCTTCATATACTTGCTAATATATTGACTCTGAGACCATTTGCAAAGCTCCCGTCAGCAATCAGCTTGTAGGCCATCGTTCTATACCCGCTAATAAGTCACTGTTTTCCTTTGACAGTAGCCCGATACCTCTAACTTGCAGAATTGTCATTGGATGTTTGGCGAACCATCGAGGCGGAACATTGTATTACCTTAAATAAATATGCGTATTATTCCGATTAACTGCAATGAGAAGGAAAATTATATATATAATCTTACACATTTGTACAGTTGTCTAAGCAATGCAATATCTTATAACTAATATATGATCCTGAGGCAAGTACAGATAATTTCAGTGTATGTGTAAATGCCCAACCAGTTATCAAGTTTAATTTTTAGAACTCCATTTTATTTTTTATTTATTTTCATTATATATTCAATAATATTATTATTTCATTTGTAAAAGTAGTGTAATTATTATTATTTTATTTTTTATAGAGAATACCTCACAAGAGTCCCAACTGCTCCCGTCTGGAGCCAGTCAGAATATGGCATCCCCAGTTGGGGTATATTGTGAGGCTGAAGGTGAGTGGGGAAGGGAAGGAGATGGGAAAGAGAAAGGTTGGGAAGTACCTGGTCTCAGATCTAGTCACTAAACACGGCTAAAGCCATTATTAAGCGACGTTTCAATTCGGAATGGTGGTCTTACACCAGGGCGATACTGAGAGTATCTTCCACTCTGGAACGTGCCGCAAATATAGTATATATTATTTTTATTAATTAATTATGAAATAACACAAATTAATCAAATAAAATTTATTTGCGCACGCCGGGTTCGATACCGCAACCTTCCGATTGGGAGTCAAGAGTCTTGCCACTCGACCAAGGACGGTCGTCTGTTAAACCAGTTTTGCTATGTAATAGCTATGCTTTAATAAAGTGGTTTTATAAAGTAAATAATAATACCATCGAACATATAAAAGAAAAAAAAAAAATTTTTTGAAAAAAATTAAATACCCTTTCAGCTTCACAAATCCTACAAGTACTATCCCATGATCATTCACGGGTTTGCGCAAGTTAGAAATATAAAATATTTTTATTTCAAATTTTCTAACTTTTTGTAGCCAAAACTGTACTTTTTTATGGCTCTCTTTATTTAGTGCCCTTCATTAAATATTGTTTACAAGTATATAATTATCCATCCCGCGATATATTTTCACCGGCCACCCTTTCACATTACTTATAAAGTCACGTCGTGGCCATTTTTATCTGTCAAAAACACTAATAAAGTAAACCTAACGATTTTATTATAGTTTTTCCTTTTGTAATTCGTATTCCCGACAGAACATTTTACGCGTCATTAGTTCTCGGCCGGTCCACGGAGCCGCAGCGCCATTTACCCAATGGTTATCGCTTTTATACCAACACGTCCCAGAAACTGGAAATTTATTTCTATCGTCTTTATTTGTACATTGGAAATGCTCCTTCTGTGTTTTATTTATTAATATAAACCCTTGTTGTATATGAACGAAGGGGTATTTACAATAACTCAATTGTGGGTTCCGTAACATTTAGTCATAAATGAAATGTGTAATGTAAAGAGGGTTAAACACCACATAATTTTTTTTTAATTGTACCTATTTTATTTTGTATGCTTTGTTGTATTTACTTCATGATTATATTTTCACAAGTTTATTTAATATTCGTAAGTACCTACACTTCAACATCATTAAATCTAATTGCTGCTACATTAATATATTGATTGACTTACGCCATTGGTTCCCGATGGGTTTGAAATGTTATGCATCAACGACAGAACTAAAATTTGACACATATTTATGAAAATACCTTAAATATCTTTCGCTCTGTACCGATTTTGCTAGGTTGTTCAGTTTGATGAAATGAAAAGGAGATATTTTTAATTTTCAGTTTCAGTTTTAAATCATCGCATGCGCCGTCGAAGCGATAGTTTTGATTTGTAATATGTGAATTAAATCACGTTTTTGTTCATAATTTCTATTATAATGACATTAATTGGGAACCATTCACTATTATATTAGTATAATTCATTATATTTGTTTATTATTTATTTGTGATATTTTTAATTTTCAGTTTCAGTTTTAAATCATTATTAATGGCATGTTGTGATTTTAGTTTCATGTTATCGGAAAAAGCGGGGTTATTTCTGTGTGTTATTAATAGCACGTACAACTAAATAAATTATTATTATTAATAGCATAAACAACCGATAAACAACCCCACTTGGCCGTGTAAACAATGTATATCTTTCCACAAACTATTTTATTGCTATTCTATCAGTAAAGTTTTCACATACACGGTTGTTCATCGGTTGAATAATATTTTCACAACGGTTTTTAGTAAAGCTGTTTAACTATTTTTACAATCATCATGGGTTTGAATTTACATGATGATTGTCAACCAATACAAAACTAGATTTATCAGTTAAAATTTGAGAGTTATAACATTCCTCAATAAACCTCGATAAACCATTCATTTTTAGTGTTAAGTTTTTTTTTCAGGTTTATACTTCGCATTTTTCATGCTTGTTCGTTTTTTTCTTTTTTTAAATTTTAATTTTGTATTTATGTATTGTTATTCACTTTTTTACCTAATTTTATTATTTGTGTATTTTCTTTTGTTATTTTTAATACGGAATGTATTGCATTGCACTACCCCTGCACACATTCTGGAATAAACAATTATTATTTTTATTATTATTCCATCATGTTTACCTATCTCAAAAACGTTAAAAATTTCATTCGTTCGAATTCAAAAATTCAGAGGAAATTCACTACCTACATATGAAGTGTAAGTTGATCAAAGGTGGCAATGTGAACATTGAATGCAATGGATTTCAGTAGACTGATAAAAATGGACTTTGAAAAAAGATTTCACTTTCACAAAAATATTAAAATAAAATGTGGAATATCATTGGATTAAAAAAAAAAATCCGATTTATTTCTTAATTTTCTACACTTGTGAGTGTAATACCTTATGTCTGTCTCTGGATAATGTTTATGTTTTAGAAAAAAAAAAAGTAATAGACAACAAAGAATATTATTAGAAATATGGGAGTCACATAAGAAAAGATAATAAAATATACATATATATTTTATTAGACCGGTCAGTGGTTGAGTGGGCATCGCGTTTGGGTCCCACCCAGGCGTTCCGTGTTCGATTCCTCGGCTGGGTAAGTCCTCCATCACAACACAAGCAACATCTTCCGCTTAGTGTGGTGGTAGTAGGAGATCTTCAAATGTTGTTGGGTTATTCGTAACCCGGGAATGTTTGTCTTTCTTTTAAATAAATTAAAAAAAAAATTAAAATATGTTTATTCGTTATAAATTACTCTAACCAACCGAATAACTACACAAAACCTTCTTATTTTATACATAAAAGGTAATTATTAATAGGAAATATACGTCGCGAACTACGTCGGACTTTAAAACAAGATTTACTGCAGTTTTTCGTTAAAAACGATTTATATTTAATTCCACAACTATGTATAATTAAAACGATATTTTTAAACCAAAAACTCTTATATAATAATTATAAACAAAAACATTTATAACATTTATAGCATTTTTAAGATATTGAAATATGGGAGCAAACAAAAGATTCTTCTAAAACAATGTTTACATTGGAAAGAGGTAGATTTCTTTATAAACAGATAAGTGTGACATCTCATGAATAACGGTAAAATTAAAAATAAATTCTAAAAAATGTTTTCAAAATATCATCAAATTGGCCACATTTTGGCAACGAGCGCTCTCAGGTATTTGTAAATTGGGCAAAATATGGCCAAAAACGCACCAGTAGTTAATATTATATGAATTAATTCAAGAAACTTTAGGGAAGTACATGTATGTTATTCGGATTTTTTCGGAATTCGCAAAATTTTACAACCAAAGTAATATTTTATTACAACTGCCATTCTTACCGTTATTTTTTTCACTGAGATACTTTCAAATAATAGAAATTCATGTATACTCGTTTTTCATTCTCGTTACCGTTAAAATTAACCGCTGGCACAAATCAATTTATTTCTATAAAATATATCACATTTCCGATCAATCCAAAAAAAAATACGCAGTATTATTGAAAACAAAAGATATGTAGATCAGGTTACATACAACACATAGGGTCAAAAGTCCCAGACCCCAAAATCTAACCCAAAAGAATACTCACAATATCCTTTCCGAGAATTAAAGAGGATAACGCCAGATAGATTGATTTATAAATAAATTGATTAGAATTGAAAATCATGAAAAATTTTAATAAAATTTTCCTACCCATTCTTCTATCAAAACCGTGTATGCATTTATCCCCCAAGGTAAATGAAATAGTAACATCGTGGTAATATTTCCGCTTTTCTTTCGATACGGGATAACTTCCAGCAGAAATAAGGAAGATGAAAGGAGAAAGAACGTAGCCTTGTTTTCCCTTAAGGACCGACATATCTTCCGGGAGTTTTCCGAGGAAATATCCATGATCCCTCCCCCGGGGTCCTGTTGTACGTTGCTAATAGAGTGACGTAGCACAGTCAGATTAGCAAAGAGTCAAGTTGTTATGGAAGATGTATGGTATGGTATGGTGCATTGAAAAATATAATTGCTCTCCAAAAAATTCAGCCGATTACCATTATGGGCGGATTCAGAAAAAATAATTAGAACACTTATTACTTACAAGTTTATAATTTACAATATTCAACAAAAATAATTTATTTTTATTATAGAGATTATTTTCTCGCCTACTACTTTGAATCGACTCAAGAATTATAGATATTTTAAATAAATAGATTAAGAATTTTGGTATAAACGTAGATGAGACCTAGGAAAAGAAAAGATTACCTGAAGTACTAATCCTACGCAGAAGAAGTCGCGGGCAGAAGCTTGTTATTAATAATAACCATTAACATCTGTATCTACTACTCTCACGCTATTTATTCCTAGTTAGTTATTACTAGTAGGCGGCTAGGCGGTGGCAAAACGAAGAATTCCAAATTGAAAATCCGCAAAAACATCATTCGGAGATATTGAGGTTTGAAGTTTAGAATTTATTTGTTATTACAATTCTAAACTTCAAACTTCAATGTCTCCGAATGATGTTTTTGCGGATTTGTGACTTGGAATTCTTTGTTTTGCCACCGCTTAGCCGCCTCCTAGTTATTACGTTATTAATAATCAAGTGACGTTTTTAATTTGTTCATCAGACTTTATTTGGAATTGAAATGTTTCTTTTACTAAAAATGATCGATTATTTTGAATAGTGGGTATCATGTTTCTAACAACGCAAGTTAATTCCACTCAAATCAAAGGTCAAAACAAAACGTTGTACAAGCACATATTTTTAATTATTAAGTTTTTTATTCACCAGATTTACAGGAACGGGTTTAGTTTTTCCCATAGGAAAAACTAAACCCTTTCATACACTTTTCCATATAAATGAGCATCTTGTAAATCCACGTTATGCAAGTGTATTATATAAGTATAATTAATACAAAACAATACAAGAACAACACGTTAATCTACCAAACTATTAAATGGGAATATAATTCACCGTCTCCAGATATTTTCATATCAGAGGGTTCGGCTCTGTGGAATTCCTAATTTTACCGATAAATCCTACTGATCCCTCAATATAAATATTTAAAAAATCTTTCGTAATTCTACATGTATTTAAAATGACTGATTTTTGCATTTTTATATACAAATTCTTTGACAAATCTAATATGCCTAAATTTTTAATAAGAGAGCTAGGTATAATGCCAGTAGCCGAAATAACAAAAGGTAATATTTTTATAGTCTGAGAATGCCAAATTCTTTTAATTTCATTTCCTAAATCTGTATATTTTCTTATTTTTTCAGAAACAGATTTTTGATTATTACAGGAATTTGGAATAGCTACATCAATAATATAAGTTATTTTTTTTAATTTTGTCATGTAAAACTATATCAGGTCTAGTATGACCAATTGGTCTGTCTGTTAGTATAGTTTTATCATAGTAAATTTTAAAAAAATTATTTTCTAAAAATGAATTTGGTTCGTATTCATAATATGGTACTATATTATGACATTCAATCAAGTTATGTTTAATTACCAAACTTTGGTGAATTATTTTTAAAACCTGATTGTGCCTAAATGTATACTCAGACGGCGCTAATATAGAACATCCTGATATAATGTGTTCTATAGTTTCCGGAAAAGCCATACATTTTCTACATAAATCATCAATTTGATTTGGATCTTTGATAATATGCTTCCTATAATTTTTGGTATGATAATATGCTTCCTATAATTTTTGGTATAATATTTTAATTAATGAAGACAATAATGATACATCTAAAAAAAAAAAATTGTTTTTTTTTTTAAATTATATTATTTATTCATTAAAAAATATAATTATTTAAATAATTTTAGGAACGCAACCACCGGTAAAAACATCAGACAAAGTGCAGAGTAATGTAGATGAATGGATCAAATATAGGGGAGAAACAGGCAGTGTGTTAGCGAGACGTAGAAAGAATCCCCGCTTCAATACTAATGATTAATCATAATACACGTCGGGTCTTTCACAGGCCGCCGGTGGAGCAAATCAGGGGATGGATGTACATGAGCCTCGGTCTAACCTCTTCGTGTGTTACGAAAATAATTATTCCTATTTAAAATAATTATTTTTCTTTACCTAAAAAAAATATTTTTTTACTGGCAATACTACCTGCTAATTTACGACGCCTCACTTCTTCAATGGCCACCGCCTAGGACATACGACCGACATTGCATTATGTCAAATTAACCGAAATATTTTTCTTTAAATACAGAAAAATTATTTTGTGGCACCACTTTAATTCAAAATTAATAGATTACTTAGTTATAACCACGTTTATTGTTTAAAAAAACCAACATGTTTCGTAAGCAATGCTTATTTTATTAAGGTTTACTTAAAACTGTTGTAGTGGTTTTATAGCTAGTATTTATAATGAAACAAAAAGAATTTACCGCGAAGCTATAGAAATTCATAAACATAAAAATAATATGAACATTAGAAATGACTCAATCAAAATTCCCAACACCTGCAATGTTATAATTGATCAAAATTCCCCCAAAACGGTATTTCCAAAATCCTCAGAAGCACCTCCAATTAGTTCAATGCCACCCAATAACGTCTCTACACGCAAATCGCCTACCCCCTCCATCGTCAAATCACCTTCTACCCGTGTTCTTCGTTCACGACATAAGATTTGAAATGCATTCACTTAAGTCTAGACTTCAGGACTGAACAGACATGCGCAAGCAGTCAGTTTGATACAAAACTCAAGACATAAGGCCTCTGAAGATGGACAGTGAGATCTGTCCGAAACGTCAGGAGTTAAAAAGTCCTTCTAAGGACTACGTTACGCGGGTAAACCGAGAAAATTATTCTACATCTTACACCCGTGAAAACCTTAATCATAACATATATATATATATATTTTTTTTTTTTTTATCTGACATCAGGAATTGACTCCATCGCTTGTAAATGGGACCTTTCACGAAATGCAGTGCAGCCATCACAACATTATTTAAACTTATTACCAATCCATGTAAACTGCTGTAATCATTTGTAAAATGTTTGTTTGAGAATAGAAATAAATAAAAATAAAATTAAAAAATCCGAGACTTGAGCCCTCAACTCAATGTCCAGAGGCAAGGAGCTTACAACTCTGCCACTAAGGTCACCAAAGAATTTGTATTTGTAATGACCGTGATAAAAGTATGAAACGCGAATCTACCAGATATTATTATGTGATTACCTCATTAAATTATCATCAATTTCGTATCCCAACAAAATTGTCTTATTATAGTTTATTGTTCCACGTAATACGGAAATGAATCAAAACGAGGCAAAAAGGAGGCTTTGGTTTGAAAGTGTTGTGAAACCTGTTCACGGAGCTTTCAACTTTCATAATACATCCCTCGTCTCCCCACATATCTGGGTCATTTCTTTTTGTTAGAGAAGTTCCTTTTTGTTTCCTTTTCAACCAAAGTTATGCAGAAGCGAATTGGCAGAAAGGCTATCGGAAGTAGGACCCATTAATAATATCAAGGACAACATGTTAATTGTTCTTAACCGCTGGAGTGATTTAGATCCAAATTTGGACCGCTTTTATTTTTCAGCGATTGATATCGGTCCGAAATTGGACCACATTTAACGAACCCACAAATAATATGTGATAAACTGTGAAATCTAGATGGATTCATAAGCTTTAATACTTTCATATTAATTCATACCTTTTTTTAAACATAACCTAAGAAATGGACTCCTTCAAGTAATAATTTTTTCATATTATTTAACCTTTAAAAGAGGATTTTTTCAACTTTATCCATGTGAATACCGCTCAAGAGTCCCAATTGTTCCCAACGGTCTAAAGTCGGGAAGACAGTGGTATTCCCAATTAAGGTATGTTGTGAGGCTGAAGATGAGGGGAAGGAGACGGGGAAGAGCGAGCAAAGAACCTGGCTATTTAGATCTAGTCACCAAACGCGGCTGGTGTCTTATTTTTTTCAATATACAATAATAACGGTATATTCACATAGCGCAGTTTTGTGTTATTTCACTTCAAGTGCGATTAACTATAATAAACTTAAAGATAATCCCACAGTACGAGTCCTTACAAATCATTTTTCAAAAAAAAAAAAAAATTATCAACCCTCTAAATATTCAAAAATAATTTGTTAACTTTTATAAGGATATTGCGCATTTCTCTCATCTCTCTATTTATAAAATAATATTCTAATGCATATATTTTTTTCACTTTTTATAGGTAAAAAATATTTTTATGTGTTTTTACCTACTGTTTTAGTCAAATCGTGAGAAATAGTTTAGATTCAGATGAGTTCTCTAGTAGTTGTTGTTTTGTATATTCTTGTCAATTGACATCTATATCTATATCCTTAATAAAAAATATAAAAATGAAACAAAGAACATACATTGTATACAAAGAAATACCAAGACTACCAGTCAGTGGTTGAGTGGGCGTCGCGTTTGGGTCCCACCCAGGCGTTCCGTGTTCGATTACTCGGCTGGCTAAGTCCTCCCTTACAACACAAGCAACATCTTCCGCTTAGTGTGGTGGTAATAGGAGATTTTTAAATATTGTTGGGTTATTCGTAACCCGGGAATGTTTGTCTTTCTTTAAAAAAAAAGGAATGAAATAAAAATAAAATTAATAATTACAGTGCTATTATAGCACGGGACAAGACCATAACGGTGCTATTTTAGCATAGGAAAAAACACATTAAAACTAAAATATAATATAAAATAGAAGGCAGTTTACGTTTAGAAATAAGAAACATTTAAGTGGACATAAAAGTAGGTACAATAAGGAGGAAACCGAAATCAAACAATTGCCGGAAATTTAAGAATATTCCAGTGTAATGAAAAGAAGTAAAGTTTCATAAATGGTATATTTTTTTATAAATTGTTTTGATTTTTTCTAAAACTCTGGATATTAGTAAGATCCGAATGAGCGGGCCAGTTACACGAGAAAAGCGATTTAACTGCCTAGTTCTCTCCTGGTTCTACGTCTTGGCAATAGCCTTTGCTCGCGGTAGGGTTAATTTTCGAGGGTTTTTCCATTTCAAGTATAAATCAACGGTAAAGCTCTTCCGGAAGGGGGTTTTAAGAAATATCTATCACCAGCCCGACACGCCTCTCGGACACGCACGCTCTGTGGGTTTATACCTTCGTTACAATTGTACAACTGTACAGGTACTGGCAGATGTTACAACAACTAACTACGTTACCTAGAATAATTTAAACACAATAAATTACTTTGAAACTTTGTTTCATATTTTACCGCATGAAGAAAGTGTTTATTTATTTGGGATTGATGTTCAGTTATTGGAATAATAATTGTATTTAGTTCGTAATACTTGCAAAGTTTTTGAAAACAGCGAAGGAAGGGTAAAGAGTCTAGAGGCCACGATTTCAAGCGCAAAAGTGGTTTTTATTCACCAGATTTACAGGAACACTTTCATACACTTTTCCATATAAATGATCATCTAGTAAATCTACGTTATGCAAGTGCATTATATAAGTATAATTAATACAAAACAATACAAGAACAGCACGTTAATTTACCAAACTATTAAATGGGAATATAATTCACCGTCTCCAGATATTTTCATATCAGAGGGTTCGGCTCTGTGGAATTCCTAATTTGACCGATAAATCCTACTGATCCCTCAATATAAATATTTAAAAAATCTTTCGTAATTCTACATGTATTTAAAATGACTGATTTTTGCATTTTTATATACAAATTCTTTGACAAATCTAATATGCCTAAATTTTTAATAAGAGAGCTAGGTATAATGCAAGTAGCCGAAATAACAAAAGGTAATATTTTTATAGTCTGAGAATGCCAAATTCTTTTAATTTCATTTCCTAAATCTGTGTACTTTCTTATTTTTTCAGAAACTGATTTTTGAATATTACAGGAATTTGGAATAGCTACATCAATAATATAAGTTATTTTTTTAATTTTGTCATGTAAAACTATATCAGGTCTATTATGACCAATTGGTCTGTCTGTTAGTATAGTTTTATCATAGTAAATTTTAAAGAAATTATTTTCTAAAAATGAATTTGGTTCGTATTCATAATATGGTACTGTATTATGACAGTCAATCAAGTTATGTTTAATTACCAAACTTTGGTGAATTATTTTTAAAACCTGATTGTGCCTAAATGTATACTCAGACGGCGCTAATATAGAACATCCTGATATAATGTATTCTATAGTTTCCGGAAAAGCCATACATTTTCTACATAAATCATCAATGTGATTTGGATCTTTGATTATATGCTTCCTATAATTTTTGGTATTAATTACTTATCTTGAATAGCAAGCATAAATCCTTCTATTTCTGCGCTCAACTCTCCAATACTCAACTATTTGTTTGACGAAAGTTTGTCAACATACGTTTGGTTGAGATAATTTAAGTGTTTTGCGTGAATAATTTTATTTGACCAGGAATCTAATTCCTGATTGGTATTTATAAAAATGTTGGCATTCTCGTCGTATAAATTTAAAGGTGAAATTTTTCTGTCGGCCTTGCAAATTATTTTATGCAGCTCTGAGCTATTAGCTTTTCTTTTCTTTCTCGACTTTAGTCATTTCGTTTTATACCGTATTCAAAAGACATGTATAAAACAAAATGACTAAAGTCAGAATTATTTAGAATTTGCCTGTAAAAAACAAAAAAACGTCCCCTGTAAAATTTGCAAAATGGTCTTTTGAACAAACAAGCACTAGGGCAGCGCTCTGGCAATCCGGGGCAATGCGCTATCCACTGCGCCAACGTATCCCTATCCAATTCGATTATTTTTAACTGTATCATACTTCGACTGAGAACCATCAACATTATTTTCATTTTCTTAACGCATATTTTTATTGGCCGCTATCTTTATGTATGATTGCAAGATTCAACTCTAACTAAAAGCCCTCTAGATAGTGTCAGGATATATTTTATCACTTTTTACTAATATGCGACATTGACCTTTTCTGTTTATTTCTTGGTGTTTTTACCGGTGGTTGCGTTCCTAAAATTACTTAAATAATTATATTATTTAATGATTAAATAATGAATATTTATTAAAATTTTTATTGATTGAAATAGCCTGAAAATGTACTTCTTTAAATTTTTTATATCACATATCGTCCTCAATTAATAATTACCGCTCGTTAATATTCAGTTTTCGTTTATAAACAGAATAGAATGCAAGCTCCTTGACATTTCTTAATATATACAGGGTGTTAAGGTACGTACTTGAGTTACTTTAACCAGTGATTCCTGACATTATTTGGAGTAAAAAATGAAAATGAAATTTTGGTCTCCGGTGACTTTTTTATGTAAATTTTTTTTTTTTCAAAATATTTTTTCTTCAAAATCAAACAAAAAAAAAATTCTTTCTCATGACCTTATTGGTCACTCAGCCAAGTTACCGCCCCACCACTTACCCAGCCCCCAACTACCCAATACCTACTATTATTTATATTATATTGTAGAAAAAAAAAAATTTACATCAAAAATGTCACCGGAGACCAAAATTTCATTTACATTTTTTACTCCAAATAATGTCAGGAATCACTGGTTAAAGTAACTCAAGTACGTACCTTAACACCCTGTATATAGATAGGTAATATATTGCAGAAGTCTCCGGCGTTGCCTGAACATTACACCAAGTTTTACGAAATTAGACATACTCGTAGACAGTAATTTTGTACGCCAAGTGTGCAAAATCAAAATTTTGCTTAAGAGATAAGAAAAAAAATTGCTTAAGGAAATTGGAAATGCTCAAAATATCATTTAAACAGTGACCTTTCTCTTATTTTTTTTATTATTTTTTTAAATATTTTTTTAAATATTTTTTATTTTTAATATTACAGAAACAAACAGTACATTGGTAACAGTGAGTTTACAGATATTAAATGATATTTCATGGTGGGTACCTATGATATGTTTCTTTAAATGCTTATTTGTAATTACCGGGTGATGTGCGTAGTGTGTATGCGCGTGTGTGTGTATGTGTGAGTATGTTTGTAGGTGTGAGAAGAGTATGCGCATTGAATACTTTATATCATTGACATGATGCTCTTTTGCCGATGTTAGAATTTAGGCAAATATTATTGAATGTATGAAGAGCACGGTTAATCCACGAATTAGTTTCTGCATTGTATTCTGTATTGAAATTAATTAAGGATAATAGTTCGGTACAGTCGATATATAAATGTTAAATTAGCTTGTGCCCGCCTTTGTTGCAAATTTTGAAATGCACTCTCCCAGTTATTGTTAAATTTGAAGGTGAGATATTTTATAAATCTGTTTTGAATGTGTTCGATGCTATCAATGTATACTTTATACTGCGGATTCCATATTGGCGACGCGTATTCCAGTGTACTTCTGACTAATGCAAAGTATGGCATTACTATTGTATGTGGATTACCGAAAACTTTACTTATACGAAGAACAAAGCCAAGCATTTTGTACGACCTATGAACGATTGAGTCGATGTGCTTATTAAATATAAGTTTGCTATCAAGGTAAACGCCAAGATCTTTACAATCCGTTTTAGAGATGACAAGTTTATTATTAGGTCAAGTGTGCAAAATGTCATCAATCTCGAAATAAAACTATGGATTTGCAAAAAAAAAGAAACTACAAGGGACACTTCTTTAATATCTGTACATATGAATGGATTATACCAGTATATGGCTGATGTCCCTCGCTTTGCACAAGCATAATGCAGAGTATTTCAAAATCAGATGTAGACAGTAATTTTCCTTTTTTTTTAAAGTCAAGTGCGCAAAATATTATTATAAAGATTTCAAAATAGGGGTGAGAATAAGGGACGGGTGTTGTTATTCGAATTCTCAAGTGTTAAATATGCATAAAAGCAACGTAATATTACCAAATCATTTTAGTAGAAGGTCAAAAACCAAATTCTGAACAATATTAGCATGATCTGTAGACATAAAACTGAATAAGTAATATCCTCAAAATATGTGCGAGTACATTCTCTAAAATGACAACGATAAACTTACCGATAATGTTTTTTTTAATAATATAACAAATCTTTTTTTACGTCTCAAACTTCTTAATGTAACGACTTTGATGATCGGACAGACTTTATTAAATTATTTAACGTGACCCTAAAGCCTAAAACACATTTTATCAATTTGTCCTCAGCAGACAAACACGTCTGATAATATTATAAGACCTATCTTCAAAAAAGGGAATATCCTTATTTCCGTAGATTATCGGCCGTCGAAGGATTAAGCTTGCTTCCAATTCTCCCAACGATCTGGCATTGGAACTAAAAAGAGAGAAACAACGGGCCTACTGACTAGAAAAAGAACATTTATTTTTATTTTTATTATTATCATTACGTTTATTTGCGCTATTTCCTTAGCTCACACTTCCTTCCGTGAAAGGAAAATGCGATAACGAATTTCACTCCGACGCCCGCCCTTATTTTATTGAGCCTAAAAAGAAAAGATTATCGAATTTCGGATATGTCGTACGAAATTTAAGTTTTATTTTGGGTGAAAAATAAATGCTAAAATTTTATTCTCGTAAAACAAATAAACGTTCTCACTTTTAAAAGCTAAAGTTTCTGCTGTAGACATCGATGTTACATGGTAAAAAATCGAGAAAAAGTAAATTTCTGTAATATGGAGGTTTTCACAAGAGGTGATTTTTTTTTTTTTTTTGTCCACAATAAAATATAAAAAAATTTCTAATTTTGTTTGCGCCTTTTCGAACCAGCTTCGCTGACGAGGCAAATGAAGCCAAACTGAAACCGGCTGGTTTCTATGTCTCGATTGGTCAAAAATCTTGTTTTACCATAGACGAAGAACAATCAGCTGACAGCTGGCAATTTGCAACGGCCGGCCACGGCAATCAGCAGTGCGAGTCGCGGGTCACCGCTTGCGTTACCATTGACAACGGCTTGTTGAGTGATTGTATAACCACTGGAGCGACAGAGCAATTAAAATATTTTTTTCTCGTATTGCTAAAGGAAATTTTTCCGCCCACATAAAAAAATCATACCTCCGAATTTGAATATGGAGAATAACAAACTGAATATAGTTCTATGTAGCCAATTAATTCTCCTATCTTTTGTCTATTATCACGTTTTTGTAGGATTTATAAAAAAAAATCTTTAACCTTAAAACATTTTAAAGAATCTAGAGAATATTTTTTTTGTTATATTTTGAATGTACAATATATTATATATAATCTTTTAGTAATAAAAAAAATGAATTTTGCCACGTTTTGGCAACAAAGCAATCCGAGGTTTTGCAAATAGTGCCATAATGTGGCAAAAAGCGCCCGAGTGGGTACTATTGTGTAGTATGCGGGCCATCACATTGTCATACAAAGACAGTTGACAGTTTTCAGTTGCCTCAGTGAGCGGATCGCCTAATTTTTCATCCTACCTCTTGAATTTTTCTTGACCTACACTTCTCTAAATGGAGAGTTTCTTTGTTTATCTTTCAGTAGCTCTGGGTAGATTTCATACTTATGCGGTAATTAATAAAAGATCTAAAATCACATTTAAACTAATCCAATTATTTCAAAAAAGTTTTAGCTAAAGTCCGGGCGTTGCCCGGGTTTTACACATTTTTTTTTCGAAAGTGGATGTAAACATTGATCTTTTTCTTATATTAAAGGTTAATTGTGCACAAGCCACTAGATCAAAAAATCTCTGAAGGCGGCGCGGCTAAAATGGCCGGTAAACCCTGACACTGTGGTCGCCGTAACAGCTGATGATATACACATCGCCCTCAATTCAACTAAAGCGGGGAAAGCAGCTGGATGCGACGGAGTCCTTCCCGACTTTCTGAAACATGCTGGGCCATGGACAAAACTATGGATGGCAAAACTATATACTGAAATTTTTAAAACTGGGGAAATTCCAAATACCTGGAAAAAAACTAAAGTTATTGCGATCCTCAAACCCAATAAACCACCAGAGGATCCAAACAGCTACCGACCCATCTCGCTTTTAAGTACCATGTACAAACTCCTAGAGCGAGTGGTGCTCCGCAGGCTTACTCCAATTCTGGAGAAAGTGGTTCCACAAGAACAAGCTGGCTTCAGACCAGATCGTAACTGCTGCGACCAGGTGCTAGCTCTGACAACGCACATCGAATCTGGTTTCCAGAAACGGCTTAAGACTGCAGCAGCGTTCATTGATCTCTCTGCGGCCTACGACACGGTGTGGCACAAAGGCCTTCTTGTCAAGCTCTACGTCACCATAGAGGATGGCAATATAGTATGACTTATTGAGCAACTGCTAACTGGCCGTACTTTCAGGATTTTTCTAGGGGGACTAAAAAGCAAAAAAATACCCCTAAACAATGGCCTTGCCCAAGGCTCTGTGCTGGCCCCATCGCTTTTTAACATCTACACGAGAGATCTTCCTCACACTGAAGGCAGAAAATTTGCCTACGCAGATGACATCACCGTCGCAGCCCAAGCCAAAACCCTTAAAGCAGCAGAATAGATCCTTAATTCTGACCTTAAGGCTATGGAAGAATATTTCCTCAATTGGCGACTAAAGCCAAATGGGTCGAAAACAGTTGTGACAGCTTTCCATCTTAGCAACTCACAGGCAAACGCCAAACTCTGTGTTCAGTTTAATGGAAAAAATATTTACCATGATCCCTTTCCCCGCTACCTTGGAGATACTTTGGACAGGAGCCTGAACTACCGGCAATACATGGAAATAGTTGGCAAAAAAAACAGGACAAGACTAAACATAGTCAGTAAGCTAGCTGGAACTAGTTGGGGATGCGACGCCAATACGCTCAGAACGGCATCCATTGTCCTGGTTTTCTCAACAGCTGAATACTGTGCTTTTGTATGGGTCAGAAGCGCCCACACTTCCATGGTCGACGTTCAGCTTAATGCCACAATGCGAACCATCAGCGGGACCTTAAAATCTACTCCTCTCCCTTGGCTCCCCGTACTTGCAAATATAACCCCGCCAAGCATCAGGCGAGAGATTGCAACACTGAGGGAATACAAGAAGGCGCTGCAAAAAAGCGCAATCCCTTTGCACGACGATGTCGTCTCCCACCCGGCATGCCACTTGAAGTCCCGAAAACCCTTCTGGACGGAAGGAGAAAGACTCCTCCAATCACCCCTCAACCCTGAAGACAGGTGGAAAACTGAGTGGCAATCGGCCAACGTGGAAAATGCCCATCTTGTACAAGACCCCACTGAGAGACAGCCTGGGTTCTCATCGCCTCACAAACTCTGGTCCGCCATCAATAGGATAAGGTGCTCCCATAGCCGCTGTGCCCATATGATGCATAGATGGGGCCTTAAAGAGTCGGCGATGTGCGAATGCGGTGCGGTGCAGACCACCGTACATGTGGTCAACGAATGCCCGATGGCGGGATTGATGAGGTCCACAGGGTGACGCCTGAGGCCCTGGACTGGCTCGCAGACCTAGATGTCTCCCTCTGATCCCCCCCCCCCCCCCCCCACCATACGAAAGAAGAAGATTGTGCACATATTCATTAGTCTCGAAAAAAACTGTAGAATTGCATACAAAAGAAATTCACGCCGCTCGATCTCTCACCCCAGATTTTGTTCTTAAATAAATAAATACATGGATTTTGACCACATTACGAAAACTTTTATAAATGCTAGTCTTACTTAGATCGTACAACGAGCGATTATTCGAGAAAACAAAAGCTTCTTCTTTTTATATCCTGTTTTCTTCAAAGTAATAAGATAAAATGTAAAACAATGATTACTATTTGTTTACGAGTCGTCAATAATATTATAACTCCAGTGGCAATTCCTACTAAAATTTAAGCGTTTTCTTCAGTAAAATTACAAAAGCTTCTATTATGGTCTCTGTGCGTAAATGTCGCTATAAATTGTACTAAACCATTCGTTTTGCAAATTAAATTTCTCAAATTGTTTTAGTGCTCTTGTGTTGAAGTCGATAACACAATGATGGCACGCGCGCTAGAGCTATAATGAAAGTAAAATAAAATAAAACTGTCAGGCAAGCGAACCATACAATCTTAGACAATCTTCTAATTGAGTGGCAGAGTCGGTTTTGTCGTGTTAAACTCATGTTAACTGATCTATCCGATCGAGCGTAAAATAATAATATTATGTTTTTTATTTAATATTTTTAGGTTTTTTTTTTAATAAATACACAATTCTGACATGTTAAACAGTGTTAAAACAGTAGATAAGAATAGCTTTTCTTCACCATAAAGAGACGAGGCTCTTGTGTTTGGGAGGGAATTTTAGTTCAATTATATATAATATCATGAGTGTGAAAGTAAATAATTCAATATGGCAAAAACATGGGATAATGTAGAAAATGTAAGATTTATCAATAACGGATTTGAAAGAAATAATAATAATAGTGAGATATGGACTGTTATATTAGTTTCAGGTATTTTTTTTAATTTTTGCTGAAATTCCTGAATATTTTCGATAACTTTCAGATATAATGGTAGTTTGTTATAATATGGTATACCTGGATGGAGATAAGTATTTTGTGTGTACTTTGTACTAAATTTGGGGATTTGAAGTATACTGATCAACCGGCCGAATTTATTAAAGGGGCGGAACAGAATTTTATTGGATACATCCTGTATGTATTTACAAAACTTCCGTTTTTCCCCCGTATTATATTGTCCCGGTTTCAAATAAAATTCCTCCTAATTTCATCATTATAAGCGAAAAATGTTGATTGTGCCAAAATTGAGTACTTCGATAACGAAGGTTTGAACTCACCGTGACTGGGTAAGAACACAATTCATTCGTTTACTATGTTATTAACCATCTACTATCTGCCGGCTGACGCGGTCGAGGGGTAAGGCTCTCGACTCCCAATCCGAAAGTCGTGGGTCGAACCCAGCGTGTGCAATTAATTACTTTAAAATAATATTATAAAGTATATTGGAGGCAGGTTCCAGAATGGAAGATACCCTTAATATCGCCCTGGTGTAAGACCATCATTCAGAATCTAAACGTTGCTTGAAATGACTTTAGCCGTGTATGGTGACTAGATCTGAATAGCCAGGTCCTTCCCCACCTTCCTCTTTCCCATCTCCTTTTCCTCCCCACAGCCTTCAGCCTAACAACGCACCCCAATTAGCCGTAGTTTCATTGGCTCCAGACGGGAGCAGTTGGTATACTCTCTCTCGTTTATTCTAACGGTATTCATATAAAAAAATCTGAAAACGTATCTCAAACTTTTCATCACAGTATTCAAACGCGTATGACGGCTTACGTGGATGAGTACTAATGATCCCCGGCTACGAATCCGGATGTCGCAGTTTCATGCGCAAGTAAATTAAATTTGATTATTAAGTGCTATTTCACAATTTATTAATTTAAAATAACAATGTATAGTATACATACGGGGCGTTCCAGATATGAAATAAGTAATTAAATAATTTGTGAAAGACCACAATTTGCAAATTCTTTAGCAGCATTTGGTGATCAGATCTGATTAGCGAGAATCTTCCCCATCACTTTTCCCTCTCCACTACCTTCAGCCTCACAACATACGTTAATTGGAGAAGCCAAAGCCTCACTGGCTCTAAATTGTTGGTAGCAGTTGGGACTCTTGTGACTCAAATAAAAAATAAAAATATAGATATATTATATTAAATAGCACGCGCCACTACGCCATGTAAGTCATCTATAATTCGCTCGGGCATAATTGGTTTTCCTGAAAAAATATTCTATTTTCATTCGCACATCGTTTTTGGAATTTTCGTATATTTTCACTAAACAGAGCAGTATCCAACATATCAATTCATCTAAATAACTTCTCTGAAATCATCGATTTAAAACATACTAGATTGGGCTATTCCCTAAGCAGCAAAAAAGGCATCCTCCATAATATTACATTATTCTGCAATCTTTATACTGCCGATCTCGAGGCGTTATTACAAACCAATCGTAAAAGGTTGAAAAATTAGAAATAGAATGATAAAGGTTATAGTAAACAGAACGGTATATAATTTTAGAGGGGTATAATTGCATACCTTTTAATAAATACCCTCTTCCTACATTCTACATCTTTTTTGATTATTTATTTATTGAGTTAGTTTATACAACATAAATATAAACTAATATAAACCAGATAATATTTCGTTTTGTAACTTTAAATATTTTTATAATAAAGATAACATTTTTTTAAATTCTTTAGACTTTCAGGCATTTCATTATACGTTTTTAGTCTTCTGTACATTAGGCAGTTCTGTGATTTGGATTTCTTCATGTATACCAATCAAATTCTATTTACACTTCTGGTTTCGTAATTATGTTCATCTCTATTAAAAACAATTTCATCCTAAAGATATTTTGGCTTTTTGGTTGTTCATGACTTTATGGACAAAAATTAACACAATAAATAACAGTTTCTTTTTTATTGAAATCCAATTTAGTAGATATATTATATATTTTACATATCTCCAACCAAGGACATGGATTGTTTATCTCTCTTCTACATTATTGTGATTACACATAACCACAATAATGAATGTACAGTTCTAATATGAGGTTGCTGTGATACAATGTATAATATTATAATATAGAAAGTTTAATATTATAACCTAAATGGTGAAAGGAAAATATAATGTTGAAGAAAGCAATGCAACTTAATATTGACATCCTAGCAGAAACTATTATGTCTAATCATCATTCAACACAATTTTCAAAGTGCATAACTGTTCCCGGAATGGCGGATGACAAACACCTCTGCAGTAGGTCAACAAAAGTGGTTCGCTTTTGGTGTCTTTGCAGAGATGCCCGTGCCCGTGCTCACCTACTGCGTTGAGGACTGAATCGAGAAAGGCTGGTTGAGGGAGGCTTTATGACCTATCCAGCCAGACTCTCTCAACCCGTCACCTTACACCGCAATTGGAGGGATGAATGCTTACGTCCGACGCTTCTGGACACACTAACCTCCAGATTCCTACCCACCACTCATATATATTTCCTCCCCTTTAAAAGACCCTCCAAACAGCATCTCCTTAAATGATTTATGCCATGGGGGGCAATTTTTTACAATTCAGACGTCAAGCTTTGTTGCTTCTAGAATAAAATCTATATACATGGTGTCCGGAAACTCGTAGCACAAGCAGGAAACTGGTGAATCTACATCATGTTGTGGTACAACTTTTTTTGATTTGAGCTTTCGTTTTCGAATAAATCCGAAGAAGTTGAAATTTTTTAGGTAATAGTGAATGTCGAATGGTCACAATGGTTGTTAAGGGGTTAAAAACAGCTGTTTAATGTATTTTAAAGTGTGTAAAAGCTACGACCCTGCTTTTTTGACCCTATAGACGCTGAAATATATATATATATATATATATATATATATACATATTTTTTTTTTTAATTTTTCAAAATACTCAGATCGTATACAAATATAAAATAAAGTTTTAAAGATAAATATAAAGTTTAATAAAAAAATTTTTTTTTTTGGTTCCCCATGTGATATAGTTTCACCAGTTTCTTGCTTCTACTACGAGTTTCCGGACACCGTGTATATAGAATAAAATAAAATCTTTAATCGCTTGAATTTTGGATTCTGTACAACTGATAGATGGCCATTTATGACACATTAATGGTTGCTTGTCAGTTGTGTAGGGTAAGCCTTAGGAGCGAATTTATTATTAGAGCACTTATTGTTTTCCTTTAAAATTGTATCTTTAAAAATATCTTATTATTGCAAATTTTATTAACTTAATCACTTCAAACACCTTTTAAAAATTAGCCGAAATGCAATATAATGACAAAAAAAACAAACACAGAAGTACCTACCTACTATTACTATTTACGCGTCATAATTACGGATTATTAGCTAAATAAAATGTAACCCAATGTGTATATGGTAACCTCATCTAGTTTACTTTGTGTAAATGTCGGCGAGTAATGAAAAATCGACCTTTTTTTGTAATGCACACAAAAGCCTTCCATCAGTCATTTATTCTAATTAATTAAAGTCAAACTCCATCTTGTAACATAATACCATCTGAGGGGAGCCTGAAACATTTTAGTTTCAGCTTTCAGCAGGGAAGTTTTCAGTATTCGTAAACCAATAATGCCGAAGCTCTTGGAAATAAATTATAATAATAAACTCGCCAACTTAACCATTTCGGTTGGATTTCAAAAAACTTTAATGAAGATTAAGAATATGCTTACAGAAAGTTATATTGGGAAAATAATTTTGATTCCACAATCTGTTTGGTGTAACTCCACAAATTATATTTTTTTTCTCTCGCGTTCAAACTTTATGTTTTTAATACATTTAACATTTACATTAACTAAAAATGAAAAATTAAAAAAATAAAAAATAAATTAAGGACATTTCCTTATATATTTAGAACGTTAAAATAATATAAAGCTACCTACAAAAATGGGTTCATTCTAACAATATCTCTCTTAATAGACAGATCTTGTTTATATTTCTAAGTCTGACTAGTAAAAACTGAAAAAAAAAAATTAAATTTATCATAATTTATTAAATTTATCGTAATTTATTAAATTTATCATAATTTATTAAATTCATCATGATTTATTAATTTTATCATAATTTATTTAAATATATCTTATATATATATTAAATATAAGTGAACGATGAATACTTGGAGAAGGTGGATGAGTTTGTGTATTTGGGTAGTATGTTTACGAGAAATGGGAAGGCTGATAGAAGGGTAAACGCAGGTAACTCAGGTAAAAAAATGGAGGACTGAATGCCGTTGGCGCTAACAAAAAGCTGTTCAAAGAAGCGAAGTTAGCAGTCCACAATGGAGTGCTTGTACCTACCCTGATGTATGGCAGTGAGGCATGGAACTGGCAGAGGAAGGATGAAAGTAGACTGAATGCTGTTGAAATGAGATCCCTGAGACGTATTTGTGGTAAAACCATGTATGATTGTGTGAGAAATGTGGAGATTCGAAAATAATGCAAGGCTGATGTAAGCGTAATGAGTAAAATTAAGAAAGGAACCCTCAGATGGTTTGGGCATGTAGAGCGAATGAACAGAGAAAGGACCGTAAGGAGAATATATGATGCAAGTGTGAATGGTATAAGAAGTAGGGGACGTCCGAGGAAGACATGGCACGATCAAGTGAATCAGATACTTGAGTCGGGTCAGAAAAATAGAAGAGTATGTATAAGACGATGTAAGAATGTGAATGAGGCAAAGAGTGTGTGCCAAGACCGATTGTTAGTTAGTTAGTTATTAATATATCTTGGTTTATTAAATGTATCATAATTTATTAAATTTATCATAATTTATTAAATTTATCATAATTTATTAAATTTATCATAATTTATTATTTTTTTTGTAATGAGGATGCTCAAAGTCCCATGGACCGGTATGATCACCAACACAAAAATTCTCAGCCGGGCTAGAGCAGATAGAGAACTGCTAACATTAGTAAAAGTCAGGAAAATTTCATATCTTAGGAGAAATATCAATTGCTCCAATTAGTAGTAAAAGGCAATATAGAGGGTCGCCGAGGGCCTGTTAGGAGGCAAATGTCTTGGATGTAAAATATGCGAGAGTGGACCGGTATCAGAAGTGTGGAGGAGCTATTCCGGCAGAGTAAGATAGAGACATATTTACCAGAGTGATCGCCAACGTCGGGGACACCTGATAGGGCACACAAAGAAGAAGGAGAAATTTATCATTTTAAAGTTAATTCTGCAGAACTCCATTTCAAAAATATGTATGTCAATAAATATATATTGTCTACTATTATATGATTATTTTTTTCTCAAAATTATCAACCTTTCAGTTTGACAATGTCTTCGAAAGGCGTAACAGCTGTCACGCGTAAAAATTATTATGTCGAATAACCATAAAAAAAATTAAATTCTGCACGTATCAGGGGACTACGGGGGGTATTCCAAACTAGTTCGATTTTCTTCAATCTGATACAATACGCAAAAACATTCAAGCCAACAGTACCTGCTTCTCACAAAATACATTCAATCCTACAGTTGTTCCTTCATCTCACAAAATACATTCAATCCTACAGTTCCTTCATCTCACAAAATACATGCATTCCTATAGTTCCTTCATCTCACAAAATACATTCAATTCTATAGTTCCTTCATCTCACAAAATACATTCAATCCTACAGTTCCTTCATCTCACAAAATACATGCATTCCTACAGTTCCTTCATCTCACAAAATACATTCAATTCTATAGATCCTTCATCTCACAAAATACATTCAATCCTACAGTTCCTTCATCTCACAAAATACAGGCATTCCTACAGTTCCTTCATCTCACAAAATACATTCAATTCTATAGTTCCTTCATCTCACAAAATACATTCAATCCTACAGTTCCTTCATCTCACAAAATACATTCAATTCTATAGTTCCTTCATCAAACAAAATGAAAAAAAATATATGCCTACTCAAACTAAATATATGATTTAGATGAAGTTATTAATTAGATTAGATAAACTTTTGATTACTCTTTTGTTTGCTTGAGCCCTCAAATTAGTAAAAAGTTTTTTTTTATTTGCGTAATATTTCATTCACAGGACATAAAAGAGGATAATTTATTGCCCTGGCAACCCATTTTGGGTTTGAAGGCTTTCTTATTACATTACTGTCAAGGAAACAGCACATAGATGAACGTTCAAAATAAAAGAATCATCATTTTAAGGTATCACCATTACTTATTTACAAAATCAGAGGAGATGCGGCTTAGTGATTAATTACCAAAATAATGAGTTTTATTATAAAAACTCCTAAACTAAAATAAAGAAGAAAACTTCTAAATTCGTTCGGTAATGTTAGTAATGCTCCGACAAAATGCTTGGATTTATTCTTCGTAAAGCGAGATCATTTACTAATGGAATCGCAATACGGAGAACATATTATGAAGCACTTGTTGGCAGAATCCTGGAATATAGCTCCATTATTTGGGACCTTACTAAACAAAACCATATCCTAAAAATAGAAAAATTACAAAAAGGTATATACGTTACCTGTACGTGATATAATATACATACTATCCATCCTTGTTCTCAACAGGAATGCACTATTTCAATACCTTAGAAGCCCGCCGAAAAATATTTTTAGGTAAACATTTTGTAAGTTAATCTTTGGTGATTATACCCTTTATAGTGATAAACCCAAATGTTATACCAAATCGTAGTTTTGCTTGAAGAGTTTCGCCCGTCCCGTACACAACCTAATGCGCAATAGAATTCCATGTCTCTGAGAAAGTTAGGTGTTCCTCCCGCTGAGCTGCTGAGAGTCCCGGAGCAGGAGCTACAAGGTAGGTCTCCAGTGTCCTGGGATAATTCTACTATTTGTTTTTTACAGTTGGCTTACTACCCATTTATCATACTGGTTGCCCAACTGGGTGGCGTTCTATCCATTTGTTTTACACTGACGCCCGATACGGGTATGTTTACACTTGTTTACGCCTGTAGCCAGGTCATGGTTTACACTGGGGCACAATTAAATGATTTTTTACAGTATCTACACTTACATATACAACGTAATATGTAGTGTATTATGCCCTAATCTACGATGTCAAGGAAGCCTTACCGATTTCAAATACTAATTGTTTTTTTTTAATTAATGAAGATAATATTAGCGAAACTCTATATATATACGTAGAAACTCTATATGCATAAAATAAATACATTTATTAGTTTTCAACAAATATTTATTTTAATTTATTATCATACGCTTCGCCCGATCATGCCATGCGCATTGACGTCCGCTCCCCCCCCGCATATTTCAAAATACTAACTAAAATATTTCATGCACTGGCTATGAGAGGAAGAGAGAAATAAAATGTGCTCTCTTTTGCTTCTACAATGTGATACAGCCCGTTCGCCTCGCAAGGCATTTCACTTTTCGTAACGCTGAAATTTCCCTAACTCATTCGCCAGTTTACCCCTCAAGTCAAGCGTGCGTAAAGAAGCATTTACTTCAAAAATTCATCTGGGACTCGAACCCAGGACCTTCGACTTTCCAGGCCGCTGCTCTACCAACTGTGCTAATGTGGCCTTATCCGATTCGATCACATTTAACTGTGTCATACATAAAGATAGAAACCAATAAATAAAAATTAGCGTTAAGAAAATGAAGATAATATTGATATTTCTTAGCCGAAATATGATACAGTTAAATATGACCGAAACGGATAGGGCCACGCAGCGCAGTTGGTACAGCAGCGGCTCGGAAAGCCGAAGGTCCTGCGTTCAAGTCCCAGATGTGACCCGATTTTTATCTAATTTTTCTGTTTCAGATTTTTTATTGAGTTTCGTTAATATTATCTTCATTAATTATAATATTATAGTGTGAGGTTTAAATCATTAAGTTAAAAAAAAATATATTATATAAAACAAATATTTTTGCAAGATGACCAAAAATAGTTATCAAAGTAATCTCACGCACATTATCAAATAAAATATCTTCCGTGTCCGTACTATTTTGAAAATTGTAACTGATGCATGATTACAAAAAAAATCAAATTATAAAAGACTAGCTTCTGCCCGCGACATGGTCTGCACAGGATTAGTACCTCGTTTAGCCTATTTTCTTTTCGTAGATCCCATCTATGTTTATACCAAAATTCTTAACCTATTTATTTAAAATATCTATAATTCTTGATTCAAGGGATCAGATTCAAGGGTGAGTACTTCTAATGAATTCACTAATTTAATTATTTTCTAAAATAGAATTTTGGTTTTACAATCATTGTTTTTCAAAATGTAATTCTCTAATTTTTCATTTTCTATTAAAAAATAATTATTACTTGTAATACTTTGAAAATAGCAAGCTTTGGGTATAAATTAGCGTACATATTATTCTCATGTATGCGCTATATTATTGTAAAGTTTCATTAAAGTCCATTCAGTAGTTTTTGCGTGCAAGAGTAACAAACATACATACATCCATACAAACTTTCGCGTTTATAATATTAGTAAGAAGTAAGATTCTCTAAATCTGGGTAAACGGTTATAATGGATTTTATTAAAATATTATTTTTATTGTTTGGTTTGAAATTTGCTTCTGCGGAAATTTCTCAATTTTCACCCTGTCAACATTCAAAGTCTTGAAACATCCCTTGGTTTTATGTGTTACTCGTATCTAATTGCTTATATAAATAATTCGAATAATTTTGTTCATTTCCAAATGTTACATAATTTTCCATTTTTCATTTGAAATTATTCCAATATAATTGTTTGGAAGACTCTTTCTTCACGAACTCTTTATTTATTGTCATATTTTAATTAGCGTTTTAATTTGTTCGCCTTCCTTTTCTTATATTTTCTTCTCCATTTCCATTCTTATCCCCTCAACGAATTTTCACAGCTTTTTTTAAATTCTCGCTGAATCCAATTGCAGACAAACTCCCCCTAATGAAATGCCTTAAAATTAAAATAGTCCGGTCAATGTAAGAAGAGTTATGATCAAAGGCGTAGAGTGGTTAATTGTCCTGCAGCACAATAAATTAATTTATCTAGATTCCTCAGCTTTGAATTCAAAAGCTCTTCATTTCTGAAGTAAATCTTCTGTACGCACGCTTGACTTGGGGGGTAAACTAGCGAATGCTTGACAAGAGCGTTACGAAAAGGCGTTATACCGGCGACTGTAGGAGCAAGAGAAAGCAATGCGCTCTCATAGCCAGTGCATGAAATATCTCAGTCACTATTTTGAAATACAAATTGTGCGTTCCAGTAGCTTCAGGCAGTGACGTACCAAACGCGGGGGAAAGCGTCGATGCGCACGGCTTGATCGGGCGAGGCGAACGATAATAAATTTGAATAAATATTTGTAAAAAATTAATATATGTATTAATTAATATTTGTACTTCAGTCGTGTGGTCTAAAGCGCATTCGTTTTTTTATTAGAATAACTCTTTAGTTTTAATAACTTTTGAATTTTATTCCTAATTTTGTGACAGTTAGCATTTAATTTTTCTGTGTATTGTTCATTTTCACATTTTTGTTTAGATTTATTAGTATTACCTACTTATCCTTGTATATCTATTTATTAGTACATATCATTTATTAGTATAGTGTTCAGTACTTATTCTTAAAATATTTTTTTTATTTCGCTATAGATTCTCAATTACTACCAATTGACTATGTTTTACCCAAATGGGGTGTCTTTTTGCAGAGCAACACCGATCTGAGTACGAGTATGTTCCACGATTAACTATGTATTTTTACTAATCGATCAATTCCCATTACAATAACTGAAATCGGTGTTTAATTGTCTGTAGAATTTTAATTCACAAATAGAATGTTTTTAAATGTCTCTGAGTATGTAAAAATGAAGTGGCAATTATTATACTACCGTAATTATTGCACTCACTCATAAATTGTATCGTCCCTTTTTGCTCTACTTAAATGATAAAGTATGGCCTTAATTAGCGCAAAGATTGAAAGAATAACCTATTGTAAAGGTCAACAACCTTGACGAGATGTTCACGATTTTTTCGTGGTTCTCCTAATAATTTATAATAATGGTTGTCACAATTATTTTGACCATATAGTATATAATATTTCTCCAAAAATAACCTTCTACCGCAAAAAACATCTCAATCCCGATATGTAGTAGGTACGTGAGTAAGTACCTATTTTTATTTATTTAATTTATTTATTTATATTTCACGCCCTGTTGGGCTTTTACATGTTTTTTTTTTAATTAACGAAGTACATCTAAATCATAAATTACATTCAATTCACACAAAATTAGTTGGCTCTTTTTCATACAAAAGCAAAAAAAAAAATAATAAAACTGAATCTAAAACAAAATCCAAAAAAAAATCATAAACAAAATCAAAGTCAAAATCAAAAGCAAAATCAACAACATAATCAAAAACAAAATCAAATACGAGTTTGATAGAAGCAGGATACCCTACCATGCAAGGTGGAAAAACAACAGAATTTCCAAAATATATGTTTTTTTTTCAATAATATTAAGGATTTTTTTTTCGCAAGGCAACCTCAAATGTAAATAATTGAATCAATTTCTCGGAAGGTCATAACGTAATACATTTTTTTTAAATTGACACTAATTTTGACAAAGGGTTCGGAACCTAACTGGTTTTTCAGTAATTCGACCAGCTTTTCTCAACATTCTTTTGGTTTCTCCTTTAATTTGGCGCTTTGTCCCTTCCTCCCACCTCTCCCTTTTCTTCCATTTACCTCTCAGGTGGTTTCAATTCATTATTATTTGGTTTAATTATAATTTAATTTGAAAAACAGTGGCCCCAGAAACAAAAGGCCGGGTTTTTTGTTAGGGCAAACTCCGCAGGGAACGGTAAACAAACGTGTATAATATTCTTTTATGTACCTGAGCTTATTCTGGGAAATGATTTTTATAACTTTAGACCGGTTTTTAGGTACTATTCGAAAACAGAGAAGTAAATACCATTAGTGGCATTAGTTTATAAGTAATTAAAAACACTCTTTACATATTTCAAAAAATTTAATTGATGGAGAAAAAAGGCATTTCATAAAATTAAACACAATTTAACACTAGAAAGACCGGGTACTGCTCCATACCTATAAAGACCAAAGCCGTCACTTTGACGGCTGAACGTTTTATCCAAATTGGGAAGCGGGTATGGTTATCACCACCCCGGAAACCATTAATTGAATAACCTAACCAACACCTTTACCGTAGGTCACCCCAAGTGATTCGCTACGTTTTGAGACTTAGCAGGAGTTACCGGGTATATGGGGTGGGGTTTGTCTGGGTTTTGGTTGCAAATTTATTTGCCCACCTACTGCGTAGCGGACTAGATCGATAGAATTTTTTTTTTAGTGAGACCTAACGTAGACCTCTCTAGCCGGACTCTCTCGACCCATTGCCTTGTACCTCATTGGGAGGGATGGATTCAAACGTCCGTCACCACTAAATATATTTACCCATTTTCCCTGCCCACCTTTTTACCTTTTTTTTCCAGAACTTCCTTTCCCTAAAAATACCCCCCTCACAGCATCTCCAAAGATAACATTGGCCCCAAGGGATTTTTTTTCTCAGGGCCTCCTGAAAAAATAACAAGAGAATGTAAAATTACATTTTATTTTTATTATTGCAATTATTTCCTATTCCATCGGGTGCACATCTAGTACAAACATGTTTATAATATCGGATTCACTTTCCGAAAACAGGCTTCTTACAATTTTCACACGCGTCATTTGCTATTTCTTAAAAAAAATATTATTTAGACACTGTCGTCTTTTAGAAGTTTTATTTTCTGGTTTCTCTTCTGTCAGTTCTTCAGAAGCTAATACAGCTGGACTTGCTTTGGTATTTGTAAACTCTGCCCATAGTTCTCCAACAAGCTATAAAATAAAAATTTCCGAGAGATATTTTTGTCTTTGTAATCTTATTATAAATTATGTGAAAATGACCATTAAACTAATAGATCGATATACGATACTGAAATAAAGAGTTCACGGTCGAGGGGTAAACCTCTCCCAATCCGAAGCTTGCGGGTTCAAACCCGGCGTGCGCAAATAAATTTTATTTGATTAATTTGTGTTATTTCACTATTAATTAATTAAAAATTGTATATAGTATATTTTCGGCACGTTCCAGAGTGAAAGATACTCTCAATGTCACCTTGGCGTAAGACCACCATTAAGAATAGGAACATTGCTAAAGAAATGGCTTTAGCCGTGCTTGGTGACCAAATCTGAATAGCCAGGTACTTCCCCACCTTTCTCTTCCCTATCTCCTACCCATCCCCCGTCTCCTTTTCCTCCCCGCTGCCTTACAACATACCCCAATTGGGGAAACAATAGTCTCACTGGGTCCAGACGGGAGCAGTTGGGATCTTGGGCGGTATTCATATAAAAAAAGAGTCACACATATTAGTACTATCATACTCAAGGTGGAATGGGTATATTGGAAACTTGGATAAAGAAGGTTGTGAACAAACTCAGCATAATGTCCCAAGCCGTCACATTGACGGCAGCGGTCTTTCTAGATATGAGTAATTATATTTCAAAAAATAAATAAGTTACGTACCTGTTTTCTTCAAAATATTTGATCAATTATTAATCATGTAATATAAAAAAAAATCAAATCAATACAACAAATTTTGAGCAAAATATCGTCACATTACAAAGGGAAGCCGTCAAAATGACGGCTCCGGTCCTTTTAGAGTTAATTGAGTATGTAAACTTTTTTAACAAGCAAGAAATTTTAGGTCTACCTACAATACCTGCAAATATAAAAAAAAATTAAGAACAATCGCTGTTGAACATTACTTAGTTCTTAGATGAAATCAGACATGATCTTTGAAACATTAAATTCGACGAGGTTATTCTTACCCCAGGAGGAAACACTCTCGAGGTAATCGTCCATTCAAAGCCCTCCTAACCATTGGAGTTTCTATGTCCTTTGGGGTGCTTATCAAACAAAAAGCTAACATAAAATGTACCTCCGCGTAACAATAAATTTTAACATTTCATTAGAATGCAGGTATTAATAATTATGTCTGCATTCTAGTGAAATCAATAGCACAATGCACGTGGCCTGCCTCACCCCGAGGCCTCTGGACATAGGATTAATTATTGTTTTCAATCAAATACGACCGCTTTGTACCTGTCCAATGCATATTGCAACATTTGTATTCCTTTTAGCGCGTAAATTATTTTGCTACTTTACTTAACAGCACTGCTGTGTGGTTGATACATAGTTCAACATGATGAGTTAGATTTTCCAATAAAATTTGCTGAATCGAAATTCTTCGAATACATGAGTCACTATTCATAAATTGCGGATTTAATGATTGACACATTTTAAGCGGTTAGTAGCCACTTCACGCGCCGAAAAATAGAGTTCTAATAAATAAATAAGTCATATTTTTCTCTTCCTCCATCATATCCAAAATGTTATTACCGATCACGGCAACTTAGGCTACTCCTGAGGCCCTAGCACACTCAATCGATAACGATCGATAGGATAACTATCGGTAACTTCTCATCGTTCCCTACGACAACTGAACATGGCTAACTTACAAACAACAGTTGATGTCAAATATGTTAAGATGATAGACTTCGCTTTTCGGCCCATACAAAAAGGACGCCCGGGAAAAAACACTTTTCTACATCGAAAATTGCACAATATGAATATATTTTTTTATACTGCTTCCTAGAGGGTGAAAACTATGTCGGTATGTTTTCGAATTTTCGATGCGTTTCGTATTAACGTAAACATTCACTGTCAAACATTTACGATTTATCAAAAAATATTATTTAAGGAAAAAGTGCTGCTAACTCAACTCTCATAAAGAATGATAAAATTATAAAACGCTACCGACGTAGCTTCTTCTTTGTAAAAAATATAAATTTTTTTAAATTTCAATTTCGTGAAAGTTTCGGTATAGAAAAGTGTATTCTCCATAAACCCTTTTCGAGCGATTTCTGTAGGTAAATTTGAGCGTTGTCTCATTCGCACGTTGTAAGTGTGCGTGAGCTTATTGTGAGCGGGACAGAATGACAGACGCGGGTGTTCCGCGTGTGGTTCAAAGTCTAGCCTCTTAAGGACACTTAGTCATTGTGAATTGTCACTTATTCGTTGGCGTCTGTAGTCATGTTAGGGAACGATGAGAAGTTACCGATAGTTATCCTATCAATCGTTATCTAACTAAAAACTATTTATTTTTGCATTCTTTGGACTATAATTATGGAATAAAAATTATTTGCTACAAATTATACAATATAGACCCCTCGTTTTATTTTTTCCCCGAATCACGAAATCAATTTATTTTCAAAACTTCCGGCCATTTAAGCGAGCTAATAGTGAACACCAATTTCATTTATTTTTTAGTTTTCCAATAGCTACAGATCATACGCAACTTTTGCGACCGAGACCCCTGGCGTTTAAAAATAAGGCTTTTTTCTCTCTATGGAGAGCGATACACGTTACTGTATATGCCGAAAATCCAAAACACCAGTAATATAATTTCATACAAACCCTCCAGGGTTCCAAATATACAATTTTGTGCCCAGCAACGTGAATGAGCCTTAACTCGTCACATAATAAACAAGTCTTAGTCATAATCTGATCATGGGTTATTTCATTCATTCATATTACGCAACAAACATTGTAACAATAAAGCTACAGTTATTATTTTCATAATCTGGGTTGTAAAGCGTAAAAACCAGTTACAACCATATTTTGCTCCCCTAGGGAAATCTCTCTCATGTAAGGGTTCAATTATCATAAAGAAGCTAATTTCTAACACATTCAACTCCTAACATCGATTTAAATTACATTGGGTGATCCCCACTGGCGAATAATTAACCTTATTTTACACCAGTAATCATATTTAAACTTCTTGTCAATTATATTAAACGTAAGAAGAAGATTAATGAAGATGATTTGAAAGGGAGATGTGTAAATACGAATGATAGAGGGAGCACGCAATATTAAAAAAAACTTATAATTAATAGGCGTGAGCGAAAATATTTAATTAAACTTAACTTATTTGCAGTCTAGCAAAAATATCTTGATATCTGAGTTAAGTAGCATTTAAAGAAACCCTGTGAATTACTTCTTGTCCATAAAATATGAAACGACAGAAAATTACTTACTTGGCATCTGAATAGAGGTTATCTTTAAAAAATAACATAATATATTTTAATAGCTCAAAAACTGATATTCAAGGAAAAATTTGTAAAAATAAATATGTCGATAGAAATTCCGAACGCCCAATGAATTCAAATAAAAAAATATTTTATAGCTCCTGAACTAATCGCACAATGGTGATTCCGTGAAAATTCTACACAGTGCAGTATAGAAACATTTTCACTGTGTTTTTTCTGGTCCGATATGCAATAAAAAAGGCCACAAAATTGATACATTTGGTTAAATCGAGATTGCTTTTAGTTTTTCTGATTTCATTCACATTTTTGTGGTACTTTATTAACGTTGGTTTTATATACTATACAAACATAGATATCTACACATCTTTCAATAATAGTTCATTGTTATGTTTGCGTTAGGTTTAAAATGTCAGGTTTTTTAACGAATTCGATGTAAAACGATCCCAACTTAATTTAAAATTAATTATATATAATGATTATTTTACCAGATTTTTTTTTTTAAGAAAGACAAATATTTCCGGGTTACGAATAACCCAACAACATTTGAAAATCTCCTACTACCACCACACTAAGCGGAAGATATTACTTGTGTTGTGATGGTGGACTTAGCTAGCCGAGGGATCGAACACGGAATGCCTGGGTGGGAGCCAAACGCGACGCCCACACGACCATTGAAAGGTCATATGTCTCAGTTAATTTTATTTTGATTGTAAAAACATTAAATTTTCAAGGTTCTCATTGTTGTTTCTTGTACTTTGTCGTATGTCTTGATATTTTGAAAGAATCTTTTTTCTTCCTGATTTAGTTTTGCTAAAGAGTCAAATTACTATCAATTGATTGAAAATAAATCCAATTCGAAAATGTGTATTTAAAATTTTCTCCCTTGGAAGAGGCACGAGGCTCCATTACTTTCTAAGAGTTGAAAAAAATCTGGTGAAAAATCAATATTTAAAATAGAATTTTTTTTAAACATAATACAAGGTTTTTTTTAAGTTTGGAAGTAGGCATGTCTCCTTTCACAAATATATAAAATTAACAATAAAAACTTTTAAATTTGCGGGAATCGAACGCAGATAGGTACTTTTTTTAAAAAAACAAAGAAGCACATCCTATATAAAAGCATCGTAAGTCAAAAAAGTTTTTTTTCAAAAGAGATAGCAATATCATAGGGAGATGGAGTGATCCAACTAAAGAGGGTATTACCAGAGATACCGGAAATTAGTCCGTTTTAAATCAAATTCCAGACGTATTGACTCTTTTTTACAAAAAAACATAAATTGATTTTGAAAGATGGTTATTTTATCTAGTACACGCAGTTTTGAAATTTTGAAAAACTAAGTGTATTTTTAATATACTAAGGTTATACCGTTGGTCGTTGGCAGATTTGTTCAATTTTCAAACGATAGATTCTATTAAACAATGCAAATTTCAAATCATATAATCGTACAAACAAATAAATCAATACATAAACTAGTCAACACAGTTTTAAATAATTATATTTTAGTTAAATAAAAAGCATTAAAAAATAAATCCGAGAACGTGTTTTGTGACGAAAATACCTTAGTTTTTCTATTTATTTAAGGTCTCACAAACTAAAATATTTCAACATTTTTTTTACACACTTATTTTGTTTAGACATTATTGAAAAATTATAAATACTTATGATCAAAAAATACTTACAAGAAGTACACGATATTTAATAGTTTATCATCGTGCGTTTTGAACATTTTTATTGCTTACTTGAATGTAGGTATATATTAAAGCATGTTTTGAATGAAATAAATCGATATTAAATTTTTAATTTTTAAAATTTGATAGTGGAATAATCGATTTTTTTCATTGAAACCTCCCTGTACAGTTGCAAGCACTTTTAAACTTTTGTTCTCGCTCTTAAATATCGTTTTTGTGGGACATGACTTACAATAACTTTCAGAGATAAAACGTAAAATAGAAAATTTGGACTTCCGACACTTTTCTTCTGGATTACATCGCAAATATACAGAAATATACATAGTAGCAATGAAAACTTTTAAATTTATAGGTATTGATACTATTTTTTACAAACACATTCCAAAGTAACTTATTTATTTAATTTCACGAAAATATCTATTTTCAATATATGAAAATCGAGCATCCTTTATCATAAAACACGACCCTTTCATATTCATGCAGATCAGATTTCATAATATTATTTTAGATCACTTCAACTTAAGAGGCAATATAGTAAACTTCTCGGTACTATTTCCTATTCCATATCCATCCATTATGTTATGTTTGTTATTTTTTGTGGAAATTTTACCAAGTTTCTGTTCTCATAATTCTAAGTACTTTTACTTTCCAACAATCCATTGAATGAATGTGAAATCGTATTTACTTATTACACGATAACTTCATACCTATTAATTACCATCCGATTCATAGAATTCTGTTAAAATAATGTCGTGGTACAAAACAATCCGTTATGTGAAAGAAAACCGAAAAAACAGAGTGACATGAATTTATATGACCTTAAGCAATCCCTGTGTAAAATTTTCCACGGTTGGTGTCAAGTAGATTCTGCCACGTGACGAAGAATAATATTTTCACCAGCACTTTTTAGACTCGCAATTTAGATGCATCGGAATATTATGACGTAATAAGAATAAATCGTTATAACATGTGCACATACGAACAAAATATAAATAGGAATGAATGATCACCTCACGGAGAAAAATGTTATTCTAAAATACGATAATTTTATTCTTAAAACGGATAAAACGGGACAGAAGTTCTTACGAACAAATTAACAGGGTTTCAATGTTTTTCGGCGGGAAAATATAAGAATAAATTATTAGAACAAATTTCGTACGCATACCAACAAATTATTCTTACATCTTCCCGCCAATAAACATTGAAACCCTGTTAATTTGTTCGTCAGAACTACAGTCCCCGTTTTTAACCGTTTTACGAATAAAATGATGCGCATGTATACAACGCATGCGCATGTATGCAACGCAAATACGCATGACATACAACAGGTCATTGCATCGTTTTGCATATTTGCATAAGAACTTACGGGGCCGAAAATTAGATTTTTTATTATTTTTTCAATTTTTGTTTATTTGGGAAACATAAAGTTGTTTATTAAATCATTGAACGTAAAATAATGAATATAATAGTATAAAGCAGTTAAGTTCCCTTCATTATAATTTGATGTGAAACAATAATTTTTAAAATGTAAAAACTGTATACTTCAACAAAATGTCATATATTTTGTAAATCAGACACTAAAATTGATGCTGGGGCCAACACCGGGTATGTAAAAAAATGTCATCATTCAAAACATTACATTATCTAAATTGACAAAGATTGTAACTGATAATAATAATAATGATAACGACAGCTGGCGTAGTCCAGCGGTAGGGCGTTGGACTTCCATTCCGAAGGTCGCGGGTTCGAACCCGGCGTGCGCAAATGAATTTTATTTAATTGAATTGTGGTATTTTATAATTCATTATTTAAAAATAATATATAGTATATTTGCGGCACGTTCCAGAGTAGAAAATACTCTTAGTATCGCCCTGGTGTAAGACCACTATTCAGAATTGAAACGTTGCTTGAAATGGCTTTAGCCGTGTTTATTGACTAGATCTGAATAGCCAGGTACTTCCCCACCTTCCTCTTCCTGGTCTCCTGCCCTTCCCCACTTATCTTCAGCCTCATAACATACCCCAATTGGGGAGTTCATAGTCTCACTTGCTCCAGACGGGAGCAATTGGGACTCTTGTGAGGTATATACTATAAAAAAAATTAAAATAATAATAATAACCTTCATGGATACATTCTTCCTAGAACAAAAACAAAGCAGGTGAATGTGCATTATTATATTATATTCTATTAATGTGTCATTAGTCATTAGGAATAATATATCCATTATCTTCGTGCTACCTTACTATTAAGGCAAATATAATAAAGCGGAAGCTGTACTTAACCCTTCGTGATCTATCTGCATACCCTGATAGCATTTAGTCTATAAAGCCAACCCTTACTTAGGGTTTGCTTTCAGAATATCGTTATTGTGTTTCCATTCTTCCACAAAGTATAACCATAGAAATTATTACGTCATACTGATTAAATAATTTGCAGTCAATTTTAATTAATGCTCTTTCCCTGGCATACAGATGTAAAGGGTTGTACAACTTTTATGAATTATTATCAAAATTATTATCAAAAACATTTAACTTTTAAAAACTGAGAGTCATTCTTCGGAAATGAATTATTAGACAAAAATATTACTAGAAATTGTCTTTTAGTAACGAGACCTTTGATTATTGAGCTTTCACTTTTTTTCAATACAAGTGCTACTTTGCGCCAAACTCCAGAATCAAATTTAAATTAAATCACAGCATATGACCAATTTGCAAATTACTTCTGCACAAAACTCAGTGCCTGGGAATATATCCAACATGTCACATAATTTTAAAGATGTTAGTCATGCTGGGCCCCAAGTTTTTTTTTATATATGTATTTTTAGTTTTTTTTTTCAAACATATAACACATTTAATATATTAGTCAATAGCAGTCACGTCATTATTAAACAATTAAACAAAACATTACATTTAATGTAAGGAAAAAAGATTTTAAAGTACCCCACAGAATAGGGAATCAATTTATTATTCTCTGTAAACCTTTTTAACCGTAATAAATCATCTTAAATACTACAAAAATTTTAATTGGGTGGGGTTAATACAATAGTATAAATAAGTCGTCTCAAAGTGGCCTAATTACAGTTTGAAGATGACCTTGAAATCCGAAACAGCTGTCACAAAAATAAAAAAATACTTCCAGAGCAAACTAATAACCTTACTAAAATTGGTTTACATTACGAATTACCCACAAAAACAATTAATAACTTATTCGTTTTGTTTCAATTTTATTATTGCATATTTATTATCCAGCAATTTTAAAATTCGTTTTTAATACACGAAAGGAAAACATTGTCGGATTTCAAATAACTTAATAATTAACAAACAACAATATTTGATTTGCTCCTACTATAAACGGAAAATATTGCTTACTTGTGAGAGAGAGCCCGAAGCATTATCAATATTATTTTCCATTTGTGTATTTTATTTTCAATAATGTTACAACATATTCGTTGTCAGATCTAAAAATATTCGTTGTAAAAAAGTTACTACATATGCGATAGTCTAGAAAACCTTTTGCAAAAAATTCTAATTTAGCATTCACCTGTAAAATTAAAACTGCCAAATTTTATCGATGAAGTTATTAAAATTATTATTAATAGGGGTGTCTGGTCGAGCCCATCGAAAAATTCGACAGTTTTTTTTTTCTAAAAATACATTCCCAAAGTTATATCATCAAATTCGACCTAATGTAGTTCGGAGCGATGCGCGCCAAGCAGGTAGAACAGAAAACGGAGCGGCCCGGTTACAAGCGAAAACTTTATGCGTCTTTTTCAAAACCACCTTTTTTCAAGTCTGTTGGAATCGTAGCTCTCCAAATTTTCATCCGATTCACTTAATTCAAAAATTTAAATTAAATAAAATTACATTTATATGCGGATGTACCTCAACATATGACAGATCATTATTATAGGACATAGTTATTGCAAAAAAAATTTTTCGTGTTATATCATGTGGTTTTTGCGCATTCCACATTTTTTATACTAAAATGATTTTTTTTTAAATTTCGTTTCTCATATAATTTCCAGGGACTACAGGATTCCAACCGATTGGGTCAGCCTCTCCGCTTGCGTCCTTAATATATAGATATAAATTATCCCCCCTCCCCCCATACACACAAGCCCTGCTTTTTTATGGGGGTACATCAAACATATATATTATATAATTAATTAGTACATAAAATGTATTTGTAATTTATGTATCTTTTTTGAATTATTAATAAAAAATAAATAAAAAAAATATTCAAACATTTTTATGATTTAGTATAATATATGTGACCAAATATGACAATAGATAGAATTAATAACTAAAGGTACTATAAATTGACGATAAATGTGTGATGGTTGCTTATAAATAATTACAATGTTTGGTGTTTTTTTACACTAAAAATTATTCACTTCTTTAAACTCACCAAACTTATTTTGAGGCGCCATTTTAATTCAAAATAAATATAATAAATTTCCACCTGAAGAAAATACTTTGTGGGCATACATAATTATAACAATGACAATTAGACAAAGATATTTTAGTGTTATCATTATAAATAATGGATAGGCGGGAGTGGAAAGGGAAATTGGGGTAATTGGGCATAATTTACAAAGGGAACAAATTTAATAACGAATCATTTAAATTTATTTTTTTGTTATTTATAACATTTAAATAACCCTTACGCTCCTTCTTATTTTCAAGATTCCTAGTTTGTCTAAACTCTACACTCCCGTCTATCCGTTTACAACTTTAAGAAGCTAGACTTTTTACAACATGCGGAACACACGTGTCTGTCATTCTGTCCCGCTCACAATAAGCTCACACACTTGCGATACATGTGAATGCGAAATGTTCGAATGGAACAACACTCATTATTCCTTACAGATATCGCTCGAAAAAAGGTTTCGGTAGAAAACATTTTTATATACCGAAAATTTCCCAAAATTCGCACCGAAAATTCAAAAACATACCGACATAGCTTTCACCTTCTAAAGGGCAATTAAAAATATATTCATTTCGTGCAATTTTCGATGTAGAAAAGTGTTTTTTCCTGCGCGTCCTTTTTGTATGGGCCGAAAAGCGAAGTCTATCGTCTTAAGTCTATTGTTGTAATCGGTTTTAACTAAATCCTGATGAAGTATAGTATTTCGTAAGTAGCTTATGAAAAATGTTGCATTTTTGAACAATAAAAGTGGTTGAAACTAAGTAGGTATTCTATTAAGTTTGAATCAAAATTATTCATTTTTTTGGTAAGATTTGTCAATGTATTTGGTGTTTTGGTTCTAAAGAATGATTTTCCCCCGAAAAAAATGAAGAGACGGAATGATTTTCCTACCTGCTGCGATAGTACATCGTATCATTTTCCTGGTTCATTATAAAGCTACTTCTGTTTCAAATAGGGTGCACTGTTGACACGTCAATCCCACATAAGGTTTAATAGAGGATCCGGTAATGAAATGAAAATAAACCGATTTCTGCTAGCAAAGAGCGCGAAACTTCGTTAAATTCCCGCCCAAAGGTTTTAGGGGCTTCCGGATCCGCCCGCGAGCTTTGTAGGCTTTGGCGCACCCGTTTCCGGGCGGCTTTCGGCTGCGTCATTTGCGTTCAAACTACCACTGCCTTCCAACAAACTTAGCATGCTTTGATTATCTTCCGTGAAGCCTTTTACATTTTTATGGATTGTTATTGTGGTTAATTCATAAAACTCAATTTAATATTTTTAAACCTTTAACGTTAAAACAAATTTAATATTTTTTATTAAGTTTTGTAAGTATTTTAGTATTTTTGCTTCCGCTCAAGGACGACTAAAAAAAAATAGTTTGCAACTCAATTAGCTATCTTGTGTATGTATATATATGATAGTCCGCACACTACACAAGTTCTCGAAAACCCGTAGTCAATGGCAACGCAAGCAGTGACTCGCATTCCGCCGTGCTAGTTGCCACGGACGGCGACGCGCTAGTTCCTGGTTGCCATGGATATATAAGTTTTCTAGTTTTTTATTGTTTTTTAGTCGCTGTGTTTCTTGTATACGGTTAAACAATTTAGATAAATTCTGAAAACATGGTTCCTGGTTGCCAAGGATATCCAAGTATTCGAGTTTTTTTTTTTAGTCGCTTTGTTTCTTTCTTGTGTTTAAACAATTTAGATAAATTCTGAAAACGTAAACTTGAGTAGCGACTTGATAGAAGTTTGGTTGGAAATCATAGCAACCCTCCAATTTTATTTTCTTGTACGTTAAAAAAAACCTTCACTATTTTAAAAGTAAGTTTTTAACGGTCTTATCGCACGAACTTTCTAAATTCCTATTTTTAAAGCATAACGGCGTAATCCGTTATGCTTTAAAAATAGGAATTTAGAAAGTTAAAAAAGTGCTGTATAGGGGTAAAATATGTATTGATTTCCCGCATAAGGAAGTTTTGACTTTGGACAGGTGTAGATTGGCCCTACCTAACATATTACAAAAGAATAAATGGTAAAATAATATGTAATTAGTTGTACATCGAATCCTTTCATCGATTATCTTACAACATAACTAAAGGTAATATTTATAATGAACAAAAAATACTATATCTTAATGTACAGATATTGGCCACTTGTTCATGGTTGTAGCCACAATAATGACAATTCAGTTTTCAGTTTCAGTGCCGGCAACCCGGGCGTTTATTTAATATAATTTGATTGATTTATAATTTTCTGATCTTTTACCTGCCTCACTAGACAAAGTCTGTTACGATTGATTGACAATGATTGCCCCCTTGATGTGTTCATAGTGTTTGTATATACCCACTGGTTCATAGTGATTCTATAAAAATCGTTAAAAAAACACTGAAGATGGTATACGCTTATTTATTTCGTTTTATTACACATAACAATAGGTAACTACCTAAAGCATTTAAATAATACAAAAACCTGCAAAATCTCACTTCACCTTTCAACACAAGGTTATTTTGAAAACGTATTAGTTATTTTTAACAGAAATATGTTTTAACAATAATTATTACATATTCATGAAGTTACTGAATTATTTCTAGAACTGTGTTTTTTATTTCACGTTTTTATTTTGTACTTTATCTTTTTTTTCCTACTAGACGTGTAAAAAAATCTCGCATACCTACATCTAAAAAAAGAATCAAAAACAAAAACCACTTGACCTCATACAATTTGAGACCACTTATGATGAGCCCATATCATAAGTGGTCCCAAATATACACCAATTCTTTAAAATAAATAAAAAAATAAAAATTTTCTCAGATTGCAGTACATAATTCAGATTTAAGGTAGAATTTTAAACTATTTTTTTATCGGTATTCAAATTTAAGGTGCACCACGGAACAATGCCATTGCATACAAATCATTTACCCATCACTCGTACACGGTAATCATTTCTTAGTTGTTTCTTCTACGACCTGCCACCTTTTGTAAAATCTCCCTCCTATGACAAGGATCCATTTAAGATCTAAGTTTACTCTGTTATCTTCTTAAGAAGTCCATTTGCGCGGTATCCCCAGAGATGACAGAGGCTGTGAGGAAAACCTCAATGCTCGGTGAAGTTATAGTCAGTCCACATCAGAATTGTAAGTTTTCCCTAAAGCTTGCTAGTTTATTATAGCCTGAAAACAAAATTATTTAACATGGTACAGATTTTTTTTTACGTAATAAAGTTATACAAGATGGTGATGAACATATAGAAAAGACTTACATTATTTATTTAATTGTTTTTTATATTAGCTCCACACACACCTCGACCACGGACGGCGTCCGCGGTCGATGGTAAGGATCTCGACTCACAATCGGGGAATTTGTCAATCATAAAAAATGTGTCGATCAGACCGGTCCTCGGCAGTATGCCCAGAATAAAATTAGTATAATATAATATATATAAATACTAACTGTCCCGGCCACTCGTTGCTGTGGCTAACGAAACACAACCTACCTTTTCCAACCTAGTAACCAAGTGCGGTGTCAATCAATTAACTCACACCACCATCTGTTAGAAACTTATGGAACTTACAAATAATTTCAAATAATTGTCCCATAAAAATTTAACTAGCAATAATAAATATTGGGGTAAATAATCGAGATAAAAACTATTCTATCATTTAATTTGGACCAAATTACACACAGTAAGTCTAATTTCATCAAAATCGGTTAAGTAATTTCGGAGTTTACCTCGGACGAACATTGTGACGCGAGATTTTTATATATAAAGACAAATCACTTGTCGCCACTGACAACACTCCTAAATGTCGCGATGGGATCATGTGATACGCGCGCTGTCTCCAGTGTTACCGTGCTGCTGGAATGAGACGGAGTGCTTGTCACGTGGCCCCGCTAGGTATTCCCAGGTACTCAAATATTTTCATTGTTTTGAATTTTAAAAATATATCATCGAATATCAAAATGATATCTACAATTTAAACTCCAAATATGCTCAGAAATCGCTGGTCAAAAACCTTCGGTATAGTGCTGTTACGCTCTGTATAATATGACTATATTATTAAAAGGTTAAATATTAGTATAAGCACTGGTATACAACGTGTACATACTTAAGTTTATGAAGTATTCCGTTTGGTACATTAAGAGCAATTAGAAGTTTAGTCTTAGCACACTTTTGACCGGCATAATATAAGCGGAAAATGAGGGAGACTCATTTACTAAAGTTTTTTCCACTTAAAATAAGCATTAAAAAGTAGATAACAATATGAATAACGATATCATTACTGGAGTTCTCTTCTGCAGGGATCGTTCTACAGAAAGGTTGAACAAGTTGGCAGTTTGTATCCTGAGTTCTAAGGAGTGCAAACGGAAAACTTCTCTGGCACTCCTAACCCGCTAAACTTAATGCATTTCATTAAAACTTAATACTAGTTTAGTTACAAATTCTGGCTACTGCGCTAATTCGGTAAAAAGATTAGTCCGAACTTTCGCAAACTATAAAAGAAGTCTGAAAATGGCGTTAAAGAATTTTTTACGAATTTTTAAAAATAATAGTTTGCATTGAAGATGAATTTAATAATGAACTAAGTTTTAAGATTTTTTTTAAATACGAAAAAAATACCAGCTTATAACTCTAACGATGTGTTGCATAATGAAGTATAGCGTATTGGACTCTTAGGAGTAATTTATTTTCTTACCCTTTGTTATAGGCAACTACATGAAAAAATATATATTATTGAAAACTTTAAATAAAATTTCTATAAAATATTAAAAATATTTTGTATTTCTTGGGCATTAACTATGTAACAATTTCTAGACATTTTGTTTTGATTTACTTAAATTTTAATTCTTATGCTACCGGTTTCGACACATCCGTGTCATTCACTAGCAAACTTAAAACGATACGTTGTACGATAGTACATTGAAAATTAAAACTCTTCAAAACAAAATATTAAAAATATATTTTCGAAAGCATAAAATTAAGTAGTTTTTTTTAAATACGTCATTCCTTTTTCGTTCCTGTTTATTTGTATATCAACAACAAGAAAAATAAAGAAAATTAATGGCATTTAACAAGAAGTTTTTAAATTATAAAAATACGTAACAACTCACATACATAAAACAATGTATATTATATCAATATCGGAAATTTAAAATGCTGCAAAGGACAATAAATGCAGAAATGAGTTAAATATGGCATTAACTCCGTTAATTTTCTCTTTCAATTGAAAAATAAATGCGTTTTTTGAAAGGATTTTTTTGGAAAAATTATAAATAAATTAAATACTGTTATTAAAAAAAATTTACAAAATAAATTAAGTATTCTGAAAGATCTAATCAATGATATTTTATAATTTAAAAAAAAATCATAATTATAGGTCTATAAAAACGGGAGATACATTTTTTTTTAAATAAAAAAAATCATATCGCTCTCCTGAACAATTAACATTTTGTCCTTTACAGCATCTCAAATTTCCGTGATCGATATGACATGTCGGCATATACATGAACAGAGATCACAAACTTTTCGCCACAAAAATATAACATTTTTTTATCAAAAAAATTCCAGATCGTTTGTTTCAGACAATTTCAAAGACTTTCCGAAACCTAAGTGAAATTCGTATAAATATTTTTTATTGACAGATGGTGGAAAAGACCCTTATCAGTACCTCTGGGTATCAGATTTTTATGTGCTTTATTCATTACTTACTTACTCATTAATATTTTTTATTCTATGAACAATAGTAATGAATCGTATTAAAATTCTATGATTACTTCGTAACATTACTGTTTACATTTGAAATCATTATTGTAACAGAGACAAATAAAGCGAAAGCTTGTTTCAAAACATAGTATCATTAACAAATCCTGTAAAGCACCCCATAAAGCACTCCGCACTTACAAGTTTAAAATTCCCCAATCATATCTTGGTCTGCCCAAACTTTGCACAATCCACAATCCTGCCATTTGATTGTAGTTAGACGGGGGTGAAGGTTTCTCGTGGCGGAGGGGTGGAGGGTTGGAGGGTGGGTAGGCGGCAAGGCAGTACGGCTGGATATCCCACCGCGCATGCGTCTCCCGGCTTTCTCTAGTTAAGCTCTACCAGTCGCCGGAGTCAGACGTTCTGTGTTCGAAAAAAACCCAATTTCGTAAAAACTAAATACGAAAATAGGTACTTGCGTTTTTGTGACTCTGCGTGCGCGAAATCTTGGTGAAAATTATTTTTAATTCGTCGAATAACGACAACCAATTTTGGATTGAATTTATTGTGACCAGTGCTATTTATGAACGACAGATTATTTAAGTGATAAAAACTTTTCGAACAAGTGAGTGCGCAATTTATTATTTAAGTGTTGAGTGGTGAAATGTTTTGAATTTTTTTTTGGTTATCCATTCTGTAAGTACACTTCAATTTATGTATTGAATATAATAAACCATTATGCTTTCATTACTTTTTTGCAGGAATTTAAGATAAAAATTTAAATTTACTTATCTTATATATGACTAGATAAACCTAACACTAATAATCGATGATTCTTTTGCAAATATCAGTTGTTAACATGTGTGAACTTTTACATGAATTTGAAGCTCTCGATATTTTGTTTCATTTTTTAATATCATTAAAAGTCGCATGATGTTGATAATTTCTTTCATGGTAAAGCTTTAAAGGGGTGTCATTAATTTATTACCTTATCCTGCCATAAATCAAAATCTTAGTTTAACATGTTTTGGTTTTGGTAACACTTGTATATAAACTGTTTCTAAAAACGCTAACAAAACTAATAAAGCGTTCCCTGAACTAGCTACTACTAATAACTCGTGCTGGAAATAATTCAGAGACTAATTATTTATTTGCGTGATAAGTATTTCACTGTATTTATGTGTCGTTGTAATTTTATAGAATCAGGTAAAAGCTAATGCGAAAAAAACAGGTAGGCTACATTACTAATGGATACAGGAAAATGGGTTTTTAAGCAATTATTTGTTCAGCACAGCAAGAAATTTTGAAACACGTTAAATAAATGACTTGGTAAATAAGTATCATGGTAATACTGTAAATAATTCAAACACGACAAATTATTAACAACTTTGTCAAATTTATTGACTAAATAAAGTTAAGAAAATCAAACAATACAAAATGTATTCAAAGCTTTGTATATTATACGTATACTGAAAAGTTAAAGAAATATTTCATCATGTCAAGATTACTTGTATCAAATTCGAAATACATAAGTGTTTGACTCCGTTTCAAGTAATACAAGACTAATTTCTAATTTTTCTTCAAGTGGTATGGATTGCAAGTGTAATTTTTTTATTCCAAGAATCTTTATAATGGAGAGGTTTCGATAATGCAATATCTTAGCAGATACAACATTTTTATGCGATGTTACGTGTTAGATCGCTTTATTAACTTCTATAATGCTGGGGCGGCATCTTCGCCTATCGTCACGAAGCTTCGCGTAAACGTTTTCTTTTTTTTTCAAATTATAATAATACGTTCACGCGAAGCTTCGTGACGATAGGCGCAGATGCGGCCCCAGCATTAAATAAACTTAATCAGAAAGAATGTAACAATGATTCTATTTTCGATTTTGACTGTTTTTGCGACCTGTTTTTTTTGTAAAACATGGGTTGGATTACAAAAGAAAGAATGAGTTAAAGATAAGATGACTGGATGAGTTTTAATTTAGTGGATGGTAGGTGGTAGAAGAAATCTGGGACGTTCCTGAAAACAAGATCTTGAATCAGTTCATAAAAATACGCCTAATAACGGAGAAATATTTGCGAGTCAATTTATGAGTAAAATATATTTAATCAGAACAATGGGATTGTACTCAGATAGTCAAGGTATTCTATGCTCTTCCTTATAACTACTGCAGTGTGATAATAATGATATTTTAAGAACTAATGTTGTTTTTTAATGCGAATCCCAACACGACTAACCAAAGTTCAAGCGACGCGACTTTTCGATTTTGAATGGTGATCTTCCACCTGAGAGTATCTACACATGTGTTATATTGTACTAGTTTAAAATTTTAATCCTTTCAACGCCTTTTTTCTAGTGCATTTTTGCAACTGTCGAACCGCAACACTCTGGTTAAGTTGAGATTGTAAAATTCCATGGCAATGTATTTAGCACTTCAGTGCGGATCGAACCCGCGATGCGTCAAAGTCAAGTGCGACTATTATATCAAGCCGTCACAGATATTATTATGTACTTATCCTTTTACAAAACCCTTGTCACGTCACTTGAGGCATCTCGAACCATCTTTCAACAGCCTATAATTCCGAAAATGTATTTAAAATATATTTAGCATGTTCGCTTAGCAAAGGAAACGTATGTTAATAGGAGAGTAGATTAGTACTTGCTGTGGTTTTCGAACCCAATCCATCGGATTGCCAGGTACCTAATGACTTTTTAAACTGGAACCTAATCACTTCATTTGATTCGGTTTGTATTTTTTTTCTTACTGTAATAATTCTTATAACAACAGTGAACTATTTTAATCAAATTTAAAATGTAAACCTTAAGACAGAAGACCCATCAACCAGCGGCCGAGAATTGAAATTTCAACTTGCGATCGAGCGCTTGCAACTGTACAGGGCAGTTCCGATAAGAAAGATTGATTATTCTCCGCACCCAAAAGTTTAACTAATAACTTAACCGGTCAGTGGTTGAGTGGGCATCGCGTTTGGGTACCTTTTTTCCTCGCTGGCTAAGTCCTCCATCACAACACAAGCAACATCTTCCGCTTAGTGTGGTGGTAGTAGGAGATTTTCAAATGTTGTCAGATTATTCGTAACCCGGGAATATTTGTCTTTCTTTAAAAAATAACACTCAATATCGACTTTATTTCATTCAAAATTTTGCTTTTATATATGCCTACATTCAAGTAAGCAATAAAAATGCTCAAACGCGTGATGATTCATTTTTTAATATCGTGTACTTCTTGTAAGTATTTTTGATCTATGTCTGAACAAAATAAGTGTGTAAAATAATTTGAAATATTTTAGTCTGTAAGCCCTTAAAAATAAATAGTAAAACTGGGGTATTTTCGTCACAAAACACGTTCTCGGATTTATTTTTTAATGATTTAAATTAAAATTCTGAAAAGTGGTCTTTACTAGATTATGTACTGATTTATTTTGCGGTATATGATATGTTTTGAAATTTGTGTTGTGTAAAACAATATTTCGTTTGAAAATTTAGCAAATCTGCCAATGACCAATTGTATAACCTTACTACATTTAAAAAAACATGGTTTTTCAAAATTTGAAAAATGATTTTACCAGATAAAATAACAATATTTCGAAATCAATTTATGTTTTTTTGTAAAAATCAGTCAATACGTCCAGAATTTGATTTCAAATACAAATTTCCGGTATTCTGATTATACCCTTTTAACAACTCCGCAAAACTGAACTCGTTCCAGCAACAAAGTTTTTGAAGCTATGGAATACGGCGCATCCATTTAACGCGTATTTTATTTATTTTCAATTGAGTTGTTTTGAATTGTCGCTATTTATAATGTGATCTTTGTTTTCTTTACCAATTACATTTTTTTTTTGTTAAGCTTCCCAAACTTCCGTAATCGGTGGAACTACAGCGTACCGTTTGGAGAAGTCATGAATCTGGAGTATATTTAGAAGAAAAAGGGATAGATAATGGTTGAGAAGTGCCTGGCTATTCGAAGATTTGGTCGCTCAACCAAGCTAAAGTTATTTCGATGAACTTATTCGATTCAGAATTGTTAAATCCTTCTAAAGCCACAAAAATAAAATATATTTACTCCGAAATAAGTATGAGTGTTACGGAAAGAGATTTAATGTTGACGTTTAGCCATAATTTAATATGGCTTCTGAACTTTGGTAAAATGAAATGATAATAACAAGTATAATTAATAAAAATTAATTATTGTCAATTAATTAAAGTATTAATTATTATAAAATTAAACCAAACTTATATTTTTTCAAACACGGTTGGATGTGAATGGAGATTTTCATGGCCAAAAGTAAGTCAATTTATTGGGTTACTACGCCGTTTTGCGCTTCCTCCGATGTTTCGTACAGCGTTACAGTGACGTTGGCCAAAGAAGGAGGAAGCACAAGACGATAATAACCCAAAAAATAATTACGATAATACAAGGATGGATTTCTAAGTTATTTGTAATTTTTAGCTGCAGTTTATCAATATTCAACAATATTCAAGTTTTGACTAAAGTCACAGTAATGTTACTCGGTGCTCGAATTTCATGATGTCTTTTTCACATCCAATTAACCTTTGATAGCATCCCTACCTGGTTCAAAGGTACCTACAAACTGTATAGATAACAACTATGTTCGTACAAACTAATTGCATTTCAATTAGTTCTGTCTTAACACAGTCCCATTCCAGTTAAAGACGCAGTTATACAAATAATATTATCACAATGCATTAATAAATCAATGGTGGACTTCATAATATGTTAATTTCTTATATCTTTAAAGAACTTAGATACGTACTAAACAAAGTAAAATTAAATACTGTTTATTTTGCAATAATTCAGTCTCTACTTTCTTGCAATATAGTTTTCTGGTGATCCTGCCTAAATCATGATGTGGAACTAATTAATTGTCCGATTTACTTATAGATTTATGTTAAAGAAAATTTTTAGAAATCTTATTTACTTTTTAAAGAATGTAATGTCGTTAATGTACAGCAGCTGATATCACGCAAACGATTTGTCGATATTTTGATAATATTTATTTCGGAAAATTACACTATTAGAATTAGGTCTGGTCTGAAATAAGTAGCAATTCATACTAAATTTTCTTTTGGTCAAATAAATATTTCAGGCTCCACTTATATTTAATAGCCTTCCAGAAGTTATTAAGGCATCTATTTCCTTGTGCACTTTTAAAAAGACTTAAAATATTTGTGTTAGCTAAAAATTGTCAACATTTTTTTTCATCTTTGTCCTTTCTAAATTAGTATCTTAGCAAATTGTTTTTTTTTGTTTTGTCTTTGTCCCTTTAAATTAAAAGCATAAACACATGTTGACATTTTAATGAATTAGCTTCCTTCAGCTTAGTAAGTACCCATTGTCTAGAAGAAACATTTTGTTCGTAAACGTACATTATTTAGTGTCATTTTTATTACATATCAGTATATAAAATTGTTAATCTCAACACAGGCTTGTCCTAGTGAGGTTGAAAAATTGTTTTGTAAACAATAATGCCTACCGTATAAAGAAACAATAAATAAATAAATATGTACCGCTGTGGCTTTGTGCTGAACCTTAACTTTGTGTTGAAATCATAAAGATTCCAAAAACGCATTTTTCTAATGGGATAACCGTGCAAGAGCCCCAAATAGAAGGAACCAGCGGGACTATGTCATTCTTGATTATGGGAAAGTTGTGAGGCTGAAGGAAGTGAGAAGGTAAAATAAATGGGGTGAAGAAAGGTTAGGAAATATCAGGCCATTAAAATCTGGTGATTTTTTAATGTGACTACCACACGGAGAAAAATGTTATAAAAATATACGATAATTTTATTCGTAAAAACGGGACTGAAGTTCTTACGAACAAATTAACAGTGTTTCAATGTTTATTGGCGGGAAAATGTAAGAATAATTTGTTGGTATACGTACGAAATTACGTACACCAACAAATTATTCTTATATGTTCCCGCTAATAAACATTGAAACCCTGTTAATTTGTTCGTAAGAACTTCAGTCCCGTTTTTACGAATAAAATGATCGTATTTTAGAATAACATTTTTCTCCGTGCACATAAGAGTCCCAACTGCTTCCGCCTGGAGACAATGATACTACGGCATCCCCAATTGGGGTATATTGTGAGGCTGAAGGTAATGGAGAGGGGAAAGATATGGGGAACATGAAGAGGAACGTGGGAGAGTACCCAGCTATTCAGACCTGGACTCCAAACACGGCATTTCAAGCAACGTTTCAATTCCGAAGGGTGGTCTTACAACAGGAAAATACTGAGAGTATCTTCCACTCTAGAAGGTGCCACAAAGAGTTCCATGACAACTCAGCAAACTGGCATTTCAAGTTATCAAACGTGATAAAAAATTAAGAATATCTCATTTCATAACCTCACGTGAACTATTTAATCTTTTTCGTTTTATATTTCTTTTTTGTTTTGTCACTTTTAATGATTTTTCAAAGGCGTGATGAAGTTGCACATTGTTGGGTTGCCCAGTCAATGCCGCAAATATACTACATATTATTTTTTTATTAATTATTTGTGAAATAACACAAATTATTCAAAGAAAATTTATTTTTAATTGCTAGTCGAGACCTTTACCCCTCCACCACGGAGGCCATTGTAAATCTGATTGGTGGTCATTATCGTATTTATTCTATTTCAATACTGGGAGTTCGCAGGTACCACTTTGAGTATGTTGAACGTTACTCTCTTTGAAGATTTGTAATTTATTTTTATAATTATTTTGCCACTAAGCCACTGATCTGTATTTTAAATCACATTGATTAGTTTCTGATTTTTACTTATCCATTTTTAGACAAAAATAACAAATGTCAGATAGACCACCCCTCACCCCCTCTTTCTCGTGTGTTATGGATATAAACCGTAGGTTTAGAATAATTTGTACCAGTCTGATGATGGCTTTAAGAAGCTGAAACCGGTTTCGGTTAAATAAATGATCTGATTACATCTAAAAGGGATCGAAATGACAATCTAGTCTCCTTCAATGGTAGCATTCTTCCGAACAGGTCCTCCATTGATATGCTCGGTGTAACTCTAAGTGACCAGCTCAGGTACGGGAGCTCCATCGAGGCCAGAGTTAAGTTGGCCCCTCAGAAACTGGGCGTACTGAACAGGGCCCTCAGATACTTTAATAGTGCACAAATCCCTGTACAAATCGCAAGTGCGCCCCACGGTTGATTTGGCAGCCATCTCTCGTCTGGAGCCTCAATGTACCGGAAAAAAACCCTCGACTCTGTGCAGAAATGGACGGTCCGCTTGATAGATCCTCCAGTATTAACAAACGGATTGCAATCTATAGAGCACAGGCGTCGGGTGCTAAGAATGCTGTCCTTGTTCTACCGGTATTTCAATAAAATATTCTCCGAGGAACTAGCGTCATTGATCCCCTCGGCACCGGTGCATAGTCGGGAAACACGCCAAACGCGCGCCCAACGCGCCCAACGTACACGGTTGACATTTGTCACATGAGAATGGGTCGCTTCTACGACTCGTTCTTGTGTTTAACGGCTCGGCTGTGGAACGATTTGCCGGCATCTGTATTTCCTCCTTCCTACAACATGTGTCTCTTCAAGACCCACGTGCACTCCTTCCTCTCCTCAAAAAAAACCCTCCACACAGCATCTTCAAAGATGACATAGGCCCTGAGGAAAATTATGTAAATGTGTGTAATTAACGACAAAAAAAATGAAAGTGGAAATAAGTTTTATATTTGTTTTATTATATTATTACATTTTTTTGTAAATTCCTTTTAGGTCTGGCTCTGTATCCTCAGCTTAGTCCTTGATAGGAACTTAAATGATAGGACCTGACGGCATTTTTACGACATCCACGTCAAGCGTAGAGCGAAAACTTAAGCCAACCCTAAACTACAGCTTAATTCAGGATAAGTTTAGTTTAGGCGGCTTGATGCTCTCGATCTAACGAGAATAACAACATTTCGAAGTTTTAACTGCTACTATAAAATGATGTAATCGAAGGTGTATGATTATAATATTAATTATAGCTCTGTAATATTATTTTTTTAATTCGCAATAAATTATTAGTACCTTATATAAATGAAAATGCAATATAATGGTAACTGGCGTTTTAATTTTTTAACTAGCGCAGACCCCTCAAAAATTAGTAGATATTCTGTAAACTTGATAAGACACTTCTAATTTTTAAAATGTGTTTAGAATTAATAAAATTTTGTTACGGGTTGGTACCTACCTACCGGCTTTACCGCTTGTTTGAATTCTTTGCACAGCCCGTTAAATTTTTGAAAATGACAATTAAAATTCAAAGCAAATTTGAGTTCATTGAACAAGATTTCACGCGGGACTAACGCACAGCACAGATAACCAAATTTAATATGTTTGATATGTTTGCATGTTTTTATAGCAGAAAAATCCATCAACCACTTTGAAAAGATTTTTTAATATATTCACGTAAAATTTATGTTCATATTGTTGGAAGTTTTAATTTTGTTCTGAAAATTTTTTTGACTAACCGCCATTTTGTTAAAAAATAATATTTCGCATATTTCTTTTTTCAATAATATTATACCTCCCTTATATTAACGAAATATATTTTGATTTTAAAAGATTCAATCTAGAGATATCGTGTTTACCATAAAACATTTTTTTTAAATAATTTTCCTCTCTCTAATTAGAAAAACCCTTTATGTGTATAAAAAATTAAAATCAAACCTTTTTCGTGTTTCAAATATTAAAAAATAACTTGGCATTTTAAAAGAACAACTTTTTTTCATGTTGTCTATTAATCTATGACAAATAATTGTAGTTTTGTGTTTATGCACTTAGATAGAAAATAATGTAATAACGGTAATTTCTTGGTAACGGTCAGTCTTTTATTCCGGGGCAAACGTAATTACTTCATACAACGCGGGGCAATTGCGTGGATTAAGTATAAATAAATATTTTTTTTATATAAATTACATGTGAAATAACCCGCGGCGTCAAAGACCACAACTGCTCAACCAAACAGTTCATCCTAAATTATTTCTTGGTTCGGAAAACTAATTACAATGTTATTTTTTTATTATTCTTATTATATGTCGCCACGTGAGGGAATGACTAATGAAAATATCTCCCGAAATGTAACGCCGAAAGTCTAACTTCAGGATATCGTAGTTCTGAACGTACATACATTGCCGAGACAGCATTTCCAACGAGAAAGAAAAATAGTTCACGTGGTCCTTTTCTTATTGCTGTTTGCGCATAAATACTTCGTTAGTACATGAAACCCCCAGGCTCTTAGAGCCTGATATAATTTGATATATTATACTGACATAATATATTCTTTTATACACAAAATACAAATGATCTTTAACTGCGACCCCCGTTGGTTTAATCTCTACCAGATTTCTAGGGAATTAATCTGCCTCGTGTGATCAATGGAGAACAAAAAAAGAATCTTGGGTAAATCTATTATAAGGTTGCTAGCGCAAAGATAATTGCCTCAGTATGGCAAGGGTTTTTTAACCCTGTGGATCATCCCTAAAACCCTTATTTACCTACCTGCTTTATCCTTTAACCATCAGTGGCCCTTATTTAAGGCTACTAATTTAATGTTTTTCTTTAACGTTAATCAAAGAAAGTCGTCAATTTAATCTTGAAGCTTGGCAGAAGTATTTACTTAAGAATGTTTTTCTTTTGAGCTAATCGGTATACAAGGGATTTCTTTAAAAGTTTAACGGATTTAGAGGCGATGATGGGTAGAATTAGAGAAGGATAATGAAACTTTTGTGTTGTACTTCACTACCAACGTTATAGTAGCTGAGGGGCTTCGAGTGGAAGAAAAGTTAGAAATAGAAAGAAAATTTTATTTTCTTTCCAAGAGCAGAAGGGAAGAGTCCGTTTGAAAGCCAGAGATACCAAAAGATTGTAAGAGAATATGGCATTACCGTGGAATTTAATAGAAATGTTTTTACTATTTTTGCTTCTTCCAAATTAACAAATTCTCACAATTAAAAGAACAGATCAATATTATTTATTTATTTATTTTCTCATGTTCCCCGTAAAACGGTTATACGCCAATTATATATTATGGATAAGATTATAAATTACAAAGTGCAGTTAACAAGGGCAGTTTTCCTATTTTGTGACATTTATCAAGAGATAGTTGCTGAATTGTCTGTAAGTGACATTGAAAATGTCGATGGTCAATGCAGAATCGTTAAGCAGTTGAGTCGCTCTGTTTATTGGCGCGTTCTGATGGGCAGAAGTTCTCGCTTTCGGAGCACTAAAAATTGCATGGGATCTCCCACAAGTATACTTTTAAGGGACGTAAAAATTAACCTTTTTCAATATAGGCTGATTGAGTATGGTACCAGAGATTAGCTTAAACAAGTGTTTACCTTTTTTGTACTTCATGCCTATCTATTCCTTATTCAAATTCTTATTCAAATATTTAAATTTTTCTCAATTAACAATTTATTAGGACTTAAAATCCGAAAAAGGCGTGAAAGCATGCATAAATAAGTATGTGTTTAGTATTCAATATTTCTTTCTGGGGAAAATAAAAAATGCTTTTAAAATGGCGTACTTTTTATTTCCGGGGAAATATAATATGTATCCCAAATTCAATTTATTTGAATCGAACCAGCCAATTTCAACGTTTCGTTTTCTACTAATTCAATCATCCGAACCTTTTCAAACTTTGAAACAAGTTTTTTCTTCGTATTTTGCTTTGTGAGCAAGCACTAAGCCCGTACAACTTTCCGATTTACAAAGAGAGCATCATATTGAAGAGTTTTCAGTTTGGGAAAGAATAAATTTATGAATTCATTACATTTCTCCCAATTAGTAGGCTTAATATTGATGAAACTTGGAGCTTTGGAGGCACTGACGAAATTCTCGGGCGAGAAATACAATTGGGCACCCTTAAAATGTATTTAGCATTATTTAGTAATTCCCGCTTAAAATTTTCTTAAAATTACGGTCCCTCCATAAATATTATATATCTTTAGGTAGTTGGGTAGCCATTTTATGATGGAGCTTAATGTTTTGTAATATTACTACCTTATTGCTATTAAAATGTGTTTATTTCGAAAACACCAGAAGATAAATAAGGTTAATAGTTGGAAAAATGTTTATATTTGTTTTCTATAAGATATTGATGTTATCTAAAACTGGGTTGATAATAGTCGTATTTTATAATTTTGTAATACACCATTTTAGTATACTATACTTTTAACGGTGTTGTACAAAGCCAATAAAATAAATATAAAGTTTTAACAATTTGCCCTATTATTGATTTGTACACATTTTTCTAGCCTATCAACATAACTGCATAAAATAAATGTGCAAGTATAAACACTTTATTTTTATAACAAAAAAATAAATAATCCTTAAAGAATGATGTGGGTAATAAAAGTAATTTTCGTATTCTTTTTTATTCAAAAAGATATCAATGCTGATATCTGATATTTACCAATACATTTTTTAAATATTTTAATTAATGAAGATAATATTAGCGAAAGTCAATCGAAAATCTGAAACAGAAAAATCAGAAAAAGATACGGATACATCTGGGACTCGAACCCAGGTCCTCCGGCAATCCGGGCCGATGCGCTAACCAACTGCGCTGATTTTTCTGTTTCAGATTTTCGATTGACTTTCGCTAATATTATCTTCATTAATTAAAATATTATAATTATAAAAAAAAAATAATATAATATAATTATAAAAAAAAAATATTATAAAAAAAAAAGAGGTTTAACTCTTTAAGTTAAAAAGTTAAAAAAATAAAAATAAAAACATTTTTTAAACTTTAAAATAAAGAAAGATACAAGAAAGCCTCTTTTTGTCATTATATTCCATTACACAAAGAACCTTTTACAGTTAAACAAGCTCTTAGTAGACTAAGCATTATCGGATAGGACTATAAGCTTTAAATTAATGGGTGTTTTCGTGGCACAATAGTTGCCTGTTTACCGCCCATCATAAATATCATATTATTTTACCGATTTTTTTAATTTATGGGCTGTGAACACGAGAATCGAACATTGAACACGTTTTTTAATAGTTTTAAGGGACTTGTTTGGAAGGTTCTTTTTTTATCAAACAAACAAATTATAAGCACTCGATGTAAGAGTGTGCAGTCACTCTGACAACACGTTTTTTTGTCGCTCCGCGTATTTATTATTGTAACTCTGGCTTTTCTGGCCGAATGTCTTTAAAAATGTGTCAAAATACGTGTTTTAGTGAAAGCTTTTTTATGATATCTTGAAAATTGGTTTTGCATCGTGCCAAAAGTGCTAAAAAGGACGTTAAAGTTTGCAGCTGAATTCGATTGGGGACAAAGGATCTTCGCTCCACGGCATAATAAGATAAGACCTTCTCCTATTTCAATTTTGTTCATAACTTAATGATTTGTTTATTTATGTTAGAATAATGGGCTCGGGTAGAGGTGTTCAACTATTGGAACACTTGACGTCCCACAAACTGGAATTCCGACAAACGTTTGAGATTTGAGACGTTGACAGACACGGTTCAATTGCTCTCGTATTTTTTATGTAGACTGCTCTTTGTGCCCAGATGAAGACATTCATATCATCAATAGTAGGTAATCAAAACGTCACATCGAGCACATGAAGGGCGACGCCTAATTGCGTATTTGTTTACTGGTGGATCTCTTTATCTAAACGAACTCACCAGTAAATGCAAATGGCAGTATTATTTTATTAAATGTATGTCTTCATTTTAATTTAATTTGTTCATGTTCACTTAAATTTACTAATTGTTCACGTTTATTTTCAGTCTGTTTTTATTTGTTCTATTCAGTTCAATTTCGGCACTTTTAGTATATTTCAGAATCAGTGTATTCGTGTAATAGAATTAGTGATATCCGTGTACATATTCATACATATATGGGATTTGAATAAAGATACGAAAAGACAGGTCATCATGAGCTAAGAAGTGCCAAGAAGAGACAAGAAAGATCGGTAAGCAGTTAGAAGATTCAAGAAGAGCCCGTAGGAGACAAGACGAGCCAAGAAGGGGCGGAAGAGATGATAAGAATCAAGAAAAATACAAGAAGAAGCAAGAAGAGCCAAGAAGAGATATGGGTTTATCCAAGATGTGGCAAGAAGAGACAAGTAGAGGCAAGAAGAGACGAGACGATCCAAGATGCATGAAGAATGAAGAGCCAAGAAGAGACAATAAGCAGAGCCCAGATGAGATGAGAAGAGGCAAGAAGAGACAAGAATAAGTAAAAAGGGCCAGGGAGAGACGAAAAGATCCCAGAAGAGACAAGAAGAAGCAATAATAAAGAAGAAGATACAAGAAAAACTATGAAGATCCAAGAAGAGCCGAGAAGAGGCAAGAAGAAGGAAGACATAAAGAAAGGAAATACAAAATCATAACGCTCAATCCATTCCTTTATTCCTGCCCATCCTAAATTCCAATATTGGCTTATTAGGTTGCCATGTATACCGGTCGATTAAACTCCAACCTCCTTCCTATCCTCAGAGCACTTGTTCCTAGTCCTAACAAATCAGTGCCCCCTGGTATACCGGTCTCACCGGGACAGGATTGCTCCTGGCTGGAGTGGTACAATCGTATCGTATCGTATCGTAACAAACAAATTATAAGCACTCACCGTAATAAAATATTTATCGTGGATAGTTTGTTTTGGCTGACAAGAAAAATTACCTTTCTTCGTTTCAATTGCGACAGACAAAGAGATTAACAATCATTGAAAAAGAAGATAACAATAATAATCAAATTTTTTTAAATATGAAAATGAACAAGACACAGTAAAATAATAAAAGATAACGGTCGCAACAGGGACTCGAACCCAGAACCTTACGTCTTACCGGGACATACACCTCTACCAATTGGACTACTGCGATCTATTATAAGACTGTCGTAATTGTCAACTTCATATTTCAAATTTCAGAATTAACAATATTATCTTCGACTAATGTTTTTTTTTTCCATTTTATTGGCAGCTACCTTTATTATTGGAAACAAGTATTCAAAGAATGTGTTTGTTACCTAGATAGTGTCTCATGTAGTCCCAGTTGCGACCGTTATCTTTTATTATTTTTCAGTGTCTTGTTCATTTTCATATTTTTAAAAATTAGATTATTATTGTTATCTTCTTCTTCAAAGATATGTTACATTGATGGGAATAACCCTCAAAAGTTAAAAAAAGAGATTTTTTCTTATCAAAATATGAAGATTAACAATTATTTGCTAGTTGTCACGTTCCTCTACGTTGATGCTAACAAAAAGTTATTTTATTGAAAATTGTGGATATTGTACTAGTTGCATGTATGTTCTCGTCAGCTTGGGCTTAAGATTTCCTTAGACGCAGAATATAAATCCGTCCCATCGGCATAATGAAATCACACATGCAACCCGAATCGCGTATATAGGGAGCTCAAACACTGATACTTCGGAGTAATATGGGTATATAGGTTTCCATTTATATCGATTTATGCTGTTTTGTAATAACCCAAAGGTAAGTCGTTCAAAGGGTAGCATGTAGCATTTATGGCAAGGAAAAATGCCGAGTTTACACTTCGACAGCAATACGGAAAATTATTTGAATGAAAATGACTTTTGAAATACTGAGCTATGTGTTTACAATAACTAATGAGAGATATATATGTAGGTACAATGGAACATGGACAATCAAGTTCAAAGACAATACCTTCAGATAAAAAAAAATATTACACCTAATTAAAAGTGTATTACCAGAGAATACCAGAAATTAGTCATTTTTAAATCTAATTCTAGAAGTATTGACTCTTTTTTTATAAAAAAAAAATTTGTTATTTTATCTGGTACACGCAGTTTTAAAATGTTGAAAAAATAAGTTTATTTTAAATATACTTAGGTTATTCCGTTGGTCGTTGGCAGATTTGTTAAATTTTCAAATGATAGATTCTGTTAACAACACAATATTTCAAATCATATAATTATACAATAAAATAAATCAATACATAATCTAGTAAAATCAGTTTACAGAATTTAATTATAGTTAAATTAAAATCATTAAAAAATAAATCCGAGAACGTGTTTTGTGACAAAAATACCTCGGTTTTTCTATTTCTTACTGACTAAAATATTTTTAATTTTTTTTACACACTTATTTTGTTTAGACATTATTAAAAAATCATTTACAAGAAGTACACGATATTTAATAATTTATCATCATGCGTTTTGAGCATTTTTATTGGTTACTTGTATGTAGGTATGTATTGAGCAAGTTTTAAATTAAATAAATCGATATTAAATATTTAATTTTAAAAAATTGATACGGGGAATAATCGATCTTTCTCATTTGAACCTTCCTGTACAGTTACCTCAGCATCAGCCGCTGGTCAATCGCTCTTAACTTAAACAATCTTACGAATAGAAATGTTGTGTTCCAGTAAATTTAGTCACTACCAACAAATCAAATAGCCGCGTAAATGTTTTCTGATTCCTTCTCTTATCTGACAATCATCGGTGCTGATTGATTTCCACTGTACAAGTTATTTGTCATATTTCATGCACATTCATTATAAATCGTGATAAAAAAACAACATGATGTTATTTATGGTTACATTTGTGCCTTATCGACGATTAAAGCTCTGAATATTGGGTTATTTCACAGAAAATCAAATGTAACATTCTGATCAGCTCCATTTTGTTTTTAAGAGGTAATATCCAGCAATCCATTATTACGTTTTTGTTAACAGCGCTGCGCGCGGATGTTTTTGCAACCTTGTCAAAATGAGCAGCGCGAACAGACAACCTCGCACGGCCGCGTCTCGGCGGCTAATGAATCTCGAGAATTTATGTCTCGAACTGCCCTAAAAATGATCAAACGTGAGATGGTAAATGAATGAAAATTATATACTTCCTAAAATTAATTTTTGATCAAAATAATGTATAATTTTTCTATAATGTCTAAACAAAATAAGTTTGTAAAAAAAATGTTTATGTTTTTTTGTATAAGAGAGTCAATACGACTAGAATTTGCTTTAAACATGACTAATTTCCGGTATTCTCTGGTAAAACACTCTTAATGATATTCGAATGGTCCACGTTGAAGCTTTCTACCGAATTATAAAATCAAGTATCTGGTTAAAATTCATAATGCCGTCATAGGTAGGTACTATTTTATATCATATTTTTAAAGTACCTACCTATGGCTAGTAGTAAGTAGAGTAAGTAAGTACTTCCAATATTTATCATTCAATTCAAATATTCAAATAATTCCAAAACAAAAGAAGTCTACAGACTTGATTTTGATAAGAAAAACGTTCTAGAAAAAACCTGCATTTGTAAAGCATATCATTGGAAATTGTTATTGAATTAAAATAAAAAGTACGACTATATACATATTTAAAGCGTATTTAATTGCAAAGGCGAGTAGCAGAGAAAATCTCCACCTGTAATAACACTTTTGGACAGTTAAGCACGCAGGAGAGGAACTGTCAATGATGTTATGCGTGATTTTTTTAATAGGCGTCAAAAAACGCCAATATCTATTAAAAAAATCACGCATAACATCATTGACAGTTCGTCTCCTGCGTGCTTAACTGTCCAAAAGCCCATTTGCAAGTTTTACAGGTGGAGGAGGTTTTCTATCATTACTTCAAAGTTATTAATAATCATTTTTTTATAAGAATACTCTCTTTTTAACTATTGAAGGTTATTCCCTTCAATGTAATATATTAATGAATGTCCCAGTTGCGACCATTATGTTTTATTATTTTTCTGTCTTGTTCATTTTCATAATTTAATTTAGATTATTATTGTTATCTTCTTCTTCAATGATTAATTATCGTTTTTGATACATTTTTTTAAATTTAAAAATGAAGATTGAACAAAAACTAAAATGGAGATTGGACAATTAAACACTCAGGCGAAGTGCTGTACTTTCATACTGAATACAATTTCATTAAAAGCTTAAACGTACTAAAAGCCTTTCGTATGTTAAAAAAATGGTGATGATTGACAATGTAGTAACAATATTAAATTTGAATTTTTGTAGAACACCTAAACGGAAAATTGGTATATGTTGAATTTTCGGCAAGCTGGTTTGAATGTGATATCATCAGCCTTTGATAATATGTTTTTTATTGACAAAAATATGTTTTACACAGAAATAATAAATGTTTTTTTATTCTTTTTAATAAAGGATTCCAAACAAAATAAATCTGCCAAACTAAATAGAAGCGATGGATTTAGTTTATCCCCAATGATTAAAAGACTAAAAATATAACTAGTTGACGACCTAAAAAAGTATTTTTGGAATATCTGTAAATACTTTGTGGGTCGAGAGAAAAACACATTTTTAGTAGTCTTTTTAAAAAGTGATTTTTTTTACATAAATATTATGTGTAAATACATATCCATAAACGGTAAATCCCTGAATTATTGAGCTCTTGTATCGAGTAATTATCTACGCGTTGAACGAGAAGAAATTTTACACGTTGCCTTACTCCGAATCAGATAAATAAGTGTCTGGTAGTCCATGCCAAATAGGATATTGACTACACATGCTGGGACATCTTGAATTTCAGGTTTTTCCTATAAAAAATTATGGGAAGCACGTCCAATGGCCTTGCTAAGGTCGAGAAAACACCCATAAACGGTGGCTTTTCTCTGCCGGTAGGAAACACAAATATTTAATTATTTTTAAGTTTTTTACAGTTAAATATTACCGAATCGGAAAGGGATAATTTAGCTCAGTGGTGATAGCATCTGCCCGGAAAGCAGAAGGTTCTGGGTTCGAGTCCCAGATGTATCCGTATCTTTTTCTGATTTTTCTATTTCAGATTTTTGGTTGAGTTTCGCTAATATTATATTAATGAATTAAAATAGAATATTTTTAAGATTTTTGCTTATTGTAATCGTTTATTTGGTAAGATATTATTTGAATTAGTTTATGTGTTAAAAGCGATAGACAGTGATAAAAAATTGTTTGGTGTTGGTCTTTTTTTCCGTGTGTTTTTTCGGAAAATGTTTGATGGATGGAATAATAAAAAATGAATAAAACAGATGTGTTATCTGAAGAGAAAACTCTCGTTATGATTTGTAGTAGTTTTAATAACGAAATTACAACACGCGTAGTAATTTCCGTTTCCGATTAGATGGTAATATTATCGAAGTAAAGAATACTTTTAATATAAATCATAATAAACCACATTGTTTGTGCCCTATTATTTAGTTGTTCAATATAAAAAAAGTGTTAATTTATTTTAAACATATTAACGAGTACGTATATATCCCATTCTATTGTATTAAAAAATACAAACCAAGCGTGTAATCGGATGGAGAAAATTTCTTTAAAAAATCACAACCGGAGGCTTTCAGGCAAATACTCCCATTTTTTTCATTTGTTTCAGGTGTTAACTCCCACTCCACTTCGTACCCTTTGGCACTCGCTCATCAATCTCTTCCCTTCTACTAGTTTCACTTTCAAATACGAGGCTGCGTAATTTGACTTTTTATCCCGGTTACCTTTTTTAACCCCCTATTTTCCGCAACACTTTATCCCGAATTCTGCCACGCATAGCTTCACGTTTTCTCCGCCTATATTGATCCAAATTTTCCATCATTCATATTTTTTCTTCACTTTTTTTCGATTCAGTTACTTTTAACGATTTTTTTCGAATAAGTTCACGATCAATAATTTTTTTGAATAAAAATAAAACACGTTTTGGTTTTAAAACCACGATATTTTTTAATTTACTTTGCCGACCGGTTTAGCATTACTCAAGCCTCTTCAGTGTACAAATTAATACTAAACAATAACTACAAAATATGTTTATATATATATATATATATATATATATATATATATATATATATATATATATACTCATAGAGAGAGACAACAATATAAAATTATTATAAACAGTGGGGATACATTAATACAAATGAATTGGGAAAAAACCAACATATAATAATTATAGACTAACGGGTTATCAAAAGTGACAAAAGGAAATTATTAATAGTTTAATGGAAACATACCTAATATTGGGCTACTAGTTACCTCTAATTGATTATTAAGTACAGGACAATTGGTTTTTACAGCTTCAACGATTCGTTTCATATTTTAGGAATATTACACATATTTGAACCATTAAACAAGATATTTCCTCACGTTTTTCTGCAATAAAAATTATCAAAATAAGTAGTTTGTCTTAAAAACAAAGATAATTTAACGGTTAACGTAAATCTTTCACGGTTATGGCACGTTTGAAGTAACGTGGTACTAAGGTGCTGTTTTGTGTGTACATTTGGCTGTTTGTTTAATGTCTGCCGTGAACATTCATGCCATTTGCATATCTGCGGAATCGCGATATTGAGAGAGATAATATCAGTTTGTTATTCAGTTAGACTGTTTGAGTATAACTGAGGAGAGACATGCAACGGTAACTGAACTGAAAGAAACAAACTTCAGAACATGAATATTTAATAGGGGAAACTAGTTGTGTTTCGATAGGTGTCTCTAACTTGCGCGAATTAATTCTGTTTGAGTATTCGCTTCCATTTTGGAACTACGTAATTTATGTTGGATTATTGGATATTTATGTCTAGCTCTCTCAAAGGTATTTCTTTACGTAGTTAATTATTTTGTTTCTGGTGCAAAGTCGAAATATATATTCTCAATTTCAGTAATATATAACATACAGACAAACTCAAGAATATCTACACAGTCCGAACTTCTTCCGTCTGGAGCCAGTGAGACTATGGCATCCCAAATTAGGGTTTTTTGTGAGGCTGAAGGTAGTGGGTAGGTGGAAAGAATATAGGAAAGAGGAAGGTAGGGAAGTGCCTGGCTATTTAGATCTGTTTGAAGCAACGATTTGTGGTGGTCCTACACCAGGGCGATACTGAGACTATATTTCACTCTTAAACTTGCCGCAAATATACCAATTAATTGTATAACCCGTAACTTACAATGATTCCAAAGTAAATTGAATACTGTGTGTTATTGTTGAAAAAAAATTTTTTTTTTTTTTGGTGTTTTGTTTGCTTTAGATGTTTGCTTTAGATGTTTGGAAAATTGACAAATACATGAATTTAAACTTATAAATATGTTTTTGTTTTTATTTCTAATGGGTAAAACCTCAAATTAACTTAATAGGTAAAACCTCAAGGTCCAGGGTTCGAGTCCCAGATATGACCCGATCTTTTTCTGATTTTTCTGTTTCAGATTTAGATTGATTTTTGCTAATATTATATAGTCTTCGTTAATTAAAATGTTATAAATTGTATTTGCTTTATTATTGTCTATTTGTTTTCTTTCTTTCTTCTCTTTCTCAGCACTACATATACTTACTAGATTTTATATTTTATTTTGCTTATTATTATGTCGGTTATTTCAGTGGTAGCATCTCCGCATACTAACAACTAAATCTTGATTAACGCATGCTGTGAACATATTTCATTGGTGTAATAATCTTCAACACTGTTAATATTTTAAACAATAAATAAGAAGACTTTCTATTATCCACCTAATTCTTTTTATATAATTTTCTTTAGCAGAAGCAAAACGGCTTCCTCTTTTATTTTAAGTTCCATTTAAAATGTTTCAGCACTTTTTTTTAAATTTTAAGACGCAACAAACTTTCGTCATTAATGCAACCATAATGTTCCAAAAAGACAGAAAACCACACATGTTTCAAACTAGATAAATATGAAAACGTTAACGTTAAAAATATTGAACATACCAATTGTTTTGTTGTTTGCCAGTTGATATAATATTTTTACTAAAGAAGCTACTCTAATCAGCAAACTTTCTCCCAGATATCTCAGATTAATGATTTCAATCCTCGCAGCTCACAAATAACAGTTGTACCGCCACTCACTCTTTCGCGTTATTTTGATTTCACTACCATTTGGAAGGAAACAGCAGGCCGAGTCACCGGTTCCGGGTTACTATCTACGACAGTGTCAATTTAGATTATTCTAACATCCTGCCTGTGGAACCCATGTACCGGTAGACTTGCTATTGGAAGAGATATAGATATATATACAGAATATTTAGATTCATTCTGGATCTTTCAATTAATATTGTTCGTTTCTTCAGAAGGCGCTGTGGTCTTTACAGAATGGAGGGTCTTTGTAAGAAGATTTAGCATGAACTTATGGCTAGAATATAGCCGTGCTGTAAGAGAGGGAAAATATAAAACCCAGAAGCAATCCAGCAAGAAAGATCACCAGAACGTATCCTAAACCTATTCTCATGCGAAAACTTCAAAGGTGCCGGCATTGGGCTACCTGAATGATTCATATTCATTTAAATATCGATAGAACAATCAAATCACTTTCAAATAGAATTTAAGTTTCAAGAGCTAATGATTCCAACACGGTTTGTATTTACGAGTAAAATTAAAATGTTCAATGAAATAATACACCATATATCAACCAAACGTATGTTGACAAACTTTCGTCAAATAAATGGTTCAGTATTGGAGAGTTGAGCGCAGAAATTGAAGGATTTATGGTTGCTATTCAAGATAGAGTTATTAATACCAAAAATTATAGGAAATCAAAGATACAAATCAAATTGATGAATTATGTAGAAAATGTATGTATTTTCCGGAAACTGTACAACATATTATATCGGGATGTTCTATATTAGAGCCGTCTGAGTATACATTTAGGCACAATCAGGTTTTAAAAATAATTCACCAAAGTTTGGTAATTAAACATAACTTGATTGACTGTCATAATATATACCATACTATTATGAATACGAACCATATTCATTTTTAGAAAATAATTTCTTTAAAATTTACTATGATAAAACTATACTAACAGACAGACCAATTAGTCATAATAGACCCGATATAGTTTTACATGACAAAATTTAAAAAAATTACTTATATCATTGATGTAGCTATGCCAAATTCCTGTAATATTGAAAAATCTGTTTCAGAAAAAATAAGAAAGTATACAGATATAGGAAATGAAATTAAAAGAATTTGGCATTCTCAGACAATAAAAATATTACCATTTTTTATTTCGGCTACTGGCATTATACCTAGCTCTCTCTATAAAAATTTAGGCATTTTAGATTTTTCAAAGAATTTGTATACAAAAATGCAAAAATCAGTCATTTTAAATACATGTAGGATTAAGAAAGATTTTTTAAATATTTATATTGAAGGATCAGTAGGATTTATCGGTCAAATTAGGAGTTCCACCGAGCCGAACCCCTTTGATATGAAAATATCTGGAGTCGGTGAATTATTTTCCCATTTAATAGTCTGGTAGGTTAACATGTTGTTCTTGTATTGTTTTGTATTAATTATACTTATATAATACACTTGCATAGCGTGGATTTACTAGATGATCATTTATATGGAAAAGTGTGTGAAACCTAAAAGTCTGGTGCGTAAATAAATAATAAACTCTTTGTAATTGTATTTGTACTTTGTAACTATTTTATCTAACTTCAGAGAAGAAACATTTCAATTTGAATTTTCACCTACTAGGAATACCATTTTATAATTTCTTTCTAGAAACTTTATAAGCAGATAAAGTTCCCTGATACAATGGTATATAAAGTCCGCAAAGCCTAAAATGGCGTAGGTACTTATTTTTTTTAAAATTTATCACTAAGTAGATCTTTGTTTTACGATGCCGTAAAAGAAGGAAAATTAACCTTGTTAGGGAAAACGATCTCGTTTTTATTTCTTACCACAAATTTTCATTAGTATTAAGAAGCTTTGAACTAAGTCCCAACACTTAGACTTAATCCGCTTTGGTACTTTTACTGACTTGGAACACTTTGCCTTGAGACAAATAATTATAATGACGGTGGTCCATACTAATAAAATTAATTATTACGTTTATAATATCTCCCCAGGACACTCGTCTTATTTAAACATTGAATGGGATATTTTAAGGACTCTAAGGAATAATTTTGAAAGCTGGGCAAAGATTAAGGACTATTTTAAAAGTTATTAAAAGCGGGGTCGTTTAATTACTGCGATCCACAATCCGCGTACCTAATGAAACATTTTCTGTTACACAATCGTCAAAATAAAATATCAAAATGTTTTCGTCAATCTGAAGAAAAATCTCAGAAGCTATTAAAGAAGTGACTGACAGAGCTATTTTTTGTATCACTTGTTTAATAGTTAGAATTTTCTGCACGAGAAGAATATTTTTACTGATTTACTTTTTTGCGGATACAATCCGCATGATGTATGCAATCCAAAGGTCGCAATTTGGAATCCCGGCTTGCGCAAATTAATTATATTTGTTTAATTTGTGTAAATTCACAATTCATTCATTTAAAATAATATATAGAGCATTTGCGGCACATTCCAGAGTGAAAGGTAATCTTAGTATCGCCCTGGTGTAAGACCGCCATTCAAAATTGTAACGTGACTATAAAAGCCAGGTACTTCCCCACCTTTCTCTTACCATTTTCTTCTTCCCCTCCCAAATACCTTCAACCTCAATTAACAACAACAACATACCCCAATTGGGGATGCCATATTCTCACTAGCTCCAGACGGAAGCAGTTGGGACTCTTGTGCAGTATTCACATTTAAAAAAAAGTTGTCTTTGATAGCTCATCTTAACACAATGTCTCTGAAACAATTTGAGACCCTTGTACCTACTACATACGGACTGTGCATGCTTTGATGACGGATAAATATAATTGATAATAAAAACGATGCATCATAAACACTTTTCAAATTCAGCCCTAGAACATCTTAGAGATATATAATGCCTTTGCTCGATCCTTTCATTTATATTCCAGGCGTATTATATCCTTTGTGTTTTACAGTGACGTAGAAAAAGACAATGCGTCTCGCGTCAGCCCTAAAATCGAGCTAGCTTAATCATTAAATTCCTACAAAATCTAATTTCAAAGCTCGCAAATCTTTTCTATATAACATGGTAACCCATAACTAAATACAGTCCTATTTTAAGTCTACGTGGAGTTTTCACTTTTCCATAAAGTCACCGACTGACGTCCTCTGTTTCCAAGAAAGACTCTCCTCTAATATTGACACATCTAAGAATGAATATCAGATCTAAGAATAAAGAATAAATTCCAATGTACAGAATCTCCCACACAAAACATTCTAGAATAGTACTTATGATGGAAGACAATTGAATTCAAATCCCTCGTAAAGTATTCCATATCAAAACCTGGCCACCGGGTTTCAAGAATCTCATTTGCAGATAATATTTTTCTTAGGATTTAAATCTCGAGTCCTGAGAATCTTCCTACAGCTTTTTTTAAAGAACGAAAGTTGTTATTGTTTACGAAATTTATAACAGAAACAATAATTCGTGGTAAATAAATAAATTGGTACTATTTTTTCCTGTTAATAATAATAACATAAAAATATAGGAAGTAAAAAAAACTACAATAAAGGACATTATGAGAAATGGATTAACATTTTTGGACACTGTTTATATGCGTTTCATTTTTGTTGTTCAACAGGCATTGAGTTATAATGCTGAGAGTGTGCGAGTTGATTCCGTATTGACTTGAGTGATTAATTTGATGATTTATTTTTGTATGAATACGGTTCATGATATTTAATACATGATTTATCGAAAGTACACATAGTTTATTGTGATATTTTACCCCCCATGCTAGGGATGACCCTGTGTTATGGCGGGTGAATTTTACAGTTTGTGGATATACATTCATCAGTATCGCTTGATAATTTTCATTAATTAATACTATGCACACAATTCTTATACAATAAAAAGTTATATGTAGTTAGATTGCATTATAAGAATAAGAATAATAATAATATACATTGGCTCCAGATGGTTGGGCTGCTCCCAACTGCCAGTGGGACGTGGCATCCCCAAACGGGGTTGTTATACTGTTTCGAAATGAACTGGGAAGAAGTCAGTGGTTGAGTGGGCATTGCGTTTGGGTCCCACCCAGGCGTTCCGTGTTCGATTCCTCGGCTGGCTAAATCCTCCGTCACAACAAAAGCAACATCTTCCGCTTAGTGTGGTGGTAGTAGGAGATTTTCAAATGTTGTTGGGTTATTCGTAACCCGGGAATGTTTGTCTTCTTTCTATAAAAATAAAAAAAAGAATAATAAAAAAAAATGGGGGAAGCGGAAGGTGTGAAAGTAAAATGCTATAAAGATCTGCTCACCATACATTGCTAAAGCCATTTTAAGCAACTCTTCGATTTAGAATAGTGGTCTTTCACCAGGGCGATACTAAGAGTGTCTACAACTCTGATAAGTGTATTTTGTAATATGGTCATGTTTTGGATTTATGTATATCAAAATATTAAAAACTGGAAAAAATAAGTATTGTTTTGCTTTACTGTGGCTGTCTAGGTGCTTTATTTTGAAAGTGCCCTAAATATTCAATCACCATCCTTTTATTAGCGTGGCCATTAAGTATGAGACCGTGGGCATATCCACGAGACCGGCTAATATCAAAAAAATACTAACTTTTTGCAGAGATTTTTTTCTCTTGCACGCTACTTTTGTATAACCATTCTTCCATTTTATAGTGGAAAATTAAAAGTGCTGTGTTTTTAATGTTCCACCATAAACTGCAAGCCTAAAAATAGCAGTATTTATTTACAATTACTTTTTTTTATTTACAGGAAAACCTTTTTATTTTTACACTAAAACACGGGGCGCCACCAGGGAGTTTTTTTTCTGACAGATACTGAGTTGATTTGTTTTTAGTTTGTTTTAAGACCAATCTTTTTATATCCCTTTTATCCCCTGCTTATCGTTTTTTCCGTACTTATCTGAACTTTTATTTAAGTGTAAATACGAAAATTTGTCCTTAATGTAAAACCCTTTTTGAAGCTCTTGGCCTAATAAGGATCATAAATCTAAATGTAAATTATTGATTTATGTTTAAAATGCAACCAACCATCCAAAAATTTCACAAAAAATTTCAATAAAATACTGAAACCAGCAAACAAAAAATATCCTGAAGTGTGACATCTGCAGTACCTAAAAGTTCGATAGATGAAACGAGAAATGTTGAAAGATTAATACGATTCTTAAAAAAGTGGAAGACACGGATTTGCATTTTGCATTAAAAAACACAATTCCTTTGATATCTACTTTGAAAAATTGATCGATTGTTTTCTTTTTGCAGAATAGATATCCAAAGACTTATGGTGGAAAAGAGCTTTACGAGATATCGATGCTATTAAGCACTCAAATTTTTATGTGGGATCTCTCTTTTTTTAATATTTTTTCTTAAATATTATGGATCATCTTCTTTATAAAATATTAATGATGTTATTCTGAATTTCAAAGCTAAACGATTATACATTGTAAGATATAATAATATATAAAAAGGTTAAAAATACATAGTTTTTTTTTTTAAGGGAAAATTATGAACTTTAGGTTTTATGCGGGAGACCTAAATTATGTTTTTCACTTGGCCCAATATGTTGTATTACAGGTGGATCCATAGAGTCAACTTTTTATTAAAATTGATATTTTAAATTTCCAAAAATGGTTTTTAGATATACCTATATGTCTATCACAAAAGTTAACATAAGTTCTTTGTTCAAGCCTAATACATAAAAAAGTAATATAACATGAATTAAGAGACAGAAAAATCTTGGTGAAGGTATCAAGATGCATGTTTAGCATCACCATACCCCTTGTCATGCTGAACTCAATATAAACTGTTTGGTATAAACAACTTATGGCTTTCCAAGGGATGGACTTCTTCTTATTCTTCTTCGATGGCGCTACAGCCCATATCGAACTTTGGCCTATCGCAACATTCGCCTCCAACTCCTCCTGTCCTCAGCAGCTGACTTCCAGTTTGTTATCTGGAGAAGCTGTGCTGCATTCCCTCTTACCTCGTCTTCCCACCTCAGCCTAGGTCTTCCCACTTTTCTCTTTCCACCTGGGTGCCCAGTCATAATTCTTTTTAAGACGCGTGTGTCCGGCATTCTCTGTATATGCCCAGCCCATCCCAACCTGAGGAGTCTCATATGGGCTGAAATGTTAGGGGACTGATATATATCGTATAGTTCTTTGTTGTGCCGGATGCGCCACTGTTCCCCTCTTTCAAAAAAAAAATATTAAAAAAAAAAAAAAAATATATATATATAAATATATAAATAAAAAATAAAAAATACATGTACATTTACATTTTTGGGCAGCACCGCGCTGGTTGTTCAGATGCATTGTACATATAGTTTTGTATCGCTGATCAAAGAACCGGTGGATTTGCATCCATTGTTTTAGCCATAGGTTTTTTATATTTTCTAGTGTGTAGTTAGAAGTAAGATTGTAGAAATTATTGAAATTTGTACAGCGCCCTTGAGGTGATTTTTCACAAAAACGGCGCTATACAAGTCATCCAATTATTATTATTATTATTTCAAGGGACCACATAGTCTCCTCAACACTTTTCTTTCAAATGTCTCCAGCATTTTAGCCATCTTTGCCGTCAGTGTCAGCGTCTCACATCCATATGCCAATATAGTTCTCACAATGGTCTTATATATGGTTACTTTAGTTTTCCTGTGGACGCTACGTGACTTAAACACTGGCAGCCAAGAGAATTATATTTTGTTGGCTGCTGTGATTCTCCTTAGTTTAAGCATAATTTTCTATTCTTACTGCAAGGGCCCCACTTTTTTAACTGGAGACTCTGAACAGAAAACATATATTCATGATGAATAAATTTCAGGTAAAGAATTAAGTTATATTAAGCAAACATTTATCTTAGATATATTTGTATTTTTTCCAATATCTATATGCTTTTCTAGCGTACTAGTTTGGAACTTTTAACGCAGTTTAACACTGAAGCCATGGCTTCAGACTTATTTTACTGTTTGATAGATCTTGCCAAACCCTAATAGTTTATAGCACAATATGCACAATTGCAGAATTTGGTCTAAAAACGTTTGAAATCAAAGACTAATCCTAGATCCTTGATGGATTTTACAAATAACAATTTTTTCCTTATTTTATAATATAAAATAAATAGGGTTTTTGGATTGCGTATACATGGCGTTAAGCATTTTACTTGACTCACTTTAACCAGTGATTCCTGAAATTATTTTAAGTAAAAAATGTAAACAAAAATTTTGTCTCCGGTGACATTTTTGAAGTTTTTTTTTTCTACAAAAACATAAAAATCCGTAGGTATTTGGAAGTTAGGGGTGTGGTGAGGGGTTGATTGGTTACTTTGCTTAGAGACTATAATTTTTTTTTCTTTGATTTTGAAGAAAAATTTTTTGAAAAAAAAAAAAATCTCATCAAAAAACTCACCGGAGACCAAAATTTCATGTACATTTTTTCCTCCAAATAATGTCAGGAATCACTGGTTAAAGTAACTCAATTACGATGCTTAACACCCTGTATATAGGCACACTTTTTGGACTATTAAAACAGAATTTATTATGGAGCTTAGAATTAGTAATTGATTTTTCTAAATAATGCACTTTTGTAATTAGAACTAAACCTAGAATTTCGTTTTTCATCACAGAAAACAAGAATATGAATGTATTTATTATACTGTTCGTATCTATTCTACTTATTTGTATTATCTTCATATTCCACGTGTTCTTTTTATGTATTACCATTCCTTTCTTACTTTTCTCTTCTGTCATTTTCTTCAATGTAAAATAATTTAATTTAATAGACAAGATTAGATTTATCGCTCTTCCATGCGTGTTCTTGCTTACTTCTGTTTGAAATTCACTCATGCGTGCGTGTTCCTAAATTTAACAGAAATTATTATCATGTTGTTTAGTGAATAATGAAGCCTCCTCTTTCCCAACAACTGTCAACAAACTTGTGTGTTACTCGGAGAGTGAATTTAAGTGACAGATCTCTGTTTGTGGCCCGAACTTCTCAGGAGTTGATTATATATTCGGGATAATGTAACTGTTTATAATTTATTGATTAAATAATTTAATTATAAACCGAGGCAACGTTTGTAAAAAGATTTTTTTTTAATCAATGAAGAGAATATTAGCGAAACTCAATCTAAATCTAAAACAGAAAAATCAGAAAAATACCGGGTCACATCTGGGACTCGCACCCATGACCTTCGGCTTTCCGGGCAAATGCTTTGAGTCTCAGATGTGACCCGATCTTTTTCTGATTTTTCTGTTTCAGATTTAGATTTAGTCTAGCTAATATTGTCTTCATTAATTAAAATATTATAATTTGAGGTTTTACCTATTAAGTTAAAAATAAAAATAAATATTTATCCTAAATTTGCAGAAAAATCAATAGACGTCGCGTATTAAATAAAATGGATAATTTATCCTGACACTATCTAGATGGCATTGCAATCTTTCATAAAGATAGCAGCCAATAAAATGTTGGTAGTTCTTAGTCAAAGTATGGATACAGTTAAATATGACCGAATCGGAAAGGGACACAAAAGCTCAGTGGTTAGAGCATCTGCACGGAAAGCCGAAGTCCTGGGTTCGAGTCCCAGATGTGACCATATCTTTTTCTGATTTTTCTGTTTCAGGTTTAGATTGAGTTTCGCTAATATTGTCTTAATTAATTAAGAGTTTTTACCTATTAAGTTAAAAATAAAAATAAAGATAATTATTTGTTTTGCGTACGCGTTTATACTTTGGCATTTATTTCTGAACAGTGAATCTTTTGGCTTATGACTAGCAAACCGTTTGACGACCATTTTTCTCTATTCTCCCCAATCTCTGTGGTTGAGGGGTAAGGCTACAAATCCAGAGATCGTGGGTTCAAGTCCGGAATTTTTATTTGATTTATTTGTGTTGTCTCACAATTTAATTCATTGAAAATAATAAATTTTATTTTACATAAATTTAATGTGTAATATCACAATTTCATTATTAAATAATTTACTTGCGTACGCCGGAAATATAACTCTCTACCCAGAATCGTAGTAGTCAAGGACCTTAACAGATTGCATTACCGATCTCCAATGAGATTCAAATGCTACGAATCGCCTCCGTCTCAGTGGCTTTTGCTCGGGCTTCAATAGTAATTGCAGCGAAATGGGCCATCACCAAGTGATTTATTATTAAGTTAATGGCCAGTAAAAATCTTATTTTCGATATTACTCGGTCCATTGGTTTGTATTCGACGTCCATCAATTCATTTCTAAAAATATATATTTTCTGGGAACAATTCGATTATTATCGATTCTACGACATAGAATATGTGTTTTAAAAAAGTAATCTATTATTATTTTGAGACATAGTGTGGCAAAAGAAACATAGGCTATGAGGGTATAACCATATATAATCTCCTTCCTGAACCGAAGATAAAATGAATATATTTAAAAAAAAAAAAACTGTTTCCTCTCAAGATTAATGAGCAAAACCAAAATGTTCTTACTTAAAAAAATGTGTTACTTGGTGTTGGGTAGTAGACCATCATTATTAATATTTTTTGTATAAATGTATACTTAAGTTAATAAAGCGAAATATGTATATTTCTTTTAACTTAATAAATAAATAAAAATTTTAAAAGGGTAAATTTTACTTAAGTTTCATGAAAATCTATTTATATCAGTTTAAGACAGGACTCTATTCACACATTGTTGTGGCTTTGACTTAAAATTATCGTCATATTGTTTATTTTACTATGCACTAAAATGATCGTCCTACTGCTTATTTTACTGGATATTGAAATGATCGTCTTAATGTTTATTTTACTGTGCTCTAAAATGATCGTCCTACACTATATTTTACTTAGTACCAAAATGATCGTCCTGCTGCTCATTATACTGGATGTACTGGACGCTCACGCCAGTAGCATTGACTATAAAAATGCCGGCTTCCTCTTCAGGGTACCTTGGGTAAGGCTTTACAAAATGAAACACAGACTTCACGAATGTCACAGGACAACTAACTGATTTAGTCAGTTACATCTCTTTTTATTAGCCTAAAAAGTATACAGTGCTACACGTGTTAATATGACAATTATTTCTTATCCAGAAAGGAATTCATGGGATTCTGGATTAAACAATACATGCATTATAGTCCGCAAATTTAACTGATAAGGTCCCACGGTCTGTCGTGAGAGTAATTCAACCCTGCAAAAGCAATATGACACGTGTACAGTCATAAAAATCTTATCAATAAGATTCATTGTAGAAATGGGCGACGGCACATCCATATGCTGTCCGATACATCCCCAACGTGTAAAAGTGTTTTTCACCAAATAGTTTCCTCGGACAGTAAGGTTTCATTAGGGGTTGAACACGATAATTTTCTCAGCAGGTATCCTCGGTGTGTAAGTACTCGTTGAAGTTTCTGTCGTTGAGAAGTACTGCTGCGTTGTCACAAATATGTCGATTGAAATCCGTTTCTTTTTCACGCCATAAACAATCGTTAAATTAATCTTCATAAATATTTCAGGAGATTGCATTAATGAATGAATCTTTCATTACTTAACGGGCGGCCTTGTGGCACACTGACCTACTCGTATTACCGAGTTCTGTGATCACATGTCAAGTGTTTACATGTGAGCTTTTGTTTATAATATTTCTTATAACAACAAATCTTTCATTAGTGTTTCAAGTTCATGTTTTTATTGTGCCTCTCGTGTGGCTCTTTGTCGGAAGTTTATCTAAACGTTATCTGTTATATTGTTATTTATTCCTTATTTCAATCTTTATTTCAATTCTTATTCTTATTACGCCTTATGCGTTTTTATTCCTCAGCTCAGAGGACGAAGCTAGCTGCTTGTAGAACAGCAACCTTTTTCTTAAATGATTTCCACTCTCGTGCCATTTTTTGCATTATTTTAGTTACTGTATTCTTAGAGACGAAGTAGTGGGAAAAAATACTCTCAGTATCTGCAGTAGCGTCGAGAAATTCACTTCTTCCATATTGCGCGCCAATAAACTTCGGTTTCATCACTATAGGTGTGAATGGTTCTTCAAGGTGATTCTCCCCCGACAGAAATAACTTTTTCTGGTCATCTGTTTTCTTTTCATCCTTGAGAAACATTTCTTTCCTGTTCGCTGCAACAGTGCTTCTTTGTCCCGTATCTAGGTACCAAGTTGACTGTCTCCATTGTTTACATTTGAAGTTTCCTTCCTCAACATCTTCAACACTTATGATAGGTACAACTGCCGCACGCGCAATCTCATTATTGTTTATTTTTCCATGGCTTGACCTTGCGAGCGCCGTTATGGGCTTAATATAAATATTTACTTTTTCATAAATATTCACTTCAATGCTTTCTTGTGTAACAAAGGTGTCAGCATTATCTCGTTCGATTAACATTATTTGTGAATGAACTTCTTGTGCCGCCGGTGTTTTGATTTCACCTACATTAATTTGCGGATTAATATCACTCGGTAGATTTATAAATTTCACATTTTTCGCAGATATCACATTTATCACAATTCTTGAATCGTTTCCGTGATCGTTATTTCCGGGGTTCCATGAGCCTCCAGAAGATAGTCTGGCATCAGTTATTTCATTTTCCATCGGTGCCATATTATGTGACTGGTTGTCGACTCCTTCCTTTGTGAGTCGTTTCCTTTCGCTTACTTTATTCAGCGACAATTTGTTTTCAAAATATTCTTCATTTTTATGAAGCTTCCAGCCACCTCGATAAGTTGCACTTTGTACATTTTCATTTTCTTCACTGCCATGAAGCATTTTCCCAGAGGTCAGCAGTAACTGTGGATTATCCATCACAGCCTTAGATCCATCTGGCGTTAACTGCTGAGGCGAGAACGAAGTCTGCAGTTTATCCTCAGCCAACATTGTGAGGGTGGTCTTCCAGCCACGCCCACGAGTTGCACTTTGTGCATTTTCATTTTCTTCATTTTTATGAAGCATCTGCCGAGAGGTCGACGGTAACTGTGGAACTTCAATCACAGCCGTGAATTCCTCTGGCACTATCTGCTGAGGCGAGAACGATGTCTGCAGTTTTTCCTCAGCCAACATAAGGACGGACATCCTGCCACCGTGGAAAGCTGCAACCAGTGCATCCAAACACTGTGCAGTATCCTCTTCTAGTAGGCGCTGCAGGCACCGATCCTCTTCAAGCTGACGTTGTAAGCGCCAATTCTCCTCCCGCAATGCTCTTACTGTTTCCCAAGTAAACCATGAGTTTCCGCTTTCCTTGGGCGCCGGCACTAATCCTCTCCTGGAAGCAGGTGCTTTCCAGGAGCGCAGTGACGGTGTACACTCTTCTTCTCGGCTTTGTAAAGGCCGAATCTCTTCCTGTTGACATTGTAAGTGCCAACTAGAGTTGCTGCTGTCTTCGTGCGCCGGCACTAATCCTCTCATGGAAGCAGGTGCTTCATCACCTTTCCAGGAGCGCAGTGACGGTGTCATGTTTCTCAATTTCTGAGGATACATCCGGTTCGAATGACCATAAATGTACTGGACGCTCACGCCAGTAGCATTGACTATAAAAATGCCGGCTTCCTCTTCAGGGTACCTTGGGTAAGGCTTTACAAAATGAAACACAGACTTCACGAATGTCACAGGACAACTAACTGATTTAGTCAGTTACATCTCTTTTTATTAGCCTAAAAAGTATACAGTGCTACACGTGTTAATATGACAATTATTTCTTATCCAGAAAGGAATTCATGGGATTCTGGATTAAACAATACATGCATTATAGTCCGCAAATTTAACTGATAAGGTCCCACGGTTTGTCGTGAGAGTAATTCAACCCTGCAAAAGCAATATGACACGTGTACAGTCATAAAAATCTTATCAATAAGATTCATTGTAGAAATGGGCGACGGCACATCCATATGCTGTCCGATACACTGGATATTGAAATGATCGTCCTAATGTTTATTTTACTGCATACTGAAATGATCGCCCTGCTGTATATTTTTACTTTTTAGTGAAATGATCGTCCCGGCGTTTATTTTACTGTATGTATGTTGAAATTATCGACTAACTATATATTTTACTGTGAACTGAGATGATCGCCCTACTATATTTTACTTTGTACTTAAATAAGTGTCCTACTGTATATTGAAATGATCGTCCTACTGTATATTTTACTGTATGCTGAATATTTTTTATATTTATATTTTATTAATATTTTTTCGTATATTTTTTTCGTGTATGTATCTACTTACTAACCTTTTTCCATCATTTCTGATGTTTCTATGTTTGTTTTAAACCTACTTACATACATAGTAATATGTGGAATCATAATACGACATTAGTCCATATAATTTTAAAAACAAAACAAATTACATTATAAATAAGTTTACATAATAGTAAGGAGCGAATGTGGGGTAGATTTACTGGTAAATTCTCTGGTGCCAAAGTATCTGCATCAACTCATAACAACGCCATTTTCTCATGTTATCTGTTATGGATTTTATTCGACGCTGGTTTAACTTAACCTCCTCTGCACCAATCCATTGTAATAGTAATTAAATCTTTTACATTCTTGCAAAAAATGCTTCACAAATAAATACCCCTTACACTATTCAGTTTCACCCCTACACATACCCATACCCTACATATATTTGTAACTGTATTTGGTTCTATTTCATTATTACGGTAACTCTTTACGAATGATTGCATTAGTTGCTATTATATCTGGTCCGCCCCTACATCAAACCATATTGATGTTATTTGTTCCTGTCGCCTTATTGGCTTACAAATGGATTCTCCACGCGTCAATCTACCTCGTTTGACCCTACATCAACCAAATTTAACGACACTATAAGTCCATGAGAAATATTTACAAACGATTGCTTCGGGCGCCTTTAAATCTCAACCGCACCTTAATTAATGTATTATAATAATTGTATTTGTACATTTTCTTTAATTAGTTAACAAATGGATTTCTCCGGGGCTAATGTATCTGATTCACCACTGCATCGGCCCATTGTAACGGCATTTGTTCCTGTTAAGTTTCCGTTGGTAAGCATTTATAACTGGATGCCTTCGTTGCCAGTGTACCTTGTCCCAACGGAGTGCATAATGTACACAGTCCTGATGTTTACTTGATACGCGAAAGTCCTTCATGCAGCAAGCTTGGAGTAACAGCAAGTCACATCTGTGTATCAATAAACATATCGGTAACTCGGGGAACGGTGTCGCGATCAACGTGTACAGTTTCCCACTGTGGACCTATCATAATTCATGAAAATCTGTTCCAACACTTACTGTTTGTTCCTCGCGTTTGCTTCCTGCCTATCACGTTTCCAGTATTTAGCTATCTGTCCTCTGAGATTGCGCCACCGTTTGTTTGTCAGCTCATTATATATGCCAGTTCTTAAATAATTGAAATTTACATTTACAAACGTTCTGAATTCATTCTGCAACCGAGGTAATAAAGCCTTATCTCATGTGTTTAATATACTTAACAATACAATATTTCAGGGAGAAAGATTCTCATTTTTCCAGCGAGTGCGTACAAGGCTGTTCCTTTCAGATTTAATGTTCTGTAATATTCCAGATGTAATACATAATACCTTATTCATTTAGCAACGTTTCAATTCAATGTCTGGTAGCGAATTACATTTGAATATTTTCAAATAAACTTTAATATAAAATTAATTAAATTTGTTGCCAAAATTATAGAAGATCATAAAACTGTGAAAGTCACAAAAAATTTATTATTATGAAGGATCACTGCATTCGATTCGAATTAGTAGAAAATCCATGCGGTGAATATATCCACACGGAGACAAATGTTATTTTTATATACGATAATTTTATTCGTAAAAACGATTAAAAACGGGACTGATGTTCTTTCGAACAAATTAACAGTGTTTCAATGCTTATTGGCGGGAAAATTTAAGAAAAATTTGTTGGCATACGCATGAAATTACGTTAAAATTCTTCTCCTCTCCTCTCCTACATTATTTAAACTAAAATGTATCGGTTCCCTAGATCCACTGTCTCCGAACGGTGCAATTTTAACTTGGTGTGTAATAAATGATGGCTGTCTCCATAAATATGAAATGATCTTAATAAATTATTAGGATATTAAAGAACCTAACATTCATTAATAAAACCATTAATTTTCCTACAATCTTTTACTGAGTATAGTGACGCCTTTTTGGTATTTCATCTATATATTTGTTTTCGGTTCAAGATGGTAGCCGTGTTGGAAATTGTTTTTTTTTTTAATATATCTTAAATTGATTTTCACATTTGAATGAAGCGGAATCTTGGCAGTGGAAATAAACCTCGACATCCGACGGCAGATAGACTCGTTGCCGATGACAATGCATTCTATAACCATAACTGATATAATAACTATTCAATTAGTAGCAATCACGCACATACACGCGGACATGTGTGCATTTTTCCGAAATTCGCAGAAATTAAAGCACTTAATATACGAAATAAATGCCAGTCTTACAATCAGCGGCTGATTTTTAGAAAGGTTTAAACTCATTCAAACCAAAAACAAACAAATAATTAAGTTTTAAAAGACGTTTGAAAATAGAGCTGGTAGCGCGGTTTAATCCGATCACTGGGAAGGAAGGTTCGAAACTCAGTCAAACCAAACAAAAGGTTTTCGAAAATGGATGAATTATTTGTTTTTACGGGGTGATTTTTATTATCCCACAAGAGTTCGCAAGAGCTTGGATTCTTCTATCAAAAAAGGTTTAAAAAAAGAATTGTAAATGAAAAAGTGACGTTTCTTGGGACAAATTTTGTAATTCCTTATTTGATATTAAAAATGTAGTTTATAAGTAAGTACGTTGTTTATTTTATTTATTGTTTGTTATATTTATTGTTTATTTTTATTTATTGCTTATTATATTTATACTCATTGTTTATTTTTATTTATTGTTTATTATATGTATACACCTACTTGCAAATCGTCTGATTTTAAAGAATATTTTGGTTTTGATTTATTACAAGAGAGAAAATTGAAAACGAAATTTCTACTACGAGTAAATACGTAGGTATCTTAATTATTTTGCAAAATACTTATCAAATTTTTAAATTTGACCCATAATGGTAATAATACACTACTTAGAACACACTCGAAATGATGAAATAGTATTCCGAATATTTACTATTGTTTCATGGTAATATATTTACGGGACCAAAATTCATTATAAACAAGCCATCTATTTTCTCAACTCTATTTTATAAATATTTACATAATAATATTCTAAGTAGGGTGGTAGGTGATTCTGTGAAAATTTTAATCATTGTTTACATCACCGGAGTATTTTGTAATAATTTCGTAGCATATTTTTCGTTGTGTTTTTAAATCAGTGTTTATTTATTAAATTATGCTAAAACAATAAAAAGGGGAAATTAAATAAAATTACATATTATTTAATTATTTAAAACAATATTAGCAATTCTCAAACTCCACTCCAACCATTGAGCAAATTCGACCGTATCCCTTCATGTCATACATCAATTAAGAACTACAAAAACAATCATAATTTTCATTTGGCATATTTTTATTGGCTGCTATCTTATCCCGAACTATATGCAATCTTAGATAGTGTCTCGGATAAAAATATCATTTTTTCAATGCGCGACATCTGTTGACTTTTTCTCAAAGTATTTTTAGAAATGACAATAACATATTAATAAATTAAATATTTTTGCAAACGCATGCATCAAATTTACTGAAATTTTTTTCGAACATGATGGGTACATAATCCCTTGTAGAATATTATTTGTCATTCTCCTAATGTAGTCAAATTAGGTTAAGTGCAAATATAAACAGAATTTTTAATAACGTGGCACACTCGCCCTGGATACTACAGTGGTTGAAGCTCTTGGCTTGGACATCCCGAGTATTATTAATGTACTTAAAAATGCAATAGGCATATCAATTCCATTTGTGACTTTTTGTCGGAGTAATGAAAGGACAGTGAAGAGATAAACCGATTGAAGCGTGCTCGTGTGTATTTTTCCCTGATAATTGTGAATTTCACTTTTCCAAATTTTTTTCTTGAACAGATTTTCAATTTGATCCAACTGATACCATCTGGAGCTAGTGAGACTATGGCATCTCCAACTTGGGTATGTTGTGAGCCGCAAACGGGGGGGAGCGGACGTCGATGAGCACGGCTTGATCGGGCGAGTCGAATGATAATAAATTTAAATAAATATTTGTAGAAAATTAATATAATATGTATATACATGTATATATTTTATACATACAAACATATATATGGACATTCATGTTGATGGAGCTAAAGAAGTGTTTACTTCAGTCGTGTGGTCAAAAGCACACTTGTATTTTATTTTAATTATCGATTTCCGTAATTTAATATAATAAAATTCTTGTTGAGGAAGTTCTGGGAAGGCAAAGGGTATGAGGGATGGGTATGAATCTGGGGCTTAGTGTCTCTAGATCATCCGCTGCCAAGACCTACACAATGAACCCCCATGAACCCGGGCACCCCTGCTAAGTCACCTGATGATGTGGACATCGTTTTCGAAACATGTAGAGTATGTAATGTGTATACTACATATACTAATATAGTGATAACACTAAGATATTTGAGGTGATTTCTCACAAAAATGGCGCTCTACGAATTATTAATATTATTATTTGTCTTTTTAATAAAATAAATAAAGCCATCGGAAGGTAAAAAAAAATCTTTGGCAACGTTAAAATCTGATTTAGCTTTCCGATTCTCTATATCTTGAAAGATGAAAACCAGAGACAATTAAAAAATATATTTGGTGAACGCCGAAAATACCAAACAGACTCTATCTTATAAAACTCCCGTTAAGTGTGGCCTTCACCTAAAGCCATTATATTTAACATATTTCATGACAATCGTGTCTTTCAGACAGATATTATGTACAAAGCGTGGTTGTGTTGGGACGATATTAACATAATTTGAACTTGCCCCAGTATAATGATTACTAGTTGGAACGATCGTCCATTCGGGAAAATGGCTTTCGACACACCATTTAAGGCGGTGTGCGGTACAAACTTTTATTTCGTCGTTAACGGTCATTCTTGGCCCACGCCTAATGGCGCCCATTACGCTGTTAATCTGGCCATTTCATCTTTCCCGGGCAAATTTTCGCCTGAGTAATATTGTACAATATGCTTCAGCGGTCGGAGCGGTGCTCATCCGAGTGGAAGGGTTCGGTCCCAAACCAGACGCGTCAATCCTAAGTTACTTGGACATGTTACGTTGTTAGAAGTGTGTGCTTCTAGACCGGCTGTCAATCATAAATCATGAACAATGAAATGGAAAGAAACTTATTTCAAAAAAGAACAGACACGCATACACATACAAAAATGTGTTTTTATTCAATTTTCTCTATATATTAAACAGTATTACTTCCTTTGTTGCAACGCACGCAAAAGGGTGAACATTTCAAAATTGGAACTTATTGATATAATGAGATCTGTTTGAAAATAATCTTCTCAAATCCATAGTTAAATAGGTACACGAAGATAATAATACACGAAGAAAATTTTTATTCTAAAATACGATCATTTTATTCGTAAAAACGGTTAAAAACGGGATTGGAGATCTTACGAACAAATTAACAGGGTTTCAATGTTTTCAACATGTAAGAATAATTTGTTGGTATACGTAATTTCGTACGTGTACCAACGAATTATTATTACATTTTCCCGCCAATAAACATTGAAACACTGTTAATTTGTTCGTAAGAACTTCAGTCCCGTTTTTAACCATTTTTACGAATAAAATGATCGTAATTTAGAATAATATTTTTCTCCGTGTACCTTTAAAAATATTTGAAACATTGCAAGTCAACGGTTTATGAGATACGTTTTGCGGAAGGTCTTGGCGGAGCCTGCATCTGTCCACTTATTGCATGAGGGCTGGATCAGGAGAGACTGGTTGCGAAATACCAACTCACCTGTCGAGCAGGACTCTCTCGACCTGGACATACTGAACCCCAGATTCCAACCCATTACTCATACCCTTTTCCTTTCCAGATCTTCGTCTACGTCGTTTCCTTAAAAATACCCTTTACAACATCCCCAAAGATAACCCTCCCATGTGAAGCTCACTCGAAAAAGGTCAAGTAACAACTAGTTTTTACGTGAGACTCGATTGAAGTATACAGGTTTAAATTTAGTGCTTTTTTGGGTTACTATGCCGTGTTGAGCTACCTCCTTCTTTAGCTAATAGTTTTATGTTTATTATGACACGGTGTGAATTATGTGTAGATATGCGTGGTACAGCAAAATACGAATCTACAAAAAAAAGAGCTTGCTATGTAAATATTGTTGATTAATTATACTATTAAGAAATCAACAGTTAGACATTTTCACGCGCATGACTGACAAGGAAGTAGACGAAAATATAGTCAAGAAGGCTATGATGAGCTAGAATAATAGATTCATAGGGGAGTATGCGTGAATGTAATTTAATCAAGGGATGTGGGTCAGAACATAGGAGAACCCCTTCCACTCTACCCACCCTTAACATAAACAGCGAGATTTATTTATTCAATTGCAGCCTTACTATTAAAACTCCTCCCAACCGTTAAACTGTGTTTTTGTTACACATTAAATAAAGACATGTCTTTAACTGGGCTAAGAAAGATTCTACATGAGAGTATGAGTAAAAAGCGATAAATTACTTTTTTCGAAATTCCAACTTTTAGGGGTACTTTTTTGGTAAAAAGATAAAATTAGTCCGGCGTGTGCGGCCAGCACTTTAATTTTCCGCTGTTACAATACGTACAAATCACAACCATCAACGTCGCCACAATCGCGCTCGGCTGACTCACAGCAAATTTATCGGGTAAGTTTTTACCTGACACTAAATTTGTAAGATAGGTACCTACAATGGGTCTTTTTGTATGGGAAAAAAGTTAATAAAAGGTAATTTTAGAAAAAGTTGTTAATCTTTTTAACTCCTATCATCATGTAGAATCACCTCCCGAAGTTAATGCATTTGACTGTGAATTTGAATTTGTGAGGTATTATTTTAAAATTTAGTAATTTTTAATTTTAATGTACATTTTTCCATGAACTGTTTTATGGCTGTTAAATGTCAGTTTTTATTCTTCGTTTCTATTAGTAAAATTTGTACGTACACGGCTGTTTATCAATCGTAAAAAATGTACACAACGTTTGTTGGCAAGGTTGTTAAAATTTCAATTATTTTATTTCATTGTGAAGTCTGTTAAAAATTACTTCTATTGTAACGAAAACGTTTTGTTCCTCCGGAAACTAGCTCAGAAATAGTTATCTTATATTAAAATAAATGCTGTTTTATACTTTACCTCTGTGCTTTCGCCACTCTGCCATTTCACCAATTTGGATCGCTTGGGTACCGTACAATGGGGATGAATTTGATTGCAAAGAAATATTTAGGTTTATGGATTTTAATCAGGTTTGGCCAAATTAATATATAATCTTAATTTTACTTATATCTACTTATATCTAAATCTTAATTAGTTGTCATATGGTTCGGGGTCGCTTCTATATTGTCATTATTACACTATTACTTGTTCGCTGCAACTACCTTTATTGTCACTCTTATCACTGCGTGGGTCTTTCTTTGAGGCCGAGATCCTTGATGGCAGCTCCCGCAGTTCTGCAGCTCAGGCCCTCCTAGCCGAGTCTCCTGATCTCCTGCCAGTACCGTTGTCTTCGCACTTTGGCCACCGGCCGCGTCTGGTCACCACACTTAGTCGTCTCACGCCCAGCTTTACGTCGCCGGGTGGAGGAACACACGTCTTGCGAATCACTTTATCGAGCACGTAAAACTTACTTCTTCATCCACCGCTAAGCATCAAAACCGCTGGCGGGGAACGCGTGCTTCACCACCAATCCTGTCTCCAAAACCCCTCTCTCTCCCGTTCCGGTCTTGACTGTCCTCTCTCCTATGAACTCGGGGGACCCTTGCTCTACCCCGCACTTCTCCTTTCTTCCCTATCTGTCCTTGCGACCCATGTCAATTAACGCCTTCTTTGTCTTTGAATGCTCACGCTAGACGTGCTCTTATTCAAATTTACTTGTGACGAAATTTGATTCGTCACACTATCCAATGCAGGTATAATAAAATGTTAGCGAAGAAGGAAATAACAGGGAAGATGGAGTGATGGGGAATTGGAGGGGACGGATATCTGTTTATAATAATGAATAATATATATAATTTATAATAATAACATATCTGGGACTCGAACCCTGCATACATAAAGAACCCTCGAATCATACTTAACCGCTTGGGCACATAAGCTTGATTTCTTGGAATGGCGTTTGCCCCGGACCTGGGTTATTAAAGATGTGTATGACACAAAAAAAACTTAATTACTTAGTCGCTAATTTACAATAGCTCGCAATACATTTATTTAAATCAGAAATTATCTAAAAAAGGATTTAAATTATCAGATGGGCGACCTTCGTTGTTAAAGAAAAGCAAGGGTCACCAATAGATAACATGGGCTGACAATAGTAGCCAATAAAATATGCGTTAAGACGATAGACTTCGCTTTTCGGCCCATACAAAAAGGACGCCCGGGAAAAAACACTTTTCTACATCGAAAATTGCACAAAATGAATATATTTTTTTTATAATGCCTTTTAGAGGGTGAAAACTATGTCGGTATGTTTTCAAATTTTCGATGCGTTTCGTATTAACGTAAACATTCACTGTCAAACATGTACGATTTATCAAAAAATATTATTTAAGGAAAAAGTGCTGCTAACTCAACTCTCATAAAGAATTATAAAATTATAAAAAGCTACCGACGTAGCTTCTTCTTTCTAAAAAATATATATTTTTTAAAATTTCAATTTCGTGATAGTTTCGGTGTAGAAAAGTGTATTCTCCATAAACCCCTTTTCGAGCGATTTCTGTAGGTAAATTTGAGCGTTGTCTCATTCGCACATTTCGCATTCGCATGTATTGTAAGTGTGCGTGAGCTTATTGTGAGCGGGACAGAATGACAGACGCGGGTGTTCCGCGTGTCGTTCAAAGTCTAGCCTCTTAAGAAAATGAACATAATGTTGATAGTTCTCAGTCGAAGTATGATACAGTTAAATATGACCGAATCGAATAGGGTCACATTAGCTCAGTGGTTACCCCGATGACCCGATCTTTTTCTGATTTGTCTGTTTCAGATTAAGATTGAGTTTCGCCGATATTGCCTATAAATATAACTTTGTTTTAATTCCACTTTATTATATACATATATCTTTAACCAACCGGTTTCGGTTCAACCTGAACCTTGATCAGGGGTGAATAAAATAATTCAACAAAATACAGAGTTCCAGAGAATTTAAATGAAATACCACTTCTGCGCTTGAAATCGTAACCTCTACATAGACTCAGTTTGCCAAGCGATTTTTGTGCCAATTACCTATATTCGTAGCGATATAAGGCACACTAAGATTACATCGTTTTGGCTTCCTCTTAAAAATGAGATTAGGAAAGGGACGCTTAGATGGTTCAAAGGAATAATTGTAACGATTTACAAATGTTCAATATCAAATAATACACTTAGGGCATCATTATGAATTAAAATTAGCAATTTAATCTCTTTTGAAAACAAACGTTGCTCAACTACAAAACCTGCTCTGCTTTTCTCATTAAATTTATTTTCAATTATTTTTTACGTAATCTGTATCACGTTCCACATTATTCATATCGTATAAAATGAATATTTCATATATTGTGTGTGTTTCCTATCTGAATGTGTTTGGATAATTTATTTCACATTTACGGTTAGAAATCGCCTAGACTATAGCATAGCCTCTGATAACACGTGCGAATAATTCTAAAGCATGAATTGATAAATTATTTATGTATGAGGCAATGAGACAGAACAGAGAGAGACTAATTATAAATAACCCTTAGTGATTTAAAAACAGTTTCTGATTTTAGGAACGCTAACTAAATACACATTAACATTGCATAGTTTATTTTTTATATGTGCTTATAGTATTATTTGTGATTTTTTTAACATTTGTTTGTGATATTCTGATAGGGCCTCAGTTTTTCAGTTTTTTTTAATTTTATTTTTACATTAGCTACACACAGGAGGAGGCTCTTTTAAAGTGAAAGAAAGAAGAAATTCTGGGAAGGAAAAGGGTATGATGGGGTTGGTAGGAATCTTAGGTTTAGTGGGTCCAGGAGTGATGGACGTATGAATCTATTCCGCCCACTGTGGTGCAAGACGATGGGGTGGGAGAGACCAACTAGAGAGGCCAAACGGTCTCCCTCAACGAGTCTCTTCCGATCCGGCTCCCAACTAGTAAGTGGGCAGACCTAGATAAACCTCACCCTGAACCCGGCCACCCCTGCTAAGTCATCAAACTCAGCAAACCAGTTGGGGTGACCTATGTTCGTTACATATTAAATGGTTTCCAGGGTACCCATTAAATAAGAAATAAAAAGAGTTTACCAGGGGATCAATTCTGCAATAGCGAACAAGAGTTATTCGTCATGCGCCTCTGCGAACGAAAAATCTTCCGTTGACTTGACGAGCCTTCTCGAATGTTTTATTATACGTAATCTTAAATGACGAACGGTTAAAGAGGTAATATTTTGCCGGCCCTGTGAATATTTTATATGTTTCTGATTGTTTTTCAATTATTAAATTTTTGTGTGTTTTTACTTTCTTCGAAATGACTGGCGGGTATACCTACTACTCATAATCAAAAGCAGATGGAAACAGAAAAGAAATTAAAAAGAAGATTAATTAGGAAGTTAATTTTCACATGAAAATTTTCTACCCTAAGGCCAAACTATCTTGCTGGTTTCAAAACATCTGTTTTAGCTAGCTCTATATTACGTATTGCAGCTAACATCGCCAGTAAATCAGCCGGTATATTATGGAACCTTAGAAGAAATTATAGTAAATATGCGATTCTCGTCCTTTGAAGAGCGCGAGGGGAACGATCTTAGGTTGGGATACGATGTACTAGATTTTGACTGTTTTGTCGGTGTCGACCGGTTCCGCCAATTCGTTGTTCTATTGGAATGGAATTCAATTGGAAACAAATGTGAAGTTTGGCGTCAAAATATATACCTCCGTCGAGACTCGAAAATAACAAAATCGGCGATTGCGAACGGCCTCGATTGGAGAATTGAGCCCCAGGCCAATAAAAAAACTCTAACCTCTTGCGGTGTTCTTCCGTTTACTGATGATATCTTTCTAAAAACGAGCTTTGTGTAAATATGACATAATTATGTTAGCTTTCATTTCCACACTTATACAGCGTGACAGGCTATGATAGACTCGTGAGAGCCCCTGTACGATAGCGTGTCCAGTGTAGTGTAGGTACATAGTCTGTATCAATACAAACAATGCTCTGATGTGACGTGATGGGTAACATAAAGATAATTGAGGGGCGTTTTCACAAAGAGAAATACCCACAAAAATTTTTTTTTTTTTTGGTGAAACAATGAATTACTAGCAAACTAATTATATAAAAGTGTATAATTATCTCAGACAAATGAATATTCGGGTGTACAAATATATCTAAGAAAGTTTTTATTTTTCTGTTATACAAGTATATAAATACTTTTTATGTATTGTTTTTAATTAACCATCCTCAAATTTATTTATTTTTTAATTTGGTACTCTGAGTAGCTTTTTATTATTTTTCATTTATTTCTATATATAAAAATGTATTCCATAATAACAGCGTGTACAAATGTGAACTAAACCAGGCAATTTGACTGTCCTAAAACGGGAAACTTTCCTATTTGGACAGTCAAAGCTTCCTTACTACATGTATGTAAAAAAATTGTATCTAACAAATAAATGAATAATTTAAGTGAATAAACACTCGGGATAAATATTTTATAATAATTTCTAAAGTTATGTTCAATTAACTGTTAGACATGATTATTTATAAGAAAACACAGGTCATTTGTGATAAGCCATCTTTATTCAAAAATAAGGCGAAAATTCCTCCCCTCCATTCAAAATCTCATCTCTTCTAAGTCAGAACTCGACTCCAATCTTCATTATAATTTTTTCAGCTATTGAATAATAATACTTCAAAATAAATGCCTTGATCGCGTCTTACCACACCGGTTTCACATTTAACCTCTTACTTAATAGATTTGTACACGGAGAAAATTTTTATTCTAAATAACTATCATTTTATTCGTAAAAACGGTTAAAAACGGGACTGAAGTTCTTATGAACTAATAAACAGGGTTTCAATGTTTATTGGCGGGAAAATGTAAGAATAATTTGTTGGTATACGTACGAAATTACGTACACCAACAAATTATTCTTACATGTTCCCGCCAATAAACATTGAAACCCTGTTAATTTGTTCGTAAGAACTTCAGTCCCGTTTTTAACCGTTTTTACGAATAAAATGATCGTATTTTAGAATAACATTTTTCTCCGTGTACTCACCGTTTTAGAATTAATATTGTTAACAAATATTATAATCAATATTTATTAGCCTGAAACACTCATCCATATTGAAAAATCTCCCGAGAATATATACATGTCGCCGACGGGACTCGAACCCGCACCCCTCTGATTGCCAGTCAGGAGCTCTACCATTAAGCTACGGCGGGTTACCTCCTACCCGCCAAATGATTCAATATGGATGAGTGTTTCAGGCTAATAATTATTGCTTAAATAAAATAAAATACTTTTTTGTTTAAAACCACGAGATTTATTAATTTATGAACCGACCGGTTTCGCTTTACTCAAGCATCTTCAGGGAACAAATTAATACTAAACAACAAGTACATAAGATGTGTTTATATATAGAAAATATAGAGGGAGACAACATGATACAAATATATTATAGAGGGAGACAACATGATACAAATATAAGAAATACATAGACGGCCATAAAACACATTAACATAAGTACACAAGTAATGGGAAAAACCGAAAAAAAAAGCGAAACCGGTCGGTTCATAAATTAATAAATCTGGTGGTTTTAAACAAAAAAGTATTTTACTTTATTTAATATGTCAAACCACAAAGTGATTGCTTTCTACAAAAAATTATTGCTTATAATATTTGTTACCCTTTGTGCTACGCATAAAAAATCTCGTCTTAAACATTAGTTTATCAATTAAAAAAATAATCAATATTGTTAAATCGACCTTATGCCCGGTTTAAAGCCGTTTTAACCATACCTATGTCAAACTTTTCACTATTCCGACCTTTCGCGCCGCGTAATATTTTGTACCATTGTTTTTTTATAAGCAAGGGATTACTAGTTTAACGACGTCTCTTACATCGATACTTATATGATATCGTACAAATATAGACATACAATTACAAAAAATCTACAATTACATACAATTAAATACAGGTACATACAATCAAATACAGATACATACAATAAGAAAAATAACAAATAAAAAATATAAAAAAATAAAAAATATCTTATAAAAATAAAAATAAAATAAAAAATACACAATTTTATACAAGCTCCTCAAGTAACACATATTACAATGAGAGGCAAGAGACATAGGATTCACGAGAGGCATGCAAAGAGAGACAATTGACACAATATAATTAGTTAAACATATTTTTTAACAGCGCCAGAACTTTTTTTCTGAATCCGTACACATTATCGATGAAAATATCTACTTCGGCACATACTATCTTGTTATATAGTCGGCACATCTGGGTCAGAGGGCTAAAGTAGGCGATATTATTTTTAAATGTATTCAGGTGAAAAGTATTATGGCGTCTTAAACAATGGGAATTGGGGACATTTATTTCAATATTGCTAAGACATAGTGTAGTATCAAGATGAATAAATGAATGATTTTACTACAACCATTGCTTACATTAGTAATTTGTGTTCTAATTTTCCGTATATCATTAAGAAAGCCTTACTTAACCTACTTATTTCATAAATTACATCTTCCCACCTTCGTGTCTTAAAGTGACTTATATTGAACGTAATTAATTATTAAGTTATACTGCTATTCGAGCGAGGCTTACTTATACCACCGCTTTCCCAGAAATTAATGACCTTGTGAGATATTCACTCACATTATTAATGTATTCCAGAAAATTTAAATCTTTACATCATGATGGGAAGGGCTAGAACCTTTTAAAATCTTTATTATTACCTATTTCAACCATTTAAAACTATCAATACATTTTTAAAGCATCGTTTAGTTAGGGGGAATATCATCAATTTTTTTATTTGGAGATATAGCTTGAGTATCCTAGCAATTGAAAGAAAAAAACAGTTATCTCGTTTTACGAGTCTATTTGATACAATATGACGATCAATTGTTGTGTCGTTGAAATTATTGATCTCAACCTTCTAAATATATTGTGGATGGATTTCATGTCGGATGAGCGATTTTGCTGTTTTGCAGTTGAGCTGTTTAAGAGGCTGTTACCGGAGAATAAAGGAAATTAGTCCTTTTTAAAATAAATTCAAAACGTATTGACTATTTTTTACAAAAAAACTTTTTTACAATAAATTGATTTTGAAAGATTGTTATTTTATCTGGTACACGCATTTACTAAGGTTACACCGTCAGTCTTTTCTTTTCTTTTCAGTTCTTCAAATCTTTCAAAATCAATTTGTGTTTTTTTTTGTAAAAAAGGGTCAACACGTCTGGAATTTATTTTAAAATGACTAATTTCCGGTATTCTCTGGTAATACCCTCTTAATAAATACATAATGCTACCTAATCTCAGACACATCCTTTCTTCTTAATGGCATTATCACAGCTAAACAAAATTGCAAGTGATATTTAAAGATTAATAAAATATAATTAAAATATGCTAAATATTTTATTACACGGTGTGTTATCATTACATTTTCCGATTTTAATAATAATCTCACTAGCTATAAGGACTTGAAGTAAAAATCAAAAAGTAAAAATAAACCTTTAACATTTGTAAATGTGCCATTAAGTCGCTACTTTAAATCATTAAATAACACAATATGTACACTATGTATAAAATTCTTTAATAAATAAATAAATTATTGTTGTATAATTTCATTAAATCACTAGTTTGAAGTCGGTGATTATAAATCTTGATCGTACGTTTCTAGTAGTCATAATCTTAGATGTAAGTCACTAGTAATAATTTTAAATCTTAGTTGTAAGCCAGTTATGTTAAATACATCATATATTTATTTATAAACCGCCTTTCAGTTGATTTTCACAAAATCGGCGCTATATGAATCAGCCAAATAAATTTTATTTTGTCACCGGGTTAAATCTTCCCCACAGGAAAAACTTAACACTTTTCCACAAATAATTATCTAGTATATCCATGCTATGTAATTGTATTAATTAAGTATAATAAATACAAAACAACACGTCGAACCACCAGAGACCAAATGGGAAAATAATTCACCGACTCCAGATATTTTCATACCAGAGGGTTCGGCTCGGTGGAACTCCAAATTGGACCGATAAATCCTACTGATCCCGCAATATAAATATTTTTAATAATCTTTCATAATCCTACATGTATTTAAAATGACTGATGTTTGCATTTCTATGTATAAATTCTTTGACAAATCTAACACGCCTAAATTTTTAATGAGAGAGCTAGGTATAATGCCAGTAGCCGAAAAATAAAAATATATTATTATATTATCCTTATTTTTGCGTAATTATTTCGGGCAACGGCAGGAATAGAAATACTTGAAATTTCAGGCTAATTAATTTTGTACTTTTGTAAGTACATACTTAATGGAGACCGGCAACTCAACAACATGCAACTTCATCACCTCCTGAAAAGTCATTAGAAGTGATGAAAAATTTGTTTAATATACTTGTTAATTAGGTTACGTTTGGTTAGGACATAGGCAATTTAAATTTTGTATTTTTTTTCATAACTTTTAACGACATTTCAAAAGAGTGTTGAAATGCCACTTTGTTGAATTGTCGTGGAACCCTAGTTACTTGAAAATAAGTATATTTTTGACTAATCAACAAATGCTGTCTTACGTAATTCTAATAATATTTTTTCTTCCTTTTCAGCTCACAAGTGAAAGTATTAAATTTAAAAAAACTATATTTTTTTTTGTACTCAGTGTTTAGAAAACGATGTGTTAATCTCGCATCGTATGAACAGTTCACACCGGTGCAATCTGGTGCCTGGTGTATGACTGAAGTGAATGGTGGGCCATGTGTCGGCCAGTGCAGTGCGGAAGGTAAATAGTGTCGCATTTGCCTGGACTTTACATGGGATGAAGCAGCATGCCTGCCTCGGAGCCATCGCGCTGCTCTTGCGCATGCTGCAACTTGCAGAAGGTGAGTACAATTACTTACTTCACTTGCGCTCTTGTCTCTTATGCTCTCGTCACTTACATTCTTGTCACTTACGTCCTTGACACTTGCGCCCTTGTCACTTGCGTCCTCGTCACTCATGCCATTGCCACTTGCGCCCTTGTCACCTTACCCTTGTGACTTAAGGTCGTGTCACTTCCGACCTTGTCACTTATGCCCTTGTCACTTACGCCCTTATCACTCACGTCCTCGTCACTTATGACCTTGTCACTTATGCCCTTGTCACTTACACCCTTGTCACTTAAGCCCATGTCACTTACGCCCTTGACACTCACGCCCTTTTTACTGAGTAACAATCGCATCTAAGTCCCACTGAAGTGGCGTGAGTTCAATTCTTCGGCTGGCTTACTCTTTCATAACGACACGACTGCCTCCGTGGTCGAGGAGCAAGGCTATTGACAGTAATCAATGGTTCAAACGCAGTATTGCGCAAATAAATTTTATTTGATTGATTTGTGTTTCACAATTTAGTCATTAAAAATATTATAATACCCTGTTTGTGGCACGTCCCAGAGTGCAAAATATTTTCAGTATTGCCCTGGTCTAAGACCACTATTCAAAATTGAAACGTTGTTTGAAATAGCTTTATCCATCTTTGGTAACTAGATCTGAAGAGCCAAGCACTACCCCACCTTTCTACTCCTTCCCCTTCCCACTTACCTACAGCCTCTCAACATTCCCCAATTGGGGAAGCTTGTGAGGTAATCACATAACAAAAAAAAAACAATTACAACATTTTTCGCATGGTTGTACCTAGTACGATATATTCAAATTACTTTCAGATTATTCGTAACCGGGAGAATGTTAGTCTGGCTTTAAGAAAAAAAATTTGTCAATTACTTTCTTATAATGTCACTTACTTACTCCTTTTCCGACATACACTGCCAATCAGTTGAGTGATGTTTGGAAGCCAGGGATTTTTTTGCGTTGATTTAACACAGAAGACCCTGAAATATATAATTTCCCTCAGGGCCTATGTCATCCTTGGGGACGCTGTAAGGGGGGTCTTCTTATGGAAAGGAAAGAGTGAAGAGGGAAATCATTTCCTACCAGGGGGCCTAGTCTATATCTCTCACAGCGCCCGTAACGCGGGTTTAGCTACGTCACGAATCCGTATTAACCCTCCTCTGACCGTGCTAAAAACTTTCTCGCGCTCCGATGCTGTACACTCAGTAAATATTAGTGTAATGTATTTATTTAATCCAATACATAAATGTATTGTGGAGGAATACCTAAAATGTTAACTCTATGTTTAGTATATTTACAAAGATATTTCAGTAAATACAAACCGTGATCGCTTAGTTGACAGCACCGTCAAGAAAGGTTAAACGGCAAACGTGCTTGTTTGTGAAACCGAAAGATCGAGACTAGGCCCTTAGATATGTTGAACTCAAGAACGAGTCATAGAAAGACCCGTAGGTAATCAAGTGATAAATGTCAACCAAAAATGTTTGGCGTGTTTCCGACCGTTTCCTACTTCCTATTCAATTCGTATTTTGCCCACTAACAATGTAGGTACCTTTCCCTTTTCATCCGCATCCCAACCAATGTTCACATTTTTGTTTATCCCACAACTGTCAACTATGGGAACTTCAATATGGGGAATGCTGTTGAGCTAAATGAAGTTAGGGGAAAAGGTTGTGAGGAAGACAATCTTTAGTCTCTTGGTATTCTGAACTATCACTGAACAAAGCTACAGCCTTTTCAAGTTTCCAATTTCCAGTTTTAAATGTAATAAACTTTATACTTCAAGTTTCCAGTTTCAAGTGTAGTAAACTGATGGTTGGATGGTAAAATAATAGGATGTTTTGGATTGTAGGTAATGTTCGAATTTGAAAGACGATTACCAACGCGAAGTACATTTTCTTATTCTAAAAAGGCTTTTAATGAGAGAAGTTTACTATTTGATTGAAGACAATTTGATTTTGACTGTAATGCTTTCATATCTGGAGAGTTTATTGCGGGTCACAATCAGGGCTTGACGTGTTTTGAGATCTCCCGGGTTTTTTTGTGAATAACCGTGTTAAATCATGCTCAATCGGGCTGAAAATTTGTCACCACACGCCTAATAATTAGTAAAATCTGTTCTAGTTCGCGAAATAATTTTATCTTTCTCGGGAAAGAAGTTATGCTCGAATTAAATACCTGTGTATTATTTCTTTGTGTGAATTTATCAACTGAAAGTGTAGCAATTGAACGAAGAATCTATGAGTGGCTGGGTTGTGTAAACAGCTCAAGTGTCAACTGTCATTAGCCCGAAAATTTATGTGCCCTCTTCAACCGAGCTGTGTTTCATAAGCTAAGATATTTTGTTTAATATATTTTTTGTTTATGTTTATGTTTTTGTTTTAGATGATTTGTATATTTATTTGTATGTCTGAGGCAGGGATACAAAACCGGTGGGTTGCCTGATTCAAATAGTTTCTTTTTATCAAAGATTACATGTTAATTTCAGATTGTAAGGTACGTACACGACTTCTCGTTTATGGCGGGTAAGAAAATGTTTCGGACCACTGATCATTCAAGGCATTGCCTTGACTGATTCGGGTCACACGAGTAGAAAGAGTTTGATTGGAGTCCATAAAAATCTCACATTTAGGCACAACACATTTTAGATTTGTCATTTGCAGGTAAACGAATATCTTGACGTGCACAAGTCACAAATAATACTTTTTATCTTTATCTTAAAAAATGTTTTTGTTAATTCGGTCGGATATTACACTATCTTAAAAAATATTTTTGGTAATTCAGTCGGATATTACACCTCGGAGGAATATCACTTGCTGACAAAAAGTGGACAGAAGATACAAACAGAGCCCGGAAGAGATGATACGAATCAAGTAAAAGACAAGAAGAAGCAAGAAGCGCCAATAATAGAGATGGGTTGATCCAAGAGGTGGCAAGAAGAGACAAGTAAAGGCAATAAGAGACGAGAAGATCCAAGATACATGAAGAGCCAAGAAGAAACATTAAGATACAAGAAATAGCAAGAAGAGTCAAGCAAAACCCAGATGAGATGAGAAGAATCAAGAAGAGGCAAGAAGAGACAAGAATTAGTAAAAAGGGTCAAGGAGAGACGAAAGGATCCCAGAAGAGACAAGAAGAAGCAGAAATAGAAAAGAAGATACAAGAAAAACTAAGAAGGAACAGGAAGATCCAAGAAGAGCGAGAAGAGGCAAGAAGAAGGAAGGCATGAAGAAAGGAAATACAAAATCATAACGCTCAATCCATTCCTTTATTCCTGCCCATCCTAAATTCCAATATTGGCTTATTAGGTTGCCATGTATACCGGTCGATTAAACTCCAACCTCCTTCTTATCCTCAGAGCACTTGTTCCTAGTCCTAACAAATCAGTGCCCCCTGGTGTACCGGTCTTACCGGGACAGGATTGCTCCTGGCTGGGGTGGTACAATCGTATCGTATCGTATCGTATCGACTGTAATGCTTTCATATCTGATGAAAATCATTGCTTTTGAACGAATATAATAAGCTTTGTTATTGCATTATTAAGTTCAAGTGTTAGTGAATTTGTTTGAGATTCAATCTTGCGGAGAGAAATTGTTTTGAAACGATTACAATAAGTGATTACTCTTTGTAATTTGTGTAAACTAGAGTAGCGATTAAAGATATCAGTGTCATGTGTTTGTGTCAAGAATTTTTTATTAGCAGTTTTTAGTTCCAGCATTTGTGGTGTATCTATTATGACAGTAATTGGCCAGTGGGTCTCATCTTAAGATAACGGAGTGCATTCCACCAGAGCTGGCAAGATGCAAGATTCTTTGGAGCAACTCTTGTATAATATATGAGATCAGAGGGATTTTGTTCTGATGAAATGTGTCTGCATTATCCGTGCAAGGTTTTATCTTGAATCTCCGAGACGCTGTTCGCCACAAAAGTTTTCCATCGTGCTGGCGATGCGGCAATCTAGACAGTGATAGTAGAATCGCATCAGTTAGTTGTAAATCCCTGTCGTTCTATGAACCGAAAAAAAAATAGAATAGTATTTTTTCACTCTCACAGTCGTGCTGCACTTACACCTACATTGATAAATCACCTGTTACCCATGGGTTTGAGGCTATGGAACTTTCAGCTATGCTATTGGTATTATAATGCAATGACAATAAGTAACGCCAGTGAAAAATATTATTTCTTTATTTTGTATTTCACGCCCTAATGGGCTTTTACATGTTATTTTTTTATTAAAGTACATCTAAATCAGCATTACAAACAACTCACACAAAAACAAAAAATCAAATTAAAAAGCAAAGTACATCTAAATAAGCATTACAAACAAATCAAAACCAAAGCAAAATATAAAATTATAAAACAGAATCTAAAACAAAATCCAAAACAAAATCATGAACAAAATCAAAATCAAAAACAAAATCAAAAAGATAATCTAAAACAAAATCAAATACAAAATAAAAAGCAGCATACTCTACCATGCAAGATAGAGAAACAACAGAGTGGGATAAGTACAATTCGTAGATTGAGCCAAGGGGAGAACTATGTGGTATATTCAATTAAATATTATTGATCTTTTTTCCGATATACATCTTACTATGAGTTGTTTGTTTATACTTAATAAATGATGTGTCAAACATATCCGCAACGTCCTTATATTCATTTCCCAAATTCTGAATTCGGCGAATTGGAGTACACAATTATGGCTTTAATTTAAAATATAATCATGTAGATTAACAATCGCTGATTCTGTCTGTCTAAGTTTTATTATACGTGGAATTTATAAATCGTCATTTAAAAATGAATTTACCCCCTATTTGGTTGGCACGATTGAATATGTTGATTCTGACATCACGGGTCACGGATTTGTAGTAATCAGTAGTTCACAATGTCCAAATTACATTGGTTTTGTATAGGAATTGAACTAATGAAACTCAGGTTTAGTTTGCATTTAAAAGATTTCATTGTTTTTGTTTTATAGTGTTGACGGAAATCGGTTACGTTCTGTCAGTTAACTGAACGGCATCTAACTTACATCTACTTACAAAATTATGTAAATGATATTATTGTGACAAACTATTGGTTTAAAAATCATTTGAACAGGTGAAAATGGTATTTAAGAGAAGAAAGAAATTACCAACCCGAACTTTTTTACTTATTCATTTTTAATTTTTTGGTATTTACTCTTTCTCTGTACTTTATTTCCACTAACTTTAAAATATTTTATGTACGAACCACTACGCCCTGTTTAAATAATTTTCTCATTTTTCTACAAAAAACTGATTTTACACTTTTATATTTAATTCCCCATTCATTTTGAGCTTTCACCGAAACATGAATAATGTTTTATAAAATTATGATGATTTTATGATAATACTCGGTTCTGTGGATTGAAAACTTCGTATGTTGAATTTTATATATTTTTACATTAAATATTGGGTTTTATTTTTCACGGAAAGATTTTACGGTTAATTCCAAATTCAGAAACTGATATAAAATTGGAATATTCGTTGTGGGAATGGGTAGGTTTAAAAAATACCCAAAAAGAGTGAGGAGATTTTTATAAGAAAAAACTGTACAACGACTGTAGGATATTTCTTTATAAGTAGTGAACATAATTACGCACCTTAGAAAAAAATAAAAATAAGTTAAGCTTTCTCTAATTGTTTCTCCCTTATTATTTATTAAGTGAATTTCAAACAATAACAATAATTAATTAAATGCTTTGTGACGACATTTAATTTTTTTTTAATTTACATTTAAAGATTTTTATGCATTTTAGGATTATAAAAACTTTTTTTATGCATGTAACAAAAAAATAATACCTTCGGAGAAAAAATTGTGTAGTGGGACTTCTCTGTATATAATATATTTTTAATCTTTTTATATTAGTTATTAACCGACATAAAATATACACCTGTACTGTTTTGTACGAACCATCCCACATGGATAGCCTGTTCCGACATAGCAGGAATTTAATACGATTGATAAAAATGAAAGGAAAAAATAAAGTGAATGGAATTTTATGAAAAAAATATAACAAAGAAATGAAAAGAAAGATAAAAGAAGATTTAAAAAATACAGGTATGTAGTGTGTTCTTATAAAATTGTAGAAGTTATCATCTGTCCGCAATATAAGTACAATGCCTTTGTTGACTATCAATGTGTAAATTTCATGTTTTAGATTTATGTATATTGTTTATATTTATATAATTGATATACAGAATGTACTTTAAGTACATCATATATAATTATGCATTATATTATATGTAATATGACATTTAATAATATTATATTTTAGGTACATTTAAGTGTGCAAGGTTTTTCACTAATTATTAATTTTATACATTAACATTATCTAAGTACCTTTTTAACATTAGCCTCACACGGGAGGCCATGAGGAAAAAGACATCTTTGAGGTTCCTGGTTGGAGGGTAATTTTATGAAAAGGAAGGAAAGGAATTTCTGGAAAGGAAAAGGGTACGGTGGGTGGGTAGGAATCTGGGGTCCATGTGTCCAGTAGTGACGGACGTATTAATCCATTCCTCCCACTGCGGTGCGATGGGTCGAGAGAGTTCGGCTGCAGAGGTCTAGGTTAGGTCTCCCTCAACCAGTCTTTCCCGATCCGGCCCGCCACCCAGTAGATGAGCAAACCCATTCACCACCAAGACCTAGACAAACCTCACCCCATGAACCCGGGCATCCCTGCCAAGTCAACCAACGTAGCAAACTACTTGGGGTGACCTATGACAGGGCTGTTGGTTATCCAATAAATGGTTACTGGGACGGCGGTGCCCATAACCACCTCCCAAATTGAAATATAAATTCTCCCACTACCATATTAGTTATCCTGTTATACTTACGTAAAAACCAGTACGGCGTTAATAAATAAATACATTTACCGGTCGTGTAGTCAATTACGTCAACCCTGAAACTGGATGTTTTAATTGGAAAATTACTGTACTAATAACTAAACTTCTAATTCAGACTATAACCTCGCGTTACTACCAACAGTTACTAAACTTGTAATAAGTGCTCTTGTTCTGAGAAAATAACTGTTTAATTGGACAGTGGTGCATGCAAGGGTTTAAACCAAATGTAAAAATACAAGAAAATAGGCTTCGAGGCTAAATAAAACGCTTTTGTAGTGAATCTAAAAGCTTTCGTCTTGTAGACATAGATGGTAGTGCTAAGATCTGTCCTTAGATTCCGCTAGATGGCAGGTAGGTTAGTACCTGTGGGAACCAAGAGAGGGTCAAGGAGCTCTGAAAGAGCGTTCACTGGTACACACGGTTGAGATTCCATTTAGCCAGCTTCTAGTTAGGTCGATCAACGAGATCTACATTGTAAACCGCGAAGTGTATAATAAACGCAGATAATAACAAAGTATCTATTATTCCGAGAAGTAATCTCCAAAGTATTGGAAAATCTGTTAGTGTCTGTAGTAAATAACAGAACGCTACAGTTTTTCACTTATAAAGAGAGGAAACTACATAAAAATTTTTTAGCAAAATAAGAAATGGTATTGCATTTCATATGATCTGCAAGACATTTTTTCGGGAGTTATATCATGCAAGACTTTTATTTGGCTGGAACCAGTTGAATTATAGCATGAATTCAATTATAAGGCAAAACGAAACAGGGAGGAGAAGCGAAAGATTGTAATGTAACAAGCTGTGGGAATAAGTTCTAACAGAAATAGGTTACGCGAATTTTAATCATGGGCAACCCAAAGCGGATTGGATTGCAACCCTGAATTCGTGCAACAGTGCCGCATACCTTTTCGACAAGTCATTCCAATTTCCGCCATTCTCGTTGCAGCAGACTTGTTCCCGCAAATCCATCAGATCATTATTTAAGTTGATTGTGTGTTTCATATTTTAAGGTTTAAAATAAAATCTAAAGTTATTTCATTACATCGAATTTGTTTCAACCAATGTTTCTAATCTCTCTCCATGGTGGTACTGATAGAATCTTGCACAACAAAATCTTACATCTTATGTAATGAAAATATTTGGAAAATGTACAGGGTTGGTTACTTTCCTGTAAAACAGCGATTTGAAGATGTTGGCGTTTTTTTTTCGAATATGAACAAAAAAGTATTCGTATTTGTCCTCACTGGTCACTCGGTCGAGTAACTGTCCAACCCATAACTCTGACCCTCAAATTCCTATTAATTTTTTAATGTTTTTAGTCCAATTTAAAAAAAAATAACACCAGAGACCAAAATTCTATCTACATTACGACTGGGGCCCCCAGCACACTCGATCGATAAATAACGATTGATAGGATAACTTTCGGTAACTTCTCATCGTTCCCTAGGACAACTACAGATCGCTAACATACAAAAAAACAGTTGATGTCAAATATATAATTTCCTTATAAACCATTATCTTGTTTAATATAATCTATATAATTTGCCACGTATTGTCATCTTAAAGTATAACATTTTAAAGTTTTTATTTCTATCTTCTTTAAAATATTTTTGCATATATTTTTTTGAAAAATCTTTTTCAGCTTTCTTTTAGTTTTTATGTTAGTATTTTAGTTTTATCTATTCTTGAATATGTTTTCATTTTCTTCTGCTTTTTCTTCTTTCTTGTGTTTTATCTTTTTCTATAAAATAATATTTTTTAGTTTTTATATTAATTAATTCATATCTGACTACCACAACAAGGGCACAAGTCTAGTGTGGTAGTTAAAAAAAATGTCAAAACTGTAAAACATTGAAAATTTATGAAAAAATAAAAATAATAATTATCAAGGACACTTACTCATTGTAAACTGTCACTTATACGTTAACGATTGGCAGACATGCTAGGGAACAATGAGAAGTTACCGAAAGTTATCCTATCAATCGTTATCGATCGAGTGTGCTAGGGGTCCTGGCCCCCATGACTGCAGATCTCCAACAAATAGATAACAGTGCGCAATGACTAAGTGTTCTTAATATATATTTTTTTAATATAGCGATCTGCAGTTAACCTAGAGAACGATAAGAAGTTATCGATACAATCCTTATCGAGCGGCCTCGCTAGGGGGCCAGTTTCGTCTGTGAAAACCCTCTATGTGTATAGTTAGTGTTAGATATTGTTACACTTTACGCATACCCTTACGTATTTTATTTATTTTCGTCATTTTTCATTTCGATAGGTCTCAAGTAAAATATTTTAACAATGCCCCTTAGTTCATTAAACGTTCATATTTCCTTCATTATCAAAAAAGCAATTTTCCTCCCATTTAAAGTACCTAATAAAAGTTCTCGTATTTGATGATCTCGATTAGCGTTATGTTTTATTTATTTCTATTAAGCATTTCGTAAGTCGTTAAGAGGGTATAACCAGACAATACCAGAAATGTGTCCTTTTTAAATCAAATTCTAGACGTATTGACTCTTTTTAACAAAAAAACATAAATTTTATCTGGTAAACGCACTTTTTAAATTTTGAAAAACTAAGTTTATTTTTAATACACTAAGGTTATGCCGTTGGTTGTTGGAAAATAATTTCCCATCTTATATGCTGTGTGGAGCGTCTTTTTATGAAAACGAAGGAGATGAAGTTCTGCGTAGGAAATAGCTAGGATGGGTAGGACTCTGGGTGTATGTCGACCCTTCAGAATAACAAGGTTCCATCTGTTGCTTTAACGTCGTGCGATAATGAACTCTAAGGTAGGTTACCATAGATCCCACAACCGCGTGACGTTTCCGCAACAGATTGAACCTTGACATTCCAAAAGGTCGATGTCTAGGAGTGACGTACGTATAAATCCACCCTTTTCGCTGTGGCACCAGAATACGAGTCGAGAGAGTCCTTTTGGAGAGGTCAAGTGGTATGTTGCCACCATTATCTGCCGGTTAGGCACGCCGAGATGCATTTGCCGCCAAGACCTAGACAAACCTCACCCCATAAACATAGAGAATCACTTAGGCAGAAGTTTTGGTTGTCAAAAAAATGATTTATCACTCAAATCTATGTATTAGTATCAAATTTTTTCCTAATTTCTGATGTGAACTACGAGCTCGCTTCTTAGTAAAGATGAATCATTTTCCAATAACCATATCAATTGCTGCCATCGATTTAAAAAAAAATATTATTTCATTAATATCTATTCATCATAGATTCATTTATAACAAAGCACGTAAAACTAAGAAAACGACCAAAAAAATGTCATCTGATTTATGACTTGTCCACCGAGATCCTTTTATCCGCCAAATTTTTACTTAGTACACAATATTTTTTCTAAACCGGATAAAAAGCACAGAATATGAGAATTTACGATGAAATGACAATTGATTTTTCCAGGGCTGGGCAAAGATTTTAAGTCAGAAATTGGCCAAAATGATTTAAGTATATTTAATCACGAAGTCGATTTTTGACGTACCTATATTTTGTTACATTTGTCGTGAGTCTAGGTGGATATTATCCAGATATAATTGTTTGGTGCCTTTATCTTAATTTTTTGGATAAAAGCTTAGGACCAATATGTTTTACGAACAAGAGACGAAATGTTTAAGTCATGGATTCATTTCGTTTTATAAAAATGTTGCTACGCTTCGCATTATCACGTCATTTTTTCCTGAGTCGTCCCCAACATCATAGTTCATCCTCTTTTACGTTAATACTCTCATTGTTTCCCAACTAATGGGTCACGACCTCAAATGGGGTCGAAAAAGCTTTTTTTCTATGGAGCCGCCGCCAAAAAAAGTAAAAAAAAATTTTAGAGTAATAACATTCGGTTATAATCAGTTCAAAACCTGCTATTTACGAAAAGTTGTCGCCGCAAATATTTATTCGCGAATCTCCAATCACGTACGACGTACGATGTTAGCTTAGACAAGCGTGCCTATTTGTGTGGGTAAGAGTGCGTGCCACAGTCAAATGCTTTCCTGAGGCGTGTAATGAAATTCTCCAGAAGTTGTGTTCTTGGAACAATGTTCATTCGGAGATGATTTGATGAAAGGAGAACATGAAAGATAGAATCCCGTAAAGCATATAATAATGACATACTTGCAGTTAAAAACCCGCTCCGCGGGTTTTTGCTGCTAGGCCCTGCGGGCGGCTTTTATTCGGGCTTCGCCCAATTTCGCCAAGTGTTGGTGACCATCTATAAGGCTCCGCCCTTATGCAAAAATAACAACTGTGAATATAAAACTACAAAACACTTACATTTAATATGTGGATATATAACAGTAGACATTCTGTATTATAAGACCGCGGACAATGAGTAGAATTTCGGAAAAGAATCAACTCAGCATACCTAAATCTCGTTCATCCACGTCAATGACAAAAAAAGAAAATTGATAATAATAAAAATATTTATTCATCAATAGATTTATTACAACATTACACATTTTGTTGTTAATCATTGATTCTATTAGCGTAAAGGTCACTGTTCAGCTACAATTCAGGATTTCTCCTGGAATGCAGTTGGTTTTCAGCAGTGCCTCCAGTATAAAACAGAAAATAAAATAAAATAAATTAATCAAAATAAAATAAATACAATTAAATTAAATTACATAAAAATAATTAAATCAAATCTCTAATTCAATACACACAATACAATATATAAAAAAACCATAAATTAATAATGTAAATCGGCATTCAAATTAAAGGCAATAATCTTAATATTAAAACTCAAAAAAATAATAAAATCAATTCGAATAAAATATTCTCAATTAAAACTCAAAATAAAATCGTCAAGTATAAAATATAGTCAAAATAAATAATGTAGTAATCAAATCAAATCAAAAACAAAAACACGAATAATAAATTGTATCTTCTTAGTAATGAATGAAAGAGACAAATGTTTCTTCCCAATACCATTTATTGGATAATCAACACCCTTGCCATAGGTAACTCTAAGTGGTTCGCTACGTTTAGTGACTTAGCAGGGGTGCCCAGGTTCATAGGGTAAGGTTTGTCTATATTTTGGCGGCACATGCGTTTTCCCTCTACTGCTTGGCGGTTCGTATTGGTAGAGACTGGTTGATGGAGACATTTTACCTCTTCAACAGGACTCTCTCGACCCATCGCCTTGTAGCGCAGTGGGAGAGATGCATTCATACGTCCGTCACTCCTGGACACATCGACCCCCAGATTCCTACTCACCCTTCATATTTTTTCCTTCCCAGAACTTCCTCTCCTTATTTTCTCTAAAAAGAACATCCACACAGCATCCCCAACGATAACATAGGCCCCGAGGGGAAATTGTTTTCCTCAGGGTCTCCTGTGTGGAGCTAATGTTAAAAAAAAATACCTCTGAAATGATTTCTTTTTATCGAAATAAATTTGTAAAATTTATATAAACGTTCACGGAAATTAAAATATATATATATATATATAATAACATAATAATTTTACATGAAATCTAGCTAAACTTACTCTTACCAAAATATTATCAAAGTATAGGCATTTTTTTAAATATATAAAAAATCTACATAGAACTTCCTCTCCTTATTTTCTCTAAAAAGAACATCCACACAGCATCCCCAACGATAACATATGCCCCGAGAGGAAATTGTTTTCCTCAGGGTCTCCTGTGTGGTGCTAATGTTAAAAAAAATACCTCTGAAATGATTTCTTTTTATCGAAATAAATTTGTAAAATTTATATAAACGTTCACGGATATTAAAATATATATATATATATAATAATAATAACTTAATAATTTTACATGAAATCTAGCTAAATATATAAAAAATCTACATTTGGTTGAAATAATATTATGATTTTACCAAAAAACTATAAAAGCAAATCTATTCTCCTACAATGTATTCAACTTTTATAATAAATCGAAGTAACCGTGACAGGAATATAGACCACATAAATATGATCGACCATCTCCGACAATCCGCTGACAGCGACTGGCGACTGCACTACTGCAGCATAAATTAACCAACACGAAACACGACTGCAGCGCCCCTACGCCATACGGCAGTTACGCGAAATAAAGCAAAAACGTGCGGCCACAAATCACAAAAGCAGCTTAGTCCCAAACTTTAACGCACAGCGATGGAAGAGAGGGTTCAGATAAGCCGCGGCGTCAGAAATGTAATTAGAGTGGGGTTCTTAAATTCAACCGAATAGGCGTTATGATAAATCACAGCAGTAGTTTTTCCCAAACTTTTACGTACAGAGATGGAATAGAGGGTTTTGGTAACCCGCGACGTCAGAGATGTCATCGAAGTGGGATTCTCAAATTTTGCCTACGGGCATTAGAAGAATAATACTATCAGATAGGGGAAATTAATTAATACTGTATAGTAATCGCCTCTTCCGTGAGGTTGGCGCACGGAGAAAAATGGTATTCTGAAATACTATCATTTTATTCGTAAAAACAGTTAAAAACGGGACTGAAGTTCTTACGAACAAATTGACAGTGTTTCAATGTTTATACGTACGAAATTACGTAAACCAACAAATTATTCTTACACGTTCCCGCCAATAACATTGAAACACTGTTAATTTGTTCGTAAGAACTTCAGTCCCGTTTTTACGAATAAAATTATCGTATTTTAGAATAACATTTTTCTCCGTGCGGTCACGTGGCTTTTATGATATGTCATTGAAGAATATGATTTTTTTTTTTCATTTTATGTTATGGTTCACGACCCGTAATATGTTGGGAATCCACGCTCTAGCTACTTAAATTAAATAAGTTGTGATACTATTATAACGATTTCGTTTACTAAAAAGCTTAATAATTATTGCTTTAATTGCCCTCCTTATAAAGTAGATTTCCTAAGCAATGTTTTCTTTGGTTTCACCACTGTGGACACCAGATTTCTAATACTTTTTCAAAGCCAATTTGTCATATTTTTTCATTACGCTGGGGACCGGTTTGTTATTTTACTAGTCCTAAACCATCAGAGTTATTCGCCCTCTTCTGCTCGGGGACTTTTGAGATCATAATGCTGGAATCCCATTTCGGAACCTCAATAAAAACCAGAACCGACTCACATACAACGCTTTTCACATTATAAAAACTACTCCGGACAATAACACTAAGGCTTATTACTTCTACTGGCCATGCTATAGTTTTATAACTTATGTGAGGGTTGCTACGAAACAGTAGTTTAATGGTATTAATATTTTATCCAATTTTCGAACGTTGGTTCGTGCGCGCTTAAATGTCTAGCATTAAAATAATGAATTTCTCTGGATGAAATTGTTTTGGCCAGTGAACACTGTACAGAATGCCAATTACGGATGTGCTTTTATGACAATGTCGTTCTTTCGTTCTTAAAAATAAAACAGTGATATATTTTTTAAATCTTATTATCCAATGCTGCCTTTACACATAAAATTTTACCGTGGATATCGGAGCAATCGTGGCAATCGGATATCGGAGTAAGCAAAATCGTGAATATATGTGTAAATATATATATTTTTTTTTTTAACGCTTGGGCACATAAGCTTGTTTTCACGACAATTTAATGCAGGTAGACATAGGAATGACGTATGCCCCGCACCTGAGTTATTTGTGTAAATAATCATAATTGTGTCCCCATTGTTACGGCCTAAAAAACAATCGAATATTCTTTATTTTTATCTAAGATCTCAGATTTATACGAGACAAAAAAATCGTTAGTACCTACCTAGGTAGGTACCTACTGGTTTGTTGAGGCTCAAAGCTAAGCGTAAATTGGAATTACTGTATGTCCAATAGATGACAGTTAAATATTTTAAAAATACTGTAAGCGCCTCCGCCCACTCAGGCAACTAAAAACTCTCAACTGCCAACTGTCTTTGTATGACAATGTGATGGCCCGCACACTACACAATCACACAAAACCCCGTTGTCAATGGTAACGCAAGCGGTGACTTGCGACCATCTTGCGACTGTCATGGCTGATTGCCCTGGGAAGCCGTTGCTAGTTGCGAGCTGTCAGCTGATTGCTCTTGTTCTATGGTTAAATAAGCTTTTTGACCAATAAAGACAGAGAAAACAGTCGGTTTTAGTTGGTTTTCAGTTGCCTCAGTGGGCGGAGCGCCTTAAATAGAACATAATTAACAATTTATTTAGTTCATCTATATTCTCAAATTCACTTTATGGCGCCATTTTATTTAAATGAATACAAATCATTTTGTATTCACAATTATTATATACGAAGGAACTAATGTATTAGAAACATGTTAATAATTTTAATTAAATAAGTGGTGCATATAGAGTGATTTGTTTTCATTTAATTTTATTTTTATTTCATAAATTGTATGATAATTTTAAATCATAAGCCGCTCAACGCATGAAGGCATTCCTGAATCGAGATACGCTACTTTAGAAGCATTGAGCAAGAAACGCTTTTACTACTAAAAAAATTATTAAAAAAATAAACCTACAAAATTGTTACAATAATAAACACTGGCTGGGTTAAGGCATTACGTTTATACTTGGCAAAAATAACATTCTACTAAATAAGTGAAAGTAAGTATTACAAGGTAGGTGTTGTGGTTTATCAGCCATAATCGTGGGGCGACTATACTGACAAGAGTGATAGTATTACTAACAAAAATAACAATACGTAAATGAAAATAAACTATTTGTTTACTACTCTTACAACTCTTTGCCATATTCTATTTATATTTTCATAAACAATCGTCTTCTACATTTTCAACGGTACCAATAGCTAGAATATTGATAAAGATTGCCATACCGCAAAAATCAATTCTTAATTTATTTTTTACACAAGTTACAGTTTTTTTTTATTTTTTCAAATTCACTAGGCTAGTGTCCGTGTTGTGGTAGTCATATATGAAAATAATAAAACATAAGAAAAAAGAAAAGCAAAACCCAAATTCCAATATAAAAATTAAAATTAAAATTAAATACATATGTAAAATTAAAATTAAACTGAAAAAACTTTTTTTTAAATATAGATACATTTTAAAGAAGTTAGAAATAATTATTAAAAATATTTGATATAATAAATAATACATTTACTTTTGTATCACAAACCTAGCGTAGGCGCCAAACTACTTTAAAACTGGAATGCTTTTCTTGCCTTGATGCGAGAAGGCGCTATAAAGGGGGCACTTCCTTTTGTATCACGAACCATGTTACACAAGCCTAGCGTAGCCGCTAAACTATTTGAAAACTCCAAATCTAGGTTATGAGTGTTTAATGTTACGATTATATTGTATTAATTAGCTCAACCAGAAAGTAGATAGTTACTGTACCTGCACCCGTTGACAAGAAATTTTTTTTAAAGGTTGGTACTTTCAGCAAATGTCCTATTTGTTTGTGTTTGATCGTCTATTCATTAAAAAAGAACACTTCGTATTATCCGACCATCCAAAATCGATAAGAAATTCAAAACTAGAGAAAATAAAAACGGTAAAATAATAGCAGGAAAATAATAAGGATATTGTAGATATTTACCTACGTAATACCTAAAACAGTCGACTCAACAGAAGATTCAAAGGAAAATCATTCCACATACCTAAAGGAAAATATGGATGAAATATGTACACCTAAGTAAAATATGTATGTAGTGGAGGAACCTGGATATTCAGATCTGGTTATAGGACACGACTAAAGCGATTTGAAGTAAAGTTTTAATACTGAATGGTGGATTTACACCAGGGCGATATTGAGGTTATCTTCCACTCTGGAACGTTCCACAAATATGCTATATATTTAAGATTAACAAGTGAAATAACACCATATTAGATTAACTATTAGATTAACATGTGAAATAACACAATTCATTAAAAAAAATAGTTGCGCACGCCGGGAGTTAAATGTTTAGCTTAGAATATATTTAAGATAAGTATGTTTCACGCGCGCAAATGATAATCCAACATAAATATTATGATCGTTTATGATCCGTAAGGCAAAGACAATTCGCCTCTCTTTATTTTCGTCATAAAATATAACAAGGTATTCGTGTTTATTTCACAGTGCTTTTGTTCTCTATTTTTCCATTCAGGTGATATTGAATATATTTGGATAAATTTGTATATATTTTAATACTGATGGAAATATTACATTTTTCGTATTTATTATTGCGTCATTTCGTCAATTTTCGAAGTTTTTCGAAGCTTTTCGAAACCGGTGTTAAACAATACAAATAATTTTTGACAAAACTTATGTATGTGAGCTGCGGTGTCATTGATTTTAAAGTAAACACAATTTTACGACTATCAGCGTTATTTCTTTATTGAGCTACGAAGAACAACAAAAAATATTATAGGATATAATATTAGGTTTACATACCTTTTATTATTGTTTTTGGTTAATTTGCTCAATTTGTCAAAGAGTTATTATTATTTTTAAATTGATAAACTAATGTTTAAGACAAGATTTTTATGCAAAACACAAAGGGTAACAATTATTATAAGCAATAATTATTAGCCTGAAACACTCATCTATATTGAAAAACCACCCGAGAAAAGATACATGCCGCCGACGGGACTCGAACCAGTGCCTTTCTGATTGCCGGTCAGGTGCTCTAATCCACTGAGCTACGGCGGATTATCTTTTAAAGCGACTTTGAGAGTTAATAAGTGTGCGCGGTTTCTATCAAATAATGGTTAATGGCTCATTTTCTTTTATCGGGTATAATTTTATTGACGCTGACGTAGATGGATACTAAGCAGTACTTGAACATTTTCGCCAAAGTTTGTACAAGTTTTTGTATAATTATTTATTATGCTTACCATTGCATAATGTTTACGTTTTAGTTTTCACCAATACCAGATTTTACCAATCTCAAGATTTTTTTCAGTGCGGAAATTTTGGGACTAACTAGAATAATAAGTACCTACTTATCATTGCCCAACACAAATGGGGTGTTATAATGTGGAATATTCAGTGGATATAATATATTACTGCTGTTGTTGCTGGGGCAATTCAGTTGTGTTAAAAATAAAATATTAAAAAACTATCAATATGTTAAGGAACATACTTGACTTACTTTATGTAGTGATTCCTGATAAAAAGGATTTGGAGTAAAAAATAGAAATGAAATTTGGTCTCTGGTGAGATTTTAGAAATCTTTTTTATCCAATTTTTTTTCTTAAATTTCAAATTTTTTAAATCTTCCACTAGTCGTCACTGGCCACTCGGGCAAGTAACCAACCAACCCCTAACCCCGCCTCTAACTTTCCAATACCCACTGATTTTTTAATGATTTATTTGGGATATATATTTCACGTAATATATTTCACTTGATGGACTACCAGAAATGTTAAACGTGATTTTTATCAACGTTTATCAAACATAACATTTTCCAAAAATATATTATGTAAGGGGACATACATTAATTACGTGAGCTATTTTAAAAAATGTTTTGCTTACGTAACTAATGTATGCCCCCCTAAGGTACCACAAAAATAATCTCGACGTAAAAAAAAATATTTTATATATCAGACTTTATTTCATTGAATGTAGAAGTGGGACATGCTAAAACAAGCAACTTTTTTTATTTAAATAAATGCTCGTAACTCAAAATACTTACAGATTCAAATGATAATGTATCAACTGACTAATTAAATTAAAATTTAAATATTGCATCTTAAAATTACATTACTTTCCAATATTCCCTCTGAAAAACCCAATCAAAATCTAGAGACATAATATAAAAATCGCAAAGTACAAACTTGGCGAAAATGTCTAATTACTAATTCAAATGTAACCATATTTTTTTTTCATTCGCGAAGCCCCATTTTTATCAATACATATCTACTTTCATAATATGAACTTATACTGTGTAAGTATATATATATAAATTTTCGTAAAAACATTTCTAATAACTAACTCTCGTTATCCTCTACCGTCGCTTCGTATGTAATACGAAACTAAACCATATTTCAAGTCATGTTTCACAAGCAGCTTGTGGTTCCAATAAGTTTTAATTAGACGAATAAGTTTGCAGAAACTTATTGCTTCAGTGTGCTTATTTCAGAATTAAATTGAGAGCAAAATATAAGCATATTCAACACAAAGTTCGTCTCAAATTTATTTGTGTTTAAAATTATAAAATATAGACCGTTAAAGAAATCGACTTTCCGTGATTTTTTAAGTAGGATCTTTCGATAAAGACACTCGATTTTAAAACGTAATTAAAACAGACTGTGTGTGAAATATGCACTCAATGCTGCTCGACTTTTTCATGTATGGTATTCTTAGTGTGCCTCACCCCCTCGAAAACAGGAAAAAGGCATAAACATAGGTAGGATATCGGAGTAAAAAAACGGTTGATTTTAGCGGGAAAGTGGTTAATATTTTTTATGTAAATAATTTTACAAGAAAGGAAAAAAGATGATCACGGGAAATTGTAGAAGATAATCATAGCCATAAAATTGTTTCTTTCGTTCAAACATTTTTGACGAAACAATACATATTTAGTAGGTAGTTTACATTTTATATTTATACTTATTAAGAAAAAATTAACAATTTCACTTTAATTCTATTCAAGCGAAACGATAAGAATCTTCAATTTATTCAAAGCATTTTTTGATATTCTTAACAGTATAAAGAAATTCGTAGTAAAGATTAATCGAAAATAGTTATTTTAATTAAATTCTAATATTTTATTTCACAGTGTATTTTCTTTTCTTTTCGCTACACTTTAAAAATACTGTGTCTACTAAGTAAGTCATAATACCGTGAAATAATTAAACAACCAACCTAACATACCTGCCGCTATAGGGGGAACCACAGAATCCTCCTTGAGAGTCTAAAGGACGATGCTGTGTTTTCACATATGACGGCAAAATAACATTTTAACTAAAACATGCAAACACCTCAGCACAGTTCTCCTAATGAGGTGTTCCCAAAATTCTTCTACTGACCAGTTTACATACAGTTACTAATAATAATTTATTTTTTAAAATTATATATTATTTATTTTTTTATATAATATATATAATTTTTAAACTGAACTGAACATTTGTAAACTGAATACGAGAATAGAAATATTTAAAAATATATATTTAAACATTATTCGCCTTAATATCGCTCTAGCACCAAGCTCAGAATGACAGCAATTCAGGATGATTACTGATTTTCAATTCCTTTTCAAGCTTTGTCTTCCCTTTCTACCACTTCCTACCCAGTGATCGGAATCAACCGCGCTACCAACCGGACTAAATCCCGAGTTGTTAAGACCGATATTTATTTTGTATATGAAGTGCTTTAATTTCGTCCAATTTCAGAAAAATGCGTATATGACCACGTGTGTGTGTATGTGATAGCCATTAAAACTATTGGAATGCATTGTCATCGACAATGACATCAACGATTAGTTTTAGCTTGATCTAATATCGGGAAATGGGTTATTTTCCAATCCCAAAGTTTCGTTTGATTCAAACAAACAATGTGAAATTCATGTATACGTAAAAAAAAGTGTTTTTCTGAAAACACTGACGATTTTGTGACAAAACAGTTCATTGTGATATTTTGATAGAGAGAGTGTGATTTTTGAACACTCTTATAGCCTATTAATTTAAAATTGCAAAAAAAAACTGATTCAATACCATTCGTTATATATCGAAACTATAGGTCTTCGACCCCTATTAGAAGGGGTAGAGAGCGAATCGAATCCGAAATAAAATACATGGAGACACCAAATTTGCAAACCTTTTGTATTTCAATCCGTAAAAGATACAAAGAAACTTGAGGGGGTAAAAGCGACTAGTATCAAACATACTAATGGGTTTACCGCTGGTCCAAGTCTTTTCGGTCCCTCTGTGATATTATATATTATTTTTCTCTACCTTTAAGGGTACCTTTTCTTATATAGGATGTTTACATATTTAATACTAATCATACTTTTGTCGTAATCTAAACGCGAAACGACCCCGTGGGTCTCTTTCTCCATTTTGATATTTTACAGAAAAGTTTAATAAGCGTAATTTGGTCGTTTTTCAATTTCGTGTTGTTGATGATTAATTTGTAGATTAATCCTTTTAGCCAGTCGAGCAATTGCGTCAATAACAAACAAACTTGTCGGGTGATTGAGATTTCTTGGCGTTTTGATTTTGGTAATTTTCCACCCACATTAAAAAAACGATGCCTCCGAATTTGAATTTGGAGTCATATAAACTAATTATAGTGCGATGGCTAATAAATCCAAGTAATTTTAGAGATTATCTCATATTTTTAGGATTTTTGAAAAAAATATAAAAAAATCGTTAACTTTATAAACGCGTGAATTCTGTGTGCTACCTCTTTTAAAATTGCCGTGAGAGCTACTTACTCCGTTGTTCGCGTTGTATGTTTTTGTGTTGTGTATGGCCTATCTTTCTTTCCCTGTTACGTGTTTCTTGGTGGATTTTAAATAAAAGGCAAAATCTTTTCAAAAATCCACAGAAGAAATTAATTTAATTTCCTTTGTTAAAACAATAGACCGAAGTTATTACGGTTACTTACCAAACTTGAGACCGAAATGTGGTAAGCGCCCCATTCTTCGCCAGTATTCATAATTAATTTTGACATCCTTGAAGGCTTAGAAGAATTTTTTCATTGAAAGGAGGTATTATTTGAACAGTACGATACAAGAAATGCAAATGCTTTAATGGTATACCCCGTTTATTCAGCGTTAAGATAATTGAATCAAAAATATAAGAGGGAAGTAAAATAAAAGGAATTTGGTATTACAATTAAAAAACAGGCACTCGAAAATTACTATGCTTCATGAAACAAGGAACTACTACAGTAGATAGATGATACTAAATCTCACTATATTTTATTTTTATACAATATTTTTAAATGTAACCTATTTCATTTAAAAATCGTTTTCTTGAATGAAAATGTAAATCCCGAAAGTGGAAATAAATCAACTTCCCGACATCCGATTGAGCTGAAACTCACCAGATAGATTCGTTGTCAATGAAAATGCATTCTATCGATTCTGAAATTGGCGTTTAGCTGGCTCAATAAATGGCGCAACTAGGTCGAAAATTGAAAATGGATGTATTGGCAAAAACATTCAACGGTTAATATTTTATTTTTTTTATTATTTTACTAGCTGAAATCTAGCATAGTGGTCGTAAAATCCTCAACCGTGTAAGTATTAAATGAATAAAGAAAAAAAAATTCTTCAAGTGGTGTGTATAAAATAATAAATAAATAACGTGATTACAACACCACGTATCCGAAAGATTTTAACCAGCGATTTCTGGGCATATTTGAGTAAAAAATGCAGACCGCCCGATGATATTTAAAAAAATCGCACGTCGCAACTGAGTAGTTGGGTGCATCCAGCACGTATCACGTTATACGCACTGTGTCTCGTTCCAGCAGCGCGGTAACGGAGGAGATAGAACACGTACCACGTGATCCCGTCGCCACGCATATCTGTGTTATCAGTTATTGAAATCCTTTATTTTGTTTTTAATGGAAAAAATATTATCCGACACCAAAATGACAAATATATCATTTTACTCCAAACATGCTCAGGAATCCCTGGTTAATCCTTCTGGTACATGCTGTTACACTCTGTGTACACGTGTATATTTAGCACTTAGTTTGCAGGGTATTACTTAGTTTCAGGGAACAAGAGTCGACGAGAGTGTTCTCGGATTTCCGGGAGTGCTGACTCGTTCAGGCTACTCGTAGTGCACCAAAGCAGCGAACCCATGTACCTTTCCCTCTGCAAACATCTGCAAGGCGCTGCTCAACCAGAGGAATGCCCTGTACGCATGATATAGTATACTCGGAACGTGTTCATGATACTTTGTGTTTATCTGGCCCATAGTTTGCAAGTGTACAGGCTCACGCGGTATGTCTGAAATAGATGGATAATTTACCAGAATACTATACATGTTCTCCTATCTCCAATCTCCTGGCAATCATGCTGGGTGGCACGCTCAATGCTTTTCTCTGATGCTATGTCTTTCTCGTGATTTACACCATCAGTTATGAGTCATAACTTATGACCTAAGTATTCAATTCCGCTCTTGATTATTCATGGGTGGAACAACAGCATGCAACAACTTGCACTGAATATCAAAAGCGATGATTTTTTGACATCATATTATATTAACCAATGAATGAATATGTCCAGGAGTGATAAACGTGCGAAGCCATCCCTCCCACGGCTGTGCAAGGCGATGGGTCGAGAGTGTCCGGCGGAAGAGATCAAAAGTTCTCCCTCAACCAGTCTCTCGCAATCCGGCCTGCCACGCAGATAGTCAGCAGACGCATTCGCCCCCAAGTCCCGGATAAACCTAAACCCATGAACCCGGACACCCCTGCTAAGTCACCAAATGCACCAAATGTAGCGAACCACTTGGGGTGACCTGTGGCAGAGGTGTTGGTCGTCCAATAAATGGTTCCCGGGGCGGCGGTACCCATACCCGCCTCCCAAATTGTCCTGTTGCTCTTGTTGATTACGGATATATTCGTTATAACGAGATCAGCTGTTCAAATCCAAAACTTAACAAATAACAATTATACTAGCTTTTGCCCGTTGCAAGGCAACTAATTGGTTAAAGCACTAAGCGATTTGACGTTTGAATGTGGATGAAGCAAGAAGAGTGTGTGTCTAAATTTTTTAAAAATTAAATATTTGAAAAAAAAATCGATCTTTGAATGTGGATGAAGCAAGGATTTTGAGAACTACTCAAAGGGTCTTGTGAGTTAATCGCTCAATTTTGTACACCCGCTACTTAGCCACTTTGGTCGCCCTGGTTAAGGCGTTCAGTATGGGCCTTTTCTCGCAAAAAGGGGCCTAGAAGTTTACGGTTCAATTTCTCACTAATAAATTGTTTCTAAATTATATGATATGCACTCACTTTTCTAATAACTCCCGTTACACCTATTTAAATTTTTTGTACAAATTTGATAACGTCAAAGCTCTGCATTATATAAAGAAAACTTCGCGGGCTTGCGCACAATAACTCACCAAAGTTTCATCGCAATCGGATGAATATTATTGTAGATAATTTCATTACGCTAGAGCTCATTATTATATTTTAAAACCATTTCGAGCATGCACACATCATATCCCCAAAGTTTCATCGCAATCGGATGAATAGTATTGGAAATAAGTTCATAATGCCAGAGCTTATTCTTATATATAGAAACCATCCATAGCATGCCAACATCGAATTCCCAAAGTTTCATCTCAATCGGATGAAAAGTAAAGTAAATAATTTCATTACGCCAGAGCTTACTTTTATGCATAAAAACCATCCCAGGCATGCACACATCAAATCTCCAAAGTTTCATCTCAATCGGGTGAATAGTGTATGAAATAATTTGATAACGCCAGAGCTCACTATTACGCATAGAAACCATCCCGGACATGCACACATCAAATCCCCAAAGTTTCATCGCAATCGGATGTATAGTATAGGAAATAATTTCAAAAAGCCAGAGCTTACTATTATGCGTAGAAACCAACCCGGGCATGCACACATCAAATCCCAAAAGTTTTGTCGCAATCAGATGAATAGTATTGGAAAAAATTTCATAACGCCAGAGCTTACTCTTTTACATAGAAACCATCCCGAGCATGCCAACATCGAATTCCCAAAGTTTCATCTCAATCGGATGGAAAGTATAGGAAATAATTTCATAACGCCAGATCTTACCATTATGCGTAAATAATTTCATAATTCCAGAGCTTACTATTATGCGTAGAAACCAACCCGGGCATGCACACATCAAAGCTCAAAAGTTTTGTCGCAATCAAATGAATAGTATTGGAAAAAATTTCATAACGCCAGAGCTTACTCTTTTACATAGAAACCATCCCGAGCATGCCAACATCGAATTCCCAAAGTTTCATCTCGATCGGGTGAATGAAAATATAAAATAATTTCATAAAGCCAGAGCTTACTATTATGCGTAGAAACCAACCCGGGCATGCACACATCAAATCCCAAAAGTTTTGTCGCCATCAGATGAATAGTATTGGAAAAAAACCTACCTAACCCTCAAACAAAAAATATTTGTTCATTTACCTACGTAATTTCTAAAAAAAAAAAACATTGCAATTTTATTACTTATCAAAAAAACCATCTTATCAAACTCAATTTTACTGCAGCAAAAAAATTACACAAAGAAATTCTTTAACAATATACAATCCGGGTACCCGTGCACACGTATAATTATTTTTATTTTAAAATTTAATAATGTCCAAAGTAAACGAACGAATCCTGTCCGATCTATTTTTCGATTTATATGCATATAAAAAATCTGTAGCACTGCATCGAACCCACCTAATTTATAAAAAGTACCTTCATACATACCTACCTACCCAGAGTACCTGTTCAGTACTTAGTTCCTACCTACCTGCATATCTACCTACCCCCGTGTACACCTACATTTCTTTGGAAATATCCATCTTTGGTTACTTATTTTTATTTTATATCATAATTTTTTTGTGATTTAAAGGAAAGAAGTTCTTACTTACAGTAAATATCGATATTTGAATTCAATGGAATACCATGTCTAGTGTATTCCACCTCCACCTAATACCACCTCCCTGATTGGTCAGTCAAAATGAACGACAGGGTCCGGCAAAATTTCCTCACTCATTATTACAAAAACCAATCGATTAAAAAAATGACTTTTTTTTAAAATCGACTCTTTAATATTTTTTTATGGAAATGACATCTTTCAAGTGTCCACCTTTTGATGTCACGGACGCCATAACTCTTTTCGTAATCAATAATTATTAATAACGATAAATGTATAGAAAATTAGAAAAAAAACTTTGCATCTTATTTAGATAAATTTTAATGCGCCGCAAAAACGTTGGTCGCAAACGCACGACAATATTTTCTAAACAAAAAAAAATTAAGGAAAAAATCATGAGTTTTAATAAAAAAATTAATCAGTATATTTCGAGCGGATTTTTTTTTACCACCCTGTTTCTGAATTTGAATTAAAAGACCGACAAAATGCAATCGGCATTTTTCCAGAAGAAACGCATTTAGTACCTACCATCTTTGGTGATTTCTCTTAATTTCAAACCATTTATTTGTAATTCGATGGAGCAAAGTAGGTACCTACCCAGTGATTATTATTATACCAATCCACCTGACCAGTAATATTTTTAAATCTTGTAAAATTTGTTAGCGGATTTTTCATGGATTTTTTTGTAAAATATCAAATTTTTAGCTCGATATTGTGGAATATTTTCAATGGAATGCCACTAAAAAAACGGTTGAATAAGTTTTCGAAACCTTTTGCCATTGAATATATCAAAAAACATTTACGCCAGAGGCCGTCATTTTGACGCAATTTCGTTTGCAAATGAAGGATTCTCAAATACGCCAAAGCTCAATTTTTTTAAAGGCTAAAGTCTAATTTTTTTGTTCAGGCCCTAGCACGCTTGCTCTATAACGATCGGTAGGATAACTATCGGTAACTTCTCATCGTTCCCTAGGACAACTGCACATCGCTAACGAACAAACAACAGTTGATGTCGAATATGTTAAGGACACTTAGTCATTGTGAACTGTCACTTATTCGTTGGCGATCTGAAGTCATGCTAGGGAACGATGAGAAGTTACCGATAGTTATCCTATCGATCGTTATAGAGCGAGCGTGCTAGGGCCTCTGACCTACCGCAAAAGCCGTGAGGATCTTACGCTAAAAAAATTCGCTGGGTGGGTAGGCCAACGCCTCTGCAATAGGTCATTTCAAGTGGTTCGCTATGTTTGTTGATTTAGAAGTGGTGCCTGGGTTCATGAGGTTTGTCCTGGTCTTGGCGGTGGATTCGTCTGCCCACCAATTTCGTGGCAGACCAGATCGGAAGAGACTGGTTTAGGGAGACTTTTTGGCTTCTTCAGCAAAGCTCTCTCGGAACATCACCTTGCACCGCAGTGGGAGGGATAAAATCATTCGTCTGTCACTCCACACACTGATCCCCAGATTCCTACCCACCCCTCATAACTTTTTCCTTACCAGAACATCATCTCCTTACTTTCCTAAAAAGAACCCTTCACACAGCATCCCCAAAGATGACATAGGCCCTGAGAGGAATTATTTTGGTCCGTCACTCCACACACTGATCCCCAGATTCCTACCCACCCCTCATAACTTTTTCCTTACCAGAACATCATCTCCTTACTTTCCTAAAAAGAACCCTTCACACAGCATCCCCAAAGATAACATAGGCCCTGAGAGGAATTATTTTCTTCAAGGCCTCCTGTGTAGAGGTATTATAAAAATTAAATAAACTTCTCTTTTCCCGGTAGATTTTCCTAATTTTGTTTTAAATTAGTCGAGTAAGATCCATAGTTTGTGTATAAAAAATGCATAAACATTCACACGAAAAAGCCCGCCCTTAGGATTGTGTGTATTGGTGCATATAACGATGCAAAACGTCACTGAGATACATCTTTTTGCCAACCTGAATATATTTAGATATTCTTAAATCGACTCAGATTAACCGGTTATAAAGGGTTTGGTCATCCAATAAATGATTCACGGGGTGGCAGTACCAATGCACACCACCCACGCCGAATGATATTAGAATAACACTATTGTGCACTATTTAAAAAAGTACCTACGCCATTTGGCAAAAAAAAAAAAGGATTATCCTGAGTTATTTAAACAGTTTTATTCATCATGTTAAATTCTTAATATTTGAAAAATAACGTTCCCACCCAATTAGGTACCTACCCACTGGTAAATTATTTTCTATGATCTCAGCAGCCTGAACCGTTCGAATTTTATTTGTCTGTACAAAAGTACCTACACAGCAATTAAAATAAACGTTGTGTAGCTGGCCGGTAACATTTAACCTGTTTTCAATTTTCCTTTCCTTCATAAACGTCAGAATTTTTTCAACTTTTGAAGATGTATCCTGAAATAATTTACATGAAATGTGGTAAATGTAATGTATTATTGGAGTTCGGAAATCTATGGTTTTCAAAATTATAGAAAAACATCTTATCCACATATGCTATTTTTGACGTAATATTGATATACATGAGACTCGTCGAAATATCAAATTTACATGCGAGACGCCATAGAATAATTTTCAAAAATGCCCCAACATTTCAGTACTTTGAAGGTCTGACGATAAATTTTTCCTTAATAAAGCATTTTTTTTACTGGCTACGAACATTTTAACAGTTTTTAACTCGGAATTTTTTTCGTAAACGTCAGAAATTACCGACGTTTGAAAACGAATCCTGACAAAATTTCCATGAAAAGTCACAAATATAATATATTATTAATGTTCCGAAACCTGTCGTAGTCGCAATAATATAAAAACATCTAAGCCGGGAATCTTTTTTAAGTCGCAATTTTGATTTACCTCGAGGCTCGTCGAAATGTTAAATTTTGAGGTGAGACGCCTTATATTTAAAAAAATATACACTTTACGATTTCAGTACTGAGGCTCTTTCAGAAATTTTTCGTGAAGGTCTGACGATAAATTATTCCTTTTTTGAGGGGCGAACCTGGCGGCTGGCAATATAACTTTGAATTTCTTCGTCGAATAATGAGCGCTTCTAGTTTTCGCCGCTAGGTTTTAATACATCAGTTTTTTTAGCAGTTTTTTTTTTTGCATCCGTTTTTTTATATGAAAATTTGCAATTGGTAAAACTTCTGGCTGAATTTTTCCCATACAAATCAGGTCTGAAAAAATCGTATGTGATTTCATCCACGGTCCCTGTCTCGCGATAATCAGCTTTCGGGTCGGTTAAACTTAAGGGGGAGAGTGGTCGTTTTTCGCCTGCAGGGCTTGTCTTAAAATATGGTCGTTTAGAGCATTAATATATATACTAGCTTTTGCCCGTTGCAACGCAACTAATTGGTTAAAGCACTACGCGATTTGACGTTTGAAGGTGGATGAAATAAAAAGTGTGTGCGTACATTTTTTTTCATATTAAATATTTGGAGAAAAAAAAACTATGTATGAATGTGGATGAAGCAAGGCTTGTGAGCCTTCACAGGGTTTGTGCAAATTGAATATTTTTAAAATATGAAGTATTTTTAAAATTAAAGAATTTTGAAATTTGAATATTTAGAAATTTTGGGTTTTTTAAAATCTACATGGTAACCATAAATTTAACTAAAATAAAATCCCCTTCCTCGCTTTGTCAGAATCGATATGTCACATGACTAACCTAAGAAAAGTCTTAAAAAACAACATGGCGACCGAAATTTTGACTAATATGAAATCCCCATCCTCGGTTTGTCAGAATCGATATGTCACATGACTAACCTAAGTAAAGTCTTCAAATACAAAATGGCGCCCGTGATTTTAACTAATATGAAATCCTTATTCTCGCTTTGTCTGAATCGATATGACAAACCTAAGTTTCATCGCAATCGGATGGATAGTAGATGAAATAATTTCATAACGCCAGAGCTTACTTAATGTTATGCGTAGAAACCACCCCGGGCATGCACACATGAAATCCCCAAAGTTTCATCGCAATCGGATGAATAGTTTAGTATGAAATCCCCATCCTCTCTTTGTCAGAATCGATATGTCACATGACTAACCTAAGTAAAGTCTTAAAAACAAAATGGCGACCTTAATTTTAATTAATATGAAATCCCCATCCTCGCTTTGTCTGAATAGATATGTCACATGACTTACCTAAGAAAAGTCTTAAAAAACAAAATGGCGACCGTAATTTTGACTAATATGAAATCCCCATCCTCGCTTTGTCAGAATCGATATGACAAACCTAAGTTTCATCGCAATCGGATGGATAGTAGATGAAATAATTTCATAACGCCAGAGCTTACTTACTGTTATGCGTAGAAACCACCCCGGGCATGCACACATGAAATCCCCAATGTTTTATTGCAATCGGATGAATAGTATAGTATGAAATTCCCATCCTCTCTTTGTCAGAATCGATATGTCACATGACTAACCTAAGTAAAGTCTTAAAAAACAAAATGGCGACCGTAATTTTAACTAATATGAAATCCCCATCCTCGCTTTGTCTGAATCGATATGTCACATGACTTACCTAAGAAAAGTCTTAAAAAACAAAATGGCGACGGTAATTTTGACTAATATGATATCCCCATCCTCGCTTTGTCAGAATCGAAATGTCACATGATTAACCTAAGTAAAGTCTTAAAAAACAAAATGGCGACCGTAATTTTAACTAATATGAAATCCCCATCCTCGCTTTGTCAGAATCGATATGTCACATGATTAACCTAAGTAAAGTCTTAAAAAACAAAATGGCGATTGTAATTTTAACTAATATGAAATGCCCATCCTAGCTTTGTCTGAATCGATATGTCACATGACTTACCTAAGAAAAGTCTTAAAAAACAAAATGGCGACCGTAATTTTGACTAATATGATGTCCCCATCGTCGCTTTGTCAGAATCGATATGTCACATGATTAACCTAAGTAAAGTCTTAAAAAACAAAATGGCGACCGTAATTTTAACTAATATGAAATCCCCATCCTCGCTTTTTCAGAATCGATATGTCACATGATTAACCTAAGTAAAGTCTTAAAAAACAAAATGGCGATTGTAATTTTAACTAATATGAAATCCCCAACCTAGCTTTGTCTGAATCGATATGTCACATGACTTACCTAAGAAAAGTCTTAAAAAACAAAATGGCGACCGTAATTTTGACTAATATGATATCCCCATCCTCGCTTTGTCAGAATCGATATGTCACATGATTAACCTAAGTAAAGTCTTAAAAAACAAAATGGCGACCGTAATTTTGACTAATATAAAATCCCCACCCTCGCTTTATCAGAATCGATATATCACATGACAGACCTAAGTTTCATCGCAATCGGATGGATAGTAGATGAAATAATTTCATAATGCCAGATCTTACTATTATGCGTAGAAACCACCCCGGGCATGCACACATCAAATTCCCAAAGTTTCATCGCAATCGGATGAATAGTATAGGAAATAATTTCAGTACGCCAGAGCTTATTATTATATAGAAAAGCCATGCATAAAATCCCCAAAGTTTTATCTCAATCGGATGAATAGTATTGGAAATAATTTCATTACGCCAGAGCTTTCTATTAGGTATATATAGAACCCATCCTGAGTATGCACACATCAAATTCCCAATGTTTTATCTCAATCGGATGAATAGTATATCAAATAATTCCATAACACCAGTTCTCACTATCATATTTAGAAACCATGCCGAGCATCGATGACGGGCATCAGAAACGGCGCTCTACAATGTTTTATTACTGAGCAAAAAATATTAAATCAAACTATATTTCGTTGCAATAAAAAAATAAGCGAAAAAATCTTTCAAAAACCTGTTAATAAAAATAAATGTCTATAGAAAAACCAACAATTATCTACCATCTTTGGTAATTTAAAGAAAAGAATCATTTCATTAATTTGTAATACGATGGATAAAAGTACCTACCATCTTTGGTGCCTTTTTTATTTCAAATCATTAATTTGAAATACGGTGGAAAAAGTTTTATCTTCAGTTCATACATACAGTACCTACCCAGTTATAATGTTCTACATATTTTTTATAAGGGCAAGACTGAACCATAAAAATTAGCATAACCTCCTTCAATAAAAGCCTGAAAATCGAATTCCGCCATCTTTTTAAAAACATTTTCATACAAAACCTACACGGATAATGTTGCGGGGGTTTTGATACAGGCTAGGTCACTATACTCGCTGTGATCAGTCGTGAAGTTAGTCGCAAGCAATAAAGTACCTACCCGGTGGCTAGTGTTTTCGCACTTCTACTGGCCGCAAAAAATTTTCATTCATGACGAAACGTTTTTTACACAATTTTTTCGCTAGATGTCAAAAGTTTGGCAAAGTTTAGCGGCAAATTTATAATGAAGAGGGTTAGATGTTTTGCCTGAATAAGATGGCCAGTCCTCTCGTCTACGATCCTATTCAAAAACATTGCCACCAGAATGATTTTTTACGACCCAATCTCGAATGCCGTGGAACCCTCTCATATGTAAAATTTTCAAGCGAGTCGCCTAAGCAAATTTAAAAAACACACCTCATGATACTGTTTTGTACTCAAATTTGTCGTGAAGGTCTGACGATAAATTTTTCCTTTTTTGATGGGCGAACCTGGCGGCTGGCAATACAACTTTGAATTTCTTCTTCGAATAATGAGCGCTTCTAGTTTTCGCCGCTAGGTTTTAATACATCAGTTTCATTAGTAGTTTTTTTTTTTTGCATCAGTTTTTTTATATGAAAATTTGCAATTGGTAAAATTCTGGCTGAATTTTTCCCATACAAATCAGGTCTGAAAAAATCGTATGTATTTTCATCCACGGTCGCTGTCTGGCGAAAATCAGCTTCGAGGTCGGTTAAAATTGAGGGGCAGAATGGTCGTTTTTCGCGAGACTGCAAAACACTTAATCGGTCATCCACGGTCGCTGTCTCGCGAAAATCAGCTCTGAGGTCGGTTAAACTCGAGGGGCAGAGTGGTCGTTTTTCGCGAGACTGCGATTGTCTTAAAATCTGGTGGTCAAGAGCATTAATATTAATACTAGCTTTTGCCCGTTGCAACGCAACTAATTGGTTAAAGCACTACGCGATTTGACGTTTGAAGGTGGATGAAATAAAAAGTGTGTGCGTACATTTTTTTTCATATTAAATATTTGGAGAAAAAAAAACTATGTATGAATGTGGATGAAGCAAGGCTTGTGAGCCTTCACAGGGTTTGTGAAAATTGAATATTTTTAAAATATGAAGTATTTTTAAAATTAAAGAATTTTGAAATTTGAATATTTAGAAATTTTGGGTTTTTTAAAATCTACATGGTAACCATAAATTTAACTAAAATAAAATCCCCTTCCTCGCTTTGTCAGAATCGATATGTCACATGACTAACTTAAGAAAAGTCTTAAAAAACAACATGGCGACCGAAATTTTGACTAATATGAAATCCCCATCCTCGGTTTGTCAGAATCGATATGTCACATGACTAACCTAAGTAAAGTCTTCAAATACAAAATGGCGCCCGTGATTTTAACTAATATGAAATCCCCATTCTCGCTTTGTCTGAATCGATATGACAAACCTAAGTTTCATCGCAATCGGATGGATAGTAGATGAAATAATTTCATAACGCCAGAGCTTACTTACTGTTATGCGTAGAAACCACCCCGGGCATGCACACATGAAATCCCCAAAGTTTCATCGCAATCGGATGAATAGTTTAGTATGAAATCCCCATCCTCTCTTTGTCAGAATCGGTATGTCACATGACTAACCTAAGTAAAGTCTTAAAAAACAAAATGGCGACCGTAATTTTAACTAATATGAAATCCCCATCCTCGCTTTGTCTGAATCGATATGTCACATGACTTACCTAAGAAAAGTCTTAAAAAACAAAATGGCGACCGTAATTTTGACTAATATGATATCCCCATCCTCGCTTTGTCAGAATCGATATGTCACATGATTAACCTAAGTAAAGTCTTAAAAAACAAAATGGCGACCGTAATTTTAACTAATATGAAATCCCCATCCTCGCTTTGTCAGAATCGATATGTCACATGATTAACCTAAGTAAAGTCCTAAAAAACAAAATGGCGATTGTAATTTGAACTAATATGAAATCCCCATCCTCGCTTTGTCTGAATCGATATGTCACATGACTAACCTAAGTAAAGTCTTAAAAAACAAAATGGCGACCGTAATTTTAACTAATATGAAATCCCCATCCTCGCTTTGTCTGAATCGATATGTCACATGACTTACCTAAGAAAAGTCTTAAAAAACAAAATGGCGACCGTAATTTTGACTAATATGAAATCCCCATCCTCGCTTTGTCAGAATCGATATGACAAACCTAAGTTTCATCGCAATCGGATGGATAGTAGATGAAATAATTTCATAACGCCAGAGCTTACTTACTGTTATGCGTAGAAACCACCCCGGGCATGCACACATGAAATCCCCAAAGTTTTATCGCAATCGGATGAATAGTATAGTATGAAATCCCCATCCTCTCTTTGTCAGAATCGATATGTCACATGACTAACCTAAGTAAAGTCTTAAAAAACAAAATGGCGACCATAATTTTAACTAATATGAAATCCCCATCCTCGCTTTGTCTGAATCGATATGTCACATGACTTACCTAAGAAAAGTCTTAAAAAACAAAATGGCGACCGTAATTTTGACTAATATGATATCCCCATCCTCGCTTTGTCAGAATCGATATGTCACATGATTAACCTAAGTAAAGTCTTAAAAAACAAAATGGCGACCGTAATTTTAACTAATATGAAATCCCCATCCTCGCTTTGTCAGAATCGATATGTCACATGATTAACCTAAGTAAAGTCTTAAAAAACAAAATGGCGATTGTAATTTTAACTAATATGAAATCCCCATCCTCGCTTTGTCTGAATCGATATGTCACATGACTTACCTAAGAAAAGTCTTAAAAAACAAAATGGCGACCGTAATTTTGACTAATATGATATCCCCATCCTCGCTTTGTCAGAATCGATATGTCACATGATTAACCTAAGTAAAGTCTTAAAAAACAAAATGGCGACCGTAATTTTGACTAATATAAAATCCCCACCCTCGCTTTATCAGAATCGATATATCACATGACAGACCTAAGTTTCATCGCAATCGGATGGATAGTAGATGAAATAATTTCATAATGCCAGATCTTACTATTATGCGTAGAAACCACCCCGGGCATGCACACATCAAATTCCCAAAGTTTCATCGCAATCGGATGAATAGTATAGGAAATAATTTCAGTATGCCAGAGCTTATTATTATATAGAAAAGCCATGCATAAAATCCCCAAAGTTTTATCTCTATCGGATGAATAGTATTGGAAATAATTTAATTACGCCAGAGCTTTCTATTAGGTATATATAGAACCCATCCTGAGTATGCACACATCAAATTCCCAATGTTTTATCTCAATCGGATGAATAGTATATCAAATAATTTCATAACACCAGTTCTCACTATCATATTTAGAAACCATGCCGAGCATCGATGACGGGCATCAGAAACGGCGCTCTACAATTTTTTATTACTGAGCAAAAAATATTAAATCAAACTATATTTCGTTGCAATAAAAAAATAAGCCAAAAAAATCTTTCAAAAACCTGTTAATAAAAATAAATGTCTATAGAAAAACCAACAATTATCTACCATCTTTGGTAATTTAAAGAAAAAAATCATTTCATTAATTTGTAATACGATGGATAAAAGTACCTACCATCTTTGGTGCCTTTTTTATTTCAAATCATTAATTTGAAATACGGTGGAAAAAGTTTTATCTTCAGTTCATACATACAGTACCTACCCAGTTATAATGTTCTACATATTTTTTATAAGGGCAAGACTGAACCATAAAAATTAGCATAACCTCCTTCAATAAAAGCCTGAAAATCGAATTCCGCCATCTTTTTAAAAACATTTTCATACAAAACCTACACGGATAATGTTGCGGAGGTTTTGATACAGGCTAGGTCACTATACTCGCTGTGATCAGTCGTGAAGTTAGTCGCAAGCAATAAAGTACCTACCCGGTGGCTAGTGTTTTCGCACTTCTACTGGCCGCAGAAAATTTTCATTCACGACGAAACGTTTTTTACACAATTTTTTCGCTAGATGTCAAAAGTTTGGCAAAGTTTAGCGGCAAATTTATAACGAAGAGGGTTAGATGTTTTGCCTGAATAAGATGGCTAATCCTCTCGTCTACGATCCTATTCAAAAACATTGCCACCAGAATGATTTTTTACGACCCAATCTCGAATGCCGTAGAACCCTCTCATATGTAAAATTTTCAAGCGAGTCGCCTAAGAAAATTTAAAAAACACACCTCAAGATACTGTTTTGTACTCAAATTTGTCGTGAAGGTCTGACGATAAATTTTTCCTTTTTTGATGGGCGAACCTGGCGGCTGGCAATATAACTTTGAATATCTTCTTCGAATAATGAGCGCTTCTAGTTTTCGCCGCTAGGTTTTAATACATCAGTTTCATTAGTAGTTTTTTTTTTTTTGCATCAGTTTTTTTATATGAAAATTTGCAATTGGTAAAATTCTGGCTGAATTTTTCCCATACAAATCAGGTCTGAAAAAATCGTATGTATTTTCATCCACGGTCGCTGTCTCGCGAAAATCAGCTTTGAGGTCGGTTAAAATTGAGGGGCAGAATGGTCGTTTTTCGCAAGACTGCAAAACACTTAATCGGTCATCCACGGTCGCTGTCTCGCGAAAATCAGCTTTGAGGTCGGTTAAACTCGAGGGGCAGAGTGGTCGTTTTTCGCGAGACTGCGATTGTCTTAAAATCTGGTGGTCAAGAGCATTAATATTAATACTAGCTTTTGCCCGTTGCAAGGCAACTAATTGGTTAAAGCACTAAGCGATTTGACGTTTGAATGTGGATGAAGCAAGAAGTGTGTTTGTCTACATTTTTTAAAAATTAAATATTTGAAAAAAAAAATCGATGTTTGAATGTGGATGAAGCAAGGATTGTGAGAACTACTCAAAGGGTCCTGTGAGTTAATCGCTCAATTTTGTACACCCGCTACTTAGCCACTTTGGTCGCCCTGGTTAAGGCGTTCAGTATGGGCCTTTTCTCGCAAAAAGGGGCCTAGAAGTTTACGGCTCAATTTTTTCACTAATAAATTGTTTCTAAATTATATGATATGCACTCACTTTTCTTATAACTCCCGTTACACCCATTTAAATTTTTTGTATGAATTTGATAACGCCAAATCTCTGCATTATATAAAGAAAACTTCGCGGGCTTGCGCACAATAACTCACCAAAGTTTCATCGCAATCGGATGAATATTATTGTAGATAATTTCATTACGCTAGAGCTCATTATTATATTTTAAAACCATTTCGAGCATGCACACATCATATCCCCAAAGTTTCATCGCAATCGGATGAATAGTATTGGAAATAATTTCATAATGCCAGAGCTTATTCTTATATATAGAAACCATCCCTAGCATGCCAACATCGAATTCCCAAAGTTTCATCTCAATCGGATGAAAAGTAAAGGAAATAATTTCATTACGCCAGAGCTTACTTTTATGCATAAAAACCATCCCAGGCATGCACACATCAAATCTCCAAAGTTTCATCTCAATCGGGTGAATAGTATATGAAATAATTTGATAACGCCAGAGCTTATTATTACGCATAGAAACCATCCCGGACATGCACACATCAAATCCCCAAAGTTTCATCGCAATCAGATGAATAGTATAGGAAATAATTTCATAGAGCCAGAGCTTACTATTATGCGTAGAAACCAACCCGGGCATGCACACATCAAATACCAAAAGTTTTGTCGCAATCAGATGAAAAGTATTGGAAAAAAAATCATAACGCCAGAGCTTACTCTTTTATGTTCAAACCATCCCGAGTATCCAACATCAAATTCCCAAAGTGTCATCTCAATCGGATGGAAAGTATAGGAAATAATTTCATAACGCCAGATCTTACCATTATGCGTAAATAATTTCATAATTCCAGAGCTTACTATTATGCGTAGAAACCAACCCGGGCATGCACACATCAAAGCTCAAAAGTTTTGTCGCAATCAAATGAATAGTATTGGAAAAAATTTCATAACGCCAGAGCTTACTCTTTTACATAGAAACCATCCCGAGCATGTCAACATCGAATTCCCAAAGTTTCATCTCAATCGGATGAAAATTAAAGGAAATATTTTCATAACGCCAGAGCTTACTTTTATGCATAAAAACCATCCCAGGCATGCACACATCAAATTTCCAAAGTTTCATCTCGATCGGGTGAATAGTATATAAAATAATTTCATAAAGCCAGAGATTACTATTATGCGTAGAAACCAACCCGGGCATGCACACATCAAATCCCAAAAGTTTTGTCGCCATCAGATGAATAGTATTGGAAAAAAAACCTACCTAACCCTCAAACAAAAAATATTTGTTCAACAAAAAACCATCTTATCAAACTCAATTTTACTGCAGCAAAAAAATTACACAAAGAAATTCTTTAACAATATCCGGCTACCCGTGCACACGTATAATTATTTTTATTTTAAAATTGAATAATGTCCAAAGTAAACGAACGAATCCTGACCGATCTATTTTTCGATTTATATGCATATAAAAAATCTGTAGCACTGCATCGAACCCACCTAATTTATAAAAAGTACCTTCATACATACCTACCTACCCAGAGTACCTGTTCAGTACTTAGTTCCTACCTACCTGCATATCTACCTACCCCCGTGTACACCTACATTTTTTTGGAAATATCCATCTTTGGTTACTTTTTTTTATTTTATATCATATTTTTTTTGTGATTTAAAGGAAAGAAGTTCTTACTTAGAGTAAATATCGATATTTGAATTCAATGCAATCCGCATGCCTACTGAACTCCCTGATTGGACAGTCGAAATGAACGACAGGGTCCGGCAAAATTTCCTCACTCATTATTACAAAAACCAATCGATTAAAAAAAATTTTTTTTTTTTAAATCGACTCTTTAATATTTTTTTATGGAAATGACATCTTTCAAGTATCCACCTTTTGATGTCACGGACGCCATAACTCTTTTCGTAATCAATAATTATTAATAACGATAAATGTATAGAAAATTAGAAAAAAAACTTTGCATCTTATTTAGATAAATTTTAATGCGCCGCAAAAACGTTGGTCGCAAACGCAAGACAATATTTTCTAAACAAAAAAAATTAAGGAAAAAATCATGAGTTTTAATAAAAAAATTAATCAGTATATTTCGAGCGGAATTTTTTTACCACCCTGTTTCTGAATTTGAATTAAAAGACCGACAAACTACAATCGGCATTTTTCCAGAAGAAACGCAGTTAGTACTAACCATCTTTGGTGATTTCTCTTAATTTCAAACCATTTATTTGTAATTCGATGGAGCAAAGTAGGTACCTACCCAGTGATTATTATTATACCAATCCACCTGACCAGTAATATTTTTAAATCTTGTATAATTTGTTAGCGGATTTTTCATGGATTTTTTTGTAAAATGTCAAATTTTTAGCTCGATATTGTGGAATATTTTCAATGGAATGCCACTAAAAAAAGGGTTGAATAAGTTTTCGAAACCTTTTGCCATTGAATATATCAAAAAACATTTACGCCAGAGGCCGTCATTTTGACGCAATTTCGTTTGCAAATGAAGGATTCTCAAATACGCCAAAGCTCAATTTTTTTAAAGGCTAAAGTCTAATTTTTTGTTCAGGCCCTAGCACGCTTGCTCTATAACGATCGGTAGGATAACTATCGGTAACTTCTCATCGTTCCCTAGGACAACTGCACATCGCTAACGAACAAACAACAGTTGATGTCGAATATGTTAAGGACACTTAGTCATTGTGAACTGTCACTTATTCGTTGGCGATCTGTAGTCATGCTAGGGAACGATGAGAAGTTACCGATAGTTATCCTATCGATCGTTATAGAGCGAGCGTGCTAGGGCCTCTGACCTACCGCAAAAGCCGTGAGGATCTTACGCTAAAAAAATTCGCTGGGTGGGTAGGCCAACGCCTCTGCAATAGGTCATTTCAAGTGGTTCGCTATGTTTGTTGATTTAGAAGTGGTGCCTGGGTTCATGAGGTTTGTTCTGGTCTTGGCGGTGGATTCGTCTGCCCACCAATTTCGTGGCAGACCAGATCGGAAGAGACTGGTTTAGGGAGACTTTTTGGGTTCTTCAGCAAAGCTCTCTCGGAACATCACCTTGCACCGCAGTGGGAGGGATAAAATCATTCGTCCGTCACTCCACACACTGATCCCCAGATTCCTACCCACCCCTCATAACTTTTTCCTTACCAGAACATCATATCCTTACCTTCCTAAAAAGAACCCTTCACACAGCATCCCCAAAGATGACATAGGCCCTGAGAGGAATTATTTTCTTCAAGGCCTCCTGTGTAGAGCTATTATAAAAATTAAATAAACTTCTCTTTTCCCGGTAGATTTTCCTAATTTTGTTTTAAATTAGTCGAGTAAGATCCATAGTTTATGCATAAACATTCACACGAAAAAGCCCGCCCTTAGGATTGTGTGTATTGGTGCATATAACAATGCAAAACGTCACTGAGATACATCTTTTTGCCAACCTGAATATATTTAGATATTCTTAAATCGACTCAGATTAACCGGTTATAAAGGGTTTGGTCATCCAACAAATGATTCACGGGGTGGCAGTACCAATGCACACCACCCACGCCGAATGATATTATAATAACACTATTGTGCACTATTTAAAGAAGTACCTACACCATTAGGCAAAAAAAATGGATTATCCTGAGTTATTTAAACAGTTTTATTCATCATGTTAAATTCTCAATATTTGAAAAATAACGTTCCCACCCAAGTAGGTACCTACCCACTGGTAAATTATTTTCTATGATCTCGGCAGCCTGAACCGTTCGAATTTTATTTGTCTTTACAAAAGTACCAACCCAGCAATTAAAATCAACGTTATGTAGCTGGCCGGTAACGTTTAACCTGTTTTTATTTTGCATTTCTTCATAAACGTCAGAATTTTTTCAACTTTTGAAGATGTATCCTGAAATAATTTACATGAAATGTGGTAAATGTAATGTATTATTGGAGTTCGGAAATCTATGGTTTTCAAAATTATAGAAAAACATCTTATCCACATATGCTATTTTTGACGTAATATTGATATACATGAGACTCGTCCAAATGTCAAATTAACATGCGAGACGCCATAGAATAATTTTCAAAAATGCCCCAACATTTCAGTACTTTGAAGGTCTGACGATAATTTTTTCCTTAATAAAGCATTTTTTTACTGGCTACGAACATTTTAACAGTTTTTAACTCGGAATTTTTTTCGTAAACGTCAGAAATTACCGACGTTTGAAAACGAATCCTGACAAAATTTCCATGAAAAGTCACAAATATAATATATTATTAATGTTCCGAAACCTGTCGTAGTCGAAATAATATAAAAACATCTAAGCCGGGAATCTTTTTTAAGTCGCAATTTTGATTTACCTCGAGGCTCGTCGGAATGTAAAGTTTTGAGGTGAGACGCCTTATATTTAAAAAAATATACACTTTACGATTTTAGTACTGAGGCTCTTTCACAAATTTTTCGTGAAGGTCTGACGATAAATTTTTCCTTTTTTGATGGGCGAACCTGGCGGCTGGAAATACAACTTTGAATTTCTTCGTCGAATAATGAGCGCTTCTAGTTTTCGCCGCTAGGTTTTCATACATCAGTTTTATTAGCAGTTTATTTTTTTTGCATCAGTTTTTTTATATGAAAATTTGCAATTGGTAAAATTCTGGCTGAATTTTTCCCATACAAATCAGGTCTGAAAAAATCGTATGTATTTTTATCCACGGTCGCTGTCTCGCGAAAATCAGCTTTGAGGTCGGTTAAACTTGAGGGGCAGAGTGGTCGTTTTTCGCAAGACTGCGATTGACTTAAAATCTGGTGGTTACGAGCATTAATATATATACTAGCTTTTGCCCGTTGCAAGGCAACTAATTGGTTAAAGCACTAAGCGATTTGACGTTTGAATGTGGATGAAGCAAGAAGTGTGTGTGTCTAAATTTTTTAAAAATTAAATATTTGAAAAAAAAATCGATGTTTGAATGTGGATGAAGCAAGGATTTTGAGAACTACTCAAAGGGTCTTGTGAGTTAATCGCTCAATTTTGTACACCCGCTACTTAGCCACTTTGGTCGCCCTGGTTAAGGCGTTCAGTATGGGCCTTTTCTCGCAAAAAGGGGCCTAGAAGTTTACGGTTCAATTTTTTCACTAATAAATTGTTTCTAAATTATATGATATGCACTCACTTTTCTAATAACTCCCGTTACACCTATTTAAATTTTTTGTACAAATTTGATAACGCCAAAGCTCTGCATTATATAAAGAAAACTTCGCGGGCTTGCGCACAATAACTCACCAAAGTTTCATCGCAATCGGATGAATATTATTGTAGATAATTTCATTACGCTAGAGCTCATTATTATATTTTAAAACCATTTCGAGCATGCACACATCATATCCCCAAAGTTTCATCGCAATCGGATGAATAGTATTGGAAATAAGTTCATAATGCCAGAGCTTATTCTTATATATAGAAACCATCCATAGCATGCCAACATCGAATTCCCAAAGTTTCATCTCAATCGGATGAAAAGTAAAGTAAATAATTTCATTACGCCAGAGCTTACTTTTATGCATAAAAACCATCCCAGGCATGCACACATCAAATCTCCAAAGTTTCATCTCAATCGGGTGAATAGTATATGAAATAATTTGATAACGCCAGAGCTTACTATTACGCATAGAAACCATCCCGGACATGCACACATCAAATCCCCAAAGTTTCATCGCAATCGGATGAATAGTATAGGAAATAATTTCAAAAAGCCAGAGCTTACTATTATGCGTAGAAACCAACCCGGGCATGCACACATCAAATCCCAAAAGTTTTGTCGCAATCAGATGAATAGTATTGGAAATAATTTCATAACGCCAGAGCTTACTCTTTTACATAGAAACCATCCCGAGCATGCCAACATCGAATTCCCAAAGTTTCATCTCAATCGGATGGAAAGTATAGGAAATAATTTCATAACGCCAGATCTTACCATTATGCGTAAATAATTTCATAATTCCAGAGCTTACTATTATGCGTAGAAACCAACCCGGGCATGCACACATCAAAGCTCAAAAGTTTTGTCGCAATCAAATGAATAGTATTGGAAAAAATTTCATAACGCCAGAGCTTACTCTTTTACATAGAAACCATCCCGAGCATGCCAACATCGAATTCCCAAAGTTTCATCTCGATCGGGTGAATGAAAATATAAAATAATTTCATAAAGCCAGAGCTTACTTATTATGCGTAGAAACCAACCCGGGCATGCACACATCAAATCCCAAAAGTTTTGTCGCCATCAGATGAATAGTATTGGAAAAAAACCTACCTAACCCTCAAACAAAAAATATTTGTTCATTTACCTACGTAATTTCTAAAAAAAAAAAACATTGCAATTTTATTACTTATCAAAAAAACCATCTTATCAAACTCAATTTTACTGCAGCAAAAAAATTACACAAAGAAATTCTTTAACAATATACAATCCGGGTACCCGTGCACACGTATAATTATTTTTATTTTAAAATTTAATAATGTCCAAAGTAAACGAACGAATCCTGTCCGATCTATTTTTCGATTTATATGCATATAAAAAATCTGTAGCACTGCATCGAACCCACCTAATTTATAAAAAGTACCTTCATACATACCTACCTACCCAGAGTACCTGTTCAGTACTTAGTTCCTACCTACCTGCATATCTACCTACCCCCGTGTACACCTACATTTCTTTGGAAATATCCATCTTTGGTTACTTATTTTTATTTTATATCATAATTTTTTTGTGATTTAAAGGAAAGAAGTTCTTACTTACAGTAAATATCGATATTTGAATTCAATGGAATACCATGTCTAGTGTATTCCACCTCCACCTAATACCACCTCCCTGATTGGTCAGTCAAAATGAACGACAGGGTCCGGCAAAATTTCCTCACTCATTATTACAAAAACCAATCGATTAAAAAAATTACTTTTTTTTAAAATCGACTCTTTAATATTTTTTTATGGAAATGACATCTTTCAAGTGTCCGCCTTTTGATGTCACGGACGCCATAACTCTTTTCGTAATCAATAATTATTAATAACGATAAATGGATAGAAAATTAGAAAAAAAACTTTGCATCTTATTTAGATAAATTTTAATGCGCCGCAAAAACGTTGGTCGCAAACGCACGACAATATTTTCTAAACAAAAAAAATTAAGGAAAAAATCATGAGTTTTAATAAAAAAATTAATCAGTATATTTCGAGCGGAATTTTTTTTACCACCCTGTTTCTGAATTTGAATTAAAAGACCGACAAAATGCAATCGGCATTTTTCCAGAAGAAACGCATTTAGTACCTACCATCTTTGGTGATTTCTCTTAATTTCAAACCATTTATTTGTAATTCGATGGAGCAAAGTAGGTACCTACCCAGTGATTATTATTATACCAATCCACCTGACCAGTAATATTTTTAAATCTTGTAAAATTTGTTAGCGGATTTTTCATGGATTTTTTTGTAAAATATCAAATTTTTAGCTCGATATTGTGGAATATTTTCAATGGAATGCCACTAAAAAAACGGTTGAATAAGTTTTCGAAACCTTTTGCCATTGAATATATCAAAAAACATTTACGCCAGAGGCCGTCATTTTGACGCAATTTCGTTTGCAAATGAAGGATTCTCAAATACGCCAAAGCTCTATTTTTTTCAAAGGCTAAAGTCTAATTTTTTTGTTCAGGCCCTAGCACGCTTGCTCTATAGCGATCGGTAGGATAACTATCGGTAACTTCTCATCGTTCCCTAGGACAACTGCACATCGCTAACGAACAAACAACAGTTGATGTCGAATATGTTAAGGACACTTAGTCATTGTGAACTGTCACTTATTCGTTGGCGATCTGAAGTCATGCTAGGGAACGATGAGAAGTTACCGATAGTTATCCTATCGATCGTTATAGAGCGAGCGTGCTAGGGCCTCTGACCTACCGCAAAAGCCGTGAGGATCTTACGCTAAAAAAATTCGCTGGGTGGGTAGGCCAACGCCTCTGCAATAGGTCATTTCAAGTGGTTCGCTATGTTTGTTGATTTAGAAGTGGTGCCTGGGTTCATGAGGTTTGTCCTGGTCTTGGCGGTGGATTCGTCTGCCCACCAATTTCGTGGCAGACCAGATCGGAAGAGACTGGTTTAGGGAGACTTTTTGGCTTCTTCAGCAAAGCTCTCTCGGAACATCACCTTGCACCGCAGTGGGAGGGATAAAATCATTCGTCCGTCACTCCACACACTGATCCCCAGATTCCTACCCACCCCTCATAACTTTTTCCTTACCAGAACATCATCTCCTTACCTTCCTAAAAAGAACCCTTCACACAGCATCCCCAAAGATGACATAGGCCCTGAGAGGAATTATTTTCTTCAAGGCCTCCTGTGTAGAGCTATTATAAAAATTAAATAAACTTCTCTTTTCCCGGTAGATTTTCCTAATTTTGTTTTAAATTAGTCGAGTAAGATCCATAGTTTATGCATAAACATTCACACGAAAAAGCCCGCCCTTAGGATTGTGTGTATTGGTGCATATAACGATGCAAAACGTCACTGAGATACATCTTTTTGCCAACCTGAATATATTTAGATATTCTTAAATCGACTCAGATTAACCGGTTATAAAGGGTTTGGTCATCCAACAAATGATTCACGGGGTGGCAGTACCAATGCACACCACCCACGCCGAATGATATTATAATAACACTATTGTGCACTATTTAAAGAAGTACCTACACCATTAGGCAAAAAAAATGGATTATCCTGAGTTATTTAAACAGTTTTATTCATCATGTTAAATTCTCAATATTTGAAAAATAACGTTCCCACCCAAGTAGGTACCTACCCACTGGTAAATTATTTTCTATGATCTCGGCAGCCTGAACCGTTCGAATTTTATTTGTCTTTACAAAAGTACCAACCCAGCAATTAAAATCAACGTTATGTAGCTGGCCGGTAACGTTTAACCTGTTTTTATTTTGCATTTCTTCATAAACGTCAGAATTTTTTCAACTTTTGAAGATGTATCCTGAAATAATTTACATGAAATGTGGTAAATGTAATGTATTATTGGAGTTCGGAAATCTATGGTTTTCAAAATTATAGAAAAACATCTTATCCACATATGCTATTTTTGACGTAATATTGATATACATGAGACTCGTCGAAATGTCAAATTAACATGCGAGACGCCATAGAATAATTTTCAAAAATGCCCCAACATTTCAGTACTTTGAAGGTCTGACGATAATTTTTTCCTTAATAAAGCATTTTTTTACTGGCTACGAACATTTTAACAGTTTTTAACTCGGAATTTTTTTCGTAAACGTCAGAAATTACCGACGTTTGAAAACGAATCCTGACAAAATTTCCATGAAAAGTCATAAATATAATATATTATTTATGTTCCAAAACCTGTCGTAGTCGAAATAATACAAAAACATCTAAGCCAGGTATCTTTTTTAAGTCGCAATTTTGATTTACCTCGAGGCTCGTCGAAATGTAAAATTTTGAGGTGAGACGCCATATATTTAAAAAATATACACTTTACGATTTTAGTACTGAGGCTCTTTCACAAATTTTTCGTGAAGGTCTGACGATAAATTTTTCCTTTTTTGATGGGCGAACCTGGCGGCTGGAAATACAACTTTGAATTTCTTCGTCGAATAATGAGCGCTTCTAGTTTTCGCCGCTAGGTTTTCATACATCAGTTTTATTAGCAGTTTATTTTTTTTGCATCAGTTTTTTTATATGAAAATTTGCAATTGGTAAAATTCTGGCTGAATTTTTCCCATACAAATCAGGTCTGAAAAAATCGTATGTATTTTCATCCACGGTCGCTGTCTCGCGAAAATCAGCTTTGAGGTCGGTTAAAATTGAGGGGCAGAATGGTCGTTTTTCGCGAGACTGCAAAACACTTAATCGGTCATCCACGGTCGCTGTCTCGCGAAAATCAGCTCTGAGGTCGGTTAAACTCGAGGGGCAGAGCGGTCGTTTTTCGCGAGACTGCGATTGTCTTAAAATCTGGTGGTCAAGAGCATTAATATTAATACTAGCTTTTGCCCGTTGCAACGCAACTAATTGGTTAAAGCACTAAGCGATTTGACGTTTGAACGTGGATGATGGAAGAAGTGTGTGTCTACATTTTTTTTAAATTAAATATTTAAAGAAAAAAAAGATGTTTGAAAGTGGATGAAGCAAGGATTGTGAGAACTACTCAAAGGGTCCTGTGAGTTAATCGCTCAATTTTGTAAACCTGCTGGCGACCTAACTTTTGAATAATATGAAATCCCCACCTTTTTTTTGCGAAAAACGATATGTCACATGACTAACCTTAAAAAAGTCTTAAAAAACAAAATGGCTACCAAAATGTTGACTAAAATGAAATCCCCACCTTTTTTTGCGAAAAACGATATGTCACATGACTAACCTTAAAAAATTCTTAAGAAACAATTCTTAAATACAAATAAGATTTTTGAATGTGGATGAAGCAAGAAATGCAAAAAACCTAAATTTGGTAGATGGGTATGGGTACCACCGCCTCGGGAACCAACACACCTGCAATAGGTCATTTCAAGTGGTTCGCTATGTTTGTTGATTTTTTGGTGGGCAGGGGTGCCCGGGTTCATAGGGTGAGCTTTTTCCCGGTCTTGGCAGTGGATGCGTCTGCCCACCAATTGCGTGGCAGACCAGATCGGGAGAGACTGGTTTAGGGATACTTTTTGGCTTCTCCAGCAGAGCTCTCTGTGAACATCACCTTGAACCGCAGTGGTAGGGATAAAACCATTCGTCCGTCACTCCACACACTGATCCTCAGATTCCTACCCACCCCTTAAACCCTTTTCCTTCCCAGAATATCATCTCCTTCCTTTCCTAAAAATAACACTTCACACAGCGTCCCCAAAGATGACGTAGGCCCTGAGGGGAATTATTTTCTTCAGGGCCTCCTGTGTGGAGGTATTATAAAAAAATTAAAAAAACTTCTCCATTCCCGGTAAATTTTCCGAATATTGTATTTAAATTCTCGAGTAAGTACCCCTATAGTTTGACTATAAAAAATGTATCAACATTCAAACGGAAAAACACGCTCTTAGGATTGGTGCATACAGGATGTTAAGGAACGTACTTGAGTTACTTTAACCAGTGATTCCTGACATAATTTGGAGTAAAAAATGTAAATAAAATTTTGATCTCCGGTGACATTTTTGATGTTTTTTTTTTTTTTTTCTACAAAAACAGAAAAAATAGTAGGTGTCGGGTAGTTGGGGGCGGGGTAAGTGGTGGGGCGGTAACTCGGCAGAGTGACCAATAAGGTCATGTGAAAGAATTTTTTTTTGTTTGATTTTAAACAAAAAATTTTTTGAAAAAAAAAAATATTTCATGAAAAAAGTCACCGGAGACCAAAATTTTATCTACATTTTTTACTCCAAATAATGTCAGGAATCACTGGTTAAAGTAACTCAAGTACGTTTCTTAACACCCTGTATATCGGTTGATGTAAAACGTAACTGAGAAAAACCTTTTTGCCAATCTGTATATATGACACTTCTAGAGATTCTCAAATCAATGATTATTGACTCAGGTTAACCCGTTGTACAGGATTTGGTCATCCAATAAAAGATTCCCGGGGCGGCGGTACTAATGCACACCAATCACGTTGAATGATATTATTAACTTGCAAAATACAAAAACTGCGCTATGTAAATTTAATGCTCTTTGGTCCTTTATATATATTATATAATCCTCGGGTAGCGAACCATTTGGGATATCCTTAAAAAAAAATTTAAAATATAATTTTTTAAATTTCAATTTTTTTTAAATTCGGAATTTCTTGAGAAATTTTGGCGCTATAAAAAATATAAACTATTTAAAATAAAAATTATTCCATCAAACACATTGGTATTTCATTAATCTTTTTGTATAAAAAACATAATATAAAACCTACCTAACCCCTACTCAAACAAAAAATATTTGATCATTTAACTACGTAATTTCTAAGGGAAAAAAAACGTTTTAATTTTATTATTTACCAAAAAAACATTCTTATCATACTCAATTTAAATGCAGAAAAAAATTACACAAAGAAATTCTTTCACAATATGCGGGTACCCGTGCACACGTATAATTATTTTTATTTTTAAATTTTAATAATGTCCAAAGTAAACGAACTATCTATTTTTCGATTTATATGCATACGAACAATCTGTAGTACTGCATTGAACCAAATTGAACCCACCTAATTTATAAAAAGTACCTTCCTACATACCTACCTACCCAGAGTACCTGTTCAGTACTTAGTTCCTACCTACCTGCATATCTACCTACCCCCGTTTTTACCAACATATTTTTGCAAATATCCATCTTTGGTAACTTTTTAAATTTTATATCATAAATTTTTTGTGATTAAAAGGAAAGAAGTTCTTACTTACAGTAAATATCGATATTTGAATTCAATGGAATAGACATATCTAGCTAACCTCCTGATTGGACAGTCGAAATGAACGACAGGGTCCGGCAAAATTTCCTCGCTCATTATTACAAAAACCAATCGATTAAAAAAAATACTTATTTTTTTTTCAATCGACTCTTTAATATTTTTTATGGAAATGACATATCTCAAGTGTCCACCTTTTGATTTCTCGTACTGGCGTACTCTTTTCGTAATATATAATTATTAATAACGATGAATGTATAGAAAATTTGAAAACAAACTTTGCTTCTTATTTACATAAATTTAAATGCGCCGCAAAAACGTTGGTCGCAAACGCCCGACAATATTTTCTGAACAAAAAAAAATTAAGAAAAAAATCATGAGTTTTAATAAAAAAATTAATCCGTATATTTCGAGCTGAATTTTTTTTACCGCCCTGTTTCTGCATTTGAATTATAAGACCGACAAACTGCAATCGGCATATTTTTCAGGAGAAACGCATTTAGTACCTTACCATCTTTGGTGACTTATTTTAATTTCAAACCATTTATTTGTAATTCGATGGAGCAAAGTAGGTACCTACCCAGTTATTTATTTAATACGAAATCACCTGGCCAGTAATATTTTAAAACTTGTGGAATTTGTTAGCGGATTTTTATTGGATTTTTTTGTTAAATGTCAATTTTTTATCAGGATATTGTGGAATATTTTCAATGGAATGCCACTAAAAACACGATTGAATAAGTTTTCGAAACCTTTCGCCATTGAATATATCAAAAAACATCTACGCCAGAGGCCGTCATTTCGAGGCAATTTCGTTTGCAAATGAAGGATTAGGGAGACTTTTTGGCTTCTCCAGCAGAGCTCTCTCGGAACATCACCTTGCACCGCAGTGGGAGGGATACAACCATTCGTCCGTCACTCCATACACTGATCCCCGGATTCCTACCCACCCCTCATACCCAATTCTTTCTCAGAATATCCTCTCCTTCCTTTCCTAAAAATAGCCCTCCACACAGCATTCCCAAAGACGACATAGGCCCCGAGGGGAATTAATTTCTTCCGGGCCTCCAGTATCGAGCTATTGTAAAAACTACTCCCGTTAGATTTTCCGAATATTGTACAAAAATACTCGAGTTAAGTACCCCGTTAAGTATGTCATACATTAAATAATTCCCGGGGCGGCGGTACCAATGCACACCACTCACAATGAATGATAATATAAACATAATATAAACAACAAAAAGAAATCCTCCACACAGCATTCCCAAAGATGACATAGGCCCTGAGAGGAATTATTAATACGATTCGGGGCCTCCTGTATGGAGCGATTGTAATAAAAAAAGTTCTCTACTCCCGGTAGATTTTCCGAACATTTTATAAAAATAGTCAAGAAAGTACTCCATTAATTAAGTCATCCATTAAATTATTCCTAGGGCGGCGGTACACCACTCACCTTGGATGATACTATAACCATGCAAAATACCAAAACGGCGCTTTACAAATTTTGACTACTTAGCAAAAAAACATTATATGAATCTAAATTTAATTGCAATAAAAATTTTTCAGAAAAAATCTTTCACAAACCTGTTAAAAAAAAAATATTTATTGAAAAACAAACTAACAATACGAATTTTGGCAAATATTTGCCACCATCTTTGATGATTTTTTTAATTAAGTTTCTGCACAGAAATGGCCCAAAATTATTTATTTGAAATTTTTAAATCCAAAATAATCACATCAAACCGAAAATACATTGTCCGGATAGGTACCTACTCGTTATCGCACAAAAATTACATCGAAAATATTTAAAGTTAGCGGGTAAGTACTTGTACCAGTACCAGTTTACATCACTATTTGAACACAACAAAATAGGCCATCTCTACTGAATTCCCTGATAGTACATGATCCAGAATAATTTCTTTCCTGATTTTCAATCCAAATAAATTGATTTAAAAATTGTGCATTTTCAGAAGAATTTTTTTGTTTTTGTTTTTCTTAAAATATTTTTCTGGAAATGACATCGGTCGAGTGTCCAGTTTTTGAATTCATCAACAAACATACTATTTTAGTAATAAATAATTATTCATAACGATAATTGTACTGAAAAATAAAAAAAATCTAAGAACCTTAATTGGAGAAATATTTCTATGACACACCAGCGTTAGTCGCGACCGAACGACTCTTTTTTCTTTAAAAAAAAAAAATAAGAAAAAAAATCGTTAATAATAATTAAAAAAATAATTCATATTTATCAGAAAGGAAATTTTTCACCGCAATGCATTCGACATACGATATTTGAAGCTATGATTAAAATGTAGTAACATTTTCAACACTCCAGTTTCTTTGGGAATAATTTGAATTTCGACCGATGTTGAAATGTTCCTTAGCAAATTAGAGTGGTACTAAATCTTGCCGCCAGTGGAGCAGGTAAATCATGTCAACCATTATTTTTTTAGCGGTTTCCGAATGCGCCTTTGAGGTGGTTTTTTTTTCAAATGTCAGATTGGAAATCAAAATAACAGACGTTTTTTCAAGAAATATTGTCAATATGACTGTCGATTTACATTCGTAAAACTCTTGTCGAAAAGGTTTTACTAAATTTTGAAAGCCCAGATCGATATTTTTAAAGCCATTTCGTATTTTCGAGCTGGGTGTCGACAAAATCAATAAATGACATTACACAACCGAGAAAAAACAAATGAACTCGAATTATTTGGCAAGTGAAACTTATTTTATACGTAATAAAGCATTTACTTTACTGGCTGCGAACATTTTAACAGTTTTGAACTCGAAATTTTTTCGTAAACGTCAGAAATTACCGACGTTTGAAAAGAAATCCTGACAAAATTTCCATGAAAAGTCATAAATATAATATATTATTTATGTTCCGAAACCTGTCGTAGTCGAAATAATACAAAAACATCTAAGCCGGGTATCTTTTTTAAGTCGCAATTTTGATTTACCTCGAGCCTCGTCGAAATGTTAAATTTTGAGGTGAGACGCCTTATATTTAAAAAAATATACACCTTACGATTTCAGTACTAAGGCTATTTCACAAATTTGTCGTGAAGGTCTGACGATAAATTTTTCCTTTTTTGAGGGGCGAACCTGGCGGCTGGCAATATAACTTTGAATTTCTTCGTCGAATAATGAGCGCTTCTAGTTTTCGCCGCTAGGTTTTAATACATCAGTTTTTTTTTTTTTGCATCCGTTTTTTTATATGAAAATTTGCAATTGGTAAAACTTCTGGCTGAATTTTTCCCATACAAATCAGGTCTGAAAAAATCGTATGTGATTTCATCCACGGTCCCTGTCTCGCGATAATCAGCTTTCGGGTCGGTTAAACTTAAGGGGGAGAGTGGTCGTTTTTCGCCTGCAGAGCTTGTCTTAAAATATGGTCGTTTAGAGCATTAATATATATATGATTTGAAAATTCTTTTTTTTTAAACTTGTTACACGAGACCTATTAATCTATATAGATACTACTGTTGAAATTGTGTATACAAACAGTGAGATTTTGGATTAACTCACATTTTCGAAAACTGACACGTGACAATTCATTCTTTTAAATTTTTTTCAAAAGAATGTATGCCCGAAAAAATATTAAAATCTGGTAACTAAAAAACACTTACGTACAAATATTGATCGGATAAAATGTATCTATTGGATATTTGTCTTTTTCGACTTCAATTTCGTCCATTAGACAAATTAAATTTTAAATGATTAATGTTAGGTTTAGAGCACCTAAACTAGTGTTTTATGCTGTTTTTCCACAACTTTCATCAAAAATTCTACAAAGAATTGTAAATTATACTCGTTTTTGTACTAGTGAAGAAGGGTTCTTGAAACAAGATATCATCGAAGAAGATTGGTTAACCGTATAAAAATGTAGTGAAAGCGCATGGATGCACAATGGCGGGCGATATCGCTGGTATCAGGACTGAAATTTATAGCACATGACGCTACACTGTTACCGCTTTTCTCTGGGTATTTTTTTGTCGTTCTCGCGTTTTGTTTTCGTTTGAAGCAACTTTTACGGCCTCGAAATAGATCATAAAGAAAGCTACATGATGAAACAATAGCGTTTTATGATAACTTTTATAAACATATGCTAGACTAGGAAGGGTAATATATGTTTCTTTTCTCATTCCATCAGGGTGTCTTCAAAACTCGGATGTACACGGAGAAAAATGTTATTCTAAAATACGATCATTTTATTCGTAAAAACGGGACTGAAGTTCTTACGAACAAATTAACAGCATTTCAATGTTTATTGACGGGAACATGTAAGAATAATTTGTTGGTATGGGTAATTTCGAACGTATACCAACAAATTATTCTTACATTTTCCCGCTAATAAACATTGAAACACTGTTAATTTGTTAGAACTTCAGTCCCGTTTTTAACCGTTTTTACGAATAAAATTAGAACTCGGCGATTTGTGTTATTTCACAATTAATTAATATAAATAATATATATATATATATATATATAATATATATTTGCGGCACGTTCCAGAGTGGAAGATACTCTCAGTATCGCCTCGGTGTAAGACCACCATTCAGAATTGAAACGTTGCTTGAAATGGCTTAAGCCGTGTTTGTTAACTAGATCTGAATAGCCAGGTACTTCCCCATCTTCCTCTTCCCCATATCCTTCCCTTTTCCGTTTACCTTCAGCCTCACAACATACCCCAATAGGGGATGCCGTAGTCTCACTGGCTCCAGACGGGAGCAGTTGGAACTCTTGTAAGGTGTTAACTATAAAAATAAAAATAAAAATAAACGAGTGTGCTTTAGACCACACGACTGATGTAAATCTTCATGCACTGGCTATGAGAGGAAGAGAGAAAGAAAATGTGCGCGCGCACTGCTCTCTCTTGCTCCTACAGTGTGATACAACCCGTTCGCCTCGCCCGACTACACTTTTCGTAACGCTCTCGATACGCTTTCGCCAGCTTACCCCCTAAATTAAGCGTGCGTAAAGAAGATTCACTTTTTAAAAAAAATTATTTTGTAATGTCATTACAATGTAATTAAATTGAAAAAATCAAAGCAACTCACAAACTCATAAAAGCCAGGATCGTCACCGCTTTTGCAGTATTTGGCGTCAAAAATATGCATCTCATCCTTTTATAGCACTATTTTGGTTCTAGAACTCTCTCCCACTCTAGTATATTGTCCCTTTCTTTCATAACATTATGTGTACTTCTGTGTTTGTAGACATTATTTTTGTAACAGTCCTGATGATGGTACGGAGGTAACGAAACCAGTAGACGTTAAATAAAAATAAAGTGACTTAGAATAAAGTATTATCTTTTCATTAATTTAAAATGTCAAGTCACAATGTGTTTGCTTCTTTTGAAAAAAGAAAAAATACAATTTTTTTTGTGTTTTCTTTTGCTTACTTTGATTGAAAGTGCGGCCTTGGTCCAAGGCTTTTCTCAGACGAATTCTCAGTATTTTATTCAAACTATTCCCTTCTGGCCCAACCACGAAATTCTACGCATTTACATAATACTCGTACGTTGGGAGCATAGAATAAAGAATTTGGGAATATGTATTTTACATTAAGAAGTATTAAATTTTCAGAGGAATGGACATAAATAATAAATGTAAGAAGTTACTGAAAATATACAACAGCCACGAATTTTAATTATGAATATTTGTAGAAGTTTGCTAAACAGAATAAAATATTCACGGTTTTCCAAGATTAACATGTTTGATCACTTTATATATGCATGAATTTCCTTATAATAGTGTTCTAGGAATTTCAAATACTTCAATGTTTTTGGACGATCAATTTGGTTGCTCTGTTATTATTAATTATGTTCTGAAATAAGGGAAAACAACAACAAGCACAGCTAAAACATTCTTGGAAGCAAATCACGTGTCGGCACCAAAAGGAGTATATATTTTTCCGGGAATTTTACATGGGAAATCACAATTGGGATAAGATCATCAAGTCCCAGGGTTGGATTTGGCTTCCTTCACAAATATTACTTTCAGAAATATACTCTTCAGAAATATCAGCTCCATGGAGTAGTCAGTTCATTTCTTCCTCTATCTGCTTCTCGGTTACACTTGGTAAGTATATATTTAATTGACCTTGAAAAATACTCATTTTTGTTCTTCGAAAATGACACCCACGTCACTGTGTTCTGTTACATTTAGCTACGTAAAAATATTTCACAAATTACTCTCCCAACATCTGTTCTACACAAAATGTTTTTTTGTTCAAATTTTTATTCTTGTTATTTTTTTGTCGAAATAAGGGCACTAATTATTTATGTCTGCGTCATCGTTTTAGAAAGTAATAGAGCAGCCTACTACCACAATATACTGCCATATATTTTTTTTTATATCAAAACCACCTCCACAAGTCCGACTTATCTACCATTGTTTAAGAAAACATGTTGTTAGAAGAAATCAAACAATGTGTTTGACTTTCGGAAAGGCCAGTCGGAAGGCCGAGTCACGATGGCTGGAGCCACTAGAGTTAGTATTGGGTAAACCAAATTTGTAAAAAAAAACCAAAACATTGGGTGGCGATTTGACCTCATCCACATACGTTCTCAACTGGGTCCATTTAGATGTTTGCCGTCTTCTTTGTTCCATTCGGATCGGGGACTTCTAAATCTTTTCGACAAAGCGTATCCAGGCATCTCCTGGACTACTTCAGCGGTCCGCTTTCATTACAGACACAACCTCCTGCAATTCTGGAGTTGCTCGTTTTCCCAATTTTTGCATGAGGCGCCCTCTGGACGTCTTCCCTTTAATACTGCTGTCAGTGTTTTATGCGGAAATCTGTATTCTGTCGCTCTGAATACTTGTCCATGTCCAAGACTTTTTGATCTGCAACTTCCAGATTTTAAAATATATTTTCACATCTACGCTTAATGGTTTATTGTTTATTGAGGCATTTTAAGTAGGTACATAGTTATCTATGTCCTAATACAATCCTTATATATATACATAATTAAAGTAATACATTTACAAAATATCAATCACATATTTACGTAATTTAATTTTAAATGTTTTTATGTTTTATTCTAATTTTATTTCTTCTGGTAATTCTCCAAATATCTTCAACGCTCCGTACATCAACGAATTTTGACTCTGTGTTTTTTTCCTGTTTCAGTGTTTCAACGTTTCCTGTAACAGTGTTTCAATGCTCAACTTTTTACTAGATCTCATTACTAGGGACTCCTGCCACTCCTCTCAAAAACTCATATCGGTAGCATGGACCCTTGAAAGTTCTGGGGTATATTTTTTCCCTAAATATTACATCAAATTTTCTTGTTAACAAAACAAGCTACTGAAGAAAATTAGGAAAACAAATATCGCCTTCTTCACTCTAATGCTATAGGTTGACAACCTTCATTTATGGTTCTGCAAATGCCTTTTTCATCCATTTAATAATTCTATTTCAATGGTCAGTTTCCATAACCAAATGGCTTTATAACGTGACTATAACTAAGGATGTCATTTTGTGAAACTCTGGTCGCTAATCTCTTTTAAATTACTAATGCTCAATTTAATTAAATCTTCATCAATTCAATGGAACGAATTTCTTTTCTACGGCTTGAAATATATTTTTTCCACTATTAATGGTAGCAAGTTTGCGCTAGAAACTCATTTTAATACCCTTAATTATACCAGAAAAAAAATATTTGGCGAATCATTAATAGCAATTGTTTGGATGAGGCAAGGTTGGGAATAAACATCAAATGCTTTTAAAGAGAAGTAGTTTTTGTACAGAATGTTAAGAGTGATTTAGAATAAGAAGAGTGGCTGAGAATAAAAGTTAAAAAATATCAGTCAATCAATATCAAGGTTTCAATGAGAAATATCGATTGTTCCAGATATCAAAATTTTTAAATTAAAAATTTAATATCGATTTATTTCATTCAAAACTTGCTTTACACTCGAGTTTACCTACATTCGAGTAAGCAATAAAAATGCTCAAAAGGAACGATGATAAATTATTAAATATCGTGTACTTCTTGTAAGCATTTTTTGATCATAAGTATTTATGATTTTTTAATAGTGTGTAAACAAAATAAGTGTGTAAAAAAAATCGAAATATTTTAGTTGGTAAGAAATAGAAAAGTGAGATATTTTTGTCACAAAACACGTTCTCGGATTTATTTTTTATTGATTTTAATTTAACTAAAATTAAAATTCTGAAAATTGTGTTTACTAGATTATGTTTTGATTTATTTTTTTAAATTTTAACAAGATTATGATTTTAATTTTTTGTTGTTTAATAGAATCTATCGTTTGAAAATAGATCAAATCTGCCAACGACTAACGGTATAACCTTAGTATCTTAAAAATACACTTAGTTTTTCAAAATTATAAAACTGCATGTACCAGATAAAATAACAATTTCCCTCTTAAGTAATACCCTTTTAAGGAATGTAGGCGACTTACTTTTTAACCCGTGATTCCCGACATTAAATGGAGTAAAAATTTTATTGTTTTTTTTTTTCAATTATTATTAATTTAAAACCGAACAAAAAAATTCTCTAGTCTAAAATATCACTAGTTACTCAATCGAGTTTAATTAGAAAAAAAAACAAATAAAATCTCACCGGAGATCAAATTTTCGTTTTCATTTTTACAATAAATAATGTCAGCAATCACTGGTTTAAGTAAAATATGTACTTCAACATTCTGTATAATATTGCAATACATTGGAAAACAAAATCAATTACATTTCAGCATTCATTTTCATCTATTCGAATAGTAAATATAATATATGTACGTATATATATATAAAAAATTACAGGCCCCTGCTGGCCGCAAATAGCTCAAGAGAGAGATAAATGAAATTCTTTAGAGGAGGCCTTCACCTTCGCCTGAGAGAGGGGTTCTTGCTTATGAATAATTTAAGATACCTATATAATATTTTCAACAAGATTTTAAATAACATTAATTATACTTTTATTACTTTTTTTATAACCGGGCAACATACCTATTGCAAGAAATAAAAGGCTTTTTATTTTATTTATTTATTTATTATGTATATATATGAATGTTTTAGAATTGAGATACCTGTGGTGTACTTGTATGTGCGTAAAATCATGTGTGACTGAATAACAAATAAAAAAGGCTGAAACAACGTTAGACTGATGGAAAGGTAATGGACAATATTAAAAAGGACGCTTTGATTATATGGACATTTAGAGTGGATGGACGTAGAGGTTTGGCGTAATGTATGAGGCGAATGTGAAGATATGGCATGAATCAAATGTTTGAGTCAGGTTATGTCAAGAGTTGGAATAACGGAACAGTATGTATGGAACGAAATCGGTGTATGAATATTAATGAAGTAAGGGGTAAGTGTCAATTCAGAATTGTGCGGCGATTCGACCTCTCGGCTTACCACTTAGGTAAAGCGGCACGATGATGATGATTACGCAAGTTGTTTGTTTAATAATATTCACTTTTTTATAATTTTAGTTTTTATAATTTTTATATATTTTAATTTAGATTATTATTGTTATCTTCTTCTTTAATGATATATTTCATCGATTGGAATAACCTTCAAGAGTTAAAAAGAGAATTTTTCTTATTAAAAATTTGACTATTTATTTAGACTTTTATAAAAGAAATCAATAGGTTTCCATATAAATAAAATCGGATATACTTATCCGACACACTTTTCGGTAAAAAATACGTTATTTGAACACTTTTTTCCAATGAAAAAGGTAGCTACCGATAATGAGGAAAAAAAATTAGTCGATGATAATATTGTTAATTCTGAAATATTACATATGTTAAAAAGAGATTTTTACTTATTAAACAATTGAATATTAATTTAGTCTTTTATAAAAAAAGTCATATAAATAAAATCTGATATATGTATTCGAGACACTTTTTGGCAAAAATACGTTATTTGAACACTTGTTTCCAATGAAAGAGGTAGCTACCGATAATGTGTAAAAAAATTGTCGAAAATAATATTGTTAATTCTGAAATATTAAATATGACTTTGACAATTACAGTTTTATAATAGGTGACAATGGCTGAATTGTTATAGCGCACGTCCCGGTAAGACGAGATATCTGGGTTCGAGTCCCAGTTGCGACCGTTATCTTTTATTATTTTTCTGTTATCTTCTTCATCAATGTTTATAAACAAATCGGTTTTTGAACGTGGAGTACATGTATTGATGAAGGAGTGCTAGTATACATAGTGTGAAATATATTAACTAAATCGTTGAAATACTCACTTGTAGGGTACCTAGATTGCGTGCTATTAATAAATATCATTCGCTAGTTATTATATAATAAAAGCCTAGATTTGAATTTCAAAATATGCGAAATGTCCTCCATCGGTTCAATGGTAACTAAATGGCTTGGGTAGGGAGAAGTTCGAAAAACTATTAAATAATGTGACTTCAAATTATACATGGTTACGTATTAGTAGCACATTAATAGTAAAACTTATTACAATAATATATTTAAATAAAAAAAAAGGCAACATAATTCATTTGGCATTTTACGAACATTTGGTTTCTTAAAAAAGGGAATCTAACTGGCTAGGAAATCTAATAAAACGTAATAACACTTGTACACTTTTTAAATATTTAAAAAGTGTAAAATACCGTTATTTTTGGTACATATATGTATTATTTGGGAGGCAGGTATGGGTACCGCCGCCCCGGGAACCATTTATTGGATAACCAACACCTCCGCCATAGGTCACCCCAAGTGGTTCTCTACGTTTTGTGACTTAGCAGGGGTGCCCGGGTTCACGGGGTGAGACTTGTCTGGATCTTGACGGTGAATGCGTTTGCCCTCCTACTGCTTTGCGAACCGGATCAGAAGAGACTGGTTGAGGGAGACTTGATTTAGATCTCTCCAGCCAGACTCATTTGATCCATCACCTTGCATCGAAGTAGGAGGGATGGATTCGTACATTCGTCTCTCCTAGACACATTGACCCCCAGATTCACCACTCTTACCTTTTTCCTTCCCAAAACTTCCACTCCTTCCTTTCCCTTAAAAGACACTCCACACAGCATCCCCAAAGATGACACAGGCCCTGAGGGATTTTTTTCCTCAAGGCCTCCTATGTGAAGCTAAAGTAAAAAAAAATATAGATAAATATCCATTGTAATTTTTTTTTTATAAACACGGACTTCTTAAGAAGATATAAAACGACCAACTGAAATGTGAAAAAGAGTTGAAATTTAATAAGAGGCTTATTATAAAAGAGGATAAAGTTAGGAGTGGCTTCCCATACAAAGTTGCCTGGAGATTCGACCTCTTTATCAACCCCTTAGGGAAAATGGCGTGATTGTTAGTTACTTATTTAGTTAGTTAGAGATGAGTTTTCGAAACATAAGATGAAAATACTTCAAGACTTTATACATTTTTTAACGATTGCCTCGGGGGCTTACAATATAGTTTCCAAGGCCAGTCAGTCGTGGTTCTCCCAAAATGTTCTAATATCTTAAGAGCCATTGACCAGCGGTTGAGAATAAAAGAATTAAAATGCTTGCAACTGTATAGGGATCATCCAAAGAGAAGGATCGATTATTACCCGTATCAAGTTTTTAAATTTAAAAATTTAATATCGATTTATGTTGTTCAAAACTTGTTATACATACACCTACATTCAAGTAAGCTATAAAAATGCTCAAAACGCACAATAATAAATAAATTATTAAATACTTATTGTAAGTATTTTTTGATCAGAAGTATTTATAATTTTTCAATAATGTCTAAACAAAATAAGTGTGTAAAAAAAATCTGAAATATTTTAGTTTGTAAGACCTTAAATAAATAGAATAACTGAGGTATTTTTGTCACAAAACACGTTCTCGGATTTATTTTTTAATGATTTTATTTTAACTAAAATTAAAATTCTAAAAAATGAGTTTACTTGATTATATATTGATTTATTTTGTTATATAATTATGTTATTTTATATTTGGGTTATATAGTACAATATATCGTTTTTGAACAAATCTGCCAACGACCAAAGGTATTATATAACATTAGTATATTAAAAATAGTCTTACTTTTTTCAAAATTTAAAAAATGCGTTTACCAGATAAAATAACTATTTTTCAAAATCAATTTATGTTTTTTTTTGTAAAAAAGAGTCAATACGTCTAGAAATTGATTTAAAAAAGACTAACTTATGGTATTCTCTGGTAATATCCTCTTAAGCCTTGCTTTCATTTAATATCCTTCTTAACCAAGTAATAATGAGCTTCGTGAGTCTCAACTTAAATTAGTTGAGTTTTCCATGCACCCTATGGTTCCTGGATTTAATATAACAATTTTCAATTAGTTCACTACTTCCATACCTAGTCGCTAGTGATATGATTCCGGTTTCAAACTCTGGAAGAAAGATTATGAACAGAGTCAAACTAAGATGGGATTATTACTTAGAGCAAAAGTGTTACTCGAGAAGTTTTCGACGTTTCCTTGAAGCAGTCTGTCAACTTTCATATTATAAGTGCATTGGATTATGTTATTATTTACTGTGGGTACTTTGTATCTACTGTAAGATGTTCTTTTAATGTAAAAAAAATCGCAACCAAAACAGGCTGGAATAATTAAAAATTAACATTGGAGTTGTAGAAGCAATCACAATCGCAACTCGTGAAAGACCACCATCTAGAATCAAAAAGTTGCTTGAAATTGTTTTAACCGTACAATAAAATATATAAATTTGTCTTAGACCACCTTAAGATTTAATTACACTCTACCGGTTTCGGAAGAACCCTTCCTTCGTCAGGAGAATATTAAAACTAACCTATGATACAAAATATTGATAGATATATACCAAACATTTAGGTGCTGGAGTGGGAGGTCAAAGAGGGAGGGGGGAGTAATTGCGGGAATGCCAGCAATAACAGAGCGGTTTATTGGAAACATATCTTGAATGGTACTACACGATAAATTAATTTGGTTATTCAATATATTAGCGTTATTATTTAGAGATTTTAAAATTTCAAGTGCTTCCAAGTTATCTAATTTTTTGCTTTCATTATTACGGTGAAGAATTTTAACCCCTGTGCCCTTATTAAAAGTATGATTGGTGGAAATAAGATGATTGGCAAACTGTTTTAACCGTGTTTGGTCACCAGATCTGAACATCCAGATACTTTTCAACTATTCTCTTTCCCGTCTGCCTCCCTTTACCCGCTCCATTTAGCGCCTCAATATATTATATTGAATCCAAAATTGGGAATGTCAATGGCTACGTAGAGTGCAGTATTTGTATTTTTTTTTAATGCTTCCTTATAATCGATGATTGTATCTTTTTGGTGCTTATGAAGCATATTTTCGAGCTGAAATATATTGCGATGGACTATAACTTCAATGCTTAAAGTCCAAAATTCATTAACGTTCGAGAGATTTCACTGTTTTCATCGTTAAGAAATTCAATTCATTATTAAGGGTTATAATTTCGTTAATCAAATAGGTTACTAATGAATACCGCTAACAGTTCAGTTTTAAGTTCACCATATTACTCATACATTTAATAGATACAAGAGGTTGCAACAGAATTCCCAGAACTGGACAATATACGTAATATTTTTAGATTGATACAATAGAAAGGAAGAAATTTCTTTTTAATCAGACATACAATGTTGATTCCCTAAGCATGCTACAATAAAAAAACGATCGAGTACCACACCTGTAAAGTTTTGTGTGCTCCTGGTAAACATGTTTTCATTATTAAATAACTTCAAGATTAATTTTTGAACGTTCTCGCGCAAGAAAATAATTATTAAAAACTGTCCAGTACCTACTTAAATATTCTAGGTAGGTACACATAATATAAGAAGATTAATTCTATTCAAAATGTTATGCGCAAAAATCTTTGAAAATATGTATCGAAATATATATAATCTTGTAAATATTACGAAATATTTGGCATGAAAAATCTATTCGTAGGTTACATTATTTATTTTCTTTATTACGTACCTTTCATACAAAATTTCATACACCAAGACTTTCTTTCAATATTTCGGCTTCTTCGAAAACTGTATTCCTTCACATTAAAAAAGTTGTCAGATTTTCTATGGATTTCTACAGATATTCTATTTCACATTAAAGAAGTTGTCAGTTTTTCTATGAATAAGGTAATATTACACATAAAGAAAAATGTTTGAAAGGACGTAAAAGGATGGGAAATTATTCGACTTTCAGAAAAAGTTGGCCAGCTGAAAGATATACAAACACGTACACCGCGATGACAGGGACGGATGATAGGGACAGGACATTGTGTTTTTTTCTGTGTGGTTACCGCAGTAAATGCAATCATACTACCTTAAAATTGCCCTAGTTTGTGCCAAGCCAAGATGGTAAGCCAGCATCTTGCCAGAACAAAATGCCAGAATACTAGCTTGCTATCCTTAACTGAAATACTAGCCTCGTGTGCACGGGGTATAAAGGTTCCTTCTAAAACCGATAGAGTAATAATTAATTGATTACAACATATTTATGTGAAAATAAATACCTACTCATTTCACTGGAAATTACGTATGTTTTTAAATTCGTTTGAGTTGACATAGATTTTAAAACATTTGGAATGATCAATTTGGCGACTTGCCTTATTTTTCGATCGAAATATTTGAAAGCAAGAAAACGACAAAGAAAATATTACAATTCGCCTATTTCAGATTTTCCCTTAAATGAAGCGAATCGGCTTTTGACTATAATTAATTTCAACTTTTTCAAATGCTAAGCAAACTTTATTAATCTGTCAATGAAAATGTGATTTATAACGCTACCCCTCATTGCTTTTGAATAGTATTTTTGGAAAAAGGGGGAATATTCTAACATGGTTTTCACTTTCCGTTATTATGATATTAAAATATAAAAATTAATTCCTTATAATATTATATACTTGTAACTGCTTTTGTTACCCGGCTTCGCAAAGTCTTAAAAAAATTTGGCGAAATTTTATTTAGCTTCAAAAACAGAAAATTGTGGTAAAATTTTTGGTAGTTAATTGGATATTTTGAAGCTTCATTGTTAATCGTGGAAGTGTTTTTGTATGCTTAGAATAAAGGATCGACCAAAAACTCCAAACAGAACAGATTTTACATAAAAATTGGTAAAAAGTAACATTATTATTTTTATCCTTTATTTAAATACTTACGGCCTAACTAATAATTGTGGTGTAATTTTTTTTCAACAGTGTACGTGAAAACCTTACTAATAAACTGAAATAGACTAAACCAACATTTAAAAGCCATAAAAAGTTATACAAAAATTGTTTATACAGCGGAAAAGGGTGGTTAATTTGTTGTATAAACTTGATATTTCTCATCGAATTTCGAATATTTCCAAGGAATTGCTACATATCTCTTCTCTTTGTCGTTGAAGCTAATGGCATTTTTAGAAACTTGGTAAAATTATCTCATAAATTTTTGTATTTGAAATATGTTTTAATATTTTAAATTGAATATTTCAATTTCCAATATGAAGAAAGTGAAAAAAAAACACGTATTTTTAACCCAAATGTCGAAAAATTGTGCAGAATACAAATTCAGGAAACACATTCTTTTATTTTGGGAATCTACAAGAAAACTATCCCTTCACGTTTTTATATATTTTTTACTGTCTCGTTCATACAGTAAAAAATGTATAAAAACTTCACCTACGTGGAATTCTTGTTAAATTTACGCGACAAAAATTGTCAGAAGCAACCTAACTTTTTCAAGACGGGTACCTCATATATATCTGTCTGCCAAAATGCGAAGTTGCCAGCCTTTCGCAGCCAGTTAAAGATATTTTTTTATTTGTAAGGCACTCCGCTGACACTGTACTAAAACCGGTTGGTTTCTATGTCTTGATTGGTCAAAAAGCTTATTTAACCATAAACGAAGAACAATTAGCTGACAACTGGCAACTAGAAACGGCCGGCTACGGTAATCAGCAGTGCGAGTCGCGAGTCACAACTTGCGTTACCATTGACAACGTGTTTTTTAGTGATTGTGTAGTGTGCGGGCCATCATTTTGTTATACAAAGACAGTTGCCAGTTGACAGTTTTCAGTTGCCTCAGTGAGCGGATGGCGTAAGAATTAGAAACCAAAATTGTACTGCATAGTCTTTATTCATAATACGGGCACGTGTCTAGTGTGGTGGTCAAAAAGCATGTAAAAAAAACTGTATATAAAAACAATTTACGAATAAAGGAAAATAATAATAATAAAATAACTAAAACACCGTTTAACAGTTGATTGTGTGTGTTTTTATTAGTAAGGCTGTTAGTTTTCACCTAAGACAAATTACATCCCGTGTTTCTTCACGGGTAACAAATTGTTAATAAATAAAATTTGAACAGCTCTGCAACACTATTAACCTCTAAATGTACATTTCTGTAAAGATTGATGTAGTTCGATATTTCGTTTGAATCGGTTTTCTCGCTGCAAACGGAATCCAAACAGTTCGCTCGCAAAGAAACTACACCTGCAATGAATTCCAAGAAACTTATTTTTTCATTTCTTTTCCATTCTGCACGTGTTGACATTTCTATTTCGTCTATTCCCTGAATAAATTGTGGCGTTCCTTCTTCCATATTTCATTTTTGATCGCTAGCTTGTAAAATGTGAATATAAAATGTATTGAATTTCCTTTTCTTACACTCTGTGCCATTGTATTGCTGAAAAAGTATACATATTCAATTTCCTTAATTCAAGTTTATTCGGAATCACCAGGAAATTGTTATGTTTTCACTACGCATAAAAATGGTTGTTTATTTATCTTTTTATTAATCATAATAAATAAGTTTTTTTTATGTGAATACCACACGTCTGGAGCCTGTGAGACTACTGCATCCCTAATTGGGGTATGTTGTGAGGCTAAAGGTAGTGGGAAGGGGAAGGAGATAGGAAAGAGGAAGGTGAGAAAGTACATGGCTGTTCAGATCTAGTCACCAAAGCCATTTCAAGCAACGTTTCAAAATTTTTTATATTTAATAGGGGGATCTCACACAAGGGTGACACTGAGAGTAACAAAAAAGTGCACAGTAACTTCTACTCTTCTTCTACTTCTCTTCTTCTAAAATTTTAAAAATCACAACCTGTGTACCTATTTGTTTATTAAAGCGAAGATTTTGTTCTAAAAAATGATAAATGTAAGCTTTTTGGCATTATTAAAACAATTTTTAACGGTACACTTAAAACGACGTAGTTATAAATCTTGCAATGTTATGAAAATAAAATGTACAAAATATTTTTTTATTTTATAGTGAATACCTCACAAGAGTCCCAGTTGCTCCCGTCTGGAGCCAGTGGGACTATGGCATCCCCAATTGGGGTATGTTATGAGGCTGAAGGTACGTGGGGAAAGGAAGGAGACGAGGAAGAGGAAGGTGGGGAAGTACCTGGCTATTCAGATCTAGTCACCAAACACGGCTAAAGCCATTTCAAGTAACGATTCAATTCTGAATAGTGGTCTTACACTAGGGCGATTCTAAGAGTATCTTCTGGAACGTGCCGCAAATATACTATATATTAATTTTAAATAATTAATTGTGAAAGAAAACAAATCAATTAAATTAAATTTATTTGCGCACGCCGGGTTTGAAACCGCGACCTTCGGAATGGGAGTCAAACGCTCTACCGCTGGACTATGCGGCCGTCAAATTAATTAATGAATAAGAAACTTCATGTTATATTCAACAATGTAATTCCTTTCTTTAAAAAAATTATTTTTGGCAAATATGCAAATATCCTAACGCATTATTGAATAATTACGATTTTTCATGAAGTTTAGGATATTTAATATTTATTTATTTAGATTTTATATGGCGATTTTATTGTATTTCAAGTTTAATACAATTTATTTCTGAAAATAATAAAAAATCACTGAGAAAAATAATGGCAACAAATAGATTAACTTTAAATAGATTAAGGAGACGTTATGTAATATTGCGGAATAATTAATTAATTAATTGTCATTGTATGAGAAACATTTACAAATCCTATAATTTACTTAAACATTGGTAACATAATGGATAGATAATTGGACTGTCACAAATCCAAATTGATGGAAGTTAATACATTTCAGTTGACAGTTGAGGTAATATAGTGATTGGTAAAGTTTAAAGATTTTATTTTTGAAATAGCCGACACACAAAAGCACAAAGTACTCAACACAGCCATTGCAGTTCAGTCATATCCAATGTTGAAAATAGTCATTATGGTTTACGAATGTAAAAATGAGAAAAGAGAGAAAGGAAAAGTGAAGTTATTTTAAAATTAGCTCCACACAGAAGGCCCTGAGGAAAAAAATTCCCTCTGGATATGGAGGAAATGCTAAGTTAAGGGTATTTTTCCGAGAAAGAAAGAAAGGAGACGAGGTTCTGAAAATAAAGTGAGAGTAGGAATCTAAAGGTCAATCCTTCAAATGGGTATGAAACCATCTTTCCCACTGCGGTGCAAGGCGATGACTAGAGAGAGTTCGGCTGGAGAATATCTCCCCCAACTATGGTGACATAATCATCATCAAAACCTAGAAAAACCTCACCACATGCACCCGGGAACCCCTGCTAAATCAACAAACTTAGCGAACCACTTCGGGTGACCTCTGGCGGTATGTTGGTTTTTTGTTTTATTATTATTTAATATTTTTTTATAAGTAACACTTTTATAACATTTTTTCAACTACCATACTGGGCTGATGCCCATGTTGTGGTAGTCATACATGAAATAATTCATATATGAACTAAAATATATTATTTTATGGAAGCGGATAATAAACCATAAGAAATGAAAAGAAAAAAACACATTCAATGATAAGCTTAAAATTAAAGTATTATCAGGATATTATTATTAGGTTATCAAATAAATGGGACGGCGCGCGGTATCCCTCATAGTTTCGTCATATTTGCATTAGCTAAATTTACTGCATGATTACTGTTGCACTATATCATCATGTATATCTTAAATATATGTAAAAGGCCTTGCGGCGCATAATCTTTATATATATAAATCTCGCGTCACAATGTTCGTCCAGGATAAACACCGAAACTACTTTACCGATTTTGATTAAATTTGGCTTACTGTATGTAATTTGGTCCAGCTTAATAGATAAGATAGTTTTCATCTCGATTATTGACCTCAATATTTATTATTGCGAATTAAATATTTTTATGGACAATGATTTGAAATTACCTCGAAGGTTCTGACAGATGGCGGTGTGAGTTAATTTATTGACACAACACTTGGTTATCTAGGTTAGGTAACCATCCGTTAGATGGCGCATCATTTCATTAGCCACAGCAACGCGTGGGCGAGTCAGCTAGTATTATATAAATAAAAAATAAAAATAAATATAATTCGTGAAAATGCGTCCATTTTGAAGTAATATGGCGTCAGGGGATTTTGGGACAATTACGTCACACCGTTGCAAGGCGTTCGCCATTGCATCTCAAGTAGGCTTCCTATGACGTAACCAAAACCAAGCCGCAATGTTTTTTATTGATTTTTTTTAACACGATTATCATTTATGTAAGATCTTTTTTAAATAGAGTAAGAATAGTCAATTATATTTAGTTGACGTATATTAAATTTCAAATCGAAAGATTACAAATACGTATTTTCAGCTCTCTTGACTTATCGACAACTAAACAGCGAAAAAAAACAAAAGAACACAAACAAAAAAAACTGCACTCAGGACAGACGTTCTAATTTTAAAAACTGTAATTTGATTAAGATTTAGAATTAGCACCTACCCCGACGACCTTTCGGCGAAAGTTTGTATGGATGTATGTATTTTTGTTACTCTTTCAAGCAAAATTTACTGAATGGATTTTAATGAAACTTTACAATAATATAGCTCATACATCAGAATAACATATAGGCTATAATTTATAAAGATAGCTATTTATTTTCAATATATCTAAAGTAATAATTATATCATAATAGAAAATGTCAAAATATGAGAATGACATTTTGCAAAACAATGATTGTTAAATCAAAATTCTAGTTTAGAAAATATTTAAATTAGTGAATTTATTTGAAGTACTCACCTAATACTTTGAATCTAATCAAGAACTTTATACATATTTTAAATAAATAGGTTAATTTTGGTATAAACGTAGATGGGACCTAGGAAAAGAAAATATATATATATTTTTTTTTTAAAGAAAGACAAACATTCCCGGGTTACGAATAACCCAACAACATTTGAAAATCTCCTACTAGCAACACACTAAGCGGAAGATATTGCTTGTGTTGTGATGGAGGACTTAGCCAGCCGAGGGATCGAACACGGAACGCCTGGGTGGGAGCCAAACGCGATGCCCACACAACCACTGACCGGTCAATTATTACTCGAAGTACTAATCTTACGCAGACGAAGTCGCGGGCACAAGCTAGTTAATAATATTTTTTTAATAGAATTCCTCATTGCGGAGAAACTTTCACAGAACATTCACAATATTCTTAGGTGAAAGCGGACATTGAACTACACAGGCTCTGAAACTGCGGCAATAGAACCGACCTCAATGTGACGTTTATGCAATGCAACCTACGAGTACGATTGCATACGTATGAATAATGCAAGTATAATGCTGGCACCAACTTGCACATATGCTTTGGAGTTACGAATTCTGAGCTGAATAGGTCTCGTGGTGCCTGTTTTAAATCTAGCTTTTGGAGTGAGGTGAAGTTTTGTAAAAGTTAATATTGCGGTAGTTCCTTTGTTGTGAAATTCTTATAGCGTATATAGCTACTAGTCGTATGAACAAAAGAGTGTTCCAGTTGGTGAAGTCAATGGAAATAATAATGTATGAACTTGAACATTATACTAGACAACATAATAAATTGTACACAAATACTGTTAAGACCGAAAGTGGCAAGAGAATCATTGGCCACGAGGGTGTACACATATATAATCTCCTTCCGGACACCCTAAAGACGAAGAAGAAGAATATATAATATAATATAATAGAATGCGAAATGTTATATTTATTTTTAGCTTAATGAGTTAAACCCTCCAATTATATATTTTTTTTATTAATGGAGATAATTAAATTTAATTAATGGATATTTAATTAAATAGAAAAATCAGAAAATGATACGGACTCATCTGACTCGAATCCAGGACCTTCGGCTTTCCGGACCGATGCTTACCAACTGTGCTAATGTATCCCAATCCGATTCCGTCATTTTTAACTGTATCATCTAAGTCGAAGTATAATATAATTAAAAATGACGGAATCGGATAGTGATACATTAGTGCAGTTGGTAGAGGTCTGGATTCGAGTGCCAAATGTGTCCTCATCTTTCCTTGATTGTTGTGTTTTATATTTTCGATTGAGTTTCGGTAATATTATCTTCATTAATTGAAATTTAATATTTCTTTTAACTTATTAAATGAATAAAAATAAATATTAAAAAAAAAACCAACAGACAAAGAACACAGTAAGTAAGCTAGATGAAGAGATGTGATAAATCTTAATATATAAAACAAAGTTGGGTTTTATAACTCAGGAACGGCTGGACCGATTTTTATGATCTTTGATTTGTTGAGTTTGTCTCCGTCCCGATTAACAGAATAACTATGAAAACGTTGGAAAAAATCACGGGAAAAATAATTATGACGAAAATAATTTTTTTCATATATTTTATATGGAACAGCTTTTCAAATAATGTGCGTTGGTCGACATCATTTGAATCAATTCGAACAGCTAATAAATTAAACACAACATTAATTTATTGATTCTGAGGCGGTACGAAGTTTGCCGGGTGAGCTAGTATATAATAAAGATCGCAAAGGATTTTAATTGAAATTGATCGTTTTGTAATTGTTCGCAGGTGCAAGCGCGGCCAGCTGGGACCCTTTCCAGCAGCCGTACTTCGACAACTCCACCAAGAGAGAGGTGACTGCCGCTGTTGGGCAAACTGCCTACTTGCATTGCCGCGTGAGGAACTTGGCCGACAGAGCCGTAAGTCTACTCTGCTTAAATCATGCTAAAACTAACGCTTTCTTTCTAGTGTATACTTGCTCCAGTACTTTGGGAGTGGTAAATGTTCATATCAGCCCTGAGAATAGCGTCAGGTGCAACTTCATCAAAAAAGATTATCACTAATGCAGAAAGGACTGCGCGTCATAAATCCACTATAAAGTTATATCCACTGCTACATCTCTTTCTTTCCAGTTATATCTTCATATACGGGTGTTAAGGGACGTACTTGACTTACTTTAACCAGTGATCCCTGACATTATTTGGACTGAAAAAGGTAAATGAAATTTTGGTCTCTAATGAAATTTTTGATGATTTTTTTTCTACAAAAACATAAAAAAAGTAGGTGTTGAACAGCTGGGGGCGGAGTAAGATGTCGGGCGGCTGCTCGGCTGAATGACAAGTGACGACATTAGGAAAAAAAACAAAGTTTGATTTTGAAGAAAAAAAATTTGGAAAAAAAACGTGATTAAGTCACTGGAGACTAAAATCTCTTGTACATTTTTTACTCGAAATAATGTCAGGAAACCCGGTTAAAGTAAGTCAAGTATGACCCTTTAACATCCTTTGTGTCTTGCATCGTTTCATATTTGAGTTACTTTTTTATTTCTGTTTTCATCGTGCAAAACGTGGAATATATTATTACGAGAGTAGCTGAGATCCCCGCTTATGGCTTATGCTGACGCCCCTGAGAAGACTTACAAGATTAATTAACTTCCTCGCAGGAACGTTGAATATTTTCCACACATCCTTATATAAGTTTAGGCACGAAGCATTACAACCGCTAACCATAATATGTACACATAATTTTTTTTGTGCTAACTACGTTTATATATTTTTTTATTATTTTCTTTGTCGTTTTGGTACCGTTAACAATGTATTGGTAACTATACAGTTTTTACAAAAAAAAATCGTCGCCTTATCGGTTATGATCTCCGTAACGTAGCGGTCAACAAAACTGACGACTTTCAGTCAGGAGATTGCATGTTTGATTCCTGCACATCGCAAAAATCAACATTTCTCTGATCCTTTTAAAATTGGTTACATTGGCTGGTTGCACGAAATGGCGCTTACACAGCGAAAAGGTAGAACATGTAACTGTCAATTGATCCAGAATTACAAAGGGTGTAAAACAGCTGGGTGGCTCTATCCTACCGACTTTCTTTAAATGCGCTCTGAATGAATCATCTACGGGTCAGAATGAATGTACGGATTTCTTCAGGATTCGTGGATGGTTTGAAAACTCGGCTATCATGGAGAGTAATTATTTCTATTTCCAGAAAATTATCTCGACTAACGATGGCAAAGACTGTTTTATCTCCAGGTCTGCAGGATTAACTTGCTAATAGTCGTCATTCCGGTGACGAGGAAAATCTTGCTGTTGAACAGAATCATTTCAGATATTGATATGTTAAGCATTATATATTTGAATATTTCTTGTTTTTAAAATTTATTTAAAAACGTTTAAAACTGTCTTTGATATGATATATTAAATTTAATTGAATATCCATTCTGTTAAATTATGCAAAATACTCTATAAAACATATTGCTAGCCCTTTTTTTCTTCTTCGTGAACCATCTGGAGTCTCCAGCTTTGGACATAGATCCGTCAAATTCCTCCAGCTTTGATACGTTTTTAGATTTTCACGGCCAAAAGCATTTTCGTTGTTTGTTTTTGGGGTGTTATGGCGTGTTGTGCTACCTGCTTCTTTAACCGACGTTTCGGACAGCGTTGCAGTGTCCATCATCAGGGCAGATCCGGCAGATCCGTCGATGTGAATTTGTAGTGTTAAGTGTGTGCTTATTTACTTGGAAGTGATACCGTGTCACACGGTATCGCGGTCCTGACGACACGGTATTGCTTCCAAGTAAATGAGCACACATTTAACACTACAAATTCACATCGACGGATCTGCCGGATCTGCCCTGATGATGGATCCTCCAGCTTTGTCTATTATTACTCCTACCCATCTGAAACAATAATTACTACAAGATATTGGTAACCTTAAAATATAAAGGATGTCCGAGGGTAAAGTGCCTTAACTTCAGGAAGTGATTCTACGTGGTTAGGATAAGTAGAAAAGATTTGAAGGAAAGTATCGAAATTCCAACTTTTAATAGTACTTATTTGGTAAAAAGATAAAATGAGCACGGCGTGTGCGCCCGCACTATTATTTTCCGATATTACGATGCGGGCAATCACAACCTTCCAACTCGCCGTCGCCGGCTGACTTATAGCAAATTGATCGGTAAGTTTGTACCTTACACTAAGGATTTATAATAGATACCTACGTCTTTTTGTATGGAAAAAAGTTGGAATTTCGAAAAAAGTTATCATCTTTTTTACTCCTAACATCATGTAGAATAACCCCCGGAAGTTAATGCACTTAACCCTAGGACATCCTGTATAACTCACAATTAAATCTAAGTCTGTGTTGACTTTTTGGATTTTTTACGTTTTATTAAGAGTCGTGGTTCAATGGCCTAAATGAGATTTTTGTTTAAAATGAACGAGGAAAAGTTGCCTTTTTTATATGAATACCGCACAAGAGTTCCAACTGCTCCCATCTGGAGCCAGAAAAAAATATTATTAAGTTTAGTAAAGTATTCTGGCCTCAAACCCAAATTTGAGTTTTGTATGAAAAAGGCTGCGCAGCCGTTCCCCTTGAGTGCGCGGTTTCGCTTTGGTTCTACCCTAGTTCTATAGTAAGCTCAATCTTTACTTTGCTCCAGTTCTTTTTTCCGATATCTTCTCATCTGATACCCCGGAAATCCGGCTTCCAGTCTCGGATAGTGGCGCTACGTCCGTTTTAACAAAAGCTTTTGTGGAATACTCAATTCGAAATTAAATTTTGAAATTAAAGATGTTTTTAACAATTTCCTGCATTTCTACAATACAGCGCACAGTTCCAAGGAAAGCCAATTGCAGATCCACTTACAGAATGTGCATTTAAAGAGATTTGTAGTAAAGATTTTATGGACACAAAAAACCATGCATTAAAAAAAGTTATTTATGCAAAGGTCAATTTGTCAAGCTTTTATCAAGTTTGGATTGATAACATTAGCTTAACAAACTAAGTTGAATAATTTTTTATATTGAATTTTTTGTATCAATTTGGATTATTTGTATGACTGCTGTAACTTTTTAATGGATAAAAATAGGTACCTATACATACTCCCGTTGTAAGTAAAAACACAATATCTTCCTGTAAGTCTCAAGCTATATCCGTTCGTACAAATGTGAAAAGTGGCATAAATTTTAACGCAATAAGGTTATAATTTTTCAACAGAATTCAATGTAGTTATTGGAGATTAATGCAAAGTGTTGTGAAAAAAATTAAAAATAGCCAAAAAAAGCATTATTTTTTTTTTAATTTACTGCATAATACTTGTACCACGTCCATGAATTTTTTTTTATTAAGAAAAAGTAAACATTACCGGGTTACGAATAACCCGACAATATAAAAAAACTACCATCATAATATTATTACTGTTTTGTGTCATACTGCCGGCGTAGTCCAGAGGCAAAGCTTTGGACTCCCATTCCGAAGGACGCGGGTACGAACCCGGCGTCACAAAAAAATTTATTTGATGAATTGGTGTTATTTCACAATTAATTAATTAATTAAAAATAATATAACTATATTTGCGGCACATTCCAGAGTGGAAAATACTCTCAGTATCATTCTGGTGTATGACCACCATTCAGAATTGAAACGTTGCTTGAAATGGCTTTAGCGCTGTTTAGTGACTAGAACTGAATATCCACGTGCGTCCCCATCTTCCTATTTCCCATCTCCTTTTCTTCCCCGCTTACCTTCACCCTCACAACATACCCCAATTGGGGATGCCATAGTCTCACTGGCTCCAGATGGGACTCTTGTAAGATGTTCACTGTAAAAAAAATATATTAAAAAAATAAAAATTACTAATCAATAAATAAGTGAAGCGAAATTATATAGTAATTTTTAAACGTAAATAATTAATTGTGTACAATATATAGGGTGTTAAGGTACGTACCTGAGTTACTTTAACCAGTGATTCCTGACATTATTTGGAGTAAAAAATGTGAAAGAAATTGTGGTCTCCGGTGACTTTTTTTATGATAATATTTTTTTTTCATTATTTTTTCTCTTCAAAATCAAACAAAAAAAAAATCTTTTCATGAGCTTATTGGTCACTCAGACGAGTTATCGCGCCACCGCTTACCCCGCCCCCAACTACCCAACATCTACTATTTTTTATGTTTTTGTAGAAAAAAAAAAAAAAAACATCAAAAATGTCACCGGAGACCAAAATTTAATTTACATTTTTTACTCCAAAATATGTCAGGAATCACTGGTTAAAGTAACTCAAGTACGTACTTTAACACCCTGTATAGTAGTTTAAGTTGATTTTAAATATTTTGGAACATTCCCCCGCAATCCCCTCTTACCCCGCTGTAGTTCCACGATACGACTACTCGGAGAGCAATTTTGCTTTTGAACAGAATCAATTCGGATATCGACTTTTTTAGTATGTATTTTAAAATTGCACTTTAATGTACAGTTTTTTAATGTTTTTAAAATAATAAATAAATTGAATTACACTAGTAATGGTAGATTCAGACTGGGTCGACGTACGTATGCATCGCTACGCCTAACAATATCTGGGCTACTTGGCAACCATAGATTTTCAATGAAAATTTATGTTTTAGAATCACATTGGCCACACGTATCGCGACGTGCGATGTCTGTGGCCATTTTCATAGAAAATGTATGGGTTGCTAAGCATTGTTTGGCGTAGCGATGCGTACGTACGTCGTCCAGTCTGAATCTACCTTAAGAATCTCTTCGAAATGATTCTATCTGTACACTTGTATATATGTAGGTACCCTGGTTCCACCTGTCTAATTATTGAGAAGGTATGTACATATTCTAAGTATGTTTTAGGGAAAACTGGCTCCCCTGAAGTTTTTCGGTATTCAGATAAATATTAATAATAAAAGTTATAAATGTAATTAAGTCCAGGCCTGATTTTCCATATACGGTCTATTCCGCTTAATTGGGTCACATCGCAACCTAAACATTTTATCCCAAATAGGTGGTTTTTTTTACATTATCTCCACACAGGAGGCCCTGAGGAAAACATTTCCCTCGGGACCTATGTCATCTTTGGGGATGTTGTATGGAGGCTTGTTTTAGTAAAAGGAAGGAGAGGAAGTTCTGGGAAAGAAAAAAGGTAAGAGAGATGTGTAGGAATCTAGGGGTCAGTGTGTCTAGGAGTGACAGACGTACGAATCCACTTATTCCACTACGGTGGAGACAGTCCCGCTGGAGAGGTCAAGGTTAGGTCTCCCGCAACCAGTTTCTCCGGCCCGCCACGCAGTAGGCGGGCATCCACCGCCAAGACCTAGATAAACTTCACTTCATAAACCCAGACACCCCTGCTAAGTCACCAAACTTAGCGCACCACTTAGGGTGACCTACGGCAGGGGTGTTGGTTATCCAGTAAATGGTTCCCATATCCGCCTCCCAAATTGACTATTCCAAGTAAGCGAAGTTTAGGAGAGGAAAATATGTATGTAGTTTTTTGTACGTATATATTTTACATTTATTCGAGTTCCCTCGAATGTGCTTTTAAACTACATATAATCCAAAGTTTTGAAAAAAAAAAATTATTACTGAAAAATAATTATGTCGATATAGAACGATCGAGTATAGGAACAATATCGTCGCTAGGTGCGTAATACCTCCAATGTGAAAAAATAATACAGTAGAGTGAAAAAATATAATTTTAAGCCTTAACATGAAGGGAGACTTCCATTAATTTTTTTTTATTGTGAACTTTAATTCACTCTATTCTAAAATACTGTTTTTTACATTAATAATTTCTCTTAAACCTATCCCAAAAAATTCGTATTCCCTCTCCACAACCTTTTAAACTAAAATTCGTTATTCATCACGTTTTTCATCGACTTCAAATTGGAAATTGTTCCAATTTGCAGTCGATGAAAGAACTATTCCAATTCCAATTAAACTGTCCCAGTTAACCGATTTAAACTACTAAGAGGTCACAGTGGCCGTTGGTTAAGACTTTCATTCCGGTAGATCAGTAGACAGATCCTGGATTCGAGTCCCAGTTGCAACAGTTAGCTTTTCACTTTTCTGTGTTTTGTTCTTTTCATATTTCTTTTAGATTTGTTAATTTTATCTTCTGCTTCACTGATATATTACATTGATGGGAAAAACCTTCAAAAGATTTTATAAAAATCAGTTATTCTAATTAAAATCCAATTAAACTCTTATATATCTAGTATTATTTTCATTATTTGGTTCCTGTTCCTTGGGTCTTGTCCCAAATAACCGGCTGTCCCGATAAACCAGTGTACCAATTAAGCGAAATCGACTTATTTCTAATCCCCATCCAAAAAGCTTTATACGAATTCTTTCTAACAAAAACAATAAACGAAAAGGTTAAGTCAACAAAAAACAACCTGAGTATTTATTTGTATGAACACGCAAGGGTTTTTTTTACGGTTAATGCTCTTTGTCTCCGAGAATCTTTGTGAATCAAGATAATACTGGATTTGTTTTAACAAAATAAGGTCTTAATAAAATCTTGATCTGATTAGTTAATTTTAAGATTTTTATACTTGGATACTTTGGATAATAAACCATCTACTGAATAAGGGTAAGTCTTATAATTATGCACATTCGTTAGAAGCCAAAATCGACTGAGCGTAGCTAAGTCCTGTTTTAACTTGATCATTTCGCATTTCAAATGTAATTTTAACATTTTTTTGCAAATAACAAGTTTTAACGAAAATAGAAACAGTTGGCGTACGGCGAAAAATAAGCGTCGGCACACGACGGGTTAATGGTTCAAAGATAATTTTTTTTAATGTAAAATGATCGTGTTTATCAATTAAGAAAGATATTTTATGTAGTACCTACCAACCATCTTATGATTTTAGAGGAAATTCAGAATTTAAATTTTATTAAATTTTAAATTTAATTCAAGGATCGCACCGTAAAATATAACAAGCAGTATTTTATTATTTGTAAAAAAAATTATGCTTGTATGTAAAAAGGTGAATTCATCCGAAAAAAAATAGGTTTGTTGACTTTTTCAGAAATAACTAATTATATTATATGATAATTCGTGTAAGCAAGAAGATATGATTGCTTAAATGAATTTTCATTAAATATTTGCGTGCTGCCAAGTCTAGGTGCTTTCGAAAAATGACTCAATAATTGCCTTAAAGAATATAAATTCATTTGGGTTAAAAAGAAAAATATACTTTTACTAAAATCAGACTTCTTTGTACTCGCCATGGTTTCTCAGAAATTGAACAATTCATCAAAGTTCAGATAATGTGTAAGTTATTTGAAAGTTCTGTTCAAGTTCTGTTATTATTTCAGTTCTGTGAAAACAACTTAACCATAATGATATAATAACAGAACTTGAATACAACTTTCACAGAACTTGGAAATTTACTTAGAAAATTAATGAATTTTTTAAATTCTGTGAAATCAGTATAAAGTAGTCTGATTTTATTGAAAGTATTTTATACTTTTTGACCTTTAATATATATATATAACTATGAAATTCTGTGAAACAACTGACCCTTAGACTCTCGAGAGAATAAATAGTCTGAAAGGTTTTTTCTTCAATATTATGAAATAAATTTAAGTAACATTTTTAAGTTACTATAAGAGCCCATTTTTTAACCACCATTCCCTTTTTTTGATCTAAATATTTGGGAAACTCTACCTCTTTTTTTGATATAGCTTTTTGTGATCCATTCTCATTGGCACTCATTGTCAATTTTTCAGTTTCGTGATGTATCACCCATAAAAAGCATCCATCATTTTGAAACTCAAATTTTATAGAAGATTATAAAAAGTTGTTAAGTATAACGAACCCAGAGTGTTTCCAATTGAATTAAGCGAGGATCCCAGGACGAGAAGTCATTAATTATTTTTATAATTAACATCAACTCAAAAACATTATTTATTCCCTTTTCGTATTCCTGGAAGTAAAGCGGGCTAACTAAAATTTTCATAAAATTCGTCAGGCATATTTGAGATAATTTTGGCGGACATTTATAATGGTTCCTCAATTTATTTAGCGACAGCTGAAAGCATTGACAAAATAAAGCTCCCGGTTGGAAGTTATTGAAGTATTCATAACTTTAAGAGGATTAGACATTTTAGTGAAACGCAGAAAATAATAGAATTAGGAAATTTCATATTGCAAATTTAGAACAAATTATTTCAAAGAAATGTGTAGGGTTATGTAGGTTTGATGTTACCAGTCTTTTTAATGTAGTGTACCAAAAAAAGACTTGTAATCTTTACTTTGTCTTATACTTTGTAGAAGGTTCTTACGGAAAGAAAAATTAAGAAAATTGGGTAGAAAATTGGATAATTTCAGAAAACTTATGATTACTTTAACAGTTACCGCGTTTGATATATTTAGAGATAATTTCTATACTTTTAATCCGATGGCGATAAAAAATTGGTGAGTTGTTGTGGACATACCCATGAAGGTTTTTATACAGCAATATCTCAATACTGGCGAGTTCTGGAGTTAGGAAATTTGCAAAATAAATTGCAATAGGGCACACGCGAGTTGTTTGAATAACGAGCGTGTTTTATGGAGTTTAGCAGTAGGGAAAAAAGGCGGGAGGTGGAGGGGAATCTGGGAGGAGCGTAGGCGAATAAAGGAGGGTTTTTTGTGGGAGGGAGGACGTGAGAAAGGAAAGGCGGAGAAGGTGGAAGGAAAATTCGTGTGAGTGGAAGGCTCGCGAGAAGGAGGACAGCGGGAGAGGGGAGGGCGAGCGGCGCGGGAAAGGTGAAAATGGATTGTGGGAGGGGAAGGGAGGGTGGGATAGTGGTGGCGGAAGGGGAACGGTGTCGAATGGGAAAGAACACGCAGGGAGAAAAAAATATTTTAGGTGCATAGCAACGTATGCCGGGTATCAGCTAGTATTATATAAAATATATAACGGCGTCCTCTTTTGACTACTCAATTAAGATATATTAGGGTTTTCTATCAAAAGCTGTATGCAGAGTGTAGCAACCAAAACCAGTGATAATATGCTTTAGGCTATTAGTTCTATTGTAATATAATATGTAAATAAGTGGGAATGCAACTGTTTCAAATGCCCATTAGTTAACAAAATTGGCAACAAGCCTGGCGCGTACTGCAGCTAAACAAATCAAATTGAATGGCTGACGGTCGAGCATTGCATTTAAAATAAAAAGATCTAGTTATAACCCAATTTCAGTACCGAATATAAACAAAAGATTTATTTCACACATTATCAACCTTTGAGTGCACATTAAATTAATTAAACCTATTAATAATCCTGTGGACGATTAACTTATGTCTTATGTCAATATTGCCAAAATAAAACCAATTATGAATTTCCTTCTTGTAACTTTACAAGTAATAAGACTTTAAGGGGGTTTCTCACCATCCTCCCAATAGCTTTTCTACAGTAATAACGAATATTTTCGATTTAAGATTTAGGGTTTACTTATTTATTATCTTGGAGTTTATAATTCGGTATTCAAACCTATGAATAGTGGCTATATATTGGATAAGTTGGCCGAGTTTTCTAAACACTGCGAGTATTTTATTTTTATTTTTAATAATATTCGTTATTAGGGTAGATATGCTATTGGGAGGATGGTGAGAAACCCCTTTAGATTAATTATTAAATTATTAAATATAAAACAAAAAATTTTATAAAACGAAATATTTGATATTTTGTACATTATATGATATTATATGATATTTTATACATTATACCTAAATTAAGTTAGTATATTATGGAAGGAGAGAGGGAATAGTGTTTGTGTGTGTGCGCCTGTGTGTGTGTGGGTGTGTGTGTGTGTGTGTGTGTGTGTGTGTGTGTGTGTGTGTGTGTGTGTGTGTGTGTGTGTGTGTGTGTGTGTGTGTGTAAGAGGGAGGAAACAGAAGGGCATCATTTAATTTGGGAGGTGGGTATGAATACCGCCACTCCGGCAACCATTTATTGTTCAATTCCTCTGCCATAGGTCACCCAAAGTATTTTTCTACGTTTGCTGACTTAGCAGCTCTGCCCGGATGCATGGGTCAGGTTTGTCTGGATCTTGGTGGCGTATATGTCTGCCCATCAACTAAGTGGAAGGCCGAATCGTGAGAGACTGGTTGAGGAAGACTTTTTGACCTCTCCATCAGAACTCTTTTGGAACATTATTTGGCATTGCAGTGGGAGGGATGGATTAACACGTCCTTTACTTCTGGACACACTGACCCTTAGATTCTCAACTTCCATATTTTTTTCCTTCCCAGAACTCCCCCCCTTCCTTTTCTAACAATATCCTCCACACAGCATCACCAAAGATGACAGGGAAATTAATTTTCTCAGGGCCTCCATTGTGGAACAAATATAATTAAATAAATCAATAACCCAGCAATGGATCACAAGAACGAGTCATACATCCCTTTTTCATGTGACAAATATCAATCAGGTATAAAAATGTTGGTGGACTTTTTCCCAAATATTTTCATTCCATATTAAAGAAGAAATATGTCATAGTGAAGCAATGCGTTCACAAATTTATTTATGAGAAATACTGTGTACTGACAAATCAAACCAATATTTGGAGAACTAAAGTAAAAATATTTGTAGAAGAAAAAATACTGAAATAATGAAATACTCCTGGAAAAACCTGACAAAACTGGAATATTTCATGGTTTTTTTCGTAACATTCATATGTGTTTTAAATAAATTGAAAGCTTGCCACTTGGCAGTTCGTGTCTGGGAGCACGGTACGCTGATGAACATAAAATTGCTACATAATATTGCTACAATATTTACCTGCACATTTTTATTTCGTTTTACTTCCCGCTCTGAGAAATTTTTAAACTTGAATGTGTCTGTACACCGATTAATACGTTATTCGCGATCATACAGTCATCCTTATTTTAATTTTTTGTTTGTTTAGAAAAATACAGTTAATTATGACACACGTTAAAATCGCCCATTATTTATTAAGAATCCTTAACCGCTTACTTATTATCGTAGTATAACTAATACGCATCATATTGCGTCGTAACAGTGAAAAACTTGTCTTATTATCACTGAGTTTTTAAATCAGGTTTGAGGCCAACTTTTACAAAACCAAAGAAGAGTCTGCGTATTACGCAATTAAAAGTAGTATATATTTAACATTATTTTTGTAAAAGGAACAGTTTTCCTTTTTTTATCTGTAAATACCAAATTTACGTATGGGGTTGGGACTAGTAAAATGATAATTATAACTGAATTTTCAAAATTAATTAAATCCTTTAAATTTTTTTACATTAGCTCCAAAAATAGAGGACAAAAATCTCTCAGGGATTATGTCATATTTCGGGATGCAGTGTTAACGGTCCTTTTAGCGAAATAAAGGAGATAAAATTCTGGAAAGAAAAAAGGCATGAGGGGTGGGTGGGAATCTGGGGTTTAGTGTGTCCAGGAGTGTTGGACGTACGAATTCATCCCTGACGATCTTCCGGGTTTTTATGTGAATAACCGTGTTAAATCATGCTCACATGCTCAATCGGGTTGAAAATTTGTCACCACACGCCTAATAATTAGTAAAATCTGTTCTAGTTCGCGAAATAATTTTATCTTTCTCGGGAAAGAAGTTATGCTCCGTTTAAATACTTGTGTATTCTTCTTTGTGTGAATTTATCAACTAAAAGTATAGCTATTAAACAAAAAAGCTATCAATGCAGCTGGATTTTGTAAACAGCTCAAGTGTCAACTGTCATTAGCCCGAAAATTTATGTGACCTCTTCAGGCGAGCTGTGTTCCAAGGATAAACATCATAAGCTAAGATATTTTGTTTAATATATTGTTTGTTTATGTTTTCATTTGAGATGATTTGTATAGGTATTAAACATTTGTATGTCTGAGGTAGGGGTACAAAACCGGTGGGTCGCCAGATTCAAACATTTTCTTTTTTCTCAAAGATTACATGTCAATTTCAGTTTGTACGGTACATACAAGACTTCTCGTGTACGGCGGGTAAGAAACTGTTTCGGACCACTGATCATTCAAGGCATTGCGATGATTGATACGGGTCGCACGAGTAGAAAGAGTTTGATTGGAGTCCATAAAAATCTCAAATTTAGGTACAACACATTACAGATTTGTCATTTGCAGGTAAACGAATATCTTGACGTGCACAAGTTACAAATTACACGTTTTATCTTTATCTTAAAAAATGTTTTTGTTAATTCAGTCGGATATTACACTTCGGAGGAATATCATTTGCTCTCTTTTGAATTATCTGATTCGACTATTCAAGAAGACGCAAGAAGAAACAAGAAGAGCCAATACAATGCAAAATAGGCAAGGAGAGTAAGAAGAACCAAGGAAAATCAGGAAGAGGCTAAAAGAAGCAAGAAAAGTCAAGATGATATAAGAAGACGCCTGCAGAGACCAGGAGAACCAACGAGATGCAGGCAAAGACTCACAGATTTCTAACTTAACAATCTTAAGGTAGAAATCGGCACGCGGGAAAGAAAGATTCAATAGGCTAAATTTGTGTGTAGCTTTCAGGGCACATTGGACAATACATGCACACACCAAACACATACGTATATGTGATTGTATGTTTATATATATATGTATATATTTGTATATGTATGTATTATATAAATATATCTTATAATAAAAAAATACATATTTAAAAAAGTGCTCAACCCATCCCATTCCGGCCCATCCTTCTTTCCAATATTGGCTCATTAGGTTGCCATGTATACCGGCTGATTAAACTCCAACTCCCCACCCATCCTTAGAGCACGTGTTCCAGTCCTAACAAATCAGTGCCCCCTGATGTACCGGTCTCACCGGGACAGGATTGCTCCTGGCTGGGGTGGTACAATCGTATAGTATCGTATCGTATCCACTGCGGTTCGAGAGAGTCCGGCTGGAGATCTCTCTTAACCAGTCTCTCCCAATCCGGCATGCCACGCATGGGCAAACACATTAGCCTCCAAAATCTAAACAAACCTGATACCATGAACCCAGGTACCTCCTTAAATCACCAAATGTCGAAAATTTCCTATGATTTTTAAACACCTTCGAAAGGGGTGTTCAAAATTTGGATTTTTGAGAATTTAAAAATCGGCGTTTAACGCTGATTTTAGACTTTAGATTCAGCTATCTTTTGTGATCAACAATAGGCAGTTTAACATGGCCGTTGACTCAACAACAATTGGTTGACTGGTCAAAATCTCAAAGACATCAAATATGACAGTAGTTTGATAGTATTTTTATTACAACTCCGTTGAGTCTATTATCAGTCTCATTCCGAAATTTTCAACAGTAAATCCTTAAACTGCCAAAAAACTAGGTCGCGCAATTGGAGTTGACCCGAACAATACAGATTTTTGTATTGGTACATGTGTTTATTATACCCGACATTTAAAACCGACAAATAATTTTTTGTGCGTTATTTCCCAATTTTATACCTAAAATCGACTTCAAAAATACTTTTAATAAGTATTTGAATATGAAACGAATTTATTCACAATGTCAACTATAAGTAAAATTTGTTCTTATGATTTTACTTATAGTTGAGATTGTGAATGGAACACTGGTATACAGAATATAAACAAGTAATTTTATATTTTTGTATTTGAATGAAAATACGTCTAATACTTTTGTGGTTTGGCGGCACATTCCTTCGGGCAATTTAGATAAATTTTGTGTTGGTAGGTATACCAAATTTTCCTAAACCGACAAATATAATGTATATAACCACTCGAGCGCTTTTTGACACATTATGGCACTATTTCCAAAACCTCCGATTGCTTTGTTGCCAAAATGTGGCAAATTTTCAAAATAATTTTTTTATTAAAACTACTATATAATATATTGTACATTCAAAATATAACAAAATAAATATTCTCTAGTTTCTTTAAAATGTTTTAGGTTAAAGATTTAATATTTTTTTATAAATCCTATAAATATGTGATAATAGACAAAAGATAGGGGAATTCATTGGCTATATAGAACTATAATCAGTTTGTATGTCTTTATATTCGAATTTGGAGGTATGATTTTTTAATGTGCGCGGAAAAATTTTCTTTAGCAATCCGAGAAAAAATATATTAATTGCTCTCTCGCTCCAGTGGTTAAGTATGCCGGGGAGAGAACTGTCGGGGAATCAACTGTCATGGAACCCTTTAGACAGCGGTGTCCTTTGCAAACGTCACTGAGAAACAGCCTTCTATTTTACTTAACGAGTCATCTGTCGTAAGCCTGTCGGCGGGCGGGTGACAGCTGAGAGGTTAAAAAATAAATGACGATTTTAATCCTTTTTTTATACAGAAACCGTACAAGGACAAGGTCAGAATCGGTTACGCTAATATCATTCCAGACTTTGCTTTTTATCACAGCATTCTAGCTCCTCGGAATGTTCTGATATTATTTTTTTATGAAATACGGCCTTAACCTGTAACTATCAACCGACATTCTTTATTATTTTAAATTTTATTATTATTTTATATGAGTTATGTGTTTGTTTTAACTTTTTTTTTTCCTGCATTCTAAAAACAGTTTAAAAAGATACTCTATGCATCTGTTTGAATAGTGTGTTTGCCTCAAAATTAGCTGCAAGCGGCCGCTCCTCCATGACGAAAATGTGTACACATTTTGTGGATGGTTAGGTTAGGTTTAGGTTAGAACCAATGTTTTTTTCCGTAACCGATTGAAAAAAAAATCTGGCCCTGCTCTAGTGTTTTAACTTTTTTCGGATGTTTTGTTAAACATTTTGTCGCCGCTTTACAACAACCAAGCGGTTCTTATTGCAATTCATCTTTTCTTTTTTTTTTTTTCAAATCATAATTTTTTTTTACATACTTTCTGAAATAATTTCAAAACAGCAGATTTCATTAGACATAGACAGGTTTATATATTATGAAAAGCTATGAAGTATAAGAATTTAGGAGCGAGAAGTTCAGACTGACATCATGTTTAATGAAAAAAATCATTAATTTGATTCATCTCTTATTCGGCAAAGCGCCGCACGGTGGTCCCGAGGGGATAAATACATTTTCTCAAAGAACTTCTTTTCTTGATATTGTAATGAAATTTTTTATATTAATTTGTCTACCATTGTCAGTAATTGATGATCAGTATTAACGTTCACGTTTAAAAATAAATTAAAAAAAACTCGTAATTATTTATTATTTTTATTTGGTCTATGTGCTAAAAAATCTTTTTTTTTTAATTATTTATTAATTTTAAAAATTGTATTATTAATTTTATTTTTTGATACCAATATTTTTTGGTTCTTTTTAATGGCGAGGAATTATGTAAATAGTTTTCAACTTTAAAAAGAGGTTTAATTTTCATTGTCTCTTTCTAACTAAACCTTTTTTTTACATTAGCTCCACTCAGGAGACTGAGAAAAATAATTCTACTCAGGGACTATGTCATCTTCGGGGATGCTAAGTATAGGTTCTTTTCGGGAAAGGAAGTAGAAAAAGTTCTGAGAAGGAAAAAATATGAGGGGTGGATAGGAATTTGGGGGTCAGTGTGTCCAGGAGTGACGGACGTTTCAATCTATCCCTTCCACTGCGATGCAAGTCAATGCACAAGCTCAACCAGTTTACTCCCGATCCGGCGTGCCACGCAGTTGGTAGGCAGACGCATCCACCGCGAACATCCGTAAAACCTGACCCATGAACCCTGCTAAGTTACCAAACGCAGCGAACGACTTGAGGCGACATATGTCAGAGGTGTTGGTTGTCCTATAAATGGTTCCCCAAATTGAAACCAATACATATTTTGTTAGTGTTGGTTCAAATATCTCGTTTTAGTAAACATCAAGTGCGATCACTTGCAGTGAGCGCTCGTTCCCCTGCATTAAACTTATGACAATATTGATATAAATTTGAAAAAAAAAACTTTACTACACGAATAATGTATAAGTACAATTTTTATATAATTTGATAAGAGAGTCTTTCTTTTTAATGTATTAGATCCGTAACAGGAATATTGTATGACACAAAAATGCTTATAAAACTATAAGGAAAGGTATACCAGACTATTGTTAGAGCCGCGATACTGTATGGCTCCGACCATGTACAATTCCTACACTAGGCAACTTGAATCAGCAGTAATGCAAATGCTTAGATGGTCGGCAGGAGTGTCACTAAAAGATAAGATTAAAAGTTCACTCAATCGTGGTAGCCAGGGTGTCACGGACATAAATAGTAACCTATACTACCTAGAGGAACGACAGTTGAGATGGTATGGTCACATAAAACGGAGACCACCAAACCTCACAGTGAAGCAGGCAATGTCTATGGAGCTTCATCGACAGTCATCCAGAGGAAGACCAAAGAACTCCTGGATGACTCAATGCTCCAAAATCCTAAGTAGAAACGGCTTGGATGAAAGCGATACCTAGAACTTAAGAAGCTACAACCTCAGAATGAGGAGAGCCGACCCCTAGGCAATGAGTAGGGACAGTGCAAGGAAGAAGAAGAAACTTACTTTTTAATGCATAATATACATATTTTACAAATAATACTACTAATATACTTGATAAAAAGTAATATCGATGTATAATTTTTTTGTGTTATATAGATTTATTTCCGCCGCTCCATACTACAGGGACCGCTGTGCACCGGTCGTTCCACGAAATTCCAGCAAAGGAAAATCTCGTGATTTATTTTCTTCCAAAAATTTCCAACTGTTATTCTGTTCTCCCCTTTTCCCTTTCAGATTTTTCCTTAAATCAAGCGGATCGGCTATTGACTGTAATTAATTCAAACTTTTTCAATTGCTAAGTAAACTTTATTAATCTGTCAATGAAATATATGATTTATCTCGCATTCTACCGGCGCTTTTTAAGGGTCTTTTTTTCACTACGTGTTATTTTGAAATTTTTCGATAAATTTTTTGTTTTCATATATTTTGAATAGGAAATCTATATGCCTTATTACTACTCATTGCCAAAGATTTTAAGCCTTTTTATAGAAATGTGAAATAGTATTAACGTAGGGGACGTTCTAGAAGGACATGGCACAATCCAGTGAATCAAATGCTTGAAACGGATCATTTCAAGTAATAAAAATAGACAAATATATATGAATGTCAATGACGCAAGGAGTTTGTGCCAAGATAGAGTTGTTGGACGGTTCATCCTACGGGAAAAAAAGTTGGAATTTCGGATAAATTTGTTAATCTTCTTTACTCCTACCATCGTGTAGAATCACCTCCCAAAGTTAATGCACTTTACCCCCAGACATCCTGTATATTTTTGGAAACAAGAGTAAAAGAAATATGTATTAATATGATATATGCAGAAATATGTAAACTAAATATGTACGTATGTACGACTATAATATGCAATGCAAATACCAATTCGCTTTTTTGTTTTAATCGTTTGTTTTTGAGTAGATAAACCTTTTATTTTATTATTATTATTATTTAAACAAGCAATGGTTTTCTTTATGTTTTAAGTGGTTAGGTATTAATGTTTGTCTGTTATAATTTGTTTTAATCCTGTTATTAAGGATAAATACCTATTTTTCTTTTTTATAATGTTTTAATATCTGTGCTAAACAAACAACAGTTATTGTACTTTAAACTTTTATTTTTTCTTATTCTTACTTTTTATATATTTTTTGTAGTTATTATTCTTTCTCTTTTTTTTATTTCCTCCATTTCTTTTTGTTTGTAAAAAACATGCTCCATGTATCATCCTAATTTGATAGTCCTAAAACGGGATTCCTCCTAGTTGAGCAGTCAAAACAATTCATAAAAAATGTACAATATACGTAGAATCTTTTACTAAATAAAAAAAGTGTCTCAATTTCTCTCAACCGTCTGGATCCAGGGATACTATGACATCGACAATTGGGGTATATTGTATATTGAGGCTGAAGATAATTCGGAGAGAAAGGAGGTGAGGAAGACAAAGGTGCGGAAATACCTGGCTGTTTAGATTCGGTCACCAAACACGGCTAAAGCCATTTCAAGCAACGTTTCAATTCAGAATGATGGTCATACACCAGGATAACACTGAGAGTATTTTCCACTCTAAATAACAAAAATCATCGCTAGGTAAAATTGTTATTAAAACATTAATTTTGAATCGCGAAACAATTTTATTATTGGAAAGGAATGCTAAACCAAATAAATTTCCGCGTAATATATAGGTTTTGGTTTTTTTTGTAATTTCACTATAAATAAAATTAAATTGAAAAATTCTTCCGTGTAAAGAATCCCACGCATTTCATTAAAATGAGATATAACGCGCGACACGGGGTAGGAAGATATATATACTTTACTTCAAGCAGAAGATATTTACCAAAAAAGATGTTTAGTTCACTGAATAGAATTTTTTCGCAAATATCGCGAAAGCATTTTACCGGTCTCTCTTGGTGATATACGAGTGCCATTAAAACGTATACGTTTGTTACGTTTGAAACCAACAAATGTACAATAATATTATGTAACTGAACAGGGGTGAGGGAGTGTGCTCGTGAACACGTCAGCTCGGGGAAGAAGGCGTAAGAGTAGAAAAAATGCCTTACATTTCGAACCGCCCCCTAATGCTGACTTGCAACTCCACCTGCTTTCTACTGACATGTAATTAATCTATTGGGTGGTTCAAGTTTGAACATTTATTTTTTTATTTCTATTAAAAGCATTTAAACTGTTTTACCGTCTCTTTTATTTTTTTTGTACATTAATCACTATTATTTGCTTCAATTTTAAAATTTTCTGTTAGTTTCCATTCAACTTGCTCAAGTTTCAGCAATAAGTATCTTTTCTCGCTGAACAATGTGGGAGGGATGGATTCATTCCGCTCTTAGAAACACTGACTACCAGATTCTTACCCACCCTCGTTGGTACCTTTTCCTTCCGGGAACTTCCTCTCTTTCCTTATATTAATAAAACCTTTCGTACAGCATTCCCAAAGGTGAAAAAAAAATATTTTCCTCGGGGCATCCTTTATGGGGTTAATGTAATACAAAATTGAAATACATGGAAAGAAGAAATAACTTCACGGTTTAGTTTTCACAGTTTATTAGATGTTCAAAAACTGCATATTTCATGTTGAAAATAATGATGCGAGAAAAGTGAAATTTCAATTTCTGTGCAAATTTAATGTCGCCACAGCATACAAATGCAGATCTTCTTTACATTTTAGTTTCAAGATTGTATGCTTTATTTATTTACATATTTGTTTATAAGATATACACAGTAGATTAAACATAAAATTTAAGGTATGTTAATTAAATTACATGGTTTTGTACCTATTACGTAAATCTGTAAAATGTCATTAAGTAATTTCGTCCGGGTTTTAAAACATAATAATGATGAAACTAAAGAAAAGAATCAAACATTGGTTGACTAATAATAACAAAAATGAAAGAGTGTGGATGGAGAAAAAGTTACTTTTTTAAATCAAAAAATATATGTACACTAAAGTTTAATAAAACGATGTGTAATAAAAAATCATTCTTTGTTTACATAAGTGTACTTTATTATTTTACAGTACAATGAAAACTTTAACGATGAGATGATCAAATTGACAATATTATAAAAGAAAAAAGAAACACATACATAACATCAATGTGGAAGACTTCGGTGGCTGGGTCATGTGGAAAGAATGACAGAGCATCAAGCACAAAAGTCCCTGCTAAAATCTAGACCTGTAGGGCGAAGGAGCCTGGGAAGACCAAAATTAAGATGGAACGACAACGTCTTCAAAGACCTACGTATCTTGGAGCTTCCAAACTGGAGAGAACTAGTTCAAAACAGAGATGAGTGGAGGAAGACTCTTTAGGAGGCCAAGACCCACCAAGGGTTGTAGAGCCAATTGTGATGAATGATGAAGATGATGATGTTGACGATGATGATGATGATGATATGTACTGATCTTAATATCTGTCAATCTCAATTATCGATACTTATATTACGCTTATGATATATGTACGGATCTTAATATCTGTCAATTTCTACCACCTCTATTATTGATACGTATTATACTCATGACTCATGATGCTGTATGCATGTACTGATCTTAATTTCAGTCAATTTCTACCACCTCAATTATCAATATATATTACACTTATGATTATCGATATACAGGGTACCAAAATTTCATTTACATTTTTTAGTCCAAATAATGTCAGGAATCACTGGTTAAAGTAACTCAAGTACGTACCTTAACACCCTGTATATTACACTTGCGATGTACGTACTAATCTTAATATCTGTCAATTTCTATCACCTCAATTAACGGTATATATTACACTTGATTAAAGGACTGATCTTAATATCTGTCAATTTCTACCACCTCAATAATCGATATATATTACACTTATGATTATCGATATATATTACACTTGCGATGTATGTACTAATCTTAATATCTGTCAATTTTTACCACCTCAATTAACGGTATATATTACACTTGATATACGTCCTGATCTTAATATCTGTCATTTTCTACCACCTCAATAATCGATATATATTACACTTATGATGTATGTACTTATCTTAATATCTGCCAATTTCTACCACATCAATTAACGGTATATATTACACTTGATATATGTACTGATCTTAATATCTGTCAATTTCTACCACCTCAATTATCGATACTTATTACGCTTATCATATATGTACGGATCGTAATATCTGTAAATTTCTACCACGTCTATTATTGATACATATTATACTCATGATATATGTACTGATCTTAATATATGTCAATTTCTACCACTTCAATTATCGATATATATAAAATTTATGATATATGCACTGATCTTAATATCTGTCAATTTCTACCACCTCAATTTTCGACATATATTACACTTATGATATATGAACTGATCTTAATATCTGTTAATTTCTACCACCTCAACACAATGACAAGATCCATTGGAGCCAAAAGTACAGCCGAAATTTTCAACAGCTATATTGATTTCCTGTCGCATATAAAACACATTCATTATGTGAAAAAGTACTAGGATATACTCCGTTGTAATAGCCGGTGTTGAATGTGATTTAAAAAAATCCCCAAAAAAATTGAAAAAAAATATTGTGACGCTTGCTGATTTTTCTAACTATCCGAAACAAACCCCGTTCCAAGAAATCCATCGCCATAGTAATAGTTCCGTAGGTTTGCCAACCCAATCCCGGTATTTCCCCGCGGTGGTGATTCCCCACCCCCTGTAACCAGTAGCACAATGCGGTAATACCTGCACTCCCCTGACGGAGCCTGCACCGGGAACCGGTGACATTTGATTTGGTTCACATTGCGGCGCGCGTTTCGACGTTGTGCGATTACGTCATACAAACCGTATCAAAGAGCGACCGATGAAAATTTCGATCATGATAATATTGGGATAGTCGAGGAAATTACTCAAGGTGAAAAATTAATGTCAAAAGAAAAAATTAATAATACGAATATAGAGACTTTAAGAAATGAAAAATAAGAACCAATTAAATTAGAAACACAATTTGTTTATCTTTTATGCTCTAAACTTTAGGGGTATCATAACTCAGAACTGATATTTAAATTGGGACTCTTGTGAGGTGTTCACTGTAAAAATATATATATATATTTTTTTTTTTATAGTGAACACCTCACAAGAGTCCCAACTGCTCTCGTTTGGAGCCAGTGAGACTATGGCTTCCCCAATTGGGGTATATTGTGAGGCTGAAGGTAAGCGGGGAAGGAAAGGAGATGGGGAGAGTAAGGTGGGGATGTACCTGGCTATTCAGATCTAGTCACTAAACACGGCTAAAGCCGTTTCAAGCAAATTTTCAATTCTGAATGATGGTCTTACACCAGAGCGATACTGAGAGTATCTTCCACTCTGTAACGTGCCGTAAATATAGTATATACTATTTTTAATTAATTAATTGTGAAATAACACAAATTAATCAAATAAAATTTATTTGCGCACGCCGGGTTTGAATCCGCGACCTTCGGAATGGGAGTCCAAAGCCTTGCCTCTGGACTAATACCTGTAAACTACGGATATGTAAACTACGGATCTTAATATCTGTCAATTTCTACCACCTCTATTATTGATACGTATTATACTCATGACTCATGATGCTGTATGCATGTACTGATCTTAATTTCAGTCAATTTCTACCACCTCAATTATCAATATATATTACACTTATGATTATCGATATACAGGGTACCAAAATTTCATTTACATTTTTTAGTCCAAATAATGTCAGGAATCACTGGTTAAAGTAACTCAAGTACGTACCTTAACACCCTGTATATTACACTTGCGATGTACGTACTAATCTTAATATCTGTCAATTTCTATCACCTCAATTAACGGTATATATTACACTTGATTAAAGGACTGATCTTAATATCTGTCAATTTCTACCACCTCAATAATCGATATATATTACACTTATGATTATCGATATATATTACACTTGCGATGTATGTACTAATCTTAATATCTGTCAATTTTTACCACCTCAATTAACGGTATATATTACACTTGATATACGTCCTGATCTTAATATCTGTCATTTTCTACCACCTCAATAATCGATATATATTACACTTATGATGTATGTACTTATCTTAATATCTGCCAATTTCTACCACATCAATTAACGGTATATATTACACTTGATATATGTACTGATCTTAATATCTGTCAATTTCTACCACCTCAATTATCGATACTTATTACGCTTATCATATATGTACGGATCGTAATATCTGTAAATTTCTACCACGTCTATTATTGATACATATTATACTCATGATATATGTACTGATCTTAATATATGTCAATTTCTACCACTTCAATTATCGATATATATAAAATTTATGATATATGCACTGATCTTAATATCTGTCAATTTCTACCACCTCAATTTTCGACATATATTACACTTATGATATATGAACTGATCTTAATATCTGTTAATTTCTACCACCTCAACACAATGACAAGATCCATTGGAGCCAAAAGTACAGCCGAAATTTTCAACAGCTATATTGATTTCCTGTCGCATATAAAACACATTCATTATGTGAAAAAGTACTAGGATATACTCCGTTGTAATAGCCGGTGTTGAATGTGATTTAAAAAAATCCCCAAAAAAATTGAAAAAAAATATTGTGACGCTTGCTGATTTTTCTAACTATCCGAAACAAACCCCGTTCCAAGAAATCCATCGCCATAGTAATAGTTCCGTAGGTTTGCCAACCCAATCCCGGTATTTCCCCGCGGTGGTGATTCCCCACCCCCTGTAACCAGTAGCACAATGCGGTAATACCTGCACTCCCCTGACGGAGCCTGCACCGGGAACCGGTGACATTTGATTTGGTTCACATTGCGGCGCGCGTTTCGACGTTGTGCGATTACGTCATACAAACCGTATCAAAGAGCGACCGATGAAAATTTCGATCATGATAATATTGGGATAGTCGAGGAAATTACTCAAGGTGAAAAATTAATGTCAAAAGAAAAAATTAATAATACGAATATAGAGACTTTAAGAAATGAAAAATAAGAACCAATTAAATTAGAAACACAATTTGTTTATCTTTTATGCTCTAAACTTTAGGGGTATCATAACTCAGAACTGATATTTAAATTGGGACTCTTGTGAGGTGTTCACTGTAAAAATATATATATATATTTTTTTTTTTATAGTGAACACCTCACAAGAGTCCCAACTGCTCTCGTTTGGAGCCAGTGAGACTATGGCTTCCCCAATTGGGGTATATTGTGAGGCTGAAGGTAAGCGGGGAAGGAAAGGAGATGGGGAGAGTAAGGTGGGGATGTACCTGGCTATTCAGATCTAGTCACTAAACACGGCTAAAGCCGTTTCAAGCAAATTTTCAATTCTGAATGATGGTCTTACACCAGAGCGATACTGAGAGTATCTTCCACTCTGTAACGTGCCGTAAATATAGTATATACTATTTTTAATTAATTAATTGTGAAATAACACAAATTAATCAAATAAAATTTATTTGCGCACGCCGGGTTTGAATCCGCGACCTTCGGAATGGGAGTCCAAAGCCTTGCCTCTGGACTAAGCCTACCTTTTTATATACAACCGTTTACAATACAAACATAGTTATTTATTAGTTATCTAAAATGGGACATCCCTTGACTTTTCTGCAAGTCTAGGATGAATATTTAGTTTAAATTTTCTGAGTTGCCAGGTTCGAGTCCCAGATGTATCCGTATGTTTTTCTAATTTGTCTGAGACAGATTTTCGATTGAGTTTTACTACTATTATCTTTTTTAATTAAAATAATATATTCGGTTTTCGTAAATTGTGTTTTTTATTCCATACAACCTTTTTGAAAAATTTATAAGAGAAAGTGTTGCCGCGTAATTGAGAAAAGTTTAAAAAAGGGGAAATCAAAGTTTTTTTTAAAGCTTAGACTACGAAGTAATGCAAAATCATGTGTTTTCAAATTAAATAGCTTCAAAATATACATTTTTTAATAAGTTCAGTTTAATGTTCAAAAATTTTTTTTACTTAGACTAAAGAATATATCTCACATAAAATCCATTAAAATGTGTGAATGAAACCCAATCCGCACAACTCACGCCGCTAGGAGGCGCTAGTGTTGAATACTGCCAACAGAACGTATGGGAAATGTCAGAAGTTGGAGGTATTATTAATAATTATAGGATATTTGCTTACACTGATAGAAGTTATTAAAAATTCTGTTGTACCTATATAAATCCCGATTACATCTAAAAACCTGTTTTCCTAATACATATTCCTAATAATATTATTGTGTTGAAGAATTCATTTGATTTTCATCGTGATGCTAGGTGAATTATAAATCTTGCCATATAAACAGAAAAAATTATTTATTTTTGTAAAAATGTGAGGTTAAGCCTGATTTTATCTCGAACGTAACTAATATTATGCCGCTTCCTCATAATAAAAGAGATTTCTGAGAGAAAATTCATCCCATTATTACGCATGAAGGTGTGTTTTAGTAAAATGAGCTTCTGCCAGAAGGTAAACTAACTTATTTCCGAAGTTACTTCGAGCTATTGATCGAAAATATCTCTCGTATAAGCCTCGAGGCTTGTCCCATTGAGCCTGAAATACTATTTGAATATATCGTTTATTGAATAAGCAATTTATACGTCGGAGGGTTACAAATGGTGAGAGTTAAATATAAATATTTATATGTTCATGTTTCGCGCTAGGTAAGCGGATTCGAAAGGCTTAGCCGGTGACCTCGGGGTGGTTCTTACATCAAGATAACCTACGTCCACAACCTACCCCAGCCAGCCAACCCTTCGCTACTTTATTCAAATATCTTTACACGGGGTTCTTACAGTTAGTTTAAGGGTTGCAAGTGTAAAGTGGGAGGGTTTATCAGATCACAAGCTGACAGGTGATAATATAAACAAACATGTCAGTTCAAATGAAACGCTGGCAAACTTCGGCTGTTCTTTGTTATAAAAACACTTTTTGCGTGTAAGTAAACAGTGAAATCGTTAATATTTCATCGATGAAATAATGATAATCATAATTTTAAAAATCCTGTGTCGAGTGTGCACTACAAAAATTGTTTATATAATATTTAAAAATTCATTTTACTTATAGACCGGTAAGTATTTAAATCTTTAAAATTAAGTTTTATATTCATTAAATAATGCAGTGAAGTAAAATAAATAAAAGCTTTAAAAATTGGTCGAATTATAACAAAAAATAACTTTACGGTTGGCGACGTGTTTTCTTGTGCTTTTAATATTTATTTTAAAGATCTTTCACTCGTTTTGGGAATATCTTTGCTAGTTAATTGCAGATCTATGGACATTGAACAAAATTTCAGAAGGCCTGTACAAATCGACACCAGAGCTCGCCGTGTGTTATTATATTTTCTTTATTTTTATAAAGGTTCCGTCTTTTTTATAGAAAATATCCGAGTACTTAAAAGTAACAAACTTTAATTATATTTCTTTAGAAACTCTAATGATGTGGTGCTAGTATTGACGAAAAGTTCTGTGAATTCTGTTATCTTATGCATGTTTTATGCATCATTTCAGACAGATAAAGCGTGCTGCACAGAAGTATATCTTTTTGGACACGTCTTGAACCTCGAAAAACTCGAACCAAGATAAATTTGTCGTCATTAGCAAAGTGGAAGGCAGGAGATGTGGGGGGAGATCGTTGACGCTGGAGTGATCAAGATCGTAAGTGGAGGAGCCTGGTTCATCGGGTTAATTGGAGTGGGGGTCACGATGCTCAGAAATGAGGGAACGACCCGGAGGAAAATATTTAGTAATTAATAAAGCTGTTATATATTTCTTTTACATTTTAAGTTAAGTAGGTAACCAACCATATTTAAAATGGTTCAGTTCAATGTAGTGAATACAAAAAGCAGTCCCATATTTTTTTCTTACTTTATATTGTTATCAGATCCAATATGTATTCGTATTTTGAAGCGGAAACTGGTGTGCATAATGAAGCAAACCTTTAGAAAAGTGAGTATACGACAAAGTGAAAATTTTAAGCCATAATACTTATTTTTACAATTTGGCATTTTTCTAGGTCAACCCAATTATTTACAGCTTATAAAAGAATTTATCGTCAGCTATGAAATATAATTTTTAAAATATATGTCTCCACCTGAATTTGGGTTATCCTAATAATAATACAAACTTAAATACGTCGTTTTAAAAGAAACCCACTGTGGCCGCGGCGTAGTAGATTTTGGTTCTAGATCATTTAACACACTTCACCTCACACCTAACATAGCTTATTGCCAATCCGTTTGATATAAATGAACATTTAAGGTGATGCAAAGAGTTCATAATTTTCTTTTTTTACAGATGTCGATATTTTAATTACTTTAGGAAAAACGCTTTTTGTTAATTGAATATATTAAGGTGAATTAATTGTTCGCGACAAGTTTTTTTTTAAATTAAAATAAATTGTTTCTCCCTTCGTGTCATTTCCATTTTCAAGATCCTCCCCCCCCCCCCCCCCCCTCTCGCGAACCGCACCCCCTTCACGCATTCTGCTTCCACCTTCTCCGCCTTCCCCTCTCCCTCTTCCCTCCTTCCACGAAGCCCCCTCTTTAATTCCTCATCCGACCATACCCCTACCCCTTCCTTTTTTCCCTGCCGCTTAACTCTTCAAATGCACTCATATTTCCAACAACTCGCGTGACCTTTATTTGAACAGAAATAATGGCGCAGCAATGACAATTTCTCACGCAAGAAGTGAAACAAATATTTATGTGTTATCGAGCATGCCGGTATAAATAAAAGTCGTCATAAACCACATTTTTGTAATATTTTCACCGAACCTTGGGAACCTCATAAATCATTCGATTTACAATACATACCAACATTCTTAAAATTTTCAGATTCCGATCAAAAAATTCCACATACGAAAAATGTATGTTGGTTGGAACAAACTAAGATATTCGAATGGTATAGAATGATCTACAACGTTCGCGTTTTTTGTGAAAGTGTTTATTCTTGCAAGATGATGTCAAAAATGCTTCAAATTAATAAAAAATGTAGAAAGAAACTTTTAACGATATACTGAAAGAAAAGTAGAACGATACTTTGAGGAAAAGTAATTTGATGAATGGTAGGAAACGCAAAATTAAGCATAGAATTTAGTATTTGCAATGAAGCGCAGAATAATGCACTATCTGAAATCTTAAATGAAATTACAACATGGAATGAAACTTACAATAAAATCTAGATTTAAACGCATAATGATAAGTGAAAATACATACAATGAAAAGAAAAGTGAAGCGTAGAATGAAATTTAATGTAAAAAGAAACTTAGAATGAAAATTAGAAAAAAATATTACGAAGATGAAACGTAAAATGAGACATACATTGACTCAGAAACTGAAACGTATAATAAACAATGTAGTATGAAATTTAGAATTAACCTTCCAATAATACGTACAACGAAGAAAATAATACTGACTTAGCTGAAAGAAATTTAATAATTTTGCTAAAACAGAATAAAATTTAGAATGAAAAGTATAATGAAACGTGAAAGAAGCGTGAACAAAACGTAGAATGAAAAGAATAGTGAAACTATAATGAAAAGTAAAGTAAAGGGTAGACTGAAACGGGAATTAAACGTGAAAGAATGTGAACGAAACGGACAATGAAAAGAATAGTGAAACGTATAATCAAAAGAAGAGTACAACGTAGAATGAAACCCGTAATGAAACGTGAAGAAACTGTAAACGAAACGGAGAAAAAAAAGTATTTTGAAAAAAAAGTAAAGCGTAGGATTAAACGTACAATGAAAAGAATGATAAAATTGAAAATGAGACGTAAACTGACTTGGAGACTGAAACTAGTAATAAGCCAAATAGAATGAATAAATGTTGGTTGGAATTATTTCCACAAAACCAGAGTGTTTTTGTTGTGCGTTCCTGTAGTTCTACATCACAAAACGTTGCTTTCTTCCGTGTATTGTTTAATATTTTTTTCATTTAACGCATCTGTTTAAAAAAAAAAAAGTAAAAGAATTAAAACTAGTTTTGCGGAAAAAATCCTAACCAACATTTACATTATTGCGCTGTCGTCGGTTTAAGATTTTGCTATTTCACCTTATACTTTGCTCGGCCATATAAAGTTTAATCATCACGAAACATGTCTCAACATTTCAAAAATAATTATATACCTAAATATAATCTAGAATAATTTTGTCATTCCTCTGCATATTCAACGCCACACAGCCATAGTTACGTTTAGTATCAGAACTTGACAGTTGCCAACATTACTGCCTTTGACAACTTCTTTAAGGCACTCCCTCAGTCATCCATTAATTATATTGCTTGCATTCACTCTTGTCAACGCCCTTTTCAGATTTCAAAGATACTTCCTAAGTTCAGAAACTCGCCACTAGAGGGAGCAAGGAGCAAACAAGGACGAAGAATTCGCCGTAGTACCTACTATGTGTACGTCTCAGTGGTTTTGAATCCTCTTTCAAATGTCGTAACTTGGGACTGACTGCAAACTAGCCTTGGTTCCGTTGACCAAATATTGGAATATTCTGCCCTTAAAGTACCTACTTAGGAACATTTTGCGGTTTGAACATTGGTACTTACCTGTCACCAGAAATCGTTGAAAATGTCATTAGGTTAGGTCGAATGCCATAAACTTAAAAATCTCTAACGCCGTTCTTCCATGGAGCTACATTGAAGCGACGCGATCGCCGCTCGTCTGTGTTTTCCATACTATTATTAGTGTTTGAAAACGTCGCTAGGCGCTACACCAGCAAAACAGTATGACAGGTAGCGGTAGCGTCGCTTGTGAGTAGCTACGTGGAAGAACGGCGTATGTTCCACTTACAAAAAAGGAGATAGTTTAAAAATACACTCAAACACAAAAAAAAAATTATTTGAATGCTGCCTTTTATAAAAAAATCAATCAGTAAAAAAACAATTTTCCTTACTATAATTATTTCAAATGTATTTTAAAACATTTAAAAAAAAATTGAATGAGACATTTATTTTGTAAGTGCTGTAATATCACCGATTTTCAATAAATGCGATTATATCCGTGTGTGTACGTTATTTCGATCATTGATAGAATGCAAATAAAATGCACAAAATGATTTTTTATCGACACCCAGTCTGTCTGCCGAGTTTCAGCTCGGTGGGAAGTGGGTTAATTTCCACAAAAAAATGTGAAATTCAATTAGATTTATTTAAACATAAATAGAAAAAAAACACAAGTATAAAATCAAACAAAATAATCATTTTGGAGAAAGTATCATGAACCGTGCCTATTTTCCTTTAATAGAGCCAAAGTGTCGTGCTCTCTGAAACAATATAGGGCTTAGTGCCATAGTGTCTCTACAATATGGAGGTATTAGATTCGTGACGTATTTTTTATTCTGTTTCTGCAATTCAGTATGGGTAAGGAATAGTTATTTGAATCAGATAACTTGTTGTTTCTTATAAATAATCTTACATTTTTCCAGGGCGGAGTGCGCCCGTTATTTAATTTGTCAGCCACCTCTGATCTGTATATCCCCCAAAATACCTGAAAAAACTCTTGACTCTGTGCAAAAACGGTCGTTCTGTTTGATAGCTATCTTAAAAAAATGGATTGCAACTTTTAGAGGACAGGCGTCAGGTAAGTATGATGTCCTTGTTCTACCGGTATTACGAGTATAATGGAATCCGAGGAACCCATTGATCCCTTCGGCACCGGTGCATGGTCGGAAAATACGCCAAACGCGCGCCTCACATATTTATGTACACTGTACACGACTGACGTTTGTCACATGATAGCGGGTCGCTTTTACGACTCGTTCTTGGGTTCAACAGCTCGGTTGTCTAGAGATTTCCCGGCTTTTGTGTTTCCTACCTCCCAAAAGACCCGTGATCTTTTCTTCCTCTCCTCAAACCTCCAGTGTGGAGTTAAACTTGCTGCGTGGCAAGCCGGATCGAGAGAGACTAGTTGAGGGAGACCATTTTGGCCTCTCCAGCATGACTCTCTCGACTCAACATCTTGAACCGCAAAGAGAGCAACGAATTCATACGTTCGGCACTCCTGCACCCACTGACCCCCAAATTCATTTTTTCCTTCCCGGAACTCCCTCTTCTTACTTTCCTTCAAAAGCCCTCTACACAGCATTCCCAAAGGTGACATGGGCCCTGAGGGAAAATTATTTTTCCTCAAGGCCTACGTTGTGGAGCTATTGTAAAAAAAAAGTATTTCAAAAAGTTTCGGCATCTAAATATTCCATGTCAATTTCTAATATGACTAAACATTACCAGTCAGTAGGTACATCACTAGCGCATGTCGAGAGACAGGTCTACCAGTAGAGACAACCGTAAAGAGTCGTTCGCACTGGGAGAGTAGTTTAGTCGAGTAGCGAGTATATTAGTAACTAAACGTGTCCGAACACCACAATTTAGTAGAGTAGGCAAGTCAGCTCTTTAGTAGATTGAATCTATTTGGTTCTATTTTTTCGGCGAGTAGAGTCCCTCTCGCACTGACATGCGCAGTTCATTTGTAGACGCAGAGACGCGCAATATGTCTTCCCGTTGGAGCGAAAATGCTAATCTAAAATTATTTAATTTTGCGGCTTTTAATCTATTTGCGTGTCCATAGTTTATTTATTTTTATCTCACTAAGTTATTCTTCCACCTCTTCTAAAATAAGCATCACAATCAGCTTAATTAGCGTATTTACTTTATTGCTTTGCAGCCCGTCATGTTACGATGCGCCGCTTACTAATGAACCCTACTTGACAGTAGTGCGAACACTTTTTGGTGGGTCAAGTAGCGAGTTACTCGCCACTCGACTTACTGCTTGTCAGGTGTTGGCAGATATTTAACTGAGCTAGACAAAATATGTCTCCTGTGATTTAACCTCTTAAAAAATCCTTTTCAGTATTTTGGGCACTTACAGCCTTATAAGTCTCCGGTTTTCACTTGTTAGGTTAGGTTGGATTGGATTATGGTATGTGTGATTTGGTTAGACCTAAATTACTAGAATTTACCCTAACCTAACTATACCTACAACGTATAGTTAGGTTAGGGTAAATTTGATTAAGTCAGTATAGGATTACGTTATAATGGGTTACAATTCAAAGTACATAAAGACCTCCTTACGCAATCTAACCTAAAATTAAAAAATCGAAAATTGCGTTCGTACCTCTACAGTTTGTAGCCGCGCTGTGACACACCCTCAAAAGTGAAGTTGTTTACCGATTGGAAATGCCTTGCACGACAAATGTACCAACGCAAATATCGCATTGAAGGCGGGGGAAAGGTATTTCGTAGCGGGAAGCCTCAGACATTGTGTTTTGTGTTTCCATTGTATTTTACATTGAACTGTATTTTGTATGAGAATTTTACATCGAACTGTATTTTGTATGGGAATTTTGCATTGAACTATATTTTCGAACTATTGTTCGCTCTGGCGGAATTCAACGGACCGAAGAATTCATTTATTGTTAAAGTTCCTCTAAAAGTTTTTTCCTACTTATTGAGAGCGTGACTTCTTTGCAAAAATATTTTCATGATTTTGATAAACATTTGTACCTAGTTACATTACTTTGGTAGAATACTGTTATAAAATCAATATAAAAACTGCATGTTTCTGCATGGCAGTATTGACATGCCTCTTGATGGCATTGTAGGTATATATACATGCCCCTTCCTAACCTAACCTAACCCAACAGCGTTTCTCTTTTTTATAATGCCATTTGGCTGACCCCAGATACGCTAAACCTTCTCAGCGTTTCTCTTTTTTTCGACTTGTGAATGAAGCTGTAAAAGTAACTTAATTTAAAAAATTATTACACTTTTAATTTGTCGTACTTCTATATAAAAAAAAAACCTTGTTCTTTACATATCCATCTAGTATTTTTTATACTTGGTTCATTTTTATAGCATATCCATACCTCTTATTTTCTTGACTATGGTCATTTCGTTTTCGTTAAGTGATTTCGTTTCACTCACAATTAGTGTGATGATTGTTGCATATACGCTGATATGTGAGAGATCGTATGCATGAAAGAAACAGCATGTATGGCTATAAAAGGCGTGTTCTTTGTCTATTGTGCTCTCTTTACTCGGAATCTCTGTTTGCGCTGGTTGAGTAAGTACTTTCGATTGCTATTAATCAGAGCAATTCAAATAGCCTTTTAATGTTCCATATCTCCCTTCCCTTTATTTTGCCCAGAGACTTTTGAAAAATGGAACACTTCGAAAACAAATGAACACCGTTTTTCGTTCCACACGCCGAGAAAAGTTCGCAATATGGATTACTGTTAACCGCACCGCATTCTTGTTTTATTTGATAATATCCGCTGTAATTCGTCGTATTTTGTTGTACCCCGCCAAAACACTGTTTTGAACCGTCGCGACGGATATAGAATAATAGATTATGTTATAGAATAATAGAACTATTGTGTATTATATGTAAAAGAAAATGAGAAGAAAACCAGCGGCATTGAACTGACCAACAGTGGATTATTGAAGAGACATTTGCACCAGATTAGGTAAGTCTTTGGGCTCCCAACCTTTCCTATGCATTAAAAGGCAAATGTATTTTAAGTAATTTAATGTGTAATTTACATCACACTGCGATCGAAGTAATTGTTAAACCAGCGCCACCATCATTGGTCCTACGAGCTAGGATATTTATTAAATTGAACCACCATCATTGGTCCAATCGAGCCGGAGATTTAAATTGAAGCATATTTCGATCGCATATTGATAAAATAAATATAACCAACCTTGTATCATCTTATCGCTACAATAGTTTAGTTATTTACCGCAAATAAAGGTTTATTTAGACCATATTTTCAACGCATAGTGTACCAGCCGCCAGCCATAGATAGCCATACACAGCCGTAGGCCATAGACTGCAAGTACCTACTTAGTTAACCCTATGAGCGCTATAGTTTATAATATAAATTATAAATTTATTATTAGATTCATATTTTGTTTTTCATAATGGCTACTAAAGAGAAGAAATTAAAATTGTTGACTTCTCAACGAGATGCTTTAAATGGACGTATTACAAAATTGTTTGAATTGTCAAAGGAGATTTCAAATGAAAGCATTCTAGAAGAGTTCTTGTCGCTTGTCGAGACAATAGATTCGACAAGGAGCAAATATGAAGAGGTAACTCAACAAATAAACGTCATCAATTTGGAAATGGATGCAAATTATGACCCAGATTTTGAAAAATGGTTGAGTTTTGAGGATATGTTTTGCAAAATTAAAAGGAAAATATCTGTGATTCTAGAGCGAAAACCTCTATTAAATATAGATAATAATAAATGTAATCGTCCCAAACTGCCACCAATAGAATTACCCTTCTTCGATGGGGAAATCGGAAATTGGCCAATATTTTATTCGAGTTTTGTCAACACAGTACATGATAACGAGTTACTTTCGAATTCAGAAAAATTGTATTACTTGTTGGCCAAGATTTCAAAAAGGGTACAAACCACATTCTCGGGAATTGTATTGTCACCTGAGAACTACGAAATTATATTTAATTCTTTGATCGATAAATATAATGATAAAAGAGTAATATCTTCCGCGTATATTGATCAAATTTTAGATTTTAAATCGTTCGCAGTAGCCAATATAAATAATTTGGAATCCTTTGTTGATAACTTCGTTTCGGCAGTATCCGCAGTGAAAAATGTTAATTTGGAAAATTTGTGTGATTTTATTTTTCTTCATATTGCTTTGAAGAAAATTGATTTGGATTCTGTAAAGGGGTTTGAAACCAATTATAGGGAAACTGATTTTCCCTCGTTCGAAGATTTAGTGAAGTTTATTCGGGAACAAATCAAGGTTTTGCAACGAACGGGGACATCAAGAAAATCAGCCGCTAATCACAGTGAGACAACCAAAAGATCACAAAGATCGACGCAAGCATTTTTAAGCGCTGGCAGCGATTCGGATAAACCCAAGAATCTGCCGTTTAATAAATGTTTACTTTGTAATAAACCATCACACGGACATTTGTATAAATGTCAGGAATTTAAAAATTTAAGTATTAAAGAAAGATTTAACTTTGTCAAGGGTAAAGGATTTTGTTTTAGATGCCTTAGCGAAAAACATAAGGCTAGAGCTTGTAATTCAAACGGAAATTGTCATAAATGCAATGACAAGTTTCATCATACAATGTTGCATTTTGAGCAACAGGGTACGTCACAGAGAGGGCAGTCAGATTATCGGAACGCCCAAGGACCAGAAAACCAGACAGCTGATCAATCGATTGATCCGAAAGAGGGCTGCTCTAATCCTGACGTAGCTTTATGTACGTTTTCAACTGTTCGATCTTATAATCGAAAGGCGCATTGTACAGTTTTGTTGGCTACCGCACGAGTTGGTATAATGGATTCACAAGGAAATGAACATTTTATTAGATGTTTGCTAGATAGCGCATCTCAAAGCAACTTCATTACTCGCGATTGCTGTAGAAGATTAGGATTTTTTGAATATCAACGCCCATCTTGTTCTACAGTTAAAGGTATTGGAGGATCATCTAAACCCATTAGAGGCTCCATACAGACCGAAATTTATTCTCGATTTAATCGGGCAATAAATTATAATGTAACTTCATTGATAGTGGACAAAGTAATAGAGCGCTTACCTACCGCCAAAGTTGATATACCTTTATTGTCATATTTGAATGACTTACCATTGGCTGATGAATCATATGGAGAACCAGGAGAAATTGATATGTTGATAGGAGCCCAGCTCTTCCCGCATCTCCTGTTATCTAAAAGGGTTCAGGACCCTTTGCACAGGCATGATTTGCATGCTTTGGAAACGGTTTTAGGATATGTCATTTTGGGGTCAGCACCAACTCGAGTTGGGAATAATGCTACCTTATCTTGTTGTGCTATGACGAACGAACCGGAAGATATTTGTCTCAAAAGATTTTGGGAATTAGAAGAGGTAAACGTACCGTCTATCAAAAGTCCTGAAGATCGTGAATGTGAGGAAATATATCAAAAAACTACATCACGAGATCCTGACAATGGAAGGTATATTGTAGCCTTGCCATTTAAGGGAGATGTTTCGTCACTTGGGGATTCATTTGCAATGGCAAAGAAACGTTTTTTATGTCTCGAACGTAAATTGGAAGCCTCGCCTAAATTGAGAGAAGCTTATAATGATACCATTACTGAATATTTAGAGAAGGATTATTTGTCGCATGTCACTCCAAATAAGGAGGATAAAACGCCCTCTTATATAATACCGCACCATGGGGTTGTACGAGAGGATAAGATCACAACCAGTTTGAGGATTGTCCTGGACGCTAGTGCAAAAACAAGCACTTCTGTATCATTAAATAATATTTTGTATAGTGGGGAAAACTTACAGGGGAATTTATTTGATATAATAATGAATTTTCGTATATTCCCAATAGCACTTTCGGCTGATATACGTAAAATGTTTTTATGTATTGGAGTGAAGGACAGTGATCGAAGATATCAACAGATTTTGTATCGCTTCTCGCCAAACGAGGATATTAAAACCTATCAGTTTAACCGCGTTTGTTTTGGACTCACATCCAGCCCATTTCAAGCTCTACGCACCATCAGGCAATTGGCCTCTGATGAAGGAGAAGTTTTTCCTGAAGCAAAAAAGATCATCAAAGAATTTCTATATATGGATGATTTTGTATACAGTGTGGAAACTGAGGAGAGTGCAAAGGAAACATCCTCTCAGTTAATCGCATTATTGAAGACTGGCCAGTTTGACCTAGTCAAGTGGACCAGCAATTCGCAAAATGTTCTGGAATCCATTCCAGATTCGCATCGCTTGTCAGCGATAAAGGAATTTGATGAGGTGGGCATGCATAAGATATTGGGCTTATACTGGTCACCAAGTTCCGATTTTTTCTCGTTTGTCACTTCTACACCTAAAACAATTTGTACGAAGCGAAATATACTGTCTTGTGTCGCTAAAATATGGGATATTATGGGCTTCATCGCGCCTGTTGTCCTATACGCTAAGCTAATGATAAAGCAATTATGGATATATAAATGTGATTGGGATGATGAGCCTCCCGCAGATATTGTAAGGACATGGACGCAATTTTGTGAGGAACTGTCATTACTAAATGGATTACAAATTCCACGCCATGTTGGCATCACATCCAGTACAATTGTAACTATCGTTGGTTTCGCAGACGCTAGTGAGAAGGCGTACGGAGGCGTCATTTATTTTCATGTTCAAAATCATGGTGCCAATTCAGTATACGTTGCTTGTGCAAAAACCAAGGTGTCTCCAGTGAAAATTGTTTCTCTGGCACGATTGGAACTTTGCGCTGCATTAATACTTGCAAAATTAATGCATAAGGTAGTTGCAGACTTAGAAAAACGCATGAAGATTGATAATATATTCGCATTCACTGATTCCACTGTAGCACTCTGTTGGATTCAGTCGTCTCCTCATAGATGGGGAACGTTCGTGGCTAACAGAGTAGCTAAAATTCAATCTGAATTATCGGCTACCCGCTTTTATCATATCGCAGGAATAGAAAACCCCGCTGATTGTCTGTCGCGTGGGCTTACCCCCAGTCAGATATTAAAACACCCACTATGGTTTCATGGTCCACCATGGATGAAATTGAGACCTGATCAATGGCCCATTACCACTTATGATGCCACGATGGTGACTCAGCCGCCTGAACAGAAGTCTATATCGTTGGTAGCAACTTCTAGTTTAGAAGAGTTTCACATACTCACTTTGTCAAAACGCTTTTCATCGTGGAACAAATTATTACGTTGTTTGATTTATGTATTCCGATTTCTTAAAGTGTTACCATGTCGAGAATACATCAGTGGATCGGATTTAGAGTTCGCAGAACTGAAAGTTTTTCGAGAATTACAACAAGCTTATTTTCCCCGTGAGTTAAATAATTTACAACAGGGAAAGACGTGTAAACCCGCATTTCAACATTTGAGGCCGTTTTTGCAAGACGGACTTATGAGATTAGGAGGGCGTTTAGTTAATTCGGATTTAAATTATGATCAAAAACACCCCATAGTCCTTCCACGAAAGGATCACATCTTGAATTTATTGGTTGATCATTATCATACAATTCATTGTCACTCGGGTCCCGCATTGTTAATGTCTATTTTGAGGCAGAAATATTGGATACTATCGGCCCGTAGTTTAATTCGAAATCGAGTGCATAAGTGCAATTCATGTTTCCGTCTACACCCTAAAACAAACGCACCTTTAATGGCCGACCATAAGGATTGTCGTGTCAATGCGTCTGTAAAATCATTTACGCATGTCGGCGTAGATTTTGCAGGGCCTTTGAAAATAACCATATCACGCGGACGTGGAATTCGTTCTCAAAAGGCATATATTTGCTTATTTGTGTGTTTAACAACAAGAGCAATACACCTTGAACTGGCGTCGAGTTTGAGTACCGAATGTTTTCTGAATGCTTTCAAACGATTCCTCTCCCGCCGTGGTCCTGTGACCAACATATACTCGGATAACGGAAGTAATTTTGTAGGAACCAAAAGAAAATTGAGTGAATTGCACGCATTTTCGACATCTTCACATTTCGGTGAAGAATTCGCAACTGTTTTAGCCAATAATAGAATAAGCTGGCACCTAAATGCTCCAATCGCACCCCATTTTGGTGGAAATTGGGAGTCAAACATTAAAAGTATGAAGACTCATCTTTTTCGAGTAATTGGAGATCAGATTCTATCTTTCGAGGAGATGACTACAGTACTCGCACAGGTAGAAAACATTTTAAATACAAGGCCATTATGTAGGACGCTTTCTTCAGATCCGTCTGAACCCCTCGCGTTAACACCCGCTCATTTCTTAACGATGACTCCGTTGAAACACATGCCCGCCGTAGAAATCGAGGAGGATAATTTGAACCTTCTATCACGACATGATTTGCTCGATAAATTGATTCAATCTTTCTGGAAACGTTGGAGGTTAGATTACTTGCATACCTTGCAAGTACGTCCAAAATGGAATACTCCCGCTAATCCAGTCAAAGAAGGCTTAGTGGTAATTGTGGGGACCGAAAATTCTCCTCCATTACATTGGCCACTAGGTATAATTATTGAAGTTTTTCCCGCAAAGGATGAAGTAATTCGTGTTGCTCGTGTTAAAACAGCATCGGGAACATACATTCGTCCGGTAGTAAGGCTTTACCCTTTGCCGACTCAATAGTAGGTTATTATTTTTTGTTAGATTTAGTTACATATAGTTTAGGAAATCTAGAATAAGTATTGGTTATATTTGTTTGTCTGAGCGATAAATGCAATATGCAGTTTTAAAAGGGGTGACTTCCCACCCTTTCTAGGTGAGGGGGATGTTTGCGCTGGTTGAGTAAGTACTTTCGATTGCTATTAATCAGAGCAATTCAAATAGCCTTTTAATGTTCCATATCTCCCTTCCCTTTATTTTGCCCAGAGACTTTTGAAAAATGGAACACTTCGAAAACAAATGAACACCGTTTTTCGTTCCACACGCCGAGAAAAGTTCGCAATATGGATTACTGTTAACCGCACCGCATTCTTGTTTTATTTGATAATATCCGCTGTAATTCGTCGTATTTTGTTGTACCCCGCCAAAACACTGTTTTGAACCGTCGCGACGGATATAGAATAATAGATTATGTTATAGAATAATAGAACTATTGTGTATTATATGTAAAAGAAAATGAGAAGAAAACCAGCGGCATTGAACTGACCAACAGTGGATTATTGAAGAGACATTTGCACCAGATTAGGTAAGTCTTTGGGCTCCCAACCTTTCCTATGCATTAAAAGGCAAATGTATTTTAAGTAATTTAATGTGTAATTTACATCACACTGCGATCGAAGTAATTGTTAAACCAGCGCCACCATCATTGGTCCTACGAGCTAGGATATTTATTAAATTGAACCACCAATCTCGACTAGACATTACATCGTATAGACACTAGGTACCCTGTGTGTACATTAAAACTAAGTAAGAAGAACCAATGAGTTTCATTCTTCACCAATATCAAATCACATTCACCACAGTAGGTGCAATTTACCACACTTAATGCATAGTGCCATTTTTCTAAATGAATACATTTCTCCATTAAACTTCTGACGTGTGATCACATAGCTCCATTTCTACAAAACGAAAACGGCACGTGGTTACACAATCCACACTTAAAAGTCTATTGGCGGCCTGGCCAGTTTCATACATAACGTAGTTTTGGATTTGAGGCCAAAATAACCAACCAAACGGAAAAATTATGTTTGTAATCAAAAGGTATGTTAAATGTCTATCTCGGATATTTTGCTTTAGATTATAAAATATAGGCTGAAGATGGCTTTGACAAGCTGAAATCGGTTACGGTCAATAAATTAAAAGTGGAAAAAGTTTTAAATTTGTTTTATTATACTATGAATACATAGGTTATTAAATATTTTAATATTTTATGATTTTAGAGGCATCTTAGACAATTATTTTTGAGTATGTGTAAACATTTAAAAAAATAAGTTTACTATATTTTTTTCAAAAATATGATGAAATATACAGTTAAAAAAATATTTTTTTTAAAACAATTTGATGGGTGTAAATTTAAATTACGAATTGTCTATTTACATCGGAACAAAACCTTGTCGTTTATATATTAAAATTACTACCCAAAGAAACGCATTTTTAACATGTTTTTAATTATATTAAAACCAAGGATTAGGGATTTTTTTTAAATTAAAAATAACTCACAAACTAATTCCAAAGTTGATTCCAAAAAAACCAAAACTGATTTCTTGAATTACCAACTCGTCATCATTTAAAAGAAAAAAAAGTAGCTCCTGCCCGAGATAGATGTTTGACGTCCTTACCTTATTAATACACAACTAATTTTTCAGTTAGGTTCGGTATTTTGGCTTCAAATCCAAAACTACGTTTTGTATGAAACCGGCCGCGCTGCCATTCCCCTTAATGTACGAAGCCATCGTGTTCACAGTGTGAACAGGCCCATGAAAATGATAAGCCATATAGGAGAATTTAATAGTTCTTATCTTGTCACTGTTCGCATTTTCTTAAAATATTAAACATTGCCTTTTTGTATTTTTACTAATAATTAATAACTCTATACACTTTCATTCCATAGATACATGAAAAAAACCTCTCAATATTTAGGTTTTTTATTTAATTCAATTTGCTAGTTTTTATTCAATTTAATCCATCCACGTAAGTGCTCGAAAAGATTCAATAAAAAATAAAAAAACTAAAAATTGGCGACAACGCATGCTTGGAAAAATAAAAAGCCCATTTACAACTCTTGAAGTATGCTACAATGTTGCTTGACAGTGAAAAAGTGATAATAAGGTCAAGTCTGTTGTACAACGTTGTACAAGTCGTATGTACGACGTTTGTTAAACCGCAAAAGTGCGAGAAATTTAACGACGTTACGTTTTTGCAGAAATAAAAAGCAATAAATACCAAAGTCGATTTTTTATTCATCAATATTGACCTTCTATCTACCAAGTACCAGAATTTAGCTTCGTTGGCATCGCGTCTGGTTCCCATTCAGTTGTGATTACAATTCTTTGGCTGGCTAAGTCCTCTATCACGACACAAGCCTCCGGCAGTTGGAACTCTTGCACGGTAATCTTATTGTTTTTTTTATTATAATGTAAAGAATGTGGGTTACATTTATACATATATATTTTACAAAATACTATATTTAAGGTCATCAATGGTCATGTATATCTTATCAGAAAAGAGGAGCACTTATGCCTTATAAGGGAGCCACGATTATTACTAAGGTTGTATGTTATAATATGTTTTGTATAAATTAATTATTGTTTTAAATTTTTTTTGCAAAACGATGTTTAATTTGATTTATTTGTTCTGATTTGTTGTTAATACGGCACAATTCAAAAGAAAGATTATTATAGTTTTGAAATTTGGTGTAATAAATTGATTTCAAATTCTCATTAGTTCGTAAAAATCTTGATAATCTTTGTTATTTTTTTCTTTACACACTTTTATTAAGGAAGCTTGCTTAAATATGTCATCGAAATTTGGTACTAGAAACAATTTAAAAAGTATAATAAGTCTTAAATGTTTAAATATTCAAATGGCTTTTTTATCTTCGAGACCGAGATCCCTCGAGACCGACCTGAGTTTAATATTTTTTATAAATATTCACAAGGAAATTCCAGAAAAATGAAAACGTGTATTGTATGCATGTGGGTTGTTAAAACACAGCCCATACATAAATCATAAACCACGATAATAATAATATATCTCCCTTACGTGTAAAAACACAACAGTCGCGGAAAATTTATTGGATATCTCAAGAACACGAACTGGCTACGTTTCACGACTACCAAAGTATAATGTTTTTCCCTTTGAAATAAATATTAAAATATATCCACCTTTGAAAAAACTCATTCCCGATATTCCAACAGCATGACTTACCTTGGTAACCATTAGTTTTGTAAATTCCAAAAAACTTTACCGTATTAGTCAATGTCGAGAAACAAATAAAAAAATACAGGCAATACAAAATGTTTGACGTGCGTTTTTTTAATGGCATTACGCATCAAAAAGTTACTACTTCTTAATTACTGTTTTTTTTATAGATGGGATTGTATTTATTTATTTAATATCAACTGCATAAATATACCATATGCAATAATTGCATGTCATAGTTAAATACAAGCCCATACATAAAATATCAAAAAAAATATCACTTAAATGTCGCATTAGATCGCACAATGATATCAGAAAGTCTGAACGATATAAAACTAAAATATTCAATTACACATAAAATACATATATAGACATAGGTTCATTTTTATAGAGAATACCTCACAAGAGTCCCAGCTGCTCCCGCCTGGAGCCAATGAGACTATGGCATCCCCAATTGGGGTATGTTATGAGGGTGAAGGTAAGTGGGGAAGGGAAGGAGACGAGGAAGAGGAAGGTGGGTAAGTACCTGGCTATTCAGATCTAGTCACCAAACCCAGCTAAAGCTATTTCAAGCAATGTTTCAACTCTGAACGGTGGTCTTACACCAGGGCGATACTAAGAGTATCTTCCACTCTGGAACGTGCCGCAAATATACTATATATTATTTTAAATAATTAATTGTGAAAGAACACAAATCAATTAAATAAAGTTTATTTGCGCACGCTGGGTTCGAACCCGCGGCCTTCGGAATGGGAGTCAAACGCCCTACCGCTGGACTACGCCGGACGTCATTTAGTATTGATTGAAAATATATGATAGTGTAGCCGTTTGTACCAACCTTCATTGCGGTTAAATTGAACCACCTCTTCTGCGTACGTAGGTATTACAAACATCATGTAATCTAGGTACAAGCGAGTGTTTGAAATATTTAGTCCTGATATTGTTACACCTTCACAGGATTTCTGAATGAATAGCTATGTAAATGAAATTCAATGAGGTTAAATAGATTAGGGCTGTCTATACTATCATTACCAATTTTGAACTTAAAGATTAGATTTAATACAATTCTTTGATCTGAGAGTTTTAATAAATTGTATTTTTTCATCAAGTAATTGTTATGCATATAAGTTTTGTAAGTGTAACATAATCACTTAGATATTTGGCGAAAATATTACAATACTCTCCAAACAACTTCTAAAACTAATACCAAACCATTTTTCATTATTTTCTCGGAGTCAACAAAATCTTCTACAACGGGTTTTGCAAGTCGACTTCTCATAAAAATACACAAAAAAATTTTGGAAAACGTGAAGTCCATTTTATGTCTTTGTAATTTTAATTGTTATTGATGATGATAAAATGAATAATCAGTATGTCGTAAAATAAGCAATAAATAGACTGTAATAATTAATAATAAAATAAAAAATTGGATATTGGATATTTGTACATTAGTTCGCACTCTGTTATAGTACTTTCATCTAGCTCTCTAATACTCTAGCTCTCTAATACTAGAAGTTAGTCCCACGGTCGATACAAAAAGCGATATATTTTTAAATTTCACTTTTTTATTGAACGATAATAGAAGCTTCAAAACTTGAGAAAAGCCAATTTTTATCAGTACCTACACTTACATAGTTTAACCTACATTTAACCTGCACAACGAAAAAAAACATGTATTATATCTAACATTTAACCATAAGTACAGCTTTTTTTACTTGTGTATAACATACAATTTTTAAGGCACTGTTTTTATCTCCTTTATTTATCCGTTTCAAATTTTAACAATATAATATTTTTTTAAACACCGTGGAAAACACTCAATCACCGTTATTGATGGATGGTGATGATTTGCTGTTTTTTTTAAAAAACCTGTGAACAAAAATGTATAAAGCTCGTAATGGGCCATATCAACGGTTTTGTTATGTCTAATGTTTCGGAAAAGCTCGGTATGCGAAAAAATTGCTTACGAAGTTTGAATCAAAGGGTCGAGTATAATAACGCGCTGATTTTTTATTTGAATTGTATTGTTGTTTTTTACGATATTTTGGTTAAAGTGAGCATGTTTCGCAATATTTTGTATGGTTGGCACTTTTGGCAGGATTTCAAGAAAAATTTGTGTAAGGGATCTTGTATACAAAAAAAAATGTTATAATTACAATGAAATCTGCGGCAGATCATGATTGTCAGGGAAAACGAATCAATCATTTATTTCGTAAATTTTTTTTTTTAAATATTTGAACAAAGGAAACACAAAACGGGGTTAATCGGTTTTGGTTTTTGTTTTTTTCTTTTTGAAATAATTTATGAATTGAGGGAACTCGCAGCAGCTTAATGGTAAAGGCACCATTTAGAAATGTGAGTTTGATATTATTTTATCATAGCCAGGAAACCCCAAACCTACTACTTCCCAATCTCATTCCCTTCCATTAGGGCCTTGAATTTGGGACTTTTGTGCTTTGTTCACAGCAAAAATATATATATCTTTATAATATTTACAATTCTTAACAACAGGCCCAAAACTTTCAAACGTAAATTCCCATTCTTCGTATTGAATTTCACGTCGGCTACGCAACATAAGTTTAATACAACTTGTATTAATTTCTTCTCTTCAACTTCTAGTTGTTTCTTCAATAATTGCATATTCCAATAAAATAAAATATAAACAATGGTTTCTTTGTCCGGATAAACGTGTAATGAAATTTTAATGAAAAGACAAAATAACTTTGTTTACATCACTTTTATTAATACACAATCTACATGTTTCATAAACGATGTTCACATCATCAGGATCAAATGTATACTAAACTTAAAAAATAAATATAGATCACATATAGGAGGAAAGGCTAGAAGGAATCTCTAACTATAAATTGGATTCCCCAATACAACGATTAGATAGTCTTGGTAACCAATATTTAAACAATATTGATGTATTTGGCCACCATAACACGGGCATGTGCTTAGTATGGCGGCCATAAATTCCACAATTGTTATATATTTACTATTCAAAGAATAAAGAAACATTAAAAAAAAAATTTGAATCGCCGTATGTGCGAACTATTTTTACTTAATTCATAATAAGTAACTATAGTAAATACCAATTTTATACATTTTTATTAATACCTATTACTGTTGATTTGGAGGAAACTGGCAGGCTATCTATTTTAACTTTTGTTTATATTCTGTTTTACCTACATTTTGTCAACTCATATTTTATCTAACCTATATTATGTGTCTTTATATTTTCTGTTACTTACCTGTAATTTATTCGCTTCTAACTCTTCACTGTAATTAATCAAAACATGTATTGCTTTATGTATGTAAAAGCCCTATGAACATTTAAATAAAAATTAAATTAAATAAATAAAATATCTCTGTACGAGCTTACTTTTATTATCCTTTATCCTACTACGGGATATGAATCGACCATATATAATTTTAAAAATTATCTTAGTTTCGAAATAAATCCTCAATTTATAATATATTAATTTTTAATATTCACAACTTTAGGTAGAAAATACCTAAGAAGCTAAAAATAAGTGTGTTGATCTATGAATACCAGACAGGAATATCTGTCCCCATCTTATGACGTCAGAATTCACGGTTCGAGAGTTTTGTTGCTTCGGCACACAGCTTTTTTGCTTTGTTGTTAAGATTAGAGGAGCTTTATGATAAGAGGCAACCTGGTTGGGTTTGGTTAGAAGGGAACACATCACTGTACATGTTCCTTATCACCATATGTAGACATAACGCACCTGTGGTTTAATTACAGCATCGGGGATATATTTAAGAAAGGCTTTCTTTGTGGAGATTTTTAAAACGGGCAGTTATTATATTTTTTTTTTAAATATATTTATTCAGTTTTTAATTGTACAATATTTTATCTTACATCTTAAAAAACTGATCAATCAGTTTTATTGTAAGAAATCTCTCATTTTTCCTTTTTTTTTACTTACAATAAAATAGTTATATCTCAATTTGATATTTTGTTGCTTGAAACATAATAATAACTTAATAGTATAATATTTGTTGCCTAATACATAATAATTGCATACTGGGTCGGAGAATTGGAACGGGTAAGAGGGGGGGTGGTTTGATTCTTCAACGCAAACTTTTGTAAATCAAACCCTCATCTTGGAAATCCGCACGTAACGTCACATGGCACGTACAAGGTTTCAAAAAAATTGAAAAGAACGATTTGCAAATCCTGATTCAGGAAAAACATCTTGGGTTGTGCATCGATAAGCATTCAATTTTTTAACATTACATACAAGAGGTTAAAAGATAAAATTACACCCTTAATTAGCGTATTTAGCCGGTTATCATATCTATTACCAATAAAAAAAATTTAAAGGTTGTATTGTGGTCTCGTACACTCACATCTAAATTACTGAATTGAAATTTGGGGAAATGCATATGAAATATACATTAATGAATTACAGGTAAATCAAAATAAAGTAATCAAAAAACTATTTCACTACGAACCCAAAACATCCAAAAGAAAATATATTTCGAAACAAACTGTTAACATTAAGAAAACTATATGAATACAATATATGTCCCCGTATTTACAAAATAAATAATAAACTCATACATACAAATACAGCATTCATAAAAACGTCCCCAGTACACAAACATTTTAAACGACAACACGATAACATACATTTAAACGCCATTCATATCAACTACCGTAAGCAATCCATTAGTTACGAGGGGGGCAATTTATGTAATTGGCTAACAGATGATATTAAAAACTAAGAAAAATTAAGAAAGGTGTGTACATATTAAAAAAACAAAAATATATTCACAAACAACATAATAATAAAAGTGAATAATATCGATACGTTTTTTAGATTTTCACGGCCAAAAGCATTTTCGTTGTTTGTTTTTGGGGTGTTATGCCGTGTTGTGCTATCTCCTTCTTTAGCCGACGTTTCGGACAGCGTTGCAGTGTCCATCATCAGGGCAGATCCGGATCGACACATCGACGGATCTGCCGGATCTGCCCTGATGATGGACACTGCAACGCTGTCCGAAACGTCGGCTAAAGAAGGAGGTAGCACAACACGGCATAACACCCCAAAAACAAACAACGAAAGTGAATAATATCGTTTTGTAATATAATGTAATGTAAATCTACTATAATTAATTGTAATTTAATGTGAATATCTTTTCATAACTTTTTGAAGGTTATTCCCATCTATGTAATATATCATTGAAGTACAAGATAACACTAATAATCAAAAATAAAATATGAACATGAACAAGACACAGAAAAATTATAAAAGATAACGGCCGCAATTGGGACTCGAACCCAGAACCTCTCGTCTTACCGGACGGCGCTTTATCCAATTCATCCATTTCCACGTAATATAAAACCGTCACATTTGTAAACTCGTATTTCAAATTTTAGAATTAACAATATTATCTTCGACAATTTTTTGTGTCCATTCTATCAGCATCTACCTTTTTCACTGGAAACAAGTGTTCAAAGAACGTATTTGTTACCTAGATGGTGTCTCGGAAAAATATATCCGATTTTATTTATTTGGAACACCTATTGACTTTTTATAAAAGTCTAAATGAATATTCAGTTTTTATAAGAAAAACCCTCTTTTCATAACTTTTTGAAGGTCATTCACATCAATGTAATAAATCATTGAAGAAGAAGATAACACTAATAATCTCAATTAAAATATGACTATGAACCAGACACAGACAAAAATAATAAAAGATAACGGTCGCAACTTGGACTCGAACCCAGAACCTCTCGTCTTACAGGGACGGCGCTTTATCCAATTCAGCCATTGCCTCAATTTACCCTTAGTTTACGCTTACTTAAACTGTACTATTTAATATTTTTTTAAATAAATTAATGTCTTTGTCAATTACCATTTTTTTCTAAATTGTATACCCATGTTAAAAAATGTTTGTATTTATTTCATAAGATAAGTCTTTGATTATTGTTTACATACATATTTCATTAGAACATTATTTTTTTTGCATTTAAAGTACTCCTCCCATAAACACGAGCTCTTATGGCTGAACTTATGGAGTAGTAGAATATTAATGAATAATTATATATCTTTGCGTAATGTAATCATTAGTAATGTTTAAAATATCCTTGTAAATAAACAAATAAAATAAAAAATAATATATAGATTTTAACGATTTAATGTTCGCAAAAGGTCATGTTGTGCATGTTATTGAGTTATTTTCTCTCAGACACGTCACTTATTTCCCGAATAAGTCACTGTTTAGTTATTAATCAAAACAACTATTTACCAGGCCCCTTAGCACACTCGATCGATAAGGATTGATAGACTAACTATAGTTAACTTCTCATCGTTCCCCAGCATGACTGCAGATCGCAAACGAATAAGTGACAGTTCACAATGACTAATTGTCCTTAATACATTCTACATCAACTGTTGTTTGTATGTTAGCGATCTGCAGTAGTTGTCCTAGGGAACGGTGAGAAGTTACTGACAATTATCCTATCGATCCTTATCGATCGAGTGTGCTAGGGCTGCTGATGTAGACAAAAAATTGAATTATCGGTCATAAGTCTACAAACATCTCTTCGTCCTGCAGACCTAAAATATAAAAATCTCGGTTAACGGTCTTCCACTAAATTTCCTTTTTCCAATTTTGTTTTTCTCTTCAAACAAGTCGGATAGTTTGTGGTTGTTTCTCATTCACCAAACACATTTTTCTAGAATATCTCCAAAGATTATTGTTAAGACCATCGAGTATAAGTGAGGAATCAAGGCAATGCAGCTGTAACTTAACACTGGTCTGATGAGTATTTTAATGATATTTGGTTTGATCCTTCTCAAGAGCCTCTCAATATGCTGTGTCCTTAGAGATTGTAATAGCGTCAATTAATTATTTCCTGACTAACGTCGTTTTGCGACGTGACAAGAATTTCAAAGTAAATGAATTCACTTATAATGTCGGACTGTGAGCGACGGCATTGAATGGTTAAAAGCAAGCGGGCACGTATTTCGTCTTCGCTTCCCTTACACAAACGACTGTGTCTGAAGAAAAAGTATTCAAAGCTATTATTAAAATTATTCAGTCAGTCTGAATAAGCTACGGAATTAATCTTCCAAATTATTTATTCGTTTCATAACTGTATTCGTTGTAATTTTTGCCACCATTTCTCGTGAAACGAAACCTTCGAAAATAAAAATTGTGTTATATTAAAATATCACGTATCAAAAAAATATAATAACTCAACGTAGTTATCGGTTGTCCATTTATAATGAAGAGCTTACTTAGTTCAAGGCCGTTTGATGAACCAATCATTTTAATGTTCTACATGATATTGGAAAACTTACGATGTCAGCCTACATTTATTTTGTATGACAGTGTATTTAGGCGAACTACTAGATAGTGAATTGTATTTCATGTAGATTTTGTGATTTAAGCCAAAGATATGAGCACATAGCACTTTATTATTATTTCAAATCAATACAGTACTTAGTTTTGATAACTTAAAATGCTGAACATTGTGCGTGAATAATAATTTCTGAAAGGGGAAAGCTCAATAAGTTCAAATAATATGTAATTAGAAATAGAAATTAACATTTTCAAATATTTTCAATTTGGGAGAAGGGTATAGGTACCGCCGCCCCGGGAACCGTTTATTGGATAATCAACACCCCTGCCTTAGGTTGCTCCAAGTGTTTACTACCTTTGATGACTTAACAGAGGTGCCCGGGTTCATGGGGAGAAGTTTGTCTAGGTCTTGGCGGTGGATGCGATTTCCCACCTACTGCGTGGCGGGTCAGATCAGGGGAAACTGGATGATGAATGACCCAAGATTCCTACCCACTCTTCATTAATTTTCTCCTTCCAAGAATTGTTTTCTCCTTCCTTTCAATAAAAAGACCCCGTACACAGAATCCTTAATAGGCCCTGAGAGATTAAATTTAACGAAAAAAAAAATAGTTATTAATATTTGGTTGAACTTGCAGACAAGCTGTCGTGTGTGGATTACCTTTTGTAAACAGAACTATGTGATAATAATAATAATTTTTATACAAATAAATAAATAAAATTGGAATTTTCTTAACACTATTAACAAATTTACACACAGTCGCTTTAAGCTCGCTGTAAAAATAATAACAATATTATTTAGTGTGGTCACTGAGCATAATTAGTGGTCCAGAGAAAATAGAAAGCTTTTCAGCGAGGAAATTAAGCAAATGATACTATTTTTCGAGAAACAATTATTTATTAGTAGTCATTAATTTGGCTTGAAGCACTTTCAGATTTTCTGAAGAGAATGAATTATAAATAGTTTCTGTGTCGGAAAGCTCTTAAAAACACTCCTTCCGGGTAGCATTGTTCTGGTATTGGTGTCATTATTCTTGGAAGATTAAAGTAATTACTCTGAAGACTTATTAAAAAAGTTATTTAAAAGAAAAAATACCTTTTTAAGGCTTTTATCTCTCGTCTCTTTATTGATTGAAAAATATACCATCTCACTATTCGACGATATACGTGGTGTATTTTAATGCAGAAGTTCGGTTTTTTTTTTAGATTAAAAGCAAAATAATTATTCTCAGGGCTTGTGTCATCTTTGGGGATGCTGCGTGGTGAGTATTTTTAGTACAGGCATGAGAAGAACATCTGGTAAGGAAAAAGGTATGAGGGGTGGGAAGGAATCTAGGGATCATTGAATCCATATAAATCTATCCCTCCTACTGCGTTCAAGGCGACGTTCCGAGAGAGTTTTGCTAGATTGGTCAAATGGTCTATATCAATCCCTTTTCAGCGCATCCGCTGCCCAGTTCCGGACTAAATTCACCGCACGAACCCGGTCAACCCTGATAAGTCACCAAACGTAGCGAACCACTCGGGGTGAACCATGGCAGGCTTGTTGGTAATCCATTAAATGGTTCCCAGAATGGCGGTACGCATACACGCCTCCCAAATACAAAATTTTGAAGAGATGTTGGTAGGCATGCCGCAAGTCTCGGTCTTGGTAAAAACCCATTCCATTTTTTACCTTGATACGTGCTCATGTTTAATGACTCTTGACTCTTGACATAGCGACCCAAGTACTTCACTCATTTTTTCATTTTTCAACATCTTTTTTTATCTAATCCTTCTTCAGTCCACCCCCCTCTACATGCAGAAAGTCCCTTTCTTAGTCTTGGAAATTACGCTTACCTCGGCACTCCATCATTTTCACATTTGCGCATACGCCTTAACTTGAGAGATGTCCTTGAGGATGAGATCCTTGAGGACTCAAGTATCTCATTCTACGGCAGTCATTCTGTTTTTGTCCTTCCTTCGCAAGTTCCATGCCTCAATGTGTACTGCATGCCTCTATATGTCATAGTACACGGCCGACGTGGTCAAGGGGTAAGGCTCTCGACTCCCTATCCGAAGGTCGTGGGTTCGAACCCGGCATGCGCAAATAATTTATTTTTGCCTAATTTTGGTTATTACACAATTAATTAAATAAAAAAATAAATTGGTATATATTGCGGCACATTCCAGAGTGTAAGATGTTCTCAGTATCGCCCTGGAATAATATCGTAATTCAGAATTGAAACTTGACTATATCTGAAGAATATACAGGTACCAAATATCGTAATTCAGAATTGAAACTTGACTAGATCTGAAGAATAAACAGGTACCATCCCACCTTTCTCTTCCCCTTATCCTTCACCTCCTCAACACTTTCAGCCTCACAACATACCCCAATTGGGGATGCCATAGTCTTACTGGTTCCAGACGGAAGCAGTTGGGATTCATATAAAAAAAACATACATTCAAACACACAACGCAAGTCCCAAATATAACACCTTTCCATGAAAACACGATAACATACATTTAAACACCTCACATACTGAGCAATCCATTTGTTACGATAGGGGAAATTTATACAATTGCCTTCCAGACGAAATTAAAAATGAAATTAATGAAATAAAATTTGTTTGCGGACACCGGGTTCGTACCAGCGACCTTCAGATTGGGAGTCGAGAGCTTTACCACTCGACCACACCGGCCGTAAAAATGTATTATTTATTTTGTATGCAAGGAGACATGTATTATATTTATTTAATTTTCAACCTTATTTTGAATTACCTGTATTCCATCACGGTACAAGCAACATCTTCCGCTTACTGTAGTGGTAGTAGCAGATTTTCAAATATTATCAGTTTATTCGTAACTCGGGAATATTTGTCTTTCTTTTTAAAAAAAGAGAAAAAAATATATGCGTTACCCCAGATTTTAATTAAGCAATTTAAATGTGAATGTAAGAGACTATAATATAAACTTATTTTTCAATTTCGTGTTATTTAAATTAGAAAAGAATAAGAATATAAAAGCCCTGCTGACGATATTGGATTGGCTTCGCTTTGAACGGCGAAGCTTTCAGGCAGTATTCGAATGCCGTTCGAACCAATCTCCAACTCCTTAATAAAATCATAGCCGTTTTTCCTCAATATCTGATCAAATCTATTTTTCACTTGAATGGTTTTAGACCTTACCTACCTCTACTGGAAATAATATTAAGCATGAATATACTTTCTCTGCTTGGAGATGACATCGTATAAAATACAGCAAAAAATCATTTTTTTTAATAGCTTCTTATTAGCAAAACTTAATTATGGATTTGAGGCCAAAACACTTAACCAAACTGAATTTTTTTTTATCAAAAGGTACCTAAAGCAAATATCTAGTACTGCTGCTTTCTTTATTTGGGTTTTAAATTATAAAACATAGGTGTTTCTTCTTTGATTTTGTTTGTTTTTTGATTTTGTGTAGGGCAAAGTATTTTGTTTCTATTAAAATGACAATCAATTGTGGTTAGAGGAAGGGTACTTACGGAAGCTTGATGCGAGGGTTTTTCTGCTTGTAATTAACTGTATTTTTATTCCGAAATCATTATGCTTATTTTAATGCTTAAGAATGTTATGCGAGTTGCTAATTACATGCGAATTGCGAGATGAAATGCGAGCTGCGTAATGCTCGCTAACTTTGCGTCCTATATATGATTATTACAAAAACTCACACGATGGACCCGGGAAGCAAGCAGAGCAGGGGACAAAGGGGACAATTTATTGTCATAGAATAAACACCTTATTCCCAATAAGAACCATCATGACTTGCCGGGTTATCACTTCCAAAGTGTCGCAAAGAATAGGTTCCTAATTAAAGAAATCGATTTTTATTTATTTTAAAGGCAACTTTGTCAATTATTTATGAGTTAATGATAATTATATAAAAAAACATTTTGCTTTGTTTAACACAAATTCGACGTACATAAATTAAAATTTCTATCCAAAGAAATGTTTTTTTACGATTTAATATATATTTTTCATTATATTAACTCGGTAGGTAAGGAAAGATTATTTTTTAATAATAACTATATTATACTTAACTCACAAAAAATACCAAAGGAGTTGAATCAGTTTCGTTTGGTATTTTGGCCTCAAATCCAAAATTATGTTTTGTATGAAAAAGACCGTTCAAGCCGTTCCACTTAAATTATTAATATATATTCATCCCCAAAGGCGTATGTCTCTTTGGGGATGCTGTGTGGAGAGTGTTTTTAAGGAAAGAAAGGAGATGAAGTTCTGGGAAGTAAATGGGTATGAGGGGTGGGTAGGAAACTGAGACAGACTAAGAAAGACTGAGAAAGACCTAGACAAACCTCAATCCATGAACCCTGTTATCCCTGCTAAGCCACTCAACATAGCGTACCATTTGGAGTGACCTATGTCAGGTGTGTTTGTTTCCAATAAATAGTTCCAGTGGCAGCGGTACCCATACCCAACTTCCTAATTACGCAATCCTCGCAAAAATAGGAAGATTCTTTCAATACATGAAATAAAATACCGGAACAATGATGATCAGCGATTTTTTTCTTATTAAACAAATGTAGAACAAAAAGTGAAAAAATATCTCGAGTTTCACAACACGGGTTCTACAAAGATCCATGAATCATGATTCTATGTATTGTGATAAAAAAGATAGTTAAAATAATATTGCACTTATTGTTCGATGGGTTTTACTGATTTCTGTACGCAGATTGTCTGCTTTACAGTAAAGCTATACGCCAAATCACTATTTAGATTTATCTTTACTACGAATCGGTTTACATTATGAATATGATAAAATATGCTTTGGATACATTAAAGCTTGTCCTACCTTCTCTATTTATTTGAATTAAAATAAAAAAATTTATTAGTTAATTAAGCGTAAAATACTAAATAATTTGTTTTCCATTAAAAAAATATACATTAAGTTATATGAGAAACCACTTTTAAAAAATACCTCTTTATGGCTATGATTATTTTTGACTATTTCCTTTGACTAACTTTTTTTTAATTCCTGTAAAATTATTCATAAAAAAAATAAAAACAAAAAAAAACGCGTAAAATACTAAATAACTTGTTTTCCGTTAAAAAAATATGAAGTTATTTGAGAAAAAAAAATTGAAAAACACTTCTTTATGATTATGATTACTTTTGACTATTTCCTTTGACTAACTAGCGGACCTGCAGGTAGTTCAAAACCGAGCTCTCAGAAATGTTCATGGACTTCCATGGGATACTCATGTCAGGGACATCTATTCAGTTTCCGGTATCCTTCCAATCACAATCCTTCCTAAACATGAAATCACAAGCACCATCCTACAAATTACCCAACAATCAACTCATACTAACACCAAGCCAATTTACAATCAAGACATCCACAACCACAATACTCGAAATAACTATTTATTGTTATTAAGTTTATTTTGTAGAACTCCATTTTAATTTTTATTTCTTTTATACATTCAATAATATTATTATTCAATGTATAAAAAACAGTTTATTATACATTGAATAATAATATTATTGAATGTATAAAAGAAATAAATAAAAAAAAACTCGAAATAACAATAAAATCCGCATTCCTCAAACACACACTACAAAATATGGGATAAAATCTCTGAACTATATTGCCTATACACTATATAATTCGCTTCCAGATATGTACAAAAACATCCAGCATAATAAAAAATTGCAAAGCAATGCTTTAAAAGAATATTTTTTAACTACATTTAAAAATGAAAATATGTAATCGTCTTGTCTTTTTTTGTTCTATCTTATATACTCGTATCAGTTTTTCCCTCTCTTTACTTGTTTTCTATTGCTGTTTGTTCTACTTAACCTGTCTTTATTTTTATTTTTATGCTGTACTGAATGTAAAACTTATATTATGATATCCAAATACCTTTGTAAAATTGTAACTACTACCTCCTACCTATGAATTGTAAGTTCCTCCTGTCCTAAAATGAGTTTTGTAACTCATCGGGATTGCTCTAGCAAGAAATAAAAACAATGAAAAAAAAAAAAACTTTTTTTAATTCCTGTAAAATTATTCATAAATAAAATAAAAACAACTTTGGCGTTACTTTCCTTGTGCAGATAATACCAAAAACACGCGGGGTGCTAAAAACGTAAGAAGACAAATATTTCTGGCGTTTATATTCCTCTTAAAGTCACGGTAACCCGCACAAAAAGTAGAAGAAGGAAAGGTACGACAATACGAATGTTGGAGGGAGCGCGCTAATAATAAAAACGATAAAATTCATCAAACACGACTCATTTGAAAAAGAGCATAAATCTCGTTGTGGTTGTGTTTTATTAAATAATTACCGTTTCGGCGTTAAGAATGTATAGATACTATCTTAAAGAATAACTTTTTTTTAAGAGCTTAAACCTTCAAACGTTTACGGAATATATTTAAGAAATCGGTAGAAATTCGGAGAGCTGCCTCATCGTTAAAAAATATAACCATTATTTCAACGTTGTTTCAGTGTTCGAGGCCATAATGAATTCGGCTAATTTTGAGTTAGCAGGTTCAAATTGTATTTTGAAAGTACCCTGTAGGATATTTAATGATATTATGCAACCAATTTATAATTAACTTGCAAAACCATCATTATTTTACCCGCTTCGTATATTATAATATTTCGTATACAGATAACGAAATATTATCGGGAGTACGTCATGATTTTCACATTCGATCATTATTATAAGCCAAACTTTCACGTTTGAAATTTACCTTTATATTCTAGCACACAAAACCAAATGCTCTTTAAGGGATGACCCAAATTCAGTATTATGCAAAATTTCACATTAATATATCTATTTTCCACCTTACAGACCTATAAAATGAACGAAAAAAAATTATTCTAAAATTCAGCAAACAATTTTGCACATATCCTGAATAATCACTGGCGACTAAATTTGTCCCAGATCACATAGGTCTCATATAAATCATTATATCTCCATTGCAATCATGGTGAAACATGTGATATCTAAACGGTAATAGAAAGAAAACACTTCACGCTTTAAATTCAAATCTAGAATTTAAGGGGCCGTTCTGCTATTTTCTATCGATTTCTTACATGTTTTCCTTAAACGTAAGTTTTTAAGTTCTTAAAAAAATATGTTATTTTTAAGATAGTATCTCTACATTCCTTACGCCGAAACGGTAATTATTTGAAATTCCCTCGATAGAAATAAATCGCAAAGTATGCTCCGAAAATTATTATTTACACATTTGTTTCTGTTATTTTACAAGTTATACGTATGAAAAAATTCACAATGTTTCTTTAAATGCTACTTGACAGCCCCTACGAGATTTTTGCTCTTTTTCAAACGAGTCGTCTTTTATTAAACATTTTCACAATTTTCGCACAAATCTTATGGTTTTTAATGTTAGCGCGCTCGCTCCCACGTTCATATTGTCGTATCTCTCCATCTTCTTCTTTTTGAGCGGGGTATCGCGGCCTTAAGTACAGAAAAAAGTTTATGTGCTCCTCTATAAAACCAAAGTTCCCAATAGCTATTTGAGAAAAATGTATAAATTTCCGATTTTTTTTTATGAAATGACAAAAACGTGAGATGATAATAACGTATATAATGCATTTGCCTAATAAAATATATGCGGTTTTTTTTAATTCGTTACCATTAATTTTAGAGAAAAAGTAAAGTTACCCATTTTTAAAAAGTTTTTTACGTTTGTATTAAAAGTTTTAATATTTCTGAAATTATTTATTTATTTCTTATAATAACACCTGAGATATTTTTTTCATCCCCCCTTTCAAAAACAGTGTTTAGTTTTTGGATACATTCAGAAATATTCCATTTATTTTGGTTTTATTGCAATGCGGAAATTCGCAGACCTTCTGACAGAATATGCTCGAAAACTGAAGGGTTATACACCTATGTAATTTGTATACCTACATTATGTTATAAATATAGATGTTATGATTAAGGTTATTACGGTGAAAGATGTAGAATAATTTTCTCGGTTTATATTATTTGATCAAAATTTCCCCTTAAACGGCATTTCAAAAATCCTCAGTACCTCCAATTGATTTAAAGCCACGAAATCAGGGGTGCTAGCATAGTCCATCGATAAGGATCGGTAGGATAATTGTCGGTAACTTCTCATCGTTCCCTAGAACAACTGCAGATCGCAAACGAATAGGTGACAGTTCACAATGACTAAGTGTCCCTAATATATTCGATATCAACTGTTGTTTGTACGTTAGCGATCTGCAGTTGTCCTAGGGAACGATGAGAAGTTACCGACAATTATCCTACCGATCCTTATCGAATGTCTATGCTAGCACCCTCTCTCTCTACACGCAAATCGCCAACGCCCTCCACCGTCAAATCACCTTCTATATGTGTTCTCTGTTCTCGACCAAAGATTTTATACGCACTTACTTGGGTACTTCTGGACTGAAAAAACACGCGTACGCGATCAAGTTGATACCAAACCCAAGACATAAGGCCTCTGAAGATGGACAGTGAGATCTGTCTGAAACGTCAGGAGTTTAAAAAGTCCTTCTAAGGACTACGTTACGCAGGTAAACCGAGTAAATTATAAAAAATATACTCTGTAATAGTACTCCATAAACAGAAGTTAAGTCAGTTTTTTGTGTAAAAAAATGTACGTGTTTTATTATTTTACATAAAAGTAGGTTTTCACTTTGCTGGAAATTATTCAAAAAAGAGCAATTTGCGCGTCTGCAATGCTAAGTGTTAAAATTTGACTGAAAGTAGTTATTTTTTTTTTTTTTACATTAGGTCCGTGCCCTGAGGAAAATAATTTCCCTCAGGGCCTATGTCATCTTTGGGGATGCTGTGTGGATGCTGAGGGTATTTTTAAGGAAAAAGGTATGAGGGTTGGGTAGGAATCTGGGGTTCCGTGTGTCTAGATCATCCGCCGCCAAGACCTAGATAAACCTAACCCCATGAACCCGGGCACCCCTGCTAAGTCACCAAACGTAGCGAACCACTAGGGGTGACCTATGGCATAGGTGTTGGTTGTCCAATTAATGGTTCCCGGGGCGGCGGTACCCATTCCCGGCTCCCAAATTGGTCCATTCATTATGATTGTTATTATGTTAGTTATTCCCAAATTATGACTCAGGGGGTCCAACCCTCCCAAATTATGACCACAGTTTGATAATGCCTTCAGAAGGCGAAACAGCTGTCACGCGTAATAATAAGTATCCAACAGAACTTATTAAAAAATAAACTGTTTTTATAAATTGAATAATAATATTATTAAATATATAAAAAATTAAAATGGAATTCTACAAATTAAGCTTTATAACAATAAAAAAAAGTAAGTTTCCTTTTCATAAAATATTCTTCCACATACAGGACAAGGAAATAAAAAGATTTCTCCATCTTGTATCGCGTGTATGTATAAATATATTAAGATTATTTATTTGATTTTTTACATACACATATCGTTGGGATCCTTACAAAGAGATTGTTGTACAATATTCATATAAAATATTTAATAGTAATGCCTTTCCAGACATTCGAGTAGGTCCGGCGTAAAAGGTAGAACAACCCTTTCTGCTTAAGTGTGATATCATATATATAATAGGTGTTTGATATAAACACCAGTTAGCACAGAAAACTCCTGTTTTGTAGGTTTACTAAAGTATAATTTGTTTTCCATTTTCAATTTCCTAACAGCGCTCCTTTTTGTAATACAAAGTGGCCAAATAAAAAACCTAAAAACTTTTTAGACGTTGTAAGAATGATCGTTCCGTTGAATAACCTTTCTCCTGACGCCGACAGTTGAGACTGAATATTTCAGTTACTAGGCAACATGTAAAAAAATCCAATAAATGGGTTTTTTGGGAAAATAATACCAAAAAAACATTTCACCTTTGAGACGTATTGTGAATGATGCTTTTTTTGCTGCTATCGACGTAAATGATCAATTTAAGCCATTTTTTACCAGGGAGGTACACATGGGATATAATATATTAATTATACACGGGCGATAGTATAATGATACTGACTAGCAGTGAAAAACTCTGCTAGGACCTGCGAGCGGCTTTTCGGTCTGCTTGGCCCATTTTAAGTGTTTTGCAAAACTAGCTACTATTAACATTAAACTACAGAATACTTATATTTAATAGTTAGATATATAATAGTAGACATTTTAAAATTAAGACCGTGAATAATGAGAGAAACACTCTTTACCCCAACATAAATCTTCTTATTATTGAATGAAAACGAAAAATGTTTCTTCTTCTTAATACTTTTTCCTTAAATATAGTATTATAGATGACGCCACTTCCGTTTGCAAATCGCATGAGAGCGAGTGATAAGTGTGCATATTACGGCAGCAGCTCCGTGGAAAAAGGCACGTTCACGGACGGGTCAGAACGGTTTCCATACAGTGTGGCGTTGGAGATTTACTCGGAGTCGGGTTCCTTAATTTGAACCGTACGGGCATTACCCTATTAATATACTTCGATGATTATACATTATCTGGGTTGACGGAGGATGGAAAGATGCATTGATGTAAAGTGTTTTTTTTTTACGATAAACAAAACACTGTCATAGTTTTTTTTACGATAAACCAAACACGGCCATAGTTTTTTTTTTTCGATAAACAAAACACGGCCATAGGTTTTTTTTTTATTACAAAGATTCTATTAATTCTATTTCTGCCTTTTTAATCAATATTTTTGTTTAACAATAACTTTTCCCCACCCAAGTTTAATACTTTCCAACTGAAACGTAGTAATATTGTTAATGACAGCGTAAGTTAGCTTCAAAAAATACAGTGATTTGAACCATTTAGTTTTGCAATTTGTTGACAAAAATAATCAGCCCAACGAACTGTGAATTCTTTTACAAATCGTGTTTTTAGGTTATGTAATGTTCCCAAAGGATACTCCCTTACTTCCCGATGGAACGTATTCAAAATTTCTCGCTACATTAATTTTCTTACAAATGATCCATAAAATTAATGGTTTGTGCATTTCGATGGCTCTTCCTATAATTTTATTTGTTTTTCTTCTCCTTTTAGTGCAGATTAACGTGAAATAAAATAAATATTTAACTTTCTAATGCTTGTTCATTCCGCAAATGACGGTTTAATAATTTACATCAGTGGATTTACATTTCTTTATTCAAACCCAAACTTTTTGGTAATAGGTATATATATTTCGGAATTATCTCAAAATCTGTTTTTCTGTCTTAAAAAGTGAATCCAAAATAATTCTTAAAAAAATATTTGTATACTTTTATCAGTTTAAGATGTGTACCTTCTTTAAATGACGTGATTAAATAGCCTCTTTTAACAGACAGCTTGGCATGAAAAGTGTATTCCATAATTGAAAAAGCTTCCAGAATGTTTTTCATGGAAAAATACTAAAAGTTAATGTTGTGGAATCGTTTGGAAGATTGTATTAGATGATGTAGTTTATGATTAATGATGAAAACTTTTCTTTATTTAGCTTTTAGACAGCTGCTATGAAATGTGTTATATAGTACGTATGTTATTTTTATCCGAGGTCCAATATCACAGTTATCTAAATGGAACCGCAATGACTTAGACATTTTGCTTTTTTGTTCAAATATTTTATCTTTTTTTGTGACCTGCTACCTTGCTTCAGAAATTTTGTGACCTCAACAAATATGATATTAGAGAAGGAATATAATTAGCGGGAGGACCCTTCCTACTCCAATTGTAATACTAAAACAATTCTTAAGGTTTTGATTCTTGAGTAAAGTTTATATTATCAAGTTAATACAATTAATGAAACATGCATACAGTTTTTTTAAATGTTTTTTTTTTAATAACTTATTTTGGAACATTGATATTTTCTCGGATTCACCGCCTAAATTTAAAAGGAGCATCATTTCAATGATATAAACTTTTTAATACGCATACATATCCCTTCACAGATCACCACTTCTCACGTCTATAAACGTACTCACACATTCACACCAGTGGCGGTCCGTGAGTTTTCAGTGAGCTTGAGTGCTAAGATTTTAAAAAACAACTCTTTTGATGTCGTAGCTGAAAATGAATTTTATTTATTTTTTTTAGTTTCAAATTTTTGTGTGAAGATCTTCATACAAAAAGTTAAAATTTTGAAAAAAAAATCATTTTCAGGTACACACACCTACACACCTCGCACATCCTAAATATACATTCCACAAGAGTTATTCTCAATTAGGGAAGTATTAATTTACATCAAGAAACATAATTACCAACAGTTATAAATAAAAAGTTGTAAAAAATATGAAATATGATATATTATGTTAATATTTTCTTGATAAATAAAAAAAAAATTCATTACAAAGAAACATATCTTAGGTACCCACCATGAAATATCACTTAATATCTTTAAATTTATTTTATCAATGTAATCAATTGACCTACGGTTTGTTTCTATAATATAAAATTTTAAAAATGATATTATTTACTAACTAACTATTTATAAGTAGATACATATACATTTTTTGTATAAACCACCTCTGGCTAAGCATATTCCGAGATGGCAAATATATTATTATGTGTGTCCATCAAGTTTTTGCTTTTTGTAACTTGACGATGGTGCAATCCCATTCTGCCATATGATTAGAGATATTTACAAGTACCGTATAAAGTGAAGAATAAATATAATAAAAAATACAACTAAAATGATATATGTAATAGGTGGGAAGGTAGGAGGTACCTGATAAATGACAACATAAAATAAAATATATTTTTTGAATCAGTGATCTCTGCACCCAGAGTCAAATCTCTTGACACTCTCTCGTCCACATATTCAGCTTCGAGTAAAGGATTACAGGTTCAATTCAATTTCAGAGGCCGAGTATTTTGATGTGATTATACAATTGATGACTGTGCAGAAATGACATAACAGAAATGAAATAAACAACAACAATCTGCAAATAAATCCATTTCTCGCCCGCATGATTTTTACGGTTTCACCATAACTCGTTATTATTTATACTCCGTTAAATAAATTTTCAACCATTTAAAAATAACCATGGTCCATAAATCGCGTATATTTTACATAAAGCTCCGTGTATAACTGTAGAGTTCCATTAAAGTCTCCGAATCAAATTATTTTTCCGACAAAATGAAAGGACACAGCATTGAAAATTCAATTAAAAGTTCACCGCCCACCGAGTCAATGTTCCACTGTTATTTTCCCCAAACATGGGTTTAATTTACCCTGTGTATGTATTGTGGGAACCCTAACTGTTTCGGAGAAATTCTTTAATTACGCATTATTATTTCATATAGTAATTACTTACGTAAATTTAAACAAAAACATGTTAGTAGTACACACGTCGCTCAATGAGGTATTTTCACAAATTATGAAAACCGTTGAAAATTTTGGGATGATTTATGATAAAAGTGTGTAATTTTAATATTATCATTCATAACTACTGATTTTAAAATCTGCATATTCCGAAACAGTTCCAACTGGCTACAACGTCATTGTGACATAGATACCGCCACTGGTTGGTAAGACGGCTGTCATCAACGTTGCCCGGCGTGACGTCAACGCCGCCGAAATCACGAATAACAACGAACATATCGTTTTAGCGGCAAATCGAAAATGACACATTTTAATAGTCACAGATAATTTATTCGTTAACATAATAATAAAATTAAAATACTTTCATTTTTAATTTTTTAAGCTAATTTAATTTTAAATTTACAATTTATAATACTGTTAATTTTTATTAATGTTTTTCGGGAATAAAAAGACAATGAAAATAGAGACAAAGCAACCAGCACATACTTATTATTGTGTTTATTAGTGCGTATTTATATTCTTCAAACATAAATAATGTTAAAACATTTTTTATATAGCCAAAAAAGAAGTGATCGAATATTACCTAATATTACACAAGTTTTTGCAGTAGTCGTTTTTTTTATTATAAACGAATCGCTTAAAATTACTTGCTAAAAACAACAAATTTAACAAAACACCAAGCCCGGCGGTTTCGCGAAAATAATTTTCAAACATTTCTATTATTATTGGATAAACAAATCTTATTTAAAGCAATTAGATATACAAGGATTATTCCTAAGGGATATTATTCCAAGAAATTGGTACGCCCTTTGAAAAAGGGCAGAATCATTAACCCTGACCATAAATATAGAAAAGGTAACTTTAATTACAATGTTTAAACGGGGGTGTTTGCTTTGCTTTAATTTGATCCAAACTTTTAACTAGGAGCCCGGATGGCTCATATTACTCTTTAATTACTCTTAATGACTTAAAGTATTAGGCTGATAAATTAATTGGTCGACTCCGTTGTGTGCTATGTTTGGCAAATTTGGCTTTGAATTTTGTTTTGAGTTCGATTTTAGCTAAGGCATTGTTTTTCTGTAAAATGGACTGTGATTTGTAAAAGTCGGATAATTGGAGATTACCAAACGAACTTGCGAAACGTCACTGACAAACAGAGTTTCGTCATGAATACGTTAATTTTTTGTTTGAGCCAGAAGGAGACAACAAATAATTTAACTTGCTAAAGTTCGAAAATTATATAATATAATATATCGCCACCTGATTATGCGATAGATTAAGGAAGGGGATATAGGAAGGGATTTAATGAAGCAGGAAATATCTTTAAACAAAAGTATAACTTCATTTGCTTGTTCTCTTGTGCTAACATCAATTTTAAATAAGTGTTCCACTTTTGTCTGCATCTTAAGTATTAACTCTCAACTTGTTTTTGCATCCTCATTTATGTAAAATAAACTCAGAATGTCTTCTTTTCGTCGGTACATAAATTATGAAAATGTCATTTAACAAAGGATTCTTTCCTAAACCACTGTTAATCCAAAAACAGATAAGAAGCTACGTAGGCCATATAAAAAACTTACTAATATTATAAACGCGAAAGATTGTATGGATGTATATATGTTTTTTACTCTTTCACGCAAAATTTACTAAATGGATTTAAATAAAATCTTACAATAATATGGCTCTTACATCAGAATAACATATAGGTTATAATTCATAAAGCTAGCTATTTATTTTCAATATATTTAAAATAATAATTATTGTTTAATAGAAAATGTTAAAATTTGAGAACGACATTTTGCAAAACAATGATTTTAATTCAATTTTAGAAAATATTTAAATTTGTGCATTTATTTGAAGTATTGAACTAGTACTTTGAATCGAATCAATAATTATAGATATTTCAAATAAATAGATTAAGAATTTTGGTATAAACGTAAATGGGACCTAGGAAACGAAATAGATTACTCGAAGTACTAATCCTATGCAGACGAAGTCGCAGGCAGAAGTTATTGTTAAATAAATTTAAAGGGACTGTTTCTACACTCAAACCATGTTCACTATTCCAACTTTCATAAACATTTTACAATCTGCAAAAATTGGACCCATTGTGACCCGACCGTGGAATAATCGATAATGAACTCTAAAGTAGGTTACCATAGATCCCATTATCGCATAACTTTACTGCGACAGATGGAACCTTGTTATTCCAAAGGGTTGAGTTATCAAGTTACGAAATGACCACGTTACTCGGAGTTATTTCATATATCTGCTAGACACACGTTCTGATATTAAGCTCGCAAAATAAGATAAACCTAAAAGGGACTACCAAAGAGTTCGTAATACGTTAGCTAATTAATAAACTGGATAAATATATCTACGATTGGTGTGATCAGCGAAATTTTTCTGGCCTTCTTTCCTTCTTTTCCTCCAAACTAGTAAACCTATTTTTGGGAAAAGTTGTAAAACTAAATGAAAAAGAGAAGGAGAAGAACGAAGATAATAAGGAAGTCCTTTTTTTCTTTTTTTTATCAATGTTCACATGCAAACTTAAATGGTTGCCCGGTTGTGTGAAATACAAGGGTAAGCATTTACAAAACCGGGACACGCTTAATACGGACTAAAAAAATAATTTTAAAAGTTGTAGTAGTTAGATATTAACTAGTACTAATCAATTCAGTTACCGGAATTTTGAAAAAAGTGGATTCAATGGTTTTTTTTTAATTTAAAAAATATCAATTAAAATGTACATTTTTAAAATTCCGGTAACTGAATTGATTAGTACTAGTTAATATCTAACTACTACAACTTTTAAAAACTGGTAATTAAGTTTTCATCTCATCTACATTTATCTAAGTCAAAATATTTTTGACTCAACTTTTTTGTGAATTACTTAGAAGAGTCCCAACTGTCCATGGCAGTTTAATGGCATCCCCGATTGGTTTTTTTGCGGTTGAGGGAAGTGGAGCAGAGGAAGGAAAACATGGCTAAATCCATTTCACCAGACATTCAGAGTATGTAATGCTTGGAGTAAATATATCAAACCAGCTCAAGTATCAGAGCTCCACAGAATGTTGCTTCCAAGCAACGGGGCGGTTTACAGATTCTTAAATAGCGACCAGCTGCAAACCTTGCATAAATCTCAAATACACCCAATAATTTCACTTGGGAGCCACCTCTAGGCTAGCGCCCCAAAATACTTGATAATCCTACTTGATTCCGTGCAAAGGAGGGCGGTCCGTCTGATTGGCAATCCTAACGGCCAGAGGCAATGTGGGCATGCTGAGTCTGTTCTACAAGTATTTTAAAGGGCCTGCACTAAGGAACTAGCAGCGCGTGCGTAGAACTCGACAGTTGACGTTGCTTCATGAAAACGGATAGTTTCTTCGTCTCGTGTTTGTTTAAGTCGGCTCTTTTGTGGAACTAGCTACCGGCATCTATTTTTCCCCTTCATATAATACTGGCCTCTTCAATAATACTGCCTTGATAAATTCCTTCCTGCATTCCCTCCCTTAAGACGATAGACTTCGCTTTTCGGCCCATACAAAAAGGACGCCCGGGAAAAAACACTTTTCTACATCGAAAATTGCACAAAATGAATATTTTTTTTATACTGCCTTCTAGAGGGTGAAAACTATGTCGGTATGTTTTCGAATTTTCGATGCGTTTCGTATTAACGTAAACATTCACTGTCAAACATGTATGATTTATCAAAAAATATTATTTAAGGAAAAAGTGCTGCTAACTCAACTCTCATAAAGAATTATAAAATTATAAAAAGCTACCGACATAGCTTCTGCTTTCTAAAAAATTTTTTTTTTTTTTTAATTTCCATTTCGTGAAAGTTTTGGTGTAGAAAAGTGTATTCTCCATAAACACCTTTTCGAGTGATTTCTGTAGGTAAATTTGAGCGTTGTCTCATTCGCACATTTCGCATTCGCATGTATTGTAAGTGTGCGTGAGCTTATTGTGAGCGGGACAGAATGACAGACGCGGGTGTTCCGCGTGTGGTTTAAAGTCTAGCCTCTTAACCAGCCTCACAATGGTGCCCAGCCGGGTGGCGACATAGTTCTCCTCTCTTAACACCGTACAGGCGGTCGCTTTTTGTGAGGTGTCACAAAAATATATATTTTTAATACATCCTGTACTAAACAAATAAATGAATTGAAATAAATATTCACACCTAATAATATATCTATATTTTTATTTTTTTTTTATTTTTTATTTATACGCCTATTAGGCTTTTACATACATAGTTATAAAAAATATTCTTAAGATTGTAAGTTCACAGTTACAGTAGTAATACATAGTATAATCTATCCATTTGACATATTATAACAGCAAGTAACTAGTAATGCATACGATGATTATTTGTAGGTATAAACCTGTTGTACAAAAATAAGAATTTGCCTACTCCTAAGGTTAACAAACGTAATTTAGCTATAAAGAAATGTAAAGTTTATATGTACATAGTAGACAGTGAGAGCAGTAACATGGTATAATACGACATAATAATATAGTGTATAGTATGAGGCCTTTGAATTAGAGAGTTTACGAAATAATTGTTGGCGGTATTGTTAACATAATATACCTAGATCGTTTGACCAGTTATCGTGGCCCGTTAAATCCAGGGCGTTCGCTCTGCCATTTTACATAGTTTATAAAAAATAATATACACAAAGATTATAAGTATAGAATAGTAAAAGCAATAATTTAATCTTAACCGTTTGACACATAAAAGCAAGTAAAAAGCAAATGAAAACATGATAGTTTGTAGGTGTAAACCTGTCGTAAGAAAATAAGAATATGCCGACTTCTAAGGTATAAAAACCAAAAATTGCTTATAAAAATGAAGTTTATATGTACATATTAGGTAGTAGTAGTATTAACATAATATCTATGCGACACATAAAAGCTAGTTTATATATTAATTTATTCATTCACTAATTTATTCACGAACTAGCGGGCTCCAAAAGCCAGCCAGTTTGTAAATTGATAAATAATTAAAAATAAAATAACATTTTTACTAAATGGTTACAGTAATTACATGTGAAAAAATAATGCAGTTGTCTATATTATGTACATACACACGCATGCACATACATTCACATACTAAAAACACGTATTATAGAGCCAATGCATAAGTAGGTGCGTGAGGAATCCATCGAGTATGTGCAAGTAAAGGTTCCTTTTGAATTCGAAAATATATCAAAGTCTTCACATTCTGTTAATTATATATTCGAGTCAATCTTGATGTTGCGTTGGTTTGAAAAAACTATAGGTATCGATCCAAAAGGTTTCAGGTTTTCTCGTAAATTTCGGCCTTACATTAATAAAAATTAATCATAAAATAATTACACAATATTATGGCAATTAAAATGTATATATTTAGCATCTCATCCTACCTGTATTTGCTGGAAACTTAACCCGCAAGCAAAAATAATTGTTATTATTAAATTTAAGAATTTACTTTCATCAACATTTACGTGATATTATAATGATATACTTCTCATTATTTTAATTAAATTATATTACTTATCAAATTACAAAATTATTATTTATAACGATACAATGAAAATGAAATTTTATTTATTATGCCCACACAACTAAACACGTGTAAAAAAATGATTTTATGTTATATACGAAAGACAGCCCGCCCCACGACTGTGACTGTTCGGAAAATGAGATACGACTTGAAAATTTACCCGGGCCACAGTTTCAAAATGAAACATTTGTGGAATATTTTGAAGATGACTAGTAGTCAATTGATGACGATATTTCATTGTCAGACATAACCTTGTATCATGTTTTTATGTATAGGGTTATTGGACATTTTTACATCATCTGTTTCCTACCTTGGAAATCTTTACACATGTATCAATAGAAGTAATTTGCAACATCTGACAATGGAGCATCGTTATCAGTAGACCACTCGTCATCATCAAAATATTCCACAAATGATTCAGTTTGAAAATGTGGCCTAGGTAAATTTTCAATACGAAAATACCTCATTTTCATCTCAAGAAACTAGATCGATGAAGTTTAAGTTGGCCTTTACTGGTGTAATGGTGAGCAAATTTTGCTTATTTTGTCGCATTCGTCATCACCTTCTTTCAGAAAAGACAGTTTTTGCTGCATTAACGAGCATCTGAAAAATGAAACATGTTGGACGCCCATAGCCCAAAATTGGAACACCTTCCGCCTCCCACAATATTAAATGATTTTTTTTTAAATATCTAATGGTATTTTGCTATTTTTTATGATGAAACCAAAAATAAAATTAACAATTATTATAAGCAATAATTATTAAACCGAGACCCTCGTCCACATGAAAAAATCTCCCTAGAAAAGATACATGACGCCGACGGGACTCAAACCCGTGTTCTTCTGATTTCGGGTCAACTGCTCTACCACTGCGTTATGTCGGTTTATCTCTTACCCGCCAAATAATTCAATATATACTAGTGTTTCATTCAACAATTACTGCTTATTAAATTTTTTTCACCATTAATGTCTCAGATTAATAATTATTGCTTATAATCATTGTTACCCTTTGCTATGCATAAAAATCTTGTCTTAAACAATATTTTATCAATTAAAAAATAATAAAAATAAAATTAATCAAAAAAACATTAAAAATGTTTCAGGGCTATCTGGGTTAAGAAATAAAATCGGTTGACAATATTTTATTTCTTTCGCCAGAAGTGAGGAACAAAATAATATAACTTCTGGCACACTGAAACGCCCACAGCACACTTCAATCTTTTTTATTTCTTCGGTGGACATTGGAGTTCCTCACAGCCTTCGAAATTTGATATTTTGTTTCACCTCTTGAAACTTGCAATCTTGTCTTACTAATTTATTGACAGACGGAAAACTTTCAAGTGGCAGAATTAAAGGAAAGTTCGGCTTTCAATACATAATCCGTTCGACACTCTGGGAATACACCGAAGACGGGCTATAATAATTTCAACGGAACTAAGTTGGATCCATCTAAGTTTAGCAACCGTCTCTCAGGGGTAGACGAAAGGGGGAAGGTTTAATATCGCAGTGGACAAGTTATAGTCTAACAAATAGAATTGGTGTCATGGACGCCATTTTTGATATTCTGTTATTTTATCAGCTTGGTAAATGTGTTGTATAGATTAGTCATGTAGTTTCAACATCCGTCAATAGATGTCGATAGTAGATTTATTTATAGTAGTTTTTTGGTATCTCAATAGATGTCGGTGAGGTATTTTGTAGAAGAGTATCATCTATAGACGTTTTTCTAATGTACGGACGGTCGCGATAATAGCCGAAGGCATCTGATAGAAGGGGAGATGCCGTCAGTGTCGCGGGTCCGCAGCCGCAGAATAACTTCTAAAGCCTCCTATCAAAAGGACGTTACGTCCAGTTAAATATACATTGTAAACATTAAAGTATCTTGTTATCCGAATAAACCTCGATCTTATTAGGAAGTTTCCAAAAACATTTTAGGAAGGCATCACTGGAAAAAATCAATGCTCGGAACACAATTTAAACTTTTTTTCATTGTCCGAACGTTGAAACGTTTGTCCCGAGAGCATTTGCATTGAAAAAATCGGCTTTTAACATTAACTCAACCCCACACAGGTGGCCCTAAGGAAAACTGTCATGTCATCTTTAGCGATGCTGTGTGGAGGGTAGTTTAAGTAAAGGACGGAAGGGAAGTTCTGGGAAGGAAAAAGGTATGATAGGGGGGTAGGAATTGGGAGCTGAGTGTGTCGATGAATGACGGCGTATGAATCCTTCCCTCCCACCACTGTGTTTGAAAGTATAGTATGCTAATAACACCGAGGCATCTTGAATTCAATTTTTCAGGGACAATTCGTGATTTTGAAAAAGTATTATTTATTAGAGAGAGTTCGGAAGAAGTGAACGAATCCGAATTATTCTCCCAATCGAGATGTTAAATTATTTTTTTTGTAATATGTATTGGTCCAATTAAGTTTTCCTCGTGAACTACTAACCGACATCTTGGATGGAGCTAAACCAATAATGGCTATTTTAAGGATTTGACTAATAAATCTATTGTTTAAGAAGGAATGAAGTGAATGATACTCTAAAAGACTTCATAAATGAAATTATTAAATGTCATATTGATATAAAAAGGTTAGTAGAAAATTAAGCTATATCAAGTGCCAAAGAAAAGGAAGTTATTTGGTGAAATAATTGAAAGAACGAAATGAGTTTTTTTTTCTTCAATCTTTGCAAAATTACTTTGTGGCATCATTTTAATTAAATGAAACAAATTACTTTGTGTAAACCACTATATTTTACACAGATTTATAAATAACAAACTTAGAAATTTGAAAAGGTGTTAATAGTAAATTAAATATTATAAATAACCATTTTTTTTTTTTAAATAGCCTTCTTTAAATTTATTTTTATACTAATACTTGTATTTATTATAATTCATTCTTGTGGTTTTTGTTGTTTCAACAAACTGATTTTATTTTGTTAATTTTATATTATTATTTTAATATATAAAATGTAATGTTAATATATTCTAAAATAATGTTTGATTTTCATTTTATATAATTATTTTTTTATTATTTTTTTAGGTAATTATTCACCTATCTTTGTTATTTTTGTCTATACTTTTTTGTTTCTTTTGTTACTTTTATTCATGTTATTATCCTGACCAAGAAACCATCGGTTTTGAAACATGCAGATATTATAACATGTGTTTATAGTGGTTTACACACATTATCCTGACCAAGAAACCATCGGTTTTGTAACATGTAGATATTATATTATGTGTTTATAGTGGTTTACACAAAGTAATATCTTTCATTTAACTAAATAAGTATTAACAAAAAATGATTTCATTTACGTAATACGATGATGCGCCATTCGTCCGATTTCTCCGTGAGCTGTAAGCACCATTCTTGACCCTGTTAAATCCAAAACATACATACAGAAAGAGCTCTCTTGCCGAGTAGCTGGCTGTCATACAGAGATGTTCGTCAGTCAATCGATTTATTTAACACGATCAACGGAAATCAGTGTCAGATAATTGATAAAGACAAAGTGATAATTTTAATAAGCAACATATTTGAAAACAATATTTATTTATGACATTACACATCAATCCATTAATATAATAATGTGCATATAAAGTTAATTTAAAAACATGAGAAACGTTAAACCAAAGGCATCCAATTCTCTTTAAAGTTTGTAATTCTCTGCTATGACACAAACATTGTTCCACGCTTTCTGTAAATGTTAATCCATTGGGGACCGGGATTATTTCAAACAAGTTTCACGTAACTGCCTAATACACGATACTCAAAATTAGTTCGAGCCACTTGCTTCAAACACTTGATACATTACGGTTAAGTTCATTTGAATTAATTATGGATTAAAATGTACACCTATGGTTCTAAGGGCGTTCTTTTGTTAAGCCGAAAAACCAACCGGCATGGGACTAAATTTTAATCTACCGAAACATCTTTTTGAAATAATAGTTTGTATTTCATTTGGAGGGGTTCATACTAGTGATACATATTATATCCGTGCCAGCAGTATTTCATTAACAATCCGGTTTTTCAAAACATCAGAAAATATGAGTAGTTTTACGACGGAAGAAAAGTATTATTTTTTTTTAAATTGAAATTTTTCGTTCTTATGCTACAGTTCAAACCTATATACATAAGTATCTTTCTAGTCTTTATAATAAAACAAAAATTGTTTAAGTTTTGGTAAAAATTCATAATTCTATCATAGTTAGGTACTATTTTATATCATATCTTATATATATATATCGTATCAAGTACTACTTATGGCAAGCAGTAAGTACGTAATGAGTCTAGTTTTTTAACTGTCAATTCATTGTGATATTCCATTGTATTAGATATGAAATTAAACAATTTATTCACTTTGTTCCCCTTGTTTATTTACACCAGGACCGGTTTCGTCTTACTACGGACATTTTCAGACTGGTAATTGAAATTCTTATGCTACAGAAACCGGTCCTGGTGTAAATAAACAAGTAGAAAAAACTGAATAAATTGTTTAATTTCATATCTAAGTAAGTACTTAAATCTTATTCCAATATTAATATTTTTTTATTTCAAATCCTTTTAAAACAAAAGAAGTCCACTGACTTGATTTTTATAAGAAAAAATAATCAGTTATAAAGCATATCAATGAAATTATGTTACTGAATAAAATCAAAAAGTACGTCCATATATATTGAAAACGTGTTTAAATAGAAAAGGCTAGTAACACAGAAAACCTCCATCTGCAAAAAACACAATAGGTGAAAGCGCCAGTCGTCTTGTGATCGATGAGATTTAATCATATTTATCAATCATCTATAAAAACTCATTTCAAAATTGAAACCTCTGATCGTTAATGTATGGTTAATGTCATGTTTTGTAAGCATTCTCCTAGTTTGGTATCTTTTGGTATTTTTGGTATCTATTTTTAAATTAAGGCGGTGAACCATGTGTAATATGTGGAATCGGGCCGCTTGCAAAATAACACTCCTTGTGTAGATGGCGACAAGGTTTAAATTCCGGCTGAACGCTAGCAGCCTGTTTTGATTTATACAAGAATAAATCATAGCAAAAAAGTATTTTTTTTATTTTATTTTGCAAAGTTCAGGCAAAAATATTAAAATGGTTTATGATCATTTTATAAAGAACTTAATTTACCACATTATACAACAAACAGTAAAAGGGTTCGTCAGTCGGAGATTTTGAACGTTAAAGACAGCTTTTTTTAACCCTGATACTTTTTTTGGGGCTTATAAAAAGGCTTATCAAAAAACCGTTTGAATATTTCAAAGGCCAATTCGTATTCTACCATCAGTATTTAATTAATTAAAGCATCTTAAATGTTTCTGTTCCTGTACATTTTATTAAGACTTCTTAGGCTCTACCTAGAACTATTATTTACAAATAGATACAGAAAACATACTTACCTGACAGGTCACTTCCGATAAACTTACTTTAATGGGAAAGTTTATGCTTGGAGGAGATACGACTTTGCACGCGGAGGACACTATATTTAAAACATTAGACATTGGGATAATAAATGTATAATACAGTCATATATATGTAATACAATGTTTAAATAAGAAGATAAACTCATAGCAATGAACATTATAAAAATTATAGGTATATAGATAAGTGAAAATATTATAAGGAAAGAGAAAAAATAAAAATAACTTAAACTGAAACCAGTTTTTAAATTGCAGATGGAATAAAAATAATAATATAGTGTAGTGCATACTTAAGTACAGGACAATGGATACTGATCGGCTAAAAATCGGCTCAAGAAGGCGAAGAAAGCAAAAACGATTTAAAAATATTTTATGTTAAAGGTACGAAAACAATTTGGATGGCTTCTACTGCACGTTCCGAGTTCAATAAAATGTAATTTTTTGCTGGTTCCTGTGACTCCTCCTTCCTACAACATATCGATCGTCCAGTTGTTTTTCAGACATCACCAAAAAATCATAATTTCAGTTGAGTAAGCAGTTATATGTAAAAGTATACCATACATCTGATGCAAATGCTCAGATTACTCAGATACACCACCAAATCTTATCTTACTAATATTATAAACGCGAAAGTTTGTATGGATGTATGTGTGTTTGTTACTCTTTCACGCAAAACTTAGTGAATGGATTTTAATAAAACTTTACAATAATACAGCTCAAACATCAGAATAAAATATAGGCTGAAATTTAAAAAGCTAACTCTTTATTTTCAATATATTGATAATAATAATTATTGTTTAATAGAAAATGTCTTAATTTGAGATTGACATTTTGCAAAACAATGATTATTAAATCAAAATACTATTTTAGAAAATATTTTAATTTGTGAATTTATTTTAAGTACTCGCCTAATACTTTGAATCGAATCAAAAATTATAGTTATTTTAAATAAATAGGTTAAGAATTTTGGTATAAATGTAGGACCTAGGAAAAGAAAATATACTCGAAGTACTAATACTACGCATACGAAGTCGCAGGCAGAAGCCAGTAAATTATAATGCTGCATTGTAGTGAAATAAACTAAAAAAATATCTTTCTGGGTTATTTGTAGGAAATTAAAAAAAAAAATGGTATGGTAGGAAATTTCATAAATATTCGTAAGTTACCGAACCTTAATATGTAAAACACAGATGCGTGTAAATAATACTTTATTTATGATGAGTATTCGAATTTTGCTTTCCTCATTATCTCAAAACATAGTATTTGGAGTTGTCTGTCTAATCTACTGGACTACCGATATGTAGAACACTTCAAGGCTCAGAGTCACTCCTTCCTTTCCTCAAAAAAAATCTCCACACAGCATTAAAAAAGATGAGTGGGAAATAGTTTCCGTCTGGGCATCCTACTGTATCTAATATTTAAAAAAAATAGTGGAAGATGAACGGGATCGGGAACAGGGACACATGGGAAAGGACACGCAGGAAAGGGGTGACATAGTAGGGGAGACATAGTAGCGGTAGGAGATAGTAAATTTGGAAAATCCATGCTTCTCACACGGAAAGTTGTATGTGGCCTAATCAAGCGTCGGAAAACCTTGTAATTTACTCGTGACGGAAAAATAAAAAATAAATCTGTTTTCAAAAGGATTTCAATAAACCGAATTAAAACACAACTGCTTTGAGTGGCATTGCAAGGCCTTCCATCGCTAGTAATTTATGTAAATCATTCGAGTACACGTAGCACGCTCATCAATAACTTGACAGCTCAAGTTAGCAAACAAGTGGCAAAGTTTCAAGTGAGTTATGTTGGCAACGTAACCCTGGTCAGGTTTATTGTTATATCCACGTCCATGAATAATAAGATGCCACCCTCCTACTAACCTAAGACCTGCCCCCAAGGTAAGCTCTTAGACAAGCGGTTGTTTTTCATCTTTAGAGTCAGGCCTGAATTTCCATGGAAAGTGAAATTACTTGTGTGGTTTTGTTTCTCGGGAAAAATGCTTCGTAGTTTTTGATCTCTAGTTTAGTGACACAGTTTTTTAAAGATTTGTTACATTATCAGTTATTGTGGGATAACAAGAATGCAGTATGAAAATTACAAATTATTTTATCGTTTGACGTTTCCTATCACATGTCAAACATCCTAGTTTTAAAATCCAATCTCAATTTGGTAAAACATAGTCAGAATTGGATACGATTTTTAGATTTTCATGGCCAAAAGCATTTTCGTTGTTGGTTTTGGGGTGTTATGCCGTGTTGCGCTACCTCCTTCACACTTTACCTTACACATCGTCGGATCTGCCGGATCTGCCCTGAAGATGGACACTGCAACGTTGTCCGAAACGTCGGCTAAAGAAGGAGGTAGCGTAACACGGCATAGCACCCCAAAAAACAAACAACGAAAATAGTCAGAATTATTTTTTTAAATGGACAAATTGAATATTTCTTGGTATTTTATTATTAGCTCCTTTCTTTTCCACGAGAAATGCAGTAAGTACATTGTGCTAAAAAGATAGGTAGATACCTAGATATTGCAGTATTTCACCTCAAGGAAGATTGATAGAAGCAATTATTGTAAGATAATTAATTACAACTGGCGCAGCCGGTAAAATTAGTAACTCCTCAAAAAAAATAACTTTTAAGATTTATGATTAATCATGTACATGTAATACGCCTTGAATTATTAGGTTTCTAAAATGGTGAATAAAGATATTACAGCGACTTGTCATTGAACCCAGAAACCTTCTTCCATAAATAAACCAATAACCCTTCCTCTAACCGGGCGATTGATCCAAACCACTGAGATATCACGTACTTGAGCATCCAAAATGAAAATTTATTTTGTCTTAATTATGAAAAAAAACTCTAAACCTTTTCCAATGAATTACGTGTTCAAACCCGTTCTCTGTCGACACTTACCTAGTACCTGTATATAAATATGATTTTGTAACATTCGATTCCTTGTGTGATTTGCCAACCATTATAATTTTAAATCACCAACCGGTTTGATAATTTAAACCACATTCTTTAGAACACTCCAATGATTTTCAGCACCCAGTAAACCATTCTCTAAAACAGAATTTCTATTATCCTAACAAATAAAGAAAGAACTTATATGTATACCAACAGAAAGCGCTTTCTCCGTTCTGCTAATAAAAATGCACATATTATGTAATATTGCACGTTGCATAAAGCTTAATTGTGCCTCTTAGGGCGAATACAGCTGGATATTACGATGCATTTTGTATTGCTTTTCCGCTGGTGTGGAATTAAGTTCCTTTGAATCATTATGGACCGTGAGCTTTGGTGCATGTAAGGCAATTTTCAAAGTAACACTTCGAAGCTTTAAAATAATTAAGCTCTGGGGTGAATTTTATAAATATTTATTTTGTTGAAGACGACAAACATTGCTTGATTACGAATATCTGAACAATACTTTTAAAACCTTTCCCATCATTTTAATATATTTTTTATGTAAGTTCATTAATAATTTGAAATATAATGACCGGATGTTGTTTTGTGCAATTGTGCTCATCGAGAACGTCTCTAAGTAGGTTCTTAAGTAATAAAAAGTTACAAGAAAAGTAGAAAAGTGTAGTTATAAAAAAAGATAATTTTACTAGTAAATCGGCAAAAAAGCTTATTCGCAATGTATTTTATTTCATCAAACTATTATATGCGTCAAATATTACATATAATATATAATATTCATGAATGTATACATACAAAATCATTTAAAATATTTGTGACTGTTTGTCCCTAAAATTGAACTTTATGAAATTCGCAAAAACTTACACTTAATATTAAAAAATGTCAAATCATGAGTTTTTCAGAATATAAAAAAACCATCAAATACAGTTATACACTGAATAATCATAGCTTATTTTCTGTACCTGAAAAAAGACACCTCGGAATAACCTTTGATACTAACCTACTATTTTCTAACCATATTAATTTCATTACTAATATTTAGTAGTAGCTGAGGTGCACGGAGAAAAAACTTATTTTAATAAACGATCATTTTAATAGAAAAAACGAACATTTTAATAGAAAAAACGATCATTTTAATAGTAAAAACGGTTAAAAACGGGACTGAAGTTTTTACGAACAAATTAACAGGTTTTCTATGTTTATTGGCGGGAACATTAAGAATAATTTGTTGGTATACGTAATTTCGTACGTATTTTACCGCCAATAAACATTGAATCACTGTTAATTTGTTCGTAAGAACTTCAGTCCCGTTTTTAACAGTTCATTTTTCTCAATGTGCCCAGGTTCAGGAAGTGACGTTTGTCTAGGTCTTGATCTATTTTCCCACTAACTGTGTGACAGTGGCCGGATCGAGAGAGGCTGGTTGAAGGATACCTAACCTTGAAATCTCCAATCAGGTGCTCTTGACTCATCGGCTTGTATCACAGTGGGAAAGATGGATTCAAACGTCCATCACTGCTGGACACACTGACCCCCCCTCCCTCACACCTTTTTTTCTTCTCAGGACTTCCTCTCTTCATTTCTCTAAAATCAACCTCCACACAACATTCCGAAAGATGACATAGGTCAAGAGGGAATTTTTTTTACTCAAGGCCGCCGCAAATAATAAATAAATAATAAAAAAATCCTAATGATAAAAAAAAATCGAATATATTTTTTTAAAAACATCTCTGGTTACCAGTCGTTTGGAATACAATTCCTCTATATGGAACCCTTCCCACAAAAGTCATACAATTTTCATTGCTAAACAACAATCACCACAATCCAACATAAATTTCTCGGATTAATTTTATGTTGGGAATTCCTATGGATGACATTAATATTCTTGTTACCATCCATTTACTAGCGTATACCCGGCACGCGTTGCCATGCTTAACTTAAATAAATAAATTGTTTCTCCCTTCGTTCTCGGTCATGCACATCAAATCCCCAAAGTTTCATCGCAATCGGATAAACGGTATAGCAGCGCATAACAAACGAACAAACAAACAAATATTATTTTTTGTATATTAGATCACTTACTACTCATTACATAATATTATTTTTTACTCTCTCTTTTAAACTTATTACTTTATCTTTTACTTTACATCAATTCTGTTACATTCTTTATGTCTTTGAACTATTCATATGTTAATTTAATTATGTTAATGGCTAATGGTATGCCGTACACATGAAAATAAATAAATAAAATAGTCGGAGTCACTCGAACCATTATTTCATTAATCATGTTTTATAAAATGGACAAAGAAGTCGCGGTGAGTTGTGCATCAGCTGCATCTCACATTCGGATTCCCTTCATTAATCTCGTCGTGTCCAGTAGGTAGCCCTTCCCCACAGACTACAACATCCCCAGAGATGGCAAAGGCCCCGAGGGAAATTATTTTCCTCAGGGCCCTGTGTGTAGAGTGAATGTAAAAAAAGTAATTATTTTTAATCGCACATGTATAACCATAACAACAGTCAATGTAAAACAACTGTGTTTAGCCTACAAAAATGACAAATGTCCTTTCAACTTCTGAAAGGAATAAAAATCTAAAGTTAAATATACCCTTAGTATCGCTCTGGTGAGAGACCACCATTCAGAATCAAACAATTCTTAAAGTAATATATTATAACAAATTTAATGTTTTTTTTTTTCACTTACATAATTTATTTGTGACCGTAGTTTCAGCCTGCTAAGACTGGTACAATTGTTTCTTAATCCACGATGTATATAAACCGTAGATTGTACCAGTCTAAAGATGGCCTGGCTGAGACCGATCACAAATAAATGATTTGAAAAAAGCTTTATATATCTTTTAATATATTATTATAACGGAATTCCACCACGAATTGTCTGTATCAAAAAAAGATTCTTTAAATAGTTTAATTCATTTTTGGTAATGAGACCTTAATATTAAGGTACAGTCCAATCTTCGCCTTCCCATTTCCTTCCCTTCACATCACTCCCAATTAATTAGAGGTGCCATAATCATACAGCTGCGAACAGTTATTGCCAAAATGCTTGCAAATTTGTTTTAACCGTAAGTACTAACATATTGTAACCATAAGAGAGATAAAAAATTATAATGTTTTAAATTAGACAGTACGGCTTTACTTTATTGCAGAAATTATCAGATCAAGAACATAAAACAAAAGGTTAACGAACATAGAACGAAATCACATTTTTTTGAAAGCAAATGCTCGTATAAATAATAATAAAGCGGGAATAATATATCTACGGGGCTCCGCTGACGAGGCAACTGAAAACAAACTAAAACTGGCTGGTTTCTATGTCTTGATTGGTCAAAAAGCTTGTTTAACCATAGACGAAGAACAATCAGCTAACAGCTGGCAACTAGCAACGGCCGACCACGGCAATCAGCAGTGTAAGTCGCGAGTCACTGCTTACGTTATCATTGATAATGGGTTTTTGATTGATTGTGTAGTGTGCGGGCCATCACATTGTCATACAAAGACAGTTGGCAGTTGAGAGTTTTCAGTTACCTCAGTGGGCGGATCGCCTACATTATTTTCAGCGTCGCGTAGGTCGAACCATTCACAATTCTGCTACATTCGTGATTAATTTACATGGTACTCAATTTGTTTTACTAAGGTTCATTGAAAATATTCAATTTTCTCCAAGAACTAATTTCACCTCAGATGTTTCTGATCTTGAGTAGACTCGATGTACGTTCACCTTTTTAATCTTTACAATATTTGATTAATTCTGAATATTTCTTCGTTACTTTGATTATACCCCTCTGTCGAGCAATTTGTTCCTTAATTAATATAAAAATAGCATTCTGAATTTCTTCCGCTTTATTGGTTTAAAAAAAATATATATATATATATATTATACATTATACCTAAATTAAGTTAGTATATAATGGATGGAGAGAGGGAATAGTGTTTGTGTTTGTGTGTGTGTGTGTGTGTGTTCGTGTAGATGTGTGTGTTATGTGTGCGAATTCAGTATGGTAGAAAAGTTTTCTTAAATAGGGGGAGGGAATCAAAAAATATATCGGTATTTGTGCCTTTTTGAATTGTGTTGAATGTTAATAACAATAGTGTTGTGGTAGTCATACATGAAATTATTTTTTTAATAAACCAAGTAATTAATCGACTTTAGAAATTTTTAGGCCGATCTAACGTATATATATATTTTAATGGTATTGCTCAGAACTTAAGACGTGGGTAGATATTACAAAGAACCGCGAGTGAAAAGCGTAATTTCCGCTTAAAGCTAAAATAATAACAGTTTATAATGTTGGATGTAAGTTTTAATACAAACCAGAAAACATCGCTCAGAAACTTTACTTTAATAACATTTCAAAAATTACAAAAGATATGTGTGTTTAATGTTTAGTGATGAGATTTGAATAGCCGAAACTTTATTACTTCACTTTTCATCTCACATTCATATTCCTCCCTATATATATTTCTCAAAAGAGAGATCCCGCAATGTTTGTGCAGAGTATTACCGCATTTCTAGTCAATCCGAAACATGACTTATTCGCAAGAGAATTGAACGTCGCTTCGTCCCCTCTCAAATGGCTAAGTCCTCCATCACGTCAGAAGCAACATTTTCCCCATATGTATTTTTTTTTAAAGTTTTTATTTCAGCAGTACAGGGTGCAATCACAGTCTGCCACATTACATAAACATCTACATATAGTAAATTAAAAAATTTATAGATAACAAGAAATAAAATAATATTAAATATTAGGTATGTACTTAAAATATAAAGTGAAAATATATTTCATCACATAAATAAAATTAAGCATAAAATTAAATTAAACAAAACAGTGTGACACAAAATCTTTGAGATGGTATGAACACATAAGACGGAGACCATCATACCACACAGTGAAGCAGGCAATGTCCATGGAGCTTCATCGACAGTCATCCAGAGTAAGACCAAAGAACTCATGGATGACTCAATGCTCCAAAATTCTACAGAGAGACGGCCTGGATGAAAGCGATACTCAGAACTGAAGAAGCTATAATCTGACAACGAGAAGAGCCGACCCCAACAGCCTACCTAGGAAATGAGTTGGAAGTGGCAGGAAGAAGAAGAAGAGGAATGTGACACAAATTCTCTCTCTTTCTCTCCATCATTTGAAATATTTTTGTCTAATAATGTCCCACATCTTTAAACCTGAAAGCCAGTAACATTTTTTTTAAATGCATCGGAGATCTTCAACCTGCTTTATCAGGGACATAAGTTTTTTGAGTTTACATGAGTTTTTTCTAGGTCCGAGCTCCCGCTTTGGTAAGCAACGTGTCCAAAATGTCTTAGGATACGCTGAAGGCAAACCGTTATTAATAGTGTATTGTGGATACCTAGCCCTGCCAGAAACATCTTTAATATCCCGTATTTTTCATTTGACTAATTTTATCAATTTAATCTCCAGGTGTCATGGATCAGAAAACGCGACCTGCACATCCTGACGGTGGGCGGCGCCGCCTACAGCTCGGACGGGCGCTTCTCCGCGCTGCACGCAGACGGCTCGGACGAGTGGGCGTTGCGCGTGGCCTCCGCACAGCCAAGAGACTCGGGCACCTACGAGTGCCAGGTGTCCACTGAGCCCAAGATCAGCCAGGCCTTCAAGCTTAACGTCGTCGGTAAGTTATAAGTTGTAAGGTAGCATGCATATCCTGTAAGTGTTTTGGTAATTAGCCAATCCAAGAATGAATTGAATTAATTGCCGGGAACCCGGAAATTATTGGCATTTTATTGAGGTAGATTGTTACACAAAAAACGGCTTCGAACCGCATTGGTAGAAGATCATTACATATTGATTAAAGTGTATGAATAATAATAAACCCACATACTAGCTCAATTAGGGATTTCGTGTTTGCAGCTCGTTGATGGTCAACTCGAGAAAATCACCACTCCAAAGGGGTTGGAAAATTATATGTGCATACAGCGATTTTTATAAATAAAACGATCAATTTCTGAAAGGTCTCGTGGAATGTATTTGAGAAAATGATTCAACGCTACTAGGAAAAGCTTTGATCTCTCGGTGGACGTATTAATTTACTGATTTTATGTCTAATTCAGGTAAAGAAGATCAGAGAATAAATAAATAACAATAATTAAATGTACGTCACATTGTTGGATCTCAACTTGGATGAGAGACATCAATACCACTGAGTTGATTCCTAATCAATTTAACTTTGTATGATTTCATTTTTAGAACACGTTCTGCGAATATCATAACGATTTGAATCCGAAGACACAACAGAATCCGGGGGCCACGACCAATCGTGCTAATACAAAAAACAAGAAGACCGCGGGAGATCTCTAGAACTCCCGATTGACCGCTCCAACCCCTCCTTCTCAAATCTTGAACAATGAAAATGTACGTCGGTGTTGCCATCTTTGAGGGACAAATATTAAATATTCAGTACCTGACGCAATTAATTTCACGGGGATGAATGTTTAACTTTCAGGAAATTCTCTTTGTAACAACATACAAGATTCATAATGCTTTCAAACAAAAAAAGTATTGGATTACGTAAATCAATACTTAAACTTTAGGGCGTACACCTTTCACTCGAACCATCCTATCAGGCGAACACATTGCTGATGAGTCTTTATATTGAATTAATATAAATTTAAGTACGCTTACATTTATCTTTATCACTAACAATCATACGTGTAGGGACATTTAAAAGTCTAGAATCGTTAAATAATTGTAGCTTCCTTTTTACAAAAAAAAAATAGAGTTCTGACATGTGCGGAAAATTAGTTTCCCAATACAGACGTTGGGAATGTAATGGGTCCCTTCCAAAGGTACCTACCTGCAAGTACGTTACCCGGCTCACTAGATGATGTCTGTTCTGAGACGGATATAAGAATACCGTCATTATTGCCATATATGTCTGTCACTTGCTTACTCGAAACATGTTCAACAAAACAGAAGATTAAGATGATATCCTTAAATGAAAGATTCTGGTACAAAAATTGCTTTACTTCGAAAATGCTCACACGTAGCTTCATCAGCAGCCAGGGTACGGAAAAAATACAACTATTTAAACATGTGTTTGGGTGGGAAATGTCAATAGTTTAGCAAATGAACTGGAAAATGTTTTGAAATACCAAATGTGTTTTTTAAAAATGTGTTCGCCTACCTTTTTATTTAAATACGATTTTAAAAACGTTAGTAAAAGACGCGGAATTAGCGTACTCGGAGAAAAATGTTATTCTAAAATACGATCATTTTATTCGTAAAAACGGGACTGAAGTTCTTATGAACAAATGAACAGTGTTTCAATGTTTATTGGCGGGAAAACGTAAGAATAATTTGTTGGTATACGTAATTTCGTACATTTATTATTTCATACAACTGGTCATTTGTTCATAAGAACTTCAGTCCCGTTTTTACGAATAAAATGATCGTATTTTAGAATAAAAATTTTCTCCGTGTAGCGAATTATCAAATATAAATAGGAAGAAGAGTTCAAATGTAAAATAATGTTCTTCATAAACAACATGTCTAGAATTGTCAATTACATAATCGAAAAAATGCAATAATATACGAATAAGTTTTTTTTAAATTTAATAAAACAGAACAAGATTTAAGGTAATTATTACATTTACTGTAAAAAAATGGCACTAAGTAAGCTCTATTGAACACAGTTTTACTTATCTTTTGTTAAATACACGTTCTTGCAAAATGATTCTAGTTCAACTTAATCCTTCCTCTTCCCATTACCAATAAATTATCTCACTCCGTTTCTACAGCAATTTGGAGACCAGTTAAGCGGGGTGTTACATTCACCGATCTATGTACCTCCCCTTTCTTCTTTTGTCACACAGATAATCTGTTTCCTCGCAGCGTGGCCAGTACGTTCCCATTTCAAATCCTCAAAACTTATTTCAAGTGATAAAAATCTTTAAAATGATTTACATTTTGGTTCGCTCAAACTCATATATATCGTGAAATGCCATTATTATAATTTAAAATATTTGTCTAATAAAAAAAAATCGATATATTAATTGTTTTTGTGTTTAATTCGTAGAAGTTAATTATTTTTTAATTAAATTTAATAATGTTATCATTAAGTTCTGCAAGTATTTTAGTTTTTTTATTAAAATTACAGCTTTTTAGGCGTTCAGGGCCCAAATTTCAATTGATTTGCTGAGAATATAATTATGTCAATGTGTCTCTATTCTGTGGGATACTTTAAAATCTGTTTTCCCCACATTAGACATTTATTCTCAATTCTCTCCTGATATTTAAATAATTATTTTCTTACTTTACACTGTTTTCCCCCATAACAACACTGTTTCTGTATTATTTTCAACTTTAAAGTATAACACTATGTTTGTAGGTATGTATGCATACATTACAACACTAATGCGTGCATGATTATTTCATTTATTGTTGTAACATTTCTGTGGAACTAATTTCCTGCTGACAACCTACTTGCAGTAGCTTAGCGGTTACAAATTACCGTTGTATACCATTTTTTATACAATAAAACAAATTAAAAATTGTGGAGAAATCACTGCAAAATGGCTCTAAAGTATAGTAACGGTTATAACACATTGGTGTAACTGAAATATTTATTGTTTTAAAAAAATCCTGGCAAAAGTACATACTTACGTGAAAAAATGCTGTTTTAACATGTTATCTTTATAAGAAACGGCAATATATATATTCCCATAGCAGTACATCTTTAACTATACGTCAAAGACAGAAACGTGATTTGCAAACCGTGAAGAATGACTATTATTTTCTATCCGCCAAAAGAGTCAGATAAGTGATTTGCAAACCGTGAAGAATGACTATTATTTTCTATCCGCCAACAGAGTCAGATACGTGATTTGCAAACCGTGAAGGATGACTATTATTTTCTATCCGCTAAAAGAGTCATATACTTGATTTGCAAACCGTGAAGAATGGCTATTATTTTCTATCCGCCAAAAGCGTCAGATACGTGATTTGCAAACCGTGAAGAATGACTTATTTTCTTTCCGCCAAAAGAGTCAGATACGTGATTTGCAAACCGTAAAGAACGAATATTATTTTCTATTCACCAAAAGCAAAAAGGTGAATCTCAAAAAAATGATAAAAAATAAATTGTGTGAACTCAATCATACATCTCTCAATGTTTTCAGAAACGGACACGTCTTCCGCATACTTCTTTTATTGATAAAACGCATGACATATACGACATTTTACGGTATCTACGCGAGAACATAGGTACGTTTGAACAGACTCATAGAAGTTCTCTGGCCACTAAAAAAAACGTACCTACTGCCGTGGGAACGCACTGTTACATGGTGGATTTTTGAACGAGAAATTAAATACTAAAGTACTTTTCTTCTGCTACAAAATGAATGACCTCTCTTCTCTTTTTGGCGCAATCAATAAACCTCAAAAGAGGTTTTAAAAGATTTTTTATTGTAAACTCACAAAAGCCTCATTTTGTTAAAAAAAACGTGAAACAATGTGACCATTTCACCCCAAAATTTGGCGATTTGTTTTGACAAAGGGAGTTATTGTAGGAAAATAAAAACTGCGAAATAATAATAGTGGATGTGACAAAATACAAAAGTTTCGATGTCTGGGTAAACAGTGGGTTACTACTCAACCCTTCGAATGCTTTGTGAAATTAAATCACTAGTTATGCCTGGTAGTGTCTGCGGGACCCGGCGATACTTCTGTTTTTTTTATTTGTATACAATAAAGTTTCTTTTTTATTTTCTTTTTTAAATGTATCATCCAATTAATAAATACAAATTATTTCAGAAACCTCATATCCTTTATTCACCATGAACCAAAATCAATCTCCCTAATAATTATAATTTATTAAAACTTAAAATTTGGTGAAGCTTAAAATCTAATAAAACTTAAAATCTAATGGAAATTTAATCAAACTTTAAATTAAATAAATCTTATAATTAAATAAAAGCATACACAAAATGACGCGTTGTGTGATATACAGGAACCATTTTTTAAAGTTTAGCTTTGAGCAAAAAAAATGATTAACCTTTATAAGAAATTTTGGCTTAGAAAATGGCGCATTTTAAGCAGGAGAAAATTGAGCGCTCTAAGCAAATATGAGTACTGTGTAGTAAGTTCATATACATTATTTTTCAGGCGATATTTAGTTTAAGGACATGTTATACACCTGTGAATTATATTAGCGTGACGTTTAAGAATCATCAAGACGATATTTAAAAAAATATATTTTTTATTAGAATGTAAGTAAATCAAATTTCAAGAATTAAATTGTAAGCATTATGAATATCATTTTCAATTAATACTGGTACAATATCATCTGCGGTTAGTCCTGAAGACATTCTACATTTTAATTTAACCTTTTAAAAAAAAAAACATAAGAAAGCAAAATATATTTAGTGCTTAAATAAAACGAAATAAAAATTATAGCTGCTCTCAAAACAACTACCAGCACCCCTATCATAGTCGATCGATACGAAATTACCGACCGATTGTCGGTAACTTCTCATCGTTCCCTAGGACAACTGCAGATCGCAAACGAATAGTTGACAGTTCACAATGGTTAATGACTAAGTGTCCTTAATATATTCGATATCAACTGTCGTTTGTACGTTAGCGATCTGCAGTTGTCCTAGGGAACGATGAAAAGTTACTGACAATCGGTCGGTAACTTCATATCGATCGACCATGCTAGCACCCCTGGTAGGGTGTGTGAGACCCGCGCGAACTTTGGCTATAGGTATATTATATGCTTTCGAGAGTAGCTTGGAAAGAACTAACTTCTCTTTGTGTAATGCTAGCGTGACTCATTGGCGGCATCTAAAACGCATTATATTCGCGCGCCAAATTAATAATTTTCACATTTTTAAATAGTTCTGGGTCTGTCAGACCCTACCACGCATGCGGAGGGTTAAAAAGAAGGCTTTCATATCATGTTACTAAATATAACAAAGGATGTTTCAAACGACGCGACGCGACGTTTCAATTCTAAAAGGCAGTTTTTCCAGGCGATACTCTCTGGAAACATCGTTCAAGCTGTTCTCTCTAATATATTATTCTATAGCAATGTTAAATCGAGTCAAATATTGTATTAAGGTTCTGTCAAACAGAAGGGGTACTTACCGCGCGTCAAGGCGTCAGCGTAACGTCGCGTACTTTCTATTTGAACGGCTTCGACGCGCAAACCAGAGCGTTCGGCGTCAGTTACTGTCAGTCGGTCTTCGCCACAATGTCCATCGATTCAGATGAACATAAGTTGTTACTGCTGTGTGCATTATCACGTTCCCGTAGTAATAGAATATGGGTGCATGATATTAATAAGAAGATGAAAGAATTCGGAGAATATCATCATTTATTCCGGGAGCTTTCATCACATAAAGAGAGTGCTTCGAAGAATTGCATTCCCTTCTGCAACACCAAATAAGCCAATGCACCACTGTTCCTCGTATCATACATAGAAGGATGTTTTCGGACACATTCAATTAACTTTTCAGCAACCATTTTTACCACAATCAAGCAAGAACTCCCGACGTCACAGGAAATTTTGTAACAAAAATACACTACACGCTCGCTCTGTTTGACCGGTTTAGACAAGTTCAGTACAACACAACGTAACGTTATACGCCCTGGACGTTTTAACGCCTTGACGCGCCTAAGTACGCCTCCTGTTTGACCGAGCCTTTATGAATCGTTAATACAATTTCAATGACATTTAAATTATTGGGAAGTCAACCAATTCGATGGTCGATGCTGTATCTACTATTGACGCGTTCATTGAGTCTCTCAGAAGCTGGTCGATAAGCAACCCTCAGAGCTGTATACTCTACTCGCTCTACTGAGCTTCTCAGATAACTAGTACGCAAATATTGACTCTGTATAAATGACAAGTGGGCCTCACTGTAGAGTTTGGCAATTACTTACTGGAATTCTCTTGATACATGAGATAAACCTTCGACTCAAAAGGGGGAAATCACACTGATTAATTCCCATCTCGTAAAAGATAAAGTAGAAGTTGTGTGTTTTTTTACTTTATTTTAATTTTATTAATTTTTTTACATTAGATCCACGCAGGAGGCCTTGAGAAAAATAATTCCTCTCAAGGACAATGTCATCTTTGGGGATGGTGTGTCTAGGGTATTTTTATAAAAAGGAAGGAAGGGACGTTCTGGAAAGGAAAAACGTATGAGGGGTTGGTATGAAATCTTGGGGTCAGTGTGACAAATAAATACGTATAAAATCACGTATAAAACCATCCCTCGCACTGCCGTGCAAGGTGGATTGACTAGGCCTGAGGCCCTAGCACGCTCGCTCTATAACGATCAATAGGATAACTATCGGTAACTTCTCATCGTTCCCTAGCATGACTAAAGATCGCCAACGAATAAGTGACAGTTCACAATAACTATGTGTCCTTAACATATTCGACATCAACTGTTGTTTGTACATTAGCGATGTGCAGTTGTCCTAGGGAACGATGAGAAGTTACCGATAGTTATCCTACCGATCGTTATAGAGCAAGCGTGCTAGGGCATCTATTCGTTGCGGGTGCGTTTGCCCACCTACCGTGTGGCAGCCAAGATTTGGAGAGACTGGTTGTGGGACACCTTTTGTTCTCTCCAGTAGTACTCTCTCGACGAGCATCACTTTGCACCGCAGTAGGATTTTTATACATATGTCGGGTTACTACCCAACGTGTACCTTTTTTCCTTACCAAATCTTCCTTTCCCTAAAAACACCCTTCACACAGCATCCTCAAAGAGGACATAGGCCCTGAAGGTTTTTTTCCTCAGCCTCCGGAAATAAGCAGTCCATTGAAGTAACAAGTGTAATGATCTCCTATTTTGATTTTTGATCTCTCAGTTGATTATTATCGACTCTGTTAAAGATTTTTTTGTACAATGATCAAAAAATACCCTCTCACCACACATCACAGCGTCCCAAAGATGACACAGGTTCTGAGGGGAGTTATTTTCCTAATTATATTATTATTATATCATCAATCACTTATACTGAGGAAGTCGAACAACAAATTGCCTTGAGACAATAATTATTATTTAAAATAAATTATACTAAAACTGACCGCTAAAACCAACTCCAAGTGTTTTTCTCTACTTGGCCGTATTTATGAACCATTACGCCTGAGCATAAACCTTTGATTTCTACTATAACTTAAAAGGGGCTTTAGCAATCCAATATACGCTACCCGTAAATAGTTAAAACCATCGTAAAACTAACGAAACTAAATTTTGCACTCGGCCAAAATAATGGGAATATTGACGTAGCTATTTCGGCGGGTGAGTACTTTTGTAATAATGTATGATAAACTAGAAATGCTTAAGGGCGGTTCAGAGGTTAAATAATGAAGAGTCTTGGGAAGGGAAGACGGTAATTATTTTGCCAAAGTTATTTTGCCACTGGATTGTTAAAGAGTGAAGGATACAGTGACTGCCCTTAGAAGATATCGACGGTCCCGAAGAACAATGTCGGATCTGACAAAAATTGAAAATCGTTTTGTTTGTTTATTTATTGGCTTATCTTGTTGATTTAAAAGTCTATATTTTCGAATTTTTTAATGCAATGAGATGAAATGCCAAATATCAAAACAACACTACGTTTCTTGATACCAAAAACAGTAAAAATGCAGAAACGATATTTTAAAAAGCTCTACTACAAATCTACGAAATCGCACATCCGACATTGTTCTTCGGGACCGTCGATATGAATGTTGATACGTCTCCAGCAATTTTACTAGACGTTTGTCCAACGTTGCGATAAGATATCAATTTAATAAGGCACTTTAATCTGACACAATTAAATATATATTTATAATTGTGTTCAAAAATATATAGGTATGAATATTTTTTTTTGTTTATAAAAAAAATATTATTATATTATTTACATAAAATATGTTAAATAGTACTTTTTTCAATAGCTCCACACAGGAGGCCATGAGGGAAATAATTCCCTTCGGGGCCTGTGACATCTTTTGGGGTGTTGTCTGGGTTCCTTTTTAGGATAGGAAAGAGAGAAAATCCTGGGAAAGAAAGAGGTTTGTAGGAATCTGGGGGTCAGTGTGTCCAGAAGTGACGGACGTATGAATCCATTCATCCTACTGCGGTGCAAGTCAAATGTTTCGAGAGAGTCTTGCTGGAGAAGGAATGGCATTATTTTGACGACCGTCCATGGTCGAGTGGTAAGACACTTGACTCCCATTCGGAAGGTCGCGGGTTCGAACCCGGCGTGCGCTAATAAATTTTATTTGATTAATTTGTGTTATTTCACAATTAATTAATAAAAATAATATGTTATATTTGCGGCACGTTCCAGAGTGGAAGATACTCTCAGTATCGCCCTGGTGTAAGACCACCATTCAGAATTGAAACGTTGCTTAATAATGGCTTTAGCCGTGTTAAGTTACTAGATCTGAATAGCCAGGTACTTTCCCACCTTCCTCTTCCCCATCTCCTTCCCTTCCCCACTTACTTTCAGCCTCAACACATACTCCAATTGGGGATGCCTTAGTCTCACTGGCTCCAGAAGGGAGCAGTTGGTTCTCTCTTGTGAGGTTTCTCAATAAAAAATAAAAAAAATTATGGTTACATTACCTATTACTATATAGATTAGTTTTTTTTAATGGTGATTTCGTTTAACTCTGAAACATAAAAACTGGTTGGAGTATTTATCCAGGTTTTCTATATATGCATAAAATAATACTGACTAATTTTAAAAAAAACAGCTTCTAAACTAGCTGCGAAATTTTGATTTAAATTATGTGTGTTTTGGAATGGGCTTTGACTGGACTGTGAGCCATTAAAAGCTAGCCGCTGGCTGCAAATAAAATAACACGTGAAATAAAATTAATACAGTTTATGATTTTAGATTCTTGTATTATGTTCAGTATAACTAACAGGCTTCTAATTAACCGCCAGTTGCAGGATATGGAGGAGCTTTTGGTCGATCAAATTTCTTTTCGAATCAAATTTACGTATAATAAGTGTACATTTTCGAACCAAATGATTTTTGAATTTAATAATTGTTTTATTCAATTTTAAAAAACCTCTTTTTAATCAAATATTATCACTGTTTTTTTTTAATTCTTCGTTTTCTGCACCTGCTGCCAAAGCAATTTGTCGTAAGGTCAATTTCACAATATTAATTATGACACTAAAGCACACATTTTAACGAGACACCATAATAAAGAAAATTGATACAAATGAATAAAATTACAAGTGACAATACAATACAATACAAACGCATAAATACATAGACAAAACACGGCTAAAGCCATTTTAAGCGACGGCTCAATTCTGAATGGTGGTCTCGCACCAGGACGATACTGAGAGCATCTTCCACTCTGGAAATAATCAATCACATGCATTCAATCAATGAAAACTATTTAGAAACGATATAAATATTAAAATTCTTGAGCTGTTTTCGAGTTCAGTGGTGCAGTTTGAATCGTTTTTTTCATATGCATTGGCATCTTATTAAATTCAGAAGGTACAAGATAGGTGAATCTTCGTTGACGGTATTTATTTGGAATGGATATAAATTTTGAATCTATCTAGTATTGAATGTATGATCTACTTGTTGTATTTATGGTATACAATAATTTCTTTTATACAATAATAATATATACAATAATTTGTTTATTTCTAATTATAAATTTTTAAAAGCGCATTTCATCACATTTCAAAAACATTTTTTTTGTTTTCAGATGCGATTAGAAATATTCCATTAATTGGATTTTATGGTAAAGCGGAAATATGTTGACTTTCCGACAAGTTCTTAGTTCTGAGGGGATTCAATAAAATCTTCAAAAATTACCAAATCTGAATCATGTTGAAAATTAGTGCTTAATGTGAGATTCATTCAAAGATCGATACCTAACATAAAAATCATAACATATAATATGATGCAATATTTAAAATGCAGTTTTGCTACTATAATATAAATGCACGTTTTTTATCGATTTCCATATATGTAGGTAGGGGAGGAGGGGGCATAGCGGGGCCACGGGGCATAGCGGGGCGAGCCTTACGCAGCTCGAAACGAACGCTGTGCAAACTGTCAAATGGCTCGCTTTGATTGGTCGTTAGTCGGCGTGTGATCTCTATACGCGAGCCTCGCCATTTCGGTACGAGTTTGTGTGATATAAACAAAAATATCAAAACCACTGTTTTTCTTAAAAATTTTAGTGAAATTGAACAGCAATCCTTTCTAAAATGTACTTCTGTACTGTGGTGTATTATATTTTATTATGAATTAGTTCCCTTCCGGATTACTTAATCAACAAGCACAATGTCATTGAATCAAAGGTAAGATACCATAAGTTTGTGTTTAATTTTGAACGAGCCGGTGGGGCAAAGTGGGGTATGACGCCTGGGGCAAAGTGGGGCACCCCACTATGCCCCTTTTTGATTATAGAAAAGTGCCCCATTTTGCCCCGTTTTAAAGACTTCTAAGTTGTAATATATTTATTTTTGACGTTTTACAAGAGGAAGACTGAACAGCATTCATGGTCTATGGAAGCTATGAAACATATGTATCTGCAGCAACAACGACGACTGCTATAAATGCATTCAGAGCTACAGGTATATGGTCTGTAAACAAGGATGTTTTCACTGACGTAGATTTTGCACCCACAGACACTACAGACAATCCTGAGCCTGCTGAAGTGCCTTTAGTTGACAAAGCCATTTCGAAGAGAGACAACACTTCACTGAGACAAGAAACCCCAGAAGGTGACCCTGGTGCCAAGACGCCACCCAGACAACCTTCCTAGAAATTTTGACCAGTAACAAGACACCACCATCACAAATACCACAACAACAAATTCCTCGGCTGGCTAAGTCCTCCATCTAAGTCCTCCATCAACAAGCAACATCTTCCGCTTAGTGTGGTGGTAGTAGGAGATTTTCAAATGTTGTTGGGTTATTCGTAACCCGGGAATGTTTGTCTTTCTTTAAAAAAAAAAGAAAGAAAAAAATGATAGGAATATTCAAACCCCACCTGGGCAACCTTCTCCACAACCTGGTTGTTCTTGGATGGTCGATAGGCCCTCAAATTTTTGCAACAACTCCAGAACAAATAATGCCAGTGCGTAAGGATAACAGAACAAGCAAAAGAGTTAAAGTAAGCAACGAGGGAAAACAGCAATCATCACAGAATCACCTTACAAAAACGAGCTTCTAGTCATAAAAAAGACCGCAGAACTAAAATGGGGAAAAAGAGGGCAGCTAAAGATTTAAAATTGAAATCCATCAAACAGAAGAAGAGAAAGGTTGTCAAAAAGAATGGCAGCAAAAGCTCTGCAAAAGAAGATGCTGGTGCTGAAGATGCTGAATGCATCTATTGAGGTTACTTGTGGTCAGAGTCAACCGAAGGATGGATACGTTGCCTAAAATATTCAATATTGGCACACTACTCTTGTGCTGGAGAGGATGAAAAAAATGAAGAGGTTACTCGTTTATGTGCATTGTGCATTGAAAACTAATTTTGTTAAATATTAGAATGATTATAAACGTTTTTTCGAAAGCCGAAATGTTTAAGTTATATCCTTATTTTGACCACCCCACAATGCCCCATAGGAGACCCCACTTTACCCCTGTGCACGGGGCATAGCGGGTCAAATGCCTTTTTTCATTTAAGTATTTATATCTCTTAGATTAATTACGTTATCAACATAAATGTATCCATAGGCATTTGCAATGAATTAAGCTATGATTCTAAGTTAAAACTTTTCATTTAATCGCATTATTTTAGTTTTTAGGGATGTTTAAACGTTAAGTACCCTACTATGCCCCCCTCTCCCCTATGTATAAATTTTTAATATATTTTGGAAATACCTCGTAGTCAGCATCTTCACATTAATGAACTTATTCAGTCAACTGACATGTCAAATATAAGTACTTGAGCGATTAGCAAATGTTAATTGTAGAAATTATAGGTATTTTGTAAGAAATGTAGGTATTTATAATACTTTTACGTAATGTTCCAAAATACGAGGGTCATCCAGAAATAAAGGTTATTATGTAAGATCGAAAAATGTTTTTATTTAATTAAAATTGACAGGATACTTCACAGATATATTGAATTATTTTTCGACGTAATCGCCGTTAAGATCGAGACATTTATGTAGTCGGGGCACCAGCTTTTATATGCCAGTGTTATGAGTCATAGATCTCCGCCTCCACCTCTTTCAGCCACTTTTTCACAGCCCTGATCGTTGGAAAAACGCTTCCAACCCAAAAACTCCTTCAGTTAAGTGAAGATATGATAGTTCGAAGGCGCCAAGTCAGGTGAATAGGGGGGTAGATGACAATATCCCATCCAAACAAAAAAATTTCGGCTACAACGACATCAATAATGCCATTTTTGTTAATATCAGCACTCAAGCTCACCAAAAGTCACGAGCCGCCACTGCTTATTATTACAATAAATTATTGTAATAATAGCTTATTCTTATTATTACAATAATTTATTATTGAATAGATAATAAATTATTCTAATAATAAGCTTATTTCGATGACGGGTTTGAGGGAAATCATTTTCCTCTGGGCCTCTTATGTGGAGCAAATGTAAAAAAATCTAAATAATTGTAACCGTACCATTATTTACGATAATGAATTAATTATCTATGGACTTTGTTTTATCGGTTTGAAGATGCAAACATAGTCAACAGTCTTCATTGTTACATTGTTATCATTGTTACATACATACATACAACATCAATATATCATCCCATTGTAACATTCAACACCAACATATCTCCCGGTGTTCGCAGTTACTTCGTCATTGTTTCCAGGCCTAGATACCTCGGCTGTAACACCTTTGATCTTTCCCTTGGAGGCTGGCTTTAGCAGAACCTTAGAAGGGAATATTTCATCTCGGTTATATATATTGGAACTTGAAAGTTTAAAGCGGTGTTTTGCTAAATTAAAGTAAGTTTACTGCTTAAGATGATAGACTTCGCTTTTCGGTCCATACAAAAAGGACGCTTGGGAAAAAACACTTTTCTACATCGAAAATTGCACAAAATGAATATATTTTTTTATACTGCCTTCTAGAGGGTGAAAACTATGTCGGTATGTTTTCGAATTTTCGATGCGTTTCGTATTAACGTAAACATTCACTGTCAAACATGTACGATTTATCAAAAAATATTATTTAAGGAAAAAGTGCTGCTAACTCAACTCTCATAAAGAATTATAAAATTATAAAATGCTACCGACATAGCTTCTTCTTTCTAAAAAATATATATTTTTTAAAATTTCAATTTCGTGAAATTTTCGGTGTAGAAAAGTGTATTCTCCATAAACCCCTTTTCGATCGATTTCTGTAGGTAAATTTGAGCGTTGTCTCATTCGCACATTTCGCGTTCGCATGTATTGTAAGTGTGCGTGAGCTTATTCTGAGAGGGACAGAATGACAGACGCGGGTGTTCCGCGTGTGGTTTAAAGTCTAGCCTCTTAAGAGCGATTGACCAGCGGCTGAGAATAAACGTTTAAAAATTCTTGCAACTGTACAGGGAGGTTCCGATGAGAAAGATCGAATATTCCCCGAATCAAATTTTTTAAATTAAAAATTAAATATCGATTTATTTTATTTAAAACTTGCTTTAATATATACCTACATTCCAGTAAGAAATAAAAATGCTCAAAACGCACGATTAAAAATTATTAAATATAGTGTATTTCTTGTAAGTAATTTTTGATCAAAAGTATTTATGATTTTTTAATAATATCTAAAAAAATAAGCGTGTAAAAATTTTTTTTCAATATTTTAGTTTGTAAGACCTTAAATAAATAGAAAAACTGAGGTACTTTTGTCACAAAACACGTTTTCGGATTTATTTTTTAATGATTTTAATTTAGCTAAAATTTAAATTTTGAAAACTGCGTTGACTAGATTATGAATTGATTTATTTTATTGTATGATTATATGATTTGAAATTTGTGTTTTTTTAATAGAATCTATCGTTTGAAAATTGAACGAATCTGCCAACGACCAACGGTATAACCTTAGTATATTAAAAATACACTTAGTTTTTTCAAAATTTTAAAACTGCGTGTACCAGATAAAATAACAATCTTTCAAATTCAATTTATGATTTTTTGTAAAAAATAGTCAATACGTCTAGAATTTGATTTAAAAATGACTAATTTCCGGTATTCTCTGGTAATTCCCTCTTAAATCAACACGGTAGTTAAATTACACACTACTTAAAAGGTATTGTTTTTTCGTAGGAAGCAAAAACATTGGTGTGTGACAGTATATATTAAATGCAAAAGTATACTTTGTAATACACCACTCTTTATTTTGAATAAACAAATGACAGTCAACTAGGTTTCGCTTATCTTAAGCTTCGTCGGGGCTATTATATTAACTAAAGATAATTAGACGATGAGTGAAAGAGATACATTGTTTTATATTCTTATATGTACGTACATGTGTGTCTATACCTAATTACAGAACAAGGCTAAAGCTATTTCAAGCAACCTTTCTTTTCTGAATGATGGTCATACACCAGGGCGATACTGAGAGTATATTCCACTCTGGAACAAGCCGCAAAATTATTTTAATTTAATAAATTGCTTCCACAATTCCACAATCAAATAAATTAAATTTATTTACGCACGTCCCGCGATCTTCGGTTGGCTAGTGGAGAGCCTTACCTCTTAAAATTGAACACTTTTGATACAAGGATTTTTATTTCAATTGGGAGTTATACAATCATGAATATATTTCAACGTTAAAATTTTTATTTCAATTGGGAGTCATACAATCATGAATTTATTTCAACTTTTAATTTTTATTTCAATTGGGAGTTATACAATCATGAATTTATTCCAACGTTATAATTTTTATTTCAATTGGGAGTTATACAATCATGAATTTATTTCAACGTTATAATTTTTATTTCAATTGGGAGTTAGATATACAATCATGAATTTATTTCAACGTTATAGTTTTTATTTCAATTGGGAGTTATTCAATCATGAATTTATTTCAACGTTATAATTTTTGTCGAGAGATGCAACTCATCAAAGGGGTTTTTCTTATCGAAAATTAATTCATCGTCGCATTGAATTGTTTTCCATCCCCTTTCTGTTATAACAAACTTTGATTAATGATCTTGTTAAACGGTGTAACGATTCCAGAACGATAAACCTGAAAATCGAACATTGGATTGTTGAATAAAATTACTACCACAGTTTTCAATCACTAAAATACAGACCGGCATAAACTTACTGTGATATTTTTTTCATGTTAATATGAAAAATTGCTTATTGCTTATAATTCATTATTATTTTAAACATGCTATCGACAAGTCACACAAAAAATTCTGCAAGTTGTACTACTTATTTGTAGTTTATGAAGTATCTTTTATTAAATGTTTACTATTTTGCTTGGCTTAGTAGCGATTTGGTATTCGAAGGGGCGAGTATGATATCAATAATATATATCGCACATCCCGTAGAAAAGTGCTTTAAAAATGTTGATATTATCGTGCAATATTTTAGCTTTACTTATAAATTGGAACTATTAATATCGAGTGGAAGATACTCAGTATTACCGGATCTAAATAGCCAGGAAGTTTTCCATCTTTCTCTTCCTCACCTCCTGCTAATTCCCGCTACTTACAGCCTCACAACATACCCCAATTGAGGAAATCATAGTCTAACTGGCTCCATTCGGAGAAAAATGTCGTTCTAAAATACGATCATTTTATTCATATTAACGGGAGTGAAGTTCTTACGAACAAATTAACAGTATTTCAATGTTTATTGGTGGGAAAATTTAAGAATAATTGGTTGGAATACGTACAAAATTACGTATACTTGATCATCATATAATTAATAAAATGATCGTATTTTAGAATAACATTTTTCTCCGTGCAGACGGTTGGGTGCTGTTGGAATCCTAGTTGCCATCCCAGCAAAGAAAAATCCACAACTTCCCTACATTTTATCTATTGAAGAGAAGAAGTGTGACCAACAACCAACAACATGGAAGAGAATTGAAGACTTCCCATTTTGGAGAGTCACATATGAAGAATTCCCTAGACATGCCGATTGTCCAAATACAGAAGAGTTTATGACACTCTCGGTAGGTATATACAAAGTACTGCAGATACAAAAGAGAAAAAAATCCTTGAAAAACTTAACCCCACACACATAAAGTTTTACAGGGAAAAAATCAACACAAAAAAGTGGTGTCAAAGGCGAATCTCGGGAGAAATTTCGGTGAGTGGTTTAGTCACAGAAAAATCTAGATTCTGGGCTGTAAAACCAAGAGTCAGTGGTATAATCTAACGTCTAATAATGAATAAGAATAAAACAAAAGTTTGTTTGGAAGCTTATTATTATTTAAATATCCATTGCCCAATTTAAAATGCAATCAAAAAATCTTCATTGGCTCAAATGTCCTGAAATAAACTAGTCCAAACTTTGCTTGGCGGTATTTAAGTCAATACCGGAATGGCTCCGGCCTATCTTTCGGAACTGTGCAATCCCGAAGATTATAATTGACGACAGTCAACTCTTAGTCAGCGCCGGATCTACCATACGTTCAAAAACGTGCAAAAAACCTGGAGCCCACTACGAAGGGGCGCCGTGATAAAATAAATATTGTTTTAAAATTCAATTAAAATATTCCCCGAATCGTTTAAAAATTACTCGTAATACGGAATTATTAGTTCGCGCTGGCAACACTCACTTTCCGTATGCGTGAACCTAATGCGCGCGCATCGATGGTTAAAATTTAACGAAATACGTATTTGACTTACGTCAAGGAATTTTTTTCCAAATACAATATATTTCATACGAACGTAAGACCTATTTTTCCTTGTTGCTCTTACGACCATTGTATTGTTCGAAATTCAACAAACATTGTGATTGGTTCGTTGATCGCTTCTCGTACGTATCTCCCTTCGTTGATTACAAGTTGCTCTTTGATGATAGTTCGTCGCTTTCGCCGCGTTATTGGTTTATTTATGTTGAAATTCGCGCGCGATTTGGCACCATATTAAACAAACTGATCAGAATATTATTATTTCTGAACTAAACTGCCTCCTGTTTTATATTATATTTTGTTATAATGTTCTTATTTTGTCCAGTGTCATATATAGCTACCGCCAGGTCACTTGGAAAAGTTACTCTTGATTCTTGTTGGCGGGATATTAATTTATTTTAAAGGTATTGCATAATATTTTTTATTTTTTTTTATATGTATATAAATTTTTTATCTGAATTTAAAAAAAAGTTAGGGGGGGGGGCGCCATCGGTACTTCCTGCACAGGGCGCCAGATTTCGTAGAACCGGCGCTGCTCTTAGTCAAGAAACGCCATCAGCTATCGGAAATTTTAAGGAACCAAAGCGCACATCAGATAATAAGTTTGGTGAGCGTGCTTTCGGAGTGTTCTAAAGCCTGGAATACACTTCCACCTGATTTAAGAATGATTAAAGACTCGACAGAGTTTAGAAAATTATACCTATAAATTATACAGTTGCAAACCTAATTTACATAGCTAAGCTAGCCGGTTAGTATATCTATATAAAGACATTTACGAAATAATTATTTCATACACTAATGTGCCAATGTCTTTCTACTACTAAACAAAAAGCCTGAAAGCGTTCACAGTCCGCGACATTTAAATAACAAAGTAAATGAAAATGTTTACAATTATTGATCATTAATAATCATAAAAAGGGCGATTCTGTGTTTTGGTAAATTGATACATATCTTTCTGCATAATTATTTTTTTAAATTATGTATTAACAATTATTTTAATAATTAATTAATAATAACTATAATTATTATTTAACATTAATTATATTTTTTAATCGTGGGTATCTAATTATCATTATGAATTATTTTAATTATTCATTAACAATAATTAAATTATTAATTATTTATTATTTTAATTATTAATTATTAATAATTGTAATTGTTAACTATTAATTTATTTTTTTTATTGTTTATTCCAGATCTCGGGGAGGGTGGTGCAATCCCACGAGCTCCATATTATACATAGAACATATTATCAAATTAATATTAAAAATTTACATATATATTGTGAGATTCTGCATACATAGTAAGATAAAACAGAATAAAAATAATACAGAAAAAAAAAAAAAAACATGAAAATAAAGTTTTTTTTTTTTTAACTCATCAGGAGTTGTCTCCATCGCTTGTAAATAGAACCCTGCCAGAAGTGCAGTGCTGCCATCACAATACCGTTTTCACTCGTGGCTAGTTTGCGTTCTAAAGCTGGTGATCCGTTTTTTGAGTAGTGCTCGGAATGCAGGAACACGCCCTTCTACAAACATCTCAGTGGCACTGCAGTACCAGTACAACCCAAAAAGTATTCGGTATGAATTGTTGTACTGTACTTCCATTCTTTTTAGAGATGCTTTGTTGTTAATAATTGTCGTTATTAATTATTGGAATTATTAATAATTAACATTTGTAATTATTGGAAATATTAATCATTAACATTTGTAATTATTAATTACTAATGATTGTAATTAATTATTATTAAGTATAGTAATTATGAATAATTGTAATTATAATTTATTAATAATTGTAATTTTGAATTATTGTAATAATTAATTATTCATAATTGCAGTTATTAATTATTAGATAATAATTGTAATTGTTCATTATTGATTTTAATCATCATCAATAATTAACTTTTAATAATTGTAATACTTAACTTTTAATAATTGTAATTATTAATTATTGATAATTGTTATCATTTATTAGTAATCATTGAAATTATTAATTATTATATAACACTTTCTTTACGACATTCCGAATTTTACCAACGTCAAAAATTGAAAACCTTTCGATGGCAGAAATAACACCTTTAAGCCCTTTTTGAAATAACACGTTTAAGCCCATTTCTGAAATCAAACTCCAAAGCACAATATTAGCTTTGTCACATCGCCTTCTTCTTATCCTTGAGTTTAAAAATCCCTAGAATCAAGAACAAAATACTCCGAATGGCGTGTTTTTCGTACCACACGGTTCGATTTCGGAACGCTGTTTTATATTTTTAACATTTTCCACGTCGAAGCGTGTACCTACAATATTTTGTCTCCATTTTTTACTCGCCGGCATATCAATAACTCATTTTGAATGCCCCGATGTCGTACGCCATAAGGCTCCCGAGATTACATCACAAACATGATGTTGCTATTTACTTTTAGGACAAAAAGTGGCTAAAACCACTTTAATAGATTCGAGCAACACATTTCGTGTATATACTTTTTTCATAATATACTTATAATGACAACGCTGCTTTTTGGTGCAGTAGTGGCTAGCATTACAATAGAATACGTATTGCTACTACTCGTACATATGTTACAACTGCTAACCCTGTACAAATCGCAAGTGCGCCCCACGGTTGAATTTGGCAGCCACCTTTGGTCTGGAGCCCCAAAGTACCTGAAAAACACCCTCGACTCTGTGCAGAAACGGGCGGTCCGTTTGATAGATTCTCCCGTCTTAACAAACGGATTGCAATCTTTAGAGCACAGGCGTCGGGTAGGAATCCTATCCTTGTTCTTCCGGTATTTCAATGGAAGATGCTCCGGGGAACTAGCGTCATTGATCCCCTGCAGAGTCGGGAAACATGCCAAAAATATAATAAATAATAAATACTCGAAAAATATATGTACACTGTTGACATTTGTCACATGAGAACTGGTCGTTTTTACGACTCGTTCTCGAGTTAAACAGTTCGACTGTGGAACAATTTGCCGTCCTCTGTGTTTCCTCCTTCCTACAACATGGGTCTCTTCAAGAACCATGTTCACTCCTTCCTCTCCTCAAAAAGACCCTCCACGCAGCATCTTCAAAAATGACATGAGCCCCGGGGGAAATTATTTACCTCGTGGCCTCCTGTATAGAGTTTATATTAAAAAATATATATATCATGAAATTTTATCGAATCAGAAAGTTATACGGAGAATAAAATCATTACCTCGACATTGATTAGAACGCCAGGAGCCTTTATTTTCCTGCAAACATGTAGGGCCTTACTAATAAACGTGTTTTAAAATATACACAACTCATGAACAATCTTTAATGTATGGTAAATCAGTTATTTATCAGTTGTGTAAAATTTAAAGCATGTTTATTAGACAAGGGGTATTGGTTTACAAACGCTTATTTCAGTAATTGCACACGATCGTTTTTTCCCCGTATTTAGAATTTTATCTGGTGTAGTTTACATGCACCGGGTCATTGTTTTCTCTTCTCGGACATTTTGAAATGATGTGGTTGCCCATAGAGTGTGGGCAGATCGAAGTATTGGTTCGATGAGGCATCTTTTAGCTGTATGCATGAACATACAGCAATATAAACATTTTGTTCATGGTGGTGGACCTCAATTTTTACTCGTTGAAACTGTATGTTAACCTCTCGTAGGCCGCAGTCCCCCCGGCGGGTCCGGATGTTTGAAGCGATTTTGCCCCTTATGTATAAAGAAATTGTATGAAGAACAAGGTCAGAATCGAATCTTAAACTAATTCATTTTAATTGCTAAAGACACGCCGGGCACCAAAGATGGCGGACAAAATGGCTGCCGCTTGATAATATGATAGCTGTCACATTCGAAGTCTATATTTATTATTTTAATTAATGAAGATAATATTAGCGAAAGTCAATCGAAAATCCGAAACAGAAAAATCAGAAAAAGATACGGATACATCTGGGACTCGAACCCAGGTCCTCCGGCAATCCGGGCCGACGCGCTATCTACTGCGCCAACGTATCCCTATCCGATTCGGTCATTTTTAACTGTATCATACTTCGACTGAGAACCACCAACATTATTTTCATTTTTCTTATCGCATATTTTTATTGGCTGCTACCTTTATGTGTGATTGCAAGATTCAACTCGAACTAAATGCCCTCTAGATAGTGTCAGGATAAATTTTATCACTTTTTATTAATATGCGACATCTATTGACTTTATCTGCAAGTCTAGGATGAAATATTTTTATTTTTAACTTTTTAACTTAAGGAGTTAAACCTCAAATTATAATATTTTAATTAATGAAGATAATATTAGCGAAAGTCAATCGAAAATCCGAAACAGAAAAATCAGAAAAAGATACGGATACATCTGGGACTCGAGTCCTTTTACACGTAGGGCCTTACTAATAAACGTATTTTAAAATATACAGAACTCATGAACAATCTTTAATGAATGGTAAATGGTTATTTATCAGTTGTGTAAAATTTAAAGCATATTTATTAGGTAAGGGGTATTGGTTTACAAAATAATTGCATAATAGCAAAACAACAAATTTAACTTTGATGTCTGGTTTGAAACGGTTATGGTGACGTAAAAAACGACATTTCACTCGCGCAGTAAGTGGTTTCGTTTCACATCTCCGAGACTCTTCGACCAAGTATTATACTTCGTCAATGCCGAGACTACAAAAAATGGCAATGCCGCGGTCATGCAGCAGCGTATAAGTCGCACCGTGTCACCGAGCCTTTAGTATTTTTAAAAAACACTTTTAAAAAGTAGCGGTCAAAACTTTTAACGAAACTAAAAAAATTTGTAAAATGGTACAATCGACCCAATAAATTGATTATGTATGTAAATCACCTGAGTTCGCTTAACCTTTGGTCTCTAGGCTCAGAATAATAAGTTTGCCTAAGCATATTCCATTACTTTCATAATTCTTCAAATTGTTAAATTAATTTTACAGAAAGGTTTCGAGACTTCAACGAGATTGTAATCTTGCTTTTATAACAAAGTACTCAACTTAAAATTTAAAAGTGTAATGAAAATTATGATAATATTGATAGAACGCTGTTAGGATGGTTCGGTTCATCGAATTAAAATCATTATTACTATTGGTAGACATTTGTGATAAATAGGTACATGGCCTATATTAAAATCAGCTTTTCTACTTATTATCTCTTAGGAATTCGTTTAATTTCTTCCTCGGTACTTTTTTTTAGAAATCTCTTTCCTTAATAAACAGATTCAATAATATGGTACGTCTTCGTATTTTTTGATAATACCTTGTGTACTCGAAATAGTTTCGTCCAGCACATATCAATTCTGACAGAAAAAGCTGTACAATTTTCATGATTCCAGTGCTCATTTTTTTCATTATATTACGAATATATCTTTATGACAGAACTTTGGGGCAGAACTTTTTTTTCCAAGTGTTTTATTAATAACGCTCTGGAAAAACCGCCATTTAAAATAATAACCAAACAAATTGTTATTACTTAATGATTTCTTAGTTACCAGATCGGATCTGAAAACCAAAGAACTAAATATTAATCCGTCGCTTTTTTTTCCTACCCACAGTTCTATTTTTTCACAAAGGCATTTCAATATATTATGTACTCTTTCGGGGGTAGGAAGAGGAGGTAGGTCGCGACATTAAGGTACGGACCCACATACTCATAAATAAGCATGCTTATGCGTGCTCTTCAACTGTACCCATCCGCTTATGTGTGGCAAACAAACTCATGCTATTTAAAAGCAAGCTACTGGCCAAAATAGAGCTCTGCAAGAAAATACAATTAATTAAACCATTTTCATTTCCCTACAGTTACAACGACATACTCGTTATTCAATTCCATCCTCACAGAAATAAACAACATAATCTTGTTGTATGCAACGCAATAATTTAAGAAATTTTGGTGATAGAAAAAATTAAAATAAAACTGTCGATTTTGGCCCGTAATTGTATAACCAGAAGAGCAAACCTTGGAGAAAGGTTGGTTTGTAGAGATACGAAACGTAGATATCAACGATCATAAAAACCGTTTACGCAAGCTTCCGCAGGATTTTGATGAGCTACTGTCAAAAATTAATTATTTATCGAATCGATACTAACATGCTCATAAGCAAACCTGTTCAAACAGCACACTCCCTTCCACCCGCGCCTCGGGTAGCATGCTCAATACTAGCAATGTACTGGACACATTTGTAAGTGTGTAGCAATTGTTTAATATTAGCATACTTTCGTGACACTAATGCGCTTATCTCTATCTTAGCACATCCCTTACATCATTTACTAATAATACTCTTCTATTATGCCGAGTCTTGACGCTGCCCGTCAAGTATTAGGCAATGTTCCTATCAGCACGCAGATGAATAATAAATCATAACAAATTTATCTACAGTCCATTGTTATTAGAATTTGTGTGAAATCAAATAAATTATTCAATGCGTAGTAATATCACCTGCTTTCGAGCACATCACTACGATACTGACAGGTCACAAAGTTCTATGTATTTAATTGGATGGTATGTCCTCGTATTAGGGCATGGGAAACGCAGAAATTTCGACTCAAAATAAGCATCACTTAAAAAGCAATAATATATTACTGAAACAAAAAATAACTTTCCCGTCGATTTCCCGAAAGTAAGAAATAAATTTGACGGAACTCGCCGCGGTTATTATTTTCGCATTACTTCGGGCGGCATTTCGCTACGGTTATTTAACCGTGGAGGATAAAATCGTGCACACATTGTCATATATAATTTTACCGCAAATAGTGACGGTTTTTTGTTCACGGGTGTAGTCGGAAAGAGAAACCAATCGAAAAATGTAAGATCGGGATGATCTGAAACCTTCTTTCTTCGTCATTCTTTAAACAAATACCTAGCTGTTGATTTCCGTTCTTGTTTTATGATTCATTATACCCAACTCATCAAAGTCAATGAAAACGAAAGGTTGAAGTACTTTGGGAGGAGGAATAGTAGGAAGCTTGGGCGCTAAATTAACCTAAAGCCGTTTCATGTAAAGTTTGATAAGGAATTCAAATGGAAAAAAAATATGGCTAAAAAATGTGTGCTCGCACAGGTCACAAACGCCGATTCTGAAAATGTTCACACAGGTCACAAACGCCGATTCTGAAAATCTTCACACAGGTCACAAACGCCGATTCTGAAAATCTTCACACAGGTCACAAACGCCGATTCTAAAAATGTTATTATTTTTAAAAGAAATTATATATAGAATCAATAAATCGTTATAAAATAAATAAAACACCATCCCTAGAATAAAAAATTAACCCTAAAAAGTTCTGCATGGTTTTGGCATCACTGCATCGGCTGTTTCTAGGGTCACGCGCTTCGCGGGTTTTAAATTCTGGTAGTGTATGAATTTTGTTATCAGAAATTTTTTAACTAATAGATTCGCCGTTTTTTTAAATGTACACCATTTGATTTACAATTTTAAAAGCAGATGAAAGACTTTCGACTTTAATATTTACAAACGGACATGTGCAATTAAGAATATAAAAATTCAGATTTTAAAAATTGAGTTTTTTTTTCAACGATTGTTTTGTCACTCACCAATTTTTTGTAAACTATAGAAATACCACTTTATATGAAATTAATACATATTTAATTACACGAATGTAATATACAGGTCACTTCACTTTTTTCTGTTTCATTTGAAAAAAATTTATGAAAAATTCTCAAGCTTTGACAAATCTATCGCAAAAATGTAAAATTTAACGGTCGTTGACTTTTTGTAACATGTTACAATGATTTAAAAGTGATTTAAGTTGGAAGGTCAACTTTGATTTCAAAATAAATATAATTGGACTACAGTTCCTAATTTTTATTGCTGTCTCTCACCCTGAAGATTTTGAGTGTATCTTCAACTTTGAAACCAGATGCAAATGTATGATTTAATTGAATTTGATTAAATTTGGCCTTAAACCGGTTTTAATTGTTTTTGTGATTTTTATGATATGCAATTGTATTTCTGAAAATCTATACTATTGTTAAAAAGAAATATGTTTGCTTTCGTTAAACAAATGCTGCCTCCTTCCTCGAGTAGTTTTTTAGTACAAAAGAACACCAGTTTCTTTTTGATTCAATTGCCATTTCTTTATTATATTTCCACACATTTTTAAGGCCGCAGTATCTCCATATTCCTTTCTAGTTATTTAGCACAATTAACACATTCGCTTACTTTTCTATTCAGTTTCTGTTTCACTGGGGATATTCTGTGTTGAGACAGGCAAGTTTAGAAATATATATTTTATTATTAACCTTTTCAACAACAGTTGAGTAATACTGAGAAAAATATTAAAAAGAGTTAATTAAAAATAATTGCAACGAAGGTGGATTGGAGTGGTAAGTTATAATACACTTTCGCAAGAGAGTATGTGTTTTTACCGAAGACAAGGAAACACATCTTCGAAAATTTCTCTAACCATTGAATATTTCCATAAAGTGGGCACGATATTAGATTTATTATTGCGTGGGCCAAAACGGCAAAGTCGGGCAAGTGAGGCGTGGGGGCAGTGAGAAGCGAGGCAAATTGAGGCAAACCGGGGCAACGAGGCGCGCGGGGCAACTCGAGCAAGCGGGGCTAAGTGACAACAAAAGTCTAACATGCTGTAGGCTCTTTTCACGTAAATTGGGAATAAGGGAATAGATTTGAATTTCCAAAGTGCTCCAAAGAACACTAATGACCGAAAGGGATGTTTTCGAGTAATCTGCACGCCATTTTGCTATCTTTTGATGGCGAAAATCTGGTTTTGATAAGAAATTTTTAGAGTTTTTTACAGCTCGTACAAGCATGTGTAAGATACATTATCATATTTATCGGAAAGGCTTGACGTGCAAGAAATTCTTATCTTTCACAAGTTGCGGGTAGATTATTAGTCTTTCGCGTTAAATTTAGCCCCCGGTAGTGAAAACTTATCTAGAACCTAACATGATTTCTGACAATATTTTTATGCTGTTAGCGCCATAATGTTATAATGCTGTTAGCGCCAACAAAAAGCTGTCCAAAGAAGCGAAGCTAGCAGTTCACAATGGAGTGCTGGTACCTACCCTGATGTATGGCAGTGAAGCATGGAACTGGCAGAGAAAGGATGAAATTTGACTGAATGCTGTAGAAATGAGATCCCTGAGGCGTATGTGTGGTAAAACTATGTATGATCGTGCGAGGAATGTGGATATCCGAAAAGAATGCAAGGCCGATGTGAGCGTCATAAGTAAGATTAAAAAAGGGACGCTTAGATGGTTTGGACATGTAGAGCGAATGAATGAAGAAAGGAGTGTCAAGAGAATATATGATGCTAATGTGAATGGTAGAAGAAGTCGAGGACGCCCGAGGAAGACATGGCACGATCAAGTGAATTAGATACTTGAGTCAGGCCATGTCAAGAGTCAGAATAATAGAAGAGCATTTATGATAAGATGTATAAATGTGAATGAGGCGATGAGTGTATGCCAAGACTGAGTTGTTTGGCAGTCCGTCCTCTCTGCCTACCCCTGCGGGAAAACGGCGTGATGGTTAGTTAGTTAGTTAGTTAGTTACTTAGTTAGTTAGTTCATCGTGGGATTTTCATTTCAGTTGTAATGGCTCTAAACAACTGTTATCTAAACATAACTTCAACTTCTGTACTATTGTTGGAGGTTTTTCATTATGAATGTCCTTTTTTAACCTCTCCAAACGTTGACCTTTAGAATATGTACATTGTATAATTAAAATTATATTTTTGCACCATGAGAAATTAAATATCAGCTAAAACATATGTATTTTCTTCTTCACTGCAATCATTATTTTTATTATCTCTTAAATGAACTAATTACGGTTCGTGCTGAATCGTGAATGAATTGGCTTTCCGGGGGTAACTTTGAATAAACTCATTTCAATTTGTGGTTTACAAAATGTTCTTTAATCTACCCGAAACTTAATATTTTCCATTTAAATGTTTACACACGAGTAGATAAGAGGTGTAACAATTTTTTTTTATAACAGCGATAAAGAAAACATTCGTTAACATTTAGGTATAGCCAACATTAGTCAGATGGAAGAATCTTGTAAAAATATAATAAAACGGTATATTTATTATTACACTATTCGAAAATACTTCAATACTTCACTTTGATGTTAACCATAGAATAGGTGTGTGATGGAGTAAATTTAGATCCGTTGCAGGAATCTTGTGTGACACAAAAATGCCTATAAAACTTAAAAGAAATGTATACCAGACTATTGTTAGAACCTATCTCAGCAAGATCTCTATCTTGGCAAGCGGATTACAATCTTTAGAGCACATGCGTCAGATAGGTATGCCATCCTTGTTCTACCGGTATTACAATGGAAGATGCTCCAGCCTCGTTGATCCCTTTGGCACCATTGCATAGTCGGGATATACGCAAAGCGCGTCCAACATGAGGACGGGTCGCTCCTACAACTCGTTCTTAAGAGGGTATTGCCGGAGTATACCGGAAATTAGTCCTCTTTAAATCAAATTCCAGACGTATTGACTTTTTTTTACAAAAAAACATAAGATTTTGAAAGATTGTTATATTATCTGGTATATGCAGTTTTAAAATTTTGAAAAACTAAGAGCATTTTTAATATACTAAGATTATACCGTTGGTCGTTGGCAGATTTGTTCAATTTTCAAACGGTAGATTCTATTAAGCAACACAAATTTCAAATCATATATTAAAATAAATCAATACATAATCTAGTCAACACAGCATTCAAAATATATATATTAGTTAAATTAAAATCATTAAAAAATAAACCCTAGAACGTGTTTTGTGACAAAAATACCTCAGTTTTTCTATTTATTTAAGGCCTTACAATCAAAAATATTTTAAAAAAAATTATTACAAACAAATAAACCAATACATAATCTAGTCAACATAGTTTTAAAAACTTAAATTTTAGTTAAATTAAAATCATTAAAAAATAAACCCGAGAACGTGTTTTGTGACAAAAATACCTCAGTTTTTCTATTTATTTAAGGTCTTACAAACTAAAATATTTCAAAAAATTTTTACACACTTATTTTGTTTGGATATTATTAAAAAATCATAAATACTTATGAACAAAAAATACTTAAAAGAAGTAGACTATATTTAATAATTTATCATGGTGCGTTTTGAGCATTTTTATTGCTTACTTGAATGTAGGTATATATTAAAGCAAGTTTTGAATTAAATAAATCGATATTAAATTTTTTATTTTAAATTTTGATCGGGAAATAATCGATCTTTATTATTTCTCCCTGTACAGTTGGAAGCATTTTTAACTTTTATTCTCCGCTGCTGGACAATCGCTCTTAAGATCAAAAGCTCTGCTGTGGAATGATTTTCCGCCCCATGTGTTTCCTCCCTCCTACAACACGGGCATCTTCAAGACCCATGTTCACTCCTTTCTCTTCTCAAAGAGACCCACCACACAGCACTTTTGCAGATGACATAGGCCCTGAGTTAAATTATTTTCCTCGGAGCCTCCTGTGTAGAGTAAAATAAATCTTGAATATATAATATTTAAGTGATTTAGGATTGTATTGCAATGAATCAAATTTGGTACTTTTCATGTGTTATAATATCTCGCGTCACAATGTTCGTCCGAGGTAAACTCTGAAACTATTTAACGGATTTTGATGAAATTTGGCTTACTGTGTGTAATTTGGTTCAAATTCAGAGATAGGATAGTTTTTATCGCGATTATTATTGCGAATTAAATGTTTTTTATGGGAAAATTATTTGAAGTTATTTGTAAGTTCCATAAGTTTCTGACCGATGACGATGTGAGTTAATTTATTGACACAACACTTGGTTATCTAGGTTAGTTAACTATCCAGTAGATGGCGTTGTGTTTAGTTAGCCACAGCAACGCGTGGGCGGGTCAGCTAGTAACATATATATTCGCCATAATACATTTTACCAAAGTAAAAGTAATAACGAAAAATTATCATTTTTTATTGAGGGTTACTTCCTTTTTCCTTCCTTAGGCGATATATAAATCCTGTATTTTATTCTTCTCATTAAAAGCAACATTTTATCAGTACGATCTGAAACAACTGCTGCGGAGCGTCTCTAACTTGCTCCACGCTAAAAGGTTTTCATCCTTCCAACTTCCCGACTGAAGAAATAAATCCACCGGACTTTAAATCTAATTCTACTACCGGCTAAGGAGCTCTTGGCAGGGGTAGGGATAGGGAACCCGTTGCGCTCGTAACGAACTGGGAATGTTAATAGCGATTGACCAGCAGCTGAGAATAAAAGTTTAAAAATGCTTGCAACTGTACAGGGAGGTTTCAATGAGAAAGATCGATTATTCCCCGTATCAATTTTTTTTTATAAAATATTTAATATCGACTTATTTCATTCAAAACTTGCTTTAATATACACATTCAAGTAAGCAATAAAAATGTTCAAAACGCACAATGATACATAATTAAATATCGTGTACTTTTTGTAAGTATTTTTTGATCATAAGTATTTATAATTTTTCAATAATGTCTAAACAAACTAAGTGTGTAAAAAATGTTTGAACTATTTTAGTTTGTAAGACCTTAAATAAATAAAAAAACTGAGTTATTTTTGTCACAAACACGTTCTTGGATTTATTTTTTAATGATTTTAATTTAACTAAAATTTAAATTTTTAAAACTGTATTGACTAGATTATGTGTTGATTTATTTGTTAGTAATTTGTGTTGTTTAATAGAATCTATCGTTTGAAAATTGAACAAATTTGCCAACGATCAACGGTATAACCTTAGTATATTAAAAATACAATTAGTTTTTTAAAATTTTAAAAATGCTTATACCAGATAAAATAACAATCTTTAAAAATCAAAAAGAGTCAATACGTCTGGAATTTGATTTAAAAAGGACTAATTTCCGGTATTCTCTGGTAATACCCTCTTAACAAGTTACTTGGGTGCAGTAATTTTATTTAAAAACATTTGTTTATTAAGACACACACAGTACATTATTATACAAGTAAAAATGTATGTTAACTTAAATTATCAAATGTTTATTAGGCTGCTTCAAGGTAAAAGTTCGTATTTTTTATCGGGGCACCCTTTTGAATGCTTTTAACGGTCATAAACATACACACATTTTTTTATTCTTCATTAAATAAATTTTAGGGGTCGCTAACATTGATCAAAGTTTCGAAAATACACGTCTTTTAGGGCAATTATTGCCACGCTTTAGACTAAAAATGTCAGTGCATGCAGAATTAAAAAAGCCATGCACAGATAGGTTAAACTCGTCCTTTCCTGATAAATTTGCAACTGGAAATAAATAATCTTTCTTTGTTTCTCGGAATCACATCCTCACTCAAAGGCATTATGCAGTACATTAGTAATGAAACTTTTACATATTGCCCATCCAACCCAGTAAAGGTTTCGCACCACTCTTCAATTTCATAGAATCCAATAGGGTATTATCAATTCAAAGTTACCAACGTTTCAAATGCTATCCATTAGTGGTCTAATTGAAGTTCAGGACCTGCTTACACATGCGCTGCTTAGGGAGATTATCTTCGCTTATCCGTTGTCTATATTTGATATACAGAAGTTACCCGGAATTCGCTTCCGGTATTCTCTATTCAATTTGCAAAGTTTCGCTCATGGTCATTGACTATTTAAGATGCTCAAATGCATATGATTGCAAACAATTAAAGGTGCATTACAATGAATGCGGGGTATTTTGGTATCCTGCATACTTACCAGACAAAGTCAATCTCGCAAGCAATGATCGTTGACTTCAAAAGATCAGTAGGTTAATGAAATTCGTAAAAAAAAACTGTTGAATCGCTCTTCAACTAAAGCGAGCAAAATCTTTTTTTCTCATTTCATAAATTTTCACCATTTCCTTTGAACTTTTCTCAAAGACGATAATTGCTTAGAAATACCTCATTCTGGTGCCCTGTCATGAAGGAGTGATGTCATGTCATTGGAGTGATATTCACCGTCATATCATTAAATCTAACATCTTCCTGAACTTCATTTATATCGTCGTCGTTTGGATCATTATTTACGTAATTTTCATTTGTCTGTCGATATGTGACCAAAAATTTGTTTTGGATGTGTGACATTTTCGCTGCATTAGTCTCCGTGTTATTATGTGGCAATTGTATTTTAAAAGACCCCTGTCTTTATATTTATTTATATACAAACGTCGTAAGCTTCAATCTTCCCTTTATTGTTGAATAAAATCCAATAAAAGCGGAAATCGAAAATAAGGACTGTGAGGAATAATAATTATTATAATAAAAAATTAGAGAAGATCTTTGCAATATCTGCCAAACTATAATCGTTAGTTGATTCGGTTTAGGATATATCATCTATCTATTTGATCTGTTATTGGGTATTGTTCTCTTTGTCCATCTAGGTGACTAAGCAAGTTTCTCGCTTCTAGTTGTGGAAAATTATTACTCGCCTCAGGAATATTACTATTCAATGTCCAAACAAGGCAATACACATGGCTTTTGACTGTGTCTGTTGCACAAATGCATTATCATAGATTTAATTAATAATTCAATCAACATTTACATGAATTTACTCTCCAATGCATAATGTATTCAATTTCTGTGAATACATGGTTCAGCAATAGAATGAGCTTCCGGTTTATACATCCTCAAACATGAAGATCAATTTCTATTTTGCAGCCATGCACTTTCGTTGATACTACATATGAAAATAGGAAAAATAAGGGTTGTTTGAAAAAAAACCGTTTTCTTTTGGGAACTAGGGTATTTTAAGATGATAGACTTCGCTTTTCGGCCTATACAAAAAGGACGCCCGGGAAAAAACACTTTTCTACATCGAAAATTGCACAAAATGAATAAATTTTTTTATACTGCCTTCTAGAGGGTGAAAACTATGTCGGTATGTTTTCGAATTTTCGATGCGTTTCGTAATAACGTAAACATTCACTGTCAAACATGTACAATTTATCAAAAAATATTATTTAAGGAAAAAGTGCTGCTAACTCAACTCTCATAAAGAATTATAAAATTATAAAAAGCTACCGACGTAGCTTCTTCTTTCTAAAAAATATTTTTTTTTTTAAATTTCAATTTCGTGAAAGTTTTGGTGTAGAAAAGTGTATTCTCCATAAACCCCTTTTCGAGCGATATCTGTAGGTAAATTTGAGCGTTGTCTCATTCGCCCATTTCGCATTCGCATGTATTGTAAGTGTGCGTGAGCTTATTGTGAGCGGGACAGAATGACAGACGCGGGTGTTCCGCGTGTGGTTCAAAGTCTAGCCTCTTAAGCGCAAAAAGGCATTTGACTGAACACCTTGTAAAATTTAGGTATGTGTATCAGAAAGAATATTGACCAGAAATTAATGCTGTATGTATGAAAGAACAGTATAGTATGAATGATGATTGAAAATTTCATTCAGATAAGATCACAGAAAATTTAAAATTTAATTAATGGAAAGTTTTACTTTCATGCTTTATGAAAAAACGTTTTTTTTTCCGCGTCCTTACACCCTTAAAATTTTCTGGTATTCAATTATAACTAACGTGATGTAATAGAGGATTTTAATAGTATTTTAATTATTGTTATTTTTATGTTAATGAAACAATATTGTTTTTGTGTTTGTTTTTTGTTACTTTAAATAATTGTTAACCTCAACACAGGCTTGTCCTAGTGAGGTTGAAAATTGGATTATAAAGTGTGCACTACCTAACATCTGAAGAAACAATAAAAAATTAATTAATTATTTAATTAAAAATGAAAAAACGTATTTTTTCCCGCTTTCTTTATTACACCCCTTAAAATTTTCTGATATTCAATTATAACTAACGTAATGTAATAAACGATTTTAATATTAAGTATTTTAATGATTGTTATTTTTATGTTAATGAAACAATATTTTTTTGTGTTTTTTTTGTAACTTTAAATAATTGTTAACCTAAACACAGGCTTGTCCTGGTGAGGTTGAAAATTGGATTATAAAGTGCACTACATAACACGTGAAGAAACAATAAAAAAATAATTAATTATTTAACTAAAAATTAATTCATGCTTTATGAAAAATAGTATTTTTCCCGCTTTCTTACAATAAAACCCCTTAAAATTTTCTGGTGTTCAATTATAACTGACGTAATGTAATAAACGATTTTAATAGTAAGTATTTTAATGATTGTTATTTTTATGTTAATGAAACAATTTTTTTTTTGTGTTTTTTTGTAACTTTAAATAATTGTTAACCTCAACACAGGCTTGTCCTAGTGAGGTTGAAAATTGGATTATAAAGTGCACTACCTAACATGTGAAGAAACAATAAAAAAAATTACCTTATAGATTATGTATGGGAAAAGGTGCACGGTTTTGCACAACTGACATAAATAAATATGTCATTTAAGAACGGGTCTTCATTACTCTTCGTTTGCTGACTTATTTGTTTCTGCCCTATTGTAACATGGGTATTTTCAAGTCCCGGTTTCACTCGTTACCTACCGTGTGGAGTTAAATACAAAAATTAAAATTTTGCAAATTTTAATCGATTATTCAATTTTTGTTGATATCTGAATGATGAAAAAACTTGTTTCTTTCCACAGTGTCCAGGGCTGAGATCATGGCCAGTCCAGAACTGTTCGTGAGGAGCGGCTCGGACATCAACCTCACCTGTGTCGTTAAGCACACGCCGGATCCACCCAGGTAATGATTATAACCTTGTATGTTCTATATTCATATTTCCATCAGGTTCGTAACTATTCATTAATCTCTGATCACTTTACATAACGGCGTGTTCTGTTCGGGTACCAAGCATGTCAAAAGTTTTTGATGATGTTCATAATAAGTGCAGACTTTAAACAACAGTGATATCGATGTGATAATGTCATGGAGAAATTTCGTATAATGTAAAAATTTCTTGAATTTTTTAATATTTCTTGTTTGCTTATTACGTTGAGTTTTGTGTTTGTATTGCTTTGCAGGTAAAGGGATAACGTTATACATTTAAGGAAATGTTCATATATTCGTATATCCCACTAAAAACTCGTAATTGGTGAGCTCTGACATCATGAAATTCGGGCAGCTCCTTATATTTGTAGTTTCTATTTCAACTCATGTATTTCAAACTCATAGCATTGAACAAGAGGCCATCATATTGTTTTTTTTTAAACACATCACTGACCGGGCATCGCATTTGGATCCCACCCAGGCATTCCGCCGTGTTCGATTCCTCGGCTGGCTAAGTCCTCCATCACAACACAAGCAACATATTCCGAGTAGTGTGGTAGTAGTAGAGATTTTCAAATGTTGTTGGGTTATTCGTAACCTGGGAATTTTTCTCTTTCTTTTTAAAAAAAAAAAGAAAAAGGGCTCGTTAAAAAAAATTTCATACATGAATAAGGTTGGGAAGTAACTAGTAGAATCGCAATACTATAATTTATTTATTTATTTATTTATTTATTTGAGACACAAACAGGATATTTATAAAACATTCATGTTGGTAATATAAAACAAAATTAAATACAAATATAAATATCCCTAGACTAATGTGTCTGCAGTAATCATATTTTAATATACTCATAAGCAAACACAAAGAAAAACAATGCCAGTATTTTTAAACTTAACTCTAAAAAACTTAATTATAATAATAAAAAATCGAACAAAAAGAAAATGTTTAGAAAAAATAATAAAACAACAAACAATCTTTTAAACAACAAACTCTAAAAAACTTAATTATAATAATAAAAAATCTAACAAAAGGAAAATGTTTATGAAAAAAAAATAAAACAACAAACAGTTGTAAAATAATAAATCAACAAACAAATTTTTTTTTTTAGGTGCACAAATTGTGGAGATACTTCTTGAAACAAGTTATATTATTTACAAAAATATCTATGAAAATGTGTGATTTGGCAAGATCATTGTATGATCTAGACATTCTAGAAATAGGATTAAAATATCCAGTATTATTGGTAAAAATTTCGGTCCAAAATATGTTAAGGTTTCTGGTAGATTTGGGCCTGGCGTATAACTTGATTTGATTGATTAAGTTACTATCTACCCGATAATTTACAATTTTGTAAAGCATTAAGAGGTCATTTATGTTACGTCTTTTAACTAGACTCTCTAATTAAACTCTCTAATTAAATAATGTTAAACCATTTTTTATAATCTGATTCCGAACAGACAAAAAGGGGTGGACACTTAATATTTGGGTTTCCCAGAAGAATCCAGTAGCCTAAGGCCCCTTTAATAAGCACTAACTCTTTGACTAGGGTATTAATATTATAACTAATAATGGGCCATAAGAAAAAAGCTATTATTTTTATGTTAGAGCCTGAGACCAGTTTCGGAAGAGGAAATTTTGTAACTAAAAAATAATGTATGGGACATCTTATCTAGCTAAGGCCTATTTGGATTATGAAATATCCTTTTAACGGATTTTCCTGCTAAGAATAGGAAAGCGTTTACCGAACAATAAGAAATTTCTGGTCGTTTAATATCCATTCAGTATTTACCCAGATAAATGTAATTTTACTCCTGCTTAAAAGGCAGTGTTGAACATTATTGGTAATTTTATGAAGAAAGTATTTTTCTCTTTTAATCTTCAATTGCAGGCATTATGTAATTAAATAATTGTACAGTAATGACAGTGCATTTATAATTAAATTTCACGGGGTGAAATTTAACTTTTTAATTTTATATTTGGAAATATCACAGATACAGACAGTAATTATGAAGACAATTTATTATAGTAACTATAGAATTCGCCTGCACCCTAACTATATCTCACGAATTAACAACTTCGATTACAAATTTTTTTAGGGATTATAACATAATATATTTTTTACATTAAGTCCACACAGGAGGCCCTGAGGAAAATAATTTCCCTCAGGGCCTATGTCATCTTTGGGGATGCTGTGTGGAGGGTATTTTTAAGGAAAGGAAGGAGATGAAGTTCTGGGAAGGGAAAAGGTATGGGGGTTGGTTAGGAATCTGGGGTTCAGTGTGTCTAGATCATCCGCCGCCAAGACCTAGACAATGAACCCCATGAACCCGGGCACCCCTGCTAAGTCACCAAACGTAGCGAACCACTTGGGGTGAGGTGTTGGTTATCCAATAAATGGTTCCCGGGGCGGCGGTACCCATTCCCGCCTCCCAAATTGTTTTATAGCGCAATAAATTATTAATTGAAACCTAAAATTGTAATATTTATTCGGTGAAGATAATATTAACAACTCCTAAAAGAAAAATTAAAAACAGAAATGTAGGAAAATTTCGGTTGCATCTAGGAATCGAACGCAGGATCTCAGCCTTATCGGGCTTTGCTCTGATCACTGGGATAATCTGACCCTATCCCCTTCGGACATATTTAACTGTGTCATACTTCAACTAAGAACTACCAACAGTATCGTCAAATCTTAATGCCTATTTTTTGGCTGCTATCTTTGCATGCGTTAACAACATGAAGATAATGTTTTGTAGTTATTGGTCTATGATACTGTTTAATTATGTAATGTATAAAGTCTTCAAAAGAAATAAGAATAATGACCAGAGTCCCTAACACAATCGCTCGATAACGATCGATATGATAACTATCAGTAACTTCTCATCGTTCCCTAGCATGACAACAGATCGCCAACGAATAAGTGACAGTTCACATTAACTAAGTGTCCTTAACATATTCGACATCAACTGTTGTTTGTACGTTAGCGATTTGCAGTTGTCCTAGGGAACAATGAGAAGTTACCGATAGTTATCCTATCGATCGTTATTGAGCGAGTGTGCTAGGGCCTCAGGTACTCCAATAATTTATTATAATAGATACTTACGTAATATGATATCAATTTTCACATCTTTTAATACAAATGAAAGCTAGAGAATTTTTTTTTAAACCGTTATAGGTACCAAAAAAGAGAACGTGCTTTATTTTTTGATACATCCTTTATTTTTGAGCATCCTTCCACCTGAAATTTAGTTCTTTTAGTTCGTAATGTTGGTTTTGCCTCTTTTATTTGTCAAAAAAAACCCGACAAGACACCAAAAATGTTTGATATATCCGCTAAAAAATCTCCCCAAAGACGACTTGAAAATTTCACTTTATAGAAAGTTTTTTTGTCTGTAATGTCTCGATAAACAACACTTTAGCTGGCAGTTTTATTTTCATAGTGAACTACAAAGTACCTATAAAATGTCCTTTGAACTTCAGAATTCATAGAAAAAATTATAGATAAAGAAAAAGTACATTTTTCATATTTTTCGGTTTTGAAACACGAAAAAATGTAATGATGCTCGGGTGTACAAAACTCATAAAATAATGTTTTTCTTTTTCGATAGTGATAATCATTCCTTCATAATAACGGCCGAATTTAATGATCTGCGATGTGAAATAACGTAGAGACATCAAAAAGAAAACCATTTGATATCGTCATACCTTCTTTTGTTTCGCCTTCACATTCATTACAATGGGAGAGGTTATTGCAAAAATAGATGAAAAACAATTAAGGGATGATTGATAGGAGCCATTAAGGCACGTACTGTTCCTCCATAGAAAATAAAATAATGGTACAGATATTAATGGAGAAATTTGTCAAAACAAAGAATTCGTTTTTAATTTTGTCTATCTGGTACGATCGTGCCCAAGATAGAGTAAAAATATTATGTCAGTGAAGCAATTATTTAACAGGGTATTTATTACCAGAGAATATCGGAAATTGGTCCTTTTTAAATCAAATTCTAGACTTATTGACTCTTTTTTACAAAAAAACATAAATTGATTTTGAAAGATTGTTATTTTATTTGGTAAATTCATTTTATAAATTTTGAAAATCTTATTTTATTGTTTAATATACTAAGGTTATACCGTTGGTCGTTGGCAGATTTGTTCAATTTTAAAATGAAATATTCTTTTGTACAACATAAATTTTAAATCATATAAGCATACAGAGAAATAAATCAATACATAATCTGTTAAACATATTTTTCAGAATTTTAATTTTAGTTCAATTAAAATCATTATCCGAGAACGTGTTTTGTGACAAAAATACCTCAGTTTTTCTATTTATTTAAGATTTACAAACTAAAATATTTCAGATTTTTTTACAAACTTATTTTGTTTAGATATTAATAAAAAATCATAAATGCTTATGATCTAAAAATACTTACAAGAAGAACGCGATATTTAATAATTTATCATCGTACGTTTTTAGCATTTTTATTACTTACTTGAATGTAGGTATATATTAAACCAAGTTTTGTATGAAGGGAATAATCGTTCTTTCTCATCGGAACCTCCCTGTACAGTTGCAATCATTTTTAAACTTTTATTCTAAGCCACTGGTTAATGGCTCTTAAGTTGAATGGTTTCATTTGAGTAAAATCTTTACTTTTAATAAATAACTGAAACTACATGGTAGACAATAAAATAGCATTAAACTTTTTTGTTTCTGGAAAGATCTGTTAGCAGTTGTTTTATTTAAATTAATTAGTCGATGATTAAAAATGCTTATTATAAGCCCTAGAATATGTTGGCTATCCACTGGAGCGTTTTGGTCACATGGTCACATTTTGGCCCATTTACAAGCACGCGCGAACCAGGTTGTGGCCAATTTGAAAAAATTTCCTGCGTGTTGGTATCTTTGTTGAATCGTAATGCTAACTTATTAGTTTCACACTTGAGATGTCGCATCTCTCGTTAAAGTGTAAAACTAGATGTCGCAATATTATTTGTAATTGATAGTCCGTGAACCCAAATTATTAAAATATTTATCTTACAACCATTGATCATCTGTTTACGTATTTAAAAAAATGTCTTTGCGCATTTAAATGTATATCTTACCAAGTAAGCCATGATTAACACACAGAAGTCATAATATTTTACATTGCTTTAAGAAGGTACCGCAGTGGGAGGGATGGATTCATATGTCATTCACTCCTGGATACAATGACCACCAGAATTAACCCACCCCTTACACCCCTGTTACCTTCGCAGTTCTTCCTCCCCTTCCTTTCCTTAAAAAAACCCTACACAGCATCCCCACAGATGACTGAAAGACATTTTTCTTCGGGCCCCTTCTGTGGAGCTAATGTAAAAAAAAATAACCCTATTAAAATATTTATTTGAATCAATTAAGCGTCTCATGTCTTCCCCGGGCGTCCTCCACTTCTTCTAAAGGTCCGTTTACAGTATACAAGCTCAATCTTTCTTTCACAAACTCTAATTTGTACAAGTTAGCATGTACGTTCAGACGGAAAAGCGGTATACCACGCAAACGGCTTGCACGAACGTTAATTTGCGCTAATTTGCACAAGTAAGCAAATACGTTAAGACGGCAAAACTTCGAATGATTGTATCTTTTGCACAAACTGTTTTCGTGTGCAAGCAGCTGCCGTATAGCGTACCGTGTTTTTAGCACAATGTTTTGCACAAACTGATTGCGCACGCAGTCGCATGCGTGTAGACGGGCCTTTAGATTCACTTTCGCGTTATAAATTCTTCTGCCACTCTTTTCTCTTTCATCCCAACTACGTTTCCAAATCATCGTATTTTTTCAAACTCTTAAAAAAACATTCACAGCCGTGTCTATGCTTTGGCACATTTTAAAAGACATTAAACAGCTGATATCATCTCCTTGGCGACCGATTTCCTTCAAATTTGTTCTTAAAATTTACAACTTAGGACTCGATTTATTCGAAATCGAAAGCTCAAATCAAAAAAGTTTTTCAGCAAAAACGACTCAATTGTGATGTAGATTTATTTTCCCACTTGTACCACGAGTTTTCGGACACAGTATATAGCATCATTAGATCGATAAATATTATTAAAATTCACTGAAACCAATTCAAAACTTTAATATTTATAAGAAGATTCGTTTTATATATTCAGAATATTAAATAACACTTTTATTTAATCAATTTGTCTTTGTGACAACCTATGAAACACCCTCAATTTCCGTTCTAAATTACTTTTTCATTTTCTTTAGAAAACACAAAAATAATAAATTTAAAAAGTTGCGGACTTGAAACGAGTTTATTTTTGGTTTGGTTTTTTTTCAATATCCTAATAGTGTTCATTATATTTTGTTTGTGTTTTTCCTGATGTTGATAATCGTACGTTTATATATTGGTTTTTCGGTCAGTTTGATTAAACGCCAAACGCCCATTTCCGACCTAACATTATTTTTAACGATTTCCATCGAAACAAAATAAACGGTTTGGTTGGTGGGACAAAGGGAAACATATTGAATAGCTGATATATTTAAGCATTTTTATTACATTTTTATTATCCGAAAGGTTTGAATTAAAATGTATCCATAAATTAATGTATCTATTATTTTATGCAAGTAATACATTTAAAAAATTTAAAAACATTTAAAAAATTCCGTGTTCTAAAAAATTTTTTTTCGGTCATTTAAACGTTTATAGCTGAACCACCCGGCGTTGCCATAGTTAAAAATTAAAAATTAAAGTTTAAAATTTTAATACATTTTAAAAATTCCGTGTTCCAAAAGCTTTTAAAGTTTTTTCTGTCATTTAAACTTTTATATCTGAATTACCCGGCGTTGCCCTGGTTTCAATCTGTTTCAAGTGGTGGGAAAAGTGGATGGGGTGGTTTTTGAAATATTATAATATTTCATGTAAACAGTGACCATTCTCATATTTTTAAGGTCAATTTTACAATGTTTCATCAAACTCGAAATAAAACTGTAGATTTTTATAAGAAACATAGCCGTACCCTGACACTTTTTTTGTATATATACTCGTCTGTATATACATATTAATATATAATATACAGCCGATGTCCTTGGCGTTGCCCGGTCTTTATGGAGTATTTTTCCGAAATCTGATTTAGAGAGTTATTTTCCTCTTATTTTGAATGTCAAGTTATGCATAATTTCATCAAAAACTATCAAAATACTGCTTTGAGGCGTAGGAAGTAGGGATGGGCTTGTTTTTTCGAATTTTCATATATATAGTGAATTTACTATTGTCTTAAAGGTGTGTGCAAAATTTCAATTATCTCGGATTAAAACCGTAGATATGTACAATCATCAAATACACGCCGCCTGCCCGCATCACCACCCACCACAGACAATGAACTTTATATATTAGAAGATTATACGCTTATGGTTTATAACATGAAAGCTTTGTGAAGAACGATTTCGCAGCTTTTTTCTAAAAAATTTGGATTTTCTTAAAAAATTTGGATTTGAGGCCAAAACCTGCTCTCTTTTAAAATGATTCTCTTACATTTTTATGTTATCGGACGTTTTCAGATTTTATGATTGGATTATCGATTTAAATTTAAAAGAACATTTTGTTAATTAAATTAATAATAAAGTGTATTGTTTAACCTAAAACTAGTTAAAAAGAGAGAAACTGAAGATTAGACAATAAATTATTGCAGTACGCTGCCTCCGCGTGATAATGTCAGTCTTTCGGTTGGCAAGATAAGCACGTAAGTGATAATGTCAGTCTTTCGATTCGTAACACAAGCACGTAAGTGATAATGTCAGTCTCTCGGTTGGTATCACAAGCGCGTAAGTGATAATGTCAGTCTTTCGGTTGGTTACACAAACACCTAAGTGATAATGTCAGTCTTTCGGTTGGCAAGATAAGCACGTAAGTGATAATGTCAGTCTTTCGATTCGTAACACAAGCACGTAAGTGATAATGTCAGTCTCTCGGTTGGTATCACAAGCGCGTAAGTGATAATGTCAGTCTTTCGGTTGGTTACACAAACACCTAAGTGATAATGTCAGTCTTTTGGTTGGTAACACAAGCACTTAAGTGATAATGTCAGTCTTTCGGTTGGTAACACAAGCACGTAAGTGATAATGTCAGTCTCTCGGTTGGCCCTCTCTGCTTACCCCTCCGGCAACGGCGTGATGGCTAGTTAGTTACGTTTTTGCGTTTCTCGCCCATCGAAATAATATAGGTAGGTATCAAAAGGATATAAGCTATTTTATATACTAATTTGTCATTTTTTGGTGAAAATAAAAATAAAAAAACAGCTTTTTGTAATATTTTCTTAGTGGCTTCCCTTTTTAATTGATTTTTATGTGAAAACTGTTAGATGGACAACTTATGTAATATTATTACGAAACCTAATATCTAATACGGTTTTCTTTTACTGTTTGTAGATTATTATTTTATATCAATGTCTCGGATGTTCAACGAACTCATTATTTTTTATTTTCCTTCAGAAATTACGAAACAAGAAAATAAAACATCGCGCGAGTCTTATCCAAGTTTTCATCCAGGAAAAAAATTATTATTGTAAGGGCTGAACACCGGGGAGATTTATTATCACTGCCATCTAGCGACAAAAAATGTAGCTGAGCCTCCTCGTAATGTAGTAATAAGGGCTCGCGAGGACAATTTTTTGACAAAATCAAGACAAATTGCTTTCATTGCTATTATACGAATCCCGTGCCCGAATTTAAACTGAACCTTCTATTTTTTCTGTCAAGACGTGCTTCATGATGAATGTGGACGCAGTAAGACGCAGTAAGTCCAAGATTGGTCCATTCTATTAATGTTTTAGCAGCGGAAAACAAATGAGAAGTTATAAATATTATTAAAGAGATCACTGGGATGACACTTTCCTTCGAAATGACAAACCTGCCATCTTGTATGTACTCGTAGTATGATTGATCGGATACTGAAATTTAAGAACCTTTTAAGATCTATAATATCGCGTATCAGTTTGTCAGAGTAGCGAAATGGTAAATCAGTCACACCCTCTCTTTCCCACGGAAGGTTGGTTATCATCAAATAAAATAGTGGTGTTTATATTTTTTTATTGTTTTAATTTATTTATTTTCACATATACGGCACAACATATGCCAATAACATAATTGACATAACATATACATATCGACCACCATAACACGGGCATGTGCCTAGCATGGTTGTCGAAAAATCCTCAATTGTAACAAACTCTACAATGAATAAAAAACATTAAAATATATACATATAAATAGTACAACAACATGAAGAATAACAGTATAAATTAAAGTTAAATAAAAGGGAAAAAAAGGTAAAAAGTAAGTAGTAAGTAAGGTTATAAGTAGTAGGTTAAAGGTAAAATATAAATGTAAAGTTATAAATATGGTATAAAGTCTAAGCATAAAGTACAAGCTATAAATTATTAAGCAAAGATAAAAAAGTTAAAAGTGAGAATAATGCAAGTATATTTACTATTCAAGACTCCCAACTGCCCAGAGCCAGTGGTACTAGACTTTACTAATTTTGGGAAAAGCTACGATGCTATAAATTAAGGAAAACTTCTAAATACATCACAGTCTTTATGGTGTTAATTCAATAATGTCGCCTGTTGTCCTGTGAGCACGGTTTTATTTCAGAAGCAGTGAAAGAAAATAGGTATATCGTTTTTTCATTTTATATTTATATAAAGTTTTTTTGCGTTGCCCGGCTTTATGCAGAGTTTTTCAAAATTAGATGTAGACAGAATTTTTTATTCTTATTTTAAACGGCAAGTGTGTAAAATTTCATCAATAATTATCAAAATTATGCTTTAAGACAGCGGTTTTCAACCTGTGATACGCCTTGGGGTATGCGAAGCAAAAATTGGGGGTACGCAATATCGTGGCACGAACTTAGGTTTTAAAACTCAGCTCAACGTTTTCAAATGTCAGCGGGTTACGCTATGCATTTTTAAAAAACAAATATTTCAATCAACTAAATGCTGAATCAGACTTGAGTCTCTAATTATGTGGAATTAAGCCAAACTTTGTAAAACTTTGGTCCGCAATGCAAGGCTCAAGGGTCACATTTACTGTATGTTAACATTGTATTATTGATTATACAGGGTATAATAGGAAATCGGACTTTTATTTTAACTACTAAAACATGAGAATCTTTTTTTGATTAAAAAAATGTGTTCAATTTCGCATGAAGAGTCAATCACTGGTTAAAAATACCCGAAGTCGTGTTAGACTCAGTATAAAATTGCATTAATTGTATTTATTTATTTATTTATTTTTTCATGTTCTCCATAAAACAGTTATACACCAATGAAGAAGATTATAAATTACAAAGTATACAAGGGCAGTTTTACAACTTAGTGACATGTGCTAAAAGATAGTTGCTGAACTGTCTGTAAGTGACATTGAAAATGTCGATGGTCAATGCAGAATCGTTAAGCAGTTGAGTCGCTCTGTTTATTGGCGCGTTCTGATAGGCAGAAGTCCTTACTTTCGGAGCATAAAAAAGTGCATGGGATTTCCCACGAGTATACTTGTTAGGGACGTAAAAATTAACCTCTTTTGATTGTTAAAATCATATGAAACTTACAAATAAAACATGCATTTCATTAGACGTGTACATAAGGTAGATGGAGGGTACGGGGTACAACAAATTTGTAGCAAAAGTCAAGGGGTACAATTATTTGTAGTAAAAGTCAAGGGGTGTAGTAAAAGTCAAGCTGGCTCAAAAAGGTTGACAACCGCTGCTTTAAGACATGAGAAAGGGGATTGTGTGATCCTTTGAAATCTCATGTAGAATCCTTCCTCTTGTTTTGAAGGTAAAGTAAGTAAAATTTATCTATCTCGAAAAAAACTGTAGATTTGAACAAAAAAATAATAGTCACACACCCACAAACACTTTTATATATAGAAGATCGATAGATGGAAGCTACCAATCTGGATGTATATGGACAAATAATCTTGACAGCTACAGAAAAGAACGATGATAGATAAATGAATTATTTATTGCTATTGATGGAGAAAATTTAAAACAACTAAGCAACACTGATCCGTCCATTGAACTTTCGTAATTGATCCATTCAGAATCGAAATGCTTGAAATGGCTGTAACTTTGAAGTAACTATATCTGCGTAGGTGGGTAGGTACCTCCAAATCTAAACCTAAAATCTACCCCATTAGGGATACAATGAGGGCAATGACTCCACTATCCGAAGCCAGTTGAAACCAATAATAATTATTCAACGGCCACCATTCGCAACCATTAGTATCTAATATTTATGTAGCCACGCTTCATAAAACAAGAAATTATTATAATATGTGTAACCTTAGATCGCTAAACTCAGGTCAGTTAAAGGTTGAATATAGTTGAAAATTAGCCAACACTATGTTTTCCCGAAAATACTTAATGGATATGTAAATGTGTTTCTGATGATGTTTTTTTTCACTTGTTTCACTTTATATGAATATTTTTATTATATTAAATCAACATACATTTTGGTGATTACGATGTTGGTGCCTAACAAGGTTGAATATATTATTACGACCAGTTACAAAGAACGTTGACGGCCTCCGTGTACGAGGGGCAAGGCTCTCGACTAGCAATCCATAGATTTTAACAACATTAGTTTGTGTTATTGCACAATTTATTCATTTAATATATTGGCAGCACCATGCAGAGTGGAAGATACTCTCAGTTCCGCTCTGGTGTAAAACCACCATTCAGAATTGAAACGTTGCTTGAAATGGATTCAGTTGAGATTTGTGATCAGATCTGAATAGTCAGTTACTTCCCAACCTCCCTTCTCTGCTTCACCATCGTCTTCCCCTCCCCACTACCTTCAGCCTCTTAGCTTACTCCAATAATTGGGGATTCCAGAGACCCACTGATTCCAGAGGGATGTGAGCAGTTTGGACTTGTGCGGTATTAACTTTTTTTAAATAATGCACACTTTTTATAATCCAGAACAGAACATAATAGATACCATCGTTCAACTTGACATCTTGACATCTTCAACATTAGCCTTAAAAGTTTTAAGAACAATTTTAAACAAAAACTGTAAAATATATATTTATTGTAAAAATGTCCTTTATTTATGTAAAGTTATGTTTATGTCATATGTATTGTAATAGGATTTGTCAATCTGTTATACACATAAAAAAAATGAAAAAATAAAATAAAATAACTTAAATGAATTTTGTTTTATAATAAAAAAATATTTTAAAGAAAGACAAACATTCTCGGGTCACGAACAACCTAACTATATTTGAAAATCTCCTATTAGCACCACAGTAAATGAAAAATATTGCTTGTGGAGGATTTATCCAATGGAATGGGACCCACAATCGGTGCCAACTCAGTCACTGACCGGTCGTATATCCCGATAGCGTAATGCAAACGCACAAGAGCTCAATATCAAATATCAATATCTCAATAGTATTAAGGGTTTCCATAATTCTAGAGAAGAATACATCTTTAAAACGTAATTCCGTACAAAATAATGATTTAAAATATTGCTTGTGGAGGATTTATCCAATGGAATGGGACCCACAATCGGTGCCAACTCAGTCACTGACCGGTCGTATATCCCGATAGCGTAATGCAAACGCACAAGAGCTCAATATCCAATATCAATATCTCAATAGTATTAAGGGTTTCCATAATTCTAGAGAAGAATACATCTTTAAAACGTAATTCCGTACAAAATAATGATTTAAAATATTGCTTGTGGAGGATTTATCCAATGGAATGGGACCCACAATCGGTGCCAACTCAGTCACTGACCGGTCGTATATCCCGATAGCGTAATGCAAACGCACAAGAGCTCAATATCCAATATCAATATCTCAATAGTATTAAGGGTTTCCATAATTCTAGAGAAGAATACATCTTTAAAACGTAATTCCGTACAAAATAATGATTTAAAATATTGCTTGTGGAGGATTTATCCAATGGAATGGGACCCACAATCGGTGCCAACTCAGTCACTGACCGGTCGTATATCCCGATAGCGTAATGCAAACGCACAAGAGCTCAATATCCAATATCAATATCTCAATAGTATTAAGGGTTTCCATAATTCTAGAGAAGAATACATCTTTAAAACGTAATTCCGTACAAAATAATGATTTAAAATATTGCTTGTGGAGGATTTATCCAATGGAATGGGACCCACAATCGGTGCCAACTCAGTCACTGACCGGTCGTATATCCCGATAGCGTAATGCAAACGCACAAGAGCTCAATATCCAATATCAATATCTCAATAGTATTAAGAGTTTCCATAATTCAAGAGAAGAATACATCTTTAAAACGTAATTCCGTATAAAATAATGATTTGTCCAAAGTTAAATTATACGGATCATAATCATAATATTGGTAAAAGCCCCAAGCAAGTTTACTAGCTTTGCAGGATGAATTATTATGTAGCAGGAACTTACAAATCTCATTAGAAATAATACATTCTCGTGTACGACTGACAGTAAGTTGTTGACATTGTATACACAAATTACAGCCGAGTTCTTTGCTTAGATATTTTTAGTTTTAAGTTTTCTCTCTGGCTGTAAGTTTTTCGTGAAATAATGATGGAGGTTTGTTCGAGTTTGGTCCTTTTCTTGTTATCATTTTTATTTAATTTATTTGTGTAACAAACAGTTTAATATACATAGTTTAGGTAATATTACATTTTTACAAGGTTGCATTAAACCAATGAAGTTTCCACATAAATACATACGTATAAAAAATAATCTTTCACCTGTTTTCTCCAGTATAACGTTGGTATGGTAAAGCCAGTCTCAATTACGTTATAATTGTTTGTGTTTGATAATATATATATGTATATACTTTAATAATCATAAATCAAATATTTACTACTAAAAATAAATAATTTTAAAAAACACTTATGTTTTTACTCCAAACGTCGAAAAATTGTGCATAAAATGAAATTTAGAAAACATATTCCTTTTATTAAGAGAACCTGCCCGAAAAACTTTCACTTCACTTTTTAATTCTACTATTTGGGAGGCACGTATGGATACTGCCTACGTATATGTATATAAATACAATTAAAAAATAATAATAATTCCCAGAGAATAAGCAAAAAACCAATTTTTGAATTCATTGTTTGAGCAATATGAATTTTATTTTCTTGGATTTATATTTACCTACACATGCGTAAGGCATTTTATATTAATAAAAACACATCAATTTCAAAAATGTACGCGGTAACCGTCAATTAAAAAATAATATATCCGAAATAACTTCACTTGTTTAAGACACGAATCTCATGTTTCAGTCTGCCAAAATGCGACGTTGCTACCTATTTTGCAGCGGATTAAAGAGCATTTTTTATTAGTAAGAATTCAAATCAGGGGTTGTACAGTCTTTATTCGGCGGAAAACGTGTAACTGAAAGCCCATTTAACAGTTGGGAAATATTTTTATTAGTAAGGCTGTATGTAAATATGCGCTTTAGAAACACATTTGTCACACGCAACTCAATCCTACACTCCCACGCAATGAAGGCAACAAAAGCAAAACTATGTCTTTATAACCCATTTATTGGTTTCAGGTAAAAATACATTGCACCGATATAAAAAAAAATTTTAAGTTGGCATACGACCATTTTGTCAACAAATACCTAATTACATATTATTATTAAATCCCCTATCGTCCATGACTTCCTCCTTATTGTACTTAGTATGTTCAGAAATTGATTATGACTTCCTCCTTATTGTACTTAGTATGTTCAGAAAGTAAGTGTACTGTGATCATAAAGGGCTGTGGTTTTTTTTTTGTTTTTTGAGGTTTTTCTAAACCCAATGGTGGAGTTCGATCTCTTGACCAGAACAAGCATCGTAGGAACACGATAGTAAAAAAATCTCGTTACAGTGTCCAGTTGCGAAAAGGATGTTGATAAGATTTCCCGCCATGCGCGATCCACGTTCAGCACAGGAAAAATCAGGTCAATTGATCCCACGAGTTTCTTGAGCGACTTGAATTGGAAGGTGAGGATTGCCTGAGCTATATTGTGACTGGAAACAACGCGTGGATGGTTCATTACAAGCCTGAGACAAAAAAAAACAGTCGTTACACCAATTTTCCATCTGCCGAAAATTTTAAAAACGCAATTCACTCAGTGTTTTGGGACTGAAAAGATATCATTTTGGTCCAATTTCTGCCCCTTCTTCTGACCATCAATGCACAGAAATATTGTGAGACTCTAAAAATCAAAAAGAGTATTTAAAACAAAAGAAGGGGAATGCTGATTAAAGAAGTGTGCTTGTTGCACGACAAACGACGTCCTCAAACAGCCTTAGCTTTCAAGGCGCTCTTGGACTCATTTGGTTAGAATGTTCTGAACCACTCCCTCTTATTCCCCTGACTTGGCGCCTTCATATTATCACCTTTTCGCCTCCCATGGATGGAATTAAATTTTTAATCGTCGAGTAGGTGCAGAAAGAGTTTTTGAACTGGGCGACAGAGCTGCCGGAAAGTTCTTCGAGGAGGGTTAAAAAAACTTGTGCCACGGCTCACCACATGCATTGAACGGGATGGCAATTATGTGGACAAATAGTCAACAAGTCTATCAACAATATCCTGCAATATTTTTAATAAAAAAATATAATAATCTAGTTCACATACTTTCTGAATACCCCTCGTATACAACTATTACCAATATTTACAAGTACAAGTAGTCACATATTATTTTTTATCGATTTTAATGTCAAACCTTTGATAGACGTCCCCTTCAATTAGGACAAGGTATACCCATGTGTAGAATCCAACTGATTCCATTTTCAAAAACAATTTTATCAAAGTTTTACATTATTTTATTATACGAGTACATTTAACTTTAATTTAATTAAAATTAACATTCGCAACACAAGCGGAAATATGGAGTGGACAATTGCGCAGCCTTATTTTGAATAAATACCACACAAGAGTTCACACTGATCTCAACTATCTGGAGCCAATAAAACTATGATATCTCCTATAAGAGACAAGTTTTGTGGTTTGAGGAGCCACGAGGGGAAAGGAAGGAGATGGTAGAGAAAGATTGAAAAGTACCAAGATATTCAGATCTTCTTTTACATTAGCTCCTCACACGAGGTCCTGTGGAAAATAATTCCATGCTGGGTCTGTGTCAACTTTTGAGATGCTGTATTGAGAGCTTTTAGGAAAAGGATGAGAGAATGTTCTGGAAAAGGGTACAATGGATGGGTAGGAATCTAGGTGTCAGCATTGAATCTATCCTTCTAGTGGCGAACGTATGAATCTATTCTTCTCACTGCGGTGCCAGGCGATTTTTCGAGAGAGTCCTTGACCTCTGATTCATTTTGTTATTATATTAAAACAAGGCACGGGTCACAATGTAGCCCGCGAACGAATTATAAATGGCCCGCGTGAGCAAGTTCGAAAATTCCCGCCAAGCTGCAATTTTTTTGTAAATCCTTTTACAATAATTTGGACTGAAATCAGTTATCCTGCCAATATTCAGTTGGAACTTACTGAACTGCAAAATCATTCTGCACTAAAAAAAATCTTTATGCATAAAAAATATCTTCAAGGTCACAAACTTCTTCAGAAAAATTTGTAGATTTCTGGAAATTGGCGTTGACCTGTGCTTTCAATTTTTAGGTAGTTTCGGATTAACAGTTATTTGTGAAAAGATTTTTTCAAATCTTAATTATATATTATTTTGTAACATATTTATGATTTGTGGTAACTGTCATCATCTGATCTGATGCCTTCTTCTTCGTGTGCCCTATCAGGTCCCCACTCTGGTAAATATATCTCTATCTTGCGCTGCCCGGAAAGCTCCTTCACACTTCTAATAATGGCCCACTCTCGTACATTTGGCAGCCAAGACATTTGTCTCCTACCAGGCCCTCGGCGACCCTCTATCTTGTTTTTAATATTAATTAAAGTAAGTGATATTTCTCAGCTTGAAGTATGTAACCCAGATATCTGACGCCAAACGAGGAAAAATTATAGCGCTAGAAATAATTTCAGAAATCACATAAAGTGTACCAATTATTCAGATATTGATTTCTCTTGTTTTATTTCATAATTTGGCAGAAGACGCTATTTATTTTATTTTTTTAATAAACGAAAATACCTTAATTAATTTAAGGTGTTATCATAGTTCTTCTTGGCTCAATCTACGAATTGTACTTATCCCACTCTGTTGTTTCTCTATCTTGCTTTGTAGAGGATTTTGTTTTAGATTATGTTGTTGATTTTGTTTTTGACTTTGTTTTTGTTTATGATTTTGTTTTGGATTTTGTTTTTGACTCTGTTATATAATTTTATTTTTTGCTTTTGTTTGAATTGTTTGTAATGCTTATTTGGATATACTTTGCTTTTCAATTTTATTTTTTTATTTTGTGTGAATTGTTTATAAAGCTGATTTATATGTACTTTGTTAATTAAAAAAATAACATGTAAAAGCCCAGCAGGGCGTGAAATACAACAAAAAAAGGTATCTAATACAAACAAAACCATCAGTGATTGATCAGCCTGTGATTTTTAAATCGTCAATTTTATTTGACCCGACTGTTAAAAAGGTTGGGCAGCCTTGGGCTAAACTGTAACTACGTACTTACACACTATAGGTTAGGATAGTTTCTAATATTCAATTCTCGCATGATCTTTGATTGCTCGAAAAGAACCTTATAAATAGCTTTTTAAAACATTTTATCAATATTACAGATCATTTACAGATATATAAAAATAATTTTATCGATTTTTTTGGTTTCTATTTCAAAAATTTCATTTTATAAAAAAACATTTCAACTTGACTCGTAATTAATACACTTAAATTCAATGCTATGTATCAATTTCCTTCCAAATTGACTAGTTTGACGCACACGGGTAAAATTTGTATATATTAATTAATGTAATGAAATTTGACAAAGTTAATTCCATTGCCGTAAATTTAATAATGTATGAAATATCTGCTTTAACATGCCGCTATGAAAATAAGCAAATAATAAAACACAACATTATATTATTAACTTATGGAATGATATCAAATAATGGTCCGTAAGGGCCGGTTTATTAACCATCCGTACGTTACGCTTGATACCGTTTTTAACAATATTCGTGTGGCGGAATATTTGTTGAAAATTGTATCAATCGTAATGAACGGATGGTTATAAATCCGTCCCTAAAATTGTATCTAACGGCCGCTGTTTCTAACTTATAAATCGATTCATCTGAGGCCGCGATCAGCCAAGCATTTTGTAGGGTAGCCCTCGATTTATGTTGTCCCCAAACATCTTATGTTATCTGGCCTCGCCCACTTTCATAGACAATAAAATGACATCAAAGTAAGAACTTTCGAAGTCAACTTAATATTATAGAGTTAATTGTTGTATCTATTATTAATACACGTAATTTATTTTAAATATTTTTATCCATAAACTGACATTTTATATTTTTTAAACAAACGTATATAAAATAAAGTGTCAAGCTTGACCGTAGGTACTGGACTTGACACTTGGCTTGGCGAATATTCGAAAACGACATAGTTTTTCGTATAAATTAACCTTTTTTCGTCTCTGCTCCGCACGCATCCGAACTTCTCAATCCATATTAATTAAAATGATAATTGATAAACGCAATACAACAGAAGTGAAATGAGTACGAAACTGTGTCTTCTGTCAAAGTGATATGTCATCGACCATTGTGTTCGCGGTATTTTTTCTACTCTGTTGACACTTTTAAGAACTAGTCCAAAACTGAGGCGGCCGAAACGAGTTTAATCCACTAGTCCGGCTTCCTTAGGTTAAGATAAATGCTTAAGCGATACTTGTGTGTTGGAAAAAGCGTAGTTGTGCACTAATCAATTACTAAGGCAAAATTTTGGCTTAGTAATTGATTAGTAGGATTGGGAACAGCGGCCGTTAGTGATTCAAACAGAAGTAGCCGAAACAGTTTCGGTTTTTGTTTTCTTCCTTAGCGGATAGGCGGAGTTCGTGTTGCCATTGCAACAGAAAAACATTCCTCTTCTTCTATTTCTGTTAAGCTGCCAGTTGCGCATTATAAATGAATTGGCGTTACGCTTGTATACAGGGTGTCAAGGGACGTACTTGACCTACTTTAGCCAGTGATTCCTGACATTATTTGGAAAAATAAAAAATGTTATTGAAATTTTGGTCCTTATCATACAATTTTTCACTGTTAATAGGTAAATAAAGATGAATCCAATATCTATGAGCGTAACCAAAATATTTTTATTATACAAATAGTGCAGACTGATTTTGTGGGATTTGTGAAGCTGAAAAATATTTATAGAATATTTTCCTCGGGATCATTTCCATTTAAAAAACTAGAAAGACGATCATAAATACCTTTCGGGTAAACACCGTTAGTAAGTAAACTTTTAAAAGCATTACAGCCTTACTAAAAAAAAACACTCCGCGGCCGTTAAACGGTGTTTTTGTGAATCTTTAGATTTGGCAACGCTGTATATTAATTGTTTAAATTGGAGTTTTCATAATAATCCGCTAGGTGGTGTGATTGATGCACCTGCGCATTGCTTTCCCGCTGAAAAAAATAGCCGCGAATGCGCACTCTACGAAAAAAGTCGGTCGCGAATGTGTGCGTGATTAAGATGATGTTGTAGTTAATGATTTCAATCCTTGTGACTAATTCACACTTATATTCATGTAATAAATATATTTACTATTAATTTGTGTTGTTTTTCGTTAGTTTAAGTCAAATTGTGACACAAAAATCGTGTGTTCTAAATTTAACTGTCAGAAAATGGTTCTATAGGTTATATACAGAAATAATTTGCATTTTAAGATCGTTATTTTATTATAAATTCTTGAAAGTGATGTTTTTTGGTGACTAAAATGTCTAATACATATTTTAGTAAACGTATCAAAGAAATGAATGTCTTAAGATGTGCAAGCAATGTATTCAAACGTGAGTTTTTTTATTGTAAATTTTTGGGAATGAAAAGCGAATTACAAAACTTTTTATATTTTTTTATTGTGTGAAGGAGTAAAAAGTGAGGTGACAGATTTATTTCAAAATTATTAAATAAAAGGACTGTGTTTTTTGAATTTTTCCAAATATTTCAATGTTTTAAAAGAAAGTGTTTAGGGTAAGTAAGTTTTTTTTTCAACTTGATGTTTGAAGCTTAAAATACTTTAGTTTTTAAACACTTAAGTATATTTTAGATATGAAAATCTTAAAGGTAATTAAATTTTGGTTCTAAAATGGTATTTGTTTTTACGACATCTCAAAAAATAATAAATATATAGGACATTAAAAAAAAATATCGAAATTCGTTGAAAATTACAAATGGAACAAATATATACAACAGATAAACTACCCTCCTTGGCCGTGTAAGCAATGTACAATGTACAAAAAATTGTTCATGGAAAGATATGTACATTGTACATATCTTTCCATGAACAATTTTTTGTCAGTTCTTAATTAGTAAGGATTCTTCAAACATGGTTGTTTGACCATTGTAAAAAATTTTCAGAAAGTTTATTAGTAAGGCTGGTAAAATACGACGTTGTCAGATCAAAACCATATATTCTGTTTGGTAGGAATTTGAAAAACGAAATGTACAGACTTTACACAACGTGCTACAGAAACACCGTTTAACAGCCGCGGAGTGTTTTTTTTAGTAAGGCTGTAGGTGTTTTAGTTTTGGATATGTCAATTTTGTGATTCCTGAGGTTATTCATAATAGAGACATACCTATGATTGGTAAGGTAATTTCATAATAGAGACGTACTTGTGATTGCTAAGATAATTTCATAATAGAGACTTACCTACCTGCGATTGCTAAGGTAATTTCACAATAGAAAAGTAACTATGATTGCTGAGATAATTTCATAAAAGAGACATACTGTAATTCCTGAGGTTATTTCATAATAGAGATCAACCTATCATTGCTGAGGTTATTTTATAATTGAGACCTCCCTGTGATTACTGAGATTAGTTCATGATAGAGACGTACCTGAAGTTACTGAGGTAATTTCATAATAGAGACGTACCTGTAATTACTGAGGTGATTTCATAATAGAGACGTACCTGTGATTACTGAGGTTGTTTAATAATAGAATCGTATCTACTATTGCTGAGGTTATTTCATAATATAAAAGTCCTTGTGAATGCTGAGGTTATTTCTTAATAGAGTCATACATAAATGTGATTCCTAAGGTTTTTTTATAATCGAGACGTACCTGTGATCGCTGATATAAAAACCCAGTAGAGATTTAGGAGAGATCCTACAAAAAAAGTGTGCACCGTACCTATACGTAAACTCGTGACGTAATCTGATTTCGAACCTGAACAGAAGCCTCTCCAAATTTCTATTCGTTGGTTGGCATGCATAATAACGTCGTCCTCAATTCAAGTCCTATGGACATGTACAGTCCAGATAGCAGAGGGGTGCAGTGACAAATTATTTTACCTTACAAAAGTGTTTTTTCAGTGGTTTGCAGTCAGTTTTTCTTCCTCTTCACTTTATGTGGAACTTCAACCTTTGTACGGAAAAAACTGAATCCGAAATTAAAAACAGATTTTTCCGTATTTCAAAAAATTCAATATTCTTTCAACCCATAAAATACAGATTAACCCGTATTTTTATGAGAAAAACGATAAAATGTTTATGGGTGCTAAACCTGTATTTTATTTTTATAATCACTAGGCCTAATGATAAACAGCCCTTTTCCATACAAAAATGGTTGTTTAGTGGTTGCGTAAAATTTCCAACCCTTCTATTAATAAGCGGTAAAACAGCAGAACCTCTAAAATGATGAGCTCTGATACCGTGAAATTTGCACTGTGTTTTAGGGCAGCATTATTTTGCATAGTAATAATATTTTTTTTGCAAATTAGTAAAATACTAATGCGATGATTTAAAATATAATAAATGAGCCTGAATAAGTAAGTAAAAGAAAACGTATCATAAAAAAGTAAATAATTGCGTATAGGTACTCACAATATTAATTATTTGTGATACAAACCTATAAAACATACAAAGAATATAATTTACTCGTAAGGTATATAGAACAGAATAGCAGAGATTTAAAAAAAATGATACCACTGTTTAATTCCAGTAGGTGAAATTAAAGTAGGCACATTCCGCTCCATGTATAATTAATTAATTTTTACAATTAATAAAAAATAAATATTGGTTAGTAAAACCACCACACGTAATCTGCAGAGCATGGATGGACGATGAATATAAAATATAATAATAAATATTACTATTTTTAAAATAAAATATACAAATTTCAAAACGTGTCATCGATGCTACCAATATAAATCAATTTAATGCTCGATTGGATTCTTATTTGGAGAGTAGAAAGGATTGAAATTTTTTTTTATTTAAACTGTCACTGTTAAATTTATTGCGAAATCAGATGTGAGTGCATCTACAAAATGCTGCGTGCTCATAAAACAATAATAATAATAAAATTTAAAAAATATTTTTTTTTTTAAAACGTGCCAATTAAGAACTCCATAATAATTTCAGTTCAATTCTCATTAATTTGCGAAATGATTATCACGCTGTCACTGACACGACTCTGCGAGATCTTTCAACTTTATGTATTTCATCCGGTTAATCATTTGTCAATTTCACCCTCTCAAAAATTGATTTTCTGTCTCGTGCTAAACTGCCCTTACTCGGTTTTCTCGGGTTGATTCGTATTCCTTCCTCGTTGGTCCTGCCTTCTTACTCTCCCTAACAATAGCGCTCGTTTATCTTCTCTGCTACTGAGGACTTATCCGGCATAATAAGTTTTAACTATTATTAATGACGAATATTTTTTTAACTGAATATATTTAAAAATAATATCGCCTACTTTAGCCCTCTGATGCAAATTTCTCGACTATATAACAAGATAGAGTGTGCTGAAGTAGATATTTTCATCGATAGTTTTTACGGATTCAAAAAAAAGTTCTGAGGCTGTTTAAAATTTTGACTAATTATATTGTGTCAATTATCTCTCTATGAATACCTCTCGTGTTTCTTGTGCCTCTTGCCATCATTGTTATGTGTTACTTGAGTGAGCTTATATACAATTTTGTATTTTTATTTGTGATGTTTTTTTTTCTAATTTTATGTATCTTTATTTAATTGTATGTAATTGTAGATTTTTGTAATTGTTTAATAACTGAGTTTTCATAACTGTATTGTTCGCACGTAAGTGAGAACATCTGTATAATCCGGTATAATTAAATAAATACTTTTGAAACTAGCTATTACTTTGTGATTTTCCATTATAATTAAAAGAAACAATATAACTTTGTTAAAATTACTTTATTTAATAAATGCCGACCGGTTTCGGAACAACCGTTCCTTCCTCAGGGCAAATATAAAATGATTTAACAATCCAAATCATTTTACATTTGCCCTGAGGAAGGAACGGTTTTTCCGAAACCGGTCGGCATTAATTAAATAAATCAGAGGTTTTAACAAAGTTATATTGTTTAATTTAATTAAATAAATAAATATTCAATTCAATTTATGACCGGTCAGTGATTGAGTGGGCATCACCTGGGTCCCACTGTTCGATTCCTCGGCTGGCTAAGTCCTCCATCTCAACACAAGCAACATCTTCCGCTTAGTGTGGTGGTAGTAGGAGATTTTCAAATGTTGTTGGGTTATTCGTAACCCGGAAATGTTTTTTTTTTTAAATAAAATAGACCAATACGTAAGAAATGCCTACCAAATAATAAAACTAATGTTTATTAGCAGACTGTTTGACAATAATTCATAATTAATATGCGTGATGAATATTTAATTTTGATTACATTTCGCAGAAAATGTATGTTTTCTTCAACGAATAAGTAATAAAAATCAGTAATTGAATTGATTGTAAGAATATTTTCTTAGATTTGTTTCATTAGTCTTTGACTCTCATTGTACTTATAGTAACTACTATAATTTGATTCGACGACTTCTTATACTACTAAAAAAAACAGCATTTTCAAACTGAACCGATACAGTTGGGTTGATATGGTACTATTTGGGAAAGTGATTGAAGAGAAAAAAGGGAAGAAGAAGTTAGGAAAATGCTTTATTCAGACTTGTTTAGGAAACATAGCTAAAGCCGAACCTTTTTATTATCTGCAGATATTTGATTCCTTTAACGTAGAGTTATAATACATTTATTTTTTATTTCATAGTTGACATTGTTTGACCCAGGAGAACAGATCTTTTTTAAAACCCCTTTTTGTTTTCAACCAAAAAATATGTTTTTTCTCCCTCCTATTAGATCAGTGATGAGAAGAAGCAGAAGCCTTGGCCCGCAGGCCGCATGCGTTCATTTCGTGTGGCCTGCGAGCTTTTTCGTACTTCCCACTTGGCTAAACAACATAACAAAAAGTTTGCAATAAAGAATATTCAACGGTTTTTTATTGTTTTAAAAATGGTTGAGCCAAAGATTCAGTCTTTTTATTAATGTTATCAATTTTTTTTTTAATCAACCGCCTAAAATAAAGAGATAAAATATTCTTAGTCGAAATTTTGTGGTTCTACCTAAGTTTAGAAAAAAAATACCTTCGCAGCACTTTTCTGTTAAAATCTATGTTTGACACATTCAAAGCTTGTATTTTATAAAATTTAAGACATTATTAACTGAATTTTATCAAGAGTTGCCCAAAACTCTAAGTAGGTGTTTTTTATGTCCTTTAAATCAGAGATATCGACAGCATTCATTGGTTTAGACTTGAAGACTTATTTTTTTTTTCAATTTTTGCGTTCTGTTATTATTGTATTAAAAAAGTACCATTTTAGAAAAGATAAATAGGTTTGCGACATCACTGAGTTCAAATTAAACAATATAAAGCTCTTACCCCCTGCGGCCCGAAAACAAATTGAAAATGGACAAATTGGCCTTCTTGCCAAAATAAGTCATATGTTCTCCGTCAATTTTTAAAATTTTATTATGATATAAAATGTGAATATTTAGATCTCCTGGAGCTAAACTTATAAGAGTATTGCGACTTATATAATATGAAAAGTAAGAGAATCATTGAATATGATTTTGTATGAGATTTATATGAGTAGAATATGATAGTATGAGACTTGTAGAATATGAATAGTATGAGTCATGTTGAATATGAATAGTATGAGACTTGTAGAATGTGAATTAGTGTAAGACTTGTAGAATACGAATAATATGAGAATTATGGAATATGATTTGAATGAGTTTTATAGAATATGAATAGTATGGACTTGTAAAATATGAATAGTACGAGACTTTTAGAATATGACTATAATGAGACTTGTGGAATATGAATAGTATGAGACCTGTAGAATATGAATAGTGTGAGACTTGCAGAATATGAGTAGTATGAGAATTATAGAATATGATTTATATGAGATTTAGAATATGAATAGTACGAGACATGTAGAAAATGAATAGTATGAGACTTGTAAAATGTGAATAGTATGAGACTTGTAGAAAATGAATAGTTTGAGACTTGTAGAAAATGAAGAGTAATAGACTCATAGAATATGAATTGTTTGAGATTTAAAAAATATGAATAATATAGAGCTTGTTTATGGAATATGAATTGTGTAAGACATATAATACAGCAATTGTATGGATTTATAGAATACGAATAGCGCGACAACTATTTACGTCCTTTTCTACTAGCATGCTAATTAGAAATGTACATAAGTTTATGTCTAAAGAGCAGATGTTCGGGTAGACCCAATACAATCTACTATGCTGTTTGCTAAGAATGCAATCTTATACGCAGTCTTGAATAGTCGGACCTCAAATCCTTAGTTAACAATTCATCAATTCGGTCGGATGTAGGTCTCATGTCCTGTCCATATCGGCGGGCCCTCGTAAATTATACAATATTATGGAGATAGGAGCCTCGGCTTTTGGTCTTCAGATACCCAAACAACCTCCACAATTCCCAATATAACCCCTAGAACAGCCTCCCACAACCCTCGAGCCAGCACGTGTTAGCGAGGGTACAAATAAAACCTTTCCCGACTAAATATTTCAGGTTGATTGACAAGTAAAGTTCTCGCGTCTCTGAAGCGAACTCTGTAATCTTTTTGACTCACCGTATTGTTCAGATAGACACGTTTCTTTGCGAGCCGAGCAGAAAAGGAAATGAGGCTTAACGCCGAGACAAGTACACGACAAGGAGAATCCCAAGGTAAATGAAAAAATAATCCAACGTACGTGTTTCTAGAAACTTATATAGAAGCTACAAAATATTCATGTTCATTGTTACTACTGCGGGTTTAGAAAAAAATAAATTTAAATTTTGCCATACTTGCCTGTTTACAAGAAACTTTATTTTTCAGAAACAAACACAAAGATTCCGTTTTCCATGTATTTTACCGATTATAAGATTTTGTTTAAAGTATTCTTCAAACTTTTAGAGTATGGTGGATTTTAATATTATCTACCGAATTCTGAACAGCAAGTGATGGGAATTTTAATCTTAGCAAAAAGTTTTTAATCGCTAGTCGAGGGGCAAGGATCTCGACTAGCAATCCGAAGGTCGCGGGTTCAAACCTGCGCAAGTTAATTTTCGCAATTTAATCATTTAAAAAAATATCTATAATTTATGTTTGCGGCACGTTCCAGAATGGGTGCTACTTTGAGTATCGCCCTGGTGTAAGACCATCATTCAGAATTGAAACGTTGCTTGAAATGGATTTAGCCGTGTTTGGTGACTAGATCTGAATAGCCAGGTACTTCCCCACCTTCATCTTACGCTTCTCATGTCCCCACTTTTTTTCAGCCTCACAACATACCCCATTTGGAGTGCCATAATCTCACTGGCTTCAGGCGATTTCAAGACGAGTGTGAATGTCACATAAAAAATAAAAATAAAAGAGAAAATCAAACGATGGGTTCTGATATAATGAAATTTTCACTTTTTTGTTTTTGTCTGAAATATCTAAGATAAACTATTTTCAGCTCGCTTTTTTATTGCCATTATGCACTGTAGAGCTTTTACGCATCTTTTAATTGTGAAAATGAGACATGATTGCACGGCTGGCTATATATATATATAATTTTTTTTTTAAAGTGTATTACTTTTTCTTAAAAATTTAAGGACGGCTGTATTATGTATGTTTTATGGGTGATCCTTCCATTATTTTTAATGTTTAAACTTAATTAAATTGATGTAATTCCTCTATCACGAAAGATTGCGAATTCAAAAAGAAAGTTCTTGCCATACCGCCAAATTTATTTCCGTTTCATTAATCTGACAGATATTATGCCATCAAATCAAATCAAATCTGCTGGTGAAAATTTGAATTTCCTATGTCGACGTTAAAATTATTATATTGTTTTATTCGTACTTGTAGTTACATAATTACAATAGAAAATATCTTAATGTGACCCCACACAAGAGCCCTGTGCGAGTCGGTGGATCAATAGCATCACTAATTTTAATAAAGTACAAGTACGAGGTCCTGGAGAAGGGGGGGGGGGGAAATTATGGTTTCCAGACCTGTTACCTTTTCATAGTCATATCAATCGTCGTCGCAGTTTTCTATGGTTGATTCTCAAGATAAATAATTACATTTAAATAAAATTTTATTGTCATTTTGTTCGCTTTTGGGAACAGCTCGCATAGATCTCACGGAATTTGTTGTATCTCCATTACTATCATGTTGAGAAATATGATCTAAACGATTTTAGAAAGAGAAAAAACACACTTTATATACTAATTTAATAGTTAACCACAGAAAAGTTAAATTCAACCCCTTTATAAAACGAAAGCTTCCGACAGCAATTAAAAAAAAAAAAAAAAATTGTGAATGTTTCATTATTTATTTTTATACAGGGTTTTAAGGTGGGTACTTGACTGACATTATTTGAAGTAAAAAATGTAAATGAAATTTTGGTCTCCGGTGGCAATTAGATTTTTGTTTTCTACAAAAATATTTAAAAAAATAGTCGTTCTTGGACAGTTTGGGGCGGGGTAAGATGTTGGGCGGTTATTCGGCCGTATGAACAGTGACGATATGCTGAAGATTATTTTCTGTTTGATTTTGAATATAAAAATTTTGAAAAAAAAAAGTTTTTGAAAAGTCACCGGAGACCAAAATTTTATAATTTTTTTTTTACTCCAAATAATGCAACAAAGTTTACGTAAACGAAGATAGTTTGGCTACATTTCAACCGTACAGATGATAGCGTAATAATAATATAGATTTTTCAAATAAAAAATGTGTTATTTTTTCGTAGTAATTTTAGTAAAAAAAAATAATGTAAGGTAAGCCATTTTTAAAGCGTACTTCATCACCTTTCAAAAACAGTTTTCAGTTTTCGCATGCGTTAAAAAAAATTCCATTTATTTGGATTTCATTGCAAAACGGAAATAAACTGACCATCTGACAGAATTTACTCGATGTCTGAGGGGTTAAGTGGAAAACCCATTGTAATATATCTCTATCTGTGTTTTCCTGGAATTGAACCCACTATCCTTTGCCCAAAGCCAACAATGACATCATCCTTCGCGGAGTTAAAATCTATCATCTATTCATCGTTAATTTTATTCCCTCTCTCTATTATTTAGTAGATAAAAATGAATGTTTGTCTGTTCGTATTATATGCGCTGCCATACCGTTCATCCAATTGCGGAGAAACTTTGGGGATTTGATCTGCACACGCGATGGTTATAGGATAATAGTGAGCTCTGGCTGATTGAAAGTGATTGAAAAAGTTTTTTTTTAAATTATTGTGCTCATGCTCGTGAAGCTAAATAAACTGGTGAGCTCTGGCGTTATGAAATTTGAATAAAAAAATGAATAGGTCACACGCGAGTTGTTTGAAAAATTGGTGTATTTTATGGAGTTTAGCGGCAGGAAAAAATATTATATATCCTCTATTTTAAAATGTCTCCAAATATTCCATTAAAAAAGCCACATTTCTTTCTATTTTAAAATTAAAATTATGTCTACAGCAAAAAATTGTTACGCGTAAATCGTGTATAAACCACTGTGTTTCAGTTTACAACTTTGTGAACTGTACCGTAAGGTTCACTAAAATTTCTTCTTATGAAGAGAAAATAATTAGATGTGTGTATTCTTATCTTCGTTTATTTGCGAGAGCTCTACAAGATCTTGCTTCTAGGGAGCCTGTATAATAAGAGAGGACGATTAGACAACAGACACACCCTTTTATGAGTTACTCATCTCTGTCACTCATACACGCATGTCTCTTTCATACCTTAAGACATACGTTCATCGCAGAAACTCTGTGGCTATTTAATAAAATAAGCAATATAACTTGAATTTTTATATAATTTTATGTTCTAGCGATGTTGCAATTTTCCCAAAATCTTCCATGGGTTAAACGTTTTACATTTTTTTAACAAATCGTTTTTTTATGTAATAAAATGTTTGCTTTCTAAATACCTTTGTATTGTTGAATCTTGTATAAAAAATATTTATGTCTTTAGGCTCTCATCTAATTCATATGATTTTTTTCATGTTAATCCGAAGCGACCTTTGGGTCTTAAGGTAAAATATGAACTTTAGTGCACCTTGCAATCGATATTATTTATCGATTGTATATTTTTGTTTCATGATATACCTATGTGAATTGTACTTTTTTCTTTGTTAAATCAGATGCATTTAGTAATTCAAGAAGAAGAAATCCTTAGATTAAGCTAGGTTCGATATCATCATGGTAATCTTCTTGATCTGTGGATTATGATCAATTTGAATCGATACAGTTACATTGAAATTGATTTTACCGAGGAACCCGAAATAAAATAATTTTGAGAATATAATAACTATTATGCATTTGCGTTATTTCTAAATTATCAATCACGGCCAGTTTTTTCTCTTTTATAAAGATTATAATTACATATCATTCCACTTATATACAATACCCATGTGGAGACCTAAATGGTACAATTAATGTAACTTAATTAATTTTGCTTTATTAATAATGTATGTTGTTGGTCTCCCGAATAAAATAAAATAAAATAAAATATATTAAAAAAAGTTCCATCGATAAATTATTTCTGCTGTTTATCTGATGGTTTCTTTCAGTGGTTTCGATAGTATTGATTGCTTAAAGTAATTCTAAATCTAAAAAAAGTGATTAGTTATACCTAAAAGAATTTTTGTGTATAACATTGATCCCCAACAGTTGACCCCCTGAAACAATAATTATCATAAAATTAGTTTGCATGGATATCAAACTAATTTCTTTACATTGTCGATTTTGTGCTTATACGCTGGCATATACAGTATATAGACAAGTAGTTTTATTCTTGAAAAGATAATAGATAGCTTATTAGATAGGTAATAAGAAAGGAAGGTAGCGAATTAATCTTTATTATAAATTTCTAATTTACCCAAAAGCAACCGTCTTTTGAAGATATGAATTATTCCGTACGTGGAATATCTTAAAAAAAATTATTATTTGAATTTTTTTTTCGAATCTTTAAGCTTTAATACCTGCTTTTATTATTATTTAAGCAATTTCACATCACATTTCTCTACCTTCCAACCAAACTCTGACCTTTCTTTAACCTCACTCCTTTTTCTCCCGATTATCCCTTCTAAACTACCTGTCAAAACCAGCACCTGGGCCTTTGTTTAGTACTTCAGTTTTCAAAACAAAACAAAATTAATATTAAAATAAATATTATTTGCCTGCATGTCGATCACCGAAATTTGAAATTCTAGAAAAGGATAAAAAGCGAAAAGAAAAATTAATATTTTTTTTACAACTTTTATCTTGTGAATTTTTATTAAAATAACATTGAATAGACGTTTAAGATTACTAACCATTTTTGAAAAATTATTTTTAACAGTTAGTATCTAATGTATTTTTATTTTTTAAGAAAAGAAATCCTCTTATAATACACGTTGTAAAAGATGCACTTATTTATGCTAGAAATACGTTGACGACGTAGATCTAAAGGGAAAAAAAACGGAGAAAAAATCATTTTTAACTCAAACAAAGACGTTTCGTATTTATTTTTCAACCAGGCCCTTGAATAAAATTGCCGTTGAACCGACAAATTGCTGCATTTCCAGAGAAGGAATTGTGAGGTGGGTCGAGATCCAGTGGGTGTAACATTCTTGGGCTATTTTGGATGTGAATAGTTGGCAAACTTTCAACCCTTTCAAAGAAGAATTTATTACCGGTTCTTTTTCTACGTATGGTTAAAGAGTTGATTATTGTTAAGTAACATAGGGATGCTGAGAATTTTCAGTACTTGTGGAGCGTTTTGTATCTTTAATCTACCCCCTGGGAACTGGTAGAGTGTAAATTCTTCAATAATGTGGTCCGTAAATTAAGCTTCTGTATAATTTATACGGCGCAAAGTTTTTGTGTCCTCATTTGTGCTTTGTGTATGCGGGCAATCAGGATACTTCCTTGGGATGCGATTTATTTCTGATAATAAAACCCAATTTTAAGACTTATAAAGACTTCAATTAACTTTAAATGCAAAAATATGGCTGCCGAAATAGTTTGATACTCATTGCAGTGCAGTTACATTATATTTGTAATGCATTGTTTCCACATGAAGTGTGATAGAGATCTTCCGGAATATTGTTATAGCATAATGTATCCGAAGCAATATTAAATATTTTCGTTTTTTGTTTTTGGGGTGTTATGCCGTGTTGCGCTACCTTCTTCTTTAGCCAACGTTTCGGGCAGCGTTGCAGTAACCATCATCGGGGCAGATCCGGCAGATCCGACAATGGATGCCGAATCTGCCCTGATGATGGACACTGCAACGCTGTCCGAAACGTCGGCTAAAGAAGGAAGTAGCGCAACACGGCAAAACACCCCAAAAACCAACAACGAAAATGCTTTTGGCCGTGAAAATCTAAAAACGTATCCAATATTAAATACTTTTACCCTAAATTTATGAGAATATTGTGAGTTAACCCTGGTCTTTAATCACTAAAGTCAGTAACCAGTTTGGTGGATAGCTGGTATTATTGACATTACAGAATTTTCGTAACGTTGAGAAGGCAGCGGAAGGCAGACTCAAAAAGCCTTAGACAAAGTTTCCAAGATTAAGGTAAATTCCCAACCATTAATTATTGATAAGCCAAGCCTTATAACCGCACCTTGCGGTACTCTAAACAATGGGCCTTTCGCGGCAATAGTAGTGTAACTGCTACACGTGTGGTGACCTGATGACCATGACATTGAAAGCCTTTTGGAGCAATTTACAATAACAAACACTGTATGGAGAAACCGGGATTATTCTTTATTAATCATTATATAAGGATGAGGTTCTGGAATGGAAATAGGTGAGAGGGGTGGGTAAGAATCTGTGGGTCACTGTGTTCAAGAGAGAATCACCCCTACTAAGTAACCAAACGTAGTGAACCACTTGGGATGGCCTATGACAAAGGAGTTGGTTATTCAATAAATGATGTGCATGATGTCAACTAGGTTTTCTTACCTCTAAATTCATGTTCATTCATTCGCATCCACACACACACACGCACACATACACACAAACACTAAAAAAAATCACACACACCTAACTCCTTCCATAATATACTAACTTAATTTAGATTTATAGTATATCACATAAAAACAAATATTTATATCAGCGACATGTCATTGGTACCAATTATTGTATTAACTTCTGTAATTTTGTGCCTATTTTATTTTATGTAATTATGTACTGTTTGTTTTTGCAAAATAAAATAACAAGAAAGAGGTTCAACGATTGTATAGCGGCATTAAAAAGATATTTTTAGCATTGTTTATTCGTTAATACTTTATTTACACTTTTCGTAGTATTAAGTGATATTGTTGCCACAAAGCAATTTTTTCCGACCAACCCTGATTTTTCTTTTAGTATAAACTATAATAATGTATGGAAAGAAATAATTTAATGTAATGTGAGTGAAAACAGTCAATAGATATTCTAAAATTATATTCAGAGAGTGACTTAAAATTCGTGATATTAGAAATTTAATCTGAAAAACATCGAGTACACCAGATGGTATCTTGTTTCAGAAACGTGATACTTCAGCTAATATTTTTTAAACTTTTATTGTAAATTATAAAGTAAATATACGGAATAAAACTATGTTACATAACATTCATTAATCATTTTAAATTCCCAATTAATGGAGAAATAATCTAGGGTCTAACTGGGGAGCTAGTCTGTATACTAGTACATATTTGGAAATAATTAAGTTACAACATAATGCTTATAAATAGTATTTATAGTTACACAAATGTAATTTAAAATTAATATTTCTAAAGTATTACAAAAGTATTGGACAAAAATTAAAGATACAAATAAAAATAGCAAAAGAATAAATAACATATCTGAAAATTTGTCAATCTGTCAATTTTGGATAAAAATGTAATGATAGTATTTTTTTAAATTTGGAATAGTTTTTTTTCACTTTTTATTATATCAGGTAAATTGTTAAATAGCTTAGGGCCAAGGTATTCGTAATGGTGTTGTGCAGCTGTGGTGTTGCATCTAGGTACATATATATTACCAGATGTTCTAGGTCTTAAACTTCGCGTTGAGGACAGTTCAGATTCTTTAAAAACTTATAGCTTAAACAAATTAATCTTGCGTGGTGGATCCGATGGGTTAATAATATAATCACTTGAACGAAGAGAAAGTGCTTTACCTAATAATAATTGGAGAGGCTAAAAAAATGTTTAAAGAAGGGTAAATGCAGGAAACTCCATTAATGGAGGCACGAGCCTGGTTGTCACTAACAAAAAATTGTCCAAAGAAACGACGCAAGCAGTCCACAATGGATGGCTGATGCAATGACGATGAAAGTAGACTAAATGCTGTAGAAATGAGATCCCAGAGGCGTATGTGTGATAAAACCAGATCATCTGAGAAATGCAGCGATTCGTGAAGAATACAAGAATGATAATATAAGCCTAAAAAGTAAGATTAAGAAAGGGACGCTTAGGTGGTCTGGGCATGTAAAGCGAACGGGCAAAGAAACGGAAGGAGAATATATGACGCGAATATGAATGGTAGAATAGACATAGCGCATTCAACCGAAACCTCCTAGATCACAAGGCCGGGACACTGAATCCGATTATAAAATCCGTATGCAAAAATTAAAAATAGATATTTTAATTTAATTTTTTAAATAAACCAAAACTATTTAAAATGCTTTTTAATAAGAATAAATTGAAAAAAAAAATAAAACGAACTTTTTCTGGAATCTCATACAAGTTAGGAGGCTGATTTGAAAGAGTTTTGTGATCTAGAAGGTTTTGATTCAACCGAATCAATTAATTGATTCAGGGTCAGAATAACAGAAGGGTGTGTATGAATGCGAATGAAGTAGTGTGTGCCAAGACCTAGATGTTTGGCGGTTCACCATCTCTATCTACCTCTGCATAGTCGATTAGTAAAAAAATTATGTTTGTAAAATTATACAGGTGAAACAGTACGTACCCGGAGGATTTAAACCAGCGATTCCTAAGCATAATTGGAGTACAAAATTGAATGTCGTTTTGCTATCCGATGATATTTTTTTTATTTAAAAAAAAAATTGTGACACCCGTCGCTACTGATCACACTCCTACACGTCGGGACGAGATCACATGATAAGCGCGCTATTTCGTGTGATACCGTGCTGCTGGAACGAGACATAGTGCTTATCACGTGACCCGCTTGGCTAAACCTGACCACTCAGTTGCGAAGTGTGATGGAAAAATATTTTTTGTTTTTTTTTAATTGAAAGAAAATAACATCGGAAAACAATATTACAGGTACATTTTTCATTCCAAATATGCTCAGGAATCGTTGGTTAAAATCGTTCTGGTACATGCTGTTACTGTATGTAGTACACTTATTACAATTGTTTTTATTATTCAGTAGTTGTGTACATAATTTAATACATGTGTTATTTCAAGCTTGTAACATCGCTTGCATTCCAAATAACTTGTCTCCAGGCGCCATGTAATTACAATATCAAGACAGTGGGAGTAATTAGAGGATGAAAATTGTATGAAACTGTGTTGCGTACTGTTGATCTGATATAACCCGGGATTAAGGGATAAGGGTAACATATTGTTCAGGATAAACCATGTGTATTGAGAGCAGAATTACGTGAACGTATTTTAATCTAGGTACAAAATTTAACGCCTTAATTTTATCATTGATATTATGATTCAAACTAACAAGGGCATAAAAGAAATATTAATTTATGTTTTTTAGCTTAATTAATAAAACCTCAATTTGCAATATTTTAAATTAATTAAGACAATATTAAAATATATAAAAATACGCATTAAGTGGATACCCGGCGGTGATTTTTCCATACAAACGTATTCCCTATTTATCTCTCTGGATTTTAACCCTAGAGAAAATATTGTTTTATATAAAATAGATGTCAACTACTAGCGTGTCGGTACTTTTTGTTTTTTTTGATAAGTTACTTTTTATAGAAGTTATGACCTTCTAAAAATCAATAAAATTGACTGGTTTAAACGCCGTAAAAAGACGTTCAGTATACAAACTAGACAATGTTTTTTTAAAAAAAGCAAAACGTACAGACATCGAACAGTTTTTTCTTATGTAGTTGGTAAAAAAAAAATTGAAAATCAGTCCACTTTTGGAGGAGAAAAGTGGGGAATACAAAACCTCGATTTTAGTTAAGTATTAGTAGCCCGAGATGCATTGTCCCTTTCGCTCAATATCCGGTGGAGTAAGAGCAACAGTGACAGCAACTATTTAGTAAAATCTATTTTTCAAATTTCTCCACCACCCGGGTATCATTTTAAGAAAATGAAGATAGAGTCAATAGTTCTAAGTCGAAGTATGATACAGTTAAATATGACCGAATCGTGTAGGGACACATTAGCTCGGTTAGAGCTCCGCTCCAGCAAGGCGTAGGTCCTGGGTTCGAGTTCTAGATGTGATCGTATCTTTTACGGATTTTCTGTTTCAGATTAAGTTTAGCTAATAATGTCTTCATTACTTGAAACATTAAATGTTTTTGTTTTGAAGAAAGGCGTGTTTTCGTTCCCAGTTGAATTCGGCTTCATGAGAACGGTTGTTTCTTTGACTCGTTTTCGTGTAAGTCAGCTTGCAAGTGGAACCAGCCTAACGGTATCTGTCATACCTCCTCCATATAATCTGGGCATCCTCAAGACTCGCATTAATAAATTCCTTCCTATAGCCCTCATCTTAACCCGCTCCACAAAGCTACCCAACTGGGTGGCGATATTTCTTCGTCTTTACATTTTGCAGACAGCGGCGCTCTTGTGAGGTGTAACATAAAAAGAATAAAAAAATAATAACTCCCGGGTTACAAATTTTTAAGGATGCCAGTTAAGGAATTGAACTCACGACGCCTGGGTGGGAACCCGACACATTTGCCGACTTAGACTCAGACCGAATTTAAATAATAAATAATAGTGATATTTGCATGTTTTGTATAGCGCTGTTTTCGTGAAAAATCACCTCTAGGGCGCTGTACAGATTATAATACATTTCTGCAATCTTACTTCTAACTACAGACTAGACAAACCATTTTAAAAACTTATGTCTAAAACATTGCATCCACCGGTTCTTCGATCAGTGATACAAAACTATACAATGTTTTTGACCAATTAACGCAATGCTGCCTAAAAATGTACAAGTGTTTTATTTTATTTTATATTCATTTCCAGATTTTTTGTCCGCTTCTTCTTCACCACAGGAAAAACTAAACCCTTCCACACACTTTTCCACAAATGATCATCTAGTACATCCACGCTAAGCAAGTGTACTATATAAGTATAATTAATACAAAACAATACAAGGACAACATGTTAACTTACCAAAGAACCAAATGGGAAAATAATTCACCTTTAAATTTTTTTATTTTTTTTATATTTTTTTATTTATTTATTATTTTTACTTTTTTATTATTTAATAAATATAGATAGAGCTATTTCAGTTGACTATCTCCTGAAAATCTCTTCCGCTTTGGAACTGTAATATAGTATACAAATTCATATTCCTTATGTTGAACCTGAGACGTCTGGGACCAGAGTTAATTAGGTCGGCCGAAACTTTCAGAGTCACCCTTATGATTTATGATAGATCATCAATCAGAATCAATATATTCCTTGAAATGAAATGGTACATGTACAGCAAGTAGATATCGATATCAAGTCTCGGCTTCCGTCATCCGTATTATCCTATACCTCCCATTTCATGTCTGTACTTAGGATGTAATTTTTCTGGTAGTGCTTACTTCGATTATATCGAATGCATTAAAAACACGAAATACTTATAATATAATTAGAATACATCTTTGAAAATATCCTTACAGAACTTTACATCCGTCTCACCTTAAATTCTATTACGGCTGTTCTCAATTTTTTCTATTTCGTCAATTACTTTTTTTAATTTCACAATATTAACAAATTCCAGCTTTATTTTTTTTATCACCCGTGTACTTCTTATTCTTGATTTTTTTTTCTCGTTTTATGTTCAGAGTGTTATACAGACGCGCCTACTTCCTGACATTTTGTGGAGAAAAATGTAAATGAAATTTTGGTCTGCGATGGCTTTTTTTCATAAAATTATCTTTATTAACCATTAATCATTAACGCCCTTGTGGGCTTTTACATATATTTACATTTTTATACTTTAGTTCTTACAGGTGTGTTTATATGACAAAGAAAATATCAATAGGTTTTACACATGGTTCATAGAAATAAAAATGGTAGGTAAAAGTATAGCGTTATACAATAGAGAAAGAGAAAAAAATCAGTTTTAGAGCTGCAGAGAGCATAATATGTTTGTAACAAATACGAGGGGCACCCAAAAGTAACCTGAATTGTGCTGTGATGGAGAGGAAGAGTGGGAAGGGAACCCATTGTTCGACCTAGTGCCGTTAGGGTCACTCCTCCTGGGTCAATTTTTTCCATTTCAGCGAAAATGTGATGGCAGATTGTCGAGAGCAACGCGCGAATGTGAAATTTTGTTTCCTGTTGGGGAAATCGGGCTCTAAAACTATTGTAATGCTTAAGACTGCTTAGAGTGGAAGGTACTCTTAGTATCGCCCTGGTGTAAGACCACCATTCAGAATTGAAACGTTGCTTGAAATGGCTTTAACCATGTTTAGTGACTATATCTGAATAGCCAGGTACTTCCCCACCTTCCTCTTCCTTGTCTCCTTTCCTTCCCCACTTACCTTTTCAGCCTCATAACACACCTCAATTGGGGAGATGCCACAGCCTCACTGGCTCCAGACGGGAGCAGTTGGGATCCTTGTAAGATATTCACTATAAAAATAAAAATAAATAAAATGGGGATGCTGTCCTAAGTAAAACCAGAGTCTACGAGTGGTTTTCATGTTTTAAAAATAGAGAAATGTCAATTGAAGACCGACCCCGTTCAGAACGCCGCTCAACGCCAAAAACGGACGAAAACGTTGAAAAAATCAATGCCCTCGTTGATGTGCACCTAGAAGGTTTAGACATTTGCGGGGTACGAAGGGAACTGTGTTCTAAACTAGTTCAAAAACCTTTCTGAAACTTTCGGTAATCTCTTTGTGCACAAATAAATTCAAAGTGTCCTGTATAAAATGATTTTCGTGTACTTACTTTTTAAAACGTTGTTATTGGTATGTTAGGTTATTTTTTACAAAAACTGGCAAGATCTACATATTATACAGGTATCTAAAGATAGTCAGAGATGGAGAACGGGTGGCATTTTATAAGCACGACCCTTATCAACCCTTAGCTCGGAAAATATATATCTCTAACTTCACACTAATGGTAGATTTATTGTATTGTTCCGATCGCGGGTCACAGGTTTGCCTCCCCTCGAATAAATGAGTGTACCCTTCGCTGTCTCCGGAAATAACAAAAGGCGCAGAAGAAAATTGGGGTCTAAATTTTTAAATTCTGAACAGATAAAATAAATCAAAATAAACTTTTCGAAGTATGAATTTGTCCTAGTGTAGTAACTTTACGATGAAACATTACATGTATGTAAAAAAAAATATTAAAAATATAATATTTTTTTTTTACATTAAGGCGATCCGCTCACTGAGGCAACTGAAAACTGCCAACTGGCGACTGTCTTTCTATGACAATTTTATGGCCCGCACACTTCACAATCACACAAAACCCCGTTGTCAATGGTAACGCAAGCGGTGACTCGCGACCCGCACCGCTGATTGCCGTGGCCGGCCGTTGCTAGTTGCCAGCAGCTGTCAGCTGATTGTTCTCCGTCTATGGTTAAACAAGCTTTTTGACCAATCAAGACATAGAAACCAGCTGGTTTTAGTTTGTTTTCAGTTGCTTCGTCAGCGGAGCGCCTAACTCCACACAGAAGGATAGGTCCTGAGGGAAAATAGCTACATAGGAAAAAAATATGTCATTTTTTGTGATTTTTTGTGGGGAGTTTTTTTGAGGAGAGGAAGGAGTGAACATTTTAGGAGGGAGATAGGCAATTTTTTTTATAAAAAGAATGACAAATATTCGCGAGTTACAAAAAACTTGACATTATTTGAAAAAATTCTACTACAATTCTACTGCAGCAAAAAATATTGCTTGTGTCGTAATAAAGAAACAACCCATGAGACAAATGTCAACCGCGTACAAATGTTATGTATTTTTTAAATATAATCTCAACAACTTTGTGTATAGCTTCACATACTTATCTCTGCAGGTTGCCAGAAGAGGAAGTAACGAAAGAATGAACGACTAATTTTATGAATACTTAGATTTTTCCTTTTTAAATCTGCGGTGGCACCGACTGCGTGGATATGTACACGGAGAAATTTTTTATTCTAAAATACGATCATTTTATTCGTAAAAACGGTTAAAAACGGGATTGAAGTTCTTACGAACAAATTAACAGGGTTTCAGTGTTTATTCTTACAGTTTCCCGCCAATAAACATTGAAACACTGTTAATTTGTTCGTATGAACTTCAGTCCCGTTTTTAACCGTTTTTACCAATAAAATGATCTGCGTATATTTTCAGTATAACAAACAAACCACTTTCGGCGCAACCGGACATTTTAGAGATTTATAAATATCCGTTTATCTTAAAGTCTATCTACTTGACTCCACCATGACAACACTTGTATTCTAAACAACAACAACAACAAGCAACAAGCACTAACTATTCATATCATTCACCGAACTGCCAATACATTTACAGGCCTTTCGATATTTTCAAAGCCTCTCCGTCCTGCGTCAAAACAAAAATAATTTGTTGCGTATCTAACTGATATGTTTGTATTGTACTGTTATGTATTACATGATGAACTAAAATGTTTGGAAATATTCGACATATATTATGTCTGCAAAAGCTCTACGGGCGTTTTAATAAATGTATTAATTAAAATTCATTAAAACGTCCCAATTACACAAACATTTTACACGACAACACGATAACATACATTTAAACACCATCCACACCAAATACGGCAAACAATCCATTGGTTATGAGGGGGGCAACTTATGTAATTGCCTTCCAGTTAACATTAAAAACGAAAAGAGACTGGATAGTTTTTAAAAAAATTCACTCACTTTTTTCAATCAACAAAATAGTGAAACAGAATAATATTATATTATGTAGAGAGTAATGTAAAATGTGTTTAGTTCAACATCATGTAAAATTTATTTCTAGTCAAATAAGTAAAAGTGTTATTTTCTTCTTTCCGGAATAAAGACTTTAAAAAAATAAAAAATAAAGAAATATCTGACCTCGCGGTATTTCCGAAACCGGTTTGCTGTGTTACAAAATAAGGTTACAAAATTTGGAAATGGCACTTATTTCGACTCCATAATAATAAAATTTCAACGATCTGAACATGAAACAAAACTACTGCATCATTAAAAAAATAATAATAAAATATATTACTTCATTTAATATTTTCAACAAAGCGTATTGAAGCATAAATACGAACTAGGGAATAATACCACAAATATTAAAGATCCGAAGTAATTTACGAAAAACTACTGTAAATTTTATATTTCAGTAAATTTTTCCGAGAGCAATTTGGGTCCCGCAATTTTTAACACCAATGGTAGATCCTTGTCGATATTTAATAACAAAAGCCCTCTCGTCAATACATGTTCACAAATGTTTATTTATTATTTTTAATTAGAGAAGTTGAAAACAAATAGAGGTTGTCATAATATTATGCAGTCCTGCCATCGACCAAGTATATCCTTGGTTGAAGAGTCCTGCAAATTAAGTTTTGCAACCCCGTATAGTTTGAGTGAAAAGCTGTACCTACTTGTGGATTCATAAACTTTTGAAAGCCGCTAGTTTGGTCACTCTAATGAACACTTTTGTTCGTAGAAAACAACTGATCCTCCAAGTTGGAAACCTTCAAAATACGTGGACATTTAAACCATGAAACAAAACTAAATATTAAGTTACTTATTAAACACTACCATTTTCCTTCTGTAGTGGGTGGATAGGATGAAATACAAAATAACTCGGTTTTGGCACACACTTCTTATTTCACTAACAATCGTTTTAAATGACTTACTTCTATTTTAAATAAATTTTGTTAGCTGTAGTTATAAGGCAGTTTAAGAGGGTATTACCAGAGAAACCGGAAATTAGTCATTTTTAAATCAAATTCTAGACGTATTGTCTCTTTTTTTACAAAAAAACATAAATTGATTTTAAAAAATTGTTATTTTATCTGGTACACGCAGTTTTAAAATTTTGAAAAACTAAGTGTGTTTTTAATATACTATGGATATACCGTTGGTCGTTGGCAGATTTCTTCAATTTCCAAACGATAGATTCTATTAAACAACATACATAAAATAAAATTAATTATTACATTATATAATCAACACTGTTTTAAAAATTTAAAATTTCGTTAAATTAAAATCATTAAAAAATAAATCCGAGAACGTTTTTTGTGACAAAAATACCTCAGTGTTTCTATTTATTTAAGGTCTTACAAACTAAAATATTACAAAAATTTTTACACACTTATTTTGTTAAGACATCATTGAAAAATCATAAATAATTATGATTAAAAAAATACTTACAAGAAATACACTGTATTTAATAATTTATCATCGTGCATTTTGAGCATTTTTATTGCTTACTTGAATGCAGGTATATATGAAAGCATGTTTGGAATGAAATAAATCGATATAAAAATTTTTATTTAAAAAATTTGTTACGGGTAAATAATCGATCTTTCTCGTCGGAACCTCCCCGTACAGTTGCAAGCACTTTTAAACTTTTATTCTCAGCTGATGGTCAACCGCTCTTAAGGAAGGGGCTGTAACAAGATGTTTATTAGTGCATTAAATGGGGAAGAAATATGAACGTCACCATTAACTCGATTCGCATAAGTTTTAATTTACGAAAATTATGTCAGAGAAACGATTTCTTGCCAACACTAACTGTAAACAATTGTTCACAAATATTACGGGTTTTCGGCTGATACTTGATGGTGACATGTCTTCCTCTAGCACAGTTAAATCGATAACTTTACAATTTCAAATCGATAGACGTGCCTTCCGATGATTTTATATCGATGTCCCGAGTACGGTTTCAGCGTTGACAGCCAAACCAATATTAACAGGGAATAAATTACAAATCGATATATGCTGGCAACACGGGAGGTAAAATCTGTGCGCGCCACTGTCTAAACCGTATACCTAATGTAATTTAATACTTTTTACCACATCATAATATTATCGCATTTCCAAATCTAAACCACTATGTTAAAAAGAAAAGAAATCAAATTTCTAGAACACGCAAAATCATAATCTCTCTAAAAGTTTATCAAACACTTCTAATTGATAATATTCAAATTTCATAAGTCAACGTTCCCGCTCCCGTTCCCCTCCCCCCATTATTATTTTTGTTAAAATATGATGTAAGCTTTACGATGACTCGACTAAGAAGAGCGCTACGCATACAACTATGCATACAAATGCTTTATACTACGCATACAAAATGCTTTTTCGAAGCTTAATTAATTGCAGTCGAGAAGTTATATTATACTTAATATGAGAGCTTGCACGCATCGATACCTCTTTAACCAGTCATTCTCAAAAATAATGAATGTGCAGTATTTGTGTCACCGTGGTTCTCAGCACTGAATACCTACGTTATCTCAAAAGGGTGTTATCAAATAGGGACCTCTGTTGACTCCTGTTAACTATTTCGCCAAATACAATATAATTTTTTTTAAATCACATGTAAATGTTATTAGTTATTATATTAAGCAATGAAAATGCTCGGTTTCATTATAAGAATTGCCAAAGACTTTTTTAATTTACGAGTACCTACTTTAAAATGTTTGTATGCTTCATTAGGATACAATTTGTGAGGCGGGAATGGGTTGCAGGTGTGCCCGGGTTCACCTACTGCGTGGCAGGCCGGATTGGGAAAGACTGGTTGAGGGTCCAATAATTGTCCAAGTTACCTCTAAAATCATAAAATATTAAAATCTTTAACAGACTACATTTTATAATTTGAAGAAAAAAAACGTGGCTCCCGTCCGAGCATAGATATTTGACATACCTTTTGATTACAAAAAATATTTTTTTAGTTTGGTTGGGTATTTTGAAACTACGTTTTGTATGAAACCGGCCGGGCAGCCGTTCCTCTTAAGAGGGTATTACCAGAGAATATCGGAAATTAGTCCTTTTTAAATCAAACCCTAGACGTTTTGACTATTTTTTTTACAAAAAACATGAATTGATTTTGAAAGATTGTTATTTTATCTGGTAAAAGCATTTTTTAATTTTTAACAACTAAGTTTATTTTTAATATACTAATGTTATACCGTTGGTCGTTGGCAGATTTGTTCAATTTTCAAATGACATATACAACACAAATTTCAAATAATTTAATCATACAACAAAATAAGTCAATACATAATCTAGTAAATCCTTTAAAAATAAATGTGAGAACGTGTTTTGTGACGAAAATACATCAGTCTTTCTATTTATTTAAGGTCTTACAAACTAAAATATTTCGTTTTTTTTTACACACTTATTTTGTTTGGACATTATTGAAAAATCATAATTACTTATAGTCAAAAATACTTACAAGAAGTACACGATATTTAATAATTTATCATCGTGCGTTTTGAGCATTTCAATTGCTTACTTGAATGTAGGTATATATTAAGATATGTTTTGAATGAAATAAACCGATGTTATATTTTTTATTAAAAAATTTGATACGGGGAATAATTGATCTTTCTCATCGGAACCTCTCTGTACGGTTGCAAGCATTTTAAAACTTTTATTCTCAGCCGCTGATCAATGGCTCTTAACATTCAATTTTATCACCCTGAAAAAGATCTAGTTTCAATTTCAGATTCAATCAGTCTCTGAATTCATGTAGCAGTATTGATGACACAACTGGGTACAGAAATAACCAAATAGCAACCAATAGAATCTAAAATATCCTTCTTTGACAAACAGGACTTAACAATAATTGTCCGTTGAAACGGGCCCATAAGTGGTCAGTAAAGTTTCGAACTTCGGCCATCGAGAAGCCCAGAGAAATTAATATCAAAATATTAAATCAATTTAGTATAACTTTAGTGTTCTCACAAATCATTACCCGGAGGTACTTCATAAGTAGTTTGTTCGCAAGTTGGTTTGGAAAGCGCCGTTTATGCCCGAACTGTATAATCGGATTTTCAGAATACCATCAAAATTTACAAAGAAATGTTAAACAGCATTATGACTCAGCATAATTATCTGCTACAACTTATTTATTATATTAATTATATTATTTTATTATTATCATTCTAATTTAAAAATATGTAATATATTCTTATACTTTTTAAATTACTGAATTACCTCTTAGACTGCCCTCAAATACTAAGAGCTATAAATATCCGTGTTCCTGTTAAATGTACTCGACTTCAAAACATTTTTTCTGTGATAACCACAGAACCAACTATTCACATTATCATTCACTGCTAGTGCTATTTCACCGGAATTATTATGTTACATAAATATAAACAGACCTTTTCGATATGTTCAATACTTCCTCCATCCTGTATCAAAGCAAAAATAATTAATTGTGGATTTAACTGTCGTGTTTATTAATCTTAATAGTAGGTACCAATAACATATACATTATAAAAAGTTTTATTTTTAGTATATAACAAATCGTAGGGCAACTTTTTAGAACAGCTCACGTGTTAAAAAGTATTATTAAAAATTCTTCATTAGAAATTAGAAATTTTAGTATTGTCGTGTGAATAAATAATTTAATAATCAAACATAAGTAATTTTTACATAAACGTATATAAGGTTTTAATAAATAATAGTAAAAAATTAGTATTGGCCAATGGATATAGTACACTCCAATCCTCATTTTTTGTAATTACTATGGAGATAGAACAAAAAATTGTGTTAAAATTGTAAGTTCCCGCTGAAAATTTGTTTTTCTTGTGTGTGGATAAAGTAGAGAAAAATATGATTAATATTGCTGCAATCACAGTTTAAAAAAAACATAAATGGACATAGTAAAAACCAACCGTCAGCAAGCGATATGTCATAAGATATTCTAAGATGACCTGAGGTTTCCTAAAAATCTTAAGATGTCCTAACGCATCCTAGGGAATCCTGGGGTATCATAACCTGTTTTTATTTTTATTTTTTAACTTTTTAACTTAAAGAGTTAAACCTCAAATTATAATATTTTAATTAATGAAGATAATATTAGCGAAAGTCAATCGAAAATCCGAAACAGAAAAATCAGAAAAAGATACGGATACATCTGGGACTCGAACCCAGGTCCTCCGGCAGCCAATAAAAACATGCGATAAGAAAAATGAAAATAATGTTGGTGGTTCTCAGTCGAAGTATGATACAGTTAAAAATGACCGAATCGGATAGGGATACGTTGGCGCAGTTGGATAGCGCGTCGGCCCGGATTGCCGGAGGACCTGGGTTCGAGTCCCAGATGTATCCGTATCTTTTTCTGATTTTTCTGTTTCGGATTTTCGATTGACTTTCGCTAATATTATCTTCATTAATTAAAATATTATAATTTGAGGTTTAACTCTTTAAGTTAAAAAGTTAAAAAATAAAAATAAACATATTTCATCCTAGACTTGCAGATAAAGTCAATAGATGTCGCATATTGATAAAAAGTGATAAAATTTATCCTGACACTATCTAGAGGGCATTTAGTTCGAGTTGAATCTTGCAATCACACATAAAGGTAGCAGCCAATAAAAACATGCGATAAGAAAAATGAAAATAATGTTGGTGGTTCTCAGTCGAAGTATGATACAGTTAAAAATGACCGAATCGGATAGGGATACGTTGGCGCAGTTGGATAGCGCGTCGGCCCGGATTGCCGGAGGACCTGGGTTCGAGTCCCAGATGTATCCGTATCTTTTTCTGATTTTTCTGTTTCGGATTTTCGATTGACTTTCGCTAATATTATCTTCATTAATTAAAATATTATATCATAACCTGTTCTAAGGTGATAAATTCATTTTTCGAGGTGAACTAGATTTCAACGCTCACATTCTTCCCAATGTTTAACTCCTCCGTCTCCTTCCTATCCCTAGTTTATGTGCCTCACAACATTCTCAAAATTGAATTCATTTCAATAAAACGTATAATCCCACACGCCCCCTGTGGAGTGGGCCATTTGACAGTGGTATTCTTATTAATAAAAATGTAAGGTATTCAAATTGGTCCTTAAATATTAATCTGCTCCAGCAAACATGAAATGGTCCCTCTCAAAGGAGTCAGGCCTCCCGGACGGAAATCCTTTCGAAACTTATTTAGAGATGGACCCTCCAAGTCTTTTTTGCTTTTCCGCCGGTAATGGGGTGTTGTCACAATTAAAACAAAGTTTAATGAGATCCAAAAGTTTCGAGCGGAAGACCGTTTTGAACAAAAACACGCATTTAATAATAATTGGGTAGGTAGGTAATGAACCACGATTAATTTAATGGATTAGATAAAACACATTTTTTTGTAACATAATAAAATAATAATGCATAAAGGAATATCGGTGTTTTCAATTTTCGTCGCATAAAAAACACCAAAACGCATTTTTTTTTATTTTGAATAATGAATTAAATAATTTGTCCCTATCATAGCAAAAGGGAAGTTGAGTTAAAAATATTTTGACTTATAAAAGATATGTTCATGTAGATGACAGTATTTTTTTTTAAAGCACGTTAAAATTCATAATTAAATTAATTCTACATGTTTGAATTTTATTAAAGCCCGCGAACACGCCGGCAAGAGTATAATACCGTGCGGGAGAATTCGTGACGTCACCCGGTCCTTGATTGTGTGAAATATAAGGGAAAATATTTACAAAACCGGGACACGCTTAATATGGACGAAAAAAATTGATTTAAAAGGTTGTAGTAGTTTAGCACTAATCAATTCAGTTACCGGAATTTCGAAAAAAGTGCATTTAAATGGTTATTTTTTAAATTTAAAAATACGAAATGTCATTTTTCACCGAGTTTTCATTTGCAAGTTTCGTTGAAAAATGACATTTCGTGTTCATGGAACCTACTTCGAGCAATATTAAATATTATATCTTCTGTGTGATGTCAATGGCCTAGTTGATAATCACATATGTAAATTTATATTATGTAAACCATTATCGATGTAAAATATTTAAGTTATAATATTTTATTAAAAATAAGTAAGAAAATTATTTCAATAATATCGGTTCACGAAATGACAATGACAAATAATTCAAAAGAGATACTATAAGACATTTCTTATCAAAATGTAAAATTACTGAGTTATCTTTGTGATTTGTCGAAGGGAAGTTGTGAAATAATTCCAATAATAATAAGAATTATTGTTTTAAAATATCTCTTTGAATTGGCCTCATTTTGGCATCGGGTTTTTTACATTCTCCACACGGGTTGTTTGCAAATCGGGTGTACAAATTGCCAAAAACCCTCCAGTGGCTAAATATATTTTATTTTTTCGAGGATTTATTTGCTGCAGCCAAAGCGATTGTATAATATCTAGCTAATGTGATGAAAAATACTACCTAAGAACCTTCTAAAACCAAACGGCGCTACTACCCTATGGGTGCGTTTTGGCATTGTACAGGCCAAAACGGCCTATCCATAGACCTTAGCCTATCAAAATTCTTCAGGCCTTTAAATTCTTGCGAACTTATAGAGTTTTTATAAAAAGCTTTTTTATATACATCCTGCACAAGAGTCAGAACTTTCCGTAACCAATGGGACTGTGGCATATCCAATTGGAAAGGTTGTGAGGATTGAGCAAAAGATAAGGGGAAGGATACGGGGAAGAAGAAGTCTGAGAGGTACCTGTACATTCAGATCACTAAACACTCATTTCAAGCAATGATCTGACCTAGAATATTGATCTTTCACAGGTGTAATACTGAGAGTATATATCACTCGGGAATAATGTTGAAATTCACTGTTTGAAAAAAGTTAAACTACCTACTTGCGCAAAAATTGCACCCACTGTGTCCGAATCAAATCAACTTACCGTTCTGCCACTAAAGGTCGCCAAAATGAAACCATGGAAGGAAGAATTTTTTATCAAGTAAATTTGCATAATATTAACTCAATAATTAAACTTATGCACTGATGACAGACATTTTGAGGTTCACAGGGTTCACAGAGCAGGTCGGGATCACAAGATGGCGGCGGCATTTGTCATCCGTCAAGTCAAGCGATGACAGATATTCATCGGGTAAAAATAAATATGGCCGAATTATGCCGTCAGTCAAGTGACGGCACGCCATCTTGTCTCGTATTTTTTTGACACGCCATCGATCAGGGTATTGTCACAGTGTCCCTGCAGCAACTTCCAAGATTGATCTCCGAGATTCCTTAGAAAAACGCACAATGAGATTAAGGCGGTAACATTTCTTCGGATTTTTCGTCTGGTCCCCTTTATTCTATTTTTTTCTCTATGGTGACGACTTGTTTTGCCCTTCTAGGAGTTTTAGTCAATGTTTGGCTATTGTAAACCGATTTATGGAAATCTCAGATTTTTTTGGGATAGATGTATACTTGATACCCAGTTTTGCCATATTTTAAAAACCCTTGGAAATTTATTTACTCATTTGTCAAACTCCTTATAATGGTACCTTTTAATATTTTTTTTGTCTTTTTTACGTGAATACCGCTCATGAATCCCAACTGTTCGCAGCCAGTGGCACTATGATATCCTCAATTACGGTAGGTATGTTGTTAGGTTTAAGGAAGGGGGGAATGGGGAAGGGTGAGATTAGGAGGTGCCTGTATATTTAGAACTGGTTACCAAATACGGTTAAAACCTTTTCAATTAAGGGAGTTATTTTAGGACAGTTTCAGTTAACAGCAAAAGTTTTTTCTAACAATAAGTAAATAAGTTAAATTAATCCTTATTTACAGTGCAACATATTTGAGCATGCAAACCATAAATTATACCTGTGATTTACTGTTTAAAATCTGGCACACTACACACTACTATTAAAGCGAACAATTTATTATAAAATATTTATGTAAATAATCCAGTTCAGATCCCCCCATTGCCATTCATAGTTCTTATTACGAACCAACAATTCTTTAACATATTGCTGGCAAGCCAAAGACTATATAAAAAGAAATTCAACACCAAGTAGTGTCACGAATATTCAACATAAGGGGTTCTAGGAAACCCTTGTAATTCCTTGGAAGCCCGCTGAATGATAGTCTACACTATTTTATTTTATTTTATTTTATTTATTTGCGTTATAAACAGTCTATACATTTATATATGACAGTGAATAATATGTTTATGTCATTGACCAATAAAATAACGACATTTAAATATAGGACCATAATAAAAAAAAAAATATGCAACAATATACCTAATACAAACAATTCTGATGCATCTTCAATTTATAAAGTGTTTTATGATATAGATATTTCTAAGGTTTACACTTAAATTTTAAAGGATATCAATAATATCTTTGAGGAAAAGATTTCATTAAAATACAAACTATTAAAAAAGTAAAAGAGAAAATGTGACGAATTAATAAAAAAAAAAGAATTCAATGAAATTAAGTTTTTGGTTAAACATATGGCATTCGATGGAATGTCATTTTTTTATGAATGTTTTGAATTTAGCAAGGTTCGTGTTAAACACATCGATGTTTGGGCATAATCTATTAAATGTGCTACAGCTTCTTCTTATAAATACATTTTCAAGGTAATTCGTTTTGCTCTTAGGAATATAAAAGGTATCCATAGATCGAGTAACTCTTTTTGGACATCTAAAATGAATATTTTGTAGTAAGTATGGGCTGTCAATATAGTTATGAATTATCTTATAGAGCATTAATACGTCTCTGGTGTCTCGGCGTTGATCAAGAGATTTAAGGTTTACGGGGACATAGTTTACATAATTTCGTACGCGAAAAGAGACATATTTGATAAACTTTTTCTGAACTCTTTCTAGATTTGCTTTATACGTAGAACAATGGGGGTTCCACACAGTTGAAGCGTACTCTAGGTGGCTTCTGACATAGGATATGTAGAGAATTTTAAATGTTTGTGGATTTTTGAAAGCTGAACTTACTCTAAGTATAAATCCCAACATTTTCAAAGCCTTCGACGTGATATGCTCGACGTGAGACTGAAAAAGAAGCTTACTGTCTAATAGAACTCCAAGATCCCTTACTACATTTACCCTGTTTAAAATATTGTTCTTAATTGTGTATGGATACAATACTGTGTGTTTCTTTCGAGAATAAGATATGACGCTACATTTATCTGCATTCAAAAGGAGGCGATTTTCTAGACAATACACATTAACCAAAGAGTCCAGGTCTTTCTGGAGCTCTATACAATCCATCTCAGACTTAATGATTTTGACAATCTTTTTGTCGTCCGCATATAGGTACAACTGAGAGTTGCGGATAATTTTGTTAACGTCATTCATAAAAATATTAAATAAGAGGGGACCAAGGTGAGATCCTTGGGGAACTCCTGAGGTTACGGGGACGAAACTAGAGCAGAACCCTTGTACAGTTACAGCTTGCGTACGATTGTTGAGATAAGAGGCTAACCAACGAAGGAGGTCACCGTGTATACCCATTGCTTCGACTTTCTCTATCAAGATGCTGTGTGGGATTTTATCAAAGGCTTTGGAGTAGTCTGTGTAGACTACATCGACTTGATATCCATTATCCATAGCAACAAGGACTGTATCAACAAACTCACATAGATTGGTTTCTGTTGATTTTTTGGTGACAAAGCCGTGTTGATTTGAAATTATGTGTGGTCGTATACATGGAAAAATGATATCAAAAATAATTTTTTCAAAAAGTTTACCCATTACATTTAACTTAGAGATCGGTCTGTAATTTTCAATATTGTGCTTGTCTCCTTTTTTGAATATTGGTACAATATATGAACTTTTCCATTCCTGTGGAAAACTGCCAGAAGACAATGAAGTTTTGAATATTTGACTTAGCGGATAACATAAAACATTAGCGCAATTCTTTAAAAATACAGGGTGTATACCATCAGGCCCACTGCCTTTGGTAGGGTCTAATGATTTAAGATATTTACAAACTAGTTGAGTGTCTATATTAACATTATTAAGATTGAGAGTTGAGGTGTTCGGATTATATATTTGAGTTGTAGCCGAGGTAGACGGGGTGGGGGATTCGAAGGAGGATTGGAAGTGCGTGTTAAATAAGTTACTTATATCTTCCCCACCCGATACATGCTGAGACTTAAGAAACATATTGTTAGGAATTTCAGAGTTTTTTTGCTTGGATTTAACAAAGGTCCAAAAGTGTTTAGGATCAGTATTAATATTAATTTCAGCCATATTAATGTAATTATCATAGCACACTTTCTCCATACACTTTTGTCGTTCTCGGAGAAGAGAGAAAATTTGATAGTCGGAGTTACGGTTATAAATTTTGTATTTTTTGTGAAATTTAAGCTTATCTTTAATTACTTTTTTTAATGCGGTGCTGTACCATGGAGGGTACCTTGAGTCTATGTTAATTGATCTAGATGGTACATGCGTGACAATTATCTTATTTAATTCGGAATAGAAACGCGCAGTCATTGAATCTACATTGCTGCTGTTTAGAGTCGTTGTCCAGTTGACGGCTGCTAAGGCGCTATTAATCTGCCCATAGTCAGCGCTATGATAGGAGCGGACGGTGCGAGAGCGCGGCGTTTGGAGGGTTGGTTCGTGGGACAAGCGCAGCGACACCTCCAGAGAGCGGTGGTGTGCATCCTCCGGCACTAGCGGTGTGTCACACCCAATAACAGTGCACGCGCGACTCGATATCACTAGGTCCAGAACACGCTCGTTTACATTAAGCTGGTTGTTGAATTGACGAAAGCCGGTATAGTCTAAAAAATCAGAAAGAGTTGAAGATAGTGCATCGATTGAGGACCGATTTAGCACCAGGGAACCGTCTGTGGTTGGAGGCAGAAGCCATGGGGCATGTCCTATGTTGAAATCTCCCAATAGAAGAAATTCATCATGGGGGAAATTAATATGCATCGTAGATATAAATTCAAAAAAGTCACTTAATGATTTAATCTGCTCCGCGCCTTGGACGAAATACGAGCAGTATATACGGAGTTTAGAAGCACGCGCTCCAGAACCTAGTGAAAGAGTAGCGGTGGCTATCTCTGCACGCTTAATGAGCGGGAGGGGGGGTGAGGGGCATGCCGGCAGTTCGCGGCGCACTGCAATAAGTGAACCGCCTCCGAGTGCCTGGTCTAACAAGATATAATCACGATCACAACGATACACTACATAGCGTTCATCAAATAATTCCGAGTCAAATATACTTGGTAAGAGCCAAGTCTCAGTCAGGCATATCAAGTCATAATTGGCATTCAAAACACCGGAAAGGAATACATGGGATTTCGTTCGGAGACCTCTAACATTTTGATAACAAATATTCAAATCACCGATAATAAACATTTGTATGGAACATGTAGGTCAAACATAAATACAGGCATTAGGAGCACATACTTAAGATAAAAAATTATCAATAAAATTAATGCCATACTATTATAGTAATTGTAACTTGAACTTAGAATTATGAAGTAATTATAATACCCACAATTTAAACCTAGAATAATGAAGCAATTATGCATTAAAAACACAAGATACAAAATTATCCATAAAAATAATGATATGCAGTTTTTATAATATCCGTTGCTTGTATCTGGAATTAAGAAGCAATTATACACTAATGTTAGATACATGAGAAGATAAAAAGTAAACAATAAAGATAATATAGTGTTATTGTAAAATCCATAACTTTTGCCTAGGATTATGAAGCATTTACATATTAAAAGTACATATCTCAGAAAATAAAAAATGAACAATGAAAATGATAAAGTTGTATTGTAAAATCCATAACTTTTGTCTAGGATTATGAAGCATTTACATTTTAAAAGCACATATCTCAGAAAATCAAAAATGAACAATGAAAATGATAAAGTTGTATTGTAAAATCCATAACTTTTGTCTAGGATTATGAAGCATTTACATAATAAAAGCACATACATCAAAAGATAAAAAATTAACAGTGAAAATAATATAGTGTTATTGTAAAATCCATAACTTGTGTCTAGGATTATGACGCATTTACATATTAAAAGTACATACATAAGAAGATAAAAAATAAACAATAAAAATGATAATATTTTCGTGGCCCACTTCAGTTGAAGTTTTATACAATCTTGTTTAAATCTTCTGTTTTGAGGATCGCTCTGATCTGTGACCCCTCTGATTTTCTAACAAGGATTCTACAGTTCCGGACCCAGACGAATCGATAGTTGTTCAGCTTGGCCGCTTCCTTCGTCAAGTGCAGCAGCCGTTTAGAAGCGCTCGTCAAGTGGTCGTTGGCGTAAATTCGGGAATCGCCGTCGCAACCAATGTCGCTACTGATTAAGTCACGCGTTCTTCGAATTAGTGCCAAGAAGTCATCTTTTCTGTATCTTGATTGCATCTTTATAATTATTGGTTTATTTTGGCCTTTTTTTGATTCTTTCGGTGCCACCCTAGTAACAAAATCAATATCAAATTTTGGATCGATGTCGAAACCTGTTTTTTTGGCAATATTGGAAACAATTGAAATTAAATTCTCTCCCTTCTTTTCTGGAATGCCGACCAGTTCGATGTTTGAGCGGCGCGCCCATTGGTCGCGCTGCTCCATGTCATCCTGTATATTGGCTACATGGATCTTCAGGGAATCAACCTCATCTTTTAACAGGTCAACCAGCTTCAGCTTGATCTCCATTGAAGATATCTTTTTGCTGACGTCTTCTACTATTTTACCACTGAAGTCAATAGAGAGCTTCACCTCGCTGACCTCATCCCGCAGTTCCTTGACGGCGGCCGGCAAGTAGGATAGCGCGGCCAGCTGGTCACTAATCTTCACAAGTTGCTCCATAACTGAGCTGGATGAGTCTCCCGCGGAAGGGTTAGATCTTGTTTGACGATTTGCCATTTTAATGTATGATTTCCGGGTATTATACTTTGAATTTAACTTTTCGGTTATACGTAGAGTTCAAAAGTGCCCCTCAGGTTAAGGATTTTTTTTTTTTTTTTTGTCTATGTCAGTGTTGACGTCACAATGACAGTAGGTACTCTTTTGCACTACAATTGAATATTAAAATCAAGATCAAGATTACTGACAATCACTGACACTGCCCACTGTCGCAAACACTGCCACTTTTACTAGCGTAACACTATGTATTAATTTTAAACTTGGGTTATGTTGCTTTGTTGCTTTTTTGTCACTAAATTGTTAATAAACATGGAGCTGTCAAAATCAGCTGTTGTTGTGTATGTAAGAGGGTTAGTCAAAAACTAATGCCTCCTATTTTTGTTTTACTAGAATAAAGTTAGTTATGTGAAATATATGATTTTAGTGCTATACTTCCAACCATCTTCTACAATCTACTATAGTAGTAACTTTCTGCGTCAATAGGTGGCAGCACTGCAGTCGCTTGCGAAATGGCTGACATCGTTGCGGTAGGCAAATTGACTGCAGTGAATCCACGCAACATTCAGCGAATCGATGACATCGTTTGTGGTGACCGCCGGATAAATACAGATGAATTGTGGCGCATTCTCTCCCTCAGTAAAGGCAGTTTGATGTGAAGCTCATCGTGAGATTCATTTTTAAAATGCGGAAGCCGCGAAAACGTCCGTGCGTCAATGGCTTATGTATATAGGAAGCAGGACTGTGCTTTTTACCGCACTGGGATACATGACCTCGATAATATGGACCAAAACTATGGAAATGGACGGAGATTATATATTATTATAATAGTGTAGTTTTCAACCTGTGTAATTGCATTTTAATTTCTCGTCAATCAAAAGGAGAAAAAATAGAAGGCATTACTTTTTGACTGACCCTTGTACATATTGTACATAGAATATACCACGTGCTTGTACGATTGTAATAATTATATCATATTCCACGTGTCCTGCTCCTATTTGGCTTATTATTCTCAAATTACAATTATTGTGTTATCGCTTCAAAACATCAATCTAGCCCCAAACCAATCACGAACTTCCTATAATCGCACAATTTTCCTCACTAAAATTGTTTTCACTCTAATAAACCGTCTGTCGAAAACAAGCCCCTTTATATTACCTCTTGTTTAGTACCTACACTTTGAAATGGAACGTGTTCAAATTTTGAGGAAAATCTGCGGAGAAATTACCAACCACAATTTCATTCCACATTAAAGAGCCATTGACCAGCGGCTGAAAATAAAAGTTTAAAAATGCTTGCAACTGTACAGGGAGGTTCCGATGAGAAAGGTCGATTTTTCCCAGTATCAAATTTTTTCAACAGTTGAACCTGGCAGTTACTGTCAGGTTAACGTTGATATTCAATTTTACACTTCTGCCATATTGTGTAACTATTTTACGGTTTATGTTATGTTATGTTAGCCAATATGGATTACAATATTCCAATGCTTGATTCGACATATCCTTTTGTCTTGCTTCTTATTGCCAAATCATAAATTATTGAAAATTAATTTATTGAAAATGAGAACTTAGCATGGCTATGCTTTCTCATCAGACATCTGAATGGAATCAGGCACAATGGTGCTTTATTAGGTTAAAATCTCCATTGCGGAGCAGTCATCAAATTAATATTTAGTTAACAAATCAGGCACAGAGCGAACGTAATGCCATGAATAAAATTTAATACCCTCTTTCAAAATGGTTCTGTTCGAAATTTGTTGGGTTGCAATATAATTAACCCTTTTTAAAGTGATTTTAGGATGAGTTACGATTGTAGAGGCAAGTAAAACAATGACTTTTGCAATAGGAGAAAATTGGGAGGCTTAAGGAAGTGAGGGAGGGTTTGTAGATAAGGAAGGGCCAGGAACATCATAATATAACAATAAACAAACCTTCTCATACCTAAAGAGTAATTTCATAATATAACTTCCCATCTTCTTCTAAACTTGGTGAACAAGCCAAAAACGTAAGCGAAGGTCATTCATTTTGGGACAAAAGTGCACGAAGAAAAATGTTATTCTAAAATACGATTATTTTATTCGTAAAAACGGTTAAAAACGGAACTGAAGTTCTCACGAACAAATTAACAGGGTTTCAATGTTTATTGGCGGGAACGTGGTTGGTATACGTAATTTCGTACGTATACCAACAAATTATTATTATATTTTCCCGCCAATAAATATTGAAACACTATTAATTTGTTCTTAAGAACTTCAGTCCCGTTTTTACCAATAAAATTATCGTATTTTAGAATAACATTTTTCTCCGTGTGTTGTCGTAGTTTGTTGCGTGACTTAGGGGGTTTCTCACCATCCTCCCGATAGCTTATCTACCCTAATAACGAATATTATTAAAAATAAAAATAAAATACTCGCAGTGGTTAGAAAACTCGACCAACTTATCCAATATATATCGACTATTCATAGGTTCGACTACCGAATTATAAATTCCAACATAATAAATAAATAAACCGTAAATCGAAAATATTCGTTATTAGTGTAGATAAGTTATTGGGAGTATGGAGAGAAACGCCCTTAATTGTTTTGCTAGAAATAGATGTAAGATTTTTTTATCTCGCATGCCACCAGAATCTATTTATAATGAATACATTTTGTAATACTCGTATAGCTGATTAAATTGTTAATGATGAAAGAAAAAATAGCTATTTTCGGCCTCCTGACTCCGTATAATCCCTTAAACTCTATGTGCTCTATACAAACTTGAATCTTTTGTCGATCTAGGCCAAAGTTAACATCGTTAATCTTTAAGATCCCGTGCCAAGCATAGATACTCTTTAACTTACCACAACCCACAACCCACAACCCAACCCCTTAGATAGTAATAAAAATCAGCTATGTTGTAAACTGAACCAATCCTTTTACATGTACAACGATCAATCTAGAGCACAATTATTCAGCCACAAGTATGTTTTCACCATTATTTTTTTTTTTCATTTTGAACCGTAAAGACTGTAAAAAGATACGTACGTGTTTAAAAGAGTGTTAAGAAAATCAAATTCATCATAAACTTATGAAATAACGATGTTTAAAAAGTCCAAAAAAAATTTCAACAATGATTATAATTTAAAAAAAAACAGTGATTAAGTAATCATAGCTACAAAAGATGTAATAATAATAATATAACAATTAAAAAATTAACATTTAAAAATTGATAAAAACAAAGGAAAGATTATGAAAAAATACACTAAAATAAGAAGTTTTCTAATGTATGTATTGGATCGAAAATTATTTTTAAAGTATATACATAGTTCTGTATCGATGTGTTAAACCATGACTGCATAGATACGTTTTTAGATTTTCACAGCCAAAAGCATTATCGTTCTTTCTTTTTGGGGTGTTATGCCGTGTTTCGCTACCTCCTTCTTTAGCCGACGTTTCGGACATCGTTGCAGTGTCCATCACCAGGGGTGCTAGCATGGTCCATCGATATAACCCTATATCTATACTACATTGACAAAATCCGTCATCTTTGGTCACTTATCAATATGTGCTAGCACAGTCACCTATTGATAAGACATAATCCAACCGACGATTGACAAAAGCTCGCCAAATCGTATGCGATCTTGGCTGTGACCCTAGCATGGTCCATCGATAAAACCCAAGTATAGATATGAAATTCATTAAATTCGTTGTCTATGGTCAGTTAGCAATAATTGCGAGCACAGTGAAAAGATTATTCCGTTAGTCGGTAGATAAAGGTCACTGATTTTAGCGCGGCTTCCGTAGTGTCAGATAAGATATCAATATGCAGTTTTATTTAAATAATGTCGTTCGTTATGCAAGTTAACTGACTTATTAATTAATGGAGGTTAACCTAAAAACCTCCTAGTATTTAAAGAAATCGTATATGCGACCCATAAACTTACATGCATTCATTTAAGACGAGATCAATTTATTCATTTTAGCTTCGAGATACGAACTTTGATAAAATATGTCTTTGGATCGTATCAACTATTTAACTCCCGGAGATCGCAAAAAGTAAATGCGAAGCGCCGATGTATATTAAAGTTAGTATTTCAATTTGAAATTGTCAATTTATTAGTATTTTTTAATTTTTAAATATCTCATTTGAAATTTAGTAACGTAAATCCATCAAAAAGGTGCCAGTGTTGCCATCTTATACCGACTTAGTATTTTTTTCCTTCCGATATCGGTTTCTTTAGCAACGGTGCAAGCGTGCTAGGACATTCGATATAAACCGTCGGAACGGTAATACAACGGAAGATGTAAATCACGGATGTAAATGTTCGAAGGATGATATTTCAAAGCTCTAACTGTATATGAGGCTAAATATTACTTCGTAAAAATATAATGAACTATTTATTAGCGTGATTACCCAAAAAAGTTGATTATTTATATTGTTAACATTACTCAAAGCAGCATCCAAAAAAGGAGTGCATTTTTCTTCGCCCATTTTGTTTCAAAATCCCGCGCTTTGTCGAGTCTGTAGAAATGACGCGTTGGCTCATTGTAAGTGAAGTGGTTCTAAAAGTTTATTTTAATGTTTTTGAAATGTGGATTTGTGTTTTTATACCTGAATTGAAAGTTTGCTCTTCTATTTTTACATTTAGTTTTGTATGCATGTGTCAGATCCTGCTACTCAAATTGCTGGAGAAAAATTAAATGAAATTCGAGTTCTTGTCAATTACACTGGATAAATATTTAAGGACTCAGTGGTGCCGTATGAAAATCTATGCTTGACGAGAGCATTATAGAGTTCAAAGGATGTCTTAAGTTTAAGGAGTATATTCCATCCAAACGCCAACGATTTGGAATAAAAATATTTGTTTTGTGCAACGTGCAGACGGTTATATTTTAGATGTAATTATTTATTGTGGTGAAGTGATGGATGTTACTGACGAACAATGTCTTGGGGCTTCCGGAGCTGTTGTCACCACTCTATTAAAAGACTACGTAGGTAAAGGCCACAAATTGTATGTAGATAATTGGTACACTAATAAAATATCATTTAAATTTCTGCATGACTACCAAACATACGTATGTGGAACAGTTCGAAAAAACCGTAAAAACATATCAAAATTCAATAAATCGAAGAAGGGGTAAATTGCCTCACATTATTCTGGTTCACTGATAGTATTAAAATGGCACGACAAAGGATAAATGCGTATTTTAACAACGCTTCACGATGATACAGTTTCTCCAACAGGGAAAATAAATTTTAGAAGAGGAGAAATAATTTCAAATCCAAATTGTATCGAAGATTATAACAAAAATATGGGCTTAAGAGATAAATCGGATATAACTAGTGTAAATGCCCTACGAAAATCAATTAAGTGGTACAAAAAAGTTTTCTTTCATCCTACATATTAATATTTACCGAATTCATACATAATGCCCAAAACCGTTAGTTCAAAAGATATTAGTTTTCCTGATTATCAATTAAGTATATGTTATAAGACAATTATTAGAAAAATATCATATTTCGTCGCACCCTGAAGTTGGTCCACGTGCGTCACAAGATGTTCCATTACGGTTATCTGCCAAAATGCTGGCTAAATATATGCCGTGACCTATACCCGCAACGGATAAAAAACAAAAAGCTGTAATGTTTGCTCAAACAAAAAACAAGAAAAATGATAAAATATATTTGTGGTGAATATAACCTGCCGTTACGTATTTGTCCATCTCAACGAAATTCCATGAGAAAAAAGAATAATAATTTCAAATCTTTTGTAAATAAAAAAAAACTCCAATAAATGTGAAAACAGTTGGAGAATCGTTCGTTGCCTATTGCCCGTTCGTGCTAGCCGATTGTCAGAATGTAATAATAATGTTGTTTATTATGCTCACTTCAAATATTCTGTGTTTTTTATGTATCTAAATCGATCTTTAAAATATATCAAAACGGAAATTTGATGATTTTCATTTTGTTGTTAATGTATACTAACCGCTAAGGTTTGAATAAAATAATTTGACATTTGACACAATATGTTTGACGTTTTATGTACATAGACAACATAGAAAATCTTTCCAGTGTTGCTAGCGTGTTTTACCAAACCTTTATCTACCCAATGTCAGTCGGTATAATATTATCGGTAGTTGCCTCTGTCTATTCGATATTGTAAAGTTATCGATTTCATTGTGCTAGCACTCCAGGGCAGATCCGGTAGATCCGATGATGGACACTGCAACTGTTAAGTGTCCGATGACACCGTGTGGACTGTAAAACTAAATTATGTGGCGAAATTACGAGTGTATTAGATTGTGTTTTTAAATCGACAAGGGAGGGAAGGAAACGATAGGAATGGCCCTTACCTTGATGATGAGGTGACAGCTCCCAGTTCTTCTTTACGATCACTTTCCAATGATGATGACCCGATGGTCTTCACGACAATTATAATATATTTATATTATTGTTATTTGCGAGATTTGCAAAATGCTTGTACAAGCTTGGTCGAATTTTCAAGAAAACTGAATGTTTTTATTCAAAAAAAGGAAGTGCAAAAGTGTTCTTTTTTCAAGTGTTTTAAATCATCTTCTTTGCTTCTTGGGTAAGGGCCTTATTGTGAAAGGAAGGGAATCACAAGGAAGGAATATTTGGTAAGGAACATGGGTATAATGGATTAATGTCCTAAAGTTATTTCAACACTAAACATTCCGCCGGCCTTGAGAAAATGTGATGATTTTCTCAATAATTGTGCATCAACGACACGAAAGAAAAAGAAAGCAAAAAAGAAAACGACAACAAACAAAATTAAATGGACAAAACAAAGAATTAATAACGAAATTAAAATTATAAACTAAGCAAAACAGATATTTAATCGATAGGTAGTCGATACAGTTTTACCACGGGACGTTTAAAAACACCCTGGGGAGTACATACCGAAACGACACGGATAATTCCATCAGCGCCGGGAAATAGTTCAACGACTCGTCCGACAGGCCATCGCATGGGGGCTGATTGCGAATCATCAATCATAACTAGGTCGTCAACTTTCAAATTAGGGTTTGTCGTAGCCCTCTTGTTTCGTTGTTGAAGAGTGTGTAGATATTCTTTCCGCCAACGATTCCAAAAATGTTGAGACATTTGTTTCAATAGTTGCCAACGCGATAAACGATTCATTGGTACATCCACAAAATCTTCTTCAAGAACAGAAACGAGAGGAGCCCCAATCAAAAAGTGGGCAGGAGTTAACGGGTCCATTTCAGATGGATCCGGCGATAGCGCTCCAATGGGTCGCGAATTTAAAATTGCTTCGACGCGAGTCAGAACTGTGGTTAGTTCTTCAAAGGTAAGGATTTGATCTCCCACAACCCTTTTTAAATGGTGTTTGGTTGACTTAATTCCAGCCTCCGACAATCCGTTGAAATGAGGTGCGGAGGGAGGATTAAAGTGCCAGGTAATCGAACGAGTGACAGTTGCATCCACAAGTTTGTCGTTGTTTTCGGGTGCATTTAAGAATTTCGACAGACCAGTATGATATCTATTGGTCCCAATAAAGTTGCTGCCGCAATCGCTGTAAAGGTTCTGACATACACCGCGACGAGAGATAAATCTATCTAATGCTGCGACAAATGCTTCAGTAGATAGATCTGAAACTAACTCTAGATGAACGGCTTTGGTCGATAAACAAACATAAAGACATAAATAAGCCTTATAAGTTTTGGCGCCGCGTCGTTTACTCTCGCGCACTAAAAAAGGATTTCCATAATCCGTTCCGACATTCAAAAATGGACGACCTTCTCGAAAGCGAGAAGCGGGTAAGTTACCCATCATGGGTGAACTTCCACGCGGGTTATTTTTAAAACAAATAATGCATTTGCTCAGACGATGTCGAATTACGTTTCGAGCCGAAATTATCCAATATTTTGATGATATTATGGATTGCAATGCACGCGGACCTGGATGTAAGTACATACGATGGTAATGGTCTATTATTAAAGTTGTCAAATGACATTGCTTCGGTAAAATAATAGGATGTCGAGCATTTTCCGAGACCTGTGCATAACGAATACGACCACCGACTCTTAAAATTCCATTTTCATCGATAAATGGAGCGAGTTTTTGAAGTTGTGTCGAACAAACATGATGGGAATGTATATTGTCTATATCTTGTTGAAAATAAATAGTTTGAACGAGCTTAATGCAACATGCCAAAGATAAATTATTTTCTTTTAAAGAGAGTGGGGAAAATACGTTGAAAGTGCCAATTGATTTCGAACGTAATTTATTAATAAATCGACGACACCAAGATATAACACGTAATAATTTCGATAATTAAGAAAATTTCAGTAGAAACTCTTGGTCACAAGTTGACACATTCGTTACGAATGAGATCAAGTTTTTCGATTTGTATTCTGGTAGTTGTTCTGCGGGAATAGTTTGAGGTTTAACTAGTAACCATTCTTCCAAAGGTGATGATAGAAAGTTAGGTCCGTACCACCATAACGATGCGTCAGCGATTTCATTTGGAAAAACTCCTCGTGATCCCAGAAACATTTAAGTTTTTCATCTATTGATTCCTCCATTGAAGTGAAAAATGAGTTAATAGAATGATTTGATGGTTTGACACTTCCCATCAAAACCCAACCTAATTTGGTTTCAATGGCTACAGGTTCATTTTGATTGCCAATTAATTTACCTGAGCACAATAACGACGCAAAGATATCACTTCCGAATAGGATATCAATTTCTGAAGGTATGTAGAATGTAGGGTCTCCCAATTGGAGTCCTGCGATGTGTGACCACTCATGCTCGACGATACGAGATGACGGCATATTTGAACAAATGTTATTCAAAATAAGAAAATCTGTCGTAATACCAGATTCCTTCGAGGCGACGGGACGAAATTGTGTTTTTATTAATCCGTTGGAATTAATTGTAGGAATGTTGCCAATACCTAGCACTGCAAGTGACTGCTTCTTTTGACGAGGCAAACCTAAGCGTTTGACGCAATTCTCCGAAATGAAATTAGCCTGGCTGGCGCTATCGAGCAAAACTCTAGCCTTTTTGAAAACGCCATTTTTGTCCAATATTTCAACATAGGCTGTAGATAACAGCACCGATGTGTTAGTTTTATTGTACACCGTTGTCAAAGCAATTGGTTCCGACGAATTTTCTTGAGGTTCTAGATTTTCCAACATTTTATTTGGAAAATGCAACAGGGTATGATATCTTGCTTGACAATGCTTGCAAGAAAAGCGAGATTGACAATTTTTCGCATTATGTCTCCCTTGGACCAAACAATTAAGGCATAGATTATGTTCTTTTACGAATGAGTATCTATTCTTTGCAGAAAGGTTTAAAAATTTGTCACATTTATGAAGAGCATGTGGCGATTTGCAAGCAAGACACTTGATTTCAATATTCGATACAAACGAATTAACATTACTATTATTGCTCGAACGACTTTTAAAATTATAGGCCTTCGATGGAACTTTATGAACATTTTCCTTTTGTGTCATATGTTCCGGAATAATACCTGACGCCATTTCCTTAGCTAAGCATTGTCCCTCCAAAAACTGCAATAGTAGATCGAATGAAGGAATTTTTTCCGACTTATGTTGTAACTCAAAATCAATACGCAATTCTTTTGGTAATTTGCGTAGAACAATATGTAACAATATGAAACTCCATTCACGTACCGGAAAATTTAAAACTTCCAAAGCGGCAATGTTTTCTTTCAGCATTGAAATAAATTGCCTCAAATTGTCATGAGCCTTTACGGGCTGGGATGACAAAATTACCTCCACGTGTATATCAGCCATTAGGCGTACATTATCATACCTCGTCTTTAGAATATGATAAGCAATAAAGTAATTTCCTTCCGAAATCGGCAAATGCTTCACGCAAATTAGTGCCTCACCAGTGAGACTACTTAATAAATATTGCATTTTTTGAACGGAATTTAATGAATTATTTGAATGAATTAACGAGTCAAAAGTGTTAATAAAATTCATCCATTCTGTTGAAATTCCAGAAAAGACTATCAAATTCAACTTAGGTAACGAAACATTAGTCAAATTATAGTTCATTGTTTTATTGTCGATTGCAACTGTTGATTTTTCAGGAAACAGTTGGTTAAAATATGATTGTATTTCGTAATACATATTTTGTATCTCCGAATATTTCGATTGTAATACCGTTACATCAGCCTCATCCTTTTTTGTAGCTTCCAGAGATATATGAGCCTGAATAAAGTTTTCTCGTACAATTACGAGATCTGTGTAACGTATTTTGAAAGCATCTTTGTCAGATAAATTCATTGTTTGAATTGCTTTCAAAGCCGACGCACGAATACTCTCCATATCCAGCACTGACAATCTATATTTAATTGAATTGGATGCCATTTTTGAATATTTAAAACCAAAAATATTCAAACCAAACAAAAAAAAAACAATAACAAAACTGCGTAAAAAACTGTCACTCTTTACAGTTTACCTTGACAACCAAATCATAAACCAACTTCACTGCGTATCTATGGAAGCAGGGCTCTACGTTACCATCAGTTACCATTAACAGTGCTCTACGTTACCGACGATTGGTTTATTTATGGTTACCATTAACAGGGCTCTACATTACCGACGATTGGTTTATTTATGATTAACAGGGCTCTACGTTACCGACGCGACTTCAAACTGATGCCTACTTATCGAATGCTACCGAAATTACAAACAAATCATTTCAATACGATTACCTAATTAATTATTAATCTTTATGCGTAATAATGAATTATTGTTGAAATAGCTTTACGACAGGAACGGAATTGAAAGGATGCGAGTTTAAAAACACAATCATTTGAATTGAAACGATATTCAATTTGGCGAATTTTTTGCTAAAAAAAAACAATATGTAATTTAGCGGGAATGTGATTTATATCCGGCTACAAGGATCAAAATGTTAAGTGTCCGATGACACCGTGTGGACTGTAAAACTAAATTATGTGGCGAAATTACGAGTGTATTAGATTGTGTTTTTAAATCGACAAGGGAGGGAAGGAAACGATAGGAATGGCCCTTACCTTGATGATGAGGTGACAGCTCCCAGTTCTTCTTTACGATCACTTTCCAATGATGATGACCCGATGGTCTTCACGACAATTATAATATATTTATATTATTGTTATTTGCGAGATTTGCAAAATGCTTGTACAAGCTTGGTCGAATTTTCAAGAAAACTGAATGTTTTTATTCAAAAAAAGGAAGTGCAAAAGTGTTCTTTTTTCAAGTGTTTTAAATCATCTTCTTTGCTTCTTGGGTAAGGGCCTTATTGTGAAAGGAAGGGAATCACAAGGAAGGAATATTTGGTAAGGAACATGGGTATAATGGATTAATGTCCTAAAGTTATTTCAACACTAAACAGCAACGATGTCCGAAACGTCGGCTAAAGAAGGAGGTAGCGCAACACGGCATAACATCCCACAAACAAACAACGAAATTAACTGCATAATTTATTAAAGGTGTTACAGCAGAACTTGTTTACATAAATAAACTAATTTTTTTTATAAATTGAATAATAACACTATTTAATATTTACACGAAAAACAGTTCTACAGCTTTTTCTTATAAATACGTTTTCGAGATAATTAGTGTTGCCTTTTTTAAACTTAAATGTTTCCGGGGATCGAGTAATTCTTTGAAATTGAAAGCTTATACAGGATTAGGCAGCATAACTTCCCTTTTTTTAAACTTAATAAAACCCATTATATGAATCAGAAAAATTTTGTTAGTTTTTTATAATGTAGGCACATACTAAAGTTTTGTTTAACTTCGTTTTTGAAGATCAATTCTGGTAGTGACATCCCCTATTCTCCACACACTGAGTAAACCGATTTCTGGCGTTTGTCGCGACTCTTGCAAATCAGGTGTTATCCTGGCAATTTCTTCCTGTTGTTTGTCTTCAAAACTTGTACGGTCCTTGAACGATAAACACGGGATTTCAAAAAACCCCATCGAAAAAATCACAAGGGGACAAATCGGGAGAGCGGGCCGGCCACTCCAAATCGCCCCTAATTGAGATGAGGTGCTCTGTGAATATTAAAAATAATCAATATTTGACGAGTTAAAGTATTTTCACCGAAAAAATGTAGACATGACATATCATATCTACATGGCGTCGAGACATATCTCGACGCCACCTGGTGGGAAGTTAGCACTTACAATGCCTTTCTCAAGTAAAAATAAAGTTGGTTGTTTGCAGGTGAAAAAATGTAATAAGCGGTAATTGTTGAATGAAACACTAGTATTTATTGAATCATTTGGCGGGTAACAGATAAGCCGCCGTAGCTTGGTGGATAGAGATATCCACCTCTGGTGGACAGAGCTCCTGACCGGCAATCAGAGGGGCGCGGGGTCGAGACCCGTCGGCGGCATGTATATTTTCTCGGGAGGTTTTTTCAATACGGATGAACGTTTCAGGCTAATAATTATTGCTTATAATAATTGTTACCCTTTGTGCTTTGCATAAAATCTTGTTCCTTTAATTGATAACATTGGTTTATCAATTAAAAATAATAAAGATTAGATATCACTCAATTATGGTTTTTATTATTTTAGCAGTGAGAATCGATGACAGGTATTTGTAAGAAACGAATTTTTAAATAATGCTGGTCCACGGTGTCTAGAATTTTCTGGCCTACAAAAAGTAAGCAAAAAACCATAAACAATCAAATTGTAACAACTGTAATCATTTTGTCACTTGTCAATAAATTTTTTAAAATTCTCAAAAAATCCATCAGTTTCAATTCTGAAAAGTTCTCGTAGTCACTCAAAAGAAATTCTACTCTTATTATGGAAGTTTCAACTTAAAGCGTGTGTGCCTACTTCTTTTTCCTTAGTAAAATTTGTTGTCTGAGTGATAGGTCGTATTCCTACCCGGGTCAACATCAATCTCAGGAGTTCACCGGTCGGTAATCGATACTGTTGATATTCAATTTTGAACGTAGCTTCGCGTCGTACAGAATTACATGTCATACATACATACTATTCCGGTACCTAGAATCTATTGTCCTTCGATCTATCCAAATCTGAATAACTGTATCGAGTTTCACTACCGTGACTTGGTTATCTCCTGCATTAATTGTGTTGTATATCAAATAATATATATAACCTAACCTAACCTAACCTAACCTAACCTAACCTATGTTATGTATTGTAAGTTCAAGAGAAATAACGGGAACTGTGTTTAGTTTTGACTGCTTGTTTTCGAGGAAACTAATGAACAGTTCCATTACTTTGATTTTTGATAAAGTCATACCAAATTTGAGTACTTTCTACTGTGTTAAACGATGATATGTAGTATAGTGTAACGTAATGGGAAGAATTAGCGATCTTGTGCAAACTTCCCACTATTTGAATACAGTCTCAACTTTTCTTACTTCAATCTATGTGCTTAAATTGAATGGCAGGCTTTTTTAAAATTTTATAATTAATTTGTTACAACTAATGACAAACCATTTTTTTACATTAACTCCACACAGGAGGCCCTGAGGAAAATATTTTCCCTCGGGACCTATATATGTCATCTTTGGGAGGATCTTTTTGTGGAAGGAGTTTTTGTTGTTTTTTGTTGTTTCCTTCCTCCAGCAACATGGGTCTTTGTAAGACGAAGCACGAGTTGTAAAAGCGACCCGTTATCATATGACAAATGTCAACAATGCACAAATGGTGGGCACGCATTTGGCGTGTTTCCCGGCAGTGCACTGGTGCCGAAGGAATCATTGACGCTATTTCCTGTAGAACAAGGACATCATTCCCACCCGACGCCTGTACTCTAAAGATTGCAAACCAATTGTTAAGATAAGATAATCTATCAAATGGACCGACCGTTTCTGTACACAGTCGAGGATTTTTTCAGAAATGTTGGGGCTCCAGACCAGGGGTAACTGCCAAATTTAACCGCGAGGGCGCACTCGCGATTTGTACAGGGTTAGCAATTGTGCACTATTAACGTATCTGCGGGTCCTGTACAGTACGCCCAGCTTCTGAGAGACTAACTTACTCTGACTTCGACGGAGCTCCCCTGTCTGAGCTGGTCACTTAGAGTTACACCAAGCATATCAATGCAATAAAAGCTTATTGCCCTACTTTTCTTCTCGGATCATGACTATCGAAATACTCCCCCTTGATTTCGATTCATTCCCTTCAATTCACACACCGTCATCACCATCCTTTACATCTAACTTCCAAAGATGGCGTATCTTTGTAATTTCTCACCCACCTTCTCTCTGTCTCATAGGTTTTGTTGAAAGGTCAAACAGATTTCAAAGAACAAATTCTTAAATCCACACAATTGAAAACTCCAAATCAAATATTTACTTCTGAATCTTAATCCAAAGAGTATCAAGACATAATGTATGCATTTTCATCTCGGCAAGAACATTCTACTTCAATTTAAGTGAAATAGCGTGAATTAAGCGTAACACCCCGGGGCTGACGGCGTTTCAATTTATTTTAAGTGAAAATCCGTGAACGGGATACTTAGTCGAGAGATAATAAATAGCAGGTAGTTTAGTAGAGGAAGATTTATACACTTTACGTGGAACAGATTTGTTCACATAAAAGAAGACTTTTGATCTATCACGTGTGTGCACTTAAACATCTACGTATACTTTAATCGCCCAACCCGTCAGTGCTTGCGGTATGCCTCACTGAGTCAAAGAAATTCCTATAGATCAACGTAACCCGCGCTGTTTATTAAATATATATAAATTTATCATATCAACCTAATTATTTCTAACATAAACCTTATCTGTATGCGGCGCTTTTCCAGTGATGCTATTTACTTACTTAGACAACGGAGAACAAATTCAACATATATCTTTTCCTGGTTGCTAGGTTTGGAAAGAACGAGTTGCGACAAAGCAGCGGCATTTTAAATCACCTCTAGCGAAGAACAAATATCTCGCGCTTAAAACTAGAATCCTACAGGTCTACGAATAATCAGTGGCCCAGCAGCTCCGACAATTTTTCGGAGAAATGAAAGTTGGTGACCAAAAGCCGTTATCAACTACTGCAGCGGATGAAAAAGTTATCTATAAACAAACTTTAGGATGAGACTCTTAGGATTCTATGGCTGGGACGTCTTCCTCAAACTGTTCGTACTGTCTTGACTGTTTGCGAGGTTTAGGATATGGAAAATTTGGCTCAAATCGCCGACAAAGTATTGGAAACTACCAAAGCATCCGAGGTAGCTGAAATTAAGATGCAAAAATCGTCGACCATTGACACGCTGACTCGCACCGTAGAAAGTCTGCAGCTGGAAATAGCCAGCTTACGAAGAAAACAACAAAACAGTGAACGACTATATTCAGCTTCAAGAAGCCGTGAGACAATCTCCCGAGATCGCCACAGTGCACCACGGCGATCCTAACTATCTGTGCTGGTACCGTTATATTTTTGAGTCGAAGGCTCGGAACTCTCAAGATCAATACAAGACAAAAAGAAACGAAAACTGACGCCCTCGATCGAGATAGTTAACGTCGATGATACATCTCGATACGTGTTACCGGCTGTTCAATTGGAATCAGATATTTAATAGACATGGGCGCGGACTTTTCAGTATTATCGTCTAGAAATTTTTCCTCGTTGACCCCAACCGAATAAAAACTATATGAAAGAAACAAAAATAAATACGTCTGGTGAAAGATCTCTAGTTCTCGGTTTAGCTCTACGCAGATAGCTACGATGGACGCTACGCAGTGGCGGCTGTTCCATAGAGGTCATTTGGTCAAAAATATGCAACAATATTATGAATTTAGTAACTTAACGAATTAGGTACCCGATTTTAAATTTATTCTAATATTCGTGCAGATTCGTATCGTAAAAGCGGTTTCCGTTGCCATCTAGCTTGTTGCTCTCTAAAAAGATATCTGCCATCATATCATTGAATCCCATTGAATACAATATGAAACCGCCAAAGAAGAATTCCGGCACATGCTTTAGCTTGGAATCTGTCAACAATCCAACAGCCCGGGGGTGAATCCTTTGCACGTTGTGGATAATGCAGCTGGTGTAATTTTACTGTGTGGTGATTATCGTTGACTCAACAAAAATACGACCCCAGATATCCCATTCCCCGAATATTAGATTTTAGATTAGGAAGAGTATTTACAAAATTGGATTTATGCACAGCTTACCATCAAATTCCAATTGCACCAGAGGACATTTGAAAGACAGCAGTTTAAGCTCATTTTGGTTTATATGAGTTCACTAAAATGGATATCGGTATCTGTGTCATTATAAATTCTAATAAGGTTAACGTATCAGTTGCGGACAGACTAAAACCAGCATGTTATCAATTTGAAGACTGTGTTTTACGAACTAAAGTAGTTGACCCAGCATTAAACAGACCTACTTGATTTAAAAAAAAAAAAAAAAAAAAATTATTTATTTTTTAAAAGAAAGACAAACGTTCCCGGGTTACGAATAACCCAACATTTGAAAATCTCCTACTACCACCACACTAAGCGGAAGATGTTGCTTGTGTTGTGATGGAGGACTTAGCCAGCCGAGGAATCGAACACGGAACGCCTGGGTGGGACCCAAACGCGATGCCCACTGAACCACTGACCGGTTGATTTGTATGATAATTTTTATGCGTAATATTAACTTCTCCCAAATGGAAGTAATTTTATGTTGGCTTTTCTACAAATTTGAATGTGTTATTCTCAAAATGAGTTTACGGTATATTTTTCTCAACTGATTTTTTTTTACAAATGTGAATTTCTGAAACATAATTTGTTCTGATATGTTCCTTTTTTATTCAAATTATTATGTCACCATTTGACTAGAAGGGGAAGTATGTGGCGATTACGTCACATTTCGTTTCACCGACCTGAATATTTCACCTACCAGACAATAAATGAACCAGCTCCAAAACATTTCATTGTTTTTCTCTCATTTGATTTTTGACTCTGCACATATTAATTATATGTATACACCCGTATACCTAAACGCGTATAATAATTACACAGCAGAAATCGTTTATAAATTAACCGTTTTTATAAATTTAATAATAATACAATTTAATACATAAAATAATTTAAAAATTTAAATCATTTTCTACATATTAAACTTGAAAACAGTTAAAAAAACTTCTCATGTTATAGTGTACATCTTATAGTATAAGTTATATTATGTAAAAGCCGAATTAAGCCCGAAAGGTGTTAATTATACAAATAAATAAATGTTTCTGGCTTTCACTCTTTAAGGGTGTTCTAGGCCATCTTTTCAAAGTATGGAGAACAGAAAGGTGAATTTATATATTAATTTTGTTTAAATGCGCAAACTTAAAAAATATATTTTAAATTGTAGTCGATTTCAAACTTAGAGGGGATGGGATATTGAATGAAGGCAATTTTAGATAAGGTTTGATAGAGGAGGGGATATTTGTTTAGAGAAGGACAACCAAAAAATGTGTGATCTAATGTTCCCATTTATATACAACACAATATACAATCTGGGGAGTCAAGCACGTGAATTTAAAAAAATTGGAAATAAGGAAATAATGTCAAATTGTTAATCGAATAAGTGAAGAAATTTATTTTTTAGAGTAATGTGGAAATTGTTGAAACTACAGTTTTGATATTGAGTCGCATACTTTGATTGTATTGAGGGATAGAAGGCTCCCTTGGATTGACTACAATAAGGTTAATATAAACAAAACACTTGAAGTGTTATATGGAGCTATCGTTGTTTTGCACAAAATGATTGAACCTAACTAAATTCTATGATCCACATTGCAAAACCTCGGCAAGCGGGTTAGCTTTTAACACCTTTTAAAAGCTAACCCGCTTGCCGAGGTTTTGCAATACTTTTAACGACAATATTATTTTGTAGTTTCCCCTCTGTCGTAAGATGGCAACAATGCCTCGGAGGTTCGTGAGGAAATACAAGGTTTTCCCTTGCTTTGGCGCGGAACACTATACATGTGAGAATGTCCCATAAGACTGCAATTCACTTCTCGTAGTGTTCCGTGTTCACGCTATTCTCGGAGCAGTGAACTTTTAGTAAATCAACTACAGCTTTGCAGTCATGAATATCGCTCACGGAGTCAGAGACAGATTGCAGCAATGGACCTCAAGAAATGTTCATATTGGCTGATGCCCGAATGGGGCGAAATTTTAGACATTTAGGATTCAGGATTTATTCAATATTTAAGCCCCCGCATTCCCAATTTCTACCGTTTTATAAAATATTTCTCTTAAACACTTAAAATTTTGAAGTTCTTTAAACATAAATATTACTTTTAAAGATAATATCTGTATATTTGCCAAGCAAAAACGGTGAGTATATGAAATTCCCTAGATAGAAAAAAAAAACGAAGTATGCTCCAAAAAGTATTAAGAATACATTTTGTTCTGTTATTTAACATGGTAGGTATGAAAAAATTCAAAGCGTTTCTTTAAAAGCTTCTTTAAGGCTGCGAATTCCGATTTTCCACCGATTTATAACGTTTAGCACTTGAAAACTTTACGTTTCTAATTTCTACAAAATATATATGTTATTTTTGAAAATAATATCTAAAGATTTGTAGAGCCGAAACGTTAATTTCTTAAAATTACCTCGATAGAAAAAAATCGCAAAGCATTCTCCAAAAATTATTAATTACACGTTTTTTCTGTTATTCTACAAGTTTTATGTATGAAAAAATTCACAGTGTTTTTTTAATGCTACTTAAGGTGTTGAAGAGAATTTTTTGCTCTATTGTAAACGAGTCGTATTTTATTAAACATTTTCCCGATTTTCGCTCGAATTTAATTGTTTTTAATATTAGTGCGCTCCCTCCAACATTCATATTGTCGTATCTTTCCTTCTTCTTCTATTCTCCCATTCAAACCATCTTCTTCTTCTTTTTTAAAGCTTACTACCGAGTCCGACGTCGCGTGTCAGAACCATAAAGGGAGTATTTCACATTCGCATTAAAAATTAAATTAACTTTAGTTTCGCTATTAAGCCATTGTATTTATTAACTTGATTCTAAACCGAATAAGAAATGTTTAGTTACTTACAAGTTTATTTACAGTCAACGTTGGTTCTCATATTTAAAAGTGTAAATTTATAAAAATGTGTTGAATCGATTTCTACCTGTTCGGTGGGTCGCGGTGCTGAAGGTACAAGACGTTTATCTGCTAACGGTGAACGTGTCGCCAATGGCATCGTGAGCGTACTGCAATGTTTGTTTGCCACACAATCTTTTATGTTTCTTTTTTTAAGTTTAAGTCACAACAGCCTTAAAATTACCAGTCTTATAAAAGGCATTGTCGAGTGAAATGAGAGACGAGATAATAATAGGGTGTAAAAATACTATAAAAATATTGGAATGAATTAGTTTGTTTAATGTTTGCCTAATCAGAGATTTGCATAAAAGCAGAACTTTGTGAGAAAGTTAGTTTAATCAATCCTAATAAGTTGAAAATCGATGGTTAAGGAACGTACCCATACTACGTGGCCGTTCCGGAGGAGGGAGGGGGATCTTCAAAATAATGTGGTCACAATGAGGGGCAGAGGGCTTAGGTTTTTATCACGTAGTCAATACCCTCTAGGGAAATCTCACGTTTTTTTCGAGCCACATTCAAATATAGCGCGCAGTGTTTGGCGCTTTTTAAACTCGCAGGTGGCAACACTGACGTACATATGCCGAGACGTCAGCTGATTGAAAACTGACAAAAATAAAGACAAATAAACTTTTTTGAAGTAAATACTTCAGTACGCACCCTTGACTTGGGGGTAAACTAGCGACTGTGTAACGGAAATTGAAATGCGTTTAAAAGAGAGAGCAGTGCGCGCGCACATATCCTTACTCTCTTCCTCTCATAGCCAGTGCATGAAATATTTCAGTCACTATTTTGAAATACCAGTGACGCGCCAAACGCGGAGGGGAGCGGACATCGATGCGCACGGCTTGATCGGGCGAGGCAAATGACTAATAAATTTTAATAAATATTTGTAGAAAATTAATATATGTATATACAGATATATATTTTATACATATTAACATATAAATGGACATACATATAGATGGAGCTAAAGAAGTATTTACTGCATTCGTGTAAAGCAGACTCGTTTTTTTTTTACTTTTTGTTAGCGAGAAATGATTTAAAACCATATTTATGAATTACTACGTGAAAATTGTAGGGAGAGGGGGGTCTTGGAATATACTACACGTGGTCACCGAGGGGGGAGGGGGGTTTAAAAAATGCAAAAAGTGGGTCAAGTAGTATGGGTACGTTCCTATTAAGTAGGTACATGTCACAACATGACTATATGGATTCCTCACTAAAAAAAATTATTCAACAAAAAACAATTAAAATATTTTTTCTCGGATTGCTAGAGGAAATTTTTCCGTCCACATTAAAAAAATTATACCTCCGAATTCGAATATGGAGACATACAAACCGATTATAGTTCTATGTAGCCAATGAATTCCCCTATATTTTGTTTTTTATCACATATTTACAGGATTTATAAAAAAATATGATTAAATCTTTAACCTTAAAACATTTTAAAGAATCTAGAGAATATTTATTTTTTATATTTTGAATACAATATATTATACAGTCAAACAAAACAAAGCAAACCGAGGTTTTGTAAATAGTGCCATAATGTGGCAAAAAGCGCTCGAATGGTTAAACAATAAAATCACAACCGAAAATGGGTTCGTAAGTAACAGATTTTGAACTTTAAGGCAGTTGTTTTATGCCTGATATTTTTTTTTCTGGGCTTCAAAAAGGATAAAAAATATACTAGATTACTAGATTATTTTCAAAGGCTTGTGTGTTCTACTTAAGTATTTAATTAAAGCATCAAAAATATTTCTAAGGAATCTATTTTTCAAATCAAAAACACGATTTTGCATTACTTGGTAGTGCATGCATGGCCTTAATACCTTTCGGGTAGGTAACCCAAGCTAGTTATCACCAGCAAACTCCTAAATTACTTATATTTCAGAAAATAGTACGTGCCTATGTGCTTATAATGTAATCTAAAAATACTATAATACTTATAGCATATGGAGGCCTGAAAATACAAGAAGATCATGTAATTTTTTTTTTACAAAATATATAATTTCTTGATAAACTCCATTATATTACAAATCGTGATTATTTTTTTTAAATTCTAATAATTTGATGGCCTGCGTGGTCGAGGGGTAAGACTCTCGACTCCCAATCCTAAGGTCGCGGGTTCGAACCCGGTGTACGCAAATAAATTTTATTTGATCACAATTAATTATTAAAATAATATCTAATATTTTGTGGAAGATACTCTCAGTATAGCCCTGGTGTGAGACCACCATTCAGAACTGAAACGTTGCTTGAAATGGCTTTAACCGTGTTTAGTGACCAGATCTGAATAGTCAGGAACTTCCCCATCTTTCTCTTCCCCATCTCTTTCCCCTCCCCACTACCTTCAGACTCACAATCCCCAATTGGTGATGCCGTAGGCTTACTGGCTCCAGACGGGAGCAGTTGGGACTCTTTTGGGCTATTCATAGAAAAAAAACTCATCAGTTACTTTAAAATGCTGCGAAAATAATTTTTAAATATATTTACAAGGGTGACCAGAATGTTCAGTGGAAAATTTTTAAGTTTGTGAATATTGAGTACAAACTTTTCATCGGATGTTAATTCCTCACGTGATATTTCATCATGTCTCGAAGCGTCGAAACTGATAATTGGGGTTTTTAACCTAAGGTTAGGTTAGGTGAGGTTAAGTTAATTATGAGTTATGATGTGATGAATTATCAAGTGAGGAAGTATCGAGTCTGAATAAATTTACTATAGGAATTCAGACGCTGAGATCTCATAGTCCAATTAGACATGGAATCATTTACAAGTATATAAAATCAATGTCACATTATTTAGTTGTATTTTTATGCCTCCATATATTATGAAGATATAATTTTTTCTATACTTAAATCTCTATCGCGAAGCTCTGATGTTACAACAAACTTTTTGTTTTCTATTTTAAACTCTTAATGTCATTTCCTTAGATGGCTGTGTAGCCTTGAAATATCCACTATAATATATTATATGGTATAAAATTCAAGGGGCTTATTGAAAAATATCTAAATCTATTTCGAAAAAGCCAGCAAGAAGAAAACATATTTTTATTAGTGTCAATAAACATGTTGACTATTGTAATTTATGAATCAACGAACATTCTCCACTTCTCTACGCTTTGTGTGTGTAATTCACCAAAGCAAAAATCACTGGAACGAAAACTTAATATTATTGCGAATACTTCCGTTTATTTGCGTTCATTGTCCATGCCACCGGAAATGATGTGATCGAAAAAGTAATTTTGAAGGTTTACTAATCAATTTTTTTTCGACTCCATTTTAAATATTTCATGGGAGGCGGGAACGGGTACCGCCACCACCTATTGGTTAAACCGTAAGTCACCACAAGTGGTTCGCTACGTTTGGTGACTTAGTAAGGGGTGCCCGCTAAGCAGGGATCTCCCATTTGAAGCTAATTTAAAATATAATAATAATTCCAGTATTTTTGTTTTTTAAATATCGTTTTCATATTTATTATTATAATTTTCAAGTGATGTAATTAAATAATTTTTTTTTTTTACAAGAACAACTCTCTTTTTAATTTTATATGTTATTCCCATCAATGTAATATATCATTGAAGAAGAAGATAACAATAATAATAAAAATAAAAAAATATATCAAAATGAGCAAGACACAGAAAAATAATAAAATATAATGGCTGCAACTGGGACATTTGTATTATTATTATTACATCCCAGTTGCAGCCATTATATTGTATTATTTTTCTGTGTCTTGTTGATTTTCATATTTTAAAAATTAACTTCTTATTGTTATCTTCGTCTTCAATGATATAAAATAATTATTTATTTACTAGTAAAGCGATACTTTTAAAATAAAATATTTTAAATACTAAAAAAAAAAGTGCAAAACTAAACTTGAATTGTTGAAATACAATGTGAAATGTTTTAAACAAAGAAAAAGCTGTATCTGAAAACTACTTTAAATCAATTCACTTAAATTAGGAAATTAATAATAAAATATGTGAATATCCATCGATGTTTACACGTTTATTTATTTCTAAACGTCGCGAGCTATGAAAAATTTCTTACTTTTGGAATAAATGTAAATCAGAATGTACACAATAGTGGGAATAAAATGTGAAGGTACTAAAGGGCTGACTATGAAAATTTGTTTTGCAAATTCTATCCATCCATAGATGATATACATGTTGTAAAAGATTCGCTCTGAATAATATTTATTTTTTCTTTTTTTTAAAAGAAAGACAAACATTCCCGGGTTACGATAACCCAACAACATTTGAAATTCTCCTACTACCACCACACTAAGCGGAAGATATTGCTTGTGTTATGATGGAGGACTTAGCCAGCCGAGGGATCGAACACAGGGTGGGAGCCAAACGCGATGCCCACACAACCATTGACCGGTCTAATTATTGATTGTACTTATTAATGTATATTGTATACATCTCTGCATTATTGTATACATCTCTGCATTATTGTATACATCTCTGCATTATTGTATACATCTATTTATTGATTTATATTGTATACATCTCTGCATTCCCGAAGTAAGTTCAATTTTGAAATTGACATAAATTCTTATTCGAAAACAACTAATCAAATCGATTTTTATGTCTGGAGACCAGGTGTGCTAGCATGGTCGATCGATATGAAGTTACCGACCGATTGTCGGTAACTTCTTATCATTTCCTAGGACAACTGCATATCGCAAACGAATAAGTGACAGTTCACAATGATTTTCTGTTCAGTGAGCTTGAAGCCTTTAGACATTGATAGATTATCAAATATACAAAAATTATGAGAAAGATGTAACTTGCATCAGGGTGAAAATGAACAGTGAAATGATAATTTTTTAAATTTTAAAACAACCTCCTGAAATTGTGAGAATCAAAAAAATACAAAGCTCGCCAGTGAATCTGAAAGGATTTTCTATCTGGCCTGAAGTTATCTGGTTATCCAAGAATTTCTCATCCATTGTACAATGCAACATGTGTATATGGGTATACTAAAGACGTGTACAAGCGGTTATTGTAAATGATAAAAGAGGGATACAAAATACCGTACGGTAGGTACTTAATGTAGTGGAAAAGCTATCTCTTGAACACAGGATGGTTTGAATAACGTTACGTACTTATATCCTGTTGAAAATGGCATACATTGGTACTTCTCTGTTATGCGGGGATATTTGTATTTTATACTGAATACAGCCATATATGAAAACTGGTACTTGACATTCAGTGTTTTAAGAACGTAATGGACATAAAAGTATTTGAACTAAAAATTGTGTTTACTTCTTCAATATTCGCAAATTCACTTTGAGGCGTCATTTATTTTCAACAAGTATAGACAATTACGTACAAAAAACATTATAAAGAGTGGTGATTTATTAGTTAACCACTGGAGCGACAGAGCAATTAAAATAGTTTTTCTCGGATTGCTAAAGGAAATTTTTCCGCCAACATTAAAAAAATCATACCTCCGAATTTGAATATGGATGCATACAAACTGATTATAGTTCTATGCAGCCAATGAATTCCCCTATCTTTTGTCTATTATCACATATTTGTAGAATTTATAAAAAAATATATAATTAAATCTTTAACCTTAAAACATTTTAAAGAATCTAGAGAATATTTATTTTGTTATATTTTGAATGTACAATATATTATGTAGTCGTTTTAATAAAATAAAAAAATTGAAAATTTGTCACATTTTGGCAACAGAGCAATCCGAGGTTTTGGAAATAGTGCCATAATGTGGCAAAAAGTGCTCGAGTGGTTATAAGTATCGCAAAAACAATGATATAAATAAAATATAAAAATTATTTTAAAAAATATATATTAAAAACTTGTATGAATTAATAAAAAGTAATCAAGTTGTCTAAATAACAAAAATAAATTATTATAAATATATGTATTAATATGAAAATAAGTTTTAATGGTGGCTATTTTTAAAAGAATATGTGGTTATTAATTTAAAATTATGTAATTGCGTCATTACTTTTTTTCTTCTCTCTCTATGTACTATATACATACTTAACATGTTTTATATTGCTTATTTTTATTATTATTTCACCAGTATCATCTCCATTTAGTATTATTTTTAATGTGAGTGTTTATATCTACGTACGTACTCGTAATAGCAATTTCATTAATGTCATTGTCAACACTCTGAAAATGTTTCAAACAATAAATAAATGAAATTTAAAAATGACTCAAGTTACTACATTATTATCTCATCTTCACGGCCCTCCACAATCTTTAAAAGGAAATTACGAAATCTAATGATCAATCGATTATCTAAAGCTTCATTATTATCTCATCTTCACGGCCCTCCACATTCTTTAAAAATGTATTACGAAATCTGAGGATCGATCGATTACCTAAGCTACATTATTATCGAAAGTTAATAATGTATTATTATCGAAAGTTTGTCAACTAACTCTTAGAACCGACTGAATCAATAATAATGATGGATACAAAAATGTATTATCTTCACGTAAGCTGCGGAAAACTGATTTCTTGGTGGATTTTTCATAAACACTAGTATCCCTGTCATTATCTATATCTAAGGAATAGTGATATAATACATAATCAAGACCGCTTATCTTGCAATGGATAAGGTCAATGCAAAGGAATAGGTATTTCATGAATGATTTATGAATCACTTTCACAATTTAAAATACAGCTGTTTTAATGTGATAAGTCTCAAAAATCGTTGAGAAATAACATATTGTTCAAATGAACGCCTTTATCTGTACATCTGTTATTTGTAGCTATGGTCCATATTAAATCACCAAGATTTGGCCGCGTACTTTAATATCCACTGGAGCGATTTTTTGCATACTATACTTATATGCGCCATCGATTGCTTTTCGGATAAAAACAACAATTATCTCTTGATTCGGCAAATAATTTATTTTTTTATATTTGAAGCTCCCACGTTTGTTATTTTGGTCTTAAACTGAAGCTATTGAAATGCTTTATCTATTATGACCATACATGTCCCAAATCCAAACTTCGTAGACTATTTTAGAACAATCTATGAAAAAAAAAAAAAAAAATCGCGCAGAATTTTTGTTCGCTGTTTACGTTTAAGGCCCTCCGCTGACGATGCAACTGAAACCAAACTAAAACTGCCTGGTTTCTATGTCTTGATTGGTCAAAAAGCTTGTTTAACCATAGACGAAGAACAATCAGCTGACTGCTGGCAACTAGCAACGGCCGGCCACGGCAATCAGCAGTGCAAGTCGCGAGTCACTGCTTACGTTACCATTGACAACGGGTTTTTGAGTGATTGTGTAGTGTGCGGGTCATCACATTGTCATACAAAGACAGTTGGCAGTTGAGTGTTTTCAGTTGCCTCAGTGGGCGGATCGCCTAAGGCGCTCCGCTGACGAGGCAACTGAAAACCAACTAAAACCGGCTGATTTCTCTGTCTTGATTGGTCAAAAAGCTTGTTTAACCATAGACGAAGAACAATCAGCTGACAGCTGGCAACTAGCAACAGCCAGTCACCCCAATCAGCAGTGCGAGTCGCGAGTCACCGCTTGCGTTACCATTGACAACGAGTGTTTGAGTGATTGTGTAGTGTGCGGGCCATCACATTGTCATACAAAGACAGTTGTCAGTTGACAGTTTGCAGTTGCCTTAGTGGGCGGATCGCCTAAGTCCTATTTCCATAGATATAGACCTTTTATTATCAAATATACCACAGATAACATTCAGTAATCGAAAATGTTCTATTTGACTCGAATAAGTATGATGGCAGTTTTAAAGTAACAAACACGCAGGCTCCGCGCGGTTATAAACTTCACGATTTTTTCATATTTTTTTATAAATCCTACAAATATGAGATAAACGGCAAAACATAAATTAATTTATTGGCTTTAAAGCACTTTAATAATTTTCTTATGTCTCGATATTAAAATTCGAAGGTATGATTTTCTTAATATTGGCGAAAAATTTTAAAAATTATCATCTGGAAATCTCGTGCAATCGAGACAATTTTATTTATTTTGCATGGTCGCTCCAGTGGATAGGTTACCATTGGAAGATCTAAGAAGCTCAGCTGATGTACTCTTTCTACAGAAAATATCCAGGTCCATCGTAGATTGCCCGGAACTCTTACAACGAATCCAACTGCGAGTTCCCAGCAAACGAACCATGTCATACTAAATTCTTAGCCTCCCTCGGTGCAACACCAATTCTAAGCAAAACTCCTTCATTTGTCGTGCTTCACACACTTTAAATATACACTGCTCACAATCTGATGCTTTTAACTCTGTACCACACTCCTTAAAGTCACACGGGCGAACTCTCGATACTTTATAACTATAGATACTCATCGAATTCTACCACCATTCAGTGGTAGTCATCCTTTTTGTGTTATGCATTTTATTATTAGTATACAATGTATACATACTATACTTCAACCAGACCAACCCCCTCCCCCTTTCTACCCCTTCCTATTCCCAATTAAACAATTTATTATGTAATTTTTACCCCGCATTCCTAATTTCTACCGATTTATAACATATTTCCCTTACGAGTAATATCTATGTATTTACCGATCCGAAACGGAAGTATATGAAATTCGCTCGAAAGAAAAAAATCGTAAAGTATGCTCCAAAAGTATTGAAAACACTTTTATTTAACAAGGCTTGAAAAAAATACACAGTATTTCTATAAATTCTCCTTTAAAAATTTGTCAAGAGATTTTTTTCTCTATTCTAAACAAGTCGTGTTTTATGAAATATTTTCACAGTTTTCAATAAATTTTAGTCATTTTTTTAATATTGGCGTTCTACCTTTAGCATTCGTATTTACATATCTACCTATTAAACGATCTTCTCCTTTTTTTGTTGTTGTTTATTTTTGGGATATTATGCCGTGTTACGCTAACTCTTTCTTTAGCCGACGTTTCGGACAACATTACAGTGTCCATGATGATGTGTCCATGATGATGTGTCCATGATGATGAGTGCAGATGTGATCGACACATCTGCACTGATAATGGACACTGTAATGTTGTACGAAACGTCGGCTAAAGAAGGAGTTAGCGTAACACGGCATAATATCCCAAAAATAACCAACAAAAATACTTTTTCAAATCTTCTTTTTCTTTTTGAACTCTTACTACCGATTCTTAATAATTATTTTTAAATTACTTAACTCACTTCTATATTATGATACCCATGTGGAAACCTTTAAATGGTATACAATTAATGTGAATTAGATTTTTTTTTTTTTATTTATTTGTGAAAATTATAATTATAACATTATAAATATATTTTATTTAACATCTTATATTAAATTACTACTCTTCCATTTAAAGCAATTGCTTATTTATATTAGATATTAACTATACTTCGTTTTATTGTAAACTGTTGGTCTCCCAAATAAAATTTCTTCTTATTCCTCGACTCTTCTTCGATATTTAACATCAAGTAGTAATCATCCTGTATACCGACACCATCCAGGAATAAAAAAAACTTTGGAGTCCCATCACGTCTCTTTGCTAAACGTCGCCCGTTGTTTTGTCGCTTGGAAGCGTGCAGAAAATTTTCCATTCTTAATAATTAATTTTGAAGCTGCTACAAGCGTGGGAGAGAGTTCATATTTAAAAAAAATAACAAAAACCCTCACTAAATAGTTTACTCATGCAAGGATAAATTTAATTTGTAGACCTTTGTATTAAACCATGTGGATATACAAGGTTAAAACGGATATTCAAACAAAAACATTTTTCTTCTTCAAATTTTGCAAAGTCACTTTGTGGCACCATTTTATTAATGACAAATTAAAACACTTTGTTTTTACTACGATAATCTTTATTTTAACAAATCAACATGTTTCGAAAACGATGTTCTCTTTCTCAAGACATAAAATGTACTAAAACTAAATAATCAAGTATACAAAGCTATGCGTGGGTAGAAATTGAAGTGGTGGGAGGAGAGAGGTGGTGAGGGGAGATGCTTAGAAGATCCACAGGGAAGAGTGGGGAGGGGGAGAGGTGGAAAGGGGAGGTGCTTAGAACATCAAAGACAAAAAAATTACAATGGAAATATGTTTGAAATAGGGTTATTCACAAAATTGATTTGATTATTAATAATATTTAAATTTCTATTGACATTTTTCCTAATTTCTAAAATTTCTAAAAGATCTAATTGAAAACCACTAACGTTAGTATATAAAATTTTAAAACCAGTATTTATATCAAATGAATGGTTAAATTCAATTAGATGGAAATGGTGAACCCGAAATGAAAAAACCGAAATGAAAAACCAGAGAAAAACATTTTTCTGGGGTTGTTTATTGTTTATTAACTAACACATGTTTAATAAACAATGTTTTCCACAGGGTAGGCATAGAGGACGGACCTCCAAACAACTCGGATTTGGCACACATCCTTGCCTCATTCACATTCATACATACTCTTCTTTATTCTGAATCTTGACTTGCCTCGACTCAAGTATCTGATTCACTTAATCATGCCACGTCTTTCTCGGGCGTCCCCGTTTTCTTCTACCAAACTTGGCTATCATGAAGAGCATTCATTTCTATGTTCCCGACGGCTATCTTCGCGAAGGACAGCATATACTGTTCTATCTCCAGGCCTGCAGAACTAACAAGCCAATGGTCATGCCGATGCCGGTCGGAGAGTAATCTTACTGTTGAACAGAATTAAATCGGATATCGACATAGACATATGAATGGATATCGACATATTTAGCGTTAGTGAAGCTAACCCTAATAGGCAGGCTCTGTCAATGATTGTGTAGTTTGTATACCTTATATTCTTTTGTTATTTGGGTTTTTGTCATAAATGCTTTTGTTATGAACTGTGCCTTTACTTAAAAGTATACATTTCCAATGGCACGATGCTGATTGTTTTTTTAAACCAAATGTCGTGATGTTATTTGTATTATTTTTATAAAGTTTCTCTTAACACTGGAGTTCCTAATGAGACAGGCAAAACACATCACCAATTGTAATGGAATTAATAAAGATGAATAATATTTTTGTGTCTTGTTTACATTGATAAGAAACTGTTTAGCGAATTCGAGTGTTTCTTAGAAGTACGTTTAAAAAAACTAAATCAACTTACTTTCAGTTATGAAACGTTTTTGCGCTTGCTTTGAATAAAAGTATGCCTAGGTGTAAAATAATAAGCAATTACCAACATACCTACGATATTTTTTTTATCAACTAGTTCCTCAAATCATTAGAAATCTCACATGTGTTTGAATTAGCTGTGATGAAAGGTTTTATTGTAAATATGAAAAAAAAATGTTATTTTAGTTTTGTTAGAAATGTTGGCATTTTATTTTATCTAGCTTCAAGAAATAAGCATTTTTATACATTAGATTTTTAAGCATTTTTTATACATTAGAGTTATCCATAAAGTAAATACATAGTGAGTTCATTATAGCAAATAATTCAAAGCAGTGAAAATGGTGTTTGCTGAACTAAATATCAGAATCAATTTATTCATTTCATATTGATTTCTTGAAACTAAACTTCAATACATTCAAAATTATGTCCTTTGATAAATCCAAAGAAATGTTATCAAATACAAAGTAAATAATATTTTCTCAATAAGTAGGTACAGTCATGTCTGTTAATTATCTATAAATACTGTTAATAAATCTCTTAACCACTGGAGCGACAGAGCAATAAAAATATTTTTTCTCGGATTGCTAAAGGAAATTTTTTCTGCCCACATTAAAAAAATCGTACCTTCGAATTTGAATATGGATACATACAAACAGATTATAGTTTTATATAGCCAATAAATTCCCCTATCTTTTATCTATTATCACATATTTGTAGGATTTATAAAAAATATATAATTAAATCTTTAACCTTAAAACATTTTAAAGAATCTAGTAATCTATTACAGTTCTATGTAGCCAATGAATTCCCCTATATTTTGTCTATTATCACATATTTGTAGGATTTATAAAAAATACATATAATTAAATCTTTAACCTTCAAATATTTAAAAGAATCTAGAGAATATTTATTTTGTTATATTTTGAATGTAAAATATATTATATAGTCGTTTTGATAAAATAAAAAATAAATTAATTTGCCACATTTTGGCAACAAAGCAATCCGAGGTTTCAAAACAAAAATTATCTTTGACTTCAAAAACAATCTTCTTCCATAGTTGATTATGTGATTTTTTCCTTCCTGCAGAAAATGTCAGTCGTAGAAAGCCAGACTGTGAATTTGAATGCGGTTATTTGTTGTTCCAGTTTCATCTACTGGTACCACGACGGTGCGGTGGTGAACTACGCGGCGCGCGGCGGCGTTAGCGTCGAGACGGAGCGGCGCACCAGGACGTCGCGGCTGCTCGTGTCCAGGGCGGGTCCGGCCGACTCGGGCAACTACACCTGCGCGCCCAGCACCTCAGGTATAATGCGTGCTCACCAATCCATCCATCCATCAATCCATTGACCAATCAATCCATAAATTCATCAATCTGTCAATCCAGCAGCCCGTCAATCCATCATTCCGTCAATCCATCAATCAATCAATCCATTAATATATCATTCTATCAAATAACTAATCCATCTATCCTTCAGTCCATCAATCCATCAGTCCATCAATTCATCAGTCCATCCATCCATCATTCCATCAGACCATCAATTCATCAGTCCATCAATCAATCAACTCATTATTCCATTAGTCCATCAATCCATCAAATCATAGTCCACCAATCCATTATTCCATTAGCCCATTATTCCATCAGTCCATCAAATCATCAGCCCATCAATCCAATATTCCATTAGTCCATTATTCCATCAGTCCATCAATCCATCAGTCCATCAATCCACCAATCCACCAATCCATCAGTTCATCAGCCGTCAATTCGTGAGTTCATTAAGTCATCCAGTGTTCACATCATCGCGCCATTAAGTTATATTGATCATCGTCATTACATCCACTCTAATTTTTTGAATATCCATTATTAAATTTGCCTTTCTAGATGCTTTATCTACTATTTTTGAGCAGTCTCCGGCTGTCTATGATGGCCATAATTCATGTGGAGAAAATCTTATTTACTGGTCATCACAAATAAAGTAGATTGTGACCTCTAACTCAGTTTTGACAACAGTGTCACAATCCCTCGGGCTTAGAAGATAAAATATCATGTTCTTACAAAATAATTAGATTTATTATGATCACTAGAAAATAGAAAGCAATGTTATCTCTTTTTAAAACTCACATATCATATCACATATATCTGACCACAGTGAGTGGCGATATTCGTTACCATTCAAATCTACGTAGAAAGCATTTCGAGTTTGTATTATTTATTATAATAAACACAATAATATTTTGTTTTAATTCCACTTTATTAATTTTTAATCCAACTAGTTTCGGTTCAACCTGAACCTTCCTCAGGGATGTATAAAAATATACTAAAAAATAATACAGAAAAAATAATACAAGTGTTTGCTACAAGTGAAAAATTATTATTTATTAATTATCTATTCAGTGTTCTTCGTGCACTGTTGATTCCCTGACAATTGGCCCCCAGCTTCGTTATATACAATATGCAGTCGGTTTGGGGAAAATACGGTATACCTACTTACACAAAATATAACTGAGTGTCCCCGAAGGGGTGTGCAGAGGAGATATACCGCTGAGTAACAAAAGTATAAAACATATTTTCATTTAAATGCATCAAGGATAAAAAATACTTGTCTATATAGCAACATCTTCCGCTTAGTGTGGTGGTAGTAGGAGATTTTCAAATGTTGTTGGGTTATTCGTAACCCGGGAATGTTTGTCTTTCTTTAAAAAAAAAACAATACCGTATACACCAGCGTATAAGTACAAAATATCGGCACTGTAAATAATTGTTTGATATCCGCAACAACTTTTACTTTTGAAATAATTTCGTGGGCCAACTGCCGGGTCATCTGCACTCATTCACTCTTTCAGCTAGAATAACCTCAGTTGAAACGTGACTTCTTCCGCTGCAAATTTAAAAAAATAATAAATTTAGCCTTTTTGTTTTATTCCTTTTTCCCCTGATCTAAAGTATTTTATTTCTTATTTTTAATTTATAAACCAATGTTTAAGACAAGATTTTATGCATAGCATAAAGGGTAACAATTATTATTAAGCAAAAATTATCAGCCTGAAACACTCATCCACATTGAAACAATCTTCCGAGAAAAGACACATGCCGCCGACGGCACGCAAACCCGCGCCCTTTTTTTCTCGGATGATCGTTTCAATGTGGTTGAGTGTTTCAGGCTGATAATTATTGCTTATAATAATTGATACCCTTTGTGCTACGCATAAAATCTTGTCTTAAACATCAGTTTATCAATTAAAAATAATCAAAATTTGACGAGTTAAAGTACTTCACCAAAAATATATACAAATGATATGTCTCGATGCCACCTAGTGGGAAAGTTAGCACTTACAATGCCTTTCTCATATAAAAATAAAGTTGGTTGTTTGCAGGTGAAAAAATGTAATAAGCGGTAGTTGTTGAATAAAACACTAGTATATATTGAATCATATATTATATATATATATCTATATATATACAGTATCTAAAGTCCATTACGGCAATTTCCTGTGTACATTTAAAATTAGTCACTTTTTTATCTGGACCAATTGGAAAAATCCATTGGCATCTCTTATTGTTGTTCCAATTACGGAAAATTAACAAAAAGATAACCTTCACTTAATTAGGTAATTGTCTGCGACCACGATTGACCATTTATAATAATTATTAAAATTAATGTGGGGCCTAACGATTGTGTATTCTGTCAATGAGTGAAATTGTTTCGTTTGCTTTTTGCTTTTACTTTACTTTTTCACCTTATATAATTTATAAACTAATGTACACTATTAGCACTTAACACTTATTTTTTGGTTATAGTTACAAATTTCTTTCAATAAAGATATTATTATATTATTGCTTCACATTACTGGAATAATCATAGAACTTTAATAGAACTTTTACAGGACTTGAAAATTATATTCGAAATTTGGTGAATTGTTGAACTGGCACCGAGAGTATCTATCACTTATCTCATATCTCTGTCGCTTGAAAAAGCTTATCAAAGTGGTCTAATATCACCTGTGAACCAATAACCTTTCAAGATGTTCAGTCACCATTAAACCTTTACACTTTATTAACATCAGTTTATATCTTATAGCTCAGTGGATCAAGAGCACCTGACCGGGCATCAGAAAGGCGCGGGTTCGAGTCCCGTCGGCGGCATGAATCTTTTCTCGAAAGATTGTTTCAATGTGGATGAGTGTTTCAGGCTGATAATTATTGCTTATAATAATTGCTATATTTTATTTCTCTTAATTAGATTCTGCATCAGTTGTGGTCCACGTCCTGAGCGGAGAGCGCCCCGCCGCCATGCAGACCGGAGGCGCCTCCCTCATCCAGCTGCAGACCGCCCTCCTCGGCCTCCTCATGCTGCAGATCTTCCTGCAGCAGACCTGACAGCCTCTCTAGGGCCCCCTTCCCAGAGGTGGTTGAACAGCGAACACCAGCAAACTTACAAACAAAAGTTACAACTCTCAGCCGGGCCTGAAACCAAAGCGCTAAACGGAGCATTTAAAATGGTTACGCAATCTAATTATAATAAAATTTCTCTTTGTATTTAATAACTCTTTTTGTTTTCTTATTTTTACCAGACTTATTACATTGAGATTACTGGATTTTTGTGGCGAGTTAATCTAAAAGAGTCTATAGTGGCTCACAATTGTTAAATGTATCTTTCTTTTATTTAAAAACATTAATCTTGACGTGTACGACGAAGCAGGTAAACAGTTGTACTGTCTTTGGGAAAAGTGGTGCGACCCCTTCAATGTAGTGTTCTTCTAACTAAATTTCTCGAGACCTAGGGTGCTAGCATGGTCGATCGATAAGGATCGGTAGGATAATTGTCGGTAACTTCTCATCGTTTCCTAGGACAACTGCAGATCGCTAACTTACAAACAGCAGTTGATATCGAATATATTAAGGACACTTAGTCATTGTGAACTGTCACCCATTCGTTTTCTCCCTGTTCTAAAGCGAACATTACTTGCAAACGTTCATTACTCTAGGTTTGTTCATAACATGAAGCAAATATCTGATGTTGGTCTGAAATATTATTTTTAACGTAATCTGGACGCCATTGAGGCCTTCATTGAATATAATATATTTAATACGTACGCAGTGGACGCAGTTAATGATACAAGTAATTAAAGATCGCGAAAGATAAAACAAGATAAAAAGAAAGACAAATTGAAATTACATTTTTTGTATTTCTTGGGCATTAACTATGTAACAATTTCTAGACATTTTGTTTTGAAGAGTTTTAATTTTCAATGTACTATCGTTACTTAAATTTTAATTTTTATGCTACCGGTTTCGACACATCCGTGTCATTCACTAGCAAACTTAAAACTTTTTAAACTTAAAAGTTTTAAGTTTGCTAGTGAATGACACGGATGTGTCGAAACCGGTAGCATAAAAATTAAAATTTAAGTAACGATAGTACATTGAAAATTAAAACTCTTCAAAACAAAATGTCTTGAAATTACATACCTGTATTTTAGGTACATTCGTTTCCCAGAGGATGTACGTTTTGTTTTATGTGAGAATTTTTACGTTGATTCGAGTCTAAATGCATAAATAATTCTACAAGTTGACAACATTACGCTTGTGTTTGAATACGGCAATTCAAAATCGTCGCATTTCATTTAACTTTCATTCGAAACTACGGAAAACAAGTAAAGCTCCAATCGAATGTTACAAAGGGAAAGTTAATGAAATGTAGAAGCCTTCCTACATCTCCGGTTGTCGCCTAACATCGACGAGGCTGTCAGCTCGCTTAGTCAATAAGGAAACAAGACATACGGTAATTGTTTTCGCTTACGTGCTTTTTGTTTGTGACGTGTGCTTTTGTTTTGACATTCGTGCTTTTGTTTTTCACGTACGTGTTTCTTTCCTCAAATAGAAGCAATTCGGTATTTTACGAAAACATTTGTTGCTACTCAAAATGAAGAGAAGTTTTCGGCAGCAAACGCAAGCAATTCGATTCTCAATTCAAAACGTTTTATTAATAATTCGTTTTTTGGCGGCGCGTACAAGCTATTGCTTCACTCAAGTATTTTCAAAAATCCAAATAAATAGAAATTTCAGGCCACTAATACAAGTAGGTAGTTATATTAGTTTTTCATAAGAATGTATGTCTAACTAGCTGAAGTTCCGGGCGTTACCCGGACTTTACACAAATTTCTTTAGAAATCAGACTTAGACATCGACATTCCTCCTGTTTTGAAGGTCAGTGTGCAAAATTTCTTCAAATTCGGATTAAATTTGAAAAACGAAAGGGGGCACAGACCCACTTCTTTATATATAAATAGAGATGATATTTAAATAAAGGGAGAGCACCATAGGTTCTGTATTCAAACGCTTTTGATAAATCAAAATAAAGAGACAAATGCAAGTAATTCGGTTATTTATTCGAATATGTTTGAGTTTTAGGTGATATTATTTAATCTTTATTTTATTATATTTTATTTTAAGAGTTAAACCTCAAATTCTAATATTTTAATTAATGAAGACAATATTAGCGAATCTCAATCGAAATTCTGAAACAGAAAAATTAGAAAAAGATACGGTCACATCTACCCTGTCCAGGATGTGACCGTAACTTTTTCTGATTATTCTGTTACAGATTTTCGATTGAGTTTTGCTCATATTTTCCTTATTAATTATGATATTATTACGTTTATATATACGAGCAGTTAGATTTTTTTTTCAGTTCATATGAAGAGATATTTTATATTATGAGATTGTGTACCCATTTTAGAAAAAATGCGTGTTTATGAATCAAATTCAAGGACAAAAGGTATATAAAAATAAGCAAGATGAAAATCAAAGACAAAAGCGAGTGACTCGTTGTGATTCCGTATACGTTTAATTATTGTGAGTGAACCATAAATGTGCAACATAAAATAAATTCTTCTGAACGTATCTAATATTAAATTATAAACTCTGTGTTTTTATAACTAAATCAATTATCTACAAACTAAGTGTATGAAATAAAATATCTGTATGATTTTCATCATCGTGAAATATTATTCGAAATGTTAATAATAATTATTAATAAATAAATTAGAGCTAATAATTATTATTTTGCCTCATATTAAAATTTGTGAAAATATTGCATATCTTTTCGTTTCCACAAACTTCCTTCATTGTGAATATAAAAAATATAATTATTTTCTGTGAATTTAAAGTATTCGAAAAAACTTTTAAACTGTGTTAGTAACATAATAATGGCCAAATTGACAATCAGGTCAAAAATAACCTTAGGGATTACGCGGTGAAACTGCACTAAAATATTGATTTAAACTAATATTAAATATCTTCTTCTTTGTATGTGTATGGTAAACCATGTTTTGAGTATTATTAACTGATGTAAAAAATATTTTTTGGTCACATTCATTGAAAATTACTCGTACCTATAATACTTTACTTGTAAAAACAGTTGTCAAAAAATGATTTAAACAACAATAAAATGAAATTAATACCTATGTTATTTGAAAAAATAACTTTGGAAGCATACATTTTAATTTAACATTGTATGTCGAATCATTTTTTTAAATAATTTAATCAGTGTTGAATGATTCCAATCACATGACATTATGTAATGTTATATTGAAGGTTCAAACATGTCATGAATGCAATTTTGTGAAAATGTTATATTTTCAGGAAGAGAGGTCAAAAGGCGAAAATCATTAATAATTTTTATATCGGTTTATATAAATTTTTTTCACTGTTTTTTAATAAATCTTGTACATAATATGTAGAGCCATAAATTTTAAAGGCATTCATTGTCATATTATATCCCTTGTTCATTTATGTATAACTATGTCAACCTTACATTATTCAGCAATTTTAAAAATCATCCATAATATTATGGTGTTTGCCTTTAAAAATTAGAATCTCTCTCCATTCAATAATTTTAAATCAGAACTTTTATTAAAATATCTAATTTTAAGTTCTAGCGTTGACTTTTGTAAATAAATTTACGATTAAAAATTATATATATTCAACGCTTTTCATTACTTTATAACTGTATATTAACGGGTTACCCTGCGGTGATTTTTCCATACAAACGAATTTCCTATTTATCTCTCTGGATTTTAACCCTAGAGAAAATATTGTTTTTACATAAAATCTGTACCCGAGAAGCATACGGATGCAACTCCAAAAAGCCAAATGTTCAGTAGAGCCAAAACCGTATTTTTTCTGTAATTATGGTCTCATAACTTCTGCAGATATTCGTGCTGATTAATGAAATTTTTGTAATTAATAAATCAATTAGTTTTGTTTTAAAGTTGAGAAAATAAAACGAAATATTTTACATGCAAAGCCTAAAAATAAATGTTTAAAATAAATCATTATGGACTTGAGTCCTTCTGCCTCAAAATGCAATAGACTATTTCGATATAACAAGTAAAAAATTAAATTAAATTATTAAAAGATCGACGTTTGAAAATTTTATTTGGAAGTAAAATAATAACTATACACAACAGGTAAAAGAAAAATACATTTTATTGTATATTTCTTAATATAATTATTACTAATTAATGGTATTTTCCAAATCTTCATCATTTGACGGAGGATAATCTGGCATTTATGACTTAAAATTTTGTTAAAAAAATGCAGTGAATTTTTTCAACATTAACTCCACAGAGTAGGCCCTGAGAAAAAAAATCCCCCAGGGCCTATGTCATCTTTGGGGATGCTGTGTGGAGTGTCTTTTAGGGTAAGGAAAGAAAGGAGGTTCTGGGAAGGAAAAAGGTATGAAGGATGGGTATGAATACGGGGGGTCAATGTGTTTTGGCCTTCACAGTTGTCAGACCGTATTCAATATTATCCCCCATATCGCTATATATCCACTTCAGGAGGTAAGAAGTCTCTTCATTTGCCCCCCTGACACCGACTGACTCATTCCACGTGCAAAAATTGCCTTGTCATTGGTGCTGCCCAGAATGGCTTCATTTAAACATCACAATTTTTTCAAATAAAAATATTCAGAACGGGCACGGAAGACATTTTTCCATATCCGAGTCATCAAAACTAATACTGAATACGATGACTTACCTCGCAACTTATCTGATTTTTTTCAGATTGTATCGCACTTTCGCCTCATGTAAATGCGTTTCTTTTTCCCCTTGGAGTTTTATTTTATATTTATCCTTCCTGTTTAATGATTACCAATATCACAGGTGTCGTTTGTGGATATATGAGGTTATTGTGTCTATTTAGATAGAAAACAAAGAGATTAGAAACAGAAGGATGGACTTGAGTCCTTCTGCTTCTAATGCTTCTAAGAATAATGGTAGTTGCATCCTTATACATTTTTGAAAAACCCTATATTTCTTCAAAATATGACTACCATCTTTCTGCCACTAATGAACATGATCATTTACTACACATCTTCATCAAAAACTCATTTCTTCAAATTTTGGATTTGCATCCGTGTGCTTCTCAGGTACAGAAATAGATATCAACTTTTAGCGTGTCAGTACTTTTTTTTACTAAGTTACTTTATATAGAAGTTATGACCTTCCAAAAATCAATAAATTTGACTGGTTTAAACGCCATCAAAAGACATTCAGTATACAAACTAGACAATGTTTTTTTTTTAAAGCAAAACGTACAGACATAGAATAGTTTTTTTCTTATGTAAGTGGTAAAAAAAATTGAAAATCAGTCCACTTTTGGAGGAGAAAATTGGGGAATACAATACCTCGATTTTAGTTAGGTATTAGTAGCCCGGGGTGCACTGTCCCTTTCGCTCAATATCCGGTGGAGTAAGAGCAACAGTGACAGCAACAATTTAGTAAAATCTATTTTTCAAATTTCTTCACCACCGGGTTTCATCTTAAGGGGAATCGGGTGGCGATTTGTGATGTTCAGTATCCAAATTAGACAATATTTTTTAGAGAAGCAAAACGTACAGACATCGAGTATTTTCTTCTCGTACAGTTAATAAAAAAAATCTTAAAAGTCGGTCCAGTTTTGGAGGAGACAAATGAGCAATACAAAATCTAGATTTTGATGTTTTTATTTAGGTAATATCAATCTGAGATGCAATTGTCCCTTTCGCTCAGTATTCGGGGGAATAAGAGCAACAGTGACAGCAACAGTCTGGTAAAACACCTATTGTTCAAACTTTTCGGCGACCTGGTTTTCTCTTAAGTAACTCTTCAGTATATTGCATCTGGCCCCCTAGCACACTCGATCGATAAGGATTGTATCGATAACTTTCGGTAACTTATCATCGTTCCCTAGGATAACTGCAGTTCTCTAATGTACAAACAACAATTGATGTCGAATATATTAAGGACACTTAGTCATTATGAACTGTTACTTATTATGAAAAGTTACCGAAATTTATCCTATCAATTTTTATTGATCGAGAGTGCTAGGGGCCCTGGTAGTGTTTGTTATAATATATTAAAGCAAACAACGTAATTTTTTTATGAAATTTGGTTCCATGGATAATTAAGTGATCATTGTAAGTATTAAATAGGTGTTTAGGTTACCTTCGTAAGTATCCAACCTTGTTTCATGGTTAACCAAGTACCCATTGTTGGTAGGTATACAATTTTGCCCATTTTGTATTCAAGTAACCATTGTAAGTATGCAACAACTTGCTCCTTAAAAGTGGGTAGATTAGCCACTCGAGCGATTGGTGTTCAATTTTTGATTTGGCCATTCGGTTTAATTAATATCATTCCTCAAAATATTAATATGGAAACATATCAACTGTTTGCTGCGGTTTAAAACTAACAAATCCATCTCGATTTCACCGTTTATCCCATTTTTGTAGGTTCGTTAAATGTGGTCCAATTTTGGACCGATATCAACCGCAGAAAAATAAAAGTTTTCCAAATTTTGACCTAAAACGCTCCAGCGGTCAATAACTTACTTCATAGGTAATCAGGTGACCATTGTACGAGTAAGTACGCATCTTTGTTCCCTAGGTAATCACGAGACGTGTGTAAGTATAGAAATTTGTTCCTCGAGTAATGAAGTGGCCGTTGTAAATACTTAACTTTGTTCCCGGGGTAACCAAGTGCCCATCGAAGATATCTTTGTATATATATACACATCTTTGATCGTTCCTTAATAAAGTTATCACTGTAAGGTATACTTACGTACTTATACTTACGTATACCTACATTATACAGCGTTAATCAAGCAGGGTGAACATGGTCATGGCCAAGGGGGAACATCTAGACCTAGAATATTTATATGACCACAGTTTTTTCTAATTGATACTCTAATATTTACAATTTTTTATATTATTTTTTTCTGTAAATTATTGTGGTTGAGAGTTGAGAGCAATGGGGCAAAATTCGAAGTATCAGTTTTTTCATGATTTTTGGCTGGTTGAACTTATCATAATAATAATAATAAAATCGTTTATTCATCAATAGATTTTTTTTTTACAATATATATATATACATCTTTGATTAACCATTGGTTTTATTGATGAAAAGGTCACTGCTCAGCTGCAATTCAGAATTTCTCCTGGAATGCAGTTGGTTTTCAGCAGTGCCTTACTCAATTTATCTAACAACTAAATCTAATTGACATGATTTTAAAAACATTAAATGTAAGTATTTGGTTTAAGGTATCATATGATAGTCAACCTCTGATAATAGAGATAATCTGAAGATTAAAAGATTGTTCAATATGCCGGGAAAAAGAGGGCCAGAGTCAGAGTGCTTTTTTGAGTTAGCCCAAAAATTGCCCGAACGCGAGAGACAGCCTTTTGACGAAAAGCGAGTTTTTCGTCAAAAGGAGCGAATCATGGCCGCTTAGAAATCCTGCGAACCTCCTGGTGTCTCCATCGTTCATCTAGTTCCTTGCCCAAGGATGCTGTGTTCTCCTAAAGATCTCCTTTAGATCTAATATAAAGGCGAGTGTCTGTGGCGGACGGCGTTTGTTAGATTTTATGCAAGTCTACAATTTCACTCCGAAATTGACGAAATTTTGCACGCTTAACGATCAAAACAAGATGCAGGTCACTGCATAATTCTGATTTCGAAACACTCTGTCTAAAGTCCAGGCAACGTCGGGGACTTCAGCTAGTTAAATATAAATAAACCTCTTTGATGATCGGCTCTCTCCATCCTTGCTGCAATTCCTAGTTTTATAAATCCCAATTATCTATCCCACTTTACCCCCATATTCCCATTATGTCTTTATAACCGCACCCCGTTTTCCTAGTATGTTTATCCCACCTTACCTCATTACCCCATTATGTTTATCCGACCTTACCCCATTATGTTTATCTTACCTTACCCGATTATGTTTATCCCACCTTACCTCATTACCCCATTATGTTCATCGTACATTACCCCCATTATGTTTATCCCACCTTACCCCATTACCCCATTATATTTATACCACCTTACCCCATTACCCCATTTTGCTTATCCCACTTTATCTCATTACCCCATTATGTTTATCCTACCTTACCCCCATTACATTTATCTAACCTTACCCCATTACCCCATTATGTTTATCCCACCTTACCCCATTACCCCATTATGTTTATACCAGCCCCATTACCTTATTATGTTTATCCCACTTTATCTCATTACCCTATTATGTTTATCCCACCTTACCCCATTATGTTTATACCACCTTACCCCATTACCCCATTATGTTTATCCCACTTAACCCCATTACCCCATTATGTTTATCCCACCTTACCCCATTACCCCATTATGTTTATACCAACTTAACCCATTACCCCATTATGTTTATCCCACTTTATCTCATTACCTCATTATGTTAATCCACCTTACCCCATTACCCCATTATGTTTATCCCACTTTACCCCATTACCCCATTATGTTTATCCCACCTTACCCCATTACCCCATTATGTTTATACCAACTTAACCCATTACCCCATTATGTTTATCCCACTTTATCTCATTACCCCATTATGTTAATCCACCTTACCCCATTATGTTTATCCCTCTTACCTCATTACCCCATTATGTTTATCCCACCTTAACCCATTACCCCATTATGTTTATCCCACTTTATCTCATTACCCCATTATGTTAATCCACCTTACCCCATTACCCCATTATGTTTATCCCTCTTACCTCATTACCCCATTATGTTTATCCCACTTTATCTCATTACCCCATCATGTTAATCCACCTTACTTCATTACCCCATTATGTTTATCCCACTTTATCTCAGTACCCCATTATGTTTATCCCACCTTACCCCATTACCCCATTATGTTTATCCCTCTTACCTCATTACCCCATTATGTTTATCCCACCTTAACCCATTACAGCATCGTGTTTATCCCACCTTACCTGATTATGCCTTTGAATAGAATAAATATTTAATAGCTTTGTTTTTAGGTACCCAAGCGATTACTATAGGTATTCTATTTGTTCCTTGAGAAATAAATCAATCATCATTTTACTAATCGGGCTTAGGTATCATTTTATTTACATAATGTTTTGTCTTGCAAAAATAAACATATGCTTTGAACTAAGTATAATTCGTGGTGATTACGAACCCGAAAACGTTTATATCTGCGACGTTAAGGCAGATTTTTACATTTTCTAAGCGAATATTTTTTGTGGGAAAGCACATAAAAGTAACCGATTTACAAATTTGTCTTCATAAGATACGAGTCTCCTAAGTAGGCAGTGAAGCCTTGAAGATTTGGGTCATGTGTGGTTTGGTCTCGTAAATTTACATTAAAAAAGAAACATAAATTACACCCGGCATCTCAACAAGAAAAATACGTAAAATTTAAATATCTATCTGAATAAAAGTCGCCAAAAGTTCTACGACACCCAGTACGAGAGGAGAGGCTAACTTTTGTTGGTGTTTTTTAAACCACCCGGTGAGGACGTCACACTTGACGTCGCGAATGGCACCGGGATGTCAAGGAGTTCTTTCTACCCTGAACCTTATTCATACACCGTGAAGCCTCGCGCAAAGGACACTTGGTAAAAAGAAAATGCCACCACTTTACTTTGACTAACGATGCGGATCAAATGCTCATACCTTTCGCTCTTTGATCCATCATTTTCACATCAAACTCTTAAATCTCCGCATGCTTAAATCCGGTTTAGAGCCAGCTGGTTTTTTGATAAATATTTCACCATTCAGTAAAAATGTGCATTTTGCTTCCATCGTTTTTCCAAACTTATTTAAATTTGGTTGAAACTTTTTTATTGTTTGATTTAAATTGCTTGCATAAAAATGGAAAATGTTCAAAAACTTCGGAGCTTTGGTATAAATTAGGCAAGGTGAGCTTTTGCTGTCAGGTGGTGACTTCAGGCTGCTGATTCAAACCTTTCTGTTTTCAGTTACGTGAACTGTTTCTAGAAAAATGTCATGAATTTTAATTCATAGTACAATGCTGAATGCTGAAGTCAAAACTTTTTTGTAAAATCGATAGTTGAGAGTTTACGATTTGCAATTTTATATTTTAATTCGTGGGTGTATAGAATAGGGTCATTTTGTTTGAGTTTAACTCAAGACATGGATTTTGGTAATCATTATGAGTGGAGAGTAAATTATCAAGGGTGGATTTGTACGTTCTTCAGATTTTATTCCGCTCCTTATCCTGCAAATATATGAGGAATCTCCAAGGGTCCCCGCAGTCTACAGACGTTTGCGGTACCTACACTCGCCTCCCAAATTAAATATATATTTTTAAAACCATAGAAGCGTCCTTGGTATGATAATATATGCTTACTGCGGCTTCGCATTATTTTAGATAGGTACTACTTGAATGTCGTAAATGGTTACACTACGCCTCATAGCAGAAATGTCGTTTTCAGAGCATTAAGTCTACTTTCATTCTTTCTCTGCCAAATCCATGCCTCCTTCCGAGGATTGGTTCCAGAGACCTATTGTGGACTGCGAGCCAATTTTATGTTCAATAAAGCGCTTTGATTCCACCTTCATCCAGTACAGGGCGTATTATTTTATTTCACTGCTTTGAGACTTGGAGTGAAATGATTAATTACCTAACATCATCCTCCGGTGTGACAAGCAGGGAGGGAGCGCTCTTACAGTATTATGTACAATGTACATCTAGTTTTAACAAATCGTTTGGAAAAGGAACGCAGTGGCACCCAGACGCGTCCCGAGCAACGTTTTTGCAAACTAAATTATTAATGTGATGAATTACCTATCTTCAGAAATAATTTAGAATTTTTTCGTGTAAGAAAAATTACTTTTAGGGCATGATAAATCGCACACCGGCGTCTAAACTTCCTTAAGTCTAAATATTACAAACTGAGAAAATGTTATTTTAAGTTTTTCATCTTCACTGTTTACACACATACAATTGGATCTAAGTCATATTTTAGTCTTGGCGCGTTAGTAAAGTAAGCACCTAAATAAAGTTATTTATTGTAAAATGTTTCCTAGCGTTTAATTTAATTTGATATCCTTTGAAGATGTAAAAAAATTATCAAAATCGGTTCAGTAGTTGTAATGGTATTGGTAGCCTATTTAAGTCTCACTTGCTGATCATACTTACGACTCCTGAGACAGCGTCAAGATACCCATTTACCCAGTCTAGTGTCCCTATATTGGCTTACTGCTATTAGAAATAAAGAAAACATAATCATTTATTGATTGAAGTTGGTTTGGAATTTAACCGAAACTGTTTGATTATTTAATTGTACGAAATCGGGTCTGACTTCCTCCAATGATTATTTCCATTCCTAAGTCCTGATGCGCGGAAAAAAGGAAAAAATCAAATTCAACAGTCGTGCATGAGTCATGATTGTTCATGAGCGAGTTCAAGAAAACAAGTATCATGCTTGCAATTATATTCGTAAAACAAATAGGCAGACATGGGACACAGAATCAATGAACCATGCTGTACTCGCTGCACGAAAGAGGAAGGTCGGATGAGAGCTTCTAAACTATTCAAAATACCTCAATACGACATGCTTTAAGTTCAAATAAAACTATAAATACCGAGGAAAAGTGACTTGGAAGATATAAGCCTAAAATTCCAGTCGCAATTGAAAGAGAACATGTCACCATATAAAGTTATCAGAGACAAGACTCTTCGGATTAACCAGAAATCAGCTTGCTATCAAAATTAGTTTGAAAACATGTAAAAAAATTGCCGAAAAAAGTTGGTTGATAGGTTTCCGAGAGATTCGTGAGATGTGGAAAGTGGGCTCATGCAGATTGTAACAATCGAGAATTTCACTTTAAAGACACTCTTTACTATTCTAATAAGTCGCGTGAGTGTATATACTGTGTATAGTGTATCAAATATAGGTATAAATTTAAGTTTATTATACCTACACAAGTGAAATCCTTTGAATTTATATAACTTTTTGATTGCTTCAGATGATTTTGTCAGGATAAGATACCTAAATTATTTGTCACTGATTCATCACTGGTTTCATAGGATGTTTCATAGCAAGTCTCATCACTGCTCTCATCGTTGATTTCATAACTGGTTTCATCGGTGACTTCATCGCATGTTAACAATTTCAAGACATGGTTTATAACTGATTTCATCACAGGTTTAATCACTGATTAAATACTCGTATATCAGTTATTTCATGGCATCTTTCATCACGTCATCACATCATCAGATGGGATGTTTCATGGCAAGTTTCATCGCTGCTTTCATCACTGATTTCATAACTGGTTTCGTCAATGACTTTATAGCATGTTATATCACAGTTTCAACACATGTTTCAAGACTGATTTCATCACAAGTTTCGTCAGTTTACATCAGTGAATTCATCGCATATTTCATCACTGGTTTTATCACTGATTTCACCCCTAGTTTCATCAGTGATTTCGTCGCACATTTCTTCATTGGTTTCATCACTGATATCATCACTAATTTCATCACTAGTTTCATCGCATGTTTCATCACTGCTTTCTTTACTGACTCATCACTGGAATCTAAACTGGTTCACCACATGTTTCATCACTGATTTAATTGGTGGTTTCATAGCTATTTTCTTAGGAAGTCTCATCGCTGGTTTTATCGCAAGTTTAATCAGAGCTATCACCGTATGATTCATCACTATTTTCATTAATTTCGCATGTTTCATCACTGGTTTCATCACTGATTTCATCACATGTCTCATCACTAGTTTCTTCAATGATTACAAATTATCCAATTATAATTACTATCAGTGATTTCATCGCATGTTCTATCGCTGATTTCATCATCTTTTTTCATCACTGTTTTCATCACATGTTTCATCACTAATTTCGTCGCTGGTTTCATCAGTTTTTTTTTCATTTCATCGCACATTTCATCAATTTTTCATTACATATTTCATCAGTGATTTTAGCGCATGTTTTATCGCTTTATATTGCATGTTTTATCATTGATTTCATTGCTGGTTTCATCACCAGTTTTATTAGTTCTTTCATCCCATGTTTCATCACTGATTGTATCGCATGTTTTATCACTAGTTCCTTCAATGCCTTCAACTGCAGATCGCAAACGAACAGGTCACAGTTCACAATGACTAAGTGTCGTTAATATATTCGATATCGACTGTTGTTTGTACGTTAACGATCTGCAGTTGTCCTAGGGAACGATGAGAAGTTAGCGACAATTATCCTACCGATCCTTATCGATCGACCATGCTAGCACCCATGCTTTCCATATCTTCCTCAGGCATCCCCGACTGCTTCTACATTTCACTTTAAATATGTAATAAACTTGTAGTTATGTGAACAGTAGACCTCGCGTCTAAAAAAAAAGTTTCTAATTTTCTCTTATTAATCAAAACCAAGATTTCCTCTGGAAACTTAATTTTTTTAAGTAGCTACCCGGTATTGTAAAGACATGTTGTATAGTAAGGTGGGTCATTTAAAAAAATGTGTTAATTTCAAATTCTAAGAGCGATAAAAGGGTGCCAAATGTGTTCAAAACGACGTGTTTAAAATTTTTTAATTTTCTGATACGACCTTCTTCCTCCGGATTCACTTCAAAGTTTTGAAAAAATAAAATTTTAGGGGTTATTTCTAGTGTGTATAAAAGTTACTATGAATCTTTTTAAAGATATTTTTTGTAATCTTCTATAGCAAATGTAGTATATATTTACGAAATCATTTACAAAAAGTCCTGGTTTTGATTATTAAAGGCGTGAGGTGAGGGCGGGAGGAGCACCGATTGCACTAATACTGGAGAAAAAATGGTAGAATTCCGCCGCAAAAGTAAAGTGCTGTTTGATATTTCGTTTTGTAAATGCTATGATTTCAGTAAATGTGACTGTCCTAGAGATCAAAAAATACCTTTAAATGAATAGAGTTTCATTACTGACCAACGTACTACGCGAAAAATGATAATAGGAAACGTTGATATCACTTCAACAAAACAAATGAAAACTGCGTTGAAAGGGAAACTTTTGAAGCAAAAATCCTTGTGCCCGTCTAAAAAGGAAAGCACAGGTAAGCCAACTATCTCTTTACTCGATATTTCCACGTCTTCTGCATCAAATGAATCCGATTGTAAAGATGTTTTCAAACCTAATGTTGTACCTCAAACGCTTCAGAAGCAGACTGCAGTCAATATTGATCATTCCACACTGTCTAAAACTTGTGATAGATATGGAGTGTCGGATAAGGCAACGGCAGCCGTTGCCTCAGCAGATCTGTATGACATCAAGTCTAATATTCCAGTTTTTGACAAGAATAAACTTCGCAGAGAACGAAAGAAAACTAGAGAAAATATAAAGAGCACAACACATAGTTTTATAAAAACCCCCAATATATTTTGATGACCGAAAGATAAAACATTAATTATCAGCGAAGGGGAGGGACGCAATACAGAGAATAACGCATTGAAGAGCATATTTCATTGATAAAAGAGCCAGACGCAATATATTTAGGTTTTATTGCACCAAACTCTGGCACGTCGAAAGTTATAAACCATTGCAATAGATAATTTGCTTGCTTCACATGAACGAGTTACCATTTCGGCATTTGTTCGCACATTTTGACGGTAAGACATCAGGACCTCAAACATATTCAGGCACAATAGGACTAGCTTTGAAAAATTGTGAAAAAAAGCCTATGGTTCATTTTCAGAAAATTGACGGAGAGTTGCTTGAATTAATTACTAAAGACGTGAATACAGATCAGTTATATTTGTATAAAATAGTATCTGCAGTTACGGTGGAGGAATTACCTGAAGATTTATGCCACACATCTCCTGGAAAATTGACTGTAACCGAATTCTTCGTCTTTGTGTTTCAACGGAAGCTCCTACAGAGAATCATATTATTTTAGAAACGTACGTTGTCAAAGTTTATGCTCCGGCTTGGTTCAGCATTAAAAGTCATCCCACCTATAAAGATGGAGCACGTCACCTGATGTAGTTAATCTCAGCGCTTAGATACTTATCAGCTGAACTAAAAACTATAATTGATCCAGTTATAGAAAGAAACGTTACTTCGCACACCCCAAAAATTTATTGCTTGTAATGTTGACTGACCCTCACAAGCATAGGTATCCGAGAATTATCTGCGCGTCGTTTTCTAAAAGCACGCAGTAAGAAACTAAGTAAAACAGGGCTGTTCCAACTTACAAACATAAACCTCGATGCATCATATTATTTGGAAGCAAAATGTAATCGAACCCCCAATAATGAAGAATATATCGGATGAAGATCTTCAATTATTTGTAGTTCAAGGGGGAGAAGGTAGATTGCCTCTTCTGCGTCTGCCATGTCATACTCAAGCAGTTGAAAGAGGTGTAACGACTGTTATTGAAGCCTTGACTACTTTATGTACGAAGTCTGCAAGAGAAGGTCTTATTAAGGTGAAGATTGAGTCTCGCAAAATAATGCCAAAATTTGAGAGTAAGAAGGATTTTGCTGGCATTTGAATACACTACCTTGAGATAATTTGAATTATATTCACATATATTTTTAATAAATAATTCGAAACATTCCCTCTATTTTGCGTTTTATTGAAAAATAGTTCATTTTTACTTGTTTATCTAACATTTTTTTAAGGTTTAACAAGGGTGGATTTTTCTCTAATATGTGAAATTTCAAAGTCAATCCGGAGGAAGAAGATGATATCCAAATATTATTAAAAAAATTAAGTGATTTTTCATCTTCATTTAACACCCTTTTATCACTATTAGACAAAAGAAAACAAGAAAAAAAATTTCCCCATACATTCGTGACCCACCTTATTGTATAGTATTGAATTGTCTCTATATATAAAATAAAGTATTGTCTCTACAATACCGGAATGTATTTTTTACTATTGTCCTTTTTAAATCAAATTCTAGACGTATTGACTCTTTTTTACAAAAATAATCGCATTTTGTAAATTTTGAAAAACTAAGTTAATTTTTAATATACTATACCGTTATACCGTTGGTCGATGGCAGATTTGTTAACAACACAAATTTCATATCATATAAATCATACAGCCAAATAAATCAATACATAATCTAGTAAAGACACTTTGCAGAATTTTAATTTTGGTTCAATTAAAATCATTAAAAAATAAATCCGAGAACGTGTTTTGTGACGCAAATACCTCAGTTTGTCTATTTATAAACTAAAATATTTTAGATTTTTTTTACACACTTAATTATTTTAGATATCAATGAAAAATCATAAATACTTATGATCAAAAAATACTTACAAGTACACACTATTTAATCATTTATCGTCATGCGTTTTGAGCATTTTTATTGCTTACTTTAATGTAGGTATATATTAAAGCAAGTTTTGAATGAATTAAATGGATATTAAATTTTTTGCTAAAAAATTTAATATCGATTTATTTTAAATTGAAATTTTTTACTTAAAAAAATTAATACGGGGAATAATCGATCTTCCTCATCGGAAGACCCCTGTACAGTTGCAAGCATTTTGGAACTTTAATTCTCAGCCGCTAGTCAAAACGCGACGATTTCACATTTAAAAAAAAAGGATTTTTACTATCTTAGCTGAAGCGAAATTTTCACCGTGCGCCGATCTTTTTTCGTACCTATGCGGGTTACGAAAGGGTTGCTACGCGGGTTTTTGCCGCGAGGCCCTTCGGGCAGCTTTTCGTTCTGCTTTGCCCAGTTTAAGTGTTGGTGACTATTTATAAGGCATCACCCTTTTGCAAATCTAACTACTATTAACATTAGACTACAAAATACTTATATTTAATATGTAGATACATAATAGTAGACATTCTTACATTAAGACCGTGAATAATGAGAAGAACACTCTTCACCCCAACATAAATCTTCTTATTATTTAATGAAAGCGAAAAATGTTTCTTCTCCCATACCATTTATTGGTATGATTACCCCAAGTGGTGACTTAGCACCTACGTTTGGTGACTTAGCAGGGGTACCCAGGTTCATTGGGTGAGGTTTGTCTAGGTCTTGGCGGCACATGAGTTTGCCCAACTATTGCGTGGCGAGCCAGATAGGGAAGGACTGGTTGATGGTACACATGTCATCTCTCCAACCGGACTCCCTCGACCCATCGCCTTGTAGCGCAATGGGAGGGATGGATTCATACGTCCGACTCCTGAACATATTGACCCCCAGATCCCTTTCTACCCTTCATACGTTTTTTTCCTTAAATATAGTATTATAGATGGCGCCACTTCCGTTTGCATATCGCACGTTGAGCGAGTTATAGGTGTGAATATCACAACAGCAATATGAAAACTTCAAAAGTATTTTAACTGATGGCGCCACTTCCGTTTGCAAATCGCATGTGAACGAGTGATAAGTGTACATATTACAGCAGCAGTTCCGTGGAAAAATGCACGTTCACGGACGGGTCAGAACGGTTTCCATACAGTGTGGCGTCGGAGATTTACTCGGAGTCGGGTTCCTTAATTTGAACCGTACAGATATTACCGTATTGATATACTTCGATACCTAACTTGTTTTTTTTTTTTGTAAATAATGTTTTTGTAAATTGTACCGTCTTATCGGATAGTGTGTTTATATATTTTTAATAAAAAATAGTGTATAATCTAACATGACCATTTTCCTTAGAAAAGCTACTTATATTTAGACTTTTAGCTACAATTTTTTTGATCATGCCTATGGCCTCGGCCAGACTGAACAGGTGGGTGCTTACACGGGGGCCTCCATACCAGTCCCTTGTCTGGTATGGGCATACATACGATTGTGGGCGTTTACACACGATTGATATTTCGAGCCCGCTGTCGCTACCGCGCAAGCCCTTCAGTCTGCCCGAGGCTACTGCGGCGAACAACTGGTTAATATCTAGAACCGGAACCGGAACGTAACAAATAAATTTACAGACAATTGAAATGCCAAATTGTCGATTAAAAACAGGATTTCATAATATTGATTGATTCTAGACTGATGAAACAAAATGTAGGCCATGAACTTTGTTGGTGACACCTGAACAAGCAAGAGTTAGACTATTTCCTCACGGGTTGGTATATGTTTATTTATTACACTTGCTTACAGACCAATAATAACGTACCTAGTACACAGGATATAAGAGAGCTTATAAACGGGTAGGTTTCACTGCGAGTCGAACCACAAACCAAAAACGAAGCTACCGCGAACGGAGCGAAACACCGCTAATGCCTTGTTCTGACTAGGAGAGTATTTTAGTCGAGTAGCGAATATATGAGTACGGAGCAAATATATATACAAACGGAGCAAAACACCGCTACTGCCTAGTTCTCACTAGAACAACTTGAACTGACTAAAGTGTGTAGTGAATATATTTTCAACTAAATGTGTCCAAACACCACAATTTTAGTAGAGGCTAGTCAGCTCTTTAGTAGATTGAATCCATTTGGTTCTATTTTTTCGGCGAATAGTCCCCCTCCACGCGACACTGCGCACTAACAAGCACGGTTCATTCGTAGACACAGACACGCGCAATATGTCGTCCCGTTGATGCGAAAATGCTACTCTAAAATTATTTATTTTTGCGGCTATTAATCTATTTTCGTGACCATAGTTTATTTATTTTCATCTCACTAATTTATTCTTCCACCTATTCATATATATGTATATGTAACATCACTCATTTATTACCGCTGAATGTCATCATCGAAGTGTATCTTCCAGCGGGTCAAGTGACGACGATGCTGTGTAATTTTACATTTTCTTTTTCAAACACAGTAAACATTTTGTAGCATTGTTAATTCAATAAAAAATTGTTTATTAATTCGCAGTGGTTTTTGTAATAATTAATCTGCTTATTAAATTCGAAATATATTATCCACTGGAGCGACAGAGCAATTAAAATATTATTTCTCGGATTGCTAAAGGAAATTTTTCCGCGGAGATTAAAAAAATCATACCTCCGAATTTGAATATGGAGACATGCAAACTGATTATAGTTCTATGTAGCCAATGAATTCCCCTATCTTTTGTCTATTATCACCATTGACCAAAGTCTTTGGTCGAAGATTATCACATATTTGTAGGACTTATAAAAAAAATATAATTAAATCTTTAACCTTAAAACAATTTTAAAAATCTAGAGAATATTTACTTTGTTATATTTTGAATGTACAATATATTATAGGTATAGTCATTTTAATATAAAAAAAAAAAATTGATAATTTTCCACATTTTGGCAACAAAGCAATCTGAGGCTTTGTAAAAAGTGCCATAATGTGGCAAAAAGCGCTTGAGTGGTTAAAAGCAATTAATGAAATAAAAAGTTGTTATCTCAGCGGGGACGCAGTAAATATTGCAAAGCTACTGAAATCACTTAACGCTTGCCTGTATTAATGGAAGTACACAACACCACTCCCGCGCTTCATCGACCCGGCACCAGTGGAAAATGGTAGAAATGCATGGAATGGAGCGCTCAAATTTCACAAATTAATGGGTCCGACACACGGTATAAAAGCGCTAGCGTTATTTGGCTTAGCCCACCAGCACATCTGAAGCATAGCTGAAATACACCAAACCAAATAAAGCTAGCACTTTTATAGCCGTGTGTCACAAGTGTAATAATCTACACCTTACACACTATCCGATTTAAAGCACTGCTTGCAGTTCTGCATGTAGTCTCTGCAAATCGGATGGATTTTAGTAGGATATTTATTTGTACAACACCCTTGAGGTGATTTTTCACAAAAATGGCGCTATATAAATCAGCCAAATATCATTATCATTATTATTAACCACTTGGACACATAAGCTTGTTTCCACGATAATTTAACGTGGGTAGACATAGGAATGACGTATGGCCCGTACCTGAGTTATTAAGACCGCCAGGTGAATTATTTGTCCAGCCCTCGGAATAATAATTCGGTTGGGGGTTCCGCAGTCCTTTGTTGTTTGTTGACATGCGTATTTGGTGCCCTTGCCACAGGCCGATTTGGCTTTGTCGGTTTTTGGTAGTTTTTAAAATTAATAAATTTGAATGAAAACATAAAAAACAAACATTTTTAGTAGGATGATTAAAATCAGAAAAATGATCTTTAAATATTCCATACATTTTCAACAGAATCCCTCGTTTGTGAAAATACCCTATTGATTGATCTGGGAATTTCCTTCAAAGGAGAAAGTTTACATTAGCCATCCTCCGATGCGTGGTTCCTTTTTTTAAGTAAAGGTCCCATTGGCTCCTTCCTAGATTAGGCAATTGATTTCTTAACCATTTAATGTACTGTCAGCCTTATCTGGCATGGCATTGCATTTTGTAAGAAATCGAAATATATACATAATAATGTTTTCATTAATTTGACACATTTGGCTAGTCGTAAGTTGCAGTCGACTCACAATAAGGGGTCCGACAGACACAGCTTTAAAAGCTCAAGCTTTATTTGGCTTGGCCTACTTCAGAATATTGCTCGTCATACATTCCCATTGGGAATGTACAGCAACCGATATGCCGAAATACGCAAAACCAAATAACGCTTGAGCTTTTATGCTGTGTCTGTTGGCCCCAAAATAAGAAATTATTTTTTCAAACACTGAAATATAAAATAAAGTAGGGGTGAGATAATTTAAGCAGTCGAGTATTTGATGAAATAAAAAGCGGTGTGTAGGTGTTTTTTGGTTTTTTTTTATTTTTCTGTAAACATTAGTGTAGATGTGCCTGTTCACTTGACGGATGGGGCACTGGCGTTGGAGCTCTTGGACTCACGGAGAGATGCGGAGCGGCGACGCTGCTTCAACTGTTGCTGGCGTTTAGCCTGGAAAACAAACAAAGTTCATTAATAAACATCGAATTACAGATATACACTATATTAAAATAGGATTATAAATATTCGCTATTAAAATAAGATCACGCAGAGGACATTATGTCTTCACAACATAAGAAGAGACAGATAGACAAACTATTAAAAATGAATTGGCCATTAAGTTTATTTCCATATTGTTGGTCCAACAAGGGAATACGGAAAGGTTCTAAATGTTTTGTCGCTTCATACAATAACACATGTTCCATTGAGAGAAGCATATGGGGTAAGATGAGCCGTTTATCTTACAGTCTAATTTCATACACCACACTAGATTTAGTGTAAAATGCGTGGTTAAACTGTGTGCCTAAATTTCTATTAATTTTATGTCACCTTTATATTTTTTGTTGTCAGTAACATTCAGTCATCTCAGGGATCACACACCATACTAAAGGGATTGCTTTCAATGTCCCATACTTTTTTAATTTATTTCGAATTTGAAAATCAAATATATCTGGTGATTTCATCTATACGTACAGGGTTTCTTCCTTTGAGTAAACGGGTAAAATCAGTAGTTGACCTCATGCCTAGACTTGAGCACTAAACTATGTATACCGACCATTTGTAGGACATTTCAGTAATTGGGTTTCAGTTAGTCTTCTGTGAATTCTAAGAACTGTTTTATATGTTTCTGTTTGTTTTGTTCTGCTACGTTTTTTTGTTTGTTTATTAAGTTTACAAAATGGAAACTTCTTGCAAACATGACACCACAACTTTAAATAAATAAAAAAAAAATGGAAATTTTATGAAACATTGATTTGGTTGGTTTTACAAAATATTGTTTTGTTTTATTTTTTTATACATTTTTAAGTACGCACTAATTGGACACTTGCCTGGTTTTTGGGGTGGCAGATTAGTGCATGTACTGTACTGGTATTTTGAAAATATGTATATACATTGGTGAATATATTAATAGTAGAGGAAGGTTTGTAGGTACAAACGACTTTTTAAAAACCTATTTCTGATATAATGAGTAATGGCTTTAATAACTCAGGTACGGGACATACGTCATTCCTATGTCTACCTACGTTAAATTATCGTGAAAACAAGCTTATGTGTCCAAGCGGTTAAGTAATGGTGTCAGTCAGTCAGTCCCATATATTATTATAATTGATAGACCAGCCAATCAGGGAAACGGGAACAAACCAAGTTGCGTTGGAGGCCACCATTTGTCAATAGATGAATTTGACAGAATACAGGCAACTCGCAATGAAATGTAAAAAAGAAAGAATCCCAAACTGAGAAAACAAAAGTTCAGTTGTTTCCTAAATTGAATATCTTGTTTACACTATTTAATTAAGACACTTTTACAAATATGTTATAATTTACGCACACCACTATTTTTAGTGTCGCTAAGCCAAGCGGTGCGTTTAAAAAATGAACATTCCGATTGTGCGCAGGAAAGCCCCACAATCAGACTGCATTACAAAAGCTTTGCCTTACTTTAGCGAACTTTACTTTTCTGCGCAGGGTCTAGTTATTTCAATGTGTGCTCTTAGCGGTCAATGTACGACATATCATAGTTTATTCAAAGCATTCTCGAACCCTTTAAGTGCAAAAATATGGTCATGTGGTTTGCCTCCAGCTTGTCGAAATACCAAATATTGATGTTATGGCAAATCTCTGGTCGGCCCCCTCGAGCTCATTATAACCATGTTTTAATGTATTTAGTTTACCTTGGCCTCCTTTGTCCTCTTGGCGATGAGCTTGGCGTACTCGGCGTGAGAGTCCTTGCGGTGCTGCGCGCGCTTCTTCTTCAGCGCCAGACGGTGACGCTTGCGTTGGAGCACCACAGGGGTCACCAGACGCTGGATCTTGGGGGCCTAAACAACAACAACAAATGCTCCTTAGATAATATTTATATTACACAACCTCGAGCCATGATCAGTTATGTTTGTCAGCTGATTAAAATTTTATCAAATGTTGAAATGGGCCGATAATCAGAGTTTAACCCCTCGAAGTTGCTAGGGCTAAGTTGTTTGCTTTTGGGAATAGCTTATACAGGTCTCATAGAAATAGTTGTGTCTCCCTTACGGTCATGGTGAGAAGAATGATCAGTTAAAAAAGAGAAAACACCACACTTTATGTTCAAATCTAAAAGTTACCCACAGAAGAGTTAAAATGTGCACCTACATTGAGAACTGCATGTGCAAGCATAGAAATAAATAAATTTAAATAATATAAAAATACCAAAGTCGCAATTTAAGAAAAATTTATGAAACTGATGAATTTTTGATTTTTATATGAAACAGCAAAAAAGTGAGGCGATAATAACAATAAATTTGTCTAATAAAATGTTCATGGGTTTTTCTTTTTTTTCATAATCAATAATTACAGTTTATGTTTGCATTAAAAATTTTAATATTTCAAACATTTATGTTTATTTTTAATAATAAAATTGAAAGCGTACTTCATCACCTTCCAAAAACAGTTTTTAATTTTCGGATACATTCAGAAATATTCGATTTATTTGGATTTTATTGCAGAGCGGAAATACTCTGACCTTCTGACAGAATATGTCAGAGGCCTGAGGGGTTAAACTGAACCGCTATGTCAAAATCAGGCTTGGAATATGCAAGTCACTAAGAATTGGCTAAACTCTAGGGGCCTTACTATTAAAATGTGTTTATAATTTTTTTACAACTGGTAAACAACCCATTAAAGTATGGTAAATGGTTATCAATTAAAATGTACAATTTAAAAACACTTATTTAGTAACGGAGTAGATATTTAATGGAGACCTATGTCAAAAAACAATAAAACAAAAAGGGCAAATTTAACATACATATTATCGTAACGTTAATAGAGAATGAACAAAATTGGTTTTGTGAACACGAGAATTTCATTGTACACATCATGTTATTTGAACAAATTGCAATATAGGCTACAACAAAATATCACCCATGCAATCAAGTTTGCATGTGTGGGGTAAGCAGGAGACATTCGATTTAGCAGTTGACAGTTCAGACATCAGTGTAAATGTACAAAGATGCTTGGTTTTTCAACTGCAAATAATATTATCCATTGACATAGCAAAAGTCAGGAATAATTCTTAGAAATCACACATTTGACTTATAAATGGATATATCCCTAAAGGATTATAAGATTTGTATTTCCTTTCAGAAATGATAATTTCCTGTCTCGAGACATTTTTTTCAGACACATTTTCAATATGTTATGTTTACACTCATGGCGTTAAAATGTACATTACGGGCAAAAGATTTTCGGCACGGTAAAGATCGCCTTGATGATAGCTGACCTCCGATAGAAAAGAGTTGTGGAAGGCCACATGTTAAAAAGACAATTCATGCAAGAGATTGAACATTCTATTATGTATATCCTTCCATAATCCAATTAGAATGAACCAAATGAAAAGTTGAATGTTACCTTTGTCCTCTTGGGCTTGCCCTCCTTGACGGGCAGAGCCCTCTTGATGACGTACCGCCTAACATCGTCCTCCTTGGAGAGGTTGAAGAGCTTGCGGATGCCTGAGGCCCTCTTGGGTCCCAGCCTGCGGGGCACGGTGCTGTCGGTAAGCCCGGGAATCTCCTAACAAGTTGAAAAATGATTAGCTGGGGGGTCGTAAACATGTTAAAGGCTTTGATTTTTAATTGCATAAAGATTTAAGCTCAACAATCTTGGTTGCAAAGTTTAATTTTGTTAATAATTAGGGAAAATAAGGCGTGTTCAAAAGCGGCAGTCTCCACTTTGTTTTATTTTGAGTAAGAAATAAATGTTTTTTTTTTGTATTTTCCCCAGACTTTAACTGTGCAAAAATACATTTATTAACAAAAACTATACTTTGTAGTACTGTATAGCTTTAACTTTGAAGTTAAAGTATGGGGAAAATACCAGAATAAAAACATTTATTTCAAATTACTCAAAAAAAAAAAAAAAAACAAAGTGGAGACCGCCGCTTTTGATATAACACGCCTCAATTGTATTGTTGTAAAGTTTGATTTGAAGGAGGCAACTAAATTGGCAATGAAAACTATAACTATGAATTAATATTAATTATAGGTATGCATATTATGTACAAGTTACTGGAATGAAAAGAGAATCAGGTATATCACAGTGTCTGGTTTATGACTGGATTCTGAGCCCCATAAGGGATAGCAAGATTACAAATATTGTCGCTTCATACAATAACACATGTTTCATCAAAGGAAGCATATGGGGTAAGATGAGCCGTTTATCTAACAGTTTATTTACATACACGCCACTCGATTTAGTAAAATGCGTTGAAATATACTGTTATGAGAGATATTGTATTCTAGTTCAAGCCTTTACTGCCTGCATTGACACAAAATAAACAACCCCTGTACTAAAATGTGGTTCATCAAAATTTGTCTGCAGATTGTGACAGCTGTTTGCTTGATAGACGATTCTAGATAACAGGGGGTTTATCCTAGGTCATCAGGACAGTGTATGACAATTCTATAAATATGACGTGCGTACCTGATCACCCTTGCGTACGACGACGAGGGCCAGTACAGCGAGATTGGCGTCCACGATGCATCCTCTGACGGACTTGCGCTTGCGCTCACCGGTGCGACGAGGCCTGTAGCAGGAGTGACCCTTGGCTAGTAGCAGACGTACACGCACTGGAATAAAACATGCACATTATTGTTGCGAACCAAGGATATATCAACATAGTATAGAAGCGATAGGTTTTATAATTTAACTGCAAATAGAAATGTAATTAAATGTATAGCTTTTTGCTAGTTGGGCATGTTCTACAATCTTTTAACCTTATCTCTTGAGGATGTGTAAACATTTGACACTAATTAACTTATTTTAAAAGTGAATGTGTGTCTTCAGCATTAGAAGTTTTATTAAATGGCTAATATTCATGGTAGGGCTATGAAAACTATACTTTAACAGCCACAAATATAACCTTACATTTTCCCGCCCAAATTACGTATTGTCCATTTTCTATAGCAATAGTCGTACACCTATCGAAATATAACCCCGATACAGGCAAATTCTAGTGGGGTTAATAATGAATGCTAAACAATGTGTTTTAATTGTAAAGAAATCATAAATAAAATATGGCACTAATTGACAAATTTCATTATTTAAATTAATTATTTCAGTTGCCTAATTCAAAGATAAAGGCTACGGTTAGAATGCTCTTTGCACAATTTTGAAAATTAGGGTTAGAATTTTATTAATCGGTGGAGAAAAGTGATTATAAATTGTAGGCTACAACAAAATATCACCCATGAAATGAAATTCGCATGTGTGGGGTAAGCAGGAGCCATTCAATTTAGCAGTTGACAGTTCAGACATCAGTGTAAATGTACAAAGATGCTTGGTTTTTCAACTGCAAATAATATTAGAGATATAGATATGGGTATGAAAATTACAAATATAAAAAATGTTGATGGTTTCAACTATCACTTAACTAGGCTCGACTTCCGATGAAACATTAAATAAATGGACATAGAGGTGCTATTCCAGTTTTGATGAAATAAACAGATCACAAATTAAGCACTGATAACTCTCTAATCAATTATGAAATGTTCATTTTCTTGTTTCTTATTATCGTGAGGTTATTTTACAGAAACATGTTTCTTCTTGAAGTACCACAAGAAACATCAGCTCTTGGATATCCTGGGTTTATGATCATTGGTAGATTTATGTTGATTAGTATCATTGGCGCGCGTTTTTTTTTTACAAAATACATTTTACGTTAAAAAAAAGTTTGTCACGCGTGAAGTCGGCTACGACCTAGCACCATAGCTCTTCGTAAATTATCAAGAATACCAACATAACTAAATGACAGATATTCACGTAAACGGTACCCAACTGACTTTCATATCTCGAAAGCAAACATTTTACGCAATTGAAATTTTAATTGCAATATTTTCCACTTCCCCGAATGCAAAAAGTTGTCTGAATCTAAAGGTTTTATGAAAAAATATTTGTATTAAGCGTGGCGAGTTCGAAAGAAATTTTACCGTATCATTTTAGGTTATGTAGCCGTTCAAACAAAAGTATGGATGATAAAACTGTATTGAACTTGCCAATAATGAAAATGGAAAATTCGTGACAGGTTGGAAGAATAATTAGAACGATTCACTATTTGAAGGTTATGTTAGAATGTTTTGGGCAATATGCTGGATAATATTATTGTTTCCATTCACAATGTGGTTATTCTGACAGCTCACTAACACCATTGAAAAATGCGCAAAATTGGAATGACACTGTGGCATTTACGATCGTACGAACAACATTTAGGTAAGGGTATTTCGGACACTGATTTCACTGAGGTTATAAGTACTCACCGGTGGAAAGGACTCCCTGCTTCATGGGGAAGCCTTGTTTGTCATTTCCTCCAGAAATGCGGAGGACATAGTTCTTCCACTCATCTCCGAGAGCATCAGCCGCTACTTCAGCTCCGAGCCTCTTCTCGTAGAAGATACGAAGTTTGTGTTCATCGACAACTTCGAAAAGTTTTTGACAACCCGTAGCCGGGTACGAAACGTTGAGCTAAAATAAATTAAATTTCGTTTTAGATTAAAATGCATATCAAAGAAGCCTGAAATATACATTACACTCTCGTAAATAAGGGTGACATCGGCCTCATGTCACTTCTAACCCACAATAATTTTGAACACTCCGAAATCACATCGACGTATACAAAAGCCATCGGGCCGCCGAATTTATCGGGATCACTGAATTTAATTCACGAATTATCATGGCGAATATATTCTTTAATTATTTAACTCTAAATAATTATATTTACACCATATAACCCTAAAATAATTTATACCTTCATGTCTGCGACGGCCGATTCAGATGGTCAGACATGAAAAAGAGCGTGTTCGGAAAATTTTCGCGGAAGGTCTTGATAAAATGTTCGAATATGCAACACAATTCTTAAATTTGTGTCTAGTACCTACCTAAGACGGGAATTTTCACTCTTGCTGGCATACTGAAGATTTTTTCTAAAAATTAAATAAAAATCAAGTAATGTTAAAACAATATAAATATAATAATCATATTTTTTCCTCGGAACAATAAAATATTATCATTTCGTAATTTTTAAATTACGAAAGTACGTTTTTATGCCCATTCGATTGAAATAAATGGTGACAAGAAAAATATTTTTTTACTTTGTATTTTTTTTAGTGCGGTTTTAGTGAAGTATTATTGTAATAATAAAATTTATTTTTACTGTCATAATAATTATCGTGAATTATATTATTTTTTGCTTTTACATCTATATTCTACTAACTTATCTTGATGGATACAAATAGCTGCCAGTTTTCTAATCGCCGTAATATCTGATAAAATAAAATATGGGCTTATAGCCTTTATAGCATATAGGTTCGTTTGTAATAAAATGTGAAGTGCTTCGGTTTTTGTCTACGGCAAGCCTTTTGACCGTCTCTTATACTCATATCGCGCAATGCTTGTGACCTTAGGGTGGGTTTTTTCATTTACCTTTACTTTTAACAGTTTACAGTTACTTTTGACATTTACGGCAAAATGACATATCGGGCTGATAGCAGCTGACTAAAAATCGAAGGTTGGAGGTTGTCTCCTGCCCCTTTTTTCCTCATGCGAACCCGTAACACTCTTTTTCACGTTGCCTGCAAATTGGAAGAAACTGTCTGCCGCTAGTACCAACTAATTAGTTTGATTTTCAGCGCGGTCCGGCCTCGAATTTTAAGGAGAAACATGTCAGATGCATCGATTTTTACGCAATTTAGTTGACACAATATAAAATAAAAATTTAAAAAACTGTATTGTTTCGTCTTACAAACTTTTTTATTTTTTATGACATAAAAACATAATTTGATTTTACTTTTTTTTATTACGAACATTTACTTATAAATTAATAATTTTAAATATATTCAAAAAGGTATATTATAATTCATGGATAGTAAGGGAGACCCAACAATTTCTATGAGACGTTTTACCAAAAGCATAAAAATTAGCCGAAGAATACCAATTTGACGTTTCGCGTGCGACGCGATAGCGTCCTTCCAGTACAGGGCGCAAAACGGACTGATAGAGAGTTCACTTCGTGTTCAGGCGTTTCACTTTGCTCTCTTCCGCGCGCGAGTGAAGGATGCCGAATGAAAATATCCAACATTGTTGGATCGGTTCACTTGAAGATTTCATTCGGCAGTATTCGGCACTTTCGTTTCATTTCATGTTCAGACGTGTCATTCCGAGTAAACTAGGCCGAATGAAATACAGAAATGAACGATTAGTGAACCGTCTGATTGGCGCTTTAGAGGTAAACAGGGATGACAGCATGAAAACTAATCTAATTCCCACACTTTCGTATTGGGAACTGTTCATATATTTTTTCATGTGGCAACTCACACAATAAATGTCAAATGTCAAACATCCTTCACATTTCACATATTATGCTTCACATTATTTTCCAACATTTCAGCGTTACGTTTAGGCATTGATACGAAATTTTTTATTAAGTGGTGCTATGGCACATTTCATATGATGTACTTTTGGGTGTATTTGCAATATCTCCGAGTACTCTTTGCATTGATCCAGTCGCATAAAACCGCAAAGCATAACAACTGCTTAGATGGTTCAACAGCATTATTCCTAGGAGCGGAGAGAAACAAAATAGAAGCTTCATTTTCTGCGAATATTACGTCGCATCACGTAGTGTCATATAATTAATGGTAAATATTGGATATAGATGGAAACGGTTAATATGCACTTTTTTTTTTAAACTCTTTTGACTCACCTTAGTTACATTAAAAGACAACTATTAGATTTAGAAACATGATAAAATTGCCTTATAGATTTTTGTTTGGTAATTTTTTGTTATTGGTGGCCACGGTTATTACGAATAATTTTTAGAAAAAAACTTTAGATTTGCCTTAATCACTATAAAAGGAAACTTTTTGCATCACGGCCAGAGGAAAAAAATTCATTTTAATTTTCAATTGCGTAAAATTTCACTTCACTTCGCGAACCGATACGTCATTAAACCGCGGCCATTCTGTCTGATTCTGTCACTACTGTTATGTTGGTATACCCGATATATTACCGCAACACAACGAGGAGCTAGAAATGACACTACTACGCAATCTATGCAAATTAGGTAAGTACTAGTGTGGCGAAATTCTGGAAATAAAATACAATAAAATGAATAAAGACCTTCAGGCACGTTTTTTTGCATTCATTTTTTTATGTTAAAAGCTTTACCTAAAAAAACTGTTTTGAGCACTAGTTTGGCGAATACTGAAAATAAGGGGAGAGTAAGATGTTTCCGTGGCACCGCCATTTGACGATGGATTTCGATAAATCAACCCAAATAAATCGTATTTTTTTAATAAAAAAATACATTCACTTTTGTATCACAAACCATGTTACACAAACCTAGCGTAGCTGCTAAACTACTTGAAAACTGAGATATTTTTCTTGCCTTGACGCGAGCAGGCGCTACAAAGGGGGCACTTTCTTTTGTACCACAAATCATGTTACACAAACCTAGCGTAGCCCCTACACTACTTTAAAACTGGTATGTTTGTGGTTTGTGATACAAAAGAAAGTGCCCCCTTCGTAGCGCCTGCTCGCGTCAAGGCAAGAAAAACATCCCAGTTTTCAAGTAGTTTAGCGGCTACGCTAGGTTTGTGTAACATGGTTTGTGATACAAAAGAAAGTGCCCCCTTCGTAGCGCCTGCTCGCGTCAAGGCAAGAAAAACATCCCAGTTTTCAAGTTGTTTAGTGGCTACGCTAGGTTTGTGTAACATGGTTTGTGATACAAAAGAAAGTGCCCCCTTCGTAGCGTCTGCTCGCATCAAGGCAAGAAAAACATCCCAGTTTTCAAGTAGTTTAGCGGCTACGCTAGGTTTGTGTAACATGGTTTGTGATACAAAAGAAAGTGCCCACTTCGTAGCGCCTGCTCGCGTCAAGGCAAGAAAAATATCCCAGTTTTCAAGTAATTTAGCGGCTACGCTAGGTTTGTGTAACATAGTTTGTAATGCAAAATAAAGTGCCCCCTTCGTAGCGCCTGCTCGCGTCAAGGCAAGAAAAACATCCCAGTTTTCAAATAGTTTAGCGGCTACGCTAGGTTTGCGTAACATGGTTTGTGATACAAAAGAAAGTGCCCCCTTTGTAGCGCCTGCTCGCGTCAAGGCAAGAAAAATATCCCAGTTTTCAAGTAGTTTAGCGGCTACGCTAGGTTTGTGTAACATGGTTTGTGATACAAAAGCGAATGTATTTTTTTATAAAAAAAATAAGATTTATTTGGGTTGATTTATCGAAATCCATCGTCAAATGGCGGTGCCACGGAAACATCTTACTCTCCCCTTATTTCCAGTATTTGCCATACTAGTGCTCAAAACAGATTTTTAGGTAAAGCTTTTAACATAAAAAAATGAATGCAAAAAAACGTGCCTGAAGGTCTTTATTCATTTTACTGTATTTTATTTCCAGAATTTCGCCAAACTAGTACTTACCTAATTTGCATAGATTGCGTAGTAGTGTCATTTATAGCTCCTCGTTATGTTGCGGTAATATATCGGGTATACCAACATAACAAAATGACAGCGGCAGGCGGCGGTTTAATGACGTATCGGTTCGCGAATTGAAGTGAAATTTTACGCAATTGAAAATTAAAATGCATTTTTTTCCTCTGGCCGTGATGCAAAAAGTTTCCTTTTATAGTGATTAAGGCGAATCTAAAGTTTTTTTCTAAAAATTATTCGTAATAACCGTGGCCACCAATAACAAAAAATTACCAAAAATTGTAGAGAATATGAAATTTTCTATCGAACATCAAATTCATTGATTCCATTAAGTGCGAGTAAAATATTTCGATTAGATGATCTTTTTTTGAAGACGAACTCCAGCGATTATGCAAAGACTGCCGATAAATATGCACAATTTGGGCCTTTGTCAAAATTTTTTAGTTATTAGGTTTTTATATGTTTTATTATTTATATTTATATTAATGTTCACAAAATGACTGAAAAGTGCCTTTGATTGTTAAATGATTACATTTTAGTTTAAAATAAAAATATTTTAATTAAAATGTCTAGTTTTATTTATTTAGTAAAATCCGTAAATAAATAAAAACAATTTTAGGTACAATACTTACTTAACTAGATAGATTCCGGCCTTTAAAGCTAGCGGTCTGTGAGACTGCACGTCCATAGTAGTATAACAAAAATGTAACGTCCATAGGTAAAGGTTAAAGAGGGCATATTTTAACGTGTTTGGCGATGTTGACAATACAGACTAGTTCGTTAATAAATTAATCTCCCTGACAAGCAATTATTTTTACATCCCTTTTTTTAAAAATAACTTAAAACTACCCCAGAAAATATTCAATTACAGTTCAGAAAAAAGTAAGCAATATCAAAATATATTTTTGAATGTTTCTGGCTTTCACCCTTCAAGGTTGTTCTGAAAGTTGTTTATCTTTCACCCTTTAAGGTTGTTCTGAAAGTTGTTTATCTTTCACCCTTCAAGATTGTTCTGAAAGTTGTTTATCTTTCACCCTTCAAGGTTGTTCTGAAAGTTGTTTATCTTTCACCCTTCAAGGTTGTTCTGAAAGTTGTTTATCTTTCACCCTTCAAGGTTGTTCTGAAAGTTGTTAATCTTTCACCCTTCAAGGTTGTTCTGAAAGTTGTTTATCTTTCACCCTTCAAGGTTGTTCTGAAAGTTGTTTATCTTTCACTCTTCAAGGTTGTTCTGAAAGTTGTTTATCTTTCACCCTTCAAGGTTGTTCTGAAAGTTGTTTATCTTTCACCCTTTGGTTTTTCTGAAAGTTGTTTATCTTTCACTCTTCAAGGTTGTTCTGAAAGTTGTTTATCTTTCACCCTTCAAGGTTGTTCTGAAAGTTGTTTATCTTTCACCCTTTGGTTTTTCTGAAAGTTGTTTATCTTTCACTCTTCAAGGTTGTTCTGAAATTTGTTTACATTTGAATAATAATGTTTCACTTTTTTTTTTAAATTTTAATAAACAATCATGCCGTTTCCGCAAGGGTGGGCAGAGAAGATAAACTGCCACACAACCTGTCTCAGCACAACACACTTCTGCTTCATTAACATATCTCATACATACTCTTCTGTTATTCTTAAAATGATGTAAATGATTAATTTCATGCTTGAAATGATCCGAATCAAGTATTAAAAAATATAATGTATTACCTTTTTTATAGTTATTCTGCCCAGAAGCCGGTATGGTGGAAATTAGTTGGCTTTGACCTCAAATGGAGCCTAAAAAATGGTCTGTAAAACCTACGTTTTTATATAGTCCAACATAAAATTTTAGAAAAAAAAAACAAGCATTTCTGTGAAGGTGCTGATAAATGTCTCCAGTAGTTTTTCTTGCGAATCTCTCCATGATATGTCTCATTATCATAAAAGAGGATAGAGGGATAATTTTGACCTAGAACTTTTTTGTCAGTATATCGACAGTCCCGAAGAACAATGTCAGATGTGTAATTTTGCAGTGTTTTTAGTATTTCTGAGATCAAGAAATGTAGTGTTGTTTTAATATTTTGCAGTTCATCCAAAATTCCGAAAATACAGACTTTTAAATCAACGAAATAAGCCAATAAATAATTTAAAAAAAACGATTTTGAATTTTAAGCAGATCCGACATTGTTCTTTGAGACCGTCGATATTGTATGTAGGTAACAAAATTACCTTCCAAACTTATTAAAGTCTCTAATGTCAAAATATCGAACAGTGGTAAATATGTCCAGGAAGTAAAAAAGACAGCATATTCAATATGTATAACTAAATATTTATTTCATAACAAACTTATAATATATTCTTAATATACTACCTCATAGTCACAATATTTTGCAAAAAAACACCATAATTTAGGATGTTTTGCTTGAAATTTTTCCCTCCAATCCAGGCACTCGATACAAAAACCTTCCATCATCATCATAATAACAATCATTTACTTTGTAAGTTACCCCTCGTTGATACGCCTTTTTAGGGATTCGAATTCTCTCAGGATAAGGTGTTCCCACCAATTCTCCCTCAGCTTTATTCTGAACGGGTATATTGGGATTAACTTTCTGGATGTAAGTATTGGATTCTGTTTGAATTTCCTCGTTGGAATTGTGCAGTGAGGTTATTTCTTTGGCCGGCATTATGATCGATTGATCATCCAGTGATATTTCAACATTCTTTTCGGCGCTGGATGAAATCCTTGATCTTAGACTGTCTAATGTTGTTGGGGCTGTATCGTGCAAAAGCTGTTTTCTTATTACTGAATTTTCTGTATGTTCCAATGTATCTTCTATCTGCAATAATTCCTCTTTTGTATTTGCAGATGGAAGACTAAAGTGTTGCTTTTCTGCTTTTTCATATTTTGTTACAATATTTTTAAATTCGCTGAATCCCATTGCTCCGGGAGACAGTTCTTTAGTATCGGCAATGGCTTTTTCTTGCCTCGGCGGTATGGTTCTTTTAGAAAATTTCATTATGTGATCTTTCATTTCTTGGGTGACACCATTGAGTGTGTCCTCTTTCAATTCTTTCCAATTTCTCATTGCCGAGTCATCGTGCCTCTTAATACGATTGTACGATGCGGGTTTCCAAACGACATCAAGAATTTTCTGAAAAATATTATACTTAATTAATGATTACATACAATATATTTATGTTTCACAGAATTATGGAACTAACTGGTTAATATTTAGGTTGACGGCCGGCGTAGTCTAGCGGTAGGGCGTTAGACTCCCATTCCGAAGGCTGCTGGTTCGAACCCGGCGTACGCAAATAAATTTTATTTAATTGATTTGTGTTATTTCACAATTAATTATTAAAGATAATATATAGTATATTTGAAGCACGTTCCAGAGTGGAAGATACTCTTAGTATCGCACTGGTTTAAGACCACCATTCAGAATTGAAACGTTGCTTGAAATGGCTTAAGTCGTGTTTAGTGACTATATCTGAATAGCCAGGTACTTCCCCACGTTCCTCTTCCTCGTCTCCTTCCCTTCCCCACTTACCTTCAGCCTCATAACATACCCCAATTGGGGATGCCATAGTCTTGCTGGCTCCAGACGGGAGCAGTTGGGACTCTTGTGAGGTATTCACTATATAAAAAAAAAAATATAATAATGTTTCATAATTTGCTGGAAGGTGTTAATTCTAACTAATATTATAAATGCGAAAGTGTGTTTGTTCCTTATTTCATGTCGCAACGCAGCGACCTATCGGCAAGATTTTTTGCATAGGAATAGTTGGGAGGACTAGGAAGTGACGTAGGCTACTTTTTATCCCGATAAAACATTTTATTCCTGTGGGAAAATTCTTTGTACAGTAATTTCTCCCTAATACCACGCTAGCGAAGCTGGCGGGCAAATGCTAGTTTTCTATAAATACAGTACACCACTAATCCGCCACCCCAAAAACTGGACAATTTTTTATTTTTTTTACATAAGCTCCACACAGGAGGCCCTGAGGGAAAAATTCCCTCAGGGCCTATGTCATCTTTGAAGATGCTGAGTGGAGGGTTTTGAAGGGAAAGGAAGGAGGAAGTCTTGGGAAGGAAAAAGGTTTATGGTTGGGTAGAAATCTGGGGATAAATATGTCCAGGAGTGAAAGACGTGTGAAGCCATCCCTCCCACTGCGGTGCAAGGCGATGGGTCGAGAAGGTCCGGCTGGAGAGATCAAAAGGTCTCCCTCAACCAGTCTCTCCCGATCCTGCCTGCCATGCAGATAGTCGGCAGACCCATCCGCCCCCAAGTCCCGGACAAACCTAACCCCATGAACCCGGGCACCCCGGCTAAGTCACCAAACGTAGCGAACCACAGGGTGACCTGTGGAAGAGGTGTTGGTCGTCCAATAAATGGTTCCCGGGGCGGCGGTACCCATACCCGCCTCCCAAATTGTCCAATTAGTGGAAGCTGCGGTTTATAGTGCGTACAAAAAGAGCAAAAAATTAAAACAGGTATATTGTAAATATTGTATTATTATGAAATTTGTATTTGTTCTAGTGTTATGGTGTTATGTTACATAATATTAATAAATCACGACAGTACTTTTGGCCGTCAAAATCTCAAATAATATCAGATCTGTTATTATTCATTTTATAGTAAAAATAAAAATTCATTCAATCTAATGAGTCTAGTTTTTTAACTGTTAATTCATGGTGGAATTCCATTGTATTCCATTTCACTAAAGTGAAAAAATTGTTTAATTTCGTATCTCATTCAATCTACTTAGAGTTAAAGTGATTGTTCACAAGTGGCTATAAGAAAATAATAAACAAACCTGGGCTCCTTCCGGGGTGGTTGGAAAAGCTTCGGCAATGGCATCCGGAGTCCATTCTTCAGGATCTTTAAAGTGCAGATGGCGAATATGTTCCTTCTCAGACCAGGTCAGAAAGTTGGGCACCTGCTCCTTAAAGTATTTCTGCTTGACAATTTTAAAGTTGATCATTTCTTTGTATGCTTTTTCTTCCTTTTCAAACTGACGATGAGCCGAACCGACCTGAAAATGAAAAATTATATTCATTATTCATAATTTGGAAGTGAATCGGAGTGAGATTAATCTTTTCAATGCTGGTCTTTTCAATGCAGTCTTTCCCACCATGGGGCTAGTTCAGTTACAATGTGTTTTACTGAAACTTCATGGATCACAAATTATGCAACTACCTCCCCCAGGGATACCTACAGATGAATCATATAAAATACGAGAGGAGGTTAATAACTTTGGCATTGCATCATTTTAACTATTAAAAGTGTTTATAATTGACTTGTTTTAAATATAATCTGAACTGAATAAATATGTAGATGAAATTGAGCTATATTTTATTTAAACACACAGAATAGTCTGCTGTACAAAGGGATGAAGTGTTATAACACACTACCAGAAACTATAAAGTCTGCACCAATTGGAAAGTTCAAGAAATATTGTAGGAGCTACATTAAATAATAAAGAATGCAATATGTAAATAATAAGCAATTTGTAAACTTAAATATACAAGTTACTAAAATATAAATTAATAAATACAAATTAAAACAACTATCGAAATAATGAAATAAATTAAGATTAATTATTATTTTTTAATTGATAAACTAATGTTTAAGACAAGATTTTTTATGCATAGCACAAAGGGTAACAATTATTATAAGCAATAATTATTAGCCTGAAACACTCATCAATATTGAAAGAATCTTCTGAGAAAAGATACATATCGCCGACGGGACTCGAACCCGCACCCTTTTGATTGTCGGTCAAGTGCTCTACCATTAAGCTACGGCGGGTTACCTCCTACGATATGTATCTTTTCTCGGAAGATTCTTTCAATATTGATGAGTGTTTCAGGCTAATAATTATTGCTTATAATAATAAATTAAGATTAGTTTACAATTTTGATTAAAATATTAATTTTTCAGCTTGGTCAAGTATTTTGGCCTCAAATCCAAATTGAGTTTTGTATGAAAAAGGGCATGCCGTTCCTCTTAGGCAATGCAAAATCAGGTGAAATTGGTTTGAAAATTAGACCCCTTAGAAATATTTTAGATACTTTAATTAAATACTGCGAGTATATCATTTGCCTTTGAAATAATCAAGTATTTTTTTATTATTCTTTTTATAAGTCCATAAAAAATAAAATCAGGCCTACAAATTTTCCTCACCATGACAGTAAGGGGGCAACGATTTCTATAAGACCATACAAGCTATTCCCAAGAACAAACAAATTGGACATAATTTTTATATGCATTCTTTCCATTTAGACAATTTTTTGTCCAATCGGATATGCGTATTGATTTATTGTCCCATTGGAAAATAATTATGTTCAATTACATATATAATTGGACAAAAATTTTGTCCATCAGGACATTTTTTGTCCAATTGGACATAATTTTTTTATGCATTCTTTCCATTTAGACAATTTTTTGTCCAATCAGACATGCGTATTGTTTTTTTGTCCGATTGGAAAATAATTTTGTTCAATTACATATATAATTGGACAAAAATTTTGTCCAATTATACATTCTTTTTGTCCATCAGGACATTTATTGTCCAATTGGACATTATTCTTTTTAGGCATTCTTACTGCGAGTATATCATTTGCCTTTGAACTGCGAGTATATCATTTGCCTTTGAAATAATCAAGTATTTTTTTATTATTCTTTTTATAAGTCCATAAAAAATAAAATCAGGCCTACAAATTTTCCTCACCATGACAGTAAGGGGGCAACGATTTCTATAAGACCATACAAGCTATTCCCAAGAACAAACAAATTGACTCTACAAGTAAATAGCTGTTTGTTTGCAAAATTAGCCCGAGGGGTTAACCTGTTGAAAGCCATCATAGAAAAAATCATACCTACACAAAAGTAACGTAAATTTTTTGTCCTCTTGGACAATAATTTTGTTTAATTAAATAATTAATTGGACAATAATTTTGTCCAATAATACATTCACTTTGTCCATTAGGACATTTTTTGTCCAATTGGAGATAATTTTTTTATGCATTCTTTTCATTTAGACAATTTTTTGTCCAATCGGACATGCGTATTGATTTATTGTCTCATTGGAAAATAATTTTGTTCAATTACATATATAATTGGACAAAAATTTTGTCCATCAGGACATTTATTGTCCAATTGGACATTATTCTTTTTAGGCATTCTTTCCATTTAGACAATTTTTTGTCCAATCGGACATGCGTATTGATTTATTGTCCCATTGGAAAATAATTTTGTTCAATTACATATATAATTGGACAAAAATTTTGTCCAATTGAGAGAATATGTCAAATGTAAGAATAATGTCCAATTGGACAATAAATGTCCTGATGGACAAAAAGAATGTATAATTGGACAAAATTTTTGTCCAATTATATATGTAATTGAACAAAATTCTAAATGGAAAGAAATTATTTAGATTCTGACAATTTTTTGTCCAACCGGACACGCATATTAATTTTTTGTCCTATTGGACAATAATTTTGTTCAATTAAATAATTAAATAATTAATTGGACAATAATTTTGTCCAATAATACATTCACTTTGTCCATTAGGACATTTTTTGTCCAATTGGACATAATTTTTTTATGCATTCTTTCCATTTAGACAATTTTTTGTCCAATCGGACATGCGTATTGATTTATTGTCCCATTCGAAAATAATTATGTTCAATTACATATATAATTGGACAAAAATTTTGTCCAATTATACATTCTTTTTGTCCATCAGGACATTTATTGTCCAATTGGACATTATTCTTTTTAGGCATTCTTTCCATTTAGACAATTTTTTGTCCAATCGGACATACATATAATTTTTTTTGTCCTATTGGACAATAATTTTGTTCAATTAGACATTCATTTTGTCCATTTAGACATTTTTTTCCAATTGGACGAACACGTTTGTCCATTTGAAATTCATTATTTTGTCCATTTTTCCATTACCCGTCAATTTTCTTGACGCTCGTGGTAGAAGGGTGGGTAGGCGGTGGGTTCCAAAACGTAGGCTCTCGTTTCTACGTATATCGAGTTATAATAATCGTTCAAATTTATTAAAAAAAAAAATTCTTGTGTGGAACTGACAAAAGCTAAAGAAGCTAAAAAATGGCTAAATAGTTATTATAGCCCATTATTTATGTAATATATAAAGTAACGTAAATTTTTTGTCCTCTTGGACAATAATTTTGTTCAATTAAATAATTAATTGGACAATAATTTTGTCCAATAATACATTCACTTTGTCCATTAGGACATTTTTTGTCCAATTGGACATAATTTTTTTATGCATTCTTTTCATTTAGACAATTTTTTGTCCAATCGGACATGCGTATTGATTTATTGTCTCATTGGAAAATAATTTTGTTCAATTACATATATAATTGGACAAAAATTTTGTCCATCAGGACATTTATTGTCCAATTGGACATTATTCTTTTTAGGCATTCTTTCCATTTAGACAATTTTTTGTCCAATCGGACATGCGTATTGATTTATTGTCCCATTGGAAAATAATTTTGTTCAATTACATATATAATTGGACAAAAATTTTGTCCAATTATATATGTAAGAATAATATATAATTGGACAAAAATTTTGTCCAATTATATATGTAAGAATAATGTCCAATTGGACAATAAATGTCCTGATGGACAAAAAGAATGTATAATTGGACAAAATTTTTGTCCAATTATATATGTAATTGAACAAAATTCTAAATGGAAAGAAATTATTTAGATTCTGTCAATTTTTTGTCCAACCGGACACGCATATTAATTTTTTGTCCTATTGGACAATAATTTTGTTCAATTAAATAATTAATTGGACAATAATTTTGTCCAATAATACATTCACTTTGTCCATTAGGACATTTTTTGTCCAATTGGACATAATTTTTTTATGCATTCTTTCCATTTAGACAATTTTTTGTCCAATCGGACATGCGTATTGATTTATTGTCCCATTGGAAATTAATTTTGTTCAATTACATATATAATTGGACAAAAATTTTGTCCAATTATACATTATTTTTGTCCATCAGGACATTTATTGTCCAATTGGACATTATTCTTTTTAGGCATTCTTTCCATTTAGACAATTTTTTGTCCAATCGGACATACATATAATTTTTTTGTCCTATTGGACAATAATTTTGTCCAATTAGACATTCATTTTGTCCATTTAGACATTTTTTCCAATTGGACGAACACGTTTGTCCATTTGAAATTCATTATTTTGTCCATTTTTCCATTACCCGTCAATTTTCTTGACGCTCGTGGTAGAAGGGTGGGTAGGCGGTGGGTTCCATAACGTAGGCTCTCGTTTCTACGTATATCGAGTTATAATGATCGTTCAAATTTATTAAAAAAAAAATTCTTGTGTGGAACTGACAAAAGCTAAAAAAGCTAAAAAAGCTAAAAAATGGCTAAATAGTTATTATAGCCAATTATTTATGTAATATATACCTACACAAAAGTAACGTAAATTTTTTGTCCTCTTGGACAATAATTTTGTCCCATTAAATAAATAATTGGACAATAATTTTGTCCAAATAGACACTCATTTTGTCCATTTGGGCTTTTTTTTGTCCAATTGGACATTATATTTTTTTTGCATTCTTTCCATTTAGACAATTTTTTATCCATTCGGACATACATAATTTTTTTCTACTATTGGACAATAATTTTGTCCAATTAGACATTCATTTTGCCCATTTAGACATTTTTTATAGACGTCCATTTTTGTCCATTTGAAATTGATTATTTTGTCCATTTTTTCATTACCCGTCAACTTTCTTGACACTCTGGTAAAAGGGTGGTTACTTGGAGAGTTCCAAAACTTGGCTAAATAAGTTTATGTAATAGTATGCAAAAGTAAGGTAAAGTTTTTGTCCTCTTGGGCAATAATTTTGTCCAATTAAAAAAATAATTTAAAATTCTGACACACATAATTTTTTTTGTCCTATTGGACCATAATTTTGCCCAATTAGACATTCATTTTGTCCATTAGTACATTTTTTTTTGTTCAAGTGGACATTACTTTTTAGCATTCTTTCCATTTAGACAATTTTTTTTCCTATTGGACAATAATTTTGTCCAATTAGACAATCATTTTTCCCATTTAGACATTTTTTTGTCCAATTGGATGTACACGTTTGTCCATTTGAAACTGATAATTTTGTCCATTTGTCCATTTACCCGTCAATTTCATTGTTCAGATCCTAATCTACGTCCTAACGTAAACTTAATCTTTTGGAGCAGTTGGAAATTAACAAACATAAAAAAGCTATTTTAATAAAAAATTAAAATTAACAAAAAATATTATATACTCACCGCTTTTAGATATGTTCAAACCAATTTTAATTGATGGGTAAGAAAACCATAAGTCATCATTTGCTAATGACTAACAACATAATTAGAGTGCATAGCGACCTTCAATTGAATTTTAACAATGCAATTTGGGAATTTACAATTAGGGAAATAATAATATTTTATAATTAATAATTTCAGTCATTTTACTCAGAAATTAAAAATTAGTCATCGTAAATATCTATCTAGATTTACTATAAATTCATCTTCTGTCAGTGGCTTTGACCACAGTGAGTTGCCCATATCTGCCTACGAGCTACAGTTGCAACCACGCGAGTAGCGCGTGATCAAGGATCAGCCCATACCCAACGAACCAATGAGAAGCCGATAAAGAGAACATTACCTTATATGGGCATATAATTTAAGCATGTGACACGCTCGCAGCGCGTGCCACAATATGAGCCGTTACGCCAGAACCAATAGGAGAAGAGGTTACCATAAAAGGACACGTTTCCCCCTCCTGCCGAGTAGGGCACAGGGAGATATTCTGAGGTTGCCGACAGTCGAGTATCGGGAGCGTGGGAGAGCGGTAACACGCCGGTTCTTGGCCCGCCGTAGCGCGAGCCCCCAGTACAAACGTGCATCATGCCGCCCACTGTGCCGCCTACTGTTGTCCGCCTAGACGGTCTTAACCTAGTGTCAGCCCCGTGCACCACCTACCGCCGCCTACTGTTGTCCGCCTAGACGGTCTTAACCTAGTGTCAGCCCCGTCCACCACCTACCGCCGCCCACTGTGCCGCCCACTGTGCCTCACACTGTGCCGCCTACTGTTGTCCGCCTAGAAATTAACTTCCCGAAGCAAAACGAAATTATTAATTAAAAAAAAAATTGTATTAATGATTTTTTTTTTTTTAAAGCAATAGAGCTACCAAAACATTCTTGAATTCATCAATGCCAGTTGAACTGTAAAATAATTTTGTGATGACCAAAATTTTGTAAAAAAAGTTAAGTGTGTCAACCTAAAATATAATATCAAGTTATGTAATAAGCGAATCTAAAACATCTGAAATATTTTAATGAAAAGATTTTGTAAAAGGATGATTTGCATACAAAACATTCTAAAAGGTATAAATAATTATTTAGCCAAAAAAAAAAAAAAAACTTGAAATTCATAACGATAAGTTATTCCTGACAAAATATTATAATGAATCTCTAAAGAGAAACTTCAAAAACACTGTATGAGTTTATTTTATAAAACCGAATAATGACCGCAATTATTATTATTTATCAACAACAAAAGGCAAGGGCTTGAACTCGAAGAGTGATATTAGAATACTATCAATGAAATGCAACGTTGAAGTAAATAGGAAAGCGACGTATAGATGGCACTGTAATAGAAAATAAGATATTTGAAAGTGAGCCAAGACACCCACCAAAGTGTGTCCTGCACCGCATAGATGGCATTCTGTATAAGAATATTTAAGAATATTGATAGTGGACATGCGACCCATACTGTAAAATTGAATACGCACAAATTGCATTCATGTAATTAATTTAAATATTTATATAATTAATAAAAGTAACAAAGTTCATCCTTGAATCTAAACAATGTTTTGACGTCCCTCAATGAGGAAAACATTATTCAAAGAAAGAAAGAAATAAATTATTTTAATGATAAAGTTTGAAAATCCCAGAAAACTAAACGATAAAAACAAAAGCACCGAACAATGAATTAAATTTACCAACAATCGAGACGAAACAATAATAAATAATTAACCCAAAAACTGATTGATAAACAATACATCGTAAATTTATGTTCTTTCAAAATAGGTTATGAATTTAATACATTGTAATGTTATTCAGAACAAATTATTTTAATCAAAATATGAATTGAATTTAAAGATTTGAGATTATCCGAACGATAACATTCAATTATAAATATTTATAACTGCACAAATTCCCTGTAAATGTGCAATTACTAATGCATATATAAGGAAAAATATCATTCACTAAACCCATAATTTAATAAACGATAAAATTTAATAAGATATAATAACTGTTCATTATTTATGATGCGCCATGAACCGTTATTAACAATTAAAAAAAAATCTATCATTACCTCAAGCCAAAATTAAACAAATAATCCAAAAGAGAAGAAATTAAATTTAAGAAAACTTTAACTCGATAAAAATTAAAATAATAGCGATGTGCATTACAATACCGTACGAAAATAATAAATGCCATTGAAATTATGAAAATATTTATCAAACCCCAAAAGATCAAGCAATTATTACAGTAAATATCTCCCATCCGAAATATTGAAAATTCAAGTGAGTTAAAGACACACAATTTACAAAGTAAGCTCAGTTAAATTATTCAATACTTCCAAAAACGAAAAATATAAGTTAAACAATTGTACGACCTTTATAAATTGTTGACAATGTTAACTGGATATGACAATCTCCACTGAAATATACGGCTCTATATTTCAATAGTATTGCGAGGGAAGCCAGTGACTCTGTAACACATGATTAAAAAATTATTATTTTGTATAACAAGAAGGATTATTTGCAATAAAATGAAATAAGTTCCGCAACAAAAAACGTGTAAGGATTTCTGTGTAACAATTTAGTTTTATTCATGATAACCCAAAATATATACCCATTATAAAACGAAATTAAAAACATACATTAAAACAATGTAAAATTCACACCGCCCCTGTCAAAAAATTAATGGCATGAAAAAAAAAAAAAAAAAATCTAAACTAATTTAAAAAACCCACGGTAAATCTGAAAAAACTAGTAATACTGAAATAGATTTCCTTTCCCCCCGATTCAACATGAGTGTGTCGCATATGATTCCAAACCTAAATTTAAATTCTAATTGGAGCATTATTAAACGATTATAAAATGACAAACACATCAGATGCTACTGAAATAATAAATTAAAATGTTCTGGAAGGAAGTGATTATTACACCAAATGAATTAAATTAACTTACTTCATTCCGATGATAAAAAAAATTGTGAAGTAACCACAACTTGCGTGAATACCAATAAGTACTCATCTTGCACGAATTCCTACAAAGTCGCTAGTAACCAGACCGCTAGAATCTACTGAAATTTGTAAAAACACATTAGGACAAAATCATTATGATAATTATCAAAATAATGAATTGATCCATGAAAAGGATTGATATATGAAGCTCATTAAGTAACATAACCCTGAAAACAATAAAAACCCCGTTTTGAGTTGGAAAATATAAGTGAATTAAATGTATTATTAATAGCTGGAACATGGTTCTAGCGCGTCTTGCCACACCCCTGCTCGCCGCTGCTCCCTGAGCACGGCCATCACCGTCGTCCACATGTGAGGTTACCCGCTTAATACCTTTTACCCATCTGAGCCCAGCGACGTAGTCCGCCCTACCCTTTCATAGAGTCAGGTCTTAAACTGAGTTACTGTAGTTGTCTAGAATTACCTCTTGTATTGTTAATAAACCCAATTGTATCAAACTACCTGTTTTATTGGAGACTGACTATAGAGGGACCTTACCCTCCCTAGACTAAGAGTATCATGCTGAGATGGCGAGTTCGAGTCTTGCCCGTATACAACACCGGTCCCATGTATAACAAACGTTAATTCATCCTTACGTTATAAAAATCAGATTCAGAGTCATCCAGGATGTCCATATCAGGGCTGGCATCCATGTCCACTCCGTCGTTCCTCATTGCTTTCAGGCGGTGGTCGACTCCGGGGTTCTGCGGAGCCACCATCCTTCTCTTGGCCATCCGGTGCTGCACCGGTCGCGAGGAGCGGGAGCCGCGCTGGCCCTGGAGCAGCGAGGCGCATGTAGTGATGGAGCGGCGGAAATAAGAGATCATGATGTTGCTGGAACAGGATTAAAAGAGGTGAACAACTTATAACCCCAGAGTAAATAATATGCGGCTCATAAGGTTGGAATATTGAAAGACTTAACTTATTACCGCAGCGTAAATATGGTTCAACCAGGCTTAAGATCGGCTTAATTATATTAATGCTGAACCGGCGCGTAATAAATAATCTAAGAAGTAAGACGGATAGAATGCTGTTTGCTCAACCAAATTGCACAGCAATGAACAATTCTCTTCTGAAACATTTCTTTTCAAGGAGGAAGTCGGCATGATAGCACCACAAGGATTCATATCTTTCAATGGACTGAATCAGTAGAGCATATTTTAAATTAATTTAGATATATTATTATTTTGGTGGGTCTTTTAAATATTAATGACCCGTTTCTAAATTGGAAATTAAGTTGTCTAATATGTCTGCACACTCGAAATGAAGTATTATTATTGCGCATTTTACTCATTGATTGATTTGTTGTACTTTTATAATTAATTTATAATGATAACAGACATGGTTTACATAATGGACATAATAGTAATTCATGAGTCGATATTCTTATTACCTTATCTTCAAACTAATAAATAAATATCATAATCAACTTTTGCTTATATATATAAACCGGAGAGCAAATTCTAAATCACACAACTTCAAGTTTAACCTCAAAAATTTAAGCCAAAAAGTAGAAAACAAGAGCTGTACGAAATTTGACAGTTCTTTCAGGGTTGCCAGTATAAATGAATGAATGAATCCATAAACAAATCACTCATGACGCAATACCGTTGCCAGATGGATAAACAGCAATGAGCCAAAAACCCTACAACTTAAAACTCCCCATATGAGGTGTGTAAAAGCAAAGGCAGCAATCTCCAGTTCGCCCAGATTGATATGTGTATGTTTGTTTTTGAAATGACATGGAAATTGCTATCTTTGCTTTTACGTACAATTTTACATACAAATATTGTATGTAATATACGTATTTACAATATTTGCATTTAATATTCTAAGTAAAAGCAAAGACAGCAATCTCCATGTCATTTCAAAATCAAACATAGCAATCTGGTCGAAATGGAGATTGCTGCCTTTGCTTTTACACAACTCATATTAGAAATGTAATGATCCCACAGAAATGCTCCACAATTTCATATGATAAGTTCAAACATTGGACTGCATTGGACGATGCTCTTTCTTTTGAAATTTTCTACGAAGTTAAATTGAAAACCATGTATGACTGTGATAAAAATGAGATCAGGAAATTCTTGCAAGGCTGATGTAAGTCATATGTAAGCATAGGTAATGAATGAGAATTGTGAATACAGCAAGGAGTGTGTGCCAAGATAGAGTTGTGTTTCGGTCTATCCTCTCTGCCCACCCCTGCGAAAAGGCGTAGTGGTTAGTTATGATTATTTTTTAATTTGAGTGTTTTTCAATTAACTAAAGAACCTTCCTCAAGCCACATCCATGTGCTTGCATGGTTCGTATCTCCCATAGATTTATACATTATATGAGGTGTGTAAAAGCAAAGACAGAAATCTCCAAAATATCGAAAAAAAAATTGTAAATGCAGTTCTGTAGAGGTTCAAATTGTGAATCTAAAACATTCAAATGTTAGTTGAAAACTCAGCTTCCTACCATCAAAATTTGATTTTGAAAATACGTGTTAAAAGCAAAGACAGCAATATCCATGTCAGTTCAAAAGAAAACACAGAAATCTCCATTTCGGCCAATCAAACTCATAGAAAGTGTCACGTGACCAGATGGTTCTCCATACTAAAATGACAGTTGGTGATGATTTTTCAAGGTGTGTTTTTGATCTTTTAAAGCATGTAAAAGTGTGTTCGGAACAAATATTTTCGACAATTTTTGAAGATGGATTGTTACCCGACCCCAATTTTCTCACAAAACGCCCGCCAACCTATTATTAAGCCAGTAAATTGGAAAAGAAATGTTGCTAAAATATCTAGGTACGTAGCTATCATGTTGGATTTTGGCTTAGAGGAAAGCATCATAACTGCCAATTTTAAAAAAATAATAAATTATTATTTTGCTAAATTTTAAAATTGGTAATCTTTTCAGTCTACTTATTTTTATTTTTACATACATTCCCCCCAGGTGCCAAATGAGAACGACGAACATTCAAAAGTTTCATGGAGCTATAAAACAAAACTTTTCCAAGACACTTTTTTAGGTAATTGTTCCGCTAATCTCCCCACTTTTAGGCACATATGATGAAAATTACCATGAGAAACAACCATGTATATGCACAAAATAGGTTATTATGTCCTTAGTTTGGGTAAAACTACCTAAGTAATTTATGTGTATTTATTTTAAACAATCTCACACAAATGTCAATGCATAAAAAAAAATGGCGGCAAAGGATTCGTTTTATATGGGATTTTTTTTTAAATATTTTTTTTTCTATTTTTTTTCGTTTTTTTCTATTTTTAATTTACTCAATAATATTTATTATTTAATTTATAAAAACAGTTTCTTTTTGGAATTTTTAACTTTGAATAAAAATGAAATTTTTATTAATTTACCATCTACGAAATTTTTTTTTTTTTACAAAGCTTTACTCAGGTGGCCCTGAAGAAAATAAAGCCCCTCTATGTATAGGGTCTATTTCATCTTTGGGGATGCTGTGTGGAAGGTTCTTTTCCTTCCAAACACATCCTCTCCTTCCTTTCCTAAAAAGTATGAAGGATGGGTAGGAATCTGGGGGTCAGTGTGTCCAGGAGTGACGGACGAACGAATCCATCGGTCGAGAGTCCGGCTGGAGGGGTCTAGGATAGGTCTCCCTCAACCCGTCTCTCCCGATATGACCTGCCACGCAATTGGTGGGCAGACGCATCCACCGCCACGACCCGGACAAACCTCACCACATGAACCCAGACACCTCTGCTAAGTCACCAAACGAAGTAAACCACTTGGGGTGACCTACGGCAGAGGTGTTGGTTATCCAATAAATGCTTTCCTGGGTGGCGGTGCCCATACCCGCCTACCAAATTGTAGAAATTGTCGTTTCATGTAGTAATTAAGTTGAAACGTAGTCTAATTTCCAAAATCCGTGCCTAATGTTCGTGTGTATCGTGTTCGTGGAATATTGACCCTTTTTTGCTCAAATATTGAATTATGCATTAATTATTCAGAATATTATGTAACATATTTTCTTAATTTTTTTCCAAACATAAATAATACTCATCCCCAGATTATATTTTTGGAGATAAATTTGTTTAATAATATCTTTTCTTCAATTAGCCCTTTTTGAGTTATGAAGTATTGCTTGAAGCCAATCAACATGGAACAAAGATGGCGGTTTTTTGAAAAGGTTAGAAGCAAACACAGAAATCTCCAATAGTGTAAGAAGCAAAAGCAGAAATATCCAACCCTTGGTAGCAAAAGCAGAAATCTCCAGATCAGAAAGTTATTTATCTTTTTATAGACTTGCATTAAACAAAATCCGAGTATGCAAATAATGCCTGACATCAAAATAGTATTTGATGTAATTTTTTCAGCTTTCTGTGATATCCCGTTTAATATTTACAGGTTTTTTGCCTTTTTCTCAAAAACACAAAAGTGGGAGATTGCTGCCTTTGCTTTTACACGCCTCATATAACTGGATGGATTTCTCGAGTAAATTGGCCGGTCTTCCGGTTTCGACGGCCGCCATCTTTACAGCGGGAGAACTCAGGGAACTTCTTAAGGGACTCTGAGACGAGCAAGCGGCTTGATGGCAAGCACGTAAATTTGTTGTCTATTGTTTTCTATTATTTTCTAAGCTTTTAGGCTTGCCGCGGCCATGGAACTAAAATTGTAATATCCATACTCTTTGGCCGCGGCGCATCAAGCCTCTCCATCAAGCGTGGCCACGCCTTCGTGTGATTTCGTGGCGGCTGAAAGAGGGTTGAAAGTGAATTTTGTGCGAAATGGAATATAACAAAGACAAAGCATTCTTTATTATGTTATGATAAATTTTATATATTAATATTGTAATCGTTAATAAAGTAAGGACAATTATTTTCCCCATTTTCAGATGTTTTACATGATACGTAATATCTAAAATCACATTTTACATGATGCGTTATATCTAAAATCACCACTCATTGTAATGTTTTTTGTCTATGGATATTAGCAATAAGGTTTACGAAACAAAGAAGGTACTTCGATTTACCTTTTTTGCCAAATTTGCATGTGTAACATTTTAATTGTTTATCCATACAAGAAAAACAAACCATTTATAATTTTAGTATTCGGGTCTTCTCCCTTACGGGGTAAGATTGGCATAGTGTTCTCAAAGTGTTTTGGAAGTAAGGTTTGAAGAATATTTTTTTAAATGCCAACATAGCAAAAAATTATGAATCACTCCATCAAACTCATTTTTTTGGATTTGACATAGTAGGTCTCATAAAAATCTTTTTCTCTCTCTTACTAACATTAAATTACAATATACCCAAACTACATACCACGTCAGCTCGAAGACATTTCATGTGCCTAGCTCCTAAAATATTTAACCTTCTCCCCGAGAACTTAAAAACTAAAACTTAACCCCATACCTTTTTAAAAACAATTATCACAATGGATCCTTACATCTAAAGCGGTCTACACAACAAACTGCGAACAGCCCGACATATCTGGCTGTTAGCAGCTGGCTATTGTCTCCTGTCTCTTTTTCTCTCATGCGAACCCGTAACATTCTACGATATATATTATTTGTAATTTGATTTAACTTGTACAATTTAGTAAATTATTAATTAATTTATCATCCATACTATGTAACTTATAAATAAATTATTATATTATCTGTAACCTACATTTTCATAAATTCATTATTATATTATCCGTAAACTTCATTATCATCAATTATATCTGAACTTCATTATCATAAGTGCATTACTGCATTGTTACATATTATCTGTAAACTTCATTACTATCAATTATTATTTTATCTGTAAACTTCATTGTCATAAATTCATTGTTATATTATCTCATCTATGTTATATTATCTCATCTATGTTATATTATCTCATCTATGTTATATTATCTCATCTATGTTATATTATCTCATCTATGTTATATTATCTCATCTATGTTATATTATCTCATCTATGTTATATTATCTCATCTATGTTATATTATCTCGTCTATGTTATATTATCATCAATTGTATTATATGTAAATTTCATTATCATAAATTCATTGCTGTATTAACTGTAAAAACTGCGAAAACTGTTTTTATGTTAGGGGAGACGAAAAATATTTTTTATATTATATTATTTTGTTAATATTAATTCACTCACACGTAGTTCAACGCCATGATTGGCCAAGTGCAACCGAGTACCACAACTTTACCCAAATTATTGACTTAGATTCCCATTGTTTTTTACATTTTCAATTAAAAAAAGCTAAAAAATGGCTTGTTTCCCCTGTAATGGATTTTTTTTCTTTTGGGATATGGCATCACTGCTACCATTACTCAAATACTTACCACAAAAACAAAAATAAGGCATATAATAATGTATGACGAGCTTGTGGAGTGCCGTGAAGGAATTGTTCTTCCATCTTTTTAAAATTTTCTATGTGAACCGGGATTTGTTTGCTAAGAATCCTTTCTAATGGTACTCCCACACCGCAGCCAACCTTCCAATTAACCGATCGTGTGGTTGCTGCGGCCAACCTTCCAACTCCAAACTCCGAATTTCAACCGGGCCAACTCGAACTCCAACCTTCCAACTCGATCTTCCAACGCACGAACTACCCCTCCACACAATCGACCAAACGTTTGAAGTTGGAAGTTGGCCGCAGTCTGGACGTAGCATAAGCCTAAGAACCAACTTCACAAATTGATCTGTCATTGCTCATTGCATTGTTAGTTGATTAAATATTTTGGATACAATATAGTTTAGGGTTCTTTGACCATATTTATTGGTACATTTCTGAACCACCAATCCTTTCATTTTGAGTGAATCTTGTATTATGTTTATGGCAAACTCTATCTCTATACAAAGAAATGACTTATTATAATTATTATTACTACATTTAGAAACCATGATATATATATGATATTTGTAATTTAATTTGAATAATTCAACCATATAATGAATTTCTAATCTGTAGACTCCACCCGCCATAACACAGGAAGATTCCTGGCATGGCGGATGGGATAACACAAAAATCTATACAATGTACTTCTTCTTCTCGTACCCTGTTCGTTCAACGGAAGTTGACTAACATGTTGGCTATGCGGACTTTGTTTACAGCGGCCCGGAACAGCTTTACAGTAGACTGGCCAAACCACTGTCTCAGGTTTTTCATCCACGATGTCCTCCTTGCAGAGCCCCGTCTTCCGGCAATCTTTCCCTGCATTATGAGATGCAATATCTCCTATTTCTCCGGACGTCTCATCGCGTGTCCTAGATATTGTAGTTTTCGGATTTTTATTGTTTTAATACTTAACTTCTTTTTCTTTATTCATCCGAACCATAACATCAAACCATAACATGTACTCTCATAATAAATATCTAAAATAGAGAAAAATAATCTCGACAAATTGCTAGCTGAGAGTTGGTTTGTGATATGTCCCTTTATGGTTTTTTTAAAACTGTGAATGCAGTAATATTATTCATATTTTTATCTACAATATCCACACAAAAAAATAAATTCTGCTGGAACTTACATTTTGAACATCACTTTTTGTTCTATCTCCATAGTAATTACAAAAAATGAGGATTGGAGTGTACTATGTACTATCCATTGGCCAATACTAATTTTTTACTATTATTTAGTAAAACCTTATGTACGTGTACAAAATAATTACTAATATTTGATTACTCCATGCATTTTATTTATTCATACGACAATATTAAATTTTCTAATTTCTAATGAAGAATTTTTAATATTTTTTATTTTATTATTACTTATTAAAACCATGTATGTGAATGTTAAATTATACATGTGCCATATAGGATGAAATTATTGTTGGTTTGGTCTATCTCCGCCCAGAGTAAGGATATAGTATTAAACAACATTAAATATGGTCATGGTACAAACCAACATTCATTTTGCTTTTTTAAAAAAAAAATGTCCTTTTACGTTCTTGATTATGCTTTTATTCAAATAAAAATTCCACCAATTATATTTTTCTTTTACTTAAAGGAAGATTAACCTTTGTACTGTATATTATTATCTATAATAATTAGTTTGAAGTAAAGGAAACAAAAATATAATTTTTTTAAACTTCAAACCTTGTTTTCTCAATACGAAATTTTGTGGACATACCTAGTACAAACCAACCCTCAGCAAGCGAAATGTCTAAAATGGAACAGAAGTGTGATTTTCATAGAAGAAAATAAAAAGATTTTTTTTAACCATAGCAGAACAAAATGTGTTTGTAATAATTTTCGGGGCATACTTTGAGATTTTTTTCCAATCGAGAGACTTTTGTGTAATTACTTTTTCCACTCAGCAAATGTGTGGAGATTATCATAAAAAAAAAAAAATTTGAAATTTAAATTAAAATATTTTTATCACAGTGTCCAAGGGAAATATGTCATAAATCAGTAGTTTTGGTAGAGGATTTGAGGATAATTTAAAAAACAATGAAACAATACAGGCCAATGAAGGGGGCTCACCACTTTCCCAACGGCTGTGTGAGGAAAGTGATTGTTTAACATCCTTAGCCGCGTTTTTTTTTTGTAAAAATGAAGCTACATTTTTAAAAACCATTCTGTACTCTCCAATGTCCCTGCAGGCATATTTTTATTGATTAAGCACATTCTTAATTAATTAACCAATCAGTACATACATATGATAATACATATCAAGAAAGAAAAATGTATGAACTCTTACATTTATAGTAGGCACTCCTAATCTTATAGTCATTACTACATATACTCACCTCTGATAGCTTTCCTAGCTTTTCCAAGTGACCAGTTACTACTGTGGTAGCTAGGACACTCGTTTTTTTTTAAAGAGAGAATCGCCAGTAGCCCTATACTCTCTGAATTAGCGATAAAAAAGTTCAAAGATGAGTTCAGTAAGATGTACAATAATATTTTAAGTTAACTAGTTGTTAGTATGTTGTTAGTATGTTAGTCACCCCATGCAAGTTAGTTTAAAACAGTATTGTAGAACTTACTAAGAACTCGTCTGAACTCAAAATTAAACCGAACCACTTAAAGCGGTTTCCCGGCGGAAACTTAAAACTAACTTAAAAATAAACCTGAAAACACAATGAAGCTGGCCTCTGGTCCGGACCACTGGCTTTAGGGACCACTTGCCCGCCAGAAACTTAAAACTAACTTAAAAATAAACCTGAAAACACAATGTAGCTGGCCTCTGGTCCGGACCCCTGGCTTTAGGGACCACTTGCCCGCCAGAAACTTAAAACTAACTTAAAAATAAACCTGAAAACACAATGGAGCTGGCCTCTGGTCCGGACCACTGGCTTTAGGGACCACTTGCCCACCAGAAACTTAAAACTAACTTAAAAATAAACCTGAAAACACAATGTTGCTGGCCTCTGGTCCGGGCCACAACCTAGCGACGATGGAACGACAACCAGCGACAACTAAACAACAACCTAGTGACAGAAGCAGAGCGACAACAGCAGAACGGCAACCTGCAAACAACCTAGCGACAACAGAGCGACAAAAGCAGAGCGACAACAGCAGAACGGCAACCTGCAACAACCTAGCGACAACAGAGCGACAAAAGCAGAGCGACAACAGCAGAACGGCAACCTGCAAACAACCTAGCGACAACAGAGCGACAAAAGCAGAGCGACAAAAGCAGAGCGACAAAAGCAGAGCGACAACAGCAGAACTGCATCCTGAAAACGAAAAATCTGAAAAATCCTAAAAACACAACGCAAAGTTAAATTTGTGCAGGCAAGTTCAAAAGAAAAAGATCATACCACGGATCAGTTTTGGAGAGGGTCTAGCTCACCAGTCATCCAGTTCTGCAGTCATCCAGTTCCAATCAACTGGTTCTTGAGGCCCACGGCGTTACTCCACAACGCATCCTGAAAAACAAAATGCCACGTAAAATTTTTGAAGGCAAAAAATTATTGATTTGCCCTCAATACTAGTAACCGAATTTTAATAAAACTATTACACGATCTATTTAAGTACCAGTGGCGGTCCGTGAGTTTTCAGTGAGGTAGAGTGCTAAGATTGAAAAAAAACGACATTATTTACTGATGTTGTAGCTGAAAATGAATTTTTTTTTTCTTCAAAATTTCAATTTTAAGTATGAAGATCTTCAGGATTCCTTCAGTTTGGGGATGCGCCGCATCCATAAACTGAAAGCTTTTCATACAAAAAGTTGAAATTTTGTCAAAAAAAAAAAAACATTTTCAGCTCAACAACATCAATTTGCATGCAAAATTACATTTCACCTAAAATAGCTATAACTTCTGAAGTATGGATCATATTTATATATAAAAATCTCGAGTCACAATGTTCGTTCAAGGTAAACTCCGAAACTACTTAACCGATTTTGATGAAATTTATATTACTGTGTGTAATTTGGTCCCACTTAAAAGATAGGATAGTTTTTATCTCGATTATTGACCTCAATATTTATTATTGCGAATTAAACGTTTTTCAAAAGACAATTACTTGTAAGTTCCACAAGTTTCTGACAGATGTGTTAATTTATTGACCCAACACTTTGTTATCAATGTTAGATAACCATCCAGTAGGTGGCTTCATGTTTCGATAGCCACAGCAACGCGTGTGCGGGTCAGCTAGTATTTAAATAAAATTTCAGAGTCTTACGTTAAATGAAATCTTTTGATGTCTTGTTACAAATTTTTACATTTTTGGATACAAAATTAGGATATTCAAGGATAAATGTTAAATTCTTGAAAAACTGCAGTTTTATTGTCTAATAATTAGTCCTTTTATGCACTTTCAACATAATATATATTTCATAAAATATAAAAATATACCACTACTATTGTATCATTCGAAGTATGATATCAATGGAAAAAGTTCCCTGTATGTAATGGTACACCACAGAATTTACACATATATCGTGTTTTGCTACATTTTGTGGTCATACATATCGTACAGTTTAGACATGCACATGCACAACTGCCGGGTACTTAGTACACGTCTCACGAGAGTTTGTGCCTAATTTTTACTTCATCGAATAACGTGTTGTTATACGATGAAGTCTTTGCATTACCCGATGCCTACCAATAGTACGTAAAAACAAAACACGCTTTAAAGCGTCTCCCGCTCTTTACCAATAGTATAAAAAAAAAATATAAGAAAGAATGTGTTTATAACAGAGTTTCATTAAAGGATTATGTACGCATATCAACCTGGCACCAGATCAGCATCGCCTCATCTCAAGTCGTTCAGAATTCTTTCATACTGCATTGCTAAGGCGGTGATGATCCAATGCTGAGCTGATATGTGTGCTAATTTCTTCTTTTGAAAGATCTTTTGATCCCAAGTCAAATACCTTTTTTGTCTTTTACGATAATAACGCCCTGTGATTTGTCGCGGGTGTGCGCTAGGCAGCTATTATTTTAACACATTATTTCGTTAATACAAGAACAAATTTCTTAAATCCTATATTTATCCTGTGCAAAAAGATCACGAAGGAAAAAAATGGAGAAAAATAATGTAAATATGATATATTACACTGATGGGAATAACCTCCAAAAGTTAAAAAGAGAGTTTTTCTTATAAAAAAATGAATATTAATTTAGACTTTTATAAAAATAAAATCATATATATTTATCTGAGATTACTACCTAGGTAACAAATACATTCTTTGAGTACTTGTTTCCAATGAAAAAAAGGTAGCTGCCGATAATATGGAAAAAAACATTAGTCAAAGATAATATTGTTAATTCTGAAATTTTATATATGACTTTGACAAATATGACAGTCTCATAATAGATCGCAATGGCTGAATTGTTTAGAACGACCATCCCGGTAAGACGTGAGACCTGGGTTCGAGTCCCAGTTGCGACCATTATGTTATATGTATTATTTTTCTGTGTCTTGTTCAATTTCATATTTTAATTTAGATTATTATTGTTTTCTACTTCTTCATATTATAAAAATGTTTTTAAATAATAAAATTTCCATTTCCACAACAAAGAATGTATCAAATGAAATATTGCCTGCATTTTATGCAAATAATAAACAAAAAAATGAATAATGATAGAGACTTCAAAATAAAAGAAATCCAGAGTCTGAAAATTGAATTGTAATGATTGTGGATTCTTTTAAATAGCTTCTAATAAATTTAAATTGTGTTAAAAGAACATAATATTATGAGGAGTTTAATAGTTTATCAGAAGTTTATTTATTGGCGACCTAATCATACATTTGATTAATAATGGAATAGAGTTACAACATTGTAATTTTAATAATATTCATTTAGACAAACTAGAAATTTTGGAAATTAGAAAGAATTTTAACCACTGTAGCGACAGAGCAATTTAGGATGTTTTTCCGCCCACATTAAAAAAAATCATACCTTCGAATTTGAGTATGGAAACTAATTATAGTTCTATGTAGCTAATGAATTCATATATCTTTTGTTTATTATCACATCCATAGGATTTATAAAAAAAATTATTATTAAATTTTTAACCTTAAAACATTTTAAATAATATAGAGAATATTTATTTTGTTATATTTTGAATGTACAATATATTATATAGTAGCTTTAATAAAAATAAATAAAAAAATTGCCACATTTTGGCAACAAAACAATCCGTGGTTTTGGAAATAGTGCTATATATAATGTGGCAAAAAGCGCTTGAGTAATTAGAGTTGAATTTAAATATTATAACCAATCAAAAAATATTTTTAAATTACCCGAATTTAACTTGTTCCCTTTGTAAATTATGCTCTATTTAATAAGAACACCTTGAAAAATTGCTAAGAACAATATGAATTTAACCCATAACACATAAGCTTGTTTTCACGATAGTTTAACGTAGGTAGACATAGAAATGACGTATGCCCCGTACCTGAGTTATTAAAAATGAAACAACATACCAAGTCAGAAGCGCCGGCGATCCCATCAAATGCCCCGGAGTGCCAGCAACAAGTTCCCTGGAGTGCCAGCAACAAGACCCCCGGAGTGCCAGCAACAAGTCCCCCGGAGTGCCAGCAACAGGTCCCCAGGAGTGCCAGCAACCAAGTCCCCCGAATCCTGGGAAACTGCAGCTGGTGCGGGGCGCAGAGATGACACGCAACATCCTGAAAGACACAAAAAGAGATGTTACTTTTTTTATTTTATTTTTTTTTTCTTTATTCGTAACATATTTTTTATACAGTTTTTTTACATGCTTTTCGACTACCACACTAGACACACATCCGTATTACGGTAGTTGGAATTTAAATATATAATTATATAAATGCAATAATATAAATGTAATACATCTGAATTTGTTTAGATATTGTTTGAATGTAATATGTTTGTATAAAAGGTATTAGTTTAACTGGTTCACCAGTTACGTAGGTTGCACAGAAATAAAACCAACGGTAGACAGTTGATTTTTATAAGATAAAATAAATATAAATGTGCAAATAAATAAATGACTTTACTTGTTGAAATAATGCAAATAAAGATAAATTAATTAATAACAAATTTATTTTTTTTTAAACAGAATTTAAATGAAAAAAAAACAATGAACTTATTTTAAAGATGTCAGGCATTCTTTAAAGCAGTTCCTTCCCTTTATAAATAACCAATTCTGAACATTTGTTACATAAAGATTGCAAGTTTTTGATTTTCTGATGTCAATACTCAGCGAGTTGAACATTTTGGGAGCAATATAAGAGAACTGTCGTTGGGCGAAAGCTGTTTTCGTTGAGGGAATAGTACATTTTAGTGTGACGAGTAACGGGTGTTAATGTTTTGTTGTGTTTTTTTAATCAAATCCTATTTCCATATGTATATGAGAATTGTTTTTATGTATAATTGTCGAATATCTAATATTCTGATTTTTTAAAAATTATTATAATGTAAAATCAAGACATTATTAAAACGAAAGAAAATGAACGGCTATTTTCTTGGTGTTTGTGTTATTTGCAATAATTATGTAAACTTTGTAATAGCAAACACACGAATTCAACCATTCAGTAATTTATTTGTGAAGCAAGAGCGATTTAAAAATTGTGTGCTATGATTTCTGTTTAGTAGTTCAAGACTTTTGTTATTCTTAACCCCTCAGGCCACAGGCCTTTTTTGTCTGGAGGTCGAAATTTTTTCAGGTAAATAACAATTAATCACTTATGTAAAAAAAAAATTCAAATATTTTTACAACTGGAATTTAAAAAAGAAAAGAAATTTTCTGAATTTAAAAAAATATATTTTTACATGAAACGACAAAAAAATGAGGCGATAAAAACATTTATAATACATTTACCTGTGTTTTTTTTCATTACCAGTGATTTTGGTTAAAAAAAAGAAAACGTAAGGTGAGCCGTTTTCAAAGTTTTTTTTAAAGATTGCATTAAAAAATGTTTATAATTAAAAAATTACGTGGCTATTTCTTATAATAAAATTTGAAAGCGTATTTCATTACCTTTCAAAAGCAGCTGTTAGTTTTCGAATACATTCATAAATTTATTTTGATTCTACTGACAGAATATGTTCGAGGCCTGAGGGGTTAAAATGAATGAAAAATGGGACGTGAGGTGCCAGAGGAACACATGAGAGAAAAATATGTATTATATTTCATAATATACAATTTGTTCAAAGAAACATCACCATCTCAAAAACTATTTTCAAACTTTTTTATCGAGCTAAAAACAGGTCGTTGCAAAGCACAGTCAATTTTTAAAAAAATCAGTAATACAGCTTCATAATTTTTTATTCACATAATTTAAAAAAGGATCATTAGTTAAATGAAATATCTTACCAATTCTCAGAAGAGACGACGTATGTTTCTCGGAAGTGCAAATCCATTTCCCTCGGAGAGCAGAAAAACTAGAAGAACACAGGAGCAGGCATGAGAGGTGAAGCTGAAAAAAACTAAAAAATATGTTATTATAATGAAATGAAAAGGGGAAAACACAAAAAAATTCAAAGCATAGTTAATAAAATCTAAAACTTATCCGTGTTCCGCTTCCGCGTATCGAACTCCACTAGATGGCTTAAAACTAAACGTCACACCTTAGGTGCTAAAAACGCTTACGTGCTAGAACGCCTTACATGCTAAAACACCTTGCTAAAAACGAATTATTTTCTAAAAAACGCTTATATGCTAAAAACGCATTAGGTGTTAAAAAACGCTTACGTATGCTGTTTAAAAATGTTTGTTTGTTGCTTACGTGCTAGAACGCCTCACATGCTAAAACGCCTTACGTGTTAAAAACGCATTACGTTCTAAAACGTACTAAAAACGCATTACTTTCCAAAAACGCATATGTGCTAAAAACGCCTTACATGCTAAAACGCCTTACGTGCTAAAAACGCCTTACGTGCTAAAAACGCCTTACGTGCTAAAAAATGCTTTACGTTCTAAAAACGCCTTACTTACTTAAGCTAGACGTGCTTAAAAACTAGACGTGCTTAAAAACTAGATGTGCTTAAATACCAAACGTGCTTAAAAACTAGACGTGCTTAAAAACTAGATGTGCTTAAAAACTAGACGTGCTTAAAAACTAGACGTGCTTAAAAACTAGACGTGCTTAAAAACTAGACGTGCTTATAGATAGACATGTTTAAAGCTAAAACCGCAAACATTTTTAAACAGCATACAAGTTTATGAATATATTCAGTCAGGGGGGCCCCCCCTCGCTAATGGTGAACAACAAAATACAATAGAAAATAGAAAAATTAAAGCATAATAAATAAAATTTCACTTCCCAACAAGCCAGGCACGTAGTTAGATGGTACGCCAGCGCAGTTGCCTCAACTGTGGTGAATCAGCGGGCGGGCGGGCGATACATCTGCTGGACAAAATCACAGCTTGATGTCACATTCTTCGTCGTACACCTAGAAAAAAAATGTATTTAGTTTTAGAAAATTGCATCGACAGATACATAATTCGAATACATGAGTATGTTTTTTGTGCCTACCCTGCCCCCTCCCAACCACTGCCAACCCCCCTAAACAACCACATGGTAAAAAATAAAAACCATGGAGGTATATTGACAGGTTATTTGAAAAATTTGAAAAAAAATAAAACCCTAAAACCCGCCTCACCTACCCTCTACCAACACCCTCGTCTATCCCATCAACCCCTTCATCCCAACTCTCCCGCTGCACATCTTGGGAGATGGACACACGTGTGGTATTCACATCCTGTGAAACAAACCCCCTGGCTACCCTGAAAATAACCGCTCTAACCCACCCCCCCACCTCCCTTTCTCACTATTCCCACCCCCTGTACCCCCTCATCATAACTCTCCCTCAAACCCCCTCGCATTAGGAGCAGTGTGGACTCTTGTGCGGTATTAACATAATAAAAATATTAAAAAAAAAAAACTTACTACCCTGGCAAAAACTGAACTACCCCACCCGCACCGTGTATATATATTTCGCACCTTGAGTACTTTGACACCCCGACAATCGACCCCTAACAGTTTATCCCCCGACAGTTTATTCCTCGACAGTTTATCTCCCAATCCCCCGAAGGTTTATCCCCCGATAGTTTATCTCCCAATCCCCCTGCAGTTTATCCCCCGACAGTTTATTCCTCGACAGTTTATCTCCCAATCCCCCGAAGGTTTATCCCCCGATAGTTTATCTCCCAATCCCCCTGCAGTTTATCCCCCGACAGTTTATCCCCTGACAGTTTATCTCCCAACAGTTTATATCCCGACAGTATATTTCTTGATTTTTTAAATTTTAATTTTCCCCTGACAGTTTATCCCCCGACAGTTTATCCCCCCGACAGTTTATCCCCCAACAGTTTATCCCCCGACAGTTTATCCCACCCAACAGTTTATCCCCCCGACAGTTTACCCCTCCCCCGACAGTTTATCCCCCCGACAGTTGGCCCCCCGAAATTATAATCATTATAACTAGCAGTTAAAAATCCGCTTAGGCTTGGCTAGCGGCACGGCAGAAGCTTTATAACAAACTTCACATATGAAAATGGTTTTGCATAAGGTGCGGCGTCAGAGATGTACTCGAAGTAGGGTTCTTAAATTTCAGCCGCACAGACGCTAGAGTATTAATACTATCAGATTTTTTGTGCAAGTCTTACCAATTTCAAACCTAACATTGACTTAAAAAAATCCCTTAAAAATAAGTAGTTATGGATATAAACCGAATTTATTTACAGTGTCGATGTATTGTAGTTATACACTAGTATATACATATACAGTATACAGACGAGTAGTTTTTTCCTCGATTCATTTGAATGAAAATATGTTTCACGCTTTTGTTATTCGGCGGTACATTCTCGCTGCCCAACCCTTCGGGGACACTTAGTTGTATTTTGTGTATTATGTAGAAGAATGCCGGGGGCAACTGTCGGGGGATCAAATGTCATCAAGTCAAAAATAAAAGTTTTGAAATATCAGCCTTTGAAGTTACGAAACTTGACTGCCTATATGCGTTTATTAATTTGGTAAATAAACATTTATAAAATACAATAAAATGCACCCCAAATGTATTACCATATTATATCATAATAAAACAATAAAGCAGTAAACTTCTTAAAATATTTTAGAAATACTTTAGTAAATTCATATTCTACTCTTTCATAGATGGCGTGCGTAAAATTGTTTTACTTATAAAAGCCTTTTACAAGTTATGCTTTTAAATATTAAGAAAAACTAATTGTTTGCACAAGTACACAAGTAATATGAATATGAATATATAGTTTTGTCAATTAAAAAACTCAAATCTGTCAAGAAAGGCTAACTCATTCAATCCAATATTGTATTTGTTAACTTTTCTCGAAAGATATGAGTTTTTTTAATTGAAAAAACTATTCATTCATATTGTTTGTGTACGGGTTTGATAACAAGCGTGGTGCAAATAATATTGCCTATATCCAGGAGCCCTCAGATTGAATGTTGATATTATTTCACTTGTGTTAAAAATGCATTTATTTCATAAACGCCACTCTCCCAAAATAACGAAATTAAGTTACAAATACCAATATATGATGCGCAATGTCCGTAGCTACCAGATGGTTTTTGACATCCTTTAAAAAATCAACCGCAACATACAAAAATCTAAATGAAAATAGTGTTTAGATGTCAAATCACCACTCTCCACAGCGATTAACAAGCAAAATCGCCACTCTCAAAATCACACTCCTGATTAAAATAAATTCAACATGACCAATGAACACATTCTTTTAATTTTTTGATTAAAATAATTCAGTTTAGATTATACTTGATAAGTTATTACAAAAAATCACACGAAAAATGCGTTATATTCTTTGGGATTTACCGAAAACAGTGGGTACTTTTGGAGAGTGGCGTTTTTGCTTTTACACCTCTCGGAGAATAATGAGATCTGACAAATTTTGTCAAATAACATGATTTTCTAATTTCCGTCCGATTTCAAATCCAAACCACTTGGCTACTAGTTATAAACCTTAAAAAATTGGGTATATTTTGTCCGCAGGTAAAAATGTTTCCGCTCTGCAATAAATGCAATATTTGTGAACTTGTCAAAAAACTAAAAAATCTTCTCGAAAGGTGATGAAATACGCTTTCAAATTGTTTTATTATAAATAATATTGTAAATTTTTAAATATAAAAAATTCTAATGCAAACTTGAAAACCTTTTAAAAATGGTTCACCTTACATTTTTTCTAACTAAAATTACCGACACCGAAAATAAATATAACAAACACATATTTTATTTGACAAATGAATTACAAACATTATCAAAAAATAATAATACGGACTATCTACAAATTCACCTTACAAAGGACTTATTTAAAGATTTCACTACTATATAAAATCCTTACACGTAAAATTCATTTCCTGCTATTTTAAATTTAAATTATAACACAAGATGTTCCAAACAATGCAAATATATAATTCCAGTAACAAAAACTTCAATGACCCAGCCATGGTTTGACTTTCTTGCTCCAAAAATCTTCAATAACTTAACAGTTGAAATGAAGACAATAACCAAATATCACACTTTCAGGGAGACGCTTGGGGAATTTTTGATGAGTTAATGCGATAGAACTAGAAGCCTGTTTATCGTACTCAGATAGAGAACGAGAGATGTGTTTATTGTTTATATTTGTGTAATTTAGTATGTATGTATATAACAAATATTCATCGCATTGAAAATATCCGGAACAAATTTATAAAACACCTATAATATTATCGTTTTAGTGATCATCGATTTGACCCTATCGCTTTATATAAACGCAGAATAATCTCTGAGGCATTATTCTTACACAAAATCGTGAACTGCCTTGTTGATTCATCATATCTGATATAAAATATTGCATTTCGTTGCCCCAATTATATTATTATCATACGTAGTAAACAGTATAACCATACGAAATTGTATTTTTCTGTTTGTTATAAATTTTTTTTTTGCATGTTTTATGTTTTTCTTTTTTACGTTTTTCTTTATTATTTTAATTTTTTTGTAATTTAACATGATATGGAGGTTAAAATACTAAATCAATATTTAACTCGATGGAACTTAATTGCTCTCGAACATGTGAATGTTTATTGTTATAATATTTTACTGTATGACTGTTTGTTTCCTAAATAAAAACAAATAAAAAAATATGTAAATATATGTAGTTGTGCATTTGTATATGTGTGCACACACATGTGTGCACGTGTATGCTTACAAATATACAGTTAGGGGACATACTTTAATTACGTGACTTGTTTAAAAAAAAAATTAGACCCCCCTTGGTGAGATTTTGTGAGATTTAGAGGGACCCCCCCTTCACGGGAGTTTTTTTTTTACTCTCGAAATAAATGTTTTTCATAACAGCCATTTTTTCAGCGGGCGAAATGGGACACTTCTTTTTTTTCTTGTTTTTAATATCTCTTTAATAGTATATACTCTTTTAAAGTTGATGTGAGATTTTTATTGATCCCCCCTCGGTATAATGAGATTTTGAGAGATTTTACTGGACCCCCCCCTCCTTCCCCCATTTTTGCTCACGTAATTAATGTATACCCTCTCATATGTGTTCGTGAGTGTTTGTATGTGTGCATTTAATCACACACGCATGCGTGCATACATATAAAACAAGAAAAAAATCTGTTAAATCTATCCCCCGTCTTTTCTCTTTCGTATTTTATACTTTTTAATCTTTTGTATTTTATACTTTCTGTCATAGTTTTTCCAATTTCATTATAAATTTTCTACCCCAACCGTTCCAATTTTCAGCATTTTTATATACTTGATCTATATGTTTACACTATACTCAATACTTTAATGTTTTTCATGTATTTTATAAATAAATAAATCACTTTTTGTCGTTTCATGTAAAAATAAAAAAAAATCACAAAGTATCATCATTTTTTTTTCAAATTGCGGTCGGACTCTTTGGTTTCATAAATACATTTTAGTTATTTTTTGGTAAACTTTTAGATTTTAATATAAATCATGTTGTATTTTCTTTCGAATGCCGTATAGATGACACTTTTCACCATAACAGTAAGGGAAATTTAGGGAAACACAGCGATTTCTATGAGACCTACGTGAGCTGGGACAAATATGGTCTCCTGTAATTAAACGGGTTAAAATAATTATAGATAAAGGATTGAACTAGCAAAGCGAACTCGACCACAAATTCGTAAATTAAAGTCGGGTAAAATTCGGTGAGGGGTTGATTGGTTACTTGGCTTAGAGACCAGTGACGACATGTTGAAGAAAAAAAAACTTTGATTTTGAAGAATAAGTTTTTGTAAAAAAAAAAAATTAAAAAGTCACCGGAGACCAAAATTTCATTTACATTTTTTACTCCAAATAATGTCACGAATCACCGGTTAAAGTAACTCAAGTACGATGCTTAACACCCTGTATACTATTTTGATTGTCCTCACATGGTTTATTTTCTATGGCCTTAAATATTTGATATTTTTACATGGCTCATCAAGAAGATGGAGAAAAAAAAAGAAAAATAACTGTAAATTTAACTCATTTTCGTCAAAAACGTCACTTTGTTCATATTAAATATGCAACGACGATGCGCTGTTTCATGTAAGTAATACATTACATTAATACATTACAAAACAAATTCTACACAAAAGTGCGATACATGCCGACTTGCAGCTTATGTCGACCCTAACACTTGTTATGTATGTGGCGATAAGGTTTAAATTACCGCTTTACCACCTATTTTGATTTATTCTAGAAAAAAAAACTTCACCAAAAAGCGTGAATTCTTTTATTTTTCGAAGCTTTTTCACAAAATTTTTTGAAAAAAATACGATCGTTTTAAGAATAAAATTTTCCACATTTTAAAATAAAACTTTAACCGAAAAAGGGGTTCATAAGTAGGAGATTTTGAACTTTAAAACGGTTTTTATAGGCCTGATACTTTTTTTAACTTAATGCAATAATTAAGATTCATGAACAGCAAATTTCGTAATTTCACTTAGTTCCGGCCATAGTGAAGACAAATATGTCAATTTATGAATATATTTTGGTTTATCCTCCGAAGTAAATTGGGCACCGATTTGTGATTAGTTCAATCAGTTAAGATACTGTTTATGGATTTCGTTGTTCCATCCAATAATGTAATGAAATACAAAGAATTTTTCTGCATATTCAATTTTAAACCGTAAAAAAGTACACTTCCGTGGCTTATCTAGCATTAATAGTGACAAACCAAACGAAATATTGACTTCCTTAAGTCTAAAACATAAACTTTAATTTAGGGCGCTGTACATGCGGGTTCCCTACAGAGCATCGGACCATCCAAATATAGTAATGCAAGGTAAATGGTTATTTATCACTCGTGTAAAACTTAAAACACGTTTATTAGTGAGGGAGTATGTAATGTTTTATGAAGGTTAAATAAGGACTCACCCTTTGCTGAGACGCCCGGTGTGCTGGATGACTGCTGCGGCTGACACTGCCTCAGCTGCAGGCCCAGCAGACTAGAGATGGACATCAGGTGTTTCACTCGACGGGGCCAGCCCAGCCCTTGAGCCCCTGGAGCTCTCATGTCGGGGGAGGAACAGACGCTCCCCTGGAAATAATTAAATTGTTAATTATGGGACTTTGGCAAAAATTGAGAATATAAAAAAACTGGGTATAATATTTGAGTACTGGGATGTTGCTCCATAAAACTCCCGCGTAGAGATAAAAACTGGGCATACTGTACAGGGCCCGCAGATACACAACTGCTAATCCCGCGCAAATCGTAAGTGAACGCCACGGTTGAATTTGGCATCGACCTATGTTCTGGAGCTCCACAATACCTGATGGTACGGCCTCATACGTGCCGAGCGCGCTCGTCACTGAAGCTTTCCGAGCTTGTCGCTTGGTGGCCGAAATATCCACCGGGCCCTGGGTCAACGGCAAGCTATGGCACGCTCTGGCAGGCGTCGGCACGCGGTCTGACCACACACGTGGGACTTGTCAAGGGTTGTCGTGGCTCGCCACGAGTCTGGTCACCGCATGAAAAATACCCCTCGGCTCTGTGCCGAAACGGGCGGTCCGGCGGTTTGATAGATCTCCCGTCTTAACAAACGGATTGCAATCTTTAGAGCACAGACATCGGGTGGGAATGCTGTCCTTGTTCTAGCGGTATTTCAATGGAAGATGCTCCAAGTAACTAACATCATTGATCCCATGGGCACCGAAACACGCCAAACACGCGCCTAACATATGTACACGGTTAACGCTTGTCACACGAGAATGGGTCATTTCTACGACTCGTTCTTGAGTTCAACAGCTCGGCTGTGGAACGATTAGCTGGTCTCTGTGTTTCCTCCCACCTAAAACATGGTTTTAGCCGTGTTTGGTGACCAGATCTGAATAGTCCGGTAATTCCCACCTCCTCTTCCCCATCTCCTTCCCCTTCCCATTACCTTCAGCCTCACAACGTACCCCAATCGGGGATGCAATAGTCTTACTGGCTCCAGACGGGAGCAGTTTAGATTTGCGCGGTTTTTATATGCAAATAAATACAAATTCCAAAAATCATCATTGTACAAATACACAAATGCACTGTAAATTAAAAGGGATATAAATTATAGGTACAGGAAAACATTTTAAAGACTTTAGTATACGTTTAAAAAAATGTTTTTGCCGGTTAATTTTTCTCAATTAAAAACCTTTGTTATTTTCTTTTAATTCGCCTAAGCTGTTGTTCTGAATCATAATGGGCGTACCAACTTCTACCATTAACTTCTGCGTCATTTTTTTTAAAAAGAAAGACAAATATTCCCGGGTTACGAATAACCCAACATTTGAAAATCTCCTACTACCACCACACCAAGCGGAAGATGTTGCTTGTGTTGTGATGGAGGACTTAGCCAGCCGAGGAACACGAAACGCCTGGGTGGGATCCAAACGCGGTGCCCTCTCAACCACTGACCTTATATACTTCTTACATCAAACCATTTAAGCATCCCATTCTTAAGAGGGTATTACCAGAGGATACCGGAAATTAGTCATTGTTAAATCAAATTCTAGACGTATTGACTCTTTTTTACAAATAACATAAATTGATTTTGAAAGATTGTTATTTTATCTGGTAAACGCATTTTTAAATTTTTTTTTTTGAAAAACTAAGTTTATTTTTAATATACTAAGGTTATACCGTTGGTCGTTGGCAGATTTGTTCAATTTTCAAACGAGATATTGCATTATACAACACAAATTTCAAATCATATAATCATAAAGGAAAATAAATCAATACATAATCAATAAACACATTTTTCAGAATTTTAATTTTAGTTCAATTAAAATCATTAAAAAATAAATCTGAGAATGTGTTTTGTGACGAAAATACCTCAGATTTTCTATTTATTTAAGGTCTTACAAACTAAACTATTTCAGATTTTTTTTACACACTTATTTTGTTTAGACATTATTAAAAAATCATAAATACTTATGATCAAAAAATACTTACAAGAAGCACACGACATTTAAGAATTTATCATCGTGCGTTTTGGGAATTTTTATTCCTTACTTGAATGTAGGTATTAAAGCAAGTTTTGAATGAAATAAATCGGTATTAATTTTTTTATTTCAAAATGATTAATCGATCTTTCTCGTCGGAACCTTCCTGTACAGTTGCAAGTATTTTTAAACTTTTATTCTCAGCCGCTGGTCAATGGCTCTTAATCTTATCAATTACACAGCAATTCACAACATACCCTTGCATTCTTTCCGGATCTTAAAATTCTTAAAACGATCATACAAACAAAAGCCTCAGGGATCTCATATCTATTGCAATATTATATTCGCCAATTCCACGTCCTACGCGGTTACCCGTTCTGGAAACTTCTTCTCAACTAACTAATTAACCATTACGCATTTTCCCACAGGGGTAGGGCAGAGAGAAAGGGCCGCCACACAACTCGGTCTCAGTTTTAAAACATTATGGAAAATCTCCCGAAACGTTTGAAATTTTTGTAGCTGCAAATGACGTTGTTACACAGCTGACAAAAATTATGCGAATCGAAATTAATAGTTTCATACTCCGCCTACTGGTTAATACGGAATATTTTTTATTCAAACAGTTAGATTTTGCTTTATTACTACGAAAATTGAGTATTTATGTCGGGGGAGACGAAAAAACATGCATTTTATATTTCAATTTTATAAGACTATGGGGGTTTCTCACCATCCTCCCAATAGCTTATCTACACTAATAACGAAAATTTTCGATTTACGATTTACGGTTTATTTATTTATTAAGTTGGAGTTTATAATTCAATACTCGAACCCATGAATAGTGGCTATATATTGGATGAGTTGACCGAGTTTTCTAACCACTGCGAGTATTTTATTTTTATTTTTAATAATATTCGTTATTAGGGTAGATAGGATGGTGAGAAACCCCCTATTTCACTTACGCGAAGTATTTGACAGCCACGTTTGGCCAAGTGAAACGGGACTTATACAACTTCAATTACTACAATATACAACTATTTACGTGCACAAAATAGGTTATTAGGTTCTTAGGCTGGGTAACCTAAGTAATTCGTGCGTATTTAGATTGAAAAAAAAATCGCAAATATCAAATCCAAAGAAATGGCGGCAAAGGAAATATTCCGCTCCGTATTATCCGTGCGTATCCGTGTATCGAAATTCGAATTCCGTATTATCCGGTAAGCGGAGTAGTAAACATTTACCAAATTCTTAAAACGATCGTACAAACAAAAGCCTCAGGGATCTCATATATATTGCAATATTATATTCGCCAATTTCACGCCCTACGCCGTTACCCGTTCTGGAAACTTCTTTTCAAGTAACTAATTAACCATTACGCCTTTTCCACAGGGGTAGGGCAGAGAGAAAGGGCCGGTCTCAGATTTAAAACATTATGGAAAATCTCCCGAAACGTTTGAAATTTTAGTAGCTGCAAATGACGTCGTTACACAGCTGACAAAAATTATGCGAATCGAAATATGCCACAACAACACAATAAGATCTTACGACAATTTCAATATATTTTTTCTTACACTAAAGATTTTTTTTTTTAAGTTTTCGAATTGTCAGCAATAAGTTATATAAAATAGGCATTACCAATATTTCAGTTTAACTTTCGACGTATTATGAAATACTTTAGACTGAATTTCAATAGATTGTGCAATAAATGACATCGAAAATAAAATAAACGCCGCTAAAATTCCATAGGTACGACGAGAACAAGATTATTTTGGTAACCAGAATGTTCAGTGGAAACTATTTAAGTGTATGAATATTGAGTACAAACTTTTCACCGGATGTTAATTTCTCACATGATAATTCACCATGTCTCGAAGCGTCGAAAACTGATAATTGGGGTTTTTAACCTTAGGTTAGATTAGGTAAGGTTAGGTTAATGTAAGTTATGATGTGATGAATTATCATGTGAGGAAGTATCGTGTCTGAATAAATTTACTATGGGAATTCAGACGCTGAGATCTCATAGTCCAATTAGACATGTAACCGATTATTTTACAATAGGGTTTAAAATGTCCGCAATATTTTTTCAGAGGATAACATAATATAGTCTCCAAACAGGTTCTACTATATTTCTAGCGAGACTTTCGATGTAGGTATGTATTAGGAAATATGAAAAGTTTTAAAAACAGTATTAATTTCAGGCGGATTATGCATTTCATAAATAATGTGATAACTTAATTAAAATATCCCCACACCCAATTTCCAAATTAAAAATATAAAAAAATAGATAATGCTAAAGGAAACTTAATTAAAAACTACTTCAGCACATAAAAACGACAAAATTAAAGTAACATTACTGTTGTTTTGAATGATGCGAATTTAAATTATAATAGATCAGACAGGTTCCTCATCATCCTTCTAATAGCTTATCCACACTACTTGTTGCTTTCATTAATTATTGGAGAGATTACAAACGAATAAAAACTTTCAATGTTGGAATATTCAAATATCTGATAAATAAAATTACAAAAAATAATAATGTTAGTTGGAATATTTAAATAAGTGATAAAAATATCTCACGTGTTGCAGGGCAGGCATGATGCCGACAGGTATTTGCAGCCAGTAGCCGATGAACGGTTCGCGTCAAGGAGCTGCGGGTGCATGCAGGTGCTCACTCGACGGCGGACAAAAAGCGAATGGGCCGAGCGCGCGAGTAAAAGTACTGTGGTTTCACTGCAATCCCCTCCACGCTTTTTTCAGGCCGTCCACTCTGAACATTTCGCTGATTTTATTTTTATTATATTTCCCCCCTTGAACCGTGAACAACTGAAATAATTTTTACTAGCAGGTAAACACCCGCCTCTGCGGGAAAACAATAACATGAAAACTTCAATAGTTCCATTTAAATATCATAGGTGGCAGCACTTCCGTTTGTATCTCGTACGTGGAGCGAGTATGTACGACAGACGTTGGCGTGATAATAATATAGATTTAAAAAACATTATTTATTATTTTATTGTTCGTTTTATTTCATTTGTTCGCTAATTATTATTTTAAAATGCTTAAACTTGGATGAATAAAAACTCCGCGTTTTGGTTGAGGTGGACGCTGTTTGATTTATTGAGATTGTTTGCAGCCTTTATTTATTTTTTTATAGTGTTTAAATAAATTTTTTTTTCTTTTTTATGACTCCTTACCCCATGACAACTTATTGTATTACAATAATTGAAGACAATGTTAGCGAAACTGAATCGAAAATCACTCGTGAAGTTAAAAATAATAAAAATATTATTATTAAAACACGGTTAATTTTATGCTACGTCCAGACTACGGCCAACTTTCCACTTCAAATGTTTGGACGATTGTGTGGAGGGGTAGTTTGTGCGATGGAAGATCGAGTTGGAAGGTTGGAGTTCGAGTTGGCCCGAGATCGCCTCCGAGGCGATCGCGACGACCAACTCACACGAACCAGCCTGCCGCCGCCGTCTACACATCTGCGAACGGCCGGCGATCAAGACACGTGTGCCGCGTACCATTAATATGAAAATATTATTACGGGAGAGAGGTATAACAATTGTTTGAAAACACGTCGTGTATATGTAATAATTGTAGGCAACTGATAAGATAAGCGCCGAATCAGCTGTTCGACATCCGCCATGTTGAAATTCGGAGTTTGGAGTTGGAAGGTTGGCCGCAGCCACCACACGATCGGCCAACCGTCTAACTCCGAACTAAGTTCGGAGTTGGAAGGTTGGCTGCGGTGTGGAAGTACCGTCAAATGGGGTTAGATTGCCTTCCCATGGGTATCTTTGCCTAGTCCATTTTATTTTTATAAAACTGCTCACAGAGTACTTATTTTAAAGAATACGTAAAAATTTCATGAATACTTTAAATTGTTCATAAATTCAGATAAGATCAGATTGGCACCATTTTATATACCTACATTCTAAAATGCTTGTACAAACATCATGGTACCTACTATACGGGTAAATTGCATTTACTCAAAAAGAAATCGAATATAAATCAAATTAAACAAATAACTTTGTATCAACCACATATAATCACAATTACCTACATGTTTCGAAACCGATGGTTTCTTCGTCAGGGTAGTAATAATAATAATACGAAGAAACCATCGGTTTCGAAACATTTAGGTAATTGTGATTATATGTGGTTGATACAAAGTTATTTGTTTAATTTAATTCAAAATGACGCCACAAAGTGATTTTACGAAGTTTGAAGAAACGAATATAAATCATTTAGGTATTGTGTTTTGGTTGCCAAATCATGCCTTTCTTTTTATCTTAGATGGCCCGGTGTCTCGAAGGCTGTGATGGACGCTGGTAGAGGTGCCCAGTCTTACGTCTGGTCGTCTTCATCGTCCAAGCATTTTAGCTCCACATCTGGGACATTAATGCACAATTTGCCACCGCTTGACTGCCAGATGACTGAGCAGTGGAGCCCAGCCTTTCTGCACGAGCAGCTAGCTCCCAGAGCACCCTTTCTTAGATTTACAAGAAATTTTTCAAAAAAAAATCCAAGGTGGTGGGGATGGGGGTGAGTCCCTGAGAAGACAGCTTCCACCCCCAATCAGTGGGATTCAAGTTGACTCCCTGCCACTTCTGCACTTGGAAGTAGCACCTTGCTGCATGGTGGCCTGTGGCATCTTCCGTCGGTGGCAAATGGGCGACGTTTATGCTCGTTGAAGTGACAAACGTCTTATACCTCAGGAAACCCAAAGTATCCCTCGCGATGTCACCCCCCGATGCTCTTCTGAAGGTAGACGTTTGTCTCTTCAGCGCCTAAACCATTGAGAAGAACAAGCAAATCTACGTCTTCTGCCACTATGACGACCCAATCGGCTACTGCTCTTAATGAAAGCGCCGCCACGACGATCTCTCGATCCGCAGCTACTTCTATTCCCTCCTTCTGTAGCAACTTCGGGGTAGCCGTCAAAAATGATGGAGACGTTCTTCCCAAAGTGGTTATGGACGTAAGTGGTATAACGCGCCAAAAGTGCTCGAACCGTGCTCTTGTGCTGCCACACGACCTTGCAATAGGTAGCCACCGTCCAAAACGACGTGAATGCTGGCATCTATCGGCGTGTGGCTGGAAAGAGGAATGAAGGCAGAGTACAGTGGATTTTGTGCCTTTGCGCATCCCCTGTTCATTGAACAGAGATATCGGGAACAGTGCCAACTCATACTTGAAGTCATCCTGTAAATCCTGTTTAGATTGCTTTGCAATACACACTCGCTGGAAAATTGTGAGCGGATCCACAGCTACTCTCTTAGATGAGGTGATCAATGCCAGCATGGTAACTTTGTTTTTTCATTTTATTACTACTTTGCCCTACAATTTTCATCACTCACTCCGTTCTAACTCTCTGAACCGTGTGGCAATTAATCTCAGGACCTGCCAGTAAACCACTACTGATTACTGATAGAAAGCAAACTTTCAAGTTCTTCACATACGTTCACCATAAACACCATTCCTGTTGTCCACGTTGCCATTGACAACGGGTTTTTGAGAAGTTTACAGACCATCATATTGACATACACAGGATAGCAAATTGACTAAGGAGGTCAAGGGAGGGGATAACGAAAACACTTGGGGAATTTCCCATTCGTTTCCCGTTCGATATTTGCCGTTTTTTAGTGAACCGCTGAGCTTACAGGTACCAATTTGGTTTTAAATGAAAGCTAATTAAATTTACTACAACTTCATTTCATATAATATTTGACGTGGGATACGTAGTTTAGAAGATATTTCACAAAATTAGTTAAAATTTCGAAAAAAAAAAACTTTTTGGAAAAATTGTTTATTTTCGAAGAACTGTATCTTGAGAACTAATTGCTGAATAGATCTGGCCTTAGTGTCAAATTGTAGCAAATTTAGTCTACTTTAAAAGAGTGTAGAATGACTACACCGGCCAGATCCTTCCTTCACTGAGATATTGAGCAAAAACTGAAAAAAGTACGAAAATTTCTTGGTTTTTTGGGTACACCGCCGCTCGCACAGCACTTTGGAAATTGCAAATATGGAATTTTAAAATTGGTTTCGGTCCTAACAACATATAAAAAATTCAGAAATATCGGACCTTTTGTAAGCACGGATGTACTTGACTGGACTAAAATACATATTTGGTATTTGTAATTCAATTACTTCCTAAAAATGTAATTTATAATTGGATACCTGTGGCTAAGATATTTTGTAATTAGTATTTCAAATACTTATGGCTTCAAAATACATTTTCACATAAATACAATAAGCTGACTTATACATAGACAATATATATTAATCTACGAGAATTAAAATTCGACAACTAAACTAAAATAGATGGCGCCATATTGACGTCATGTTACCACTCTAATTACAAAATGTGTTGGTTGCCAGAAAGAATCACAATGAGACGAGAGGCAAAGAATTCAATTGCAATTCATGCATTAGGTGCAAATTACAAAAAACATGAAATAATGCCTGAGAACAGCAGGAGTAGCAGTACTAGTAAATAAGATTATGATTTTATGGTTTTTGTGATCAACAGTTAAAGTTAATCAGCTTCCTAAACGACAAAAGCTAAGAGCTAACCATTCTTGAAAGCTATTGAAATTTTAAAAAAAGTGTTCATACAATTTAATACAAGTTTATGCTAATCAGGACCAGAGGCCCTAGCATACTCGATCGATAGGATAACTATCTTCTAACTTCTCATCGTTCCCTAGCATGATTACAGATCGCCAACGAATAAGTGACAGCTCACAATGACTAAGTGTCCTTAACATATTCGACATCAACTGTTGTTTGTACGTTAGCAATGTGCAGTTGTCCTAGGGGACGATGAGAAGTTACCAATAGTTATCCTATCTATTGCTATCGATCGACCATGCTAGCACACCAGAGGCCCTAGCACACTCGATCGATAACGATCGATAGGATAACTATCGGTAACTTCTCATCGTTCCCTTGGACAACTGCACATCGCTAATGTACAAACAACAGTTGATGTCGAATATGTTAAGGACACTTAGTCATTGTGAACTTTCACTTATTCGTTGGCGATCTATAGTCATGCTAGAGAACGATGAGAAGTTACCGATAGTTATCCTATCGAGTGTGCTAGGGCCTGAGCTGTAAAAAGATTGTTTTCTTTTTAGCAGGGTCGGGTCTCCAGGAATGACAAACAAATGAATACATCCCCTCCACTGCGGTGCAAGGCGATGTATTAATTTGTTTGTCATTCCTGGAGACCCCGACCCTGCTAAAAAGAAAACAATCTTTCTACAGCTCAGGCCCTAGCACACTCGATAGGATAACTATTGGTAACTTCTCATCGTTCTCTAGCATGACTACAGATCGCCAACGAATAAGTGAAAGTTCACAATGACTAAGTGTCCTTAACATATTCAACATCAACTGTTGTTTGTACATTAGCGATGTGCAGTTGTCCTAGGGAACGATGAGAAGTTACCGATAGTTACCGGGAGAGTCTGACTGGAGAGATAAAAAGGTTTCCCTCAACCAGTCTCACCCCTGTCAAGCAGCTGGCGGGCCGATGCGTACACCGCCAAAACCCGGACAAACCTCACCCATATTAACCCGTGCACCCCTGCTAAGTCACCAAATGTAGGTAACCACTTGGGGTGACATATGGCAGAGGTGTTGGTTATCCAATAAATGGTAATATAATAAACCGGGGCGGCGGTACCCATACCCGCCTCCCAAATTGAAAGTATTTATCTGTATATTAAACGTCAATTGCATTACACATACAAAAAATAATAATAGGTCAAACTTGTGAAAAATGACCACTACAATGTGAAAATAATTATCAGGATGGAATAATAAAAACCGTATTTTTATTTATATACTTTAATGGTTAATAAGTTGATATTTTATTTTAAAGATTAATGTAATATAAATATCGTAACCTAATATAATATATTATATTACAATAAATTGGAAATGTATTTTTGAGACTAAAATGATACATATTTGGTAAAATTTGAAAAGGGAAACACTAAACACAATTCAAGCATACTTGCCTGCCATCATTTCATTTTTACAATTTTTTTCATACAACGAAAATATGTACCAAAAAAAACTTTTATTTTATTTTATGGTAAATGGACTATTTTTCTTTTTTCTTTATTTAGCACATTTTTTAAATAATGAATTTATTAAATGGAAAGACTTTTCATGGGGCAGTTTTCCTAAATCCTTTAGTAAGTTGAGACTCTCCCTAGTGATATCCATTATACAGTATTTTCATCAGTCAGGATTATTCTGTTACTCATTTATTATTAGTAATTATTTGTTTTTAATTGAAAATCTTTGATTTTGAGAACAAATGGCAACAGAAAAAGTAGGCAATATTAAATATCAAAAGTAACTACTCGCCTACGGTCGGGTACTGCGGCTTTTTTAGGTTTGAAAAAAATCTTTTGTGGGCGAAATTTTTTTTCATACATATTCTTCAATTTAAAAGGTTCCAATGGCATCTCCCTTCTCCCGATGCCTACAAAACCTACTGTTTAAAAAACTTTTATACAAGTACACAAGTACTAAATGGTTTAGTTGCAACCAATATTATTTATTACACATTCCAACAGCGCATATAATTTGAAAACTTATGAAATTCTAAGGCACAAAATCAGTTTATTTTTCAGCAAAACATCAATTATTCACAATGATTTAATAAACACTTAATAATTGTAAATGAAAAAAAATCATTATAATACAGAAACAGATAAAGAATACACAAAATGACCCTTCTAAAAACTATAATGGTAAATTCATACTGGGTCGACGTACGTATGCATCGCAACAATGTCTGGGCTACTTAGAACCAATGAAAATTTATGTTTTAGAATCACATTGGCCACACGCATCGCGACGTGCGATATCTGTGGCCATTTTCATAGAAAATGTATGGTCGCTAAGCATTGTTTGGCGTAGCGATGCGTACGTACGTTGACCCAGTCTGAATCTACCTTAAAAATGTGAAATAGACACTTGCAACCAAAATTTTTTTGAAAAATAATCATGAATTATGCCTTTTTTCTGTCAAATTCGGGAGTTCAAGCATAACTTCACATCTAAAGTTTTACATGTCTCTAAATCATAAATAAACCAATAATCTCCAAATCGGCATTACTCGGTGTTGCCATAGCAATGAAAAGAAAATAATTGTTCCATAGAATTTCTACAATTTAATGTCAAACTGTACTTATAAAAGTAGATAATTTTTAAATGATTTTAGGGCCAATCTGTGTAGGCTTTCTCTATGGGTTTTAGGTATAAAGCGTTCCGCTCACTGAAAAAAAAACAGTTTGCAACTAAATTCGCTATCCTGTGTATGTCAATGTGATGGTCCATATATTACACAATTTCTCAAAAACTCGTGAGAAAATTACTGAAATCGTAAAATTGAGTAGCGCCATGATAGAAGTTTGGTTGGAAACCACAGCAATCAGCCAGTTTTAGTTTGGTTTCAGTTTCTCCGGTGAGCGGAGCGCCTAAAAATTATGGTAAAACGAGGTATAAACTCGAATGTATAAACAAATAAATATTCATTTTGACTCTCTGTTTTGTTCTATCTGTACTATATTATTAGAAACAAGATTTACACTGCTGTGGTAAATAAAAACGCAGTAATTACAAAAAAATAATTTAATATTACCACAGCAGTAAAGAGATGCAAGCATATACAGCTTGACATAGATAAATTTGCATTAAACCAAAAGAGGTAGTAAAGAGAGTGTTTTTACAATCAGACTGTCAAAATATTTAAAAATGGGTTTCTTCAAGCTGTTTGGTTATGTACTGCAAAGTTACAGTGGTCCTAAAGAGAGGTCGTCTGTACGCCATCAATGAAAAATTTTCCTTTTCACATGTCTTCTATGAAAAAGACAAGATTTTTGAACGGTGACGTCACATACGACCTCCCTCTGGGACAACTACTATAAGAATGTCAAGCTGTACTTTGATTAGTATTACATATTATGTTATATTAAATCGTAGATGATGTAATAATGGACAAGATTTAACAATAACTCTTGCCTTTTGAAAATTGTGATTAAGATGTGTGATTAATATAAACTAGGGAGAAGTAAACTTATAATAATTATCATTACAAAGAACATAATATATTTTGTGGTTGCATTAATTATATTTGCGGACTAATCTCAATATGACAATACATAACAGTATTGTTTAATTATTTAGAAGTATCACATTCAAGTAATGAAAATATCTAAAGGAAACATTCATAAATAATTTCTGAACAAGTGCAGGAGAAAAAAACTTATAGACTAAATGTGTTTTTTAAATTAGATAAATTTCTTCACTACATAATCTGAAGTGTTAAGGAGACAGTGTTTCTATTAATTTAAAATATATTTTTATATCTTTAATCTTCGCAAAATAATTCTAATTTAATTTAATTTACTATTATAGTTTACAAACATCATTTACAAATTTTAAAGGCTGCATGCACTCAAAAGATTTTCTATAATATTGAATACCGCTTGTTTTTTGGGTTGTTGAACCACACTGTGCTTCCTCCTCCTTCTTGAGTCATCATTTCAGACTGCATTGCGGTGTTCATCATCAGGATAGATGATCAACCCATCCAAAACATTCAATCAAGAAGGACAAAGGGCAAAAAAAAAACCAAGACAAAAATCTTTCAAGCTATCAGAATTCCACAAAATTGCTTTAAAATATTGATAAATATATCAACCAGTCCTGTGCAAAGTTGGTTACCTGAATATTTGTTACTTTTCAAAAACGACGTTTTTTTTTTTTTTTCGTTATTTTTGTCACGTTAATGGGAAAACAGGGATATTAAAAAAATAAGAAAATATTAAATAAAAGTTTAGAAGAACTAAATTCTGCAGCCCCTATGATAAAGTTCCTAAGATCCAAGCTCCTTGTCTAGGAAAATGATGAAATTACGTTTCAAGTCAGCAATCGCTAGTCGCCAGTATTATGGGGTACAATTACTATAAAATAGCAATAAGTCCCGCAGGTGATGCTGCCGAGGCGAAGTATAATGGACCAATGCAGTGCTTCATAGACCATGTGCTGGCTGATCTCTGATACATAGGCGGGGAGAAAATAATTACTATGAGTGAAAGGCAATGATCCTTCAAGCAGTTTGTCCATCCAAAATAAATAAGTAATAGGATTCTGTAAGTGCACAAAGCGAAACCTCATCTGCCATTTATGAAGGGTCCTATTGCAATAAACCACGAATGTGACGATGAATGTAACAAACAATACGTGAATTTAGAAAAAAGGTACATTCATACTTAAATAATGTTTAATATTCTAAGAAAGGATACATAATTCCACATAGATTGTGTTTAAATAAAAATGCCACAATTCCTCAATGCTCGCGGTTCAAGTTCAGCGCAATGTTTTCCCACTTCTTCTACAATATTGATTTTAATCTTTCTTGAAGAGTACGCATTTTTTTCACCAGACTGTTTATTTTTATCATTGAAAAACTTAAAAACTAGAAAGTAAAAAAAAAACTGCATCAGCATACCACCCTGTATATTGTATATGAATGTCAAATGACAACGAATGTCAGAGGTGGAAGCTGGCAGCGATCGATCATATAAAATAGTACAAAAAGTGCATGCCTTAAACAATTAATGCAGTAAAACAATGCACAGAGGAATGATCGATGCAATCTATTTTTGCGAATTTTGTAGGAAATAAACAACACACGGAGGAACGATCGATGGAGATTTCACTGTACCTGTTTTTCAAGACTTTGGTATAGTTACAGATTATCAGCTTTGCACAGGGCCCGTGAATATCCACAATCAAATTAAATACAAAAATATTACACATAACACAAAACATGACAGGAATTATGAATACTACCTACTATGTACATTAATTTTATAATATTTTGGTGTATTTTCTGTGAACACTTCCCACGTCTCTCCATCATCCCTAACTTTAATGTGAACAAACACTTTGAATATGAAGAAGGATATAAATTAAACTATTCTTAAATGAGAAACAGATGCACTAACCAAATTATAATAGCTACCAAATAAAATGAACATTCTTCATAAAAATGTACATATTTGTGATGAATGAATTCTAAAGATAATTTAAAACAAAATAATAATATGCAAAGTACAGTGTCTGCTATTATCCAATCAGATTTCAATTTTTGAAACCTGACATTACGGTCATTGTTTCACATGCAACATTGTCATCACATGGCCAATTTGCACCATTTTGTTCTGTTGACATTTGAAAGGGTATATTCTAGATCCGTTCCAAATTTATAAACAAATTGTGATCGGCAGAAAAGCACAACCGTCATGTTGTTATGCTTGTCAGCTAATCACAATTCGATAGAAAACTGAAACGGATATAGAATCGGATATTTAACGGAGATCTTTCAAATATAAAAAAAAAAAAATGGCGCTGATTTGCCATTTGATGACAATGTTACATTTGAGTTTCTGTTAAACATCTGTGCTGTCTTATTGATTAATATATTTCTGCCCTGAAGGGAGGCACAGTTGTGACTGAACTGGTTGGCCTAAAAATATTAAATGGCCTACAAAAGGTAGGATTTTTTTTAAATACACCAGAAAAATTGTTGAAATGGTGAATGAATGGTTGTTGAATGGCTTTATGAACAAGATATTTCTTTTTCTGGTTGACCATCACGGCGATAATCTTAAACGTAATAATTATTGATAAAATGCAATCAAACATAATATTATAATCTATTACCAACATTAGACCGCCCGTACTAACCTAACTTGGAATTTTGTTTATCAAAATTTCAGCCTTGTAAAAAAAAACACTGCACATTAAATTCAATTTATGTATGTATACACTAAAACTACACCGCACTATTTACTGGTTCATAATTATTTGTACTTTTGTATTTCGATTTGAGTTTGATACGTTCAACTAGGATATAACCTAGGCATTAGGCATAGAAAAGCATTTATGAACACAGTAGGAAAATAAGTAAAACACAGAAAAGTGATGTGGATGATTTAGTTCAGCTTGTAACATTTAAAAATTAATGGACCATATCACAAAACCTTTAGAAAATGGCTTTACAATTATGGCACAGACAAAATAAGTCTTAACCTGTCATTGGCCGTACGTAATCCGGTGTACCATCGATTTTGGAAGCGATTTTGTCCCTTATGCGTATATTATACCCTTGGAACAATTCATTTCCTGTCAAAATATCTTCATTTTTACATCGCTAGGTGGCGGTGATAGTCCCTTCTCGGACTTAAAATGTTCAACATTTAACATGCGTATATTGCCAACGTCCGTTGGACGGACAGGGCACGAGAAGAAGAATGGTTTGGAATTTCGTGGTTCACATTTAAAGTCAATTTTATGGTGTTTTTTTATTTAACTTCTAAATATTCAGCCTTTTAAACTATATTTTATAGAACTCATCATTATGATTACTACAGTAGAACCCCGTTAATTCGAAATCCATGGGACACCAAAAATCTAATTTCGAATTAACAAATTCCCACGTAAATCGAAATTTTATGAAAAAATAAATTATAAACAGTCGCCGAAAATCGAGTTCTTCGTTCGAAAATTTAAATTCGGGTAGGTTCTTCGGAGTAAATTCGTAATAATACGACTTATTCCTGTGAAAATCGAATTTTCGCAGCCGTTTACCGCCACGGTCGGTCTTATATTCGAAAAAATATATACCAATATATAATTTTTCCGTGCAAATAAAATTTTCGCTGCCAATTTCCAGCCCTTTAAATTCAGATATTCTAAATAAATTCGTAAAAATACGATATATTTCCGCATAAATGGAAATTTCGCGGCCGACATCCTTCGCAGCCCGCCTTTTAAATTGATATATAAAAAGTATATTCGTGTTATATTTCAAAGCCTAAATCGAAATTTGGCAACCGATTTCCGTCTCTCTCTTCTAATTCAAAAATTCTAAGTAAACTCGTAAAAATACCATATAATTATCGCGAAAAAATATTTTGGTGCTCGAATCCCGTAGTATCCGGCCATTAATTCAGATACCTACTCGTAGTAATTCATAAAAATACGATATATTTCCGTGTAAATAAAATTTTCGCTGCCGATTACGGCCGCGGCTGGCCCTTTAAACTCAGAAATTTGAAGTAAGTTCGTGAAAATACGATATGTTTTCGCATAAATTCGAAATTTCGCAGTCGATATCCGTCACAACTAGCTCTTCATATTCAGAATTCAAAGTAAATTCGTAAAATTTCGCATATTTTCCTCGTAAATCAAATTCTTACGACCGATTGCCGTCGCGGCCGGTCCTTGACATTTAGGTAAATTCGTAAATATACCACATTCCACTGGAAACCGATTCCGATTTACAAAATAATAGTACGAATTAGGACGATTTCCAACCGCTTAAATCCACATTTAAGCTCGTTTTACCGCCATGGCTGTCTGTCAGATTCCGATTTACGAAAAATATCTGATGATTATCATAATTTTTTTCGTGTAATTCGAAAATCGATGTTTTTCTCGAATTACACAAACAAAAAGTGTGCGGACAAAAATTAATTTCCAATTAAGAATTAAAGAATTTCGAATAAAAAACATTTTGTATGAAATATTTTTTTGAAAATGTCGAATTATCTACGCATTTTTCGAATTATCGGGGTTCAAATAAACGGGGTACTACTGTATACATAATTGTTAATTTCCTTAAAAAGATTTTGGTCTGTTTCTCAAACACCGTGTACATTCAACTTCATTGACTTCATTAGAAATTTTAAAGATAAAAAATAAGTAAGTATTTATTTCCAAACACTGTGTACACTGCCCAACAAGACATAACATAAAAAACGTTCACTCACACAAGGTCAGAGCTCGTAAAGACAATGAATTCTTACATATACTTGTAACTGAAAACAACACGAAGATAGTAACAAACAATTCGGAATACACTGAACTAGAACACCCTTTCAAACATAATATTTCTTGCATTTGAAAGAAATGTGACAGTTTATGTTAAAAATTACGTAAAAAAAGGGAATTTGTGAGTTCTGACTGTTTTTCTGGCTTCTTAAATTATTGCAATGTTTCAAGTAAGTTCCTTTAGATCTTTTACACCCAGTAATAAAACATTTTGATGGCATATTGTAAATACGTATGCTGTGAAACACGGAACGTACAGTTTCACCTCTGTTCAACGGGGGCTTCTCTCCCGGAATGCAGCGGAATGGCAAGAAAGCTGTTGAAGTGTTGTAAAATATGGTGAAATTGAAGTATTTATTTAATTGTTAATATTCACAGATATCATAACGACAATATGAACCCGTACCTTGACAGATATGTGTATTACATACATAATTTAAATTAAAGACATTGTGTAAAATCATTAATTATACCATAGTCATAAATCGAAGTTTGAAAAGTGGGTTGTATGGTGTATCAATGTTTTTATTTTTTATGGTCGAATGCTTACATCATTTACAAAAAAAAATCCGCTGTTTGAAAAATAATAGTCCATTATTTGGTAAAAAAAAATATGAAGTCTGACAATGTCATACGAAAGGTAGTAATTCAGCTGTTTTAGAGGGTCGTTTTGCTGCAAATCACCTTTTTGCCCTATAACCTACTCTTATGTATAAAGAAATTGTATGAAGAACAAGGTCAGAATCGCTTGGGCCATTCTCGCTCTTGATATAACGAAATATTGGATAGCGTCTAGCCTCTCTGCTGGCGGACAAAATGGCTGCCGCTTGCAAATATGAACAGAGTCGTATTCAAAGTCTATATTCTTTCATTGTTTTTTATAGAAATCCATCGTGGAAAGCATAGATTTGAGTGATTATTACGTCATATTGAAAAAAAAAAATTTTCCTATGCTGGCTTTCAACAGGTTAAGTATATAAATTGAAATTAATCATAGTAAAATTCCAAAATTATGTTTTAAATGTGATAAATGTCCCAAAATGCATAAGTCTAAATGACGTAAGTCAAAATAAAATAAGTATGTCGAAATATCGTAAGTAAAAATTTGCATTTAAATAGTCTCAATTAACCTTCAACTCTCGGACTACCAGCATTTACTTTTGATGACCATTATTCTAAACAACCTTACTTACAATAATTGATTATTGGGTAACATTTAAATGTCGATAAATTGAAAATTACACTCAATTTGTGACAATGTCAAATGTGACGGGAGTTTCAACACCCGGACTTAAGTTTTAATCAACCATCATCTTACAGTGCTACACATATAAGTTGGCGGTGACGTAAACATTAACTAATGCTGTATCTTTATATTTTAATCTGTCAACCACACTATCATTATGTCAAAGATGACATCCTTTTTCGCCAAACTTATTCGTGGGGCACTGTACTCTTTTAAATAAAGAATTCTTAAAAAGGGAAAAATATTTTTTCATTCTAATGTACCAACATGCATTTGTTATTTGTATTGTCGCATTTTTAATATTACAAGCTGAACACAATCATGAGAAACACAGCACCAAACTGTGTGCTGGTGGCCAACAAAGTATTTAATAACAAGCCCCCGATTGCACTGACAAGTTTAGTCTGCAGGGCTGTAATAGAAGATTTTTTCTATGTATGAAATAATCAAAATGGTAATTGAGAGCCTCTTTAAATAAATATGATGTGATTATTAAGGTCTCTGCCCACTACACCGTTCCATACCATGACCGTAACCGTAGCGGCGCATGCAAAAAAATATTCTTTGTATCGATCAGTATGAAACGCTGCCCACTAGCCCGTCCCGTCACCGACCAACACCGTCGCATACCATGACCAGACTGATGGCGAATTCTCGATGACAATATTTTGCAGGTGCCATACGCGTATGATCCCCATTCTAACCCCGTTCTAATAGTGATATTATTCTTTTAGTGATAATATTTTCTATATTTCTTAATTATTCATTATATTGGAAAGACGTCATACGAAAGTACGTATAAAATTTTTATTCATCATCAACTAGTTTTTTAAATAAAGTCCAGTATTCTCACTCGATTTTTCTTTATTTAGAACCGTACGGCTATTGAACGGGTATGGTACGGACACTAACCCCGGTGTATACAGGTATCATACGTTGACTAAACCCGTTACGTACGGGTATCATACGGTGTTAGCACGTTCTAGTGGGCATAGTAGGGCGTAGCGTGTTTATTTCGTAGCTGATACGTTCATAGTACGGTCATGGTATGGAACGGTGTAGTGGGCAGAGACCTTTACAGTTCAGTAGATAAAACCTTATACTTAGGATATATTGGGCCATTTTTAAAATTCGAGGGACTGGTAAAAAAAAACTTTTTAAACATGTAAACTTATAATGTGGGAACCTTATAGGGGGGTTTCGCTGAAACGAAATGACATTATGTCATACTTAACAAAACTTCAGAGTTATTCTGTATCTAGAACAATACTGTTGTACCTAACTCTGATCAAATATAATTTACACACTTTAGAACAATCACAATTATAAACCTTTTCAAAATATCACTTTCTTCAATAATTATACATACAGAAGCCATCGTGCTGTCACAGTCGGATGCAAAAATATATGATGTTCATAAATTTTTACAGCTGACGGAACTTATCATTTCTTTCCGTTAAAATTATTTATAAACAGATTGTATAATAATATATTTTAATTTAAACTAATTTGCAAACAATATAGGTATCTTAACAGAAAAAGTCACTACAACACAAAAATGGTTACAGCAATAAACTTTTCAAAGCTAATCAACATTTTTTATAGATATCTTTATAGTATAATATTTTGAACTATAGCCATAGTATTACATTATAATAGGTAGAGTAAACTGTTATGTTTCTACAACAAAGTAAGTATGTAGTCACATGAATCTATATTAAAACTTAAAAAACAGCCATTATCTCTGCAACTAATAATTTATGTTTAAAATAATATTGTTTGGTCTAATTGATTATAAATGAAAGGATAGTATAAAATATACAAAAAAAAAAACTTTCTAAACATAATTCTAAGTAAATAATTCTTAAGAATAATATTTTGTATGGATTCAGTTATGAAATAAGAGATTTATTTCAAAGAATGGAGATGGTTTTGCGTCCAAGATTATAGTTATCTGCAAAATAAGAAAAACATAATTATATTATTCATTTGTACAAAAACTCTTTAATATTAGGAATATCTTAAAAATAAAACACATAATTTTGATGTATGTATAGGTTACCAACAGAATGCCATGATTAATATAACGAATATATAAATGTCCTAACCTGTAGGTAACTTATCAAAAAGTTAGATAAGTGGTAAATTTTACTTGTGAGTGTAAAAGCTAGCATTACAGGAGATGCATCGATGCATCTTTGCATCGATGCGTCTTTTTGAGGAAAGGAAAGCTTGAACCTGGGCCTTAACATGGGGGTCCATGTCATAGAAGGGGGGAAAAACAAAGGCCGGCAAATCATTCACAAGTCGTAGAAACGACCCTTTCTCGTGTGACAAATGTCAGTTGCGCATTTGGTAAGTTTCACAACTGTACTACAATGCCGAAGGGATCAATGATGCGAATTCCTCGGAGCATCTTCCAGTCAAATACCGATAGAACAATGACCACCTGATGCTCGTGCTCCAAAGATTGCAATCCGTTTGTTAAGAAGTAATCTATCAAATGGGCCATTCGTTCAAAGGGTTTTTTCAGGTATTTTGGGGCTCCAAAAAAAAGTGGCTGCCAAATTCATATCACACCTTTAATCAGGACCGTTCAGCATGGACTGCGAGTCTAGCTGCTGGTCACACGGGTCGTTCAGTCCATCGGTTGAGGTGGCGCCGGATGGGGGAGATACGTGCTCGGTGGAGGGGACCCCGATGAAAGGGAAGAAGGCCCCCACGGCAGAGGGATGCGGACACCAGAGCTCCTCCACCGTCACAGACTCCTTGGCCCCGTTGGACTTGCGGATTGAGTTTATGGAGCACGCGCACAGTTTGTCCTGCAGGGCGTTTATCTGGAATTTGAATTAAAGCATTTGAATTATTTTTTTAAAAATTATCATTACAAAAGGATTTCTTGGATTTATTACTAACAGGCATAGAAAATTTCAAAAAAAAAAAATTTTACCTCTAGTAATCCGTACATATTTCTGCCGTTTTATGTACAGAAAATCCTCATATGACTTTTTTTAGTGAAGAATGCTTATTTAGCTGAAAAATATAATAAAACTATATTCTTACTGTTTTTTTTAAATCTTGGAAAAAAATTAGAAAAAAAATACAATAGTGAAAGTATTTATATTTTTTTTTTGGTTGACGAATAAACTTTTGTACGTGATTTAAAATATGCCATTTTCGATTTGCTGCCAAAAAGACATGTTTCGTGAATATTGCGGCATTGACGTCACACCATGCAACGTTGGTGACATTTTTTGCATCTTAATGACGTTATAGCCAGTTGGAACTGTTTCGGAATGCACAGTTTTTCAAATCAATAATATAATGAATGAAAATATTAAAACTACACATGGATCATAAAAAGAAACTTTAAAACATTCAAACATTTTTAACGGTATTCATAGTTTGCGAAAATACCCCACTATGTTTTATTTTTGAAATCCTGGAGTGATTTTCATACTATGTATTCTGTGAAACATATCCGCAGTGAAAAAAGCAAATTAAATGTACCCATTTGAATGAGAAGAAATGTCGTAAATATGTTTGTCGACAAATATACTACACTTACTTTGTAATAAAACCTCACTATATCCTTCCCTAAGACATACAACCAAATAACAAAAAATTAATGAATACAAATCAAGAATAAAAATCTGGCTAAAAGAGGTCAATGAAAAAAGCCTAAAAAGACACTAATAATGACGTAGAAGACAAATAAACTTTGATTAAATAACTAGTCAGCCTCGGCACAGGACTCCCTAGTGAGGAGGACTAAGAAATACCATATCTATAGTTAATTTCACTATTATATTTTGTAAGTAGAAAATTTTATGTAGTTGCTAAAATACAAAAAAAAAATATAAATCAGAGATTTGAACCCGTCTGGGTACAAATAGAAGGAAAGACTCCAAACAACAAAATGGCTTACCTCCTTGACAATCCGCATATTATGAAGTAGGAACTGCACGTCTCCCGAGGCAGGGAGGTGCAGGGGAGGCAGCCAGCGCATGTAGCACGTCCGCCAGAGATCCAGCGCTGGCACAGTTGTGTTGGGGCAGAGCCGTGTGGGCGGGGGCGTCAGGCCCAGGCACTCGGGGCCCGTGGCGCGCTGGGGGCTCGCCAGCCCAGGCAGGCGGATCGCTGATGCGGGGATTACTAGAATCAAACAGTATTCAGTAATCAATTTTAAATATGTGAGACTATAGCACTGCAATATCCCAAACCATGAAGTTGAACCACAGAAGTCCCTGAAAACTTATCCAAAACATAGTCCCCCTCAGCATAGGATCTCCTAGTGAGGAGGATTACAAATATAATCAACATCTATTTTACATATACGAGAGACCCAATAGCAACGAGACTTGGGCGGTAGAGGGGAGGAGTGTAGACTGTTGTACCGAAACTCTTTCTCAGTCAGTGTGCGAAGCCGCGTCGCTGTGAGACCAAGCATTCATCCAAAGTTTTATTTTAAGTAAATCAAGCTTTCTTCTTTTGGCAAAAATGCGGTTTTCGCATTTTAAAAGTGGAGAAATGTCGATTGAAGACCAACCTCTGGGCGCCACTCAACCTCAAGCACTGATAAAAATGTTTGTATCGGACAGCATATGGATGTACCGTCGCCCATTTCTACGATGAATCTTATTGATAAGATTTTTATGACTGTACACGTGTCATATTCCTTTTGCAAGGCTGAATTACTCTCACGAAAAACCGTGGGACCTAATTAGTCAAATTTGTGGATTATAAGGCTTGTATTGTTTCGACTACGGCCCCATGCATTCCTTTCTGGATAAGAAATAACTAACCTATTAACACGTGTAGCACTGTATACTTTTTAGGCTAATAAAAAGAGATGTAACTGACTAAATCAGTTAGTTGTCCTGTGACATTCGTGAAGTCTGCGTTTCATTTTGTAAAGCCTTACCCAAGGTACCCCGAAGAGGAAGCCGGCATTTTTACAGTCAATGCTACTGGCGTGAGCGTCCAGTACAATGTTGATAAAATCAACACTCTTGTCTATGAAGATCATCGCCGAACAATTGATTAACTGTCAAACATGACTGGAATAATATGGAGTTCAATTCAGAAGATTTTGTCACAGGATTTGCACATGACAAAAGTTGTAGCCTAACTTAAGCCTCATCTCTTCTCTGAGGATTAAAGAGAGTGTCACCTTCAAACCTGCTACGAATGAAAAAATCAGCAGGAAGAGGAGACCCAGATTTTTTTCTAAGGTTATGGCGTTATGAATATGATCCCGAAACCAAGCGAGAGTCACGCCAATGGAAGAGTGCTCTCTCTCCTCTCATGAAGCAGTAAAAGTGAAGAAAAATTTGTGTAAAAATAAATTTAAAGTTTGTAAAGGAAATGTTCCGTTTAATTTTGAATTGTCTAATGTAAATTAGAATTTAAAAGTTAATAACATTATGCTAAAACAACTGTTTTATTTTATTCGTAAATTTGTTTGTTAGAAACCATAAAAAGGAAATAGAAAGAATTAACATAAATGTCGTTTCTTTGTTAACCTTCCAGCGGGCTCGCTGAGTAATTTCCCTTGAGCGGGCGCATTTTGTAAATTTTACGTCATGAAGTTTTCTCCATTTAAATGGTGTTTTCTTTATTTAAATGTTAGGTAAATGTTTGACATTTGATCTGAAGATAAGATGCTCTTTACCATGATCAATGCAAAATTTTTTAGGAAGATTCTTCAATGCTTTGGAACCTTTCCTGGACTTGCAAATTTGTATAAAATTTGAGCATTTACGCCGCCAAAATTCATTAGAGTACAGAAAACTACATCTCTTTGTTATTCTAGAGACCGAGTAAGCGGCACACATTTTGTCTACTGTTTCCACTCCGCCTTTGGTTGCGTTGTAGTCCAGTATTACCTGAGGCTTTCTGGTGTTTTCTCACTTTCAGGCATGTGTGGTAAAATTTACGCCCAACGGAAATTTCCAAATATCAATGAATAACAAAAACTTCTAAGCACACCCGGTACGTCTGCAGTTTAGAGAGACACTGACCCTCGAATAGCTTGGAGCTCAATGCTTGCGACTAAGAGGTAAAACTGGGAGAAGTGATAAGGCGCATTTGTCGTAAATTTTATGACAACGCACCCGCTGGAAGGTTAAAAAACTTAGAAACACATCTGTTTAAAAGGATTTAAAGCAATATACATATTATAAAACAACATTTTTAAAAAACTACAAATCATTGGCGATATTTTTTTCCTTGATGTTTTTGGTTATTATGTTTTTTTTTTCCTTGATGTTTTCGGGTTATTTTTTTTGTCATAGTCGTTCTATCCTAATAAAATGTTCAAACTGTTCAGTTACAACCTACTCCCGTATATATATATTAAAAAAAAACTAGCTTCGTCAAGATAGTATTTTTAGCATTATCAAAAGAGATACCATCAAAGCTACTCAAAAATGAACCCCACATCAAGATATAGTGAAACCCTCTTAAGAAGTTCTTAAGAGGTTTTCCTGCTTAAGAAGTTTGGTTTTTTCGGTCCCTTGAAGACCAAATGGCCCAATTTTTCCCACTTATAAGGTTTTCCCGCCTAAGAAGTTTTGTTTAACCGCTCTTTTGGAAAACTTCTTAAGAGGGTTTCAATGCATATGTACGACATATAAAATGGCTATCTTCTAATATTCGCACAGTAAAATTCATACCCAAAATTTAAAAAACTACACACAGAGCAGCAATGCACACAATTTATTAGTGGATAGATCGTAGCACATTATATGATAACCACACATATAGACCATCTTGCGACTACCGCAAGAGAGTCACAACTGCTGGGAGCCCGTGGGGCTATGTTATCCCCGATTGGGAAATGTTATGAGGCTCAAAGGGAAAATGAGGAGGAGGAATATTGGGAAGTACCAACTATCCAGATCTGGTCACCAAACATGGCAAAAGTCACTAACCACATTTAGGCGGATGCGTTGCGTGGGCAGGGGCGGTGTAAAGGGGGTTATAGAAGTACTGAATCTCCTCTTGGGAAAACTGTTCTTCCCAATCCCACACTGGCCGGAGATTTGCATACTGGAAGCACAAAAGTCAACAATTACAAATTATTACTATTATTACAAGTCTTGGTCACTGTGGTAATGCGACAACATGTCCATGTTGAATTTTGTTCTGATGGTTCATTCTGTTGACCGATTTTAAAGAGAGAATAATATGTGGGGTATAAAAACAAAAACGCCACTCTAAAAAAATGACGAAATTGAGTTACAAATATCAATCTTTGCTCAATATCCGTAGCTACAAAATAGTTTTTTCCATAGAAAAAATCAATAGCAAATCATGAAAAAATCGAAATGAAAATAGGGTTTAGATGAAAAATCACCACTCTTCACAGCGATTAACAAGCAACATCACCACTCTCCACAAAAGCCAATCACAAGCCTAAATTCAACATGGCCAATGAACACATTATTATAACATTTTTTATTATAATAATTCACTTTGGATTATGCTTGTTAAGTTTTTACTAAAAAATCACACGAAAAATGCATAGTATTCTTTGAATCGGTTTTTTGTGATTTATCAAAAACAGTTTTTATACTCTTCATATGAGCTGAAGTCATATATAGTACTCTCTCAGTAATCAGCCGCTCGATTATCCGACAACTGCTATAATCTGCCGTTATTTTTACTAGCTGAAAGCACGAAATCAAGCTCTCTTTTTATATCAAATTCAGTAATTCGCGGCGTCGAGTGCCAAGCTTTGTACCAGGGTTGTTGCGGATGCAAAAATTTTGACATCCGCGGATGCGGATTAACAGAGGATCACATTCGCGGATGCGGATTTCAAGATTAATTAAAGATATTTAACCGCTTGGGCACATAAGCTTGTTTTCACGACAATTTAACATAGGTAGACATAGGAATGACGTATGCCCCGGACCTGAGTTATTAATTTTTAAGTACATATATAAATGAAAATTGATTTAATTTTAATATGTTTTATTTAATCATATTTTGAGAACTAAACTAAAGCAGTTTTTAGCCTTACTTATAAGCATTTTAAATCTAAAGCAATAATGAAAAAAATATTTCAAAATTAAATTAAAAAATTGGTGAATTTTATTGTGTTTTAAAAATAGTAATACAACATAAGTCCAGATACTGCTTTTTATTAGTGGCGGCATTTTTTTTAACTTTTTCATTTAAAATTAACATTGGAATATTCATCAACCACGCAACTTGGATAAACACAGTGAACAAACACTGTAACTGATTCACAATGGGAATCACACCGATAACTAAATCAAAACAAACAAAACCTGCAGGATCTTGTCACCAATGTGTGCCTTCCTATTGGTCAATTAGCGAACGAACTTCGTGCTAGTTGCTAGCAAACGCGCGAGGCACGCGCCTCTCTGGCCCCGCCCACTTTCTATACATGTCGTTACTTGTCTCAGATATGAATCCGCATTCGTAAAAGCTCCACATTAATTGGTGCGGATGCGGACGAGGATGCAGATGTCTTAATCAAAGCGAATAATCCGCAATTGCGGATGCGGATATGAATATCCGTAACACCCCTGCTTTGTACACTGACAGTTTGGGGTATCTTACTCTTACACACTCAGTTACTATAGCTCATATAGCTATAGTTACTACATCTAGCTTGCTCTCACTGACCATTTCATCAGTCACCAGTGTAAATTATTGTTGTTTTAGGACATTACGACTTTTGGTGAACTCTAGCAACTGTCACTCGTGTTTCTGTTCATTTCTTTTTTATAATAAATGCTAGTTCAAATACTGGTTTTCATTTTCAGGAAATTTTGTAGGGAAATTTTGTACTATATTTTGGTGCTTTCACTAATGGATACTTGCCCGGTTTATGGGGTGGTGGATTAGTGAGAGAGTACTGTGCTTCATTATACATATGAGCAAAGGAATTGTAAATGTCTTAATTCATGATTTTAGATATGGTGGTCATAGCTCCTAAGAGCAATGAGGCCCATTTCCCATGTTCCACATAATTAGTTTGAAAACAGTTCTGTCCCTGTCGAGTGTAACTAGGGTTACCAACCAACAGCCTTTTCGAGCCAGTAGCGGTGGTTGGTATGACTAAGTATCTGACCTTGCACATGGCGATATCCCGGTCCCTCGGACTGTTGAACAGGAAGGTGTGGAAGAGCTGGTTGTGCGCCGAGTCCCACAGGGTGGCCAGGTAGGTGTCAGTAAACTGGAAGGATGCGGGGAACTGCTGCAGCAGCTGCCAGCAGCAATCCAGGAACACTAGGAACACTGGAGACATCTCCCGGTCGCCTTCTGTGGTGTCGGAATCATCCAGCGCTACGTGGCCAAGTCTGTCAAAAAGTACGAAAGTTTGTACTAATGTAGAATATATCCAAGAATGTAGAATAAAACCAATTATGCATTTCCTCCTCGTGGCTTTAATAATAAGACAACATATCTTTAAAAAATAAGAAAATTAAATAAAACAAAAAATCACTCCTGTCAAGAATAACATTTATTTTACGGAGATTATTCTGGTGGCAAGCGAAGATTTAATATTAAGAGAAGATATGATTTTATAAAAATAATACAGGATATTATGTACATTGATTGAGTTCTATCTTAATTCTACCATAAATTAAGTTCATTAACCGCTTGGACACATAAGCTTGTTTTCACGATAATTTAACGTAGGTAGACATAGGAATGACGTATGTCCCGTATCTGAGTTATTAATATGCACTATTAAAACTGGTTTAAAGCCAGTGAACCTACGATTTCACCGTCCTTCCCATATCTTTAGTTTCTACAAGTACTCTAGGTGGTACCTAGTGCCTACTAAGACTTGCAAACTTTCCATAATATGTATGCCAAAAATCGTTCTAGTGGATTTAAAGCAACAGTTTAAAAATATTACACCTCTATTTTGTATTGAAGCTTGAATTGCAATCATAGATAACAGAAACAAAAAGAGATGTGGCATGGGAGAGTGCCAACTGTCACCGAGCTATGACCCGACTGTGCGCAATGTCTCTTGCCATGTGCAGAAAAGGCGAGATTTATTAGTAGTTTTTTAGTTAACCTGTCACAAAAAGGGTGTCCCAAAGCCACCCATTCCTTCTGTATGAGTGATTGGAAACCCTTGATGGTCCTGAAGTGGGTGTCCAACAAGAGTTGGGTCAGCGAAGACACCACCGCGCAATAATCCATCCCATCACCTGAAATTTAACACCAGATTAAAAACTTACATCAATTTATTCTTCTTCTTACATCAAAACTTCAACCAAGAGCTTGTAACCTACGAAAGAATGCAAATTCTCCTTTTTCCTGTTAACCCATTTGACATAAGCGTCCCGTGTTCACTATGCTTTCTTCATTCTTTCCAGATCTCCCCACATTTGTAACAAGGTCAAACAAGAAGGGATCAATTGTACTATTGACTCACCATCTTTGCTACAACTCATTCCTTTCAATATTTCCTCCTTTAGACCCAGAAATAATGAACTGCTTTTCGTCAATCAATACTCAACTAATTATGGATACTATTCGCTGTAGTCAGGTCAACTCAAGTCAAGATCTTGATTTTTTTGTGTAAGTAATAATGCAATGAGGACAGAAAAAGAATGAGGAAATCATTAATGATATTATTTAACAATGGTAATACCTTCTTGCAAGACAACAGTTATGTTTTCAGAGAGGCTGTCTGCGGCCTGTTGGGCCAGTGTCAGACATTCCGATACATATCTCATCCACCGTGTGTTGTCGAGGGTCGAGTAGAACTTGCCATCCTGCTCCTGGCATTAAAAAAAAAATTATTATTCTTTTATCAAATAGTTTAGTTAGTTACATTTTAAAATTTTTCTTTTATCAATTAGTTATAGTTAATAATCTGTATAAGTCGGAAGATCTTATGGAAAATAGCAACGTCAGATTTCTTTCAAATCGGTACAACGCTCTTTCAAGATCACGTTTTTCGGGGTTTTCTGTATGGTGGGGAAAATAAACCAAACGAGTCGTGGAGTTGCAAAAGCTCTGGAAATTTCTGTTGGTTTTAATAAATTCACAAAATATTTGAAATTCATGAAGTAAATATATATCATAAAATTATATTCAAGGTAGGTGGTACATATTACAAAAAGTTTTCATTATATTTTTTTACGTTAACCCCAAATAAGAGGCCCTAAGGAAAATAATTTCCCTCAGGGCCTGTGTCATCTTTGGAGATGCTGTGTGGAGGGCATTTTTAAGGAATGGAAGGAGAAGAAGTTCTGGGAAGGAAAATGTAGTTGTACGATAGGTCGAGAAAGACTATCTGGAGAGGTCAAAGGGTCTCCCCAAACTGGCCTCCTAACTCCAAATTCCAAACTTCTGATCCGGCCCGCCATGCAGCTTGTGGGAAGGTGCATCTGCCGCCAAGACATGGATACATGTCACCTGATGAACCCGGGCACCGCTGCCAAGTGTCACATAGCAGAACGGTATCGAACCGTTTTGGTAGAACATGTTTACATTTTTAATACAGACATATTACAATCACAATATAATCACAAAATACTTACATCTGTACTTACATATGCCACAGGCCAGCTCAGTTCTCAGAAATACTCGTGTTTTAGTTCGATAGATTGGGAGATTCGAGATAATAAGGTTTAGTAAATAAAACGATCTCTTTTGCCATGTAAATATTTCTTAAAATATATTTAGCAAAATGAATCTACGCGGAACGAAAGACTGATTTTAAATTATTAAGTCAAAGCCAAAATAAAACAAATAACAAATATTATAGTACTTTACCCCAGTCATCGGGTATCAGCCCATCTTGCCAATGAGACGTATCACTGAGTTTAATCCTGATTAATTTAACTATGTTCGATTCTAGGTTCAAAACACGTTGAAAAAATGCTGCAATTTTAAAGGCACCCCAGACGTAACCAACCGCCTTGAAGGTGAAAACAAGAAGAAGTTAGCTTGAGTTTCCAACCTTTGGTTGACCGCCTTAGGCCCCCCACCCTCTATAATCTTAACCAATCAAAAAAAATGCCCTTCTAAGGGTTGCCATCTTTTTTTTGTAAAAGGACAAATATTAAATATTCAGTACCTGACTTAAATAAACACTGCGGGGTTACCATATGAATAAATTCATTACATAACACAAGTCACCAGCGATTCACTTGGGGTGACATAGCAGAGGTGTTGGTTATTCAAAAAATGGACTCAGGCAGTGGTACCCATACCTGCATCCCGAATTTTATCTATCTATCCCAAAATTTCCAAAAAAATTCAATATGTCAAGTAATTGAAAATTTCAAGTAGGAATTTACCCAAAAAGCATTAAGTGTAGCCGGTGCGCAGAGTGCCGATAGCCTCTTGAGTGCGGGGGCCAGCGGGTGAGTGGGCAGCCCCAGCAGGCGGGGTGCCGCCTTGGTGGGGTGCGCCCGCCTGCAGGCCTCCAGCAAGGTGGACTCGGGGGCATGTGCGGGGGCCCCGCCCGCTGCGGACGAGTACAGCTCCCCACAGCGGGCCAGGGCTGCACCCTCGGGGGCACTCCACACCTGCAAATATACATACACATGAACCAACTAATTTAGATTAACATAAAGATTACAATTTATATACATTTAGATATTTAGCAAAAATAAATCACGTAAACTGATTTTGAAAAAATATTGAACTGCTTTTTTTGATAATTTAGAGTTCCCAAGAGCAATTTTGGAAGATATTTCTCAAATACTCGTAGAATCTTTTTGGGAGATATTTCTCTCAGCATGACACAAACTCATGTTATATTCCGGCAAGATACAAAAAGAGAACACAACGCTTTATATTTGCATTTAAAAATTTGAAATAATTCTATGAAATAACATTTAGCATTTGAAAAATATTTGTCAAGGTTTGGAAATTTTTTAATTAACATATTTATATAAAAAGGAAAAAAGAAAATATAAAAGAACAGTAAATTTTTTTTTTCAAAATTACAGATTACATGATAAAAACAATCCGTGAGCGACTTAAAAACTTTATCTATGTTTGCATCAAAAATTTTAATGTGTTTAAAAAGAAACGTAGTCACGGAAAAAATTTGCATTATAGGTATTTTACCAAACTGTTGCTGTTAAAATTGGGGAATACATTTGTATGGACAAATCGCTGCATAGGTTTCTTCTTAATTACATATGTCAATTTATAATATAACTTGTTTCAAAGAGTATCTCCACAATTTGTGCACCTAAAAAGTAAAAATAAAAGATTGTTTGTTGTTTTATTATTTTTTCATAAACATTTTCTATTTATTATATTTTTTCTTCTTTCTTTTTTATTTTTATAATTATGTTTTTTTAGTTAAGTATAAAAATACTGACATTTGATTTTTTTTATGTGTTTCTGTGTACATGCAAATATGATTACTGGAGACACATTAGTCTAGGGATATTTATATTTGTATTTAATTTTGTTTTATATTACCAACAAGAATGTTCTATAAATATCCTGTTTGTCTCAAATAAATAAATAAATAATGCTAAAATCCGAAAAAGTCTTTCATCTGCTTTCAAAATCAGTATTTTATTTTAATATATGTATGTTCAAATACAGCCAATTTGTCTGGAATCAAATGTAATGCAAAAATATTTCCTGCGCAATCTGCATTTTAACAGTTCACTTAGGAGAATACGTTGCGAAATATAGAGACTCCAGGGGTTAAAAAGATTTACAATAATTTTGTGTAAATCTGGTTGTTAGCGTTGATAGTTGTTAATTTTGAAGTTACGGACGCCCAGGATGCAGTCTAGAACCGTTCCAGGCACCAACGGGAGAATCTCCGGCTCCACTGAAGAAATTAACTGTCTGATTGGCTCGGGATATGTGAATGTACCGAGACGGTGTGATGATTAGACAGATATAAGACTCACCCAAACAGGGACCCTCCCCTTCCTGAAATGGCGTGCCGCCTCAGCCAGTTGGCAGTCCAGCACCGTTCCGGGCACCACCAGGGAATCTCCGGCTCCACTGAAGAAACTGTCTTCAGCCTGATTGGCACGGGATATGCGCCAGCTGAAATTGCACAAAATAACGTTCAGTTTAGAACAGGTCAATGATTTGAAATAGGTCACACACGAGTTGTTTGAAAAATGGGTGTATTTAATAAGGTGGGAGGGGCAGAGGGGAATAAAAGAGGGGGGGGGGGTTCGCGGGAGGGGTAACGAGGGAGGGGGGAGGCGGAGAAGGGGGTTCGGAAGAAGGGGACAGCATGAGAGGGGAGAGAGAATGCGGGAAATGTGGAAGGGGACACGGGAGAGGAAGAGGAGGCGGAAGAGGAACAGGGACGAATGGGAAAGGACATGCAGGGAGAAACAATTTATTTATTTAAGTGGCATTGCAAAACACGCCGGGTATTAGCTAGTGTATAACTGCCGGTGACAGAAAAACAACCAATCACAGAACGAAAAGATGATGCCATCCCAGGGTTGCCAAAACAAGGAAGAAGGAAGCAAATTAGACCACTATGATGGGAATTGACATGTATAAATATGTTTATTTACATACATATATAGATATGTTCTGGATAAGGAAGTTAACATAAAAGTTTTGTGGGTAGGTAAAACTCCATCATTATTTTCACCTCACTTTTTTGTTGTTTCACGTAAAAAAAAAATTATAAAAAATAATCAAAAAGTTTTATAATTTCTTCTCAAATTATTTTCATTTATATTTTTCATATGTGGCTATTCAATTCTTCTGTGGTATTCTCAGAGAAATCGTTAAGAATGATTTCTCTAAGACCTGTATGAGATTTTTCGAAAAGCGAATAAATTAGCCAGAGAGGTTAAAAAGCAATCAATAATAATTATTCAATGTTCAGTTGTGTCATAGAACCGGAAAAACGCCTTTGACTAAAATATTACTTCTGGCAATTAGTCCTGTCCATCTCCCGTTTCCAGTCTGCAGCCCTCAGGAACATGTTCATGTCGGCCAGTTGGGGCGCGGTGTGGTACGGCTCACGGTACTCGTACGCAAAGAGCAGGTCATGGCGCCGCGGGAATGCGTGGTGAAGTAGCGAGGCCGCGATGTTGCGACCCTGATTTGCCACCGAGAACTTGAAGCCAAAGGAGAGGACACGCATGTTCTATAAAATAAAAAATAATACTATCATTAAAAAATTTTCTAATCTTCCGGCACTCTGGAAAAATACAGCAGGTTTAAAAAAAGATTAGATCTCCAATTGGACATATCTTCCCATATTGTTATTTATTAAAGTGGAGATGGTACACGGACAGTTCCCGTGAGCACTCAAGACACTCATGGCTAAGATTAAGAAAGGGTTTAGATGGTTTGGGAATGTAGAACGGATGAACAAAGATAAGTGAGTGAGGAGAATATATTTATTTATTTATTTATTAAAAGAATTTTATACATAGTGTACACATTGTGTTATTTCGCCCGCCATGCTAGGGATGTCCCTGTGTTATGGCGGGTGAAGTATGCAGATTATAAAATTTAAGGTAGTGAAGTACGTTTACTGATAATATAATAATTATGATAATGAGGTTTACAGTTAATGCAGCAATGAATTTATGATAATGAAATTTATATATGACACGGAATTTAATGGTAGAAGAAGTTGGGGACCCCCGAGGTAGACATGGCACAAGCAAGTGAGTTAAATACTTGAGTCAGGTTATGCGAACAGTCAGAATAACAGAAAAATATGTAAGAGACGATGTATTAATGAGAATGAATGAGAGTGCAGTGTTCTTTACCGCTGCAGTCCATGATAGGTTTTTGTTCGACAATCCCCCAAAGGGCACACAAACTCCAACGGCTCGGAGGGCTTTGAAACAAAGAATGGACGGTTACCTTGAGAGAATCTTCTCTTGGGGTAAGAGTAACCTCGTCGAATTCAATGTTACAAAGACCCAATCATGTCTGATTACATCTAAAAGGGATCGAAATGACAATCTAGTCTGTTTCAACGGTAGCATTCTTCCGAACAGGACCTCCATTGATATGCTTGCTGTACAGGGCCCGCAGATACTTTAACCTCTCGTAGGCCGCAGTCCCCCCGGCGGGTCCGGAAGTTTGAAGCGATGTTGCCCCTTATGTATAAAGAAATTGTATGAAGAACAAGGTCAGAATCGCTTGGGCCATTCTCGTTATTGAAATTACGAATTACTGGATAGCATTTAGCCACTCCGAATAATTCATATTAATGGCTAAAGACACGCCGGGCACCAAAGATGGCGGACAAAATGGCTGCCGCTTGATAATATGATAGCTGTCACATTCGAAGTCTATATTTATTCATTGTTTTTTATATACATCCATTGTGGAAAGCATAGATTTGAGTGATTATTAGGAAGTTCGTTTTATCTACATTATTTTGATGTAATTTTTGTAATATACCACAAAAGAAATGTTATAAAAATTGAATTCGTAAGAAAGGTGTGAACTATCAAATATTTTACGTCATATTGAAATTTTTTTTTTTGTATGCTGGCTTTCAACAAGTTAATCATCGAAGAAAGTATTAATTAATCTCAAATGAAAAATGTTAAAAAGAAATACAGAAAAAGATGTGGTCGCTTCCTTGACTCAATTAGCCACGTAGTCAGAGCAATGCCCTGGCAAGGGTTCAATTCTAATATGCTACTCAATATTTTTTTGTGAGTGGTTAACATTTTCTTCAATGATTAAATATTACAATTTGAGATTTACCTCCATAAGTTATCCCACTATAAGAATATTGAATTAACATTTTACCTTGCAGAGCACCTGCAGGCCGGCCACCCTCCTTGGCAGGGGCTGATTGGGGCGAAGGGCCCTCTTGCGGCTGCGGGCCCCTTCGTCCCCACTGCTCAACTCCACCACGGCCCCCACCAGGCTGAGGGGCACGTCATGGGGGCCCAACACCCGGTTCTGTTGGCGGCACCCACCCAACACCTGGAATATTATCAAAAAAACTTCAAACCTACTAATTTCGGTTGACCGTAATGTGCGTTAGTTATTCCTATGTTAAATATGGTTTAACCTCTCATTTGGCGTAAGCCCGCCAGTGGGCAGGTGACAGATGAGAGGTTAAAAAATAAAATGTGATTTTAACCCTTATGTATAAAGAAATTGTACAAGTCAGAATTCCAAATTTTGCTTTTTATTTCATTACTCTAGCCTCTCAGAATGCTCTGATATTAATTTTCTATGGAATACGGCTTTATGTGGGCATGTCATCCGACATTCAAGAGGTAAATGTACCCAAATTTACAAAAAAGTGTTATACAGTAAAACTGAAGAGATCATTCAAAATAAGGAAGAGTTACACAGTAAAACTGAAGAGATCATTCAAAATAAGGAAGATTTACACAGTAAAACTAAAGAGATCATTCAAAATAAGGAAGAGTTACACAGTAAAACTGAAGAGATCATTCCAAATAAGGAAGAGTTACACAGTGAAACTGAAGAGATCTTTCAAAATAAGGAAGTGTTACACAGTAAAACTGAAGAGATCATTTAAAATAAGGAAGAGTTACACAGTGAAACTGAAGAGATCTTTCAAAATAAGAAAGAGTTACACAGTAAAACTGAAGAGATCATTTAAAATAAGGAAGAGTTACACAGTAAAACTGAAGAGATCATTCAAAATAAGGAAGAGTTACACAGTAAAACTGAATAGATCATTCAAAATAAGGAAGAGTTAGTTACCTGATCATCAGATGTGACAAATGATAACTTGTAATTGGTAACAAACAATGATCCGAATCTTCCTTTCTGTTGCTCACTTACAGGGGCGAACATCAACACATTATGGGCCGCTCCGATCACCAACTCCCCTAGAATAACATAAAATAATACAGTGAAACCCTCTTAAGAAGTTTTCCAAGGGACCGGAAAAAAAAAACTTCTTAGGCGGGAAAACCTTATAAGTGGGAAAAATTGGACCATTTGGTCTTCAAGGGACCAAAAAAACCAAACTTCTTAAACAGGAAAACATCTTAAGCGAGAACTTCTTAAGAGGGTTTCACTGTACATAGTAAGCGTTTGACTTAAGGCCTTCATTGTTACCACGTGTAACATTAACCACCACGGGACGGAGCCCAGTGATGAAGAATCGTGCCTACGCACGGTGCGAAGTACTGCAATTGCTGTGTCGACTTTATACATTCATTTTGTCTGTGGATATTACCTCTACTAGGTTAGGTAAAGATTAAAAATAAATATGCCACTTTATCAAGTAGGGTATGGACTAGGTATTTATTGGCTTTAACAAAAAATCCTTTTGTTTATTGAAATTTCTTATTAGAAGAAACAAACCTCTAACAATAACACTCCTAATGTAGATGGCGATAAGGATGAAATTTCTCTTTAACATCAGCCGCCTGTTTTGATTTATGCAATGAAAAAACATCGCCAAAAACTGAGTTTTTTTTTTTGTGAAGTTCAGGCACAAATATTAAAATATTTTCCAATCATTTTCTAAAAATGTTAATGTGCCACATTATACAACGAAACATAACTGAAAAGGGGTTCGTAAGTGGGAGATGCACTGTAAAGCCGTTTTTATAGATCAGATACTTTATTTTTATCTAAGCTCATAAAAAAAAACAGTTGATTGTGGCAAACTACTGAATTTGACATACACGATTTTTAGAGCTTCATTTTGTGCTTTAAACTATTAAAAATAATGTTGGATTGTAATAGTTGGCGGATAATCGAGCGGTGAATTACTGAGAGTATACCGTATATGTATTTATATTACGGCAATGTAGTAAGGAGTCTGCAATAATTTATTGAGAGGGATCAGACTTAGAAAAACATATATGAGATATTAAGATTTTAAAAACAAAGCACGAAATATAATATATTTAATCACCGGGAGTAGAGAATGGAATCAACAAATCTGCCTTGCTTCATTCTCATTCATACTCTTCTGTTATAGTCACTATTGTTATGACCTGGTTCAATATTTGATTCACTTGATCTTGCCTTATCTTCCCGGGAAGTCCTTACATATTCTGCATTCACTCGCTGGTTAAAGTTTCTATAAAAAGTTATTGTTCCAAAGGGAGATATTATTTCGAATGAAAATTACACACCTGCAAGTAACTTTGGTTTTAACTCCTCAATAGGAACATCTTTGCCATCATTGATCTGTAAAAATACATAGGAAAATATTATTTATATTAAATATAGTAATTATCTAGGTTGTTACGTAGTTTTGTTGACAACTTATTGTCATAAAATTGATATAGAAAATAATGTATTTAGCGTAAAGGTTGTATTTATTTATTTAGAATTAACGAACATACACTCATTGATCCTAATTAGATAATTACCTTCAAGGACGAATCTTCTAGGCCTAGATAGCTTTTAAAATTGTGAACCAACTTTCGATCATTCATGTTTACATCAACACGGTTCACAGATTAGGAATGATATATCAATTTGCACGATTATTACAGCCCATCGCTGATTCACAAAGAAAACCAGATGTTTACTATTTACCACACACTGAGAAGTTAAAATTAGAGCGGAATAAAATAGTATTAAATGATTTTTTGACAATTAGGGCTCTACGTATTATTTTGATGTCACACCCGTATTTGACAACTGAAAATTAACTTATTAACAGTGTGAGCGGTGACATTTACAAAATAATAACAAACAAATCCATTAACCACTAATTTAACACCAAAACAAGAAATAAAACCTATATCCCGAAGGAAATATTGTAATTGTGCAAATGTGACATTTCGTCGATTTAGGTTAAATTAGATGTTCATAAAAGCTATTTTCTGATTTCTACCGTGTTCCATGATGTCCCATACGACGGTGTTCGTGTATTGCCCGCCAATGCCCCAGCCGTAAATCATTATTAAAAAAGTGAATATATTTCATACGTTGTTTTAGTATGAATTCCTAAAATTAAGCAATAAAAATTGTTGTTTTTCCAAACACGCAATTATTGTGAATATTTCACTATCATAATCCTCGAAAATATATCTCTCTATGGAGTCAGTTGGATAAATGTAATAGAAAAACAAATAAATGACAGTAATGACAATGACATTACAATTTTTTTTATGTATTATTTTAATAGATACTGCAAACTTATTTTCACAGCTGCTGGTGAAGTAGTCACAAAGAGCGAAACCCCCGAAGTCTTTGCGATGTACAAATTTTGACCCGAGTCGCACTCCGCTTAGGTCAATTTTATTTAGTTGTATTATATTTAAATCTTTTTATTATTATTGTAATAACTGAAGGGGAAATTCGAACTAATTTTGGACATAAATAAAATGAGGAACTCTAGTCCTCTTTTTAATAATCGATAATGACCTTCTAACTTAAATGCCATTAGGGATATTTTTTTAATTATTATAGTTAATTTTAGTATTAAAAATGATTTTCTTTGTTTTGGGGTCTCCCCAAATCGCACCAAATCTGTGTATATATAAAAAAAATATGGTATTTATGTTAGAAGGACTTTATTGATTTAAAAAACAAAAAGACTGGAGTTCTTCACTTTATTTATGTCCAAAAATTGTACGAAATTCCACTTCAGTAATTACAATAATAATAATAAAGATCTAAATTCTAAGAAAGGACCCATTTACATTTCCGTTTAAAAATCGGGTGCCCTAGTAGCTGTAGAGATTATATGGAGCTGTTCACACATGTCGTGTCCGACACGTTTAAAAACGGATCCGGGACGTTTTGTCGGGAGGATGGTTAGCGCAGCTATCGTGTCGGAACTCGCTCACATGCGATACACATGCTCATCACATGCTAGATTGGTTCATTTATGCACATGCTACTTAGGTAGCATTGCGGGTGGAAGGGGAAACGAGCATGCTCATTTGGGCGTGACACACATGCTGCTAGGTAGCATTGCGGGTGGAAGGGGATACGAGCATGCTCATCTGGGCGTGACACACATGCTACTAAGTAGCTTTGCGGATGGAAGGGGAAACGAGCATGCTCATTTGGGCGTGACACACACGCTACGTGTGGTATATATACTTGGCTACTATACCAATTAGTAAATTTTATCTACAAAAATAAGCGTCTCTGAGGGATAGTAAAATTGTAAAAATACTTTATCCTTTGCATAATGTTCTGACAACTTATTAGCAAGATGGTGAAATATCCTCTTACTTTATTATAATGAATTAGATTCCTTCAGCTTAGCAGCAGGTTTTTGAAAAAAACATTAATATAACATCCGTGGTCGAGTGGTAAGACACTTGACTCCCAATCGGAAGGTTGCGGGTTCGAACCCGGCGTGCGCAAATAAATTTTATTTGATTAATTTGTGTTATTTCACAATTAATTAATAAAAATAATATATACTATATTTGCGGCACGTTCCAGAGTGGAAGATACTGTCAGTATCGCCCTGTTGTAAGACCACCATTCAGAATTGAAACGTTGCTTAATAATGGCTTTATCCGTGTTTAGTGACTAGATCTGAATAGCCAGGTATTTTCCTACCTTCCTCTTCCCTATCTCCTTCCCTTCCCCACTTTCCTTCAGCCTCACAACATACCCCAATTGGGGATGCCATAGTCTCACTGGCTCCAGAAGGGAGCAGTTGGGCTCTTGTGTCTCTATAAAAAAATTTAAAAAAATTGTTCTTCACTGGAAATTCATATTTATGTAGGTATATTATTTTACGTCATTTTTATTATTTTATGATTTTTATACCTCAACACTGGAATTTCCCAGCGAGGTTAAAAATTGAGATGTAAATAATAAAACCATTCGAAGAAACAATAAACAATTAACAAAAATATTATTTCCGTTGTGTAAGGCGATCCGCTCACTGAGGCAACTGAAAACTGTCAACTGGCAACTGGCTTTGTATGACAATGTGATGGCCCGCACAATACCCAATCACTCAAAAACCCGTTGTCAATGGTAATGCAAGCAATGACTCGCGACTCGCACTGCTGATTGCCGTGGCCGGCCGTTGCTAGTTGCCAGCGCCGTCAGCTGATTGTTCTTCGTCTATGGTTAAACAAACTTTTTGACCAATCAAGACATAGAAACCAGCCGGTTTTAGTTTGGTTTCAGTTGCCTAGTCAGCGGAGCGCCTAACATTCCAAAATTCTGTAAGAACGCACATAATTATATAATTCTTATTTTATTTATTTGTAATATTTATTTGTTTTTATCATGTTTATTTATTTATTTTCAGTAATACAAAGGAAATACTGAATTTATTCCGCCATTCTTACAATAGTTGGTGGGGTGAAAATGGTTAGCCAGGTTGCCTTTCAAGCAGTTGACCGGGGTTCGATTGTCAGTCGTGGCAATTTTTTGTTGTTGTTTTAAACTGTTTATATAATATATTATATTTTATTTTTTACTTTTATTTAACAATATTTTATTTTTGATGTTTGATTGATTTTTCCGTCTCTATTTGATTGAATTTCAGCGCCTATCGTTTTGCTTATTACACCATTAGATTGAGGAAAATTGCACTTGGTGGCATTAATAATACAAGTACGACAATATGTAGGAAACTAAAGTAATTAGTTATTATATTTTTTGTAGCTATTCGATTTTCCTCGTACGTCCACAAAATACTCATCTCATACAAAATAATACTTATACGTGGTAAGACAAATAATATACGTATTAACCCCTCGTGCCACGGGCCTATTTTGTCGGAAGGTCAAAATATTTCACCTTTTCAATAAAGTTTAAATACTTCTAAACGTACCTGAGAACTAAAAACCGTTCTTGAAAGGTGATGAAATACGCTTTAAAATTTTATATTTCGAAATTAACATTTCATTTTCGAATTATAAAATTTTTGAATGCAAACATAAAAAAGTTTTAAAAATGATGAAAAAAAAAATAATAAAAAAACAAAAATATTTTATTAGGCAAATGTATTAAAAACATTTTTATCAACTCACTCTTTTGTTATTTCATATAAAAATAATAAATAAAAAAATCCCAAATGCTCATAATTTTGATTGAAGGAAGGATTGTAATTGTTTCGTGGTTAACTTTTAGGTTTGAATATTAAGCATGTTGTTTTTTCTTTCTAACACCGTTTAGATAATATTTTTAAAGATTTCTATGAGACCTACATGTAAAAAAAATAATACTAAAAACGAACAAATTCTCCTGAGGGGTTAATCGAATCACTTGTGTTTTCTGCTAAAATAACATTCAACCAATAAAATAATCTTACCGTGTCTTAAGTTAATAAATAATAATAATAAAAAAAACCAGCTGGTAATTGATACGTCATGAAGTAACTACTTTTAATCAACTTACTAAGTACATTTTGCATCTGATATTTGATTAAAATTATTTTATTTCGGAATTGTTTGACAATAAGATTAAAATAATATTTGAACGTACAAATCTAATTTAAATTAATTAAATTTTGAGTAGGCAAGAGGTAGAAGTTTTTTTATAACGCGAGTGTGGAGAAATATGAATTAGGTAGGTATAATAGAAAACTGTTGCTGCCCCTAATTTGTCCCCTTGTCTCGCCTGAGCGAAATGGACAACTGTACCCCACTCCTTCAGGCTGATTATTAGGTATAGGTCAAAATCAAGATTTTATATTCCCCTGTTTTCTTCTCCAAAACTGGACTGATTTTAAAGATTTTTTTCACGAACCGTATTAGAAGAAAATAATTTACGTATATATTGTCAAATTTGAATACTGAAAGTCTGTTGACGGCGTTCAAACTAGGCGAATTTTAGGGCTATTGGATAGTTAGTATTTTGTTCTAGTATCAAAATCCAGAAAGGTAATACGTTTGTAAGGACAAAACAATGATCAAAAGCAGCTTTTTGTAATTTTTTTAAATGGCTTTTTTTGTGTGAATGTGGTAATACTTCGGCTTTCTACATTCCAATATGCCTCTGAAATAATTTCGTAGATTTGCAGAAATTTGAAAAAAAAAAAATTATTTGCCCATTCTCTTTGACCGACTATTTTGTTAATAGAAAACTCCATTGTAAATACCTACATAATAATGTCAATAACAATACCAACAAATAACAATCAAATCATAATACCATTTTACAATGAAACGGAAATGATTTTGGTTTAGCATTTTGCTAGTTTTACAACCATTATTGGACATTAGGCACCTATACAATTTTTTTTAAATAGCGAACCCTTTACCGCCTCATTCAGGCCGACCATATTTCAGGAACATTGTTCTCTCATTGAACCCTCGTTTCAATTTCCGATTTGAATTTCTTTGTGTCAGGTAAAATAAAATAATTATTCTGCCATTGATATTTTTAACTTCAGTGTAAGGGTACCAACAGTACCTGTATATGAATGCTATTATGTACAACATAATAGATTTTCAATCGGTTAATAATCTTTTAGGCATAATCACCTGATATTGCAATGACCATGGTTGTTTGAAAAAAAATATATAAGCCTAGAAGAGTTTTATTCTGTATCATTAGTCAGTTGTTAGTTTTCCTGCTAACATGCTGCAGTTAGTGTGTCTTCTCGTGGGAGTATCGTCCGTGGTCGGACTTGGATTTCCGAGTTTCACCGACCCTGAAAGTTTAATAAGGGGTGTAGAGCGTAACGTTAAAAGGGTGAAAGACACCGCCACTGGTGTAGTTGGTGAAGTAATCGGGGACGTTGGCAATATTCTCACCGGGGTGCCGCTAGCAATAGCGCAGGGCGTCAGCGGAACGGGGGACTGGCTTGCTGGAATCTTAGACACGATGGATGCTGCTTCGAAAACTTCTTCCGCACAGAGAAAATTGATGCTCACTAGATATAATGATTCCGTTCTACACAAATACGAGGACAGCACACTCAAATTCCCCGAGCTAGTCAGGAAATATGGATACCCCGTCGAAGAATACTCCGTCAAGACAGAAGACGGATATATACTGACTCTCTTCCGCATCCCCCATGGCAAGAGCTTACCTGAGAAAGGAGTCATTCGTCCAGTCGTCTTCTTACAGCATGGCCTCGTCGATAGCTCGGATGATTGGATCCTGATGGGACCGAAAAAAGGGTTGGGATACATTCTAGCTGACGCCGGATACGATATCTGGCTTGGAAACGCTCGCGGAAATACTTATTCCAAGAAACATGTCAACAAAGTTTCTTCCGACCAATGCTTCTGGAATTTCAGCTGGGACGAAATCGGTCGCTTCGACTTGCCTGCCATGATCGACTTCAGTCTCGCCAAGACTGGGCAAAAAGATCTTTATTACGTCGGCCATTCGCAAGGCACCACTAGCTTCTTCGTTATGTGTTCTATGGAGCCAGAATACAATGCTAAAATAAGGATTATGTTCGCGCTGGCGCCAATCGCTTGGATGTCCAACATGGTGAGTCCCATGGTCCGACTGGTGGCTCCGGGCAGTCCGGCCCTGGTCTGGGCCCTAGAAACACTGGGAGTTGGAGAGTTCTTGCCGAACAGCCAATTGTTAGCTGTTGCGGGTGGAATTTTGTGCAAGAGCAGAGCAGTAAATCAAGACATATGTTCCAACAGTTTGTTTCTCGTATGTGGATTCGATGTCGCCCAGTTGAATGCTACAATGCTTCCTGTGATAATGGGGCATAGTCCTGCAGGGTCGTCCGTGAAACAGTTCCTTCACTACGCTCAAGGGTTGGTCAGCAAGGATTTCCGGCGCTACGATTTAGGATATTCTAAGAACTTCGATCTCTACGGTTCAAGGGTCCCGCCGAGCTACGATATGTCCAAGGTGACAGCCCCGGTGTCCCTGTTCTACAGCACCAATGACTGGCTCTCCCACCCTAAGGACGTCGACATCCTCAGCCAGAAGTTAGGCCACTTGGTGGATAAGTACCTGGTGCCTAATCCTAACTTCAACCACATGGACTACATGTGGGCCATTGACGGAGACAAACTGGTCTACAACAGAATACTCAAAATGATCAAACAATATTGAAAAGGTAACGAGCATTTTTTCATATTAAAATCTGTAGCCCAAAACTTCTGATAAACGCTAAACTTATCTACCCAAGCCGATTTTTAAAACTAAAAAAGAATAAAAAATTGTTAAATTTTTAACACCTGAATAAACCAAACTCTTCATACTTTGTTTAGAAAGAAATATTTCCCTTTTTGGCCTGTGTGTCATCATTGGGATGCTGTGTGAAGGGTACATACACCTGGTTCAAATAAATGCGAAACTAGAAAAAGTAGAGATAAGTTATGCAATTTTATTTAAACATGGTAAGTCATTTTTCTGACACGACTTTGATACTTTTATTATTAGGTTATTATTATTGTTATATAATTGTTATAAGTTACTTCAATTTGAAGACTGAATATTAATTTGTCGACGATTATATTATTGTAAAATTGCGTAAATAATAAAGCTTATTTTTTCTTCTATTCTCTCGCTTATACTTTATGAGGTTTATAGATACTTTCGGTATCGATTTTGTGAAAGACCACCATTTCAAAATCGAAAATGCTTGAAATGGCTTTGGCCGTGTTTGGTGACCAGATCTGAATAGCCAGGTACTTTCATCAAGGTCATTTTATAATTCCGTACATTCGGATAAAGATTGACTATGTTTAAAAAATTTCATATAATAAGCATACATAGATTCAATTTTATGTATATTAAATAAGAGTGGTCCGAGATTCTATTGCCATTTAAAACCATTTAAAGTATTGCAGCATGAAACTGAGTCTATCTGTTGATATTTTATTTGACATGAGCATTGAGCATGCTTATTAAAGAGCACGTGTGTTCAATTGTTGCCTTCAAGCATGCTCATTCATGAGTATGCTCAAACCGAGTATGCTCATTTATGAGCAAATGTGTACAGTCGATGAGAATGCGTGTCCGTACTTTAATACAAAAATATTAATTGGTAGAAATGTTTAAATTTGCATTTGATGGAAAAAATGATAAACAAACGTCTATTGAAAAATAATTTATCACATACTTTTTTGTTAACCATTTTATACTTTCACATTTTGTATTATTTATTACTTACACATAATATTGTTGGTACATTGTGCCTTTTTCTTCCCCATCTCCTTCCCTCCCCACTCCCCACTACCTTTACCATTGGGGATTCCACAGTGTCACTGGCTCCAGGCGGTTGGGAGCAGTTGGGATTCTTGTACGGTACTCGCATAAAAATAACATAAAGCGATTATTCCACATCGAGAACCCACTTGAAACATTAATTTAATAGATGGTTCACGGCGAGATCATCGAAAACGAGTTCATCGAAAACGAGTTCAACCTAACCTATCCTAACCTCTCATTGTCGATGAATTTGCTTTCGATGAATTGATTTTGTCTGAACTCGTCGGTTACCAATTTAATAGATTGATGCTAGTGGACATAATTCTGTAAAATTCCAGAAAAAATAGCGTTATATTGAGAAATAAAAACCAAAAGAACATGACATTTTACTTTTCCATGTAATCTGTAATAATGTAACTAATTTTAAGATTTTTATATGGCCAAGATCACTTTTAATGGGTGAAAGACAAATAAATAAATTTAAAATTTAATAAATAATTGCCTACAACCTAGAAGAAAATCTTATTGCCTTTTTTGATTTTAAGGTTTGGATGGGTTATACGCGCTCAAAAAGAAGAAGAAGGAGACATTCGATAATAGAATGTTAGAGGGAGCGCCCTTATATTAAAGACATAAAATTAAAAGTCTGAAAAATATACATAAAAATTGGTGAAATAGGTTAGTTATGGGCTCTTTTTATTTTTTTCATAACTTTTAATGAACTTTAAGGTTACGATTTTTTTTATGTGAATACAAGCACAATAGTCCAAATCGCTCCCGTCTTGAGCCAGTGAGACTATGGCATCCCCAATTGGAATATGTTGTTAGCAGTGGCGGCTGGTACTCACAAAAATCGATGGTGCGCTAAAATCCTGTAAATATAGGTTCCTACTCTAATTAAAATAAATTTAGAAAATATAATAAAGAAACATGTCAAATCTAACGTAATTATTATTATTTTAATATTAACTGTATATCATCTTTTCCTACATTTATAAAATCCAATCTAATCACCGTTCTTTTTGATTCATTCAAGTGAAGCGGCGAGTTACTCGCTACTCGACTAATTTGATTCATTCAAGTCAAGCGGCGAGTTACTCGCTACTAGACTAATTTACTCGCCTAGTCACAACGGGGTCTTACAGTGGGTTCAGTTATTAGTGGTTTATTTATGGTTCAGTTACACTAAATTTAGATCTGAATGAGTTAATTACATTCAGATTTAAAATTAGGGACATGATCCAAAGACCAGGCAACGCTGGGTACTTCTAGTATTAAATAAATGTGAACCATTCTTAAACTGCACTCCTAATTTTACCACAATAACGTTCAAATAATCCACACATCGTCGGATCTGCCGGATCTGCCCTGATGATGGACATTGCAGCGCTCTCCGAAACGTCGGCTAAATAAGGAGGTAGCGCAACACGGCGTAACACCCCAAAAACAAACAACGAAAGGAAAAAATTCGGTACTTGGGAAACACTCCGAAAAAATAAGTTGAATTATTTTTATACTAACTTTGGGCTGGAAAATCCGAATCTGAAGGAATTAGGTTGGGGAGGTCAATATCAACTGAGTTACAGGACTTTAAAGTTTCGTACACAGGAACAAATCCGCAATGCATTTTTGACATATTGTACTGAAGAAGTCAAAGTGATTCAATGATGCCAACCTCAGAAAATTGCAAAGTGTTGCCATTAAGCAATAATATGCTAGGTTTGTGTAACATGGTTTGTGATACAAAAGGATGTTCCCCCTTTGTAGCGCCTGCTCACGTCAAGGCAAGAAAAACATCCCAGTTTTCAAGTAGTTAAGCGGCTACGCTAGGTTTGTGTAACATGGTTTGTGATAAAAAAGTGATTGACACATTCTATTCACATAATAACATTGATATTATTGCTTAATGGCAACACTTTGCAATTTTCTGAGGTTGGCATCATTGAATCACTTTGACTTCTTCAGTACAATATGTCAAAAATGCATTGCGGATTTGTTCCTGTGTACGAAACTTTAAAGTCCTGTAACTCAGTTGATATTGACCTCCCCAACCTAATTCCTTCAGATTCGGATTTTCCAGCCCAAAGTTAGTATAAAAATAATTCAACTTATTTTTTCGGAGTGTTTCCCAAGAACCGAACTTTACCCCAACGAAAATACAATAACGTTATTCTTCATTGTGTAAACACAAAATTGCTAATGTATATCATGCCGTCAAGCAATACCATTTTTAAAATGAGTGGGTTTAATATGTACAAAATAATTATTTTTTTCACATTTTATGTGTTTTTGATGTTTTGTAGGTTACACAGCTTTTCATTTTCGTCATGTGTTGCCATAAATATGAAGAATAGGAGCGCGCTATCCTATGATTTCTACTCTTAGTTGACAGACAATACGTGCTCTGTCGGCATATTTATCTGTATGAACATTGCTACCTTTAAACAGCATGCAGGGTGTTAAGGAACGTACTTGACTTACTTAAACCAGTGATTCCTGATATTATTTGGAGTAAAAAATTAGAACGAAATTTTGGTCTCCGGTGACTTTTTCGATGACTTTTTTTTTTCAAAAATTTTTTCTTCAAAATCCAATAAAAATAAATTTCTTTTGCATGACGTTACTGGTCACTCAGTCGTGTAACCGCCCAACCTATTATCCCGCCCTCAACTGTCCAACACATACTAATTTTTAATGTTTTTGTAAAAAAAAAATGTCACCGGAAACCAAAATTTTATTTACATTTTTTAATTCAAATAATGTCAGGGGTCATTGGTTAAAGTAGGTCTAGTACGTCCCTTAACACCCTTTTTACAGGGGTAAAGTTCACAGACTTCGGGAGGTGATTCTACATGACAGTAAAAGTAAAAAACTTTTTTTTATATTGAATAATAATAATTTTATATTGAATGAGTTCTACAAATTAAACTTGATAACAATAAAAATAAGAAAAATAAATTTTCCGAACTTTTATTCCAAAAAAAAATATTTTTCCATAAAAGAATATTATTTTTAAGTACTTATAAACAAATCAATTCTTTACCCGGAAACTGCCTTCAAACTTTTGAATTTTGAATAAAGTTTTTTGTCTTTTTTACTTTTACTGTCAATTAGAATTACCTCGCGAAGTTTGTGCACTTTACCTCCGTACACGCTGTGTACCTACATTTAGATAAAAAATAATCTTTAACGGCATCAATTTGTTATCGTGTAATTAATTGTAATTTTCATTACTTGGATTGAGTCAATTAGAGTGTAATTATTCGGGTCAGAATTGCTTCGTCAGCCTTATCATTAATTTTATGAATGTGATAAACATACCAATAAAGAAAACTGTGGGATAATTAACAATATTAATTGTATAATTTGTAGAGCGCCGTTTTTGTAGGAAATCACCTCAAGGGCGCTGTGAATTAAATTGTCGCAATTGACGCAACATAATATGTACACCAAACCAATAACTTAAAAAAAAAAATTATATATAATTGTAACATGTCAAAAATAATAATATTTATGTTTTTAATTTTTTTTTTTTTTTCTTTAATCCCAGTTGTTATATTTTTAATGTAACAGCACACACCCAGAGGATTTTAACCAGCGAATCCTGGCGTATTTGAAGATAAAAATGCTCACGATACATTTTGCTGTCCGATGATATATATTTTTTCAATTAAATACAATAAAAAATATTCTTCTATCACACGTCGCCACTGATCACATCGCTACACGTCTGTTACCGTGCTGCTGGAACGAAACGGAGGGCTTATTTCATGACCCGACAGCAGCGGATACAGAAAAATACTCAAGGGGTGGGGGGGAGAGGGGGGGGGGGGGTTGTGAAGGTATATTGAGCTACCTTTACTTTTATCGGTTAGTTATCTACATATGTGCCAGACATAAACGTATAAAATACGATGACGCGGACGCGCGCGCGTGCTACATAAGAAAGTACAACTACTCAATACCTCAAGTCAGAGTCGACTGACGAAAGAAACTAACGAATAGCATGCGGGCTGGCGGCCCCGCAAGGGTGAAGGGGGGGGGGGGGGCGCCCCCCGCGCCCCCATATGTATTGTTGCTCACTGCTGTTAAATCCTTTATGCCTTCGAGTGCTGAAACTAAAACAAGGCTAAAGCCATTTCAAGCATCTTTTCAATTCTGAATGATGGTCTTACACCAGGGCGCTACTAAGAGTATCTTTTACTTTTAGTACGTGCCGCAAATACACTATATCGTCGTTGCATATTTAATATGAGGAATGTGACGACTTTGACGAAAATGCGTTAAATATACAGTTATTAATTTTTTTCTCCATCATCTACAATATCAAATATTTAAAGCGATAAAAATATAATCCATGTGAAAACATTCAAAATAGTACATAATAAAAAAATAAATAAAAGTCATATCCTCTGCATGTCACTACACAATTCAATTGCCTTGGTATGTACATAATATTAACGTCATTTTATGATGCCTAGCTGTCAAATTCGAATAAATCGAAATGAGATATTTTGACATTATAATGGTATTATAATTATGACGAAAACTATATATAGAATATGAAGCATGTGAGAAATTTTCTGGCATAAAATAATTAATGTTTGCCAAAAACATATTCTTATAATGAACGAAATATATTTTTCCTACTTTGTCCATATATAGAATTATTATTTTCTTCTTCTTATCATTGCATTGCGCTTATCTGTAATTATAATAATCATTGTGACGTAATTGAATGAGATAATACTATCTATATGTGGGGTAAAAGCAGGAGATACTCCACAATCGTAATAAATAAGTAATAACTTTAAATGTACTGAAGATACGACGACTTTTCAAAAACCGTTCGATGGAGATATCGGAGTTAAACGACATAAGTCAATGCCTACCCGGCTGTGATCCCGTTTTGTGAGAGTTGATAAAAATTTCACCTGAAAAATAACGCCAAAGTTTAACGTCATCGTCATTATGGTGGTCAAGCACAGCGAAATCTATAAAATTACAATTTCGGATCGATAGGCGTAACTTCCTATGATTTTATATCAATATACCTAACACGGTTTCATTGCTGACAGCCGAACCGATATTGACAGGGAATAAATAAAAAAAATCGTTGACAACACTGGCGGAACTGCCTACGAATTCGCATACCGAAAAACGTCAAATGACAATTAATTAAGTTACAATATTAATAAAGTGACAATGTCGAATTGAAATACTAACCTGAATAAGCATTGGCTGTCCGCATTTTCTTTTTGACACTAAACAGGACTTAAATAGTAAATGAGTCATTAGCCATTTTCTTTTTTCAAAGATCGAACAGAATAAATTGATTGCGTCTTAGATGCATTATTTAGGTCTATGGATCGCGTTTACAACTTCTTTCAATTCTAAGAGTTTCGTTAGTTTATCCGCTCATTAAATAAGCCAGTAACTTAACGACATTTAAAAAAAAATGTGTGTATTTACAGTTAACCGAATCTTATCTGATTCTTAAGAATACAATGCGTATAACTCCTTTGAAAGAATTAAAAAAAAAAAAACGATTTTAATTTGTACCATCTTAAGAGTTACCCACTAGAACGCTCTTTGCCACATTATGATACTATTTAAAAACCTCGGATTTCTTTTCTGCCACAATGTGGCATATAGATTCTTTTAAATTCTTTAATTTTTTTTAAATTTAACGATTTTATAATATATTTTTAAAAATCATATGAATATGTGATAAAGATAGGTGAATTGGCTATATAGAACAATAATCAATTTGTGTATCTCCATATTCAAATTCGGAGGTATGATTTTTGTAATGTGGGCGGGAAAATTTCCTTGAAAAATCCGAGAAAAAAGTTTTTAATTGCTCTTGTCGCTCCAGTGGTTAATTATTATTGTTTGTTTTGTGTCAACATGTGTAGTAGGTACTAATAAACTTACTCTCTATTATATTTAGTTAATGAAAATCTGAAACAGAAAAAGAAAGGTTACGTCTGGGACACGAACCCAGGACCTTCGCCTTGCCGGGGAGCAGCTCTACCTACTTAGATAATGTATTATCGTCTGAGAACTCCCAACATCATCTTCATTTTCTTAAGGCATATTTTTATTGGCTAACCCCGAACTAAATGCCAACCAGATGGTGTCTGGATAAATTTATCAATTTTTATTTAATATGCGACATCTATTGACTTTTCTGCAAGTATACGATTAATATTTATTTTTATTTTTAACTTGACGAGTAAAACCTCAAATTGTAATTTTTAATTACTGAAGACAATATTCAAGAAGACAAACTCAATCGAAAATCTGAAATAGAAAAATCATAAAATCTCATTATTCTCTATTGTAATTTGTGTTCATGTACAACGTTTGAAATTGTTTTATTTGATTTTTATTATAAATTATAATATTCGAAAGGCATAAGTATTTTATACTATTATTCCCTTATGCATTTTTTTCATGTAAATAGTGTAATAATCGCCACAATGTAAACAACTCCAAAAGATTAATTTTTCTTATCTAAAACTCTACGTGTTGAATTTTTATTTTTGTTGTTTTTGAAAAGGATTAGTACATATTTATAACAAAAATAGATCGTTTAATTGAATTGCAGTATCATTTTTATTTTATTTAAATGTATTTTGAATTGGTGGCATCTCTCCCGCTTTTACCCTATATACATATGTTACGGTTGCAACGCCAGTAATAAAGTGCCGTTTTTTACGTCAGTGTTTAATTTGCTCTTCGCAAGAAAACACGTTTCGGTGTCTGTTCTACAACTGGCTAAATTGTGTGTGAATAGGCCTCACCATGAGCAATGAAGAAGAGTTGACCGAGTTTCCTTGCGAGTATTTTGAAAGTGTTATCAATGATGTGATCAAAGGAGAAAACTTCAAAGACTTTAAATTTAGTGTTACCCCTGCTTGTGGCAAAGGAGAAAACTACAAGGGCGTTCTCTGCAGGATTAAAGTCAACGGAAAAAAAGAGAATGGTGAAACGGCCAAACTAAGTCTTATAATGAAGATTCCCCCACAGTCAGAAATGCTGAGAAAAATGTTCTTACTTGAGTTAATTTATGAAAAAGAGGTATTCGTTTATAACATAATGCTTCCTGAACTGAGCGCTTTGGAAGAAAAGTATAATGTCCCCAAATCTGAGAGATTTGAGCGTGTCAAATGTTTTAAAGCAAGTTCAGAGCAGTTCAAGGAGTACTTGGTCCTTCAGGATATGTGTGAAGAAGGCTTCATAGTAGCAAACAGAAGGGAAGCTCTAGGACTCGAGCACTTAAAATTAGTTCTGAAAAGCATGGCTAGTTTCCACGCCCTGTCCTTCGTATTCAAAAGAGATCACCCAGAAAGGTTTCTGGAGTTTGCTAATAACTCTGGCGGCCTAAAAGACTTTGAGGCTATTAAGCCATTTATGGTAGTGGCCCGTCAAAAAGCCATAGGTGTTATAGCAGATAAAACCATCCAGGAACGTGTTGATAAATTCACAGTTAATATGACGGATTTATTCTGCAAGTATTCTGATCCAGAGACTACAGGACAATACAATGTATTGTCTCACGGCGATTTCTGGAATAACAATCTATTATTTAAATTTGTGGTAAGACTTATAAATAAATTAAATACCTACTTATTTTATTGTATTTCCCAAAGTTTTTTGATTTAAGATATTGTAATTTAGTCGCTTTGAAGACAATATTTTGCTTTTTCATTCTTTAAATTGTTTCTTTTTATTTTAGTATTTTTTCATTTCGTATTTTTTATAAATGATTTTAAATGAAATTTCAACTGTGTACAACGACTAAAAATCAATGTATAAATAATATTTTTGCATAAAAAGTTAATATCGTCAAATCTTCTACACAAATCATAAATCTAGTTACCTTGATGTTTTATGTTAAAACATCTGTACCACCACTGAAGAGAATATCAGATAGAAGTTTTGTGAGGGCGTGTCCGGTGTGCCCGATAAGTAAAAAAAAAAATTGAACAATTGTATTAATCATTCTTAAAGTTAACCAATTTCATTGGCCTGTCTCGGAGCACAGGTCGAGTCGAACGGTTTTATATATATTTTGACGTTATTAATTGTATTTAAAATCGACGTATGAATCTATCCCTTCTACTGCAGTGCAAGGCAATGTTCCGAGAGAGTCCTGCTGGAGAGGTCAAAAGATCACCCTCGACCAGTCTCTCCCAATCCGGTCTGCCACGCAGTTAGTGGGCAGACGCATCCTCCGCCACAATTCGGACAAACCTCGCCTGCTAATTCACCAAACATAACGAACCACTTTTCCAATAAATGATTCCCGGAGTGGCGGTACCCGCCTCTTAAATTGAAAATAGATTACACATCTAGGCAATATCTGTACAGTTTGTCCGATCGTATAAACATATGGTGTGCTAAATGTGTTATCATAACATCCGTTCAAACCGCTATTTGTATACTCAACGGCCATAGAGATATCTATAACCAAATCAAACATATCGTTTTCTATTTTCAAACCAGTTGGTGTAGCATCACGTCTGGACATTGGTATCTAATTTTAACTAATTGCGCAGATGAAAAATTTCTGTATTTTGTGTCCGGGTTTTGGCAGGTTCTCTCTTTTGGGTTAGGGAGAGGCATGTACAATGTCATCGTGAAGGTTCCATAAAGTGGCATTTCAACATCCGTTTTGAAAAGTCATTAAAAGTTATGAAAAAAACTTCAAAAATAGCTCCTAACATAACCTTACTTACTGACCAATCATTACACCAATTTTCATAACTTTTAATGACTTTTTAAAGGAGGTGTTGAATTAGCATGTTTCCAAAATGTCCGGTCACCCATCGTGAGCATGTCAACACAATCAGACAAAAACTTTATTTTATTTTGAGATTGTTCGCCTGATTGTCACGTGCGGGTAGTTTGTTTTACGATTGTATCTTACGTTTGAATAACCGCAAATTTCTAATATTTTCGGATATACTTTTTACGTAGTTTTTAATGTTATAGTTATAATATATAATAATGACACCTTATTATCAACAGTTACAATAACTATAATCAAACTTACAAGAAAGTAAAAAACACTTCAGAGATTTAATAATCCTCCCCGTCGACCAACTAAGTCTAGGCAGGGTGTATGGATCTGAAAAATGAACCAACGATCGTCTACAAACTATATAATAATCAATAATTTACGAGGACCAAAATTTTCTAAATATAACATATTTATGTTTTCAGGGTGACGAACCTGTCGATGTGAGGATATTAGACTGGCAGAACAGCCGCCACTGTTCCCCTATAACAGACTTAGCCTACCTGATCTTCACCAGCACCGACTACAAAACCAGGAAGGACCACTTTAAATACTTGATGGACTACTACCACCAATGCTTAGGCCAGAAACTCAGCTACATGGATTACGATGTGGAGGAGGCCTTCCCCAAAGCAATATTTGAAGAACACCTGAAGAAGCTGTTACCCTATGGGCTGTTCGTGTCCATGATGCTTCTTCCGGCGGTGCTCGGAGAGGCTGAGGATACTGTAGATGTGGATATTTTACTTAAGAAAGAGATGATCGAACTGGATGACATCCAATTCGTCAATAAGGAATCGGTCAGTCGTTTCACAATCCGTATGACGGGGGTCTGCCAAACATTCATTGATATGGGACTAATTTGATTGAATCTGCCATTATCATATTTTTATAACAGCATTTGAAAACTGTTTATTTTGATAGTTTCTTTTACTTGACTCTATTTTAATGTACATTGTATTCTTTATTTTACTAAATTATGTTATTTGCTAATTTAAGCTGGTGCTTCAGTTTAGGAAACGAAAGCTCGTTATTATAAGAAAAAAAAGTACTCACAGTGATAACAAAATAAGAAAAAGAAAAAATTAAATGTTTAAACAAATGAAGGATAAGTATACAGAGAACAGAGACAAGAACAACAATTCAAAAAAATAAGAACGAAAATAATAAAATAGGCGTATTATAAACACTATTTGAGGTGTGTAAAAGCAAAGGCAGCAATCTCCATTCCGGCCAGATTGGTATGTTTGCCTTTGAAATGACGTGAATATTGCTAGCTGCTATTTACGTACAATATTACATACAAATATTGTACGTAATATAAGTGTATACAATATATGCATGTAAGAGCAAAGACAGCAATCTTCATGTCATTTCAAAAGCAAACATAGCAATCCAGCCAAAATGGAGATTGCTGCCTTTGCTTTTACACACCTCATTTATACTGTGCATGATATAAAATATCCCATAAGAGATCTTACTCGCATATTTTTTGTCACCAATGCATTATAATTAATCGTAGTTTATAATTTATAAAAAAAAATTATTAAAAATTAAAGAATGTATTAATACTCCGGGTTATTAATTCAGTCAAATTATTCTCAGCAAACAACCAATGTAAAATGTTTGCCGAAGCATTCGCTTAGTAATTTCCTGACGTCCCACAGTGTTTCGTTTCATACAAGCTAGACGGAAAAAACTCTTAGATAATAATAAAGTGTTTAGAACCCTCTTGTGGGGAGTATTTAATCCGAATATATTGAAAAATTGGGTTGAAAGTGATTAATATAATTTTTTTTCTTAAAAAAATAGGAAAAAAATCTTTTAAATAATTAATTCTATATTAATAGGGTATTTAAAGGTTTATAATGAAAACAACTTTAAACAGTAAAAAATGTCTATTTTAAGGATAATAAATAGGTAAAAGCACAGTCAGAAAATATAATACAAATCACTAAATAATTGCAGGTAAAAATAAACAAAACAATTATTACTTAAAATTTAAAATAAAACAATAACTTTTTATACTCCACTTTTATTTTTTTATACTTTGTCGGCATAAAGTATAAAAAAATAAAAGTGGTGTTTACAAAGTTATTGTTTTATTTTTAATTATTATGTCACATCACAAAGTAACTGCTTCATACGAACAAAAATTATTACTTAACTAGGAAAACTATTTTATTCATATTTAGCAACATAACTTAATAAAAACAAGCACTAATTGTAGAATGTATAGTCAGAAAAAAAATCAATAGATGAACAAGAACTTAAAGTAAAGAAACAAAACTAGAGAACTGAACTATGGGTAGATAAATGTTTAATTATGTACCCACAGTTCATTCATTTAAGACAAAGAACAGGACGAATTGATTTGTGAGAAAATATAGTACCTAAACAGAATGCTTATCGAAACTAGATGCTATCTGAGTTAGGTTCAGAGTCTTCAGAGGAGTTCTTGACTCGGAATTGGGTGGAACAATTAAATTTGAAGTCCTCGTACTCACTAAATCACATACTTTCATTATTTTACTCCGGTCACTACATGCCACAAAGTCCTTTGCGGGCCTTCCAGTAGATGTAGATGACTGATTTTTGTCTAATTGAGAATTTTCACGCAAATCTTCAATTATGAAAACGTTTCCACTACCTTGAAGCCACTCACAAAATTTAACAACAAATTTTTCGAGAATCCGAGAGGCTGCAATCCATTTTTTTGCTTATATTCAAAGATATTAACTGTATTTAGCTTTTCAATTTTTTTCACTGCTTGCACTGAGATTTTAAAGTTCAAATTTACTTAAAATAAGATTATATATTCCATGAAACTTTTCTTTATTGGGAAAACTCCTCCAGGTATCGAACAACTCCTGCCTGGAAATCTGGTATGTGGTGCCTGTGAAATGACAAAATATGATTGATGAGTATTAATGAGCAAAAATATCAAAACTGATTTGAATAGAATATTAATTGTTCAATCTACAAAAAAAAAATTACGCGACCTTATTGATATAAACTCCGAAATAAACTCTCGTGTAGTTAGAAATTAAATATTTTTAAACTACATAAAAACACTCAAGTTAAATATTATTTAAAAAAAAAACTGATATGTTTTCTATTCAAACTTTACAATAAAAACATACTACATACCTTCCAAAGTAGCCTCCATTTTTTTTAGAACTGAAACAAAACACTTTAAACACATAAACAACCTTACAGCTCGGGCGACAAGATGCGAATGAAAATAACTCGTAATTCATTATCTAATTTACCTAACTTTGGAGCTCTAGTATGAGTCAACCCGTGCATTAATTGCCCCAATTAAAAATGTATTCGTCATACTAGCTACCTGTTAATACCCCCATGGTGTCATTTTTCAAAAATTCCAAAGTGAGTTTTTTCCGTCTAGCTATATGAAACGGAACCGCGTCCTTTCGTTCCATTTTGCGCAATATTTGGATTTGGTTACTTGATAGTGTACTGTTAAATTGTACATATTCATTTTTCCGCTCCGCTCTCAGACATGATTTGAAACAAAATTTCCAATCAACACAAAGGACAGGTTATCAAATTTCTTATCAGCATCCCTTTCCTATCCCATAGCCCCATAATTCAGATTTTTTCACGTAAACTTAAATTAAATTTGGTCCCAAAAATATGCTTCTACCTCTTTGCTAGATTTCCACGCCGTTGTGTTCTTTTCTTCACAATCCTATTTGTACGGTTCACGACGAGTTCATCTCCATTCCGGCCAGATAGGTATGTTTGCTTTTGAAATGACGTGAATATTGCTATCTGCTATTTACGTACAATATTACATACACATATTGTACGTAATATAAGTTTATACAATATATGCATGTAAGAGCAAAGACAGCAATCTCCATGTCATTTAGAAGCAAACATAGCAATCTATGTATAAAATATCATCGAAAACGAGTTCAACCTAACCTAACCTAACCTAAACAAACCTAACCTAACCTTACCTAACCTCTGATTTTTGTTATTTATTTTTGGGGTGTTATGGCTTGTTACACTGTCTCCTTCTTTAGCCAACGCTTCGGACAACGTTACAGTGTCCATCATCAGGGCAGATGTGTGGTGTGATTATGGACACTGTAACGTTGTCCGAAACGTTGGGTAAAGACATCAGGGCAGATGTGTGGTGTAATGATGGACACTGTAACGTTGTCCGAAACGTTGGCTAAAGAATGAGATAGCATAACACGGCACAACACCCCAAAAATAAATAACAAAAATACTTCTGGCCGTGAATATCTTAAATCATATCTAACTTCTCGTTGTCGATGAATTTGCTTTCGATAAATTGATTTTCGATGAACTCGTCGGTTACCTTTTTGTACAAATTCCAGATTTTCAGCAGGTCAACAGCGCAGCTATAGAACGATTTACCGGCCTCTGTGTTTCCTCCCTCCTGTTTCTTCAAGGCCCAAGTTCACTCATTCCTCTCCTCAAAATGACCCTCCACACAGCATCCCCAAAGATAACACAGACCCCGATAAAAAATATTTTCCTCAGAGATTCCTCTGTTGACCTCATTGTAACACAGGAGACCATATTGTCAGAGCTCACACAGGTCTCAACGGAAGCAAAAACGAAAACAGATGTCAAAAGTAAATCTTAGCAGAAGCGGAACCGGAAGTGTTAATAGGTACTATGAAGAAAAAGAACAATTTTATTTTTTAAGATTTGTTAAATCAAATTTGTATTTTGTACTTTAGGTTGGCTTGCACCGAAAGTTAAATTTGATTTAAATATCAATTTAAACACATAATGTCGACTTGGCGTCTTGCACAACAAAATTTAAATCGTTAAATGCGTTTAAAGAACTGTCAAAGTTAAATACCCAAAATTGGCTATTTAACTGAGTTAAATACGTTTAGCAAAGAAGTGTACATTCAATAAAAAATATGTAAACTTCTTTCTATGAAATTAAAATTTGTAATTAGTGTTTGGTTTATCTAATAGTTTGATTTGAGATTTGAAAACGTTATAATTTTTTTTTGTTTTGATTTTATCTGGAAGGGCGTAGAAAAACTTTATACTAAATATACATAAAGTTATTTTACCATTTACCATACATATTGAAATAATAATTATAAAATAAAAGGTACATAATAGAAAAGGGTTCAAACATAATGGTAGTTGTCTGCATTGCGTGTATATTATAGCTCTACGTACATATTTTGTAAAAAGACGAACAAAAAAGGGAAGAGAAACGAACGAATGAAATAAAATAATAGTTTAAAACATAAACATACATATCTTATAGATAGTTTCGGAGCGGTGAGTAACAATTGATAAAAATCTTGTATTTTTTTCTAGCAAAAAAACTACGTCATGCAACAAATAACGACAGCACTTTTGTTACAAACTGAACTATCTTCGCTGGCTTCGGGTACGTTTTTAGAAGTTCGTACGACAAGTTTACCATTCTGTATTTGGTTATGCGATGCTCTTCAGGCTCGCCATTGGCCGATAAAATTAACAAATTATAACATGGATTTGATCGATAATTTTCTGTTCAATTTTATATCCCAGTGAGTTGAGTTATTATGACAACGTAGTGCATTGATTATTCATATAGTTTCACCTTCCATCAATAGATGTCGATCGCTGAGTAAGTTATATGAAGTTTTGCCACATCTCAAAAGATGGCAGTTGAGTATGATATCAGAAGAGCACCATCTACCGTTGTTCGTGTCTTAGGTATGAACGGTTACGAAGATTGCATTGATCGGCATGTTGGTCGGGCACCCACAGTCCGCCTGCGGGAGCATCGGTAACTTCTCATCGTTCCCTACGACAACTGCAGATCGCAAACGAATAGGTGACAGTTCACAATGACTAAGTGACCTTAATATATTCGATATCAACTGTCGTTTGTACGTTTGAGATCTGCAGTTGTCCTACGGAACGATGAAGTTACCGACAATCGGTCGGTAACTTCATATCGAGCGACCGTGCTAGCACACCAGAACTACTTAGAGCTGATTCGAGGCTATTGTAAATATTTACGATAACTAAATAACTCAACTAGTAATCACACGAACCTCCAACTTATTTGGAAGACATCCAACTCATCTTAGGTTGTGTTAATATTGGAAACTAAGATATACAGCAGCTACATTTTAATGCACTGATGTAATAAATTAAGACATTTTCTCTGTAAAAGTCCCAAAGGCGTTAATAAATAGATAAAAAAGATATACTCCCAAAATCGTCTCGGCCTCTGTTACGGACCAAGTTCCTATCCAAGACCACTGTTTAGAATTGAAAAGTTATATTGCTTAAAATTGCTTTACCTGTGTTTGGAGACCAGATCTGAATAGTCAGGCACCTACCAACCTTCTTCCTCCCCGTATCATTCCCTTCAAGTCATAGCATATCCCAATAATTTTGGGTATGCTGTGATATGGCAGACTGGCGGCGGAAAGTTGGGACTCTTTTGCGGTAAAATGATCTAATGCTTATAGCGGGTTCAGATGGTTCCATTTTAGTTGATCAACTCAACACTTGAGAGCATATTGATATGTGTGAACCTTCTTTCAACAAAGTTGAACAAATTTTTCAAACAATTTTTGACAGTTGATCAACTTAAATTGAATCGCCTGAACCGGTGTAATAAATGGTTTTTGTTTTTATTCGGATGGTTTCAACGAACCAACTTTTTTATCAAAATAATTGTTCGAGTCAGTAGGTAATTGTAATACACTACTTCGTCATGCTTTTCATATAAGTGGTAAAAACACAAATTCAGAAACATTGTATGAAAACGTTACCTTTTATGAAATAATGTATTTCGTATTATCATCAATTGAAAATATAAACTGACTGAAAACTGTAATGGAAGTATAAGTGCCTTCTGAAAATTTTTTATCTTATTTTTTGTAATGTATTATAATAATAAGTCTATGAATAGTTCTCACCTTGCTTTAGATATCTGTGGGCTCTTCGGGTAACATGGTCTCATTTACGAGATGTGCCGAAGGTAACCGAAGATAGGTGTTTAGAGTCATTTGTCATTATAATCGATCCCAGAGCTCGGCATACAAAACCTAGCTTCCAGTTAGAAAGGGCGCTATTATGAGACCAGAAATGCAAATATTGCCGATTATGAAAAAATAGAGGCACTGAACTGCCTACTTTACGAGTGAACGAACTACCCCTTATTGATAAATTTTTAATTTTACACGACTGTTAAACAACCATTTTCTATACATTAATATTTGCTTAAAATTTGTGTAAAATTTAAAACTCATTTATTGTACCTAAAAAGTTACGTTACATCTTCTTACTAATATTATAAATGCGAAAGTTTGTATGGATTTATGTGTGTTTGTTACTCTTTCACGAAAAATTCACTGAATGGATTTTAATGAAACTTTAAAATAACAAATTTGTTGGTAAAATGTTATTTATTGAAGGTAAGTTCACAGATCACATATAGTAAAAATTGTCACAATGTATCAAATCACAATAATAATTAACTGAACAAGGGTACGGAGGGAACCTTGCTGATTAGTCTTTGGGAACAACAAAACTGACTCGTGCCGTTATGGTAACGGGCGGCGGCGACTGTGTTCTGCTTAGAGGGTCGTACCATAGGACGAAGGGCAACTAAGGCAGCAGTCGGGGTCTGGTTGGTGCTTTGCTTATGGAAGTAGAATACTCCTTAGAGGGTCGTGCCAAAGGACGAGGCGCAACTAAGAGAGTGTACTAGCCAAGGGCGAGCTGCAAACGAACTGGTTGAATTAGGACCAGGGTTGCCAACCGTAAAAAAATTTCCCTCGTACAGATGCACCTAAAAATCTCGTACTTTGACTTTCAAACCTCGTACATTTATTATGCATCGAAAACGTGTTAAAAGCAAAATTAAGGCGTAAGTATTGAACTACTGGATTTAGGACTTTTTACTCAATGAAATAAACTATTGCAAGTTTCCTACTAAATAAAACACCCCTTTGTGTTGTATTTTTAAAAAAATCTTCATTATTACTCAAGTTAAATCACAAAAAATTAAATGTAAATTAAAGTAACATAATTTAAATCTCCTCTCCAAATATTATGTCAGGAAGATCCTCACTGTCATCGTTTTTTTCTGCCGTATATTTTGTCTGTTATCATGCGGCTATACATTTCTTTTATGGGTTCAAAATTGACGCAGTTTCCAGTACCTGCGAGTTAACCTTTAGCTCTTTCTGCAGCAAGAAGTGTGCCGTTCACTGATTCCACAGTTAGCCGGTTTCTTATATCTGTTTTAATTAAATTTACCTTACTAAAAACCCGCTCGCAGTCAGCATTAGGGATACCTAGTGTAGAAAGGGCAAAATGAGCTAGCTTGGTAAAGTCTTCGATTTTGAGTAATTGAGCCCAAAACTTATCTGGCTCACTAATTTCATTTATCCCTTTAGGATATATATTGATAGATGGCACTAGTTTTTACTATTATATAATAGTGATGCAAAATGTTCGTATAGCCATAGGTATTATCAAAATCTCGTACATAATTGTACGAGGTTGATAGTGTCCTCGTACCTCGTACGGAAGGCCTCAAATCTCGTATTTGTACGAGGAACCTCGTACGTTTGGCAACACTGATTAGGACGCGCAGCTCTTTATATAGGCTATTCCTTGTGGCGGGGCGTGGTTTATGGGGCGACTCGAGGGTAGGAAATGCAGAAGTCGTCTGCGCAGCCTGGTTAGCCTAGGTTTGGGTGAGCAGGATGGCGCTGTACTGGGGAAAGAGATGGTGTAGTGGCAAGCGTAAAAACGGTGTGCTACCAAATCTCAAACATCAGAATAACATACAGGATATAATTTATAAAGCTGGCTATTTATTTTCAATATATTAAAATAATTATTATTGTTTAATAGAAAATGTCAAAATTTGAGAATGACATTTTCCAAAACAATGATTGTTAAATCAAAATTTTATTTTAGAAAATATTCAAAGTAGTGTATTTATTTGAAGTTCTCGTCTAATACTTTGAGTCGAATCGAGAATCATAGATATTTTAAATAAATAGGTTAAGAATTTTGGTATAAGCGTATTATACCAAAATTACTTGAAGTACTAATCCTACGCAAACGAAGTCGCGGGCAGTAAGCTAGTACTGTATAAATTTAATTTCATAAACAATAAAATGTAACCAACATGTAATATATTAGCTAACTCATTAAATACTAATACTAAAATATATTGATGAAATATTTTAAAATTTTAATGTCGAAATTCTCTCTTGAATAGTAGGTATCCACCTAATAAATTTCATCGACCTGTCTGGGACACAGGAGTCAAAAGGTCTATTGACATTCTTTCAAGCAAATAAATATCAATAAACACAATTATGTAGCAATAAACATTATATTGCAGTGTTTTACAGTCTCTCGCTTCCCTCGAATATTGAAGCAGGATCCCACATTAAAAAAAGCAGAATTTTATAGTTTGTGCTCCCCTTGAATATTGAGGATTTCACATAAAAAATAATATTTTGTTATTTGAACCTTAGTGGAAGAGACTCTTAGAATCGTCTCTGATATCGAAACACGACTTGAATGGAAAATGGCTTTAGCCGTTTAGTGTAATTCAGGTCTTTCCTTCAGAGAAAATAAAGGAACGCGATTGTGTCCCAAATTTGAAATGTCACAGTCCTACCGGCTCCGAGCAATTGGATATCTAGTGCGGTTTCACACAAAAAAGCATACGCATGTCGTAGTAAGTATTATGCTTGCCTATAAAATTATAATAATCACGGTGACGCAATAATTGAATGAGTTAACAATTCATAGAATTTTATTGCAATCTATAAAACAAGTTTCTATAAAACTCGCACCAATTGCTGATCGCGTGAATGATATAATATATGGTACCCGGACGCAAATAATGAAGTGGCGTATTTTTACGTCACTATTTAATTTGCTCTCCGCGAGAAAACACGTTTGGGTGTCTGTTCCACAAGTGGTTAAATTGATCGTGAATCGGCCTCACCATGAGTAATGAAGAAGAGTTGACCGAGTTTCCTTGCGAGTATTTTGAAAATGTTATCAATGATGTGATCAAAGGAGAAAACATCAAAGACTTTAAGTTTAGTGCTACATCTGCTTCTGGTAAAGGAGAAAACTACCTGGGCGTTATCTGTAGGATTAATGTTGCTGGAAAAAAAGAGAATGGAGAAACGACCAAACTAAGCCTAATAATGAAGATTCCACCACAGTCAGAATTGTTGAGAGAAAAATTCCCTATTGGGTCAGTTTACGTAAAAGAGGTATTCGTTTATAACACAATGCTTCCTGAACTGTGCGCTTTGGAAGAAAAATACAATATCCCCAAATCTGAGAGATTTGAGCGAGTCAAATGTTTCAAAGCAAGTTCAGAGCAATTCAAGGAGTTCTTGGTCCTTCAGGACATGCGTGAAGAAGGCTTCAGGATGGCAAATAGAAGGGAAGCTCTCGGACTCAAGCACTTAAAATTAGTTCTGAAAAGCATGGCTAGTTTCCATGCCCTGTCCTTCGTCTTCAAAAGAGATCACCCAGAAAGGTTTCTGGAGTTTGCAAATAACTCTGGCGGTCTGAAGGACTTTGAGGCTTTTAAGCCATTCATGGAATTAGCGCGTCAAAAAGCTCTTGGTGGGGTTACAGATAAAGCTTTAAAGGAACGAGCTGATAAATTTTCAGCTAATATGACGGAAGTAGTTGACATGTATGTTGATCCAGAGACCGCAGGACAATACAATGTACTGTGTCACGGAGATTTCTGGAATAACAATCTATTATTTAAATTTGAGGTAAGACTTTTAATTTATTTAATATCTTGTGGTAATTCGGTGAAACCACAAAAACATTGTGCAATATATTTGTGAACGATGATTACATGAAGAAAGTGGATGACTTTGTGTATTTGAGAAGAATTTATGATAAATGGAAAGCCTGAAGCCACTGGAAGAAGTGTGATTGCAGGAAACCCCAAAGTAGATGTGGACGTGGTAATCGCTTATAAAAAGTTGTCCTAAAGAGTGAATCAAATACTTGAGCCGTGTCATGTCAAGAGTCAGAATGATATAAGAGTCCTATAAGACGATGTATGTAAATGAAGCAAGAAGTGTGTGCCAAGGCAGAGTCATGTGGCCGTCCATCCTGGTTTTAGCAGGAATTTGTCCAAACAACAACAAATTATTTTTAGAATATGGAAGTTGTGATTTTAATGAATAGTGTCATCAACACAGGTGAATTCATGGCGTGGAGGACGATATACATCATCATGCAATAAAAAAACACGTTGGGTTTTTTTTTGATTATTGGAAAATTGTGAACTATCCTTAATTTTTCGTTGTTTGTTTTTGGGGTGTTATGCCGTGTTGTGCTACCTCCTTCTTTAGCCGACGTTTCGGACAGCGTTGCAGTGTCCATCATCAGGGCAGATCCGACAGATCCGTCGATGTGATCACATCGACGGATCTGTCGGATCTGTGTTGTGCTACCTCCTTCTTTAGCCGACGTTTCGGACAGCGTTGCAGTGTCCATCATCAGGGCAGATCCGACAGATCCGTCGATGTGATCACATCGACGGATCTGTCGGATCTGCCCTGATGATGGACACTGCAACGCTGTCCGAAACGTCGGCTAAAGAAGGAGGTAGCACAACACGGCATAACACCCCAAAAACAAACAACGAAAATGCTTTTGGCCGTGAAAATCTAAAAAACGTATCTATCCTTAATTTATACAAATTCATGTAAAAAATGACAGTCGGATTGCACTTCCAATGTTACTTGTTCTCTTATCTCAATTTGTGATTAGATAAAATTTTTATTATTATCAAAAGTGTGTCGCGTGAGTAAGCAATTGTGAGCCAAGCGCGATTATTCGGTACTTATAGTTTGAAAAGAGGAAAGAACACGGTTTCAACCTGGTAAAATAAGATAAAAATTATATCATTATGTGTAAACTTACTTGAATATTTAATAATTTTAATCAGCTTGATAAAATGGCAACAAGAAAACCAAATTTAACAAACTCAATTGACAAAAAATCTTTCCACAATTCTTTTTCTGATTTGTAAGTTATTGTAATTTGGTCGTTTGACGAAGATATTTATTTCTACATTCCCTATTGGTTGTAGGCCTTACTTAATATGATTTCTTTTCACTTTCTCTATAAATCACCTACTGCAAAAATATACAATCTGTCAATTTTAAAAGAAATTGCAATCTTACCCAAATAACAAATCACAACTCAAATATGCACACATCTTTAAATCTTTAGAGATTACACAAGAAACAAATTTCGTTATGTCATGCTACGCTAGAACATCTCTACTTCCACTGAACATAATAACAGATAGAATTGCGTTGTCTGCGTGTTTGATGTGAACGAAATTAGGTCGAATGTCCATTAATTCATTTGAAATCGTACATACTTTCTTAAATGTTGAAATTCTTTCTTGAACGATAATCAATTTTATTGGCCTGCCGGGGCCAATACTGAAAAGGTCTTTTGTCATTTGGCAACATAAGTTTTCTTTCAAATTGGTTTATATCATACTTCTAGGGAATATGGGTTCAGTGCATCCGACCATAAAAAAATGGTGTGCTAAATGGTTTATCATGACCTCGACTGAGGCTCAAACGAGCATTATTAGTCCATTAGTGTGCTCAAAAGCCGTAGATGTACCTATGTACGTACAACCAAGTCAAACACATCGTTCACTATTTATTTTAAAACCAGTTATTATCACGCTGGTATTCAAATGGTATAACATAACTATTGTAGATGAAAAAAAAGGTAGATATAGATACTCTCAGTTTCGCCCTGGACGCTATCTGTTTTAAGTTAGGTTAGGCAGAGGCATGCACCTACAGTGAGATCGTGAGAATTTCGATGCAGCCAAGCAAAAGCCATATTTTCGATTCTATTTTCTATTATATTCTATTTGCGACTGTATAACAAAAGAAACCTACCCAATGCACAACATTTTTGATTGCAGCAATAAAAATAATAACGACAACTTAAATAATGCTGAGGGGGTTTCTCACCATCCTCCCAATAGCTTATCTACACTAATAACGAATATTTTTGATTAACGATTTACGGTTCATTTATTTATTAAGTTGGAGTTTATAATGCGGTACTCGAACCTATGAATAGTGGCTATATATAGGATAAGTTGGCCGAGTTTTCTAACCACTGCGAGTATTTTATTTTTAATAATATTCGTTATAAGTGTAGATAAGCATTGGGAGGATGGTGAGAAGCCCCTGATAATAATAAAACATAACAAACACAATATCGGGCGTTACGAACGTTACGGAGGCGATCAATAATAAATAAATTCATTTTTAGGTTCGTTCCTCAGGTAAATGTGCCTATTAAAAATACAGAAATTAGTAAAAAAATAAATAATTTTTGTTTCCAGGATGACGAACCTGTTGACGTGAGGATATTAGACTGGCAGGTCGGCCGCCACTGTTCCCCTATAACAGACTTAGCCTATCTGATCTTCACCGGCACCGACTACAAAACCAGAAAGGACCACTTCAAATACTTGATGGATTACTACCACCAATGCTTAGGCCAGAAACTCAGCTTTATGGAATGCGATGTAGAAGAGGCCTACCCCAAAGCAATATTTGAAGAACACCTGAAGAAGTTGTTACCCTACGGGCTGTTGATGTCCTTCCTACTTCTTCCAGCGGTGCTCGGAGAAGCTGAAGATGTTGCAGATATGGATATTTTACTGAAGAAAGAGGCGATTGAACTGGATGATATCCAATTTGTCAACAAGGAATCGGCCAGTCGTTTCACCATTCGTATGACGGGGGTCTGCCAAACATTCGTTGATATGGGACTGATTTGAATGAATCAGCCGTTCTAGTGTTTTTGAAACAGCTATTATATACTGTTAATACTTGTAGTTTCGTATTACCGAAGAGATCATCCGATAAAAGTGTACTGTTGGCGTGTTTCTAAGTTTTTTTCCCCTTATTTGTTCAGTCTCTTTTTCGAACAGGTGTAGATCACATTTCTTTTAATTATCTGTTTTTCATCACGGATGATCAGTGTTTCTCGTGTTGTTTGATTTTTCCCTTTTCTTTTTGAGCTAATGTTTTGGACAGCCTTGCAGGAACGACTGTTAAAGTTTTTTTTCCAATTTGGATACGTCAGGGGTCTTAATTAATTGAATTTTATAAAATCATTTTCTGAAACTATTTTTGCCACTGTATCAGAGCGCAAAGTTTTTGAGTGATAATTTTTATGTTTCATTGACTTAAGTAGTTACACTGATTTATTATTTATAGATAAAACTATATTTACATAACATAGAACATCCTCCATAGCCGGTACATAATAGGTACCTAAAAATATCAGTTATATGATATTTTTGGTACATTAGAACGCATTTTTAGTGTGATTAGTGTGACAGAACGATATCTCAAAGGTAAAACGACATAACACTTTTGACAGTTAAAATCTTAATCATGTCTGACTTATACCTACGAACTTTTATATGCATAAAGCCAGGGACAGACACAGCGTTAACGCCGTGTGTGTCCCTGGCTTAAATGTTAGAATCAATACTTCACTTTGCACGTGCATACCGCCACAGGACAGGTTTCTTTTTGTTAGTAGATATTTATTTTAGTATAAATTGATAAAAGTCTAAAATAAAAAATAAGTAAAATTGTGTTAAGGGTTTTAATTTTCTTGTCCCGCCTAATTTACAAAACATCATCTTCAGGTGATATTTAATCATTTTTAATTTGATCCATACATTTTCAAAAAAATCACAGTCAGACAAAAGTATCATAAAGGACATTGACTATTTTTTTTAATGTGCATACCGCACAACAGCTCCCAACCGCCTTTTTAAAAATAATTCCCCTCAAGGCCTATGTCATCTTTGGGTATGCTGTGTGGTGGGTTCTTTTTAGGAAATGAAGGAGAGAATGTGTTGGGAAGGAAAAAGTATGAGGGATGGGTAGGAATCTGGGGATCGGTGTATCTAGGAGTGACGGAGGAACGAATCAATTGGTCGAGAGTCCGGCTGGAAAGGTCTAGGATAGGTCTCCTCAACCAGTCTCACTTAATCTGGCCTGACACGCAATTGGTGGACAGGCGCATCCGCCGCCAAATCCGGACAAACCGCACCCCTGCTCAAGTCACCAAACGTAGCGAACCACTTGGGGTGACATATGGCAGAGGTGTTGGTTATCCAATAAATGGTTCCCGGGGCGGCGGTACCCATACCCGCCTACCAAATTGTAGGAGCTGGAGCCAGTGACACTATAACATCCCCAATTGGGGTATATTGTGAGGCTGAGGATAGTGAGGAGGGGTAGAAGGTGGGAAAAGGAAGGTGGGGAAGTACCTTGCTAGTCACCAAACACAGCGAAAGCCATTTCAAGCAACGTTTCAATTCTGAATGGTGGTCTTACACCAGTGCGATACTGATATTATCTGCCACTTTATCAGTACCTAGACAAAAGACATTGACTTCTATCAGTATCCAAACAAAAGTTTCACAAAAGACACTGACTTCTCTCAGTTTCCAGACAAACGTTTCACAAAAAAACTCATTTCTCTCAGTTTCCAGACAAACGTTTCACAAAAGACACTGACTTCTCTCAGTTTCCAGAGAAACGTTTCACAAAAGACACTGAATTCTCTTAGTTTACAGACAAAAGTTTCACAAAAGACACCGACTTCTCTCAGTTTACAGACAAAAGTTTCACAAAAGACACCGACTTATCTCAGTTTCCAGACAAAAGTTTCACAAAAGACACTGACTTCTCTCAGTTTCCAGAGAAACGTTTCACAAAAGACACTGAATTCTCTTAGTTTACAGACAAAAGTTTCACAAAAGACACCGACTTATCTCAGTTTTCAGACAAAAGTTTCACAAAAGACACTGACTATCAGTATAATAGAATATTTTAGACCGGTCAGTGGTTGAGTGGCATCGCGTTTGGGTCCCATCCAGGCGTTCCGTGTTCGATTCCTCGGCTGGCTAAGTCCTCCATCACAACACAGGCAACATCTTCCGCTTAGTGTGGTGGCAGTAGGAGATTTTCAAATGGGTTATTCGTTTGTCTTTCAATCACTGAATAATATGTTTCTGCAGACGTCCACAAAGCAACTGCGATGCGAAAGTATTGACGGGTTGATGTAAGTTCCGTCAATCGCACTTCAATGCATTTTATCAATTTTATTGATATTGATCATCTCCGGTCTACTGGTATGAACACACCTTTATGAACACACATTTATTTTATCTATGGTTATCTACCATTAAAATTTGATCGGCCTACGAGAAATCAAACCCAAATAATTTTGTCACAATAACTCTCTACTCTCTAGGCTCTCTACGTTGTCCAAAGCGTCCACAAAAGAAAATAGTAGGAATCATTTCAATATATTTTTTTCTAAAACACTTTGAAATGTTGAATCGTACATAATAATAAATTAAGTACAATACGGACGCGGTGAAGTTATATTATAATTAAACTGGAGGAACGAAAATGTTTTCAAAACAAAGGTAAGAGAGTATTAAGTTAATCCATTTTTCTCAATATTATACTTTGAATATTTTGCTCAAACATATCAAAATAATTACACTTTGAGTATAAATTTAAGTATAAGATGAATCAAAGAAAATATCGATCGGTCTAGTTAATTCTCTGAAAATTCTGAATTTGAGTTAAGTATACAGTTATTTATTTTTTATTTATTATTTACTTACGCCTTAATGGACTTTTACATTAATATTTTACAAAATGATTACAGTAATTAAGTATAACAGGTTATACAGTATACAAAGAATAACAGTAATTAAAATAGGTAAGAAACATTATAGCAGAGAATTAAAAATAAAATAATAAGAGTTATATCTATAAAAAAGAAATACAATTTACCAAAATATATATAAATATAGAGAGTTAAATAAAATAAAATAAATTTCTTCAAACTTCGCAAAATCACTTTGTAATAATAATAATTCTGAATTTGCCAACCACATTTTAGAAACAAATCATTCTTTTGATATAAATAAAGGGTTAAAAATTTTACACACAAACTCAACCGATTTACAATTAGCAAACTTAGAAATTTTAGAAAATAAGAAAAAGTGTTAATAGTAAATTAAATATTATTAATAACCAAATATTTAAAAAAAAAGCCATCTCTTAAATTTATTTTTTTATTAATAATTATATTTAAAGTAATTTATTTTTGTTGTTTAAACATCTTTATTATGTTTTGATAATTTATATAATGTAATTTTTCATATTTTAGAATAATTTTTATATTTAATTTTAAATAATTGTTTTTTACGATATTTTTTAATTAATTAATCACCTCTCTCTATAATATTTTTGATCATAGTTCTTTTTAATCTGTTCTTTTTAGTCTATACTTGTTTGTTTATTTTGTTATTAATGTCATTACTATCCTGACGAAGAAATCATCGGTTTTGAAACATGTAGGTAATTGTGATTATATTAGTGGTTTAAACAAAGTTATTTGTTTTAATTTAAAATAAAATAAGACCTAAAATACAACAAGGTGTAATGTACGAGTATAAACGCTAGTTAGTAGGTAAAAGCATAAAATTGTTTGTGTACATTTTTTCAAATACAACAAAAAATAAGAATATAATTTTTATGTATGGTTCAGAATGAAAGATGTTTTAAAATAATAAAGCTAATAAAAGTTAATTATTAGATATAGTTGAAATTAGTTGCCTTTTGAAACTTGCAAGATTGTCAATTATATGTAAGAGTATTATTATTATATTATGTGAGAGTACCCGCTATCTGGTACAATACTCAGATCACTCATAAACACCACAAAATGAATTAAAATGCAGAAAAACTTGTAATGTTTGAAACATAAGGTTGATCTGGGTCATTAGTAGGCTATTTAAAAATGTCATACTAATGTACCGTTATGCCTCCAGATGTAATTTTATAGCATATTTAAAGTGTAAAACACAGATACGTGTAAATAATAATTGATTTATGGTGAGCATTCGAATATTGCTTTCTTAATTGTCTGACTAATCAACTGGACAATCGTTATACCATTTTCAATTTGGGAGGCAGGAATGGGTACCGCCGCCCCGGTAACCATTTATTGGATAACCAACACCTCTACCGTAGGTCACCCCAAGTGGTTCGATATTGGTGAATTAGCAGGGGTGCCCGGGTTGAGGTTTGTCTACGTCTTTTGATCTGGACACGCTGAACCCCAGATTCATACCCACTCCTCATACCTTTTTCCTTCCCAGAACTTCCTGTAGTTTCTTTCCTTAAAAAGACCCTCCACACAGCATCCCCAATGATGACATAGACCATGAGCGAAATTATTTTCCTCAGAGCGTCCTGTGTGGAGCTAATGCACAAAATTCGGCTTGATTCCATGAAAAATGGTTTGTTTTTAATTTAACAATGATAGGCGTTATACTAATTCAATCTAATCTATTGTATTTGTCTGTGAAATCAATACGTGTTTTCTTGAGTTTATTATAACATTTGATAAGATATTTTTTTTACATTAGCTCCACACAGGAGGCCCTGAAGAAAATAATTTCCCTGAGGGCCTATGTCATCTTTGGGGATGCTGTGTAGGAGATATTTTCAATAGAAGGAAGGAGTTCTGGGAAGTATAATGGTATTAGGGTTGGGTAGGAATCATGGGTTCAGTGTGTCCAGATCATTCGCCGCCAAGACCTAGACAAACCTCACCCGATGAACCCGGCACCCCTGCTAAGTCACCAAACGTAGCGAACCACTTAAGGTGACCTACGGCAGAAGTGTTGGTTATCCAATAAATGGTTCAGGGGCGGCGGTAGCCATACCCGCCTACCAAATTGTAATAAGATTGGCAATGATAGGAGTTTTTAATAAATTGAATCTAGTCTATTCTATTCGTCAGTGATAATAATACAATTTTATTAAGTTCATTGCTGATTTATTATAAATTGTCGATAAGCTCTAGGGTTCCGGCGAAATATATGTACAAAAATATGTACCTACCTATACCTACGTACCCCTAAACGTTGTAATTTCGAAAAAAGTTATTTTCTTTTTTACTCACACTATCATGTAGAATCACCTCCCGAAGTTAATGCACTTTACTCCCGGACATTCTGTGTACTGTATGTACAAGCTAACAAATACAAAAAAATCGACTTCGTTAATAAATTCGTTTGAATTCCAAGCCAAGGATTATTATTTAAGATATTTTTTAATTCGATTTTCGGTTTGAAATTCGTAAATAATGTACAAGAAAATATAAATTTAAAATTATTATTTCAAGTAAACGGTTGTCGGAGGATCAAATATCATTGAACCACTGAGTTTTGTGTTAAATAATTTCTAGGCTCTTAAAAAATGATCTTGCGTACTATTTTCGCGCATTTACTATTCTTTTTTTTGTTTATGGTAACAATTTTCTGTTTTAATTTTCTAGGGATTCCAAGAAGGAGTTCGTCGGAATGATCCGGAACATATTTGGTAACAATTCAAAGCAAACAGAAAAAAGAAAAGCCTCGCCTTTTCTGACAGATACCACTGATGACAAAAACTCCTTCAAGAAAGCGATGAAATCCAAATTCTCCTTTATGCGGGTGGATTCTTTCAAAGTCGGAAGCAGTCGGCAAAAACGCAGAGCCTCTCCTGATCGCCAAGGGATGTTCGGGAAATTTACATCTACCAATACGTCCAATCTTCATTTTGAAAACATTGACGCTACATTGAATTTATCCAGTATATTAAAAAAATCTAACTCATCCAGATCCAGTTTCAAGAAATCTCTCAGATTTGTAGACGATATCATCGTTGAAGACTTGGACGCCTCTGTAACGACAAACAATCAAGACCACATGTCTTTTTCAAATACATTTGACACTATCAATTCACTTGACTCGAGCGCCATTCAAATGGGAGAAACCAACGAAGATTACTATAAGCGGATGAAGGAGAAACTTCTGTCCAAAAACAAACATGTTGCAATGTCCAAACCAAAGCGGCACAAGAAGTCTGCCAAACCTGTAAACATTATTACTGAGGAAGAATTTGAATCATTACCACCTATCGTTGAAGATTATCAACATAATAAGACAGACCAAGAATTTGACACCAATAGACAATGCAGCAAGGTATTTGGAGACATTCACAAGAAGTTTGACAGAACCTCTTATCCGACGCCCATTGCATCTCCATTGGATAAATGGACGTGTACTCAAAGCAATTTAGAAATATCTAGCAATCTTGAAAATGATTTAGTTAGCGAAGCAAGCCCAAATTTCGAATTTTCGCCTAACAATATTATATTGAACCACTTGCAAACAGACCAAGATCAAAGCGACGCAGAAACACCTGTTTTCTTGGATTCTATTGGCGGGTTCTCTGCACCTCCAATGTTAAATGATTTCTCTGGAATAAACGGCGAGATGTTGTGGGATAATGTTGGATTCGGGGAAAGCAGCAACTCTAGCGGGAAGACTTTATCAGTAAAGAAATCAAGAGGACACAGGTTCGACCCCTTCGCGAAAGCAGAAACTTGCGGTGTATCACTTCTTAAAGACACGAGGGCGGATAGTAATCGAATGTCTTGGTGTTCAGTCGCTAGTTTTTAAACGTATTATTTATATACTTAATCATCAGGGTAGGTACTATAACTATAACGTATAAGGTCTAATATATAATACAGGTTTCTTCACGTTTTATATTATCGACTGATTTGTTTTATAAAATATCACATGTGCATAAAATACATATATATTTTTTCTAATGTTTCCATATGATCACTAGGCTTTAGAAAACACATGCAAACATACGAAAAATTATACAGATTACACATCAAAAACGTTTCGGTCAGATAATTTAATGACTAGAATTAAATTTATTTCCTAGTTCACTTTTTATTGGAATCAGTAAAAACTATTTATCTTTAAGAATTATAAAATTTGTGACAGTAGTGCGTATTCGTATTTACAAGGGAAAAACTTAGTATTATATATACGTATATTATTAATTTGTAAGGTTGCCTCAAGTGTGTCGAACCCTGCAATTTTTTTTATGCTCAGATACCTATTTGGTGAGGTACTGGAAAGGCTAAATCTCTTTACTGATATAACAAATTTTAAAAAGGATAATTGAATTTCTAAAAGAACAAGATCCTGTAATTTAATATTTTGTTTGACTGTTTTGACATTTTCTACGTTCATATTTAAAAGAAAAGTTATTCACAACCACCAAGTAGGTATTTTATCTTTACGGATTTCTTTAAAAATATTATGTTAAATTTGAAGTATGAAGCGCTTACAACTAAATAAAGAATTTAATATTATATTGTTTTATTTTATACACTTGCACGGCAGAGCTGGAAGTTCCTTGGCTCTGGACCCATATTTGGTCGAATATGAACCGGCGTAATCAAAGGAAAACATTATTTTAAAAATGGGTTTTTCACAATTTTTCTTACAAACTAGCTGGTACCCGGTATGCGTTGCTATGCCATTTATTTATGAAATTGCTTCTCTTTTGCTCCCCTTCCTCTCCCGCGTTGCCACTCCTCCACCTTCTCTCTCTCCTCACTCTACTCCCCCCCCCTTCCCCCTTCCCCTGACCTAAGTTCCTTTCTTCCCTCCCGAGTTCCCCTCTTCCCTCCCGAGTTCCCCTCCGCACTCCCGGGTTCGCCTCACCCCTTTTGCATTCCATACATTTATTCCGTTTTACATTCTGTTTTCCAACAGCTTAAAGCCAGGGACACACACGGCGTTATAAGCGCTAGCGTTATTTGGCTTGGCCTATTTCAGCATATTCCTCGCCATGCATTCCAATCGCAAATGTATGGCGAGCGATATGGTAAAGTAGGCCAAGCCAAATAACGCCGGCGCTTTTAACGCTGTGTATGTCCCTGGCTTAAATGGGAAATTGAAATTGTTGATTTTAATATCTTCCTCGCAATTTTTTCCATATTTTCTCATCGTTTAAACCTTCCCTAGACTTACACTACCAGTGTAAGTGATCGACAATCTAAGTTATCAACAAACATTTCAAAACCAAAATCAGCTAAATCGGCCCGGCCGTTCTCGAGTTTTAGCGAGACAAACGAACAGCAATTGATTTTTATATAATATACAGATTATCTTGCCTAAAAAAATATCAGGAATACTAACGAAAATGTCAATATGGCAGTCGTCCCAAAAAGAACAAATTTTAATTTTGCGTAATTGCGATTTTAAATGCATTAATTTTCCATTCCCCCGGACGTAAATGGTTGTCTTTTATTAGAAAAAAAAATTAAAATTAGAAAATGATAAAATAATTCGTTGTCAACATATATAAATTTAACAAAAATGTTTGTTTTCTTAAAACATATATTTGTTGTCTCAAAATATATATTTGAATTCGTGAATACAAAGCTAGCGGTTTTTAAGAAGTGGAAATATTAATTTATGTTGTTGTAATTTTACACTTATATATAGTTTATTATTCTTATAAATCATCTTTATTTTAGCTGTATGGTGGGTGTTATACTAATAAATCAAAATATTACTCGACCATAATATTACAAAATGTAAACCTTTCTGTTCTTTGTATAAATTGTATTTTAGTTTAAGTGAAATTTTGCTTGTTCTGCTATTTAGTTCTTACAACACGTGCTAGTTATATCTCCTCCTAAAGGCAATATGAAATTTAATTTATATGTAGATGTTAAAAGTTAAACTATATTAAAATAATTAGAAAACTCGTTTATACACAGGGTGTCCTCACTTATATACAGGTGGAGTAAAGTGCATTAACTTTGGGAGGTAATTCTACATGATAGTGTAAGTAATAAAGATCAATAATTTTTTCCGAAATTCCAACTTTAAGGGGTTCTTTTTTGGTAAAAAGATAAAATTGGTACGGCGTGTGTGGCAAGCACTATTAGGTACTTTTCTTTGTTACGATAAGGGAGAAATCAAAACCAACGTCGCCACAATCGTGCCCAGCTGACTCACAATAAATTTATCGGGTAAGTTTGTATCTTGCACTAAGGATTTTCAATAGGTACGTCTTTTTGTATGGAAAATCATTAATGTAGGAATTTCAAAAAAAATTGTTAATCTTTTTTACTCCTACCATCATGTAGAATCACCACCACTCGAAGTTAATGCACGGGGAAAAATGTTAACCGTTTTTACGAATAAAATACGATCATTTTATTCGTAAAAACAGTTAAAAACGGGACTGAAGTTCTTACGAACAAATTAACAGGGTTTTAACGTTTATTGGCGGGAACATGTAAGAATAATTTGTTGGTATACGTAATTTCGTACGTATACCAACAAATTATTCTTACATTTTCCCGCCAATAAACATTGAAACACTTTCAATTTATTCGTAAGAATTTCAGTCCTGCTTTTAACCGTTTTTACGAATAAAATTATCGTATTTTAGAATAACATTTTTCTCCGTGTGCACTTTACCCCTGGACATCCTGTATTTATACGATTTAGGAAAATCCTAAAACATTCAATTATTAAAATGATTTTGCTTGCTCGATTGCTGAGATTTGCTCTTGTACAATGAGTATTGCAATATGGTGTAACTGCATGGGGAAGCATTTTTATAAGACTAACTGGTATGGTAATATGAAAAATGATTATTAAAGTTAATAAGGTTGTAAAATTTTTGAAAAAAATGCTATCCTAAAATTTTTTATAGAACCTGAACTCTCTTCAACACGACGTGTAAAATCTAGTACACATGGAAATAAATACGTACATAGATGCAACACGACAACTGCACAACACCATTACAAATGCCTAGATCAAAATCCCAATTTAATTAAAAGTGAGAAAAGCTATTTGAAATTAAAATAATAGACCTAATATATTTTTATCCAAAACCATCCGACTATAATTGTAGATATTTTATCCGTAAATTTCAGATATGTTATTTTCTGTTGCCAATTTCGCTTATTAATTTATTGTCCATCTTTACACATAATATTTTTGATACTGTAATTTTTTTTGTACCAACATTTATTACTTTTAAGAATGTATTGGTAAATAGACTAGGAGCCCAATTAGACCTGAGAATATTTCTCTACTAACTGGGTAACTAAATGAGTTAAGCTTTAAGCTTGTAGTGAACCTACCCCTGGCCTTACTAACTTCTATGGGTCTCGGGACCTCCTGTAATGTACCTGTGGGGCTACCCGGCACCCGTTGTACTGATCCGTAGTCGTCTATCCTTGGTTTTTCTATTCTTTCCCTTTAACATTAGCTGTCGGGATCTACTGGCTACGCTACCCTTATCTTTTGGCCTTCGATCAATATACCCTTGCATCTAGCTACACCTAACTTTTCCTTAAACCCCTGCGATTTTCTCACAGTAAATAAGATTTAAGATTTTATTGCACATTATTCCTATTTACCCCGTTGTGTGATTTTTTGATTCGGTAATTACATTTGCATGTGTAAATTAATACACATACACATGTAGAGGAAATAATGTAGTGTGTGGTAACCTCAGATTCTTTTGGAGTAAAGTGTGAAAGAATCTCGTTTGATAAACTGACCCCGTTTTTTAGATTGTTTTATTTTATTTTCAAACCTATACTCGTATTACCCGCCTTTTCTCAACTTGAACGGAGTGTCATTGACGCTAATCCTACAGTGAATTGTCAGCCGGTTTATAAAATTCAAAGTCGTAGTTTTCTTACCCGATTTTTTTCTGTCTATAGGTTTACATTGGGTTATATTTACATTACGTGAACAGTGTGTATTATGAAATACATGTCGGGATCCTTGCGAAGCTCTCAATGTCGTCGTACTGCACCTAGATGGTCAAGTTATTATTGTTATTAGTATACACTACATGTACTGGGGAAGAGGAAGGTGAGGAGGGGTGATAGGAGGATCTGGGGAATGTTGTTTCCTGAATAAGTCGGCTCCTCCTCTAACCAAATAGATACTGGTGACCAACATTCCGGACCAAGACTCAATCATTACGTTTGCTAGGATGGTCCTTAAGTCCTGATTTTGTTCTCTTGCATGAACTTCATTGCTACGAAAGGGTCCCTTCACGCCAGATGAAAGCGCGCAGAGTCCTCATGTCACTTCCAGTATTATCCCGACTTCCTATCCTCCAGATTTTATTTTAACTCGACTGATTCTAGAAGGGGTATGTCCATTTCTTCCCTTATCATGACTCTACTCGCGTTGAGTGCGTACGGAGCCGTTTGAGATGATCCTTTCGTCTCCTACGAGGATAATCATTGGCTTGCGTTCCTTGCCTCCAAGAGCTGACATAACTTCTACCTTGTAAAAACTATGTTTGCTTTCAGGTCGACACTACTGGTAGTATGCAATAGTGCTACAGACTTATTCTCACGGAATACCACGCCGACGTCCCCTCCACATAACTTCGCAAAACTTGGGATACCTTCGGTCGAAACGCCTCCGTCAGCGAATCATACCCTACCATTCCAAGTGGCATTTTCTTTTTATTCTGTCTTTCATGCCTTTTCACTCTGCATGACCCCGCGAAAGGGATTAACTTCCAGTACCCCGCGTGATTGCTCAGTTACGTTGACATCCCCTATCGCATGATAGCGTAAGAAAATAAGCCCTCTTTGTCTCATATCTTGTGGGGATATAATTTCAGTGACGCTATTGCATTCCCCAGTCGTGAAGTCTATATTTCGCAGGTCAAGCGGGATTTTGGAAGGGTTTGATTGAGAAAACATTACCGAAATAATGTTGATTTCATTTTTTGTAAGGAAGCCTGAAAGAAACTTGACATGATAATATTGTTGTTAGTAAACAATTATAATGTTTAAATTCAATCCTCCAAAGTTCATTTTTGAACTAATATCCAGTATGGTATGGATGTTCCCGTTACTCCCCTTTGGTTCGGCATACCTCAGAAAAAACTAATTTGGATGACCGTACGATGTACATCACGGATTCGATTTATGGCCGGGTCCCTTTTTTATACGCATTCGTCTCGTCCTTTCTAGCACGCAAAAAATATAAGTTCGTTGAACCCACATTGATAATAGATTTAATTTGGGACAAATCTCGTAATTACACATTGAGAATAATATTTAAAACACAATTATATCCTGGAACATAACTTCTTTTATCATTGGTTTTGTAGATTGGCAGATCCTCTCAGGTATCGGGACCATGTACGACCTGTAATTTAATTAAAATGTTTCTTTCACTCACCTGAACGAAGCCTGATTACGTACATGTGGGGAAAATATTAAAAGTAAAAAAAAACCTTCCTGTCACTATGATTCGGTAATTTAGTCCCCAGAAGTAGTAGCACCCATGACTCTATGTCACACTTTTATTTGAATTTAAGAAAATACGTAGGTTATTAATTATTATTTGTTAACATTATTTTTCTTTTGTTTCGATACTATTGAAGATGTCATTCATACGTAGGTATATGTTGATATTATTTTGAATATTTGTATTATTTTGATTATATGATATATTGAAGAAACTACAAGCGCGTAGGTATTGTTTATTATTATTATTTTCGCGGAAGGTCAGAGAGATTATAAACATGTAGGTATTTTATATTATTATTTTTTGTGGAAGGTTAAAGAAAATATAAACTTGTGAATATTACTTTATAATATTATTTGGTTTCGGAAGATTGGGTAAATTATAACCATATAGGTATTTTATATTTTTATATACATTATACTTAATATTATTATTTGTTTTTGGTTTTGTGAAAGATTGAGCAAGGCATTATTACGTAGGTATTTGTAGGTAAATTTTGTATTATTATTATTTTTTTTTGTTCGGCGCACATTGAAGGAATTTTAAATACGTAGGTGTATCTTTAAATGTTGTTTTGATATTATTATTTGGTGTGTGTAAGATTGAAGATGACATTAGTACGTAACTTTTTGACTCCGCTAATTTTATATTTCAAAATTTGTTCACTGAAGCTAAGTATTTCATTCACTTTGAGTATTTTTTTGGTTTTGATAATTCAAATTAATTTTATTACTTAGTTAATCCACTCGCGGCGCACTCTTCCTACATTAGTAAACACCCGCACTGCTTAACACTATTTTGTTCATTCTTTCTTGGATTATTACTCACAGCACTCGTTTTTATAATATTGATTAATTAAATACGAACGATACCAATTATTTATACACAAAAAATATTCAGAAACTATCACGGTTATCACTCTTCCTAGGCCGTCCCTTCGATCCTCGACCCCGACTCGACTCCCACTGCCCCATGGTATTATTATTTTAGCCGGTACCCAGCCCTTCAAATATCTTCAAAAAAAAAACGCCAGGTGTGGACTCAGGACGTACATCGAGCTCTTCCGTAGGGCGCTTTATAATTGAGAGTTCAGACAATTTCAACTTTCATTGATATGTTATTTTTCATGATTCTCTATCTCTCTCCAATCTTAATATGTCCGTTTAATTATTTCATTGTCTGGCGGCCGATAAGTGTAACTCACCTTTTGATGCAGTCTTGCTTTAAACTTTTACTAGAATTCTGCAATCGGTCTTTCCTTAATAATCGGTAAATTTCCTCGGCTAATTGTGACTTTACATCTGAAATAATTATCACTCTCGCACTCTCCCATTTATTATTTTGTTTAACGTTTGCGGCAGGTAAAATTGAATTCAGTAGTATTTCGGCTTAATTCTCATGGTGACATGAAATTGTTTCTGTCATTTACTTGATTCACCACATTCCTTGCAGATGTTTACAACTATTTTTTATCCTTCGTCCCTTTTCATGATCAGATATAATATTCGTAAAACTTTGTCTGGTAATAACTAATATCACCTTATTAATTCAGAATTCATTTTCTTAATGCGTTTCAAATAGCTCTAAAGTCTAGTACGTACCTGTTTGACTTCATTTTTTGTGTACTCAAAAGTAAAATCTTATTTACTTTTAATCTGAGTGTTTTGTTTACCTTTCGAAAAATCTCGATCTATAGCACTAATTCATAGATTGTATACGTCGTTAATTTTAATTGGTTTCCTCAATACTTCGTCTGTATTCTGTAGTGGTAATTTGGGCTTAATTACCCCATTTATTCCTCAAAACCATGTAAGTTTTTTTTGTTACTAAACAAACTCTCTTCGACAAGCTCTAGGATTTTAAATTTATGGTCGGTCTGAAGTGTCGGCTTACATTCAATATTGATAAATTTTAAACGTGGTATCGATTTGAAAACTTCGAGCTCTCCATTATGTCATCACCTTTATTTACCTCAGCCCTTCTCAGATTGTGATTTTTCTGTCCTTTTCAATAGCGGTCGCTAGTGTAGTCGATTTGAAATTTCGTTTAGGTGGGAAAAATTTTGTATGAGCTCTTCCGATAAAGAAGATGCTTTTTTTTTCCTTTCGAACGTGGTGTTGAAGCCATCACAAGCTTGATACTTTCAATAATATTTAAAAAAAAAACAAACAAAAAAACTGAATTGAAGTCACTTAACAGATGATTTATTACACAGACATGCAGGTAATATATTATACATTTTTTTAATAAATTGTTTAAAATTATAACCCATTTATAATAATAAATTATCACTGCAGAGTTTCTCTTATTGTTTATTTTCTAATTTGTAGGTCATATGGAGATAGGTGAACAATTTATAGGTTTTAGACAGATTTTAGGTATTTAAAAAAATCTCCATTCTGAAAAATGAATACATAATAATTAAAATAAATATCTACTGTTCTTTTGCCACTAATCTTCTAATAAAATTGTAATGTCAACAGAAGAGGATAAAATAGAAACTTTAAAATAAAGCAATGTGCAGTGTTTTTAATAAAACTGTACTTTTCTGAAATGACCTATTTTAATACATTGTCTCCACATAGGAGGCCCAGAGGAAGAATATTCCTCAGGAAGGAGAGGAAGTTCTTGTCTACAAAAAGTGTTTTATCCACTCGAGCGCTTTTTGCCACATTATGGCACTATTTCCAAAACCTCGGATTGCTTTGTTTCCAAAATATGGCAAATTTTCAAAATATTTTTTTTTTTTGAAACGACTATATAATATTTTGTACATTCAAAATATAACAAAATAAGTATTCTCTAGATTCTTTAAAATGTTTTAAGGTTAAGGATTTAATTATATTTTTTTTATAAATCCTACAAATATGTGACCGATAATAGACAAAAGCTAGGGGAATTCATTGGCTGCATAGAACTATAATCAGTTTGTATGTGTCCATATTCAAATTCGAAGGTATGATTTTTTTAATGTGGGCGGAAAAATTTCCTTTAGAATTCCGAGAAAAAAATATTTTAATTGCTCTGTCGCTCCAGTGGTTATGAAATATTTCCAAGTTTTACATTTAAAGCGCCCTTGAGGTGATTTATCACAAAACCGGCGCTCTACAAATTATCCAATTATTATTATAAGAAGGTATGATATTTTAATGTGGGCGGAAAAATTTCCTTTAGAATTCCGAGAAAAAAATATTTTAATTGCTCTGTCGCTCCAGTGGTTATGAAATATTTCCAAGTTTTACATTTAAAGCGCCCTTGAGGTGATTTATCACAAAACCGGCGCTCTACAAATTATCCAATTATTATTATTATTAAATTTGAATGGATATAAAAGAAATGATTTAATTTAAATTTGACGGAAAAGAAATGAGATGAGCTAAAAAAAACATCAATGAAATATAAAGTTTTCGGTTAAACTTATATGGTATTTATTTGATCAAATGTTTTTTTTAACGAATGTTGTGAATTTAGCGAAGTTCGTGTTAAACACATCGACGTCTAATCTAATTATGTGCTACAGCTTCTTCTTCAGGGGTGTTGGTTATGCAATAAATGGTTCCCGGTGTGGCGGTACCTGCCCCTCGAATTTAGAAGTAAGTTTTTTGTATCTATTTAGTTATTCTGAATTTGCCAATCACTTTTTAGAAACAAATCATTCTTTTGATATAAATAAAGGGTTAAAGTTTGTGTTAAAAATTTTACACACAAACACAACAGATTTACAATTAGCAAACATAGACATTTTTGAAATTAGAAAAGTGTTAATAGTGAATTAAAATTTTTTAATAACCAAATATTTTTTTTAAATAGCCATATTTTTAATTTATATTTATAATATTTTATTTTAGTTGCTTAAACGAACTGATTATATTTTGTTAATTATAATAATATTCTTTTAAGATAATTTTTATATTTCACTTTATAAAATTGTTTTCAAAGATATTTTTAGGTTATTAATCACCCTCTCTTTAATATTTTTGTATTCTGTTGTATTTGTCTATATTTGTTTGTATTTTTTGTTATTTTTATTCATGTTATTATCCGGATGAAGAAACCATCGGTTTTGGAACATGTAGATATTATATGTATATATTAAACATGTACATATAACATTTGATTACAGTGATTTACAAAAAGTAATTTTTTTTCATTTATTTAAATTGATGCCACAAAGTAATTTTGCAAAGATTGAAGAAACATTATCAATAGATTGATAACCATAAGAAGACAAGGTTGTGCATACAAATCATATCTTATTTTGATCTTAAAACGAAGCTTTTAAACATATTGTTTTTAATATTATTAAATATTTTATTATTTTTAATATTGGACCAGTTGCTTTGCTCAGCTTGAGAGATATTAACGTTCGTCAAGTTGATATACTTACGGTGAGGTTCCTGACAACCCAATCCTTAGTATACTGAAATACCGGCCCGGTGACGTTGGTTAATTTCTTTAATAAATTTATCCACTATAAATTATAAAAAAGGCCCATTAGGGCGTGAATAAATAAATAAATAAAAAAATAAAAAAATTGTAAATAAATAAATAATTTTTATTTTATTTATTTACGTACTATAAAAAATTGTTATCATATTTATGTATGATAGAGAGATAGATAGCAGCCAATAAAAATATACTTTAAGAAAATGAAGATAATATTGGTGGCTCTCAGTCGAAGTATGATACAGTTAAAAATGACCAAATCGGATAGGGATACGTTGGCGCAGTGGATAGCGCGTTGGCCCGGATTGCCAGAGGTCCTGGGTTCGTATCATGTAATATTATCTTCATAAATTAAAATATTGAATATATATTCATTCTCATTTTCGCCAAAAGTGGAGTGATTTGGCTTTAATTCATTTACTTGTATTATATATAGATAGGTACAATTTGAAAAATGTGTAATAATTGGATTGAAATAATTGATGATCCGTTGTAACAGAATTAGTTTAAAAACATAATAATTTGTACCTAAAATGATTTTACATGAACAACGAACTTTTATTTATTTTCACTAACAATGGCGAAGTCCTTATGGAAAAATAGTTTTGGGTTTGCAATAGAAGTTACAGTTACATATGCATTTGCAAGGACTAGATGGTGGAGCTTCAGTAGGCGGTGTGGGATCTGTGGCATCAGTTGGTGGTGCTTCTGTGGTACCAGTTGGTGGTGCTTCCGTGATATCAGTCGGTGGTGCTTCTGTGGTATCAGTTGGTGGTGCTTCTGTAGTATCAGTTGCTTCTGTGGTATCAGTTGGTAGTGCTTCCGTTGAATCAGTTGGTGGTGCTTCCGTCGTATCAGTTGGTGGTGCATCTGTTGTATCAGTTGGTGATGCTTCCGTGGTATCAGTTGGTGGTGCATCTGTTATGTCTGTTGGTGGTGCTTCCGTGGTATCAGTTGGTGGTGCTTCTGTGGTTTCAGTTGGCGTTGCTTCAGTGGAATCAGTTAGTGGTGCTTCTGTGGTTTCAGTTGGCGGTGCTTCCGTGGTCGGTATTGGATATCTTAGTACAAATTTGTCGATTGCAAAAAAGGTGTCAACTTCATCATTGATTTTGGTGTACTCCAATCGTATCTGTAACAAAACGAAAGATACTTTATTTTTACCTGTTTTGAAGATGATATAGTGACTTTCTGAGAAAATCGTTTCCTTATTAAATAAAAATGATCAAATTATAACTTTAGCAATCACTGGAAGGCCCAACAATGTTTCTCTGCCGAACTGGTTCCTTTCGGTACTGGGTTTATGTCTATAAACAAAATATTGGGAGTGCTTTTTGTAGGGATTTCTCCACAGAATTATGGAGAAAGAGTCAGCTCAGATGAGAACGGGATTTTTACACTTTTACTTTTGTTAGACCTCACCACCATCCAATCGAAAATTCCCCAGAAATATGTACAATAAACTCCCAGATTTCAGGTGTAAACCAATACAGATGCGAACCCACCCTGAGTGGTGCAAATCAATAACTTATACAATGATAAAATACTACAATAATACAGTAAAACACTACAAAAACAACACAATAATACAACTATAAATTTAAATTATACCTTCCAATTTAATTTTAAAACAGGTAATTACTAAGTATTTTTCAAAATTTTCTTTGATGTCGGTTAACATGTAACAGGGGCATATATTTAAGTTTTAGGATTTTTTTGTTTCCAAATCAGGCACATTTACGTTATTTTACAAGTATTCAATAAAATTTATCTCACAAAAAAAAAAAATATATATATATATATATAAAGAAAACGAAATCTTTTATTTTATTATTATATAAGTAATCTATCAGCGTACACTCCGAGAGTAACTGAATCTGAATTGGTTTACCATTAAAAACTAGGAAGTTTATCGCATACCTGGGGAGTTTTCATTTTGGTGGTGGTGGGGTCGCAAATCAATTTTATCAATAAACTATTTGAAAAATACAATAAATCTTTCCTTTTACTACTGAAATTATTAACTCTAAATTTATTCCTTACATAAAAAAAAAACATTTAATGAACAAAATAATATTAATTTTAATTATTTTTTCGAATCCATCATTTTACACATTTCTTGCAGTTTATTTCTAATCCCTTACATTTTTGTCAAGTTTTGGTGCTATTAAAAGCGAGATCATATTTTTTACTTACATTTTTACCCTCTTTACTAAAAATTGTTAAAAATACACCATCCGGGGCTTTTGCGAAATATAATAAAGTAGAACATGTCTTTAAAATAAAAATACTTACTTTGTAACTGGACCTCCTCGTTAATTTTATTGTTAAAGTAGTCCAAACTCCGCTGTCATCTGTATCTACTTCAGATGACACAATCTCAGAATTCACAGAGTCAATTATCGACAGAGTGATGGAACCCGGTGTTCCGCTGTTGTAAATTGATACAATCACCTCTTGGTCAACATCACCAGTAAAAGGTGCAAGATTTTCTATGCAATATTCATAGATACCCTCCGTGAAGGTGGCAAAGAAATCGTTTGCACCATCGGGTTTTTCGAAAACCGAAACAAAGTCTTCGTATTTTTTAACTGCCAACAAATCACGATCGAGGCATCGTCCACCCATCCCTCCCAGCAGACCACCCCTAAACTCTGTAATGACAGACTCGACCCATTGTCCACTAGTCGATTGAACTGATATTACTGTTAACAGTGAAATAAAAACTAAGAACTTCATTGAAATCATTTTTAAAATATTCCCATTGAACTCTTTCGGTTACTTGAACAATTAGCACAGACTTGCAACAAACGGTGTGGCGGGGTAAATGAGTCTTCTGATTATATTTTGGTCGGTCGTTGAAATCAGTTCTTATACTTTAATAAATTAATTTTTATAATCTGTCATTCCACTGACAAGAGTTTAATTACTTTTCAATGATTATTAAAGGACAATAATAATATTATCAGATTAGTTGCAACTGGTAACTAAGAGAATTGGGAATGATTTCGTTATTTTGCACGTAATTTATTGTTTTGTTATTTTTTTCTTTGATTGGACTTTAAATGATGAATGAATCAATCATTTGAAATATCCTCCAAATCTGACATATTGATTCATTGCTGTCTTATTATATGTTTCTACAGTAAATAACAGTGAAAATGCCTTGTTATCATGAATGATGATCATATTTGCATGTATCAATTTTTAATTTCCGAAGAATAATTAAGTGCAGGTGTTATAACCCCCGTCATAATATGACGTTGTCGCTGATCATCAATTTGGAATAATTTCAATTTGTGTCAAATTTTAAACTGAGCTATTTGGCCAGAGCAAAAATCATAATTTAACCAAACAATGACGAACCGAAAACCAAGACCGGCCAAATGTAACACGTATGGTTTTACAATTTTTTTGAATTAGATATAGAAATGAAATAGTCTCAATTTGGTAGGGGAATATTTGTACCGCTTACCTGAGAACCATTTTTTGGATAACCAACACCTCTGCCACAGGCCACCCCAAGTGGTTCACTACGTTTGGTGACTTAGCAGGGGTGCATGGTCTTGACGGTGGATGCGTTGATCCTCCTTCTGCGGATCTTTTTCCTTCCCAGAACTTCTCCTTTCTTTCCTTTAAAAATCTTCCTATTATTATTTTTTTTTTTTACGCACCAGATTGTCAGGTCCGGGTTTAGTTTTTCCCATAGGAAAAACTAAACCCTTTCATAGACTTTTCTATATAAATGATCATCCAGTAAATCCACGTTATGCAAGTGTATTATATAAGTATAATTAATACAAGAACAACACGTTAATCTACCAAACTATTCATTGGGAATATAATTCACCGTTTCCAGATATTTTCATATCAGAGGGTTCGGCTCTGTGGAATTCCTAATTTGACCGATAAATCCTACTGATCCCTCAATATAAATATTTAAAAAATCTTTCGTAATTCTACATGTATTTAAAGTGAATAATTTAATTATTTCATTAAATTATTATTATTTGTTAAAATATTTTTATAACATTTTTTTAAATTGTAGGAACATTGCCCGGCAACGCTAAGGATCTGGGTTCAATTCCTAGATGTAACCGTATATTTTTCTGATTTTTTATTGAGAGTCGCTAATATCGTCTTCAAGGCAAGTATTGTATTGTACTGGCAAGGCAATAAGAAAATAATCATTCTTTTATAAATGTTATAAATAATAATGATAATGCGAGATCTTATACAGGCATAATAATGGATAAGAAACTAGACTTCACGGACCACAGACAACAAACTGTAAATAATGGTATTGAAATATTAGGATTTATATTAAGAACAATTAAAACTTTCAATTGTTACAAATCATAATACTGTTGTACATATCCTTTGTTAGAAGCTAGAACTAACTTTCACTAGTCAGTCTAGTCGCCCTTCTACAAATTTCATATTCATAATGTTGCGAGAATCAAAAAAAATTTCTACGTATCGTAAATTTTAAATTTAACATCCCTTTAGAGCACATAAATTACCCCTCGACATTAGAAAACAGACGAAAAATAAACGACCTAACCTTTTTATTAAAATTATTAAATTCTAAATTCGATTGTTGTGAACTCCTGCATTTAATAAATCTATATCTATCCACACGTTCAACTAGACAAACATTAAACACATACAACTCATTCCGACTATAGTTTTGCATTCCCCAATGCAATGTTTAGATTGTCTTTGAACAATAATACTTGAACAATATGAATTGTATTTGAAAATAGTTTTAACTTGGCAAACTTCGTGTTGGCACGTTTAACAACGCTTGTGCGAACTATTTCTAAAGTCGGATCTCCAGCTTCAACAAAACCTTCAATTTCGCCTTCAACATTTCGATATTTTTTTTTTGTTTTTTCCACATTGTCGTCTCCTGCGTTTGTTTGAACATTGGAGCGCGGTAAACACAGATTTGAAATTTATTACCCTCAATATTCTCAAAGATTCATAATTAATTTTCAAATTGCGGTCGGAAACTTTGGATTCACAAATGTTTGATCGACCACGGAAAGCACGAACATTGCGTCCGTGTGTAAGCCCGCGCCCCCATTCACAATGTTTTAAGCGATGTTGAAGCAAAAGTGGAAGCAAAAGATGTCGCAGGAGATGACAATGTCGATTTACCTATGATATTACCAGGTTTACCTATTGTGAACACCACTTTAATTTTTTTTTATTGTTGTTGATTTGATTTGTTGATATATATATTTTGTTTCTTATATTTAAATTTCTTATATTTGTATTTTGTCAACTCTTTATTTTCATTGTACTTAATAATAAAAAAATGTACTGTATTATATGTAAAAGCCCTATGGCCGTATCAATAATATAAATAATCGTAGTACCTACTTGATTGTATTTTAGATACATTAATATAACATGTTATAATCCATTTAGGGTGTCCGGTGGTAAACTATACTAACTTCGGGAGGTGATGATTCTATGTACACGATGGTAGAAGAAAAAAAGTTTTTTTTAAAATTCCATTGTATTTTTTCTACACAAAAACATTGTTCGAGGGATGATTTTTCCATGCAATTTTTTTTTACCTTAAAACTACTCTAAAAAGTTGGAATTTCGAAAAAATTTATGTTTCTTTTACTATCACATAGAATCACCTCCCGTCGAAGTTAGTACACTTTACCCCCGGACATCATGTATTATATTTTCTGAGGATGTTACTTGATGATTGACTGATTTTTATGAAGAGAATTAGGTTACTAATTGGAAATTTTTTGAAAGTTCTCAAGGTGTCATCGTACTTATTAATATATTTATATATTGTTATATAGAATATTGGTATGTACAGTACATAGGTTGAATAAAAAATCCGTTTATAATATACTACACATTATGTTTTTAATAAATCATTCTGTTATTACATGATGACATACATGTAATATTTGACCGATGACATAAATATCGACTTGAATTATTATATTGTAATAGATTTATTGTATTTTTTGGATAACTGCCTAAGGTGCTTCACAATAGTAGTTGCAGTTACAGTTACAAGTACAAGAATCAGGTGCCGGAGGTTCCGGGGTCGCCGTGGGTTCATTTGTTGCTGACGTTGTATCTATGTCTTCTGTTACTGTTGAGGCTTCATCTGTTACTGCGGTTGTATCTTCTTCTGGAGTTGGCGTGGGATCCTCTGTTACTGGCGTGGTATCTTCTTCTGGTGTTGGCGTGGGATCTTCTGTTACTGGCGTGGTATCTTCTTCTGGTGTTGGCGTGGGATCTTCTGTTACGGTCGTGGTATCTTCTGTTACTGTCGTCGGTTCATCTGTTACCGTCGTGGATTCCCATGAGTCGTCTGGGTATTTTAGTACAAATTTGTCAATCGCGAAAAAAACGTCTTCTTCGGCGTAGCTCGTGTATTCCAATCTTATCTAAAATAAAGTAATTGTATTAAAATTCGGATTAATTTTTTTTCCCTTTTACAACTCATTTTCATAACAATTATCATTTAATATCATATCTATACTTTTAATAGTTTTAAATTGAAAGTTATTCACATTATTTTCAAATAAAATAATAATTTTAATTATTAACATATTCTCTATCCTAGTTAAATAAGCTTTTTATTTGTACTTTGTACATATTGTACCATTTAGAGGACATTACAAATAAATACATTAAATAAATTGGTTATAGTTACCTTATAACTGGACTTGTTCGTTATTTCTATTGTTGAGTTGGTCCATGTTCTGCTGTCATCTATATCTACTACAGTAGTCATCTCTGTGAAATTCTTTATGTCTATTGCTGACCACTTGAAAGAACGATCAACTCCTGCAGTATTGCTGGTATAGACTGTTATGTATAACACATATCCATAATCACTAACTAAAAAAGTTCCAACAGTTTCCATGCAATATTCATATATGCCCTCCGAAGAGCTTATGAAATATTCGTTAGCACCAAAGGGTTTCTGGAAAAGCCCTTCAAAATCTTCATATTCTTTAACTTTCAACACTTCTTGTCCAAGACACGGAGCGCCCATTGGCCCGAGTTCACCATCTTTAAACTCCGTAATTAATGATTCGATATATTGTCCACTTGCTAATTGTACGAATAGAATTGGTACTAAAACAAGAAATATGAACTTAATCGCTATCATTTTGAAAATATTTTACAGTAATTTAGAAATTATTATTTTTTTATTTTTTATTAAGTTTAACTGAACAAATTTGCACGAAAGGATACGGTTAGCAGATGAATTCAGATGTCTTAAACAGAATGCCAGAAAATATCAATACTTATACTCTTAAATTTCTCAAGGCAGCTTATCACGCTGATAACAAACATTTTAATTGCTTTCCCGGTAGCATTATGTTATTAAACCAATAATCAGTGAATACATGTCGACATATCACATTGATTTTGTAACCAAATTTTTTATTATCAATGAATTAATGAAAACAACACATCGATCATTCACGAAACCCCAAAATCAATTTATCATCATTTTATCTTTGAACGACCTCAATTATTTTTCTTTGTGTTAAAGTAATAAATATACATATAATATACCCCCACTTACAAAAGAAAATGTTAATAATATTAGCTTAGAAAATTTGTGAATGTTGGTTTTTGTAAGCATTACTCTGCACATTAGTTTAAATTTCTTTTGTAATGGTTTTTATTTTCCCCAATATTTCTGGCATCCATCCTTCAAGTGTGTTTCTTGGCAACTGTTTTAATGAACAGAGAAATGGAAAGAAAAATTGTGTTTTTACATCGGTTAATTTAAAAAAATTGTTGTCTGTAGGAGAGGCCACTTTAGATTTGTTTAATTTGTGTACTGAACGTCTGTTGATGACGTTCAATTGGGACAGTTTGAAATCTTCAACGGCGTTCCAAAGGGGTCAACATTTGGGACCAGTATTTTTTCCTTGTTTATCAACGGAATGACTACAGTTTTTCATGGAGTTACGAGACTCTTATTTATTGATGATCTTAAAATATACAAAACTATTACTAATATCAGTGAATTTAACGTATTACGATGAAATCTTGTAAGGTTGAAAGTTTCACCCTTAATGAACTGTTCTTCAATATTGAAAAAATTCAAACGACGACTTTTGCTCGAGTGAACAAACTTCGAGAGATGATTCCACATCATGGTTTTTTTGATTTTTTTTATTTATATTAACTCCGCACAGGAGAAAAATAATTTTCCTCAGGGCCTATGTGATCTTTGGATATGCTGGGTGGAGGGTCTGGGTATGGAAGAAGTAAAAAAGAAAAATTACTTTTTTGAAATTCCAATGTTTTTTTACTCTACAAAAATACATTTCCGTGGAAAAATATTTTTTTTTTCATAAAGACAATTTAACTTTTTTACCCGAAAACTGCCTTAAATTGTTGAAAATTCGAAAAATGCTATTATTTTTTTAACTTTCATTATCATGTAGAATCACCTCCTGAAGTTTGTGCACTTTACTCCCCAACACTTTAGTTAAACCAGGTGATTTTAACTTCTATAAGAAGTAAATAATCAAAATAAATAAATCGTACCGACCGGTATTGGTCGATATCAATATTAAAAAATATTTGCTATAGTGTCAAAATCCAAAAAGGAAATTGGGGAATACGTTTGTGTGGAAAAAACGCCACGTGGTTCCCTCTTAACACCCTATATAATAACCCCAGGATCTTGTTTCTGGGTTTGTTCTAGCATATTTACATATTTGGTTTGGTGCGGAGTCCACACACCACTAGCATACTCCAGCTTACTTCTTATAACGCCATTAAACATGACCCTCATTGCATCTGGGATATTAAACTGTTTGAAGTTTAGACGATCTGATGATAAACCCTGTGATGATCTCGCCTTTTAGCCAAAGAATTAGTATTTTCTGTATACCTAAAAAAGGAAGGCACATATCTTATACCAAAGGAAGCAGGGTTGATTTATTGACGTGGGATAATCGTGTGATAATAATTGAACTGGGATAGATTTCTTCTCAGACGTTGGGACAATTAACATTCCTAAAAAGTCAGTTTGAAGCAAATTTATGACTGCAGCAAACAAAAAAATACGGGCGAAATCTATTCATGAAATAAGTAATGGGTCTTAAATTTAATTTCAAGACTAACATCTGAGGCACAAAGGTTGACAAGATCGATTTATTAAGGGTCAAAATTGTCGCTAAGGCGTTTGCACCAAGTGGCATTCCTGGACCTCGATTTTGACGCAGTTAGAAAAACAAGAGGATGTTATTTTAACATCCAAAGAACTTGAGTGACCGGACTACATGTGTGGGCTCGGAGATCTATTCATGAAATAATTCATGGGCTTTTGGTTTTTTTTATGACGTAGTTCTGAGTACAGAAGACAGGGCTTGTAGAGAGTCGGTTTTCGGGGGGAGGACGGGAAGGTCGCTTAGTAATAAGTTAAATAGCGAAGGGCATTTTAATTACGAACAAAGACAGTCAGTTTTTCGGAGAGGATAGGAGACAGTCTGTTTTCGGGTGTAGTTGGGAGATGTTCGAAGAGCTGCATTTTTAATTACTATCAGAGTCGGTCGGTTTTCGGGGAGTTGATCGAGAAGGGTCGGTCGCGATAAGTGAATGTGGGGCGCCGCATGAAGTTTGAGAAGTCTAACGGAGTTATTATTTACGAGAGAAGAGAATCATGCGCCTTTTAACTGCATGAAATATATGATCGCAATAGGAAAATAATGTATAACACCGTTTGTGAATGTGGAAAAGGAGACCGTCGATTCGGATAACACAGAGATGGGCGTTAGGTAAGTGAATGCTCAAATGGACTAACAATAAAATCACTTAATTATTGATCAACATCTTGCAATTTGGGCCTTGAAATTTGAAAATTGAAATGGATTTTGTGCATCTTGAAGCAAAACTATTTTCCTTCGTAAATTGACCTATTGAGGAGGCAGTAAGCAATATTTAGTTGTCCCAAATTATATTTATAAAATAATTGTAACTTTGCAAAGATTTAAATTTTCACATTCAAATTGAAAAGTTGATTGTATATTATTTTAGTGAGACGTAAGGTTCTGGGTTCGAGTCCCGGTTGCGACCGTTATCTTTTATTACTTTCTGTGTCTTGTTCCTTTTCATATTTAAGAAAAAATTAGACTATTATTGTTATCTGCTTCTTCAATGTATTAATTTAAACATAATTACAGTTGCATGTGAATGCTAATTATCCCAAATATTTATATATTCCTGCACATAAATATAAAGACCTTTACTACTCGGTATAATGTTCAAGTTTAATCACAGTGGAACAATTTTGAAAAAAACAAATTACCTTTCTTGCTAGTGCAATATAATTTAAGGATATTATCTTCTCGTTTATCTCTACCGCTGACGTTTAGATTCATAACATTTAGGTATATTCAAATTGCACTTTTAGGTAGCCTAGTGCCTGTTCTTTCAATATCGGTACGTTTGACAAAAGGGCGCACACGAGGGATTATACGGTAATAAATATTTTCCCCACAGTATTATTAAAGATCTACTTATATTTTCTTAAGTTTATTATGTTTTACGCAGCGAGCGTCGGTTTTGCATTGATATTCGATTTATTTGAATACCGTCTAAACAAACTTTACTTCAAAGAAACCAGCAGTGTCAGGTGATTGTCGAGAGAATAACTTCGCTGAGCTTCCCTATCCGGCGATTTGGGTTGTTTTCACGTACGTCGCTCATTTAGGCAAAATGGACGAAATCCACGTGGGCTCTACTATCTTTTGATCGGCGGAAACGAAGGAAACGGAACATTGACTCGACTCTGTAATATCGGTGACCTTGCGCTGGTGAACTTGAACCCTGAACCTAGAAATGGCCCTGTATCAGCTGTGTCGGTTGGCTGACCCCCGTGTCCCACCTTACCCAGGCACTTGATATTATCCGGAGAACAAAGGAAGTGATCCCACTATGTCCCTGGTATGGCTTCTGTTTCGACAGTATTAGCGGTGAGAGGACAATCAAGCAGAACATCTGTAGGAGGAGTCTGAGGTCATTGACAGCTTTTCTATTCCCGCTAGTCTCCAGATGATGGGACAAAACGTGATGGGCTCCGTTATCTTATGTTGACGCATGAGGGATGACCCTTGTATTCGTTGGACGAAGGGAACAATGGCTTGTATTGTTTCGATGATTTCCGACGGGTGGTCGTTGTTCCTGAGAAACACTATAGTCGGGAATGAGTTCTGAACGAAGGTGTCGAAGTTCGTAGGGCGGAGCTGACCAAATTCACGACTTGGAAGGTTCAGCTCACAAGTTCTTGACCCGGGAACCAGGATTACATTCTGGATTGACAGTGTGAGGCTGTTGACGCGAGATGAAGACGAGTGCTGTAAAGCTCAGGCCCGCGAATTTACACAAGGAGTATTGTTCTCGTCGCGCTTGCTTGAGTCGTGCAGGGCCCAGTCTTCTCTCAAATTAACTACCGACATAAATTAGTGGCGTACACATTTTGGATATACTAAACACGCACTCTACAGTACGTACCTTTTACTTAACGGATTTGGTAGGTGTGATTGACGAAAGTCTGGGAGCTGACAGTTTGCTGTAAAGGATGCTGAGGAGACGGCGAAGAGTTCGGCCCCTGAGCCTGCTAATTTTATTTCTTCGAAACCAGTGGGATGCACGCGGGGATTCCCGACCCCTGACTTATCCGCAAGTATTCACTTCGGTATAATGTTTATGGCTGCGGTTAGCTGGGTGGACCCTTAACCTTCAGCATGCTGGCCATCATCAACATATCATCATCATCATCAGGCTCGGGCCGAAGGGCACGACCTGAACCGGAAGTCATCTGAGCACCTTCTGAGAGCTCTTAGACATACTTCAATCACACTCGGCGGATCGGAGCGTCATTTTATGGCTAGCGACATGGAATGACCTTTCATCATGAACCTTCAACCTATCATCTTAATCATCATACCATCTTTACCTTGCGAAGATTTGGTAGAGATACGGGCCAATAACCATCGAACGTCGCCACAACTGCGTCCGGCAGGCTCACGGCAAATTTATCAGCATTGTTTGTACCTTACACTAAGTATTTTTAATAGGTACGTCTGTTTGTAAGGGAAAAAAGTTGGAATTTCGAAAAAAATTGTTTTACTCTTTTACTTCTACCATCATGTAGAATCATCTCCCGAAGTTAATGCACTTTACCCCCGGATACCCTGTATATTTTTTAAATTTTATTATAAACTAATGATAAAAAAAACTAATACCTCACTATTTATATGGCCCATTGTATGATCAACAAAATAACTTAATGATACAAAAGTCGTAATCGTTATCAGAAATCACATTATGTACCTATTACACGCTGGTTCGGTTTTATTGATATATGGATGATATCGATTTTCTCTTAACAATAATAATTTACGACAGCAAATTTAAAAAAAAAAACTTTTTACTTTCTTCAATAGAGTGCGATAGTATGTAGTTGTGACATTAATGTGCAAACCGAAAAAATGCACACTCAGAAAAATATTATTGATAATTTTCAATCAAAGTTGAGAGATTGCTTAAAATGGCGGAAGTCAAATTGATCTCGGTAGCTCAATCAGCGGAGAAGATATTCTTGGAAGGAGTACGTGTTCGTTTACTGTGTATTTTTCTGTTCCAGGGCAATTTTCAAAATATTTGTCTTTGACACATTTCACTTGTACCGAACCTTGCACCAGTAATATCTGATGAAAATATATTCTTAATCTAGATTTTTATTTTATAATAAAATACTTTCATTCTTTATCTTCATAATTATTGCAAAAAATAAAAAAAACTATATTTAGAAATTAAAAGGTCTTAAAAAGTAAAGTACCAATTTCGAGATGTATGGAAAAAGAATTGTCCCCAAATCAAAATACTGAATTTCGTCTTCAATTTTGTTATAAAATATAAAGAAGGGTAAATCTTTTTATGTTGTTAATAAAATCTTTATAATTGCTAGATTAACTGATTTAAATATTATAACAATATTATAAGTATTTATTTAATTATTAATGTTAATATTTTTTCCCTCAAAATGTCCTCTTTCGTTATGTCCCCCTAGTGACCAACTTTTTAGGCTTCTAGTCAATTTTAAATGCCAATTCTTTTTATGAGTGGTAGCTACACTAATCGTAAACTTACTCCTTCCAAAACTTGTATGAACATGTCAGTTGACATGGGATAATTAGGCATTACGTTTGTAACCAGTGGTTGGTCAGTTTGATGTGTCCCCTGAGTGACCGGATTTGCAAGGTAAGTATTGAGATTTTTAAGATTATACCTCCATCATTCAGTAAGGGTATCTACTATCTATTGCCTTCTTACTGTACAGAGTTTTTTTTCTAAATTCGTTGTAAGAAATCCTTACCTTACACACGAAACACACTGATTTCGTTACTTCCAATAGTGACTGTTTGCTGGTCACATATATGGAGGACAAGACGGTCACTTGGGGGACATCTATATTAAGGTATGTTTACATTTTACTTTTAGAACTATTCTGTTTTATTTACGCTAATGACATAGTAAATCGGGCGGAGAGGGCGAGTGAGAGTACGATTTGGGTGAATTAGTATGTAATAGTATGTAGAGTACATAAATTAACCAAGAAATTATTGAAACAATAAAATTAATGTAATCTTTTTGTCAATTGAAAAACTCAAAAAGGCTAACAAATACAATATTGGATTGAATTACCTGAATAATACTGTTTGACTAAACTATTTATTTATATGTATGGGCTTGTGTATGGGCGCAAACAATATTTTTTCTTATTATTTCTAAGCGTAACATGTAAAAAGCAATAAAATAATTATACGCACACCACCTATGAAAAAGAAGAATTTAAATTATAAATAAAACACGATTAATTTATTATTTAAAAAAAAAAACAAAAAGAAATTAGCGTACATAGAAAAAAAAAGTAAAGTAGCAGGAGATATTATTTGTAAGATAAATATCACAAGCATGATCGATCTACTTTGATTTTTGACAATTGATGCAATCCGCCACTAAGACCCAGACAAACCTCACCCCATGAACCCGGGCACCCCTGCTAAGTCACCAAACGTAGCGAACCACTTAGGGTGACCTATGGCAGAGATGTTGGTTAACCAATAAATGGTTCCCGGGCAGCGGTAACCACACCCGCCTGCCAAATATTTAAATTTAAATTTCATATTTTTCAATAAAAATTAGTCATAAAATTATAATTATACGGGAGTACATCTTTAAAATTAATATTATAGAAGATGTTTCAAATAAATTACATATATTTATTCCTCTGTTATCCTACATTATTCCTATGTTTATATTTTGTACAAAAATTAAATAGTAATTATTATGTATGTATTTGATTAACACGTTTATTATTTAATACCTTTCTTAAGAATTTTGTCTTCATGAATCCGATGGTTAAAATATTGAAAACGAAAGAAAGTAGTGTATTTAAAATTCATTAAAAAATAGTTTATTCAAACGTACATAAATTCTAAGAAAATTGCATTATGGGTTTCATTTTATCCTAATAATCCGTGGAAAAAACTAAAATACAGTAGGACATACGTCCAGAGTGATTGTTTCAGAAAACCGGTCACTTGGGGGACAAATATTTTCTGCCGAAAAACTGAGTATTCTCTTAAAATACCGTAAAATGTATGGTCCCTTGTATAGAATTTACAAGGAATCGTTTTCTGTAAAAATACCCTGAAAATTATGACATTTTTATAAAACAGATAATTCGAAATATTGTAAAAAAAATTTGAAAATTGCCCCTCATATAGGTAGTTCATTATTTTTCAATAATCTTTGATGTCACAGATGGCGCTAATTAAAATATTTAAATGAAAACACCTTTTGAACCTTATGCGTTGTTTGTTGGGGGGTGTATGCTTACAGTGTACGAACATATTTGAATACGAATAAAAATAGTCTTGTCTGGTTGAGGGAGACCTTTTGATCTCTCCAGCCGGACTCTCCCGACACATTGCATTGCCTTGCACCTCTCATACATTTTTCCTTCCCAGAACTTTATCTCCTTCCTTTCCCAATAAAATCCCTCCATACAGCATCCTTAAAGATGACATAGGCAATGAGTGAACTTGTTTCCTCAAGGAATTGGAGCTAGTGTAAAAAAAACAATATCGTGTCGTTTCTTGAAATAATTGATTTTTTATCAATTTATTCATATTCCGTATGTATTGTATTGTAGCGACATCTATGAACAGGAACAGCGTGGAATATTCATTATTGCGTATGCTCCGATTAAGGTGAATGTCAAAAGAATTCATATTCTACGCTTTCGTAGATGGCGCGGGTATAGTATTTTTTTTACACATAAAGGCTCTTTACAAGTTATGCTTTGAAATATTTTAGAAAAAAATATTGTCGGCACAAGTACACAAGCAATATGAATATTAAAAATAGTTTTGTCAATTAAAAAACTCAAATCTTTCAAGGAAAGTTAACGAATACAATATTTCATTGGTGATTCAATGCAATATTGTATTATTTGAAGGCCTTTTGCCGTTCTTGAAAGATTAGAGTTTTATAATTGACCAAACTTTTTGTTAATATTCATATTGCTTGTGTACTTACGCGAAAGATATTTTTTCTTAATATTTCAAAGAATAACTTGTAAAAAGCGTTTATAAGTAAAAATATTATACGCGCGCCATCTACGGAAGAATTCATATTCTAGTCTTTCATAGATCTATCATCGGTGATTCAATCCAATATTGTATTTGTTAGCCTTTCTTGAGTTGTTTTATAGATAAAACTATTTATTCATATTCATATTGCGCATGTACGGGCGCAAACAATTAATTCACTCATAAAAAGCGTTTTTACGTAAAATAATTAAACGCGCGCCATCTATGAAACACTAGAATATGAATTCTTTGGACAATCACCTTAAGGAGAATGTCAAAAGAATTCATATTCTACGCTTTCGTAGATGGCGCGCATATAGTATTTTTTACTTATAAACGCTTTTTACAAGTTATGGGGCCAACAGACCTAGCTATAAAAGCTCAAGCGTTATTTGGCTTGGCCCACTTCAGCATATTGCTCGTCATACATTCCCATTGGGAATGTACGGCAACCGATATGCCGAAATACGCCAAACCAAATAACGCTTAAGCTTTTATAGCTAGGTCTGTTGGCCCCATTATGCTTTGAAATATTAAGAAAATAATTTTGTTCGCGCAAGGAACAAGCAATATGAATATTAACAAATAGTTTTGTCAATTGAAAGACTCAAATCTTTCAAGAAAGGATAACAAATACAATATTTCATCGGTGATTCAATCCAATATTTTCTTTGTTAGCCTTTCTTGATAAATTAGAGTGACAAAACTATTTGTTAATATTCATATTGCTTGTGTACTTGCGCAAACAATAGTTTTTTCTTAATATTTCAAAGCATGTAAAAAGCGTTTATAACTAAAAAAAATACCATCCGCGCGCTATCTACGAAAGCGTAGAATATGAATTCTTTTGACATTCACCTGTAATGACATTTTGATCTCTGGTGACATTTAAAATTATGACAGTGAATGTGTAATCCTAAAATCGAAAGGAACTGGTTCTTTTGCTCGAATTTCTCTAACTGTGATTTTACGGAACTGGTTTCAAAAGAAAATGGATAAAGAATTATTAATAATAAACCACGTAAACGTAAACACCTCAGCACAGGTTCTCCTAGTGAGGTGTTCACGAAACATACAACATTACCCGACCACAGTTTCACATTCACTAACCTACCTTACACACAACACAACAAAAAGTTCATAAATTATGTTATTAGCTATTATGTATAAATATTAATAACTTTATGTGAACGCTGTAATATTATTTAGAAATAAAAAAAAAATCTATATAACATATGGGGTTATCGCATCGCAAATTGGAGAAAATAATTTTTTTTTGAAACAAATGAAGATCGCCCGACAAAATTGAATTCACGTTGTAATACACCCTGTTGCAATGCATCGTTGGGAGATGATTTGTACCATAGACATTAAAAAGAATAGACATCAAGATAAGGGCGAGGGGAAAAAAACACGTGGCGGGGAGCGGGGAAGTAACGTGGGCGTCACCCTTTCAATAAATTAATCCGACAGTTTTCAGGCAACTCGCAATACTCGCATTCTACCACTCGAGCGCTTTTTGCCACAATATGGCAGTATTTCCACAACCACGTACTGCTTTGTTGCCAAAATATGGCATTTTTTTATTAATGCGACTATATAATATATTGTACATTCAAAATAATAATTTTTTTTTTATAAATCCTACGAATATGTGATAATAGACAAAGATAGGTGAATTCATTAGCTACATAGAACTATAATGAGTTTGTATGTCTCCATATTCAAATTCGGAGGTATGATTTTTTTAATGTGGGCCAAAAAATTTCCTCTAGCAATCCGAGAACAAAGTTTTAAATTTCTCTGTCGCTCCCATGGTTAAGACTTCGAAAATAAAATGTGCTTACGATTTAGGTACTAGCCCTTTTTACAATAACACGTAAATTGCTCGCACCAGTAAAAAACATTATTGCAAAATTCCAAATCCCCTGCAAAAGTTTCGCTTGTTTCCAAAATCGAACATTTTGTTACAGTATTTAAATAAGACATTTTTACAATTAAGTTATCATTTATTTAGGGTTGTCACACAAAATCATAATACAATCAATCATCTCTTTTAATTTTGATTATTTCACATATAAATAATTAAACTAAAATAATACATAGCAGGTACATTATTATTTCCGCCAAGCTGTATGTAGTAAATACTCTCAATATAGCCCTGGTCGCTCGAAATGGCTTTAGTCGTGTTTGGTGACTAGATCTGATTAGCCAGGTACATGTCATTACTACCTCTAGTCACACAACATACCTGGGAGTGAGAATAAATATAATTAATTTTAATGAATTATTTCACACATAATTTTTGTTCAAATAATATATAAAACTGGAACTTCACAACCTTTTGCAAGGTAAATTACCTAGCCACTGGAATATGTTCGGTACTTGTACCTATGAATAGTGGCTGTACCTTCATCATGTAGGTTTGCCGAGTTTTCTATTCATTGCAAGTATTTATTTATTAAAATGGATAGTTCTTTTGACAGCTTATCGAAAGGATGACGAAATACGTTCTAATACATTTTCATGGTTAAATAATTTTTATTATTAAAAATTAAAATAAAGTAGATAATACTGATGTTTATGAAATGGCAAGTTTCATCGAAAATATAATAAGGAGGATAATTAATAATCAATCGAAGTCCAAATTTCATATACTTTCTATAAAAATCCCCTACCAAAAGTCACACTCGATATTCTAAACAAGATCATAACCTAAACAATGTTACCATCGAAAGAGTTTTGTGCATGTATTATAATGATGAAGCCAAGTATATCATTGTAGTGTCCTTAAATAACACGTAGTGACACGGTTGAATCTACCCTAATTGCTAGACATCTGTCGGAACTTGACATAAGCTCTAAGCCTAACGACATCTATAAAAAAAAACTGAAACTTCGTGTCATTCAAATACACTACAATTATGATTATTAAGTACAATAATTTTGTCATCTATTGAAATATTTTAAAAACATTATTAATTTTTATGACGAATGTTTTACAATAATAGTAAATCATATCGATTACTTTTCGTTTAATTGAATTTAACATTATTATTAAAGCATTAAATAACTATTTTTGTTTGTTTAAAATTAAGGACTTACTAAAAAACGTACTTTAAATTTCATATAACTAATTTTTAACAAACATGGTAAATGGATGTTTGACAATTTTTTTTTTTTTCAAAAGAAGCAAACACATTGTGACTTGACATTTTAAATAAATGAAAAGAAAATACTTTGGTTACGTTTTTAGATTTTCACGGCCAAAAGCATTTTCGTTGTTTGTTTTTGGGGTGTTATACCGTGTTATGCTACCTCCTTCTTTAGCCGACGTTGGACGACGATGGACACTGCAACGCTGTCCGAAACGTCAGCTAAAGAAGGAGTAGCACAACACGGCATAACACTCCAAAAACAAACAACGAAAAAAGAAAATACTTTGTTTTAAGTCACTTTATTTTTAGTAACAGTCCTGATGATGGTACGGAGGTACCGAAACCGGTAGACGTTAAATAAAAATAGAGTGACTTAAAACAAAGTATTTTCTTTTCATTTATATAGGATGTTTGTCAGTTGTGTAAAATTTTAAACACGTTTATTATTAAATGCTTATTCGGTCAAAACATCCAAGGATATTTTGATGGGTTGATCCATGATTATTTTAATCACTCATATCCAAATCAAATGTCATTTTGGACATTAGCGATGATACCAAAACTGCCGAGCAAACGCTGTATATCTAATCGGTTTTCAAGTATCTAAGTATAATTATAAACTACCGACTATCAAATATACATTCAGATACACATACACCGTGTGTTTAAGTTGATACTAATGTTTTAAAACCTATTTTTTTATAATTTCCTTCAAAACCATACCAAATCATTCATTAACAGGAAACTCGGGTGGCGTTTTGTCTGTACAAATGTGTTCCCCAATTTCCTCTCTGAATTTAGACACTATTGAAATCATTTGTTGATTTAATACAGATATCGACCATGACCATGTCTGGAAGTTTTGCTTTTTTTTTATAAGTTACTTCTTGTAGGAGTCAGAACCATCAAAAAATCCCCTAACTACCTTGTTTGAACGCAATCAACAGACGTTCAGTGTACAAACAAGTAAGTAAGAGTATTTAAAAAAAGCAAAACATACAGGCATAGAATATTTTCTTCGAACACAGTTGGTGAAAAAAACTTTAAAATTTGTCCCGTTTTGAAGTAGAAAACAGGTAAACATTTAGGAATAATCAGCCTGCGGTGCAATAAGGAAGTTGAGTCCTTTTTTATTTTTTTTATCCCTGTTCACATGCAAACTTAAATACCAGTATTATTTTTTTGTTTTTTAAAGTTCGTTTTCATAATTATATTAATTCTACAAGTTTGAATTTTATTAAGCCCGCTAAAACGCCCGGTAAAGGCGGGAGAGTGTTTGACGTCATCTGGTCCCCGTTTGTGTGAAAAATAAGGGTAAATATTTACAAAACCGGGACACGCTTAATACGGACTAAAAAAATAAATTTAAAAAGTTGTTGTAGTTAGATATTTACTAGTACTAATCATTTAAAGTGCATTTTAATGGTTATTTTTTAAATAAAAAAAAACACGAAATGTAATTTTTCACTGACGTTAGGAACTATTGCAAGTTTCGGTGAAAAATGACATTTTGTGTTTTTAAATTAAAAAAATAACCATTAAAATGCGCTTTTTTCGAAATTCCCGTAACTGAATTGATTAGTACTAGTTAATATCTAACTACTACAACTTTTAAAAATAATTTTTTAGTACGTATTAAGCGTGTCCCGGTTTTGTAAATATTTACCCTTATTTATCACACGAACGGGGACGATACGACGTGAGACGACGTCACATATTCTCCCGCATCCCACCGTGAGTTATGGCAGGCTTTAATGAAATTCAAACTTGTAGAATTAATTTAATAATGAAAACAAACTTTAAAAAAAATACTGGTATTTAAGTTTGCATGTCATCTACATGAACATATTTTTTTTAAGTCAATATATTTTTCACTCAACTTCCTTATTGTACCTATCGCTCAGTATTAGGGGGTTAAAACCGAGACTGTGATAGAAACAGTTTTGTAAATTATCTGTAATTAAAATTTTTCTGCGTCCGTGTTTCCTTTTAACGGTGAAGTACTTATAATAATTACACTAAATTAGCACAACTTTACATTTTCAATGGATCTAATGATGAAACTATCCCAAAATTTTGTAGAAAAAATTTTAGGCCATCAAAAATCCAATTTCTCATCCTTATTTCGAAACCTCACAAAGATATAGAGCTATTATAATTTTGATTAGGTAAAATACATAGATTAAAAAAAAAAACACAATTTTAAAAGCTAATATCCTTACAAATATATAAGTATTAAATGTAAAACTAATAGGCTTTACTTCCTTTAATGCTTTGCATGTCATACACCGATCCACCGAAATTGTCCTGTGCTTTTCTCGGCGCGAGCCTTGGTATAACAGGCTCCACTCTTTCGATGTCTTTTTCATTTCTTACCACTTCCTTTTGCTTTGTGGAAAAGTAGAAATATGTTAAGAAAATTGTGAAAACTATGAAACAGCAACTGATTGAAATAAAAACTATGGAAATTATTTTCCATTTATCGGATTCTGGTTCGATTACTGGAGTCTCGATTGCTGGCTCTGTAGTTGTTGATGTGGATTCCGTCGTTGCTTCAGTACTAGTTGATGTGGATTCTGTCGTTGCTTCAGTAGTAGTTGATGTTGATTCTGTCGTTGCTTCAGTACTAGTTGATGTTGATTCTGTCGTTGCTTCAGTAGTAGTTGATGTTGATTCTGTCGTTGCTTCAGTACTAGTTGATGTTGATTCTGTCGTTGCTTCAGTAGTAGTTGATGTTGATTCTGTCGTTGCTTCAGTACTAGTTGATGTGGTAGTGTCTGGACATGTTAATACAATTTTGTCTATTGCAAAAAATGCTTTCTTTTTCATGTCAACACTTTTGTACCGAAATCGTATCTGTAAGAAATCGAATGTTTAATTATTTTGTGGCCTATTTATTATAGGGTTATCAAAAATACAAGTTAAGCCTTTAAGCGTACAAAATTTTTCACAAAATTGTAAAAGTATTCCATCAAACTATTCAAAAATGGTGCATTGCTTTCCAAGAGTGAATAAATGATTTATTTTTTATATTATAATTGCGCCCAATTCGGTCTTATGGAATAGTAACGTATGTAAGTATGTATAAACATGATCAGTATTGTAGTTTTAAGCAAGTGACACACACAGCGTTAAAAGCGCTAGCGTTATTTGGCTTGGCCTATTTCAGCATATCCCTAGCCATATATTACCATTGTAAATGTATGGCGAGCGAAGTGGGGAAATAGGTCAAGCCAAATAGCGCCTGGCTTTATGGTAGCATATTGTTTTAAATTTATATATTAAACAAGAGCAAGAAATGTCAACATGTAACCGGTGAAGTTTAAATATTAAAGTAAATGTTTGTAGTATAAAAATGTAAGTTTTAATTTCAACAAAAGGTATTAATTGTAAAAAATGTAATTATCAATTAATATAACCAAATAAAAATTGGAAAAATAACACAAATATTTACTATAAATATTGAATTTATATAATAAGACGTCGAATAGTAAATGAAACAAAACATAGCATTATATGTAAAAGCAAATAAATAAATAAATAAACGTTTAGGTGAAGTACAAAGCAAACCAGTTAAAGATAACCGTAAGGCGTAAAATATTGTAATAAAAAAAAAAAAATAATAACTGTACGAACTGCACCAGGGGTGCTAGCATGGTCGATCGGTAAGGATCGGTAGGATAATTGTTGGTAACTTCTCATCGTTCCCTAGGACAACTGCAGATTGCAAACGAATAGGTTCACAATGACTAAGTATCCATAATATATTCGATATCAAATGTCGTTTGTACGTTAGCGATCTGCAGTTGTCCTAGGGAACGATGAGAAGTTACCGACGATCGGTCGGTAACTTCATATCGATCGACTATGCTAGCACGCTAGGAAGTATCCAACAGCTTATAACAAGAGATTCGTGAGCGGATTCGGAATGAAATATTAATGTAATGATATTTTGCTGTCGAGTAACGTTTTTTTCAATTTAAAAAAACATTTTTTTTTTTTTTTAAATATATTTTTATATTTATTTATGATTCCTAAAAATATGGGCATCAACGATCAAATATAGGTGTATACAAAGGCTCTGTAACACTATGGACGGTTTAATGTCTCCATATTAAAATTCAGATGTATGATTTTTTCAACGAGGGCAAGAAATTTCTAAATCGATTGCCTAAAAATTTCAAACGTTCAAGGCTCGAATTGATCATAATTCGGAACACTTCGTCGCCCCTTATGGCTGTAAAATATTCTAATATTGGTTGTCTGTTGATTCTGCATAATCCTGGTTAATGAACTAAAAATTTGCGTTAAACATAAGAGTGTTTCAAAATTATATCTAACTGATTGTGTGAAGAATTTAAAGAAGTCAAACAGTACTCTACCTATACCGTAATATTCTTACCAGAAAATTATTTTTATTGTCATTTTCAAAATGGGAACTGAATTGTCAAGAATTCAGAGTATCCCGTGATTTTTACCGGTCTGCACTAGTTATTATATAAATGATTAAGATCCATATTATTTTAAAAAATCTTTAATTACTTCATATTCTGAATCCTTTGTCAACTGTATGATTGAGTCCGTCCAGGCTTTGCTATCAACATTTATTGTTACATCAGGTGTCAACTCCGTACTACCTGTCTCATCTGTCTTGTCAATTGCTGACCAACTGAATACGCTTCCATCATTATCTGCATTGCTTGTGTACAATGATATTTTCAATTCACACTCATCTTCCAGAGCGTCTATTTTTCTGACACTACCAATACAATTTTCATTTTCATCTATGTCAACAAGTGTCATAAAGTAATCGTTTGCACCCTCCTCCTTGGGTGCTTCAAAAAACCCGTCAAATTTATTAAAATTCTCATTCGTATACTGTTCAACTTGCCAAACATCTGTGCTGCCTTCACATGGATTTGTCATGGGATAACCTGAATTTTCGTCAAATTTAGTAATTAACGTTTCTAATCCACAAGTCAATTGACCCAAAAGAACTGTTAAATATGTTATAAACAAAATTAAATTTATCCCATTCATTTTGAATTTGTTTCCAGTGGTTTCCTTTGATAATTTCAACACTTTGCGATTTATGTTTTAACGAAACACTTAAACTTTTTAACACTAGATTCTATTCACAGATTAAACTTTGATTGTTTTTTTTTTACTGAAACGACTTTCACAGATGACGACTTAAATGATTTAAAAAACATAGTTTCATTACCGAAACCATCAAATATTCATCACTTGGTAGCTTATCAAGCTGATAAAAATGAAATATTTTATCCCCCTTTTCATAGAAATATTATCATTATCATATCTATGAATCTGTTGAAAAAATGATAACCATAATTTGCAAGTGCATTTGACTAGCGTATCTCAAATAATTGATCTTATATTTCAAATCAGTTCATTCATTTAGGGATTATGAAATCAAGTTTATTCGATAAGCGTCATGGATTATTATTTGCAAACTTTTACAAACCAATAATAAAAAAAGCAAGCGTATCTCTTCCAAGGTAGCAAGTAATTTTTTCCAGGCTTTACTTAGGTTTTATATTTTGGATTTGAGGACAATCCCAGTTACCCGCTGATTCTCGGTCCATTTAGGCTTTAGTTCAATTATCTGTTAAAAAAAAGTGAATACCGCACAAGAGTCTCAACTGCTCCCAACTGCTTGCAGTCAGTGAGACTAGGATTTCCCCAATTGGGGTATACAATGAGGCTGAAGGTAGTGGGGAGGGAAGGTGGGAAATACCTTTCCACTCAGAGCTGGTCATAAAACACGGCTAAAGCCATTTCAAGCAATGCCGGTTGGAGTGTTACCTCTTATTAAGGGGATACCCTGCGGTCATTTTTCCATACAAACGTATTCCCTATTTATCTCTCTGGATTTTAACCCTAGAGAAAATATTGTTTTTACATAAAATAGATATCAACTTTTAGCGTGTCAGTACTTTTTTTTTGATAAGATACTTTTTATAGAAGTTATGACCTTCCAAAAATCAATAAAATTGACTTGTTTAAACGCCGTAAAAAGACGTTTAGTATACAAACTAGACAATGTTTTTTTTTTAAAAGCAAAACGTATGGACATAAAATAGTTTTTTCTTATGTAGTTGGTAAATTTTTTTTTTAAATCAGTCCATTTTTGGAGGAGAAAAGTGGGGAATACAAAACCTCAATTTTAGTTAGGTATTAGTAGCTCGACTCATTGTCTCTTTCGCTCAATATCCGGTAAGAGCAACAGTGACAGCAACAATTTAGTAAAATTTCTTTTTTCAAATTTCTCCACTACCGGGTTTCATCGTAACAAGGCGTATAGTTTTCGAAATGTCTGTATATATGCTGTCGAATTTATTTTTTGCAAACATTGTAATATGAAGTTTTGGGATGATGTTAAGTTAGTTGCGGTTAATATTTGTAATTGTTGAAAATTGTCTAGAGTCTTGATTCAGATGCCGAGCTGAAAAAGCAATTACGTACATCCCTCGAAAGAAAAAGTCGCAAAAAAATATTTCGGATGCTACAAAAACATTTCTTAGTCGATCGATAATAGTTACCGACCTATTGTCGGTAATTTCTCATCGTTACCTAGGATAACTGCAGATCGCAAACGAATAGGTGACAGTTCACAATGACTAAGTGTCCTTAATATATTCGATATGAACTGTCGTTTGTACGTTAGCGATCTGCAGTTGTCCTAGGGAACTATGAGAAATTACCGACAATCGGTCGGTAACTTCATATCGATCGACTATGCTATGCTTTTATGTTCATATAATTATCTCCCTTTCAAATAATCTTCAGTTATCTTCATCGTTTTCTTTAAAACTTATCAATCCGAGATCTTAATAAATGTCTTCGTCAATTTACGATTTATCTTGCGAATTATTAGGCCTCATATAGGCCAATCCAATTGATTGCCTGTTTAGACAGTGTTTCTGTGGAAGAACCATAGTAATTGTATAATAATAATGGGAATAACTTTCAAAAGTTAAGAAGAGAGTTTTTCTTATTTTTTTTTAATGTTTTTTTTTTTTTTTTTTGCATAAACAATCAGTACATAATTACATGGAAGAAAATAGTTACAAAGTTGTAGAAAATAATGCAATAATAGGTACCAATGATATGTCGCTATTATATATATATTATACCTAAATTAAGTTAGTATATTATGGAAGGAGAGAGGGAATAGTGTTTGTGTGTGTGTGTGTGTGTGTGTGTGTGCGTGTGGATGTGTGTTATGTGTGCGAATTCAGTATGCTAGAAATGTTTTTCATAAATAGGGGGAGGGAAAAAAAAATTAAAATGAAAATAAAATAAAAATAAAAATAAAAAAAAATTAAAATGTGTATACAATTTTTCCAGAAGTAAGAGGAATTTGACATTACTTCGGGTATGCGGAAACGCCCAAAACATATTTCTATAGATGTAACTCTTGTATTGTTTGTTCATTAAGAGGCTAGACTTTGAACCACACGCGGAACACCCGCGTCTGTCATTCTGTCCCGCTCACAATAAGCTCACGCACACTTACAATACATGCGTATGCGAAATGTGCGAATGAGACAACGCTCAAATTTACCTACAGAAATCGTTTGAAAAGGGGTTTATGGAGAATACACTTTTCTACACCGACACTTTCACGAAATCGAAATTTAAAAAAATATGTATTTTTTAGAAAGAAGAAGCTACGTCGGTAGCTTTTTATAATTTTATAATTCTTTATGAGAGTTGAGTTAGCAGCACTTTTTCCTAAAATAATATTTTTTGATAAAATGTACATGTTTGACAGTGAATTTTTACGTTAATACGAAACGCATCGAAAATTCGAAAACATACCGACATAATTTTCACCCTTTAGAAGGCAGTATAAAAATAATATATTCATTTTGTGCAATTTTCGATGTAGAAAAGTTTTTTTTCCCGGGCGTCCTTTTTGTATGGGCCGAAAAGCGAAGTCTATCATCTTAAGTATTCATTCATTCATTTATTCACATAGATAAAGATTGCAGCCAACACAAATATGTGTTAAGAAAATGAAGATAATGTTGGTAGTTCTCAGTCGAAGTATGATACAGTTAAATATGACAGAATCGGATAGGGCCACATTAGCGCAGTTGGTAGAGCACCGGCCTGGTGTGCTAGCATGGTCGATCGATATGAAGTTACCGACCGATTGTCGGTAACTTCTCATCGTTCCCTAGGACAACTGCAGATCGCAAACGAATAGGTGTCAGTTCACAATGACTAAGTGTCCTTAATATATTCGATATCAACTGTCAATTCAGCCGTCGACCGGATACATAACATTATAGAACGTTATCATCAAATGACGCAAAAATCTTTTTCTGATATTAATAAATAAGATAAAGATTTAATACTTAATTATTATATTATGTCTACAACTTATACATTTATATCATTACGTGTTATTTTCATGTTGTATTACACTTGCTTTTTAAAAGCGTGCTATCGACCAAAATGGGAGCGGGGAGAACCTTTCTGCCAGGAAAAGGCGAGGATTCTGGATATTTCTTAATTTTCCAACTATTTTGTGAAATAATATTTTCAATAATTGTGTATTTCATTTTAATATGATTGTTTTTACCAGATCCTTACGTATGTTTTAAAAACCGTTTCTATTCCCATTCAAGTTTTCACAAAACACACCTATAATTCACTTACATACATGCTTTTTTCTATTTATTTTGCATGCTCATTAAAATTAATTGATTCACGGAAATCACACCCTAGTTTAGTATTTTATTTTATATATATAATTTAAACTTTCGTTTTCTTTCGCAAAAATTTCTTACGCCTGAACGAAAGAGAAAATCCGAAAAATACTAAGTAATAAAAAATAAATTCTAATGTCAGTAGACTTTGGTATAATTTTGGAGGTGAAGGAAATTTTGGGGATTTTGTGTTGAATTTGAACATCTATTGTGGGTATTTCATTGATGCTGTGTTCCAAAGACATTCGTGATTCCTATATCATAAATCACGAAAAGCAAGTTTTAGTCGACTCCCCACTGGACCATTAAGATATTTTTGCAAAGAATGCGCACACACAGTTGTTTCTAACTGAGATTGGATCGAAATGAACTTGCTTATAAGCAAGCATGTTCACACAAATGCTGCATGCCACTAAGTAGTAGCATGCTCTCGTGCTACTAATGAGCATGTCTGTCCGTACCATAAGGCAAACAGACTTTATCCACCTCATCAGTTAATAACATGAAAACGATATGTAGATACATATCGGAATTTCTTTGTGGGGAATTATATGGCTATCTCCATCGTTATCCAATTCAACCATCGAAACGTTGGCTAAAGAAGGAAGTTGTGCAACACGGTATGACATCCCAAAAATAAACCTCGATAAATTTGTTAGCCGTGAAAATCTCAAATCTATATCTATTGTTTCTGTGTTTAATTCGTAGAACTTCATAATTTAAAAAAAAAAATTAAATTTAATAATGTACATCATTACGTTCTGCAAGTGTTTTAGTTTTAATTATTGTGTATAACCATTTTCAAACTGTTTCAAACAGTTTGAAAATGGCCTTGTAAGCCGAAACACATGTAACAATAATAAAAACTAAAACACTTGCAGAACTTAATAATAAACATTATTAAATTTAATTTAAATTTAAAAAACGAAAATGAAAAAATCAAATCTATATGTACAACGTATCACCTCAATTTTACCGCTGGAAATTACTCAAAGGCTAATAATCAAAATTATAATTAAAAAAACCACCAGATTATTTAACCTCACAACTTTTCCAAGATTTTCAAGTTCCACCGCTAAAAATACATATATTTAAAATACACTCCTTCAGATACACAACAATATTACAAAGAAATCTAAAAAAATAAAAATAAAATAGAAAGAAATAATATAATAGAAAATTAGTCCTTTTTAAATCAAATTCCAGACGTATTGACTCCTTTTTACAAAAAAACATAAATTGATTTTGAAAGATTGTTATTTTATATGGTACACGCAGTTTTAAAAATTTTAAAAACTAAGTGCATTTTTAATATACCTACTAAGGTTTTACCGTTGGTCGTTGGCAGATTTGTTCAATTTTAAAACGATATATTATATTAAAAAAACATAAATTTCAAATCATATAATCGTACAATAAAATAAATCAATACATAATCTAGTCAACACAGTATGAAAAATTAAAAATTTAGTTATATTAAAATCATTAAAAAATAAATCCGATATCGAGTTTTGTGACAAAAATACCTCAGTTTTTCTATTTATTTAAGATCTTACAAACTAAAATATTAAAAACATTTTTACACACTTATTTTGTTTAGACATTATTGAAAAATCATAAATACTTTTGATCAAAAAATACTTACAAGAAGTACACTATATTTAATAAATTATCATTGTGCGTTTTGAGCATTTTTATTGCTTTCTTGGATGTAGGTATATATTAAAGCAAGTTTTGAATGAAATAAATCGATATTAAATATTTTATATACAATATTTGATACGGAGAATAATCGATCTTTCTCATTGGATCCTCCCTGTACAGTTGCAAGCATTTTAAAACTTTTATTCTCAGCTGCTGGTCAATCGCTCTTAATGTATACCAGTTTTGCACAGATTACTACACTTACACTGGAGTGATGTGGTTCAATCAACTAGCGACAGATCTGAGGTTAGAACTTGATCATAATAAATTTAAAAATAAAATAAACTATTCTTTCATAAATAATTTAGCTAATAGAATCAATTGGCATATTATTATTTATTTATTCTATTACTTTTTAGTGTATCTAGTACTTTTTTATTTTTATTTTAAATATTTTTTTTTGAATATTTAACTTTATATTATTATATAATAAAAAATCATTTCACTTTTATATGTACAAATATACTTTTTTCCTCACACTCTGAATGTTAGTTACAATTTTTAGTTATTAATTAATTTTTATTTTTTCCCCTTTACACACGAGTTTTTAACTCTCGTAAAGGTAAACTTGTCTAGTTTATAATTTGAAATATATGTAATAATTTACAATACAAATAATTTACAATTCACAAAAATTAATAAAAAAACCATTTAAAAAAAACCATTTACATATTTGTCAGAACTCTTATTCAAACAATTTAAGGTCAAAAAATTAAGCGCATTATACTTCTACCATGCACATTACAAATTTATAAAGATAATATTCATAATATGGCTGCACCATTTAAAAATAATAGAAATCTTAGACTAACTTCAATACTTCCTACTCCAAAATGTAAAAAAAAAACAATAGGACAGTAAACAATTTTTTTTAATTCATTACCGGAAAAAATTAGAAAGATGAATACTAACATAAAAGAATTTAAAACTCACCTTAAAAATTATACTGAAAACTTGAACTGAATCATGTCAAATAAAACCAATGTAATAAGCAGGTCATCATAGATTGTTCTATCTTCCTGCCTATAGAACTAACCTGCCAATGGTTCTCCCGGTAGAGAGGAGTATATTGCTCCTGATCCAAATCTCCTCCGAGATTGATATATTTGGCTTCAGTGAGGCGGCCTCTGTGTTTCCTCCTTCCTACAACATGGGTCTCTTCAAGACCCATGTTCACTCCTTCCTCTCCCCAAAAAGACCCTCTACACAGCATCTTCAAAGATGACATTAGCTCTGAGGGAAATTGTCCTGTGTGGAGATAATGTAAAAAAAAAACAATTCAATTTGTTAACCTCACTAGGACACGCCTGTGCTGAGGTTAACAAATGTATGAATGTGAATGAGGCAAAGAGTGTGTGCCAAGACCGAGTTGTTTTACGGTCCGTCCTTCCCTGTTGGGAAACGAGGCGCGTGATGGTTAGTTAGTTAGTAAGGTATGATAAGCAGTTTTTTGTTTTTTTAATTTTAAAGAGATGCAAACATTCTCGGGTTACAAATAACATGAAAATATATGAAAATCTCCTACTAGCATCGTTATACGCGGAAAATGTTGATTGTGCAATATGAAGGGGGTTATGGTTGCTTTTATAATCATCCGTTCTTTACGCATAATACTAATTTTAACAATATTCGTTTGGCGTTAGACCGAAAATTTGTTATAAATGGTATCGAGTGTAACGAACGGGTTGGTTATAAAACCGGCCCTTAACCAATATAGAAATTAAACCCACGACGCCTGGGTAGGAATTCGATGCACGGGTTAACTCAGCCACCGATCGGATAAATATTATTATTCAACGTTATCATCACATGACGTAAACTTAATTCTTTATCTGATTTAAATAAATCAGATAAATAATTAATGTTGAGTGGATTAGGTATATTATATACCTACAACCATTATATACTGTTTTCAAGGTGTTTTACACGTTTAAATTCTATTTTTAGAAATGAATTGTTTATTTATTATGTATTTTATAAAATAATCACTACATGCTCGTTGTTTCTAACTATCGTGGTACGAGAACACTGATGGAACTTAGGAAAACACTTGTCTTCTGAACATCAAATTATTTGAATACAATAAAAATATAAATGGTCTATTTTCCCTTATTGATAAGAAGTTTGAGTGTAGGTAGGTAAACTTATTGGTCAATTGAATTGAAAATAACATTTAAAAAATAAAAATCACAGTTTGACCTTATTTTTAAAATTCATAAAGACAATGTGTTCATAAAATATTAGGCTTTTAGATAAGTTATTTTATTTTTCCAAGGATCGGACCTTATTTCTGCAAACGTGGGAGAATAATGTGTTGTTTTTATTTAGATTTTAAAATAAGAAATTTAATGAAAATATTAATCTTATGACTAAATAAGAGGCATAACGAAGACCACCAAGATGAGACTCGCCGAGCATTAATTTTCGCCATATTTCTTTACGGTGCACGGAGAAAAACGTTATTCTAAAATACGATAATTTTATTCGTAAAAACGGTTACAAACGGGACTGAAGTTCTTATGAACAAATTAACAGTGTTTCAATGTTTACTGGCGGAAATATGTAAGAATAATTTGTTGGTATACGAACGAAATTACTTATATAAACAAATTATTGATCCCGCCAATAAACATTGAAACCATGTTAATTTGTTCGTAAGAACTTCAGTCCCGTTTTTAACCGTTTTTAAAAATAAAATTATCATATTTTAGAATAACATTTTTCTCCGTGTGGTGTGGAAACATGGATGCTAGCCAGAAATGTGGAGCTGGCGATTCTATGGACAGCTAGAGGCACAAATGTGTCAGTCCTGGAAGAGCTAGATATTCACAGTAGACGTTCAACTATCTGCCTTCAACGAATCTTAGGATACCACATGTTGTTCGCCAAACAGAAACTGAGAGGAAGGTCACCAATGCGCTGGAGTAATCAAGTATTATTAGCGTCTTGTACGTAGGGTCTGGGTCCGCAGCTCTCCACAAAGCGCCGGCCTGCAAGGAGTGAAGGAGCCTTGGCCAACATGGATATTGGAGTACACGGAGAAAATTATTATTTAAAAATACGATCATTTTATTCGTAAAAACGGTTTAAAACGGGCCCGAAGTTCTTACGAACAAATTAACAGTGTTTCAATGTTTACTGGCGGGAAAATGTAAGAATAATTTGTTGGTATACGAACGAAATTACGTGTGTCAACAAATTATTGTTCCCGCCAATAAACTTTAAAACCATGTTAATTTGTTCGTAAGAACTTCAGTCCAGTTTTTAACCGCTTTTACAAATAAAATGATCGTATTTTAGAATAATATTTTTCTCCGTGTGGTGTGGAAACATGGACGCTAGTCAGAAATGTGTAGCTGGCGAAAAAAAAGGATTCTATGGACAGCCAGACGCACAAATGTGTCAGTTCTGGAAGAGCTAGATATTCACAGACTTTCAACTATCTTAGGATACTTTGGACATGTTGCTCGCCAAACTGAGGACTGAAACTGAGAGGAAGGTCACCAATGCGCTGGAGTGATTAAGTATTATTAGCGTCTTGTACATCGCGTTCGTGTCCGCCGCCCTCCACAAAGCGCAGGCCCGCTAGGAGTGAAGGAGCCTTGTCCAACATGGATATTGGAGTACACGGAGAAAAATATTATTTTAAAATACGATCATTTTATTCGTAAAAACGGGCCTGAAGTTCTTACGAACAAATTCACAGGGTTTCAATGTTTATTGGCGGGAACATGTAAGAATAATTTGTTGGTACCTATACGTAATTTCGTACGTATACCAACAAATTATTCTTACATTTTCCCGCCAATAAACATTGAAACACTGTTAATTGACAAGCAACGTTAGTTACTTTAGTACATCAGCACGGATACGAGTATATATACGATTGTGTTCCAAATATAGCCGAAAAAAGTATACGCACATATAATAATAAGTATTTATATCAATTTGCAGCAAGTGTACCACATGCCACAAAGATAACGAAGACGCTGATAATCGTGGAATTTAACCGTCTGCTATCAATATTTTTCCTGAAAAGAAGCAACTCCGCTAATCTAAACCAGGGGTAAGCAACATTCTAAGACTAATTTATGTTTTCTGGAATAGATTAGAATTAGGAGGTAGGACGTAATATGTGGGTATTTTGTACCGTGTAAGGTGTGTGTATTTTGTACCGTGTAATGTGTGTGTATTTTGTATGTAGCCACCTAACATAAATTTTTTTTTTTATTATTTAATTTTTTTTTAAATTTAATAAATTTTAAAATGTTACAGTTTTTGACATTTTTTTTAACTACTATACTAGGCCCGTGTTGCGGTAGTCATACATAATAAATATATGAACTAAAAATACTTTTTTATAGAAACAGATAATAAAACTTGTGACGACTTCAACATTACTTTCGAAAGAGAAAAAAAAAGCATTTTCTTCATCGGAAAAGCTCATACAATTTTTTTTCCCACCCAAACGAAGTTCAAATCGGACACTATAGCGACACCTGCGATAAATCAACAAACTATTAGAGAGATCTGTAAAACAACAAGATTATGGTGATTTCTCCTTCCATCGAAAGATGTCGATAAATAAAAACGTGATATTTAAAACTTTAAGGGTGGAGTCTCACAGAAAGGTTTTATCCAATCAAGAAACAGGAGGCGTGACAATATATGAAAGACCACTTTGAACTTTGGACTTGAGACATAATTCAAGAAACTAATGGATCCAACCTTGAGATTTATTAAAATCGAATAAGGGTTCATGCCCGGAGAAATAAACAAAGTCACACGATCAGTGCATTCGGAACGATGACCCTAGCAAATGTTTACAATACGAGTGCAGTAGAGGGATAACTAACCATTGAAGTACGGGAAGAAACTGCCTTCGAGATGACAAAAAAAGTTCACGTAAAATGATTATGAAAATCAGATGTATAAAATGCGTCAGTACGATAAAGGAAATGTTACACACAATGATTGAGGTATTAAAAAACTTACGAACATTGATGAAAATTGACGTAAAAGGCGAGACAGAACGAGAATTCCGAACTAAGATTTGTATAAATCAGAAAACGGGAAATATACAATTATGAGAGTTGATATGGTATAGTGAGTCGAGAGGAACGGCAAATCGAAAAGAAAATCAAGGAAAATTCGTACTTTATCGACAGATGACGGATAGCTTAAAACACTGAAAACAGCTTTAATCTTAATGCGAGGGTTATAATATTATTGAAAACCGACAGCCAATTTTGTTGGAAAATAGAAGGAAATGGTTGGACGTACGGAACCATGAAATTTAAAGGAAAAACCAGAGTATAGACATGTGATTTAACAAGGGAGAAACTCGGATATAAAAGGTTATCGGCCGCCGACGAATTCAAAACATAAACACATCAAAATTTGAACATGATTTCTAGCAATTAAGGACCCTTTTATAGCTTTAGAGGTCGTAAAAAAATACATTGGTCTTATGAGATAATCTAAACAGAGGAAACACATTAAAATAATACGTAACGTAAACAGAGGCAGCGGAGTCCTGGGATATAAACAAATCGAATGATAAACATAGATATTTAATGGATATTAATGCTTTTCCCAGGGTGAGTGAAACAAAATACTTACGTACTTTGAATAAAACAATTAAAGATGACATTTAAACGGGGTCGAATTGGTGATACGTTTGTAGTGAAGGTGCAAGAAAATGGAAGAAAAAATGCTTTGACAAAATTAAGTTCCCCTTAAATTATTGGAAAGCGTTTGAATACATGGCAAATCACTTTGGAAAGAGGGAAAAATGTTTTATAGAACGGAAACCCTTTTTAAAATCAGAAAATGGTGCCAAAAAATTAAATCACATCGAAATTAGCACGATTCGAGGGTGAATAGAATGCACATAATGACGAATATAGGTATTCTACCGGTTTCAGAAAGAAATTTAATACATACATAGATGGGCATGGCGAAAGCCATTTTTGTAGTAAAATTCAGCGAAAAACGAAGAAAAAATGTGCAACTAAATGATCGATTATAAAGTTGAAAGAGTTTGAAGGTATTTCAGTTAAAATTTGGATCAAAAAATTTGAAAGTGAAGAGAGATGTACTCAATCAACGGGAAAATAGCGTATTTGCACCCAGTGACAGGCTCGCATTGTGTCCGCGATCATGGACATATTCGTTTACAAAATAAATTTTATATGTATAAATAAAATATCCACTTGATCTGTATTCTCAGAAAGGTTGGGCGAATAGTTGATTATATTTACCAGTCCGGATCCGAATTCCGCGAGTGAGTGAAATAGCTAGGGGGGTTGCAACTAAAAAAATATTTCTTCACGAAACAAAATGACTTAAGTCAAGACAGTCGATAATAATGTGTCCATTTCAAAAAATTACGAGTTGATAGGAATCATTATTTTATGCCAGGACAAGTGGAGTTAAGATGTTCTGGAGAGGAGGGAGGTATAAATGCTGATGACGAGCTCAGAATGACGGTGGATTCGACAACGGAAGGATTATCTACAATAACGCGACATACGTACGGCTAACTTTCAAAGTGAAATTTACAGATCAAAAGTTCTAAGTCCAGTTACATAATTGAAGAGTGTTGTTATAAATTCGTTCAAAATAATTTTCAACACTTAGAGTTCTCTTTAGAATTTGGTTTTATTCTTATCAAGTGAAAGTAAAAGAGTTGAATTAAATAATAATTATTAGTGCTAACAATTAAAGTGACTTGCATTTAAACGGAAAAGTTTTAGTGGAAATAATTACCTTATTAATTTAGTTATAAAAATGGTGATAAATAAAAAAATAAAGGGTGTTGTGAGTGTAAACAAAAAGATTATCGTGCCCCAAAATGATCAACACTTCAGTGAAGTTTATAAAATATATAAAAATTAAAAATTAAATAACAAAAGTGATTAGTTTTATAAAAATTTAACAGTGCCTAAAAATAAAGTTTAAAATAAATCCGAGTGCTTAAATTAAAGTGCGTACATCTAAGTGTAGAAAAAGTTTATTTTAAAGATTAAATAAAATAATAATCAAAGTATTGATAGACAGAGTTCGGTTATTATTGTGAAATAGGAAGGCGTTCGGGAAAATAATAATTATCTAATTTGATAAATTTATGTGAAAATTAAAAATTATTCGCGGTTATTATTTAAATGTGATTGAAAAGAGAAAAATCCCAAATAATTAAAATAAATCAACAGTAAACATCGTGCATTATTATTGATATAAAAATAAAGGAAGGAGGATTAAGTTCACGAATTAAATAAATTTAAATAAATATACTACAACGGACTTGAGAGGAAAACGGACTCCATTTTTTGTTCGAAAATTTAAATAAATCCTTCACGTTAGATAACTTTAAATAATGTCATAAAAAGTACGGAAAGGGATATTGCACAATTTAGAAAACTTTAGAATTTGAACATTAAGTACAATGTAATCAAAGGAGGTAGTCACTTAGAAATAGTTATATTTTTCTTAGATCAGGGAGAAATATTGAGAAATTAAATTCACAAATTTTGTAATTTTAAGGTAAGATAAACACAGTGAAATATTGCCAAGCTGTTGTATTCCCAGTGGAAAATTGGTAATTTGGAGAGATCTCGGTAAGTGCTAAATATTATACATTTTCCAGACCCCGGAGAGCTTTGCAGCAGTTGTACGTGTCTACGATTTTTTTTGCGAAATAGCATGATTGACACTAACAAAATGTAACATTTTATAGATCGTTTTTCCACAGGTTAGCGTGATGTATGTTCAGCCGCATCACAAAGTACCTAACTAGAAAATTGGGTCAACAAAAATACCTAACTGAGAATATAGGTCATCCACCAAAATACCTATACAGGAAGTAGGTCATTCTGAAATACCTAACCATAGATTTCACCTATCAACGGTACTTACCATCCGGCACTAGGTCATCCCAAATATACCTAGTACTAAAATCATTTCGTCAATTATGACCTTCACCTTCCAATAAAAATGAAAATGCCTAACTGAGAATATAGGTTATCCATCCAATTACCTATACAGGAAGTGGGTCATTTTGAAATACCTAACCATAGAATTTACCTATCAACGGTATTTAACAGCCAGAACTAGGTCATCTCAAATATACCTAGCACTAACGTCATTTCGTCACCTGTGACCTTCACCTTTCAATAAAACGAAAATGCCTAACTGAGAATATAGGTTATCCATCCAAGTACCTATACAGGAAGTAGGTCATTTTGAAATACCTAACCATAGATTTTACCTATCAACGGTACTTAACAGCCAGAACTAGGTCATCTCAAATATACCTAGCACTAACGTCATTTCGTCACCTGTGACCTTCACCTCAATAAATACAATGCAAATATATACGAGTTTCCCTAAAACGGCGCTCTGTAAATCATCTTATTATTGATATTATCACTATCGAGATCCAACATGAATATATTAGAGGTACCTCACCTTGAAATCAGAATCCTCCGATCTAGGGCAGTAGGCCAAACCAAGTGTTTTATAAACAAACAATTAAATGGGCCTTATATAAACATTTCTCGGGTATCACATTCCGCCAGAGGTTAACGAACCAGCATATTCAACTTCGGTTTAGTATTATGATTCCAACAGACATATACTTACCCTCAATCGATTACGCTATTAATATTATAGAGATTTAAATTTCAATTTTAAAGGATTCCATTGGACCCACAATCATAAGACAGATAGTCTTCAACCTTCAGATTACGCAATTCAACCCTTTTTCCCATTTCATACCTTTCTGAACAGATGGGTAACCTTACCTAATTCCTTACACGAGGGGTCAGTACCTTCAATAAAAAAACCACTGCAAACAACAAGATCAGACAGTCCACCAATCCATATTTGCCCTGCGAAATTACACTTCCTCGGTGAGGTACGTAAACATTTTCTGAATTAAACAGCCCACAACTGTTTTTTTGAGGAGTGATTTTGATTCCTTCGACGGTGTCAAAGATACGAATTGCACGTGAGGAGGAAGGTGTAGTTTGTATTGACTTGACACGCTGGCGCGGCATTCAAACAATCGACCATTTGCGTATTTGTCATCGATGTCGACCTGAAAGCAAACATAGTTTTTACGAGGTAGAAGTTATGTCAGCTCTCAGAGGCGAGGAACGCAAGCCAATGATTATCCTACGAAGGAGACGAAAGGATCATCTCAAACGGCTCCGTACGCACTCAACGCGAGTAGAGTCATGATAAGGGAAGAAATGGACATACCCCTTCTAGAATCAGTCGAGTTAAAATCAAATCTGGAGGAAAGGAAGTCGGAATAATACTGGAAGTAACATGAGGACTCTGCGCTCTTTCATCTGGCGTGAAGGGACCCTTTCGTAGCAATGAAGTTCATGCAAGAGAACAAAATCAGGACTTAAGGACCATCCTAGCAAACGTAATGATTGAGTCTTTGTCTGGAATGTTGGTCACCAGTATCTATTTGGTTAGAGGAGGAGCCGACTTATTCAGGAAACAATATTCCCCAAAAATCCACCTATCACCCCTCCCCACCTTCCTCTTCCCCAGTACATGTAGTGTATACTAATAACAATAATAACTTGACCATTTAGGTGCAGTACGACGACATTGAGAACTTCGCAAGGAACCTAGCATGCATGTCAAAATTCACTCTTTCCAGGTTATGTTAAAATAACCCAATATATACCTATAGGAAGGGAAAAATCAGGTAAGAAAACTATGACTTTGAATTTTATAAACCGGGTGACAATTTACGGTAGAATTAGCGTCAATGACATACTTGTCCAAGTTGAGAAAAGGCGAGTAATACGGATAGGCTTTAAAATAAAACAAAACAATCTAAAAACGGGGTCAGTTTATCAAACGAGATTCTTTCACACTTTACTCCAAAAGAACCTGAGGTTACCACACACTACATTATTTCCTCTACATGTGTATGTGTATTAATTTACACATGCAAATGTAATTACCGAATCAAAAAATCACACAACGGGGTAAATAGGAATAATGTGCAATAAAATCTTAAATCTTATTTACTGTGAGAAAATCGCAGGGGTTTAAGGAAAAGTTAGGTGTAGCTAGATGCAAGGGTATATTGATCGAAGGCCAAAAGATAAGGGTAGCGTAGCCAGTAGATCCCGACAGCTAGTGTTAAAGGGAAAGAATAGAAAAACCAAGGGTAGACGACTACGGATCATTACAACGGGTGCCGGGTAGCCCAGGAGGGTGGATCGTCACAAATTAGTATCCGCGGCGGGTAGGGTGTCGAGACGGATCACTACAGCTGTTGCCGTGACCAAAGGAGAAAGTTTTACAAGTGGAAGATTTTCGAAACTAATAATAAATTGGAAATAATAAGCTTTTCGAAATTAAAATTAAATTGAAATAAATAAATAATAATTTAAAACTAAAATTGAAAAACCGAACCTTAAATGAACACGTATACATAAATACTCGAATGATAACGTTAAATAAACAAACAAATAACCCCATCTTTGAAATAATAAAATATCGTATCTCGGTCGTGTTATTAAATAAACATCGAATACGGAACGATTAAAAAAAAAAATAAATAAACAAATGATGGCTCCTCAAATGTTTTGTAAACATTAGACATGACAGTGCGGATATATGTAAACAATTGCATTACTACTGCGGTTGAAACGTAAACAATGTAAATGATAATAATTTCATAACATCGTGTTACTACGTCGACGTAAAACGAAATAAAAATAATAATAAAATCGTTTAATTAGCAGAAGTTTTAATTGATTAATTGATTGATCTAATTAATTAATTGATTGATTTAAATTGATTTTTGTTTAATTACAAAAAAAAAATAATAAATAAATTTTTGATTAAATAAACAATAAAATAAATCATTTTTAGAAATCATTTGAAAATAAAATAAAAATCAAGCTTCACCTTCCGTTCAAAATTGTTCATAGAATTTATAGTTAAATTTGTTTGATCACCGCTTTCGAAAACATTTGATTGCACTTAGAAAGGGTTGTTCCTTGTGGGAAAAGGAAATAATATGTGTATGTGTATGTATGTGTATATATATGTATTTATATATATCTATATATATATATATATGTGTATGTGTATGTATATGTATGTTGTACATACATATAACAAAGCGAAATATTCAAGGGCTTGCTAATTTGACAACTTAGTACTATAAAAAAAGTATGCAATGCAATAAATCCCAATACGTAAACAAATGCACGGCTGAATGTTTATCAACAAGACCCATTGGTATTTTGATAAATGACTCGGTACTTTAAACATCAAAAATAGGTCAGGAATTTTAATGTTGTTGAATTAAATAACAAATGCAAGGCCGAGGGTGTTTGAAACATTCTTTACGTATCCACGAAAAAAAATATATAAACAGAAAACATTGTTAAGGTTGGAAAAAAATAGATAAACCACAGATAAAAGATCAAACATTAGATAAAAAATTAAAGATAAACAAATCGCTTCAATTCTCGAGAAGAGTGGATACGTCAAGTATAAACAATTGATTGTTTATTTAAAAGAAGCATTAACGTTTTGAGAAAAAAATAAACAAAAGAATTGTATTATTGAATATGGTACACAACTATTTACACAAAATAAAATAACGTGTTACGTGTGTGTATTTAGAGGACAGCGTGCGTTTTGTGACCTTTTATTGACAGAATAAAAACAAAAAAAAATTTTTGAGAGAAAGATTTTATTGAGAATGGATGAACAACAAAAAACGGAAGGAGAAACATTAAAAAATAGTGAGGTGACTATAGGAAAAGATTTGCGAGATATTTTTCAAAATTCTCGTAAGTCCGAGTTACGCGTTGAAGATATGATAGAAGAGGAAGGATGCAGCTCGTTAAGTACAGGAAAAAGTCAATGCGAGATTTTACTTGAAGAAGGAGCCGAAATAACTCGAAAAGAAATTTCGTTACAGGGAAAATCAATACAAATTAAGAAGAAGAAAAATAAGAAAAAAAAGAAAACACTAAAGAAAAAAAAAATAATAAAAAAATAAAAAACCGAATAAAGAAAAAAAAATATAATAAAGCGAAAAAAAAAAAAGAGAGAGATGAAATTTTATATGATTTAAGCCATTTTACAGAGGAAACGTAGAGTTAAAATAGCTTTAAAAGTAGATTAAAAATAATATTATAACAAAAAAAAAAAAAACAAGTGAGTGTGGAAAAGAGAAGAAACGGGAAGACGCAGAGAAAAGGGTTCATTCACTGTCATCGAGTTTAGCGGAGAGAAATAGAAAGATGCCTAGAAATACCAGACAGGACAGGGAGAGAATAGAGTTTGTGGCCGCTGTCGAAAGCACAGCAAGTGGAAGCTCTCAAATGGATGTAGGGCAGATTACCCTCATTATACAGCAGGCTCTAAGTCCTCTAGTCAGCAGGATACAAGAGATGGAAAAACAAAAAGAAACGGTTGTGACGACGGAGACTACGGCAACGAATACGGCGCGAAACGTACTTCAGCTTGTTGAAATGTTACCCACACAAGAAAAACCAACATTTAGCGGGGGAACTCAGAACCCAATCGCATTTTTGGAAGACTTAAAAGATTATACAAGACGTACCAATCGCACTGATATTATGATGGTTGTTAAAGAGAGCTTAAAGGCTGGTGCTAAAAGCTGGATGAAGCTTTATTCTAAACGCTGGAGTAAAATAGAAGATTTTGAAAGAGATTTTATCGCCAACTATTGGGGAGACATATGTCAGAAAAACATGAGGAGGAGATTATCAGACGCGGTATGGGAACCGAAAAAGGATATAACTATGTTGGCGCATTTTGCAAAATACTGGGAGCTCGCCAAGGCATTGAAAATTACTGACACACCTTTAGGGGTGATAAACGAGATAATGAGACATTTTCCGAAAGAAACTCAAGCTTTGTGGTTCTCTCGCGAACAAGGGGATGAATTGGATGCTGCAGAGTTTTTGCGAAAACTAGATAACATGGTTTGCGCCCCGCAGGACAAGAACATAGACAAGAGAAGTAGAGAAGAGAGGAGTGGCCATGAAAATTTTAGAGATCGACGACATGCAGTACGACCGAAGGTGGCAGCCATCGGAGGGGCACCGGAAACGACAGGATGCAGGGCATGCAGTGGATCGGGTGTACCGGTAATCATCAGTGGCGCTACAACCTCGGACCATGGGAAGGAGTTATGCATGATTGAAGTAGCGGGAAACGAGAGCGAGTCGGTCCAAACGCTCTGAGGATTACGACTCCAGAAGAACTAAGGGCAGCGACGCCAAAGCATAACGTAGCTTTAAAAATCATGTTAAAGTATAATTGGGATATAACGAAAGGTTTGGGAAAAAACGGACAGGGAATAACGACTCCAATCAAGGCATGTAAGGCGGTACGTAGAAAAGAGAGTGAATTTGAGAGTGAATCGATTGCAAAAGAGGAAGTGAATGCGTTTGTAAACTCACTACAACAGGTTAGCGATGTATGGAACGAGGTAGAGGTGCGGGAACACGAGGGGGGGAGAGATATAGTGGGATTTAATACGATATTCGAGGACAATGATTACGATGAGGTAGGAAAGGGGAATACGTTATCGCAATTACCCGAGGCCAAAGCGTATATAGATGGGATACAAGTAAGTTGTTTAATAGATACAGGCAGTCAAATAACTTGTATTGCACAGGAGTTCTGGGAGTGTCACTTGAGTGATCAGATGAAATACCCAATTCTACCTGTGAATACTATGCAATTAAAAGGGGCAATGGGACAGAAAAGCTTAAAAATATCGAGGTTAGTTTTAATACCTTTGCGTTTCGGAGATTTCCAAATAAATACGTCATGTTTAATAGTGCCAAAATTAATAAGATCTATAATTTTAGGGGTAAACTGGTTGGATAATTATTCTGCGGAGGTAAAATGTGGAGAAAAGCGGGAATTAATAATTTTTACAGAGCAGGGAAGGAGGGAGATTGAACTCATAAATTCCGGAGTAATTTCGAAAGGTAAATCAGCAGAACAGTCGTGCGCGAAAACCATAGATTGCGCAAGTAAGGTAATACATGTAATTGAGCATAGCCATTTGTCAAACCTAGAGGGAGAGGCGGAACAAAGGATAGCGACAATGGTAGCCGGACTAGGACTAGATGACGTCAAGAAAAGTAAATTGAAAATAGTTTTGGATAAACACAGTAGCGTATTCATAGATCGACCGGGTTTAACAGATAAATATGTACACGAGATTAAGATGGTAGATGAAGCGCCTTTCGTCAAGCGATCTTATCCAGTACCATATGCTTACAGGGACAAGGTTGACAACAAAATAAAAGAATTAGAAGACCTAGGTATAATCAGTCGAATGGCGACTCCTTTCGCGAGTCCTTTGACCTATACTTTGAAGAAGGACGGAGGGGTGCGTATTTTACTCGATGCTAGGTCATTAAACTCTCACATGTCCGGAGACGTCGAACGTCCTCCTCTTACGTCAGAAATATTGCAGCAGTTTCACGGTGTAAAACACGTAACAACTCTGGATTTGAATTCGGCATACTTTCAGATCCCTTTAAGTGAGGAAAGTCGAAAATATACAGGCTTCATTTATAATGGGAAATCTTTCGTTTACAACGTACTACCACAAGGGCTGAGGACGTCGGTAGGAAGTTTTTCACGCGCGATGGATAAAATTCTGGGGGGCGAGATGAAGGATTATTGCACGAACTATTTGGATGATTTAGTCGTATTCACGTGTGGGGACTTTGACGAACATTTAAAACATTTAGACGCAGTTTTAGGAAGATTGCAGGCGGCAAATATGACTTGCAAATTGGAAAAATGTCAATTTTTATTCACGGAAGTAAAGATGTTGGGTCACATAATCACACCATATGGCATACGTATGGACCCTGAGAAAGTTTCAGCTATTAAGAATTTCCCGGCACCAAAAAGGGTGAAGCAAATAAGAGGTTTTCTGGGATTGTGCAATTACTATCGAAGGTTTGCGGATAAATACGGGGGGTCAACAAAAATATTATGCGACTTATTACAAAAGAATAGACCTTGGAGATGGACCGCCGTAGAGCAGGAGACATTTGACAACGTAAAATCTTTGTTCTTGGAAAGTGTAATGCTAACACACTACGACCCACACAAAACTTATTACTTACAAACTGACAGTTCCGGGTTCGCCATTGGGTCAGAATTATATCAATTAGATGATGACGGAAATCATCATGTGATCGGATTTGTTAGCAAATCACTCACCGGCGCTGAGTTGAAATGGACCGTATCTGAACAGGAGTTATATGCGATAATCTACTCATTACATAAATTTGAAACTTATTTGCGAGGCGCGAGGTTAATAATACGAACAGATCATCAAGCATTATCATTTTTAAAAACTTGGAAGCTATACAGTGCAAGAGTAACACGATGGATATTATACCTAAATCAGTTTAATTTCAAAGTCGAGTACGTGAAAGGCAAAGAAAACATTGGACCCGATATTTTATCACGTTATTCTCAGGATGCGATAAATGTGCAGGAGGAAAAGGTACAATGTCCCGAGGTAGCAGTTTTTGCGGTGGATGGGAAGCGACAGATAAAATCACATTTAGAAAATTTAGATCAACTACAACTTCTAGACGAGTTTCTGGGAGAGCTAATAGCGCACTTAAAAGGGGAACCTAGCAAGACTATCACAAAAAAGGCGTCTAGGTATTTGAAAAATTACGAATTAAAAGGCAGGACATTATATTACAAAACGGTGAAAAATGGGACTGTATTAGCCATACCTAGCGATTTAACTAAAGACCTAATCAAATTTGTACATCAGGAAATCGGTCATGCAGGCGGATTGAAAACGGGTCAAGCTTTGAAGAGTAGATATTTCTGGCCGGGAATGAGTAAACAAATTAAATGGATGGTTAAAACTTGCCGACTTTGTCAATTGGCGAAGCGCGAAATACGTCCGACAGTAGGGCCTGGCAGGTCAATTATAACACAAAAAGTGGGAGAGTTAGCAATGGCGGACCTATATGGACCGCTTCCGAAGAGTATAGGGGGAGTGAGATTTATTTTTGTGATTCAGGACTCTTTCAGTAGATTCATCCAGTTAAATAAATTAAAGGTAGCTAACACTGGTACAGTATTAAAGTGCGTAGAACTATTTGTTAAAAAGGTGAGGGTTGAGGCGATGTTAACGGACAACGGGTCCCAATTTTCTTCGAAGAGGTGGAACCAGGGTTTGGAGAGGCTAGGTATTAAAGTTATGCACACCTCTGTGCGAAATCCTGGGCCAAACATCACGGAAAGGGTTAACAAAGAGCTAGGACGAAATTTTAGAATATATTGCCATGAAAAACATACCAGGTGGCCTATGTTTCTAAAAGACATTGAGGAAACGTATAATAACACCGTACATTGTACAACTGGCTTTTCACCGAATGAAGTCGTGTTTGGGAAACAACCGAAGTACTGCTTAGACAAATTTATGCGTCAAAGTAACATACCTAAATTAACAGAAGAAGAGGTTAGGAATGCGGTACAAAAAATTTGGTAAGGAGCGCCGGAAAAAGACAGCAATTTTACAATATAAGGAATAGGTTAGTCACTTATGAAGTAGGGACTTTTGTGAAACTTAAGAGGCACACTCAGTCTAGTTTATTGAAAAAGGAAATAAAGAAATTTGCTTTATTGTATGAGGGTCCTTATGTAGTCGCGGCTATACCATATTGTAACACGTACACACTAGTGGATCCGAAAACAAAAGAAATACGGGGCGATTATAGTGCTATACATCTAGCTAGATATTATTTCGATGAAACTGAAAAACAACAGAAGAGGATATAGGTGATAGAAATTGATTGAGGAAAAAAAAGGGGAACAGGAGAAAGTTAAATTTAGGGGATAGTTTATTGCGAAAACTTAGAGTTCTATATAATTATGTAGACAAGAGATATAGGCATATTAAAAAATAGGAAAATAAAGGGTATAAGGAATTTCAAATAGATATAGTTCGTAAATTAACATGTTATGCTGGAAGAATGATAAGATAAAGGGGAGTTTAGCCGTTAAAAGGGAATATTTTTGCTTAGGGGGGGGGGAGGAGAAATAGAGGTAGATATAGTGGTTATTGGATTTAGATATGTTAGAGTTTAGGTTGCTTATGAAAAAAAAAAATTTTTACGTGTCTTTAACGAAATGGAACAAATATAATGTAGAATTAGGAGGAATGGAAAAAAAATGTAACTTAGGGTTAGGCAGATTACAAGAAACAAAAAAAAAAAAACGAAACGTAGGGTTAGAAAATTATTAGATTAAACATGTAACGTAGAATTAGGAAAACAAAAAAAGATTTCATAACGTAGGTTTAGGCCAAGAAGAAAAAAAATCAAATGTTAAAGTTAGACAAATACAAAATTAAGACTGCGTCATTTGTTCACGAAATTTGGAGTACAACAAAAAAAAAGGGGAGCAACATTCGAATGAAGACGTGTGCAAGGGAAAGAGCGATAAATGAATAAATCAAGGGAATAAAAAAAAAAAAAAAAATAAATAAAAAAAAAAAAAAAAAAAAGGGAAAACCGCGAGATTGAGGAACAATCTTTTGAACTGAACCATTGTACAGGAGTTCCGGGTCAAAATGGATTGAGGAACACTTCTATTGCGCGGGCGCGGGGCGCATTAGTATCTTATAAAAAAAAAATATTAATTTTGATTGAATTCACAAAAAAAAAAAAATAATATATATATATATATTGTATGACTACATTGTCTTATAATTACACATAGAGGTAGAATCAACGCGGAAAAGAAAACAATTGAAAATTATACAAACTTGGTTCAGATTCAGAGGCTGTTAAACAATCAAAGAGAAAAAAACAGAGAGAGAGAGAAGAGGGAGTGAGAACATGGAAGAAAAAAAAAAGAGGAGAATGAGAGAAAAGGATACAAAGGAAGGAGGGAGTAGAGTCTTAGGGGGGAAGTAGGAGAGCAAGGAGGAGAGAAAGATTTGTACAAGTAGGAACGTACGAATACATCGCCGACGGAAAATGGAACTAGCTTCAATGAATAACACATGAAGAAAATGGAACGGAACCATGCAAGATTTAATAGCGAGGATCAGGGGTACGGAACATCAATAGAAAATTGAAGGAATTAAATGACCTATGGTGAGTTCCAATTCCACCGACTAACACTAGGAGGCGTGTTTACCGCTGGATTTAAAACTCTAGGGGGGCTGTGACGACTTCAACATTACTTTCGAAAGAGAAAAAAAAGCATTTTCTTCATCGGAAAAGCTCATACAATTTTTTTTCCCACCCAAACGAAGTTCAAATCGGACACTATAGCGACACCTGCGATAAATCAACAAACTATTAGAGAGATCTGTAAAACAACAAGATTATGGTGATTTCTCCTTCCATCGAAAGATGTCGATAAATAAAAACGTGATATTTAAAACTTTAAGGGTGGAGTCTCACAGAAAGGTTTTATCCAATCAAGAAACAGGAGGCGTGACAATATATGAAAGACCACTTTGAACTTTGGACTTGAGACATAATTCAAGAAACTAATGGATCCAACCTTGAGATTTATTAAAATCGAATAAGGGTTCATGCCCGGAGAAATAAACAAAGTCACACGATCAGTGCATTCGGAACGATGACCCTAGCAAATGTTTACAATACGAGTGCAGTAGAGGGATAACTAACCATTGAAGTACGGGAAGAAACTGCCTTCGAGATGACAAAAAAAGTTCACGTAAAATGATTATGAAAATCAGATGTATAAAATGCGTCAGTACGATAAAGGAAATGTTACACACAATGATTGAGGTATTAAAAAACTTACGAACATTGATGAAAATTGACGTAAAAGGCGAGACAGAACGAGAATTCCGAACTAAGATTTGTATAAATCAGAAAACGGGAAATATACAATTATGAGAGTTGATATGGTATAGTGAGTCGAGAGGAACGGCAAATCGAAAAGAAAATCAAGGAAAATTCGTACTTTATCGACAGATGACGGATAGCTTAAAACACTGAAAACAGCTTTAATCTTAATGCGAGGGTTATAATATTATTGAAAACCGACAGCCAATTTTGTTGGAAAATAGAAGGAAATGGTTGGACGTACGGAACCATGAAATTTAAAGGAAAAACCAGAGTATAGACATGTGATTTAACAAGGGAGAAACTCGGATATAAAAGGTTATCGGCCGCCGACGAATTCAAAACATAAACACATCAAAATTTGAACATGATTTCTAGCAATTAAGGACCCTTTTATAGCTTTAGAGGTCGTAAAAAAATACATTGGTCTTATGAGATAATCTAAACAGAGGAAACACATTAAAATAATACGTAACGTAAACAGAGGCAGCGGAGTCCTGGGATATAAACAAATCGAATGATAAACATAGATATTTAATGGATATTAATGCTTTTCCCAGGGTGAGTGAAACAAAATACTTACGTACTTTGAATAAAACAATTAAAGATGACATTTAAACGGGGTCGAATTGGTGATACGTTTGTAGTGAAGGTGCAAGAAAATGGAAGAAAAAATGCTTTGACAAAATTAAGTTCCCCTTAAATTATTGGAAAGCGTTTGAATACATGGCAAATCACTTTGGAAAGAGGGAAAAATGTTTTATAGAACGGAAACCCTTTTTAAAATCAGAAAATGGTGCCAAAAAATTAAATCACATCGAAATTAGCACGATTCGAGGGTGAATAGAATGCACATAATGACGAATATAGGTATTCTACCGGTTTCAGAAAGAAATTTAATACATACATAGATGGGCATGGCGAAAGCCATTTTTGTAGTAAAATTCAGCGAAAAACGAAGAAAAAATGTGCAACTAAATGATCGATTATAAAGTTGAAAGAGTTTGAAGGTATTTCAGTTAAAATTTGGATCAAAAAATTTGAAAGTGAAGAGAGATGTACTCAATCAACGGGAAAATAGCGTATTTGCACCCAGTGACAGGCTCGCATTGTGTCCGCGATCATGGACATATTCGTTTACAAAATAAATTTTATATGTATAAATAAAATATCCACTTGATCTGTATTCTCAGAAAGGTTGGGCGAATAGTTGATTATATTTACCAGTCCGGATCCGAATTCCGCGAGTGAGTGAAATAGCTAGGGGGGTTGCAACTAAAAAAATATTTCTTCACGAAACAAAATGACTTAAGTCAAGACAGTCGATAATAATGTGTCCATTTCAAAAAATTACGAGTTGATAGGAATCATTATTTTATGCCAGGACAAGTGGAGTTAAGATGTTCTGGAGAGGAGGGAGGTATAAATGCTGATGACGAGCTCAGAATGACGGTGGATTCGACAACGGAAGGATTATCTACAATAACGCGACATACGTACGGCTAACTTTCAAAGTGAAATTTACAGATCAAAAGTTCTAAGTCCAGTTACATAATTGAAGAGTGTTGTTATAAATTCGTTCAAAATAATTTTCAACACTTAGAGTTCTCTTTAGAATTTGGTTTTATTCTTATCAAGTGAAAGTAAAAGAGTTGAATTAAATAATAATTATTAGTGCTAACAATTAAAGTGACTTGCATTTAAACGGAAAAGTTTTAGTGGAAATAATTACCTTATTAATTTAGTTATAAAAATGGTGATAAATAAAAAAATAAAGGGTGTTGTGAGTGTAAACAAAAAGATTATCGTGCCCCAAAATGATCAACACTTCAGTGAAGTTTATAAAATATATAAAAATTAAAAATTAAATAACAAAAGTGATTAGTTTTATAAAAATTTAACAGTGCCTAAAAATAAAGTTTAAAATAAATCCGAGTGCTTAAATTAAAGTGCGTACATCTAAGTGTAGAAAAAGTTTATTTTAAAGATTAAATAAAATAATAATCAAAGTATTGATAGACAGAGTTCGGTTATTATTGTGAAATAGGAAGGCGTTCGGGAAAATAATAATTATCTAATTTGATAAATTTATGTGAAAATTAAAAATTATTCGCGGTTATTATTTAAATGTGATTGAAAAGAGAAAAATCCCAAATAATTAAAATAAATCAACAGTAAACATCGTGCATTATTATTGATATAAAAATAAAGGAAGGAGGATTAAGTTCACGAATTAAATAAATTTAAATAAATATACTACAACGGACTTGAGAGGAAAACGGACTCCATTTTTTGTTCGAAAATTTAAATAAATCCTTCACGTTAGATAACTTTAAATAATGTCATAAAAAGTACGGAAAGGGATATTGCACAATTTAGAAAACTTTAGAATTTGAACATTAAGTACAATGTAATCAAAGGAGGTAGTCACTTAGAAATAGTTATATTTTTCTTAGATCAGGGAGAAATATTGAGAAATTAAATTCACAAATTTTGTAATTTTAAGGTAAGATAAACACAGTGAAATATTGCCAAGCTGTTGTATTCCCAGTGGAAAATTGGTAATTTGGAGAGATCTCGGTAAGTGCTAAATATTATACATTTTCCAGACCCCGGAGAGCTTTGCAGCAGTTGTACGTGTCTACGATTTTTTTTGCGAAATAGCATGATTGACACTAACAAAATGTAACATTTTATAGATCGTTTTTCCACAGGTTAGCGTGATGTATGTTCAGCCGCATCACAAAGTACCTAACTAGAAAATTGGGTCAACAAAAATACCTAACTGAGAATATAGGTCATCCACCAAAATACCTATACAGGAAGTAGGTCATTCTGAAATACCTAACCATAGATTTCACCTATCAACGGTACTTACCATCCGGCACTAGGTCATCCCAAATATACCTAGTACTAAAATCATTTCGTCAATTATGACCTTCACCTTCCAATAAAAATGAAAATGCCTAACTGAGAATATAGGTTATCCATCCAATTACCTATACAGGAAGTGGGTCATTTTGAAATACCTAACCATAGAATTTACCTATCAACGGTATTTAACAGCCAGAACTAGGTCATCTCAAATATACCTAGCACTAACGTCATTTCGTCACCTGTGACCTTCACCTTTCAATAAAACGAAAATGCCTAACTGAGAATATAGGTTATCCATCCAAGTACCTATACAGGAAGTAGGTCATTTTGAAATACCTAACCATAGATTTTACCTATCAACGGTACTTAACAGCCAGAACTAGGTCATCTCAAATATACCTAGCACTAACGTCATTTCGTCACCTGTGACCTTCACCTCAATAAATACAATGCAAATATATACGAGTTTCCCTAAAACGGCGCTCTGTAAATCATCTTATTATTGATATTATCACTATCGAGATCCAACATGAATATATTAGAGGTACCTCACCTTGAAATCAGAATCCTCCGATCTAGGGCAGTAGGCCAAACCAAGTGTTTTATAAACAAACAATTAAATGGGCCTTATATAAACATTTCTCGGGTATCACATTCCGCCAGAGGTTAACGAACCAGCATATTCAACTTCGGTTTAGTATTATGATTCCAACAGACATATACTTACCCTCAATCGATTACGCTATTAATATTATAGAGATTTAAATTTCAATTTTAAAGGATTCCATTGGACCCACAATCATAAGACAGATAGTCTTCAACCTTCAGATTACGCAATTCAACCCTTTTTCCCATTTCATACCTTTCTGAACAGATGGGTAACCTTACCTAATTCCTTACACGAGGGGTCAGTACCTTCAATAAAAAAACCACTGCAAACAACAAGATCAGACAGTCCACCAATCCATATTTGCCCTGCGAAATTACACTTCCTCGGTGAGGTACGTAAACATTTTCTGAATTAAACAGCCCACAACTGTTTTTTTGAGGAGTGATTTTGATTCCTTCGACGGTGTCAAAGATACGAATTGCACGTGAGGAGGAAGGTGTAGTTTGTATTGACTTGACACGCTGGCGCGGCATTCAAACAATCGACCATTTGCGTATTTGTCATCGATGTCGACCTGAAAGCAAACATAGTTTTTACGAGGTAGAAGTTATGTCAGCTCTCAGAGGCGAGGAACGCAAGCCAATGATTATCCTACGAAGGAGACGAAAGGATCATCTCAAACGGCTCCGTACGCACTCAACGCGAGTAGAGTCATGATAAGGGAAGAAATGGACATACCCCTTCTAGAATCAGTCGAGTTAAAATCAAATCTGGAGGAAAGGAAGTCGGAATAATACTGGAAGTAACATGAGGACTCTGCGCTCTTTCATCTGGCGTGAAGGGACCCTTTCGTAGCAATGAAGTTCATGCAAGAGAACAAAATCAGGACTTAAGGACCATCCTAGCAAACGTAATGATTGAGTCTTTGTCTGGAATGTTGGTCACCAGTATCTATTTGGTTAGAGGAGGAGCCGACTTATTCAGGAAACAATATTCCCCAAAAATCCACCTATCACCCCTCCCCACCTTCCTCTTCCCCAGTACATGTAGTGTATACTAATAACAATAATAACTTGACCATTTAGGTGCAGTACGACGACATTGAGAACTTCGCAAGGAACCTAGCATGCATGTCAAAATTCACTCTTTCCAGGTTATGTTAAAATAACCCAATATATACCTATAGGAAGGGAAAAATCAGGTAAGAAAACTATGACTTTGAATTTTATAAACCGGGTGACAATTTACGGTAGAATTAGCGTCAATGACATACTTGTCCAAGTTGAGAAAAGGCGAGTAATACGGATAGGCTTTAAAATAAAACAAAACAATCTAAAAACGGGGTCAGTTTATCAAACGAGATTCTTTCACACTTTACTCCAAAAGAACCTGAGGTTACCACACACTACATTATTTCCTCTACATGTGTATGTGTATTAATTTACACATGCAAATGTAATTACCGAATCAAAAAATCACACAACGGGGTAAATAGGAATAATGTGCAATAAAATCTTAAATCTTATTTACTGTGAGAAAATCGCAGGGGTTTAAGGAAAAGTTAGGTGTAGCTAGATGCAAGGGTATATTGATCGAAGGCCAAAAGATAAGGGTAGCGTAGCCAGTAGATCCCGACAGCTAGTGTTAAAGGGAAAGAATAGAAAAACCAAGGGTAGACGACTACGGATCATTACAACGGGTGCCGGGTAGCCCAGGAGGGTGGATCGTCACAAATTAGTATCCGCGGCGGGTAGGGTGTCGAGACGGATCACTACAAACTATGGCAATAAATAATAAAAAATAAGAAATAAGAAAACAGAAAAGAAAAAAAAAACATATTTAGGGATAAATAAAACTAAATACAAATATAAAAATTATAAATAAATGAAAAGAAAATACTTTGTTTTAAGACAATTTATTTATATTTAACGTCTACCGATTTCGGTACCTCCGTACATCATCAGGACTGTTACAAAAATAATATATTATATAGTTATAATAAAGTAGACGTTAAATAAAAATAAAGTGACTTAAAACCAAGTATTTTCTTTTCATTTATTTAAAATGTCAAGTCACAATGTGTTTGCTTCTTTTGAAAAATAAAAATAATAGTGAATAATTATACATTTTAAGAATTGTGTGCCGTGGGCCCACACGGATCTGTGAATTTTCCAATTCTTTCCAAAAAAGGTTGTGGATCACTAATCAAAACGAATATAATGTTTATGCAATTTGTTTTTGTCGGATTAATGCAGCTCAATTTTATCTAAGGAGATCTTAAAAATTAATTACAATAATTATATTCAAATCAACGTTTTACACCGGTGACGCACTATCTATTTAGCAGGTGGAGCGCATTCAAAACTTCACTGGACTGGAATTACATGGCAGAGACATTCCTCTATCCGGGCGTCCACACTTATCACTAATCTATAGATATAGCGATGATTGTGAGAGTTTGTATAAAAAAATGTTACAATATCATAATAATAAGCGTGTAAGATTAGTAACCTTAAAGGTTGTTTTATTTGTCAGATATTAAATATTTTAATAGAAGAATAGGGAAGTTGAGTGAAAAATATTTTGACTTAAAATATGTTCGTGTAGATGACATGCAAACTTAAATACCAGTATATATATATATATATTTTAAAAGTTTGTGTTCATAATTAAACTAATTCCACAAGTTTGAATTTTATTAAAAGTCGCGAAAACGGTGGCAAGAGCATACGTGCGGCAGAGTTCGTGTCGTAACCCGGTCCTTGATTGTGTGAAATATAAGGGAAAATATTTAATCACACAATCAAGGATCGGGTTACTTCACGAACTCTGCCGCACGGTATTATGCTCTTGCCGCCGTTTTCGCGGGCTTAATAAAATTCAAACTTGTATAATTAATTTAATTATGAAAACGAACTTTAAAAAAATAAAAAAATACCAGTATTTAAGTTTGCCCGTGAACATTGATAAAAAAATAAAAAAAGGACTCAACTTCCTTCTTATATACATACCAACTGTTATCTCACAATATCTGGGCTACATTTTCTATGTAAATATATGTTTTAGAATCAAACAGACCACACGCATCGCAACGTGTAGCCGGTGTGATTGCACGTACGTACGTCGACCCGGTATGTATCTACCTTTAAGGTGTACGTAGCGTAGCGTACGAACGTCGACCCAGTATGTACAGTGTACACCTACCTTTAGGCAACTGCCCATATTAATCTATTAAATTCCATATTTATTACTTTTTTCGATATATATTGTTTAAACAATATGCAATAAATAATAAATTTTAAATTTATTATCTTTAGAGGTTGCATGTTTATTCAAGTTTCCATTAGTTTTGCTTGGTCCCTATTAATTCCTAACTAGACAAAATGCCCGTTCTAACGAATTCATTTTTTGCTATCAGAAGTAGGTAGATATATGTATATATAAGAAGAACAGAAAAGTGGAAAAATGTAACTTAACCCCTCAGGCTAATTTGTTTGCTTTGGGGAAAAGCTCATGTAGGTCTCATAGAAATCGTTATGTCTCCCTCATTGTCAGGGCGAAAACGGTGTTAGAAAGAAGAAGAAAAAACTACGCTTTATATCTAAAAGTTGACCACAAAAAAATTAAAATGTACTATGTAAAAAAGTTTCCAGACGATATTTGAAAAAAAATAATGAAAATTGGTAATTATTTTTCACGAAAAAGTAAGGTGACAATACACGGAGAAAATGTTACTTTAAAATACGATCATTTTATTCGTAAAAACAGTTAAAAACGGGACTGAAGTTCTTACGAACAAATTAACAGGGTTTCAATGTTTATTGGCGGGAACATTTAAGAATAATTTGTTAGTATACGTAATTTCGTACTGAAGTTCTTACGAACAAATTAACAGGGTTTCAATGTTTATTGGCGGGAACATTTAAGAATAATTTGTTAGTATACGTAATTTCGTACGTGTACCAACAAATTATTCTTACATTTTCCCGCCAATAAACATTGAAACACTGTTAATTTGTTCGTAAGAACTTCAGTCCCGTTTTTCACCGTTTTTACGAATAAAATGATCGTATTTTAGCATAACACTTCTCTCCGTGTAACTTTTTTGATATATTTTTCTAATAAAATGTGTGTATTTTTTATGAGTAATTTTAGTTTAGAAAAAAACGAAAGGTGCAACTGTTTTATATTTGAACTCCAAATTTTTACATTAAAAAAATAGGTATTTATTTCTAATATTTGGAAGCATATTATTTCATCTCCTTTCAAAACATTGTTTTTTGTATTTTTTTTCGGGCAAGTTTAGAAATGTTCCATTTAATTGAATTATGGAAACCCTGTGACCATTATAATAGTAATAGAATATGCCTGAGGCCTAAGGGGTTAAAATATATGCTATATAAAATATTTTCGGACTGCTTTCTTCCCAGGTCAATAAGACGTATTAATTAGGTACTTGTGATAATATTTGGTCTCTATTGAGTTACAAGTGGGTATGTCATTTCGAGAAAATTTTATTATTCTAAGTTTTTCTTTATGTTTCCTCGTTGTAGATACCCTTGATCATTTTATTTTTATTTTTTGTTGGTCATGATTATTTTTTAGTTATTCTTATAAGAATTATCTTTACAAGAGATTTGCTCTTAAAAAAGTTGTAACACGGTAATATATTTTTAGAGGTATTGTAATAGGATACCTTGGCGTGTTCTATTATATTATAATAATATTAAACGTTTGATAAATAAATTGTTTATTTACAATCGTATCTTGTAGCGTAAAATTACTACGGCAGAATTTGTAGGTACGACACAATGAGTGCGAAATTGACTGCCCCACTTGGCTTGCTGGAACCTTTATATAGCCGTTCTTGTCACCTCCGCGAACGGTCGGTACGCACGAGAACTTTCTCGACAATATGGACACGGCCCTGAGTGTGCTGTAGAAACCTCCAGACCTTTCCATTAATTGGTTAATAATGCCGGCAAGTACTCGGTGCAACGCCTGGTACAGAATGGTACGGGACATGTACTTAGGCGGTGTCCGGCTGTGTAGACAAATACAAGTAGGTGCTGTCGTGCGAAGATAGTTCGCCACATATTATTTAAAAAAAGCACTAAATTTAAAAAATATATATATATTCTTCACGTTTCTCTTTAATTTTAATGATTTTTAAAATTGATATATTTTTTAGTTAATATATTGGGCATACTTTGTCGAAAGGTCAAAATATTTCCACTTCGAATATAAAGCGTGGTGTTTTCTCTTTCTAACACCGTTCAGATCGTATTTCTAACCAGGCACAACGATTTCTATGAAACTTTTATGAATTGTTCCGAAAAGCAAACAAATTAGCCCGAGGAGTTAAAAACATTAATATTATGATGAAATTAATAATTTTCATGAGAATACCTACCGCACAAGAATCACATTGCTGCCCATTGTTCCGAGTTAGTGAAGGGATGGACATGGAGAAGATTAAGGTTGGGAAGTGCCTAGCTATTCAGATCTAGTCACCAAACACGGGTAAGGCCATTTATATTTTCTACAAAGGGCATCTTTCATGCTTCACGTAACTGATTTCTAAAATGCAAGAAAATTTTATCATAATCATATTTCCAGCAATGATGACAGTTTATGAAGTTCCCCAGTAAATCCTGGTACTAAAACTAATTTAATTATATTTGAATTAAAATTTATTGAAGCTTATCTTTTATTGCGTCGAATTTTTCAAATCTGCTATAGTTGAACTTTGATATCTTTGATAAAAAAACACAAATCATGACTTACGTCATGACGACGACTGGAGCGGTAAGCTACCTGGCTTTGGGCCCAGAGGACGCCAGTTCGAAAACTAGTGAGTTTAAAAAAATATATATAATGATTTTAAAAAAAAAACGCCGGCACAATAGATGATAATAATTTACTATAGTAGGAATAATATTAAAAAGAATTGTGCATATTTGCGAGCCGAGACGCTAATAAGGAAGTTGAGTCCATTTTTATTTTATTTTTTTATCAATGTCACATACAATCTTAAATACTAGTCATATTTTTATAAGAAAAACTCTCTTTTTAACTTTTGAAGGTTATTCCCATCAATGTAATATATCATTTAAGAAGAAGATAATAATTAAAATCTAATTTTTTAAAATATGAAAATGAACAAGACACAGAAAAATAATAAAAGATAACGGTTGCAACTGGGACTCGAACCCAGAACCTTACGTCTTACCGGGACATACACCTCTACCAATTGGGCTACTGCGATCTATTATGAGACTGTCGTAATTGTCAACTTCATATTTCAAATTTCAGAATTAACAGTTTTTTTTCCATATTAGTGGCAGCTACCTTTATTATTGGAAACAAGTGTTCAAAGAATGTATTTGTTACCTAGATAGTGTCTCGGATAAATATATCCGATTTTATTTTTATGGAACACCTATTGACTTTTTATTAAAGTCTAAAATGAATATTCATATTTTTATAAGAAAAACTCTCTTAACTTACCTTTTTTATCTAGGTAACAAATACATTCTTTGAATACTTGTTTCCAATAATAAAGGTAGCTGCCACTAATATGGAAAAAAAACATTAGTCGAAGATAATATTGTTAATTCTGAAATTTGAAATATGAAGTTGACAATTACGACAGTCTCATAATAGATCGCAGTAGCCCAATTGGTAGAGGTGTATGTCCCGGTAAGACGTAAGGTTCTGGGTTCGAGTCCCAGTTGCAACCGTTATCTTTTATTTTTTTTCTGTGTCTTGTTCATTTCCATATTAATTTTTTTTTGATTATTATTGTTATCTTCTTCTTCAATTAAATACTGGTATTTTTGTTTTTTTTTTAAAGTTGGTTTTCATAATTTAATTAATTGTTTACTCGTTAATTTAAAAAATTTAAAAACACGAAATGTTTTTTTTCACCGAAACTTGCAATAGTTCCTAACATAACGGTCGGTGAAATATGACGTTTCGTGTTTTAATTTAAAAAAAAAAAACATTTAAATGCACTTTTTTAGACATTCCGGTAACTGAATTGATTAGTACTAGTTAATATCTAACTACTACAATTATTTAAATTTATTTTTATTGTCCATATTAAGCGTGTCCCCGTTTTGTAAATATTTATTGTTATTTTTCATACGAACAAGCGTACAGATGACGTCACACACACTCCCGCCTCTTACCGGGCGTTTTGGCGGATTTAATAAAATACAAACTTGTAGAATTAATTTAAATATGAAAACGAATAAAAAAAAAAAAAATTTTTAAGTTTGCATGTCATTTACATATTTTTTATAAGTCAAAATATTTTTCACTTAAATTCCTTATTATGGGATGCTTGCGGTTGCTTCGATCCTTTCCCAATTTTCGTTGTTCGGTTCGCTGTAATACCGACCTGTTTACAGGCAGCATTCAAATTTTGAATTTAGTATACACAACCGAAATATTACTTACACACCTCAGAATTTATATTGTTTGATTATACAGGTTGGGGCAGAGCAACTTGTTTATTTGAATTTGGTCCCCTGATGTGACGGTTGCTGCGAGGAGGTGGGGAAAGACATTTGTGAGGGCGTTGTGTATGTTGGGAAGTTTTTGGCGATATCGGTTTGCTTTCATATTATCAAAGACAAGACTTCAGCTTGTCTTTGATAATTTAACAGAAGTGGCAGTTCTCCAAGACTCCACACTAGAGATGTTATATTTAGGGATGCTGTGTGTAGGTCCCTTTTTAGGGAAAATAATGAAAGCCCTTGAGGTGATTTTCTCACGAAAACGGCGCTATATAAATTATCCGGAAGTTCAGGAAGGAAGAAAGTATGAGGGTTGGCTGGGAATCATTGTGTCCAAGAGTGACGGACGTATGAATCTATTGTTCCCACTGGGGTACAAAGCGATGGGTCGAGAGAATCCTGCTGGAGAGCCACTCTTTTCCGATCTGCCCCCACCAAGACCTAGAAAATCCTCACCCCAGGAATCCGGGCACTCCTGCTAAGTCACCAAACGTAGTGAAACACTTGCGGTAACCTATTGTAGAGGTGGTTTTTATGCAATTAATGGTACCCAGTAGTCCCAAAATGTAACTACATAGTTTGTGTGATAGCACTATGAAAAAATACGTGATTTTTTTTTTTACATTAGCTTTACCCAAGATGCCCTGAGGAAAATAATTTCCATCAGGGCCTGTTTCATCTTTGGGGATGCTGTGTGGAGGGTATTTTTAAGGAAAGGAAGGAGAGGAAGTTCTGGGAAGGAAAAAGGTACGAGGGTTGGGTAGGAATCTGGGGTTCAGTGTATCCAGAACATCCGCCACAAGACCTAGACAAACCTCACCCCCATGAACCCGGGCACCCCTGCTAAGTCACCAAACGTAGTGAACCACACCGGGGTTGCTCCGTATTTGAAATCCTTTCAGTTTGATCGCACCTCGGCGATAGTCACCATGTTTCAATTCCCTTTATTTATATTATCTATGGTACCTACCTATCTTCTGTGAAAAAAAACAAAATACATTTTTTTCTCTTCCTTTATTAACATTTAAACCTGCCAGACTACTTTTGTAGTATGTCAGAAGGTACATATTGACATGTTTAATTATATATTACGATAATGGAAAATTAACAGTTTCAGATTTACATTCATGATGGCACAAAACATAGCAAGTATGAGAATAAGTCATTAGAATCTATTCATATTTACCGGTACAAAAGAGAGAATTAAACCAAAGAGAGAATCAAAAAATAATAATAAAATAAAGACAAACATTTCCGGGTTACGAATAACCCGTCAATATTTAAAAAAAAACTCAGGCTACCACCACAGCTGTGTAAATGAACTCAGAAGACCTGGACGCGATGCCAACTAAGCCACTGATTCGTCAACCGGTAATTATATTTATATGCAATAGCCGAATTGGTAAAGGCGCCCGTCCCGATAAGACGAGAGGTTCTATGTTCGAGTCCCAGTTGCGACCGCTATCTTTTATTTTTCGGTGTTTTGTTCATTTTCATATTTTAATTTAGATTATTGGTGTTATCTTCTTTTTCAATGTATATTATATTTATATTGTTTAAAAAAGTAAAAAAAATAAATTACAATAAGTTTTTAGATACATAATATTTAAAATTAGATTAGTAGATATAGGGGAAAAAAAAGAGTTAGAATAAGCTTTTAAATTATAATGTCATTTTCAAATGGCAACACAATGTCATCAATATTAATTAACTCTATCTAATGTCACTTTCTTATATTGTACGTAAAAAAGAAAATGAAGTATTTTTTTATTAAATGAAAAACAAATAACTTTTTGTAGACCACTTATATAAAACACTCTTTTCTTCTGCGGTGTACACAAAAAATGTTTTATGTTTTATTTTTATATAAATGTTTTTTACGATATTTTTAAGTAGTTAATCACCATTCTCTATAATATTATTTTCTATTGTTCATTTGTCTATACTTGTTTGTTTCTTTTGTTATTTTTATTCGTCGGTTAATGGTAGATTCAGACTGGATCGACGTACGTATGCATCTCTACGCCTAACAATATCTGGACTACTTAGCAACCATAGATTTCCAACGAAAATTTATGTTTTAGAATCACATTGGCCACTCGCATCGTGGCGTGCGATGTCTGTGGCCATTTTTATAGGAAATGTATGGTTGCTAAGCATTGTTTGTCGTAGCGATGCGTACGTACGTCGACCCAGTCTGAATCTACCTTAAACCATCGGTTTTTAAACATGTAGATATTATAAAATGTGATTATAGTGGTTTACACAAAGTTATTTGTTTTTCATTTAATTAAAAATGACACCACAAAGTGAATTTGCAACCATTGAAGAAGAAGTTATTTTTATTTGTTTTTGTTAGTTTTTTTAAATATTAAGGCGCTCCGCTGACGAGGCAACTGAAAACAAACTAAAACCAGCAGGTTTCTATGTTTTCTAAGTCGTGATTGGTCAAAAAGCTTGTTTAAATATAGACGAATAACAATCAGCTGACAGCTGGTAACTAGCAACGGCCGACCATGGCAATCAGCAGTGCAAGTCGCGAGTCACTGCTTGCGTTACCATTGACAACGGGTTTTTGAGTGATTGTGTAGTGTGCGGGACATCACATTGTCATTCAAAGACAGTTGGCAGTTGAGAGTTTTCAGTTGCCTCAGTGGGCGGATCGCCTAAGAGAGCAATATAGTTAAGGGTTCTTTCAGTATATTTACTGGTAGGAAAACATATTAGAAACCACCATTCGTTAACACTTCATTTGTACGAGTTATTTATGATATGCTAAACGAAAAAAATGTTTTTTTACAATTAGACAATTCTTGTGACTTATCAATAATATAACAATACAGTCTATGAGTTTATCGCCCTCATAAGTAGGGTCGATTAATTAATAAATAATATCTTTAATGAAACAAAATTCACACCACTGACTGAATGACGGAATCAAAAGGATGTAAGTGCCAGAAAAAATATGTTCTTTTGTTGACGAAATTGATAGTACGCCACATCTATATTCTATCCATTAAAAATAATCAATTTTTATGTGAAAGCCCCAAAGAGCTTAAAAAATTGTTTTTTTTTTTGCTTAAGATAAAAATGAACACACGATATACAAAAATACATATACAAAATATACAATGATTTATAACATATTATCAGATGTATAAATATAAAAAAAGGTAAGTACAATAAAAAATAAAGTTTGTTATTACAGTAAGTAAACGAAAAGATTGTAACGGTTTATACACTATTTATACAATCTTTAAACCTTTTGGTGATATCTTAATATATATTTATATTTTATGTTTAATTTATCTTAATATTATGTTTTTCATATATTTTTAAATGTATTGTGTAAAAAATTTTTGTAGATAAAATGGAGGCCTCAGCACGGGTAAACCACCTAGTGAGGCCAACATTATTGGATTTTCTTATAAAATGTAAAAATATTGCATCAAATAAATAAATACTAAATAGTATTTTTTTGAATTATTTAATTTACTATTTTTAAACTTAAAATTTACTATTTTCAAACCGAAAATCGGCTTCCAAAATACTGTTAATACTAAGTTGGTATGGATATGAAACGATTTTTTTAAGTGTCGATATTTTGTACTTATAACCGGGTAAACACAGTATATAGAACAGTAGTTTTTCCCTTGATCTATTTGAATGAAGATATGTTTTGTACTTTTGTTATTCTGCGATATCCTCTCTGCATACCCCTTCGGGGTCACTTAGTTAATTTGGTGTAAGTAGGTATACCGTTTTTTCTCTAAACCGACTCTATACTGAATATAATAGGGTAAGACTCTCTACTCCCTATTTTTTTGTAAGCGAACATTTTATTTTGGCAAAAATAAATAAATATCTGGCTCAAGCAGGAGGAAGAAAAATCTAACCCCCAACGGTACCTAAAATCGGTCAATGAAACTCTTTTAGCTCTGTTCTGTTTAGTTTATTTGATATTAGAATTTGTATTTGACGTTTGGGCTTCTAGCGTATCATATATTGTAGATGTATCTGATCTTGCTACTGCTTTTCTTTGAACTGCCCTAGGAATACGGTCAACCGGTTCAAAGACATTTGTTTTGCTTTGTAGTATCTTGTGCCTCTTGGAAAAGAAGAAATAAGTCTGAAAGATTGTGAAAATTATAAAACAACTCCCGATTGTAATGGCGATTATGGAAATATTTTTCCACTTATCTGTTTGCGGTAATACAATTATTGGGTTTTCAGTAGCCGGTGAAGAATTTTCTGCAGGGCCAGTGAATGTCGGTTCAGAAATTGATGAGCCGTCAGTGGGATGCGTCGGTGAGGTTTCTATCGGCGAACTTTCACTAAGTGTTGTGGTATCTGTGGGCGATGTAGTTGTATCTGTCGGTGAACTTTCAATAGTCAGTGTCGTGGTATCTGTGGGCGATGTAGTGGTATCTTTCGGCGAACTTTCACTAGCCAGTGTTGTGGTATCTGTGGGCGATGTAGTTATATCTGTCGGCGAACTTTCAATAGTCAGTGTCGTGGTATCTGTGGGCGATGAAGTGGTATCTGTCGGCGAACTTTCAATAGTCAGTGTCGTGGTATCTGTGGGTGATGTAGTGGTATCTGTCGGTGAACTTTCACTAAGTGTTGTGGTATCTGTGGGCGATGAAGTGGTATCTGTCGGCGAACTTTCAATAGTCAGTGTCGTGGTATCTGTGGGTGATGTAGTGGTATCTGTCGGTGAACTTTCACTAAGTGTTGTGGTATCTGTGGGCGATGTAGTGGTATCTGTCGGTGAACTTTCACTAAGTGTTGTGGTATCTGTGGGCGATGTAGTGGTATCTATTGACGAACTTTCACCAAGTGTGGTGGTATCTGTGGGCGATGTAGTGGTATCTGTCGGCGAAATTTCAATAGTCAGTGTCGTGGTATCTGTGGGCGATGTAGTGGTATCTGTCGGTGAACTTTCACTAAGTGTTGTGGTATCTGTGGGCGATGTAGTGGTATCTATAGGCGAACTTTCACTAAGTGTGGTGGTATCTGTGGGCGATGTAGTTATATCTGTCGGCGAACTTTCAATAGTCAGTGTCGTGGTATCTGCGGGCGATGTAGTGGTATCTGTCGGTGAACTTACACTAGTCAGTGTTGTGGTATCTGTGGGCGATGTAGTGGTATCTGTCGGTGAACTTTCACTAGTCAGTGTCGTGGTATCTTTGGACGATGTAGTGGTATCTGTCGGCGAACTGTCACTAGTTAGTGTCGTGGTATCTGTAAACGATGTAGTGGTATCTGTGGGCGATGTAGTGGTATCTGTCGGCGAACTGTCACTAGTCAGTGTGGTGGTATCTGTGGGCGATGTAGTTATATCTGTCGGCGAACTTTCAATAGTCAGTGTCGTGGTATCTGCGGGCGATGTAGTGGTATCTGTCGGTGAACTTACACTAGTCAGTGTTGTGGTATCTGTGGGCGATGTAGTGGTATCAGTCGGCAAACTTTCACTAGTCAGTGTTGTGGTATCTGTGGACGATGTAGTGATCTCTGTCGGCAAACTGTCACTAGTCAGTGTCGTGGTAATATCTGTGGACGATGTAGTGGTATCTGTCGGCAAACTGTCACTAGTCAGTGTCGTGGTATCTGTGGACGATGTAGTGGTATCTGTCGGCGAACTTTCACTAGTCAGTGTCGTGGTATCTGTAAACGATGTAGTGGTATCTGTCGGCGAACTGTCACTAGTCAGTGTGGTGGTATCTGTAGACGATGTAGTGGTATCTGTCGACGAATTTTCACTAGTCAGTGGCGTGGTATCTGTGGGAGATGTGGTGGTATCTGATATGGTTGTATCTGTCGGTGGAGTGTCACTAAGCGTTGTCGTGGTATCTATATTTGGAGGTTCAGTAGGCATGATATCGTATCTCAGTACAAATTTGTCTATTGCGAAAAAGCTGTCATCCTCATCACTCCTTTTGGTGAATTCCAACCGTATCTGCAAGAAACCGAAAGTAATATAGGTTATTTAATATTTCTCTGTAAAAACTACATTATTTATCCCAGAACCTTATATTCGAAATTGTTTGTAAACATAAGCCTAAACAAATATCTGTATCGCCTTTCTCGTTGAATATTTGTACGAATCGGTGTAACAATACTGACGCGATTCGTATATGAAAAAGTGGCTGCCAACGGACGCGTATAAAAATTAGAGGCCACAAAGGGTGTCATTCGTTAGATACATATAAAAAGGTTGTGATAAGGTTAATAATGAGTGATGTGATATGAAGCGTTGTTTTGGTGGCAAGGGCGCCTGTGGGTTCATATTTAACCCAGGCCTTCAGTTTGCTAGAGCTGAGATCTTATTAAACACAAATGGGCTCAGGTTAATATTTTTATAGCTTTATGATTTTTAAAGAAACAATGAGTTTGTAAATGACATTTGACCAGTCACATGGGAGCCGGTGTCAGGCCGACAGCCATCCAAGAAGTGAGGAGCACGAAACGCGTTCAGTGTTGCCAACTGAGACGTTTGGTGGTTCAAAAAAGAATTTACTGTCCAGTTAAATTATTATTCAAAACGAGTATAATACGCGTCGCTGGGTATAAAATATTTACAATATATTATATTTAATAAAAATGCAAGTCTTATAAGAATATGTTCAACGTACAATAATACTCAGTCTGATGTAGATATCTTCAATTGTAATCAAAACAAATATAAAAACTGTTCTGAAAGTGTATTAAAAATGTATCAAAAGTGTATTAAAAGTGTTCCTAACTGCTTAAAATGTAATGATATATTATGTAATGAGTAATAACATATATTATGTACTATTTATTTCCTGTTAAATTAATCTCCCTCTTGTTAAAATAATGCAATTTTTTTTGTTGTTGTAAGAATAGTGTTTTAATTTTTAGATACATAATTCTATAGTATATTGAGGAAATCTATAATTGGTTTCTCAGATAGGTAAATTACACATGTATAAATGAACCACATTATTAACTGTTGATTTCCCGAAAATAAAATAAATAAATAAAATAAAATAAATATAGTTTGATTAGGAACATAGTTAACAATTTTTCATTATGTTAATTTTTTTCATAACTCCCCCGTGTCACACTAATGTGTGCCCCCAAGCAAGCCTGACGACTGACAAACAAAAGCGCCTATGTAAAACTAACTTGTCCTAAAAACAAATATAAGAGGGCCATCGGGTGTGTCAAAAATACACAACTTTACTTGCAGAAACACAAAATAAACTTAACAATTAAATGAATAAATTAAATACAAAATATGGACTGTTAGAATGAATGCACCGCCATTCCAATAGCGCCCATTCGGAATGGTTGGGTCTGCAACGCAGCTTTTTTGGATGGGTAAATTAACCCGTCTATGAATGAGACTCAAGGTAGCGACAAACTCGCAGCTCACATCAAAAAGTTATTTATAACACAATAGCGCTCGCCATACAATCCCATGAGACCCGCCAGACGTAAAAAGATGATGCGCTGTGATCGCGGTTTGAATCTTCGCTAATCGGAATTATTTTTCGTATTCGCTACAGTGGCGATATGAGAAAAGTTATGCGACCCCCTCTCTACCGTAAACAGGAGAGGGGGTCATTTTTAATACACGGAGCATGCACGGAGCTGTGAAGTTAACATATCCAGTACAAAGAAATGATATTCGCTCGCCCGCTTCCGATTTCAACTGACCCCTTCTCCTGCCGTAGGAAGGAATATTTTATAACGTAGTGTGTCGGTAGAAAAGATACTTATAACGCAGTATCTTTTTGATGTGAACTTCGAGTTTGTCGCCCGCTTTAATCTGAATAACCTAAATAACAATATTAGTAGGATGTCACGATAATAGGGAGTCCACAAGCTCCCACAGCATTTATGATGCTGGGTGTTGACGATACTGGATGTAGGCCAGACCTGCGATTCTCGCGTCATCTTAACAAATGGGTTATGTTTATCATCGTCATCAATGCAATTATTATTAGCCTGGATGAGTGCCATATTGAAAAACTCTCCCGAGAAAAGATATATGTCGCCGACGGGACTCGAACCCGCACCCCTCTGATTGCCGGTCAGGAGCTCTACCGTTAAGAGGCTAGACTTTGAACCACACGCGGAACACCCGCGTCTGTCATTCTGTCCCGCTCACAATGAGCTCACGCACACTTACAATACATGCGAATGCGAAATGTGCGAATGAGACAACGCTCAAATTTACCTACAGAAATCGCTCGAAAAGGGGTTTATGGAGAATACACTTTTCTACACCAAAACTTTCACGAAAATGAATTTTTAAAAAATACAAATTTTTTAGAAAGAAGAAGCTACGTCGGTAGCTTTTTATAATTTTATAATTCTTTATGAGTGTTGAGTTAGCAGCACTTTTTCCTTAAATAATATTTTTTGATAAATTGTACATGTTTGACAGTGAATTTTTACGTTAATACGAAACGCATCGAAAATTGGAAAACATACCGACATAGTTTTCACCCTCTAGAAGGCAGTATAAATTTTTTTTATTCATTTTGTGCAATTTTCGATGTAGAAAAGTGTTTTTTCCCGGGCGTCATTTTTGTATGGGCCGAAAAGCGAAGTCTATCATCTTAAGCTACGGCGGGTTATCTCCTACCCGCCAAATGATTCAATATATACGACCTAGTGTACCTACTGTTTCATTCAACAATTACTGCTTATTAAATTTTAATGAATAATAATAAATATGCAAGGGGCATCACTATTCCCTTCAGCAGGGTACTTTGCCATAATTAGGTTTTACTGCTAGGGTGGAAACCAGCCCTCACTTTCACTGAAGTTAAGCTATTCATCGAACATTAAAAAAAAACTAACTCACCTACCTTGATATCACAGGTCAAATAAATGATAAAAATAGTTAATACTACAAAAATAATTCAATGTTTTTGTTATTCTGTTGTTCTTATTTAAAATATTTACTATAATAAATTTACTATAAGGTAAAAATAAGTATAAAATAAACTAACGTAGCTTAGAAATTACCTAAATTTATGCTAGGTTGATTTTTGTGAAGGAAAATCCACCAAATTAAAAAAAAAATCATGTCTCATGGCATTAAGCAATAGACTTTAGGAATGTACTTAAAATATGTAATGACTAGACATCGGATTATATGAATTTGCATATTTGCATATGCAAATGCATATAACTCTCTAATTATGGCGTTAATGCATATTATAGCCTTTTTTCCAAATCGTGCAAATTTCGCTGGTAAATTTGACAGTTCTGAGGCCTTTGCAATTCAGTCAAGCAAGCTAGCATTTGATTTCGCATCCGAAGAATATCGACCTCATCTCAACACATTTCCACTAGTTACCAAATGCCATAAAAAAATTAGAAACAAAAAATCTTCCTCTATTTAAATAAATAGAAATACTGGAAACAATGATCATACTCATTAACACCCTTCCTAGGTAATTCAATACCTTACATACAGATTCGTAAAAAGTGTCTTGAAGACATGAAGAATGCCTACATCAACGGCACGGGTCCATAAGTCCTCCATCACAACACAAGCAACATCTTCCGCTTAGTGTGGTGGTAGTAGGAGATTTTCAAAAGTTGTTAGGTTATTCTTAACCGGGAAAGTTTATCTTTCTTTTAAAAATAAAAGATAAATAAAAAAAAAATCTCCAGAAGTATGCCAAATTTTTAATTTTGACAAATGACGACAGTTGGCCGTAGAGAGGTCGGTTTCGGCGTACAAAATTAATACTGAATGACAAACATCACAAATTTGCGACGGAAAATTTGGAAAAATACTTAATTGTATATGGTCACAAAAATTATGCATAATTTTAAGAATATTTCGCTGTTTTTGTACCGTCTTTAATTAAAATATATAAAAATGAAAATGGTTTTTTGATTTTGCATTATGCATATTTTGGGCATATCAAGGGTTTTTAGTGCATATTTCGGCCTTTTTTAGTGCATATTTACATGCATATTTTGGCAGTTTGTTAATGCATATTATCCGATGTCTAATAATGACTAATGACTCATTGAAGTCTCTGCCAGTTGATACCTCTGCCAGTTCATCTCCTAAAAGATTATATCGGCTGAAAGTTTTCATTGGGAAAGCAAGTATTGTTATGTAATAAATTTTACGAATATTGATCACTCAACCCCGTGAAAGGAGTTGGGTCAGGTACTTCAATATTTAATATATGTCCCTTAAAAAAGAAGATGGCAACACCATGGTTCGTTTTCATTGGACCGGAAGCGGTCAACCGGGGGTTGAAAGCTCCGGCGCTGGCTTCTTTTCGTTTTTACCCCTAAAACGGGCGGTTACGTCTGTCAATCATTTGCACAGATAGATTAAATAGGTATTCCTAGACGCGTAGAATCATTTGCGAAAATCAATTTAAGTAACATTTCCATGGCAAAAGAGACATTTTTATTTAATAAACCTCCTCCTTGTTCATCTACCCCATAATTCCTCCAACACTTTGGAATGCTACGTTTCGAATCTCCCAGCAATCGAACTACCAACACGAGTGCCAATCTCTGACTCATCTAGTCTGTGGTATTTGTAAGTATTTTTGTGATTATTTTATATACGTATTAAAATGTTAATGTAGATGTTCTACCAAAACGGTTCGAAACCGTCTGTTTCCTATAATAACAAAATACGACAAACTTATATCTGCAGTCGGTTTAGGAAAAATATACCTACTTATACAAAATATAACTAAATTTCCCTGAAGGTGTATGTAGAGAGGAACAAATCTGTAACCGACAGGTATAATTTTACTATCTAATCCATTGTAATTAGAATAGCTGAAGTACCTAAAGGATTTCCACTCAAGTGCAGATGTAAGTACATATATCGACTCCTGGTAAGCTAGCATGGTCGATCGATATGAAGTTACCGACCAATTATCGGTAACTTCTCATCGTTCCCCAGGACAACTGCAGATCGTTAACGTACAAACGACAGTTGATATAGAATATAATAAGGCCGTATATCCTGTTTGCATATTTACTTTACCAATGGGGATGTACAGCAGAAATACTCCTTTAGGTGATCAACTGTAGGAGGTATCAATTGGCAGAAGGATAATCTGCTAGGAGGAACAATTGTTGGGTCACCCTCAAACCAATACCAAATGAGTGCAAACATACAGCAGTTTTATTGGTCCTCGTCATCGATATATTTGTTAGTCGATGGTCCTAGCACATTTATCTCGTAGAAAAACGAATTAAAGAACCTTATTAAAATGAAAAATTACTTTGTTTTAAACCACTTTATTCTACAACAAGCTTCTGCCCGGGACTTCGTCTGCATAGGATTAGTACTTCGAGTAATCTATTTTATTTTCCTAGGTCCCATCTACGTTTATACCAAAATTCTTAACCTATTTATTTAAAATATGTATAATTCTTGATTCGATTCAAAGTATTAGGCGACTACTTCAAATAAATTCAATAATTCAAATATTTTCCAAAATAGAATTTATATCTAAAAATCATTGTTTTACAAAATGTCATTCTCAAATTTTGACGTTTTCTATTAAACTATAATTATTATTTTCAATATATGGAAAATAAATAGCTAGCTTTATAAATTATATCCTATATGTTATTCTGATGTATGAGCTATGTTATTGTAAAGTTTCATTAAAATCCATTCATTATATTTCGGTTTAAAGAGTAACAAACATACAAATATCCATACAAACTTTCGCGTTTATAATATGAGTAAGATTTTACAAATAGTCAACTAGTTGGTAATATTTGCAAAAACGTATTATCGGTATTGTTGTAACCGAAAAGGTTTTTTTTTAAATTTCAGTCAGCTGTCTGCATTGATGCTTGGGAATGATGTCTTCTTATCGACATTATCAATAAAACCTATATCGATCGACCGTGCCGGATACCCAGGGTCGTAAAAAAAAGTAATTTTTCTTGTAAAATTATAATGTCAAGCCACAAAGATATTGTTTTTTTTGATAATTTCATAAAATATCACTATTTGTAAAGTTTGATATGAGTGTGGATGAACTTACTCGATAAGGGAAAGACTTTGTTAATTTTATTTTTGTAATAGTCCATTTTTTGTCATCTATCACTACTTCAGATGCCAAAGTCTCAGAAGTCACCTGGTCAATTACCGAGAAAGTGATGGAACCAGGATCTCCGCTGGTGTAAATGGATACAGTTACCTCTTGGTCAACTCTACCAGTACTAATACCAACATTTTCTATGCAATATTCATAAGTACCCTCCTTGGAGGTGGCGAAGAAATCGTTTGCACCATCGGGTTTTTCAAAAACCGAAACAAAATTTTCATATTTTTTAACTTCCAACAACTCGCGATCAAGGCATCGTCCACCCATCGCTTTTAGTTCACCCCCTCTGAAATCATCAATTACAGACTCACTCCATTGTGCACTAGTCACTTGAACTGATAAAGCAAATAAATACCAATAAAGAGTATTCTTCTTAAAGTCAGGCATTTTCACTGTTAATTAATTACATGAACTTTTCAAGAATTGACAGCATAAATAAATTTTACTGAAATTCCAATTCCGATACTTTTTTTAACGGCGCAGTAATATGTAATATTTACGGACTTTAAGTCGTCACAAAAACACGTCTTCAACAAACTTAAACCAGAAGAGACTGAATCTCTTATAAAATAGTTGCATATTTTTGGAAATTTTTAGGTTCTAGTATGAGGTGTCATGAATCAGTAAAAGTATCTTATCTTGCTGGTAAAAACATTTATTTTTATCAGTATTTATAGTATTTATGCCTAGCTAATCCATCTGAAAGATGAAAACTAATCTATATTAGTGTACAGGAGAATGTAAACATAATCAATGTATCAGAAAAAAGATTTTCAGTTTAATAAAAAAGACGGAAACGATAAAACAAATGCGGCAAGTAAAAGTAAAATAAAATAAGTTTTAAATGAGATATTATTCCTGAAGGACCCTGAATGATTTCACAATTTGAAAACACTGCAAGTGACAGAGGAGTAGTATTGTAAATGGTACATAAAGTTAAAGTAAAAAAATTTACTTTCTAAAAACTGTGAAAGTTGGTTGATAACGAGAGGTAGGCAAATTTGGAATATCACAGTGAAATAAGAATCTAGATATGGGGTGCCCAAGCGTGCAAAATATAGCAGTTAATAATAGTGAAATGGAAAAAGTTTACCCGTTCCAAAAATTAAAATAACTGTCACAAAAACTTTGCTTTTGTTTGAAAAATTAACGAACGAGTATAAGGCTTTTTACACAACCATTTTAAATTTTTTTTTGGTTTGACTGAGGGTTGAACCTTCCTGTTGGACAATCTGTCCATGAAACATAAACAAATACAAAAATAACATGACAATTTTGCTTTTCTGTTAATCACAATGTGTTAAAACCAGCGTTTTATTTTTGGAATGCCAGAGGTGTGGCCATATTATATTAGCCAATCGAATATGATATTTTTAGTAAGCTAGGAGCATTTTTTAGTTACAAAATCCCACAAAAGAATTAAAGTTTTTATTTTGTTGATAGGCAATGCTGGCGAACAAGAGGTAAACGATATAAACTGACTGATGCTGGTCGGCATTTTAGTGATTATTTATTTATTTATTACCCTCTCCAATGGGCGGTTATATTCAAATATATATGTTGTTTGTACCATCGTTATTGTAAATTATAATAAAAAATGTAACCACAAAAGTATAAAGTAAAATAAAAGACGAAGAATCCTCACATAATTAAGTATTCAATATATGGAAAATATTATGTCTTTTTGTGTCTAGATGAACAAAAAATATTTCAATAAACATTTATATTGATTATTTTAAAGACGAAATATATCTCCAGGATCAGAATATTCATTTAATTAATTAAGTGGGAATTAAGCCAGTGTCCTGGGGTTGCTAAAGAAAAAGGGTAATAAATAATGTCGGCCAGATCTTTTATGTACATGGTTGATTAATTGAAGCAATTTTGGACAGTTAATTTTGTAATGCAGTATTTTGTGTAATATGTGGTTTTAAATCTGTTCTTATTCTTCTTTCTGGAAGTTTCTATACGGACTTAAGTTTTAAAACAATAATTTTTTGTAAAAGAATATTCATTTTATAGTGTATGTATACATCAAAAAGTTTTCAATGTTGTCGGAATTAATATTTAAAAAGGGGGACCATAACGTAGAGTTATACTCTATTTGTTATCTGACAAGGATTTTATAAAACATGATAAATGTGATGCCAATGTTAAAATCAGAAATTGACGTGCAAAAATCCTTCCATTTTAGAGCACCTACTATATTTAAAAAAAAACACGTCTTTTCCTTAGCGTAAGAATCGTCCTGTATATATGTTTGCATTATCTGCTAACATTGCCCGCCCTTGCGATAATTTCACAGCTCTTAAGTCTTCGTAATAAATTATCCCGTGGAAAAAGATAAGTCTTATGGAATCAAATGAATTGATTAAAATAATCCAATACTGGCCATATGGTTCTCAAAGTATTTTGTTTGTCATATACATATTTATTACACAAGCGATAATCAAATCAGAATTGAATATAAAAAGCCACTCATATGATTGTTTACACACAAAAAACCAATCACTACAGTGTAAATGTCCTAACATAGAAAAAGTGTCCCAATATACATAACTTGATCTTACAATAGATGTCAATTTTAACTGGTCAAATCATATTGAAAATGTATGTAATAGATTAAGATCCATATTAGGGAAATTTTACCACCTAAAAAGTTTTGTTAATAAAAATATATTATACTGTATATATAACGCATTATTGGAATCAACTATAGGATACGGAGTAAATAGTTACGGATTAACGTAAAAAACGTACTTAAATAAAATAGAACAACTACAAATCCGTTTCCTAAAATTGATATCAGGCATAAAAAAGTGCAATTATGTGAAGGCGATTATAAAAAAATGTTCTCTTTGTGGAACGTGCTCTCTATACATAGTAGGATAGAAGATTGCCAATTAACTCTGAATGAATTCTGGAACACAGAATTAAAAAAAACCTGTAAACCACAACTACCCTACTAGGCATAGAGAAGCACAAATGTTTATTATTAATAAATCTCAAAATGTGTACGGTGATAGATCAAAAAGGCATAAAATTCCGGAAATATTTAACGCATTACCTGAAGACATTAAAAATGAGACATCTTATTCAAAAATTAAAACAAAATCTAGTTCATTCTACCTCCGCAAAACATGAAAATAAATAATATTGTATACAAATATCCAGATCTGTGAAAAACAATTAATATTGAAAACAAATAACACTTTTGACAAATTAATACCTAGATATATTAACCATTATTAAAAAAAACAAAAAAAACGAATGCTATCGTACATTATGATCATAAGCATTATGATAATTAGTTAAGTATTTTAATATTAAGTATTATACTATTAAGTAATTAGTATGTATGAAACATTAAAGCATCAAGTTGAGATTTAAATATATTATTGTAAACTTATAAATGAGAGATTACTTACAATCAAATTGATTGATCAGTTTAGTAAGATTTGTACTCGTATATTGTATAATTAAAAAAAACTGAAGAAATATGTTTAAAAAAAAAATAATAATAATTTCTTCAGATATGATTTAAGATTTTCGGGGCCAATAGTATTTTTGTTATTTATTTTTGGAGTGTTATGCCTTGTCTCCTTTTTTAGCCAACGTTTCGAACACCCTTTAGATAAACAACAAAAGAAAAATCTTATTAAACTGATTTCGTGTTCAATTACATTAATACACTCAATATCGCCCTGAAAAACGTCGAAAATCGTTTATCGTTTCAAAAAACTTAGTAAGTATTATAATTTCCATGCTAAACAAACGTCGAAATCTGATATTTCATTTTCACAGATTTCAACTATGGCTACTAGCCACTAAACAAAACAAAAACAAGTGGTAATAAATATTACAAATCTACAAGCAAATCTAAATCAAATTTTGAGAAGCGCTTTTTCTTTATGCCAAGAGATTTCACCAAATCCTTTGAGATATCAAATCAACACAGGAATTTAATTATTTTTTATTGATTAATAATACCAAGGATCAGTGAAAAACAGTATAAATCCTCCAAGCGCAGTGTAATTTTTACACAAAATGGCATTGATTGGTGAAATAAAACACTGAATTTTTTTCCAAGAAGTATGCCGTATTTAAAAAAAAAATTATAGTGAATACCTCACAAGAGTCCCAACTGCTCCCTTCTGGAGCCAGTCAGACTATGGCATCACCAATTGGGGTAAGTTGTGAAGCTGAAGGTAAGTGGGGAAGGAAAGGAGATGGGGAAGAGGAAGGTGGGGAAGTATCTGGCTATTCAGTCACCAAACTCGGTTAAAGCCATTTCAAGCAACGTTTCAATTCTGAATGGATTTCTTACACCAGGGCGATACTAAGAGTATCTTTCGTTCTGGAGCGTGCCGCAAATATAGCATACATTATTTTTAATTAATTAATTGTGAAATAACACAAATCAATCAAATAAAATTTATTTGCGCAGGCCGGGTTTGAATCCGCGACCTTCGGAATGGGAGTCCAAAACCTTACCACTGGACTACGCCGGCCGTCGGGGAGACGAGACGAAATTTGACTATTCAACAGGGTGTTAAGCATCGTACTTGACTTACTTTTAGATAGTGATTCCTGACATTATTTTAAGTAAAAAATGTAAATAAAATTTTGGGCTCCAGTGACATTTTTGAAGTTTTTTTTTTCTTTCTACAAAAACATACAATCAGTAGGTATTGGGAATTTAGGGGTGGGGTGAGGGGTTGGTTGGTTACTTGGCTTAGAGACCAGTGACGACATGTGGAAGAATTTTTTAAATTTTGATTTCGAATAAAAAGTTTTTGAAAAAAAAACACATTTAAAAAGTCACCGGAGACCAAAATTTCATCTACATTTTTTACTCCAAATAATGTCGGGAATCACTGGTTAAAATAAGTCAAGTACGATGCTTAACACCCTGTATAGCGCCAACAATAATTTTGACTAATCTTGCATTATTATATCAACGGGCTAATTGTAAAACCCAAAACATTCGGATTGGAAGGAGAAATCTTAATATATAAAACAAAGTCGGGTTAGTTACACCATTTATAACTCAACAACGGCTCAAACGATTTTTATGATCTTTGATTTGTTGGATTTGTCTCCGTCCCGATTAAAAGAATAACTATTAAAACTTCGGAAAAAATCACCGGAAAAATAATTATGAAGAAAATTAATTTTTTCATATATTTTGTATGGAACGGCTTTTCAAATAATGTGCGTTGGTCGACATAATTTGAATCAATTCGAACTGTCAATGGTGTAGTGTGCCGAAAATTTCGTGCTTAGTCAACAGCTCAATTTCATTTTTTGAACTTAGAGTAGGTACCTATTTATTTTAACGTAATAAAAACTTAATTTATTTCAGCTAATAAATTAAACACAACATTAATTGATTCTGAGGCGGTACGAAGTTTGCTAGGTCAGCTAGTGCAATATAAATAAGGAAAAAAATCAACCACACAGAAAAATAACGTACCAGGCCGTTCAATTATAATACAATAATTTTCCGAAAGAAATGACTTTATAGAAAATGTATTTAAAATATATATAAATTGCAAATCCCGTAGAAAAGCGTCGTATTTAAAAAACTTCTGTTGTCTAATTTTTTATTTTTATCTCTGAATAAAGTGATTGTGATTATCTATACGCCACGAAAACCGTATTTAAGTTAGAACACTCTCCGCGAGATGTCGCTAGTGTCTCTTTTCGAAGGCACCGCTTGTTTCCTCAATAATTTTTTGTTTTCGCTCTCCTGTAAAATTAACTTTTTTGACTTAATACCCTTTCCTACGAGCTGTGCGATACGAGTATGTATAAATTTTGTCTGCGATAATCATTACGCCGTTCTTCCATGGAGCTACGTTCAAGCGACGCGATCGCCGCTCGTCTGTATTTTCAATACTATTATTAGTGTTTGAAATCGCCGCCAGGCACTGCACTAGCAAAATTGTATGACAAGCGTCGCTTGTAAATAGCTACGTGAACGATGGGCGTAAAAAGTTAATTGGGTATGTCCGGCGGCTGGACGTGTTGGGTAGGACACGATATCAGGGTGAGCTTGTATGAGGTACTCAAATACTGCAATGAGGTGTCGAGGTATACCGCCTCGTATGAGGTGAGGTGTGGCAATATTTTCACATCCATCGGGAGGGGAGGGTGTCTTAAGATCGGTAAAATTAACGTTTTTGAAAAGGTGAATAACTAGAAGCTTATTTCAAAATAACGTTGCAGGCAATGAATGGTCCCTGCTACCCGCCAGCGATTATCTAACTTAACTGATATCTTGGACGTGGGATAAATTCGATAAACAGACCATTGAAATCACGGAAAACTTTAATTCGACCGCAGTAGGCAACACCGAATTGGACAAACAAATGTACGTATTACTGTTGTATGAGTCCCTAACTGGCTCCGGACGGTTAAAAGGAGTTGGGACTCTTCTCTTGAGCGATATAAAAAACTCGCCTACCCCCCCCCCTTCTTCTTTGCATCAGAGAAAATGCTTGAATTTGTTCTCCGAAGAAACCCTTCCAATTTTAAATACTTAAAAATTCAACCAAAAAGTTCTAAGGTTTATTGAACCAGGTTTACAGACATGTCACAACCAAATTTAGTGTTTGCTGGCACGTTTAGCCATGTTTCAAAATTAGAGTTTATATCTACAAGTCTCTCTTACATCTCTTGAATCTCAAAAAATAACACAAATAACAAGAAATAACATAAATTTATTTGCGTACGCCGGGTTCGAATCTGCGACCTTCGGAATGGGAGTCCAAAGCCTTGCCCTTGGACTACGCTGGCCGTCAGCGTATGCTAAGATTCAGGCGGCGCGCACTACACGTACAGATTCATTTTCACGTGAGAATGAAATTTACAAAATCTGCACCTGCACATTCTGCACGTGCTGCGTCGCCTGAATCTCAGCTTACGCTTACCACAATGCATAGATACTAAGAACATCACACGGTGTTGCGATCCTGAAAAAGGCTAAGGAGAAAAATTTCGCAAAAATAATTAATATTCCGTAAGGTTGGATGACTATAATAGTCATCCAATTGACTGATGCCTTAGGAGTGTCGCATTACTGCTTATTTGCATATAATCGCATATAAAATTTTGAACGGTATCCTTACGAAACTTTGTTATCTCGGCTGATGTACCCTGCAGAGTTTTCTGAAAGTAATTAATTAAAAAGTAATATAGTAATTTCTTCAAACTTCGCAAAATCACTTTGTGGCGTCATTTTTAATTAAATTAAACAAATAACTTTGTATCAACCAATATTATATAATCACAATTACCTAGATGTTTCGAAATCGATGGTTTCTTCTTCTTGGTTAATAGTGGTTGATACAAAGTTATTTGTTTAATTTAAATAATATATTAGTTTCGAAATACCGGACTCAAGGGAATCATGTCTAAATAAAATCATTTCCTTTGACCCCAACAAATCTGCTGGCATGGGGTATCACAGTCGATAAATATAAGGTAATAATAATTATTGGATAATTTCCAGAGCGCCGTTTTTGTAAAAAATCATCTCAAGGGCGCAATATATCGATAATGTCGGTAACTTAACGTCGTTCCCAAGCATGACTGCTGACAGCTAACGAACAAACAACATTTCTCAACGACTAAGTATTTAAAATTAATTTGACGTGAACTGTTGTTTGTTCCGACCTTGTTTGTGATGATAAGTTACCGACATTATCGATAAATCCTATATCGATTGACCGTGCTAGGTACCCAGATAACATCCCGCCAATATCAGGACTAATCGGCAAACTATTATTAAATAATTTACTTTCTTCTGGACATTTTCCAACCCGATGGAAATCTGTTTACATTACCCCGATTTTCAAAAAGGTGATGACACAGACATAAAAAAATCTACCGTCCTATATGCACATAATCAGCACTCTCAAAAATTTGAAACCCTTCTTAACGAATTTTTTATACATCAATAATAAAAGTAATAGATAAACACAATCACGGATTCGTTACTGAAAGGTCTACTACTAATAACCTATTACATTGCCACGACGATATTACGAAATCTTTCACCAAAAAAACACAAGTTGACAGTATTTATACTATAGACTTTTCAAAAGCTTTCGACAAGTATCCCATAAGTTTTTCCTTGGTAAACTATATGAATTAGGACTGATTTTACAAATAGATAGACAAATTTTACAATTGGTGATCGCTAACAACTTATTACTATGTTTTCTAAAAGTTATTATTTTAATTCGATTTTTTTATTTAAGGAAGACTTAAGCACTGGATCGACCACGCAAAATAAATAAATTTGCCTCGATTGCTCGAAATTTCCAGAGATCATTTTTTTAATTTTTCGCCAACATTAAATAAAATCATGTCTTCGAATTTTAATATTAAGACATAACTTATTAAAATGCTATATAGCCAATGAATTAACCTCTGTTATACCGTTTATCTCATATTTGTAGGATGTATAAAAAAAATATTAAAAAATCGTAAAGTTTATAACCGCGCGGTTCCTGCGTGTTTGATACCTTGAATCTGCCGTCAGAGGTACTTATTCGAGTCAATATAGAATATTTTCGATTTCTGTATGTTCTCTGTGGTATACTTGATAATTAAAGGTACATATCTTTGAAAAAGGGACTTAATTTTAATCGTAAACAGCTGATCATAAATTCTGTGCCAAAAAAATATTTAAAAAAACTATTTTTAACATCGTTCTAAAATAATCTACGAAGTTCGAATTTGCAACATCTACGGTTATAATAGATACAGCATTTCAATAGCTTCGTCTTAAGACCAAAATAACAAATGCGGAAGCTACAAATATTTTTCAAATCTTTTTTTGCCGAATTAAGAGATATTTGGCTTTTTAAAGCCGTAAAACAATCCTAGACATTTAAAATGGCGCATAAATAAGCCAAAAATCGCTCCAGTGGAAATGCAAGTTATTTGTCCAATTTGTCTAATATTATGGAATTGGTAGAACTTTCACCGACATTACGTCAACTGCTTTTAAAATCCACAACAAACCTCACAATTTCCGTAATAAAAACAACACTAAAATCTGATTTTCTTTCAACCATGGCCCAGGGCCTCCAAAAAAATAACCATTGGCCAAAAATATTCCAATTACGTACGGAAGTCAAAAACCACTTCTGAGAAGAGCCTTTTCTTATCGTCAAAGGATTTCACCAAATCCACTGAGATAACAAATTATAAATGGAATTTAATTACATATTTGAAAAAAGCATTAACTTTGTGGCTCGCCATTTCTTTAATATTCTCCTGACGAAAGAAGGGTTCTTCCAAAACCGGTAGAGTTTGATTAAAATTTAAGTGGTCTATAAAAAATTTATGGGTTTTTATTGGAATTTTATTAATTCTGTCGATTGATAATAATGAGGATCAGTGAATATCAGTAAAAAACCACCAAGTATACTTAAATATATTAAGTATATTCTTATACCTTCTAAGGCCTTTGATTAAAAATGGCATTTATTGGCAATATTAATTACCTGGAGAATCCAATTAAAATTCTAAGAAATAACCTTATTAAGAAAGTGTGTCGAAATATTATTCGCCTCATGCCCAAAATAACTTGGACTAATCCATCGATTAAAAATATATGATACCGATTGTTTTTTTTTTATGTGAAAGTCGCACAGAAGTCACAATTGAGAAGCGTTACGCAAATGGATTTTTGTTGTTGTTTTTTATTGTCTGTAAGTATCTACGAAACGGCAAATTCAGATTTTCAAAAATCAATTAAAAAAATCTACAGATTTCAAAAATCACTATATGCCGCCGACGGGACTTGAGTCTCGTTGGCGGCATGTATCTTTTTTCGGGAGATTTTTTTAATGTGTATGTGTGTTTCAGGTTAATAATAGATAATAATAATTGTTATCCTTTGTGCTATGCAAAAAAATCTTGTCTTACACATTAGTTTATCAATAAAAAATAATATTTGACAAGTTAAAGTATTTCACCAAAAAATGGAGACATAATATGTCTCGACGCCACCTAGTGGGAGATTTAGTACTTACAATGCTTTTCTCACATAAAAATAAAGTTGGTTGTTTTCAGGTGAAAAAATGTAATAAGTAGTAATTGTTGAATGAAAACACTAGTATATATTGAATTATTTGGCAGGTAAGAGATAAGCCGACGTAGCTCAGTGGATAGAGCAGTTGACCGGAAATCAGAAGGACACGGGTTCGAGTCCCGTCGGCGGCATGTATCTTTTCTCGGGAGATTTTTTCAATGTGGATGAGTGTTTCAGGCTTATAATTATTGCTTATAATAATTGTTACCTTATTTATATGTAATAATAATTTTTCACAAAGTAAAAGTTCGTCTTTGTTAACCTTCTGTACGAGTATAATTTCTATAGCCAAAAAAATTAACCCCATTTTATTAAAAATTTTATACAAACAAATTTTACTGGTCGCTGAAATCATTGGTATCATTAATTAAAGTTTCGAAAAGGCGCGACTTTGGGGCAATGATTGCAATGTTTCTCTTCCTTTGAAATGTCCCTGCTTGCATTTTTAAATAAGTCACAGATAGATTAAAACACCCGTCTCCCGACCCCCGCAGTATTATATACAGTAAGAAATTATTGACATTTGTAAAGCGCCCTTGAGGTGATTTTTCACAAAAACGGCGCTATACAAGTCATCCAATTATTATTATTAGTATATAGGAAGCGTGAACATGTTAGTATCGCAATTAGAGTCTTTAAGTAATAACATACTTTTTGTTCTTAGACTGTATTTACAATCGTGACATAAAATGTCGCCTACGAGCTTATGTTTAGCATATAATCATATAATTAAATTAAAATACATGGTTTAAACATTTTCTTGACAAATAGACAGTTAATACATCAACTTTCTATACGTTTCGATCAAATTCTACATTTTTACATCTGCAGTAGCGACTTCTAAAACCCAATTAAAAAATCTGTGCCCTATGAATTTTTTTTTTCATAGGTTTTTGAAGCACCTAGCTAATTATTTCAGTTTTATATAGATGTAGATTTGTAGATTATACATTCCAACATCTATATACAAGTTATATAACTAGGTAGGTACCTGTCAGTGGCGGTCGGTGACTTTTTGTAGAAGGAATGCTGGGCTATCAATAAGTATAAGGGTAAACTTGCCTACTACTACAAGAAGTACAAATATATAGATAAGCACCATGAGAAAGATGGAATTCCTGACAAAAATACTCTAAATAGCTCTATAAATCCTTAGCACTCCGAAACATCAATTACTACACAACCTAAATTTCTTATATGTGTCAATCTTCTTTCTGTGCAAAATTTACAATATTCCTTAGTAACATTATTATTAAACAAAGCTGAATACGAACAAAGACATGATGTATCAAAATCATTACTATATAATTCTCTAAATTTATTATCTGTTCGTGCTATATTGTGGTTCAAAATTGCGATTCAGCATACCTCTCTATCTGAATATAATAAAATAGTGGTACATGTTCATAATACAAGACTAACTGCAAACGATGGACTTGTAATTCCCAGATATCTAAATAAATACGGTCAAAGAACTCTAGAATACCTCGTACCAATAATTTATAACATGTTACCCAATTCCATTAAAAGCTGTGAATTAAATGACTTTCAAAAGGAAATGTATGCTAAAAAAATGGTTATGTGAAAGAATTTTTTTGTATTGTGGATGCTCCCGGTACACAACCATCTGTCTTACAAAGAACTCTACAGGCCATACAGAATACGTATGCGCCGTATCCGAAATCTTCCTATAGTACTTGGAATACTGAATACGAACAGCATCCACCAAACAGCCGGGTCGCCTGTCGGTTCGTTGTATGTGTTGAACGCAGCGCGTATCTAAGGCTGCAATCAGACGGTTCACTCGAGTGAAGGTTTACGCCATGTTTTTTCGGCCTAATCGTCCATCTTCGTTTCATTCCATGTTCAGACGGCGCTATAGAAATAAGCGTTCACTCGTCCATTCCCACCACAGCGTCGCCGAGCGAGGTCAACCGCGCTGGAATTCGTTTGAATTTTAAGGAAAAACATGTCAGATGAATCTTTCATGTCAGATGCATCGAAATTTTGTTGACACAATTAAATAAAAATAAATATAAAAAACAGTATTGTTTCGTCTTATAAACCATTTTATTTTTTATGACATAATAACACAATTTGATTTTACTTTTTTTATTACGAACATTTTCCTACAAATGAATAATCTTACATATATTAAAAAATATATATAATACATGGATAATAAGGGAGACCCAAAAATGTATATGAGAGGTGTTCCCAAAAGCAAACAAATTAGCCGAACGAATACCATTTTGACGTTTTGAGTGCGACGTGATAGCGCCCTTCCATGGTCCTTCCCGTACAGGACGCGAGACAAACTGATTGAGATTTCACTCGGTGTTCAGACGTTTCACTTTGCACTCTTCCGCGCGCATGCGCATGCGCATGAGTGAAGGATGCCGAAGGAAAATATCCAACATTGTTGGATCGGTTCACTTTAAGATTTTATTCGGCAGTATTCGGCACTTTCGTTTCATTTCATGTTCAGACGTGTCATTCCGAGTAAACTAGGCCGAATGAAATACGGATATGAACGATTAGTGAACCGTCTGAATGGCGCTTACGGACGCTGTTGCATGTATGTGTATGTTTACGCGTTGTACGTTTTACTAGCATTGAGATTGCATATTTATTTCGACTCGTTTCATGAGTCGCTCTGTTTCTTTGTGTATGTTGTCTTTTGGTAGTAATTGGCAGTATTGTTGTTTACCGCTAGTTTGAATAAATTCTAAGCTTTTTACTAGAAAACAAAGGGATGCGGCGCTTCCATCGCATGTATGGACCGACTGTGCCTGGTGGGTATGTAATGTAAAAGGGCCATTATTATCTTATTTCAACGTATATGAGTAGCACCCGTTACAAAAAAATTAACTTTATGTTTGATTCCCTATCAAAATTTTGCCTAGATATTACTTATGCATTTTTTGTATTGACGTATCGACAGTGGATGTTACGAGTATATTTTAATTTTTTATATTTTTTTTTGATATAATTACGTACTTTGAAAGCTAGAGCAATCATATATTTTGTTGTATGACATAATGTATTAACAATCTCTTTGTGAATTTATTTTTTCAATTATGTAGAAATTTCGCTTTTGTTAAATTTTGCTATTTTCGTCTACTTTTTAAATAAAGATGGTTTTTACAATTGAGTTGAGTTTTTTGATTGACGTTCAATTATAATACAAAACAATGCAGGAAGAAATTACTGCGATAGAAAATGTATTTAATTGAAAAAAATTAGTATCTATATTATAGTTTGCAACGATCGTTATTATTGTTAAGTTTATAAATTGTGTCCTCAAATTAAAAAAGAGATAAATAAATAAAATTAAAAAAGGTAAAATTTTGTGTTAATAATATTTATACTGGAAAATATTTAAAAACGTGAATAATAATTTCGGTTAGAAAACTGTGAAGACTTAATAAAGCCAGAGAAAAGTTAGTTCTTTCTAATTCAGAAATCAGGCAAACAAATTATTTGCCTTTTGATTTATTTGATTAAATATGAGTATTAGAAAGAAAAGAAAGGTAATATAGGAAAACACTTCATTGTTATTCATAACACAATGTATCTTTTGCTAATGTTTTATTTTGTAAGCATTTTTCACAATAATAATAACAAAAAATATTATACATAAACCGTGTAATTAATTTTTTCTAGTGATGGGAAAAAAGTGATTTTCTGAGATAGTTTTAGTTCACACTACTATAAATTTTAATATTTTTTTATATAATATATTATTTTACATTTCATTACAAAAGATTTCACAATTTTTCATTTTTATTTATTTTTAACTAAAATGATAAAAATACAGTAAAAATAAATCTCACAATAAAACATTGTGCAATAGGAACAATTAACACAAACATATCATGGAATTAATAATAATTATGAACTATATTTGCAAATTTGACTGCCCTAAAACGGGAATATAATCTTTGTTGAACAGACAAAATGTAATGCATTTATGTATTAAAAATAAAGAACCCAACGAAAGTTACGTGTTACAAGACTTAGGATTAAGAAAATCGATATTTTATGGTAAATCTAGGAAACACAGGGATTGACTACCTATTAGTTAACCCATAAATACCTTTACTTAAGTATTTTAATTTTTATTATTTGATTTATTCATTTCACAGCCAAGACATTTGTCTGTTATCCTCACAATAAAATTCATATTAAAAATATTTAAAGTTTCTAAGATTAATTAATTATAAGTTAAATATCCCCTTAAATTAAATTAACTACATTTTTTTTAGTAAATACCTTAAAAATACATACTCTTGAGGTTCGGCGAAGGATAGGGTATATTAAAATTTTAAATTCAGAGATCGACTCTTGCAAACAAAAAGTGTAGTTAATTAAAAAGTGCCTATTCGACTCAATAATGACATATTTAAATGTAAAATTAAAATAACTTATGTATCAAACGCAATTCCTCGCTTACAAAGTTGAGACCCCAAATATACTAATGATATCGACATTTTTAATGTAACAATTTCTATATTTAAAACTTTTAAATATTTTTTATGTCAACGTATTATTTCTGATAATTTCAGTTCATAATTGTTATTCCTATTATTTTAAAATTTTATAAAATTGTAAATCACTGTAATGTAAGAAATAATTTTTTGGAACCTATTGTTTAAACATTGTGTACCCTACATAAAAGCCCCATGGGCGTATATAATTGTAAATAAATAAAATAAGATCGTAAAAAATATATTTTGAGGTACACAATCAGCGTATTAATGTTTAGTTTATGTGTTTACAAAATATTCGCAATAAAACTTTTTGAATTATTTAGCTTTATCCGAACAACGACCAAACTAAAAAGCTGAATAAATCACAATAAAACAGTTCAAAGACTTTACTCGGTTAATATTGATTTTGTAAGGGTAATTAAATTTAATTTTCAAAATACAAATATCGTAGATCGCGTTAACAAAAGAACAGGACACACGAAATCAGCCCAACAAGATGTACATAATTGCAGAAGCAAGATGTGCATAGTTTATTAAATATAAATGTACACAAGTCAGCTCTTTAACAAGGGCACTAAAGCACACTAAGATTCAAGGATCCCTAAATAATCATTCCTTGCCTCAAAAAGACAATAAATACAGCGATGTTGAGGCTATTGAAACTTCTAGAGGCGTCCGGCCGTCCCAGCGATTAACTGACACCAACATCATCAAAACCCTCACTAAATAGATTAATTTTAAAATGTGTGTGGCCATATTATTATTTTTCAGTGAACAAATTTTTGGCTGCATTTAGTAGCTGTGTTGTCTTGAAAACATTATATTCATGTTGATATACTCGTATTTGGGGTGTTGCGTTTTCTCCTTCAAACGAGTTAAACGTTTGCTCAATAAGGAGGATGAAGCATAACACTGTATATTATCCCTTAATCAATCAACTTTATAAATACGTTAGCACGTGAGAATCTTAAGATCATTATTTGCTAATGGAAATCGTAATTGACTTTTCGTCTACTGGCATGTCACATATTGTAGATTTTTCGTCTGCTTTCCTATGCACCACTCTAGGAATTTTGCCAATTGGTTCACTAACTTTCGTTTTACTTGGCAATATTACCCTTTGCCTTATGGAAAAGTAGAAATACCCAAGGAAAACTGCGCCAACCATGAAACAACTGCAGACAGCAATGGCGACTATGGAAACTATTTTCCAATTATTCGATTGCGGGGAAATGAGTATTGGAGCTTCAGTAGATGGTGTGCCATCGGTGGGATCTGTTGGAGCTTCAGTAGGTGGTGTGCCATCGGTGGGATCTGTTGGAGCTTCAGTAGGTGGTGTGCCATTGGTGGGATCTGTTGTAACTTCAGTAGGTGGTGTACCATCGGGGGGCTCTGTTGGTGCTCCCGCTGTGGTCGTTGTCAGTGGTGTTGGAAATGTTATTGTAAATTTATCTATGGCAAAAAAGGCATCAACGTTGTCATTGATGTTGGTGTATTCCAATCGTATCTGTAAGAAACCAAAATTCTCGTAAAATTTGTGACCTTGCTGAATTTTTTTCTCATTATTTATGTTTTTTTTTCTTCACAACGTACCCCTTTCATTTGATTGTTATATGTTAAATGTGAGAGTGCGATGTACATATATATTTTAAAACTAAATTAAATTTAGTGTATTATACATCACATCACATTAGGATCTTACGACTACCACACTTCTGTATCATGTATTTAACAACGAAATGGTTAGTTAAAAATAAACAAAAAGCATGCATTAGTAAAATTATTATTCATATTTTATTTATAATTAATATCTTATATTATATATTATAGGTTTATGACAAACTAGACAAGTAAATCAGAAAGCTAAATCTTCGATAAAATAGTACTATAACTGTTATAATACTATAGCAGTAATCGTGATAAATTGCTATCTAAAGAACATGTAACATGAATGACAACACAATACACACAACGAGCAAAAAACACTTACTTTATAGCTGGAACTCCTGATCAATTTAATTGCTGAAACGGTCCAATTTTTGTCATCTATCTGTACTTCAGTTGTCAATATTTCAGAACTATTTAAGTCAATTATCGAAAATCTAAAAGCATCTGGACCTCCAATATTGCTTGTGTAAACTAATACTCGAACTTCAAAGTTAACATCTGCCTTAAATGAGACAATATTTTCTACGCAATGTTTTTTAATACTCTCTGAAGAGGTTGCAAAGTATTCGTTGGCTCCATTGGGTTTTTCAAAAACACCCTCAAAATCTTCATATTTTTTAACTTGCAATAATTCCTGACCAAGGCATTGACCACCCATTCCTCCCAGTGCCTCTTCTTTAAAATCTGTAATGGTCTGATCGGTCCATTCTCCACTTGTCAATTGAACTGACAGAACGAATATACACCAACGGAAAGTACATTTCTGGAACAGGAACATTTTCACTAATGTTAATTAATTTAAGTTTTCCTAAAGAATGTATATAGCGCAGATAGGTAATTTTCACCGAATTTAAGTCGTTACAAAAGCACGCCTTTAACGGACACGGAACAGAAGGGACTGAATCAGATGCACTGTTACAAATTGAATCTTTTTTAAAAATAAGTATCTAAAGTATTATAAAAAATATCTTATCTTTCCGGTATAAATATTATTTAATCAGTATTGACATATTCGCATGAAAAATGAAAAGAAATGTAATTAACATTCTGGATGGTTTCGTATGTAAATTTTATCGTTATATATGTACATACATAACACGAGTATAATGTATAAAAACAAATCTTTGTTGCAAATTTGATAGCACGCAAAAAGTCAATCAAACGGGTTTATTGAAAAGATATTGGCTTGAACGAAGTTGCGAATTCCGGTTCTACTCGTACTTAAGAATAAGGAATTTTTTTGTTCTTAACCTCAAAATAACGAGATAGATTGAAGTTGCTCTCCTCTTTGTGTCTGGAATTTCAAAGTTAAAGCAACAATTTTCAGCTCGCATGTGACTTCATTAGCAGCTATGGAGCTTTGACATTCTTTCAAATGTATAAAAATATGATGATTGATGAATGACACACAGAAGGCCCTGAAGAAAATAATTCTCCTCAGAGCCCATGGGGAAGGAACAATAATAATATTAAACATTGTAATTGAACCACGTAGTGTATGTTTTCGAGGGATATGATAAAATTTACAAAGCAATTTTCTGATATTCGTAATAAAAATTAACTTTGTGGCTCGCCATAATTTACAATTAAAATATATAAATTTTTTTTAGACCACTTTTAATTTTGAATTAAACTCTACCGGTTTCGGAAGAACCCTTCCTTCGTCAGGTGAATATTAAAAACGTAGTTTTAAAATCTGTATACGTAGTTTTAATATTCTCCTGACGAAGGAAGGGTTCTTCCGAAACCGGTAGTGTTTAATTAAAATTTAAAAGTGGTCTGAAACAAATTTATATATTTTTATTGTATATTATTTTAGATTGGCTTCTCCATTTAGGAAGGGTGAAGAGTTAAAAAAAAAATGCTGTCACTTTTTTTTTATTGATTTATTTCTCACTCACTTCACATATTAATGTAAAAATACATGTAAAAAATCAATCAATTAGCACAAAAATATCATAGAATTAATAATAATTACGAACTAAACCTGCAAATTTAACTGACCTAAAACGGAAACATAATCATTGTAGAACTATTTAACTCAATGTGTTGAACAGTCAAAATCTTAGTGCATTTGTGCTAAATAAACAACCCAACGAACGTGTTATAAGGCTTAGGATTCAGTATATCGTTTTTTTAGTAAACTAGGTAACGTGAGGATTTATTACCTATTAGTTAACCCGTAAAATGCGTTTACTAATTAATATTTATTTTTATTATTATAAACATAATTCACATATATTATATTTAGATTGCATAACAAACAATAGTATGAAAAACATAAGGATTTTTACTGAATGAAGCTTTACCTAACTTCCTGTGACGAAAATTTTATTTGTCCCATTAGTTCGTAGCTAATTAGAGTATAATTCCGTCATTTGGTCACCTCCCAATAAAATTCACATTAAAAATGTTGAAAGTTTCTACGATTTATTAATTTTAAGTTAAATTTTCCCTTAATTTAACTTAAAATTAATAAATCTTAGAAACTTTAAATTAACCACATTTAAAACAAAAACCTTGAAAACATATATACTTGAGGTTTGGCGGAGGATAGGGGACCAATAATTCTCTTTAAAAATTGTAAATTCAGAGATCGACTAATTTATTTATATATTTATTAACGACGATTGACGGCTTTTACATGGGTATTATAATAATTTAACATGTAGATACAAAATATACGATAATATAATTAAGAAAAAATATAAGTATATGAGAAAAAACAAGCGGGAAATTGCATGAGAGTTGAAAATTTAGTATGAAAAAAAAATTAAGAAGTAAGTAGTGTAGAAATAACATAAAAGTACAGAGAGTAAGCTATTATAAATTCAAGTATTTAGAAAAAATAAGAGAAAAAAAACCAACACGGGTACATATTCACAAAGTATTTTGAAAAATGATTAAGAAGTAATTTGAAAGTAAAAATCACTTTGTAAAAAAAAATCCCGGAAGTAAACTGTGTTTTGGGAATTTAATGTACCATCTATCACAGAATTGTGTAAGAGAAACGCCTTATATCAAATTTATGAAGAATATTTTATCCAAAAAATTTACCCCTCAGATAGCTTAAGCAATAGATTCAAAACTAATGGCTTAATAGCCATCCCTATGCTTAGAACGACTACGGCTCAGCATCACTACATGTATTTAGGTATGAGATGGTACAATATATTATTGTCCAAAAACAAAATTAATATAACCGAAACTTTGAAATATGAACAATTCAAAAAGCAAATTATGTCCCTGAAATTGGATAATGATATATTGTACCCTTAATTTACCCTTAGTTTGAGCTTACTTAATCTGTATTGTAGATCTATTCAATGTTAAAAGAAAATATATATAGAAATATTTATATATACATATTTTTATATATGTTGGTATTGTCTTTCAATAACAATTAAAAAAAAAAAAATTGTATACCTATATTAAATAATGTTTGTATTTATTTCATAAGTCACTGATTATTGTTTGAATTTTTTTTTTCTTTATTAATAAAATTTTTGTTACATACAAAATAAGTATAATTAAACTAAAAATATAATGTATTGTGTTTAGTATAATGCATAAGAACAAAAAAATCCCACATAGGCAAAAGCCAGTGCGTGGGTATACTATTTTTTTTTTTAAGCAGTTAGATTTATTTATTATGATGTACATTTTATAAGTATGTTTATATAAAAATATTAAATTTTTTTTTTTTACAAATTAGTGAGTTCCTTCATTAGGTTTTTTACTGTAGCAACAGTGTGTATAATAATACAATTTAGGTATCCACACAGAACCTGCGGTGGGAAAGTTTTCTTGATTTTTGTAGAAAAAAAGACAAATGAGGAAAAATTGTAATGAATTGAAAAATAGTTTTTTTTTTAAATAAATAAAAATTTGTCAGCTTCAAGACTAAGAAAGAGTCATTAAGGGTAAAGGGTAAAGCAGAAACCAAAATATAATCCTCAAAAAACAAAATTGCACATTACCATAAAAAAATTTAAAAAAATTAAAACCGGAAAAACTAAAAGCCTGCGTAGTAAATTATATTATTTTAAAGAATATATCTTAAACATAGAAATTTGCATGTTTTTCAGTAGTAGTTCAATGTAGATTAAAAAATAAATATTTAATTAGAACATTATTTTTTTGCATGTAAATACTCCTCTTATAAACACGAGCTTCTAGAGCTCAACTTATGGAGTAGCAGAATAATAATGAATAATTGTATAACTTTGCATAATGTAATCTCACTTGGAATGTTTCATTTTTGTCTTGTAAAATAAAATAAAAATAAAAATAATAAACATTTAGGTATGTTTGATTATAATTGAACTGAGATCTAATTAAATAATGTTTATAATATCAACAACATATTTATTACCAAGTATATGCAGACGGCCGGCGTCCAGGGGCAAGGCTTTGGACTCCGAAGGTCGTGGATTTGAACCCGGCGTGGGCAAATAAATTTTATTTGATTAATTTTTGTTATTTCACAATTAATTAAATAAAAATAATATATACAATATTTACGGCACGCTTCAGAGTGGAAGAAGATACTCTCAGTATCGATCGAGAGATAACGATCGATAGGATAACTATCGGTAAATTCTCATCGTTCCTTAGCATGACTACAGATCGCCAACGTATAAGTGATTGTTAATAATGATAGCCTCTTTTATTTTCCATTTTCATTAATGAAATTGCTATAGTCATTCGTTTTTCACGCTTTTTGCTGTTTGCCGACGATCTAAAATTATTTATTTTAATAAGAAATATTGAGGTCTGCCTGCGCCTTCAAGCTGATATTGATAACATTTCAGAATAGAGTCAACGAAACCAGGTTCATTTCAATGTCTTGAAATGCGTAGTTCTGACTTTTACCAGAGCATTTAGTCTCACTTACCACAGGTACACTATGCTCGGTCATAATCTCAAACGAGTTTCAAATATAAAAGATCTTGGGATTATGTATGAAAGTAAATTAACATTTCGTCCCCATATCGAAATTCGCCAGTCGGCCCTAAAAATGTTAGGGTTCGTTATCCGAACCGTCAGAGTTTTCCGAGATACTCGTGCTCTGAAAATTTATATAATACTTCTCCCTGGTCCGCAGTAGGCTGAAGAGTGGTTCGCTTATCTGGAATCCTCATGAGGTTTGGTGCTCCCTCATGTTGGAGAGGGTTCAAAAAAGGTTTCTAAGATTTCTCTACATGAGGGAGTACGGCCACTATCTATGGCTCTACCCGACTACCTTTCTTCTGGGCATGCTGGGACTTCCCTCCCTGCAGCTCAGAAGGGAGGGGTATGCCGCTACCCGCCTATACAGACTGCTGCGAGGCGATATTGTGAACTCAGCTATTTTGGAGCGCGTGAGTCTCTATGTTCCAGATGACTATCTAAGACAGCGTCATCATAGATTATTCTACCTTCCTGCCTGTAGAACAAACCTGCCAATGGTTCTCCCGGTAGGAAGGAGTGTATTGCTCTAGAACCAAATCTCCTCCGAAATTGATATATTTGACGTCGGTGAGGAGAGATTCAAAAGGGAAATTCTTTCTATTCTTGAAAGAGTCTTTCCACATTGACTAAATCAACACCACTGCCTGTAATTTTCTTTGAATTTTCTGCATTCCTATAATTTTTTTTTATACATATTCATAAACTATTTTTTGTAATGTATTTACGTGACATTATTTCTAACATGTATTAAATTAAGACTTGTAATTGTGTAAGAAATCAATTATTATTATTATTATTATAACTAAGTGTCCTTAACATATTCGACATCAACTGTTGTTTGTACGTTAGCGATGTGCGGTTGTCCTAGGGAACGATAAGAAGTTACCGATAGTTATCCTATCGATCGTTATCGAGCGAGTGTGCTAGGGCCTATGGTGTAAGACCACCATTCAGAATTGAAGCGTTGCTTGAAATGGCTTTAGCCGTGTTTAGTGAACAGATCTGAATACCCAGGTACATTCCCACCTTCCTCTTCCCCATCTCCTTCCCTTCCCCGCTTACCTTTAGCCTCACAACATACCCCAATCGGGGTTGCCACACGGAGAAAATTGTTATTCGAAAAAACGATCATTTTAATAGTAAAAGCGATTAAAAACGGGACTGAAGTTCTTACGAAAATTTAACAGGGTTTCAATGTTTATTGGCGGGAACATGTAAGAATAATTTGTTGGTTTACGTAATTTCGTACGTATACCAACAAATTATTCTTACATTTTCCCGTTAATAAACATTGAAACACTGTTAATTTGTAGAACTTTTGTCCATTTTTTAAACGTATTTACTATAAAAATGATCGTTTTTTCTTTACATTGTTCTCCGTGCATAGTCTCACTGGCTCCAGACGGGAGCAATTGGAACTCTTGTAAAATGTTCACAATAAAAAATAAAAAAAAATCTTTCAGTATTTATAGCGTCATCAACAATTTTATATATTTATTACCAAGTATCTATATGCAAACGATTCGTTATGGAATTTAATTCAGCGTTTGATCCTGTATTGTTGCAATAATAAGGTAATTTGTAGCGAACTGATCTGCTCGGTACATGGAAACATTCAAATTCTTGAGTGTAGTCAATTTAAGAGTAGCCATTCGACTCAGTAATGACGCATTTCAATGTCACCATTTTCGAACAAATTGCATAGCAAACGAATTACTCGCTAACATAGTTTGGACACCTAATATTTATTTATTTATTTGAGAAAATCAACAGATTATTTCCATCTATTACAATATTGAGTTAAACAAACCTAATATATACTAATAATATTCAACATTTTTAATGTAACCATTTGTATATTTAAAACTTACTTAAATTAAACACTTTTTTAAGTCAACGTACTATTTCTGATAAATTCAGTTTGTAAGTGATATTATTATTTTTCAATTTTCAAAAATTGTTAATTATATTCACTAAAAATAAATTATAATTTGGAATCTATTGTTTATTATATATTGGAGGCTTTTTCTAAAAATAAACAAGTTGACTGTATATATACAGATTTCTCAAAGGCTTTTGATAAAGTGTCTCATAAAGTATTGATCCGTAAACTTCATGCTTTAGGTATCAGAGAAAATATGTTAAGATGGCTAAAAAGTTACATTTCTGGTAGAACTTTATTTGTTAAAATAAAATCTTATATATCTAAACCATTTTCCGCCACTAGTGGTGTACCGCAAGGTAGTCATCTTGGCCCAGTTTTATTTCTTGTTTTTATAAACGACATAGTCAACTGCTTTAAAGACGTCAATGTATTGCTATTCGCCGATGACATTAAATTATATAAAGAAATAACTCTCTTTAATCACTGTGAAGTTCTTCAATATAATATAGACATGCTAAATAACTGGTGTTCACAAAATAATTTATATTTAAATGTAGATAAATGCAAAACATTGACCTTCTCCAGAAAAAAATCATCACTATTGTTCGACTATTCTATAAATGAAATAAATTTAGAACGTGTAACGGAAATGCGAGATCTTGGCGTAATAATGGATGAGAAACTAGATTTCACGGTCCACATTCAACAAACTGTAAATAAAGGTATGAAAATATTAGGATTTATTTTAAGAACAATTAAAAACTTTGAATCTTTACGAATCGTAAAATTGTTGTACATATCCCTAGTACGACGCCTAATCGAACATAACTCAATAGTCTGGTCGCCCTTCTACAAAATTCATATCCATAATATTGAACGAATTCAAAGAAAATTTCTAAGATTTGTAAATTTTAAACTTAACATCCCTTTAGAGCACATAAATTACTTATCATTAATGAATATTTTAAATATTCCAACTTTAGAAAACAGACGAAAAATAACTGACCTAACCTTTTTATTAAAATTATTAAACTCTAAATTTGATTGCTGTGAACTCTTGCATTTAATTAATCTACATGTACCTACACGAACTACTAGACAAACATTAACATTTTATATACACACATCTCATTCTAACTATAAATTGCATTCCCCAATACAACGATTACATAGTCTTGGTAACCAATATTTAAACAATATTGATGTATTTGACAATAATTTAAATTTGGCAAACTTTAAACGCCGTATGTGCGAACTATTTTTACTTAATTCATAAACTATTGTAAATACCAATTTTATACATTTTTATTAATTCCTATTATTATTGATTTGGAGGATATTGGCAGGCTATCTATTTTTACTTTATTTATATTCTGTATTACCTACATTTTGTCAACTCATATTTTATCTAACCTATATTATGTGTCTTTATATTTTCTGTTACTTACCTTTATTTTATTCACTTCTAACTCTTCACTGTAATTAATCGAAACATGTATTGCTTTATGTATGTAAAAGCCCTATGGGCGTTTAAATATAAATAAATAAATAAATAAATAAATAAATAAAATTATTAATCCTTGCGTAAACATTGCGTACCCTATTGGTGGTTCAATTTAATAAATATCCTAGCTCATAGGACCAATGATGGTGGCGCTGGTTTAACAATTACTTCGATCGCAGTGTGATGTAAATTACACATTAATTTACTTAAAATACATTTGCCTTTAATGCATAGGAAAGGTTGGGAGCCCAAAGACTTACCTAATCTACTGCAAATGTCTCTTCAATAATCCACTGTTAGTCAGTTCAATGCCGCTGGTTTTTTCTTCTCATTTCTTTTACATATAAAACACAATAGTTCTATTATTCTATAACACAACCTCATATATATATTCGTCGCGGCGGTTCAAAACAGTGTTTTGGCGGGGTACAACAAAATACGACGAATTGCAGCGGATAATTTGATTAATATCAAATAAAACAAGAATGTTTGCGGTGCGATTAACAGTAATCCATATTGCGACTTTTCTCGGCGAGTGGAACGAAACGGGCTTCATTTGTTTTCGAAGTGTTCCATTTTTCAAAAGTCTCTGGGCAAAATAAAGGAAAGGGAGATATGGAACATTAAAAGGCTATTTGAATTGCTCTGATTAATAGCAATCGAAAGTACTTACTCAACCAGCGCAAACACCTATGTAAAGCCCCATGGGCGTATACAAATGTAAATAAATAGACAAATAAAATAAAAGCATAAAAAAATAATTTTGTAATACACAATCTGCGTGTTACAGCCTTACTAAAAAAAACACTCCGCGGTACATTTCGTTTTTCAAATTCTTACTAAACAAAATATATGGTTTTGATCTGACAACGTCGCCATTTTACCAGCCTTACTAATAAACTTTCTGAAAATTTTGTACAATGGTCAAACAACCATGTATGAAGAATCCTTACTAATTAAGAACTGACAAAAAATTGTTCATAGAAAGATATGTACATTGCTTACACGGCCAAGGAGGGTAGTTTATCTGTTGTATATATTTGTTCCATTTGTAATTTTCAACGAATTTCGAATTTTTTTTTTTTAATGTCCTATATATTTATTATTTTTTGAGATGTCGTAAAAACAAATACCATTTTAGAACCAAAATTTAATTACCTTTAAGATTTTCATATCTAAAATATACTTAAATTTTTAAAAATTGTAGTATTTTAAGCTTCAAACATCAAGTTGAAAAAAAAAACTCACTTACCCCAAACACTTTCTATTTAAACATTGAAATATTTGGAAAAATTCAAAATTCAAAAAACACAGTCCTTTTATTTAATGATTTTGAAATAAAACTGTCACCTCACATTTTACTCCTTCACACAATAAAAAAATATGAAAAAATCTTGAAATTCGCTTTTTATTTCCCAAAATTTACATTAAAAAAACTCACGTTTGAATACATTGCTTGCACATCTTAAGACATTCATTTCTTTGATACGTTTACTAAAATATGTATTAGACATTTTAGTCACCGAAAAAAAAATCTCTTTCAAGATTTTATAATAAAATAAAGATCTTAAAATGCAAATTATTTCTGAATATAACCTACAGAACCATTTTCTGACAGCTCAATTTAGAACACACGATTTTTGCGTCACAATTTGACTTAAACTAACGAAAAACAACAGAAATTAATAGTAAATATATTGATTACATGAATATAAGTGCGAATTAGTCATAAATATTGAAATCATTAACGAAAACATCATATTAATCACACAAACAATCGCGACCGACTTTCTTCTGCATTCGCGGCTATTTTTTTCAGCGGTAAAGCAATGCGCAGGCGCATCAATCACACCACCTAGCGGATTATTATGAAAACTCCAATTTAAACGAGTAAAACACGGCGTTGCCAAATCTAAAGATTCACAAAAACACCGTTTAACGGCCGCGGAGTGTTTTTTTTAGTAAGGCTGCTAATGTTTAGTTAATGTGTTTACAAAATATTCGCAATAAAGCTTAAAAATCATTTAACGGCAAACAACAATGTTTATTATTCAAACGAAACAGTGCGTGCAACAAGATGATAGTAATAATTATTATGATTGCCTAACAAACGGAAATATTACAATGTTGGAAGCAGAATAAAATTACAACAAAACAGTTTTAAACAGATTTTACTTGGTTTATTTTTGATTTTGTGAGCGTAATTAAATTTAATTTTCAAGAAAAAAAAATATCATATAGTCGCGTTTATTACAATGTTGGAAGCAGAATTAAATTACAACAAAACAGTTTTAAACAGATTTTACTTGGTTTAATTTTGATTTTATATATAGTCGCGTTTATAAAAAAAACACGAGATTAACATGCAACAATAATCAGCCCATCAAGAAGTAATTGCAGAAGAGGAAATTCCGTGCTTAGTTCATTATTTGCTAATAAAATTTTGGGCTGCATTTAGTACCTATGGTGTCTTGAAAACATTATATTCATATTGATATAGGAACTCGTATATGGGTAGTTGCGCTTCCTCCCTCAAACGACCTAAACGTTTGCTCAATAAGGAGGATGAAATAACACTGTTTATTATCCTTTAATCAATCAACTTTATAAATACGTTAGCAAGTGAGAATCTTAAGATCATTATTTGCTAATAAAAATCGTAACTGACTTTTCATCTACTGGCATGTCAAATATTGTAGATTTTTCGTCTGCTTTCCTTTGCACCACTCCAGGAATTTTGCCAATTGGTTCACTAACTAGCGTGTTACTTGGCAATATTACCTTTTGCCTTATGGAAAAGTAGAAATACCCAAGGAAAACTGTTCCAACCATGAAACAACTGCAGACAGCAATAGCAACTATGGACACGATTTTCCAATTATTCGATTGCGTGGAAATGAGTATTGGTTGATCAGTAGCTGGTGAAGAGTTGTCCGTAAGGCCTAGTGATGTTAATTCAGACATTGATGAGCCGTCCGTGCGGTCTGTCGTTGGAGCGTCAGTAGGTGGTGTGCCATCGGTCGGATCTGTTGGAGCGTCAGTAGGTGGTGTGCCATCGGTGGGATCTGTTGGAGCGTCAGTAGGTGATGTGCCATCGGTGGGATCTGTTGGAGCGTCAGTAGGTGGTGTGCCATCGGTGGGATCTGTTGGAGCGTCAGTAGGTGGTGTGCCATCGGTGGGATCTGTTGGAGCGTCAGTAGGTAGTGTGCCATTTGTGGGATCTGTTGAAACTTCCGTAGGTGGTGTGCCATTGGTGGGATCTGTTGGAGCGTCAGTAGGTAGTGTGCCATTTGTGGGATCTGTTGAAACTTCAGTAGGTGGTGTGCCATTAGTGGGATCTGTTGGAGCGTCAGTAGGTGGTGTGCCATTGGTGGGAGCTTCAGTAGATGGTGTGCCATTTGTCGGATCTGTTGGAGCGACAGTAGGTAGTGTGCCATTGGTGGGATCTGTTGGAGCATCAGTAGGTGGTGTGCCATTTGTGAGATCAGTCGGAGCTTCAGTAGATGGTGTGCCATTTGTCGGATCTGTTGAAAGGTCAGTAGGTGGTGTGCTATTAGTCGGATCTGTTGGAGCGTCAGTAGGTGGTGTGCCATCGGTGGGATCTGTTGGAGCTTCAGTAGATGGTGTGCCATCGGTGGAATCTGTTGGAGCGACAGTAGGTGGTGTGCCATCGGTGGGATCTGTTGGAGCTTCAGTAGATGGTGTGCCATTGGTGGAATATGTCGGAGCGTCAGTAGGTGGTGTGCCATTGGTGGAATCTGTTGGAGCGTCAGTAGGTGGTGTGCTATTAGTCGGATCTGTTGGAGCGTCAGTAGGTGGTGTAACATTGGTGGGATCTGTCGGAGCTTCAGTAGATGGTGTGCCATTAGTCGGATCTGGTGGAGCGTCAGTAGGTGGTGTGCTATTAGTCGGATCTGTTGGAGCGTCAGTAGGTGGTGTGCCAATGGTGGGATCTGTTGGAGCGTCAGTAGGTGGAGTACCATTGGTGGGATCTGTTGGAGCATCAGTAGGTGGTGTGCCATTGGTGAGATCTGTCGGAGCTTCAGTAGATGGTGTGCCATTAGTCGGATCTGTTGGAGCGTCGGTATGTGGTGTGCTATAAGTCGGATCTGTTGGAGCGTCAGTAGGTGGTGTGCCATTGGTGGGATCTGTTGGAGCGTCAATAGGTGGTGTGCCATTGGTGGGATCTGTCGATGCTTCAGTAGGTGGTGTGCCATTAGTCGGATCTGTCGGAGCGTCAGTAGGTGGTGTGCCATAGGTGGGATCTGTTGGAGCTTCAGTAGGTGGTATGTTGTCGGTAGGATCTGTTGGAGCTTCAGTAGTTTGTGTGCCGTTGGGGGGATTTGTTGGTACTTCCGCTGTGGTGGTTATGAGTGATGTTGGAAATGTTATCGTGAATTTATCTATCGCAAAAAAGGCATCAACCTCTTCATTGATGTTCGTGTATTCCAATCGTATCTGTAAGAAACAAAGATTCCCGTGAGATTTTTGACCTTTCTGAATTTTTTCCCAAAACTTTTATTTATTTTCACTTTCCTTATGTACTCCTCCCATGTTAGGTGCTGTATGCTAAATTTGAGAGTGTGATGCATATCAGTGGCGGTTCGTGGTCTTTTTAACGGGGGTTCGGAAATTCAAGAGAAGAATGATATATTGTCTAATCAAAATTTACTCTTGTCACACAAATTGAATAAAGTTAGTGGGGGGGTACCTAAATAGGTACTATTGTTTTTAAATAACTTGATACTCCTCGACACAATTATTAAACAACCAAAAAGGTTTTAAAGGATTTAAATTGTTTAATGGTTTTTACAACACTCAATGTACGTTGCTAATTATTATTGTTTTTTTTTCAATAAGAATAAATGCGTAGAATGTAGAATATAATATAATTGATATTTTAAAACCTAAAAAAACAAGAAACACAAATAAAGGTGGCCACGAAATAAAATTATTTTTTTTTACTTACACTAAAAATCCATTATACACGTATACAAAAAATAATAATATTTCATTTCCAAACTTTTTTCATAAGCATTAGCGTTATTTTTTGTATATAACACCGTATTCCGTCATTGTGTGAAAAAATTAGGACAGAATATTCGCGACAACTGATAAACGCAACCACTTTCAATTTGAAAGCCGAAACAATAGTAGGAAAGCTCAACACAAAATTGCATAACTAGCGACGTTGTTTGCCGAAACTTTAGTAAATGTACTCATAACTAAGGGATATAACGACTTATTTATAAAAAAAAATACGAAAACAGAAGTCAAAATCGGTCCTCTTCAATAGTAGATTTACAAATGCCATTAGTAAACGGTTGGAGAAATGCAGAAACAAGAAAATAAAAAATGTACAAAATGACTACAAAGTTAAATACCATAATATATAACATTTAACTTGCATCCGTCGGTGCAAAAGTCGACCGTCAGCCGGTCATCCTGCGACAATCTCGGGCTTCGTTTCGGCGAGACTCGTCAAAGTTCGGAGGTCACGTGACATCTTGACTCGTGAGCAGCGCACCAAGCTGCGTAGTTTTTTTCCATTCTACCGTCACAGCGATTCGTATCGGCTATGATTTTTCGTATGGACAAATGTGTGCGGATCGCAACGCGCACAAAATGGGAATAGATAGGTACCGTATTTTTCGGTGGCGCGTGTTTTAAAGACGGAATTTTAATGTCGAGCTAACTGTGATGCGCTTATATTACTATACAACAAGATTGTTTTATTTTATCATATTTTTAATGGGGGTTCACCGCACAACCGCACTTTAGAGAAAACCGCCACTGATGCATATATATATATATATATATATATATATCTGACTTTTATGTCCCGGTTAAATCTTCCCCGCAGGAAAAACTTAACGCTTCCACACAGTTTTCTACAAATGATCATCTAGTCAATCCATGCTATGCAATTATACTATTTAGGTATAATAAATACAAAACAATACAAGAACAACACCTCAACCCTCCAGAGACCAAATGGGGAAATATTTCATCGACTCCAGATATTTTCATATCGAAGGGTTCGGCTTGGTAGAACTCCTAACTGGACCGATAAATCCTACTGATCCCTCAATATAGATATTTAAAAAATCTTTCGTATTCCTAAATGTATTCAAAATGATTTTTGCATTTTTATGTATAAATTCTTTGACAAATCTAATAAGCCTAATTTTTTTATAAGAGAGCTAGGAATAATGCCGGTAGCCGAAATAATAAATGGTAATATTTTTATAGTCTGAGAATGCCAAATTCTTTTAATCTCATTTCCTGAATCTGTATATTTTCTTATTTTTTCATAAATGGATTTTTCAATATCATAGGAATTTGGAATAACTACATCAACGCCTTAAGCATTTTTTTAAAATTTTGTCTTGTAAAACCATATCGGGTCTATTATGACTAATTGTTCTATCTGTTATTTAGCTAGTATAGTTTTATCATAATATATTTTGTAAAATTCATTTTCGAAAAATTAATTTGGTTCTTATTCATAATATGGTACAATATTACAGCAGTCAATCAAGTTATGTTTAATTACCAAACTTTGGTGAATTATTTTTAAAACCTGATTGTTCCTAAATATATACTCGGACGGCGCTAATACAGAACATTCCGATATAATATGTTCTATAGTTTCTGGAAATTTCATACATTTTCTACGTAAATCATCAATTTTTTATATTGATATTGATTATATGCTTCCTATAATTTTAGTATTAATGACTCTATCTTGAATGACAAGCATAAATCCTTCTATTTCTGCGCTCAACCCTCCAATACTCAACCATTTGTCAACATACATTTGGTTGAGATAATTGAAGTATTTTGCACGAATAATTTTATTTAACCAGGAATCTAATAAATCCCGGTTGGTATGTATATATAAAAATGTTGGCGTTCTCGTTTCATTACAAAAATTATTATTCACATTTTATTTATAATTAATCGGTTTATATCCAAATAGACAAGTAAATCATTAAGTTAAATGGTTAATCGAATAGTACCATAATAGTAATATCGCAATATAAATAACATGAAGAATGAATCCAGTGACAACACAATACACTCAACGATCAAAAAACACTCACTTTAAAGCTGGAACTCCTGATCAATTTAATTGCTGAAAAAGTCCAATTTTTGTCATCTATCTGTACTTCAGTTGTCAATATTTCAGAATTATTCAAGTCTATTTATTACCGACAAACTGAAAGAATCTGGATCGTCAATATTGCTTGTGTAAACTAATACTTGAACCTCATAGTTAACATCAGCCTTAAATGTTGCAACATTTTCTATGCAATGTTTTTTAATACCCTTTGAAGAGGTTGCAAAGTACTCGTTTGCGCCATTGGGTTTTTCAAAAACCGCCTCAAAGTCTTCATATTTTTTAACTTGCAACAATTCTTGGCCAAGGCATGGTCCACCCATTCCTCCTAGTATCCCTCTTTTAAAATCTTCAATGGTCCTTTCGGTCAATTCTCCACTTGTCAATTGAACTGATAGAACCAATAAACACCAACGGAAAGTAAATTTCTGGAAGAGGATCATTTTCACTGACGTTAATTAATGTTAGTTTTTCTAAAGCATTTATGTAGCAAAAAAATCTTTCATTGGTAGCGCATATAGGTAATGTTCACTGAATTTAAGTCGTCACAAAACCACGTCTTTAACGGACACAAAACAAGGAACTAAATCAAATTAAAAATTTAAATCTTTTTTTAAATGGGTGTCTTAAAGTATTATAAAAAAAGAATCTTATCTTGCTGGAATAAATATTCTTAATCAGTATTGACGAATCCATATGAAAGATGAAAATTAATATTATAAACACTGTGGAAGATTCACTATGTAAATCTGATCGGTATATACGTATATAGTATATAATGTGCTAAAATTAATTTGTGTTGCAAATTTGATATCACTGAAACAGTCAATCAACTGGGTTTATCGAAAGATATTGGCTTGAACATCAGTGTAATTAGTTTCAAGAGAAGTTTCGAAATTCCGTTTCTACTTAAGATGATAGATAGACTTCGCTTTTCGGCCCATACGAAAAAACACTTTTCTACATCGAAAATTGCACAAAAAAAAAAAAAATTTTATACTGCCTTTTAGAGGGTGAAAACTATGTCGGTATGTTTTCGAATTTTTGATGCGTTTCGTATTAACGTAAACATTCACTGTCAAACATGTAAAATTTATCAAAAAATATTATTTAAGGAAAAAGTGCTGCTAACTCAAATCTCATAAAGAATTATAAAATTATAAAAAGCTACCGACATAGCTTCACTTTCTAAAATATACATATTTTTTAAAGTTTCAATTTCGTGAAAGTTTTGGTGTAGAAAAGTGAATTCTCCATAAACCCTTTTTCGAGCGATTTCTGTAGGTAAATTTGAGCGTTGTCTCATTCGCACATTTCACATTCGCATGTATTGTAAGTGTGCGTGAGCTTATTGTGAGCGGTACAGAATGACAGACGAGGGTGCTCCGCGTGTGGTTCAAAGTCTAGCCTCTTAAGAATAAGGAAATTGGTTGCCCTTAACCTTAAAATTATCGAGTTTTTCGCTGTCATCCGAAGTTAGAATTAAGTTACTCCGCTTTTCATGGTCATCATGAAGCTCCTAGATCTGTACCGTGAACGCTTGACGTGGGAGCTGTTGGACCTGTACCGGATGGATACCCTTGGCTTTCCCCAGATGTCGAGTTCCCCTGAAGGATGGACTCGAAAGCCCTTCTCCTGGCGTGGGATGATGTACTTCGCCCTGCCACACTTCAAGCTATCATTCCCAGCGTGTTTAGTTTTGTATAGGTTATCCACTGGTCCATCGGGTATGTTTTTGTTACTATTTCATGTTGGTAATTTCTTCGATTCACTTCATGTATGTATTTTCATTTAAAATACATTTTTTCAGTTAAATTTTTTAACCTTTTTATTCAGTAATTTGCCTCCCACTTAAAAGTTACAAATGTCCCACTATCCTATGATGGAGGATCAGCTCTAGGTACATTTGGCGCCCCCCGTGTAAATGGTAACCCTTACATTTGATGTCCAACGTCATTAACCCTTTCAAACGTTCTCTGTCCGTACTTATTATTAAATTTCGAAATTATTAACCCGTCGTTGTGCGTGAATCATATTAATTTCACTTTATGCTGCGGGGTAAATATATGCTGAATAAAAAAGTAAACAAATGATAATCAAGTGAATCTTCACACTTGCTTCACGTACTAGAAACAAACGAAACTGCTGCCATCTATAATATTTAAAAAAAAATATTTTTTTTTTCTTATTATAGTTTTCCCATAGACGTGGGTTTTCACCTGCTATTTATAAATAACAAAATAAAATTATGAACACATATTGATAATAAATGATAATCAAGTGAATACCTAATGTTTGAAAAAATTTACCATACATTATAAAATATCACAATAGTTGGTTTTTCAAAAAAAAAATATAATTTAGAAAAATATTTGTTGAAAACAAAAATCGATTTGAAAAAATATCCGAAATTGACACAGTTATCTTAATCCTTATTATACTCTTTCTGAGAAGCGCATTTTCCTTTTTTTTCAAAAGCTTTAAACAAATCCACGTTTGCAAGATGTTTTAAATTTGAACATTTCAATATTGCAAAACACAGAAGAAATTAAAAAGACAGTGTTATCTATTCAATCAATTAACATCAAAATCCCTTTGTTGCTATGAATCGACGCAGGGACTTCATTCAATTCGATTGATTCACAATGAATTAGTGTCAGTATAAACCCCAAATTTTTTTTTTTTTTTTCTGAATGAATAAATAGTTGGTAAATAAAATTTTGATGACTCGAAAGATATCCCACACACAACCAACAGCATGTTGGATTTATTGAAATATTAAAAATAGATGGATTGGTTATAGGCTGATGGAACGTTTACAGATTAAGATAAAGATTTTTATAATAAAACCCTTACAGCCTTACTAAAAAAAAAATACTCCGCGGCCGTTAAACGGTGTTTCTGTAGCACGTTGTGTAAAGTCTGTACATTTCGTTTTTCAAATTCTTACTAAACAGAATATATGGTTTTGATCTGACAACGTCGTATTTTACCAGCCTTACTAACTAATAAACTTTCTGAAATTTTTTTACAATGGTCAAACAACCATGTATGAAGAATCCTTACTAATTAAGAACTAACAAAAAATTGTTCATGGAAAGATATGTACATTGCTGACACGGCCAAGGAGGGTAGTTTATCTGTTGTATATATTTGTTCCATTTGCAAATTTCAACGAATTTCGATTTTTTTTTTAATGTCCTATATATTTATTATTTTTTGAGATGTCGTAAAAACAAATACCATTTTAGAACCAAAATTTAATTACCTTTAAGATTTTCATATCTAAAATATTCTTAAGTGTTTAAAAACTGTAGTATTTTAAGCTTCAAACATCAAGTTGAAAAAAAAAACTTACTTACCCCAAACACTTTCTATCAAAACATTGAAATATTTGGAAAAATTCAAAATCCAAAAAAACACGGTCCTTGATTTTGAAATAAAACTGTCACCTCACTATTTACTCCTTCACACAATAAAAATCTTGAAATTCTCTTTTCATTCCCAAAAATTTACAATAAAAAAACTCACGTTTGAATACATTGCTTGCACATCTTAAGACATTCATTTCTTTGATACGTTTACTAAAATATGTATTAGACATTTTAGTCACCAAAAAACATCACTTTCAAGAATTAATAATAAAATAAAGATCTTAAAATGCAAATTATTTCTGAATATAACCTATAGAACCATTTTCTGACAGTTCTATTTAGAACATACGATTTTTGTGTCACAATTTGACTTAAACTAACGAAAAACAACACAAATCAATAGTAAATATATTGAGTACATGAATATAAGTGCGAATTAGTCATAAAGATTGAAATCATTAACTAAAACATCATATTAATCACACACACATTCGCGACCGACTTTTTTTCGTAGAGTTTGCGTTCGCGGCTATTTTTTTTCAGCGGGAAAGCAATGCGCAGGCGCATCAATTACACCACCTAGCGGATTATTATGAAAACTCCAATTTAAACAAGTAAATTACAGCGTTGCCAAATCTAAAGATTCACAAAAACACCGTTTAACGGCCGCGGAGTGTTTTTTTTTAGTAAGGCTGTTAGTATTTAACACCGAATATTAATTAATTTATATATCGATTGGTTTCGCTTCGACTAAGCTTCATCAGGATATAATAATAACTAAATACTGATACAGGTTATATATAGGTTGAGAGACAGAGGGAGACAGAATGTTACAAAGGGTCATAACAAGACAGAGACAACATTATTTGAAACAAAATACAATTGCTAATTAATAGTAGGCGGCTAGGCGGTGGCAAAACGAAGAATTCTATGTTGAAAATTCGCAAAAACATCATTCGGAGATATTGAGGTTTGAAGTTTAGAATTGATTCGTTATTACAAAAACATATCATTTCTAAACTTCAAATTTTAATATCTCCGAATGATGTTTTTGCGGATTCGTGACTTGGAATTCTTCGTTTTGCCACCGCTTAGCCGCCTTCTACTAATTAATAAGTGGAAGGGAGACAAAAATATACGTAATCTCAAGTATACATACAAACAGTTAAGAATATTCAGAAAGAATATAAAGGTTTGATGCGTTTTACATTATAAAAAAAATTACAATAATTAAATACATTATAATAATACTTAATAAACATCTCACAACAACAATACGGGCTGGGATGAAAAGCGGGAAACACGTTAAAGATCGGGCTATAAAGGTGTATTTTTTTGATTAGATAAATGAATTTGGTTATTGAGTAAAAATTCTAACATATTTGTATTTAATGATTTTCAAATTTCTAAAGCCTCTAAAATATCTAATTTAATACCTATAGTGTTTTTATGTAAAATGGAAGTGCCTGAGATTTTATTAAAAGTGTGATTGCAAGTTCAGAAAAGCCCTTGCCATTCAAACAGCGTAAGTGTTCTCTTACTCTGATATTGACAGTTCGTGCTGTTTTCCTTGCACAGGATGTTAAGTATCATACTTGAGTTACTTTAACCAGTGATTCCTGACATTATTTGGACTAAAAAATGTAAATGAAATTTTGGTCTCCGGTGACTTTTTTGATGAGATTTTTTTTTTCAAAAACTTTTTTTAATAGCACATATGCTAACAGATTACTTTTTTGCAAAGTCACAAAAAAAATGTGTAAATTAAGATTATTTCAATTTATAGCAGTGAGGTGGGATTGAATTAAGCACATAATAAAATAGTTGTAAATAAAGGCTCTCCAAGATAACCCTTAATGGGCGTTTTCTGCCTCAGCGTTTAACTGGCGCAGCATGGTGAAGTATGAGGCAGTCGTGTTTATAACCTGAAAATAAAATCAATTAATATGAGGTTTATTTTACAAAGATTTACCACATAATTATTTTAAGTAGTTGTGTACTGAAAACTTGGTGATAAAATTTTGGGAAATTTTCGTTCTGAAAAAAAAAAACATTTTCCCGGGTAGGTGTATACAATTTTAGTTTATTATTTTGATTTGACAGCTTTTGAGATCACGCGCTCTAGCGGAATAAAAAAGGTACTATCAAAAACGGCTACCATCTTCACAGGATTGAACGGACCCGGAATACACAATCAAATTTTATAAACAAACGAAATGCAAAGTGGTCGGGTTGAATAATTCAATAAGCAAAAGATGCTGCTTGAGCAGTGATGGATAATATAGTAAGCATATGGCAATTAAATTTAACCGAAATCAACAACCGACCGGTCAATGACCATAATCATAAAAAATGTTTGTGGTTAACTCAGAAATGTTTATCTTTGTATGAGAGTTTAAACACAAAATTTATGGGAATTCTCATTTTTTCCTTAAATAACCTTTACTATCACGAAGTTAGCTTAGTTTACCCTGATTGCTAATGTAATAGCTGGTTTTTTTACTCGTGCAGTGTTTAAAAAAAAGCAAGAACTTTTCAGTTACTCACAGAAGAAAATGTTTCCATCGATATTGTAGCCAGTCCAAAGGCTTTTACTGTAAGGATCCGATTTGCGTGCATGATAAAAATCACCAAGTCTTTACCAATTGTGGAACTCACATCGTTGTTTTCCCATCCACAAGAATAACAAGCATCACCAATTTCAGAAGCCTTGAAAAAAATAAATGTTTATCTTCACTTTGTCCAGTTATCTAAGTTTATACTGCTTATTTAAGTTTAGACTGCTATTCTCCACGAACGAACAAGAGTTACTCGTTACTCCTACGAATGAAAAATTACTCATCGTTTCGACCAATTTTGACGAATGTTTCATTTTTACGTATTCTTCAATGTTGAAGAGTTGAAGAGATGATCATATTGGCATTAAGATTGTCTATTTCTGATGTGTTTGATGTTTCTATGGCGCGAATTTAAAATTACGAGCGCACTTTCTTTGAAATGTTTGCGGGTATCAACGGGCTCAAAACTATAAAGAGTTTTAACCACAGCGGAAAAGGAATTTAAAGTTGATAACACTTGCATAACGACATTGCGACAGATTATTTAGGAAGTTAATTTACCTATTGATCCTCCGGCGAAACATTATATCCAAGCATCTGCTTCAATTTTCTCTACATACGTATTGCAACCAATATTGCCGGCAAATCACCCAATATATGGAACTTTAAAATAACTTTGTATAAATATAATAGTATTAATATTGTGAGTATACGTTAACAAATACTTTTTATTATTTTCTTATTTACTATTTTATATTATTTTCTCATTTACTTTATTTTCTTTTACTTACTATCTTAGGCTATCATCGTTTATGTATTTTGCCAATTTGCACAAAATTTTATTATATACAGATGTGTTGTCTTCTTGCAATTACTACAATTGCTTTTATCCTGTTATAATTAATTAGTGTAAACAATTTGTAAAAGCCCACTAGGACGGCAATAATAAATATATACTCAATGCTTGTCCTTCGGAGAGCACAAAGCGATTTTAGGTTATTCGAGTGGAATGACTTTTGACGTTTGGCGTCTAAGTATGTTCCTTCGACGAAGCTGGGGAATAACAGAGTCGATCAATGTACGTACTTTCGACGGCGATTATGAGTGCCCTCGCGTGGAGAATAGCAGCCCTGGCTCTAGACCAGTATTTCTCAACGTGGGCGATAACGTCAATTAGTGAGAAATAGTTTGGATGCAGGTGAGTTCTCTATTTGTTGTTTTTATGAATTATGAATTGACATCTGTATCCGTATTTTCTGCTAAATAAAATAAAAAAAAAAACGCCCCCTCGTGGGCGTTGGAGGCTTTCAGGGGGGCAGTAGAAGGCTGAAAGAAAGTTGGGGGGCGTTAAGGAAATCTAGGGGGAGAGACGGCAGACAAATTCTATCTATAAAAACCAGACGGAATCTAGACACGACACCACTTGAGATGAGATTTTCGAGTTGAATGATTGGAGTACCGTATATACGGTTGGTTTAATCAGAGTCGCTTACGCATGTAATAATGTGGATGCAACGTCACCCCCCATCGGGTGGCACTTACATGCCGCCCCCGCCGCCTCCTCCTAGCTACGCCACTGCGTTCAAACCAAGCAATTCTAACCATTTTTGGAGGGTCCTAACTCCCATAAAAAGTAATTTATCAAAAAAAGCAAAACGTACCGACACATTTGTTGTCGATATCGATATTATACGTTACATAAAAAATATTTATACTGGTGTCAAAATTCAGAAAGGGAAAATGGGGAATTATATGAGCCGCCTGGTTGCGTTAAAATTTAAAATCCAAATTAAACGTTTGTATGAAACGGACCGAAACGGGCCTCGCAGTCGTTCCTCTTAACCCCCTTAGAAACGACTCAATTCAATGTTAAGCACGTAAAGCGAAATTTATAAAAAACTATGGGTTAACGGGGTGAAGTTTTTCCGGGTCTTGGCGGTGAATGCATCTGCCCAGCCTGGCAGGCCGAAGGGAGCCTTTTGAACTCTCCAGCAGGACCATCGTTACATCGTCTGGAATACCTTGAACACCGCTATACGTCCATTACTCTTTTAAAGACTGATCCCCAGATTCCTACCCACCCGTCATACCCCTTTCCTCCCCAGAACTAATTATTTTTTTTAATGTTTTTATTTAATAAATTTTTAAATGTTACGGTTTTTGACATTTTTTTAGCTACCATACTAGGCTAATTCCCGTGTTGTGGTAGTCAAATAATACATAGAAGAACTAAAAAATATTATTTTATAGAAAAAGATAATAAAAACGATAGCAATAAATAATAAAAAATAAGAAAGCCGAAAAGAAAAAAAAAACATATTTAAGGATAAATAAAACTAAAAAAACAAATATAAAAATAATAGTTAACTGAAAAATAAAATTAAAAATATTAAACATTAATAAGCTTATCTTGGTAAATAATTAACGAATATCTAAGAACCCGATATTAGCAAAGAGTTCATTTGAAGGATGCATAGGTTGGCATTTAAATATAATTCTCAAAATTAGTTTTTGAACAGTAATAATCGGATTGATAATGGATTCAGCACAACCACCCCATCCCACTATACCATATGTTGCTATGGATTGGAAAACTACATTTGATGGTTTAAGGCGAGAACACGTACAATTTATATTAGGTGTGGTATTGAGAGTATATAAATTGAGTGAACACGAATTAAGAATAGGTTCAGCTCTACACAGCATCCCAAAGATGACAAACGTCACAAAGGGATTTATTTTCCTCAGGGTCTTCTGTGTGGAGCTAATGTAAAAAATAAAGGTTATTTTATATCACAGATTAAGTCCACTATTATGTTAAATGAATCACCCTCCCACCTTGTCCATCAGCATAGATCCGAGAAAACACGGAATGTAGAGCTGAATCACAATTGCCCAAAAGAAGAAGAAGAATAAAATATCGAATTTGCCGTTCTCAAGTCCCTGAAAAATAATGAATTCATGTTTATGCAAAATTTATAGTGATATCGCACATTCCGTAGAAAAGTGTCGTAAGTTAAAAAGGTTAATTTTACAGGAGAATAACAAGCGGTCCCGTTGAAAAGAGATACTAGCGACATCTTGCGGAGATAGAGTGATCTATTTTAAAAACAGTTTTCGAGGGGCATAGATATTCACGATCACTTACAATACTTTTCAGAGATAAAACATAAAATAGAACATTTTGATTTACGACAGCTTTCTATGTGATGTGCGATATTTGCATTTTATTTCTTTACTATATAAATCTTTCATTTAAATAGAGAAGTTAAAATCTATTTGATTACTTACTTTTGATACTTGGAATGCGGTGATGCACAGTACTATTGGTGTAATTAATATCTGGTAGAGTAGAGGTGGTCCGAACAGCGAAGCTAATTCACCAAAAAACCTTAACAAAACAAAAAAAAAATATATATATATATGAATATATAATTTTTTTATTATATCGCATATTCCATAGAAAAGTGTCGTAAGTCAAAATTTTCTATTTTACGTTTTATCTCTGAAAGTAAAGTGATGGTGATTATCTATGCCTCATGCAAAACATATTAAATTAGATCTCTCTATCTACGCAAGATGTTGCTAGTTTCTTTTTTCGACGGGACCATTAATTAACAGTAACAAAATACAAATGTCTCGGCAAGATGGTTTATTTTACGAGTTACACAGATTACCAGTTAATTTTTATACAGTGTCTATGCAACACGTCCTAGGTCTATGTCACAATAAATCTTAAGTATACGTAAAGTCTATTTCACCGATTTTAAGTCGATTGCACTTTGTTCGATACGATAACACCAACGGTGACGGTTTATTAAGTATCTATGTCACGATAAACCTTAAATCCATGGAGTGTCTATTTCACTGATGTTAAGTCGAATTCACTGAGTTCAATAAGGTTACACAAACTGTCGTAATCTAAGGGCACAATTCGCGGTAACCTACTTCTCAAAGGACGGCGGCGGTCCGGAGGGAGAACTTTTACGATATTTAGATTTTAAAAGTTAAAAATAACTATTAAAATTAATTATTTTTCAATTCCAATTGCAGAATTACTTACTAATAACTATTATCTAAATACTACATTTAAAATAAAAATTAAAGTGTTTTTGTCCCTATTTTGTAAATATTTACCGTTTTTTTTGAGTTCTATATGATACCTCGATAAAAAATGTAAAGTTTTTGTTACAAATTGTTGATATGAATTAATATTACGACTAGAGGGTTCAAAACTGTATCGTAAATTACAAAGAAAGTTGATTTACTCACGCATATACACGGCTGTGTCTTTGTACGATCTTTCCAATCCTATTAGCTAAAATCCTTTGTTTTTCTATTTTTCCAAGTTTAATCTCTTCTTTCTCGAGATCGCTAAAGTAAAAAATGTTCTTAAACGAATGGCTTATTATTTCCAACTGTCCAATTGGGTGGGATATAAACTGTACAAGAAGGCAGATGTATACTGAAATGCAAACCCACGAAATAGTTACAACTTTTAAAACCTAATGTAAATCCAAAATTAAATGCGCCTACGTTATTTCTTTGATAAAGAAAATTATAATAAAAAATGAATAATTTCACATTCAAATCACGTACTGACTTCCAAAAAGTGATCAAAAAATCATACCAGGAAGCAAAACAATCGAATTTTCATTACTTGTACTTTGTTTATAATTGAAATATAGTTCATAAATACTTTACTTGAATTTTTTTATTCTTTTTTTAATTTAATTTAATTATTTGAATATGACATGTAAATAGAGTAATGACTAATGACGTATTGCCCATCTTATTAGGTATGAAACGTGTTGAGATGACAATTTACAATAGATCGGTTGTTAAGAGGAACGGCTGCGCGGCCACTTTCATACAAAACGTAGTTTTGGATTTGAGGCCACAATACCCAACCAAACTAAAAAAATATTTTTGTAATAAAAAGATAGGTTCAATTTCGATCTCGGATAGGAGCTACTTTTTTTTTGCTTTTAAATGATGACGTATAGGTAATTAAAGAAATCAGTTTTTATTCATTTTGGAAGCTTCTTTGGATTTTTTTTTTGTAAGTTATTTGTAATTATTAAAAAAAATCTGCCTAATCCTTGGTTTTAAAATAATGAAAAATAATAAAAAATGTTAAAAATGCGTTATTTGGGTAGTAATTTTAAGATATAAACGACAAGTTTTTATTCCGATGTAAATAGGTAATTTATAATTTAAATTTACACCCATCAAAATTGTTTCTAAAAAAAAACAATATTTTAAATTTTGTATTTCATCATATTAGCAAAAATATTTTTTAATGTTAACATTTACTTTCAAATAAATGCAAGATGCCTCTAAAACCTAAAAATTAAAATCTTTAATAGCCTGTATTTTAAAAATTAAATCAAAAATAAATAAAGTAGCTCCTATGCGAGATCGTAATTTGACATACGTTTTGATTACTAAAATAATTTTTCAGTTCAGTTGGGTATTTTGGCCTGAGATTAAAAACTACGTTTTGTATGAAACTTGCCGCGCACCCAATGGCCTTAACTATAGTACTATGAAAATGACAAAAATAAAATAAAATCAATTGTTTTTTGAAATTATATAATTCAAGTATGAAAAGAAAAAAGGCAATTGAAACTTACACGTATATGTTGTACATAGTTGGCATAAATGTAAATATGTTACAAACTACTCCTGATGGATATGTTCTTTGGGAGTAATCGATGATTTTACATAGGAACTTTTTGTTTGCGTGTTTCTAATAGTAGGTAGAGAATTGAATAGTTTAGTAGCATTGTATTAAAACTTCTTTGCCCATAGGAGGTTTGACATACTGGGATATTAAAAGATATTAAAGGCTCTACTATTTCACATTGTTCGATCTTTCTACAGATCAGGAATACAAGACATTTAGAGCAACACTTTTTACTCAATCCATTATACGAGATCCTTATTAACTAAACAATAAAAAAGATACATACATCCGGCAACATGGAATGCCAGATATGTGAGAACATACTCGATTCCCAGAAATAATTCATAGACTGGTGTCCGATTGACGTCATAATAAGGAAGCCATATTTTGTAAACGAATATCTTCCTTTGTCCTATGTAATATTCTTGAAACAAATTTTGATAAATTATGCCGACACCGGCTCCAAACATATACACTACCACTATTGACACCATAAAAGTTGTCCAAAACAATGATATTTTCCATATTTTCAGTTGATTTTCAAAAAATATATATCTGAAACCAATGAAATTCACAAATTTTTTTTTTTTTTAAATAAACAGAGTAGATCTGATAAAAATCTAAAATGAACGTATTGTTAATTATTTTCAGTTTTATTTATTCCATGTCAGTCAGTACCATAGGAACTATGGATTCCCCAACTATGGAATGTGATGAATCTGAAGATGGGAAAGAAAACGAGAAGAAATAGATTAGGAAGTACTTGACTTAAAGTTGAGACATTTCCTAAATCTGCTCGGTATAATATCATTTGGCGCCGATAAAATAATAAAGATAAATAAATCACCTAATGTCTTCGGCAGCTTCGTCCATTTCCTTGAAATCCCTATCCATTGTATCGATCATTTTAAAATACACCTTGTACTTAATCAGAACCCAAATCTGTTGGATAAGCATGAAGTTAGCGACCACGGCATATGATAAACTCTCCGATAATTCAGAGACGTTATTCACTGTCCAACAATGGTAGATGTTGAGATACATTAAGGTTATACCGATGACTGTGATGGGAATAAAAAACAGTGGCAAAATCATCCTGAATTTGCTTTCTTTATTTTTAAAAGTTATCCCGTTAGCCACCAGGCCAATTCCTATGATAGGGTGGAAGTCGTAGGTGTGTATACTTTTTTGCCTCATGTCAAAGTCACTCTTCAGAAATATTTTCTTCAGTTCTTCTATCATGATAACTTTTGCTTGATTACGATAAATCGGTATTTTATATTGACGTCTGTCTTTCGATTGAAACACTTTTTTCAGAAGAATTCTTATTTATAGGTTGGTAATAAAGGAAACCGCCATATGTTACTAGGGTGATTCAAGTTAGCCAACCATAATGCAATTTATCAGGCTTACTATTAACGTATGTGTTCCACTTTTTTTTTTCATTTGTTCATTTTTCACCTCACGACACCTTTGTGAAAGGTGAACTATGTCAACCAGTTTGTGGGAAGAATGAATTCGAATAAAAAATCGTTCTCTTGCTGCGAATATGAACTTCGACACATGTGGGGGTCAAGGATGATCAAATTGTGAACTTAGCGATAACGGTTCTATATAGACGATCTATATTCCAACGATTTTATATCGACATCCCGAGTGCAGTTGAGCTGTCGATAACCAAACCGATATTGACGCGAAATAAATAAGAAATTATTTAACAATGGCTACACTGGCGGACCTATAGGTATGGATTGACATTCCTAAACGTAAAACGTCAAACGGTTACGTAAAAATGAGAATTTAAAATTAAAATGTTGATTTTAAATTCTAACTTTAATAGCGGTCCGCATGCACTTTTCGACACTAAAAAGAGAGTTAATTAGTTTACGAGGTCTTTAGCCACAACATACCATATTTGAACAACTTTTGTTATTATTGCCAATAATTTTGCATAACAAAAGCTTATCATAATTGCATAATATTTTGGAAGTCGCGCTAAAATGTGTCTGTCGGCCATCGGAACATCGGAGTATATTATTACGATAATGCCCGTACGGTTCAAATTAAGGAACCCGACTCCGAGTAAATCTCCACGCCACACTGTATGGACACCGTTCTGAGCCGTCCGTGAACGTGCATTTTTCCACGTAATATACACACTTAGATCTCGCCCATACGCGTTTTGCAAACGGAATTGGCGCCATCTATAATGCTATTTAAGGAAAAAAAGTAAGAAGAAGAGGAAACATTTTTCGCTTTTATTCAATATTAAGAAGATTTATGTTCCTCTCAATATTCACGGTATTAATGTAAGAATGTCTACTATTATATATCTACCTATTAAATATAAGTATTCTGTAGTTTAATGTTAATAATAGTAGTCAGTTTTGCAAATGGGTGATGCTATATAAATAGTCACCAACACTTAAACTGGGCGAAGCAGAACGAAATGCCGCCCGCAGAGCCTAGCAGCATAAACCCGCGGAGAGGGTTTTTCACTGCTAGTTTCTAATTAATAAATTGTTGACCGTGCTCTCAAAAATCGTAAACTGACCATGGATGACAGAAGAGATTACTTTGAAATATTTGTAAAATAGTAATCAGCATGCCGTTTCATGTCACTGACGCACATGCTCATAAATGAGCATGCTCATCAACTGTACACATTTGCTCATAAATAAGCATGCTTGGTTTCAGAATAATCACGAATGAGCATGCTCAAAGCCAAGAATTGAACACACATGCTCTTTATGATCATGGTCTTGTTAAATAAATGTAAACAAATGGAGTCAGTTCCATTCTCCTATAACTAATCAAAATATTCGTATTGCTTGCAACGCAATAATTTAAGAATCTTTTGACGAAAGAAAATAAAACGGTTGATTTGGGTCCAAGATGTCAACGGTCATACGGTTACAATGACATAATAGAGACAGTTACCAATAAAATATATAAATTTGTTTTAGACCACTTTAAATTTTAATTACACTCTACCGGTTTCGGAAGAACCCTTCCTTCGTCAGGGAAATATTAAAACTAACCAATGATACAAAATATTGATAGATATATACCAAACACTTAGGTGCTGGAGTGGAAGGTCAAAGGGGGAGGGGGGGGTAATTGCGGGAATTCTAGCAATAAAAGAGCGGTTTATTGGAAACATATCTAGAGTGTCATTAAAATTAGTGGTCTAAAACAAAGTTAATGCTTATTACGAACAGATAATCTTATTCCTTTGACGTTGATAGTATTTGCTCATTAGTAGGAAGCTCTCTTGCTACTAATAAGCATGTATGACTATACCTTCTACTATGTAGAGTGAGCTAAATAACGTGCGTTGATGGTTAACCAATAATTGAACAGAGATTGTGAAGACCAAAAACAGCATTATTTAGTATTTGTCATATTTATTTATTATTACAAGAAATTTCTTTAACATTACAAATGATAACAATATCCAAAGTTATACTTTTTTTTTTCATTATTACTTTACTACTTCATAAGTTGAGCTCTAGGGGCTCGTGTTTATGGAAGGAGTATTTAGATGCAAATAAAATAATGTTCTAATGAAATATGTAAACAATAATCAAAGACTTGTCAATCAGAAATAAATACAAACATAATTTGACATAGGTACACAATTGAGAAAAAATAGTTATTGAAAGACAATAACAATATTTTAAATCTCAAATAGTACCGATATGATAATATACATGCATTGCATCAATTTTTTAAACCGATTTTGCAAATAAAATCCCTTTAACTTAAACTCTCTCAGATTCTGAGTTGACTTATTATGAAATACAATTACATATAATTAAACATAAAAAGATCATTCTAGTTTGTAATCAAGAATATCTTACATAATATGTTTCTAGTTTGTAATTTCTCGGAATGTAGGTTTTACGTTAAATTGCTTCCACTTATTAGAATTAAAATTTTATACGAATGTTCAAAGAGAACTAGCATCAATTTGTAACAATCATCTACGAATAGAATTATTAACCGTTTACTTTTGTAATTTTGCCTGCTATTGTAATAAAATTATAATTGCAATATTGCTTCATCTTCTGATGTCAAGCTCAAACTGTATTGCAAAGAAAATAACAAAAAATCGTCATTATTCATATTAGATATTCGACATGAATCAAAAACTGATTTCCAAATAATAATAAATTAGGGCAATCATCTTAGTGTTAAAACGGCAAATTTAATCGCGTATTTAAATAAGGTGGACTCTGCCACCACGAAAATTTCACATATTTTTTTCTGGCTAGAATTTCCAGGACTAATTCAAAGAACTAACTTTTCCAAAGGCTTACATTATAATATTTTCCATTACGACTAAATAGAATTTTTCGTCCATTTTTTTATTGTAATATAAAACATGGGTAAGGCACACGTTTTTATGTATATTTTACAAAATATAATGTATAAGCAGCGCCCTTGAGGTGATTTCTCGCAAAAACGGCGCTCTACAAATTATCCAATTATTATTATTATTATAAGGTTATTATTGGTCATGCATACCTTATCAGAAAAGAGGAACTGTTGTGCCCGATAAGGGAGCCACGATTCTTACTTAGGTTAAGTATTATAATATTTTTTGCACAAAATATTTATTTCCAATGTAAGTTTTTTTTAAACTATTTAATTTTATTTATTTGTTACATGTATGTAAAATAATTTTCTCATACTACCCGCGTAACGTAGTCCTTTGAAGGACTTTTTAACTCCTGACGTTTCAGACAGATCTCACTGTCCATCTTCAGAGGCCTTATGTCTTGAGTTTTGTATTAAACTGATCGCTTACGCGTGTCTGTTCAGTCCAGAAGTCAAGACATAAGTAAGTGCATATCAAATCTTATGTCGAGAACGAAGAACACGGATAGAAGGTGATTTGACGGTGGAAAAATGTCACCGGACACCAAAATTTTATTAACATTTTTTACTCCAATTAATTTCAGGAATCGCTGTAAGTAAGTATGACAAGTACGTTCTCTAGCGCCCTTTAAATACGTATACCTGTATGTATATACAGTGTATATACAGAGTTAAACACAAATAAAATAAAAAAATGACTAATCCAAAATATTATCAGTAAAATTATCATGTAATTCCTGTTAACGGAAATTGAATATTTTAATGTCCGAAAACGGGAGATCATTAAATTTAACATTAAAAATGATAACAACTTGACCTAGTGTGGAAAATAGTAAAATAGTGTTTGCACCCTCTACACCCACTTTCAAAAATAATTCACCCTTCATTACCCCACTCCACACGAAATCACAAAAAATATTACCCGCCACCCACTTAGTTTGAAACAACATCGTTGTTATGATATAACTAATCCAATTTCATTTATATTTTAACATCGTTTTGATTAGTAATCATTTGGAAAAAAACGTTTAATTTTAAAATCGATTCTTAATATAATAGGGCGTTTTGAAATCGAAATATATATCTTGATTTCGTCCTTCACTAAACTGAAAACGATCCCTTTGTTATTCACTTTGTTGCCTAGAGACGAAAATACCCTCCACATAGCATCTCCAAGGATTTCACGTCCTATGGTGTAGAGCCAATATAAAGAAGAAGAAAAATGTATTAAAAATGAATTTATTTAGCGGATGTAACATTGAATTACTTAACCTTTACTGTAGCTTGCGTTGAAACAGACGGCAATTGAAGATAATATTAAAGATTCGAACAAAAAATGTGAAACAGAAAAATCAAAAAAACATTTGGTCGCATTTAGGAAATGAATCCAGGACTCATTTAATGATCTAATTTTCTAGTTCCGCACTTAAAACCATGACTTACAGTAATAATAAGAATAGTAATTGGACAATTTGAAGAGCGCCATTTTTGTGAGAAATCACCTCAAGGGCTCTAATTTGTGGTTAATAAGAAATATCGAAAATATTGAAATATATTTAAATCTATTGATTTATCTATATCCACAAAATCTATACCTACTATCGACTGCTCCAGTTGTAGGAATGTAGGTAGACACTAATTATTCCCTGTGAGCAAAAGTATCGATCTAAAATATTTAGTTGTTCAACATTTTAGTGGTAACCAAGTAAAATGGATTCCTTACCAACAAAAACTAAATAAAATTTTTAATAAATTACCCCTCACTACTAAAATAGTAATGGTAGATACATACTGGGTCGGCGTACGTACGCATTGCTACGCCTAACAATATCTGGGCTACTTAGCAACCATAAATTTTCTATAAAAATTTATGTTTTAGAATCACATTGGCCACACGCATCGCGGCGTGCGATGCCTGTGGCCATTTTCATAGTAAGGCGCTCCGCTGACGAGGCAACTGAAAACAAACTAAAACCAGCTGATTTCTATGTCTCGATTGGTCAAAAAGCTTGTTTAACCATAGACGAAGAACAATCAGCTGACAGCTGGCAAACTAGCAACGGCCGGCCATGACAATCAGCAGTGCAAGTCGCCAGTCACTTCTTACGTTACCATTGACAACGGGTTTTTAAGTGATTGTGTAGTGTGCGGGCCATAACATTCTCATACAAAGACAGTTGGCAGTTGAGAGTTTTCAGTTGCCTCAGTGGGCGGAGGCGCTTAGTGTATGGTTGCTAAGCATTGTTAGGCGTAACGATGCGTACGTACGTCGACCCGGTATGTTTCTACTTTTATCGTTATAAACATTCCATTCTGATCTTCAAAAACACGAAAGAACAAATGAAAGAATTTTTAAATTAAATTAACTAGGACTGCCTTGTTAATTTTATTGTTGAAGTATTCCAAAGTCTGCTGCCGTCTAAGTGTATTGTCAATACCTCAAGATTATTAATATCAATTGCTGAAAAATTGAAAGGTCTTCGGACTCCATTATTTCTGACGTTAACTAATATTTGTAGCACATTTTCAAGATTATCTGATTCAAAACTGTCGACACTTTCCATAGAATATTCATTAAAACTCTCTGAATAGGGTGCAAAGTTTTCGTTTGTAACATCGGGATTTTCAAAATCCGCAACAAAGTCTTCATGTTTTTTAACTGTCAATGAATAGCGTCCAAGGCGTTGTTCACACATCGCGTTTCCTCTAAAGTTTGTAATGAAACACTCTTCCATTTCTCCATTGGTCAAATAAACTGACAAACTTATTATACAATAGCCGTCGACCAAGATAATGGCACAAAGAAAACTAAGCTTTCGTGCACTCAAAATAGCGTGTTTTATAAAGGACAAAAACTGTATAATAACCTACCGAATGCCGTTAAGCAAGCCTCAAACCTTAGCACTTTTCGTAGGACATGTGCTATATATGTTAAAAACAATCTTTGATTAGATTATAAATATTATACTGTATTTCTTAAATTGTAGTTAACTGTATTTCTTAAATTAATCTCTTAAATTGTATTTTTTATTTCTTCCAACTTCGCAAAATCACTTTTTAGTGTATTTTTTAATTTGTATTTTTTAAACTGTATTTATTAAATTGTATTATCGTATTTTCTTACTAGATGTATGAAAAAAATGTGCATACATCCAAATAAACATAACAAAACAAAAAAAAAAACAAAGAAACCTTCTCAAAAAGAGACGTTTTCACTGTTATTTTTAATTTTCTTGAAAAATTTAAATGAAAAATGCTATACCACGGTAAATTCTCTATTTGAATACATGTCTAGCACGAAATCACTTCCAACAGAAGAGACTAAATTTTACACAATGGGAGTTGTAAATCATAAGAATTTTATCTCATCCATCTCGCTGGTAACTCTTTTTATCAGTTTTCATGATTTTAAAATCTCATCTAATCCACAAATATTGCAATATAAAATCATATAAAGCGATTTATTATTATTTGTCACAAAAAATAGAATTGACCTATAAATATTATTTTATAAATCATAAATATTTTTTATCATTTTTTCAATCCTTGTAAAACTAGCTATGATTGGTCCTTTGTAGAATAAATATTTATGGTAGGTCGTAAAACGGTTTTTTTTTTTTTTATAGTAAATACAAGAGCCCCAACTACTCCCGTCTGGAGCCAGTGAGACTATGGCATCCCCAATTGGGGTATGTTATGAGGCTGAAGGTAAGTGGGGGAGGGAAGGAGATGAGGAAGAGGAAGGTGGGGAAGTACCTGGCTATTCAGATCTAGTCACTAAACGATACCAAGAGTAACTTCCACTCTGGAACGTGCCGCAAATAAACAAATATTATATTAAATAATTAATTGTGAAGTAATACAAATTAATTAAATAAAATTTATTTGCGCACGCCGGGTTCGAATCCGCGACCTTCGGAATGAAGTCCAACGCCCTACCGCTGGACTACGCCGGCCGTGCGAAACACTGTAAACATTGTCAATAAAAAAACAATCTCATTGCTTCAATCAAGTTTTGAGATAATTGTGTTTAAGAGGCTAGACTTTGAACGACACGCGGAACACCCGCGTCTGTCATTCTGTCCCGCTCACAATAAGCTCACGCACACTTACAATACATGCGAATGCGAAATGTGCGAATGAGACAACGCTCAAATTTACCTACAGAAATCGCTCGAAAAGGGGTTTATGGAGAATACACTTTTCTACACCAAAACTTTCACGAAATTGAAATTTTAAAAAATATATATTTTTTGGAAAAAAGAAGCTACGTCGGTAGCTTTTTATAATTTTATAATTCTTTATGAGAGTTGAGTTAGCAGCGCTCTTTCCTTAAATAATATTTTTTGATAAATCGTACATATTTGACAGTGAATGTTTACGTTAATACGAAACGCATCGAAAATTCGAAAACATACCGACATAGTTTTCACCTTCTAAAAGACAGTATAAAAAAATATATTCATTTTGTGCAATTTTCGATGTAGAAAAGTGTTTTTTCCCGGGCGTCCTTTTTGTATGGGCCGAAAAGCGAATTCTATCGTCTTAAGGATTTAATTTATCAGCAGAGCTTAGCGAACTCCTGTTTAGTTTGGATTCAGTTTCTCCGGTGAGCGCGGACGCCATTGGAAAATTTCCTTATTTAAAATTTAAAAAAATGTCACGTTAAATATTTTTGCCTTTTAAATGAAGTAGATACCTATTTAAATACCTACTCAGAAATTTTATGATTTCAGAGAAATTTTTGATTTTGATTTATTAAAAAAGAGAAAATTATAAACAGTTTACTGTTCTTCTGCTATTATTATGCTTCTGTTCCATGGGCGTCGTTAGGTGGCGACGACCGCCCCCCTCAAGACAAAGGTGATAAAAAAAAAATTAAAGGTAAAAAATACATTTATAACTGGCGCCAAGTCTACATGGTGTTCTTTCTTTAGAAAACATAAATTTTCATTGAAAATCTATGGTTGCTAAGTAGCCCAGATATTGTTAGGCGTAGCGATGCATACGTACGTCGACCCAGTCTGAATCTACCATTATGCTTATGGTGAGAAACCCCCTATAATATAGTTTTGCCTCGTTTCCATAGACACTACAGAACTCTATTAAAAAGTGGTGAAACAGCAGACACGGCATCTTGGTTCCGATCTTAGCTAATTATTATAGAAAACGATTTACATTGATTAAATTGAAGACGACAATCATAATCGCGAATTTTAATAATCTTATCGCGCTTTCTATAATATATATATTTACTTTCTATATAGAAAAAGAATTCATAATCTGATCTTTCATAGATGGCGCTAATTTAAATATTTTAGGAAAAAACACCTGCTGCAAGATATCCTTTAAAATATTAAGATGAATTATTTGTTTGAATAAATAGTTTGGTCATACAAACACAAATTTTTCAGGAAATGCATAAAAGTACAATATTGTATAGGTGATTCAATCCAAATTACCCTTTAATTCAAAGCGAATCGAAGAGTTTACAGACAGTCACAACCAAAATTAGTAGTAGGTACTAATCAACAAGCCTTGGTAAAATTATATTAATTTGGATTGAAAACCAAACAATGTTTTCGAATTTTTGTAGGTGCTTTTGTAGAATATAATAATTCAGATATCTAAATAATTTTAAAAAATCTAACCTAGGGTATATATACTTTAGGCGTATTATCAAGTGAGATTGTTGTATACCCGTTCACATAGACTCTGTGTGACTTAACGGATTCATAATGTTTATCAGAGCTCAGTGCTCTCAACCTTTCCTAAAATAGTAAAAATCAATCAACCAGAGCCTCCCCCAATGAGTTTGATTTGTAAACAAAAGCTTAAAGAAATAGACATCTATTTAATTGACATGCAAAAATACTGACATAAGGAACTATTCTGCTCTTCTTGAAATTGTTTTATCCTTGGACACTAATAACCAATAAACATTAATTATAAACGGTTTCACCGCTCGCTTAAGCTGGAATCAGACGATTCACTCGAGGAAAGGTTTACGCCATGTTTTTTCGGCCTAATCGTCCATTTTGTTTCATTCCATGTTCACACGGCGCTATAAAAATAAGCGTTCACTCGTCCATTCCGACCACAGCGTCGCCGAGCGAGGTCAACCGCCCTGGAATTCGTTTGTTTTCCAGCGCGGTCCGGCCCCGAATTTTAAGGAAAAACATGTCAGATGCATCGATTTTTACGCAATTTTGTTGACACAATTAAATAAAAAAACAGTATTTTGTCGTCTTATAAACCTTTTTCTTTTTTATGGCATAATAACACAATTTGATTTCACTTTTTTTATTACGAACATTTTCCTACAAATTAATAATCTTACATATATTAAAAAACATAAAATACATGGATAATAAGGGAGACCCAAAAATTTATATGAGAGGTGTTCCCAAAAGCAAACAAATTAGCCGAACGAATACCATTTTGACGTTTTGCGTGCGATTTAATAGCGTCCTTTCATGGTCCTTCCCGTACAGAACGCGAGACAAACTGATTGAGAGTTCACTCGGTGTTCAGACGATTCACTTTGCTCTCTTCCGCGCGCATGCGCGCGCGAGTGAAGGATGCCGAAGGAAAATATCCAACATTGTTGGATCGGTTCACTTGAAGATTTCATTCGGCAGTGTTCGGCACTTTCGATTCATTTCATGTTCAGACGTGTCATTCCGAGTAAACTAGGCCGAATGAAATGCGGAAATGAGCGATTAGTGAAACGTCTGAATGGCGCTTTACTGCGGAAAATGTATTTAAAGATTCAGTCCTTTTGGAGTCACTTAAAGCTATCTTGTTATTTCCGATATTCAATTTAAATATTATTGGTCTACGCATTCCTCTCAGAGGTTAATTACGATAAAATAATAATTACAATAATGAAAACTGAATATATTAATTATAATATGCACTGTGACATTTTTTAAGTCCGATTGAACGTTATCTAACTCGGTTATTCACAAAAACCCGAGACGTCGACAAAACTCGTCAAGCCGTGAGGATAGATACTTTTTTGGGAATAGGGAAAAGTATAAAATTTATGGAAATTTTAGTTTTGTAGTTGAAATTCTTAAAATATTCTGGGGATATTTCTGAAAACTATCGTTAAAAGATAGAATAATACTTAATGATCTTATATATTTTTTTTAAATAAACAACAACTGGTTTTCCCCTGAATTGGTCTATTTAGTGAATTATCATGTACCTTGTAGACCTACTCGACTCCAAACATATTTTCATGATTTAAGTTTATGATCTAGGTTTATTTATGATAATACCGATCACGCCGGTAATCCGGCCTCATACAAAAGATGCATGAAACAAAACTTGTCTTCCAGTACCATGTAAACATAATAATAATATGCTTACTAGTACTTGCTCTCTAAAATTATTAATTCATTAGAAATCATAGGTACTTGTAAAATTTATCATATCGGTTGATATTTATAATTCATAATATCTACCAATTAAATTTTTTTTCTTGCTACGAGGATTTCTTACTTTTTATATTTTATATTAAATCTTTGTACATTTTAAAGATATCTTATTTACATTTAACTTTTTTTTCATTATTATTTTATTCTATTCTCACTTTTAACTTTTTTATATTTGCTTAATAATTTATAACTCGTACTTTATACTTTACACTTTATAGTTATACTTTATAACTTTATTACATTTATATTTTACCTTTTACCTACTACATACTTATAACCTTACTTGCTACTTACTTTTTACTATTTTTTTTGCTTATATTTAACTTAGGGGGTTTCTCACCATCCTCCAATAGCTTATCTACACTAATAACGAATATTATTGATTTACGATTTATTTATTTATTACGTTGGAGTTTAATTCGGTACTCGAACCTATGAATAGTGGCTATATATTGGATAAGTTGGCCGAGTTTTCTAACCACTGCGAGTATTTTATTATTATTTTTAGGGGGTTTCTCACCACCCTCCCAATAGCTTCTCTACATTAATAACGAATATTTTCGATTAACGATTTACGGTTTTTTTTATTTATTATAATAGTGGCTATATATTGGATATGTTGGCTGAGTTTTCTAACCAATGCGAGTATTTTATTTTTATTTTTAATAATGTTCGTTGTAGTATGAATAAGCTATTGGGAGGATGGTGAGAAACCCCCTTAATAATATTCGTTATTAGTGTAGATAAGCTATTGGGAGGATGGTGAGAAACCCCCTTACATTTTTACTGTTATTCTTCATGTTGTACTATTTATATGATCTATCAATTATGTAAATGGCACATGTTGTGCCGTATACGTGTAAATAAATAAATAAAGATCTATTGAACCTAAAACTAACTTCCTCCAGGATATCAGTAAATCTTCAGGGAGACTCACAGCCGTTGTGTCCAATTGTAATAATCAACTACTGAGTCGAAATCTCGGCTCAACCCTACTCAAATGCATAAATATATTCTTTCCAAACCACAATCATTGCCATACACTACTTAACGTAAGGAAGCTACCCTGGTGGATTGGGGTTTCCTGAGGATGCCGTACTTATAAAAACTGCCAACAGAGTCTGACATCTGTCATCTCTATTCTATGTCATCTCATTTACACCAATTCACACTCCTGCCGGTTTTTTAGAATTGCGTTTTTTAATTTGAATTATAAACATATTGACTACAGTAGATATTGTGGGATGGACGAAAATGCATGTTGATTATATTATAGGGTCACACAAGAGGCAATAATAGGCAGATATTAATTATATCGAAATAAATAATGGGAGGATTTTCCAACCGTTTTAAGATGACATAAAATGTGTTTTTTATATGTTTTGCGCCCAATTTTGTCATGAAATCAATTGCTTGTAGCTTTATGATTCTCTGCAACTGGAAATGTTCACATTAGAAATCGAAACTGTTTCAAAATTTGCCCATCCGCATCCAACAAAATCGTAATAGAACAGCTGTTAAACGTCAGACTATGGTCAAACTGTAAAATAAATTAAAAAGAAAGTCAAGCCAACACTTTATTTTCAACATATTAAATACGTTTGTTTAAAAAATATAAAATGTCAGTTTATGTATTACACTATTTAAAAGAAATAATTTATGTAAATAATAAATACAATTATTAACGTTTTAATATTAATTTAACATGAAAAGTGTTTACTTTGACGTCATTTTATTCTCTATTATAAACAGGAAGGTCCCACACACGAGTAGTCAAAGTTATTACGTTGGACACAGGCAAATAGGAGCGTTTCCTGAGGATCTCTATAGGATCACTTGACTGAGTGGCGCTATATTGGTTCATTTATGGTGGCGCTTCTCGGTATACTCAGATTTATCAATTGAAAAGTTGGTCACAACGGCTGTCAGTGGCACTCGATCACCTACCTCTCACAAACTCATTATGAAATCTAGGGATTTTTAAAATCCGAATCATCCACTCTACAGGACAAGTTGTCTTGGACAAACGACCTACTGCGAATGCGGTCATGCTCGGCACACCGATCCTTTGCCTACTAGACGGACAGCGAACCGAAGGACCGAGATCTCTTCGTCGCAGGAATATCCATGGCGGATATGTTTGTGAATTGTGCACATTAGAAATATACGTATTTCCTTTTATAAACCTTGTATTATAAAAATGTACATAAATAAATACATAGTATACGAAATGCAGGTTCATCGCTAAGTGGCAATTTATTCGACTCAAACTAAAATACTGTTACAATTTATTCGGAACACTATAGGTAGAATTTGAAATTTCAGAGTTCAGAACAATCGATTCTTCTAATCAAAACGTAAAATAGTTAAAATCCAGTTGTAAATTGAAATGGAAAATAAATAATAAATTCACATAATATAGTCGAATTAAATTAATATTATGTGATTAATTTTGAATTGGCTCAAGTATTTTGTTATTTAAAAAATAATCTCTAATTACTTTTAACTATGTAAATATTTTTATATTAAGACTTATTATTTCTCCGAATCTTTCTACATTACCATAAATCGATTAATCATATTGTCGCTTATCTACTATTTTTATGTCAACTGATGATAACGGTAAAAAAGATAACATTTGGCTTTAGAAGTCATTTAAAAATTCAATGTTTTCAGGATACCTAATTCCAATTTATCTGCAGCAATTCGATAACTACAATTTTAAGGATTAGTAATTTTTTAAGTGCTTACATTTTGCATAAAATCCTAACTGTTCAAATATTTATTTTGTTTCGAAAAATAATAATGTCAGTTTTCAACATTTTCTTGTGTGAAAAAAAATGTAACAATTGAGTAGAGAAGCTGCTTAGTACAGATGGAAATGCTACACATTTTTATTTTTTATTTTAATAGTTAATACCTCACAAGAGTGCCAACTGCTCCCGTCTGGAGCCAGTGAGACTATGGCATATTATTTATTATTTTTTAAATAATTAATTGCGAATTAACACAAATCAATTAAATAAAATTTATTTGCGCACGCCGGGTTCGAACCCGCGAGCTTCGGAATGAAAATCCAACGCCCTACCGCTGGACTACGCCAGCCGTCCTAATTTAATTCAGTAATTAGTAGTATTTGTTTACTACCTAATACACAAAGCATAAACCTATTATTGACACTATGCCAATTGTATTCTTATGGCGAAACGGCGGCGACCGGCGTGGTCGAGGGGCAAAACTCTCGAGTCTAAATCCGAAGGTCACCGGTTTAAATTCGACGTGCGCAAATAAATTTTGTTTGATTAATTTGTGTTAGTTCACAATTAATTACATTATTAAAAATGATATACCGAAAATTTGCGGCACGTTCCAAAGTGAAAGATGCTCTCAGTAACACCCTGGTGTAAGACCACTATTTAGAATTGAAATGGCTTTAACCGTGTTTGGTGATCAGATCTCAATAGCCAGGTACTTCCCTACCTTCAGTCTTCCCATCTTCTTCCCATCCCCACTACCTTCAGCCTCACAATATACCCCGAATGTCATGGTTTCACTGGTTCCAGACGGGAGCAGTTGTGTCTCTTGTGCGGTATACACATAAAAAAAATATACTAAGTAATTGTGAACTTTGGCGTTAAAACATTACTCACATTGAAATTACATATTTTGTTATTATTAGGGTTCACAAATAAAACCGGACCAACTTAATTACCTTGTGGTAAGCCATAAGTCACCAACTAATGTAATAAATACTGCACAAGAGTCCCAACTGCTCTCGTCTGGAGTCAGTGAAACGAAGGCATCCCCTATGTGGTATGTTGTGAGTTTGAAGGTAGTGGGGAGGGGGAAGGAGATGGTGAAGAGTAAGGTGGAAAATACTTAGCAATTCACATCTTGTCATCATTTTTAATTAATTAATTGTGGACACAAATTAATCAAAACAAAATACATTTGTGCACGCCGGGTTCGAACCCGCGATCTTCGAATCAAGAGTATTAATCCTCGACCACGGAGGCCTAGGGTAATATCGTTCTAACTGTACATTATTATCTGATTTACTTAAAATACTTTTTATAACTTGAATATGAACGCTTGTTTTTATTGAATTAAAGTTGTCAAAAATAGTGATTTTATAATAAAACCACTTAAATAAATGTTAAGTCAGAATAGACATCTAATCTTTAGTTTGTGATTATTCTATTTATTTATTACATATCATAAATTTTCAAAAAATTGTCTCAGGTGATATTAAGCGCAAATTCTATATTTACGTGGAAACGATAATGCGGGGCTAAAAGGATTAAATAATTGATATCTTTTCGCATGGCAATTATCGAATATTTTAATTAATCATAGTGCGGACCAGCTTAGACTCTACTGAAATATGTCGCCAATTTCATAATATTATTGGTGAAGAAATTTGAAAAATATATTTGACTAAATTGTTGCTGTCACTGTTGCTCTTACTCCACCGGATATTGAGCGAAAGGGACAATGCATCTCGGGCTACTGATACCTAACTAAAATCGAGGTTTTGTATTCCCACTTTCTCCTCCAAAAGTGGTCTGATCTTCAATTTTTTTTTACCAACTACATAAGAAAAAACTATTCTAAGTCTGTACGTTTTGCGTTTTAAAAAAAAAACATTGTCTGGTTTATATACTGAACGTCTTTTGACGGCGTTTAAACCAGTCAATTTTATTGATTTTTGGAAGGTCATAACTTTTATAAAAAGTAACTTATCAAAAAAAACAAACAAAAGGTACCGACACGCTATTAGCTTATATCTATTTTATGTAAAAACAATATTTGCATAAATATATATTTTCATATAATAAAGCCGCCCGCAAGGACTGAAAAAATCATAACAAATAATAGGACGATGATTCTAATTTCTTCCAGCCTAACGGAACGGACAGACTTAGCTATAAAAGAGCCATCGTTATTTGCCTTTTTTAGTTTATTTTTTTAGAGTTAACACATTACAAGGGTCCCAATTGCTCCCGTTTGGAGACAGTGAGACTATGGCATCCCCAATTGGGGTATGTTGTGAGGCTGAAAATAAGCGGGGAAGAGAAGGGGATGGGGGAGAGGAAGGTGGGGAAGTACCTGACTATTCAGATCTAGTCACTAAAAACTGCTAAAGCCATTTCAAGCAACGTTTCAATTGTGAATGGTGGTCTTGCACCAGGGCGATACTGAAAGTATCTTCCACTCTGGAACGTGCGGCAAATATAGTACATATTATTTTTAATGAATTAATTGTGAAATAACAAATATTAATCAAATAAAATTTATTTGCGCACGCCGGGTTCCAACCCGCGACCTTCGGAATGGGAGTCCAAAAACTTGCCTTGCATTACAGCATATGGTTCGCCATACATTCCCATGATTGTGATTGTACGGCAAGCGATATGCCGAAATATGCCAAGTCAAATAACGATGGCGCTTTTATAGCTGATCTGTCACTAGCATAATAATCAGACATATGTATTTTATGGTGACCGAACTACAAAAATTTCATTAAAAAAATGGTTAAAAAGGTTACGTTAGATGTTATTGGATATTTTTCAAATTTATTTTTCCTAATTTTTAAAGACTTTTTAAAGGGATGTTGAAGTTATGTATATCAAGAACTGGCGAAATTCTTCATGATCCAATTCCAATTATTAAAGTTTTTACTTTAATAATTGGAAAATAATCACGGTTGTAATAGAAAGTCATGATTGATCTTATTATAAAAACAAAAGTACTTTCCCCGAGGTACGCATCCACAATTAACAAGTATTTTTCGTTGACCGTAAATGCTTACAATAAGATTTTTAAACGACGATTAACGGAGGTGGACGCTCGGTTACCTTGAGAAGGTAACCATTTACCATAGTAAGTTTACCATAAACTTTAGTAGTCCTAGCGGAGCTGGGGTGACAATATCGAAAAAATTTCATCTCTTAGGCAATAACGTATTCTGCATTTTTTTCAGAAAAAATGTATAAAACATGAAACTTTATAACAAAATTCAGTCGGTTTTGCTTTTGGGGCGTCATGCGTCAGTGCGTCGCCGCAATGATAGACGTGTGTACCTACTGTGTATGTGACGTACCAGTACCTAAACAAAAAAAAACGTTTATTGCTATATTTATGGTAAGATTTCTGTAATTGACAATGTTATTACAAGCATCAATACTTTACGTTAACTTCAGGTGATCATAGCATGTTGGTGAACAAATGCAAACTTCAGTAGGTAATTATTATAAGCTTACTACGATCTAAGTTGCAAAAAAAACATAATTGAAAGATTTATTACCACCATAAACAATATTACACTTTATTGCGGACATCATTACAGATAAAACAAAACAAAGTATAAATGTTATTGATTAGATGAAATAATCCATTTGGTTTTTGCTCTCGTAAAGTGTAGAAAACGTCTATTTACAGCGATGGCTAAAGTAAAGAAGTTGTTTTTTATATCAAATCACAGCATTATTATTAAGTTTATTTTCTGTGTAGGATGTGAGGGCTGATTATACGTGCTATTCTGAAGATTTCAGTGATGGTTCATTGAATATATTAAATGGGCTTTGTAACGATAAACTCCCGTTCAGTGTTGAGAGATATGACAAATTTGAAGACATATTTGAAAAACCAACCGGCTCCAACAGTTATTTCATAACTCCCAATACCTACGGAGAAAATGGTAGCTGTATTGAAACGGTGCCCAGTATTTTTGTTTCCAACAACTCTCGGCTTTTGATTGACTACTACACCAGTAGTCCGAATCTCCTGCAAACTTTCAATTGGGTTGTGGTAGATGCCGATACTGGAAAAAATATTTTAAACGTGCCATCTCCAATTAACAATCGCAACTGGGTTTTTGGACTATATTTAAGGATGGAACGAGATGCCAACATCAAGGTAAATACATTTTTATTAATTTTATGTAAATCTAGCAAATACACATAAAAATAAAAATAAAACTTTTTCAAAACAAAAAATTAATTCCACGGCTGAGAATCGAACCCCGATTAATTGCTTGAAAGGAAAATTTACAGACCATTACACCACCAACTAAATTATTCATTTTATGTACTGAAAATAATAAAAATCGTATATTGTTTAATAAATTGGAGAATTTTACGTACACCACCTCATAAATTATATTAATTATTAATAATTTCAATCACTTTATGCTTACATATATATATTTTTTAACAATTATTATAAGCAATAATTATTAGCCTGAAACACTCATCCATATTGAAAGAATCTTCCGAGAAAAGATACATATCGCCGACGGGACTCGAACCCGCACCCTTTTGATTGCCCGTCAAGTGCTCTACCATTAAGCTACGGCGGGATACCTCCTACCCGCCAAATGATTCAATATATACCTAGTGTTTCATTCAACAATTACTGCTTATTACACTGTTATTGTTATTACATTTGGCGGGATACCTCCTACCCGCCAAATAATTCAATATATACCTAGTGTTTCATCCAACAATTACTGCTTATTACACTGTTGAATGAAACACTAGGTATACAGGGTGTTAAGGTACGTACTTGAGTTACTTTAACCAGTGATTCCTGACATTATTTGGAGTAAAAAATGTAAATAAAATTTTGGTCTCCGGTGACACTTTTGATGTTTTTTTTTTTTTTTTTTTCTTCAAAAACATAAAAAATAGTGGGTGTTGGGTAGTTGGGGGCGGGGTAAGTGGTGGGGCGGTAACTCGGCAGAGTGACCAATAAGGTCATGTAAAAGATTTTTTTTTTGTTTCATTTTGAACAAAAAAATTTTTGAAAAAAAAAAAAAATCTCATGAAAAAAGTCACCGGAGACCAAAATTTCATTTACATTTTTTACTCCAAATAATGTCAGGAATCATTGGTTAAAGTAACTCAAGTACGTTCCTTAACACCCTGTATATTGAATCATTTGGCGGGTAGGAGGTATCCCGCCGTAGCTTAATGGTAGAGCACTTGACCGGCAATCAAAAGGGTGCGGGTTCGAGTCCCGTCGGCGATATGTATCTTTTCTCGAAAGATTCTTTCAATATGGATGAGTGTTTCAGGCTAATAATTATTGCTTATAATAATTGTTACCCTTTGTGCTATGCATAAAAAAATCTTGTCTTAAAACATTAGTTTATCAATTAAAAAATAATAATATATTTTTAAAAATACAGTGCGTCCCGAAAGTAAAAGTTAACCCTTGTGGGTTAATAGACCTTCTAACAACGGACCAGAATATCATAATATGACTTTAGTAAAATGTTGTTTATTATCGTCTTCGAGATATTGGCACTTTTATGAATTTCATGAAAATCGACACCTTAGATCAGTTTTTATAGTGCCACAGATACAAAATTATATATGTATATCAACTTAAAATATCCCTGCTACTGATCACAATTCAAAAAAATCGATTCAGGAGTTATTTTTAATAATTAATTATAAAAGACAGTTTATTTAACAAAAATATTATCGTTTTCTTTTTATTTTCAGATGCGTATTGTAAAAAATAATTCGTCCAGATATTCATTTTTGGCCATCGACAAGTTTACTATTATGACACCTAACGGGCAGGAGTGTAATGTTTTTCTTCCGACAATTCCGACTGAAGAGCCTACCGACCCAACTGTATAGCCTACTGCCACAGCGGAAGGTTTTACTGATCCAACGGAGTCATCTACAGAATCTGGTTCATCGTCTTCTCCATCCCCATCGTCTTCTCCATCCCCTTCCCCTTCTCCTACCCCACCTGGTCCTGATCCATCTCCCTTCTCGTGCGTTTGTAACTGCAATTGTAACTACGAGAGCTATTGTAAACATTAAATACGATAAAAATATCCCCTCTGACCAAAAAATATCCCCTCTGACCAAAAATATCCCATCTGACTCAAATAATTTTACTCGTGATTTAATTTTATTATTTAAATTAACTTGATAACCAATCTAATATATGAAAATTAATATTTGTTTGTGTATTCGTTATGCACAGCTATACCGTTCATCCGATTGCGATGAAAATTTGGGAATATGATGTGCGCATACCCGGGATGGTTATAGGATAGTGAGCTCTGGCGTTATGAAATTATTTCCTGTACTATTCATACGATTGCGATTAAAATTTCATCCGAATGCTATTAAATTTTTTTGATTTATTGTGAACATGCCCGTGAATATTTCTATATGCTGGTGAGCTATGGCATTATGAAATTTGCATCAAAAAATGAAATAGGTCACGCGAATTGTTGGAAAATGGGTGTACATATTTTATGGAGTTTTTTTGGAGAGAAAACACTTTAATTTTTTTTTTACATAAAGTAAGCTAAAAACCTGTTCGATGAAGTTCAAAATCTAGTATAAATTTTTTTTCAGTATGGTTAAGTACCGAAAATGTAATTATTTTTAAATGGTTTTTTATTGATAGACGTGAGGTCTGTTCAAGTTCGTATTTTTAAGTTGATGATAAAACTTCCACTTTATGAAAATAATTGGTTTTATACACGAAACCCTTTGGAAAGCAAGGTTTTTTTTCAAAAAAATCAAACGTCACTTCTGAATTTTTTTCGCATTTTATAAGTTTACAGTAACAATTCTTTCAGATTTTGGTAGTTCATACGACTGTTGTTACTAATAATATTATTTTGTAATTGAAACTCGTAAACAAATAATGATTTTAAAAAAAAAAATAATTCACTGGTGGCCACCGGTGGGCCAACGGCCAACAAGAGGTTTGAAGTATGTGCACCGCGTTACATTATAAGTTAACATAAAAGTAACATAAATATGTACATGGCAACATAAATGTGACATATAGTGGGACAATAATTAAAGCAATCATTTATTAGATATGGAGCAAACAAGAAATAAAAATAATCTTATGTGTTTGCTAATATCCATTTCACATTGGACTTAATTCAATTTTGGTTAAGTATACAAAATTATCCAGAAAAAAGCATAGATTTCGGGTATTCGACAATAAAATATTTCTTCTTTTATTCAATAAACATAGTATGTCACATTTGGTGTTGGTATTGTTAAACCAATTTCAATTTGAAGGGATTGTTTCCGCAGTAGTGGTTACAATTACAGTTGCAGAGGCAGTTCGGAGCAGACAGTGGTTAGAGAGTAGGTGAAGACGGTGGAGCAGATTCCGTGATTTTTGTCTCATCAGTTATTATCGATTCGGAGGGTTTAGCATCGTAGTGATGCGTTTTCTTTCAATTCCTACACTATCGATCGCCAAAAAACCCTTCCCGGTTCCTGATGACATATATGGAATTCGTATCTGAAATTACAAACAACTTGGTTAGTAAAATTGAAAATTTTGAGCGATTTATTTTTTCGAATTCGAAGAAAGCAATTTTATTATAAAAACACATACATTAGTTTTAATATTCTCCTGATGATCCCTTCCGAAAATATTAGAATAAATTGGTTTCCAAAAAACTGAAATGTCTATTGTGGTTTCTTTTTCTAAGTTCAAACTTATTGATGGTAGATAACATAGTCTGCACGCGCGACACATTCTGACTCCCAGCTTACACCGACCCTAAGTCACCGCGTTCAGTAACTTGCAGCCGAATTCTCTTTTTATTTGGCAACGTTGCTACAGCACTACATCCACGTTATCGGAAATATCAGGAATGCTCTCAGAAATCGTTGAACAACCGACCATAACTCAGTTTACAGTTCAGAGATTCGCTTCTGCAGCCAAAATTTTTGGTAACCATTCTTGAATATAATTTTTAATTCTTGGTTTGTTGTCAGTTCTACAAGTTGTTCATCTAACTGGGATGATCCTGCTGTGTTGACATTTGAAAAAGGATCCAAGGCCTACTCCTGAATTTCCATGTTTAAAATGTCTTGGAATGATTCATTAAAAATCCTCGTGGAAGTTCTCCAAGTGTTGACAGTACATACGAAAGTCATTGTTACTGAAGGATACCGGTGAAAAAGTGAGGAAGTTATTCATTTCATGTCAGCCGATATTCCTTTTGTACAGTAACAGTTTGGTTACGAAAGCAGCAACGACATTTTTTGTTTTAATTAAGTTTAAGTCGTCGCCTTGAAGCTGGATATTCGCATCTCAAGGGGAGTCGTGTCTAGATTCCATCGGATTATTATAGATAGAATTAGTCTGCTGTCGCTTCTCAAGATTTCTTTAACGCCCCCTAATTTACTTTGAGCCTTCTACTGCCTCCCTAAAAGCCTCCAGCGCCCACAAGGGGGCGTTATCACCACTTTGAGAAAGACAGGTTTAGATAGTTATCTAAATTAAGTGGTATACCGATTTTTTTATTGATTGATCATATCTAAAAATTGATCATTGGATTATTACTGCAATCAAAAATAATTCAAAGAAAATCATTACTTGTGATTTTTGATCTTACTTTATCAATGAGCAAACCGAGATATTATTTTTATAATAAGTATCGATCGGTATCTCGGTGACTATTTGTTAGGGTCATCAAAAATTATATCGCACCCCAAATATGCATTACATTAGTACATTTTTGAAAATTGTTGTATTGTTAATGACCTGTATTTATATTTTGTACACTAGCTTATTACATAAAAACCTAATTGCAACTTGCAGTGGAGATGGCTCCAGTCCGAACACTCCAAACTGAGCAGGTATTAAATTAATGATGAATGTTTTCCATACACATCTATTCACTGATATTTATATTTTTTTTTTTTACGTAAGCTCCACACAGGAGGCCCTAAGTAAAATAATATCCCTAAGGGCCTATGTCATCTTTGGGGATGCTGTGTGGAGGGTGTTTTTAAGGAAAAGACGTTCTGGGAAGGAAAATGGTACATGGGTTGGGTAGGAATCTGGGATTCAGTGTGTCCATATCATCCGCCGCCAAGACCTAGACAAACCTCACCCCATAAACCCGGGCACCCCTGCTAAGTTACCAAACGTAGCGAATCACTTGGGGTGACCTATGGCAGAGGTGTTGGTTATCCAATAAACGGTTCCCGGGGCAGCAGTACCCATTCCCGCCTCCCAAATGAAAATATAATATGGAAACAAAGTAGACGAGTGTATCACAGAAAGAGTCCACTCAATGCTTCTCGACATAATTTTTGTAAACTAATTTATTGATTTATTTATTTAATAATTTATGATAAAAATTGCAAGCTCCTAAACATTGTTTAAACACGAGTTTATTATTTTCAAAATTTGCCGTGGTATTTTCAAAACTTTTATCAGTGAGTAATACATTTTTAATATGGTGAAAACTTGTTATATAATCTACACCTTAATTAGAGAGTATTCTAACTAGCATTTTTTTAAATGACCATGAATGCAAAACTATTTATTTAGCCCATTTCTATAACTAAAATATGTTTCAGAGCCATCGGTGTTGTATTTCCGACGAGACTTGTAAGACTATTCTAAAATCAAGTTTTTAAAGTTTCAATTTATTTTATAAGATTCTAACATCACTTTGAACCTTTGGCAATAAATTGCCATTTTGTTTGTGTCGGACAGTTGATTTTCTTTTTTTATGAGGCAAAGTGTGTAGTTCATCTCTTTAGTTGGATAGGGTTCTAACTTTAGACGCCTCACCATGTTCTGAAGTGTCAAAGTTTGCAAAAACCAATTCTGATAATCTATGCAATTTATGATTTTGAGGTTCAATTTTGTGTATTTTTAGTTTAACATATTTTAAAGGAAAGCATTTAATTAGAATGTTGCCCCATCTTGGAGTAGCATTAGAGCACTGTAGGTAGAACGTTATGCGATGAATTATTATGCCCTAGCTTGTTCCATATGGTTCTGTCTGTACGTTTATGTATGTTCTAAAATGGTAAGTATAAAATACTTTACACAAGATTCAACCTCAAAATCAGAAATCGGAAATAGATTATGAGAAAACGTCCATTAAAACTTTGAAAACCTCTTATCTCAGAACCAGGTTAAGTCCAGTTAAAACATAAAATCCCGTCAAAAGTGACTTTACATAATATTATGATCTCTAAAGCTACAGGCACACTTACTCATAAATGAGCATGCTCATTTCCCCTTCCACTCGCAATGCTACCTAGCAGCATGTGTGTCACGCCCAAATGAGCACGCATGCTCATATCCTCTTCCACTCGCAATGCTACCTAGTAGCTACCTAGTGTCACGCTTAAATGAGCATGCTCATATTGCTCATGTCCCCTTCCACTCGCAATGCTACCTGGTAGCATGTGTGTCACGCCCAAATGAACATGCGCACAAATCAAATGGCTGTTGATTTGTCAGCATGCTCTTGATTCGCGGGTGGAAAGGGAAATTAGCATGCTACTAATGAGCATATGTGCCGGTACCATAAGATGTTATGGGATATACAAAAATAAAAATATACATAATAATGTATTTCATTCGAGTTAATTACTCTTTCACATTTAGTATATTTGAGGTGGTGGATTGGCCACTGGTGAAGGTATCAGAAGGTGAATGACTAAATTAAAGAGTGATTGGTCGTAGATAAGTTTATTGCGTCTCAGGAGAAGCATTGAGAGCCTAAGTTAAAATGATACAGAACATAAGATTATAACGAGAGAGAGAGTCGAAAGAACAGTCGATTGTAGGACGGGTACGCGGCTTCTGTTGGCTAGGCGGGTTGCGCGGTATCCCGTCGTGGTGGCGCTGTCATCGCAGTGGCGTGATCCAGGGTTGTCGGAAATGGAAAGATGGAAGATAGGGTTGACCCCTACATATTTTATGATATATTCTAAGTCTTGATGAATATGAATCAATGCAAGGGATTGTTTCCGCAGTAGTAGTTGCAGTTACAGTTGCAAAGGCAGTTCGGGGCCGAAGGTGGTTCGGGTGTAGGAGGAGGCGAGGACGGTGGAGATGTTTCTGCGGTAGTTGTCCCTTCGGTTGTTGCTATTGGAGTGGCCGTTGTGGCTTCTGGAGTGTCCGGACTTGTTGATTCAGAAGTTTCTGGAGTGGTTTCTGGAGTTTTAGTCGTTGTAGTAAACCTTACCCCATCAATGGCTACACTGTCGATAGCGATAAACTCCTGCCCGGTTCCAGATGGCGTATATGGAAGTCGTATATAAAATTTTGGAAGAAATAAATGTTTAGTGGGTGCGTATTATTATGTAATTTTTATCAACAAACAGCTTTCACGGATAAAAACAATTACATAACAGACCAAAAAAATGTTTCTTAAATAACTTTTTTTTTTCGAATTAAAAATTAAAAATAATATTTATACGATTCAATTAGAGTAGGGTAAATGTGCAGAGGCGTGCCTCGTCCAATACGCAAACATTATTTAAAAAAAAAACACTTAAACACCACCTAAGGTATTTTTTTTCTTTTTTAATTAAGTCCAAACAAAGAACCATTTTAATCGGTAAAATAGGTTCTTGGGTTGTTTGGGGTTTATTAACAAAGAAGGTAAAACTCACTCACAAATCTACTTGTCAACGCCATATCGGTAGAAAATGGTATAATAATAATAATTGTATGCAGGGGTAGTGCAATGCAATACATCACATATTAAAAAATAACAAAAGAAAATACCCGAATAATAACATTAGGTAAAAAGTAAATAACAATACATAAATAAAAAAAAATTAAAATTTAAAAAATGAACAAGCATAAAAAATACAAAAATGTGAATCTGAAAAAAAAAAAAATTAACTCTATAAAATGAATGGAAGCAGCCGTTTATGGAGGATATTTCACTGTCTCTCGGCTCCAGAGGGTCATCAGGGGGGACCCCATCCTGGCAATCATGGTACTGATGATCTTATTATTGGATTGACGCAGTCTGCGCCATAAGCTTCCCATGCGGTAGTGGAGAAGTGCTCTGAAAGTGTTCACTCGTCCCTCCAGGAACATTTCCGTATCTCGGCAGGCGGAAAAGTTGGCGATAAGAGTTATTGTAGGCGACTTTTAGCTTTTGCCATTGCGATGCAGTATAGTCAACCCACAGTTCCGACGTGTAAAGCGATGTGCAGAATGTATTCTTTTCACGTTTGGGCTGCAAAAGTGAAAACGCCTTGACAGCATACCTGCTCTAATGGATATCGCTCTTCTTTGTCTTTCCATATCCTCGATGTCTTTCAGGTCGTCTGTGATGATATGTCCCAGGTACTTACCACTATGACTAACTTCCATTTTCCTTCCATCTAGCCACACTGAGGGTGTCTGCATAAGTTCGTTTTTACATTTGAAAACCATAACGATTGATTTGGACAAATTTTAAGAAGGTTATGATTTTTTTGCAAAGTCTTCACATATTTGGAGTAATTTCTTTAGTGCGCTAAGTGACGGTGGTAGAAGAACCCAATTGCTAGAAGTAATTAATATTATTTACACATTTAGTAACTGTACATACGAGTATGTGAAACACGTGATTGTATTAATTTAACATACATGAAATGTAAACTCTTCTTCCATCCACAAGCAAATGCTTTTAATGGAAGACCAGTATGAATTAACATGTACCATTCCTATTAAGTTAATAAAAAAAACATAATAATAATAAAAATTATATGGCAACCAATTTTTGTGTCATTAAGTCTTTGAATTAGTTTATCAGTGTATAAATTGCAGCGAACCGGAGACATGCTTACTTTTTGCCTAACTCCACTTTTCAAGTAAAATGGGTTGGAAAACTCCCCAGAACATTTTACAAAAATAGATTATTTAGCTTCTCCGTAGAGTTATTCCTCATTAGTTCAATTGTTTTATTCTAACGCGTGTTAAGAGGTATGGCTGCGCGGTCCGTTTTACACTTATTTTTAGATTTGAGGTCCAAATACCCAACCAAATTGAATAATATTTTTTTAATCTAAAGTTATATTAAATATCTATAACGGATATGTGCTAATTTATGTATATTTTTTTAATACTGATGTGATTGAAGAAATCAATTTTTATACTTTTGGAGGCAACTTTGGAATTTTTCAGAAAATTAATTATAATTAATAAAAATACACCTTGCCTGAATATAATGAAAAATTAAACATTAAAAAGTGCGTTGTTTGAGTAAGTACTTATTTTAATGTATATATGACAAATTTTGTGATCCGACGTAAATCGATCATTTGTAATTTAAATTTACACCTTCAAAATACTTTCCTTTAATAATTTTTATTTCTTTCAAAATTTTATAAAAGTGAAATTGATTTTTTTATAATGTTGCTTATTTACAGACAAATAAATTCACAAATTGCATGAAAAATCAAAAAATATTTAAATCGTAAATTACGTTTTTTTTTTTAAATTTTGAACAAAGCAAAATAAAGTAGCATATATCCGTACTAGATATTTGATATACTTTTTAATTTGTTTTTGACCTCAGATCCAAAATTAAGATTAGTATGAAACGGGCGGCGCATCTATATTCTCCGTAAGGAAGATGCACGCCGAACTAAATATACCTTTAGTTCTACAAAATAAATCTAAAAACAATAAATTAGTTAACTTATTATTTGTTTCATAGTTTCACAATTAGGGTAATAATGTAAAACTATGAAACTCCAATACTTACTAAATACTACTTCTCCAATGATTACATTTTCTACATTGATCCTTTATTTACGGTTTTTATTATCATTCCCGACTACCTGAAAAATATAATTGAATAAAATAATTACTCTGATTGCGCCTCTCCACTTCGCAATTATTTGTGAAGTTTTCCAAACTTTGCCATTATCAATGGATATGGCGGGGGCAGATTGTGTGGTTGACCCAGTATATGGGTTTACAATAATCCAACCGAAGGAAGTCGTTTCTCCAGAGTTACTCGTGTATATGTTCAGGGACAGAACAGAATCAGGGTCGACGTCAAAAATATCACTTTGCATATCACCCAACAAATTGGAACTACCCCAATAATTAAATTTCATCCATGGCCATTGGTTCAATGTTGTAATCACCGTTGTAATCAGCCAGAGCTGATTAAAATAAAATTGAAAAAATAATTACTTTGATTGAGGCCTTCCGGTTAATGGTTATTTCTGAAGTTGTCCAAACTTTGCCAACTAATATGGTAGAGGCAGATTGTATAGCGGTGCCACTAGATGGGTTTACAACCATCCATCTGAATAAAGTAGGTTCTCCAGAGTTACTCGTGTATAACTTCAGGGACAGCACAGAATTAACGTCGACGTCAAAAACATCACTTTCCATACAATGTTCTGTCATCACCTCCGCATCTGCAGTTATAAAAAAATCATTCGAACCATCCGGTTTATCAACATTGTCTTCATTCTCAGAATATTTTTTAACTGCAAACGGTAATCTTCCACTGCATTCGGAGAATATTCCCAAGGAACCACTATCAAAATCTTCAACAAATGTTTCTTCAGCTGCACTCGGAAAACTAACCGAAAGTACCACTGAAGATAAAATAAAAACTATGCAACCTAATGCAGCCATTTCACACTTTTTGTATTACTATCTTTATGAAAAATATATCGTTCAATCTTTTCAGCGAAATTCTCTCGAAAAATGGGATCTTGTAAGAACCGCGCGTGTATAACTTTGGATTAATTCCGAATGAAATAATTTAATTTCATTTCAATATTTATTATGGTGTGCAAAATGGGCTAGGTTAAAATTTTGGGACCAATGATAAGATAACCTTTTAATTCATCTAAGCTCGGGTCTTAACGAAAACCTAATCTATCTATTAAATATAATTTTTAAATGTTCCACATGAAGATCAATTTCTTGATAAATCGCTCCAAGGGGCAGCTAGTAGTTTAATACAATATTTTAAAAATACACATGTACAGCGTGTAACAACACCTACTCGAAGGATTACAAAATTATTACACTCACCAAGGAAGATTTTTTTTCTGTCGACTACCGGATAAATTAGAAAAATTATTGACAAAAACCAAATAATAAGCACTAAAAAAAAATTTTAAAGACAATCGTACCTACACAATGTTTTCACTTGAATTAATCTTAAGAGGGTATAACCATTTCTGTCCTACCGATTCTATAAAAAAAATGCGATAGGCTAAACAACTTTCTGAAAAAAATATCATTTCTATATGCTAAACAATACGGTGTCAGAAAAAAGTCTAACACTCTTTCTGCAACTAATGACTAATGACCTTATAAATAAACTTAGAACGAGCATAGATGATAGAAACTGTGTCATAGCAATTCTCGCAGACCTTCAAAAAGCCTTTGACACCGTGAATCATGAAATACTGATTAAAAAATAGAAAAAACAGGCGTAACCGGTCCAGCTCTCAAATTAATGACATCCTATTTATCCAACAGAAAACAATATGTCAACATAAGAGATAAAAACAGTCAGCTCCAGAGTATGAGCTGTGGAGTTCTACAAGGATCCATACTGGGCAACTTTTATTAAACACAAAACAATAAATAAATTAAAATTTTTATATAAGGTTATACCGTTGGTCGTTGGCAGATTTGTTAAATTTTCAAACGAAAGGTTATATTAAACTAAACACATTCCAAATCATATAATCTTACAATAAAATAAATCAATACATTAACTGGTAATTCCAGTTTTAAGAATTTTTAATTTAGTACAAATAAAATTATTTAAAAAACATCTCAGTACGTGTTTTGTGGCAAAAATACTTCAGTTTGCCTATTTATTTACGGTCTTACAAACTAAAATATTTCTGATTTTTTACACACTTATTTTGTTTAGACATTATTGAAATATCATAAACACTTATGATCAAAAACTACTTACAAGATATTTAATTATTTATCATCATGCGTCTTAAGCCTTTTTATTGCTTACTTGATTGTAGGTATATAATTATTAAAGCAAATTTTGAATGAAATAAAAGGATATTAAATTTTTGATTTAAAAATTCGATACGGGGAATAATCGATCTTTCTCATCGGAACCTCCCTGTAAATGTACAGTTGCAAGCATTTTGGAACTCTAATTCTCAGCCGCTAGTCAATGGGTCTTAGTAATATTATCTCACTTAGTTTCCTGAAGTGATATTTCCTTCTCCCAATAAGTTAAATCTTGTTTTATTATTAAATACAACTTACAGTATTTTTAGATATGTTACGCTAGTAGTTTAATAGTTTGCTAATAGTATTATACTCACAATTATATGATACCTACCAACTTACAATATATTATTTTCTACTTTCTCACTGTAAATTACTTAAAATAGCTTACATAATACATGTATGTAACCATGGTATTATTAATTACTTTTAAATATCTATAATAAAATACTGAACACTCACTCCTCTTTCAGCCACAAGCTAATACATCCATGGAAGAGTAATTTAAAAATATTTGCAAATAAAACAAAAAATCATATTATATGTAGGTACTTACCCTTTTTGTTTTCACGATAATTTAACGTAGGTAGACATAGTTATTTAACTCAGGTACGGGACATACGTCATTCCTATGTCTACCTACGTTAAATTATCGTGAAAACAAGCTTATGTGTCCAAGCGGTTAAAAATATTATGTACCTACTTACCTTTAGGAGAAAAAACATTATAACCAGCGATTCCTGCGGATACATGGAGTACAAAAATTAGATGACATTTTTTTTCTATTAAATACAAAAAAATATATTTTTAATCCACGTCGCCACTGCTCACTCGAGTTCTACATGTCGCGACGGGATCACGTGATACAGGCGCTGTTTAGTGTGTTACAGTGCTGGAACGAGACGGAGACGTGCTGGAACGAGACGGAGTGCTTATGACCAGCTAGGCTTAATTATTACTGAGTTGCGACGTGTGATGAAAATATTTTTTTTTTGTTTTTAATTGAATATAAATATAGCATGTTATATAATTCTTATATCCTTATGCACGTGTTATGTATTTTAAATAAAATATTTATACTAATAAAACCCATGATATACGCGTATAATTTTATAAACACATACATTTGGGACATATCAATCATAAATCGTTATTTTACGTTACATTTTCTCATCTATTTACAAAAAAAAAGTAAGTAAATAATTATGGTTTTTCCATTTTAGGTGTTAAAATATTTTTTTAAACTATGACATACGACGTAAAGCTGAAGTCACAAACCGTTATAATTACCCAATAGCCCGGGAGCCCAGCGGGGTAAATCCTACGTCATCGAGTACACGGAAGAAACTACTTTGTAGTGATAAAGGACGTTTAGAAAGCCTTAAAAAGCTGGTCTGCTGTTATAATTTGCTGTTATAAACTGTTTTAATTTTCCTAAATATTTTGTTGTACACTTCCTTATCTACGATTAGTACACCAGTAATCATCGCCAGAGTTTCCCAAACTTTAAACACTATCTAGCCTTTTTTACAATAGGTATGTATACACACACACATAACATATGTGTATACATATATATATATATTTTTTTAACGATATTTTAGCCACCCCCACAAGAAAACTCAATAATATCTCTTAACTAAACTATACCTTTTTTATATAACTACACACAGGAGGCACTGAGGAAAAAAAATCCCTCAGGGACTATGTCATATTTGGAGATGCTGTGTGGAAGTTTTTCTTTTATGTAATAATTGATTACTTTCGTCAACTTAATCACATCATCGTTAATTGCTTATGAATATTTTCAATGAATTATTTAAAATTTTATTAATTTAATTACATGAGGTTTTCTCATTTTATTTAATTACCAACATTTTTAGAAGATATGTAAAACATAACGTTAAAAGAGATATTGTATGTTTTCTTGGTCCTCCTAACAATAATATCCTGGCGATGGTATAGAGGTTTTCAGCGACTTCTAAGGTTCAACATCAATTTTGCCATTAACAGGTGTGTATTTGAAATATGTTGTTATTATGAACAGCACACGTAAAGTTTTTGTTTATTTTGATGTACGTGAGGAAACATAGAACAAATAAATATATATTTATGAATATCAAAAAAAGGTTTTGCACAATTTGCACGTTATCACCATATCGGAAAGACTTCACAAATAGGCTATACACTTAAGCGAGATTGCAGGGTTTTATCTGGAAAATTCTTGTGATAAATAACTCTTATTATTATTATTACTGCAATTGCAAACGTAATATATTGATGCCATAAAGTTTGAAGTGTGAAGTGATTACATTGATAATGTTTGAAGTGTGAAAAATACGAAAAAAAAATCTTTTGACTTTATGTCCGGGTTAAATCTTTCCCATGGAAAAAATAAACCCTTCCACACACTTTTCCACAAATGATCATGTAGTCAATCCACGCTATGTAATTATATAAGTATAAAAAATACAAAACAATACAAGAACAACATGTCAACCGACTAGAGATCAAATGGGTAAATTATTCACTGACTCCAGATATTTTCATATCAGAGGGTTTCGCTCGGAAGAACTCCTAATTGGACCGATAAATCCTACTGATTACTCAATATAAATATTTAAAAAAATAATTTACGCACCAGACTTTTAGGTCCGGGTTTAGTTTTCCCGTAGGAAAAACTAAACCCTTTCACACACTTTTCCATAAAAATGATCATCTAGTAGATCCACGCTATGCATTTTAATAATTAAAATTAATATCATTATTAATGAGTCTACTTTTTTAACTGTTAATTCATGGTGGAATTCCATTGTATTAGATACGAAATTAAACCTTTTTTTTCACTCTTTTTGAAAATGTCCATAGTAGGACGAAACGGGTCCTGGTGTAAATAAACAAGTGGACCAAAGTGATTTTTTGTTTTGTTTTGATTCTAATATCATTATTATTAATAGTTCCCGGGTCTGCAGACAGCTCTCACGATGGCTCCTGGCAGCGCGAGTAACCGCTCCAAGAATATAATAGTTTCTAAAGAACTTCTGCGACATTCTTCTGCCAAAGGAATCCAAATGGCCTCGCTCAGAGTGGGTCTTCAATAGATGAAGTGAGTTACTTACATTCACAAATAGAAAAAAGATACCTCCTTTCCAAGGTGGTCCAATAACACGCTAGTCGGCTGTTACAGGCAATATTTCTATGTTTACCCGCTTTTATTAATGAAGTACAGTATTAAATTAATGTCATTAGCAATTCCGGCACACGCGGTTTCACATTACTATCGAAATTCTAGTTAAAGTATAACCACATCGAGTTATAGCAACAATCATTTCGAATATAAAAAAACGCCGCTCTTGCAAATCCATGTCCGCCGCTATCTTGAGGCCTACTTTCTTGCCTCTTCCGTTTCCTTCATAGAAAAGTTTCCGATACTAGTCCTTATACTCGTATTTATTATACAGGGTGTTAAGGTACATACTTGAGTTATTTTAACCAGTGATTCCTGACATTATTTGGAGTAAAAAATGTAAAGGGAAATTTTTGTCTCCGGTGACATTATTGATGTTTTTTTTTTTTTTCTACAAAAACATAAAAAATAGTAGGTGTTGGGTAGTTGGGGGCGGGGTGGTGGGGCGGTAACTCGGCTGAGTGACCAATAAGTTCATGTGAAAGATTTTTTTTTGTTTAATTTTGAAGAAAAAAAAAATTGAAAAAAAAAAATTCTCATAAAAAAGTCAACGGAGACCAAAATTTCATTTACATTTTTTACTCTAAATAATGTCAGGAATCACTGGTTAAAGTAACTCAGGTACGTACCTTAACACCCTGTATAACAAGATGTTCAAGTTTACTCGCGCAAGCAGGAACGGGAGGAAAATATTAAAAATGGCGTTACTTTTCAACAATTTTCAGATAGATGATTAATCATTCATAATTAGCTAGTGATAATTAAAATTAAACCATCATCAAGAAAAAGTTTTTTTTTTAATATTACTTAACTAACTATTTTGGGTAACTTACACACACTTTAGGAATCACTGATTTACGCGGTAGTAAAAAGATGAAACAATATTTTCTACTGATTGCCGTCTATCTTTAGTTGGACACAGCAGACTTCGTTACGCTAATCTTGCGCTTGACGTGTACATCTGTGAGAAACCACTCGCGATGCAAGAAAAACACTCACAGATAAGGTTCATAGACCTAGTAAAAAGTAAGCCTGTCATATGGGATAAAACATTGACCACATTTAATAACAAAATGCTAAAAGACACAGCGTGGAGTGAGATATGTGCTACATATATTACAGACTTTCCACGCTTTGATGAGAAGAAAAAACTGGATCTTGGTAAGTTTTTATATTTTTGACGCTGACAATTTGTGGTGAAATTCCATTGAAGTAAAGAAAAAAACTATGTTTCTATACTTGTATATTTACTTTGTATTTTATGTATATTTACTTTTTTTTATTTTGACTGCTTCCAGTTTCAGCCTATCACGGCTATCAAACTAGTCTGAAGATGGCCATGCTAGGCTGACGATAAAAAGTGAAAAACTCATAAGCAAAACTCGTTCATTTATCGTGCATAACACACTTTCAATACATACTATACACAATTTGACATTTTTAACTCTGCCCCTCACTCCTTAAAGTCACACAGGCAATCTCTCGATGCTTTATTATAACTACTTACGTACACCCTACTAATTATACAGAATAGATCCATCCCTTTTCCTTCCCTCCCACCATCCCATCCCCATAGGCTAATGTAACTATTTTTCTTTGTTTAAACTAAAAAATTAAGATACTTCAGTGGTAAACCAATTATTGGTTAAATGATTTACCCATGTTTTATTATAATTTATAAAATGTTATAACTGTTGGTTTTCAAAATAAAATAAAATGTAAAAAAAATGTTAAAAACGTTTAAGTTTTTCAACATTATTTGTTTGCTACTGTAAACTAATCAATAGGAGGCGGCTATGCGGTGGCAAAACGAAGAATTCCAAGTCACGAATCCGCAAAAACATCATTCGGAGATATTGAAATTTGAATTTTTGAAATGATATGTTTTTGTAATAACGAATCAATGCTAAACTTCAAACCTCAATATCTCCGAATGATGTTTTTGCGAATTTTCAACTTTGAATTCTTCGTTTTGCCACCGCCTAGCCGCCTACTACTAATCAAGTTTAAAAAATAATGAGCACTTTTTATTTCACTTAGCATATTTAAAACAATATCTCACCTTTTTAACATTGTTTGATAATTTATACGTATTGCAAATTGATTTACTCTCTAGCAACGATCGAAATGGCCACCTGGATTAGTTGTCGCTTGTCTAGCAAATGTACTGCCTGTGCGTACGAACACATGGGACGCGGATATTGTCTGTGATCCCGTCGCATCGGTACGCGCGGCGCGTATCGATGCCGACGGTGGGCGCCGAGTTGTGGAGATTAGACGTGGGCAAAATTGAATGAATGATTTGAATGAATCAATTCAATCTTGTAACACACTCGATCTGATTCTCATTTTCAGAAGGAATTAAATCTTCATTCCTTACAGATTTTTTAAACGGCACCATATTTTTATTTCTATTTATTTTACATTAAAAAAATATTTTATGTTAACGATTTACATATTTTAATGCTTCGTAGAAATTTTATTTAATATTATTCTATATGTTTACTGCGCGGATAAGTTACCTATAAGCGCGCGCCGCGAAGATACCGGAGGTAATGTGCTGTATGCATTGTACTACCTCTATCACGTATAGTATATCCCGCGCCGAAAACCCATAGGTCAGAGAGTCCCCACACCTCCAGCCCAGGCGACAAAACGTTGCGAGTCGAACGAAGTAGTTCCGAGTTCCGAACAACGCACCTCTCTTTTACAGTCCCATATGTCCCACTCATTCATTGAATTAATAAATGTATTCCTTATTCAGTTGTGTCGTCATAGTCCTACACGTCAGTCCGGACCGAAGCGGTCAAACCCAATCTCTGCGTCACTTCTGATCCACTAATTCAACGAATGAGCGAATTAGTATGATCGCCTCTTTTCAAATCCCGCTCCCATGATCGAGTATGTACTGCCTCCTTCGACCAAGTAGATTATACTTCGTCAATGACTGCCTCTGTTGAAGCGAGTCGTTAGGTTCGCGGAACGCAAGTAAATTAGGTCACAGCAAGTCAAAAGACACTTGCTAGTCGGAAGTTCCTAATCCAATCCTTAACGACCGCTGCGAATCGGTTCGTCGTTAGTCCCCGCGCAGCGGAACCGTCAATTTAGTTCCCAGTCACAAGTCCCAGGCAAGACACAAGACACTGCTCAAAAGATACAATTCATTCTCAATGCCTGCCGCAAATCCATTTGGGAGTGCAGTGCGATTTCCCCGTGGGCCGAGCCGTCAATTTAGTTACATCGTAGGTCGAAAACTTCCGATTTCGAGCCCTGCGTAAATTGGGTAGAATGCGTTTTATATTCGATCAGACGAAGCGGAACTATTTTAAGTTTAAAATAAATATAATAAAAATAGTAAAACTGTTTAATTTGATGATTTATTTGATTTATTGTATTCTGGATATAACTACTTATAAAAATACATTTTTCTATCGGTTTTGCTGTCATAACATCTCATTAAAAAATTCAAAACCCCGTCGACGTGGTTTTCGTCGATCAGTGTCTAAATTTTTTTATTTTATTATTATATATATCTATATATAAATATATATATATATATATATATTTTTTTTTTTTTTTTTTTTTTTTTTTTTTTTTTTTTTTTTTTTTTTTTTTTTTTTTTTTTGGGAATTTTATGAATTAAAGGATCGAATGAAAGGAATCAGATCAAAAGGCCGAGGGAATCAGACTGAATCGATTCACTACTGTGAATAAATCTGCCCATGTCTAGTGGAGATTACTGGTCATAGAAAACGCGGATAAAATTTGCGCCACCTGCCGGTAGCCTGTCAGCTTAATATTTAAAGTGACTTAAAATAATGTAGGGTAGACTGGGGATGGTTGAAACAAGTTTATTTAAACTATGTAGTGATGAATCTTTGTGTGTATTTACAGATAAGTTGTATTTACTAGATTGATTTTATTTTAATAGAATTATAATCTATCCAGTTCTAAAACTAAATTTATTGGGTGGCCACAACTCGTACAGGTAAGCTACAACCTAAAGAATATAAGAAGTTTGTTTCAATTATCCCCATGGTGTGGACGATTGAAACAGTATGGTGGGATATTCGAAACGCTCTTAATATCTAACGAATAATTGGACTCATTTTAATCAATTATTTTCATTATTATAACAGTACTCGATGAGATCATGAATAGTGCCTAAACAGATCATAAATATTTTTAAAACTATAAACATAAATGTATTGAAAGGAAACAACTTACAATATATATTTTTTATTATTTGTTTTAAGTGCTCTAAGTTACACTTTTTATGAGTATTTTGCTAATAATATCGCAGATTGAAACGTTGCAATCATCCCCAGAGAAGTTGTTTCAAACGTCCCCATGTGGCAATTTCTACTTCCAGGTCGTTTCAATAGACATTAGAATTCGATAAACCGTTTAAATAGACATTAACGCACCGTAAATGTAATTGAAGTACTCTAAAATAGATAAAGAAGAGAATAGAATAAAGAGTTTGGTCAAGCTGCACGGGTAATAATAAACATTGCCCGCCAATAAACATTAAAACCCTGTTAATTTGTTCGTAAGAACTTCAGTCCCGTTTTTAACCGTTTTACGAATAAAATGATCGCATTTTAGAATAACATTTTTCTCCGTGTAGATAGAGATAGGTATTTCGCATATGCTTTGTATCAAATTTTGGGAGTTTTATATTATTCTGATATGTCGCTGATAAATTGAACTGTAAGTTATTTAAATGTAATTCTTTATAAATTTGTAGTATTGAATATTTTTTTATATATTTTGTTCATTGTTCAGTCATTCTGTCTATATTTCAGTAGAAAATTTGGATGGTTTTTTCAATATTACTTTCATTATCAATCTTTGAACTATTTTGAGTGGATTTAAAATATTATTATATGTTCCTCCCCAGCCAATAATACCATATTGTAATATAATTGATTAAGTATAGGATATTAGGTTTTTAAATTGATTAATAAGTAAAAGGCAATTGGTTCGGCGGTGGATCCGGCTATGAATATTAAGAAGAAACACTTTGGGAGATTAGATGCATTGATTTTAAAACAATTTAGGTGGAACAGTTAAATAATAAAAACAACAGTGTTTTTTCGTCTTATAAAAGTTTTTATTTTTTTATGACACAATAACACTTTTTTATTTTTCTTTTTTACTAGGTATATTGTACAGATTAATAAACTTATTATAAAAATTATGTTAGAACACAACATGTTCACATCACGCAAAAGTAACCCCTCAAACCTCGACCAAATTCTGTCAGTAGATAAGAATATTTCCGCTTTGCAATAAAATCAAAATAAATGGAATATTTGTGAACGTATCCAAAATTAAAAACTGTTTTTGAAAGGCGATTAATTTTTTTTAACAACTTTATAATTTTTTAAATGTAAAAATTAAGAATGTTAACATGAAAATGGCTAATCTTACGTTTTTTTTTTCAAACTAAAATTACTGGTAACAAAAAAAACACACCCAAACACACACATATTTTCACACATCGAATGAATTATACACTTTATCATTCCGCGAGCGAGTGGAAGATGCCGAATGCCAATATTTAACATTGTCGGATCGGTTCACTAATGAATTCATTCGGTACTTATGTTTCATTTATGTACTATTTATAACTTGTAATTAACTACTTGCTTCGTAATCAGTACCCATCAAATTATTATAAATGAAACTTAGCTGGTTTATATAAGGAAACTATTTTATGATCAATGATTTTATATACAACTGCATGCTTCTTAAATAAACTTAAATAATCATTTTTTTAATGTCTTTTTCAGACGTGTCACTCCGAGTGAAAGACATAAATGAAAGAAAACTGAAACATCTGTTTCTGCCATTACCGGATGTCAACACAATTTCACCTACGACCATAATTCACAAACTTAGTTAGTAGGGGAGAACCCGCGACACCCGTGGCTTTAGGTCAGATTTTTGAGAAACTGTGGCTCGCGAACTGTACACGGTCCGTGAAGTAATTTGTCGCGGCCGGTAAGCACCTTTGCTACGACTTACTGAATGCCCCGTAAAAAAAAATTCAACCAGAATGCAGTAAATTTTTTCTATGTTTATTTATTGTCAAAATTAGCATCGGGAAGTGCGTACGTGTAAACAATCCAGTTTAAAATAATTCACAATTATCGCTAGACAACAATAGAAATAACAAAAAGTGACGTGGAAAAATTTACAGTTGGCTCCAATCAAATATCCTAACAATGAATATAAAAAAAAAAAACAGGATACATGATTTTAAGCTCATCCCGTAAAATAATTCCTCCTCATGTACCCTTAAAAAGTGAAAAGAACGATTTGCAAATCCTGATACAGGAAAAATATCTTGGGCTGTGCATCAATAATCATTTAACTTTTAAACAACATATACAAGATGTTAAAGATAAAATCACACCATTAATTAGAGTATTTATCCAGTTATCGTATCTACTACCAAATAAATTTAAAAAAAAAATGTATTATACTCTCGTACAATAACATATAAATTACTTAATTGAAATCTGGGGAAATGCGTAAGAACCATTAATGAATTACAAGTAATGCAAAATAAGATAATCAAAAAACTATTCCAATGCGATTCCAAAACATCCACAAAAAATTATATTTCGAAACAAAACTATTAACATTAAGAAAACTATATGAATACAATATATGTCTCCTTATATACAACATAAATATTAAACTCATACATAAAAACCCAGAATTCTTTAAAACGACCCAACTACACAAACATTTTACACGGCAACACGATAACATACATTTAAACACCATTCATACTAACTACGGTAAGCAATCCATAAGTTACGAAAGGGGCAATTTATATAATTGCCTCCCATTTGTTTTTTAAACGAAAAAAGGGTGTGTAAATTTAAAAAAAAAATATATTCGTTTTTATTCACGAAACACAAAATAGTGAAAGTGAATAAATATCGTAAAGTAATTTAATGTAATGTAAATGTAATGTGATTTTAGCTAATGAAATGTAAAAAGGTATGTAATGTAATTTTAAGGCAATGAAATGTAAAAAGTATGTAATTCAAAATTCTAGTTAAGTAAGCAAAAGTGTTGTTTTCAATTTTTTTTGGAATTTTAAAAATAAAAAATTATTTTTTGATATATTTAGAGAAATATTCAATTCAATGCAAAATTCATTTGAAAAAAAAAATTATTTATGAACAAGATGCCTGGTCACGCATTTTTCTTAAAGTAATACTATAAGAGTTTTTGCCAGATGTGTAATATAAAAAAATATATATATAAAAATCGGTAAGAATTTACCTCTACCCCCCAACCCTTACGCCTGAAAGTTTGTGAGCGGCTCACGGGTGATACTACAAACGTACACCAAAATGCCCCCCGATGGCAAAAAATTACCCCATCTCTATCACTGTCTAAAGTTTACCGTGAACCCGATGGTTATTTATTTGAAAACTTGAAGTAAAATGCGCCCAGAAGCTACAAAAACTAATTTGTCCCTTTTTATTATTAAATTTCAGTTTTAATGCAATCTAAGGAATGGTGCCGTCTTTTGAAAATATGGAGGCGATGCAACAAACGACAAGCTGATCACAAAAAATCTGGATTGTCTTCCGCACTAAAACTATCTATGTTCCATCGGATATTGCTTGAAAATATGTCATTTTTGAATAAAACTATAAAGAAAGAAGTTATTCATGAAAATAACCCTTCTTTTAGCAATGATACTGCAACTACAAAAAATGCAAATGAACAAATTCAAACCATTCCAAGAAATCTAACACCTCCAATACAGCAAAAATTTAAAGAAAAACAAAACCAAGGAATAAAAACAAAAAACTCTTCTGCAATTAAAATAAAGAAAAAAAATACATTTGATGGACATAAAGAACCAACGAAGGATCATCAGCCACAGGAGAAATTATCCAGAAAGAAACGTCACGAATCATATTTTGATAGTATTGGTGATGTGGTAGAATCGTTGAATGACGAACAATTTATATATTTCCAGGAAGGTGTGGCACGTTTACTGAAAGATCTCATGAAACAAAAACAATAATACTAAACGTCAATATTATTCTTAAATTAATTAAAACAAATCACTTTGTATAAACCACTTATTTAATCAAATGTTAATTTCATACGAATAAAATTAAAATTAACAAAAATAAAAAAAGGCATGTTTTTTATGTTCGACTCCTGATTTGTTAAAAAAATTACCTTGTTCTTAATTTAATTTTTTACGTTAGCTCCCTACAGGAGAATCTGTGGAAAATAATTTCCCCAGTGCCTATGTCATCTTGGGTATGCTGTGTGGCAGGTCTCTTAAAAAAAAAGGAGAGGGCTTTCTGGGAAGGTAAAAGGTGTATGAATCTATTCCCCCCACTGCGGTGCAAGGCGATGGGTTGAGAGAGTCTAGCTGGAGAGGTCTAGGTTAGGTCTCCTTCAACCTGGTCTCTCCCGATCCAGCCAGACATCGCGGTGGATGGGCAAACGCATTCGCCACTAAGACCCAGACAAATCCTTGACATTAAAAATACTTGACATTAAAATCATTAGCATTCAGGGACAACTATTGAAATCGATTTGGTAGTTATTTAGATAACAGAAACCGAAAATTAAAATTAACAATAGGTTGAGCTATTCCGTTACGGTCAAAAGCAATGTTTCTCAAGGAAGCACGCTCGGGCCTATTTTGTTCAGTATTTATTAGAGATGAAACGGATATCCGGTAACTATCCGGTATCCGGCCTAAATCTAAAATCCGGCCGGACACCGGATTTGAAAAAAAAATCCAATTTATAAAAAAGTGGTACTTTATTTAATTCACATAACAAAGAGAACCATCTTATGTATCTTTCTAAATGTATTTATGAAATATTCAACTAACTGTATCAAGTGTGCCTAGTCTGTTTTAATATCTATGCACTTTTCATTGAACTGCCCTTTAAATTCGTGTTCTTGTGTAAATTTTTTTTTCATAATTGTATAATGTTGTCCTTCCCGAAATGAGTTTTATTAAACTCAATGGGAGTAATGTATTATAAATATTACGTATAATAATTTTGTAATATATTGTCACACATAAAAAATAAAATAAAAATCTTTTTTTTTTAAATTACAGAACAAAGAAATATAATACTCGACCTGAAGGGCAAATTGTGATGAATAAATACGAATTTCTCTGCGTTAAGAGGCAACAAACGGTTTCGCTTGTCTTCGTATATAAGGCCAGCTTCAGAAAAAAAGTCTTTCGCTGTATACACTGCTGCAGGGCGCTGAAAGATAAATTTTAGCAAGCTTTGTTAAGTTTGGGTACTGTACAGCATTAGCTGACCACTAAATATAAGGATAACGATGGCGACCAATGCGCACTGAATTCATAAAAGAATCAATCTCACGTGCAATCGCGTTTTCTCCTTGATCGTGATATTGACTAGTGTCGTTTTCAGTCGTTACCTCATTAAAGCAATCCCAAAAGGTGTCATGAGTTTCGCGAGATACAGCCGACTCTTCTCTTCTACTTTTTTTGGCTGGCGATGGACATGAACTGCTGCTGGAGGACTCTTCGCAAGACATTTTCATAAACTCCAATGGGTTCTCTCGTGTAACGAGTCGCCAATCGACAAGTCTAACCAGTTATCAGGCGGCCGGATATCCGGCGATACTGTTATGCTATTTGAAGTTAGAAATTGGACGAAAAAGCAGAAGACGGTATAAATAAGCTATAACTATGGCTAGACAATAATCTACTAACGTTCAACTCGTACAAAACCAAATTAATACGATTTAGTGGAACGCATAGACATATGTCTGTGGTGGAACGGAAGCACGATAATCAAAGGTATTCCACAACATATATGTACATCGATGCATCGACCCAATTACCCAAACTGAGCGCGAGAAACTTTCAGTGACCGATTTTAAGACGGTTCCACTGGGATATTTTCTGCATGTAAAGGAAAATCATAATTTGTAGTCGAAAATTAATCTCAGGAAGAAAGCGGCAGCGTGAAACCAAGTGGTTGGGACGGTTTTTTCCTAACCGCTGATACAAACATTTCAACAGAATATTGCATGAAAAGTGAACCCTTTATTGTGGATCTTGATTCTCAGCTGTTACTTAGCATATACAAGAGTAACTCTGGAAGTTTGAATCTCTTCGATTGGGCCGTTGTAGACCCAGTAGATGGTCACATCATAGATTCGACTCTCGCAGAGATTGACGATCTCAGAGCTTGGTTTACTTCAACTATACTCGTGAATGGTATATTAGGCTAGTTGAGTTAATATTTTTATTTAATAATATTATATCATTGACATGATGTTCCTTTTAAATTTGGGCAGTGAATCCGAGAAAATGTCAATATTAGAGTTTAAGCAAACATTATTGAATGTATGAAGATCACGGTTTATTAGTGGTGAATTGGTGAATTAGTTGCTGCATTTATTTTGTAATTTAGAGTGTGGAATAGTGCTTTATGGAGTGTACGTTTTACAGGTATATTAAAGTTAATTAAGTATAGAAGTTCAGTGGTGTCGATTTTGTAATTTAAAATTCTGTGTATAAATGTTAAATCAGCCAGTGCGCGCCTTCGTTGCAAAGTTTGAAATGTAAATTCAAAGTTATTGTTGAATTTGAAGGTAAGATATTTTATAAATTTGTTTTGAATATGTTCTATGCTATCTTTGTATATTTTGTACTGTAGGTTACATATTGACGATGCGTATTCCAGTGTACTTCTGACTAATGCAAAATATAGCTTTATTATTGTCTGTGGGTTACTGAAAACTTTACTTATACGAAGAACAAAACCAAGCATTTTATACGATCTATGAACGATTGAGTACATGTGCTTAATAAATATAAGTTTGCTATCAAGTTTGCTATTTGTTTCATTTGGTATCTAAATTTTCTTTAGGCCAAAAGTTGTTTTAGCAAAATGAACAGGTAAGAGAATATTATTTACAAAATAATTTTTATAATTTAAAGTTACAAAAAAATAATAAGTATGGAAGAGACTCCAAATAACTCCGAATCAGAATCGACTCCGGATTCAATATAATAACGCCTGCAGAACAATAGTTAACATATTCACAATAAACTAAAAAACGTAAAAATTAAAATAAAATATTGAATACTCTAATTTAGGATCAGTGTTGCCACTAAAAAGTATTTTTGGTTTACCCATACTAATGGGAGAATACATAATTTATGGAATAAGTTACTATGGAAGTTACGTCCGATTTTATACATTTTGAAAATAATAATAAAAATTATGTTTTAATTTTTATACAAAAGAAGTCGTAAATCTTATTTTAGTTTTTTAATGTATAACCTAGTAATTATATTTTTTACGTATTTAATATTAATAATTTTGCAGGGTACCTAAATAAGCAGCACGCTGTGAGAAGTGGGTGGAAATAATTTGATTGCTGAGAAAATATTATACAAGTACAAAATACCAAAAAATAATATTGTATCACGAAAATAAATTATTCATACAAACTAACAAAAAGGAATCTAAAAGGAAATTGTATACAAAACTAATACTTCAAAGCGCAGTTTGATTTATTGATACAATAAATGTATTTTTTATTTAATTAGTTATGCTAACTTTTAGTTATATAATGAAAAATACACATTTGAAATAACTTTAATTAGTTTATTTTATATAAACGTTAAAAACACCCTATTTTATTGCTTCTTTTGGGAAAGATTTTATATGATTAGCAACACCAACCCATCAAATCAAGTTTGTGTATCTGTCTTTGTCTAATATTGGCGGTGGTATTGGTTTTGCGACTTGTGTAAGTGAGACAAATATATGTTTACTTTAAAGTGTTTAGTGGGTTCAAAGCTCCGTCTTCGCAGGTTTTATAATGCTTACGCATTTTTCGACGCGCGGTAATGACGTTTGCTCCTCTAATTGTTTAACTCAATGGTTCTTGGTTAATATTATTTTCGTGCGTAATATTCTTTGGTAACCCTAACAAACATTTACCAAGCGATTCCTGATAGAATCTACAAATAATATCAGATTTAATAACAGTAGATAACCGAGCCCATATTTATCAACAATGACAAGAAATGTAACCCGTGTGCAACTTTGAAAAAGGACTATATAACTATATGGCTGGATAACGTTAACGTTAGTTTCGTAATAGATTAATCAAAGATGGTACTGCACGCGCAAAAATCAGTAATTTTCGGATAGGTCAATATAAATATTTTGCCAAGTAGTTAAACATATATTTTTTTATTCATAAAGAAGCGAAAAAAACTGCGCAATGACTGTGCCTAAGCATTTAATCTACCTTTTACTGGTTCTGTCTTTAAGTTTTATAAATGCTTACGAATCTTTCGTAGAAGAATTTGTCGACGGTTCCACGGGGATATTTTCTCCATGTAAAGGAAAATCATCATTTGTCGTTGAAAAATATTCTCAGGATGAAAGCGGCGTGAAACCGAGTGGTTCAGATGGTTTTTTCCTAACCGCAGATACGAACATTTCAAAATCATATTGCATAGAAAGTGGGCCCATTATTGTGACTCTTGATTCTCAGCTGAAACTTACAATGTACACGAGTAACTCTGGAATTGTAAAATTCTTCAATTGGGCCGTTATAGACCCATTAGATAATAGTATCATGACCTATAATTTCCATAAGATTGACGATCGCAGAACTTGGTTTTCTTCAATTATATATGTGAATTTTGTATTCCGGAAAACAATTTACGTAAGTTAATATTTTTATTTAATAATATTCTGATTAAAAGATAAGTGCCTAATGAGGAACTGGCAGAAGAAGGATGAAAGTAAACTGAATGCTGTTGAAATGAGATCCCTGATATATGACGCAAATGTGGGTGGTAGAAGAAGTCGGGGACGCCCGAGCAGTGGTGGCTCGAGCACAATTTCGGTGGTGGGGACCGTCAATTTTTTATGTGAACACACTTTTATGTTTTTTGTTTTTATTTTTCCAAAAAGTTGTTGCGTTTTTCATGTCCTTCGATGAATTTTCGTGTTTTGTCAACCTTTCCGATATATGTCTTAAATTAATAAGATTTAAATTAGTTTTAAATCTTATACCTACACTGTATCACCACCAAAAAGTATACAGGGAAAGCAAGTAAGTTTCTTTAACAATACAGTTGCACTTGCATTTGCACCAATATTTTTTTAGAAAACCACTCTTGAATAAAATTTAAGTTTTATGAGTATTAACCCGTTTAATCACAGGAGACCAATATTGTCCCAAAACATCATATACCGTTATATAAAAAAACCTTAACCTATTGTAAACCTCATTATCATAATTATTATATTATCAGTAAACGTACTTCATTACCTTAAATTATATAATCTGCATACTTCACCCGCCATAACACAGGGACATCCCTAGCATGGCGAAATAACACAATATCTACACTATGTATAAAATTCTTTTAATAAATAAATAAATAAATAATAACAGAAGACCAATGTTGTCCCAGAGCGACGGTGCATCATTCAAAGTAAGATATCTCCCTTCCTGGGATGCGAATATTCGTGATTTATTTTATGTTAGAAAGAGAGAGAATTAATGCTTCTCATTGCTTTTCAAATATACGAGCTATTTTTCTCAGATATTGAGAAATCCGAACATACATGACGATTTATTTCGCGCATTTAAATTATTAATATTATTTAAAAAATAAATTATATTTAAATTTTCAAAATTAAGAAACGCAAATTTGAACACGAGGAGTTCTGTATACAGAACTACTAGTATTATAATGTTTGTTGTAATTTCAGATACGTTTATACTTCGATTCAACAGGAACCGGGAAAGAATTTATAGCGATTGACAGGGTGGAAATCCAGGGCGAATTGGTCACCACAACTGCACCTCTTACATCAACAAGTCTGGGCACTACCGAAGCCATGACGGCTACTCCAATAGGAACGACCGACGAGGCAACAACCACGGAATCTGCTCCACAGTCCTCGCCTCCTCCTACTCCCGAACCACCGTCGGCCCCGAACTGCCTCTGCAACTGTAATTGCAACTACTACTGCGGAAACAATCCCTCCCATTGATTCATGTTCATCAGGATAATAATAATATTTATAAGTAATAAAAACAATTTTTTTTTCAAGGATGTGGGATAATAGTGCAATCCCACATAAATTTTTTCCATCCCATATAGTTTCATTTAGTATCGAGAACACGACAAATTTTAAAAGTAGAATGGAGAAAAATAGAATAAAAAATAAAATAAATAATTAATTATGTATAGTGTGGTCTGAGCTCGGGCCCAACGCACACTCAGGAGTGGCGCTTCGTGGAGGACGGCCGCTTTCACCACCGTGTTCTCGGAGGCCATTAGACGCATCCTGGCTCGGGTGACCCGGTGACAATTGTCGAAGCGCTGCTGTATCTTCTATATCCAAATATAATTCTGCAAGCGTTATTATATTGAATCCGGAGTCATGTCAACGAGCTGATTCGGAGTTATTTAGAGTCTCTTCCATACTTATACAATATATCTATCATCACAAGCAAGATATTCCAGTCAGAATGATATATCCCAACTGGGTTGAAAGCACTTGCTACGGTATTTATACAAAATAAATAGTATCAAGAATTCAAATATTCTTCGGTTATAAGTAATAAGGGAATGTTTTCTTTCTTTTTAAAATATCTCTATATGAAATCTAACTAGACCAGTTCCTAATTAAGCTCTTAATTATTTTATTGAAAAATGTTAGCAAAATTATGTAAACAATACAAAATAAAAATGACAGCCATTTTTTTTGTTTGTAATTTAAAACTATTTTGTAAACATTCTCTTACCTGTTCATTTTGCTAAAACAACTTTTGGCCTTAAGAAAATTTAGATACCAAATGAAACAAATAGTTAGTTTTTAACCACTTTATTAAATACATCGTTTAAAACTAAGAAATGGTTTCATTTGGTATAATTATAGCCACAAAGTGTTTGTTTTCTTCGATAAAATTTAGATTATTTGCATCAAAGTTTTACAATGCACATCCACTGGCCATTAGACAGAACACAAATAATTTGAAATATAAATTCACGAGCGATTTTAATTAATACTATTTAAAAGTTTGTATTCCCAATGGTGCGACGCTGATTTTCTTTTGGTTTTTATTTAAAACTAGCTGACCCGGCAAACTTCGTACCGCCTCAGAATCAATAAATGTTGTGTTTAATTTATTAGCTGAAATAAATTAAGTTTTTAAATAAATAGGTACCTACTCTAAGTTCAAAAAATGAAATTGAGCTGTTGACTAAGCACGAAATGTTCGGCACACACCATCGACAATTCGAATTGATTCAAATTATGTCGACCAACGCACATTATTTGAAAAGCCGTTCAATACAAAATATATGAAAAAATTAATTATCTTCGTAATTATTTTTCCCGTGATTTTTTCCGATATTTTAATAGTTATTCTGTTAATCGGGACGGAGACAAATCCAACAAAGATCATAAAAGTCGGTTCAGCCGTTCTTGAGTTATAAATGGTTTAACCAACCCGACTCTTTTTTTATATATTAAGATTAAATATTTTTGTAGTTTAAAAAAAAACTGCTTATGTTAAACTGCGCCTACTCTCAACACAGGAGCACAAGCACAGCACATAACCAATGCAATTTAATTAATAAAGATGAATAATAATAAATATATACATACAGGCATACGTACGTACAAAAACAATATCTTCGTACCCACGTTAAAAAATTCTAGTTTTCAAATATTGTTAAAAATAATATAAATAATAAATATTGCAATATTTAATAATGTGTAATTTATGCAGAAAATTTGTCAAGTTCACGCAAGAACTATGCCACTAAATCGCGGAATGCATTAGGTACTGAAATCACGTTTTATTTAGTGCCAGGATAAAACTACACTGACAGAAATTTCACAACTAAAATCTTCAATACCAAAATAACACAAGGAATAACCTTCCTTTTGAAGTGCGCTGTACTTTCAACCAATCAGAACAAATAAATCAAATTAAACAATAAAAAAAAAACTTACACAAGAAATAATTTGTATTTTTTTATTTGAAATACCTAGGTACATATATTTACAAAAGAAAATCATAAGTCTTAAAAGCTAATTACAATAAAATAGTTTGTTAACGAATCTACCCAATTCAATAAAGAAAACATTTCTCGTGTTTGAATTGGGGAGTAGTGCCATAATATATTATTATTAGTATTATAATATATTATTTTTTTTTAGTAAAGTCATATTATATTGTACATTATTTACGAAATGTTTTGACTGACCAACTAGGAGGAAACCCGTTTTAGGGCAGTCAAATTACGATGATGAATAAAATATATAGAACATGTTAGTACAAAACAAAAAGATTTGGAGAAATAAAAATAATAGAAAGAATAATAAAAAAATAAATTATTTTTTAATTTAGTTTTTCCTATGGGAAAAACTAAGCCCGGAACTAAAAGTCTAGTGCGTAAAAAAAATACATGTAGGATTACGAAAGATTTTTTAAATATTTATACTGAGGATCAGTAGGATTTATCAGTCAAATTAGGATTTCCACCGAGGCGAACCCTCTGATATGAAAATATCTGGAGTCGGTGAATTATTTTCCCATTTAATAGTCTGGTAGGTTGGCATGTTGTTCTTGTATTGTATTGTTACTTATATAATACACTTGCATAGTGTGGATATACTAGATGATCATTTTTATGGAAAAGTGTGTGAAAGGGTTTAGTTTTTCCTACGGGAAAAACTAAACCCGGACCTAAAAGTCTGGTGCGTAAAAAAAAAAAAAATAAGAAATATAAAAAAATAACTAAAAGTTTAAAACATAATAACTTTTGTTTGTTTGGCACAATTATTAAAATATGATTAAAAAAATAGTAATATGTAACCTAAGTAAGAATCGTGGCTCCTTTATCAGGTACGAGAGCTCCTCTTTTCTGACAAGGTAATGGCCAATCATGACCTGAAATATTAAATTTTTGTAAAATACTTATGGTAAAATGTAATCCATATGTTTTATATTACAATAATTTTTTTTACAAGTCTTTGAAAGCGCAAATACCCGAAAAAGATAAATTACATAAAAAAAATAACTGAAATATGTGTAACGAGGAATCTGTGCCGCGTTTATAACTTGGCGCAGAGCAGACGCTTTTCTGCGTGGAAGGAAAAATGTTTTTTTTTACATTAGCTCCATATACGAGGACCCGAAGTAAAAAGATCCCTTACGGCCTATGTCATATTTAGGGATACTGTGTAGAGGGTCTTTTTAGGTAAAGGAAGGAGAGTAAGTTCTGGGAAGGAAAAGGTAGTAAAGGACATATGAATCCATCCCTCCCTTTGTGGTTCAAGGCGATGGGTCAGAGAGTCCAGTTGGAGAGTGAAAGGTCTCCATCGACCAGTCTCTTCCGATCCGGCCGCCAAAACTTAGACAAATCTCACCCTGTGAACCCGGGAACCCTTGCTAAGTCACCAAACGTAGCGAACCACTTGGGGTGGATTATGGCACAGGGGTTCGTTATCCGTTGAATGGTTCCCGTGACGGCGGTACTCACAAACAAATTGGGGGATGGGTAAGAACAGGAGTGACGAACGAATCAGTCAAAAAGGCCATGGTTTATTTTCCTACTGAACTGACGTTTGGCTGTCGTCTCCTTGTTTACTAATGATAAAAATATTAAAAGTAAAAGTGATCCTGGTGAAAAGTGCTTATATCTTAAAGTGTATCACTTTACAGCATTATCCACCTCCAATTACATAAACATTCAGTTACCAAACAAATTGTACGGTTCTCCCTAACAAAGTCAAACAATAAGCAAGATCAGCAAAGTAGTGGATAAAATTTAAATATCAACAGTTCAAATTTCGACGAGGAAAGGCCGCGCCGCTATTCTTGTCAACGCAAACTACGCGCCATCCAACAACAACATTGCCTGTGCTATTGATATTGCCTGCCAACAGGCGCAACGGACAAAATAATCTATCTATCTTTCTAATATAAAAATGAATCCCTGTTTCCCTTGGTCACGCCATAACTTCAGAACGACTTTACCTATTTCATTCATATTTTTCTTAAAGTTTTCTAATACTTTGTAGAAGCTTCTTACGGAAAGAAAAATTATCGAAATTGCGCAGGAAATTGGATGATTTCAGAAAACATAACGACTATTTCGTACGTTTGACTGTCGCGCGTTTGATATACTTAGAGATATTTCCTATACTATTCATCCGATTACGATAAAAATTTGGTGATTTGTTATGGACATACCCGTGAAAGTTTCTATGTAGCAATATTTCTATATTGGTGAGTTTGGAAATTTGCAAAAAAATGCAATAGAGCACACGTGAGTTGATAAAAAAATGAGTGTATTTTATGGAGTTTAGAGTTTTTTGGAGAGAAAAAATACGGGAGGGGAAGGGAAATCCGGGAGGGGCCGAAGCGAACGAAAGAGGGATGGTTCGTGGAAATGGGATGAGGAGGGGGAAGGTGGATAAGGCGGAAGGGGAATTCATGAGGAGGGAGGTTAATGAGAAAAAAGCGGGAGAGGGAAGGGTAGGGGAATCCAAGAGGGGCGTAGGGGAATGAAGGAGTGGTGGTTGGTGGGAGGGAGGGGGGAGGTTCGCAAGAAGGGGGACGGGAGGGAGGGTGGGGAAGAGGTGGCGGAAAGGGAACGGGCACGAATGGGAAAGCACACGTAGGGGGAAACAATTTCTTTATTTATGTGTGAATAATGGATACCTCAAACAAATTCACAAAGAAATAAATTGCTTAGATTGCCCCAAATATGCCGATATATTTAGAAATGTCGATCAAATGGGTGTCAAACTAGGGAATCTTGAAAGAGAAAATTAAAAACCTACAAACATCTGTCATCTAATCAAATGTCTGAAAATGCTAACAGAACGTGGAGTTCGATTATGTCCAACCAAGCCTACCTTAAACATCCACCGAACACTAGAAACAATTCTTCCTGCAAGACCCGCGGTACTTATCTTACTCAAAGATGTAAATGTTCTTCCTTCCAGTAGTATTCTCTAAACTCTTCAATTAGTCCATTATCTTTGGGAACAATAATGGGAGTAGGTGAAATAAGGAACGGAGGTGTAGTTGTGTATCCGAGCACCGATGTAGAAGTCATCAAACTTGCCAGTGCACCGACCATATCCGATGCCGGTATGAAAGCGGCAGTTTCTTCCCATAAACTTCCTCGGATAGCTTTCTATGATCTACCTCAAGGTGTACCCCTCTAGAACATCACCTTGGCTCTACATCAGAAAACTCACGAAGACACTGGTCTACATGAATTGAAAGACAAGTTGCAGTTCTCTCTCAAAGTAGGACGTTGTACTGGATCGTGTATTCACATCTTTAGAGTTCCTCCTTCTGTTCGCCACTCCCTCATTCGCTTCTCATAACTGTCTATGGACTGCATATACATACCGTAAAAGACTGGATTGACAGTCCAAAATGTGGACACTGTGAACTCTACGGTCAATGCAGACATGCCTACTTGCTCCTACGGAGGAAAACCTGAACACAATCATGATGCTTGCCCGACACCTGATAAGCCACCAGCATCTGCTGCCTGCAAGTTCTTTAGGAAACCGGCCACACACAACACTGGCTCCCCTGACTGTTCTGCTCGCCAAGCCGCTGAGAGACGCGAATTATCTCGGACGGAATTAAAACCACACTCAAGAAAATGGTACACAGTCTACAAGTAGAATTGTAACACCTTAAGTGAATACCTCACATAGTGAAACACCTATTATTGTATTTTTATTGGTATACTCGTATTTTTTTTATCTGTATAAACATTATCGTTGATGCAATGTTACAAATGCCTGGGTTTTGGTCACACCCAACGTTTCTGTACAGAGAAGTTAACGTGTGTTCACTGCGGCGAATCTCATAAATTTGACACATGTCCCAACAAGGCTAGAGAACCAGCATGTTCAAACTGCAGTGGAGGCACGAGAAACCACCGGGCAACAAATCCAGATTGCCCACTCTGGAAGCTGATGGATGAGCGCTTCAGAGAAAGGGTAGATTACGTGGGCCAGTGTTAAAGGCAACTTTAAGGAAAAAAAATGTTTAAACATAATAGAATACACAACTAAAAATTCCTGTATGCGAATTATGTACATGAATGCTAGAAGCATCAGAAATAAAATTGACGAAATCGAAGAAACTCTCAAAAACATTACAGAAACAGTTCACATTCTCGTGATTACGGAAACCTGGTTACGTAAAGGAGAGGAAACCTTTATCAATATTGCTGACTATTCTGGAATCTTCGCTTCCCGTGAGATGGACCGAGGAGGAGGGGTCGCTATCTACACGCACAATACACTAACCAATAAGAAGATCGAAAAATGCTGCAGCGAAAATACCTTTCTAGGAATTACAATCACGTCAAAAAATATTAAACCTCTAAATTTGTATGTTTTTTACCGTAAGCCGAACTCAAATATAACAGATTTCTTTGAATCTTTAGAAATAATATTAAATAATAACAAACAAGACACATTACTTTTTGGAGATTTCAATATTGATATCTCAAAAGACACTGATATTGCACGAAGATATATTCATACTTTGAAATCGTACAACTTTTATGTATGTAACACAATGTTTCCCACAAGGGTAACTAATAACACCAGCTCGTTGATAGATCACATCATTACAAATAGGACAAATGTTTCTGGCACAATCTCAAACATTGATGATCCCCTTAGTGACCACAATATACTTATATTGGATTATGAAAATTCCTTGAAAAACCTTTCCAATAACAGATCCGCAGTAAACCTCTCAAATTCTTACAAAATAAATTATCAAAAATTGAATACTACACTTAAAACTAGTAAATTTGCCCATTCGTCTGACGATGTAAACAGAAATTATAATAATTTTGCTGACTATCTCGAAAATGCTATAAATTCATGCAAAACAAAGGTAAAAACTAATATAGGGGACAAAAGACTGAACAATACTCCATGGTTTGATGCCGAACTTGATACACTTATTAAAAAACGAAATAGCGTATTTAAACTTTGGAAACAAAATCAAGGAAGTATTCCTTTGACAATAGAAAAAAATAAAGCTCGTAATGCTGTCACAAATTATAGAAGATACATCAAAACAAAATATTATACGAAATTGATTAATGAAAACATGAATAAGCCACAACGAACATGGAAAACAATTAATTCCATTCTATCAAATAGCTCGCGAAGCCCAACAATAGCTTGTAAATCTCTAGTCATAAATGACGAAGAAGTAAAGAGACCAAAGGAGATTGCAACTGCATTTAACACATTTTTTCTCTCAGTTGGAGAAAGTTTAGCATCAGTCATAAAAACCTCAAAAACTGATATAAATACGATCTACACGGAACCTCAAGCAAAACAATCTTTTAACATGATCAGGACTAATAAAAAGGAAATCTTACGGGTTATATCTAACCTTAAATCTAAAGCGGCAGCTGGTTCCGATGGTGTAACCTCTCTCCTTCTCAAAAACTGCAAGGAAGAACTAGTGGATGACCTCGTATTCTTAATAAATCTCTCTCTATCAAAGGGTACCTTTCCCGATAAACTAAAAATTGCGAAAATTATTCCTGTACATAAAGACGAATGTAAAAAAAATGTCCAAAATTATCGTCCAATCTCTATACTTCCAGCTATCTCTAAAATTTTTGAATGTGTCATTAAAGAAAGACTACTGAAATACCTTGAACACAACAAAATTCTCACGTCAAAACAATATGGTTTCAGACGACGTTCTAACACTAAATGTGCAGCCTTCGATTTTATATCAAATCTGCAGAAACATATAGATCACGGTGATTTTACGGCGGCAATATTTATTGATCTAAAAAAGGCGTTTGACACGGTGGATCATAACGTATTGATCGAAAAACTGAAACATTTGGGAATTGTTGGTACACCTCTGGAACTTTTCCGATCTTACCTATCAAATCGCTTTTCGGCAGTAGAACTAGGGGGAGAAAGGAGTGAATTAGGTAAAATATCATGTGGAGTACCACAGGGATCAATTCTTGGACCGTTGCTCTTTCTAATCTACGTAAATGACATAACAAAGTGGGGTATTAAAGGTACTATACAACTTTATGCGGATGATACGGTAATTTTTTATACTAAACCGAACCTAGCGGAGCTTGAAACGGAAATGAATGCTGATATTTCCCATCTCACAAGTTGGTTGAGAATAAACAAACTAACCCTTAACGTAAAAAAAACCCACTATATACTTTTCGGTAACAAAAAAAATCTCAGCCTCGATATCAAAATTGGAGACAATTCCCTCGAAAAGAAAATGAGCACAAAATATCTGGGTCTGATCATAGATTCCCAACTCTCGTGGGATCTCCACGTAAATCATGTAAAGGAGAAAATTACACCCATAACTGGTGTACTATATAGGCTTCAAGGATTACTACCCATCCCTTTATTAACTTCAGTCTACAATGCCATGGTACACTCTCACCTGTCCTATCTCTGCTGTATCTGGGGCTTTGCCTCAAAGAAATTGATAGCCGACCTGCAGGTAGTTCAAAACCGAGCTCTCAGAAATGTTCATGGACTTCCATGGGACACTCATGTCAGGGACATCTATTCAGTTTCCGGTATCCTTCCAATCACAATCCTTCCTAAACATGAAATCACAAGCACCATCCTACAAATTACCCAACAATCAACTCATACTAACACCAAGCCAATTTACAATCACGACATCCACAACCACAATACTCGAAATAACAATAAAATCCGCATTCCTCAAACACACACTACAAAATATGGGATAAAATCTCTGAACTATATTGCCTATACACTATATAATTCGCTTCCAGATATGTACAAAAACATCCAGCATAATAAAAAAATTGCAAAGCAATGCTTTAAAAGAATATTTTTTAACTACATTTAAAAATGAAAATATGTAATCGTCTTGTCATTTTTTGTTCTATCTTATATACTCGGATCTGTTTTTCCCTCTCTTTACTTGTTTTCTCTTGTTGTTTGTTCTACTTAACCTGTCTTTATTTTTATTTTTATGCTGTACTGAATGTAAAACTTATATTATGATATCAAAATACCTTTGTAAAATTGTAACTACTACCTCCTACCTATGAATTGTAAGTTCCTCTTGTCCTAAAATGAGTTTTGTAACTCATCGGGATTGCTCTAGCAAGAAATAAAAACAATGAAAAAAAAAATTATAATAAAACATGTCTGTGGATAGCTGGAAGAAATGGGATCTACCCATAAACTACACCCTTTGTATTTTTTATTTGGACAATAAATATTTTTTGATTTGATTTGTATAACTACACTTCGTATGAGAAATACAAAAAAATTTTTTTTTATACTTTCTAAAAAAACTGATCTCTATGAGAATCCCCAACTTTAATTAGTATTAATCTCATCATAATATCATGAGAACATATTATGTTCTCTGTATACTCTTTTCTATGAATTACGAATTTTGCAGCATAGGTATGGTTTGAAACAAAAATTTTAACTCCATTCGAAATGCGTCCGCAGATTAATCCGCAATTGGAATTTTGACAAACCATTCGGAATATGAAACTAGTATTAACTGAAGAGTGAATCTGCTTGTGAGTCCCAAGATTTAATTGGTACTAGAATAGATAGATACGAGAACATGAAAATGGGTTTCCTACGATTTTTCCTCTGTTTTAACTGGTTTTGTATTAATAACTTAAAAATATATCTGAAACATCGTGAAAGAAAACCATTCTCGCTTTTTTTAGTGTAATTTTTTGTTATGCTTTGAGCTGGCCTGGCCGTACCAAAAATGCTCACGAGCCGCATTAAAAAGCTTCGCGGGCAGCAGGTCCCCACCCCTGCAGTAGGTGGATAAACGCATGTGACATCTAGACAAACCTCACTCCATGAACCCGGGCGCGTATTTCCAAGGCCTATACCGGTTCAGACACGGCGGCGATTCAGACAAGGCATTCGCTGCTCTGTCTACGCTTTGTGTTTCTGTGACGGTGACGAACGTAAGTATGGTGTAGGGTCTATCGGTGCATTTAATGTGTATATATTATATTAAAGTCATGTACAATACATAGCTTGCATTATATTCCCAAAAGTTTATACAGAAACAGCACATTTTGATTCGTAATTAAATCGCGTACGCTAGTCTATATTATATAATTATGAAGTCGTAGCATCGATCTGTAATACCACTATTGAAATCATAATTATATAATATAGAATAGTGTACACGAAGACAGAGCAGCGAATGCCTTGTCTGAATCACCGCCGTGTCTGAACTGGTATAGCTTTTGGAAACACGCAACCCGGGCACACCTGCGAAGCCACCGCTAAAGTCTAAACGTAGTGAACCACCTGAGATAACCTATGGCAGGGGTGTTGGTTATCCAATAAATGGTTCCTCCCTCCACCCCCACCTCTCCCAATCTTTGTTTATTGACAGTGATTTCTACATCCAAATTTATACTTTTCTAAATATTATAGGTATACTCCGTAAAGCAGATAGAAAGTATTGAAAAACGATCATTTTTTCTATATCTCAAATCTCAACACAGCATTGGATTCTGCGTATTGAATGTCAAATGAATGCTCTCCGCAGATTCCAAAAATTCTTATCACTTTCGCGTCTTGTTTTCGTGTTGATTAAAGCGATATAAAAAATCAATTCCGAATATTAGAACATTATCTCTAAATGTGCTAATCCCATGATCTGAGATAAGGCATATGATAATAGATCATTTTTCTTCCATTTAAACGTAGATGACTACCGGAGTAAGCCACGCGGAGCCTTTATTTTAACTTCAGTCTTTTTTAGAGCTTGTTCACTGCAAATAATTTTGAAAAATCACTCCAAAACAATACGTTTCTCGAGAGTTCAATTAAAAATATTTTTCAATAGTGTCGATTTTCGGAATGTGATCAGTCGAGAGTTATTTTTATTACATAAGTGAAAATAAATAAGTTTAAAAAAAGACAGTAAAATTTTTAAAATGTCTAAGTTATTAATTTATCTTTTATATTCAGTGGTTTTTTCGGTTAGTTTTTCGAGTGCGGTTGAAGAATCATTTGTTGAAGATTTTGAAGGTGGTTCCTTGGGAATATTCTCCGAATGCAGTGGAAGATTACCGTTTGCAGTTAAAAAATATTCTGAGAATGAAGACATTGTTGATAAACCGGATGGTTCGAATGATTTTTTTATAACTGCAGATGCGGGGGTGATAACAGAACATTGTATGGAAAGTGATGTTTTTAACGTCGAGGTTAATTCTGTACTGTCCCTGAAGTTATACACGAGTAACTCTGGAGAACCTACTTTATTCAGATGGATGGTTGTAAATCCATCTAGTGGCACCGCCATACAATCTGCCTCTACCATATTAGTTGATAATGGCAAAGTTTGGACAACTTCAGAAATAACCATGATCCGGAAGGCCTCAATCAAAGTAATTATTTTTTTCATTTTTATTTTTAGTGACACCCAGAAACAATGATTATACAACATTGAGCCAATGGCCATGGATGAAATTTAATTATTGGGGTAGTCCCAATTTGTTGAGGTCGTGAGATTAGTAGTCCATAATGGAGTTCTGGATTGAACTCTGTTGTGCGGCATAGGGTCAAGTAACTGGCAAACAAAATGCAGTAGACGTTCTATAATTTTCCAAAAATTTATTTAACTACTGGTGACAAAGCTATGGTTCAATGTCAGATTAAAGATTTATTTTGAAATATTCCACCTACGCACCTAGATATGAAGATTCAAGAAAGATTCCCTATTTTTGTCTGTATTGCCAAATAACATACTTTTTTGTGAAGGCGGATAAAAGATTCTTTAAGATTTTAATGTTACAAATATGTAGACTTAGAACGCAAACATATCTATAGTTTTTAAATCGCTTTTCGATGTTAATATTTTACCATAATACAAAATTTAAAAAAAAACACTCATATTACCCACACTCAGGCTCTGCCTTAGTGGGTTTTCATTTCTTGTCTATACCATTTGTTATTATATTATGTTATATGTGTAAAGAAATGTGAATAAATAAAGTTAAAAAAAAAAGTTACAAACGTCTTTTACAGGTCATTGTCATTTTACATATTTTTTTCATTCTACATAAAAATCATTATAAAATTTTTTGCAAACATTGACCCGATGAACTGTTTGAAGGTTTAATGTTTTATAGAATTATTTTTCAAATTGTACGGGGCGTCTGTGGTCAATTTTCCAATGAAAATAGAAAGCTTTGTTTTCTCTATTTCTAAACGTGTTTGAAAATAATATAAAAGGAGATGAATCGAAGTTAACGTGTTTTCAATTTTTAAATTCTACATAGTTTTTTAAAATATTTTTGATACGCTGGCTGCGTTTTGTCCACACAGACGATTGCCCCTATTTGGCCTCTGGATTTTGACACTACTGCAAATATTTTTTAATATAATACAGATATCGACCACTGGCATATTTTAATTACGTTTTGCTTTTTTGATAAGTTACTTCTTATGGGAGATAGGACGTAAAACCTTCCAAAAATCATTAAAATTGTCTAGTTTAAACGCAATCAACAGTATATAAATTTGACATGTAGGTATTTAAAAAAAAAACTTTAAAATCGGTCCAGTTTTAGAGAAGAGAACGGGGGATACAATATCTCGAGTTTGACGATTTTTTTCGTTCAGGGGGTAAAAGGAATAGTGACAGCAACAGTTTCCTCCTATCGCCATCTGCGTAAGGAGTGCGTGATTTCACCCGATTCTGAAATCTAATGTCGTGGAGGATTTCCAAAATGTAAGCTGAAATGAAATGAAGTGTACAACCAAGTGTCTTAGAAACTAGACGTTGCTCGTACTTGTTATTATAATACTGAATTATTTGAAGATTACAGGAGAACCATTAAGAGCATGCATCGACGTCACCAGCATGACACTAAGTATTTCAATATTGTATCTAGATTGATAGTTGTTGACTGGAAATAAAGAGATATGGTTTAAATCTATCTACAAACTATCTATCTCTTTAAACTAATCCGGTAATCTTTATTATTTATAAACAATTAATTCGGTCTTTATCTTATCTATTAAATTAACTGAAAATCAATTAACAAGAAATGCCTCGAATGACCTCAGGCATCATCATGTATTGGAATTTCTGAGTGAAATGTGTATTCAATCAAATACAACGAGAGATCACAACAATAAAAAAATCGGTTTACAGATTAGACATCGTATTAAATCTAAGTTCAAAATATAATTATAACTTCTTTAAGAATGGACAATTCTTAAAAATACATACCAACATTGAATTGGCTTAGTTCGAATATATTTAAAAAAAATTATATAGTGTAATTTATTCAATATAAAATTCTGTCTTTTCCGATATTTTAAAATACTTTATTCATTTTTTTATTTAGGAAACAAACTTAAGTAAATAAGGCGTTTGAACATACAAAGAACACATTGTAATCAAAGTAAGTTCCATGTGAATAAAAGTCAGCTATTTAGTACATTCAGCAGAATTTTTTTTTCACGGATTTATTTATTTATTTTATTGCACTATTGATAATTGAATGTTAGCGAAAAAGCTTTTATACTTCAGAAATCATGAAAGCTGAATTCACATGTCAAGATTTACTCTAAAATTTAAAAAAAAAACACATGTTTTCAACGCTGAATAATTTTTTTTCTGGTAGAAAATATTATATTGCAGATATTTTATCGTTTGTCTGAAATATTCACACAATCAGATCCAGTATTGAAAAATGACACACAACCTTAATTTGAATTTTCTTTAACATTATTTCTCCCTCAACGACGGCGACGCGTAGTTTTGGGTAATTCTCATTACAACTGATATATTTTCCACCATAATTAGCTTAGGTGTGTATTAATATCAAAAGTACTAATATCAGTTATGTGTCTGTCCTGCGTAACTTAGGAACTAGGATTTGCTTCGAATTTAAGTGTCATTTATAAAATTGGAACTGATTGTGTATAAAATTCAGACAATCTATGAAGCATATACCTATAATGTAATTTTATTAACAGAAAATTATTTTAATTAACATTTTGAAAATAATAATTATAATATCCCGTGATTTTTCAGGTGATTTATAATTAGGCAGCAAATATTAAGTAGTAAGAATATAAAGATTTTTTTTCTAACTGCTGTTCGACCGCAACCGTTTTAATGGTGTGGAATAAGTCGCGTTCCCCTTTTCCACAATACATCTCCAAAAAATGTATAAAGTAATCAAATATTTTATTCTCAATTATTTCAGATTCGTTTTCCATACACCCCATCAGGAACAGGCCAGGAGTTTTTGGCGATTGACAGTATAGCAGTAGATGGAGAAATTGTAACCACAACAACACTTGCAACTACAGAAACAACTACAGAAACAACTACAGAAACAACTACAGAAATAACTACAGAAACAACTACAGAAACAAGTACAGAAACAAGTACAGAAACCACTACAGAAACAACTACAGAAACAACTACCGAAACAACTACAGAAACAACTACAGAAACAACCACAGAAACAACTACAGAAACAACTGAATCAACAAGTACGGATGATCCAGAAACAACTGAATCAACGGATGAACCGGAAACAACAGAATCAACAAGTACGGATGATCCAGAAACAACTGAATCAACGGATGAACCAGAAACCACAGTATCAACAAGTACGAATGATCCAGAAACAACTGAATCAACGGATGACCCAGATATAACTGAATCAATGAGTACAGATTCTACAGGAATAACTGACTCAACGGATGACCCAGATGCAACTGAATCTACAAGTACGGATGGTTCAGAAACAACGATAGATACATCTGAATCCACAGTAACTCCCGGCCCCGACGGTTCGACGGATAACGCACCCCATTCTGACATGTGGAAAATCATTGCAATTGCCTCCCTTAGCATAGGTGCTTTTCTTTTTATTTATGCTGTACTTATAACGTATTTCTTCTGTGCCAAGAAAAAGTATGAACCAGGAAGGTCCACTTCCCTTGAAACTAATGACTCTAATATTCCTAGATTACAAATGCGACGAATCCAGACGGAGCATGGTGATTCCGTAGTGCAAATTACTGGAGATAGATGACCACTGTACAGAAATATTAAAAAAAAATTATTACAAAATATTGATATGATGCGATTGTGATAGACCATAATAGATTTAAAAGATCATCATGGTGGTCAAACTCTGATGAGAGAAGATAGGAGAAGAGGACAAAAATAGCAATAAAGCTCTTCCGAAACCTAGTTAGCATGGTTTATAACTGATCAATCGATCTTTCTACACAAAATAATATTTGGTGTTTTTGGACTTCAGACTTCAGTCAAATGTATTTCGCTTGCTCATTAATGTAGGTATCTAGAAAAGATTCTACTGCTTCATGTGCGAGGAACAGACCGTAAAAAAATCATTTAATGACCTCCGTGGTAGAGGGGTAAGCTCCTTGGATCTGGATCCATACGTTGCGAGTTCGAAAACAGGATCCACAATACAAGATATCTTTCAAATGGTATTTATACACGCATTAAAAACAATATGTTCTGAAGTGGAAGATACTGAAATAATTGCCGTGGTGGAACTTGGCTTGAAAACGTGACCAAATACGAAGAGTCTGATTTTTGTTAATCTATTTACAGAAAACAACAAAAATGTTTGAAGAAATATGGTTTTTAGGAGTTAAACATTAAATGTTAATAAAATAAAAGAAATAACAAAATATGTTATTTCTTTTATTTTAACTCCGTGTTAGTTGAAAAGTTATTTGTCAACATTTTGGTAATCTCATACTGTAATAATATTAGTTTTAAGTGATATTACGTGTATTATGTGTAGAATTATGGTATTTAATCGAAAATGTAAATGAGTAGTCCTTCAGGGAAATTTATAATTTTTAATATATAATAAAAGATTTAATATGTATTTTTAATATAAAAATCCTTGGCTTTCTTGATTAACCGGTTGTAATGTTAAGATTATCCAAGAAACCGGTTGATCAGTTGTGATATAAGATTATCCAAGAATCAAATAATCGGTTTTGGTATTGAGATTATTTAAGAAACCGGTTAACCGATTAAGAAACAAGGTCATCCAAGACACCGGTTAATTGGTGTTGATATGAGATTTTCCAAGAAACCGGTTTATCAGGTGGGATACCAGATCATCCAAGAAACTGGTTGAGATTCAGCATCATCAAAGAAACCGATTAACCTATAGTAAAACAAGATCATCCAAAAAATCGGATCGGCCGGAGCAGACTTTTTTCTTTCAGAGGGAAACTTTTCATTGTAAGCGACTTATGGCCAATGTAAACGACACCCAAAGTCACTTACCGTAATTTATAGAAAGTTACAGAAGTTGTTCTTAGGTAAGTTTTTTGACAGGTCTAATCGCGTCCGCGCGATTCCAGCCTTCTCACAGCTTATCAAATCAGTTTGATAAGTAGAGAGACTTACCGTAAGAAATGGAACCAAAATGCGCCATTGCGAGATGTCAAAAATGACAGTTGTTTTGGTAGATATTTTTATTATTTCAACACAAATCTGATAAGGTTAAGTGGATAATTACCCACCTTATCAACTTCCGAAAACAATATAAAAATAACACTAGCCCGTTTAATCACAGAAGACCATATTTGTCCCAGCTCACATAGGTCTCACAGAAATCGTTGTTTCTCCCTTACTATCATAGTCAGAAATGTGATCTAAACGGTATTGGAAAGAGAATACAACAAACTATATATTCAAATCTAAAAGAAAACCACAAAAAATTAAAATTTACCCCTTTCTGAAACCAAAGTTTCCGAAAGCAATTTGAAAAAAAATTATGGAACTTTGCGAATTTTTAAAGAATTTTTTTTACATGAAACGAAAAAAAGTGAGGTGACAGTAAGGTTTATAATTCATTTATTTAATGAAATAAGTATGTGTTTTATTTTTTTTTTCATTGTCAGTAATTTTAGTTAGAAAAAAAAGTAAAGTGAGCCATATTGAACACTTTTTAAAGTTTTCGCAAAAAAAAAAATTTTTTTTTAAAATACATAGTAATTTTTAATATAGAAATTTGAAAGCCTATTCCATCACCTTTCGAAAACAGTTTTTAGTTTTCGAATACGTAACAAATGTTCCATTATTTGGATTTTATTGCAAAGTGGGAATATTTTTAGCCTCTGACAAAATACGCCAATTTTTTTAAGGGCTAGATAAACTCAAATCAACACTACCTACGGAAACAAATTTAAACGGAAAGAAACTTTTCTGATTCCAAACTGGTGCGTGTTTTGTGTAGTTTTTTTAAACGAAGGACCTTGAAATGTGTATGTTATGTGTTTGAACCACTGCACAAGTAGAAGGTAAGCACACAAGGAAAAGGAGAGAATTACTCACTGCGGGACTTGTACTTTCTTCTCTGGCCGGTTTTATTGCACTGTGTTAATATTTTGTTGCGGTATGCTTCTTCTCTGCGGCGGTCAATAGCGAAAAATGCGGATACGGGTAAATAATGTGGATGTTCACAGGTTGATGGTCGATTATTGACTGATGAGGGTAACAGGAAAAAGTGGCAGGTTTATAGGGAAGGGTAGGAAGGAAATGTGACAATACTAGCTACAAGTACAGCAGTTCATGTATGTGTATAGGTTTGTATAGATGTATGTATGTAAGTGTAGCTGTGTAAATGCTCAACCACAAACCGAAGAGATTTTTAATTTTTAAATTTTCTTTCATTTAATATAAAACATGGGTTACATTTTTTTATATATATTTTACAAAATATAATATGGTCATGATTAGTCATGGATACCTTATCAGAAAAGAGGAGCTCTTGTGCCTTATAAGGGTGCCACGATTCTTACTTAGGTTACATATTATAATATATTTTGTACAAAATATTTATTTGTTAAGTTTTTTTTATAATATGTTTAATTTTATTTAATGGTTCTGATTGGTTGAAAGTACAGTGTAATTCAGAAGGAAGGTTATTGTAGTTTTTTTATGGCTCGGTAAATATAATGGTTTTGCATTTGTGTTGTTTTAAATATTTTATATTTATAATTTTTTATATTTTTTTTCTTTGGTCGAAAAAAGTTTTTCTAAAATGGCATCCTTCTATTTAATTATCGGTCCAATCCATTCTAATATTAATTTTTATGTTTACAACATTACATATTTGAATTCGACGTCAGGCGCTGTCATCTACGTGTCATCTGGAACCTGTTTGTCGGATAAAATTAAAAAATTCCATACAATTTCGTTGTTAAATTTAAAAAGCGTATAACGTATAGCGTTAAAGTGTATAATTGTTTATCTCAAGCCAACTTCTATTTCATCACTTTATTGGAATGGGTACCGCCGCCCCGGGAACCATTTTTTGGATAACCAACACCTCTGCCATAGGTCACCCCAAGTGGTTCGCTACGTTTGGTGACTTAGCAGGGGTGCCTGGGTTCACGGGGTAAGGTTTGTCTAGGTCTTGGTCGCGGATGATCTAGATACACTGAACCCCAGATTCCTACCCAACCCTCAAACCCTTTTCCTTCCCAGAACTTCCTCTCCTTCCTTTCCTTAAAAATAACCTCCACACAGCATTCCCAAAGATGACGTAGGCCCTGAGGGAAATTATTTTCCTCAGGGCCTCCAGTGTTAACCTAATGTTTCTTTATTGACAAAATTGCGTAAATTTTACAGAAGCTGACTGTTGTTTAGAGAAAACGAAATTATATAACGGGTGTAGCGGTGGCTGTGAGAACCACGTAAATTTCGAACAACTTCCGTGAGCGTTAATTATGCGACTGTGAGTAACTTATCAAAAACTTACGTACGTCGTAAAATTTACTTATGATTTTAAAGCTAGCTCTACAAGGATGCCGTGGATAGTAATCAGCGTTTCTTTTAAGACGCTTTCTATAATAGTTGATGTGGATGACAGTGAAATCTGGAGGTGTTCTATTATTAACGTTCCGAGAAAAGATAGAATCAAAGTAGGTAATTTTTAAATACTGAAACTATTTCATATTTATTTTGAGATAATAATGTATGTAGCATAGGATGAATTCTAATTGAATGTATTAAATTTAAGTTTTAGGAGCAAAAACGTAAATCAATCTATATATTGTATAAATATTGTTTTTATATTATCTAACAAACAGCAGGGAAAGTCGGTGAATATATTTCAAATTGAGCGGTTTAGATAATAATATGTGGTGTCTTTCAATTTTCGCTCTAACGCTTTTCAAAGTCCCTCCAGCACGATTATCTCGACCCACCGCCTTTCACTGCATTGGGAGGGATAAATTCATCCGTTCCTCATTCCTGGACAAACCCCTCTTACCTTTTCCCTTCCCAGAACATCCTCTCCTTCCTTTTCTAAAAAGACCCTACACACAGTGTCCTCAAAGCTGACATAGGCCCCGATGGGTAAATTTTTCATTAATAGTTTCACACTCAGCCTACTGGTTGATACGGAATATTTTTTATTGCAACCGTTAGATTTAGCTTTATTATTAGAAAAAAAATAGCTTTTACGTCGGGGGAGATGAAAAAACATGCAAAAAATATGCATTTTACATTTTCATTTTGTTTAAATTAATTTACTTACGCGGTATGAAATTTTCGCCGTATTTGGCCATATTCTATTTACAATTTCATAGACAACACACACATTTTCCATGGTACCGATACAAAAATATTAATAAAAATTGCCTTACCGCAAAAATCGAGGCTAGAAAATTTTACTAATTTACCGGAGTTTTGGAAACAAAATGACGTAAAAAAACATGTTTTTAACTTCCGTAAACATTTTTTTATAAATTTTATTCACTTTTGTATCACAAATCATGTTACACAAACCTAGCGTAGCCGCTAAACTACTTGAAAATTGGGATGATTTTCTTGCCTTGACGCGAGCAGGCGCTACGAAGAAGGCACTTTATTTTGTATCACAAACCATGTTACACAAACAATTGTTTAATTTTGAAAAAAGTGTTTAATTCTACGATTATATTGTATTAATTGGCTCAACCATAAAGTAGCTAGGTACTTTACCAAAACACGTTGACAAGAATTTATTTTATTAGGTTGGTACTTTGGGCAAATGTCATATTTGATTGTGTTATAATTTCCTATAAAATATGGCCTTAACCTCTAACTGCCATCCGTCTTTCAAGGGGGAATTAAAAAACAATTATTTGTTACTTAACTATTAAATTATTAATTTCAAACTGGAATTTATTTCTTTCGCTAGCATTATCCGTGTATCGAACTTCGACAAGAAATATTCCATATTATCCGGTAAGCGGAGTAGTAAATATTTATCAATTTTTCCTCGGGGACTCCTTTGTTGAGCTGATATAAAAAGTTAATAATAATATAAAAGGCATTCTTGTACTTCTGACCAAAACTAACTGTATAAATTTTTTAATGTACAAAATAATGAATTTTAGGAATTATTTATTTTAATCGGAAAATAATAAGAAATTTTTCATAATGTTGCTCAAAATTCTTTGTGCGCCTAATTCAAATATATAAAATAAATATACAACAATATATTAGGGTGGAAAAATTAGCGTCAAAAAAGCTCTTATTAATCCCATATAAGATATCACAACATATATTTTTTTTTATTAAACCATAAAGTTTGGGAACCTCAGAGGTTGATGCTCCCACGACTTTTTTTAATGGAATATTTTTTATAAATTATAATATTTTATAATTTATAGAAAATAATTTATTTTTTTATAATATATTCTATAAAGCTTCAGTATTCTTTCTAATTTTAAGTTCACTGTATCAAATTAATAATGTATAAAAACAATTTCATACCGCAAATCTACTTAATATGTAATAATTATATTCAATTTTAATATATAACAAAGATAGCACTGATAACGTGGCCATAATAACACTATTTTCAGAAGACAAAACTATTTATTTCCACTAATCCTAGATGATTAGTAATGAATGACTTACATAGGAATGATAAAATTTAATTTACTGTGAGTCGCAATAGGGATCAAATTAGGATTTATGATTGAAGAGTGCGATAAAATGGTTTACGGAATGAAAAACTATTTAATATTTCCTTCCATTGTTTATCTAGCATCGTAACGATAAAGTTAGTTTGTCTAACAATACGATTAAATAATATTGCTAAATTAAAAAAAAAAACATAGGGAATCTTTTATAACTGGATTCTATAAATAACACTCAGATTTTATAAATAACCGCAAGTCGTCGTTTAACCATTTCGTTGTTGTTGTTGTAAATAGTGAATATTTTTAAAATGTTTGACTTGTGCTTGCTTGTATTGTGTTTTGTGGCTGTTTTGAAAGACGGTATTAGTGCGTTAGTTCAAGATGAGTGCTTCAAAGACGATTTTGGTGCTGAAAACCTTGGGATATTGAACAGTCCTTGTTCAAACTTGCCTCCGTTTGACGTTGGAAGATATGCTGACTTTACAGATGTACTAGACAAACCACCTGGCTCAAACCCATTTTTTATCGCTGCCAAAACTGATTCAGGAAGTTGTATAGAAAATCCAGAAGGGCTGATAGCTGAACGCGGTACTAATATTTTGTTCCTCATCTTCACCAAGAATCCCCAGCCATTTCCTATCGGAGTTCTATGGATTGTTTTAGATATTGACAGCGGAGCGTCAATAAATTTTCAACAATTACAGTTTAATAGTATTGACGATGGCTGGAAAAATATTACGTTTTTTACTCCAAGGGATGCTAATATCAAGGTAAGTAAATTTATATATCCACTTTTCTTTCAAGCCGTATCTAAAACTGTCTCACCTCCGTTCAACATATTTCATCTCTTCTAAGTCTGAAATGGACTTCAATCTTCAATGTATTTATGATTTTTTCCCACATAAAGTTAATATTCAGGGTGTTCGGGGGTAAAGTGCATTAAGAGTGATTGACCAGCAGCTGAGAAAAAAAGTTTAAAAATGCTTGAAACTATTCAGGGAAGTTCCAATTAGAAAGATCGATTATTATTATAAAATTTTTGAAATTAAGAATTTAATATCGATTTATTTCATTCAAAACTTGCTATTATATATACCTGCACTCAAGTAAGCAATAAAAATGCTTAAATGTATGATGATAAATTATTAAATATAGTGTACTTCTAAGTATTTTTTGATCATAATTATTTATGATTTTTTAATAATATCTAAACAAAATAAGTTTGTTATATATTTTTTAAATATTTTAGTTTGTAGGACCTTAAAAATAGAAAAACTGAGGTGTTTTTTTCACAAAACACATTCTCGGATTTATTTTTTAATGATTTTAATTTAACTAAAATTAAAATTTTGAAAACTGTGTTAACTAGATTATATATTGATCTATTTTCTTGTATTATTTAATGATTTTAAATTTGTGTTGTTTAATAGAATCTATCGATTGAAAATTGAACAAATGTGCCAACGACCAATGGTATAACCTTAGTATATTAAAAATACACTTAGTTTTACAAAATTTTAAAACTGCGTGAACGAGATAAAATAACAATCTTTCAAACACAATTTATGTTTTTTTGTAAAAACGAGTCAATACGTCTAGAATTTGATTTAAAAAGGACTAATTCCGATATTCTCTGGTAATGCCCTCTTAACTTCGGGAGGTGATTCTACATGATGGCAGAAGTAAAAAAGATTAACAACTTTTTCTGAAATTCTAACTTTTTTTCCCATACAAAAAGACGTACCTATTAAAAACCCTTAGTGTAAGATACAAACTTAACCGATAAATTTGCTGTTCGCCCGCCGGGCGCCATTGTGGCGACGTTGGATAGTTGTGATTGTTACGTATCGTAAGATCGGAAAATAAAAGTGCTTTCCGCACACGCTGGACTAATTTTATCTTTTTAACAAAAAGTACCCCTAAAAGCTGGAATTTCGAAAAAAGTTATTTGTCTTTTTACTTATACTGTCGTGTAAAATCACCTCCCGAAGTTAATGCACTTAACCCCCGGACATCCTGTATAAATGCAGCCTTATACCCTACTTCCTTCTCTCCATAAGTGATTTAAACGATGGCCGATGGTGAAAGCCGTTTTAATATCTGTAGTAAAATAAGCCCTGAAAATAAAGTAAAATTATTTAATATAATTAATTAAAGATTGGTATATATATTAATATTATATCAGCATATATTAATTAAAGATTAATTATAAGACTGGCAGAGTGAAAAGGTTTTATAAAAAACATCTACAAATTCCACTTCATTAATTTCTATTGGTATTTTCCGTTTTTATTTGACTGTTATATTAGATCAATATCTTTATCATATTCTATTTAAAAAAGACTTATTGGAGAAAATTGTTTTCACCAAATTCCTGATTTGTTTTTTTCTATATTTATTTTTTGGAAATTATTTGTATTTGTAACGGTTTTAAGCTAAAGGGAAATATTATTTTCAATAATTATTTTCGGGGCTACTAATTAAACTATTTCATATTGGTTTTTATTGCTGCTTTATTTAAATCTCAAGCACATTGCCTCTAATCTTTTAAAGTCTCACTCTTTTCTAAAATTTTTACTGAAAAGGTATAACAAAAAGGCAAAAACATCTTTTTTCAAAATAAGGCATATGTCCTTAGGTACGAATGGTAAAGAATGTACGAATTATTGTAAAAGTGCGTCTGTCTATTGTGAACAACGACAATTTGTATTGTGATATAATTTTTTTACTAATAATTCTTTTATAGATTCTTGTGCAAGTGAGCGAATTACCGGCTGGCGCATTCTTTGCAGTAGATTATATGAGAATAAAAAAACCGGATGCCGAAGACTGTATTGACCTTGAAATAATACCACCGTCTACACCCGGTATAACTACTGAAGATTCCAGTACAATTCCTCAGTCTACACCTGGTACAGCTACTGAAGATTCCGGTACAACACCACAATCTACACCTAGTACAGCTACAGAAGATTCCGGTACAACATCACAGTCTACACCGGGTACAGCTACTGAAGATTCGGGTACAACACCACAGTCTACCCCGGGTACAGCTACTGAAGATTCTGGTACAACACCACAGTCTACACCGGGTACAGCTACTGAAGATTCAGGTACGACACCACAGTCTACACCCGGTACAGCTACTGAAGATTCTGGTACAACACCACAGTCTACACCCGGTACAGCTACTGAAGATTCGGGTACAACACCACAGTCTACACCGGGTACAGCTACAGAAGATTCCGGTACAACACCACAGTCTACACCCATTATAGCTACTGAAGATTCGGGTACAACACCACAGTCTACACCCAGTACAGCTACTGAAGATTCTGGTACAACACCACAGTCTACACCCGGTACAGCTACTGAAGATTCTGGTACAACACCACAGTCTACACCCAGTACAGCTACTGAAGATTCGGGTACAACACCACAGTCTACTCCGGGTACAGCTACTGAAGATTCTGGTACAACACCACAGTCTACACCGGGTACAGCTACTGAAGATTTGGGTACAACACCACAGTCTACCCCGGGTACAGCTACTGAAGATTCAGGTACAACACCACAGTCTTCACCCGGTACAGCTACTGAAGATTTGGGTACAACACCACAGTCTACACCAGGTACAGCTACTGAAGATTCGGGTACGACACCACAGTCTACACCAGGTACAGCTACTGAAGATTCGGGTACGACACCACAGTCTACACCCGGTACAGCTACTGAAGATTCTGGTACAACACCACAGTCTACACCCGGTACAGCTACTGAAGATTCGGGTACAACACCACAGTCTACACCGGGTACAGCTACAGAAGATTCCGGTACAACACCACAGTCTACACCCAGTATAGCTACAGAAGATTCCGGTACAACACCACAGTCTACACCCAGTACAGCTACAGAAGATTCCGGTACAACACCACAGTCTACACCCGGTACAGCTACCGAAGATTCCGGTACAACACCACAGTCTACACCCGGTACAGCTACTGAAGATTCGGGTACAACACCACAGTCTACACCGGGTACAGCTACAGAAGATTCCGGTACAACACCACAGTCTACACCCAGTATAGCTACAGAAGATTCCGGTACAACACCACAGTCTACACCCAGTACAGCTACAGAAGATTCCGGTACAACACCACAGTCTACACCCGGTACAGCTACCGAAGATTCCGGTACAACACCACAGTCTACACCGGGTATAGCTACTGAAGATCCCAGTACACTACAGTCTATACCTAGTACCAAAGTGACTACAAATTTTGAAACAACTTCTGCTTCTACTAAAACTCCAATTATAATTACAGAACCTTCGGACTATAATCTGTGGAGGACTGTATCTATTGTTGCGGTTTCATTAGCAGCGTTCTCTTTGTTATATTCTACCGTATTGACGGTATACACTTGCTCGCTGAAACAGACGACCACAACGAAAAAAATGTCCAAAAACTTGCAAGTGCCGCTAGACGATGATTTTTCCGGAATTGAAACGAATAGTAACTATGTTATACCGCGATTAAACATGCAGAACTTTATAAATTACAAAACGGATTGGTAAATTACTGCCACAAGTTGCTCACAATTACTGGTAACAGTAGTTGCTCATTATTACAACCTCGGTAAGTAGATTGGCTGATTTCGGTTTGTTTTGTTTGATAGATTTTATCCATTTATAGTACAATATTTAAGAAGATAGATAGTACAAACTATTTAAACGTATTTCAAAGACTAATATATTATCTTCAAAATATAATTGACACATACAAATTCCTATGGTTCTGCTCGCGAATACTCATGAATGAACTCGAATGTGACATCAGAAGCCGCCGATACAGTGATGCCAACTAAGCAAGGCTTTTTGATGTGATAGTAGTTTGTTAGTTTTTTATATTTGTTCTACGTATATAATAAAATTTATACATATATCGTACATATTCGGATTATCTATAATATAAAAATTAATGTTTGTTTGTTCGTACCCTATGCGCGGCCATACCGTTCATCCGATTGCGATGAAACTTCGGGAATATGACGTGCGCATACCCTGGATGGTTATACGATAGTGAGCTCTGGCGTTATGAAATTATTTCATATTCTATTTATACGAGTGCGATTAAAATTTCATCCGATTGCTATTAAATTTTTTTGAAATGTTGAAAAAATGAACATGTTTGTGAATTCTTCTATATCTATACTGATGAGCTCTGGAATTATGAAATTTGCATAAAAAAATAAATAGGTCACGCGAGTTGTTCGAAAAATTGGTGTATTTTATGGAGTTAGGTGGAAGGGAAAAAAGGCTGGGGGGAAGGGTATGCGGGAGGGTCGGTTTAGGAATTAAGGAATGGAGCTTCGCGGGAGGGGGGGGACGAGGGAGAGGGGAAGTCGAAGAAGGTGGAAGCGGAATGCGTGAGTGGGGGGGTTCACGAGAAAAGGGAACGCGGGAGGGGAAGGGGACGCGTAAGGGGAACAGGAAGAAGAATTGGAAGGCGAACAGGGATGAATGGGAAATGACACGACGGGAGAAACAATTTATTTATTTAATTAGCATTGCAATGCATGCCGGGTATCAGCCGGTTGAATATATTTGTTAAAAAAAAAAAAACAAAAAAGTTTCTCATTTAAAATGATCAATTTCATCATCCTTACTAATAAACGTGGTGCAAATTTTATACAATTCGTAAACAATCAGAGTTAGAAACCCATTCTTATTAAGTATTAAATTAAGTAAAAAACTTGTATTTAAACAACCGTTAAAAGTTGTACACTTTGTTTATACAACGGAGGAGGGTAGTTTATTTGTTGTTAAACTTGAAATGTCTCATCGAATTTAGGAATATTTCTAAGGTATATAAAATGTGCTACATATTTCTTCTTATTGAAATTAAGTATTAGTATTTGAAATAAACATTAATATTTAATTAATTGGAATTTTTAGATTTAAAAAAAAAAAACACAAATATTTTCACTCCTTTTTTCTTTCTTGCTTTCCTTTTCATTCCTTCCTTCTCGTTTGTAGAATAAAAAATGCAGTCAACTTACTTACAAATTCCCAGAGAATAACCAAAAAACAAAGGGTTTCATTGTTTGCGCAATATAAACGTGTGAATAATCTATACGCATAAACCATTTATGTTATTAATAACTCAGGTGTGGGACATACGTCATTCCTATGTCTACCTACGTTACATTATCGTGAAAACAGGCTTATTTGTCCAAGCGGTTAAAAAAAGGCCACTTTAGTGGAATTCTAAAATTCAGGCGATTTAAAAATAATATGTCAGAAATAACCTCACTTTTTTATGAAGGAAATCTCAAGCGTCATTCTGCCAAAATGCAACATTGCCAGTTCTTTCGCAGCACAGTAAGACATTTTTTATTAGTAATATTTCAGAAAGGAGCTTTTACATCATCGATGTAATAAATATTGTATAGTCTTTAATAATTGTGTAAATAAAGCAACATTTAACTATTAGGAAGTGTTTTTATTAGTAAGGCTGTACGTGTACAGATTAAATTATTACGTATGTAGTAGTGTTAATTAAATTTTAAGTGTTAGTATTTATTTGTTTGTAATTATACAAAGTGTCCGGGGGTAAAGTGCATTAACTTCGGGTGATGTTTCTACAATCTACATGATGGTAGGAGTAAAAAAGATTAACAACTTTTTTCTCCCATACAAAAAGACGTACCTAATAAAAATCCTTAGTGTAAGATACAAACTTATCCAATAAATTTGTTGTGCGCCGCGCCGGGCGCATTGTGGCGACATTGGTTTTGGTTGGCGGGTATCGTAACGTGGAAATTACCTAATAGTGCCGGCCGCACACGCCGTACTAATTTTATATTTTTACCAAAAAGTACCCCTAAAAGTTGTTATTTCGAAAAAAGGTATTTATCGTGTAGAATCACCTCCCGAAGTTAATTTACTTTACCCCCCGACACCTTGCATATTAATACTTTTATCTTGTTTTCATGATAATTTTATGACATAATATTAATATTCAACGTGATTAAATAAATGTATTTTTTAAGGGTAAAAAATGTTTGTATTTTTTTATTTTTTAGTTTTAATTTATTATTAATTTATTTAATTCGTAGAACTAATAATAATAATTTATATTTAAAATTAAAATTAAATCACATTAAATTGAGTTACTTTTTTAAAGTTCTACACGTATTTTAATTTTTATTTATGACAGCTCTTTCAACTGTCAATATTAATTTTATACTTGCAGAAGTTAATAATAACATTACCATTTCTTAAATTTAAAAAGGAGAGTTTTACATCAGAAAAACAGTTATAGAGCAATCTTAAAACTGTTAATTATAAAGCAAAACATCTATGTGATATTAAAGATACTCTCGCCAGTTGGTGAGATTGTAGAGTGATATTTTTTAAACCATCATTTCCTGTGGTTTTTTTAGAAATTAGAAGTTCTGCGGTTTCGAGTAATTCGAAACATGGTTCGAAAAAGGATTAGAATATTTCGGAAATGTTCCAAAAGCCTGATTTTTTACATTTTCTTCTTGTCGTTCACCGTTTGCAAAAGAGTGAAGTAAGAGGCGGATGCGCTTATTATCTGGAAACAAAACAAACAATATAAAATAAAACAAAAAAGTCATCAGAAATGGTCGCTCTGATTTAGGACAAACATAACAATTATAATATTAATTTACTTTTTTACTACTACTCTTTACTCATAAATACGTTCATAAGAGCAGTATTCAGACCGCACACACCGAGAGATAAATTCAATGGAATATTTCATACGAACGTATCCCGTCTCGTAGACGGAAAAAATCTAACACATCAATCAAGTACTTGTATCCAACCTTCAGGGTGTATTTAAGTTTTTTATAAAAAAATGTGATAACATATATAATTAGTTCTTTGATAAATTATTTTAAATTTTAATTTGTAATTCGCTTTTTATAACACGCATAAATATAAATTCCCCTTTGTACACACAAATGTCTAAAAATCTTTTATGTGCTTTTTTGGTCATGTACCAAGAGTATTTACAAGTTATCAGAAAAATATACACTTTAAGATTAAACTTAGCCCACCTCTGCCTTTCACCTGTTTATTCTACACTAGCAAAATTAAATTTGTATTATAAAGGTAATATTTAATAAACAATTATTGTCAATTTTACCTTAGAGAAACTTTGGATGGACACGAAATAGAACTTGTTGGCGGAGACTCCAAGAGGAGACTGAGATCGTTGAATCAGGAGTCGAAGAGGTTTCCGGAATCTTGGTCCATAAGAGTACCAGGGACTTCCGTAGGCTGCAACTGCTATACGGACTGACTGGAAATCAGAAACCATTAAATAATTATTTCAGTTACTCAACAAACTATTTATAGTCTATTTCATATTATTTTATAACTTAATTACTTTGAACTTGGATAAAATTACCTGATTGAGCAAACGTTGGCCGTATTTGGCAAACATAAAAAGTTGCACGAAAGCTCCGACCAAGAAACCAATGAATGTCGTTAGTTTTCTGATATCGTATAAGTTCTGAAACAAGGAAATAAAGGTGCTCAAATACTTCTTCCTGATCATCAAACAAATTATATGTATGGCAACGTACTATAAAAATAATGGGCTAAAATGAATGTAACCGGTATGTTAAGAAAAAACCTTTTTTTTCGAACTGCTTACCACACTTGCTTGGAACAGTGTTATGCAGATGGTGAGGGAGCTGGATAAGAATTGGATCATGCATTGCATGCTGAATATGTCCTCCAATTTAGCTACTCTCTGTATCACGTCATTGTGCTCTATGATGCAAGAATTCAATTGTGCGATGGCCACTCGTTCATCTGCTGTATTTTCCTTTTGAGGGGTACCAATATCTATAATCATACGACAGAGCACATTGTAAAAGAGCATCTATATGTAATATTGTCTTACATTACCTACCTTCTCCTTAGCGATGCTGCACGATCCAACGCCAGATCGTTGGATGTATTTTAATGCTTGATAAATTATTCACTGATGGAATACACTAAAGACGTCAAACTATTAGATATTCAAAATTCAAGACCACTGTTTCGATCTTAGATAAGACAAACAGAGTGAGACATGGCTTGGAACCTTGCCCTCTGTCGCACAAACAATCACCGAACATACTATCAAAGTGGCCGAGCCAATGAAAGTTTTGGGTTTATGTGTAGTTGAAAACCAATGTGGGATTCAGCTGTGCATATACGTGATGTGCACTGTGCAGTAATATAAATGTACGATGTTGGCGACGCTAAATTGTGCGCGTGGTTTTAACGGGTTATAGCCCATCTCCCTTGCTTCTGTTATCTTTGGATTCAATTATGGACAGTAAATCTCCCGTAAGTCGTCGTACGTCAGCCTCTCGACGACATTGCAGCGAGTGAAGGTGATGATACTGATAATGCTTATAGTCCATCGGGACAATCTTTACTTAGTCTCCGATTAATAATATTAATTGGATAATTTGTAGAGCGCCGTTTTTGTGAGAAATCACCTCAAGGGCGCTACTATACTACTGAATACTCATGATTCATTAGAAAATAACATTATGTACACATTCAAAATCTTAAAGTATATAAATTACAATAGGAAATTGAGTAGGTATCCCTCAAAAACTTTGTCTTAAATTGTGTGATCCATTCGGTGTGGTAAGGAGTTTACAAACCTTGTCGAACATCGAGTATTTGTTCTCATGAATTCCAATAAAGTGGAGCGCCTAGTCTCGAATCTAATTATATTTATACATCTTTGGTTTTTATGCAATACCTACCAGAATTATAGATCCTTCCTATGTGTTCCACCTTTCGCCTCACTATCTTCATGTTTCCTTCGACGTGGAGGCAGCAAGAGACGAATAGACAATCCACTGCCGAGTATATGATGACCAGAGCTGTCATGTTGATAATGGTGATAACATATATCACTGAGTATATTGGGTTATCTGCATAACTTATAATGTAACTGAAAGACATTCAACAAAAATTAATAAACCTTATGTTTAAAGAGTTTTAAGTCACAAATCTAAACGCGTTTAACTTCTACCAAGCAAAATTCTAAATAATATATAATGATAATATTCGAAATAAACCTTCACCATTTAAGAGTAATGCAAAAATCAGACAAATATAATTTCTTCCAAATACAAAGTTTAAAACACAATAGAGCAAAATTTAATTATAAATATCTTGAAGTTAAGTTATTTAATACATTGCCAGAAAGTATGAGAAATATAAATAACAATTTTTTAATTTTCAAATTCATCTCATGAATCACGCTGCAAATATAAACTGAATAATTAAAAATATAAATAAAGAACATAATAACATACACCTAATTCACTCCAGAATTGTTTTGTTATCGTGGTACATTTCATGTATAATTAATTATTATGGTGTTACTTATGTACATTTTAACATATTTTCTGGAAATGACTAAACTTTAACATTATTTTTTTGAATAAACATAAATAAATAAATAAATACATGTCGATCATGGAAATTTGAAATGCTGTAAAGGGCAAAATGTTAATTGTTCAGGAGAGCGAATTTTTTTTTTTAATTTTTCGAAAAAATTATACCTCGCGATTTTTTAAAGCAATAATTATGATATTTTATTAAAATAGAATTGAGTAGGTAGATCTTTCTTTAAATTTATAGATTTTTTTATAAATTTCTTTAATAAAAATTCATCGGTCCCAAAGTCTGACATTGTTCTACGGGACCGTCGAAATGCACGTCGTAAAAGACGTTCTATATATTTATAGAGACACATAATATGTATGTACCTGTCTCTTTATTTTTTTTACATTGGTCCACACAGGATGACATAGGCCTCGAGGAAAATAATTTCCCTCAGGGCCTATGTCATCTGTGGAGGGAATTTTTAAGGAAAGGAAGGAGAGTAAGTTCTGGGAAGTAAAAAGGTATGAGGGTTGGGTAGGAATCTGGGGTTCAATGTGTCCAGATCATCCATCGCCAAGACCTGGACAAACCTTACCCCATGAACCCAGGAACCCCTGCTAAGTCACCAAACCTAGCGAAACACTTGGGGTGACCCCTTGGTTGGTTATCCAATAAATGGTTCCTGGGGCGGCGATACCCGTTCCCGCCTCCCAAATTAAAAAAAATAAAATTAGTGTCTGAACATAATAAAAAAGAAGATACGACTTTTAAGAAGATGGACATAAGGACATATCAGTAGGTGATAGATACAAAATAACGCAACGTGACTCAACGGATTTTGATGACTTTTTACAACATCACTAGTAGAATCATGGAACTTTTCTTGGGTAGAATCAGCACTGAATCAATATACATGTGGCTTACTCGACTTTGAACGGTAAGGCCAGTTCGGGAATGGGAATACCATTGGCTTTCTTGTACCACATAACAATCAGGGGCATCCACGCATAGTTCACAGTACTGTACATCATCAGCATCAAGTAGAAAAACGTCACTCTATTAGCTTCTGTGTTCCTGGTAGCGAGTATATCTTGAAACTTGCTATCTCGGTATTTGTTATCTGTAAACATTTAAAATAGGTGAGATAACATGACGTGAGTAAAAACTATTTTTGTCTCAAGTTTTACGCAGCAAAAACTCCAAAACGGTGAGTCATGTTTTTTTATTATTTATGACGTGAACCATTTTTATTAATTTATGAAAAATGTTCAGCCATGATTGAAAAAGACTTATTTTGTAAAGGCTACAATTTTAGGAAATTGTTTTGAAGAAATTCTATAGAGTTTGAAATAATTATATTTCTGTTTTAGGTAGAAATGTTGTAAGAAAAAAAAACTTCTATTCCTCTCAATAAATTATTAACAGCCTAAAGGGGTTTCTCACCATCCTCCTAATAGCTTATCCATAGTATAAAATTTAATTTGGATTTATTATTCGGTATTATTAGTATTATTGCAAGTATTTTATTTTTTTATTTTTAATAATTTTCCTTATAGTATGGATAAGCTATTAGGATGATGGTGAGAAACCCCCTAATAATAATAAGTATGTAACGTCCTACAATAAGTATATCTTTTTTAATGTCAATGTGATTGTGCGGAATGTTCACCCACCCTGTTAAGAAAATAGAATACATTATTAATTTATTGTGAGAAAAAATCACTGTTTCAAAATAGGATTAATTAAAACCATTAAAAAACCTAGATACAAACGATAAGTTAACATTAAAAATTGTTATAACATAAGGGTAGATAATCTTAATGAAGTAATACGTTTTCTATCATATTCTACAGCTGTAACTATCCTGAAAAAATTGTCATTCCTTGTTAATTAAAATCATATATAATTCATAAATACTGTACAAGTTTCCTGAAGACTCTCCAAAAAAATTCGCAGTTTCTTGCGATGTACAAAAGCAATGATATATTTGGTGACCAGCATTATATTACTCATGGCAGGAGCAATGGTCTCCGTTATCTCCAAGATATCATCTGCCTTCCTCGACGTGTACATGATCTGGGGAACTAGCACGAAAGCAACGAGGAACATCAAAACAGTGAAAATTGTATTATCTGAGATGAACTTATTTCCACATATTCCAATGATCTTTAAAAGCACTGTGTTATTCCACATTATGAGACTATTTGAGTTTAGGGTTGCTTTGAATTTTATCATCACACCAAGTATGGTTTATTTGATGTCTCTAAGTTTTATTTTATTCAATAGATTATTATTTCTTTTAGTTTTATTTTGATTATTTGATGTCTAACTATCTTTTGAGATGTTTGTGGTAGATTAGTATTCATTGGGCTAGTTAAGCCTGTTTTATAGTAAGCCAAAGTTCTAATTAAACGGGATATTATATTAATTGGTTATCTAATTGATTCTGAATACGCTGTTCCAAAGTAAGCTTAACCCTTTCCTGACGAAAAACATATTTTTATTGTTTTGTAGATATGTTGTTACTTTACTTTCTACCGCTGAAATTTGGAAGATTTATGATTTTTGTTAAAATTTAAACAAAAGACATGAATCAAATGCTTAATATCATGGAAGAGATTGAAATAACAGAAGAAGATACTTTTTATGAGAATTTTTTTAATGAGAATATATATTTTTAAACCTGTGACTTCAGGGTCTCCACGCAAGAGACCCTGTGTAAAATAATTGCCTACGTCATTTTTGGTAAGGGAGGGTTTTTTGAGGTGAGGAAGATGTGAACATGGCCCTTAAAGAAACTCGTGTTGAAGGAGGGAGGAAACACAGAGGCCGGCAAAATGTTCTACGAGCTGTTGAACTCACGAATGAGTCGTAGAAACGACTCGTTTTCATGTTAAATGTAAACCTTGTACAAATGATACATTTCTCGACTTTGCGGCGGTGCCGAATAGATCAATGACGCTATTTCCTCGGAGCATCTTTTATTGAAATACCGGTAGAACATAGACAGCATTCCAACACCACGTCTGTGCTTTAAAGAATGCGATCATTTTTTTAACATAGTGAAATCTATCATACGACTACACATTTCTGCACAAGTGAAGTCAAGCCTTTTCAAGTATTTTGGGACTCTAGAGGTGGTTGAGATGACCAAATTCAAGCGTGGGGCGCACTTGCAATTTGTACAGGGTCAGCAATTGTGTACTATTAATCCCTAAAAAAATTGGTTTTTTTTTGTCAGAGGCTAAAAATATTTCCGCTTTGCAATAAAATCCAAATAAATGGAACATTTGTTAACGTATTCGAAAACTAAAAACTGTTTTCGAAAGGTTATGAAATAGGTTTTCAAATTTCTATATTAAAAATTACTACGTATTTTTTTTAAATATAAATTTTTTTTGCGAAACTTTAAAAAGTTTTAAAAATGGCTCAATTTACTTTTTTTTCTAACTAAAATTACTGATAATGAAAAAAAACAAAACACATACTTATTTCATTAGATAAATGAATTTTAAACCTTACTGTCACCTCAATTTTTTTCGTTTAATTTTAATAAAATTTACTACAAACATTTTCGTTTACGATTTTTCCTCTGTAGAATTCTTATCAGCCTCGGCTAACTTGATAGCAGAGTAGACGGCTTTCTTACTTATTTTTCCTAGATTCTTCTTGTCTTTTTAAATTCTATAAAATTCACAAAGTTCCATAATTTTTTTTCAAACTGCTATCGGAAACTTTGGTTTCAGAAAGGGGTAAATTTTAATTTTTTTGTGGTTTTTTTTTAGATTTGAATATATAGTTTGTTGTATTCTCTTTCCAATACCGTTTAGATCACATTTCTGACTATAATAGTAAGGGAAAAACAACGATTTCTGTGATACCTATGTGAGCTGGGACAAATATGGTCTCCTGTGATTAAACGGGTTAAAGTGTCTGCGGGCCATGTACAGTACGCCCAGTTTCTGAGAGGATAACTTGACTTAGGCTCTGACGAAGCCCCCTTGCCTGAGGTGGTCACTTACCCCCTTACTAATAAACGTGATTTAAATTTTACAAAACTGATAAACATGCATTTATGTTTGGTAAACGGCTGTTTATCAGATGTGTAAAATTTAAAACACATTTTATGACAAGTCAAGAACAGTGAAGTTCTAGGTTATTAACAGTGCACCTCTGCATCAATTTACGTATTTTTAAATGAATAAATATTTTTTTTTTCGAAAATTATTAAAAATGTGTAAATATAACATTTTATTCTTATAATTATGGTAAGGCCTTATTCGAGCTACAACAGAAATACCAATGAAAAACTGTAGGGAAGGTTGCTTCCTTTGAAGGAGACTCCAAAGGAAGCAATCAGACAAAGAGATTGTCTTTACGATCCCTTTTAGATGTGATAAGGTGTGCTAGCACGGTCGCTCGATATGAAGTTACCGACCGATTGTCGGTAACTTCTCATCGTTCCCTAGGACAACTGCAGATCTCAAACGTACAAACGACAGTTGATATCGAATATATTAAGGACACTTAGTCATTGTGAACTGTCACCTATTCGTTTGCGATCTGCAGTTGTCGTAGGGAACGATGAGAAGTTACCGATAGTTATCCTATCGATCGTTATAGAGCAAGCGTGCTAGGGCTTCAGATATACATATGATTAGGTCTTTAAAAAAAAAAAAAAAATCGACTAGGTTATTCTTATTTTCGGTTAAGTTAGGCCAATTTTTAATGTTGTTAATGGACTAGAATCGACAATCTTTACTTCAGAAATACTTCACTGATTGTCTTATAAATAATACGAGAGGTTTATATGAGTAAGTCGTTTATTGAATACAAATGGTTACAAAGTAAACGTCCAGCCTTGCTGGGGGTAAGGTTAGATCCCTTTTAGATGTGATTAGATATGATTGAGACTTTGAAACATTGAATTCGACTTGTTATTCTTGTGTTAGGTTAAGTTAGAATATTCTCTTCGTTTGAAAGTAAATGGTGACAGGAGTGTGTCAATACAGTTTTGAGGCATTTCTTTATCTCTATCAACTCCTGCGGTAGCTGGCGGTGTTGTTAGGGAGTTAGGAAGTATTATGCTGGAGAAAAATGCTCAGGATTCTATGGTTAGCGAGATGCAAAAATGTAGAGTATTCACAACAGGCTTTCAACTATCTGCCTACAACGAATCTTAAGATACCTTGGACACATTGCTCGCCAAACTGAAGACTCCAACTTGGAGAAACAAATGGTCACTGGCAAAGCGGACGGCAGAAGAACCAGAGGATGATCACCAATGCACTTGAGTGACCAAGTATTACTGGCGTTTGATGTCCGCAGCTCTCCATGCACGGAGAAAATGTTATTCGAAAAAACGATCATTTTAATAGTAAAAACGGTTAAAAACGGGACTGAAGTTCTTAAGAACAAATTAACAGGGTTTCAATGTTTATTGGCGGGAACATGTAAAAATAATTTGTTGGTATACATAATTTCGTACGTATATACAAATTATTCTTACATGTTCCCGCCAATAAACATTGAAACCCTGTTAATTTGTCCCATTTTTAACCGTTTTTACTATTAAAATGATCGTTTTTTTTAATAACATTTTTCTCCGTGTGCAGCGAATGACCGCGAGGAGTGGAAGAGCCTTGCCCATCAATGAATTCTCAGCAATGAGAATCTCACTTGAGAAGATAAGTATTTTTGGTTTGATTTTGATCGTTCAGCAACTTTCTGAACATCGGATTTCTAGATAATTATTTAACTAACTAGCCACATTAACGGTTCATCAATAATTCATTTTAATTAAATGCTAATCGGATCTAGGATGGAAAATAATTAAACGTTGAATAACGATGGGAAAACATAATTGAGCAATTTCATGTAGGTATCCCATTTAACGGTATTCTACACTAGCGACAAAATTTTGCTTCCATAACATAAAATGTATTTCAATTTTTTTCAATTATGTTTTTTGAGAGATATTTAAATAAATATACAAATATAACATTTCATCCTTATAATTATGTACCTACTTTCGCATCCATATTTCTTAGGCTTAATGCTGGAAGTGCAGATGTGAAATTTCTAAATTGCACAGGGATGAAGATTGTTTATCAATTTCTTGGCGTTAAAAACGCTCAACAAAGTTTTGGCTTTTGAATTAGACAAGCCACAATTTCATAAATCTAGAGCATTTGACGTAGGTATTCATGTAATTCAAATAAGAAAGGTTTTAGAGTACTTTCCAGTACCTAAATCAAATTACCAAAACTAACGTAGGCACTTTTAGCAATAACTCCCAGATTTAAATTTAAAGTTTTACACCATAATCTACATATCTACACCAAGAGAAAATAAAGTATTAGTCATTTGTAAACTTTGATGTACAAATGACTAAAATATTAATTAATAAATAGTAAATAAAAGTTGTGCTGGCGGTTTTTTTTTTTACATCAGTTCCACACAGGAAAATAATTTCCCTCAGGGCCTATGTCATCTTTGGGGATGCTGTATGGAGGATATTTCTAAGGAAAGGAAGATTAGGAAGTTCTGGGAAGGAAAAAGGTATAAAGGTTGGGTAGGAATCTGGGGTTCAGTGTATCCAGATCATCCGCCGCCAAGACCTAGACAAACCTCACTCCATGAACCCCGGTTACGAGGGATGTTATTAATTTTTTTATTAAGAATTATTTACTGTATTGTTGTTTAATTGATCATAATTTATTTTTAAATTTATTATTTAGTTTTAATTAGATATTATTACTATCGTGATTTATTTTTGAGGTATTATTCCGCCTTGAGCTTCCTTCTTCTTTCGCCAACGTTTGGGACAGCGTTACAGTGTCCATCATCAGGAAAGATGATTACATCTAAACATCACGATAATACTTTAGGCCGAGAAAATCTCAAAATACTTGTTTTTTTTCATTTTTACTTAAAGTTTTCATTTGACTTCTTAAGTTGTGTGATGAATTCTCTAAAGTTATTTGGTATAATAACTTATTGGGTAAAATACTGCAAAGTTAAGCGTGTCAGTCTGTAAAAGGGTGGGGTGTTATTCTACTAACTCCTCTACATTTACCCTCCTAATTACTTTAAGTGCAAACGTTTAAAATGACATACTCGTATGTCTGAAATTACAGCATGTGAGACGTTAAAACGCAGTAAATAATTTATTGCATAATGACAAAGTCACGTCAACATCGGCCAAGTCTATATCGATAAATATTGCCAATTATTTAACATTGGACTGATTTATATACTTAACCATTTATTATCCGAAGCTTTACTTTAGCAAAAGCTCGCTTTTACATACAGGAAGCATCGAATCCCAGGAATGATAAAGAATGCTCAGAATTCTGGAATTCCAAGGCCAACTATTTTTAACTCAAAATCGATAATGAGCTATGGAGCTTCGAATAATGACTTTAATTATTAAAAAATAAAACAAGTCAAATTCCGAATTCTTATTCTTTGTTGTTAAATTTTGGGAGGCGAAAATGGGTACAGTTTAATGGATAACCAACACCTCTAAAATGGTTGTTACTCCAAGTGGTTCGCTACATTTAGTGACTTAACAGGAGTTCACGGGATCACGAGGTGAGGTTTATCTAGGTCTTGATGGCGGATGTGTCTGCCAACCTACTGCGTTGCGGGCCGAATCGAAAAAACTGGTCGAGGGAGGGCTCTCTGGCCGGAAACTCGCGACCCGTCGCCTTGCACCGCAATTGAAATAATGGATTCATACGCCACTCCTGGACACACTGACCCCAGATTCCTCACCACCCTTCATAACTTTTTCATTCACAAAACTTCCTCTCCTTCCTTTGCTTAAAAAGACCCTCCATACAGCATCCTCTAAGATGACATAGGCCTTGAGGGAAATTATTTTCTTCAAGGCGTACCGTATTTAGCTTGTGTAAAAAAAAACAATTAGAAATAAAAAAAAAATTGTTTAATATGTGCTGCTGGGTATATTTTTTTCCCGCTATTATGACTTTTATATAAAACAAGTATTTATAAATTACGAATGTGCATTAAAATGACGTGATAATAGAAGAATTATATTATATTTAAATTCAGTGTTGAAAGTGCTCTAGAGTAAAAAGGAAAAATTACATTTAAAGAAAACGTTAAATAAATATGGTAAAAATTAACTTAAAATTAGGTTTCAGATTATTTAATTAATATTAGGGAAACAAATTTAGTTTTTTAAATTTAAGTACGATATAAAATAAAATTTCAACGGAATTGATTTTATTTTTATAAATATATTGTAAATATTAAACTAAAAAATAAGTTAAAGATTATATAATAATATTAGGGTAACAAATTTCCGACGAATTTAAGTACGAAATAAATAAATATTTTAACGCAACTGAATTTATTTTCAAGCCCGTGTTACCTTTGAACTAGAGAATAAATAAAACGACGAATAAATAGAAATCAGCTCTGTACCGCTAGCACAGTCGATCGACAAGGATTGATAGGATATCTTTCGATAACTTTTTATCGTTCCCTAGCATGACTAAAGGTAATTAAAGAAATCAGTATTGGTTTACTTTTCTGTATGATTATATAATTTGAAATTTGTGTTGTATTATACAATATGTCGTTTGAAAATTGAACAAATCTGCCAACGACCAATAGAATAACCTTAGTATATTAAAAATAAACTTAGTTTTCAAAATTTAAAAAATGAATAGATAAAATAACAATCTTTCAAAATCAGTTTATGTTTTTTTGTAAAAAAGAGTCAATACGTCTAAAATTTGATTTGAAAAGGACTAATTTCCGGTATTCTCTGGTAATACCCTCATCAACTAAAATATTTTACACAGGCTTGAAACTCAAAATCATAAATTGTTAAATAGATTAAGAGAAATCATTCTTGCAAACTCTGATAACTCGGAACATGGTAAGGTGACGTTAGAACCCTATCTAACTAAAGTGACTAACTACACTACTTAGAAACAAGCAAAAGAATTACTTATGCATTCAAAAATGATTAAAAAAAATAAATCAGTTAGAACCTTGTTCAACTAAGGTTACGATGTATTAACTTACATAATACAAACTGAAATGTGAATAAATACCACGTGTCGGGATTTGTTAAATCAACGAAACGAGCAAAATAAAAGGTTTTGCATTCAAAGGTCATTTATAAAAAAAATGTCAGTTAGAACCATGTCCTAATAAGGTGAAAACAGATATAAATTATAATGAAATACAATTTCTATGTTAATATTATATCATGATATCAACTGTCTTCATATGTAATTACGTAATTTAGTTTTTAATTGCAATCATCATGACAATTGGGTCATTTCTGAAATAAAGGAATTCATTAACCAAATTAAAAGCAAATTATTGTTTTTATGTGAATACCGCACAAGAGCCCAACTGTTCCCAATCGTTTGAGATTATAGCATTCCCAATTACTGGGGTAAGTTGTGAGACTGAAGATATTGGGGAGAAGAAGGAGATGGGAAGAGGAAGGAAGGGAAGAACCTGACCACTCTATTCACTATTCAGATCTGTTCACCAAACACGTCTAAAGCCATTTCAAGCAACGTTTTAATTCTAAATGTATGAGTATCTTCTACTCTTGAAAATGCCGCAAATATACTATTTTATATTTTTAATTAATTATGGCCAAAAAACACAAAATAATAAAATATCGTAGTCAAGAGTCTTACCCCTCGACCACGGAGGCCTTTTTTACATTGCCTCCTCACAAGAGACGCTGAGGAAAAAAAGGAGAGGAAGTTCTGGTAAGGAAAAAGGTATGAGGGGAGGGTAGGAATCTGGGGGTCAATTTGATCAGGAGTGACGAACGTATAAATAAATCTCTCCCACTGCGGTGCAAGGCGATGGGTTGAAAGTCTGGCTGGAGGGATCAAAGGGAGATCCGGCGCCACGTAGAAGTTAGATAAATCACCTCCTAAGTCACCAAACGTAGAGAACCACTTCAGATGACCTATATATGGTATTAATTGAAAAAATGAAAAAACAAATGGCACTGAATGGCCATTTGTTGACAATGTTCATTTGAATGTCTGCGAAACAACTGGGTTAGTTAGTTAGTATTTAGTGTGAGGTAGTAAGTATTTGGTATGTACCTATATACTAGAACAATTGTTCTTCAATGATTACACTTTGTTTCGATGGCAATGTAGTTTATTGAATTGATACTAGAACAGCTGTTCTTCAATGATTACACTTTGTTCTGATATTAATGTAGTTTATTGAATTGATACAACTCTTAGAACAGCTGTTCTTCAATGATTACAATTTGTTTCGATGGCAATGTAGTTTATTAAATTGATACTAGAACAGCTGTTCTTTAATGATTACACTTTGTTCTGATATTAATGTAGTTTATTGAATTGATACTAGTCGTAGAACAGCTGTTCTTCAATGATTATACTTTGTTTCGATGGCAACGTAGTTTATTGAATTGATACTACTCGTAGAACAGCTGTTCTTCAATGATTACACTTTGTTCTGATATTAATGTAGTTTATTGAATTGATACTACTCTTAGAACAGCTGTTCTTCAATGATTACAATTTGTTTCGATGGCAATGTAGTTTATTAAATTGATACTAGAACAGCTGTTCTTCAATGATTACACTTTTTTCTGATATTAATGTATTTTATTGAATTGATACTACTCGTAGAACAGCTATTCTTCAATGATTACACTTTGTTCTGATATTAATGTAGTTTATTGAATTGATACTAGAACAGCTTATTCCGATTGTAAGCAGTTTGTTGAATCGATACTTACATTGAACTTAGATGATTTTGTATTTTGATAATTAATATTTAGATGATGGTCTGGCATCGACCAAAGAAGGACACTTGGTCTTTGTGATCTGGTATAAAAAGATCTGATTGATATCTAATGCATACAAAGGCTCACCTAGTATTGTCCTCTATGTAACTCTAAATTAGGTGAATCAACTAAGCGTATTTCTTTCCGCGTGCAAGATACCCTTTTTTGGTTTAAAATTGAACATAATATTTTTAACAAGGCGTCGAGTAAGAGCTTTACTTGGTAAATTCATGTTCTTCAATTATTTTTCACACTTTTGAGAAGAGTAAAGTAAGAAGCGGCTGCGTTGATTATCTGAAATAAAAAAATAAAAATTTTGAGTTATCACATTTTCATCGCTTGGAAATAATACGGTTACCGTCAATAAAAATACTTTCGATTAATATGTTTGAAATGCGTCATAATTTTTTTAGTTGTTGTAAGTATAATGTTTAACTTTTAGATACATAATAGAATAGTATAATGAAAAAATCTATAATTGGTTTCTCTGTTAGATACATTACACGTGTATAAAAGAACCACATTGTAAACTGTTGATTTCCCTAAAATAAATAATAAAATAAATAAATAACAGTCTGTAATCTAGTACATATTTTACAAAGTCTATGGCCGGTTTCATACAAAAGGATTTGGATTTGAGACCAAAATACCCAACCAAAATGAAAAATTATTTGCGTAATCAAAAGGTATGTCAAATATCTAGCTCTGACACGAGATACTTTATTTATTTTAGCTTTAAATTATAAAATATAGGCTATTAAAGATTTTAATATTTTGTGATTATTGTGATATTTATAATTTTAGAGGCAACTTGGACAATTATTTGCGAGTAAATGTAAACATTAAAATATAATAATTTTTTTTTTGAAATATGATATATATATTTATAGAAACATTTTTTATCAGTGTAAATTTAAATTATAAATTACCCACAATAAAATTATATAAATTTGTTTTAGACCACTTTAAAGTTATAAATTTTTATTTTAATTTATGGCGAGCCACAAGGTTAATGCTTACTAAGAATATGTATAAATTACCTATTTACATCGGAACAAAAACTTTTCACTTATATATTAAAATTACTATCCAAAGAAACGCATTTTTAAAATTTTTTTTTTTATTCTTTTTCTTTTTATTATGTTAAAACTAAATATAAGTCTGATTTTTTTAAATAGTTATAAATAACTCACAAAAAAAATAAATCCAAAGTTGCTTCCAAAATTAATCAAAACTGATGAACCAAAATGAATCAAAACTGTTTTTAATTACCTGTACGTCAACATTTAAAAGCAAAAACATGTAGCTCCTGTCCGAGCTACGTATTTGACATACGTTTTGATTACAAAAATAATCGTTCAGTTTGGTTGAGTATTTTGGCCTCAAATCCAAAACAACGTTTTGTATGAAACCGGCTGCGGAGCTATTCCTCTAACCCCGTTTAGTAGGCACATTTCGAAAAGTGCTTTCCCCTCCCAACCCAAAAGATTTCCTGTAGTAACAGTGTCCTATTAAACACAGAGATCATTACTTCATAATACTAGGACCTAATTTCTAATATTGACTACCGGTTATACAATCATTAGAATAATTAGTATAATCATATAGGTGTTTTAAATAAGCATCTACGTTCTTATTTTGACTGATTTTGAATAATGTTGTACAAACAAAATTGTAACTAAAAATTATCCTCAGTAAATCTTAAATTGAAGTATGAGATCGATAAAAATGACCCAATATTATAAGGCTTCAACAGACAGAGTAGTACAAAAGGCTGCAGCGTCCCTTTCAAACTTACCTACAAATAAAGTTATTTTATGTGTTATACACAAAACTCGGTTTTTCATTTTATTACTACGAATATAAGACCATAAGTTTGTAACCCATATTATAATATTCAAGTACAAGTTAATGAAAGAATACAAAACAAATTCTTATATTATAAAATTTTAAAGTGGGTATTCCTGCAAATATGTTGAATTATATATAAAAAAACGTTTAGGTATTTCATTGTCTGTCATTATATCCCGCACTAAATAAGCTACTACACACTTACGAGACATACGAACTGTCATATTTACATACAGAAATAGCTCTAAAAAGGGTTTCGAGAGAAAACATTTTTCTACACCCAAACTTTCACGAAGTTTTAATTTGAAAACCAAAAAAATATCTCAAAAGAAGAAGCTATTGCGGTATGTTTGTATAATTTTGTAATTCTTTATGAGAATTGAGTTAGCTGCACTTTTTCCTTAAATATTTTTTTCCGATAAATTATACATGTGTGATAGTGAATGTTTACGATAATGCGAAACGCATCAAAAATTTAAAGACATACCGACGTTGCTTTCACCTTCTAGAAGGCAACGTAAAATATTAATTTCGTGCAATTTTCGATGTAGAAAAGTGTTTTTTCCCGGGCCTCCTTTTTGTATGGGCCGAAAAGCGAAGTCTATCGTCTTAAATTGTCAGACAGAAGGTTTTTCACAGAGTTGATATTTCTATATAACTCTTCTACTACCACCACAGTTAGCGGAAATTTTGCTTGTGTCGTGATGGAGGACTTAGCCAGCCTAGGATGGGACGCCTGGGTGAGACCCAAACGCGATGCCAACTCGGTTACTGACCGGTCCAAAGGTCCGGTATTACTGAGGCAGTTCAGTTACGTAAATAAATACTGTATAATTTTTACTATCCATACGCAAAAGCCCTTAAAAAGGGTGTTAATAAATAAATATGAAAAATAAATAAATTGTACATTGAAGTTTACATTGAAGGAACAAATCTATAAATTATGTATGTATAAATAAAGTTGATAAATGTTAACCTTTGCAAAGCTCTCGACAGATATGGAGTAGAAGTTGGATGCTGTAATTCCGGATGGTCTCTGTGATCTAAGGACGACTAAAAGCAGGGATTTCCGAAACTTGGGACTGTAGTTGTACCACACACAGTCGTAGGCTGCTTCTCCGATTCCAGAGGTCTGTAAACCAAAACAGTTCAAATTTAGCCCGCTGTCCCACGGCTCGGTAATGGCTGAATCAGAATGTTCACTCGAGTGAAGGTTTACGCCATGTTTTTTCGGCCTTCATGTTCCATCTTCGTTTCATTCCATGTTCAGACGGCGCTATAGAAATAAGCGTTTACTCGTCCATTTCCACTACAGCGTCGCCGAGCGAGGATAGGCGCGATGGAATTCGTTTGATTTCCAGCGCGGCCCGGTCTCGAATTTTAAGGAAAAACATGTCAGATGCACCGATTTTCACGCAATTTTGTTGACATAATTAAATAAAAAAATAAAAATAACAGTATTGTTTCGTCTTACAAAACCTTTTTATTTTTTATGACATAATAACTCACTTTGATTTTACTTTTTTATTATGAACATTTACTTACAAATTAATAATCTTAAATATATTAAAAAAAATATATAACACATGGATAATAAGGGAGACCCAACAATTTCTATGAGACGTGTTCCCAAAATCAAACACATTAGCCGAACGAATACCATTTTGACGTTTTGCGTACGACGTGATAGCGTCCTTTCAGTACAGGACGCTATACGGACTGATGGAGAGTTCACTCCGTGTTCAGACGTTTCACTTTGCTCTCTTCCGCGCGTGAGTGAAGGATGCCGAATGAAAATATCCAACATTGTTGGATCGGTTCACTTGAAGATTTCATTCGGCAGTATTTGGCACTTTCGTTTCATTTCATGTTCAGACGTGTCATTCCAAGTAAAATAGGCCGAATGAAATACAGAAATGAACGATTAGTGAACCGTCTGATTCAGCCATAAGGAATCGACACAGCGAGTGCTGCGGACTTTGACCCTAAGCAGAAAAGTAAAGTTCGCAACGTTTTTATTAGCCATATTACTGCAAATTTTATTGTGGAAAAATGTTTTATAAATATTTCTTAAGAGCGATTGACCAGCAGCTGAGAATAAAAGTTTAAAAATGCTTGCAACTGTACAGGGAGGTTCCAATGAGAAAGGTCGATTATTCCCCGTATCAAAATTTTTAAATTTAAAAAATTTATATCGATTTATTTCGTTCAAAACTTGCTTACATTCAAGTAAGTATTTTTTGATCATATCATTATTTTTTATGATTTTTCAATAATGCCTCAAAAAAATAAGTGTGTAAATTTAGTTTTTTAATACTTAAATAAATAGAAAAACTGACGTATTCTTGTCACAAAACACGTTTTCGGATTTATTTTTTAATGATTTTAATTTAACTAAAATAAAAATTCGGAAAACTGTGTTGACTAGATTATGTATTGATTTGTTGTATGATTATATGATTTGAAATTTGTGTTGTTTAATAGAATCTATCGTTTGAAAATTGAACAAATCTGCCAACGACCAACGGTATAAAAAATACTAATTTCCGGTATTCTCTGGTGATAGATACCCTCTTAGGTTTTACGTAAAAAAATTTAATGGACTTACTATTTTAATTAATCTAATATATAAATAATTTACATCGTTATGTATGGGTCTGAAAAAAAGATATTATAGTCACGAATTCGTCGAAATTAATTAAAATGTGAGCCTAGAGCAAACCCCTTTATGAGTTTCTGGTGTCGCAAGTACAAATTAACGTATTCCCCAATTTCATTATTTGGATTTTGACACTACTATAAATATTTTTCTATTATAGTATGGATATCGACGACCAGTGTGTTGGTGCGTATTTTTTTGTTTTTTTGATAAGTTACTATATAGGAGTAAGAACTCTCCAAAAATCTTTTAAATTGCCTGGTTTAAACGCCGACAACAGACGTTCAGTAAAAAACAGACACAGTATTTTCTTTAAAGCCATTCATACAGACATACAATATTTTCTTCTAAAACAGTAAAAAAAATCTAAAAAATCTATCCAGTTTTGGAGGACAAAAATGGGGAATAGAAAATCTCGATTTTTAAGATTTTATTTAGGTATTATCAGCCTGAGGTGCAGTTGTCCGTTTCGCTCAGTATCCAGTGGAATAAGAACGACAGTGACAGCAATAGATACGTTTTTAGATTTTCACAGCCAAAAGCATTTTCGTTGTTTGTTTTTGGGGTGTTATGCCGTGTTGTGCTACCTCCTTCTTTAGCCGACGTTTCGGACAGCGTTGCAGTGTCCATCATCAGGTCGATCACATCGACGGATCTGCCGGATCTGCCGGATCTGCCCTGATGATGGACACTGCAACGCTGTCCGAATCGTCGGCTAAAGAAGGAGGTAGCACAACACGGCATAACACCCCAAAAACAAACAACGAAAGTGACAGCAATAGTTTGGTCAAATACCTATTGTTCAAATTTCTCAGCGAACGGGTTTCCTCGTAAGAAACACGTGGGTGCATCAAAAATGGTAGATTCAGACTGGGTCGACGTACGTGCCCATCGCTACGCCTAACAATATCTGGACTACTTAGCAACCATAGATTTTCAATGAAAATTAATGTTTTAGAATCACATTGGCCACACGCATCGCGACGTGCGATGTCTGTGGCCATTTTCATAGAAAATGTATGGGTTGCTAAGCATTGTTTGAGTAGCGATGCGTACGTACGTCGTCCAGTCTGAACCTACCATAAAACGCTCACCTACACTGGCGCGAAACGTTGAAATTAATTAATAGATTGTGTAGGTACCCCTTAACATAATTTTTGCATCATCATTGAAGGCAACCAATAAAATAAATGATAATAATATATTGTTGAAATTTGTTTGTCTAATTAATATTTACCTCATTAATCAATCTTTGTCCGTACCACGCGAACATGTAGAGCTGGAGAGTGGACCCAGTCAGGTAAATAACAAAGGTCATGATCTTTCTAGAGTCCTCCAGCTTCTAAAACAAAGCCAAAACATACATTCATTTCACACTAAGGACTGCCCACGGAGACAGAAAGTAATACAAGGTAAGTGGGCCTAGTTAACAGATGTACATAAGCAGTTTATTATTATCTTGTTAGTACGTACGATGAAGCAGAAAACATAATTTCATTGCGGCAATCAATGTTCCTCTGGACAATTCCCATTTTTTGGAAAACGTGTATTTTTCTTTAAAAGTATAACAATTTAATATGTCCAGAAATACCACGATATTAGGAATAGCCAGTGCTCACGTACGTAGCTGAGACGTGGATACTAACTAAGAAGAATGAGCGAGCACTGGACGTTTTTGAAAGGAAAATTTTGAGGCGTATCTTCGGACCGGTTCTAGAATATGGATTTTGGCGCAGACGTTACAATAATGAGCTCTATACTCTGTTTAAGGAGCTAAACGTCACAAAATTTATAAAACTGGGAAGACCTTAGTGGCTGGGTTATGTGGAAAGAATGACCGAACAACAAGCACCAAAGTCCCCGCTGAACTCGAGCCAATAGGGCGAAAGATAAGAGGGAAGTTAAAGATGGAGCGACAACGACCTTAAAGACATATCTACTTTGGAGCTTCTAAACTGGAGAGAGCTGGCACAAAACCGAGATGAGTGGAGGAAGACTCTTGAGGAAGCCAAGACCCACCAGAGGTTGTAAACCAAAGAGTGATGATGTTGATGATTTAATATGTAAGTTAATGATTTTTGCTTCTCGGATAAATTATCTTTGGAATTCTATTTTTTAGGTTCAAGCTTGGTGGCCTCGGTGATTAAAAAAATACTATTAAAGTAAATGTTTTTTAATTCCTTAGAGAAAAGTACGTGTTTTGTCCAGATGAACAATTCACGTACGTTTCTCTGGACGTGGGGTAATTTTCCTCTGGACAGTAGTTGTATCTCTGTGCAGCTTTCAACTAATTCTTGTTAACTAAACCGAGCCTCTGTGGTCAAGGAGTAAGACTCTCTAATAGAAATCTGGAGGTCGCGGGTTCAAATTTCGCAAGTAAATTGAATTTAATTAAATTGTGTTGTTTCAAAACTTAATTCACTCCAACTTTTAGAGAGATGTTCCCTCATTATTCAATGACAATATTTTTAATTGTTTCTCAATATTCAGTGATTTCCCTTGGCTGGGAGACCTGTCGGTCTTCGCCCCCCTTATATAACGGCACAATTTGTAGTTCGAGGCCTGTCATCACTTAATTCACCAGAAGTAATATATATTTTATATTTGTAGCAAGTTCTACAGTTGGTAAATGCTTTCAGGATAGCCCTGGTGAAATACCATATTTTAGAATCGAAACGTTGGCTAAAATGGCTTTAGTCGTATTTGGTGATCAGATCTGAATAGCCAGGTACTTCCCCATTGTCGTCATACCCACGTCCTTCCTCTCCCTACTACCTCCAAACCCACAACCAACCCAGTTGAGGGTGCCTTGGTCTCACTTGCTCCAGACGATTGGGAGCTGTTTCATATGCACCGAAATAATTGAATTTATCGATAACTTTATCTGTTGATGGATGCTGCCAAAAAGAAATGTCTTAATTATTTTTACGAAGTGATAAATATAGATACGTCTAATTATTAATTCGCCTAAATAATGTTGTACACTAAGAAAATATCTAAAAGACGATAATGAATTTATTCAAGATCACTGATTCTGTGTTAGATAAGTTGTTACTCGATAAAATCAGATATGCGATTAAAAATGGAAAACCACAAGTACATAAAATTTCAAATTAAAGGATTCCAGCCAAGTTGATATTATATTTATTCCTTTTGAGGTAGGTTCATAACAACCAACAAACAACAAGATTATTTAAAACTCTTTATGGAAAATCAATAAACAATGTTTTAAGGATTACATTTTTTAAATTAACAAAAAATCACCTTCTTTGAGCATTTGTGAGTAGCGCACGGGTGAATAGCTCGGTTTTTCATAGTCTAATTCAGTGGTTCCCAAACTCTTTACGCCCACGGACCCCTTTTCATGGTCAAAACTTGTCTGCGGACCCCGGCTGAAAGCTACGTAAATGAATGAGGAAAATAAAGTAAATGAGGGGAGGACCACAGTGACAGTACAATCACATTATTTATTTGTTTTGTATTGACTCACCGTGATGCCTGTTATTACTTGATTTTATGCACCTGTCTATATTTATATTTTACTTAGGACATAAAAATCGCTAATGATTTATTCATTATTATTTATTAAAACTTCCGTATGTGTCATAATTTTTTTTCTTATTTTATATTAAAGCATGCGCGAACCCCTTGACCTCGTTCAGGGACCCCCAAATCAATTTTAATTTTCCACGGACCCCCTGAATGATCCCGAGGACCCCCAGGGGTCCGTACGGACCACTTTAGGAACCACTGGTCTAATTGAACCAAAACTAGTAAAACTTTTTATAACCATTCATAATACTTACGAACGTCATCTGAAATACAATCAGACATATCGTCAGAGAACTGGAAAAAAACTGAAGCGTGGACTGATGACTGAAAATGTTCTCCAATTTTTCCACAAAACCGATCATCTGATCATGACGCACGATGCACTGCTTTAAGTGCCCAAAAGCCTTGGATTCCGCAATTTCTCCAAAAGTTTCATTACTTTCTTGTTCAAGTTTTTCTTCTTGATATTTGTCAAATCCTTCGGTACCTGTACCTTGATTTCCAGCCTCCGTCTTCCGTTGGCTGTTTCCAATATTTTGACAAGTTGATTCATTCTGTGACCTAATTCTTTTGTTTGGAGAATTACCGGAAAATATTTCAATGGCTGCCGAAGTGTTTTCTTCGATAGTCTCTTTTTGTCTTTGGTATTGGATTTTACCGATATGTCTCAAGTCTATCTGTAAGCTTTTGATATGTGCAATAACGTGGAGTGCAGTCACAAAGAATATGCAGTCTCCCCCGCTGACTGCGATACTTGATATGATTACGCAAATTATCACCAAACAGCAGACGATGGAATGGGCAGGATCTTTAGTAGTATCAATGATGTAGCTAAAAAATATAATTGTATTTCTTATACATACGTAATTAATGGTACCTTAGAATTTTTAACTTCACATGTCAAATTTTAGTCAATAGGTGTAGGGTTGGTAGCCGTTACAAGTATTGTCCAACTTTTAGGATAGCTTTTTTTTGGGTTTAGATCCTACACATGCCAATAATGAACTATTGATAGTTTAGTGGATTATTATTCAAGACCGATTTTAATGATTTACAATCGTTTGTTTCTTATTGGTTTCTACACTCAAAGAAAACCATTGCAAACTTCATGATTAGTAATTACGATCAATTGTTTTCATATTGTGACTGTGGATAAGACTGTTTAGGAATATGGTGTTTGGTAATATTTTTTTCAGTTAAATTTCAAACCCCTCAAAGTTTATTGAGGTACTCATCCTAATATCTTATGATGAGATATTGTAAGCTGTCCATGTCTCATTATTCCAAAGTTCATCGATCTAAAGTTTTTAGAGCTTTTCTGATTTATTATATTGTTTCAATTATAACATTGTTACAGTGATGCTTCGGCCGCATCTGCGTCTATCGTCCCGAAGTAATGCGTGCCGATACTTCGTACGTTTGAAAATTTGAACAAAAGAATACGTTTACGTAAAGAATATTGGCGACGAGAGCCGGTAATGGCCAGTCACATTTGCGCGTATCGTATCTCGAAGCTTAGTGACGATACACGCAGGTGCGGCCCCAGCATAATAAACATACTAGTATGGCAAAAACTAAATAATGAAATACACATTTTTCAAACATTCGATTCGATTCCGCGATTCGCATCCGATTAATAGCTAGCTCTTGAGTTTGGTGTAGGAGTTTTTCATATTTATATAATAGAGGGTACAATAAATATACTGGCAATATTAAGTTACTTCGATGTTGTAACATTAAAAATTATAATATGGCATGAAATGAAGTTACAGTATTTTGAATGGTGACGTATTTTTGAAATATTTTATGCCTTTGTAAATATAATTATTGTGCATTTGTTGTGTTGAAATTAGAGGAATTTGGATGTTATGTTTATGCCTTACCAATGAGTTAAGTTAAGTTAAATTTTTTTATTACATTTTATTTGAATATTTGTAACATTGAATCTTTTTCGTAAAGGTCTTCATTTTTTGGTACTTCGAAAATTTTAAACAGTAATGCTGGTGGGAATGTTGGTTATTTTTTAAAAATTACTTTAATAATTAGTGTTTGTCCCACCTTTACAGGACTTACAATTTTTTCATATGCACCTCCCCATCCAATGATTCCATACTAAATTAATGATTGGACTAGTGCGTCATAGACTTTTTTAGATTATTTAACTTGAGAATATTTTTTAATCTAATAAATATACAAGGTGTTTCGGTACGTACCCGACAAACTTTTACCAGCGATTCCTGATCATATTTAGAGTAAAAAATGATATGGCGACTTTGCTCTCCGGTAACGTTTATATCCAATAAAAAGTATTTAAAATTCCACACCTCGTTATTGTCCACAACTCCGGCATACCCCCATCTCGCCACCCACCGCGATGCTCTTTCGCGTTATTGGTGCGAGTAGCGAGGTGGGGGTATGCAAGAGCTGTGGACAGTGACGGGGTGTGGATTTTTTTTTATTGAAAATAAACGTTACCGGAGAGCAACGTCGCTGTAGCAGTTTTTACTCTAAATATGATCAGGAATCGCTGGTTAAAGTTTGTCGGGTACGTGCCGAAACACCCTGTATAGATACATTTTATAATGCGCTTAACAAGTTACACAATGAAAAGTAATAACAATATGTTAATTTATAGATCCTTACTCAGCTTTAAATGGAAGTGTGAAGTTCTCAGGGGACGTTCCTACGATCTTATCGTAAGTGATGGTAACGAATGGATATATCATTGACGTAAGAGATACACTGAACATCATGAACAAATATCCTGCCGATATTCTTTGTGAGTTTTTGTTCGCTTCTATCACCAACTTATCGCGATTTTGATATGGAACATTGAGAACTCCTAAAAAAACACGTTACATGAAATATTAGTCCTAATTAAGACGAGAAGGTAGGTACTTTATACCCTTTCCATGTTTTGTCTACTCATCTTAAATACTATACTACACGTATACATGTATCCCTTAATCCTGTTTATAGGGAAGATTATAATTTCCAACACCAAATCGAGCCCCATTGTTTATTTAAAGATAAAAAAAAACAATGTAATTAAGTCAAAAACGTGATAAAATATAACTTATAGAATTCTGCAGAATCGTTGTACAATAATTAAATGCCATTATAATCGTAATTTTCACAAAAAAAAAATTATACAGCGTAAAATTAACGTGAAAATACCCAATTGTCTATAATATCATGCCTCTTATACTCACGAAGCTCCCATTCTCTTTGCAGGTCCTGCAGTAGGGACGAAAGGTCTTTCCTTTTATAGAACAGCAGGACATACTTGAAGATCGTCAGGAGTGCGCTGGTCGAAGGCAGGATGGACTCTGTAGTGTCCTCCAGGCCGTTGGAGGATCGGAATATGTATACAAAGTGTGGGACGATGAATGCCATGGACATGATAAGGAATTGGACACAGAAAAGACATGGATTCCAAATTCCGACGGTCTTCAACATTTTTACACTGTGCTTTATAATTTTATTTGGTAGTGCCATTTTTCAAAAAAATTATTTAAAGATCGTGGAAGTCGTAAATCAACACGTAATAAATGATTTAGGAAAGCTATATTTCTCTAATAATAATACGTAAACCTCAACGATTGTAACGAACGCTATAAACGTTAAGAGCTCGAAGAGAAGCACTTCGGTAAATAAAGAATGTTCGAACAATATAACCTTTTTATACTATCTTATTACCCACAAGTAACCTTTGACGTCAAACGAATCATTAAAAATACTTGATTCATATAATTAGGCACTTTTAAAACACACCCTGTCGAATTTTAACGGTGTCAGGATGAAATAACACAGAAGTTAATTTCACGTATATACCAATATTACGTACCCGACCAGAATTACATAAAGACGGAATTATACAAGGACGAAATTACATCTGGAGAGAATTACACCTTCGTACAAAAATTACACTCGCCAAAAATCTGTATTTTTTTTACAGGATAATTTTTTAACAACTTGTGTTTTTTTTTAATATGAAATTTATGTACATAACGTGCCCTAAAAAGTTATAAAAAATGTAAACCGATTAAAAAAACAGATTTTTTGACATAACACTTTGACACCGCAACCTGCAGCTAACTCGGACGTGGTTTGCGAAGGATCCGCTTCCACAATAGCCTTCAATTCTTCATTATCAACTTTGGTCTCCAGCCGTCCACGGGGCTTGTTCTGCAGGTCGAAATTTCCAGAACGAAAGCGTTGGAACTAAAAACGCACTGTGTTTTCTTTTGCGGCACCGTCGCCATACACATCATTAATCCTTCGAGCCGTTTCTGCAGCACTGGTGCCACGGTGGAACTCGTACTCGTAAAATATATTTCAAGTTTTCCATTTTGTAAACTAAGTGACGCAAAAAAAAAAAAACAATGAAGGAAAAAACAAATGAATTATAATGTTCGAAACAAAAATAGCTGTATAAATTTGAATTTAGAATTCCTAACCAAAGTGAAGATATTTGAGATCAAAGTTGCCAGTACGGCAAATCGCCAATTTCATATGTAAGTACCTAATACTTATCACTGTCTTATGTGAATTTATAAAGACTGTTTATAATGCTAATAAATAAAATAAATACCCTCGGCACCGGTGCATCGTCGGGAAATACGCCACACGCGTGGCCAACATATGTATCTACATGGTTGGAATTTGTCACATGAGAACGGGTCGCTTATGCAACAGACAGATGCGTTCAACAGCTCGGCTGTGGAAAGATTTGCCGTCCTCTGTCTTTCCTCCCTCCTCCAACTTGAGTATCTTCAAGACCCATGTTCACTCCTTTCTCTCATTAAAAAGACCCTCCACACAACATCGTGAAAGATGACGTAGGAAAATAATTTTCCTCAGGTAAGTAAGTATTATTATTTTCCTATATGGAATTAATATTAAAAACATATTGGTAGGTACCTAAATTCATACCTGTGAAATTTTATCGTGTAACCGATTTTAACAATGGGAATTGGTACAGATATAAAAAAAATATTTATTGGTTATATTTGTATTTTATGTAATTAAAGTTATATACACCCATACAAGTTATATCATAATTAAATAACATTCTTTCCTAGAACAAGTAATAATGATTTTGATGTCTAATTACCTGTAATTTGAAATTTTAATTACCTGTCAATAATTATGTATTATTGTATTTTTCTTGTATAATTAGTAGGTGCACCACATTTATCGAGAAATATTTAGTTTTTTGAAATTCAAGATAATATTATTTAAGGTGATTGTCAAAAGAATTCAAATTCTACTTTTTCGTAGATGGCGCGCGTATATTTGTTTTTTTTTTTACTTATACACGCTTTTTACAAGTTCTGCTTTGAAATATTAGGAACATTTTTTTGTTCGCGCAAGTACACAAGCAATATATTATGAATATGAATAAATAGTTTCATCAATTAAAAAACTCTAATCTTAAAAGAAAGTCTAACAAATACAATATTGGATTGAATCACCGATGCAATATTGTATTTGTTAGTCTTTCTTGTAAGATTAGAGTTATTTAATTGACAAAACTATTTATTTATATTCATTTTGCTTGTATACTTGCGCGCCCAATAAATTTTTCTTAATATTTCAAACCATAACTTGTAGAAAGCGTTTATAAGTAAAAAAAAAATAATACGCGCGCATCTACGAAAGAGTGGAATATGAATTCTTTTGATCGTAACCAGAGGAAGTGAAAAACTAAAATTATCACATTTGATGGCCTCCGTGGTTGAGTGGTTACGATGATGGGTCGCTGGTTCAAATCCCAGGGCGTGCAAATATTTATTTAATTTGTATTTTTTCACAACAATGTATTAATTCAATATATGGAAAATACTCTCAGAATCGCCATGGTGAAAGACCATAATTCAGAATTGAAACGTTGCTTAAAACTGGTTTTAGACGTGTTTGTTGACCAGAGCTGAAAAGATATTACTTTTCCACCTTCATATTCCCCAACTCCATCCCTCATTCCACTACCTTCAGCTTCATAACCTACCCCGATTGGGGAACCCATAGTGTCACTGGCTCCTGATGGTTGGGAGCAGATGGGACTCGTTTGCGATATTCACATTAAATAAATGATTTGTTTTTCTGATGACATATTTTTTTAATAAACGTTAATAAAAATTCTGGAGGAGAAGCAAGCCGATTTTCCTCTTAAAGAGAGCACAGTTTAAAATCGATACGTTTTATTTATTGATTTGCTCTGATTATGAATAGTCATGTACTTCCAAAAGTAATATTCCCTGTGTTTATCTATTTCCCAACCACATACGGTCTCATTTTCCAACCGAACCTTGACAGTAAGGACTCTTGTACAAATAAAACATTAAACATAGGTTAAAATTTGACCAAATATGTGATTTATTTCAAAAGAAAAATGTATAATAAATATGACTAGCAGTGAAAAACCCGCTCCGCGGGTTTTTGCTTCGCCCAGCTTATGTGCAGGTGAATATTTATAAGGCATCACCATTTTGCAAAACTAACTACTTATAACATTAAACTACAAAATACTATTTAATAGGTAGATATATAAAAGTAGACATTCTTACATTAAGACCGTGAATAATGAGAGGAACATAAATCTTCTTATTATTGAATGAAAGCGAAAAATGATTCTTCTTCTTCATACTTTTTTCCTTAAGTATAGTATTATAGATGGCGCCACTGCAGTTTGTAAAACGCGTGTGGGCGAGATCTAAGTGGGTATATTACGGCAGCAGCTCCGTGGAAAAATGCACGTTCAAGGACAGCTCAGAACGGTGTCCATACAGTGTGGCGTTGGAGATTTACTCGGAGTCGGGTCCCTTATTTGAACGGTACGGGCATTACCGTATTAATATACTTCGATAATCCATTGTGAGACTACATCCTGAGCTACTTTTTGCTTATTTTATCAAGCATTTTGTTATACGTGTTGATGATATTCGTCAAGTTTCTGGTAGTATTTAAACCAGAGGTCAGAATGCGGCCGGGAAAAGCAACAAGAAAAAGTTGAAATGCACTACAATTCATTTTTGTTTCTCTTTTTCTGTGGCGTATAAAAACTCAATGTTATTGTTTTAGGTATTGATATTCGTCAAATTTCCGGTAAGTACTTAATCCAGGGGTCAAAATAAGTCAAATTTCCAGGGGCCAGGAGAAACAACAACAAAAATTTGATGACTTATAAAAATTCAATGTCATTAGTTTAACAAAAAAATAGGTATATAATGTCTTCTGCAAAAACTGACTAACTACAAAAACTCACAGCAATAACCGACTAACTGAAATAACTGACTAACAAAAAAAGACTAACTACAATAACTACGGTAAATAACAGCAAAAACTGACTAACTACAATATAACTAACAGCAATAACTACACTAACTTACTAAATACAATAAGTGATCAAATGCTAACAGCGATAACTAAATTAACTGACTAACAGCAATATCAACAGTAATTGACTAACTATAATTATTTTACACAGTCACAAAATAATATAAAATATAATTTAAAATAAAACTACAAAAAATGAGTAACTACAATAACTAATAGCAATGACAACACTAACTGACTAACTGCAAAATCTGACTAATTACCAAAACTGACTTAATGCCAAAGCTGACTAACTTCATTAACTGACTAAATGCAAAATCAGAATAACTACAAAAACTAACAGCAATAACAATACTAACTGATTAACTGCAAAGACTGACTAATTACATTGACTAACAGCAATAAAAACCCTAATTAACTTACTACAATTGTTTTACATAGTCGCTAAATGACTAACTACAATGACTAACAGCAATAACAAAACTAACCAACTACATAACTGCAAAAACTGACTAACAACAATAACTGACTAACTGCAAAAACTGACTAACCACAATAACTGACTTAATGCAAAAACTGAATAACTACAATAACTAGATAACTACTCTAACTGAATAACTTCAAGAAATGACTAACTACAATAATATCTAACAGCGATAACTACAATAACGGACTTACTACAAAAATCAACTAACAGCAAATTTTAAACTTATTGCATAACTAATTGACTGCAATGTTAATTTACTAGGACTTATCCTTGATAGTTTGAAGTAATGTGAAATATGAATAGGTTGCACTCATTACCTGAAAATATAAAAGTATGTTAATCAGTACAACATTATGATGATAATATACCTATTGTGACTAAACAAGTTATCTACTAATTAGGTTTATATTTCATATAACTTATTAAATTACAACACAGGAACAGAACACTTAAATAATATATCAGTAGGGCTCGGGTATGGGTTGTTTTCCGATATGACATGTAGATAGTGATATTTCTCTTGTTTTTAATGTCAATTATTCAAAACTCCACTAATCTCGGAATTAACTGTACATTTTGTGTATGTTACCGGAAATGTATGAAATCTAAGAATCGTATACAACTCCTAGGAAATGTATACAATTCCGAAGCTATTTTGGAAATGTATAAAATATTATTTTAAAAATTATTTAATACATACATATCCTGAGAAATGAATACATTTGAGAGGAATTGTATCTAATATCGTATTAGGAAATGTATAAAAATAATGCTTTCTGTAATAAAACACGTTGTTTTATTTGTTATATTCTTACAAAGTTAAACTTTCATTTGGTGAGTAATCAGTCTGTTATTTAAGTAATTAACATGGTTTGTGATAAAAAAGTGCCCCCTTTATAGCGCCTGCTCGCATCAAGGCAATCATCATCATCCCAGTTTTCGAGTAGTTTAGCGGCTACGCTAGGTTTGTGTAACATGGGGTTTGTGTAACAGGGTGGTAAGGAATCAGACGATAAATATGTCCAGGAGTAATGAATGTGTGAAACCATCCTTCCCACTGCGGTGAAAAGCGATGGGTCGAGAGGGTCCGGCAGGATAGATCAAAAGATCTCCCTCAATCAGTCTCTCCCAATTCAGCCTGCCATGCAGATGGTCGGCAGACGCATTCGCCCCCAAGTTCCGGACAAACCTAACCCCATGAACCCGGGCACCCCTGCTAAGTCACTAAACGTAGCGAACCACTTGGAGGTGACCTGTGGCAGAGGTGTTAGTCGTCTAATAAATGAAAACGAAATATACGAAAGCCAAATGTGCATTTTTTCATTTAAATTCTATACTTATTATAGAAATACCAAACTTAATTCTGGATTTGACGCCAAAATACTTAACCAAATTGAATACCTACTTATATTTTTAATCAAAAGGTATAGCAAATATCTAATACGGATGTGTGCTACTTTATTTATCTGTGTTTTAAATTATAAAATATAAGCCATTTGAAATCAATTTTAGATGATATAAGGGGCAACTTCGGCAACTTTTTGTGTGCTAACGGTACTTAAAAAAATATTTTTTTACTATTTATTTTAGAAATATGACGTAATACATAATGAAATATTAAAATTCTTTAAAAAAGTAATTTGATGGGCAAACATTTAAATTACCAATGGGCAATGACCAATTTACGTTGGAATACAAATTTGTCGTTTTTCGACCCGAGAAAAAGCTTTTTTAATAATTATTTATTATTTATTCCATTAATGCAGTAGATAGGGTAAAATAACTTTTTAAATAATCAATATTAACTCACAAAAAAATGCCAAAGTTGCCACTAAAATCATACCCTATTCATATAGAACTATATACATGAAAAATGAACATGATACACATTATAGTTACCGAAGAGAAAGATTGGATAGAGATGGTATAAAATCCTGCCCCAGTCAATGCCAAAGGTTTTTGGGACCTCATAATGAGAAGGTACAGAGTTTTCCGGAATTTGGTTCCGAAATTATACCACAGACAGTCGTAGGCCGCTTCTGCTACACCTTCGGACTGAAAGAATATGAAAACAATTAAGCCCTAAAAAACATTTATTTGCCATAATACATTTATTTTATAATTTGCCTTAAAACTTAAAAAAAAATGCATTTTCGTAATAAGCATTAACTTGGTGGCTCGCTATAATTTACAATAAAATATATAAATTTGTTTTAGACCACCTTAAATTTTAATTACACTCTACCGGTTTCGGAAGAACCCTTCCTTGGTCAGAAGAAACATTTAGGTGCTGGAGTGGGTGGTCTAAGGTGGAGGGGGGGGGGGGGGGGTAATTGCGGGAATTCCAGCATTTCATTTTACTATAATATCATTTTAATATATGTTTGTGATATATGTACTTTTCCTGTGATTTGGAAGATCACACTTTTTTAGGAATTAATTCACAATTCCAATTACCTTCCTTTTATTGTATTTAACTTAAAATGTAATTAACCTTTATATTCAAATAGCCATGTTTGTATACAATTTATGTAACTCTACGTCTGTCTCGACACAGGTTTACCCTAGTGAGACAGGCATTGAAAAAAAATGTAAAATATATGTAAAAAATGTAAATAATAAAAAATAAAAATAAATTAAATTCTGGAAGACATTAATTATACATTAAAGGAAAACCGGCGCTCGGTGATGTGTTTACACCTACCGAGCGCATTAGGCCGAGAGCACATGTCGCCCATCTACTCGGTTCGTATGATCCAGGCATAACATTATTTTGAGGACATTCAGAGGATGGGGGGCGGGGCTTTGGCTATACAAACGTATTCCCCAATTCCCGATTTGGACACTAGCGTAAATATTTCTTATCTAATGTAGAATCTGACAACTGGCCTGTCGGTTATTGATAAGTTACTAGAGGAGTTACGACCCCCCGAAAACCGTTAAAGTTGACTGGTTCGAACGCCGATACGTTCATAGTACATTGTCAAATTGTTCAAAATACATTGTACATCTATCTAGAAGATGTATTTTTATAAAGCAAAACCGACTGACCGCTCTATAATGTCCACTGATTTTGTACCTTTTGTGCACACAGTTATCTTTCATTTCTAGTTCACTTTGGTTTGGCTCTAAGAGTATGGATATTAAAGAGACGGCATGTGAAGTGTGTCCGCGCGCTCTAACTGTGCTTTAACGAGAATTTTACCCAGACGGCTGACATTAGCTATCACCATGGCAAATGACTGGCGACGTTTCGAAACCCAAAACCAGTAGCCAATGTCAGCCGTGTGGGTAAAATTTTCGACAAAGCACACTTGGAGCACGCGGGCACACTTCATATGCCGTCTCTCTAATATCCATACTCTTAGGTTTGGCTGCTTTGGTAACGTATCTATAATAGTAAATATATTTACCTTGCTTATAATCTCTTGACCGTAAAAAGAGAACATGTATAGTTGCACTACGTTTGAAATAAAAAAGCTCACACTCAGTGCCAATTTTTGAGGATCTTTATAAGTCTGAAAAATAAACACAAACAATAATAAATAAAAAAAAGTTTAGAGAAGAGGAACAAATAGTGTAATGTACTAATAAAATAAATAGGGTTGAGAACGATGGCATTATATAAAAACAAGACACGTTATATTCGAACAAAAAATGTAGCACCGCCATTGAATAGGTAAACCATTCTAAGAATGTGTGAGCTTGAATGAAATAGCTATATGAACGCACCCCTACTGAATATCCCCTGGACCTAGTTTGAAAAAACTACGCTTGTTGTGGAACGTATTTAACTTCACCATTAATAATTCATATAAGTTTGACAACCTGAAAAATTCTCAGGTCTATGCTCCAAAATGAACGCCGGGAGTCTGGCGCTAATTATTAAAAATAAAAAAACGAGTTTGCTTTAGACCACATGACTCAAGTAAAACTTCTAGAGAGAAAGAAAATGTGCACGCGCACTGCTCTCTCTTGCTCCTACAGTATTTATAAAATTGTTCAAGAATGAAATGAAGTTACGAATAATCTTCATGCACTGGCTATGAGAGGAAGAGAGAAAGAAAATGTGCACGCGTACTGCTCTCTCTCTCTTGCTCCTACAGTGTGATACAGCCCGTTCGCCTCGCCCGACTCCACTTTTCGTAACGTTCTCGTTACGCATGCTGTCTGTCTGCTGTATGTCACTCCTGAACAATGAACTTTGAAAATTTGTGTCATCATTTCAAGAATTGTAAATGTTTGTGTGGTAAATGCTGACGACCGATAAAGTTCCTACCTATAATATAATATTCTTAAAATAAAAAAATTTTAATGCTATTTTTGAAATTGGAACTGATTTGTCGATAATCCAGGCTTTCCGCGATGTTCCGCTTGTCTGCGCTAGCATTACAAATTTCGTTTGTGATTTAATTTATCAAGTCCGCTTCAATCTAACCCTAGAACTTGGAATTGATTTTAATTAAAGTATCATTATCAAAATTAGAACTGATTGTGGGAAGAATTCAGGCAAGCGGTAAACTAGGTACTTAGGTACCAAATTAATTTCACTTGACTTTATGAATTAATTAAGAATTCTACTTGTATTTGAAATGTACCTTTTGTTCTTTTGTTTAAATTTTGACAGATTTCGTAATTTTTTTTGTTTAAACTAAAATTAACTGATTGCTATGGTTTCCAACCCAACTCAATTTTACGATTTCAGTAATTATCTCAGCTTATTTAATCATAGACGAAGAACAATCAGCTGTCATCGTAGCAACTAGCACGGCGAGTTTCGAGTCACTGCTTGCGTTAGCATTGACAATGGGTTTTTTTAAGTTTTGTAATGTGCGGACCATCACGTTGACCTGTGTTTGTCAATGATAGCAAATTGAGTTGAAAATGGTTTAAGCGGATGGAATAACGGTGTTCAATCGAAAGTAAAATTTCCGATCAATTCTAAAATTTGCAATGTTTGTTTTTGAACTCCAATGTTTTTTTTAAATTAAGATTTTCCATACAAACGTATTCCTTATTTATCTCTCTGGATTTTAACCCTAGAGAAAATATTGTTTTTACATAAAATAGAAATCAACTACTAGCGTGTCGGTACTTTTTGTTTTTTTTGATAAGTTACTTTTTATAGAAGTTATGAACTTTCAAAAATCAATAAAATTGACTGGTTTAAACGCCGTCAAAAGACGTTCAGTGCACAGGCTAGACAATGTTTTTTTTTAAATGCAAAACGTACAGACATAGAATAGTTTTTCCTTATGTAGTTGGTAAAAAAAAATTGAAAATCAGTCCACTTTTGGAGGAGAAAAGTGGGGAATACAAAACCTCGATTTTAGTTAGGTATTAGTAGCCCGAGGTGCATTGTCCCTTTCGCTCAATATCCGGAGGAGTAAGAACAACAGTGACAGCAACAATTTAGTAAAATCTATTTTTTTTTTCTCCACCACCGGGTTTCATCTTGTACTTCATAAATGCTATATATTATATTATTCCTTAATTTTAATATATACACTGATAATTAAAGAATAAATTGAGAAAATCATCCAAACCACTTACCAAAGTTGCTTGAAAAAGAGAAAAACAAAGAGAAAAAGATTTAGTTGAAAAATGGATGAACACTTGAGAACTGAATATCTTATCCATTGTGTTTACATATTCCGTAGCAGTTATATGCCTTTTAACACAATCCGTTAAAATACTTAAAGCCTTATCTTCTTCCTCTTTTAAATATCTTAGGTTTATTTTTGAACTTGTTTCACCTTGGTTATTGAACAAATCATCATTTTTATTTTGATCATTAAAATTCTTTTGATTTATATCTCTCTTTAGTTTAGACATTTTCACGAGCGTTTTTTCATCTGATTTATTCAATCCTATTTTCTGAATCTCGCTTCCAACCACGGAAAACTGTGCAGCAATGTGTAAAGCAATTGTCATGAAAATGCAATCCACACCAGTGCAAATAAACGTCATGAATTTCGTGATCAATACTTGCACTATGAATGCGATCACATTAGGATAACCTTCCGATATATCGAAGATAAAACTGAAATAAAACATAACATGTAATCTTTTATCAATTGTAATATTTTCATAATTAAACAATTATGAGTTTTCATGTCATTGGGATGATGTTGAGAGGTAGAGCGACTGGTAACAGGCTAGCTTTATAATTACAATAACCAACACCCCCGGCATAGTAGGTCACCCCAAGTGTTTTATAAGTTTGTTGATAGAGGTACCCGGGTTCACGGGATGAGGATTTTGATTTTGATGAGGATGAGGATTCTGCCCCTTGCCTGGCGGGCCACACTGGTTGAGGGAGTCTTTTTTTACCTCTCCAGTCACAATCTCTTGACTCATCGCCTTGTACCGCAGTGGGAGGGATGGATTCATACGTCCGCCACTCCTGGACAAAATTGACCCCCCAAATTCCACCCATCATGCATTTTCCTTCCAAGAACTTCACCTTCTCACATCCCCAAAGATGACATAGGGCCCAAGGGAAATGGTTTCCCTCTAGGCCTCCTGTGTGGAGCTTATGTAAAAAAAGTTGACCGAGTTTGAAGTTTGAACACAGAATTTTCTGTGGATTAAATTCTAATATACTCGTAATATTAACTTCTTTTCAATACACTGTTTCATGTAATTATTGGATCACGGTTTTCTTCTTATTGTACTTTTATGTTTAATGTCCACTCACAATTTTCTTATTTCTGAACATTAACTGATTCCAGTTTTATCCACTAGATCGACAGAGCAATTTAAATATTTTATCTCGGATTGCTAAAGGAAATTTTTCCGCCCACATTAAAAAAATCATACCTCTGAATTTGAATATGAAGACGAACAAACTGAATATAGTTCTATATAGTCAATGAATTCCCCTATCTTTTGTCTATTACCATATATTTGTAGGATTAATAAAAAATATATAATTATATCTTTAATCTTAAAAAATTTAAAAAATCTAGAGAATATTTATTTTGTTATATTTTGAATATACAATGTATTATACACTCGTTTTATAAAAAAAAAAAAATTTGCCATATTTTGGCAAAAAAGCAATCCGTGGTTTTGAAAATAGTGTCATAATTAGGCAAAAAGCGCTCGAGTGGTTATATTATATTTAAGATTTACTTATTATCTTGTTTTGTCCTGTGCTATAATAGCACCGTTATTGTTAATATTTTGTTCTCTTGTCAATGCTTTTTACAGGCAAAGGAAAGGAAGGAATGACTTACTGCGGAACACTTTCTTCCATCGAGCTGGTTTATTACACTGTAATTCTTATATATTAAATAATAGCGGTGAATTCTTTAGCGGCGACTGATTTACACTGGCAGACAGCGAATTACGGAATATTGATGCGGAGATGTTTATTGTACAAGGATCAATTCGTGACTGAATGTGGATAATAAGAATGACAGGCCTATATGAGGAGGGTAGGTGAGGAAATGTAACAATACTAACTACCAAAATTCAGCGGTTCATGATATATGTGTGTAGATAAGTGTAGCTGTATTATGTAAAGGCCCAACCAATTATAGTTAAGCGCACTTGAAATGAAATAATACAAAACTGTGCTATAAAAATGTTATGTTTGTCACCAGAATTTATGTCCAGATTACAAGTACAAAATAACAATAACACACGTCTGACGTTTGTCAATCGCTCCCCAATAATCATTCATTTTCTATTAAAAACATTGATTCTTTTCTCACAATTTCAACATAAGCTCATAATATAAATTGAGGTGAATCAAACACAAAAGTGAGTGCTTGTTTAAGTGTAAAAAACAGTGCAAAATCGGACTATTCATTAAAAAAAACTCAAGCTACCCACAGTATTGTTAACCATACCATTAACTGACTGCAGCCGCAAGCAAAACAAAATATGGATACAACATGCAAGTATTGCGTTAAGCAGCTAAAAGAGGCTGAGTGTATAAAGTGTTCGACCTGCAAATGCATCATCCACATTGAGTGTGCTAATATTACAGCAAGTGTATTTAAACGTATGTCGCAAGGTAAAAAAGATGCCTGGAAGTGCAATAACTGTATCCAAGCCCCGGTCAATCAAGATGCTCGATCTTGCTCCTCAGATCAAAGCAACGAATTAACTGTGGAGATCAGAAAAATGTCACTACAACTAGAAAAAATGAACACTAAAATGGATGAATTCGAAAAGGCCATAGTTTATAATAACACTTTTATGGAAGATTTCTCAAATAAAATGAAATTAATTAACGAAAAATTGGCAAAAGTAGATAGACTGGAAATGGAGGTTTCCGAGCTGAAACAAACTGTTTTCATGTTAGAGAGGGGTAACAATGAAAGGGAACAGGAACTTCTCTCTAACAACATCGAAATTCATGGAATGCCTGAGATCGCCAACGAGAACCTGCCTACAATGATGTCGACTATCGCAACAGTCATTGGATGCCCTCTACATCAAAGTGACATTGAATACGTTAGCAGAGTTAGTAAGCGTAATCGTAATCAAGACACGACTGACGGACGTCCAGGAAACATCATCGCCAAATTCACCTCTCGCAAGAAGAAGGATGAATTCATAGCAGCCATCAAGAGGAAAAAAGGAATGACTACCAAGGGCATCGGGATGGCCGGAGCTGAACAGAGGATCTTGGTCAATGACCATCTTACGAGGAAGAATAAATCCATACTGAGGTTCGCCAAAGGATTTAAAAACGAACACAAGTATCAGTTTTTATGGATAAGAAGCTCAAAAATCTACCTACGGAAGAACGAAACATCACCTCCCATACACGTATCTTGCGAATCGCAGCTAAAAAACCTTATATGATCACCATTCCCATGTTAAATCACCTATCTTGTAACTACTATTTTTCTCCTACATTTTTAAATATTTTTTTCAATATCACCCTTTTTACACTAACCCCACCTGCTGATAATTATTGCTCACTAATGATTTATATATCACACTCACACACTTTAATTGACAATTGTATGCTTTGCTTTGCTATTCCCAGTGGACTTATGACTATCAACATAACTCTTGAATATAATATTCGTAAAGTATATTTTATAGAAACCGAATTTATCAATGTAATTAACAAAATTTCACAATGCTTGATTCTTTATTAATTTTTTATCAAAATGCTAGAGGTTTGCGCTCAAAAACGATAGAGTTTCATCAAAATATGCTGCTCAATAATTATGACCTGATCTTTATTACCGAAAGCTGGTTGGTTGATAGCATCCTAGATGAGGAATTATTTGATAATCGCTATTCTGTTTACAGAAATGATAGGGATAGCCATCGCACTGGTAAATCAACTGGCGGAGGCGTAATCATAGGTATTAAAAAGGAATTTTTTGTTACCCCCCGCTCTTGGAAATCAGACGCTGAAGATATTTGGATAACTGTCAATACATCAAGATCTAATCATCAATGTTATAACATCCACATGTGCTGCGTGTACTTGCCTAGCGTCGGTCCAAAATTAACATCTTTAGAAAGATTAGCATTATTTACTAGTCATACCAATATTATTTCTGACTTAACAATCCGTTTTCCCAATGACAAGTTTTTAATCATCGGCGACTATAACATGCCGAATATTGAATGGAATAGTCAACATACGTCAACTAACAGAGACCAATGTTCACTTGCGTTACTTAACTGCTTATGTTTTGCAAACTTAACTCAATTTAACCATTTACCTAACAAATATGGACGAATCTTGGACCTCGTTATCTGTAATACTCTAGCTAAAGTGTCGCTTGCCGATCACCCTTTAGTTAAAGAGGATGCTCATCATAAATCATTGATTGTAGAACTAGACTTCCCATCCACTAATGCAACCCTCTCAACTCCTCGAACAATAAAATTATTCCATAAAGCAGATTATGCCGAAATCAACGAGAGACTGAAAGAGACTGACTGGTCTACTGTTATAAATGCAACGGATGTAAACACAGCACTAAGTTCGTTTTATGTTATAATTGAACAAATTATCAATGCGTTTATTCCCAAGAAAGTCGTAAAATCTGGTAAATATCCTCTATGGTACACAGCAGCCTTAATAAATATAACAAACGAAAAATTGAAGTTCTTTAGAGCATGGAAGCGTCATCGGAACCCTCTCGATTATCTCTCATTTTCTTTGCTCCGAAAAAGGCAAAAAACGGTTGCTTCAGCGGCTTACAAAACCTATATTTCTACGATAGAATCCGGTATACAGCATAATGTTAAAAAAATATGGTCCTATGTCAATTCTCAAAGAAAATCTCCTACCATCCCCGATCATATGATTTACGGTGAAAAAACTGCTAAGGACAGTAAAGGAGTAGCTGATTTATTTTCTGAATATTTTGGATCTGTATTTTCGAATGTTCAACCTACTCATACAAGCAATACCAGTGATTGTTCAAATTCAAATAGCGTAATTAACTCAATTGAGATCAATGAAGACATCACCTTCAAATACCTTAAGTCCATTGATATCAAAAAGGGACCAGGGAATGATCAACTTCCAGGGATATTTATAAATTATTGTAGTAAACAATTGACTCCTCCCATTTTTGCTATTTTCAAACTATCGCTATCTGAAGGAACATTTCCCGAAAAGTGGAAAACAGCCTTAATTACCCCAATCTTTAAAAATGGCAGTAAAAATGATGTATCCAATTATCGACCTATATCCAAACTACCGATTCTAAGTAAAGTACTGGAAAAAATTGTTTATGATCAATTATATTCTACTATCTCACCTTCACTCTTAAGTAATCAACACGGCTTCATGAAAAATCGCTCCACAACCTCAAATCTTGCATTTTTTATAAATTTTCTTCATGCTCAAATGGATATGCGATGCCAAGTAGATGCCATCTATACGGACTATTCCAAAGCATTCGACCGTGTTAACCATTATATTCTTTTACAGAAGTTATTAGGTCTAGGAATTCACGGTGATCTCTATAGATGGATCGCATCATATATTAGTAATCGGCACCAAATTACGGTTGTCAATGGCTTCACATCCTGCTTAATGGAAATCGTCTCAGGTGTGCCCCAGGGGTCGCATCTCGGACCACTCCTATTTAATATTTACATAAATGATATTTATGTATGCTTTAAAAATAGTCATTTTGTGTTATACGCGGATGACATGAAAATTTTTAAACCTGTACAGTCTTTATCCGATTGTATGGAATTACAAAGCGATCTTGATAATTTGTGCATATACTGTGAATCAAACTTATTGTCCTTAAACATTTCTAAATGTCATTCTATTACGTTTACTAGAAATAAAAATAAAATCAACTATCATTACAACTTGAATGATAAACCTTTACAATCTATGTCTATATGTAAAGATCTAGGTGTTTACTTAGACAGCAAATTAATTTTTGATAAGCATATCGAAAAAATTATCACAAAATCCTACAAGATGCTAGGTTTTTTATTAAGAATATGTAAAGCTTTCAAAAGTGCTAAGACACTAGAAATGTTGTTTTGTTCATTAGTCAGAAGTCCACTGGAGTACGCGTCCACAATATGGAATCCTCAATATAAGGTATACATAGATTTATTAGAAAATATACAAAATAAATTTTCGAAACATTTACTTTTAAAATACAACAAAACTACAAATAATATGTTAACACTACAAAAAAGACGCACATTGTCGGATCTATTGTTTCTGTATAACCTGCTTAATAATAATATTGATAGTCCCGAATTACTATCCGTCATTGGTTTAAATGCTCCAATGAGGCGTACCAGGCACACTTCTCTTCTTCATATAGAAGCCCACAACACCAATGCAGCAAATAACTCACCAATCACTCGCGCAATCACAACCTATACCCATTATGAAAAATTATTACAATTAGACATTTTTCACGATTCATTGCGAACATACAAAACAAAATTATTAAATTTCTTATCATTTTATTAAACTTTAGTGAGCAAATAATTTTTGATTTTAAAATGTAAAATTTTCTCCACCCATACTCTTTCATTTATGTTTTATTAGTCAACCAATGTTTGATTCTTTTCATTAGTTTCATCATAATATAGTTTTAAAACCCAGGCGAAATTACCTATTGATATTTTACAGATTTACGTAATAGGTACAAAACCATGTAATTTATTTAAAATACCTTACAACTTATATTTAATGTACTGTGTAAATCTTATAAACAAATAAATAAATAAATAAATAAATAAATCTTTCCCACAGGAAAAATTAAACCCTTCTACACACTTTTCCACAAATGATCATTTAGTAAATCCACGCTACGCAAGTGTACTATATAAGTATAATTAAACAAGAACAACATTAACCTACCAGAGAACTAAATGGGAAAATAATTCACCGACTCCAGATATTTTCATATCAGAGGGTTCGGCTCGGTAAAACTCCTAAATGGACCGATAAATCCTACGGATCCCTCAATATAAATATTTAAAAAATCTTTCGTAATCCTACATATATTTAAAATGACTGATTTTTACATTTTTATATACAGGTTGTTAAGGAACGTGCTTGACTTACTTTAACCAGTGATTCCTGTCATTATTTGGAGTAAAAAATGTACATGAAATGTTGGTCTCCGGTGACTTTTTCGATGACTTTTTTTTTTCAATTTTTTTTATTCAAAATCAAACAATTTTTTTTTTCTTCATCATGTTGTCACTGGCCACTCAGCCGAGTAATCGCCCAACCTCTTATCCCGCTCTCAACTCTCCAAAACCTACGACTTTTTAAAAAAAAAAAAAACATCAAAAATTCACCGGATTTTAAAATTTTATTTGCATTTTTTACTTCAATTAATGTCAGGAGTCACTGGTTAAAGTAAGTGAAGTACGTTCCTTAAGACCATGTATAAATTCTTTGACAAATCCAATTTTTTAATGAGAGAGCTAGGTATAATGATACAATAAAAATTGGGTGCTGGTTTTGGACGTTTAATGCGTTATTTTTAAGGGTGCCAGCCATTTTCCATGGTAACAGCCAATGCCCTGTGGGTAAAATTCTCGAAAATACACACTTGGAGCGTGCAGGCACACTTCACATGCCATCTCTCTAATATCCATACTCTTAGTGCATACCTATCTCAAATATAAAAATGTTAGGACCGAAAACGATCATTTAAATCAGTAAATGTGATTATGCACATCACAATTTCTGGTGGAGAAAAATCACTATCATGGATAGATGCTTGGAATTTTTAAAATCTCATCTAGATTATACGAAATAAGTAACCGGAATTGATTTAAAAAAGCATTATTGCACCATATTTACGACTGTGACATAATATTGCACAGATTTATTTTGAAAATATGACTTTTTATTCTTAGTATTTCAAATAAAAGTGTTTGTAGGCAGATTCTACATGTTGATGGATATATATTTGTATTTTTATTAGAAAAACTCTCTTTTTTTTACTTTTGAAGGTTATTCCCATCAATGTAATATATCATTGAAGAACGAGATAACAATAATAAGCTAATTTTTAAAAATATGAAAATAAACAAGACTCAGAAAAATAATAAAAGATAACGGTCGCAACTGGGACTCGAACCCAGAACCTTACGTCTTACCGGGACATACACCTTATGAAATATGAAGTTGACAATTACGACAGTCTCATTTAAGATCGCAGTAGCCCAATTGGTAGAGGTGTATATCCCGGTAAGACGTAAGGTTCTGGGTTCGAGTCCCAGTTGCGACCGTTATCTTTTATTATTTTTCTGTGTCTTGTTTATTTTCATATTTTAAAATATTAGATTATTATTGTTATCTTCTTCTTCAATGATATATATTTGAACCACCTTGCTTCATGTAATATAATACCTATTTGTTTGGATCATGGATATCAAATGTAAGTACACCTATAGATTGGATACGAACGAAATCTGCACTAATGAAAATTTAATGCAATTGATAAACAGTCCTGTGTATGAAAAACTTAGATACTAATAGAAACTTGAAATAGAAAAAATGGTTCATGAAAAGATATGTACATTACGTACATAGCCAAAAACCGTTGTTTATCTTGAATTTTATGTATAAACTTGAAATTTCAAAATATTTCCAAGATATTTTGATTACGCTATATATTAGAAAGTTTCTTCCTTTTAAAGATTTCGTAAAAACAAATAAAATTTTTAGAAATAATATATAAAATTACCCTTTAGATTTTTGTTTTCCAAATATACTTTAATATTTGTAAAATGGAATAGGTATTTTAATTTTCAAAAAATTGAAAAAGTTGAAAAAAATATATTTTAAATTATCTAAAAAAAAAAGCAAACATTTTGTGGCTTGACATATACAAATATAGATAGTTATATATTTGTTACATTTTGTAAAATATTTTACTCGAAATGTTAAAAAGTCGTCGAGATAAGAAAATTTTGTAATCGTATTCTTTTTATCTGCAATGAAATTGAATCTGAACCAAGAAAACGAAAAAATTACGCCCCAATGTGAATTTGCGGTTAATATAAAAATGTAAAACAATATTGCATAGGAAGTTGTACGGAGTTATTTTTCTATAATGGTACTTTTGGCCACGGGAAGTCAATAGGTATCTAATATTACAAGTTCTAATATCAAAATCTAAGTTGTGAGGTAGAAATAAAATGGCCAAAACTTGAACGTGGCATGGAGATTATACCCGACTATTATTATATATTGCAAAATTTTCAACCAACTTTTCAGTTTTGTCTATATTATCTATCCTAGATTATTAGAACAATCTGTTTAAAACTCACTCAGCTTGGAATGGTAGAACAAGACTTCCTATTTTTTCATATCCCAATATGAAATATCTGAACAGTTGCCACAGTAGGGGTATCCAACAGTAAATGAAATATGTGACCATCATCAGCACAAAATATACAGTGGTAAAAGCTTGACCTTTTTTGTCTGCCACAGTTAAAATTCTTCTGACATTTGCATCTCCAGCTCTGTACACTAAAACATTAAAACAAATTGTTATAATTCAGGATAATTCGTGAGTCAACTGTAAAGTCAGTTTTCAACTATTAAAATAAGGTCTTTTAATCTATTAGTTCTTTTGGTAGTTTTTTCAAGTCTTCTGAAAAATAATCTCCCCCCCAGAAACAAGAATCATTGGAGCTTTTTTAGCACGAAAAATACCTACAAATCTATGATTTTGGTATAACGTTTAAAAAAAAAAATGTGTGAAATTATTTAGAGTAAGAGTTGTTTCTCTTTGTAAGAAAAAAATCCAGTCTAACTTTGTTATAGAAATCAAGAATAATGTGCCTAATATTAGGTTTTTAACCATATTTTTTAATTTTTTAATTAGCTACCCTCAGAGTTAAAAAAGGCATTTTTAATAACCTCTGTTATAATCTTCCGTAATTTTTTTTTCTTATGTAATATTCCACAATACCATTGAGTATCTCATTGAATTAAAAAAATAATAATAGAACCCTAATAGGGTGTCAAGACAGAATTACACTTGCATGAATTTTACGTATCAATATATAAAACGGACGTAATTACAGATGGATAAACATTATTTTTTTATAATTGATAAAATAATGTTTAAGACAAGATTTTTTATGCATAGCACAGAGGGTAACAATTATTATAAGCAATAATTAACAATTATTATAAGCAATATTAGCCTGAAACACTCATCCATATGAAATTGCGGGTAGGAGATAACCCGCCGTAGCTTAATGGTAGAGCTCCTGACCGGCAATCAGAGGGGTGCAGGTTCGAGTCCCGTCGGCGACATGTATATTTATCGGGAGATTTTTTCAATTTGGATGAGTGTTTCAGGATAATTATAATTGTTAGAATTCAACATACTTATTATACTAAAACTGTTAGAATTGTACGCGTAATTATTTTTTTAAATTTCATATGTATAAATTTAAGACTACGTGTGCTAAATAAATTTTATATTGAAAATAACCAACCCATAAATTAAGTGAGATTAAGTTGTCCGTCCATGAATGTGTGTGAAATTCAAGGATTAGTAAACCCCCAAAACTTACTTTGTTCGTATTCATACTGCAACGAAGTCATCAGATTCGAAAGAGCTGTCCTATTGTGGTACGTCAAGATGTACTTTCCCAAGAAGCAGAACGTCGAGGCTGCCATTGCCAAATAATTTGAAGCCTCCAAAACCGTGGATTTATTACAGACAGACCAAAACTGAAAAATGACAATAGATGCTATGATACTAACACAGAAACCCACCCTTATCATACTCGGTTTGACGACAATGTTATTATCAAAGGTGACATGAAGTCCAATAAGTTTGAGAAGTTGTATATTTAGCTTCATTATGGTATGATTTTCCCCTTCGTTCATCTTGAACTTAATTTCTTTAAAATATGTTGAAATTCCTGTAAAACCGTTCTTAGTTAGGCTAAGATATGTTCTGGTTTAGCAAGATGAACACATGTAAACAGGTTGCAAAATTGTGTTGGTTATGCTTTAAAGTTTTCTCTTTTATACACCATTTAGATTGAAACGATCGGTAATATGTATTATGACCGTCCGTTAAGAGAAAAATATCATTTTTTAACGAACAAAAATAAATCTCACATTTCAATTGATTAAATGTAGTGTTGGCATTTCGTCTGGATGCTACGTTCCGTTTCCGTTTTAACATGGTGGCAGATTTATCTTTCAGTAAATATCTAATTCAATTTGGGAAACGGGTATGGGTACCGCCAACCCGGGAATCATTTATTGGATAACCAACACCCCTGTCATAGGTCGACCCAAATGATTCGCGAAGATTTGTGATTCAGCGGGGTGCCGAGGTTCATGAGTTACGTGTGTCTAGGTCTTGGCAGCGGATGCGTTAGCCCACATGCTGCGTAACGCACCAGATCGGGAGAGGCGGTTGAAGGAGACCTTTTGACCTCTTCAGCCAGACTCTCTCGAACAATCCCCTTGCACCGCAGAGAGAGGAATGAGTTCATACACTCATTCCTCTCCTTCCTTTCCTTAAAAATTTTTCTTAAAACTTTTAATTAATTTTGAAACTAATAAATTTTTTGGATATTACGTATTACGTCATGTTGCGTATCCTTCCCCTTTCGCATACGTTTTGGACAGCCTTATAGTTTTCATCATCAGAAATCAGGATAAGATGCGTAGATTGTGATGAAGAAGATGTTTATGCGTGTAAAATCTGATGACTGGACCACTCAACAACGTGAAAATTCAACAATCTTTTGACAAGTCATTAAAAGTGTTTAAAATAAACTAGGTTAAATAGGTTACGTAAGGTGTTAAGTAAAAAAAAATGACTTTTCAAAGGGGTGTTGTAATTCCACTTTGTTGAGTTGTCATGGAATCGTAAATTCAAGTCTACCGCTAACCACATGTTTTACATCGGGTTATTATTACGTTTTTTAAGTCGAAAGGAAACAGGTATCGAGTACAATAGTATAAATCCTTACGACGATACTTTAAAAAAATTGAAGCTTTCAACTGTGGCCCAAAATCCATCTGAAAATATACTCAACATTTTTTCTTCATGTGTCATCCAAGATAAACGGTAATTTTGCAAACACTTAAAATCACAATAGGCTCCATACAATTTGCAAATGATTGCAGGTCAGTTCCACCAGTAATTCGATGTTACAAGTGTGTAATATCGTGAGAAAACACAACTTGCGAACGATTATTGCATCATAAAAAAATTATGTTTTGTCATTCTTCAACCCTGAAAAATTCCTTTGTTTGAAATTCTGGTATTATTTTTGCCGTTAAAGACGATGCACCACGTCGTTTACCATTGGGAATAGGGCTATTCACAATAACACACCTGATGTAGTTGGCGATATGGTTTAAAATCCCGCACAATGCGAGTGGCTTATTTTGATTTATGCATGAAAAGAACATCGCCAAAAGCCTGTTTTATTTTAAATATTTAAACATTTTGCAAACAAATATATTTCGTATATTATACAATAAATCATAACCGAAAAAGGGTTCGTAAGTAGGAGATTTTGAACTGTAATGCCGGTTTTTTAGGCCTGATATTTTATTTTTTCTGGGCTCATAAAAAGATTTGTCAAAAAAACGCTCCGCTACTTGAACGGCCAAAATATGTTTTACTCTAAGTATTTAATTAGCGCATAAAATATTTATATGCGAACAAAATACAAACTAAATTATTTTTTATTTATTTTTGAATTTTCGTTGTTTGTTTTTGGGGTGTTATGCCGTGTTGCGCTACCTCCTTCTTTAGCCGACATTTCGGACAGCGTTGCAGTGTCCATCATCAGGGCAGATCCGGCAGATCGTCGGATCAGCCAGATCTGCCGGATCTGCCCTAATGATGGACACTGCAACGCTGTCCGAAACGTCGGCTAAAGAAAGAGGGAGCGCAACACGGCATAACACCCCAAAAACAAACAACGAAAATGCTTTTGGCCGTGAAAATCTAAAAATGTAATTATTTTTGAATTACTACGTAGTGCTTCACCTTAAAAACAAAACGCCTTATTATTAATTATCTTCACTAGAAAGGAGTAAACGTGTTTAATTTGAAGAAATCTGAGTCTTACTTAACACGGTCGGTGAGGTCTTGCGCCACGAAAGATTTCAAGAAAATCATCATTTGAGCTTTTTACTTGTGATCTGATAATCCGAGGGATGATTGATGAATCGTGTAATAGAGGAAGACGAAAGGCCGAAGAAAATACTAGATTTTGAAGTAGCACGATATTAAGCCCTTTAACCAGCGACCGAGAATAGAAATTTCAACTTGCGATCGTGCCCTTGCAACTGTAGAGGGCGGTACCGATGAGATATATTGATTATTCTCCATACCCAAAAGATTAACTAATCACTCAATATCGACTTTAGTTCATTCTAAATTTGCTTTAATACATACCTACATTCAAGTAAGCAATAAAATTACTCAAACGCGTGATGTTACATTTTTTAATATTTTGTACTTCTTGTAAGTATTTTTTGATCACAGGTATTTATGATTTTCCAACAATGTCTATGCAAAATAAATGTGTAAATTTTTTTTAAAATATTTTAGTTTGTAAGACCTTAAATAAAAATACAGACTGAGGTATTTTCGACTAAAAACAAGTTCCCGGATTTATGTTTTTATGATTTAAATTTAACAAAAATTAATATTCTGAAAAGTGTCTACTAGATTATGTATTGATTTATTTTACTCTACGATTATTTGATTTGAAATGTGTGTTGTATAATACAATATTTCGTTTGAAAATTCAATAAATCTGCCAACGACCAACGGTTAAACCTTATTATATTAAAAATAAACTTAATTTTTCAAAATTTAAAACATGACTTTACCAGATAAAATAACAATCTTTCGAAATCAATTTATGTTTTTTTTTAAAGAGTCAATACGTTAAGAATTTGATTTAAAAGGGATAAATTTCCGGTATTCTCTGGTTATACCCTCTTAGGCCTGTGCCATTATGACAAATTTCGAACGGCGGCAACGTTGCTAACGATGATTTGTGGGATGTTTTACAGCAAGCACATTAAATAAACAGAGTGATTACCCTATAAAGTCAAGTTTACTTAGCGACAGCACTGATTTCGTAATAATTTGGTGGTCTCGCGGCTTTCCTCCTTGCGAAGATGCCATACTTCGTAGCTTCGAAACTTAGTACGTACTAATAATAATGTTTAATTTGTAGAGCGCAATTTTTGTGAGAAATCACCTCAAGATACGGTAATAATTAGTACGTTCACAAAACTTTGGTTACAACTCCAATTTATAATGCAATTTAAGAGTCCGAAGAGTCCTTAATGAATGGGAGAGGGGTGGAAAGTGGTTGAAAGTGGGAAAGGGGAGTAGGGAAATTTATTTCTTGGAAAGTCGAAGTGTGGTTATCTGCCATGTGTATCAATTAATATGTTTTTGACAACCGGCGTGGTCAAGAGGTTCCCAATCCGAAGGTCGCTGGTTTGAACCCGGCGTTTGTGTTTTTTCACAAATGATTAATTAAAAATAATATAAAGTATATTTGCGGCACATTCCAGAGTGGAAGATATTCTCAGTATTGCCCTGGTGTAAGACCACCATTCAGAATTTGAACGTTCCTTGAAAAGGCTTTAGCCGTGTTTTGTGACCAGATCTGAATAGCCAGTTACTTACCCACCTTCATCTCCTTCCCTTTCCTACTACCTTCAGCCTCACAACATACCCCCCTTGGGGATGCCATAGTATCACTGGCTTCAGATGGGAGCAGTCGAAACATTAGACTCTTGTGCGGTACTCAGATAATAATTAGTATAAGATAAGAAAAAAACACAGTGTTAATTTTGAGAATGCAACCAAAACTGAGCAAAGATAATAATTAAAAAATAATGTTAATCAAATAATTAAATTTTAATATCAATGTATGCAACAATTGAAAGAGGCGGGATTGGGCGCGAAATTGAATGATCTGAAAGTATGTTGTCTGTTGTATGCTGATGATGCGGTGCTGATTTCTAACAGCATAGAAGATCTGCAGTCACTCGTATCTAGGATGAACGAAGTTTGTATGAAGAATGAGTTGATGATGAATGTAAGTAAGTCTAAAGTAATGGTGTTTGAAAGAGAGAGTACGAAAACAGTGTGCAATATAGTTGTGAATGATGAATATTTAGAGCAAGTTGATGAGTTTGTGTATTTGGGAAGTATGTGTACGAGAGATGGGAAGGCTGATGGGGATATTGAAAGAAGGGTAAATGCAGGTAACTCCATTAATGGTGGACTGAATGCTGTTAGCGCCAACAAAAAGCTGTCCAAAGAAGCGAAGCTAGCAGTTCACAATGGAGTGCTGGTACCTACCCTGATGTATGGCAGTGAAGCATGGAACTGGCAGAGATAGGATAAAAGTAGACTGAATGCTGTAGAAATGAGATCCCTGAGGCGTATGTGTGGTAAAACCATGTATGATCGTGTGAGGAATGTGGAGATCCGAAATGAATGCAAGGCCGATGTGAGCGTCATAAGTAAGATTAAAAAAGGGACGCTTAGATGGTTTGGACATGTAGAGCGAATGACTGAAGAAAGGAGTGTCAAGAGAATATATGATGCGAATGTGAATGGTAGAAGAAGTCGAGGACGCCCGAGGAAGACATGGCACGATCAAGTGAATCAGATACTTGAGTCGGGCCATGTCAAGAGTCAGAATAATAGAAGAGCATGTATGATAAGATGTTTGAATGTGAATGAGGCGAGGAGTGTATGCCAAGACCGTGTTGTTTGGCGGTCTGTCCTTTCTGCCTCCCCTGCGGAGAAACGGCGTGATGGTTAGTTAGTTAGTTAGTTTTATATCAATGTAAATCATAACTTTAGCACAGGGGATCCGAATAAGGATAGATATCGATAACTGAACATCTTGTATAAAAAAAAAACAAAGAATTTTACTACCTATTATTATTTTAAAAGACAGAGTAGATACACGTAAGCATGATGTAGTTCTCACAGTAATGGAATTGCAACTTAGCAAAATCATTTATTTCTGTTTTAGCAACAAAATAAATGTCGAATTGTGTGATTGTGATCACTTGAGAAACACGTCCAAAGCATTAATTGATTTAGACTGCATGGCATGTTATTATGTAACGTAGAATCTAGAATAATCAAATTTAAATACTCGTACGTTAAGTGGGTCCTGCCATCTTTAGCATTCAAGGATTTGCGGTACACACAGCCTCCTAAGTAGGGCGGTGTAGGTTGCTCGTTGCGTAAGTATCGACTTATCGGATCACTGCACTGCTTTTACGTGTCAATTGGTCTCGTTAAAATGAGATAAAAAGACTGATTGATTCAGAAAATTTAGTTGAATTCAAACGTTTTACTTATAAAATATTTTTTTGTTCTCGAATGGTGGTCAGCAACGGCGTGCAGTCAATAAAGGCTGAAAGCTGTGCATACCTTGAGAAAACTAACCATAAAAATAATATATTACATAAAAATTTTAAAATCTTACATTCTCGCCAAAATAAAATTTGTTTGCCTAGAAATATTATAGATGCTTTAAATAAATAACTAAATAACCGAAGAAGTACTTGCGTACTTTTTTGACAAGAACTTTTATTGAGCCTATAATAAAATATAAGTCCCAAAAAAATGGTTTGAAGTCCAAAGTCTCCTTCATACGAACCCTTTTTCGTATATGGTTTTATTGAATAATTATAAGTTAATTTATAATTTTATTTATATTTTAAATTCCTTCACACAGGAGGCCCTGAGGAAAACCAATCCCTTAGGGCCTATGTCATCTTTGGTATTGCTGTGTGAAGGTAGATGAAGAAGAGGAAGTTCGGAGATGAAAAAAAGTATGTGGGGTTGGTAGGAATCTGGATGTCAATGTGTTCAGGATTGACGAACGTATGAAACCATCCCTTTCACTGCGGTGCAAGGCGATGGTTCGAGAGTGTCCAGCTGGAGAGATCAAAGGGTTTACAATAGGTGTATAATAGACCAAGGCAATACCCACCCCCCATGAACCCTGGCACATCTGCTAAGTCACAAAACGTAGCGAAACACTTGGGGGTGACATATAGCCGGGGTGTTGGTTATCCAAAAAATGGTTGCATATTCAATTTGCTAAAATTATTTCTCATTTTGAAGAAGTGTATTTTCTATATAATTTCATAAGTTTTACCTATTTCGAACCGATTCAAACTAACTGGAACCATTTAAAACCAATTCGAACCACTTCGAACCAATTCGATCAACTATTGGTGTGCACCAATGATAATCTCGTAGGTGTGCCAAATTCATTCAAACGTGCGTTTTTTTAAATGGTTCGCATAAACATACCAAGTAAGTTCAAATTATATCAAACAAAAATGACATAAATCAGGCCTATAAATGGAGTTAGGCAGATTATTGGAAAAGAATTTGTGATAATACTTATCTTTTTTCTCTATCTGATTTAGACGATGGAATTTCGCAATCGGATAATCTTCCTAAAATAGATTTAATTCTCGATTAATCTAACAAACGTTTAAAAGTATGTAATATTTCTGTCAGCATTTTTAATGGATGTGTATTAGACGAAAAATATTATTTGAGGTGCTTTAAATTAGGATCCATGTAGATTGTAGATACAAAAATGGTTTAATTTAGTGCTTTTTTATGTAGTTCGTAAAATCTTTGTCAAAACGTTTATAATTTATTTGTGATTACGCACAGAGCTATATAATTAGAGGCATTATTACTTACTAATATCTTGCCGAAACGTGTTCTGAAAGCGAAAAGCGGTGCGCCTAGACCAAATTCGGTAGTTACCGGACATTAGAAGTGTTGTTGTCAATTGGAGTTATAAAAATCAATGTGATTAGGTCGTATTTTTAATACCGCAAATATTTTTTTTTAAATTTTTTTTTGTGACGAGTCCCGACTGTGTTCTATCCATATACATCCGTGAGACTATAGCATCTCCAATAGGGGTATCTTATGAGGCTAAAGTTATTGGGTAGGTAAAGAAATGAACGAGATGAGATAAAGGTGTGGAAGTATCTGGCTATTCTGATCTGGTCACCAAACACCACTAAATTCAAGCAACGTTTTTATTCCGAATGGTGGTCCGTCACCAGGGTGATATTAAAATTTTGCACCACCCTGGAACTTCCCGCAAACAATTTTTTTAAAATTATTGTTATCTGAAATAACAAAATACTTCAAATAAAATTACCTTTTTTTAACCACACTTTTATTTTAAAATTTAGCTTTGCATTTTGCAAAGAAACTTAAAACGACAAAAAAAAATACGATTAAAAAAATGTCATATTTTTGTATCGATTCCAGTCTCATTGGGGTTCAGAAATTGTTTCTATAAGATATTAACGTCGAATTAAAATGTTGCAAAATTATTTTGAAATACTTAATTCATTATAATAGTATAATAAAACAAATTTAAAACTTTTTTCGCTTTTAATTTATTGACCGTAACCGGTTTCAGCTTGTCAAAGCCATCTTCAGACTGGATGGCTTTGACAAGCTGAAACCGGTTACGGTCAATAAATTGGAAAAAGTTTTAAATTTGTTTTATTATATTATTATAATGGAATTCCACCACGAATTATCAGTTTCAAAAATAGAAATACTTAATTCATTGTTGTCTCGTCTGACAATAGTCGTTATTTCCAACAGATCATTGAAACCTTCCCATCATTAAGTTAGTTACAGACCACCAGGCTATTTTCCTTATTTTTCAGATATATTCTCTTTTTTTAAATTTAATTTAAATTAAATTTAATAATGTTTATTATTAAGTTCTGCAAGTGTTTTAGATTTTATTATTGTGACCAGCTATGTCGGCTTACAAGGCCATTTTCAAACTGTGGTGTTCCACAATTAGAGGACGATATGAATTTTGAAAGTTAGTAAATTAATTTATTATCGGTTAAACCGATTTCCTGAAAATAATATATTCTCCCCCAGGGGTATTTTGAAAATTGTTTATGTTTAGTGAAAATACTAATTTACTTTATCAATTAATGTTAAATTAGGGTAGTTCATGCGTTTATTTATTTCTAATTGTTCGAGTAAATTTAATCGAAGACCTTTTCTTTCTACATGTAATGGTGGTCCCTTGTTGTTATGTGGATTATGATTATTCAACAAGAGATGTTTTGAGAATTTACCCCTGGGGGAGAATCTATTATTTTCCCAGGAAATCGGCTTAACCGATAATAAATCAATTTAACCACATTCAAAATTGTCCCAACAGTCCCGCCAAAAATATCGCGATATTTTCGCTATAACCGAAATTTAATGTAAATTTTTTTTCCAAGTTATCACTCTTTACGCGTGAATTTTAAGATCCCAAACGCAAGAATATTTGATTAGCTTATTAACGATAAGAGAAGAGGCATCCATACATCAATATAAAGTTACCAGAAAACCTTCAAAACCTTATGACGAATTTATTAACGGTATCACGAGTCACTGACCACAGCGACTCCCACGTGGACCAGGTGACTGCAAACAGATATTTCATCACAGACCGTAACAGAGGTATAAGTGAAATTTCATAATTTCGTTAATGCATTGTTGCATCACTGCAATGGAAAACGTATGACACTATTACGAGAACAAACAGTACTGTTTTTCATGGTCAAATAGATCTTTTATGGGTGATTTAGCCTATGTATGTTAAAAATTTAAATCACATTATGCAATGCAATGAGCCTGAAAAATACAGTTCAGTGCATGAACTTATAGATACAAGTGCATCGCAGTTAGAAAGAAAAAGAAATATGGATTGTAAATGTAGTAATTGTAAGTAGAATATCGTAAATACAAAAATTCTTGTAGTTCTGTGAGAAGAAGACCTTGCGTTCAAAAATGTATGTTCCAGTTCTCTCTTATTTAATAAATCAATGCCAAAATTTTCTTCGAAATCATAAGATTTGTAAGTAGGAATTTAAATACATACAGTACTTAAATACAAACCATGTAGGTATATACCGATATATATATTTTTAATAAATTTTATTCCAGAAAAAAGATAATAATATTTTTATTTATTTAACTAGTAATCTGAATAACATGCTTTTAACATTACATTTCATACTTTTTACAATACATTACATTTTTTTATTTATTTAATAAATTTTCATATTTTACAGTTTTTGACATTTTTTTTAAACTACCATACTAGGTTAATGCCCGTGTTACGGTAGTCATGCATAATTCATATAATAACTAAAAACTACTATTTTATAGAAACATAAAAATTAATAGTAAGCTGAAAAATAAAGAAAGAAAAATATTTTAAAGATAGAAAAAAAATAAAAAATATAAAGCATTAAGATTATAATACAAATAAAATTGTTTTATACCTACGTTTAATTATGGTAGGATTTATCTACAAGACTACATGTTTAAGGTTACATTAAATTTTCGTGATATGAAACAAGTTGGGATAAAGCTGTGAAAGAATAATTTTTATTTTGTTTAGTGTTACATACTTTTACATTACATTATATTACAAAACGATATTATTCACTTTCACTGTTTTCAATTTTTTTTTCATTTTTAATATCATTTGGAAGGCAATTATAAAAATTGCCCCCCTCGTAACTAATAGATTGCTTACCGTAGTTAGTATGAATGGTATTTAAATGTATGTTATCGTGTAAAAGATTTGTGTACTTGGGGCACTTTAATGAATTCTGTGTTTGTATGAATGAATTTTTGATATTGCATATTATGAAAGAATTTTATTGCTCAATTATATTCCTGCAAAATAAATCTTCGGTAAAAAAAAATGGATCCTTGCACGATTTCATCCTTAAAAATTGATCGAATGCTAGCTATTAGATAACCCCTAACATAGGTTACCCCAAGAGGTTCGTTACGTTTGGTGACCTAGCAGGGTTGCCCGGAACGCCCGGGTTAATGGGGTGAGGTTGGTCTTGGTCCTTGACGATGAATGGGTTTGCCATACTGCGTAGCGGGCCGTAACGGGGGAGGCTGGTAGCGGGAGACCTTACCTACACCACTCCAGCCGGACTCTCTCGACCCATCGCCTTGAACTGCGGAGAAAGGGGTGGATACATGCCCACATACTGCGTAGCGGGCCGTAACGGGGAAGGCTGGTTGCGGGAGACCTAACCTACACCCCTCCAGCCGGACTCTCTCGACCCATCGCCTTGAACTGCAGAGAGAGGGGTGGATGCAAACGTCTTTTACACATTGGTTCAAAAGTCCTATACAATCCTTATACCTTTTTCCTTCCAAGAACTTCCGTTCCTTCTTTTCCTAAAAAAGACCTCAACATAGCATCCCCGAAGATGACATAGGCCCTGAGGATTTTTTTTCTCAAAGCCTCCTGTGTGGAGCTTAAATAAAAGAAAGTGTTAATTTAAATGTCAGAACAGTTTTTTTATTAAAATCGCAATGTATTTGTAGTTGTTCAGTAAATTTTAGTGTTATGGTATCAATTTTGAAAACCCATAAATAAAGTTAAGCATATAATCTGCTACCTAATATATTTTATTAATTATTGTGATCTTTATTCCGATAAATAAATCGGATTAAAGATTCAGATTTATTTATCGGAATTACAATGAAATTAATGACGCATATCTAGGAGTCTGATTTCTGTCATTCCCCAGATTAGATAAATTGTTATCTGTTTTATTATGTGGCTAGCATGCAAGTGCAGTGCATAATAAATACATCGTAAATTTTTATACGTACCGACATTCATCAAACTATGTTATTAGTACCTATATGATGCATTATAAACAAAAGATTCCCTGAACAACTATAATATGGCATTTTCTTTGTTTATTGACATTTATATATAACAGTAAAATATAATAATAATAAGTTAGAAACCTATATGGAGCTGTGACTACATTGGGAGCTAGTATCATTCTCCAATGTGCGTCAATGCTGGAGGATGTACTGAGGCTGGCTTCCATGGTGAGGATATTTCCAGAGCTGCTTATGCTTTTCCTCATTCCTGCCACTCTGGATCTAATAAGGGCAGCAAAATTGGGAACTCGTTCCTCGGTGATCTGAAGAGACCAAACATTATACGGAAGGCGTTGTTATACTGGATCCGGAGTCTTTTGGTACTATCTACTATTTTTGTAGTTTGCCCAAAGTTCACAAATAGTCGCTTCAGTTCGTTTTTATCCAACAGACCAAAACGTAAATCGAGAGAAATGGCGCTTTAATGTTTTTTTTACGATAAAAGCACATACATTTTGGAGGACGTAAGACAAAGTGCGTTTTGAAAACCCCTTAAATAATTTTTTTTAATTTTTCAATTAGTGTAAAAAGTTGCTTAGAAGGAAAGGAAGGGCGTCCTATTCACAGCAGCACTGCAAAGGCGAAATCTTCCACTGAGCATGTTTGCTTTTACGCTGAGAGCTCGTCTTTGCCTATCGATGTCGTCATCGTCCATCAGGTTGCTGGTGATAATATGTCCGATGTACTTAGTTCCTTTAGTAACCTCCAGGTTCACAACGTTCAGGGTAGCTGGAGGAACGTTTTTTAGCCCTTGCCCACATCTTACGGCCAGTAGAGATAGATCATAAAGCATGTTTGTGTCTTCGGCAAACTCTCTTCACATATCTTCAGAAGGGTACGTAGTCCTCTTATAGATGGTGGCAACAGGACCATGTCGTCCATGTAACTGATGTCCTTCATTCATTATCCTTCGATGTGGCAGCCTACCCCTACATTGTTTAGCCTTTCGGTAAATTCGTCCATTTACCTATAAGTTGGGAGAGATCGGAGACATGCATCCTCCCTGCCTGACGCCACTATTCCAGAAAAGGTTTGAAAAATCCATCTTTCCACCTTACTAGGTTTTTAAGCTGTCTGTGCCACAAGTCGAAGATAAGTATCGATAATATGCCGCTTTCCCTGAGTTTAGCCAATAGCACACGGAGAAAAATGTTATTCTAAAATACGATCATTTTATTCGTAAAAACGTTAAAAAAGGGATTGAATTTCTTACGAACAAATTAACAGTGTTTCATTATTTATTGGTGCGAAAATGTAAGAATAATTTGTTGGCATACGTACGAAATTACGTATACCAACAAATTATTCTTACATGTTCCCGCCAATAAACATTGAAACCCTGTTAATTTGTTCGTAAGAACTTTAGTCCCGTTTTTAACCGTTTTTACGAATAAAATTATCGTGTTTTAGAATAACATTTTTCTCCGTGCAGAGGATGAGAAACCCCGTCGAAGGCCTTATTCAGGTCTAGGAAACATGCATGTGAGGTGGTATTTTTATTCCTGTAGTATTCCAGGATTCTGTTACTGTAAATATAGCACTATTGGTAGAAATTTGCTTTTTGAAACCCATATGGTTGTCATTTAATGACCATATTAGTTTCCATGACATAGTTTCCATGCTGGGTCAGGTCCTATTTAGTAGTAGACGTTCGAATAATCGTGTGATAGTGGTGGCAATTGAGTTCGGTCTATAGCTGTCCTGGGAGGTAGAGTTCAACGATTTTAATTTGAGAATTGGTGTTATCTTTGACCAAGTATATCATTATTTATTTTGTCAATGGGTGTTATTGTGGTTATTGTCATGTTAGTTGGTAAGATGTTTTTCATCATTCTTTAAGATGTCGGTAAACAGACTCGCCATCAGTAATGTTGTAGAATTGGTCCTCCAGCGTGTTTGATGTGTTGGGTTCAGTACGTCGTGTTTTCCCAGTTTTCGTGTGTCTCAGGGCGGTGTTGACCATGTATGTTGTGATCATGGTAATCTTACCCATTGCATGAATATTTCACATTACTTACCTACCCATGCACCGATAAACGAAATAAGAAGAGTCCCGTCAGCGGCACGTATCTTTTCTCGGGAGATTTTTTCAATATGGATGAGTGTTCCAGGCTAATAATTATTGCTTATAATAATTGTTACCTTTTGTGCTACGCATAAAAAGTCTTGTCTTAAACATTAGTTTATCAATTCAGAAATAAGAATGTTGAGAATCAGAAAAATAACTTTTAAATACTTCACACGTTTTTTTAACAGCATCCCTCATTTTTGTGATAATACATGATTTAATGGTGTGCTAGATAATAAAATAATATGCTCATTGTAGAGTAACTGCAGGCACATTAGTCTAGGTATACTTATATTTGTATTTTAATTTGTTTTGTATTACCCACAAGAATGTTCCATAAATATCCTGTTTTTATCTCAAATAAATAAACTAACCAGAATGAGCTGACCTGCAATGAGATTCAGAGAATTCTAACGACAAACGGAAATAATTCTCAGTTTCCATTCAGAGACTTAAAGTCGTGGTTGACTGGTGCTTCACAATAGGTTCTAGCAGTGGTTATTTCGGACTCAGAAGAGACAAGATATACAGACTCTTGAAGATACGTTGGCGGTCATTGAACCATGGCTAAGAATATGTTTGCGTAAGATCTTCAGTGTATAAGAGGTACTCGTTCATATGACTTATATACAAAAGAAAAATGCAATGTTTAACTCTGATGGGACAATGCAAAATTGCTCAATAATTAAGTCACAATAATTTTTCAAGAGAGTAAGTACCTACCAGCAGTTAATTATTTTAATGTAATTGGGATTACTATACAAGAGTCCCAATCATTGCTCGTAACTGTCCGGAACCAGTGAGACTGAGGCATTCTCAAATGGGGTATGTCGCGAGGCTGAAGGTAGCGGGGAAGGGAAGAAGATGGGAAAGAGGAAGGTTGTGTTATTATAGTTTAGGTGAGGTTGGGAAGGACCTGGCTATTGACATTTTAAATTACAATATTTTATTATTTTTATCAGTGGGAATGTTTACCATTCTAGAACGTGCATTAACAAAATTAAAAATCCATATGATATATTGGTTGGCTCTATTGGTTTGATCTATTTGGTTCGCATCGACCTGGAAAAAAACGGAGTTTTCCGTGTCATTGTGAGATCTGTAACTAATTTTCGACCCCAAATCACGATTAGGAGGCATGGCACTTGTCTTGCACGAACCCTTTTAATGTAATTACAGAAAAAATGTTTGTTGTAATTCTGAAGCTTTCGAAACTGACCCACAAACTCAGTATGCCCGTGGCTGAGTGGAAGATTTCCCCCTTAAGAACTTAAGAAGTTCACTACCCGAGGAACGCCGGGTTCTACAGCTCTAAGGTTCTATGCATAGTAATGATAAGCAGAATCTATTTCTAGCCAAAAAAGACCCTTGAAAATTCAAGTCTATGTCTATGAAAGGCAATTTTTAACCCACTGTGATTCGCCCATGTTCCCAAGAATGTCATATCAGAAACTTTTTCAATAATTTCACCATCAATTTCGTACGTCGATAATAATATTAAATTTACGTCACTTACCGTAAGTTGTATTGCTGAAAAATAATTCATAATCAAACATTTAAATATAAACAAGTCGATTTTTTCACAGAAATTATGTTATTTTTATTATCTAGGCATAAATAAATTGGCAAATAAGTTCTTTAGTGATTGGTATTATGTAGTGTACATTAACAATACATATCGTTACCGAACATTAATTACGTTGGAGACGTAATATTTGTGCAATGTAGATTAGAGATAAAATATGTGATGTTAATCACATCAGACAGGACATGGTTTTTAATGTAAAAGGCTTTTATCAAATTATGTAACACAATAAAGTACTTCATCAACTTAATATAGCACTTAAAAAAAATGATATGTCAACGAACAATGATAATTACAGTGATATTTTTAAAGTTGTTTTAATTTTCTTTGGTATTTCAGTCAGGTATATCTCCAATCTTTACCTTCCCTGCATTATTAAATTGAGCGCCCTTGAAGTGATATCTCACAAAAACAGTGCTCAAATTATCCAATTATTATTATTATTAAGCCTCATAAATTCCAATAAATTCTGGTATAATAGTCCCACAGGCTTCAGGGAGTTGGATCGCTTTGTATCATATTAAACAAATATCAGTTACAATTAGTTATGTCTATGGAGCTTCATCGACAGTCATCCAGAGGAAGACCAAAGAACTCCTGGATGACTCAATGCTCTAAAATTCTAAGTAGAAACGGCCTGGAAGAGAGCGATACCCAGAACCGAAGAAGCTACAACCTGAGAACGAGGAGAGCCGACCCCAACAGCCTACCTAGGCAATGAGTTGGGACAGTGCAAGGAAGAAGAAGATCAGTTACAATAAGTTAAAGCGAATCCAGGGTTTAACCCCTCATGCTAATTTTTTTGCTTTTAAGACAACTTATATATGTAGGTCTCATGGAAATCCTTATGTCTCCCTTACTATAATGCTAAGAAATATAATCTATGTAGGTGTTAGAACGAGAAAACACCACGCTTTATAGTCGAATCAAAAATTAACCACAATATATGTATTTAAAATGTACACCTTTGGTAAACCAAAGTTTTCGACCGCAACGAGTAAAGTAAATTTTTTATTAATTATTTTTACAAGAAACGCTAAAAAAATTGAAATGAGGTCTAATAAAATAAAATATGTGTGTGTTTAGTAATTTTAGTTAGAAAAAATGTAAGATGAGCTATTTTTTAATTTTCTTTTATGGTTTTCATAAAAAAAATTATATTTCAAAAATGATTTGTTTATTTCGAATTGTAATCTTTAAAAGTTTACATTATCACCTTTCAAAAACAGCTTTAATTTTCGGATGCTGGTTAGGCATTATAATATGTTTTTGTTAGTTCTAAAAAATAAATAATATATTTTTTATATTACAAAAACGGTTGTTTGACAGATTGGATTTTCGGGACACTAATATAATTGTAGAATAGTGACATTGTAGTCATAGAAATTTTCTCTTGGAAACTGTCGTCATGGAAATTGTTTACATGAAAAAAACCATCTCTCTCCATTTTGTGGTTTTCGAGCATGTTGCATTTATGATTGTGATTTATATTTCCGTCGTGTAATGTTGACTTCGGAACATTTTGGGATCCAAATATTATCAAGAATTGTGCTGGTGATCTGCATGTGAATTGGAACCATTGGGAGGCTTTCCACGTATGCAGAGAACAACATTACAAGGTTGGTGTTTCTGTTTTTCCATAGAAATTGTACAGGCAGCCATTTTCTGTAATATATGTATTTGTCGGCGCAAATAAATTCATATAATTATATTTTTTGTTGGGTATTACGCTCAGAGAGATCTGGGACTATTTACACTTTCCAGACTCGCATATTATAATACGGACGCGTTCAGTTCAATTTATTTGTATTTTATTGCAAAAGAGACATATTTTGACCTTTCGACAAAATAGGTCCGAGGCTTGAGGGGAAAGCGAATTAATTATACCTGTATCGAATCCAAACTCTTGGAATAAAATATTAAAAAATATATATATACAGTTTTTTTTTACAATCGGGATTTATATGGATAAATAAATCTTGGAAAACTCAGTGCCTATATTCAGGGTAATTTTGTTTATTATGAAGTGTTTCTCTTTATTTAGATGTGATCTGCGCTGATTGGCTAAAGAAGGAGGAAGCGTAGCATGGCATTAAAACTCAAAAATTAATCACGATAGTGATTCCTTGGACCTGAAAATCTCAAATCATATATATTTTATATTTGTTTTAACTTTCTGGCTCGCCATAAGTTATAAATATAAAAAATAATAATAAAATAAGTTATAAAAAATATACAAATTTAATTACAATTAATTAAAGTGGTCAATTTTATATACTTTTATTGCATATTTATTTTCATAATATTTGAACAATTTCATTTAGGGGCCTAAAACTTTGGTGTGTTCCCCAGTCAGTAAATAGGCTATTATAAAAACATTGAATGTCAAACACACCTAATGTAGAATAATAACTGATGATCATGTATGCAAATTTATTTTCAAACGTATTATTGTAGATAAACGGGTCTGCAGTTTCATTTCTCCACTTTTATCTGGCCGACTTGTTACTTATAGAACAGTTAATTAATTACGATGGATATTGCCTAAGATGATTTTTCATATTTTTCATTTGAATACCGCAAAAGAGTCCCGACTATCCGGAGCCAATTTGTTTATGCCACCTCCAATTGCGATTGTTGTGAGGCTGCACGAAGAAGGGATGCAATTTTTAAAAATATTTATTGTGAGAGGAATAAAACACAAGAGAAATATGCCGAGAATGTACCTACCTAATTATATGTATGCGTATGCGAACACATGGAACTTATCCAAGGTTCATGCACCATAATATGGATTTACTTGAGGTAAATCTTAGTTTTAATATAGCGCATGTGGTTTACTATTGTTTCCTCTGATGATCGTTTTACAATACAACTCCGATAATCGTTTTAAGTTTCAATAATAATGCTTTTAGATTACTAGTCTTGTTTATTATCGTCACATTAACAATTATTTTAGTTTATTGTTCATTCTAACTGGTGCGCTAGAGAAGGGCAAATGGTCAGTGAAGGTGCCCACCTCTAGAGCGGATATGATCGGCTATCTTCGTAACAATTGTTTGGGTACAGTTGTCTCTTTTATATAGTAAAACTACTGACAGCTTAAAACTATATATACGTACCTATTTGACGACATCTGTTGGGAGACATTGAAACTACATACATATTCACATACACATTATTATATACATATATATTCATATACGCACTACAGTACATAACTCTACTGATAGGCCATTACTCTGGAATGCTTTTTAGTACAGTTACCTATTTTTCCCAAATGTAAAGAATGCTGGAATAAGAAATCTTGAACATGTAATGGATGAATAACCTGTCTATTAATAAATAAAATTAATAAACAAAAACAAAAAATATAAACAAATACCCACTGCTCAACTAAACTGAATCATTTTTACTATTTATTGATATCCAGTCAAATCATACTACTGTCACCTGATTTATTCTACCTGTTGTGATTAATCACTAATCAGCTTAAATGAAATTATTCGATAATCCCACATTGTTCTAATAATTAATCCGAAAAAAAGATATAAATCTTTGCTTCCGCAGAATTACATAAATGAATAAAACAGATTTATAAAAATATTCGGGTATTCAAGGACGTACCTGACTTAATTTGATTAGTGATTCCTGAAGTTATTTGGAGTAAAAAATGATGACGACATTTTAGTCTCTTGCTATTTTTTTTTTGTTGTTTTCACCATTATTTTTTTTTAAATCATCAGTAGATAGATATTGGACAGTTAGATCCGGGGTGGGGGTCGGTCCCACCTTTCTACATGAAAAAAATGTCATTGAGATAGTGACTTTTCTTTGACCAAAGTGAATAATTTTGTTATTTTTTTTTTTTTTTTTTAAGTAAATACTTTTTTACGCACGCTTGAATTGAGGGGTAAACTGGCGAATGCGTTACATAAATTACACTGTTACGAGCGACTGCGTTACGGAAATTACAGTGTTACGAGAGGCGTAATATCGTTATAAGTTACGGGGGCGAACGATAATAAATTTAAATTAATTTTGAGGTTCATTCCTCACAATCTAATCGTAACAACAGTGCTCAAATCCATAGTAATGACGTTTGGAATGGGTGCTGCCATTTATGCTGACAATAGTTGTGTTGTTGTTTCCCACATTCTAAATGTTAAAATCTAACTAATAACTAGCAATGTTTCGATTGGAATTTTTTTGAATTTTCTGCTGCAAATGTGAATAAACGTCGCTCTCTAACTAGAATTCGCATCAAAAAAGTTTTATTTTAAACTTTGTAAGAATTAAATCAACAATCCTATTCTAAGCGTAATTCCCTTAATAAAATTATTCAAATTTTCGTTTAGAGTGTTCAAACTCGGTACATTGAAACGACTGATTTGTCACGATAATTGGTAACAATCCAAAAGAATCTTTAATACAGATTCTTATATACTGATGATTGGAATGGTTTTATTCGATGCCAGAAAGAAAATTAGATTAGATTACTAAACTACTTACATCAGTCGTGTGGTCTAAAGCAAACTTGTATTTTTTTTTACTATGTAAAATATATAAAAAATTAAATTAAGTAGGTATTTGTAAGTAGATACCTACCTACTTACAAATCCGATGATTTCAGAATAAATTTTGACATTGATTTATAAAGTTAATAATAAAAAATTAGAAACATTAAACGCGAGGTCTGCTGTTTATAGAAATACTTTTTCAATCAACATGTTATTAAGTCTTTTATTTTAAAAATATTTAAGAATATCAGTGTGGAAAAGCACGCAGAACTGTTTTGCTTTTAGAAAACTACCAACCAATTTGGGAGGCGGGTATGGGTACCGCCGCCCCGGGAACCATTTATTGGATAATAAACACCTCAAGTGGTTAGCTACGTTTTGTGACTTAGCAGGGGTTCCCGGGTTCATGGAGTGAGGTTTATCCGGGTCTAGTGGATGTTTCTGCACACCAACTGCGTGGCAGGCCGAATCGGGAAAGACTGGTTGAGGAAGACATTTGACCTCTCTAACAGGACTCTCTCGGAACATCGTCTCGCACAACAGTGGGAGGAATGGATTCATACTCCGTCACTGCTGGACACACTGACCCCCAGATTCCTACCCATCCCTCATACATTTTTCCTTCCCAGAACTTCTTGACCTTTATTTAAAAAAACACCCTCCACAAGGCATCCCCAAAGATGACATAGGCTCTGAGGTGAAAATTTTTTCTCAGGTCCTTCTGTGTGGTGCAGAGCTGACGTTAATAAAAACCAACACATGATTTTATAAAAAAACACTTCAGGTATTCAAACTTATTGCGTCAAACTCAGTATCAATAACAGAATAAATAAATGTTTGCATACATTATGTGTTATAAGGCGGAATAATGAACAAGTCGATATTGTACATTCGATCTACGTTTCGTCAACCTTCGAGAAATTCACACGATTGGTTTCTAAGAAATAGACAAACGAAACAGATGTATTACTTGTACCAAATTCTTAATAAACATTTTATGTTGATAGATACATTTGATTAGCTTATAGTTAAAATTTAAATTGACACAATTCAAAACATTTGCGCTTCCACAATAAAATATATATATATTACATGGAACTTAATTCCATTTACATTTTTTTTTATATTGTTTTACAACGCAAAGTTTGGTTGGGTTGGAATTTGTTTAAATTGATATAAAATACATGTTCGTAATAAGTAATAAGCATTAACTTTGTGGCTCGCCATAATTTACAATAAAATAATGTTTTGTATCATAGGTTAGTTTTAATATTCTCCTGACGAAGGAAGGGTTCTTCCGAAACCGGTAGAGTGTAATTAAAATTAAAGTGGTCTAAAACAAATTTATATATTTTATTGTTGATATAAAATACTTAATTTTCAATTGTTTATATCTCTTACGTTTATTCGTTTAAGTCTTCCTAGAAAAATCATCAACTTAACCTTGTAAAATGTCCTCCATAGCACAGATAATTTCCTGGAGGACATAATACACTCTCTTATAAGAGAAAGGAGATACAAGAAGGGCCAAGAAAGTCCAAGATAAGACAGGATGCAGCAATAAGGTGTAGGAAGATACTGAGAGAGTCAAGAAGAGTTTTAAAAAAAGCACCAGACGTATTGACTCTTTTTTACCAAAAAACATACATTGATTTTGAAAGATTGTTATTTTATCTGGTAATCGCATTTTTTAAATTTTGAAAAACTAAGTTAATTTTAAATGTACTAAGGTTATACCGTTGGTCGTTGGCAGATTTGTTTAATTTTCAAACGACATATTATATTATAAAACACAAATTTCACAAATCATATAATCATACAAAAAAATAAATCAATACATTCTATTATTTATATTGTGTGTGTTGAATTTGAGATTTGGTTTGATTATTTTTATGTAATTTAATTTAATTGTATCATTGAAGAAGAAGATAACAATAATAATCTAATTTTTTTAAATATAAAAATGAACAAGACACAGAAAAATAATAAAATATAATGGCTGCAACTGGGACTCGATCCCAGAACCTCACGTCTAACCGGGACATACGCATTAACCAATTTTGCTATTGCACCCTATTATGAGACTGTCGTATTTGTCAACTTCATATGTCAAATTTCAGAATTAACAATATTATCTTCGACTAATGTTTTTTTTTCCAAATTATTCGCAGCTACCTTTTTCATTGGAAACAAGTATTCAAAGAATGTATTTGTTACCTAGATAGTGTCTCGGATAGTACTAGTAATACTCGGATTTAGTCCCAGTTGCAGCCTTTATATTTTATTATTTTTCTGTGTCTTGTTCATTTTCATATTTCAAAAAATTTGATTATTATTGTTATCTTCTTCTTCAATGATATATTACATTGATGGGAATAACCTTCAAAAGTTATAAAGAGAGTTTTTCTTATAAAAACAAAAATAATTTAATTGTATTTATTTTATCTTATTTTAATTATTTATTTTATTTTCTGTATTTTATTGGAGGCACTGCTGAAATCCAGCTTCATTCCAGGAGTCATCCTGAATTGCAGCTGAGCAGTGACCTTTTCGTCAATACAACCACGAATAATCTAAAATCTGTACCTTTACTGTAAAAACAATTATTGAAAAAAAAACATGATGAATAAACGATTTATTTTTTTCACGCACCAGACTTTTAGGTCCGGGTTTAGTTTTTCCTATGGGAAATTTTTTCACACACTTTTCCATAAAAATGATCATCTAGTAAATATGGCGTGGATTTACTAGATGAGCAAGTGTATTATATAAGTATAATTAATACAAAACAATACAAGAACAACAGGTTAACCTACCAGACTATTAAATGGGAAAACAATTCACCGACTCCAGATATTTTCATATCAGAGAAAATATAGGTATATTTTTATATGTTATAATTATAGGTATATTTTTATGGTGTAGTTTTTTTTTTACAAGAAGTTGAAAGGTTTTCAATTATTAAATAAATAAGAAATTATGAATGTAAGTAAGAACTCCTAAGTACCGAAATCTTTTGAAAATATTCTGTGAGAAGCAATAAATACATAGATTCTACATGGCTCGGTACGTATAAATGTGATTTTCTGCATGGTTTGGTTTTTATCGCAGCTATTATTGAAATTAATCAATAGACCGAAAAATATTGAAATAATAATTGTATTGCCTTTATGAGGAAATATGAATACAAATAAAAATTAATATGATATTATTTGTTTAGTGGTTTTTTCCTAATTATTTATTTTAAACAATAAAAACACCCGGAACAAAAACAGCAAAATAACAAATAGATTTTAAATTATGGTTTTTCATCAGAGCCATTCCGGATGAATCAAACTCTCAGGAATGAAGTGCAAATATAATTATTATTTTTTAATTGATAAACTAATGTTAAAGACAAGATTTTTTATGCATAGCACAAAGGGTAACAATTATTATAAGCAATAATTATTAGCCTGAAACACTCATCCATATTAAAAGAATCGTCCGAGAAAAGATACATATCGCCGACGGGACTTGAACCCGCACCCTTTTGATTGCCGGTCAAGTGCTCTACCTATAAGCTACGGCGGGATACCTCCTACCCGCCAAATGATTCAATATATACCTAGTGTTTCATTCTACAATTTCTGCTTATTACACTTTTTCACCTGCAAACATTACTATTAATAGTTGGCTACTTTGTTTGAAATGGTTCTATGACAACTCAACAAATGGACATTTCAGCATCCCTTTGAAAATTTATTAAAAATGTGATAAAATATATTAAAAAGAACTCATAACCTAACCTAACGTTATAGCAAATTAAATCATCAAGCCCCTGTTTTGGAACTTATTATAAAGTACCTGATTTAGCGTGCGACTAATCATTCCAACAACGGTACAACGTAACCAATTTACCCATTTTTGGTTTTCCATTACTTGTAATGACTTTTCAAAGGAGTTATGAAATTGTACATTGTTGAGATGTCCATTCACCGCTTGAAACTATTTTACATAATTATGTAAATAAACCGATGTTTTTATATGATTTAAATTAATTCACTGAACATATCGAAGTCATGCTTTAACTCAACCGTTTTGCATTAATTTCGTCTGTCTGTAATTTTGTCTATGGTGTCCGTTTTAATGGTTCCGAAAAGATTATTTGTTCAATGCGAAATCGTCGTTTTTATTTGGATACTGATATTCGCATTTTTTGGCAATTTTATGGTACTGCCAAGAATTGACATATATAAATAGTGACGTTTCTTTGGACAAATTATATAATTTCTTATTTGAATATAAAAAATACTTAACATAAAATATTATATTGATTATTATTAAGTGGATGGGTATTCAAGTACTAATAACCATTGGAGCGACAGAGCAATTAAAATATTTTTCCTCGGATTGCTAAAGGAAATTTTTCCGCCCACATTAAAAAAATCATACCTCCGAATTTGAATATGGAGACATACAAACTGATTATAGTTCTATATAGCCAATGAATTCTCCTATCTTTTGTCTATTATCACATATTTGTAGGATTTATAAAAAAAATATAATTAAATCTTTAACCTTAAAACTTTTAAACATTTTAATAAAAAAAAAAAAATTGAAAATTTGCCACATTTTGGCAACAAAGCAATCCGAGGTTTTGGAAATAGTGCCATAAAGTGGCAAAAAGCGCTCGAGTGGGTAAATTAGGTTTAAATCTTATGAGTTCAGAGGAAATTTTGGTTTTGATATATTAAGAAGATAAACTTAGAAACATATGTACTTTTTAGGACGCAAGGTCTACTGTTAACAGATCTTCTTGTACAAACAATAACGAACATTTTTATTTCGTTTTGTGAACGTTGTACTGTTATTATAATTCTTGTTGACTACAGTTGAATCCTTCCAGAAAGGTCATCTGTTGTATGTACCTACCTATTACGATGCTGAATCACTAGGTGTAACAGTGACCTACAACGAAAATATGCTTCCCATTAAACACGCGAAATACTCAGGGTTGAAAATTAAATTTAAAACACCCAAGAAAATACTATTCACTCGATAAAGAAAACGCTAGATGGGTCCTACATTGTGAAAACAGATTCCGGCGGAATCGCTCTTCCATGTTTGGGGAAAGTGCGATGCGCTTGGAATATTTCATGTAATTTCAGTGTTACTATATTTCTAAGGACTTTGTATTGATTCACCGACGCAATATTGTATTTGTTAGCCTTTCTTGAATGATTTTAGGTAGTTGTTTTATAGACAAAATTATTTTTCACATTCATATTGCATATGTACTGGCGCAAAGAATTAACTCAACTTAATATTTTAAAGCATAACTTGTAAAAAGGGATTTTACGTAAAATAATTAAACGCCCGCCAATATGAATTCTTTTGACAAACACTTAAAAATATATATATATATATTATTTTTTAAGATAATCTCTTTACATTTGCAGAGTTTAAAAATTGATATTCCTTCGGTGGAAAAAAATCGAAAGTTAGCTCCAAAAATTATTAAAACCAATTTTGGTTCTGTTATTTAATGCTGGGGTATTCATTTATGAACCGAGACGCGAGCCGTTTCAACCGTTTCTTTCCTGTAATTCGTTTTACAATTTGAAAGGCGGATATGGGTACCTCCGCCCCGAAAACCATTTATTGGATAACCAACACCCCTGCAATAAGTCACCTCAAGTGGATAGCAACGTTTGGTGACTTAGCAGGGGTGGCCGGGTTAAAGTTTGTCCGGGTCTTGGCGGCGGATTTGTTTGCCCACATGCTGCGTGACAGGCCGGATCGGGAGAGACTGATTGATGAAGACCTTTTGACCTCTCCAACCGGACCTTCTTGACCCATCGCCGTGCACCGTAGTGGGAGGAATGGATTCATACGTCCGTCACTCCTGGACACACTGATCCCCAGATTCCTACCCACCCTTCATACCCCTTCCCTTCTTAGAACTTCCTCTCCTTATTTTCCATAAAAAGACCCTCCACACAGTATCCCGAAAGATGACATTGATGGAAATTGTTTTCCTCAGGGCCTCCTATGACCTAATGTAAAAAAAAAAATTAATTAAAAAAATAAATAATTAATTGCTCCCCTCTCACCCCAGTTTGCAAATGCATGAAAAAATATGTGTTTCTGTGCTACTTGAGACATTTATCTAAAGATATTTGCTCTATTTTAAAAAGGTCATGCTTTATTACATATTTTCGCTAACGCTTATTAAATATACATTTTTTGAAATAATAGCAAGCTTGATTAATTACTACAATAAATTCTAACGCTTATTAAATATATATATTTTTTAAGTAATAGCTGGCTTGATTAGTTACTACAATAAATTCTATGGCACATTATCATCGCATTCCCATTTAGTAAATTGAACCTTTTCAGTGCTCAATGACCAATCTAGCGTATTTCACAACGAAAATATAGTTCCTATAAAAATGATACGAGTATAATTTCGTTAGCGTTCTCAAGGCCAGGCGGGGAAACCGTAGGTCACCTGTAAAGTGTGAGACAACTGAAAAGTTAAGGTCACCCGAACATATTATTATGTCACTGAACTCACGTAATCTGTTGCACGCACGTATAACTTATAAAGTTTTAAATCGTGTATTTATTCTGAGAGAATCAGTGTCAAATGTTATTTGTTCGTTCACCTCGAAATAGAGAAAAAAATATAATAAGGCAAAAACAATTTAGTAGTGTTCATATTAGAACATTTTTTTATTTTTTTATTTCGACTTTAACTTAAGACAGGAGGCCCTGAGGAAAATAATTTTCCCTCCGGACCTGTCATCTTTGGGGATGCTGTGTGGAGAATCTTTTTGTGGGAGGGAGAAAACACATTCCTCAGCAAAAGATCTGAAATAGCGAGATATGGCGTTATAAATTTTTCACAGATTTTTTAAATGTATTTACTAGGTTAACGCAGTTTTTTCCAACCCAACGTCACTTTCATAATGTGCTGTAGATTGAAAGGGAATACAAGAAGGCGCTGCAAAAAAGCGCAATCCTTTTGCACGACGATGTCGTCTCCCACCCGGCATGCCGCTTGAAGTCCCGAAAACCCTTCTGGACGGAAGGAGAAAGACTCCTCCAATCACCCCTCAACCCTGAAGACAGGTGGAAACTTGAGTGGCAATCGGCCAACGTGGAAAATGCCCATCTCGTACAAGACCCCACTGAGAGACAGCCTGGGTTCTCATTGCCTCGCAAACTCTGGTCCGCCATCAAGAGGATAAGGTGCTCCCATAGCCGTTGTGCTCATATGATGCATAGATGGGGCCTTAAAGAGTCGGCGATGTGCGAATGCGGTGCGGTGCAGACCACCGTACATGTGGTCAACGAATGCCCGCTCCATTAATTCCCCGGCGGGATTGAGGTCCACAGGGCGACGCCTGAGGCCCTGGACTGGCTCGCAGACCTAGATGTCCCCCTCTGACCCCCCCCCACCATACGAAAGAAGAAGAAGAAGAAGAATAGATTTATGGAACTTTGAATTATTAATATTATCAAAACTACGTGCGCACATTATTTCTCAGAAGGACGTGCACAAAATACAATTCAGGTTTCCTAAAAAACTAAAATAAAAATAATAATCTCTATTTGGTATGTTCCATAGAATGTCTTACCTTTGTACTTTTAACTTACAGGCTGTAAGTAAGTACCTACCTGAAAACTTTTATTCGATAAAAATTGAAAGAAGAAGTTCTCAAATTACAAAGAGTGACATATGAATAAACCAATTACCAATTACGTGTAACGAGTGTCTTTGACAAAAGTTCTTTGTGTTTTTTTCCCTTTGTGTATCATTACAAGGACAGTCATTTGATAAGTAGATACATAATTCATTAAATCGGTTTTATAGCAAATGCTGCATTTAGCTATGTTACCGGCAATATTTCAATTCACAATTTTTTGTTTGTACCATCATGTTCTGAGACAAACATGTTTAGACAGGTATATAAAACGGTGTCATGTCTGATCGTAATACGAAATTTCAACATCCGAGTTCCCATAATAAACTTAATCATAAACGATACTTCCTCACATGATAATTCATCACATCATAACTCACCTTAACCTACCTTTCCATTTCCCCGCCTCCCCCCCCCTCACCCCTTCACCTTACCTAACCTAACCTAACCCAACCTACCTTAACCTAACCTAAGGTTAAAAACCCCAGTTATCAGTTTTCGACGCTTCGAGACATGATGAATTATCATGTGAGGAATTATCAAGTGAGGAATTATCATGTGAAGAAAAGTTTGTACTCAATATTCATACACTTAAAAAGTTTTTACTGAGTAGACCGGTCACCATATAAAACACATATTTATTAAACCACTTTATTACTAACACAATTCTTCCATTTCAGAACTGCTCTTATTATAGGAGAAATTTGAATTGAGTACTTATGTAGTTTTATGTAAAAGTGTATCCTCTACCTTATAAGCCCAACCAAAACAATTATTATGCAGACAAATTTGTAGTGAAATAAACAAAATTTTATGCAATTTGGGAGGTGGGAATGGTTACCGCCGCCCCGGGAACCATTTACTGGATAACCAAAACCTCCTGCCATACCCTAAGTGGTTCGCTACGTTTGGTGACTTAGCAGGGGTGCCCGGGTTCGTAGAGGTGAGGTTTGCCTACGTCTTTTGATCTGGACACACAGATTCCTACCAACCCTTCTTCATTTCCTTAAAAATACCCTCCACACAGCATCCCAAAGATGACGTAGGCTCTGAGGGTAATTATTTTCCTCAGGGCCTCCTTTGGAGCTAATAATTCCGGACATGTTTATGAAATATCTCTACTCCTGCTATGTACCTCCAGTTCATCAGCTAAATTGACTATAGCAACCCCAATATCAGAGAAACTTGTGAGGCGGAAGGACAATAAGGATTACGTTCGTTTTTTTGTCCAATTTTAGATTTACAGACTCTTACAAACTGTAAAACTCATAAAAAGTTATGAAATAATAATTTTTAAAAATTAAAATTAAAATTTTTGTAAACGTGTCTTGCACAAGTAGTAGTATGGTTGTCACTTTATTAATACGGAAGTACGGCTAAAAGGTGTATCACCATTTAACGAGAAGCAAACATATCCGCTCTTTCTTTACTTGTTAATTATGATTTCCTTCTTGTGTTTTACGTTGGATGAACATTGAACATAACCTAGACACATATAACCGTGCCATTGAATGTTCAAGGATAATTAACAATATTTCCACTAAACAAATAACACTCCCACACAATCAAACCTTCTGAAGACAAGTCGATAAAGTTCGATTTTTTCTTATATTTCTGACCTTCAACATTTTTTGCAATAATATTTTTATGCATTGTTAATCTCATAATTAAACAAATTTGTTTACAAGATGTAGGCAGACACTAATGACAAAATCATTAACAGTGACCAGTTTATCATAAGAAAACCACTTCCTTAATAATAGTTCAGTCAAAAGAAAAAACTTTTTGAAAAGGTTGTTTTTAATATTTTGGTTACCGAGAAACGGTAATCATTTTTTTTTCTGTAATATGGGCAGTAATATCTGACGAAAATTTGCATGATTTTAATATTGATTTTCATTCAAATAATAAATTTGAATAATTTAAAAGACGAAGCTCACCCTAAAAGTCTTTGGAAGTAGAACGAAATGACACTCTTTGCGCTCTTGGCGATAAGGTTGGATTTTCCACTTAAGAGGGTGTTACCAGAGTATACCAGAAATTAGTCCTTTTTAAATCAACTTCTAGACGTATTGACCCTTTTTTACAAAAAACATAATTTACTTTTGAAATATTATTATTTTATCTGGTACACGCAGTTTTAAAATTTTGAAAAACTATGTGTATTTTTAAGATACTAAGGTTTTTACCGTTGGTCGTTGGCAGATATGTTCAATTTTCGAATGATAGATTCTATTAAACACAAATTTCAAATCATATAATCATACAAAAAATATCCAAATCAATACATAATCTAGTGAACACAGTTTTAATGTTTTTAATTTTAGTTACATTCAAATTATTAAAAAATAAATCTGAGAACGTGTTTGTGACAAAAATACCTTAGTTTTTCTATTTATTTAAGGTCTTACAAACTAAAATATTTAAAAACACACTTATTTTGTTCAGACATTATTGATAAATCATAAATACTTACAGGAATATATATTTAATAATTTATCATTATGCATTTTGAGCATTTTAATTGTTTATATAAATGTAGGTATAGATATATTAAAGCAAGTTTTTAATGAAATAAATCGATATTTATTTTTTTGTTTAAAAAATTTGATACTGTGAATAATCGATCTGTCTCATTGGAACCTCCCTTTCAAGGTTGCAAGCATTTTTAAACTTTTATTCTCAGCCGCTGGTCAATCACTCTTAACACATGCCACATCGTACACGGGATTATTATGTTTAAACTTTTTTTTTGTAAAATGCTCACCGTTTGGCTGCAAAACGTTTTATTCTCTGAGAAAATGATTGTCAAATTACTTCTATAGATTCCATCAACGTTTGTGTCAGCTAAAGTGGCCTCCATTGCGAGCTGATTACTTGAAACGGAATTCGTTTAACTGCGTGTGAATGACGCGTCCGCACACTTCAGTTCAGTTTTATCAGTTGGAGTAGCTACGATAAGCTGTTTTTATCCATGCAACAAACTCGCCGCTTTTATTATGATATTTCAGAAGTGGCAGCTCGATGGGTTAAAAGGAACGGCTGCGCCGCCTTTTTCATGCAAAACTTAATTTTGGATTTGAGGTCAAAATATCCCACCAAATTGATTAATATTTTTTTAATCAAAAAGTATAGTAAATGTCGGTAAACTTCGATACAAATTATTATACAAATATATTTTAGTAAAAAACCTTTAGATTCATTACTATAAAAGACAACTTTTTGTAATATTTTCCATCGCCCCTAATGCAAAAAGTTGTTTTTTTTTATAAAGTTTTTTCAAAAAAATATTTGTATTAGGCGAGGTTAGCGCGATCGAAAGTTTACCTAAATATCTAGTACGGATATGTGTTACTTTATTTATTTTTGCTTTAAATTATGAAAAATAGGCCAATAAATAAAAATATTTTTCGTGATTTTAGAGGCAAATTTGGAAATTATTTGTGTGCTAAGGATACCTATTAAAAAGAATAATTTTGCTCTATTTATCATAGAAATATGATGAAGACAATGGTAAAAAAAAGAATTATTTATAAAAGCATTTTGATGAGCGTAAATGTAAATTAATATTAAATTAAAATTTTTTACCGAAAACATGATTTTGAACAGTTTAATTATTTTTTTAAATTATATTAATATAGTAGGTAGGGCAAGTATTATTTTGCAATAAATATAATTAACAATGTTGCAATGCTACTTAAATAAATAAATTGGTTCTCCCTTCGTGTCATGTCCCTTTCGTCCCCGTTCCCCTTCCGCCTCCTCTTCCTCTTCCCCTCCCGCGTTCCCTTTTCACCTTTCCCGCATCCCCTCTCCCGATCTCTCATTTCTTGCGACCCCCCCCCCCCACTTATTCCGCTTCCACCTTCTCCGCCTTCCTCTCTGCCTCGTCGCCCCTCCCGCGAAGCATTAATTGCCACCCGACCGTCCCGCATACCCCTCCCCGCAACTTTTTTTCCCTGCCGCTTAACTCCATAAAATACACCCACTTTTCCAACAACTCGCGAGACCTATTTAATTTTCATTAGATTTGCATTAAAAAATTAAATAGGTCACGCGAGTTGTTGGAAAAATGGGTGTATTTTATGGAGTTATTATATATATAGAAATATATACGGGCATGTTCACACCAATCTAAAAGATGAAATAGCAATCAGATGAACAGTATAGGAAAGAATTTCATAACGCGAGAGTTCACTATCCTATTACCATCCCGGGTATGGGCATATCATACTCCCAAAGTTCCCAACATTCCCAACCTCTCACCGCGGTGCAAGGAGATGGTTCGGGAGAGACCAACTGGAGAGGCCAAATCGTCTCTCTCATCCAGTCTCTTACGATCCGGCCCGCCACGCAGTAAGTGGGCAGATGAACCCGCCGCTAAGACCTAGATAAACCTTACCTCACGAATCATCAAAGCTAAGTCATCAAACGCTGCGAACCACTTGATGTGACCTATGGCTGAGGTTTTGGTTATTCAATAAATGGTTCGTCTATAAAACGTGAATAGTTTCACGCAGGAGTAACGAACATACACAGAGCCATAATTAGTACGTTTGATAAGTCCAACCGCTTCAGCAAAACAAATGTATGACTCCAACGATGTGATTTTTTTATATCCCACTCTCTTCCAAATTCCTATCGGGGGTCAGCCTATAATTTTATACATTTCATCTGAGGTCACTATTTATTAGTTGGATTAACCGCAATCAAAGACGAGATCTACTTGCTAAATTGAATTAATACTTTTATGAGAAACAAAAAGAAGGTTTTGCAGTATTATTTGGGTCATGGTTTATGAACGGATTCAATCTGAGTAAGGGTTTTTCCCATTGCAAAATATGGATTATTTTATTACCAATTCGATATGTTGTCTAATTTATGCACTTGCTAGCATTTCATAGGCGACAGATAAGACCTTCTCAACCGCAGAATGTCGGCCCGTTTGTTCAAGTGAATTATTTATGAATTTACTATAAGTTACTATTACTATAATGGCCTCCGTGGTCGAATGTTAAGGGTTAAGGCTCTCGACTATCCGGAGGTCTTGAGTTCAAATCCCGACGTGCGCAAGTTTTATTTGAATGATTTGTGTTATTCAACAATTCTCACAAAATTCAAAAACATAGATCTTTAAAAATAACTAACAAAAACATTAGTGAACAACTGAATCTATTTTTCATACAAGCTTCTGCCCGCGACTTCGTCTGCGTAGGATTAGTACTTCGAGTAATCTATTTTCTTTTCCTAGGTCCCATCTACGTTTATACCAAAATTCTTAACCTATTTATTTAAAATATGTATAATTCTTGATTCGATTCAAAGTATTAGGCAAATACTTCAAATAAATTCACTAATATAAATATTTTCCAAAATAGAATTTTGATTTAACAATCATTGTTTTGTAAAATGTCATTCTCAAGTGTTGACGTTTTCTATTAAACTATAATTATTATTTTAAATATATAGAAAATAAATAGCTAACTTTATAAATTATAGCCTGTATGTTATTATGATGTATGAGCTATATTATTGTAAAGTTTCATTAAAATCCATTCATTAAAGTTCTAGTTATAGAGAAACTTATTTCCGTCTTAGATTGTTTAGCAGCTCCTTTGGACCTCCGCTAGAAAAAGAAAAATTCTGAATTAAATCGAAAAATGAGGACGATAATCTAATCGAACGTGAGACCATCATTAGGTTTTATCTTAAAGAATGCGACGGGCTGAACAATGAACACGTTGGAAGACTGTAGGATGATGTGACACCAAAAATTATGATCCAGTTGGTGCCCCTGTGGAAGCGATCCAGAGGCAGACCGAGGAAGAGGTGGAGAGACTGTGGGAGAGGATTGGAGTAGACCGCAGTCAGTAAAGAGCATTTGTGGGTAAGGTCAAATAACCTGGGATGTATTGCCGTGGTGATTTTGGGATGGTTTCGACATGTAGTGCGAATGGGTGGAAAAAGAAGTTTCAGGAGAATACCTACATATATGTTGTCGTGCATGTGAATGGTTGAAAGTTTGGGGAGCCCGCGGGTAGATGTCATGACCTGTCAGGAAGAATAACGGAAGAGTTTTCTTGAAGGAATGAATAAATGAAGAGTATCTTCTTTGCCTAACTCCCGGGGAAAAAATGCGTTGCTCGATGGCTAGTTATAAGGGCAACAGAAAGAGAGATTTACAAAGGAGCAAGTCACAAGACCATAAAGGTATAAATTAACGTAAAAACATGATAAGGGAAATACTACATAAATGTAATCGTAAATTCATAAAATTAATTAATTACGTTTACACGTCTCTTCATGTTCATAATCAAAGGTCGCAAATCTACTGATCATTAGTCTGTAAATCCTATTGTGTGCATATCGGCGAATAATTGGAAGTTAATTGACAGATTTTATCCTGACCGCTGTCTTATCATGGATCTATATTTTTATTAGCCAGAATAATTATCATTGCAGTTGCTTGTGATATTTGCATCGGATGACGCGATTCGTATTCAAGTTGTCAAGATAAAGGAATGCATTGGCGAATTGTATAAATATCGCTACTTATCAATCAACATTTTCGTAAAATTACTAATGATTTGGGTTTTTCAATGGGCCTAATGTTTGGAAAATCATTATTTATATAATAATTAATATGAACGATGCGATGGCCGAATGATAGATTCTAGATTGAACAACTGAATCTATCTTACTAATATTATAAACGCGAAAGTTTGTATGGATGTATGTATGTTTGTTACTCTTTAAATCGAGTTAACTATATAACTAGAACTTCACACATCTTCAAGTTTGAAACAGTCACATCTGGACTTGTTAACCAGGCACACATATTATTATAATTCAACGATTGTATCTATGGGGTCAATGGATTATATTATGTTATGTTTCCTGATGTATATACAGTACGTATGACTTCCCACGCTGATTATGGTCTTGCGATGCCATTTTACATTGGATTTTGCCAAAATTCAGGTAAATGACCGTGAATATCGGCCTCCGCCAAAGGAAATGAGTTGTCCATTGCGAAATTATCTCCAGCGTATGATTTCGCGTTTATCCGCAAATATCCACACTTCAAGGAGAGTTTCAAAAAACTACATCCGATTTACATTGACTGCAATTTTATTTATTGCCATGCCGAGAAGGCTGAATGCATGGAAAATTATAGACACATTTACTGTTGTGTAACATTTAAAGATAATGAAAGTAATTTTTGTGTGGCCTGATTAAAATACAAATTGTCTGACCTATTGATTGATTGTTTGGAAATAAGTTTTGAGGGCTTAAAAGAGGCTTAACTGCATACCGATGCGATGACTTGATTATCTCGTTATGTTGTGGTAGGGTGTTCAGACAGTTGATCATTAATCATTTAAAATAAAAGAAATAAAAATTTTGATTTATTCAAAAGAAAGATAAGCAATCCTTGGTTACGAATAACCTGACAATATTTGAATTGCTCCTTCTACCAAAATAATAGACGTTAAATGTTACTAAGGCAATTATGAAGGGCTTTAAATTTTTTACGTAGTATTTTTGTTACATATCATGGATACTTAATAATTTTTCAATATACAATTATGTGCATTAGTATTTTTTCTAACGCAAGCTGGTGATTGGCTTAGGAAAGTGCTCGTTAAAATAGAAACTACACGGAGAAAATGTTATTCTAAAATACGATCATTTTATAACGGTTAAAAACGAGACTGAAGTTCTTACGAACAAATTAACAGGGTTTCAATGTTTATTGGCGGGAGCATGTAAGAATAATTTGTTGGTATACGTAATCTCGTACGCATACCAACAAATTATTCTTACATTTTCCCACCAATAAACATTGAAACACTGTTAATTTGTTCGTAAGAACTTCAGTCCCGTTTTTAACCGTTTTTACGAATAAAATAACTAATTATGAGTACCTATATACAGAAGCGAGATTTATTTAACAAATTAAAATTTTCAAAAGTACATAAACATATTGTTTGATAGATATTACATATTAACACTCATTTTTATTAAAAACAAATCTAACAGAGTTTTATAAATATCAGTAAAAATCCTGTGAACAAGTCAAAATTTGTGTCAAAGTTTTGTGAAAGTTCTGCTATGGTATGGTTGCTTCACAGTACTTGGATATTAACAGAACATTTAAATACATTTTTTTGAACATTAACTCCACGCAGACAAAATAATTTCCCTCAGGGGCTCTAAACTTTGGGAATGCTGTGTGGAGGTTCTTTTTGGGAATAGAAAGAATTGAACCTGGGTCTTGAAGATACCCATGTTGTAAGACGGATAAAACACAAAGGCCGGCAAATCGTTCCACGTTTTTTTTATTATTTCATTTAGGAGAAAATACAGACACAGACAGTAAGTAATAAACAAAACAATATTAAACAACAACTAAAGAACTTGCCTGCACCCTATTTCATACGGATTAACTTGAAGAGATAATTAAACACTGACAAATATTTTTACACGGAAATAGGGAAAAATACATAATAAATTATTTTACACGTAGAAAATGTATAAAAATGCACAATGTCTTTAAGTAAAAGTTTATAAATATATTTTTTTTTAAATTTATCTAAACAACTACCTAGTAAAAAAAAAAAAAACAAAATAACGTTATACAGTAACGAAGTATGTCTTGTCTAATTTCTTGTTTTTTTTTAAATATGTGAGATATTGGAATTATCTTTAGATTTTGATTTTGATTAAACAATTTGCACATACTTTTGGTTAAATCCCTGACACAAGCATCTGTACACGTCAGACGATATATGAAAGACGATATTGACTAGTTGTTCTGGGTGGTATTTTAAAGTTTATTAGTTTGAGTGAGTCGATAACGCTGTTGCAAGTTTTATACAGGGTTATGAAGTCAATGTATGTTCCCCGGTTAGATAAAATGGAGACGTTTTATTTGGGAAAGATGTGTATATTAATAAATAGATCTGAACAGACAAGCCTTCTCCGTACTCTGCAAGTTCCTTTTTCTGACAACCTTTTTAGAATATTGGGAGTTGCCATAGTCCCACTGGCTTCTGACTGATATATATATCACAGAAAGCAGAAAGGAATGTAAAACAGTTCTGATATTAAATCAGTACACAAATAATCGATAACAATTTCTTATCGACATTTTAGAATGTTCTCCAAAACAATGATGTATTAGATAAAGAAAGCGAAAACGAAAATCTTTTAATTTATTTATCATTTACAAGATAAAATAAATATTTTAAACATACATACAACACGTAGATAATATTTTACGCGTTTGAAAAAGTCGGTCGAAAGTTCTACGACATGTACAAGGTCAAGGTCCTTCGTGGCAAAATTGTGTTACATCAAGAATATTACCCAGAATTGTTATAACCGAAATACGTGAAATTTCACGCATCTCACGTGTTGAATGAAGTCTGCGTCACGCATAGGTGACCACTGACAGGCCGCCTGAATATACAACACGGTCGGAAAGTACACTTTTAACAGGGCCGAATTCATAAGGCTGCGAATACATGCATGTCTAACGCGTTTATAAAAATCATGTTTTCGAATTTTTCTTTTTTTTCGAATATTTCGAATCAATTTTTTTTTTATTATCCAAATATTTTGTACATTAATAATAACATGTATGAAGTGTAATCAATATACATTACAACAGTAAGTGTGTAATGTGCGTGCCGCTAAAACTTAGAAACGAGTCCTGGAACGATCAGGGGAGTTATATGGTGTGGTTGTCCTTTATCCCTCCATCCATGAAGAAGGTTCCCATTTTTACTTGAAGGGCGTACTTTTGAAGATATAAGAGCTGGGAGTTTCACCCCCTAGAGATTTCTAGAACAGTACAGAACATTTGAGTGTATTCGAGAGCATTTCACAACATCCCGGAACATTTGGGAATTTTGTGGAATGGAGAACATCCCGGAACTTCTCAGATCATTGTGGAACATTCCAGAACACTCTCGAATGTTGTGGAATGTTCTGGAACATTGTGGACCATTCGAAGCCTTTTTTGTATGGGTGGGGGATAGAGGGCTGCTACACAATCTTATGTCAACTCTCTGAGCGAAGCCGGGTACCCCAACTAATAATTTTATAATTGATGTGTCTAATACTTAGAGACATCAAGGTTTTTCCCATTCCATCAAATTTACAGATAAGATGGGTAGACGACCAACATATAATCTTCGGACAAAAGCAGACTTGCCAACAATCCTTCCATCGATATGCTTGGTGACAAACTCAGGCACGGGGGCTCCATTGAAGCCAGAGTACTTTAATAGTATACAACTGTCCACCCTGTACAGAGAGCAAGTATACCCCACTGTTAAATTTGGCAGCCACCTCTGGTCTGGAGCCCCAAAATACCTATAAAAAAAAAAACCCTATTGAGATTGCAAAGTGCTCATAGAGTAGCATATGTGCTACAAACACCATTACAATTTACATAGGTATGGAGTTAAGGTTAAAAAAAGACAGAACTTGAGACGTTTGAGATAGCAAAAAGCTTTTGATGAAAGTGCCAGCAGTTTTTCAATTCGTTCAATTTATTTAATGTTTGAAATGTATTTGATTATTAAGGGAGGAGTCTGATCCCGCAGAATTTTTTTTTTTGATATATAATGATAAAATTTATTTTCGTTCACCAAACTTTTGTTACATGTAAAGGTACATTTGAACAAGAAAAAACACTACTGAAAATTGGATTTGAATATGTAAATGCATAGATATAGCGGTCGCAAGCTGAGGGTCTGACCAAATCGGTTGGAATCCTGGAGTTCTTGGAAATTATCTGAAACATGAAATAAAAAATAAAAATAATAAAATGAATATATAATGCGCATGAATCACATTTTGCAAAAAAAGTTGTTGATTGCAAAATTGTCGGACATCAAATGAAAATTGACGAAAAAAATCGGCAGTAATTTTGAAATAACTTTGTCCTAGAATAATAATTAAGTCGAGGTTCATCCGCATATAAATTTATTTTTCTTTAATTTAAACATTGATAGAAGTGAATCGGAGTAAAATTTTATGATCCAAGATTTCAACCAGCTTGAAAAATGTGGTTTTGAGAAAATTGTGTTTAAAGTTTTTACTTGTAATCGGGTCTTGCCTGCTCTAACTATATTTCAAGATCGAATTTGATGCTATAACTTTAGGAATGAATTCTCTTTGGATGCAAAAAAGTAGATTTTTTGGATCGGCTGTACCAGACTCCCCCTACAAGAAAAGGTTCGTTAATGAAATACTTTTAACATATAGCTTCATATAATGTGGGTATCTGCATCGTTCCAAGCCCGGACCTGCAGACTTGTACTCTCAGAAAACCTCCAAAGATTCTATGCAAATCCAATTATACATAAGGCGGGATAGTTCAACTGTTTGAGATCGGAGTGGAAGGAGATTTGGTACCAGCTCAAACCTGAGTCGCTTAGTCGGTGGTCGCGGGAAGTTTGGTATAAAAGAACCGCGGCGGTAAACCAGAGATCAAACGTGAACAGTTTCCCAGCCTAACGGTGTCGGGAAAAACATAGTTATCCCATTGCTTAATCTGTTGGTGTTTTGGATACTGTAAACCATGAATAAACTGGTACGTGCAAATTTATAAAAAAATTTTGACTTTATATTTTGTCGGTTTATTTTTTTACAAACAGTGTCTTTTCCATTAATGTAAAGTGATTTTAGTAGAATGTTAACTTTTATATTTCGGTAATAGCTAAAAGCTTTGTCGCGGTGTTTAAGAAAATTATAAAGTTTAAAAAGGTTTATTTTCGCAGTCTGTGCAGCTATTAATTTCTTCAGATCAAACACATTATAGAAACAAGAACAAAAAAATGATAACGATATTGTTAAAATCTAACTCAAGAATTATAGGATATTTTAATATTGATTGTCGAGGGATTCCCCGTTAAGTGCATTTTCTGATGGATAGAGCCAGTTGTATCACGGAATTTGAACAATTCATCAAATTTCGAAGTTCATTTTAAAGCTCTATTCAAGAGCTGTTATTATTTAATTTCTGAGTAATTAGCTCTAAATGATATAATATTAACAGAATTTGGATACAACTTTTATAGAACTTGAAAATTGACTTTGAAATTTGATGAATTGTTTAAATTTTGTGAAACAAAATATCTATAATATCTCTTAGACTGCCTTGAAAACTAACATAACAATCTTTATCGTAGAAAGCATTTACTTCGTCACTTGTTAATTACAATATCAACACTTACATATTTTATTTAATACACATTTATTTAAATAATATTGCTTTACCGGTTTCGGAAGGGACTTTTTATCTTCTGGAGAATATTAAAGTTTTAATAATCTTTTGATGCAGGGAGGTCCTTCCGAAATCGGTAAAGCGATAATTATCGATATAAAGTGGAGTGATTAAAATTTATGTCTTCATATTTTAATATTATAATCATTTAGAATCACTAGAACGATTTGTGTTCAGTTTTTGATTTGGCCAATCGATTTAATTAATATCATTCCTCAAAATATTAATATGGAAACATATAAACTATTTACTGCGGTTTAAAGCTAATGAATACATCCAGATTTCACCGTATATCCCATATTTGTAGGTTCGTTAAATGTGGTCCAATTTTGGACCGATATCAATCGCAGAAAAATAAATGCGGTCCAAATTTTGACCTAAATCGCTCCAGTGGTTAGAGAAATCATTTAAAGGAATTAAAGTTTTCGGTAGACACTTGCATACATAACATTTTTAAGGTCAGCATTTTTGTTCACTTTAAATTAAAGTTCAATGCTAATTCAGCTTTTATTATTAGCAAAACAAACTATCCGAAATACGCACTGTAGATACTCTATTAGAACGAAATGGGCAATAAATTATTTATTCTTCAAATGCAGTAAACTAAGCGTGTGGCGCCATTTTAATTCAACATCAATAAAATGCATGTTTTTAGTAAACCCCGCTGAAGTAAGCATGGTTTTTTAAACAAAAACTGTTGTTGTTGTTTTTTTTTTTTTTTTAAACTAAGTATTTATCTAATTATAAAGAAATTATTTGAAATATTTGTATTTCGGCTTGCATTGTTAACAACTCAAAAGCCTGGCATTTGTATGTATGTATGGTTTTCAAAAAAATTATTACCATTTTATTATAATTTTTCCTTTGTGCATCAATTTTTCGTGTCATCGTGTTCTTACCTATTTAAGGATCAAAGAAGCATTGAACTACATTGTTTTGATCTAAAAATAATTCTTTATCAATCTGTCTGTCATAAAACAACGACACTATTTTACAGACGAATAAAATAATGAAAATGCATAAAAACGTATGAATCGTAAATATGTTTTTAAAAAATAAATTTATAAATTTTCAATTTAAAAGGCAGGTATGGACAACATTATTGGATAACCAATACCCCTGCCATAGTTCACTCCAAATATTGCACTACATTTATTGACTTAGCAGGGGTGGCCGAGTTCATGGGGTGAGGATTGTCTAGAAATTTTGACTTGATCGGGACGGGAGACCTTTTGAGCTCTCCAGCCTCCATAGACTTGCATCGCAGTGTGAGGATTTATTTGTCCGTCACTCCTAAACACACTGACCCCCAGATTCCTACCTACCCATCATACTATTTTCTTTCCCAGTGCTTCCTCTCCTTCGTTTCCCTAAAAAGACCCTTCACCAACGTAGGTCCTGATTTTTTTTCCTTAGTGGAGCTAATGTTAAAAAAAATCGATTAAAACCTTATAGATGTGCTTGTGCTGGGGAACAATGCAGAAAATTGATTCAAAATAACTTTAAATTCTGCAGAACATGTTAAAATATTTTAGATCGTATATGTATGTTAATTTATCGCGACTTGTAATTAACCCACATTTATTCCAATCAATAATCTATTGAAACAGATATATTTTTACGATATCTAGTTCAAGGTCATCTGCATTTAGATAAAAAAAAATAATCGCATTTTGGCAGTTACTTTCATAAATTGACATGCAAAACATGTGTCACTTTTATAAGATTAACCTCGTAAATTGCAGCCTTTTTATACAAGACGTCATAAGTACACTTGTTATTATTTCGTAATGTATGTATTTATCCTCAAGTGGGTGTGCCTTCAAGTAAATTACATTTGTAAGGCGGCATAATACAAAAGATTAATATCAAGCAGCACATTAGTTTTTTAATCATGCGTAATAATACACTGTGTCCGGAAACACATAGTGCAACATGATGTACTCATAGTAGCGGAACACATTACATTGTATTGAATACATTTTTTTTATTGATTTAAGCTTTCGTTTCAAAGTATATCAGAATTTGATTTTTGTAAAAAAAAAATTGAAAAAAGCGCTCTATAGGGTTTTAATATCAGCTGTTAAATGTATTTTAAAATGCGTCAAATCGTAATATATTTTTTATGTTTTTTTGGTTGCCGAAAAAGAATATAAAAAAATCTATCCAAATTTGTAAAAAAATAGTTTTTTGTGTTCTCTGTGTTATGTAGATTCACCAGTTTACCGATTGTACTACGAGTTTCCGGACACGGTGTGTAATGTAAATTTATGTAAAGTTTGATATAGTTTAAAGCTAACCAACTGTTAAGCAGGTGTAGGCAGGGAGGGTAGACCGCCACACAAGTCAATCTCGGCACACACTCCTTGCTTCATCAACCTTCATACATCATCTCAAACATAACCTATTATTCTGACTCTGGTCTTGACATGACCCGACTCCAGTTTTTGATTTACTTGATCGTGCCATATCGTTTTACCATTTACTTTAGCGTCACGTGTCTTCTTTAACTGATTTCTCTGTGCATCCGTTGAGGTGATTTTTCACAAAAACGGCGCTCTACAAATTATCAAATTATTATCAATATTATTATTATCTAAGCGTCATTTTTCCCACCTTATTCATTACAGCCTTGCATTTTTCCAGATCTCCACATTTTTAACGCGATCATCCATGGTTTTACCGCACGTAAGCATTTTTTAAAACTGCAAGTAATAATCATTTATGTCTAATAAGTATAGGTAGGCATATACAATAAATAATATATATCGTCTAAATAAAGATCAATGTAAATTGCGCCTCTTATCTAGGCTCATAAAAAATGTGATTGTTTCGTCGATGAACTTGAATTTTTTTTTTTTTACTTAAAAGATCAACATATTTTCAATTGAAGGATAGGCAATGAAAAGCAACAATATTTTGATGGCCAATTAATTATGATAATTTTCCTTTAGTAAAAGGTGAAATTTTTTATTGTTTTCATTCCTAAACTCCCTTGTCACTATTGGTTTTTGCAATACACATATTATCAAATGTTTCTTTTAGTTTCAATTGTAAGTAAATTATTTATGGCACGTTCTACCGTTTTTATTTTTGGTAGATTACTTGCTTTCGTAAAATTTCTAAGCAAGTCTTGTGAAAAGTCGAAGCGTGACAAAGGGTTTAGATTTCATCAAGAAATATTTAAATTCTGCTTTAAAGGGTAGGTAAAGGGGAGGTTTATCGAAATGTCATGCAGTCAGTCAACTTCCTCTCCATTTGAAGATGCAAAATATCATCAATCTAGGAATAAAAATTTAGGTTTTGTATTCAAAACAAAGCCACAGATACTTTTTTCATATTAATTATAAAAAGATTTTTAAACATTTAGATTCTTTGGTGAATATTCAATCAATATCCCTAACTTGCTAGGGCCTACGAACTGAAAGGTCTTAAGAGTGGAGAAATCAGTTTTATTTCAAATCTGTTTAAGTTACGCCTGTTCAGTGCATCCATCACTCAGAATAAAGCACCTATCTTTGTTGAGAGATGGTCTCCGATATTTTATTCCCTTTCACTGGACGATCTCTAGTTTCTATTTCCGATCTCGGAAAATAATAATTAATTAAAGAAAAATCTTGTTATTTTGATCGGCTGATTTAAAGCTTTGAAGAAAACTGAAGTTTTCCTAAACAGCTTTTCAGAACAACACAAACTGTTTGAATTTTCTTTTACCGCAAATTTTTGATAATTTAATCAGCCAAGTGGGAAGAACGAAAAGCTTGCGGGCCGCACGAAATGGGCTCGTTGCCCCCGAGCCATGGGTTGCTCATCACTGGCTTACAGATCCTAAGATACTTAGGATAGATAGATACTTTGCTCACCAAACTGAGAATTCAAACCTGGAGAAACTCAGAAAGAAAGAGAAGCAGATGTAGATCACTGATGCGTCTGAGTGATCAAAACATGCGTCGCTTCGGTGTTCTTGGTTCTCCGCGCAGCGCAGAAGCGCGAGGAGTCGAGTAGTCTTATCCAATCGGAGTATATCACGATCTTCAACATTAAGAAAACATCTATAGTATAAGAATTTATGGCTTACAATCAACAGTAATATTTTGTCCATTCTCCAGGTACTATGCGCGCTTTTCTGCGCAGCGGCAGTGGCAGCCGTAGACGACAATGACAATGACGCCAACAGCAAGGGGGCCCCTCAAGGGCGCACCCTTGGAGGCCTGTTCGACCTGGACGGGGGCGGCGGAGGCTACGGGGGCTACAGGGGGGGTGGATACGGAGGCTACAGCGGGGGCGGTTATGGAGGCAACGGGGGCTACAGTGGAGGGGGCTATAGCGGAGGGGGCTACGGAGGATACGGAGGGGGCGGTTACGGAGGTAAGACTAATACAAATAGAAGACTAAAAATTCCCATAATCGATAATTGTACAGTCTCTGAATCAGTGTATTCTATTGACTCACATCATCTCTCTTCATCAAATGACTAAATAAGTTATAGGTACGTTATACCTATACTACATATAAAAAAGAAGAAAATCCAAAAATAATGACCCGAGTTAATATAGCTAGCTATAAATACAAAGTAGCATCAAATAATATATATACATATATGTAGATGTAGTTAATTCACCATAATTTTGTCAACAATAGGGCTATATTATGAATAGGCGTATTTGATTCAACCCTTACTCCGAAACGGTGGTGATTGTAATACATGATTTGCTGGCCATATCAAAACTATTGAAAATTCTTTATGCTATATTGCAAATAATATCAATGGTCTGCAAATAATTGTAAAAATACCAGTAGCAAAAATGAACAAAAAGTAAATTACTCTAGTCCAGAACTATGAACGGTATCTAGAAGATTTGAAAAATCCAGAAAAACCTGATGAGTTTAATAATTAACAATGATCCAATAGAACATGTTACCCAATATAAAAACTTGGAATCCTTCTCAAGAAGTAAGGTTTCGCATTGAGGTGACAACGGTGACCCAATACTAAATTTAGGAATCGAAATGGTTCGTAATCTCTATCTAATAATTTCTATCCTCTACACGAAATGAATATTTAAATATTGAGCTAAATCTCAAAATTGTGTAATCAAGAATGTTTTTTTTACAGTCGTGCTTGAGAACGATGACAAGTTATCGACATTATCGATAGACACTTTATCGATTGACCATGCTAGCTTGCTTTAACCTTCCGACTGCTGTTTGAATACGTGAATGTTCGAAATAATAAAAAGGACAAACACTAATTTGTCGCGTAGCTATAAAACTTTATGTCTAACAAGATTAGTCATCTCGTTACAGAATCCATAATAACGACTGCGAGTTCTTTGACCTTCCCCATAAGTCGTTCTCGTTATTTAAGGCGTTAAATCGGCAATAGAGCCGCCATTTCCCGCAGAGGCGGAAGGCCGAATTTTACAGCACCGACCTTCACAAAAAAGTTGAATTGTTTTAAAAATTTCATTGCCATTGAAAGAACCTAGAAAAAACCAAACTTAGAATTATTCCAAATCATTGTTGGTAAAATTAACGGTTAGGAATCACTTAAACGTGAAATATTCCTGCATGAGTAGGTAATATACTCGTATATTTATGATAGTATATTTGAAAGGAGTGGGTACATATTTAACAAATCTATTAAAAACTGACAGATCCAAATCTGAACAGCTATGTTTTTTAAAGTTTGCTAACGGTGTTCGTTCGAAAGGTAAATTTCTGATCGACTTTATTTTATTGATAGACAATGAATGATTCTGAAGCAAATATTTTATTAATACTTTCAGCTTCACAAATCCAACAATTAATATTATAAACTAAATGTCTGTAAAATAATGTAATAAACTTATGAATAACCAATAACATCAATACAGTAAAGTTCGGGGTTACTATTAAATGTTAACTTACAGCGGAAAAAAAAAGAATTTGTCTCTCGAACTCGCCCAATGAAAATCTCTCAAACACTTGGCTCCGGTGTCAAGAAATTGTTTCTGTGTTGAATTTCTAGGTCTATCAGCTTTTCAGTCTGCAATTCCAATTCTATCATGAGCTATGGATCTTTTAAATGTTAATTAAAATTAGTATTAAAAAAGCACTTCGTAATATTACTTTCTAATTTAAAGAAAAATCGATAAGTGCCATATATACGAGTACCTTTATGAGTTAAAATTAAATTAATTTTTATCAAATGTAACATTTTCATCAAATGGCCATTCAGTGCTATTTTGTTTTTTTACATTTGAAAGGTCTCCGTTAAACGCCGATTATAGGTTAGTTTTAGATTTCTATCAAATTGTAATAAACGTAATAGTTGTCCTCTTCTGTTGATAACAATTTGTTCAATAGCGTAAGTGGACTTAGGTGGTTTCTCACCATCCTCCCAATAGCATATCTACACTAATAATTAATATTTACGATTTACGGTTTATTTATTTATTAAGTTGGAGTTTATAATTCGGTACTCGAACCTATGAATAGTGGCTATATATTGGATAAGTTGGCCGAGTTTTCTAACCACTGCGAGTATTTTATTTTTATTTTTAATAATATTCGTTATTAGTGAAGATAAGCTATTGGGAGGATGGTGAGAAACCCCTTCAGAATCGGAATTTATCGGGAACCTTCCAAATTTAAAAAAAAAAACAGAATGGAGCTGAATGGCAATTTGATGACTTTGTCACACGTGAATTCCTGGGAAACAAGTGTGCCTAAAAAATATTAAAAAGTGGAGAAATTAAATTACTAATAAATGAGAATTAAACATTCACCATAGTATTCATTTAAATACCGACCATCCTTTTGGTAACATCAACGTGTTTGGAGTCCACGTGTGGATCCGCCAATGGAACCACCAATATACTACATCATCATCTCCCAAATTGGATCACGTCGGGGTCACCAATTTGGAAGATGATGATGTAGTATATTGGTGGTTCCATTGGCGGTTCCACACGTGGACTCCAAACACGTTGATGTTACCAAAAGGATGGTCGGTATTTAAATGAATACTATGGTGAATGTTTAATTCTCATTTATTAATTGACTCCACAAACCGACACACGTTAATTTCAGAAGGATTTAACAGAGCGTACGCAAAGAAGCAACTCGACGACCGGGCCGTGAAACCAGAATGACGGGCAAGTTTGCAGTCGTATGGCGCGGGGCCTTTTGGTGTTGCCCGTGCAGTAAAATATTTAAACGGCTATACAATGCGTACGCTACAACATGTTAAAAATTCTTTAAAATATTTTGACAACAGTGAAAAAAAATAGTTTTATTACGGGAATTTTTTTTTTTTTTATGGAATAGGAAATTCACCCTAAGAAGAGTGCTTTGTGCCACGGGAATTATTAATATGCTGTTGTAGTGCTCTCAAAATGTACGATTGTCTTTCGGACTAAGTAAAGTGACAAATTAAATTACACAAAGATGGTATGGATATATTTTTTAACATAACAAAGTTATCAGTGACACAATGAAATGTAACAAAAAATACTTGGTTTATCATTATCACCTACGCTCTACGTCACATAATATCAGCAGTTGTCATATTCGGCCTTTGGGTTTCCGATACCAGACTGATAAATAAATACGCTAATGTGATAGCGGTACAGAAGTACCTGAGATATTACTATTTATGATTACGATCTTTTATTATTACGTACTAATTAATGTTTATAGAATTTTCACACGATGACATCATGTACTGAAATATTTACTGCAGGTAATGATTTGTGATAAGAAGTTTTAAATGTATTATAATCTCGTTTATTTGTTATTATTATTATTATGTATTTAATGCACATTGATCCATTCGATAAAGATATCAACTTTCTAGGAAAATCTTCTGTTTGTCAAATAGGATTGGAATTTTGGAATTTATTGATATGAACACGGCGCGCCCGTTTTATTCTACTTAATACATAATTACGTCTTTTCGAAAGAATAATTCATTTGCAAAATTCCTTGAATTGTGTTTAAATCCGAAAATATTTTATTTTATTTTATTGATTATAGTATAATATTATAGGTAAAGCAGCGATAATTGGAAGCAATATTTTTTTTGCATTGAATGTATTTGTGCATTGATGTACACGAAGAACAGACCTTTATTTTGTTTACAGTTACGTATTATCAATAGCGGAAGTGGGACAACAAGCGTATACGATGCTCGTAAAATAATATTAGTAAAATAAATACAAGCTTACAGCATGTCCTATTCATATCGGTTCCACTTCGATCGGGGCATGATATCGCTAGTGTAATAATCTCAGTTTTCATTATTTTAATAGATTCATGGATATTAATAGATTTATTTTTGTCAGTTTTATTAAACGTATCATCTAATTTATTCATTAAAATACGTATTTATACTGCCAATAAATATAGGATATATGCAATGGCTGATGTTGAAAATATATGCACATTCGACATTTCTATTAATGTGTACAACTTAAATAATAAACTATTTGAATAGGCATCAAATATGAATGAAATGAAACAATATTCAGCGTGTGAACAAACACTCCATTTAACAAACACGCTTTGGCTTTCAACCTCTGAATTGTGAAATAATCATTAATTGTTTTTATTTTTATTAAAGTCTAAACTAAACACGCTGTACGTGATTAAGTCAACTAAGGATGACAGACCTATACCTACATACTGTTTTTGAAATTTTCCTCACATTTTTTTTTTAATAATTTAAGACATAACAAACATTTTAATAGAAAGACAAAAACTCACGGGTTACGAATAACCTAACAATTCTTTGAAAAATCTCCTACTACCACCACAGGAAGCGGCTATGTCGTGATGGAAAACTTAGCCAGGCGATGAATTGAACTCACGACGCCTGGGTGAGACCCAGACGCGATGTCAACTCAGCCACTGACCGGTCGTTGTGTTGCTTATGCAATGAAGAAGGACTTAGCTAGCAGAATATTGAACAATTAACATGATTCGCCTACGTGCCAATTGTCAATTTAAATTCAATTGTATGTTTATACATTGTTTTTATATCTATTTCAAAAGCAGGGAACATTTGCATATGCTAAAAGTTTTCGGTTTTCCATGAACAAGAAGTTTCCCTTCTTACTTTTGGTACCTAAGGGTATGTCTATTAGGATTAGTTATTTGGCTTCAGGCTAAAATCCTTTAAAATAATTTTTAATTTTATGTGACACACGATCACTTTCTTTGGCCAGAACGCGCGAGCATTTTTTCGCGGAGAATATAACATATTAGTAAAGGTATTTTCCCGACAACCTATGGGTTTTTCCTGGCTACCTTTTCAAAAACATCATAATCCTCCTTATCAATTCACATTCTTTATTATGCACAAGAAATCCTTCCGTTTAGATAAGAACTTTATTGAAGATTTAGATAACTTTAATTGAATTACGAATGAACTAACTTATGACTGGTACAAACTTATGTTTTCCCACTTTTGAGATGTTTCGACAAAATTTTTAATCCCTTCTTACACGTTCAAAAAAATTGTAATAAGTAGATAGTATTTCTTCAGACATAAAAGTTATGAGTGCCGTACAAGAATCCCAACTATCCGAAATCGCTGAGACTATGGCTTCCGCAATTTAGGAGGTTTTTTTTTTCAAACCTTAACAAATGCTTTACCCAGTTTTACATATTCTGCACGAGTTTATTAGATTTGTTTGCGGTTAAACTGCACGTCAACATTTGTTACCATAGAAAAGGAATATAAATTAAAATCATATATCGCCATCCCATTTGATTATCGTAAACATGGTGAAACGCAGTTTAGTTTTGAAATATAGGCCCGAATTGGGCCTAAAATTGGGTCACGAAACACGCACACAATACAGTTCATTTGTTATATTTTTTTCTATGTTAATTATTCTTCTTGAGCAGGTACGTTTATACAGGAGTTGTATTACCTTTACTCATAAAATAATCGAAAAAATCAAATGAGGACCATTTGAAAACGATACTGATAGTAGACACATATAAATTTTGAAATAAATTACTACATAGTGACGTTGAATCAGTATAGGGTTGTTAATTTTTAAATGCTATTTTACAGAATGATGAAATGACGAAAATGCATGATGTGACAGGCAATACAAATAAAATAAATAAAATAAAATTGTTCAAATGGAAAATTTTGATATCCGGGGTAAGGTCATTCAACAGTAGGCTTTTTTATCGATATGTGTTAGCAATGGTAAATTAGTTCTGCATTTGGAGTGTTACGGGTGCACGCAATGGGTAGATATTCCGACTCATAATGCTGGTGGAATATTAGATATTTTTATATCTAGGAATACTGACCCACCGCTAATAACCGAAGTCATCGACGTAGGACTTTCAGACCACAGGCTTGTGCGTACGGAAGTAGATTTCAACCTTTCCAAACCTATCTACAAAACGAAGACGACCAGAGCATGGCGAAAGTTTAACTTTGATCTCTTCGAGGAGGAGCTGAAGTCATCTATTCTCGCAAAATATGACTTAAATAGTAATGTCTTTTCGACATCCGATCGAGTGGAAGTTTATAATGGGACCTTAACTGCTCTACTAAACAAACATGCCCCCTTTTCTACCAAAACCTGTGCTGTTCGCAAATCTGATTCCTGGTTTGATGCAGAATGCCGGGAAAAAAAGAGGACCATGCGCCGACTTGAGCGAATTTTTCGGAGTGGAAAACTAACCGGCCAAAGGGAAACTTGGATTAGTGCGCAAACGGATTACAGGGAGACGGTTCGGAGAAAAAGATCTGATTACTGGAAAACGAAGATTGAGAGTGAAGATTCTGACCCCCAGCGACTTTGGAACTCGCTTAAAACTGTCATGGGTGAGTCAGAAAATTCAATAGCAGCTTTCAGTCCGAAGGATTTCTCCGACTTTTTCCAACAAAAAATTCAAACCATCCGTGCCACGACGGCGTCTGCACCCCCACCTAACTTCACTACGTACAATGGTGAGTTTCTGGTGAAGTTCGAACACACCACATTGGAGGAAGTTAAAAAAATTGTGTCTAGTTCTCTAAACAAACAATGTGCACTAGACCCGATTCCAACGTGGCTACTCAAAAAGTGTCTTAAATATGTAGCTCCCTTCCTAGTTTTCCTCTACAATAAAACTTTTGATTTAGGCGAGGTGCCCCAACTGCTTAAAAAGGCCCTAGTTTCCCCGATTTTGAAGAAACCCCAACTTGACTCTGTAGATTTGAATAATTATCGCCCTGTGTCAAACTTACCATTTATTTCAAAAGTACTAGAAAAATTGTGATCAGACAGATAACCGCCCATCTGGCCAAAAATGAACTGCTGTCAAAGTACCAGTCAGCTTACAGGAGGTATCACTCTACAGAGACTGGGCTACTGCGCGTGTTGTCAGATTTGATGCTTGCAAACGAGTCAGGTAAGTTAGCTTTGCTATCATTATTAGATTTGAGTGCAGCATTTGACACCATCGACCACAATTTCCTTATCGAAAGACTGGAAAAATCTTTTGGACTGGGTGGTGAGATCATTCAATGGATAAAATCCTATCTCTCTGACCGAACCCAATCCGTACAAGCGGGTGGTAAAAACTCTCCCTTTGTAACCCTCACTTCTGGAGTTCCTCAGGGTTCAGTGCTGGGACCCCTACTCTTTATTTTGTTCATAAACGATGTTGCCAAAATAATAGAATCATTCGGACTTCTTTCCCATTGCTACGCTGACGATCAGCAAATCTATTTCTACTGTGCACCGGATGAGAAAGAAAGACTAAAAGAAATCACTGTTAAATGCATTGCTGCTATAACAGACTGGATGTCTTCAAACAAACTGAAACTAAATCCAACCAAAACAGAATTTCTCTGGACAGCAACAAAAAAGCGTCAGTCAATACTAGACAAATCTCCTCTCATTACTTCTGGCTGTAACATCATCCCTAAAAATGGCGTTAAATTCCTAGGTGTATATCTAGACGAAGATCTTTCTCTCAAATCCCATATTAACAAAACAGTAAGCGCGGGATTCTTTTACTTGCGTCAAATCAAATCTATAAGGAGGAATATTCCAATTAAAGCCACAAAGATGTTGGTAAACTCTTACGTTGTATCACGGCTCGACTACTGCAATGGTATATGCGCAAATCTCCCTAAAATATACACTGACAGACTCCAGTCAGTCTTTAACGCTGCAGCAAGGCTGATAACCGGCGTTTCTAAATATTCCCACATATCACAACACCTGCGGAACCTTCACTGGCTTAAGTGTCCTGAGAGAATCCAATTCAAACTTTGCTGGATGGTTTTTAAAGCAATACACGGCATGGCACCACCCTACCTTTCAGAACTGTGCATTCCAAATGATGTCAACACTAGGCAAGCCACCCTTCGATCAGCATCTTCAACAGCCATAGGTAGACTCTCAGTACCTATACGCAATCCCAATACCAATTTCGGAGACCGAGCTTTTGCAGTAGCAGGCCCAACAGCTTGGAACAAACTGCCTTCACATTTGCGAAAGATCGACAGCACACCTGAGTTCAGATCAAAATTAAAGACTCACCTTTTCAAATTATCCTATCCGCAATAATAACATCTCTCTTCAGTAATATTTCACTACTTAGTTCATTCGATTTTCGTTGATCGACTTATCTCTCTTAGACCACACTTTAACCACACTTTGACCACACTGTGACCACACTTTGACCATACTTTGACCACACCGCGACTACACTTTGACCACGCTGTAACTTTTTTTTTTTTTTTTTGTAATATTTTTCATAATTTGTCACTGACAGCACGAGCAGTAGGTAAACATTACAATGATTGAAGAAATAATAATATTTGTTTGTTAATGTAATTAGTATGTTTTAGAATTTTATAAGAAAAACTCTCTTTTTTTTAACTTTTCAAGGTTATTCCCATCAATGTAATATATCATTGAAGAGGAAGATAACAAAAATAATGTCCATAATATCAATAATGTCCCAGTTGCGACCGTTATCTTTTATTATTTTCTTTATCTTGTTCATTTTCATATTTTAAAATATTAGATTATTATTGCTATCTTCTTCTTCAATGATATAAATATTTAGGTTTATGATAGCTGTAAGTCATAGTACTAGTAAAGCAATATTGTGTAAATACCCACTCGGTCTTAAAAATAAGTGTAGTTTTTAGTTGTAAGTCATTAGCTATAAATCCTTGTTATAAACCATTTGTAATATACATATAGGTTAAATGTATAAATGAATTTGTAAAGCGCCCTTGAGGTGATTTTCTCACGAAAACGGCGCTATAAAAATCATCCAAACATTATTATTATTATTATTATTGGAACAATTAATTGTAGGATGGTTCCCACGCCTACACGTAAAAGGAACAAAAATGTGCAATAATCGAATGAATTTGTCCAAATAATCTCTAAAAGTTTAAAACTTCTGGAATAAAATAACTGTTGTGTACATACACTAGGGCTGGATCTAAAGAAAGCACCTGGCATTCAGTGCACGTTGTTCTATCGATTATTCATTTAATTTTAAAACACCCAGTTGGTTTTTGAACACATCCTAAGTAAATTTATGAACGTATCGGAAGCCGATTTTGAACGCGTGCATAGTGTAGTAATCCCCTCTGCCTGGGGAATGGGGAATCGGGAATCCCCGTCGCATCTAGAACTAAGGGCTACACGAGCTGAGCCGAATAAATCCTAGTGGTTGAACTTCAAGCGAAGCGATAATAACTCACTTCACTGTTTGTTCCCCCCCCCCCGCTGATGGCTAGAGGGGGGGCCACTAGGGCGCCAGAGGGGGTTTCTGCTTATGCCCCGGTTTGAAAAAGTCGTAGATACTAGATACTGGACTGCCATACATCATAGTTTAAGGAATCGTTGTACCAGTCTGAAGATAGCATTAATAGGCTGAAACCAATAATGGTCAAAAATTAAATTAATGGAAAAAAGTTTGAAACTATTTTTAAATGAATTCCAAATAACTGTCAGTATCAAAATAGAAAAAAAATAATTTTTTAAATCATAAAAAATGTCAATTTTTTCATGTTCCTCATTTCAGGTTACCCTCACGACCCCTATGTGTATGATTTGCGACCACCATACTATGAGTATTATGGTAGACCAGGTAATGTTTAAATAGAACCATTATTGACATGGTCTTGAATTAACAGCCAAAATATTATCACGATGAGCAAATACTTCAAATCAATCACTTTTTGCAAATATAGATAGTATTTTAATAATAAAACACTAATAAAGTGTGCTAACTCAAAAATAAGCAAAAAAAATTGGCTTATATTAGCATAGATAATAAATAATACTTGTAATATTGTGTGTGTTTTTAAAAACTTTTTAACATTGCAACAAAACTGTAACGTCTTTGAACATTAAGTATTTCATGTTTTAATAATATAGAATATTTAATTTTCAAACTAAGTTTAGTCATATACGCATATCCCTGAGGCGTACGTGTAGTAAAATGATGAATGGACGTATTACAAATGACGAATATCGAAAATAATAGAAGGATAATGCGTATGTTAACATAAGTCGATGGCTCCCTAGGAAAACAAAAAATCAAATACTTGAGTTTGGTAATGTCAAGAAATGTAATGTGGTTGAATCAAAGAGTGTGTGCATAGAGATAGAGAGTTATGAAAGGGAGGTTATGAAGACTTTTCAACTAGGTAGGTGTTGGAAAGAGGGTAAGTCGATATCTGATATGGGATTCAAATAAGGGCGGACCCAGCTTTGGTGCCAGGGGGGTCATATACACGGAGAAAAATGTTATTCTAAAATACAATCATTTTATTCGTAAAAACGGTTAAAAACGGGACTGAAGTTCTTACGAACAAATTAACGGGGTTTCAATATTTATTGGCGGGAACATGTACGAATAATTTGTTGGTATACGTAATTTCGTACGTATGCCAACAAATTATTCTTACATTTTCCTGCTAATAAACATTGAAACACTGTTAATTTGTTCGTAAGAACTTCAGTCCCGTTTTTACGAATAAAATGATAGTATTTTAGAATAACATTTTTCTCCGTGTAGTCGTGGTCAAGTCACAAGAAGTTATTATTTAATTTTGATAATAATAGATACAACAAGTATAAAATTAAATTAATTAAATATTGAAAGTACTTAAATTAAATCTGTATTGTGGCAAAAATATACAAAAACATTATGTCGAACAATTTTAATTAGTGGTCCACCTGTCCTGGACCCAGCCTAGGGGGAGTCATAATCCCGAATTGGGTCACGAAACACGCCCAAAATACATTTCTTGTGTTATTATTCCCCCCCCCGGATCCGCCCTTGGATTCAAAGTGGATCAATTGGGCTGTAAACCATGTACGGCACCCACCAAGACTCATTGAACAAAATTAACATTAATGATTAATTTATCACAACCTTCGTCCAATCTTGGTCGATGATCACAACGCAAAATGCTTTAATATATTTATATTATGTGTCATAATTGGTCACAAGTAGCTTCAATAAAATGTGTCACACTTGGTCACAATTAATACTTATACCACAAATCTGATTTAACTAATCCTTTACAAACATTATAATCTTCCTCGCAGGAAACACTCAAAAGCAAAGCACTTCATAATACAGAAAATCGTCAACAAAATGAAAATTTAATCTTCATAAATTAATAATCAATTATTTGTATACTTACTTACACCTGTTAGTCGTGCTTAATCAGTTTGGTGGTTGTGGATATTTATGGTATTCACGTTATAATAGCAAATAATCAGATTTTTGTTTCTTAAACGCACCGGATTAATATATAAATATTTTGACTTTTGAATAACCGAAAGTGTTGATTTCAGGATACGGGTATTATCCCTACAGACCCGGCTATGGCGGTTATTACCGACCAGGTAAATGCTGACATTGATATTATATCAGTAGAATCATTCGATATATAACTCATCATAGTTAAACACTTAACAAATTACGCATTATAACAATCTCCATTGAATAACACTAAAACAATTATTGTTGTCACTGTAGCAATGAAGCATGATTCTAATAAGAAAAGTAATAATCACATGTAAGTAATTTTGGCTCAACACTCCATAAATGCATAAATACGCTCTGCATTACGACCAACAGGCGAGTTGAGCGTTACTTTTAACAAATCACTTAGCTGATCGGAGACTCGGATTGATCGATCGAAAGATTGGGAACAACGGCCGTAAGTATATTACTTTTAATCGGAATGTTGAGGGATTGATCACAGCGCAATGCAAATATGCATGAGAAAAGGGATTAAAGGTTAAATTTAATACTTCCAGGTGATTAATAAGGCAATGACCAACTAAAATTAAGAGAGCTAAATTTTGTCCAGATCACTTTCGTTGGCAAAACTAGCTCCATCCATAAAAAAATTTAACATGTTTTTTTCTCCTAATAATTACGTTGTATACCTACTCATACTGCTTGGTGTTTGAGTTGTTTTTGATTGCGTACACGGAGAAAAATGTTATTCTAAAATACGATAATTTTATTCGTAAAAACGGTTAAAAACGGGACTGAAGTTCTTATGAACAAATTAACAGTGTTTCAAGGTTTATTGGCGGGAAAATGTAAGAATAAACATTTGTTTTTAACCGTTTTTACGAATAAAATGATCGTATTTTAGAATGACATTTTTCTCCGTGTAGTTTGACAAAATTGGCTTTACAAATGTGTTAAGGAACACGAATGAACGAACACATTCAACTAGTATCATAAAAACAGTTTTGGGTAAAAAAAGCTAATAATTTGATGTTTCATTTCAGGACACAGCGGAGGTGGTTACCGCCCATCGTACGGAGGCTATAATCGCCCTTACGGAGGTCGACCAAGCTATGGAGGTCTAGGAGGGTACGGAGGTAACAGCGGTTATGGAGGCGGCGGTTACGGAGGCGGCGGTTATGGAGGCGGCGGTTATGGAGGCGGCGGCTACGGAGGCGGTTACGGCGGAGGTCTCGGAGGCTATGGAGGCAGTGGCGGTTATGGAGGCGGTTATGGCGGTAACGGCGGTTACGGAGGCGGCTACGGAGGAAACGGCGGTTACGGAGGATACGGAGGTCACCGAGGCAGCGGCGGTTATGGAGGTTATGATAACTACGATGATTACGACAGCGGGTTCGGACTCTACGGGAGAGCCGCGGGACGCTCTGCTGGAGCGGCGTCCGCCTCTACCAAGTCCGCCACAGTTGCAGCGAAGAAAGTATGAAATTGAAGCACTTATTTTAGAACTGAAGAAATGTATTTATTGATGAATTTTATCATGACATTTCTATACCAAAAATAATGTACTGTATTTAAGTTTCGTTTTAAGAAGTAAATTATGTATTGTAAGTTAAAAAAACATTTTTTTATTGCAAAATAATAAAAATATTTAAAAAAAACAACGATTTGTATTCGTAATATACAGGTTCTATAAACGCAAAGGGTCACAATATAATCTGATTCGTAAATGGGAAACTGAAGTGCCTATACATTTAAAAATATGTTTAAAAAAACATTCTAAATGCTAAATTCAGCTTGGCTCTGAAGTCATTGATACCTCTCGGGATGCCGTCGCTGACGAGATCGACAGTCAAGGCCGAGTAGATTACAGACCTGGCCCCCTAGCACACTCGATCGATAAGGATCGATAGGATAATTGTCGGTAACTTCTCATCGTTTCCTAGGACAACTGCACATCCTAACGTACACAACAGTTGATGTCGAATATATTAAGGACACTTAGTCATTGTGAACTGTCGCTTATTCGTTGGCGATCTGCAGTCATGTTATAGGACAACTGCAACAGTTGATGTCAAATACGTTAAGGACACTTAGTCATTGTGAACTGTGACTTATTCCGCAATTGGAAGACGAAAACCGACAGTTCTTATTCGCTATAGATTTTTTCATGTGAATACCGCAGAAGAGTCCCAACTGTTTCCAAACGCCTGGATCCAGTGAGACTATGCCATAGTCTCACTGTCTCCAAGCTGGGATGCTATAGTCTCACTGTCTCATCCAATTAGGGTAAGTTGTGAGACTAAAGATTTTGGGAAGGGGAAGTAGACAGGGAGAGGAAGGTAGGGAAGTACCTGGCTATTCAGATCTGGTCACCAAACAAGGTTAAAGACATTTCAAGCAAAGTTTCAATACTGAATTGTGGTCTTACATCAGGACAATACTGATAATATCTTAAAATTGTGTAATAACACAAATTAATCAATTAAAAATTGCTTGTGCATGTCGGGATTTGAACCCGCGACCTATGGATTGCTAGCCGAGAGCCTAACAAATCGATCATGGAGACCGTCCAGAGAATCTAGATAACGTGGAAAAAATATCTGAATTCTATGTATTTTCAAATATACACACGGTCTGAAAGGGTTAACAAAAACAGTTATGAATCATTTTCGTTGTTTGTTTTTGGGGTGTTATGCCGTGTTGTGCTACCTCCTTCTTTAGCCGACGTTTCGGACAGCGTTGCAGTGTCCATCATCCATAACACCCCAAAAACAAACAACGAAAATGCTTTTGGCCGTGAAAATCTAAAACGTACCAGTTATGAATCATTTCAATCCGTCAGCCGTTTTTTTCATTGTAGTAACCGATCTCATATATGTATGAAATCAAATGGTCATAAATAATTTTATCAATTTATTAAAGTACCAACCGTAAAGTTAGTAAGTTCACCTAGATTACCCTCGCATCTATTCTGATAAAGGCAATAAATCAATTATTATTATATATTTTTTTTTACATTTGAGTTAAACAATGAGTTAAATCTCAAACTATAATATTTTAATTAATGAAGATTATATTAGCGAAAGTCAATCGAAAATCCGAAACAGAAAAATCAGAAAAAGATACGGATACATATGGCTCCGTATCTTTTTCTGATTTTTCTGTTTCGGATTTACGATTGACTTTCGCTAATATAATCTTCATTAATTAAAAAATTAATTATTAGTTATGACGTTACCTATTAGCATAGTATTAGCATATATTATACGTCAATAAGAACAGGATCTTTCTATATCTAAGGTTAAATTCAGAATAATACTTAGGGGGTTTCTCACCATCCTTCCAATAGCTTATCTACACTAATAACGAATATTTTCGATTTACGGTTTATTTATTTATTAAGTTGGAGTTTATGATTCAGTACTAGAACATATGAATAGTTGCTATATATTTGATAAGTTGGCCGAGTTTTCTAAGCACTGCGAGTATTTTATCTTTATTTTTAATAATATTCGTTATTAGTGTAGATAAGCTATTAAGAGGATGGTGAGAAACCCCCTTAGAAGAATTCAAAATAATTTTAATTTTCAATGTCACTTACAGACAGTTCAGCAACTATCTTTTAACACACGTCAAAAAATAGTAAAACTGCCCTTGTGTAGGTACTTTGTAATTTATAATCTTCTCCATGATATATTGGTGTATAACCGTTTTAAGGAGAACATGAGAAAATAAATAAATAATCTGCTCTCTTACAGATGGCGATAGATTAATTATTTTAAGAAAGAACACTTTTTGTAATTTATGCTTAAAAATATTAAAACGGTTTCTCATCATCCTCCCAATAGCTTATCTACACTAATAACGAATATTATTAAAAATAAAATACTCGCAGTGGTTAGAAAACTTGGCCAACGTTTCCAATATATAGCCACTATTAATAGGTTCGAGTACCGAATTATAAACTCCAACTTAATAATTAAATAAACTGTAAATCGAAAATATTCGTTATTAGTGTAGATAGGCTATTGGGAGGTTAGTAAGAAAACGACTATGGGGGTTTCTCAACATCCTCCTAATAGCTTATCCATACTATCTCTCCAGCCGTCCACGGGGCTAGTTCTGCAGGTCGAAATTTCCAGAACGAAGACGTTGGAACCAAAAATGCACTTTGTTTTCTTTTGCGGCACGGTCGCCATACACATCATCAATAGTAAATATCGCGATTTTTCAAGTTTTCCATTTTGTAAACTAAGTGACGCAAATAAAAAAAACAATTAAGGAAAAAACAAATGAATTATAATTTTCGAAACACAAATACATGAGTAAATAGCTGTATAAATTTGAATTTGGAATTCCTGACCAAAGAGAAGATATTTGAGATCAAAGTTGCCAGTACGGCAAAACGCCAATTTCATATGTAAGGACCTAATATATGAATAAATAGTTTTGTCCATAAACAAACTCAAAATTTTCAAGAAAGGCTTACTAATAAAATATTGGATTGAATCACCGATACAACACTGTATTTGAAAGCCGTTCTTGAAAGATTTGAGTTTGTTTATGGACAAAACTAATTATTCATAGAGGGTTTTCACCATCCTCTTCATTGCTTATCCATAGGATAACAAATATTTTCGATTTACTATTTATTTATTAATTATGTCGGAGTTTTCATTCGGTACTTGAATCTATGAATAGTGGCTATGTATTGGATAAGTTAACCGAGTTTTGTAACTATTGCGAGAATTTTAATTTTATTAGTATTCGTTATAGTATGGATAAGCTATCAGCAGGATGGTGAAATAACCCCATACTCATATTGCGTGTGTATGGGAGCAATCCTCCCAATAGCTTATCTACACTAATAAGGAATATTTCGATTTGCGATTTACGGTTTATTTATTTATTAATTTGGAGTTTATAATTCGGCCCTTGAACCTATGAATAATGGCTATACATTGGATAAGTTAGCCGAGTTTTCTAACCACTGGGAGTATTTTGGGAGTAGTAATTTGGAAGGCGGGAATGAGTACCGCAGCCTCGGGAACCATTTATTGGATAACCAACACCTCTGCGATAGGTCACCCCAAGTGGTTCGCTGCGTTTGGTGACTTAGCAGGGGTGCCCGGGTTCATGGGGGTAAGGTTTATCTAGGTTTATCTAGGTCTTGGCGGCGGATGATCTAGACACACTGAACCCCAGATTCCTACCCAACCCTCATACCTTTTTCTTTCCCAGAACTTCCTCTCCTTCCTTTCCTTAAAAATTCCCTCCACACAGCATCCCCAAAGATGACGTAGGCCCTTAGGGAAATTATTTTCCTCAGGGCCTCCTTTGTGGACCTAATGTAAAAAAAAAATAATATTGTTAATAATATTCGTTGTAGTATGAATAAGCTATTGGGAGGATGGTGAGAAACCGCCTTAATATTTTAAAGCATAATTTTCTAAAATTTCCAAGATGAATTAAATAAATAAAATAAAGAAATAAATAATAAAACTATCGTCATCTGTGAAAGAGTAAATTTTTAAGAGGGTTTCTCACCATCCTCCCAATAGCTTATGTATCCTAATAACGGATATTATCAAAAATAAAATACTCAGTGGTTAGAAAACTCGGCTAACTTATCCAATATATAGCCACTATTCATAGGTTATGGTACCGACTTATAAACTCCAACTTAATAAATAAATAAACCGTAAACCGTAAATCGTAAATCGAAATATTAGTGTAGATAAGCTATTGGGAGGATGGTGAGAAACCTTTTAAAAAATTACAGATTCGACGGCAAATGAATCATTTAATCAAAATTAATAATAAAGTGGCAGTAATGGATCAATTGACATTGTTTTTATTAGGTGATAAATATTTTCAACAAATTAAGCTTTTAATTGGAAATGGAGATAAACGATAGAAATAAAATCATTATCAAGTAATCCAATTTTTTAAGATATTATTCCTATCCTAAAATAGCTTTTTCTACTTCAGCCATCTTTTTTACATGAATACAGCACAACTGACCGAAGCCAGTGGTTCTATGGCATTTCTAATTTTGGGGTATGTTGCGAGGCTGAAGGAAGTGAAGAGGGGTAGGAGATGGGAAAAAGATAGGTTGTAAAGATCCTATCTGGTTGTTCGGATCTAGTCACTAAAGACGGTTAGTGGACTAGTGGCTTTTCAAGCAACGCAATGTTTGATTCCGAATGGTGGTCTTTTAACAGGGTGATACCGAGAGTACGGGTCGAAAATATTCCTACTGAAAATGATTTTTATCGATCAAAATAGATATTTTTTCCATGAACCTAATGATTTAAAAAATATATTTTATTTTCCTGTATGCATGATGTCCTTTGTCTCGTTTGTGTATAGCGGAAAAGGGACAGGAAGTTTTTAAAATCACTTTGTTAGAATAACATTGTTTATTACGTATTTGAATTCAGTATTATATATTTGGAGATTATTACATTCAGAATTATATTTTAATAACAATGAAATAAAACAATATTCGGCATGCCAAAATACATTTTATACGTAACCGACCCGACTTCATAAAGCTTTGACTTCAAACTCTAAATTGTGAAATATACGATTAATTTTTCTTTTTGTTCATATGAAGCAGTTACTTTGTGATGGGATATTATAATTTAAATAAAATAATAACTTTGTAAACACCACTTTTATTATTTGTATACTTTGTGCCGACCAGGTTTCGCTACCAACGTAGCTTTTTCAGGGCAGTGTGTGGTGTTTACAATGTCATTGTTTTATTTAAATTAATTTTTCTTTATTTTTATTAAAGACTCAACGAAACACACTGTATTATGTAAGTTATGCAACTGTGTGATTATTGCGATGAAGTCAAATAAGGGGGTTTCTCACCATCCTCCCAATAGCTTATCTACACTAATAACGAATATTTTCAATTTACGAAATACGGTTTATTTATTTAAAGTTAGAGTTTATAATTCGGTACTCGAACCTATGAATAGTGGCTATATATTGGATAATTTGGCCGTGTTTTCTAACAGCTGCGAGTATTTTATTTTTATTTTTAATAATATTCGTTATTAGTGTAGATAAGCTATTGGGAAGATGGTGAGAAACCCCCTAATATTTATAGACCTATAGATAGGTACCTATTGATCTAACTAAGATTAACTAACTTGATCTGCTAAGCGGGCGACTGCTGTACACCATTGAGCTACAATAGAGTTTTAAAATTAACATCAACAAAAAATATACTTTATTGAAAATAAAATATTTCTGCAAACTTTGGATTACTGCCATATTTGATTAATTATCAGAATAAAGGGGCATCCCCCATTGCTTCTTATCAATCAATCTAGCATTTTTTCAAAAATCTCAATCACCTATGTAATCAAGTAATTACTGTTTCAGCAGGTAATGTACCTATTCATTTTTATATATTATCCTTGTAAAACTCTTTACATTACCGCCATCTATGAATTATATTAATTACGATTTACAAGATAGAAGCAATACATCTCGGTTGACTTGAAAAAAGGAGTCATTAGCTCTAATCTGAGTTTGAGTTAGAAAGTCTGTATTCGGCATCATAATATTACAAGAAAAAATGAGATATTTAAAAATCATATTTTCTAATCACATACCAAATTTCAGTGATATATTTAGTAAAACTTTACTTTCACAAATAATAATAAATAAATAAAATGACTATCAACATTATTTAACAAACTGCACTTTTTAAAAGTAAATTAATAGTCCATTTGCAGAGAATTTTTTTGACTGAAGTGTTTATGACCTCCCGGAACATCCCCCGCCTACTCCCCGTGCCCGGCTACTTCCCACACACACTCAAGTGTTTACTGTTTTTCATCTGTTGTGACAACCGCTCCGCACAATGAGTTCTGTGAAGCCAATATATTTTTCAATTGAAGAAAAAAGTGCCATATTATACTTTTTTATGAGAACTATGATGTCTCGTTTTCATAATTCTGTGTTTTTAGCCAACTATCGAACGAAAATTGGCTAAAAACAAACACAAATTACAGACTTTCTACTTTAGTAATTACATATTTACCTGCGTAGAATGTAGGCACATTGTATATTCTTGGATTACAGTACATTATGAATGTTTGTTATGTGGAAAGTTTGTACCATGAAAATTATAATTTGTATTAAATGCTTTATTTACCTAAAAAGAAATGTATCTAGCGGTAGGGCGTTTGACTCCCATTCTGAAGGCCGCGGGTTCGAATCCGGCGTGCGCAAATAAATTTGATTTAATTGATTTGTGTTATTTCACAATTAATTATTTAAAATAATATATATATATTTGCAGCACGTTTTAGAGTGGAAGATACTCTTAGTATCGCCCTGGTGTAAGACCACCATTCAGAATTGAAACGTTGCTTGAAATGGCTTTAGCCGTGTTTAGTGACTAGATCTGAATAGCCAGGTACTTCCCCACATTCCTCTTCCTCATCTCCTTCCCTTCCCCACTTACCTTCAGCCTCAAAACATACCCCAATTGGGGATGTCATAGTCTCACTGGCTTCAGACGGGAGCAGTTGGGACTCTTGTGAGGTATTCACTATAAAAAAAAAAAACATATATTTTATAACTATAATTACAATAACAAAAAACAAGCTTAAATTATCCGGCCGTTTTGCGCGTCGTCCGGTTAGTACGACAAAGTATCGCCGGTCCCTTAAGGGTTGTTATATCCGGATTCTACCGTATTTCTTTGTTTGGATCACATTCTTAACATTAAGCTGTGTATTTTGGAGTAATAATATAATGGTTTTATTTTTTTGTGTGTTAGTTTTAATTAATGTGGGAGCTGTTTGAAATTCTGTTCACACAGCAGATCCCAATGTAACTAGGTTTTTGCTGTATGTTTTTGCTTTAAATGTAGATACTTTTGATTTGTAGAGTTAGTCATGTATTTATTAGATGATAGAGTTCAAGCTGAGAGGTACATGTGTACCGATAGTTGAAAGATTAAGGGATAATAGACCCTTTTTCTTTTTTTATCAGTTTGGTGATCGTGTGGATCACTAGCAAAGGGAAAATATACCCTTTGCATCTATATTTTTTTGGTTTTAAAATAAATTGTGTTGAAGAAAAAGAAGTGTTGTTTTTCTGCTGGTATCCATCTGCTGCTGGTGTTCTCGTGCCAAGATAGTCAGAAAAACACTTTACTTTGTCCTTTTTGACTGCTGCCTCATACGCCAGCCTTTCGCCGTCTGGACGGAAGATATCGATTAGTTTATGTGATAGAAAGCTGCCACAAAAGAGGCGTCTATTATTTAATAAACCTTATCAGAGTAGGGAGTGGGGCAAACTCATCGCACAGGCAATGGAAACACAACCTGCATTAGCCATCCGAAACCAAGTTTTTTACTATGCTCAGGTTGAATAACACTGGGGAACAGTATCACGAACGGTGCCTCCGAGATACAAGGTCACATCTTTGAATATTTAGACCTTCCGCCAGACTCGGGGCGCTGCTGGATCTTTTATTTTCCTAGACCAAAAATGGACCATTCAAACAAAAAAACTAACCGACCGGGTCCTTTGGGGAAACTAGGGAGAGTGGAGAGGAGAGCTGAGACCACCTCGGTGGACTCCTTGGGGTATTCAGGGAACCCAAACAAAGAGGAACTTCCAATTTGAAAGCTCTTACTACTACAGGATCCAACAGGATTCATTTGTAAGAAAACAGGAACCATCACAGGATCTGGAAACACACTCAAAGGAACGAGGTGAAACGGGAGATATCGAGACGGAACTATCTGTGTACCATCTCCGCTTTAATTAAATAAATACAAAAATAGTGATAAACCTTCAGAACGAAGACGTATTGATAAGGAAGATTTAGTGGCTGGATTGTGTGGAGGTCAACAATGCAGCCTTCAGTATAGAGAACTGGAGGGAAAGAGCACGAGACCAGAACGATTGGGGGTGATTCCCGTTGGCGACTGAACTCTCCATTCGCTAACTATGTGTGTATATATTTGCAATTTGGGAGGCAGGTATAGGTACCGCCGCTCCAGGATCCATTTATTGGATAACCAACACCTCTGCCCAGGTCCCCCTAAGTGGGTCGTTACGTTTGGTGACTTAGAAGGGGTGCCAGTGTTCATGGGGTGAGTTTTGTCTAGGTCTTGGCAGCGGAAGTGTTTGCCCACCTGATGTGTGGCTGGTTGTGGGAGGCCTTTTGACCTCTCGGCCCATTACCTTGCACCGCAGTTTTACACTGATTCCCAACTGACCACACAGGAACTTCCTCTCCACTCTATACTTAAACCCTCCACACAGCATCCCCAAATATGACATATGTCCCGAGGGAAATAATTTCCTCAGGGCCTCCTGCGTAATTTAAAAAAATAATAATGAAATAGCTTCTCTACTTATGTATTTAATATAATATATGCGAAAAGGTACAGTTTATACACCAAAATAAAAGTAAACATATTTTTACATGGGAAATTACATAATTTAGAATTTACAAAAGATTGGAAGTAATAATAATTATTTATTTAAAATAAAATAATTACTTCATTTTACACCACTTTTTGATTTTCTACCTTAATTGTTGTAATTCATATTATACATAGTTTAGTATTTATCCTGCCCTGAAGTTACGGTGGCAGCGAAACCCGGTTGGCATCGGTATTAAAAAAAGTGGTGTAAAACAATGTTATTGTTTAATTTTAAATTATGTATAATGAAACATCTCAAAATGTTTGCTTCAGATGAAAATAATTATAGAACTTGAAGTTATAAAAAAAGTGATTAATTTGCAATCTTAATTGGATCCGAACCAATCTGAGGTCATAGAACCAAAGAAAGCTGCAGCCCCGGAGCGGACAATGTTGGAGGCGTTGGTGGCGTGGTAGGCAGAGGAGGGAGAAGCACCCAGGACATCCGACAAGGAAGCTGCACTCTTGCTCTGGACAAGTGTTCCTGACGTTTGCTTCTTACGCTGGAAAAAAAAAATTATACAAATTACTGGAATGACTTGAAGGACAAGGGTAAAAATTTACTGGAGTGGCTAGAATCTACTATCAATATGTAAGTAGTTTGATGTACAATGTACACCAATCTAACTGAGGTTGGGGTTTTAGAAACTCCATCGCTTCGATTTGACCATTAAATCAACGATCAGCGAATTTTTTTACTGTTCACGTTAAACACTGATTAACAGCTCTTTTTACCATTTGGTGGGAGGAGTCAAAATAACAAGGAAACATGGTCAACAAAGGTGACTTACATGGTGGTATTATTTTGTTCTTATACGCCGGATTTCAAGCTGTCAAAAGCTGAAAAGCATAACAATATGACTGTTATGCTTGACATTTAATCAAATGGAAATTTTTTTATAGCATTTGCGGATCCTTTAGAAAAAAATCACAAAAAAAGGAATTATCGACCATTCACAGTAATTGGTTAAATAAGGAATTTAACACTCTTTGACAATTTGTTGTAAATTTTAAATCTCACACACACAAAACATTATTATTTTACTAAAGGACATTTTTTCAATTCACTGCAACTTAGTATTTGATTAGTAAATCTGTATATAGCACAAGAACAGTATGTTATTTTGATTCTACATTTGTTGCATCAGATGAATACATATATTATTTCATTAAAAAAGTAGATAATACTAATAAATCTAAAAAAAACGTGAACACGAGACAAAAAAAAAAGGTAATGGATGCAACTGGGAATCAAACACAGGATCTCTTGTCTTATTTTTATTTTTCGGTGTCTTGTTCTGTTTCATGTTTCATTTAGATTTATTTGTATTATTTTCTTCTTAAATGATATATTACATTGATGGGTATAACCTTCAAAAGTTATTCTAATAAAATTACAGGTTATTTTAATTAAATGTAATGCTTTCGAGAGAATTGAGATACACAGTAAAATTTGGATATAACAACTTTGCTTATAACGGCTTACCGTTTTCAGCGACGACAATGTAAACTCAAATTAGGTTTAGTATGGTTAATTCGTCCGGTTAGATCGACGCACAGTGTTTTGTTTACAAAACTGCCTACCTCACCGCCAAGGAAATGTCGCAGTTTTCAGAATTTATTTTAAAAATATGAATTTAAAGGGTTGACCGCGGCGGTAATTGGCAACGAAAATTTGATTTACGCGGAAGTTACGCGGTATTTTTAAAAATTTACTTTGAATATCTGAATTTAAACGGCCGGCTGCGATGGGAAATCGGCAGCAAAATTTTGATGTGGAAATATACTTATTACATTTCTACAAATTTACTTCCAACATCTAAATGTCGAGGGTCGGCTGTGATGGATATCGAGTGCGAAATTTCGATTTAGGCGGAAATAAATCGTAGTTTTACAAATTTTCTTCCAATAACTAAAAGTCAAGGGCCCAATGCGGCGGTAATCGGCCGCGAAAAATTGATTTACACGGATATATATTGTATTTTTATGAATTTACTACAAATAGGTATCTGAATTAAGAGCCAGCCGCAATGGGAAGAAGGATATCGCCCGCGCAAATTTATTGTAATTATAACGATAATTACAATAACATTAATATGTATCATATAAAAACAAGCTAAAATTGTACGGCCATATAATGGGTCTTCCAGTTAGTAAGACAAAGTATCGCCGGTCCCTTGAGGGTCGTTATATCCAGATTCTACTGTATTTATGTACCTAATTAGCTAATAAATACCATTTACTCACAGCTTCCCGTTAGATGACGATTCACGGTGCATTTCAGATTTCTTTCAAATTGTAACAAGCTTAATAACATGATACTCGTAGTTGTTAACACAATTTGTTCAAAAGCTGAAACGGACTTAGAATCGGTTTCAATGGGAACTTTTCAACTGTCAACAAAACAAAATGGCACCGAAAGGCCATTTGATAACTTTGTCACAAGTAAATTTCTGCAAAACAAATTGTCCATAATCTTATGCAACACAATAAATCTAAGTAGTTACTCTTTAAATAAAAACATCAAATCTTTCATGCATGTGAATAAAACACACAAAATTCGGGCACACAGTCATAAATACCTAAATACTGAAGACATCTTCATATAAATACTGAAATTTTAAACCACACGTCGTATTGTAAATTAAATATTAAATAGTGAAAATAATTTTAAATGTGTGTTTGTGTTGTTGGTTTGTAAAGTAAAGTGTCAAAAATCATTGATGTGTATGTATTCATTTTTGGGTTTACAAAAAATAAAATGTATGTAAAGTATAATCTATATTTAAAAAATATATATTTCATGTGTCACCTTGTTCCTTTAACATTAGCCTAATCTCTACAATTAGGGTGATCATTGGGAATTTGGTGATATCTCTTGGTTTCACAATGTAGTATTCATCTATAGTGATTCATTTTTGGGGTTTTATGCCATGTTGAGCTACCTCCTTCTTTAGCCAAAGTTTCGGTCAAGAGAACCGGACCGTGCTTTCTTGCTGTATGTTCACAATGTAACGGACAGAATTGCCAGGAAATTGAGAAAAGAAATCATCGACTGTCTTCAGAACCATGACAAAAATACAAGACTTACTGAGGTCTGATAAAACTAAGTTTCCTCTTGAGATAGATGGAGTTTATAAACTCAGCTGTTCTGGATGTGACAAGGTAGGTCAGTCAGAACGCACATCTCCAAAAGGATATCAGAACACTTTCGAGCATGTAAACTCGGCCACCCCGACAAATCAGCAATTCCCGAGGATTTAATTGAAATCGGCCATTACTTTGGATTTGTTCCAGATGTCCTGGGAAAACCCAAAACACATAGAGCATGCCTAATTACGGAGGCAACAAAAATTCACAAAAATTCCATTAATAACATAGGGACGAGGGGGCTAAGCTCAATAGCTCTTGGTATCCGGTAATTGACGGTTACACCAAAATTAAATGCAGAAAAACATTTAAAATTTTAATTATACTGCAATACCAGCACTTCGAGGATTGGAGTTAGCTGTACGGTATTGCACCTACATACATATGCACACACTTTATCATAAACTTCGATTACACAATTTCCCTGACAATAGACACTGTAATGCTGTCCTAATCGTTGGCTAAAGAAGGAGGTAGCACAATATGGCATAATACCCCAAAAATAAATCACTATAATACTTTGGCCGTGAAAATCTCAAATAATATCTAGTATTGATCTCTTCTTCCTGTCAAGGCGGGACATTGGTAAAGCTGATAATTTAGTAATGTTGATAATTTACATGAACAGATTCGAATGAAAGTCAATGTTGCCAATTTACAAAAGACCTTCAAATAGGTCAACGAAAGTGATTATCTGTTTAAGAAAGAAATACAAATACAGAGAACATTAGCCTTACTTCAGGCATACATACAAGGCCACAATACGCATTTATCGAATTTTCACTTCAGTGGCACATAGATGAATGTAATATTAAGAATTTTAGAATCCTTTATTGTTGGACAGTCAAAGTCTTCTCATGTTTGTAAATAAATTATGCATTAAATAAATTTTAAAAAATCTAAGTATAGAAATTTTACCTGTTTCTCTGCCTGTTTTCTGGCGCTAAGTGGAGCCGTTACAGGCAAAAGCGGGAACCAGGCTATGGCGGCATTGCCTTGTCCAGTAAGGATGTAGGCGTTGGGTTCCTTATCAGCTGTTCCACCAGACACCAAGGGTTTGGGGCCTATGATGGAGTTCAGCTGGTCGTGGTTTGGAATTAGACTGCCCAGCAAGGTCTGAAATGGTAAAAGTCAAATAATAATAATTATGAAAAGAATATGAAATTTTCTTAGTAGATTCATTTACACTAATTTATAGAATTTAAAAGGTAGAAGTAACTTAATAAAATTGCATTTTAAAAATACCTTAACCCCTAGAATACGACCAACTACAATGGTAGTTCAGTGAAATCATGACTATATCTACAGATGCACTGCAATGTGCACATGTAGAGCTATGTTTTAGAGGTTTTGAACACATTTTGTTACTGTCCATCATATTTCAAAAGTAAAAAAGTTGATATTGTAATAAGCCTGTCAATTATTTCAAATATAATTTTCAATTTTGAAATTGGTTTTGAGATATTTACAAAATATTATCCTTCTCCTAGGGGTTAAATAGCAACCTCCTGGCTATCTAATGTAAATGTAAAATTAAGAAAACTGGATAATAACTACGAAATTCCTGGCTTGGACAAGTTTTTTTCAACACTCTCTTTTCTTATTGAACAAATCAAGGTTATGAATAAAAAACATAATGTCATTTATTTCATCTTTTGACAGTAGGGCCTGAATACACTATATTACACGACTATATATAACACGAATATTACATATTACACAATATACATATTACAAATAATGAATTATTATTACGAATTACATATAACTATGTTAAATTCTGATTGACCATCGGCATTTTCAATGTCACTTACAGACAGTTCAGCAACTATCTTTTAGCACATGTCACTAAGTAGTAAAACTGCCCTAAAACTGTAATTTATAATCTTCTCCATGATATATTGGTGGATAACTGTTTTTTGGAGAACATGAAAAAATAAATAAATAAATAACACGAATTGCAACATCAAGTGTATGTAGATGGCTACAACTGATACTATCCATAAAGTGAATTTTAACATTGTATGCATGCAGACCATAAAATGAACTTCAAATCTCAATAGATAAAGCAAAAAAAGATTAAATGGGAATTCAAGGTCGGAACTTACTTGAACCCTCTGCACTGATCTCTTTGCATTAGTTTGCAGTTTCGGATAGAAGACATCGTAGTCAAATGGATCAATCTTCTGCTTCAACAAATCGCACACTTCATGGCTATCCGTCAAAGCTTTCTTATTTTCCCTTGTGACCAAAAGAAGGGTCAAATGTCTCACATCCATCAAAAGTTGAAGGGCACATTTCTGGTTTATCTGATCCGATTTATCTTTGATGACCTTCAAGAAGTATTGAAGGACTCTTTCTGCCACGGAGTCGATGAATAGATTGTGCGTTTTCTTCGGGAGTGTGTGAGGAATGACTTCATCGAGGATGAGACTGGTGGAGTAAAGGAATTGCTGGAGTTTTATTGACGGACCTGCAGGTATTTTAATGGTGGAGCTTATGGGTTTGTCTTGGTCATCTTTTTCTTCTATTGTAATGGAATCCCATTGCTGAAAATTGTCAAAATAAATGTATGAATTAAAAATAAACACCCAAATAATGTAAAAAAAATTAGGGTAAGTACATAAAGCAAGTCATTTCACAGAGGACATGTTTGAATGTATTCATGCACACTGATCGTATCGAAAGATTAAAAAAAATTCAAACTACTTTGGAACACCTTCCAAACTGGAGAGAGCTGGTACAAAGAAGAGATGAGTGGAGGAAGACTCGTGAGGAGGCCAAGACCCACCAGGGGTTGTAGAGCCAAATGTGACGATGATGATGAATAATTGAGATTTAGACATAATACTTACAACAAGTAAATAGTCCATATTAGCCAATACTGTAAACTCTTGAGGCATCTCAAGTAATAATTCATCCACCTTCTTCATCGAAATCTCAATCCATTTCTCCCAACAAAGAAGGCAATTTGAAGTGAGCAATTTGCAGACTTCTTCCCAGGATTTGGTGGCACCACTTTCCACCGTGCTGACATCATCAAAAATGTTGCTGTTGTGTTTCTGGGCGGGGATGAAGCAGAAACGGAGGTTTGGAACCAACTGAGGCGTTGCTAGAAGGAACCTCGCTGTCAATATTGCAGCAGTTTTTCTATCAGTATCGGATTCCTTCTTTAAAATGCAGTCCTTGTGGACATACTCGAGGAAACTGAAATGAGAAAACAATACAAAGATATTTTTTTGCTAGATTTAGTGTAAAATTTACATACTTAAGTTATATCACGCTGAAAAATATTTTAAATTGAGTCTCCTCTTGAGAAGAACCAAATCCGATATCAGTATTGAGCCGTGGCTCAGAGTCCTCACGAAGAACAGTGAAAGGGCATGGGATATTTCGGAGAAGAATATCCTAATTAGCCTTTGGTGGCTTACAAGAAGTTGGTGTCTGTGAAAAATACAGCAATATCAATTGTTTGAAGAGCCAGCAAGGATGGAAGACAGTCGAACTCTATAGAGATTTCTCTATAATAAACTTGCAGAATGAAGGAGTGCTGAAGGCCTAAGCATAGGCAAATACTGCTTGCTTAAAATGGGTACACAGTTTTAAAGTAATAAGTATTGCCAACTCACCGGTTAATATTATCCATTGAACACTTCCTGAGATAATTTTCAACCTCCGCACAGTCTGAATGCTTCAACTCTTGCTCCAAATCCTTGCCATCCAATTTCTCCAGCAGGAAGTTCTTGACGTCACTATCAAATTGGCCACCGCCCGAGTGTCCGTCCAGAGCTGGGTTCTTATCCAAAGTACCATATAAATAAGTGTCCAAGTCTGTGAGCATTGTGCCGAGACTGAGATTAAAACTTTCGCAGAGTTTTTCTAAGTTAGGAGTGAGCCCTCTATCTTGCATTGTCATACCTAAAAAAGCAAGAGATTAATATTTCCAGAAGGTTACTTTTAACACTTGTTAAACATACATTTTAGCAATTAAAAAAAAAAAGTAATTTAATAACCTCTTAAACTTCAGGGTATCCAAATGGATAAATAATAATCATTCAATAAAAAACTATTTCTCTGAATATAACTAGCTATCCTGTGGAAACAATATATGATAGATTAAATACTTTTTTCCTAAATATATAAACACATGGCGGATGAAATAACACAATATCTATACAATGTACAAAATTAATTTAATAAATAAATAAATTATTTGGTAATATGGTACAATTTACATACACATCATTTTGCAAAAATACAAGTAAGTTATGACGAAAACAGAATCAGATGCGCATAGCGAAAATTTTGCTATGTTTCACCAAGAGTTAAAGATCATTGCTCATAAATAAAACATTGCATGAAATGTCTGGCATAATATACATTTAGTGTCCAGATCTAAATAGCCAAGTTTTCCCAAACGATTGCTTTCTTTCACAACATTCCTCGATATTGAAGATGTCATAGTCCAATAGTAATGAGTTATACAAAAAAAATGCATGTTCTATGAATTATTTACCTTTCATTAATGTGTTTATTGATTTAATTATATCTTCCCGCGAATCAATTGAAGACTGTCCAATCAAATCACTCCACACAAACCAATTGAGGTTTGCCTCTTTTTCCCTACAGCCGGGTTTGCTGACGTTTTCAAGTAAATGGTTGACGCTTTCCACTAGTGATCTGGAAATATCCGTCCACTTCACCGATATGATGTCTTTCAACCTTTTGGTGAGCAGTGGCTGAAAATGGGAAACCCAGATGTTGGTGTTTTGCTGGTTGATGGTCAGGGTTCGGCAGATTAAATGCCAGTTTTGGGGAGTCTCTGGAAAATTAAGGATAAATATGTAACGTAATATAAAAAGCACATTGAAAAAGAGATTAAACAATGCAGTCCGGTTGGTCTCAAAGGGACTAAATACACAAATGGAGCAGAATATTATATACACAAAAAAAAAAATTATGTTGAATTGAAAAATTCACAAACGGAAGACATAATGCATTTGAGGACATTCTCTCGAGGAAATCATCTAATTTCTACTTCAAGGCCCTTGGAAGCATTAAAATTTCTGTGCCCTTTGGAGGCTTGTCAAACAAAAATCTATCATGGGCTTAGTTTACTAATAAATTATAAATAAAATAAAGATTTAATTCTAAATAAAACAACGTTGGGTCCAGAACTGATCCCTGTGGGATGCCAACATTTAATCAACATATAAGTTTGTGAGAAGCCTGCACATAATAGAACAGAGGATACAATAGATAATAAGATTAATACTGAAAACCTAATAGAAAATAAGGATCAAGGATCGATTATTTAAAAATTACCAATTTTAGTAGCGTCTTCCCTGATGGTGTGAAGTGATTTAGCACTTTTGACATACTTCAGCAGGGATTCTACTCTTTCTCCGGTGAACTGTTTGACCCAAGTCATCCAAGAATTAACACAGTTGGAAAGTTCAGAAGAACTTACAGGTTTCAATTCAAATGGAGGAGATAACCTGAAAAAAAAATGTACTGAAAGTAATGTTTTGAACCAGATGAATTTTTTTTTTTTTTTTTTTTTTTTCGTTGTTTGTTTTTGGGGTGTTATGCCGTGTTGTGCTACTTCCTTCTTTAGCCGACGTTTCGGACAGCGTTGCAGTGACCATCATCAGGGCAGATCCGGCAGATCCGTGGATCTGCCGGATCTGCCCTGATGATGGACACTGCAACGCTGTCCGAAACGTCGGCTAAAGAAGGAGGTAGCACAACACGGCATAACACCCCAAAAACAAACAACGAAAATGCTTTTGGCCGTGAGAATCTAAAAACGTACCAGATGAATTTTGTTATGAGAAGAACATGACTTTTTAAAAGTACATTTTGCCATTTTTTTATTTACCTGAATTCTGCCACAACAGGTGGGAGTAGCTTCAATCCAAGAGTATCTTGAAACTCCACTAGATTAATGAGGGGTGGTGAATTCTTCTTGAATAATGAAGTTAGATTTGATAGAATGAGCCCGCCTCCATTTTCTGCAAATATAAAACACTAAAAATGCTCAAATATTTTTTTACAGTTTTTTTTATTTATATGAATACCACACAAGAGTCTCAACTGTTCCTGTCTGAAACCAATGAGACTATGGCATCCCCAATCGGGGTATGTTGTGAGGCTAAAGGAAGTGGGGAGGTGAAGGAGATGGGGAAAAGGTGGGGAAGTACCTGGTCACCAAATATGGCTAAAGTAATTTTAAGCAACGTTTCATTTCTGAATGGTGGTCTTAAATCAAACTGGAACTCAGCCGCTGAGGACAGGAGGAGTTGGGGGCGAATGTTGCGGGAGGCCAAAGCTTGATATGGGCTATAGCGCCATCGAAGAAGAAGAAGAAGGTCTTAAACCAGGGTGATAATGAGGGTATCTTCCACTCCAAATATACTTTATGTTATTCCTAATTAATTAATTGTGAAATATCACAAAGTAATCAAATAAAAAAATTTTGGTCACGCCGGGTTCGAACCCGCGACCTTTTGATTGGGAGCCGAGTGTTTTACCCCTTGATCACCAAAGTTCTTTTTACTGTCCGGGGGCCTGTGGGACTTTGGCATGTCCAAATGGATAATGTTTTTAAAGCGGTAGAAAATTGGGGAAGATGGGCAGAAATAGATGAAAATTAAAAGAACCTGACATAGAGCTCACCGTTCAAGATCTTTTACCGTTTGTAGTTAATAGTATATGCGAGTCTGAAAGAGTGAGATATATATGTATCAGGCAAGAGAGTACAGTTGTGTGTGTGCAATGTTTTGAAAGACATCGCCATTTCTATTCTGGGATAACGCATGTTAGGTGTATTTCTTACATCAAATTCTGTAACATTGTGAATCTTGTTCATTTTATAAACTTATCATAAACCAGGGCTGGACATCTTTATCTTCCTCACAATGACATAGTAAGGATACTACATTAAGATTCTTGTACATACCGACAAAACAACTGTAAAGAAGTTCCACAGTCCTGACAATAACTTTTACACTAGTGGCGATCCTGTCTTTAATGTCATTCTTAACATTTCCCTGGCTAAGATTGGTTTCTAAGTCCGATGTCAGAATGTTGGAAAGGCTGTTGGTGCTATGCAGGGTTATGAAGGTGTTCATCAGGTCCAGAAGGTTCTTCTTGGAGTCCAGGAGGAGCATGCTGGCCAGGCAAGATGCTGCCACCTAGAAATTCCAAGTAAATAAATTAATTGGGAGAAGACGAGCAAAACGGCATCCGTAATTCTGAAGTCTGGAAGTTTAGATGTTTATTTGAGATAATTTTGATGGATGATGGAAAATGGTTAGGGATTAAATGCACTTTTATTCAAAATGCAATCACTTTCATAAAAAAAACTTCACTAATAACAAAAAATATTATTAATTATTATTTTTTAATTGATAAACTAATGTTTAAGACAAGATTTTTCTCAAAACAAATCTTGTATTAAACATTAGTTTATCAATTAAAAAATAATAATTAATATTTGACGAGTTAAATTATTTCACCAAAAAATGTTGGCATACTATGTCTCGACGCCATCTAGTGGGATAGTTAGCACTTACATGCCTTTCCCATATAAAAATAAAGTTCGTTGTTTGCAGGTGAAAAGTGTAATAAGTAGTAGGCGGCTAGGCGGTGGCAAAACGAAGAATTCCAAATTGAAAATCCGCAAAAACATCATTTGGAGATATTGAGGTTTGAAGTTTAGAATTTATTTGTTATTACAATAACATATCAATTCTAAACTTCAAACTTCAATGTCTCCGAATGATGTTTTTGCGGATTCGTGACTTGGAATTCTTCATTTTGCCACCGCTTAGCCGCCTCTTAGTAATAAGCAGTAGTTGTTGAATGAAACACTAGGTATATATTGAATCATTTGGCGGTTAGGAGGTATCCCGCCGTAGCTTAATGGTAGAGCACTTGACCGGCAATCAAAAGGGTGCGGGTTCGAGTCCCGTCGGCGATGTGTATCTTTTCTCGGAAGATTCTTTCAATATGGATGAGTGTTTCAGGCTAATAATTATTGCTTGTAATAAAAAATATTATTTATTAACTAATTAAATTTATTAACCCCAGCGTCGAAATTTTCGAAATTTCATGACGATAGCGTCCTTCCTCTTGTTTTGAAGGTTAAGTGTGCAAAATTTCATCAATCTCAGAATGAAACTGTAGATTTGTATAAAAATCAAATGCACGCCGTCCGCCCGCCATAGTTCACAAACTCTCTGCTTTACATAAATAGATAGATAGATTTATTCCACGAAATATTATTAATTTATTCCATGTAAGTCTACCATGATTCATACCAAACAAATTTCCATTCCATATCACATAATTTGTTTGCAAGTAAAATGGATAGCTAATATTGTGAAATAAGTAAATCTCGCAAAAGTTTTTGCTAAGAACAACATTTCATTGGAATTTTGTGATATCATACCCACATTTTTTGAACATATCTATTCATAATGTAATTGATTTTCAAGTAGACAAAGAGTCGGGAGAGTCAAGGAACATTCCAATTGTTTCAGGGGCTGTCTCAATTTTTGATTATTATTCAGAGTAAATACGGAATGGGAGAAAAATGATATTCCTGTAAAAAAATCTAATAAAAAAAAAATAAGAGATAATAAATAGAACCTAAAGGTGATCAAGACCATCGTAAGGGATGGGTACTTACTTCAGCCTTCAAGTCTGCGTTACCCAATTTATTTTGGCAGGCATCGATCAGGAAACTATTGAAATTACTGAGAGAATTCCATTGTCTATGGACAACTGGCATGAGGGCTGATATATTCTTATTACTGCTTTGTCCCCCAGTCTCCAATAGTAATCCTTAAAAAAATATTTCAGTTAAATAAAATTGACTTATTTTATAGTGTCTTAAGGCTCTGGTAAACTTTTTTAGTCAATTTATTGCTGGTAAGATAAAGATTTACATATTAAAATAATGGTGTTTTCAAATATTTAAATTGAGCAGTAGAATGATTGTACACAGTTAAAGACAATACCTTGAATGAACCATCCCAAGTACACCAGCAAGCAAGAGAGCGTATATCCCTAGTTAGTATTTTGTGCCTCCTGAACATTTTTACAAATATTGGTTCTTTTGCGGTAATGGACTAACCAAATAATTTCCATTTACAAGTTTGGTGGAGTTATTGTTTACACACTACGAAAACTTGATGGGACACAACAGTATTACCTTGGCTTGCAAGACTACTGAAAGATATTTAGGTACATTTTTACCTAACTGCGGCAATTTAAGGCAAAAATTAGGGAAATTACACTTCGTTAAAACTAAATTAAGTACGTCAATCAATTATAAAACTCAAAATGGCAGCACAAGATTGTTTCATAACGAAAATTTTGAACTTTGAATAAAATGGAACTTTGACGCATCTTTTACCAATCCTTCCTACGTAAAAAGTTGTATTAATAGTTTCATACTCCGCCTACTGGTTAATACGGAATATTTTTTATTCAAACATTTAGATTTTGCTTTATTATTACGAAAATTGAGTATTTATGTCGGGGGAGACGAAAAAACATGCATTTTATATTTCAATTTTATAAGATTATTTCACTTACGCGAAGTATTTGACAGCCACGTTTGGCCAAGTGAAACGAGACTTATACAACTTCAATTACTACAATATACAACTATTTACGTGCACAAAATAGGTTATTAGGTTCTTAGGCTGGGTAACCTAAGTAATTCGTGCGTATTTAGATTGAAAAACATCGCAAATATCAAATCCAAAGAAATGGCGGCAAAGGAAATGTTCCGCTCCGTATTATCCGTGTATCGAAATTCGAATTCCGTATTATCCGGTAAGCGGAGTAGTAAACATTTACCAAAGTTGTTTCTAGTAGTAATAAAGTTGAAATGAAGTGTAATTTTCATAATCTATGCCTTTTAAAAGTGCAGCGATTAGGTGAAGTGATTTCAGTGGATTTTTTGTTCTAACCTGTGTAAATGTGACGAGCAAACAAATAAAGTTGTGTAGCGGTCAAAAAGTCTTCAATGTCAATATTACTCCAAATCTGTTCTGGAATGGCCATAAGTATTTTAATTTGGATTGCGATCCCGTGAACTTGACGACTGACAACAGGCCTGTAATCATAATCAGGTTAGTAGACCAAAATTAGAAATGATAATGTTTAATTTAGTTTTGATGAACTTATTCTCAGTAGTTAATAAATAAGTAGAATTACTTTTCGATGTTCGCCGGGATAAATTCATTCTTGAATCCAATTAAATGAGTATCGTGTAGATTGCGACACGTTAACGTCATGTTTTCGATGTGTTTTATGCAATTTTGAGCAGTAGATTTCATGTCACCTATGGTGTCGGCTGCTTCTATGAGGTCCCTGTACCTCTCGCTGTAATTAAAACGAAACAATAGTATTTGCACAAATTGTTCAATTCAGTGACATATTATAATCTTAAATGAATGTCTACGCATATAATTCGGAATTGTGTAGAGAGTCAAAAGATACTGGACGTACCCGACCATAACCCTCAATTCCTCCCTTTTTCTTTCGATTTCATGGAGAAGTTTCTTTTGCGTGTCATCGATTTCACTGATCGTGTGTTCCTCAAATAAAACATCAGGATTGATGTTCAACAAATCTTTTGCCGGCATTTTGGCTGTATTTCGAACATCTATTGGAGTAGTATTTTGACAGAAATTTTTGTTATGACAGTTGCCGCAGTGTTGGCATCTTTTTTTCTTTTTTGTTTATGGCTACTGAAAAATTAAAAATAAACACTGCGCTGCTTAGGTACCGAATACGATAAGAGTAGCGACGTCTATGAATTTAGTGAATAACTAAAATAAATTATCTCTCAACATCTTAAATTCATTGTGATGTTTTGACGTACGATCAATAGATGACACTACAGTATTATTTTTCAAAGAAAGATTTTTTTTAAATACACTATTTTACCAGATAAAAAAAATATGCACTACTACATTCAAAATAGGTTTCTTTACGTTATTTATAGAATCATATCCCTTTTTAAAAAGAATTATCCGTATTTTCTCGACGAAGACGAATTTTTTTATGTTTCTGAATTCGGGGGAGTCTTTTTCGAACCGTCTTGGTTTTATTTTATTACTAGAAGTATTTATACATATTCTAATGAAGGAAAATAACATTTTTTATACTTAAATTAAAAATGGTATTTTGATACTTTTTAGTTTTAATTCATTTCAAAGGACCGATAGAATTCCACAAAAAAGTTCGAATCACATACTCGCAGTCCATCTTACTCCGCCAATGCCCAAATATTATAGGTGCGTATACGTAGCGAGGTTTATCAATAAATTACCAATTTAGACTCGAGATTCAATTATTCGACAATGTTATTTTTGTAATTTCATTCAGCAGATCCCAACAAAAAGAAAATTATTTTTAATTCATAAATTTGACAAAACAAAATGAATTTTTATTCTTCTCTACATACGGGTGTCTTTATGATTTACCTGCACCGTAGTAACGTATTTTCATAATAGCTAAAAAAAATATTAAACGTGAAAACGGCAGAAGAATATTTTTTTGATTGTATGGAGGTGTCTACCCTCAATATAAATAATTCATCTAAAAATACACGTCTTATTTAAAATCAATGCCTGGCGCCCATCATTTTTCAATCAATGTCTAAGGTAGGATACGTTTTTAGATTTTCACGGCCAAAAGCATTTTCATTTTTTGTTTTTGGGGTGTTATGCCGTGTTGCGCTACCTCCTTCTTTAGCCGACGTTTCGGACAGCGTTGCAGTGTCCATCATCAGGGCAGATCCGGCAGATCCGACGATAGGAGGTAGCGCAACACGGCATAACACTTCAAAAACAAACAACGAAAATGCCTAAAGTAATTTAAAAGTGGGTGTCCTACCTACCTACACAATACGCCATAATAATGTATGCAATAATTATATTCAGGGGGTTTCTCACCATCCTCCCAATAGCTTATCTACACTAATAACGAATATTTACGATTTACGGTTAATTTATTTATTAAGTTGGAGTTTATAATTCGGTACTCGAACCTATAAATAGTGGCTATATATTGGATAAGTTGGCCCAGTTTTATAACCACTGTGAGTATTTTATTTTTAATAATATTCGTTATTAGTATTAGTCTAGATAAGCTATTGGGAGGATGGTGATAAACCCCCTAATTCTTAATATGCACCTACATATTTTTATTAATATTTCTCATATTGGGAGGCGGGTATGGGTGCCACCGCCCCGCGAATCATTTATTGGATAATAAATGATTCGCGTACCAACACCCCTGCCATAGGTCACCCCACGTGGTTAGCTACGTTTTATGAACTAGTAGGGGGCTCGGAGTCATGGGGGCGAGGTTTATCTAGGCCTTAGTGGCGGATGCTTTTGCCCAATGAATGCGTGGCGGGCCGGATCGGGAGAGACTGGTTGAGGAAGGCCTTTTGACCTCTCAACCGATTGCCTTGAACCGCATTAAGAGATATGGATTTATACGTTCGTCACCCTGAATCCACCCCTCATCCTTTTTCCTTCCCAGAACTTCATTTCCCTTTAAATATCTACCTTCCACACACCATCCCCAAAATGACATAGGTCCTTAGCCACTTGATCGCTTTTTCCCACATTATGGCACTATTTCCAAAACCACGGATTGCTTTGGTGCCAAAATGTGGCAAATTTTGAAAAAAAATTATTTTATTAAAATGACTATATAATACATTGTAAATTCAAAATATAACAAAATAACTATTCTCTATGTTCTTTAAAATGTTTTAAGGTTAAAGATTTATTTTATTTTTATAAATCCTACAAATATATGATAATAAACAAAAGATAGGGGAATTCATTAGCTACGTAGAACTATAATCAGTTTGTATGTTTCCATATTCAAATTCAGAGGTATGATTTTTTTAATGTGGGCGGAAATATTTCCTTTAGCAATCCGAGAAATAATATTTAAATTACTCTGTCGCTCTAGTGGATAAGGATGTTTCCCCCAGGGCCTCCTGTGTGGAGATAATGTCTATTATATACATTAAAAAAATCTATTTTATGTTATGTTATCTATCAAATTATCTACGTAAAAGCAAATTAACAGCCAATAATAATTATCTCAACCGCCACATAAAATATTTAAAAAATCATATAAATTTCCCAAATCCATCTCCCCCACAACAGAATATTCTCAGCGCGTGGCATGATTAATGCGAAGAGAGAAGGTCAATACTTATTCATTTATAAATCTGGTTTTTTGAACATGTGGTTTGATGGGCACTTTTGGAAATGAAGTCATTTTGTATTGTGAATTAGCTCTCTTATTGTCACAGCGGGAGGCCCCCATATCCATACTAATGTTTAATGGCTGGCCGCGGGTTATCTAATAATTGCTATGGGGGCCAGAAGATTTGCATATCGATATTGATTTGATTTTTGACAGGGACGGTTGCTTTATTGTGTGTTATGGGGTGCCTTTTGTTCACGTATCGAGCTGGTTTGTGGTCAACAGTTTTTATTTATTATTTGTGAAGGTAGAATGATTATACCCGATTCTTCTTCAGTTGTTGGGTCATCAGTTTTGACTTTAAAGATGATAGACTTCGCTTTTCCGCCCATACAAAAAGGACGCCCGGGAAAAAACACTTTTCTACATCGAAAATTGCACAAAATGAATATATTTTTTTATACTGCCTTCTAGAGGGTGAAAACTATGTCGATATGTTTTCGAATTTTCCATGCGTTTCGTATTAACGTAAACATTCACTGTCAAACATGTACGATTTATCAAAAAATATTATTTAAGGAAAAAGTGCTGCTTACTCAACTCTCATAAAGAATTATAAAATTATAGAAAGCTACCGACGTAGCTTCTTCTTTCTAAAAAATATATATTTTTAAAAATTTCAATTTTGTGAAAGTTTCGGTGTAGAAAAGTGTAAACCCCTTTTCGAGCGATTTCTGTAGGTAAATTTGAGCGTTGTCTCATTCGCACATTTCGCATTCGCATGTATTGTAAGTGTGCGTGAGCTTATTTTGAGCGGGACGGGAATGACAGACGCGGGTGTTCCGCGTGTGGTTCAAAGTCTAGCCTCTTAACAATTCGTTGCTGCTCTCATTCATTCAAAGTTAATGGTTTTCAGGTATTCTGTTCTCCCAAAATATTCTTGCTTGCCTAAATACTGGCAGCCAAGATGACGTTTGATCACTTATCGAACTCTTTTGTGGTCACCAGTTTTTATTTATTACAATGATAATTAATACCAGATTATTTTACAGTTTTGACTTTTGACAATTCCTTGCGTCTCTCTTTCACTTGAAGTTAATGGTTTTCAGGTATTCCATTCCTCGAATATCTTCTTGCATGCCTAGATATTGGCAGCCAAGTTATCTATACTGATGGTCAAACATAATTTCTTACGTGGTGGAATATCCAGATATGGTGTGACTTACAAATTCCGTTAAATAATTTGGCCCACCAATGCATAATTTAAGAGTGTTTTACCAGAAAAAATCGAAAATTAGTCCCTTTTAAATCAAATTCTAAACGTATTGACTCTTTTTTACAAAAAACGTAAATTGATTTTGAAAGATTATTTTATCTGGTAAACACATTTTTTTAAATTTTGGAAAACTAAGTTTATTTTTAGTATACTAAGGTTATACCGTTGGTCGTTGACAGATTTGTTCATTTTTCAAACGATAGAATCTAAAACAACAAAAATTTCAATTAATATAATCATACAACAAAATAAATCAATATATACATAATCTAGTAAACACATGTTTCATAATTTTAATTTTAGTCAAAATAAAATCATTAAAAAATAAATCCAAGAACGTGTTTTGTGACGAAAATACCTCAGTTTTTCTATTTATTTAAGGTCTTTCAAACTAAAATATTTCAATTTTGTTTTACACACTTATTTTGTTTAGACATTATTGAAAAATTATAAATTATTTTGATCAAAAATTAATTTTAAGAAGTAAGCGTATAATTTTCATTCATTTACCATCTCCACTTTGATAATATTTATGGCAGTTCGTGACACATAAATTCTCGCATTTCATTAGCCGCTGTGACGCGGCCGTGAGAGGTCCTGTTCGCGCCGGAAATAAACGGAAAACTTATACCGTTTGGCTTTGTCGTTGTAAAAACATCCACTCGCAGCGCTGTTAACAAAGTCGGAATAATGGATTGCTGGATATTACCAAACTCCCCATCTAATTCGGTCGCATCGCTTCGAAAGCATAATAATATCTTGGGAGACAATTTTGATCCTTGCAAACCAACAAAAGTCCAAAAAGGAATGCTTATAATGCATTTATTTTTGATGAATGTTTTCGTAACTCAATTTTTGGAAACAAAAATATTGGCTTTTAATGTTATTTTTAACATCTGTTTATTTATTTACTCAGGGCCGGCCCTAAGCCAAACGGCGCCTGGCGCTAGTAAAAACCTCAAGGGCGCTGTATTAGATGTTAAGGAGTTATCAGCGCCTTGGCTCCTTGGTTTCTTGGCAACACTTGGTGTCCGGAGCTGATAATTGCGCCCCACTCAAAAATTGGTAAAAGGTAAATATTAGAATTGTTTTTTTAATAAATTCGACAAAGGTTTACATTAATCTACAACATGATTCTACACAACCAACTAACATTTTCCCCTAACAGGCGATTTATAAATATCGTCAGGTTATTCGTTACCCAAGAATATTTGTCTTTCTTTAAACAAAAACAAAGCACACGCAATATATTATCATCATTCAGATTCAGACACCTTCTTGTGTGTGCCTATGTCAACTTTGTGGGATATTTTTAGGGAAAGGAAGGACAGGGAGTTTTGGGAAGAAAAATAGTAAAAGTGGTCGGTAGGAACGTGTACAGGTGGGGCCAATGTGACAGACGTATTAATCCATCTCTTCCACTACGGTAAAACCAAAGGAAGGCCACTGTCTGCATTAGATTTAAAAATAAAACGATGTAAAGCCCCGGGAAAGCCGGGGACTTCAGCTAGTAATTTTTAAAATGATGAGGATTAATAACCTTTCCAAGGAAATGTCAAAAATTCTCTTGCTATTTCAACAGTACCTACTAGATATTTTTTTTCTTAGCTCGCTCGCTTTACGTACATTACGCACCTGAAGTTAATATATTATATCCTGAAAAAACATGAATGTCACTGCACGTCACTGACTTCTACAAGCGCTAAGCACTAAGCACATTGAGCAGTATAAGATTACAGTCGCAGGTTAGCACCGTAATGATGATGTTCACACTCCAAGAGTTGAGCACACCGCCCTAATGGAGGCAGGGGTAGGAACCTGGAACATCATACCGCTGATAGCTCAGTTACAACCTTTCCCTCTCTCTTAAACTTAAGCTCTTTCCCTTAAACTACCACGTAACAGAGAGAGATAGGTTACAGTGGCAGGACCATAGTATGCTTCCTTATGGTCCTCATAGTCTACCATAGTCTACCGGCATTTGCCGTGGCACTACCCGTGGCACCACTCGGAGCGCGTGGAGAGTTAAATGGATCCTCGCACCACTTGTCTCTCTTACGGTTGTCTCTCTTGTCTCTTGGTTTGTAGGGTTACTGAAAAGTTTGCCTATTTATATTCTAAATTCGAGTAACTTTTAAATAATGAATTTCATATTGTTTCAAAACTAATAAAACCTAGTTGTTGTCTGAACCCTCGTTACAGTTCATCAACCAAAACATCGGTACCTCGGTGTTTGGTCTATCATGTTTATGTGAACAACCATTTGTTTCAGATTCACACAATTTTGTGTAGCTAAAATTAATAGGGGTGGAAAAGGGGAAGGGGAAGAGGAAGAGGAAAAAGAAGGTTGGGAAAATAAATTAAACTGAAGGCAACATTTTATCTTCCTTAAAATGTACCACAGCGCTATTCCCTTTCTAGTTGCTGGGACAGTTATGACGGTTTTCATATATTTCGTTATTTTCAAGATATACACAAAATAATTACGTACATAATAGATATAAATAATACAAAAGATACAAATCAAATTGATGATTTATGTAGAAAATGTATCAAAGATACAAATCAAATAGATGATTTATGTAGAAAATGTATCGATGATACAAATCAAATTGATGATTTATGTAGAAAGTGTATCAAAGATACAAATCAAATTGATGATTTATGTAGAAAATGTATCAAAGATACAAATCAAATTGATGATTTATGTAGAAAATGTATGGCTTTTCCGGAAACTATGGAATAGCTTATATCGGGATGTTCTATATTAGAGTATACATTTAGGCACAATCAGGTTTTAAAAATAATTCACCAAAGTTTGGTAATTAAACATAACTTGATTGACTGACATAATATAGTACCATATTATGAATACGAACCAAATTCATTTTTAGAAAATAATTTCTTTAAAATTTACTATGATAAAACTATACTAACAGACAGACCAATTGGTCATAATAGACCTGATATAGTTTTACATGACAAATTAAAAAAAATAACTTATATTATTGATCTATTCCAAATTCCTGTAATATTCAAAAATCTGTTTCTGAAAAAATAAGAAAGTATACAGATTTAGGAAATGAAATTAAAAGAATATGGCATTCTCAGACTTTAAAATTACCTTTTGTTATTTCGGCTACTGGCATTATACCTAGCTCTCTTATTAAAAATTTAGGCGTATTAGATTTGTCAAAGAATTTGTATATAAAAAAGCAAAAATCAGTCATTTTAAATACATGTAGGATTACGAAAGATTTTTAAATATTTATATTGAGGGATCATTAGGATTTATCGGTCAAATTAGGAATTCCACAGAGCCGAACCCTCTGATATGAAAATATCTGGAGTCGGTGAATTATATTCCCATTGGTAGTTTGGTAGATTAACGTGTTGTTCTTGTATTGTTTTGTATTAATTATACTTAAATAATACACTTGCATAACGTGGATTTACTAGATGATCATTTATATGGAAAAGTGTATACATATTTTTTCCATAGGAAAAACTAAACCCGGACCTGAAAAAAATGTGTATTTATATAAATGCCTATACTTTTCTTTTAAAAATTTTTACGAACTTGTGACTTCGGAAAATAAATAAAAATAATGTTCTAAAAATATAAGTAGGAACTTTCTGTCATTAAACCTGTCAGCAAATTATAAATGGTTCTCAGAAACTAGTGGTAAAAGCGAGAAACTGGAGAATCTACATAATTAAAAATAAAATAAAATAATTATAATAACATAAAATCTACTTAAACTTAAATAAATAAATAAATCGCACTGAGAACCTAAAATACATGATTTTTTTTTTTTTTTACATTTTAAAAGAAGGTAAATTTTTTGGGCTGTGAAACAATAAATTGGTGCCGGGTCTACGCTTTGGTAAATTTTCATAGGACAGCGGATAGTTACCCCGAAACAACAGATTTTCATAGGACAGCGGATAGTTACCCCGAAACAACAGATTTTCATAGGACAGCTGATAGTTACATCGAAACAACAGATTTTTTCCAAAATTTGTCGAAAAAAACGTCTAACTTCGAGCATACCGTATGGAAAATAAATCTCTAATCAAAAAAAGTATTAACACAAAATCAAGTCCAATTAATGTGAAGTGGATTCACCAGTTTCCTGCTTGTACCATTAGTTTCCGGATATCGAGTATAGTCGGTGAAAATCTGAATTTTGTAATGCGATTTAAATTTATTCTGATAGTATTTTAATATCTGTACAGTTTCGGACTATTGTAAACGAAAGAGACGTGCCCTGTTATTTTCAAAGAGAATCATTAAAATTTTCAACCAGAACCCGGTGAGGAAATATCGAAAAAAAAATTCTAAAACTTGGATTTTCAAAAGCATTTTCCAAGCTAAACTTTTCCGTTTACCAAATTTACTGGATTAAAAAAAAATATCGGTTTCTTTTGGCTTTTATAAAATTTGAACTGTGAAATATTAACAAAAAATGTATCTAAAATGATCTGTAAATGGTGATCTTGAATTTTTAAGTCCCCAACCTACATTTCTTATTATATATTTGAAAAAATAATTGTTCAATTTTATTTCAGCGCAAACTTTTGAAGTGTACCTCTCCATTCAACCCCTACCCATTGCACCCCCCCGTTTCAGGGTTTGTGAAGAACCTCTCCGGTCGCCCGGTTGAGTGGAAGATCACAGATGTCATATAGTGTCATCAAACATCCATTTGCCTTCCAAGGAGATGCAGGCAGCAATTAGAGACGGGGGCTAGAATATAGCTAGGTATGTAGGTAACTACCTATGGAGACATTTTTCCATAGGAAAAACTAAACCCGGACCTGAAAAAAATGTGTATTTATATAAATGCCTATACTTTTCTTTTAAAAATTTTTACGAACTTGTGACTTCGGAAAATAAATAAAAATAATGTTCTAAAAATATAAGTAGGAACTTTCTGTCATTAAACCTGTCAGCAAATTATAAATGGTTCTCAGAAACTAGTGGTAAAAGCGAGAAACTGGAGAATCTACATAATTAAAAATAAAATAAAATAATTATAATAACATAAAATCTACTTAAACTTAAATAAATAAATAAATCGCACTGAGAACCTAAAATACATGATTTTTTTTTTTTTTTACATTTTAAAAGAAGGTAAATTTTTTGGGCTGTGAAACAATAAATTGGTGCCGGGTCTACGCTTTGGTAAATTTTCATAGGACAGCGGATAGTTACCCCGAAACAACAGATTTTCATAGGACAGCGGATAGTTACCCCGAAACAACAGATTTTCATAGGACAGCTGATAGTTACATCGAAACAACAGATTTTTTCCAAAATTTGTCGAAAAAAACGTCTAACTTCGAGCATACCGTATGGAAAATAAATCTCTAATCAAAAAAAGTATTAACACAAAATCAAGTCCAATTAATGTGAAGTGGATTCACCAGTTTCCTGCTTGTACCATTAGTTTCCGGATATCGAGTATAGTCGGTGAAAATCTGAATTTTGTAATGCGATTTAAATTTATTCTGATAGTATTTTAATATCTGTACAGTTTCGGACTATTGTAAACGAAAGAGACGTGCCCTGTTATTTTCAAAGAGAATCATTAAAATTTTCAACCAGAACCCGGTGAGGAAATATCGAAAAAAAAATTCTAAAACTTGGATTTTCAAAAGCATTTTCCAAGCTAAACTTTTCCGTTTACCAAATTTACTGGATTAAAAAAAAATATCGGTTTCTTTTGGCTTTTATAAAATTTGAACTGTGAAATATTAACAAAAAATGTATCTAAAATGATCTGTAAATGGTGATCTTGAATTTTTAAGTCCCCAACCTACATTTCTTATTATATATTTGAAAAAATAATTGTTCAATTTTATTTCAGCGCAAACTTTTGAAGTGTACCTCTCCATTCAACCCCTACCCATTGCACCCCCCCGTTTCAGGGTTTGTGAAGAACCTCTCCGGTCGCCCGGTTGAGTGGAAGATCACAGATGTCATATAGTGTCATCAAACATCCATTTGCCTTCCAAGGAGATGCAGGCAGCAATTAGAGACGGGGGCTAGAATATAGCTAGGTATGTAGGTAACTACCTATGGAGACATTAGAATATAGCAAGGAATGTAGGTTATCTCCCTATGGAGACATTAGAAGTATGTACTCGTATTGATTGGTATAACGCTGAGACGCAATAATAAAGTCTCCAGTCGAGGAGTGGGGATCTTAAAGTACAAAAGCATATAAAATTTTGCATCATTTGCAATATTTCTGAATGTATCCGAAAACTAAGAACTGTTTTAAAAAGTTGATGAAATACGCTTTCAATATTTATTAGTTATTAGAAAAAAAATTATATTTTCGAAAAATAAAATTTTTGAATGCAAACGTAAAAAAGTTTTAAAAATGGCTAACCTTACGTTTTTTCTAAATTAAATTACCGATAACGAAAAATAAAAACACACACTCATTTAGTTACAAAAATGTTATAAATTTATTTATTTATTGTTGTTATACGCCCATAGGGGCTTTTACAAACTAACTTTGTAAACTTCGGTTACAAAAGTTGTACATAAATTTTTTTTATGGATAATTTTTGATTTGAATATAAAGCGTGGTGTTTTCTCTTTCTAACACCGTTTAGATCATATGCTAGTAAGGGAGACACAACGATTTCTATGAGACCTAAAGAGTTGTTCCCAAAAGCAAACAAACTAGCCTGAGGGGCTAGGTATATATACGTGTATTGCGATACAACACATTTCAGAAAAATAATTTTATTTTTCTACGGTAGTATTATTTTTCTTTGGTCAAGAACCTCGGAGGTTTTCTTTTTAAATCTCTAAACATGTCAATCAGACAACGTTATAAGTTTTAACTTTCCCTTTTGTTTTATGTAACTATCATGGGATTCAAATAATAATAAAAAAATTGATAGTATAAACTTTTGCACCCAAAGCAAGGTTCGTGTTCTATGTAGTTATCCAATCATTTTTTGTTGTTGTGATTTTTGTTTTAATTTGTGTTGTTTGTAGTGAGATTTATCCAAATCAAGCGTAAGGTATTTTCAGTTGGCTTAAACGTGAATCGGAAATCTTTGTTTTCCAATCATTATTATTGACGAGTTTTCGACCAGCAGTAAATAATTTACATCGTTTCCCCACGTCAAAGTGGTGAAATACCTATCACTTTCAGAGGCGTTCATATTTTTCGAGGCTGGCAATTATTTCTTAGAATATCTTGTCTTAAGTGTGTATTGCGCAAGGTCACCAAAGGTTAGCAGGGCGGGGCCAGAGGTGACGGGCAGCCAATCAGCGCGCGCGGAACCGACGCCGGAAGTGCGTTTGGCGTCGTGACCCCGTGACCCCGCCTATTCCGTCTATACCTACCTAGCAAGCTTTTAGATTTATCCCTTTACTAGAACTTGTATGTGAGAAATTTTTTCGACAACCCGACAAGGTACGAGATTGACGGTACCTGAACTGTAGGTATTGTATAGATACCTATTTTATTTAGGTAATGCGCCACGTCTCGCACTTTAATTCTAGAAATGTATAATAGTATTACAAATATCACCTATATAATATGGTTGATTAGTCAGACATCTCCAAATACAAAGTTTTCTATTATAAATATGCTATTAAATAAAACCGGGGGTCCTAACGGTCCGGTACATAAGTATAACATTTTGAAATAACCTATTAGTGACCCAGAAAACATCAACATTTTTTTTAATTCACTTTAAGTTTTTTCTGAAATATAATTGATTTGGTGGTTTTTATGAGTAATCTGAGTATTGTACCAGATAGAGGGCACACTATTACATTTAACTGCATACTCAACTCAAATTTCGATTTTTCGGAAATGTTTGACCAATCAAATTGACAATCGATATAATAAAACCTTTACAAACTAATGGGATGTATAAATGGAGAAAAATGTTATTCTAAAATGCGATCATTTTATTCGTAAAAACGGTTAAAACGGGACTGAAGTTCTTACGACCAAATTAACAGTGTTTCAATGTTTATTGGCGGGAACATGTAAGAATAATTTGTCGTAATTTCGTACGTATACCAACAAATTATTCTTACATTTTCCCGCCAATAAACATTGAAATACTGTTAATTTTTTCGTAAGAACTTCAGTCCCGTTTTTAACTGTTTTTACGAATAAAATGATCGTATTTTAGAATAGCATTTTTCTCCATGTAGGTTTTGTATTTAGGTATACGTTCTTTCTAGAACCTGTAAGTGAGGGATATATTTTACTTTAGTACTCGTATTATATCAATATCTTATCGTGCTTAAGGATACTGTAGGTATATCGATTTGCGGGTCTACGTTTTTCTAGAACTTGTAAGCGTGGTAAGGATTCAATCTCGTTCCTTATGGATGGAGTTGAATCAATAACCAAGCCGTAGAACGGAACGTAGAAGATTATTGAGTACCTACGCCAAGGGGAAGTAGGGGTTATTGTGGGTGTGTTGGGGATCCTATATAAATTGAATAGCATCGTTGAAACATGTTAGATCACACTACCATTTATTATTTGTTGGTATTATGAATGTCAAACATCTCGAAGATTTTTTATTTCTATTTTTTCTACTCAACTCCCTCAAATAATTTGACTCAATTTATCACTAAAACCTTGAGGTGTAGACCTGGCTGTTCATGTGATAGATTCTGCGAACAATAGACCTCGCATCAAAAAAACTATATTTCTAATTATTTTTTCTTTATAATTCAACAACAAAACTTCCTCCGAAATCGTAAGATTGGTAAGGTGTACACTTAAATATTTAGGTACTTATTTAATTACAAAACATAAATATTTTACATAACATTTATTAAAATTTCAAATAAGGAATTATGCAGTTTGTTCAAATAAACACCATCTCAATGACAATTCTTCTAGCCTCAAGGATAAAAGGGAGTATCCTACACGGCCACCATCTTGAACCGGAACCGGAACGTATCAAACAATTTTACAAACAGATATGTGCTGTGCAATCGCCAACATTGAATTGGTATTTTTACAGTCCTTCTCTATTAACTATTCTTAATTTCCCCCCACCCTCATTCCTTCCATCTCAAAATATTAGATACGTCACAATCGTACATGCTTCGAACAGATTTCTTAGTCGGTAATTATTTCACAAAAAAGTAATAAAATTGAGCCCTATGAAGGTTTTGCTAACTTCACTACCCGGCTTTCAACAAGAAAAGAGATTTTCTATTTTATAGTTAAGTTAATCGATAAACGTGAAGATGTTTCATTGTGAACTAAAAATGTCCCAAGTATTCTAGAATACGCATCCACTATTTGGTCTCCCAACTATGACATTCACAATTATAGAATCGAATCCATACAAATAAAATTAACCCGTGTTATTAATTGACTATCGCGAAGGTTTGTCTTTTTGAACGTATAATGACGGAATGTTGCACTATTAACTACACTCCCTGACAGACAGACGTACACTTTCCGATTTATTGATTCAACACAAAATTATACATACATTAGTTGATACACCAAAAAATTTATCCCAAATTAACATCAACACACCATCAAGAATTTCAACCAGGAGGAATGCAAGATATTTTCCATATTAAAGCCTACCACACAAATACAGGATATTTCTCCCCTGTACCGCAAATACACTTAACTATAACACTATATACTGCACTAATAATGAAATAGACATTTTTAATAATACATTTAAAAACATTAAATAATATATTTTATCATCAATAAAGCTGATATTGGCAATTGTTGTACCTCCTAATTCAGTGTCTCATCAGCACAGGTGTCAATAATACAGGTTGTCCGGGGGTGATATGCACTAACTTCGGGAGGTGATTCTACATGATGGTTGGAGTAAAAATAATAAATTACTTTTTCCGAAATTCCAACCTTTTTTCCCATACAAAAAGACGTACCTATTAAAAATCCTTAGTGTGAGGTACAAACTTGCCCGATAAATTTGCTGTGAGACAGCCGGGCGCGATTGTGGTATTTGTGATTGTTACGTATCTTAACAGCGGAAAATAATAGTGTTGGCTGTACACGCCGGAGCAATTTTATCTTTTTACCAAAAAGTACCCATAAAAGTCGGAATTTCGAAAAAAGTTATTTATCTTTTTTACTTATATCATCACGTAGAATCACCTCCCAAAGTTAATGCACTTTACCCCCCCCCCCCCCCGGACATCCTGTACATTGTTTACCTTTTAGTCATTCTCGTTTGTCACTTACTTTTGCATATTTAGATAATCATTTTTGGTGCTATTCTATTAGAATTTATGTTATATATTGTAATTAAATCACCCATGTATGTAAAATTTTGGGCAACATGCCTGTTTTATGTAAGTACTAAGAATAAAAAAAAATTATCCCAAAAATTTGTGAAAAAAACTTTTTTGGAAATTCTAAATTTTAAGTTGATAAAACTTATCTATGATCCCAAACATCGATCGTATAGTTGATTAGTCAGACATGTACGAATAATCGTAATTTGAGTTGATTATATGAGTATGCTACCATATGTAAAAGTATACCCCCTATTTGGTAAAATACTGAAGTTACTCATAAATACCACCATATCAATTATTATAATGCAGAAAAGTTTGTCGTGAATTTAAAAAAAGTGTTGATATTATCGTATCGTGTAGTAGGATATTTCAAAATGTCATACTAATGTACCGGATCGTTATGCTTTCCAGTGCTATTTTATAATATGTACAACACAGTCACGTGTAAATAATATTTGACTTATGGTGAGCATTCAAATTGCCATTGCTTTCCTATTCTCGATAAGAAGTACATATTTTATACATTCGCTTTACAATGTGACAATGAAAGAAGATACAGTACATAAATATATCCTACCTACAACAAGTTCAAGGTAGAGATGAGTACAAAAGAGAGAGAAATTTAAATCCAACAGTCCGACTAGTCAATCATCGACCACAAAAATGGCCCAACATGAAACATGATGCCCTATTTTAAATTATATTTTTACCTAATTGAAATAAATTTAATATATAGCATTTTTTATGGTCAATAAAAAGCACGTCATTATTAAAATCAATCGCTCTTTATAAGGGTATAAAATAAATAAATAATAAATCAGGGACCCTCTCCCCACTTCCTTCATGTTGGGAAATGTATGAAGTTAAGCACCCTCATGAATTTCAATTATTAAAATAATGTGGGATGTTAAAAATACGAGCGTGACATTACCGGTCCTTTGTGTCTTATGCAGTATGGTAATACGAACGATAATGGCTTAACTTTTGTGGATTTTTGGTAACTTTTTTACCCTGAAACACTGGAATACATTTGAAAAGATTGGCCCTTGTACTGAACATAATTATTAATTGTGTTTCATATCATACCATATATTGTAACACCGGTGAGATCTAATTCTTATCTCATTCTTACAATCAAACTGATTGATCAGTTTCGTAAGATTTGTAAAATAAAATATTGTATAATTAAAACTGAATAAACATATTAAATTTTTTTTTTTTAAATAATGGAATAATTAACATAGACAAACAAATGTTTTATTGATAAAGTATTGGAAATAAATCTTTAAAAAAAAATTAGTTTCATGCATTTGTGCCGCCTTCATGGCATACGTCGTATACAATTCGAAATTAGGCCACTAAACATAACACTCCTTATGTAGATGGCGATAAGGTTTAAATTCCCGTTTACACTAAACGCCAGTTTTGATTTATTCACGAAAAAAACATCGCCAAAAAGCGTGTTTTATTTTATTTTGCAAAGCACAGACACAAAAAATTAAATGTTTTATCATCATTTTCTAAACAATTTAATTTTTCACTTAAACAATATCTATGAACTTTAAACCAATTTTTTTAGGTCTGAAACTTTATTTTTTCGAAACCAATATTTAACATTCCTTGTAAAACTTCGAGTTTTTCTTCTAACCCCCGCTTACCTATCCTTGTCTTTGCTGTAAATTCTCACTCTTCGACATAAAAAAATGTGCGTTTTGACAAAATAGTTTTAATGGTGGTTTAGGTACCCAATATTTGATTTATTTTTATCATGAATATGTTTGAACACTCTCTAGTAGTAATATGTTACAACTTTTTAATGTGAATACTGCACAAGAGTCTCAACTGCTCCTAACCGTCTGGTGCCAGTGAGACTGTGGCATCCCCAATTGGGTTATGCTGTAAGGCTGAAAGTAGTGGGGAGGGGAAGGAGAAGTGAAAGAGGAAGGTTGGGAAACACCTGGCTATTCAGATATAGTCACCAAACACAACTAATTTCATTTCAAGCAACGTTTCAATTCTTCAATGGTAGTCTTTCACCAGGGAGATACTAAGAGTTGGTTTCTCTCTGAAAGGTGCCGCAAATATAGGTGTTATATTGTAATATTTTTAAATGAATTAATGGGGAAACGTCACAAATTTATGAAACTAAATTTACTTGTGAATGTCGAGGTTTAAAACCGTAACCTACGCATTCTGTAGATTTGATATATTCCGATATTTCATTCAGAAAAATTAATCAATCAGAAGACGAGGTCTTGATTCAAATTAAATATGGATTGTTGGTTTTGTAATTTATACTCCATTTTATTTGGCAAAATCGATAAAAAAAACTTATAGCAAATTGAATAGGTAGTTATAGACGTAATCATATTTTGGCATTAAGAGGTTATTACCAGAGAATACCGGAAATGAGTGCCTTTAAAATCAAATTCTAGACGTATTGACTCTTTTTTACTAAAAAACGTAAAGTGATTTTGAAAGATTGTGTTTTTAAGATACTAAGGTTATACCGTTGGCAGATTTGTTCAATTTTCAAACGATAGATTCTATTAAACAACACAAATTTCAAATCATATAATCATACAACAAAATAAATCAATACATAATCTAGTCAACACAGTTTTCAGAATTTTAATTTTAGTTAAATTAAACGCATTAAAAAATAAATCCGAGAACGTATTTTGTGACCAAAATACCTATTTTTCTATTTATTTAAGGTCTTCCAAACTAAAATATTTAAAAAAAATTTACACACTTATTTTGTTTAGACATTAAGGAAAAATAATAAATACTTAATCAAAAAATACTTACAAAAAGTACACGATATTTGATAAATTATCATCATGCGTTTTGAGCATTTTTATTGCTTACTTGAATGTAGGTAGGTATATATTAAAGTACGTTTTGAATTAAATAAATCGATATTAAATTTTTAATTTAAAAAATTTGATACGGGGAATAATCGATCTTTCTCTTTGGAACCTCCTTGTACAGTTGCAAGCAATTTTAAAGTTTTATTTCAGCCGCTGATCAATTGCTCGTAAATAGCATTGATACATCAATAAAACATATTATTCAATGGTTAGATAGGTAGGGTATACATTATGAAGCATTTTTTTCTAATTTTTGTTTATCAAAAACAAGTGGGAGAATGATTTATTTATAAGAATCAAGAGCTTACACACAGAATACAAAGGTAAATATATAATATATTAAGTCAACTGAAGTCATGCCAAAAAGTCTCTTATACTAATGTTGTTTGGAGATGCAGTTTTATTGTGTCCTAAAAATAATTTGAGGTAAAGGGGAAGGTAGAGGAATACAGGATAAGGATAGGAGATGCTCCCTTCATTCCACATTCTCGTTTAAATTATCCTTGCGGGTATTAAATATTTGCTACTTGTTTTACCCTAGTTTATTTTATTCCAATGTTCCGGAAATGCAATAATATCGCATTTCTGTTTCTACTTCTTACACGCGTCATTTAAAAAGACCGCTCCGGAAGTCGCCGCTGTGTTGTCAGCAGAAAAAGTGGGGCTCCAAATTCAATTTTTAAACGTCATTCGAACGTGAAATACAAAAAATACCTCGGGGATTCGAATTTTGAATCTTTTACTTTAAAAATCATAACATAACGAACGTTGATTTTGCGGAGATTCGCTTGGAGGCATTTTCGAGAACAGGGGTAGGTTTTACCATTAATTTGTAAACTTACTGTGTTGATGATTGATGGAGTGTATGATTTGTTAACATGGTTGTTATAAAAACTGATCAAATAAAAATCAAATTTAATTAATATAATTATGTTGAAATCACGAAGTACAATATGATATTGTATTGCATATTATATGTTAAAATGTATTGTGGGAGTGATTGTGTGCCCGAAGTAAGATGTCTTTTTGTTTGCTTTTGAAAAACTTTATCATAAATTTTCATATCAATGATGAAGTCAACAAAAAATAAATAAAGTAGCTCCTGTCCAAGATAGACATTTGACATACCTTTTGATTACAAAAATTATTTTTCAGTTTGGTAGGGTATTCTGGCCCCAAATCCAAAACTACGTTTTGTATAAAACCGGCCGCGCAGCCAATAGCCTTAATAATATTCTCTGCCCGACTTTTCGAAAATACATAGAAAATATACAGTACCTACATTTTTCCAAAGAATTGCATTTCTAACAGACATTTTATGTCAAAATATTTCACCCTTTTAGGAGTATTTTATTCGGATCATAAAAAATGATTGCATGCGGCTTATTTGAACTGGACAATAAAATTATATTATCCAATATATTTAGAAGCGATTGAACGTATTGAATGATTTTTACATTATTTTTGAGCAGGGATCTTTTTTTCACCCCAGGTTTTATAATATCATTAAAACTACTTTTGAATTTAGCTTTGTTATTTTAATAATTATTTATATTATTTTGTTGACATCTTTTCGCATGGAATTCTAATGATCATTTTCATAATTTTTATTACTAGAAAAATTCAGTAATCAATGATGTCTTCTTAGACAGTACTAATAAATCTAAATGAAACATGATGCAGAACAAGACATATAAATTTAAAAAGGCAACTGGTGATTGAACCCAGGATTTCTGTATTAGCGTTACAACGCCTTTAATCACTCGAACTTTTTTATGCGAATACGGTACAAGAGTCTCAGCTGGTCTCGTCTGGAGCCAGTGAGACATTGGCATTCCCAATTGGGGTATGTTATGAGGCTGAAGGAAGTGGGGAGGGTAAGGATATGGGGAAAAGACATATGTGGAGGTACCTAGGTATTAAATATCATTATATCTAGTCACCAAACACGGCTAAAGCCATTTCAAGCAACATTTCATTTCCGAATGGTCGCTTTACACCAGGGCGAAACCGATATCTTCCACTTGATTGTTTTACGTCATTTTTTCGATCTCAAATCTTAATCTTAGATTTACCAATATTATCCTGAAATAATTTCCACATTTTCAATATTCCTAGGTTTGATTTCCAGTTGCGACTGTTACTTTTTCTGTGTCTTGTTCTATTTTATGCTTCGTTTAGATTTATCGGTATTTTTTTCTTCAATAAATAAGTAAGACTAATTAGTCAGAAAATAATATTAGTTCGATGGCAAGGGCAGAGATAGACGTAATATACACATAAGGAAGGATGATCAACTTTAGCACGTTGCACAAAGTTTTGGATGGATGATAAATTATATGCTTTCAAGCTTCTTTCGGCACGTGTGTGCCTCACTGTTGAATTTGGCAGCCACCTCTGGCCTAGAGCCCAAGGGGAATGGATGTGCGAGCCTGTTTCGGCCCATTTAAGAGGCTAGACTTTGAACCACACGCGGAACACCCGCGTCTGTCATTCTGTCCCGCTCACAATAAGCTCACGCACCCTAACAATACATGCGAATGCGAAATGTGCGAATGAGACAACGCTCAAATTTACCTACAGAAATCGCTCGAAAAAGGGTTTATGGAGAATTCACTTTTCTACACCGAAACTTTCACAAAATTGGAATTTTTAAAAATATATATTTTTTAGAAAGAAGAAGCTTTTATAATTTTATAATTCTTCATGAGAGTTGAGTTAGCAGCACTTTTTCCTTAAATAATATTTTTTGATAAATCGTACATGTTTGACAGTGAATGTTTACGTTAATACGAAACGCATCGAAAATTCGAAAACATACCGACATAGTTTTCACCCTCTAAAAGGCAGTATAAAAAAAATATATTCATTTTGTGTAATTTTCGATGTAGAAAAGTGTTTTTTCCCGGGCGTCCCTTTTGTATGGGCCGAAAAGCGAAGTCTATCATCTTAATACAAATCTCAATTTGGTTTTAATCCGTACTAGATTTTCAATATAACTTTTATTCTTAAAAATATTAGTCATTCGCCAGCGGGATTGATGAGGTCCACAGGGCGACGCCTGAGGCCCTGGACTGGCTTGCAGACCTAGACTGACCCCCAACTATACGAAAGAAGAAGAAGTTGGGTATTTTGGCCTCAAATCCAAAATTAAGTTTTGTATAAAACAAGCCGCGCAGCCGTTACTCCTAAATTAAAAACAGTTAAAGGCACCTTCAAACCCTTGGTTCTTTGATTCTAAACTCCTGTTTATTTTTCCTATGTACTTATCAAGATCGAAGACAAAAAAAAACGAAATGGTTTATATGTTTAAAAATTTCACGAAATATATTTCTCTAATCTCTTCTTCGCTTAAAATATTTTCACGCAGTAAAGTGTACCGATGATGATATAATAATGTAGGTAAAATTATTGTTTTTTTTTTCACCGCTTTGAACAAAGACCCAATAATAATGACTTTATCACTCCTACAATACACAGCAATGATCTAAAGTATTCCATAAGTCTATGGAATGTATTTTGAATGGCATAAAAGTAAAATATACCCTGTGAAATGGATCATAAACTCCATAAAGGGCTCGTAATGCGTTCGGAACCCCCTCAATTCTAAAGAAACCCCTTCGCCTTTATGCGAGAAGAATGGAAGATATTATTATTTCGTATCAATCTGATTCACTCGCATAGATCTCTACTGCTTATTTAAAGACTTATTTTTGGATATTAAATTAGGCACATTTTGATAACTGGGGATTCTTTAGCGATACCAAGGTTCTCTTTGATTAAACTTCAGGTAATCATCATGAAGGCTTTCACAATGAATGTACATTCATTGGGCTGTAATACCATATCCACCTATGTAGTATATAATATTATATCTCTCATCATTTCTCCTTTGTTATCATATTGACTTTGATGAGCTGCGAGAAGAGAGAAAAGAACTTTATTGGAAAACAAAATTAATTAAATTTATGTGCCTAGATTTTTTTATTCGATGCTTTTTCCAAAATTCGATTGAATTTAACCGAAGTAAATAGACATTTGATACCCGCATATTTGTTATCAAACAATGCTACACTCAGAAGACAAACCAAATTCATAACTGAAAAATATGTTTAGTAATAGGAATTTGAGGGTCAATGTGTCCAGTAGTGCAGACGTATGAATCCGTTCTTCCCACTGCGGTGCAAGGCTACGTGTCCGGCTGGAGAGGTCTAGGTTAGGACTCCCTCAACCAGTCCCGTCACGCAGTAGGTGGACGAACGCATTCGCCGTTAACACCTAGACAAACCTCACTTCACGAACCCTGCTAAGTTCGCAAACGTAGCGTTGGGGTGACCTACCCTTACCCGCCTCCTAAAAAGACTTAAAAAATAAATCACAATAATAAATTGTGGGCACACGAAAGTCACTGGGTGACAGAAACTTTCTAGATAACTTTGAAATTTTGAAACAGTGGATTATGAGTTATTCGATCATTTTGTATTTATATTATTCTACTGCGATTAATTACAAAACTTCACTAAATACATCAAATACTTCCAAAATTAATTTCTAATTTCTTGCATTTCTATCTCGCACCCGCTCATAATTTCGACTTTTGAAATTGTCCATCCAAACAATAAAAACCCAAAATATCTTTTGGTTTCATTTCGAATTTAAATCTCCGTTCCGTTGCATTAATTCCGAAAGAGAGCGCCCGCACAATAAAAGCATTTTTTTCTTAAAAGAATCTAACCCCTCGCTAAAAATTCCTCTAATGCGACCATAACTTTTCTTTTATTTCGTTATTTTTCTACTAAATTTCCCCATTCACAACCGATAAATAATATCGGTTCACCCCCGACCGGAAAATAAAATCACCGCAGAATTAAATTCGATTTGATTCGACCCCGAAGACGTAAATGTATAGTTGAAAGTTGATCTTGTGGTGAGGCCACCAAAAAAACTTATTTCAGCGTATTAATCATATTGACCTTTGAAATTTACGATTTTAAGTTCAATTGTGTAGGTATATACTACAAATACCATCGTCCCAAATGCCTTCATTGAAATGAAATTTATAAAATGAAGAGAGATCTTTCTTTTTGTATTTTACTTTTAACCAAAACCTGATTGATAGAGAATCTTTCAAAATAAGTAGGTTTGTATTATTATTCCAAATTAATCAAATTATTAGCTTTGAAAATTTTTAGGTTTATGATCAGAATATCTCATAGTTCAGGTTTGCATGGTCTCCAGAACCACAACTAATTTTACTCCCCTACAAACCTTTAGGATAATACGTTATTTTATGAATTATGAATTATTATTTTATTTACTTTATACATGATAAAATTTTTGTAAAGCATATTATAACATAATATGTATAAGAATAATGTCACAGTTTTCACAGTCCTCCTCACTAGGGTTTCTTGTTTTGAAGCAGCCTGTAAATCATTTAGAGTTTTAGAGTACCCAAAAAATGTAAGGCTTACTTACATTTTCAAGGTTTCGATTTCATCACGAACAATTATATTTATTTATATTATTAAACGCCTAACTAGGTTATATAAAGATTATATCGAACCTGTGCAGAAGAATATTATTATGGTAACCTTTTTTTTCACCAGATTTTATGTCCGGGTTAAATTTTCCCCACAGGAAAAACTTAATCCTTTTACACACTTTTCCACAAATGATCATCTAGTGAATCCACGCTATGCAAGTGTACTATATATAAGTATAATTAATACAAAACAATAAAAGAACAACACGTTAATCTACCAGATAACCAAATGGGAAAATAATTCACCGAATCCAGATATTTTCATATCAAAGGGTTCGGCTCGGTAGAACTCCTAATTGGATGGATAAATTCTACTGATCCCTCAATATAAATATAAATATTGAGGGATCACATAACATAACACATGTATTTAATATGACTGATTTTTGCATTTTTATATATAAACCTAAATTTTTAATGAGAGAGCTAGGTATAATGCCAGTAGCCGAAATAACAAATGGTAATATTTTTATAGTATGAGAATGCCAAATTCTTTTAATCTCATTTCCTAAATCTGTATATTTTCTTTTTTTTTCAGAAACAGATTTTTCAATGTTACAGGAATTTGGAATAGCTACATCAATTATTATAAGCAATACTTATTAGCCTGAAACACTCATCCATATTGAAAAAACCTCCCTAATGACTCCCAATGAATATTGTTTAAAATTAAACTTTTAAAGGATTAACAAACATAGTTGTACAGATGCAAACACTACCTACGAGAGTAGCACATAATACTAAAACGATTTTAAAAAAATGTACGAGCCAACTATAAAAGAGGCATAATATAAAAATACCGACAGAGATCTGTAGAAATAAAAAAAAAAAAACCCAAGGACCTTCGAAGGTCAACGCCCCTCAGTATTAGGAATAAATCAAGTCTTCAAACAGTGGAGAAAGCCCACATAAAACACTTGAGCTTTCATACTCAATTGAAATATTTAAATACTTCAATTTGAGCCATATAAGCGTGAACCAGCCAGTATTATAATATATAATAAGAGAACTGTTTTTTAAAATGATTATTTGATATAATCAATTGTAATCACGTCAAATCAAACAGACTGACATTAATAAGAGTCGCTGCGGGCTAGTGTCGCCTCAGTGGAGGCCCATTGTGTTGTCACCCCTTTATGTTGTTTGATGATTAACAAAATGATCGTCTATTTAATATATTATCCATCTAACTGATCGACCAAGTATCCTACTTCTTCATGAAGCTATCGAGATAAATTATTGAAAATATTTTACATATAAAACGTTCCAGAAATTTAGTGTAATATTAACGTGCGACTGAAGTCTTGTAAAAGAAAGACGGTATGAAACTAAGACAACTTTAGGTATAAACAAAGTATGAATTGTTTTATTTATTAACAATTAAATGAGCAAACGTACAATTTTGCAGTAATGTTTATTTTTCAGTCCCACAATGATGACAAACAATCGTAATAACTTACAGTAATAAAATTTAGACAGAAAATAAATAAAAACTTAGATAGTTTCAGATAGTACGATACTCCAAGGGTCAGTTGTTTCATAGAACTTGAACATGTATTCATTAAATTTCAAAATTCATATGTTTTTCAAAATTATTTATTTATTGTGAAAAATAGTATAATCCAGTTACAATTCACAAATTACATTTTACATACATACATTTAATTACATAGTTAAGTACATCAATAATATCAGATGAGATTAAAGAATACATTTATTGCGATCTTTAATTCGCTTTTGTTTAAATTGAATATGTCAATCACAGAAGAAATGTGGTTTAGCAAAGTAGTCATCCTCCCCAAAGGAATGATCATTGGTAGGTTGGTCCTGCCTCTTGGAAAATAAATAGTCTATGCTGTTTAGCTCTGATTAAATTATCTGGGACATAAAGTGAAATTCGTTCCAGAATATCAGGATTGCAAATGTGCCCATTTAGCAGCTTGTGTGCCACTAACACCATTACAATCTTTCTCCTAATGTATATTCAAGTTCAGTGATAGTTCTATTCTAGTTTTGTTATTATTCAAGTATTGGAAAACAACAGGCCTATGATGCACATAGAAAAATGTTATTCTAAAATACGATCATTTTATTCGTAAAAACGGTTAATAACGGGACTGATGTTCTTACGAACAAATTAACAGGATGCCAATGTTTATTGGCGGGAAAATGTAAGAATAATTACCAACTAATTATTCTTACATGTTCCCGCCAATAAACATTGAAACACTGTTAATTTGTTTGTACGAACTTCAGTCCCGTTTTTACGAATAAAATGGTAATATTTTAGAATAAAAATTTTCTCCATGTGGAATAATAACAGAACTTAATACCGCACACTTACTTCCTATAGCTCATAACATTGGTCAAATCGGGGTTGTATGGATCCACATTTGAATCAAATTAAACCAAACAGTTTTGATAAATCTAGTAAAAAAAGCAAACCATTTGAAATAATAGATTTCATGTAAATTTAACAAAAAAAAAGTTGTAATCAACAATATCAACCCGGTTTTAACGAGCTAATCTAAAACATGAATATTCCGAACTCCGTTAATCTAAAACAAGCTAGAGCAAGTGTAGCTCCGATGATCTAAAATCTAAAACATGAATATTTAATGTTTCTAGAAAAATCATAAAACATTCGTCAAAGATTCGCAATATTCTAAGAAAGTCTTCGCACCATTGCAAGGAATTCTCCCCTCTTTTTCCTAAAACTTGGTGGTTTTCCTAAGAGGTAACAAAAATACTAAAAGTGTTTTATTGTAAATACATTCGGTTTGTGCCTTTTTTGGGATAGTTTCATATGCGCCGACGCATAAGTAGGGCCTGAAGTGTGACCACACGACGCGCGACACACCACACCCGAGCCACTTAGGTTATTGATGTCGGTTGACTGGGAGCTCCTGCTAACAAAATCATAAAAAATTCTGTAATAAAAATTATTGGATAATTTGTATACCGCCATTTTTGTGAAAAAATCACTTCAAGGGCGCACATGACTTTCTATGCTCTGCTTAATTATGTAATTATAAGCTAAAAATCTACACTGCCTGGAAAAACTTACTCTTTTTAGCTACATCTAAAAAAATCGTGTTGCTGTAATTCTTTAAAATAGGAAAATTTGTGAAACATGTTGGTATACGCGTCAAGTTTAATATTTGTTCGAAGGTGTCACAATTATCTTGTTTATGTATGCTCTAGCGTAATTAATAATTATAATTTCTATTTTATGGAATGTAGGAAAGTTAGCTCAGTCAGTTATGTAAGTTAGTTAGAAGGTTACAAAGGTGCAAAACTCTTATTAGACCAGTGCTCACGAACGCAGCTGAGACCTAACTAAGAGGAATGAGCGAGCACTGGACATTTTTGAAAGAAAAATTTTAAGGCGTATCTTTGGACCGATTCTAGAAAATGGATTCTACACTCTGTTTAAGGAGCTCTACACTCTGTTTAAGGAGCTCTACACTCTGTTTAAGGAGCTCTACACTCTGTTTAAGGAACCAAAAGTGACACAATTTATAAAGTTGGGAAGACTTCAGTGGCTGGGTCATGTGGAAAGAATGACAGAGCATCAAGCACCAAAGTTCCTGCTAAAATCTAGACCAGTAGGAAGACCAAAATTAAGATGGAACCCGAAGTCCTCAAAGACCTACGTACCTTGGGGATTCCAAACTGGAGAGAACTAGTACAAAATAGAGATGAGTGGAAGAAGACTCTCGAGGAGGCCAAGACCCACCAAGGGTTGTAGAGCCAATTGTGATGATGGTGATGATGAGGAAGGTTAGCTCAAAAACACACATCCCATAGAGAGAATAAAAATGAATACAAATAATAGCAAAAACTTAATGAGAATTTAAAAAGTGAGTGAATTTTATGTGAGTGGTACAATGTCTTTGGTATAACATTTTCAATTTATTATTGTTAAGAAATTCTAAGAATTGAGAGGCCCTGTTGACGAACAATAATAAAAGGGCAATCGCAAGTACGGACCTACTTAAAAAACCTCCTTAAGTATCGGAAACCCTCCCCTACGGCCCGCAGCCACCATCAACTGACATTGGAGAAGATGTTTTTTATTTCCGTTAAGATGTGCCGTTCGCACCCCGAAAAGTCCATCCCTTATTCGCTAATTGCCGCAATGTTAACTGAATAAATGTTTTTTTTTTCTTTTTACCGATAGTAGCACCTAGTATCTACTAGTACTATCTAAATATGTGCTTATCCCTTGTTTTTTTTTTTTTATTTGGGTACCATATTTGTTCAAAATTGCAAATGGTAGTGTAGACAGCCTTGATTATTGATGAAATTATTCTTTTTTTAAATTGATAAACTAATGTTTAGGACAAGATTATTTATGCATAGCACAAAGGGTAAAAATTATTATAAGCAATAATTATTAGCCTGAAACACTCATCCATATTGAAAAAACCTCCCGAGAAAATGTACATGCCGCCGACGGGACTCGAACCCGTGCCGTTGGATGGATGAGTGTTTCAGGCTAATAATTATTGCTTATATATAATTGTTAACTTGATTTACTTAACCTTATTGAATTTCACATACCTACGAGAGCTTTTCGTTTCAAAATTGTGTCTAAATGTAACAATACCAGGACTAAGCATTTCAAACTCTCGCTTTTACCTACTTAGCTTACATGTAGTTAATAATTGATAGGTACGCAGATTTGGCAAATTTATATTACTGCACGGAAGAAAGATCCGAGACAGATATGTCGTCATATATTTTCAATTAATATTAATCTAAGTCTACTTATATGTTTTGTATACACTTTTATCCAATACTTTAATATTCTTCTAGAGTTTATGTTTATTTTATACTATCTGATGTCATTGTACGATCAAATGCCACACTTAATTGTTGTTTTTCGATTTTTTTATTATTTATTATTATTTAATTTTTATAGAGTATAATTACATGTGATTTCTTTCAATGCCTGTCTCACTGGGATATTACCTGTGACTGAGATTATTTCCAGCATTTTGTTTGCTTGTGTTTAACTGCGACATTTATTTATTGATCGTGGTATATATATACCGTTGATATTATATTAATATTATTATGACGGTTAGATATATTAAAAAAATATATTATTGAGTATTTTTGTGCTTAAAGTACAATAAATCAAGTTTTCAAAGCGTTACCATTTTATAAAACTTAATTTGTTAAAAAAATTGTTTTGGTACCTGCTTTATCGCTTGTCCGAATAGTTCCCACAATCAGATCCAATTTTGAACATCAAAACGTATCCCAGATCTAGAGGACCGAAGTTACACAGAGAACCGGAGTTACAGAGTCACAGAGACACCACCAAAATAATTATTTCTTATCATATAAATAAACTCAGAACAGAAGACGTTAGGGTCTTACTAATAAAGGTGTTTTAAAATTTACACAACTGATAAACAACTGCTTACCATTCATAAATGGTTGTCTGCTGTTGTGTAATATTTAAAACACATTTGCTAGTAAGGGGGTCAATGTTTATGTAAACTTGTGATAAAAATTTTAATATAAAGGTCATGCACCAACAAGGTTGCATTATTAGGTATTAAACAGAAAAAATCTAAATAATATTGAATTATTGAATTATTGGAGAAGCAAACGTTCTTATTACCTGAGAATTAAAAAGTAAAACATATTTTGCCTTATTTCAAGACAGGATTACACCATCCGGCTTACAACTGTATTCAATATTATTCCCAGAGTAGATACAGCTGGTGTTGCCATTTCCACAAATAAGAAATGTCACCGTTGACACTTACACTCACGGGTGGGACATAAAAAGCCTGAGGGTAGCGAGCCGCCTACCCGAAGCTTTTTCCGTATAATTAAGGGGTGCAGGAATCGAGGGTCGAAGTTTTTCCAGAATCCGAACGGCGACAAATGGTTTGGTTTTATTGCTGGAAATACTATTGGGAATTAGCTGGTTCCATCGATCACAAAATGGTCAGTGCTGATGGATTTGAGGAAAATAAAATTTTGTTGATGTTAATGGAATGGTGGTTTTTCGACCATTAGCAAACGTTCTCTAAAATAATATTTTTTTAAAACTCTTATGGTAGATTCAGACTGGGTCGACGTACGTATGCATCGCTACGCCTAACAATATCTGGGCTACTTAGCAACCTTAGATTTTAAATGAAAATTTATGTTTTAGAATCACATTGGCCACACGCATCGCGACGTGCGATGTCTGTGGCCATTTTCATAGAAAATGTATGGTCGCTAAGCATTGTTTGGCGTCGCGATGCGTACGTACGTCGTCCAGTCTGAATCTACCTTTATGTGCTAAATAAAATTTATGACTGGAAATGTGATTTAGGCCCTAGCACACTCGCTGGATAACGATCGAAAGGATAACTGTAGGTAACTTCTCATCGTTCCCTAGGACAACTGCACATCGCTAACGTACAAACAACAGTTGATGTCGAATATGTTAAGGACACTTAGTCATTATGAACTTATTCGTTGGCGATCTGTAGTCATGTTGGGGAACGATGAGAAGTTACCGATAGTTATCCTATCTATCGTTGTCGAGCGAGTGTGCTAGGGCCTCTGACCCAAGAGAGATCAATGAAATTGTTTATCTTTTCAACAAATATATATTTTTTTACATTCATTTCACCCAGGAAAAAAATCCCTCAGGGCCTATATCATCTTTGGAGATGACGTGTGTAGGAATGACGGACGTGCACATATTGGGATTTTGTATTTAGAATTTATTTACCTTCAGTAAAATCTGAAATACCTGGATTTATATGTGCTTCGGATTATATCATTTTTCTATATATTTCAACAATACATGAATCAAGACGCCTTGAGAGTCTCAAGATCGATTCTTTGTTTTTAATTATGATGGCAAATTGAAACTTTATCTCAAACTTGATATTCACAAAATACTTCTAGTAACCCATACATACATCACTTATAGTTACTGATAATTAAAAAAAAATATAACTGGTACTTATTGTCCATGTAAACATCTGTGAAATGCATGTACAAACATTTAAATAAATAAACATAGAACATTTTGTAAAGAACACTTCAAAAAATGGGACAAAATAACATTGCATCACGTCTTATTAGGACATAGCTCATGCTAGATTTTGCCTTTCCGCCTGAAAAACTTTGCATTGAATTAAAAAATCTAATCATTATTATTATCTAAGGTAGTTAGGTATCACTTTTTCTGCTCAAGACACACAAACAAAATTAAGTTTAAATAGCTTCAAACCAATCAGTATGGTTGTAAGATTGTAATTATTTTAAAGCTATATTATTTGGCTTGACAGCTATCATAAACGCTTCTTTAATTCATATCATTCTTTCTCCTTTCGTTTGAGCTTTTGTTTTTCTTTGCCAACTCTCACCAACAAACTAAAATTATAAAACATTTATTTTGTATGATTAGCTTTTCAATAATTCAAAAAAGTTTCTTCTGGTTAAACCCGTTGTTTAAGGCACACGTTTGTAAAACTCCTTTCTTTGTGAAATAGGCAGTCAAGGGAAGACAATACAGTTTCCAATATCTTCATACATACCACCCTAAATACGATATGACAGAGAATTTCTGTATTGAATACGTGACACGTGCAACTGACGGACAATATGGATATGTTTTCACAAAGGAATATATTTTACAACACAATAAAATATTTTATCTCATCGACGACATCTGTAACATAAAAATATGCCTAACAAAGTTACGTAATTTAGTCACATGGACGGTGATAGGGTAATAGGTAGGAAGAACATGGTATTTTACATACATATCACTTGTGATAAAACTATTTCTACCTAAGTTACAACCTTCCAACCTGCCAACCATCCTTTCCTCTATTTCCTTCTCTGCTACCTTAAGAGGGTATTACCAGAGAATACCGGGAATTAGTCCTTTGTAAATCAAATTCCAGACGTATTGACCCTTTTTTACAAAAAAACATAAATTGATGTTGAAAGATTTTATCTGGTTCACGCAGTTTTAAAATTTTGAAACACTAAGTGTACTTTTAATATACTAAGGTTATACCGTTGGTCGTTGGCAGATTTGTTCAATTTTCAAACGATAGATTTAATTAAACAACACAAATTTCGTATCATATAATCAATCATACAACAAAATAAATCAATACATAATCTAGTCAAAACCGTTTTAAAAAAATAATTTTTTGTTAAATTCAAATCATTAAAAAATAAATCCGAGAACGTGTTTTGTAACAAAAATACCACGGTTTTTCTGTTTATTTAAGGTCTTACAAACTAAATATTTCAATTTTTTTTACAAACTTATTTTGTTTAGGGATTATTGAAAAATCATAAATACTTATGATCAAAAAATTCTTACAAGAAGTACCACGATATTGAATAATTTATCATCGTGCGTTTTGAGCATTTTTATTGCTTACTTGAATGTAGGTATTTATTAAAGCATGTTTTCAATTAAATAAATCGATATTAAATATTTAATTTTTAAAAATTGATACGGGGACTAATCGATCTTTCTCATTGGAACCTCCCTGTACAGTTGCAAACATTTTTAAACTTTTATTCTCAGCCACTGATCAATCGCACTTAAGCCTATAAACGTACTGAAATTATTGATGCTATAGTTCCACTCGCTTTGGGAAGTAGGTAATCTTGTACGGTATTTACAAAAAAAAACAAGAATGCTAGTGTATTTATCATACACATTAATTTAGATATCGATGGTATTTATGCATATTATTGTACTAGCTGTACTATCGGATCTAACCCCGACATTTCAAATCTTTTTAGTGTATTTTTTAAATGTATTTAAAAAAATTCTAAATTCAGAAAAATCGTTATAGCGTCTTATTTTATGTTCCAACCTTTTTTAAACTAACGCCCCTCGCTAAAAAAAAACTTATTAATAACTTCATTAATATCATGCCCCATACAAACAATTGAATGTTTTTTTTAAGTTATTTAAACACCCTATTGGGTTTTTACACAACGATTGTACATCCATTGTCAAAGAAGGGCTCAATCAAAACCTTTCATCCATAACTCCTCCGTATTCTCTCGATAGCAGAATTAAACACGAAGTTATTGTGTGCAAAAATATATTCCATCTAATATGCTTCGGGATACATGAAAGGATAACAAATTTATAGGTACAACTTAGATACAAAAGTACATAATTCTGAGAATAAAGTGTTACAATACCTGCAAATGAATTATAACTCTATGTATCTTGAGGTGATTTCTCACAAAAACGGCGCTATACAAATTATCCAATTATTATTATTATTATCAATTATTACTTAATACCAATATCACAAAATCTGTAAAATATTGCGACGGTTACAAAAGTTTCGTACTACAATATTGCGACGGTTACAAAAGTTTCATACTACAATAAAAAATATATAATAATTATTTTAAGTAATAATTATGGATATTATTATCTACGCAAGGTGGACACAGTTAAATTGAGCCGTCGAGACGGTTGTGTTTGATAGTTTTAAAAACAAAATTTTACCTGTACACGGAGAAAAATGTTATTCTAAAATACGATCATTTTATTCCTAAAAACAGTTAAAAACGGGACTGAAGTTCTTACGAACAAATTAACAGGGTTTCAATGTTTATTGGCGGGAACACGTAAGAATAATTTGTTGGTATACGTAATTTTCTTACGTTTACCAACAAATTATTCTTACATTTTCCCGCCATCAAACATTGAAACACTGTTAATTTGTTCGTAAGAACTATAGTCCCGTTTTAACCGTTTTTACGAATAAAATGGTCGTATTTTAGAATAACATTTACTCCGTGTATGTTTAAATATAGAAAATGATGGAAAATCATTAAAAACAAAACATTTAATGCAAAGTCAAATGTATTTCGAATAGCCGACAAGTAAGCAACTTATATACAAATAGATGATGAATGCCATACTAATTTAAAGAGAAGACTCCTGAAAATGAGATTATAGAATGAATATTGTTACAGTACAAACTTTAGAGCTCAACCTTCAATTTGTGGTTTCCCATTTAAATTTTTTTTTTTTTCAAAAACCATAAATATTCTTGCTTAAAAAGCAACGCATCGTCGGCGTCTGGACAGAATCACAAAAGTATCGGATAGCATTATCCCTGGAGTGTCGCTAAATCTGACGCGGAGGCGAAGCGTCGCGACGCGCGGGATACGGCGTCGCCCCGTGTCGCGCCGTGCCGCCTAGTGTGGGGTAGTGATGTGCCGCTGCGATGTTCCGGAATCACATTCTATATTTGAAAGGAAATCGCGAAAGTGAGAACCTGCACGCCAATCCCAATAATATAAACGCATAAGCACTGAAATCGGATTTTAGAATTAGGGGTGTCGACAACTGAATCTATCTTATCTAAAATACATATTGGGTAAATGCTTTTTATGCAAAAGAATATAAAAACATTATAATATTTCTGGTAGATTTTTCTCTTTATTCAACGTTTTGTTGATTTTTTAAGCCAGTCAACTACTTTTGAAAAATAGCTTATAACCTAACCGAGAAATCTTCACTTTTTTTGAGTTTTCAAAGGATATGTTAAAGTTGAATTGTTTAAAATTGAAAATGATCAATATAGTACGGGTACTGGAATGTTGTCTTGTAATTTATTGTTATTTCTTTTAGCCTCGCATAATCTATCCGTAAAAAGTTGAAGTAAATTAACATTTATTTATTTTTGGGAAAGTTGGCAGCCAATTTTTATATTAAAATACGAATAAAAACAAAAGTAGATAACTTTGTCAATAGTTAAATAAAGTGTGACAATATATTATGAGTTTTTAATAAAGTGCGACGACAATTGAGTTTTTTTTAATTTAAAAAATATATGTTGTGGTGGGGGGAGGGGAGGGCATGGGCTTAGAATAAAGTGACTAAAGATGGGAGTATATGGAAGGTAGATTGAGCCATCTAGTTTGAGTCCTGTTGTGTAGTGATTTTTATCATTTTATGTCCCATATAGTCGAGTTAGAGATGTGAAGGTGGTGATAATTTTGTTAAACAAATTTGTGGATCTTTAGACAAAAGAGTTAAGTTTAGAATTGGTCTTGCAAAGGAGGATATGAAAAGTAAACTTTTGCTATTTGGAATTTGATTATACGAGTATATATTTCTAGATAATTTTTTTAATGTTAACTGATTTCAAAACGGTATTATCAATTTAATTAAATCTAATTATTTATATTTAGGGATTTAAATAATAACTTCGATTTTTACCCATATTTTACTAATATTCATTTGATTTTTATTGGTTTTTTTTTCTAAGTTTTCTTTATTCATCGAATTGTTTGTTACGTGAATTAGGGATTTTTCGACTACGATGCTAGGCACATGTCTGTGTTATTATGGTCAATTGGTAATTGCTATATAATTTATTATAGTAGCAAGCTCATATTAAAAATAACATGCTCTGTGGGCTTCAAGCCCTTAAATAGGTACTCCCATCCACAGACCACACCCCTAACCGCGATTCACCCCCCTTCCCCCCATACGTATCGACACATGCTTCAGTTCATTTCCGCGCTCATTCACCACTTCTGACGAAATATTCTGCAGATTGAAAAATCACAATTTCGGAAATTAAATCCAGTGCAATTTTTAAAAATATAATCTTATTACAAAATCAATTACATATACAAGACGACTTGAATAAGTTGCGTTGTTGGAGAAAGGTTGAGCGACCATTTAAAAAAAAATGTATTTGAGATCTAAATACTCAACCAAACTTTTTTTTTTTCAAATCAAAAGGAATTGTAAGTATCGTACGAATGTGATGTGTGCGGATGTGTGAAGCAAATCACTGGGTTCAATTTCTATAGATGTGACCGTATCTTTATCTGATTTTCTGTTCCAGATTTTCGATTGAGATTCTCTAATATTGTCTTCAATTACAATTTGAAGTTTTACTTATTAGGTTAAAATAAAAATAAAATATATAAATATTCTTCCTAGACTTGAAGAATTTCATGTTGCATTTTAAATCAAGATGGATAAATTTATCCAAGACACTATCTAAAGATAGCAGCTAGTAAAAAAAGCGTTAAGAAAATGAAGAAATGTCAGTAGTTCTTAAATTACCTCTGAGGTTGGTTGAGTAAGGCTGAGGTCCTGGTGGGTTAAATTCCTAGATATGACCATAATTTTTCTGTTTCAATTTTTCGATTGAGAGTCCTTAATATTGTCTTCAATGATTAAATATTACAATTTGAAGTTTTACTCATTAAGTTAATATAAAAATAAACAAAATACATTCATCATGGTTACTGAGTTGTTAAATTATTTAAATTGTATTTAGTAGCAATACTCAATATTTGTGGCGAAATGGTAAAAGTTCCCAATGTCAACTGGGTTAACCCTCCGCATTCCACTGGCCAGATTTAGCCATCGGAACCCTTGCCTTGCTGCACAACTATTATGTGACAACAGATAAAGTTGTCACACGTCGCGCATTTTACATTATTTTTTCATCCCTTTCCCAATATTGGAACATCATCCCGTGACAGTTGCTGTTGTGTGGCGCCACCGTCGGAAACGGGACGGGTTTCAAATTTCCTTCACTGTACATATTTTTAGTTTCTCGAATTTTAGCGAGTGTATGTGATCCTACATAGGAACTAGACATACCTCACATATCTAGTACCGGTACCATGATATAAGAATCTCTGTATCTTTTGTTATTAACGTTCATGAATGTTGATTTCGAAGATTTAAAAATGCAAAAGCTCTGAGTTAAAGTAATCTTCATCCCGGTAATTCTGCTGGGTCTCTTTGGGCCCTTAAGTACACATTACACCGCAGCAGTAAAGTATTCTTGTGTTCTTTACGGCTCAAACTGATACGGACTCATAAAAGTCATCCTGTCTCCTTTTGTACTACTGTGAGATAACATAAATTAAGCAGTGTTAGAAAATGGTAACACTACGCTTTATATTTGCATTTAAAAGGTTATCATACAGATACATAAAAATAATATAAATATATTCCAAAAAGTCGTCGAAAATTACAAAAGATTTAATTGTTATAAGCAATAATTACCAGTCTGAAACACTCATCCACATTAAAACAATCTTCCGAGAAAAGATACATGCCGCCGACGGGACTTGAACCCGCGCCCTTCTGATGTCCGGTCAGGTGCTCTTAATACACTGAGCTGGTTACCTCTTTCCCGCAAAATGATTCAATATATACTAATGTTTCATTCAACAACTACCGCTTATAAAATTTTTTTCCAATTGACAAAATTTGAAACGCAAAAAGACGAAGTGACAATAACATAACATTACAATAACCTGTATAATACATTTGTGTAAATATGATGGTCCGCACACTGTACTACCTCATAAAATCCCGTTGTCCGTGGCAACGCAGGAAGTGGCTCGCGACTCGATATGCCAGTTGCGTGACATGACAGCTGATTGTTCTTCGTCTATGGTTAAACAAGTTGAGATAATTATTGAAATCGTAAAATTGAGTAGAAAGTTTGGCTGGAGACCATAGCAACAAGCCAGTTTTAGTTTGGTTTCAGTCTCTTAAAGACAATTCAGTTAAAATAATTACTGTACAAAAATAAAATAAAAAAACTTTCAAAAATATATGGGTACCTACCATACGTTTATCAAAAACATTATGATAATTTGAAATTAGAAACAACTACTGGCGAAAAAAAAGTATAAACAAACAAAAAATATTTGAAAAATAATAAGCCATATAATAATAATTATTATTTTAATACAGTAAATAAAGTTTTAGAAAATGATATTGAAAACAAGATAAAGACCAAACTTAATTTAATTGATAAAAAAATATGTATTTGAAAATTAGTAATTATCTTGATTCTTACACATTCAAAAACACCTTCACTATCTTCGTTCATTAATTTTTAAAATTATATAAACAATCTTATTTTGTAAAACAGTGTTTGGTCTGCTGCAAAATTCATTATTTGGTTTTTACGTTGTTCTCAGGTCTGCAATTATTATCCAAGATACGCAACATTGGCGTACTACGGACGTCTCTGTTTCATATTCCTTAAGCGCCATTCAGACGTTTCACTAATCGCTCATTTCCGCATTTCATTCGGCCTAGTTTACTCGGAATGACAAGTCTGAACATGAAATGAATCGAAAGAATTAATAAATAAATCACTGATGGATTTCACGCGATCGGAATTCAGGTTGGAAAACTTGCTGTATTCAATATCTACAAACCTCCCAATGAAGTATGGCAATCACCAGCACTCCCTGCACACAATCATCCGGCGGTTTACGTGGGAGATTTCAACAGCCACCATTTTCTTTGGGGCTACCCGACGGCCGATAAAGCTGGAGAGCAAATCACTGATTGGGCATCAGCACAAGATTGCCAACTTATTTACGATGCTAAGCAAAAGGGGACATTCTTCTCTGCTCGATGGCGTCGTGAATACACGCCTGATTTGTGTTTTGTCTCTAAAGCGCCAGATGGAAAACCTATGAGGGCTTCGAGAACTGTACTGAATAATTTCCCACATAGCCAACATAGGCCAGTCATGCTAAACATTGGTATACAGATTCCGTACGTCTCCACTAATCCGATGCCGCGGTGGAATTTAAGACGAGCAAAATGGCGAGAGTTCTCGGAATATGTTGACAGGGTTGTGGATAACATACCACCGAAGCCGAATTCTTACGACCGATTTTCAAACCTTTTGTTTGTAGCTGCGAAGAAATTTATTCCTAGAGGCTACAGAAAAGTGTACATACCAACATGGAGCTCGGAAAGTGAACGCCTTCTAGCTGAATACGAGAGGACCAACGACCCAGACATTGCTTCTGACCTTCTCCAGTCTCTGGATGACGGGCGCATGAAAAGGTGGAACGAACTGATGGAAGAAATGAGTTTCGAACACTCGAGCAGAAAAGCGTGGCAAACACTCAGGCGACTCGGAGCTGCAAACCAGCCAATTAAAACAACCCCTAAAGTGTCGCCAAATGCTGTTGCTCAACAACTACTCCGCAATTCGAAAACGACATCAAGATCCAATATAAGCCACCAGATCAAAAAATCTCTGAAGGCGGCGCGGCTAAAATGGCCGGTAAACCATGACACTGTGGTCGCCGTAACAGCTGATGATATACACATCGCCCTCAATTCAACTAAAGCGGGGAAAGCAGCTGGATGCGATGGAGTCCTTCCCGACTTTCTGAAACATGCTGGACCACGGACAAAACTATGGATCGCAAAACTATATACTGAAATTTTTAAAACTGGAGAAATTCCAAAAACCTGGAAAAAAACTAAAGTTATTGCGATCCTCAAACCCAATAAACCACCAGAGGATCCAAACAGCTACCGACCCATCTCGCTTTTAAGTACCATGTACAAACTCCTAGAGCGAGTGGTGCTCCGCAGGCTTACTCCAATTCTGGAGAAAGTGGTTCCACAAGAACAAGCTGGCTTCAGACCAGACCGTAACTGCTGCGACCAGGTGCTAGCTCTGACAACGCACATCGAATCTGGTTTCCAGAAACGGCTTAAGACTGCAGCAGCGTTCATTGATCTCTCTGCGGCCTACGACACGGTGTGGCACAAAGGCCTCCTTGTCAAGCTCTACGACACCATAGAGGATGGCAATATAGTACGACTTATTGAGCAACTGCTAACTGGCCGTACTTTCAGGGTTTTTCTAGGGGGACTAAAAAGCAAAAAAATACCCCTAAACAATGGCCTTGCCCAAGGCTCAGTGCTGGCCCCATCTCTTTTTAACATCTACACGAGAGATCTTCCTCACACTGAAGGCAGAAAATTTGCCTACGCAGATGACATCACCGTCGCAGCCCAAGCCAAAACCCTTAAAGCAGCAGAAGAGATCCTTAATTCTGACCTTAAGGCTATGGAAGAATATTTCCTCAATTGGCGACTAAAGCCAAATGGGTCGAAAACAGTTGTGACAGCTTTCCATCTTAGCAACTCGCAGGCAAACGCCAAACTCTGTGTTCAGTTTGATGGAAAAAATATTTACCATGACCCCTTTCCCCGCTACCTTGGAGTTACTTTGGACAGGAGCCTGAACTACCGGCAACACATGGAAACAGTTGGCAAAAAAACCAGGACAAGACTAAACATAGTCAGTAAGCTAGCTGGAACTAGTTGGGGATGCGACGCTAATACGCTCAGAACGGCATCCATTGCCCTGGTTTTCTCAACAGCTGAATACTGTGCTCCAGTATGGGCCAGAAGCGCCCACACTTCCATGGTCGACGTTCAGCTTAATGCCACAATGCGAACCATCAGCGGGACCTTAAAATCTACTCCTCTCCCTTGGCTCCCCGTACTTGCAAATATAACCCCGCCAAGCATCAGGCGAGAGATTGCAACACTGAGGGAATACAAGAAGGCGCTGCGAAAAAGCGCAATCCCTTTGCACGACGATGTCGTCTCCCACCCGGCATGCCGCTTGAAGTCCCGAAAACCCTTCTGGACGGAAGGAGAAAGACTCCTCCAATCACCCCTCAACCCTGAAGACAGGTGGAAACTTGAGTGGCAATCGGCCAATGTGGAAAATGCCCATCTCGTACAAGACCCCACTGAGAGACAGCCTGGGTTCTCATTGCCTCGCAAACTCTGGTCCGCCATCAATAGAATAAGGTGCTCCCATAGCCGTTGTGCCCATATGATGCATAGATGGGGCCTTAAAGAGTCGGCGATGTGCGAATGCGGTGCGGTGCAGACCACCATACATGTGGTCAACGAATGCCCGCTCCATTCATTCCCCGGCGGGATTGATGAGGTCCACAGGGCGACGCCTGAGGCCCTGGACTGGCTCGCAGACCTAGATGTCCCCCTCTGACCCCCCCACCATACGAAAGAAGAAGAAGAATCGAAAGTGCCGAACACTGCCGAATGAAATCTTCAAGTGAACCGATCCAACAATGTTGGATATTTTCATTCGGCATCCTTCACTTGCGCGCGCATGCGCGCGGAAGAGAGCAAAGTGAGACGTCTGAACACCGAGTGAACTCTCAATCAGTTTGTCTCGCGTCCTGTACGGGAAGGACCATGAAAGGACGCTATCACATCGCACGCAAAACGGCAAAATGGTATTCGTTCGGCTAATTTGTGTGCTTTTGGGAACACCTCTCATATAAATTTTTGGGTCTCCCTTATTATCCATGTATTTTATATGTTTTTTAATATATGTAAGATTATTAATTTGTAGGAAAATGTTCGTAATAAAAAAAGTAAAATCAAATTGTGTTATTATGTCATAAAAAATAAAAAGGTTTATAAGACGAAACAATACTGTTTTTTATATTTATTTTATTTAATTGTGTCAACAAAATTTCGTAAAAATCGATGCATCTGACATGTTTTACCTTAAAATTCGGGGCCGGACCGCGCTGGAAAACAAACGAATTCCAGCGCGGTTGACCTCGCTCGGCGACGCTGTGGTCGGAATGGACGAGTGAACGCTTATTTCTATAGCGCCGTGTGAACATGGAATGAAACAAAATGGACGATTAGGCCGAAAAAACATGGCGGAAACCTTCCCTCGAGTGAATCGTCTGATTCCAGCTTTAATAACCATTATGTCATGGGTAACGGATTCATGACATGTACATTGTTCTGATTGTGCAAATAAATAAACGGGGGCACTTTTACAACTTCATTAATAAAATAACTTGTGCAAATTTAGCGAACGGAATGCAAAATTTGCCCGGGAAAGAAATAACTCACATCTGAGGCATTAAGTTGTGGCAATATTTTCCCAGGCGGGGCTGGCAATTAAAAGGGAAATTACTGACGGGGAACCAGGTACTTACCTCCGCAACACCCTGTAGGAGAACACCTACCTGATGATTCCAAAGCTGTGGTTACAAATTTGATCCGAAAGTCTTACTGTTTGTATTAGAGATCTTTTATGTACACATTATATTTTTTAGTGTATATTTCAAATCATTTGTAGCTAACATGACATTTTTAGTTTTTTTACTCCGCTCTTTAATTTTCCGAGTTATCAAAACAACATTGAAGATTGTGGTGGACCTACCCCTGGCCTTACTAACTTCTATGGGTCTCGGGACCTCCTGTAATGTGCCTGTGGGGCTACCCGGCACCCGTTGTAATGATCCGTAGTCGTCTACCCTTGGTTTTTCTATTCTTTCCCTTTAACACTAGCTGTCGGGATCTACTGGCTACGCTACCCTTATCTTTTGGCCTTCGATCAATATACCCTTGTATCTAGCTACACCTAACTTTTCCTTAAACCCCTGCGATTTTCTCACAGTAAATAAGATTTAAGATTTTTTGCACATTATTCCTATATACTACGTTGTGTAATTTGTTGTTTCAGTATTTACATTTGTATGTGTAAATTAATACACATACACATGTGGAGGAAATAATGTAGTGTGTGGTAACCTCAGATTCTTTAGAGGAAAGTGTGAAAGACTCCCGTTTGATAAACTAACCCCGTTTTTTAGATTGATTTGTTTTTTTTTTCAAACCTATCCGTATTACCCGCCTTCTCTCAACTTGGGCAAGTATGTCATTGACGCTAATTCTACAGTAAATTGTCACCCGGTTTATAAAATTCAAAGTCGTAGTTTTCTTACCCGATTTTTTTCTGTCTATAGGTTTACATTGGGTTATTTTTACATTACGTGGACAGTGTGTATTATGACATACATGTCGGGATCCTTGCGAAGCTCTCAATGTCGTCGTACTGCACCTAAATGGTCAAGTTATTATTGTTATTAGTATACACTACATGTACTGGGGAAGAGGAAGGTGAGGAGGGGTGATAGGAGGATCTGGGGAATGTTGTTTCCTGAATAAGTCGGCTCCTCCACTAACCAAATAGATACTGGTGACCAACATTCCGGACAAAGACCCAATCATTACGTTTGCTAGGATGGTCCTTAAGTCCTGATTTTGTTCTCTTGCATGAACTTCATTGCTACGAAAGGGTCCCTTCACGCCAGATGAAAGCGCGCAGAGTCCTCATGTCACTTCCAGTATTATCCCGACTTCCTATCCTCCAGATTTGATTTTAACTCGACTGATTCTAGAAGGGGTATGTCCATTTCTTCCCTTATCATGACTCTACTCGCGTTGAGTGCGTACGGAGCCGTTTGAGATGATCCTTTCGTCTCCTTCGTAGGATAATCATTGGCTTGCGTTCCTCGCCTCCAAGAGCTGACATAACTTCTACCTCGTAAAAACTATGTTTGCTTTCAGGTCGACACTACTGGTAGTATGCAATAGTGCTACAGACTTATTCTCACGGAATACCACGCCGACGTCCCCTCCACATAACTTCGCAAAACTTGGGATACCTTCGGTCGAAACGCCTCCGTCAGCGAATCATACCCTACCATTCCAAGTGGCATTTTCTTTTTATTCTGTCTTTCAATGCCTTTTCACTCTGCATGACCCCGCGAAAGGGATTAACTTCCAGTACCCCGCGTGATTGTTCAGTTTACGTTGACATCCCCTATCGCATGATAGCCAAGAAAAAAAGCCCTCTTTGTCTCATATCTTGTGGGGATATAATTTCAGTGACGCTATTGCATTCCCCAGTCGTGAAGTCTATATTTCGCAGGTCAAGCGGGATTTTGGAAGGGTTTGATTGAGGAAACATTACCGAAATAATGTTGATTTCATTTTTTGTAAGGAAGCCTGAAAGAAATTTGACATGATAATATTGTTGTTAGTAAACAATTATAATGTTTAAATTCAATTCTCCAAATTTCATTTTTGAACCAACATCCAGTATGGTATGGATGCTCCCGTCACTCCACTTTGGCTCGGCATACCTCAGAAAAAACCCTTCTAATTTGGATGACTGTACGGCTACGATTTATGGCCGGGACCCTTTTTTTGTACACATCCGCCTCGTCCTTTCTAGCACGCAAAAAAATATAAGTTCGTTGAACCCCGACATTGATAATAGATTTAATTTGGGACAAATCTCGTAATTACACATTGAGAATAATATTCAAAAATACAGTTAAATCCTGGAACATAACTTCTTTTGTTATTAGTTATTATAGATTTGCTGGAACTCTCAGGCATCGGGACCATGTACGATCTGTAAATTAATTAAAATGTTTTATTCACTCACCTGGACGGGGCCTGATTAAGTGCACTAAATACCTGTAGAGTAAAAATAATAAAGAAAGAACCTTCCTATATTTATGATTCGGAAATTTAATCCCCAGAAGTAGTAACACCCATGACTCTATGTTACACTTTTTATTTGAGTTTAAGAAGATACGTAGGTTATTAATTTTTGAAGATGACATTCATACGTAGGTATATGTTGATATTATCTTGAATATTTGTATTATCTTGATTATATGATATATTGAAGAAACTACAAGCGCGTAGGTATTGTTTATTATCATTGAACAATTGGTCATCGGACCTTTAGACAGCCGTTTATTTACTCATTTTTGTCTTGTAATGAATTGGTTAAATATATTATGTCGAAGAATAATTTATTGTCAGAACATCACTGACTTGCGAATGATTGAAGAAAGTATTTAGGTATACGTTGATATTATTTTATTATTATGTTTGCGAGAAGTTGAAGAAAGTTGGTACATGTAAGTTTTATTTTATATTATTATTATCTTGCGGGAGGTTAAAGAAAATATAAACTTGTGAGTATTACTTTATAATATTATTTGGTTTCGGAAGATTGGATAAATTATAACCATATAGGTATTTTTTTATTATTATTATTTTGCGGAAGGTTAACGGAAATATAAACTTGTGAGTATTACTTTATAATATTATTTTGTTTTCGGAAGATTGGAGAAATTTATAACCATGTAGGTATTTTATATTTTTATACACATTATACTTAATATTATTATTTGTTTTTTTTTTTTGCGAAAGATTGAGCAAGGCGTTATTACGTAGGTATTTGTAGGTAAATTTTGTATTATTATTATTTTTTTGCTCGGCGCACATTGAAGGAATTTTAAGTACGTAGGTGTATCTTTAAATGTTGTTTTGATATTATTATTTGGTGTGTGGAAGATTGAAGATGACATTAGTACGTAATTATTGACTCCGCTAATTTTATATTTCAAATCAAAATTCGCGCGATGTACTCCCTTCTATTTTTAAAACACAAAGTTACGTTATTATTAACTCACAGAAGCTAAGTATTTCATTCACTTTGGTTATTATTTTGGTTTAGATAATTCAAATTAATTTTATTATTTGATTAATTCACCCGCGGCGCACTGTCATTCACTGCAGCTAATTTTCAATAGAGTATTTTAACAAGCCGAATAATTAATTTATGTACACGAACTATTGTTCCTCACGAAGTCACAAAAGCACTCGTTTTTATAATATTGATTAATTAAATACGAACGATACCAATTATTTATACACAAAAATATTCAGAAACTTCACTATCAACGGTTGTCACTCTCCATAGCCCGTCTATCGACCCCTCGACCCCGACTCTTACTGCCCCCTCGCCGGTACCCAGCCCTTCGAATATCTTGTCCAAAAAAAGGTGCCAGGTGTGGACTCAGGACGCACACCTCGTCTTCCGTAGGGCGCTTTATAATTGCAAATTCGGACAATTTCAACTTTCATTTGGATATTTTTTTCCTGATTCTCTATCTCCAAAATTAATTATGTCCGTTTTAATTATTTCTTTGTCTGGCCGCCGATAAGTGTAACTCACCCTTTTGATGCAATTTTGCTTTAAACTTTTTCTAGAATTCTGCAATCGGTCTTTCCTTAATAATCGGTAAATTATCTCGGCTAATTGTGACTTTACATCTGAAATAATTATCACTCTCGCACTCTCCCATTTATTTTTGTTTAAAATTTGCGGCAGGTAAAATTGAATTCAGTAGTATTTCGGCTTAATTCTCATGGTGACATGAAATTGTTTCTGTCATTTACTTGATTCACCACATTCCTTGCAGTTTCGTGCAAATAATTCATTTTCCGCGTCCGTAGATGTTTACAACTATTTTTTTATCTTTCGTCCCTTTTCATGATCAGATATAATATTCGTAAAACTTTGTCTGGTAATAACTAATATCACCTTATTAATTCAGAATTCATTTTCTTAATGCGTTTCAAATAGCTCTAAAGTCTAGTACGTACCTGTTTGACTTCATTTTTTGTGTACTCAAAAGTAAAATCTTATTTACTTTTAATCTGAGTGTTTTGTTTACCTTTCGAAAAATCTCGATCTATAGCACTAATTCATAGATTGTATACGTCGTTAATTTTAATTGGTTTCCTCAATACTTCGTTTGTATTCTGTAGTGGTAATTTGGGCTTAATTACCCCATTTATTCCTCAAAACCATGTAAGTTTTTTTGTTACTAAACAAACTCTCTTCGACAAGCTCTAGGATTTTAAATTTATGGTCGGTCTGAAGTGTCGGCTTACATTCAATATTGATAAATTTTAAACGTGGTATCGATTTGAAAACTTCCGAGCTCTTCATTATGTCATCACCTTTATTTACCCCAGCCCTTCTCAGATTGTGATTTTTCTGTCCTTTTCAATAGCGGTCGCTAGTGTAGTCGATTTGAAATTTCGTTTAGGTGGGAAAAATTTTGTATGAGCTCTTCCGATAAAGAAGATGCTTTTTTTTTTTCTTTCGATCGTAGTGTTGAAGCCATCACAAGATTGCCTGTGCTTAAGAATCTCATCAGCGCTTGAACAGTATCTACCCTAAAATATTTGGGAAAGCTTCGGAATAGTGTTCGGTATTATTTTAAATATAAAGCAAAAGTCTACAAACTACATAATTATTTAACGGAAGCTATTGCATATCATTTTGTGGAATTTTGTGGAGTTATTAGCTCATCACATGCACCTATTTTTAGCTCGTAACGACCATTCCATCACATGAAAGTATTCATTTGCCAGTCAAAAAAGTCAGCACTTTTTAAGTTCATATTAGGAAAAAAAATTGGCTCCAGTGGAGCTGTAGATATTTCTTATACACGGTGTCGAGAAATTCGTAGCACAAGTGGAAGACTGAAGAATCTACGTCACACAGAGTAACCAAAAAAAACCTTTTTTTCGATCTAAGCATTTTGTTTTTTTTAACCTTTTTTTTATTTGTTTCGGCAACTAAGGAGTTAAGGATATTTTGATACATTTTAAAATATATTAATTAAAAAGCTTATATTATTGGAACTAAAGAATTTTGAGCTAAAAAATTCCAACTTTGGAATCGATCTACTCGAAAGAGAAAGCTCATATCCAAAAAAAAAATTACATCAAAATCGGCACTAAATTTGAAGTAGAGTCACCAGTTTCCTGCTTGTACTGCGAATTTCCGGATGACCTGTATTGTACTGTATGTACTACAATAATTATTGATAAATAAATTTATAATCAATCTTTTTATTCTCACTGTGAAAGTTAGGTTAGGTTCGATTTATGGTTGGAATTTTCTCGAAGATTTCTATCCCATATCCCATCGAAAATCCCATACAAATAAATTCTCTTTACCACACGGTTAACCGATCCAGTTGCTTGTCGTAAATTCCTGAAGTTTTACAATCCCTTCCTTATGGCGCTGCCTTTGAAATCTGCCGGCAATAAACTTGAGGCAATTATTTTGTCATTAGATATTTTGCGGAGAAGAGAAATGAGATGGAGCGATGGGAGGCGGTCGGGTGGGAGGGAGACAGACAAAGGGAGACGATCTCACCGAAATCAGGCAAATATCAAAAGTTTGCATTCGGGAGCAGATTTCCTTAATGAAATATAAACAGTAGTTAGTTGTTGTCTCCTGGTTTATGGGTGTAGTTAATGTGGCGTAGTAAAAACATGCAATGATTTTTTTTTAATTACGAAAAATGATCATTTCGATTATTATTAATTACTACGCCGCTTTTATTTATTAACTTTACTGCGATCACGATTCTTGCATTATAATATGTAAAGGATATTGTATTAAAAAAATAAAGAAAAAGCAGACACGCCTATTTATACATTCTTCCTACTCGAATGTCTCTTAAACACACTTCATCTCTAACTTAGGCACACGTTCATTACACAACTACTAAATTACTATTACACAACTTTATAATTTATAGAATTTAGAAAAAAAAAACTGTCGACTTTGTGCAGAAATGTGTGGTCCGTTTGGTAGATTCTGCTATCGGATTGGAATCTGCAATTAGAGCTCAGGCGTCTGGTGAAAATGCTGTCCTTGTTCTATAGGCATTTCAATGGAAGTTGCTCCTAGGAACTAGCTCGTTAATCGACACCTATTGAAATTTTTCACACGAGAATGGGTCATTTCTATGTTTTTTTTCCTACCACAAGAGTCTCTCCTTACTCCTCAAAAATACCTCCTACCAATTCCAAAGATGACCTAGTAAAATAATTTCCCCAAGGGATTTCTGTGTGGAGTTAATGTAAAAAAAATTGAACCATTATATTCGATACTCAAACCCTGTGATTATTATCACTTTTCAATCATTCCACCAAATCAAGCCATCCAATCAACCACTCCATACAGTAGAACTGTTCACTGTGCACTGCATGCCCTCATTACGTCACACTCCAGAATAATAATAACAAATTGAACGCACTTTCACCCCTTCACCGCACTTGAGGGCTAATTTACAGCACTATACGGTGGGCGGGGGTTGGGGGTAGGGCTTCAACACACCCTAAGTTTAATATGATTGAAATTGACTTTTTTATTTATAAATTTACGGATAGTTTTAAAGCAGAGTCCCTCAGAATGATATTTATTATAAAAGTTTAAACAAATGTGCATTATTTACCAATTTCAAACCTATAATCGACCTCAAATACACTTTAGTTGATCAAACAAAATTTTACAAAAAAACTATACCGGGATTTGAACCTTTTGAAAATAAGAACTTTGTACGAATATAACACCTGCCTTTTAATCTACAAAATACAAAATGGACTTATACACACAAACACAACATTTATAAAAACGTCACAAATACACAAGCATCACACTAGACAACATAATAAACTGTACACAAATACTGTTAACCGCTTGGGAACATAAGCTTGTTTTCACGACAATTTAACCTAGGTAGACATAACAATGACGTATGCCCCGGACCTGAGTTATTTTAAAACTAAAATTGGCAAGAGAAGCGTTGGCCACGAGGGGTGTTGAAATTTATAATCTCCTTCCAGACTCCCTAAAAACGGAGAAAAGTGTAAATATATTTAAAAGAAAACTGTTTAACCTTAAGTTAAAAGAACAAAAAATCATTTTATTACTTAATACCTACTTAAGTTAATAAATTGAAATGTAAATTTCTTTTAACTTAAAAAATGAAAAAAAAAAAAAAAATCATTTCAGATGAATAAAGTTCTTGGTGTGATCCACCCCAACACACAATACAACACCGTGTAGTTTGAAGACCAGTGACAAATCTAATTCAATATTTGATTATTGAGGGATGCTTCCCTATGCGATTCAAAATACTGCCATCTGTGTTCCTACGCTACTATCTACAATCATACCAACTACTAACTGCATAACCAACACAACTCTTTTGTTGCTCACTCGGAAAACTCTGGTTTCAGGTTACAACGAATATGATAGTGATTATTATGGGCCTGATGTGAGCGATTTATTTAATTTACTTTATTGGGATGGTGCAAAAATTCGTGGTTGTTAAAAGACACAATCATTCACTTGGTGATAATAAAAAATATTTTATCTTGCATCTTTTGCTTGATTGCCTCCACACCTAAATAAATATAGTGTTTAGAATTTGGAGCAGTGATTCTCGGTATGGGCGGTTTAAGAAGCTTGTAGACCAACTGTTCAATTTGGGAGGCGGGTATGGATATGCCGCCCCGGGTACCATTTATTGGATAACCAACAACTCTGCCATACCCCAAGTGGTTCGTTATATTAAGTGACTTAGCAGGAGTGCCCGGGTTCATGAGGATTACTTCGTGGTAGACTGGTTTGGGAGGTACTGGTTGAGGGAAACTATTTGGCTCTCCTGCATAATTTTCTCGCCTTGCACCACAGTGGGAGGAATGGATTTCTACGTCCGTCTTTCCTGGACCAACTGACTCTTAGATTCCTACCCACCCCTCCTACTTTTTACAATCCTAGGACATCTTTTCCTTTAAAATACCGACCGTATCCAACTTTGACTGTATTAAGTGACCGGACATCTTAACAATGTGCAACATCATCACTCCTTTGAAAGGTTATTAAAAGTCTAGAGATGTGTTTTACGGCACTTACCTGAGCCGTGTCTCTAGTAAAGTGTCACGGATTGTAAATAATAACGCACTTTTTATTTGTACTGGTTATTTATTTGAATATCACAGGATCATTTAAAATTACAATTTTCCTCGACAAAATTTACAGAAGGAGAATCGAAAACGCAGCTATTACTTAGATCGCCTAAGTTGGAATATTCGAGATGTGTCCCGCGCACTCGGGTGTGCGCAGAAGGGTTGCCAGTGTAGGAATGTGTCGCAAATGTTTACATCGCTAAAAAATGCAATAGGGTACATGCAATGTATGTAATATACTGTTTTCAATGTATTTAATAGATGTTAAAAAGTTAACTAAAATCGAATATCGTATTCAAACCATCCAAAAAAATTATTAAATTAATTAATTCACTTTCAAAGTTGTGTAAAAATTCAAAGATCAAAAACGAGTCATCATTGACTGGCGACATTGTGACGTCACACGCACCGTTGTTTGGTGTTGAAGATGTTGTATTTGTACATTTTGGTACTATACATTATTTACGGACATTTTCTTCGACAAACAAATGATCAACTGAAGATTATTTTATTTTTTTTATTTTTTTATTTAAAGAAACATTTAAAACAAAGAATAATACATACATATCAAATAAAAACATAATACAAAACAGAGAAAAAGTCCCAATAAACTACTTTTAAGTAGTTTGTCAATGGGTTCTTTTAACTTAATGGATTATAACAAAAATTAAATTAATTATTAAGATATAATTGTTTACATTCATAAAAAAAATATATTGTATACACTCATACCATAAGAAATATAGCCTAAAGAGATGTAACATGATATAAAAATAATAAAAAAATTATATAAAAATAAAAAAGAGGTGTAACATGATATAAAAATAAATTTAAAAAATATATAAATAAAAAGTGTATGAAGTTAGAAATTGTTTGTCTTAGAATCTAATACAAACTATGTCTTTCAGCGAGCCAATTTTTTAACATGATATTTATTTTTGCGTTTGTACATTTTTTGATTGCTGCAGGTAACATATTTAAGCAATTTGGGATCATGTAGTCCAGCGTTCTTTGCCCATATTTGTTTAAATGCTTAGGAACGATTAGTCCTTCATTTAACGTAAAACGAGTATTGTAAGAGTGTTCTAGTCTATTTATGTACAAAGGGCCATTTATATGCTGAAAAATAATTTTATACCATAGAATTGATCTCACTCAGAGAATTTTAAGATTTAGATAAAGGTATGGAACATTATGTCTTTGTTCGTATAAACTTTTATGCGCTAATAATTTAACTAATGAATTTTGAACTGATTGAACATGATTTATATTTGTTTTACAGGAAAATCCCCAAGCTGTATTTCCATACCTGATAATAGATTCAGCTAATGATAAATAAATTATCCGAAGTGTGCATATTGGAACATAGAATTTTAATTTATATAATCTACTAATAATAGATCTCAGTCGTTCACAGACTTTATTTATTTGTAAATCCCATTTAAAAAAAATAATCAATAATAACTCCCAAATAAACATATTCTTTAACCAGTTCAATATTTTCACATGTGCATAATGCAGGGATACCAATATGTAAGCAATCTGAAATGTGTGTTTTAATTTCAGCTGTAATAATATTTACCTTGGCATTGGGTGATGTATCAACTTAGTTTTTTTTTGCATTTATGATTAGACCAGAGTCGTGAGACCATTTCAAAAGTTCAATGTAATCTTTTTGTAAGAGTTCAATACATAATTGCAAATCACTGCCAAAAATCACCAATGCAGTATCATCAGCATATACAAAGTGTTTTACATGTTTAAAAATGTATTTAATAAAAGAGACATAAATAATATATAAAATTGGACCTAATATGGAACCTTGAGGAACGCCTGCTAAGATTTTTCTTTTTTTACTTAAGGTGTTCAATAGCTTTATTTGCATGCACCGGTTTTTCAAATAATTTTCAAAGAGTTTTAGAAGTTTCCCCCTTATTCCTATGGTTTCTAGTATTTTCAATAATTTAGTATGGTTAATAGTATCAAATGCCTTTGAGTAATCTATAAATAAGACTAATACATGATTTTTACTATTTAGTTTATTATTTATTAAGCTGGCAAACTTTTGAAGAAGTATTTCAATTCCCTTTTTTTTTTGGAAACCATACTGATCGATGATTGATCACTGGATTAACATTAGACTCGACTATTGGCATCTGACACGGGGTGCGCAGTGACGTCAGACGGCGTTTTTGTCCTAATTTAAAATGTGAATTTTAAAAACGTTGTTGAAAGACTATTCGTATCGTAAAAAAAAAATGGTTTGAATATTCCAGTTTGCAATTTTTTTCTTTAATTTTTGGTAAAAAAAAGGTGTTTTTGTTCCCTATTATCACAGTTCCTACAAAAGTGATGAAATAACCTAATTTAAATAGGTTAAGTTGTGACCCAAATTTGCAAGCTCATAAGCTAAAAAAAAACAGTAATGAACACAGCAATTACTCTTAACTCAGAATAAATCTTCACTGCTGAGATTGATAGATATTTCACAGGGCTTCCTATAAAGTTGTAAAGTTAGTGTAATTGTTAATATTTTTTATAATGGAGGCAGTTGACTCATGGTTCCATGACAACTCAACAAAGTGGCAGTTCAACACCCTACTCTTTTAAACGCTTTTGACTTTCTCAGCGCCAGAAAATTCCTCGTTAAACTTTTCGTTAATTAGTGGTAGGTACTTTTTTAACTTTATTTGCAATTTTTTATTTGTTCATTTTTGACGTTCATAGTAGTGATTACTCATAAAATGGTAAAAATACCACTTTGTAACCTTTTTACATATTATTATTTACCTCGTCAACTTTCTCCGTGTAGTTTTGTCGTATGATATGATGGATCACCGAATACCCAGCTGATAGTAAAGGTGGCAATGGGGTGAAAGTCACCCCATTATATCGCTCACCACCGGCTCCGATGAGGAGTCAAACAATTTTGATAATGTGAATAAGCTTATAAGTTGATTGCGTGAGTTGCTACATACAGAGTTCGTTGCAGGGGCGGATTTAGTATAGACGTCAGGGACGTTTACCTGGATTAGAGGATTCTTAAATGAACTACTGTTAACCACTCGAGCGATTGGTGTTCAGTTTTTGATTTGGCCATACGATTTAATTAATATCATTCCTCTGCGATTTAAAGCTACTGATTCCACCGTTTTTCCCATATATGTATGTTCGTTAAATGTGGTCCAATTTTGGACCGACATCAATCAAAGAAAAACAAAAGCGGTCTAAATTTGGACGAAAATCGCTTCAGTGGATATAAGTTGTTTTATTATTATAGGTACAAATTATTTTAGAAAGAAATCCTTTTTGTAAGTAATGCTTAATATTAAGATGAATTGTTTATTTCACAATTAATTAAGTAAAAATAATATAGTGTATATTTGCGGCACGGTCTGGAGTGGAAGATACTCTCAGTGTCACCCTGGTGTAAGACCACCATTTAGAAATGAAACGTTGTTTGAATTTGGCTTTATCCGTGTTTGGTGACCAGACCCGAATAGTCAGGTACTTTCCTCACCTTCTTCTTCCTCATCTCCTTCTCTTCCCACTACCTTCAGCTTCACAACATACCCGTATTGGGAATGCCATAGTCTCACTTTCTCCAGACGGGAGCAGTTGGGACTCTTGTGCGGTATTCATATAAAAAGAAAACAAATTTCTTCCAAAAAAGTCATGCAAATACAATATTGGGTTAAATTTGGAATATAATATTGTATTTGTATCCTTTTCTTGAAAAAATCGGGATTTTATACGAATAAAATTCTTTATTCATAATAACGTTGCGGGTTTACGGGCACAAAAAAAAACAATTCATCGTCATATTTCACACAACTTGCAAGAAGGGTTTTTTCCTAAAATAATTATGAATTATTTAAAGTTTATCCGATGTATTGTCGATGTAGAACGAGCTGTGGTCAAATAGGGCCCAATAATATGCTGTAAATTATGCTGTACTCCATTATCTTCTTCATTTTATCATTAGGTGTGGCTGGATCTTCAAGCAGTTAATGTAACAGCCGTTGAGATCGAGGAATACGACTAAGAATATTGTTTCACAATAAGTAATTAATTAGAAACATTATATAGTATATTTGCGGTTCGTTCCAGAGTGGAAAAATACTTTCAGTATTGCATTGTTGAAAGATGAAACACTGTTCGGTGAATTGGTTTTAGCAATGTTTGATGACCAGATGAGAATAGCCAAGCATTTCTCCACCTTCCTCTGCCTCATATCCTTCCTATCCCCGCTACCTTCAGCCTCGCAACATACATCAATTGGGGAGTCTACAGCTTCACAGGCTCCAGACGATTAAGAGCAGTTGGGACTCAAAAAACTTTGAATTTCTCGCCACTAGTAATTTTCGTGCATTACGATTTTTATGAGCATTGTTTCCAATGCACACCTCACCGTTTTTCTTTTTTTTTCCATCACTACCAACGACATATTTCGATGTTTCTAATTTTATAAATAGTATGTGGTGACCCACCCCTGTGAAATGATATTCCAGACAGCCAGCGATGGATTGGTCCCCAGAGGGTTGGTGTAGAGACAGTACCGCTATTCAATAAAAATACCTCGACCGTACTCGACGTTCAATGTAACATGGAATTTTAGGCAATCGAACGATTCGGGTTTAGAAACTAGAATCTTTAATCGGAAATCTAAATTTACTTGTACCCTCCCTAAATATTGTTTTAATTATTGGTGTAGTACGTAGTACTACTTTCATATTGTTTTACATAATACAACAAACTATAAAAAATAACAAACTCAACTTTAGTCGGCTTCATCACAGTACCTACTCACAGATGCACACGGAGAAATTTTTTATTTTAATAGTAAAAACAGTAAAAAACGGGACTGAAGTTCTTAAGAACAAATTAACAGTGTTTCAATGTTTATTGGCGGGAAAATGTAAGAATAATTTGTTGGTGTACGTAAGAAATTACGTATATATGTTATGATTAATGTAAAAATATTTAAATTTATCAAATGAAATGTTACATTGTGCTTATTAGTTTATATTCATGTAGTATAAACTAACTCAATAATAATAATAAAAAAAAAAATAAAAAAAAAACATAGAAACCCTGTTAATTTGATCGTAAGAACTTCAGTCCCGTTTTTAACCGTTTTTACTATTAAAATGATCGTTTTTTCGAATAACATTTTTATCTGTGCATAAATTACATGTGTACAGCGTGTTATTTTTTATTTTTTTTATGAATTGATGATTTTTACACAATTACACGAGTTGTCGAAGTTGGTTATAAAAAACTAATTTTGGTAAGACGTATATTATTTATTTCATTATTTTTCAAATACCTAGTTTACCTGAATGTGTGATAATCTTCAGGACTGAATTCAATTGAGTAATACAAAATGAAAAGTTATGAGCTCTTAAAATATTTTAATGTAGTGAACATTTGACATTGCTATCCCTTTTCCGCAGTCACAATAAGTAGATACTATAACGCCGATCGCCGCTCGTCTGTATTTTCTATACTATTATAAGTGTTTGAAAACGCCGCTAGGCGCTACACTAGCAAAATCGTATGTCAGCGGTAACATCGCTTCTAAGGCTGGAATCAGACAGTTCACTGATCGTTCATTTCTGTATTTCATTCGGCCTATTTTACTCGGAATGACACGTCTGAACATGAAATGAAACAAAAGTGAAACGAAGATGGGAACATTCGCTCGAGTAACCATAGAGTAAACCTTCACTCGAGTGAACCGTCTGATTCCAGCCTAAGTAGCTAAGTGAACGATGGGCGTAACTATACAGAGAAAATAATATGGTATTGTTTAAATAAATAGGCACTTTTAGTATTCCCTCGGAAATAGAACGGTGACGGCATGAAAATGATTTTTTGCATTTCCCTCACTCGTATTAAATAAATGAGAGGCTGAGAGTCGTAACCGTCGTGTGCCGTTTCCGCGGGAATAATAACAGCAGCCATCAGGTTCATATATTATTCTTTGACAATATCATAAATACTTGCTGTCCTTCAGTTATGATAATAAGTAGGCGTAAACAAGACAAAGGGCTTTTTCTCGCCGATGATTCACAAATACATCAAATTCTAAGCTTGTTTATGGGAACCAACTCTCGCTGCTTCGTCGTCGACTCGACTCGAATAATAGATTCACTTTATCGAGCCATGTCCTTCTGGGACAATCCCGACTTCTTCCATCCACTCGCGTGTAGTAAATTTCACGCTCGTAGTATCTCAATTTTTATTATATTATTAAAATTTCGTATTTCAATTTATGAAAGGTCGATTCTTGTAATGCGACTTCGGCATTCATTACACGACCGAATTGCCTGATCTTTACGCACGGTGCCCAGTGGCCTTTATCAAATGTTAGCACGTTACGTTGCCTTAAAACAAGACAGGGGTTGATTTTGCTATCCAAATGTCACGACCTTTGGCGGCTAGGCGAAATATGGTATTAGGTTCTTCACATTTCAAATCGCTTTATACCCTTATTCAAATTTTTACCATACATTAGCTTGCATAGGTTACGGGGTAGATACCCACTTACGGGGAAAACGGAATATAATATGGCACGATAAAAGGTGCTATTGAGAGGCAAGAAGATAACATGTGATGTTTTGTTACATAAGTATTAACTGGCTGGCAAGGAAAAAATATCACTTATTTTTCTCCAGCTGTTTTCTCTACATGTTGCGGTTTTGTGGTACAAGATCTCACAAACGGAGAAAAATATTATTCTAAAATACGATCATTTTATTGGTAAAAATGGTTGAAAACGGGACTGAAGTTCTTACGAACAAATTAACAGGGTTTCAATATTTATTGGCGGGAACATGCAAGAATAATTTGTTGGTATACTTAATTTCGTACGTATACCAACAAATTATTCTTACATTTTGCCGCCAATAAACATTGAAACATTGTTAATTTGTTGGTAAGAACTTCAGTCCCGTTTTACGAATAAAATGATCGTATTTTAGAATAACATTTTTCTCCATGCACTACTAATTGATTGACAATTATCGCGCATTTTCATCGGACGGTATGTAAAGAAGTTTTTTCTTTATTCATCATGCATAGGTAATATTTTGGTACAAAACTTTTTTTTAATAGTTTTCAACTACCAAACAAAGTACAAGCTTGTATTATGGTAGTCGAAATGCCACATTCCTCTGTTCTGCCACTGACTCCTTGCTACATCCACATTTACAATAACATTTTCGTATGAAAATGCACTCCGTTAACTCTCAACAATTCGTAAATATCTTCAAGCATATACTTAACATATCCTACCGAAATTTTGAATTTTTTAGGCTTTATAACAATTGGACAACTTTACCTAAAATCCTGCGTAACTATTTTGCAAATTTTTTTTTTACATTAGGTCCACACAGGAGGCCCTGAGGAAAATAATTTCCCTCAGGGCCTATGTCATCTTTAGGGATGCTGTGTGGAGGGTATTTTTAAGGAAAGGAAGGAGAGGAAGTTCTGGGAAGGAAAAAGGTATGAGGGTTGGGTAGGAATCTGGGGTTCAGTGTGTCTAGATCATTCGCCGCCAAGACCTAGATAAACCTTACCCCATGAACTCGGGCACCCCTGCTAAGTCACCAAACGTAGCGAACCATTTAAGGTGACCTATGGCAGAGGTGTGTAAATGCAACTCACTTGTAATGATTTCTGTCTAAATTTATTTTCACCTTTTAGGCCATTCCGATACTTTACGGTTGTTATCTGATATGCATTGTGAACTGCTAATTGGTTCATCTCCTTCGACAACAATCAAACATACTAATTTCAGCTGTTGGTGCAAAAGTAAATTATGTGAAAAACACCGTCTCATAAACCTTTGCAAATAGAAGGAAAAACCTACAAATTTCAGAAAGTGAAAAATACCTGGGACTTCATATCGATAAACACTTGTCTTTTAAATACCACATACAAAAAGTAAAAGAAAAAATTATCCCACTAATTGGTGTATTCGGTAGAATAAATAAAGAGTGGATTACATTTTAGTTAAATTCAATCCCATCTAAATTATCTCATAAAAGAGAAACACAAACAGCACATACTTAACGAAATTCAAATAATACAGAATAAAGTTATAAAAAACGTTTTAATTATAGACCAGATACCCCCACCAAAAGCGTATACCAAGAAACGAACTTAATGAAAATCAGAAAACTGTACGAATACAACTATGCCTATTAATCTACAAAATCAAAAATGGCTTTATACATACAAATACTACATTTATGATAACATCACAAGTACATGAACACCATAGAACATATAGTAAATTATACACAAATTCAGCAAAGACAGAATGTGGCAAAAGAAACAAGGTCATGAGGGTGTACACATATTTAATCTGCTTCCTGTTTGCTCTCAAGATTAATGAGCAAAACCAAAATGTACTAATTTAAGAAAAATGTGTTACTTAGGTAGTAAACCATAATTATTAAGATTTCTTTATCAATGTATACTTAAGTTAACAAAGCGAAATATGTATATTTATTTTAACTTAATAAATAACTAACTAACTAAAAAATGTAAAATATTTCATTCGTAACGCGTAACCTAATTCGAGTGGTAAGAACTATTAATTTTCAAAACTGGAACAACTTGTCACACCAGAAAAAAATGTTTTTTATTTTATTTTTTATTGTGAATACCTCACAAGAGTCCCTACTGCTCCCTTCTGGAGCCAGTGAGACTATGGCATCCCCAATTGGGGTATGTTGTGAGGCTGAAGGTAAGTAGGGAAGGGAAGTAAACGGGGAAGAGGAAGGAGGGGAAGTACCTGGCTATTCAGATCTAGTCACTAAACACGGCTAAAGCCATTTGGAGCAACGTTTCAATTATGAATGGTGGTCTTACACCAGGGCGATACTGGAAACATCTTCCACTTTTTTATTTTTTTTATTTAATTTTTTTTTTACAAATACAGTTGTTATACATTGTATATATATATATTTTTAATACATTTTTTAAATATCGTGACTCACCTTTTTTTTTGAGCAATGCTCGTGTAAAAAAGATGGAGCAGCGAAAAACAATTCAACATATATTTTTAAATAAATTTTTATGAATCAATAATTCTTTTTTCGAATTTTGTTTGTTTTTTTGAAAACTTTATTTGTTTTGTACAAATGCTTGAGTACAAATACTTACCTATATTAATTTGTGTTTTTTGAGGTATTATTTTTTTTCTTCCTTTTATATTATTTTTGTTACATTAAATATTTGTTAAACTCAACACGGGCTTGTCCTAGTGGGGTTAAAAACGTATACCTAAAATGTGAAGAAACAATAAATAAATAAATACTTAGATGAATTAACAGATTTTATTACAATAATTTTATTACAATATTACAATAATTACAATAATCAGATTTTGACTAAACTAGTCCAGTAGGTATAAATATGTACTTTGTCGTCATGTTCAATTACAATATTCTTTGGTGCCTACCTTTTTAATTGTAATTTTCATGTTTACTAATATTAGATAGGTAAATTTCGACTTTAAAAAGGCAGAATTATTTTTTTTAATACTTTTAGCCGAACAAATCCGACAATCCCGTGATTTTTTATAGGTCTGCGCTAGTATAAAATAAATACAAACATGTAATTTATCAAACCCGGAAGGAGAAGCCACAACTTGCTTAAAAATTCTGCCGAAAAGCACCCTTAATTTATTACGAAAAACAAACAAAATAATTAATGAAAAACACACACTTCCGTTCCGAGACATTCTAAAGGAAGTTTGCGTTTTGCGACCTCCTCCCCCTCCCCATGCCCACCCACCCTCAAGAGTCATTTATCAAGGGGTGAAACATTAGGGTGGATAAATTAAAACAGATAAAGAAAACACTTGCACAAGGATGACATTTCGTGCACAGACAAAAGATACACACGGTCTATGTACAAGGTGGTTTCTGTTCGAATTTATCTGTTTCCTAGGAGGACTAAATAGTACAAATTTGTATAATTTATTTATTTAAAATATACAACACTAGCTGCATTGCTTGGTGGTTTTGTAGTTATTTTTTTCTTCATTGTTATTGTTTTATTTTTATTAATCGTTTTAAAGCCTTGGAATTCAGTAAAACGATGCAATATCCGTTTGATAGATTCTCTGGTCTTAACAAACGGATTGCAAACTAGAGCACAGGCGTCGGGTAGGAATGCTATCCTTGTTCTACCGGTATTTAAATGGAAGATGCTCCGAGGAACTCGCGTCATTGATCCCCTCGGCACCGGTGCATTGTAGGGAAACACGCCAAACACGTGCCCAATATATATATATATATATACATATTATATACATATATGTATACATACACTGTTGACATTTGTCACATGACTCGTTCTTGAGTTCAACAGCTCGGCTGTGGAATGATTTGCTGGCCTCTGTGTTTCCTCCTTCCTACAACATGGGTCTCTTCAAGACCCATGTTCATTCCTTCCTCCCCTCAAAAATACTCTCTAAAGATGACATAGGCTCTGAGGGAAATTGTTTTTCTCAAGGCCTCCTGTGTGGAAATAAGGTAAAAAAAAGCTAAATAAAAGTAGTTAACAGAAAGACATCCATAGTATTCGTTTGAGCTGATCAAATTTTTCTCAGATTTCCGCTAGGTATGAGTATATTTTTTATAATTTTCTGTCACTTTTGATTGACGAAAGTTGTTATTGAAATTGCGATTTTAGTTAGCGCTATAATAAATTGGACTCGCAGGAATTATCGCTATACATTATGCAGTTAAATGTAAAAGTGTACCCTTAATCTGTTGCAATATTCAGATTATTTATAAACATCACCAAATCAATTATAATGCAGAAAAACTAGTAATGAAATAAACAAAAAATGATGTTTTCTATCATAATACTACTGTACCGGACCGTTATGCTTCTTGAAGTTGTTATATTATAACATATTTGATTATATAAATGTCTAGATAGAGCGCTCGAGCGACGAAACGCCAAAAAAAATATCAACTAACTGTTCGCTCATAAGCTTGTCCTGTCCGCTCAGTGGCGACAGTATCGTTGTGCGGTAAACACGTGTTGTGTGACATTTGAATATGACGATTTGCGCTATAACAGTATGCAGGAATTATAAAGGACGGTTGAAAACAACTAAAAATGTTACCTATCATCGGTAAGTTACCTTTAAATAACCATTTAGTTAAAGAAACAATTCAGTTTTAATAGTGTAATTTGGTCTTAGAACAACGCCATTTGACGTCATGTTTACGGGGTTGCCTGTTTTTTAAATAACATTTTCCCATGAGTGCGTTGTTAATTTTAAAATAGGTTTTTAATAATTACCCAAAAGTACACTATACATAATAATAATATAAAAGTTAGTCATTGAGTTTAAGTGTTTTTTAATTTTTCACGTTGACACTATATTTTAAAAAGTTAGTAATACGAAATTTGTTTATCTATATAATCAAAGTATAATATATAATATGTAAAATACAGACACGTGTAAATAATATTTGTTTTATGCTGAGCATTCGAATATTGACTTCCTCATTACCTCAAAAGTTAATATTTGTTGATATCTGACTAATCAACTGAACTACTCAAAAATAAACTAGTCAATACCATAAACCAGTCGATTCCAAAATAAAACTCCTATATTCTCTGATTATTCAGGTTTGCATCACGTATTACGTTCCAAGACTGCAAAAAATCTTAACTTAAAAAAGCGTAAAAAATTATTTAATTTTTCCGTTGGCAACACTCCAGGGTCATCAGCCGTGACGTCACAACATGGCCGCGGGGCATGACTTTTTAATCAGGCTGCACAATGGACTACGGATAGGGGTGAACTGTGGTACCACCACCCACACCACACACCCACCCCTTCCTGCCATTATGCTTTCTCCCACTTTGACACACCACGAATGTGATCATCAACCAAATATGTATATTTGCTTTTTATTTTAATTCAAATTTCATTTTTAAATTCCTTATCGGACATGTTCACCAAATGGTACCCATTGGCAGGGATCTAAGATTTTCACGTTATTTTTAGGTTAATTTCGCGTAATTTTTTGGTTAATTTCACGTTATTTTTCGGTTAATTTCTTTTTAATTAATTTTTTTGGGAAAAGCTGTGTTATTTTTCAGCAAAAGTGATATGTATGAGTATAATATCTAAAATGAATTTCAGTTGAATCAAAATAAATGTATTCCACTTAATGGCTATTTGAGCTTATCGAAAACCAAAGTATTTAAAAAAATATTAATAATCAGATGCGCAAAGCAATTTTCCTGTTATTTTTTTTTCTGTTATTTTATTGTTTAACAAGTTTCTGCCCGCGATTTCGTCTGCCCAGGATTAGTACTTCTATAAGCCTATTTTCTTTTCCTACATCCCCTCTATGTTTATACCAAAATTCTTAACCTATTTATTTAAAACTAGTTTATTTAAAATATCTATAATTCTTGATTCGATTCAAAGTATGAGGCGAGTACTTTAAATAAATTCACAAATTTTCCAAAATAGAATTTTGATTCAAATGAAATTTGATTGTTTTGCAAAATGTCATTCTCAAATTTTGATATTTTCTATTAAACAATAATTATTATTTATAATATATTTAAAAAAAAACTAGCTTTATAAAGCCTGTATGTTATTCTGACATATGAGCTATATTATTGTAAAGTTTCATTAAAATCCATTCAGTAGTCTTTGCGTGAAAGAGTAACAAACACATATACATCCATACAAACTTTCACGTTTACAATATTAGTAAAATTATTGTTCTGACATTTTAGAAAGATATGCATGAAATATATGTACATATAAAAGAGATGTAAAATATATTCGTAGTCATCTTCACTAGAAGATCCCGTGATAGGGAACTAGGTTTTTAGGAACTACAAACCAGACGGCCCCCGTGGTTGATGAGCAAGGCTCTCGACTAGCATACTAATTTCCGAAGTTTGTGGGTTCAAATCCCGGCGTGCGTAGATAAATTTTATTAGATTAATTTGTGAATTCGCAATTTAATCATTTAAAATAATATAAAGTATATTTGTGGCACGTTACAGAGCGGAAGATACTCTTAGTATCGCTCTAATGTGAGACCACCATTCAGAATTGAAACGCTCCTTAAAATGGTTTTAGCCGTGTATGGTAACCAGATCTGAATAGCCACGTACTTCTCCACCTTCCTCTTTCCCATCTTCTTCCCCTCCCCACTTACATTAATTGCGTAACATACCCTAATTGGGGATGCCATAGTCTCAATGGTTCAAGACGGGATCAATAATTGGGACTCTTGTGAGGTACTCACCTAAAAAATTTTTTGGCTACTCAGTTAAAAAAGTTTGAGGTACTCACCTAAAAAAGTTTTTGGTCTTCTGTGGTTCAACTTAATGGTTTGGGAAGAGTTTTTTTCTGTAAGCGCCTCCGCCCGCTGAGGCAACTGAAAACTATCAACTGCCAACTGTCTTTGTATGACAATGTGATGGCCCGCACACTTCACAATCACACAAAACCCCGTTGTCAATGGTAACGCAAGCGGTAACTCCATGGTAACTCGCAACTGGCACTGCTGGTTGCGGTGGTCGGCCATTGCTAGTTGCCAGCTGTCAGCTGATTGTTCTTCGTTTATGGTTAAACAAGCTTTTTGACTAATCAAGACATAGAAACCAGCCAGTTTTAGTTTGTTTTCAGTTGCCTCAGTGGGCGGAGGCGCTAACTTCTGTGACTACTTTTTTAAAATATCATCAGTTCTTTTTCCGATTATTTCTTTAATAAAGATTGCTGGATTTATTGTATATCGATGTTTTTTATTTTATTTAGTTTAATGCTGGGTGGAAGTCTGTTTCAGAACGAAAAATTTAGGTAGATATTTAAAATTACGAACGTTAGTTGTGCAAAATTTTATAAAGATATAAGTTCAAAATTCTACTTTAAAGGATACAAAAAGGGGATGGGAATGGTTTTGAGATTTTTTTCTCTTGTATTGTAGGTTAAGTGTGCAAAATATATAATATGGATCATATTAATCCTGCTTTTATCCTCCGTAATATATTTTTCCTCTTACTAAATACAAACATATTCTCGTATTTTAATGACACAATCATTAGATTACGATGTCACTATATGAACTACACATATGTTTTTTTTTTGTATCCTTCATTAAAATAACAGAAATAATGTAAACATTTTTATACAAATTCAAACAACTACATTGTTAATCTTTTATCATTTTTCAAACGTACACCCTTCTTCCACCCACGAGCAAATGCTTCTAATTTTAGAACAGTATAAATTATAAGATACAAATTTGTAAGATGTACCAAAAAAATAAAATTAATAAATAGATTCGTTAAATCATCCAAGTTTTTTTTCCCAACACTGTGTAGGTAGTTATATAATGTTCCTTGCGGAAGGGTTATATCGGGCCAACAATAAGTAATAATGTGTTTGTTTGAATGAATAGCACTGTCTGGTGTTACCACAGTATTAAAAATCACCGCCTGCGGTCACATGGGGCTGTACTGTGAGGGGGTGCCCGGGCTGAATTTAAGGGTAGCATATTTTAAATAGCAGATTTAACCTTTTAAAATTTATTAGAGTTACCATACCTTAGTCATCACAACCATTGTCCTACAAATCAAGATAATCATTTAGGCAACACGGGAAAACGATTTAACTTTTTTAAATACATACGTAACTATATATATTTTTTAATTAAATGAAGATTTATCAGCGAAACTCAATCGAAATTTGAAAACAGAAACATCAGAAAAATATACGGTCACATCTATGACTCAAATCCAGGACCTACGCCTTTCCCGAGGCGGAGCTCTATCAACTGAGCTAATGTATTCCTATCCGATTCGGTCATATTTAACTGTATCAAACTTCGACTAAGAATTACGAACATTATCTTCATTTTGGCTGCTATCTTTATGTATGGCTGCAATACATACATACTTAAAGATAGGCCACTAAAAATAAATATAAAAGTAAACAGATATGGTTTTTTTTTAAAGGAATATAATGTAAAATAACAAGTATACATAATTGTAAGATTAAATTAACACCTTTGTAATAAGCCTAAAGGACGAATTGGTTTTGCTAAATCTAAATCAAACGAACTAAAGGCCTTTTCGTTCATTACCTCCAATACGGGGAGTGTTGGTGTCATAACATATGAACAGATTTTTTTTGCCAAGTTATGTTTCATCTAGAAAGTAATGTACAATATGGGCTGTGAGACCGTAATAAAAAACCACTGAATACAAAATACATTCTAGAAATGCCTTCCATGTGGATTTGAATAGAAACCGATGTCGCTACTGATTTATTCAATTTTGGTCTTATCCCATTTGGCACGCGCTCTGTACCTCTTACACTGTAATCCACAATGATTACGAAACGATTTTGTGTACAAAGAATGGTTAGACTTTTGGATCACTAAATGACATTTCTTGTGTACTTCTTTATTATATGCAGAAAACCTGACAGATCTCAGTAAATGTTTTGTTTGTATAGGAAAATATTTGGAAAAAAGAGTGAAATAATTTTTTTTTACATTAGCTCCACACAGAAGGCTCTGAGGAAAACCAATTCCCCTCAGGGACTATGTCATCTTTTGGGGATGCTGTATTGAGGGTATTTTTGGAAAGGAAGGAGAGGAAATACTGGGAAGAAAAAAGGTATGAGCAGAAGAAAAAAGGGCACCCCATGAAACCGGGCACACCTGCTATGTCAATGAACGTAGCGAACCATTTAGGGTGACATATGGCAGAGGTGTTGGTTATCCAATAAATGGTTCCCGGGGCGGGGGTACCCGCACCCGCCTCCCATAATCAAAAGTAAATCAACGATTTTTTTATTATAAATCTTTTTTATATTTGAAAATAAGACGTCACCACAACCGTCACTGGCGCCTCGTGGGGAGATAATTTGAAAATAATTGCGGGGTTTTTACCGAAGATTACTTATGCAATCGACCGGGGACGGGTCGGATGGTTTTTGCGCCGCTCAGCCGCGAGCCGCCTTTTGCTCTAATGGCGAAACTTTCCCCGCCACTGCAATAATTACTCTTTAATGGGCACCGAGGACACTTCTGCTGCACTTATTTGGCATGCACGTCGATGACAGTTGATATCAAATTGATTTTTAGGAGTGGAAATTTGTTAAAAAAGTTGAGAGATACCTAAATAATATACCTATTAGGGTTTGCCAATACCTCACCCTAAAATAAGGAATATAACAAGAAATGCTATCTGGGCGTGATTCGTGATTAAATAATTATAGGCCTAAATGGAGCCTATAATTCAACATGAAAATTCGGCCTCTCGGTAGGTAGATAATATTAACGTATAATAAATGGCCGCTGAAATTTCCGCGATTTATTAATCATTTTTAAGTGAAGTATCTCTTAGTAGAAATAACACACTTTCTTACTAAATTCAAAAAAAGAAGAAGGAAAAGCTACCTATGCTTGTTTAAAAATTGGAAATTTGGAACTCGTCACCATAACCAACTCGACAAATGTGCAAAAAGTAAAAACGCCACTCTCCATAAATGACGAAATTGAGTTATAAATGCCCATCTACGCGCAATGTCCGTAGCTATAAGATGGTTTTTAAGATCCTTAGAAAAATCTTTGTACCTTTTAAAGATATCTTATATTTCTACATTTAACTTTTTTTTATTATTATTTTATTTACACTTTTAACATTTTTATTTTTGCTTAATAATTTATAGTTTGTACTTTATCCATTACACTTTATACTTATACTTTATATTATATTTTTCAGTTTATATTTATGTTTTACCTTTCAGATACTACTACCTTTTTTCTTATATTTAACTTTCATTTATGCTGTTATTCTTCATGTTATTGTACTATTTATATGTGCTGTCAATGTTGTGCCGTATATGTGTAAATAAATAAACTGTTAGTAACTGTTTCATATTTCCAATATAAAAGCTCCATAGGCGTATATATGAGTATTTTTTAATAAATTACTTACAAAAAATATCTGTTTATATGTAGAAATTCTTCATACACGAAATAAGAAGAAAACTCAAATGCGGACATTTTTGTTTCCCACAGGTGATTTATGGAGCGTTTTTCGCAAGCATCTATACTCCTAGATGATCATGGTTAGGCAACGGCGTGATTTTGTTATGGAAAGCGAAAAAATAACTATGATCTGGTGGTGAAAATTTTCCATTTTGATTTTTAAACATCGTTTCATTTGTGAGCATTACAAAACTACATATTATTATGTGTCAAGAGAAAATTTATTTTCAAAATCTATTTTGAGCAACTATTGTAATGGAAATCCAAACCTAACAAATCACTGTCAGTGATTATTTATAAAGGTGGCCAATGGAGCGGTAGAGAGGTTTCTCAACTAGCAGTGAGATGGATCGAAACCCATGTGGGGTAATGGTTTACTCCTTTTAAAGTGATTCAATGCGAAGTAAAACAAAGTCATGTATTTTTTGGTTAATTGATCATTTATAAATATTATAAATACTTTATTTAAATTTTACGTGTAGATCACATCTTAAATGTTTTTTGATGAAGCCTTTTCATCTAGAAAAAATAAAATATCAGATTAAGTGAAAATCTTAATTAATTAATTATTTACGAAACTCTCTTCGAATGTGATTTTATCGTACAAATTAAATATTAAATTATAACTTAACTTTTAATAATTATGGATGAACTTTGCAAAATAAAATAAAACATACAAATTGACGAAGATTTTTAAACATACATTAATCAAAAATGACAATAAGTGTTACGGAAATTTTAATCTTATCGCCATGTGCGTTAGTAATGCACGTTTTTGCCCAATTTCGAATGTTACATATCCAGGTAGATCGCCTTGATAAAACCGTCTCATTCTAAATGAAATTTTATTTCAATGCCCAGATGGCGCCTGTACTACAAATATTTCGGTTTATACCTTCGATTACAGGATGTCACACATTATCAATTGATTTCTTTTTACCAAGTTTCTATGTGAAAAATACAATAAATAAAATATTCTCGCTTTTAATTGTGCTTATTGTCCATGAAAATAGCTTCTAGGAAAATACGATTTATCGAGCTAATATAAATATTTATTTTCCCTTTCTTTTTAGGTCACCTTTCTCAAAGCGTTCCGCCCAAATCAGGTAAGTACTTGATTCCCAAAAAACGTAGTCACAATTCGCGGCGAAACCTGCGAATAATTTTCCGGTTTCTTTAAGGGTGGTTTCCCCCCACCCCCTGCGGAACAGGAATGCCGTTAACATATCTAATGCACTTTACGTGTTGGCATTCCCTTCTTTACGTGACTATTTTATTTCTCCGTTTGCATAAACAAGTGTGCACCTCAGAGGATAATGTGAGGAGGAAAACGTAAGAACGTGAGTTTGATGTGATTTTCATACGTTGATATCGCCGTGAAGGTATTAGGTGTTGAGTGTCGGCAGAATGAAAATACCCGTTGTTTCTTGTGAATATTTTGTACTTGCATAAAATGAGGTGTTTTCAATAGATAAGCCATATTTTCGATTTAATAAGTGGGTCCTACGATGAATTTATATTTCTTTCACACTATTGATTTACAATTGTTATTTCTCTTAATTTCCAGTATCAAGACAACTTAAGACCCATTAACCAGCGGCTGAGAATTAAAGTTCCTAAATGCTTGCAACTGTACAGGGAGGTTCCGATGAGAAAGATTGATTATTCACCGTATCATTTTTTTTAAATTAAATTTTTTTATAGAATTAAATCAAAAAAATTTATTAACTCAAAAAATAAAATTTAAAATTTATCTTGATTTATTTCATTCAAAACTTGCTATATACCTAAATTCAAGTAAACAATAAAAATGCTTAAAACGCATGATGATAAATTATTAAATATCGTATATTTTTTGTAAGTATTTTTTGATCACAAGTATTTATGATTTTTCAATAATGTTTAAACAAAATATGTGTGTAAAAAAAATCTGAAATATTTTAGTGTGTAAATTACAAAATTAAACCTTAAATAAATAGAAAAACTATGGTATATTCGTCACAAAACACATTCTCGGATTTATTTTTTAATGATTTTAATTGAACTACTCATAAAATAAAAATTCTGAAATGTGTCTTTACAGGATTGTGTATTGATTTATTTTGCTGTATGATTATATGATTTAAAATTTGTGTAGTATAATACAATATTTCGTTTGAAAATTGAACAAATCTGCCAACGAGCAACGTTTTAACCTTAGTATATTAAAAATAAACCTAGTTTTTCAAAATTTAAAACATGCATTTCCCAGAAAAAATAACAATCTTTCAAAACCAATTATGTTTTTTTGTAAAAAAAAATCAATACGTCTAGAATTTGATTTAAAAATTACTACTTTCAGATATTCTATGATAATACCCACTTAAAAGGGGGATGCTGAAATGATTTGGTCATGAAGGGTAGATGGCTACAGAAAAGAGTCTCAGGAGAAGATTTGACGAGCAAGTGGGAAGTAACGCCATAGAGACATGGTTATTCAAGCCAATAAAATACTTGAGACAGAATGCCATGCCAAAGCACAATATTAATAACAGAAGAGTATGTTTAGGTTGGTGACAGCCTTGCGCAAGTAAATTTATTGAATCGATTTGTGTAATTTCACAACTTATTCATTAAATATAATACATAGTATATTTGCGACACATTTCCAGAGTGGAAGATACTAACAGTATCGCTCTGGTGTAAGACCACTATTCAGAATTGAAAAAGTACTTGAAATAGCTTTAGGCGTGTTTGGTGACCAGATCTGAATAGCCAGGTACTTTCCCAGCTTCATCTGCCCCATCTCCCTCACCTTCCCACTACTTGCAGCCTCACGACATACCCCAATTGGGGATATCACTGTCTAACTGGCTTCAGACGGGATCAGTTGGGACTATTGTGCAGTATTCACATTAAAGAAGTAAGTACTGTTTAATTATGTTTTTCTCTCTGAAAATGAATTGATATTGTATGTGGCTAACGAAACACAATGCCATCTACTGGGTGATTACCTTATCTGGATAACCAAGTGTTGTATCAATAAGTTAACTCACACTGCCATCTGTCTAAAATTTATGGAACTTACAAATAATTGTCCCATAAAAAACATTTAAATCGCAATAAAACTATCCTATCTTTTAAGTTGGACCAAATTACACACAGTAAGCCAAATTTCATCAAAATCGGTTAAGTAGTTTCGGAGTTTACCTCGGACGAACATTGTGACGCGAGATATTTATATATAAAGATATTCGGAATATATTCGAGTGGCGAGATAGTTGATTTTGTACCTACCGTTACGATGTTCGGTAGATTTCCGTAAAATATATTCCCTTAAAATATGAAAATTATTCTAGAAATTTCAAAGAAAATCACGCAAAAAAAGAGGAAAAGGATGTAAAACAATTTAAGATAAAATACTCAAATTTCTTCTACCCCGATTGGGGTAAGAGGGGGAGAAACGACACGTAAGGTAAGTGTCGCTCGTAAAACTGACACCCGCGGTCTTTATTATTCCTTCCCACTTCCTTACCTTAACTCTCGCTATTCTACCCGCCATAATACGGTTTAAGTGTGAATACGTCACATTTTTACATTTTCGCTAAGCCATCTTATATGTCGGCTGAGAGACAAAAACAGATTTACATATTTTATGTCGATTAGCTATTCAAATGTATTTTTTTATTGGTTCGGTCGCTTTAACGCTCTGCCGACGGGAAAAACTTTTGGCATAGTATTAAAAACTTCGGGGGAGAGATGGGCCACTTAATGCGGCGGTAAATTTTAAATTGAAAAGTTTGTTTTTATTTTTTTTTAATTTTCTGTTTTTTTGTTCAGGTAATTTAAAAAATAATTTTCTTATCTTTAAATGAGAAGAAAAACAAAATTTTGCCAATTATTATTGTATACCTATTCTTGATTAAAATTGTTTTATTTTTGGAGGTAAATATAACATGTTTAACACAGTGTAGGTGGTATAGAGTAGATAAGACGTTATTCACGATAAAGTAACAAGGTTCTTGTGTTTGGTGAGGGAATTTCGTTTTAATAATAAAACATACAAAATAATATTTAAATTTTGCAATGCAGCAGAGAAACATATAAAGCAGTTGGAGTTATTCCTGAATAATTTATTCGCTACTAGCTGATACCCGGTATGCGTTGCAATGCCAATTAAATAAATAAAATGTTTCTCCTTTCGTGTCATTTCCGATTCGTTCCCATTCCCCTTCTGCCTGCTCTTCCTCTTCCCTCTTCCCCCCTACCGTGAAGCCCCCTCCATAATTCCCCATTCGACCCTCCCGCATACCCCCAACCTATTTTCCCTGCCGCTAAACTCCATAAAATACATCAATTTTTCCAACAACCTATTTAATATTTTATGCAATTTTCATAATGTATAAATATATAAATATTCACGGGCATGTTCACAACAATTCAAAAAAAAATTATAGCAATCGGATGAATGGTGTAGGAAATAATTTCATAACGCTAGAGCTCACTATCTTATAACCATCCCTGGTATGCGCACATAATGTTTCATTGCAATCGGATCAAAAAACATAATTTTTTTATGTGTTAAGGTTTGACTGTTTTCTAATACCTAACTTATTTTCATAAAGAATCATTTTCAAATATAAAAAAGCTTTCTGCGGATAGGTCCGTTTAAGCGTCACTCATGCATAATTAATTATAAGTGTTCCCGTCTTGTATTATTAAACAATTCTTAATCCTGAACGAACAATGATCGCAAAGTGTGTGTTATTAAATTAGTTATTATCCTGCTCTAAATAGGATTGCCTTTAAAATTCAAATGAATGTCTGGCGCCTCGGCTTGGCTGGTTGAATGCCAAATGAAATTTAAACGACAATTGAACGACACGGCATGTAATTACTTGTCGAAAACTGACTTATGATCTGAATAATTGAACGCCGTATTTCAGTCGATGATTGTCATGAGTTGTTTTCTAATTACTCAATTTGCAAATATACATTCATGAGGTCATAAATTATAAATCACAAACACACCTTGTGTAACAAGAATACGGAGCAAAGCCGATAACTTACCACATATTTACGTATGTTAGGTACCTTACCCTATTTCGTACAATATGTACGCTCCTTTTATAAGTTGAAAATGGAATTACGTTTTCTCACTCTGACTAATTTGTAGATATATTTTATTTTCATAATTTCACATATTATTAAAGTGGGTACATTCCTACCGTAAATAACTTTTTTTTTTAAATTTAAGCAACAAAAAACAGCATTTTTTCATTTTTTTATTTTTTATACATTAACTCCAGACAGGAGGTCCTAAGGAAAATAATTTCCCTCAAGGTCTATGTCATATATGAAGATGCTGTGTAGGGGGTCTTTTTGAGGAGAGGATGGAGTGAACATGGGTCTTGAAGAGACTCAAAAACGAGTCGTAGAAACGAGCCGTTCTCATGTGATAAATGTCAACTGTGTACATTAGTCCTAGGGAATAATTTCCTTGTTATAGACATTTTGGCAATGCTTTACTTTTGATAATTTACCTTTTTATTTTATATTTCCAAAATATTGTCATTTTTTATATCTATGTAAAAAAAACAAAAAATACTATGGTAAATATTTTTAAAAAGTTAAAAAAATCATTGAAGATGAAAACACTAATAACTAATAACAATTAAAATATCTGAATTTTTAAATTGAGAGGATTGATTCATTTATTGAATTACCAAAATCTCTGCGTAGGTCTCCATCTGTGGTTCGTTACCAACCTAGCAGGGGTGCCTGGGTTCATGGGTAAGGTTTGTCCGGACCTTAGCGGCAGATGCGTCTGCCCACCGACTGCGTGGCAGGCCGGATCGAAAGAGATTGGTTGAGGGAGACCGTTTGACCTCTCCAGCAGGACTCTCTCGGAACATCGCCTTGCACCATAGTGAAAGGGATAAAGTAGTACATCCGTCACTCCTGGACAGATTCCAGATTCCTACCCACCTTTCACATATTTTCTTTTCCAGAACTTCACATCCTCCCTCCCTAAACAGACCGTCCACACACCGTCTCCAAAGATGACATAGGTTCTGAAGGGAATAATGTTCTTCAGGGTCTCATGCATGAAACTAAAATATTAAAAAAAAAAAACGAAACATAAAACAGAATAAGACTCAGAAAACAGAAAAAAGGGAACGGTCGCAATTGGTAATCGAACCTAGGACCTCTATCTTGCTGGGAAAAAAGCATTAACCACTCGGCCATTGAGATGATTATTTTACGTCATTTTTGTCGATGTCATGTATCTCAGTCTTAGAATTACGAAATATCAATATCATCCTCAACTAATACCCATGTTTTTGGCTGCTAACTTCGTTTGATTAAAAAGTTCTTCCCGAATTTATTTGTGATCTAGATTATCTTTTAGTACACTTATAAGACTTTTATTTATTTGAGACGACTGTATATTTTGTTTGGATTTATTAATATTATTTCTTCTCCAATGATTAAGAGCCATTGACCAGCGGCTGAGAATAAAAGTTTAAAAATGCCTGCAACTGTACAGGGAGATTCCGATGAGAAAGATCGATCATTCCCGGTATCAAATTTTTTCAATTTTTTTTTTTATATCGATTTGCTTCATTCAAAACTTTCTTTAATAAATACCTACATTCAAGTAAGCAATAAAACGCATGAAAATAAATTATTAAATATCGTGTACTTCTTGTAATTATTTTTTGATTATAAGTATTTATGATTTTTCAATAATGTCTAAAAAAAATGAGGGTGTAAAAATTTTTTGAAATATTTTAGTTTGAACTTAAATAAATAGAAAAACTAAGGTATATTCCTCACAAAAAAAGGTTCTCGGATATATTTTGTAATGATTTTAATCTAACTAAAATTAAATTTCTGAAAAATGTCTTTACTAGATAATGTATTGGTTTATTTTGCTGTACGATTATATGATTTGAAATTTGTGTTGTATAATACAATATTTCGTTTAAAAATTGAACAAATTTGCCAACGACCAACGGTATAACCTTGGTATATTAAGATTAAATTTATTAAAAAAAAAAAAATAGTGCGCTTATTAGAAAAAATTACAATCTTTCAAAATAAATTTATGTTTTTTCGTAAAAAAGAGTCAATACTTCTAGAATTTGAATTAAAAAGGACTTATTTCCGGTATTCTCTGGTAATTACCCTCTCACGTGTTATAGTTACCATTCGTTCCAAATACCAGAACGTTATGTCAGATCAGCAAAGAAAGCCAAGATTCTTATTTTAATTGAAGAAATCTGAGATCGATATGAACCGAGTTTATTGTCCATCGTTATACCTACAGATTTAGGCAAGGGTGGTTTCAGGGTGGTTGGGAGAGTGGGGGAGGATAGCAAATAGTAGATAGTGGCTCACCGACATAATGACTGGGATTCTCGGCGTGGCAGGACGGATACAAATTACCCCTGACACGAGGCTGGGGTCCATCACAACCAATCGCGACTGGCTTCCGTAGCTTCATAGTGGTGCAGGAGGACTGTTATCTAAATGATTGTCTGCACAAACTAAGTTTAGTATAATACTATATTCCTCTTCAGTTTTGCCGAACTACGCATACAAGTATTGATTGCGATGTACTGTATTAACTGTACATATTAATTGTACATAATATGTGATATGTAAACTCTTCTTCAACAAGCAAATGCTTTTAATGGAAGACCAGTATAAAATAACATGTACCATTTTAAAAATAAATAAATAAAATAAAATATGGAAACGAGGCGACGCTTGAATTTACAAACACTGCAAAGCAAAGCCTTCGACTGGCATTGAATGCGCCGAAGTGGATCATGATTACAACTTTCTATAAATACACAAGAATTCCTCTGATAAAGGAGTTGATTGCTTCATGGCCGGACATAAAAATCCATTCTTGAAAACTCACGCTCAATAGCGGAAATAAAAATAAAAAAAGATAAAAGAAATCCAACATAATTAAATCCCGTCCTAAGTTAATTTTAGATAGAGCATGGTTTTTTTCAAGACCCAGGTTCACTCCTTCCTTTCCACGAAAAGACCCTCCACACAGCATGCCTAAAGATGACATCGGCCTTCAGGGAAATGATTTTCCTCAAGGTCTCCTGTGTGGAGTTAATGTAAAAAAAACACCACTATTATATTTATTACCCATAAAGTTTCAATAGAAAAACCAATTCGCAATAATATTAGTTACTATACCATCACAGTAAACAGAAATTGCTTATGTCATGATGAAAGACTAATACAGACGATGAACTGAACTCACGACGCCGGGGTGGGAACCAGACACGATGCCAACTCTGCCACTGACCGTCGATTGGAATAATATATATACTTACATTTATTTTAAGTAAGCAAAATATTTCCGGGTTACGAATTCCCTGACAATATTCGAAAATTTCCTACTACCAACACAGTAAGTGGAAAATGTAGCTTCTCTCGTGATGGAGGACACAGCCAGCCAGCGAGGAATCGAACACACGACGCGTGGATGGGAACCAAACGCGGTCTCAACTCAGCCACCGACCGGTCGAAATATTGTCACGTAAGCGATAATTCTTATGAGAAAATGATTCGTTGTATCAGTTGTATAATGAAATAGAAATATTAAAAATCTATACAACTTGCCGTTTCTACCTTTTCAAAAATTGATTCCCCAGAATAAAGTCTATTAGCTCAATCATCAATTTCAACTGAACGATGAAAATATTTTAATATTTATTTATTTTATAGAAACAAACAGTGCATTGATTACAGTGTGATGACAGAGTTTACAGATATTAAATAATGTGTCATAGTGGGAACCTTTGATATGTTTCTTTGTAATGTCTTGAGTGGAATATATAATTAGTAACTACCGGGTGATGTGCGTAGTGTGTGAGTGTGTGTGTATGTGTGAGAAGTGGTGATCTGTGAAGGGATATGTATGCGCATTAAACAGTTATACCATTGACATGATGCTCCTTTTAAATTTGGGCAGCGAATCTGAGAAAATGTCAATATTAGAGTTTAAGCAAACATTATTGAATGTATGAAGAACACGGTTAATCGGCGAATTAGTTGCTGCATTTGTTTTGTAATTTATAGGGTGGAATAGTGCTGTATGGCGTGTACGTCTTACAGGTATATTAAAATTAATTAAGGATAGAAGTTCAGTACAGTCGATTTTGTTATTTAAAATTCTGTGTATAAATGTTAAATCAGCTAGTGCCCGCCTTTGTTGCAAAGTTTGAAATGTGAATTCTAAGTTATTATTGAATTTGAAAGTAAGATATTTTATAAATTTGTTTTGAATATGTTCTATGTTATCTATGTATATTTTATACTGTGGGTTCCATATTGGCGATGCGTATTCCAGTGTATGTTTATATTGTAGTTGATATATATATATATTTTTTTTTTTTTGTATATGTTTTGATTGTAGTTGATTTTATTTAATTAAAAACATATAATTTAACAGATGATAGCAGAGTTCCTTTACCGTTCGCTTTGCCCTTTCTACAAACAATTCGTAGGTGAATATCTCATTGGTTGTTAGGAGTTGCATCAATTACACGGCAGTCAAACTGTACCACTAATGAAATTCCTGGGGCCGTTCACTGTTCACTGCTTGCTATTACAATTGTGCCATTATTATTCCACAGATCGTTATCACGTATTACATGACTAAGTCATGGTCAACATCATATCTTCATGATTAATTTTTGGGTTATTATGCCGTGTTGCGCTTCCTCCTTATTTAGCCAACGTTTTGGACAGCGTTACAGGGCATTCAGATGATTTTTTTCAATGTGTGTTTGTGTAGAAGCGATACGCGTTGTGCGCATTAACCATCTTAGGGTCGGTATTTCAGTTAATGATGATTCGATTAATGTGGTTTTCGGCGTTTAGTTTTGGTGTAGCCGTCCAGTGCCGGATGCTAAAAAGTATTAAACTAAGCTCCCTCCTCCTATTATATCTGCTTTATCCATTATAATATTAAACCTGATCGAAAATAAGATACATATTACTTACAGACGATCAAAAAATAAATTCAATCTACTCCAATGATGTTACATTTGAGTATGCTGCGAAGCTTCGATGGGTTGTTTCACAGAATTTCAACAATTCATCAAATTTCAAGTTGTGTTAATATTTCATCATGTACTTGGATAATAACATAACTGGAACTTTATTATTCGAATTCTGTGAAACAACCCCTTCGTAATGTGAAATCACCTTTTCGCTTAATCTTCACTACAAATTAGTTTTACAAGATGAATACCAAAAATATATTTTAAAGAAATTTAACCTTGTTATACCCTTTGTTTGAGTATAAAACATAGTTGTTTATTACTTAATAATAAAGATAAGCGTAAACTGCTAAATAATGTATTTTTCGTTAGAAATTTATGGACGCTGTTTCTTATCAACTTCAAAAAAGTATATATATTTTGGCAAAGATTATTTGTGATTGTTTCGCATGACTAACTATTTTCCTTCTCCTAAAATTATTCCCAAGATAAATAAATATCACTTTTGCGCTTATTTCGACTGTTTCTATACTCCGTTTGTTAAGTGATTCTTGTGACTATTTTCTACATTTGTGGTGATATAAGACACACTAAGATAAACATATTTTTGCCTTGTTTATTCAATAACAAATAAATAAATACAGATAAAAGTGTAAGACAATTGGCTAAGTTTTCATCTTTAAGATTTAGTCATCTTTAAGATTTCGCAGATGTCTAAGGGATCCAGTCCAAAGACTGTCGACAAAAACAATCGAAAGTAGAGCATTTTAAATACTCACACGACTCTTGAAATATTTGTCCCTTGTATGGTAGATATTCACAAAAATAGCAAATTACAATTTTTTTTGTCGGCCGTTAGATAGGAATGATAAAAAAAAACATTTTTAAAAAAAAACTTTGGTTTTTTGATGGAATAAAAAACTAAAACATTTACAAATGCATAAGCTCAGAAAAAATATCTCATAAATGTTTGGTTACAGTCGAGATAATTCCTTGTCTTATTTCATTCTCCATTCACAATACAAGTTAAAAAGTGCACTAATTAAAACAAATAGCTTTCTTTTCTTCGCTTAAAGGCCTTATCAAGTGCAAAAATAACAAAAAGCCCAATCAAAAATTTTGCGAACATTCAAATCCCTTGTTCTCGTTTATAGCACATTCAAATTCACGACCCAACCACAAACAGTAGTAGATAGTAGATATAAAATGCTCCCACGTTGTGTTTGCGAATAAAAATAATTAACTTACTTCATAATTAAGGCTAAAGATAACACCAGTTGTCATCCCTTTCCTTAAGATATCTGTTAACCCATTCAGACCCCTTGAGCATAATTATGCACACTATCTTCAAAGCATAATAAAAGGAGTAATGTTAAGTATTTTAAATGTTCCGCCTATTTGTATTAAAGTAGCAACATTATTTCTACCTAAAAATTGAACTAGTGGAGTTATCTTACCCGCAAAAGTTATAAATATCGGTTCTTTCGAAAAGTGTGATGACCCGTTTGACAGGAGTGCTGATAGGTACATTTTGTTTTCATTGTTTTTATTAAAATTTCAAAATTATTTCATAAAAGAAGTACGCAGAAGCAATTCTAAGATGTTAATAACTATTATTTGTAAATTGAAAATGTAAATAGTTAAATAAATAAGCGTATGGAAGTGTTTGAATTTTGATGTGCAGAATTATGCACAATCAGTCTCTATGACACCTTTACATGATGTATAGAAAATGTTGTACACCTTTCTTTGTGATTTGGAAAACTTATGTTGTGTTGTTAATTTTAGGAAAAATGTATAACTCTATGTACAAAGAAGATTTGGAGGTGATTTTAGGATTGTTGGAGAATGATTCTGACTCAGACCTTAGTGATGATGATAATTTTGACGTGGAAGCTGAACGTTTGGAGGCGAGTTCTTTGGAACGTGAACCTTCGACTTCTACAAAACAATTTAGAATAGGTGCAGATAAAATTTCTCCAGATGCTATCAGAGGCATTATGAAGATATTTCATTTTAAAAAGATGAACCATTGGATATATCAGGGAAAAAAAATAATATAAAGGGGCGAGGGAGAATTTTTTTTTTTTGCATATTTTCTAAAAAAAAATTGCATTGCTTGTTACTTTTGAAAATGGGAAGGACGACTATATTGGGCCTGCAATGCATTATTTTTTTAGGTATATTAATGAAAGTGAACTAGAAAAAATGGCGGAATAAACAGACATTTTTGCTGCAAATTGGCAAACGTAATTTTAAGCCAACGAAATTAAATCACTTATCAGGCTGCATATACGTATTGGAACATTAAATTTTCAAAGAGTTCAATTGTGTTGGAAAAGGCTCTTGGTGCAAATTTATTTCAGGATACGATGATCTGGGACAGATTTTTTCAACAAAGAAACAATCTGAATTTAGTAAATAATTTGGAAATGACCCACTCGTTTTCCGATAAACTTGCAAAAGTGCGTACAATGCCATCAGTCAGAACACGTTGCCTGGAATTAAAGCCAGATAAAATATTGTGTATCGATGAACAAATGGTGCCTTTCAGAGAAAAGTAGGAAGATGAGCCTTGCAGAACCAGTAAAGGCGGGTAAAAATAAATCATTTAAAAGATAGTCCGGACGTCCAAAATATCCAGATACGAGGGAACCTGCACCAAAAGAAAAAAAAGTTAGTGAATAAGTTCGACCTAACGCAGACGTTCGACATGATAAGGTTGGCCATATGCCCCATCTTGACCAAAGAAAGCGATGTAAAAAAAAATTCTCGCAATCAAAAAAATATTTTTTTATGATAGATGCAAAATTCATTTATGTATAAAAAGGAACAAAACTTCATATCATGAAAATACTTAAAATAAACTTCAAATATTTAGGTTCTCCACTGTTTATAAGAATTTCTATATTTCATTAATAATCGTTGAAAATTTTCTATTCAAAACCGATGCAACAACATTCTCCTTTCAGTGATATGTGACCGTTGAGACCCGATGGGCATAATTATGCACATGTTCAATTTCCTAATAAACAAAACTAAAAAAATATTAAAAAAATATTTTTGTGTTATTAAAACCACAAGAAAGCCTAATCCACTCTTAAATAATTTTTTTCTCCCTTAACAATAATTCAGGTCTGAATGGGTTAAATAGTATCTTGTTAAATTTTAATATCCCAAAAACCCCTGAAGTGTTGATAAAAATTCAAAGAAATATTTCCATTTTAGACTCTTGTTTTAAGGGTAGAATTCGCTTGGATGGTAGCTGGTTGTTGGAATTTCTAAGATGAAAGCAATGAAACGTGAAGAAACCTCGTTAGTTAAGTTAAAAAGCCACCATTTCCTCGCCTTGATCCCACCCCTTTTCTTTTGTTTCTTCCCTTCCTATTTAATTTATTATTTAAGGGTGGCTGGATCTAATGTAAAGTACCTACCTACCCGGGAGTAAATTATGACAAAACATCGTATCAATAGGGCGTATCTCTACTCGTTTTGTTGTTTCAGTGAAAATGTTCGGATTTAATGCCGACGAAATATTCGGCAGCCGAATGTTGACACAATTTTATAACAACCGATCTCAAAATAGGCTTTTCACGAGTTCATTAGGTAATGAAAATATTTCAGCAAAGTTTGTATTGAAATATGAGGAAATGTGATGTTATTTACTGAGGAATGATGGAGAACATACAGTTTATAATACACGTCCAAAATATTTCGTTTAGATAACTACCTTTCTACGAGAACCGATATAAATTTTGCGATAACTATTAAATGTGTCGGTACCTACCGATATCCATCTATCTTTTAAAACGTGCATAGACGAGTGTGGAACTCTTTTTTGTACGAAATACGCAGTACTATTACGAGATTGTCATCAATTTTTTGCACACTTTGTCTTCAAAACAAAAGAAAGATCACTGTCTACATGAGATTTCGAAAAACCACCCTCACCCCCTTAAAGTATAGCTTTGATATAAAATAACAGGAGTTTGAAAAGGTTTCATTATCAGGCCCAAGAGCTACTCTTCTCTGGTGAGGTATATATATGAACACATGACCAAGAATGACCTTATAAAAAGTATGTAATATTGAATTTGAATCTCGATATTTTCTGCCGTGGCGCGTAAACACAATGACACAATGTTGTTGTAAAAATGAGTTTTGTGATAATCTTTTACAGTTGCTTTAGAAAAATGGATAAATAATATTAATAGATGAAATTAACTCGGTGCCATTCATGGTAGTGTAATGGACACAAATGAACCTGTCTTTGAAGTATTGATACTTTTACAAAATGTGCATGTAATATTAATAAATTGCTAACTTAAAGTGCTATAAATATTGCTGTTACTTATTGGTATAAAAAATTTAAAACATTAAAATAAAAGAGGAAGTTATAAAATCAGAAGTTATAGATCGGTAATATGAAATAAATTCCAGCGAGTTTCAGACTATCTGCTTTATAACGATAACTGTATACACGCAACATCACTTAATTTATGAATTTCCACGATTTATTTTAAAGTACCCTTGCGCGTGTAAGATACCGCAGAGTTGTTCCGCATATATCTCAAGAAATTACCGCGCATCCTATCGGATCCACATCGGGAGACAGTTTTACGAGGCTCTACATATTAGGGGTGTCCAGCAACCCCTTGCTCTGGAATTACGTATGCAACCCTTGCACCGGACGAGCCACCCTGCCGCACCGTGTTGATATCTACACTTCTTGATCAGGGTGACTTGTAATATGTTTAGCAAGATATCGCTTCTTGACTCGACGACATTTAGGAAGGGTTGCTATTTGCTATTACTGCACTACAACTGCTTTAAATACGTCTATTTTGCTTGTCGTAAATGAGGTGGCTGATGGGTCTAGTCAAAGCCGTTCTGGAAGAAACACAGCCGTGCTGTTGGATGTTTGGCAACGTTGCGTGTAGTCGAAAAATTCTTAGTCATTTGGTCGCATTCCCGTATGGCAAATGAGCATTTTTTACATTGTGATGGTGATTTCGATTGAAAATATTGTGATTATGTTCTCAGTATGTAATCATTGTTGAATAAAACATCAAGGTAACTTTTATACACATTTTTTACAGAAAATATAACATTTAATATTAAGTTTACTATCATTTTAAGCGTTTCAAGTGTCATCGCATACCCCCCCCCCCCATTCCAGCATAACCCTCAGATTCCAAACCACCTCTCATACATGTTTCCTTCCCAGAACTTCCTCACGTTGCCAAGTCTAACAACAGCTCTTGTGTTAACACTTAAGATCGGCTATGGTCCAGTGGATAGGACTCTTGACTGGTAGTCAGGCGGATTAACTTTATAAATGAAAATGTAATTTGTCGTTAAAATTGACCGTACATTTTGTTGGTTCTTCCACAAATAGGTACCTACCTACGTCACCGTTTAATATGATACTATACATAAGTATCCTTTGATTTGTACCCTTTTTAAAATATGAGGATTGAACTAAGATTTGTGATTTTCTATTGAGGATTAATGACTTACCGCTGATGGAATTTTCGATAAATCATTAAAGAAGACGATAATAGTAATTAAAAACAAACATGAAACAGAACAAGACAAACAAAAAAAAAAAGGAAACGGTCGCAACTGGAACTCGAACCTAAGATCTCTTGTCTTACTGGAACACAGCGCCTTAACCAAATCAACCATTGGGACCTACATTTTTTTTGTAATTTTTGTCAATATCTATTTATTAATGTTTTCTTCTTCTTTAATGATACATGTTTTCTTCTTCTTTAAAGTAAAATAATGGAATGCATGAAAATATTTACAAACTTTATTGAAAATTAAATTTTTATTGGAATATTTTTTTTTAATTTTTGAAGGCATGCCTTCAAAAAATAAAAATAAAATATTCCAATAAAAATTTAATTTTCAATAAAGTTTGTAAATATTTTCATGCATTCCATTATTTTACTTTTACGAAGCACTTATAAGTTTCCAGCTACGAGTACATAGCATCAGAATGGAAGTAACGGACTTCATTTCTGAAACGTTAAACGTAATTTTTTTCAATGTTAGTCCAAATTTACGTTAAAACTGTTTATTTTCCTAAAATATACCCAATCTAAGCAAAAAAAAAAACACCACCTAATATTAATTACGAAATCAGACTCTGTTTATTTGATTGTGGATATGGAAAAAACAGACGACATTTTAAACTAAATTATTTTTAAATATTTACAAGGTACGACGCGAGTTCAACAGTTATATTTGAGTGACTAATATCATATAACTTAATTAAGTTATGCATATATTTCCAACATTCTATAAAACGAAATTATATGACAAAAACACGATGTAATAACTTTTCTGAAAATGCCCTGATAGCACTATTGTGAACGCTTCCTCTTTCTCCTCAACGACGCGCATATACCATAAAGGTAACGGTTAGAAATAATTTAGGATAGCAGGAAATTCTCTTTCAGTTTTATGATTATTGAAGTTTTTTTTTTTTTTTTTTTTTTAATTTTTTTATTGAAACATTCATATTATATACATACATATTCAACAAATAAGTCCCGGTAAGCCAATTGAATTGGCTTGTCAGCAGGTGCTTATAATTTAGTAACATATACATAATTTACATCTTATATCTGCAGATACTTTTTTTCATACTTTTTTCATACACAATATAATTATTTTTTTTCCGATAGCCAATTTTTCACCATATATTTGACCTTATTCATAGAATTACATTGTTTTATAGTGTCAGGTAATAAATTTATTATCTTCGGTATGTTGTATTCAAACGTTCTCTGTCTGTACTTATTATTAAATTTCGGAACTATTAACCCGTCGTTGCGCGTGAATCTAGTGCTGTATTAATGTTCTAATTTCTCTTTATGCTGCGGGGTAAATATATGCTGAATTATTATTTTGTGCCATAGTATAGCCTTAACAGGTAAAAATTGCACTCTGAAACAAAAACGGTCTATTATGTCTCTGTTTGAAAATATTAGTGACAAGTAATAATTTTACAATTGCATTTTTTACCACTTGGACTTGTTTCAGATTGGTTATAGTAGAATTTAAAATTATAAAATTTCTTTACGAACGCTTGACTTAGGAAGTAAGCTGGCGAATGCGTGACGAGAGAGTTACGAAAAGTGTGAACGATAATAAATTTAAATAAATATTTGTAGAAAATTAATATATGTACATACTAAACATACAAACATATTTATATACATACATATAGATGAAGCTAAAGAAGTTTTACTTCAGACGTGTGGTCTAAAGCACGCTCGTTTTTTTTTTATTTTCATTATGTGTAGCGCTGTCTGTATTCGAGCTTTCTCTCTAGTTTTAATAACTTATCAAAGTGATGTTTCAATGAAGTGCTCCGCGGTAGGGCTACATCTTCAGAAATGATTCAATTGAAGGTTTAAATTTTTTTTAAGGCATTGAAATGTGAATACCTACCCGGACACAAAAATAACACCACGTCTTATTTTAAGACTTTTAAATGTAAAACCCCGTTTTTAATCTGGAAATCCGACGTAAGCCGGGAAGGATTCTGGATCGCCTTTCCCAACCCCCTTCTCCCACCCCTCCCCCACCCTTATACAACCTTCCTATCCCCACCCTTTATCAGAGCTCCATTTGTTATCAGCGACGTAAGTGGTAAGGTTCGCTTTAGATTTATGGCTAGAGATTTGTCCACCCTTAAAACCGCATCCCACTCTCAAAAGCTCAGTAAATTCACAGGCACTTCGTCGAAAAGTTGACTTCTGTCGTCCAACTCTTTAAAGTAAAGGTGTTATTTGGCGAATCTTTTGTGAGGGTTCTTCGTTTTGTTTCAATGTAAAGATGGTCTTATTCCGGGTTCACCTGCACGGTCTTTTTGCTATTCTGGTACGGGCAGCATATTCTATAGAAAATTATTCTATCTCAAAAGCTTCGTAGTAGAGCAAGAGGTTTATTTTATTTTGTATTAATTATAAATTTCTATATAAGAATATCTATCATCTATCGTAATTTTATTTAAAAGCGATTTATTTTTCCAATTTTTATTTGAATAACTTTTTTAAGGTTATACCCATCAATGTAATATATCATTTAAGTAAATAATACTAATAAATCTAAACGAAACATAAAACAAAACATGACACAGTAAAACAAAAAATTAATACTATTGCAACTGGGACTCGAACCCAGGATCTTTTCTCTTAACGGGACAAAGTTCGGCTATTGGGGCCTATATTTTTTTGTCATTTTTATCGATCTCGTGTTTTAAATTCAGAATTAACAATATTATCCTCAACTAATTTTTCCCTTTATTTTGGCAGCTATCTTTTAGAATGATTACAAAGTTTTTTAACGATTTTATTTGTATTCTAGGTAGTGTCCTGGATAGACGTAATCGATTTTATTTACCTTTTTGTTGTTAGCGTCTGTTTAATTTTTCGTTTAGATTTTTGAGTATTATCTTCTTCTTCAATGATATGTTACATTAATGGGAATAACATTCAAAATTTCTTTTATTAGAGTTGCTGTAATAAAACAAAAATTGAAGGAGCTATTGGTTCAAGAATCCATACACAATAGCCGTTTTAATTTAGAAACGTTAATGTAAGAAGCATAATTCCCATGAGCCTACACACTTTTTGTTATTTTTTATGCAAGAGCTTGGCTATTATCAGTGCACTCTTCAAATATAACAAGTCATTAGAACTCTCTGGAAAACTCGTCAAATATAACAAGTCATTGGGAACACTCTTCAAATATAATAAGTCATTGGAACACTCTTCAAATATAACAAGTCATTGGAACTCTCTGGAACATTCTTCAAATATAACAAGTCCTTGGACCACTCTGGAGCACTCTTCAAATATAACAAGTCATTTAAACTCTCTGGAACTCTCTTCAAATTTAACAAGCCATTGGAACTCTCTTGAATACTCTCCAAATTTAACAAGTCGTTGGAATACTCTGAAACACTCTTCAAAAATAACAAGTCATTTAAACTCTCTGGAACACTCTTCAAAAATAACAAGTCATGTAAACTCTCTGGAAGACTCTTCAAATATAACAAGCCATTGGAACTCTCTGGAACACTCGTCAAATATAACAAGTCGTTGGAACTCTCAGAAACACTCTTCAAATATAACAAGTCATTGGAACTCTAAATCAACAGACCTGGGGTGCTAGCATGGTCGATCGATATGAAATTACCGACCGATTGTCGGTAACTTCTCATAGTTCCCTAGGACAACTGTAGATCGCAAACGAATAGGTGACAGTTTAAAATGACTAAGTGTCCTTAATATATTCGATATCAACTGTCGTTTGTACGTTAGCGATCTGCAGTTGTCCTAGTGAACGGCGAGAAGTTACCGACAATCGGTCGGTAACTTCATATCGATCGACCATGCTAGCACACCTGTAAGGTATCTTATCCAATCCTACCCTACCCGTTCGTAGAAATAGCGTCATGATAACATGGCAATAATTGTTTTATGGCATTGTTTAATAATTTATCAAAGCGGAACGTATACATATAAAGGATATAAAGAAATGACGGTTAATACATAAATGATTTCATTTGGGAACCTTTCCATTGTCCTAGCACCTGCATTTCACTTAAAACAATCACACCCCACAACACAATCGGAAATACAGCATTAAAATATATATGGTACTTTCAATTCATTAGGGCGTGTTTCGGGGAGAAGAAAAACCGGAAATAGGATGTGTTCGATGGCGGGCGGAAGGAGGGGTCACAGGTCACAAGGTGTTTCCGGAAGTGGGCCCGGCCTGCCATTGGTCGGACGTAACCCCGGTGACCTGCCCACGTGAAGCTACAGGAATAGGGGGTGGATTTGTCACATGCTACCCACCCTGTTCGGAATACTAAATTTACGTTGAATCAAAATAAATTAATAATTATTTAAAGGACTATATCTAATATAGTATAGAATTGGATGCTCAGTATTAAAAGCAGGCAAAACATAATTTATCTTTATTCTTTATCTCTATTTTCTACCTTGATTGCTGTGATTTATATAGTAATAATTCCTTTAACTTCTTCATCTAACTCTTGTAATCCTATCTAACTACATATAACTTTTTTTATTTTAGAAGAATTGTGTGCATAGTATTAATTAATGAAAAGAATGTATATCCCCAAACTGTAAAATTCACCTGCCATAACACAGGGTCGTGCCCTAACATGGAGGGTAAAATATCACAATAAACTGTAGGTACTTTCGATAAATCATATATTTAAATTTAAATAAAATAAAAAATAGTGTTTCTTAATATAATGGCTTATAAAAGAGTTAAAAAAGAATTGATTAAGATAAACAACAGACAGGTCAATAAATGTAAAAAAGGTTGGCAACATACACATATAATTAAACCCTTTTCTAAACCTAAATGATTAAATCTTTTATAATCTGATGCCGCTCAAGAATCCCTACTGCTCGGATTCCGTTGACTCGTGGCATATATTTTTTTAGATTAATTCCACCCAGGAAAACTTATTTCCCTCGGGTCTAAAGTCATCTTTGGGGATGCCGTGTAGAGTGTTTTTTAGGTACAGGAAGGAGAGGAAGTTTTGGAAGGAAAGAGATATGAACGGTGGGCGGGAATTTGGGGTTCAGAGTGTCCAGGACTAACGTATTCCCACTGCGGTTGAAGACGTTGGGTCGAGAGTATCAGGCTGGAGAGTCAAAGGGTCTCCCTCAGCTGGCCTCTTCTAATCTGGCCCGCCACGCAACTAGTAATATTATTACTAGCAGTGAAAAACCCGCTCCGCGGGTTTTTGCTGTTAGGCCCTGCGGGCGGCTTTTCGTTCTGCTTCGCCCAGTTTAAGTGTTGGTGAGTATTTATATGGCATCACCCCTTTGAAAAACTAACTACTATTAACATTAAACTACAGAATACTTATATTTAATAGGTAGACATTCTTACAAAGCGAAAAATGTTTCTTCTTCTTCATACTTTTTTTCCTTAAAAAAGCATTATAGATGGCGCCACATCCCTTTGCAAATTGCATGTGAGCGAGTGATAATTGTGCATATTACGGCAGCAGCTCCGTGGAAAAAGGCACGTTCACGGACGGCTCAGAACGGTTTTCAAACAGTGTGGCGATGGAGATTTTCTCGGAGTCGGGTTCCTGAATTTGAACCGTACGGGCATTACTGTATACATTCGATTATAATTATCTGAATTGTGAGTTGGTGGATAGGCATAGCGCTCAGTTGATCGAGTCGGTAGTCAAAATCGAATCACGGTCCCAATTGCCGATGCAAGTTTATGCAATTGATAATAAATAATTATATTTATTGGTAAATAGTAAGCTTTGCATCTTTATTACAGGTATTTATCATTTTGCAATGCCAATTGTCGAATTAAAAACGTATCGAAAACCTCCCACGAGTCAGAGATCCCAGGTTGTGGTTCCCAGGAGTGCATGAAAAGACGCGGTAATCATGATTTATCGGGCGAGTTTAAATCGCATTAAACTATCGAAACACCAGCTGATGTGATACATCTGTAACTGTCCTCCGACACACTCTGTGCCCCGGGTACTGGTAATGCCACACGCATGGTGTGTGCGCTTTGGGCGGTGGTACGGCTGGGCGGCTCGTGGGGTGGCGTGTATGTATTCGGTATGTTCACCAGTTATTGGGATATTAAATAATAATTAATTATACGATTTGAGATATAATCAGCAAGGCTGTGGAAAAACAAAAGTATATTTTAAATAGTACGTGGTGTAGAAGAGCCCCGTATTAAATAAACATTTAGGAATTTGATATTTTTTTACGTTCCACAAAAACTATACTTTCTAACAACCGTTTTCCGCATTCAAGATGGTAAATATTCATAGCTTAATAGTCTAGTCATTATATGTTTCCCACCGAAGGTCATCATAGCGCAAAGGTTGTTTTTCCTAACGCCTATTAGGTTTTATTAGCTGTTGCAACGGGAAATAAAAAACTTGTAAATTATTACTAAGAAGCTTGAAATACACTTTGAAACATTTTTAATCAATATAGTGATAAAATGTGATTTTCGATTAAGTAGGTACTTATGCTTCAGAAATGAATTCATTAATAAGTAGTAGGGTGTAATAAACCAAGTTTTAAATTTTATTGTACTCGTTCTCGTCTCATCTAGGAACGCGCTTCTTGCTTCATTCGCATTCATGTATCATCTCGTCAGATACTCTTCTTTTATTCTAATTATTTTTTTTAAATAAAAGCTAATTATAATTTGTATTTTATTTAATTCCACAATTCAGCCGTGCTCAATCCGGCACTCATTCCTAATATGCCTATACGAATGTAGAATTCAATAAGGTCCATTTGCTACTGGTTTTTAGTACGTTGTATCGAATAAATCCGGTCATAATTCGTTTCGGACTTGTTTGTGAGTTATTTATTGCGTGTAGGTGATTAAGTTGTCGCCTGCGGTTAGTCTGTGTGTATGTGTGCGGGACTAAATACTATACAGCTTATGGTTCAGAACCCATAGGAGTTCCAGTTGCAAGATTTATACCCATAAGCTTATGGACACGTAAATGAGAGTGAAAAATTGTCTCGCTTCTGGCCATATTGAGAACTCAGTAGGTAACACCTTAATCCAGGGTAAGGAGACTTCTTGTCGGGAGATTTATAGGCCAGGTGTAATATTCATTATTGTGAATAAACATTGTGTGCGTGCTTTATCGTATTTATATTTAAATAATGACGATAGCGTGACGTTATTGGTGTTTGAGTTGCTCGTTATAATTGTATGTCGATGATCGCTTTCTATGGATTGTGTGAATATGTTTTTATTAATTTATAATTACGGATTTATAGGTGCTTTTTTTATAACAACAAAGTGATTTTTTTATAGCGCTCTACGTGTTTAATGTCTCCTCAAAGGTTCTTTAGGCTTTATAAAAATGATATTTGTGGTAAATACATTTTTTTTAAATTTGTAAATAAATTAAGATAATATTAGCGAAACTCAATCGTAAATCTGAAACAGAAAAATCAGAAAAAGATACGTATACAGATAAGATATAAATGTACCCGTATCTTATTCTGATTTTTCTGTTTCAGTTTTTCGATTGAGTTTCGCTAATATTATCTTAATTTTTTTTTACGCACCAGATTTTCAGGTCCGGATTTAGTTTTTCCCATAGGAAAAACTAAACCCTTTCATACACTTTTCCATATAAATGATCATCTAGTAAATCCACGTTATGCAAGTGTATTATATAAGTATAATTAATACAAAACAATACAAGAACAACACGTTAATCTACCAAACTATTAAATGGGAATATAATTCACAGACTCCAGATATTTTCATATCAGAGGGTTCTGCTCGGTGGAATTCCTAATTTGACCGATAAATCCTACAGAATTATTAAATAATTATAAAATAATTATTAGAATATTATAATTTGAGGTTTAACTCATTAAGTTGAAAAGTTAAAAATAAAAATAAAAATAGTTTTATGTTTAACTCTTGTCAAGTTTTGTCAAAAAAACATTTTTTCAAGTTTATTTTAATTCAGTACTAAGTCATTTTGAAATTTGAAAAACATAAACACAAGAAAATTAATAAGAAGTTCTCCTCATTAGCAGATCCCGAGCTGAAGCCAACTAGGTTTTGGATAGAAGGATTTCAGCGACTTCTATTGCTCTACTGCATAAATTGAGCATGGTTTTTCATTAACTTCTACTAGTCAGTTGTTTTTCTGATAATTCCTTAGGCCTCAATTTTTTTACGGTAAGAGGACAGAAGGTGTTTGATTTCTCGTAGTGCGTCTAGTGGCAGCTATGTTATACAACTTTCAGTTAAAAGTTCAGAGTTGACCAAATGTGGTATTGGACTTAGACATGTTGATTTAGCTTGTCTATTTAATTTCTGGTTTATGATTATCGAAGGTGTTTGTCACTTTCTCCTTTTTTAGATAATTTCAAATGTCGCGGTTTGCGAAAAGGTTTTGAAGCTTTTGATTTAACATTTATCGTCAGAACAAAAAAAGAATAATATAGTAAGATACAGTACATTTAAATTATATATATTTTTTAAATAGGCATATAGGGTAGTACCTACCATTTTATATTCGAACATGGACTAGCCATGAAAAAGGTTTTCATATATATTGTTAATTAAAGCATTTAAAAAGTATTTTAAAAGATTAATTCCTCTTCATCAGCAAGTTAGTTTTTCTTTGTGAAAAATACTAAATTATCTGGAAGAACTGGGAAATAACTCCACACACATGATGTGCAATTCCTTCGGATAGTGAAACAGCAGTCAAACATAAAAATCCATATACTGTATTTTCAGATATTTAATGACTATTGACTTATTTCTTGGTTAACCGCCTCCACCTTAATTAAGCACACAAAAGATCTATTAATTTCACCTTACTACCCGGAGCACAGAAATAACAGAAGGTGTTTGATTTCTCGTAGAGCGTCTAGTGGCCGCTATGTCCCTCGGGACGTCATTAGAAGCTTCTGTTTAATTACTGCCTCCTCCTCCTGCGCTCCTTGTAACGATACATCATTACTGGGAACAAGTTAATTGTACCTTACTTGTACGGAAACCCAAGTAGAATATTATTATTTCAAAGGTGCTCAAATTGAACGAGTCTTTCTTACGATTTGCATATATAAATATTTAAAGAATTCTATCAATAAAAACATAATACAGAATAGTTTACCTAAAAGGCAGGCAGTAGTTTAAAAAAAATCAAATCCATATTATATATAACTCTGAAAAAGTGTAACAACTTTCACCGATAGAAAGAACAAGTGAGACATGAAACGTATCTTACTCAGTATTACTCAATAACTCGTGATGGAATTTAATTTGTAATAATATTTAAAAAAATCTTTATAATATATTTATTGCACTTATTATTTTTAAACGTTGTTTGAAATTAATGTGGCCATGTTTAGTGATGATTAGTTAGGTAGGTACTTCCCAACTTTTCACATCCCATCTCCTTGACCTCCATAATCAATTGACTGGTCAGTAGCTGAGTGGGATTCGCGTTTAGGTCCCACCCGGGCGTCGTCGTCCGATTGTTCGATTCCTCGGCTGGCTAAGTCCTCCATTACGACTCAAGCAACATCTTCCACTTACTGTGGTGGTAGTAGGAGGTTTTCAAATATTTTCAGGTTATTCGTACCCAAAAATGTTGTCTTTCTTAAAAAAAAAAAAAATATATATATATTCAACCTCACGATATAAAAGTCCCATTAGCTCCAAGTTGGTGCAACTTGTGCCTAAAAATATATAGATTGGAATTTTGGAATGAGAGAAGTACGATATAAAAGTCCCATTAACTCCAAGTTGGTGCGACATACGCCTAAAAATGTATAGATTGGAATTTTGGAATGAGAGAGGTACGTTATATTAAATAAATGACAAATAACCATGCATTTCTCTGACAAAATATGTATAATTTTTGTAAATAATTTCCTTAATTTTAACTTTCATCGATGAAAATCGACGTCGCATCATGTTTTAATGCCAGAAGCTCGTTCTAAATAATTTGAACGAGATTTTCTACCAAATGAGATGCTAACGCAACCTTATTGAGTTGGTTGCTTAAGGGTGGTAGGTCGGTTAGGGAGTCAATGGCAATGTCTTACTACTCCGTGCTAGGAGCCAGGAGGAAAACAAACATGAAACCATGGCAGCCTAGATTACTCAATAAGGTTTTAGGAAACGTCATTAATTAAGCGGCTGAATCAAGTTTCTTGCCAGTGGCGGACGAAATAATATTAAATAAACGTGAAACACAATTTTTTGGATGGAAAATATTCAATTTAGATCGTGGTAGTTATATCAGGTTAATATGTAACAAGGATATCAAATTACACCTAAAAAAAACAACAACAACCTGAGCCACACTAAGCTCGTATTTCAAGCTAGGAAAGCATGCTACTATGCCAGAATTTTGTCCTGGCTTGGCACAAGTATAGATACATGTTAAAGAATTTTAAGCCAGTTTTATTGCAGTGACAAAATAAAACAAAAAATAAAGTGGAAATAACACTATCCTAGTTTAATATTTACTAGCTTCGTTGGCCACACGAAGCTAAACACAAAGTCCGGATTAGGCGCTACTAATACGCTCAAATAATAGAACCACATTCTATTAAACTATCCTTGCTTCAGATGTTAGCCTACTGGTTTCCTCACTAGCTTACTAGGTTAAAATAAAGTTTATTATGTTTTTTTTTTATAGAGAATACCTCACAAGAGTTCCAACTGCTCCCGTCTGAAGCCAGTGAGACTATGGCATCCCCAATTGGGGTATGTTGTGAGGCTGAAGGAAAGTGGGGAAGGGAAGGAGATAGGGAAGAGGAAGGTAGGAAAGTACCTGGCTATTCAGATCTAGTCACTAAACACGGCTAAAGCCATTATTAAGCAACGTTTCAATTCTGAATGGTGGTCTTACACCAGGGCGATACTGACAGTATCTTCCACTCTGGAACGTGCCGCAAATATAGAATATATTATTTTTATTAATTAATTGTGAAATAGCACAAATTAATCAAATAAAATTTATTTGCGCACGCCGGGTTCGAACCCGCGACCTTCCGATTGGGAGTCAAGTGTCTTACCACTGGACCACGGACGGTCGTCATGGTTACATGTATCTAGAGCGTGCTAGATTACTAGCAATGGCTCGATGTCCTGGCTTGAAGTACTAGCCTTGAGTAGCCTATTTTTGTATTGACTATTTCAGACACATCAAAATACGGTAATTTAAAATATGTATGTATGTATCTGTTTATTATGAATTATATCACAGAGAAGATCATTATTATTCTGTGAAACCAAATAAAAAAAATGACTATTTTTCAAAGGGTCTCCCCTAAGAGTATGGATATTAGAGAGACGGCATGTGAAGTGTGCCCGCGCGCTCCAAGTGTGCCTTTTCGAGAATTTTACCCAAACGGCTTACATTGGCTGCTGGTTTTTGGCCTTTTAATACGTTCCGACGTTTTTACGACAGCAGCCAGTTTACATGGTGACAGCCAATGTCAGCCGTGTGGGTAGAATTCTCGAAAAGGCACACTTGGAGCGCGCGGACACACTTCACATGCCGTCTCTCTAATATCCATACTCTTAGGGTCTCCCCATCTTTTTTATTTTAGTTTATCAATTAGCCTCCTAGCGTTCAGCTTTGGCAATATTGATGGTTTTGGAAATCCAATGGTCACCTGATACCGAGTAAAATCTCACTTCGCTGAATCCCTACTAAGCAGTTTATATCGACTACTTCAAACAGTGACTGCCTTGTTCTAATGCTGGGGCCGCATCTGCGCCTATCGTCACGAAGCTTCGCGTAAATATACGCTTTTTTCATATTTTCGGCATTACTTCGGGACGATAGGTGCAGATGCGGCCCCAGCATAACAAAAAAAAAACAAAGAAAAACACAGCAATTATTTCGCATGTACCAAGCCTAAATTAATATAACATTTCTTCAAATTTAGTTGTTAGAAAATTCAAGTCAATAATACATCGTTTCATAATACAGAATTAGAATTAGAATGGCAGTCAAACCTGCTGTTTCTCGATCCAAAGACAAGTGCATTGAAAATCAACGTTATTGAGATTAAAAGAGAAGTATTACCTAAACAAGTTCAATATTCTGCGTCGTCATTACTTCGAACCAACACAAAAAACCCAAAACAATGTCCTCAGTTCGTTTTAATTGAGTCACCTTTGTTTTAAAAAAGTGTGTTGAATTTCGGGTTGATTGGTTTGCTTAGGCAAGGGCGGCTTGGTTCTCTGGGGGCGGCGTGGTGGCTCTGCCAGGCGAGGGAGGATTTTCGGCAGATGGGGTGGGCGGGAGATTGAGGGGGTGGGAGGTAGATTGGGGGGTGTGGGCGGGACGGGCCGCCCATGTCATGCTCCCGTTGACATTAATTTGGATTTAGCATGAGACTGACAAAGTATCACGAATCCAACAAACTTTGATAATTAAGTTAAGCTGTAAGGCGCAGTTGAATGTTTAACTAATTCACTAACGATTAGTAAAATATGACCCTCCTATGCTTTTATCATGCATTTATTTGATTAAAAGAATTAACCAAAATTTCTATCAAAATGGTTTTATCAGAAAAAATACAAGTCATAACAAATACAGTGAAACAGAAATATTTTACCGTAACAGTTAGTTTATTCCACTTAGATGCTTAGATGGTCGGCAGGAGTGTCATTAAAAGATAAAATTAAAAGTTCACGCATTCGTGGTATCCTGGGTGTCACGGACATAAACAATAAGCTATAAAAACGACAGTTGATATGGTATGATCACATAAAACGGAGACCACCAATGTGAAGCAGGCAATGTCTATGGTGCTTCATCGATAGTCATCCAGAGTAAGACCAAAGAACTCCTGGATTATTCAATGCTCCAAAATCCTAAGTAGAAACGGCCTGGATGAAAGCGATACCCAGAACTGAAGAAGCTACAACCTGAGAACGAGGAGAACCGACCCCAACAGCCTACCTAGGCAATGAGTTGGGAGAGTGCAAGGAAGAAGAAGAAGTTAGTTTACTCCACTGTTTGTAATAAGCTCTTTTATAAACATATGAATGAGGGTATAAATATGTATCTATATTAAATACTCTCAGTATCACCTTGTTGAGAGGCTTCAATGGAAACGTTGCTTGAAACTAATTTCACACTAACCGCTTCAGAAAACATTTCAAAGTATCGATCTTCCAGTCGATTGGTCAGACATTGATTATGCAGCTATATGTATGTAAAGGTGTACCCTCGCTATCTGGTAAAATACTCAGATTACAAAAAAAAAAAACACATAATCAATTATAATGCAGAAAAATAATAGTTAATTAACTAAAATTTTGATGTTTTCTGGGCAACTAGTAGGATATTACAAAATGTTATACTAATGTTCCGGACCGCTATGCCTCCCGGTGTTATTTTAAAGCATATTTAAAATATAGTACACAGACACGTGGAATTAACATTTGATTTGTGGTAAGCATTCGAATTTTGCTTTCTTTATTATCTCAAGACTTGGTGTTTGGAGATGTCCGGCTAATAAACTGTACGATCAAGGTACTTGGCAAGAAAAACTTTAGGACAAGTAGAAACGGTACAGAGAAATTTTAGAAAAATTGTATGAATTAAGTACCTTCATTTTCGTTGTTTGTTTTTGGGGTGTTATGCCGTGTTGCGCTACCTCCTTCTTTAGCCGACGTTTCGGACAGCGTTTCAGTGTCCATCATCAGGGCAGATCCGGCAGATCCGACGATGCGATTGATCTGCCGGATCTGCCCTGATGATTGACATTGCAACGCTGTCCGAAACGTCGGCTAAAGAAGGAAATAGCGCAACACGGCATAACACCCCAAAAACAAACAACAAAAATGCTTTTGGCCGTGAAAATCTAAAAACCTATCTAAGTACCTTCACTTCAGATTTGATCGCTAATTGGAGTTATTATTGATTTTTTTAAAAATTGGGATTCACAAATAAATAAAGTCTGTGAACGACTGTGATTAGTAGATTATAGAAATTAAAATTCTATCTTCCAAAATGCACACTTCGGATAATTTATTTATAATTAGCTGAATCTGTTATAAGGTATGGATTAACAGCTTGGGGATTTTCCTGTAAAACAAATATAAATCATGTTCAATCAGTTCAAAATTCATTGGTTAAATTATTAGCTCATAAAATTTTATACGAACAAAGGCATAATGTTCCATACCTTTATCAAAATCTTAAAATTCTGTCAGTGAGAGCAATTCTATGGTATTAAAAATTATTTTTCAGCATATAAAGAGCCCTTTGTACATAAATAGACTAGAACACTATTACAATACTCGTTTTACGTTAAATGAAGGACTAGTCGTACCTAAATATTTAAACAAATCTGGGCAAAGGACGCTGGACTACATGATACCAAATTGCTTAAATATGTTGCATGCAGCAATTAAAAAATGTACAAACGAGAAAACAAATATTATGTTAAAAAATAGGCTCGCTGAAATAAATAGTTTGTATCAGATTCTAAGACAAACAATTTGTAACTTCTTATACTTTTTATATATTTTTTTATATCATGTTACATCTCTTTATGCTATATCTCTTATGATAGAAATGTATACAATTTTTTTATGAATGTAAACAATTATTTTTTAATAGTTAATTTAATTTTTGTTATAATCCATTAAGTTGAAAGAACCCATCGACAAACCACTTAAAAGTAGTTTACTGGGACTTTTATCAGTTTCTTGTATTATGTTTTATTTGAAATATATGTATTATTATTTGTTTTAAATGTTTCTTTAAATTAAAAAAAAAAAAAAAAAAAAAAATACAAGTACCTAGGCTATTTCACGCAACGCATTTCGATTTTTAATTATTATTGTCTTTTACACGGAGAAAAATTTTTATTCTAAAATACGATCATTTTATTCGTAAAAACGGTTAAGAACGGGACTGAAGTTCTTACCAACAAATTAACAAATTTCAATGTTTATTGGCGGGAACATTGAACCGTTTTTACGAATAAAATGATCGTATTTTAGAATAACATTTTTGTCCGTGCATCATGTATACACAAATCACTGAGACCAATGCGTGACGACGAAGGAATTGAACATACTTACTACATTTTTAATTAATTATTATATTCTTTTAACAATTTCCCTGCAGGATTTTATAGCCGTAAACCTTCAGAACCAAGCAACTCACCGCATGCCATTAAGGTCACTTTCATACATTCACCCACCGATTTAACATTCCTTCATAGCATCTTGGCATTAAATAACAAGAACAATGGCTCTAAATATTTCAAGGCAGAACATATTACGAGTTTAATAATATGAGGCGTTATTCAGATCTAGTCGCATTACTTGCGGCCATTGAATTACGTCGAATTAGTTTCCGCCACCTTTTGTTCCCTCGCGAACTATTGTATAGGCAGTGGTCAGTGCTCAGATGTACAGGAGGTTTCAAAAACGTTTTACTCTAGGAAAATTATTGTGTATGGTTATCTATTTTAGAGAAATTACTGTCGCTTTTACAATTGATAAAATAGATTAAAGAAAATAAGACTAAAATAAGAGAGGAACAAAAGGAATGATCTTACTAATATTATAAAGGCGAAAGTTTGTATGGATGTATGTGTATTTGTTACTCTTTCAAGCAAAATTTACTGAATGGATTTTAATGAAACTTTAAAATAATATAGCTCATACATCAGAATAACACATAGGCTATAATTTATAAAACTAGCCATTTATTTTAAATATATTGAAAATAATAATTATTGTTTAATAGAAAATGTCAAAATTTGAGAATGAAATTTTGCAAAACAATGTTTGTTAAATAAAATTCTATTTTAGAAAATATTCAAATTAGCGAATTTATTTGAAGTACTCGCCTAATTCTTTGAATCGAATCAAGAATTGTAGATATTTTTAGTAAGTAGGTTAAGAATTTTGGTACAAACTTATATGGGACCTAGGAAAAGAAAATAGATTACTCGAAGTATTAAGCCTACGCAGACAAAGTCGGGGGCAGAAGCTAGTAATACATGTTAAAAAAATTAAAATAAAATAAAAATCAAGTTAACAACAATAAATATCAAAACGAATCAAACAGCAGAATTACTTCTACTTTTTTTAAATAACCATAAAATATTTTAAATACCAAATATGCTAAGGAATCGTTTGTTAAAATCCTTCGAATAAGTGCTGTTTCACTATGTACATATGTTATTGTTATTTTAGAGCTATGTAGTTGTTCTGAAGCTAATGAGACTACTGCATTCCCAATTTTAGTATGTTATGAGTCTGAACATAGTGGGGAGAGGAAGGACATGGGAAAGAGAAAGGTTGGGAAGAACCTTTCTGGATATTCAGATCTAGCCACCAAATATGTCTAAAGTCATTTCAAGCAACGTTTCAATTCTGAATGGAGGTCTTTCACCAGGGCGATACTTAATTTCTTAGTAACTTGCAATCTGAAACGTGCCGCAAATTTACTGCATATCGTCGTTGCATATAGAATATGAACCATGTGAGACGGAGTACATTCTTAGAAAATCGATAAAAACTGTTTAAAAGAATAACGGAACAATTTAAAAGAATAACGGAACAATTTAAAAGAATAACGGAACAATTCTGTTTACGGAGAAAGTAGGAGAAATACATTTCGTTCATTATAAGAATATATTTATGACAAAAATTAATTATATTATTCCTAAAAATTGAAATTCAACGCGTTTTTCTTACATGCTTCATATTCTATGCACAGTTTTCAAATTTGACAGCTAGGCATCACAAAATGATGTTAATATTATGTACATACCAAGGCAATTGAATTGTGTAGTGATATGCAGAGGATATGATTATTTTTTTCTTTATTTATTATGTACTATTTTGATTGTCCTCACATGGTTTATTTTCTATCGCCTTAATAACTCAGGTCCGGGGCATACGTCATTCCTATGTCTACCTACGTTAAATTATCGTGAAAACAAGCTTATGTGCCCAAACTGTTAAATATTTGATATTATTACTTGGCTCATATTGTAGAAATGGGAGATAAAAATAACTGTATATTTAACTCATTTTCGTCAAAATCGTCACACACATATGCAACGACGATATTTAAAAAAAAAATTATTATTTGTGAAACAACACAAATTATTTGCGGATTTGCTGTCAAGTGCCTTACTACTCGATCACGGAGGCTGTCAATAATTGGAATTGCGTATGTTTATTTTTTTTTTTTAAACGGCAAACCGTTGAACTGATAATACTGAACAAAATTATAGAAAGCCACTCTCCCATTTAGAACGAAGTCGTATTACTTTGGCAAAATATTTGTGAATCACAGTGCAGTTAACCGGACCAATATCTGGTCAGCTATATCTGACCACCCTCCTATTGTGGCCAGTAATTGATTGTGTCCTCCAATATCACACCTAAAACTATTTGGTTAGTAATTTATTAACAAGTTCTCTTTTGTACTCCAACAATAAGGGTTGGGCCGCACTTGAGGGATGAAGCTATAAAATCATTATTATTGTCCCGATGTTAAAGGACGTAAAGCAATCAGGGTGCGGATTTACGATTCACTGTTTTATAATAATAATAGTGGTTGCTTACCGGTTTCGCCACTCATTTTCACTCACGCAGAGAGAAATAATGTTTTATTACAAAGAAATTACCGTTTTAATTTTTTTTTACCTCGTAAACACAAATTTAATGTATTTTGTTAACATATCCTTGTGATAAACTTACATACCCGTTTTGATTCGAGACACGTTCGATTAAGTGATTGATACAAATGCTTTAGGTTGAAAAAAATCTATATTTAAAAGATTCAATTTTTATAAGAAATACTCTCTTTTCATCACTTTTGATAGTTATACCCATCAGTAATACATCATTGAAGAAGAAGATAACACTAATAATCTAAATTAAAATATGAAAATTAACAAGTCACAGAAAAATAATAAAAAATAACGGTCCTTAATAATCCCTTTTCCTTAATTGAGGTTCTGGTTTTGTCCCATTTGCGACCACTATCTTTTAATATTTTTTTGTGTATCATAAAATGTTTACTTTTCCTTCGAACTTCATTATATACCACCACTTCACATCATGGTTCGATCTTCGTTATATCTATTTAGACATCTCACTATATTCCATTGGTCACCATGAAACAGGCAGTCGCCTAGTGTGATGATCTAATGTATCATAATATGTATTTAAATGTCTTAATGTATTATCAAATTATCATGTATTCCGTAAATAAATAAATATTGATCATGCTATGCAAATACCGAAGAGTGTCTCTGGGTGGAATTGTTTTTTATACAATTCTTTAGTTTTGTACAAATTGATAAAGGTCCAAAATTGGACCACATTAACGAACCTACAAATATGGGATAAACGGTGAAATATACATAGATGGATGGATTCATTAGCTTAAGATTAAACCGCAGTGAACAGTTTATATATTTAAAAAAATATATATATAATTTAAAATACATATACATATGATTTATAAAATAAATACAGTTGGTTCTTAAAAGCAATTTACAAATAGAATTTTTTTAACAAACTACTCAACTCAACGGAGAAAACATTTCTCGTGTTTGAGTTGTGGAGTAAAGCCTTTAAATAAAAAAAGTTAAGAAATTATAATGTTTGAAGTAGATAATAACTGTTTACAATAACTGACTTAGAATATAAAAGAACGAAAAATAAAAAACTACAAATTGAATATAAATGTAGTAGAAATAAACTTATATTAATAAATTAATTAATAGGTAGGTACATACAGTTGGTTCTAAACATTGAAATTGGATTAACCCGCTGATAAATATTGTATTAGTAGGTACATAATAATAAAATGCAACAATTATCGTTTACCAATAAGACAGTACATAGCTACAGTACTGGTAAGGTAAGGTACTGTCTCAAAAGATTGATATAATATTTGTAGAGGATATGTTCAAAAAAGGAAAAAATATGAATATTTTTAAATATAAATTAGTAATTATGTTAAGTGATTAATTACATACTAATAGGTACATATTATAGTTAATACTTAACCAATTATCACTAATAAGTGTACAAACAATAAAAAATATGTAGACTTCTTTCTATAAAATTAAAATTTTGTAATTAGTGTTTGGTTTATTTAATAATTGTTTGATTTGAGATTTGAAAACTATTATGTTTGCATATTATTATTTTGAGAAATGATAGTAATTAAATTTAATTGCTAAATCACCGAGTACTTTGGCGGTCCGTCCTCTCTGCCTACCCCTGCAGTAAAAACGGCGTGATGGTTAGTTAGTTAGTTTGTCAGAATTGCTAAATCCCTAACTCAAAACCAATCGCTCGAGTGGTTAAACTTCAAAATAAAAGAAAGGGCACTGTCTACATGAGATTTTGAAAAAATCACTCCCCATCCACTTTTCCCCTCAAAGAGAAAATTTTTATGAAATTTTGCAGCCTTCACATTCAAAATAAATAACTGTCAACATTTAATTTCGAAAAACTCTGAGTAAAGCCCGAGCAACGCCGGGTACTTCTGCTAGTATAATATCAAATCAAGTATTCTTCATCCCACACTAAAAAACCTAATTTTACAGAAGGATGTGCATAAAATGCAATAACATTTTTTCATGTGTTGATTTTAATTGTCCTCAGGTCAGTTTACTAAGGGCCTTACTAACAAAGGTGTTTTTTTACGTTATACATCTGATACCACTGATGACAACCATCGACGTAGTGTAAGTGGTTGATTATTAGTAGTTGTTAAATTTTAAAACAGTTTTATTTGTAAGGGGGTAAATGCATAATAGAAAAAAATAAATCAATGGGTTAATTACGAACCATGTACCCTGTTGTGCGGAAGTTTTTTAAGTTATTTTTCTTATTTTCATTAGGTGTTTTTTCTCTCTTTTTTTTGATAGTTTTAAAGTTCAATTTTACATTATCTATCTATTTACTTTTTATCGGGTTTTTTAAAGATTTTACTTTTCATCAATTCCACTTTTAGAATTTCTTTAATCATTTATGTTTTTTAAATATAATATGAATGCGGAAACTTCACTGGCTTATTCAACAATGTACTTTAAAAATATTATGTATTTATAACCGATACTGATATTAATATACTGAAAAATTGTTTCGATAAAAACCTCCTCTCATTTAATACTGAAAAAACTGAATTTATCCCATTCTCTATCAAGATATCAGAATACTATCAAAAACCCTAAATTTAGTACAAAGCACACACAAAATACTTATCTCTATCTAGGTATAACATATTATAACAAACTACCATTATATCTAAAAGTTATCGAAAATATTCAGGAAATTCAGCAAAAATTTAAAAAAATACCTAAAACTACTATAAGATTCCATATCTCACTATTATTATTATTTATTTTTTCGAAAAAAACTTCTTTGGAAAGGTTTTCACTTTGTGATGTCAATTTTAAATGTCTTTTAATTAAAATATTATTATTTCTTTCAAACATTAAAATCCGTCATTGATAAATCTTGCATTTTCTTAATTATCCCTTGTTTTTGCCATATTGTATTATTTACTTTCACACATGATATTATATAATTGAACTAAAATTCCCTCACCAAACACAAGAGCCTCGTCTCTTTATGGTAATGAAAAGCTATTCTTATCTACCATTTTAACATTGTATAACATGCAACCATTGTGTATTTTTTGTAAAAAAGACCTATAAACATTAAATAAATAAATTAAAAAATAACCGTTTATATCTCCAATAAACTTAATTTATTTTGTAATAAATTAATTAAATAATATAATAAATTAAATTACATATTAATTAAAAATTAACGTCTCTCTAGCATTATACTCACAATATACAACTCCTTTATAAGTAACTGCATAATAAATACACAATCATATAAATATTTTGTTCAGTAGATATCTTATTTCCCAAATCAACCTAACAGATCAAACCGCATCCCCTCTTTCCCATTTCTAATGGCATCAGGAACAATAATTACATGGTTCCTACCACTTCGTCTCTTCCCTTTCATCAATAAATACATTTTCTTGTAAGCACTTCTGTTGATGCGGTATTTCGCCTGCTGCAGTGGAGAACGTGTATGACAAATGACGTGGAATCGAGTGGGTAAGAGAGGGGGCGCAACAGTTTAGCAAGGGATGGATGGAAGAGGGTTGGCGCAGGGAAGGATTGAGATCTGAAGTATAATGAAGAAAAAATATCCTTCAAAGGATCAATGTTTTAATACTTCCTTGCATTCCCGCTTTTTTGGTATATTTTCTGTCTGAAGTGGTAGTGCGAAAAAGTTAGTTTGGTTAGTCTTTCGCAACGATAATGGGGCCAACAGACCTAGCTATAAAAGCTCAAGTGTTATTTGGTTTGGCGAATTTCGACATATCGTTCAGTACATTCCCAATGGGTATGTATGACGAGCGATATGCTGAAGTAGGCCAAGCCAAATAACGCTTGAGCTTTTATAGCTAGGTCTGTTGGCCCCATAAAGCTGTCAAAAAACTGAAATCTTCCACAATGTACTGAGATAAGAAATTTCATTTTTTATACTTTGAAATTTGGTCCATACAATCGATCTAGCACTATAAGTGTGTAAAACGATATTACGAAACTAGTTGTCTTATTTTTTATTCATTTTATGTTCCCATTTGTATTGTAGTAATGTGTATATTTTATGGGATGTGTGGGATTGCACTAATCTCCTCACGTTCCGGTGAAAATAATAAATTCAATTAAATATTGAGCTTTGCGTGTAATGGGTTTTATTCGTTAGAATGCATTAACAGGGTGATAATATATGTACCCGTACTTAATTGATATAAAACTTAATAACGCATTTGGTTCGTTTTCAAAATAGTTTTTCATTTTATTAAAACGACTTTCGATAAAAAATTTAGGTACCTATTCTTGAGAGATACTAATTTACATATTTTATTGTGTCCAAACCCAATCTTTAGTATTAAAATTTATTGTTTAATCACAGGAGACCAAATTTATATTCCGACAAAACAGACCCGAGACTTGAAGATTAAAAATAAACTCGTTGCCTACTTTTTTACATTTAAGATGAGGTATTCACTGAAAACTAATTTGGTTTCAAAATATTGGCATGATATTGCATAAAAAAAGAAAATTTTATCTTTACTGTTCACACCCCTGCAATATTAACAAAATAGCTTTATCCAGCCTTCCTCTAGCCCTTGTTCCATTGACAGAGTGACGGTTTATAGATTGCCTCAGTTCCCCAGAGACTCCTAAGCTACCGCAGAACACTACACACCACAACACCACCACTCTAGTTCCTCGGCAGTTCTGTGGCGCCCAGATTTATTGACGGATTCATCACTCACGCTGAGAGAATTTGACACTTACTTGTGACAAGTCAAAAAAGTGCTTCCGGAATAAGGTGATTATTGCTGCAATAAAAGTGCCCCTTTTGCTACTTGTGCAATATTTATTTTTAATATATTTTTAATGCCTACCTTGTAAAAATAGTATTTTCATTTGGAAAACAACATGTTAAAAACAATAATTCTTTCAAATGTTTTTTTGGCCTAAACGCTCAAGAATTAGACGTAGTATCTACGTCACCACTCTATAATAAATGAATAAAAAAGGTAAGTAAGTATGTATTCACCTACTTTCAAGTTTTATGATTACGGGTAAATATTTTATTTTGATTTATTAATTAAGGGAATATTTTTTAACGCGAAGTCTACTTACTGTACACATAACTACTAATATCTGTAAAAAAAATATACTCTCGCACTCCCGACATTAAGTCTGCGATCTCTGGATTCATAGTCGAGAGCCATACCTTCAAGAAGGCTGTCAGTTATGTAACTGCAGTATATTTCAGTATTTTTTTATTGCAGACCCGTTGTTGCGATCGCACTGAATTAACAGTAATCGGATAACTATCAATACAACACCTTCTTTGAAAAGTCAATAAAAGTGATGAAAAAAACATCTAAAAAATTGATAAAATAGGTTACGTTAGGTTAGGTTATGGGTTATTTTTCAATTTATTTTAATGACTTTTTAAAGAGATATTGAGTTGACTTGATTCAGGGTTATCATGGAACAGAATAAAATTATACAAAGCCTCTCTTCCAACTATTTCACACGAAATTTTGGGTTTGATTTATTAAATAAGAGATAATTAGAAACATAGACGAGAGGTCTACTGTGCACAAAATTACTAGTTTTAGCATTAGATACCATTTATTGAAATAGATAAATCAAATATTCCGAAAATTTTCACTTTCAGGTTCAATGGTTTTGTATGACTACACGACTGAAGTAAAACTTGTGTAGAGAAAAAAAATGTGCGTGCGCACTGCTCTCTGTTGCTCCTACAGTATTTATAATTTTTTTCAAGAACGAAATGAAATTACGAATACTCTTCATGCACTGGCTATGAGAGAAAGAGAGAATGAAAATTTGCTCTCTGGAGCATACGCCTACTGTGTGATACAGCCCGTTCGCCTCGCCCGACTACACTTTTCGTAACGCTCTCGTCACGCATTCGCCAGCTTACCCCCCAAGTCAAGCAACGTAAAGAAGTTTTACTTTTAAAAAAAATTGTGTGCTATTCCACCACAAAGTTACAACATTTAATGAATGCCCTATTGTATGCTATAAAAACTATCCAAAATACTAGTCATTAAAAAATCGTTTACAAAACTTTAAATCAAACCGAATTTTTTCACGTTCGAATGGAGACGAACACCCTAAAATATGAATTATTTGGTGGCCAGGTGTTTCAATATGACACGTGTAACATTTAATTAAACGATCACTTCCACCACCGGTACACGTGTATGGAACCTACCCTTTAACCAAACCACGTGGGCAGTAGGGATGTTACGGCCGCAACCTCCGCTTGACAAACGATGCGTGATGTCGATTAAAACGATCGATAGTGCGATTCCTTTCCGGTAAACCCCCTTGTTAACTGTTTATTTATTTATACTTTTTTTATAATAGTCAAGTAATGAACTTCTATTGTCTGGGTAATTTTTATGAAAACCGTATGAAGAAGGATTAATTGTGATTTCAACCCATTTTGTTTTTTTAACCAATTTCAAGTATGTTTGCCATCTTAAGTGACAACAAAATGAAAATAGTAAGTATGAAAGAATTATAGGTAGAGCTTTAAATTCGTGAATCATTTTTGGGTTGTTATTCCGTGTTGTGATTCTTCCTTCTTTGCCAATGTTTCGGGGAAATTCCTGCCAGTCCATCATCAGGGCAGATGTGTTGATTATGGTGAAGTATGCGTTTATGTATGTAGATGTAATGTGGTGTTGCGCGCATTTCATGCTAGGATCGGTATTTCGGTACAATAATTTGGTTAAAATTATGTGATTTTAGGTGTTTAGTTTTGGTGTAGCCGTCAAGTAAAAACACTGCTATCCGAAACGTTGCCTAGAGAAGGAAGAAAACCCAAAAAAAAAAGTTGCCTAAAGAAGGAAGAAAACCCCAAAAATGAATCACGATATAATCATTTTATTAATTTTTTTTAAAGACAAGACTCTATCATTTATGAATATTTTTATTCTGTTTAATAAGAAAGATTTATTAGCCATTTTCAAGAAATGTAAGATTGTTTTCAGTGGCACTTAGTACGTAGATGCGTTATTCCCGTTCAGTTTAGGTTATGTTTCGGAGTGGTGGCACCCCGTTCTGTGCCAGAACTTCCTGTTTCTTTTCTATTTCATATTCTTTGAATATTGATAATATTAATAATATTCTTTGAATATTATTGATATTATTTAAATATGTAATTAACACTTATCATATTTTGGAAAAATAACTTAAAATAAATTAAAATCAACTGTGAAAGTGGAGTTCAAAGGGTTCGATGGAATAGTCTCTTCGTAGTAAGTTCTGAAGCAATGATCTTTTACTCGTTTTGAATAAGTTATAAAGAAGTCACTTTCCCACAAAACATCACGCACCCGAGCGCAATGCGACCTTTACAACCCATAAATAACAATGCGAACTCTAATAAAGCACAACCTGCGTACACGGAGATTGGAAAGTCACACGCGAAACCACAAGTGTACCATCGAAAGGGGATGGAAGTAATTGCAAGAGTCACGCTAACACCCAAAGCGACTATCACGGCAGGACGGTTTCAGGAGTGGGTGAAAGAAGGGGTCGTTATTATTTTGGATATCGCGCTCTTGGAACAGTAAGTTCGAAATGACCAAAATTGGTCAAAATTGGCACATTCTCTTTTTCATTAATGTCGATTTTTACTATTTTATTTGTGAATTAATATCTACACTTTGGGAGTCGGATGTTGGTACCGACGCCCCAGGAGAGGAAGTTCCGGGAAGGAAAAATGTATGAGGGTAAATCAGTATGTATGAGAAAATGCATGAGGGTATGAGGTGAGAACAGTAAGTTCGAAATGACCAAAATTGGTCAAAATTGGCTATTCGACATTCGCTTTTTCATTAATGTCGATTTTTATTATTTTATTTGTAAATTAATATCTACACTTCGGGAGTCGGATGTGGGTCCCCCCCCCCCCGGGAGAGGAAGTTCCGGGAAGGAAAAATGTATGAGGGTAAATCAGTATGTATGAGAAAATGTATGAGGGTATGAGGTGAGAACAGTAAGTTCGAAATGACCAAAATTGATCAAAATTGGCATCTCTCCCACTGCGGTGAAAGGCGATGTATCGAGAGTCCGGCTGGAGAGGTCAATCTCCCTTTACCAGTCTCTATCTAACCGGCCCGCTATGCAGTAGGTGGGTAAAATCGCCCGCCGCCAAGATCTAAACAAACCCGGGCACCCATGCTAATTCACCAAACGTTGCCAACCACTTGGAGTGATCTATGGCAGAGGGTTGTCCAATAAATTGGTTCAGGGACGGCGGTACCCATATCCACCTCCAAAAGGTTAATCAGTAAAGAGGTACTGTTCCAATATGTATTTATGAAATCTCGTCAATTCGCTGGTTTTTATGGAATTTACCACCTGCTTGACTTCTTGGTTTAGAAATGTATTGCGTCCCATTCTTGCATAGCAGAGCCCCGTTGCGGTAAATGAGATAAACATTATGTCTCATGACTGTCACAATTCACAATGTGAATGACGGCGACAACTGCCCGTAAGCTAAGCATTCTCAAAGTTTCTTCAAAAATATCATTGTGCAACTTTTCCGCAATCGGAAAATAACGAACTATTTTGATAAATTTCTAATATAATCGACTCGAATTCAGACAACCGATAAGGTACGTTACTATGTACCTATAATATATAGCGGAATTTTTAAACACTGGGACAATAAATCCAAAATCATTTTTTTCTCAGATATGATTTAAGGAGTTTCAGGGCCAAACGTTGGCTAAAGAAGGAGGTAGCGTAGCACGGCATAACATCCCAAAAATAAATAACAAAAAAAATCTCTTTCGATCTGCGTATATTTCTAGGAAAATACGTGCGTCTTTTACGACATGTTTTTTAAGAGAATTTTTCAGGAAAATTAAAAATTGTTTTTGAAGAAATTTACAAAAAAAGATTGATAGATCTATTTAATTTAATTTTATAATAAAAATAATACTTATAAATCTACAAAGACAGAATATTATCAATTAGCCTTTTGTCCTTTACAGCATTTCAAATTTCGTGATCGATATATATATATATAATTTAAATTTTTTAAATTCTGTATATGAAATATGTATTTCTTTTGTTCAAAATTCTTAGAATTAATTTTGACAAATATAGTCAAATTTCATGATTTTTCATAGGTCTGCGCTTTTTAGCTTGCATGCAATTATCAATCTAAAAATCATTATATCCCGTTATTTTTCAAGTATGTGCTTATATTTAATATTAGGAACCGCTGGTATAGTTCATGGGAATTCGTCCTTTCCCCTGTTTTCTCATCCGTATATCCGGTTTTGCCAGTCCTGCACACATAATCATTCCATAATGACAATCAATTCATACATTCGCAGTAGTACATACTTTGACACGCTTCACAATATAAATCAATGCATCGGAAAGGACATTGCATTATTATCATTTGTTATAATTTTTTATTCCCACGAGGAAACGGACAGGGAATGGGAGTAACTACCTACGCACGTTTCGTCCTGGTTACGGATTGTTGGTTTCACTGCAATTATTAAATTTGTTCCAGGTTTTATAGCATGGGGACGAAACAATAAGGCTTTGATTTTCAACTTGATAAAAGGGTGATAAGAACTCTGATGATTATCAGAAAAATTTGTTACGATTTTTTTCATTAATTGCAAGCTAATTTGACATTTTTGGAAAAAATCTTTAAACTTGGACCACATTTAACGAACCTAAAAATATGGGATAAACGGTGAAATCTAGGTGGATTTATTGGCTTTAAACCATAGTAAACGGTTTACATGTTTCGGTATTAATATTTTGAAGAATTATATTAAATAAATCGAATGGCCAAATCAAAACACCAATCGCTCGAGTTGTTAATGGCACATGTTGTGCCGTACATGAGTAAATAAATAAATAAATAAAAAAATTCATTTAACTTCTATAGTAGTTCAATTTCGAGGTTTGGGTCAGCTCTTTTACAATAATTCTTTAAACCAAAATTTTCTAGAAATAATGTTGTTATTAAGTAATTTGAGTTATAAAACTTCACAGCGAAAAATTCACAGCTTCTATATTCAAAGCTGTTTACACTAACCGAGGACACTAAATCATATTTTTTTTTTCGTTGTTTGTTTTTGGGGTGTTATGCCGTGTTGTGCTACCTCCTTCTTTAGCCGACGTTTCGGACAGCGTTGCAGTGTCCATCATCAGGGCAGATTCGTCGATCTGCCCTGATGATGGTCACTGCAACGCTGTCCGAAACGTGGGCTAAAGAAGGAGGTAGCACAACACGGCATAACACCCCAAAAACAAACAACGAAAATGCTTTTGGCCGTGAAAATCTAAAAACGTACCTAAATCATATTTTGTTAATTTATCGTTTAACTAACCACTGACTAACGAACCTTCAGGTCACGCAACGTAAAGAGAATAGAACGCGATACATAATACATACCTATTTGTCTTAGCACAAACTACTTTTTCTGGGTCTCATACTATATACTGTTCTGTTATTTATAGTGAATCGTTACATGTCATGAGCGACAAGACGATTCAAATACCGACTCCGGTATTTGAATCGCTTGATCTGGCTATATCTTCCAGGGGCATCCCTGACTTATTCTCTCATCTACTTGCTTGTCATATATTATGAGAACACTCGTTTCTCCATCCGTTCGATCCATTTTTTTAAACTATAATTAAACCTTTGAAAATTAAGTTTACGTAGGACTTTGAGTTTTCTTTATTCGTAACATTGTTGGCTAAAGTAAATACGAGATACTTGTAATAAAAGCAGCTAAAATTTTATCTTTTGTAATGGTAGAAAGCTCAGCTAACAGTAGATTGAACCCGCTACATATGGATCTAACATATTCTGAAGTGTACTGTAAAAAGCTTAGCAGAGGAATCTTACGACGTTTTGGTTTACCTAAAGTAACAATATACTAAAAATAAGTTTATTTTACATTAACTCCAAACCGAAGGCCCTGAGAAAAATATTTTCCCTCGGGGACCGTTATCTTTTAGGAAGTTAAGCGTGTTTTCCGATTGCGCACAAGTGCCGGAGGAATCAATGATGCTATAGTTCCTGGGAGCATCTTCTGTTGAAATACCCAGAACGAACAAGAACGCAGCATTTGTGTTTAGATAGGAGAATCTATCGAACGGACCGAGGGATTTTTCCAGGAATTTAGGGGCCCGAGACTTGAAGTGGCTGCCAAATTCAATCGTGGGGCACAAAAAAATTTATAAATCATTAAATCCTGTTTACTATCTTATTTATTAAATCATATTTATAAACCAGAATATGGGCACCTGATGATAATGATAAATGAAAATCAATTTCCACCCATGAGTAGTATATGACATTGTTTTTCCTCCAAGCTGACCATACGAGAGCTTTTAAAAGCTTCGTTACATGTCCATTAGTATCAATCCATTAGAATTGTTTTGTATTTTAATTATAATGTGCACCACTAATTTGATGATTGATGGGATTAAATTTAGTTTGGTACATGCAAATGCTATATCATGCATACACAAATCCCTATAGGTTCAATAATATTAACGTATATGCTAAAATTGATAATTTTTAACCGCTTGGACACATAAGCTTGTTTTCACGACAATTTAACGTAGGTAGACATAGGAATGACGTATGCCCCGTTCCTGAGTTATTGAAGGAATATTTAATCGTCTAGAGAAAAAGTGATAAAATCTCTTGATATGACGAGATGTCAAGGGAATTAACATAGATATCAATAATTGTTACGAAATGCATATAAAAATCAAACATGCTTATGTCAAATTATTTATTTAGAAATTAGTCAAATAAAAAAATCACATCGTATGAAAATTTTAAATTTTTTTTAATGTAAATAACATATATCTAAGGGTTCTAACTGCCCTCGTCTTGAGCCACTGAGACTATTGGCATCCCCATTTGGGGTACGAAGGTAATGGGAAAGAAGGAAGTACCTGGTTAATCAGATCTCGTCACCAAACACAGCTAATGCCACCTCAAGCAATGATTCAATTCTGAACAGTGGTCTTACACCAGGGCGATACTGTAAGCATCCTCTATTCTCCAAACTATGAAATTAATTGAATATTGGACTCGAGTCAAATGGCGTATAGAAAATGGCTGACAAATAAAAAAACTGTTGATGCCAATCAAAAAGTTTGTCTTATGCATTAACCCCTACAGAAAGAGATATTCTAAAAATGGTAAAAGCATTTTTATAAATTACAAGCTTCTGCCCGCGAGTTCGTCTGCGTAGGATTAGTACTTCGAGTAATTTATTTTATTTTCCTAGGTCCCATCTACGTTTATACCAAAATCCTTTACCTATTTATTTAAAATATGTATAATTCTTTATTCGATTCAAAGTATTAGGCGAGTACTTCAAATAAATTCACTAATTTAAAAAATTTCCAAAATAGAATTTTGATTTAACAATCATTGTTTTGCAAAATGTCATTCTCAAATTTTGACGTTTTCTATTAAACGATAATTATTATTTTCAATGTATTGAAAATAAATAACTAGCTTTATAAATTAAACCCTATATGTTATTCTGATGTACGAAGTTATAAGATATTATTGTAAAGTTTCATTAAAATCCATTCTTTGGTTTTTGCGTGAAAGAGTAACAAACATACATACATCCATATAAAATTTCGCATTTATAATATTAGTAAGATTTCTTATTTTATATTTTTGAAGCAGCTTATAAGTCACCATAACTTCCACCAACGTCCTTATTTCCTTATAATCATTAATTAAAATAGTGATCATTTCTGTACCGCAGCATCCAATACAGATACAACCCCCCTTAATAAAGAAACCCTCCCTAATAATAATATTCCGTGGTGCATAATTGAAATACTTGCGGCTGAGCCACTAACTACTATTAGTAGGAATTTTCGACCGGTAACTGGCCACAATCCCCTAGAATCCCTAGTCCATAGGCTGATGGCCCAGGGCAGTGCTCGCCAAACTACGTGTCGCGAATATAGAATAAAAAATATAACATTAGAGGTGCCTTTCGTACAAATTTGAATAGAAATAAGCAACTGACAACGTACCTTTTGATTCTAGACCATTTAGCACGCGGTCTGTCTCTCTAACACTTACCTTAAATTGGGCAGCCAAAGATTCCAGATCTAAAGCGAAAGATTTGAAAATATATCACCTTTTCATATACAAGGATATGGATTTATGTGTCCACACAGCCAAAATAATAAATCTTAGACGTTTCTATGTGAACCAAACATTAACATCTTAATGATAACATTATCAAATTTGATTGAAGCATATTTATTTATTTATTTATTTATTTACATTTGATACATTTAAAGCCAAAATAACAGAAATAATATTACATAATAAGAGAATATATTTCAAATGAATACAAGTGTTATTACGTTGTTTTAGGTCGATATTAGTTCCTAGCTAGGCAGATTGCCTGTTCTAAGGAACCAAAGTGTGTAAAGTGCCAAATGCAATTTAAACTTTTTTTTTTTTAATTTATACCTATGTACTAAGTTTTTACTAAATGTGCCATTCATAGGTAACCAAAAAATAAATAATATAAATAATATAAAAAAAAAGTTTACTGGAGTTTCACAAATTTAACACAATAAGAATAAACACAATAAATAAGAATAAAATAGGTATATTAAATTTGAGTGGAACCAGCGAAATTTTATTTTATAGCAAGCAGCCTGTCCAATTGAGACAATTAAAGTAAATGTTGTGAAATTCACATATATAACAGCCGTATTTAACAATATATAGATATATTGAAATTCACATATATATAGCTCAATCACTTGAAAGATTTGTCCACATTCTGGTTGTCAATTTTGAATCAATAGCCTAAATAATTATTAACGAATACATTCAACAGAGATGTACAGTTTAGATATGTATATTTGTGAGTGTTTTGGCGCTCTCTGATAAAATCCAAAATAATGGTAATGGTTGCAAATCACAAAATGGTTTTTAATTTCACGCAAATTCAAAACGATTTTAAATAAAAAAATCAAAGTATTAGATAATAATTTATGTTTGATTGTCAAATTTATTGTGACGTTGGTAATTAATCATTTCAAAATATCAATCGTTCCCATCTATTTATATGCCTAAGCAAATTTCCTTTTACGTAGTACCTTGGTAAACATTAAATATGTTTTAATTATCGTGTCAACCAAGAAAAGTGTTAATTATGACTTGCCGTACAGAAAATATGTCTCCACTTTTTGGCGAAAGTAAATTGATGGGGGAAACGGTGTGCTGATTAATAAGTTGGTTAAAATTTCAGTTTTAAAAAAACACAACTCATTTTTAGATGTCTGTGGTTTTTGAGATGTCTTCGTACAGAAATATGCCCTCGCCGTGTGTTAAATTTTGGCATCTCCAATTCAAGCTATTCTAAGAATATGTAATGATATATCTTTACGTTAAAATCATTTTTTTCGATATCATACGATCATCTGTACTCCAAGCCGTCGATGAATGCGTTAAATAAGTTTTTAATAGATATTCTTTTTTTAAAATTATATTTTAAAGTAATTAATCACCTCTCTCTGTAATATTTTTGTCTATTGTTCTTTTTGTCTATACTTGTTTGTTTCTTTTGTTATTTTTGTTCATATTATTATCCTGTCGAAGAAACCATAGGTTTTGAAACATGTAGATATTATAACATTGATTACAGTGGTTTACACAAACATTTTACAAGTTGGTTTACACAAAGTAATTTGTTTCATTTAGATATTCTTTTTATTTGCCGTAAAACTGGATTCTCTCCCATGGTGTGCAGTGACATAAAAAAATAAAGTTTGACATACCCTGGCCCATGGTCTAGGGCTGGGATCTAGGGCCGGCATTTCAGCCCAGGTCTAGAGCTAGGGCTCAGGTTGAGAGTGGGGTGGGGGTGATATAATTTCAATAAATCAGACGGGACGAGGTGATGTATGGCCGAAGTAAGCGGACAACCCTTGTCACGGAGCACAGAGGGTTGAATTAGAGGGTGGCTGGCATTTTGTTTCTGTGAAATAAATATGTTTACAGTTTTTATACTTAACCATGGTGTGCTTCTCAATACGAGTTTAAACAAATTTCTGAAAATTAGTCTCACTATTTTGTTTTATTTTTTTTTTTATTACCTTTTGCCATTTTAAAATGATTGAGGGGAATTTGAACGTCTTGTTCTGTGTACCACACAAAAAAATTTAAATAATAATAATAATGATTAGGTTTTTTGTACAGTGCCGTTTTCGCGGGAAAATCAACTTAATTTGAACCATTAACTCATCATTTACATTTGTAACTAATAGCTTACGGCTTAGACTTATTTTAAAAGAGTTGAGACTTTTAACTAGTTACTTACAACTCAGGTTTCATTATTTATTTATTAATAATTCATTTTATAAGGATACAATGGTTCAAATAGCAATGCAATGAAAAAAGATTGGAAAACAAAAATAAAGGTATGTAGGTAACATTATCAATGAATTGTATTATGAAATATGATGTGTCTTTGTTAACTAACTAACTAACTAACCATGACACCGTTTCCCCGCAGAGGTACGCAGAGAGAACGGACCGCCGAACAACTCGGTCTTGGCACACACTCCTTGCTTCATTCACATTCATACATCTTCTCATACATGCTCTTCTATTATTCCTACTCCCTGACATGGCCCGACTCAAGTATCTGGTTCACTTGATCGTGTCATGTCTTCCTCGGGCGTCTGTAACTTATTCTTCCATTCATATATCCTCCTTACACTCCTTTCTTAGTTCATCCGCTCTACATGCCCAGAGCACCCTCATGGTCGCTTTCTTAATCTTACTCATTACTCTTACATCAGCCTTGCATTCTTAGCGGATATCCATATTTCTTACACGATCATACGTGGTTTTACCACAAATACGCCTCAGGGATCTCATCTCTACAGCATTAAGTCTACTTTCATCCTTCCTCTGCCAGTTCCATGCTTCACTACCATACATCAGGGTAGGTACCAGCACTACATTGTGGACTGCTAGCTTCGCTTCTTTGGGCAGCTTTTTGTTGGCGCCAACAGCATGTTACGAGCATTCACCCTTCTTTCAATATCCCTATCAGCTTTCCCATGTCTCGTAAAAATACTTCCCAAGTCTTTTTTACTTTACATAAATATAATAAATGGTGTGATGTATATGCTTTAAAGATTTTTTTAAATGTTATAAGTTATAATAAATCATCATCGAGATCCATCTGTATTTTAATATGTTCTTAGCTATCATTATTACTAAGTCTAAGTACTGAGACTCATAAGTGGTGTCTTGTGTCCCAAGTCTTATATGCTAGTGACATACAACTGGAGAAACTTATAATCATTATCCGAGTGGAATGCAGAAAAAGAAGTAGGCAAGAAAGGAAGAGCATGGCTTTGCAATAAAAATAAAAAAATTTAATATTTCTGAATTTATCCAAAAACCAAAAACTGTTTTTGAAAGGTGATAAAATAGCTCTCAAGTGTTATTATTAAAAATGAACATATGATTTCAGAAATAGTAAAAATATTAATACAACCATAAAAACAGTTTTAAATCAGTTTGACCGGTCAGTAGTTGAGTGGGCATCGCGTTTGGGTCTCACCCAGGCGTTCCGTGTTCGATTCCTCGACTGGCTAAGTCCTCCATCACAACACAAGCAACATCTTCCGCTTAGTGTGGTGGTAGTAGGAGATTTTCAAATGTTGTTGGGTTATTCGTAACCCGGGAATGTTTGTCTTTCTTTAAAAAAAAATATATATATAGCTCGCCTAACGTTTTTTTTTTATTAATTTATCTAAAATTACCTACTACAAACATTTTTTATCAGGCTAATTTATTATAAACGGTATTATCACCTCACATTTGTCGTTTCATAAAAAAAGTTTTCATATTTTTATACATTTTTCTCAAATTGCTATTGGAAACTTTGGCTTAAAATTTTTTTTTTCTACGGTTATATTCTAGATTTGAATAAATAGCGTGGAGCTTTCTCTTTTTAATACCGTTTAGATCATATTTTTCAACATCACATTAAGAGCGATACAAAGATTTATATGAGCTGGGACATATTTGGAGTCCTGTGATTAAACGGGTTTAAAGCTTAGAATTTATTTAGTAACATTGTGCTAAATATTACGTCGATACCTAACCAGCCAATGGTGTGTTCGTGCAAACAAATTCAATTAATAATTGCTTTGTAGAATTAAGTCTTTTTAACGCTTTTTTTTAATTATTTTACATATTTATATCCATGCATATCGTCGTTAGAAGAAAATAGAAAAGCGTTGAGGAATCCATGGTAGATAAAACATGAACCGAAAAAGCAAATCAGTCAGCTTTTATCTGGTTTTATTTTAGTAAGTACCTACTTATTGACCACCCCTGTTTCTTGACACCTCTACCCTTTTATAATTGAACATGACCGATGGGTCTCCTGCCACCTCCAAAACCTGCCGCCACCCCCTTTACCACTAACTTTGTTTGCTCTTACTGATTAACTTTTCTATCCATTCTACTCCCACCCTTGCTTTACAGCCATATGAAAAATACTCGCAAATTTACTACTTTTCGAAGATCTTTTTTTTTATTTATTTAAAATAGCTCACAAGAGTCCCAACTGCTCCCGTCTGGAGCCAGTGAGACTAAGGCATCCCCAATTGGTGTTTGTTGTGAGGCAAAGGTAAGTGGGGAAGGGAAGGGGATGGGAAAGAGGAAGGTGGGGAAGTACCTGGCTATTCATATCTAGTCACTAAACACGGCTAAAGCCATTTCAAGCAACGTTTCAATTCTGAATTGTGGTCTTACACCAGGGAAAAACTGAGAGTATATTCCACTCTGGAACATGCTGCAAATATAGTATATATTATTTTAATTAATTTTGAAATAATACAAATTAATCAAAAATAAAATTTATTTGCGCGTGCCGGGTTCAAACCCGCGACCTTCGAAATAGGAGTCCAGGGCCTTGCCCCTGTACTCCCATTTCGAAGGCCGGCAGAATTAAAATATATTTTAGATAATAATAATAATAATAATACAATAATATCGATCGTCCAGTTGATTAGACCAACGTATCCGAAAAATATCGATTATTTTGATTAAATATACACTTTGCGTATACAGAGTACATTAATTTCGTTAAATTACAATGCCGCCTCCCAGCGAATTTGAGATTATTGATTAAATAATAACTTATTATTGTTATTAATTTTATATTTTAATAATTTTTTTCTAATTCTGATTTTTGCTTTTCGGAACAACTCATGTAGGTCTCATAAAAATCGTTGTGTCTCCCTTACTATCATGCAATGATATAAACGGTTAGAATGAGACAAAACGACGTAACTGCACGAAAGTAGGTACAAGAGGGTTATGCTATCTTATATTTTCGATCAATGTTAATTCAATCTAAGCTTACCTTATTTTTACTATAGAATTTGGATATATTTGTATCTCTTGCTCATATCTCTGATGTCATTTCACAATCAAATGCCACAGTTAATTTGTTATTCTTTATTTCAAATGATTGCTAATATTTTCAGTTCTAATTGTGTCATGTAACTACTGTTAATGGTATATTTTACCGTAGAAATTAAATTAAATTAAAACTAAAAATTATTCACAAAATAATTATAATATTCACCTTTATGAAACCAAAGTTACGACCACAGTTGGAAAATTGTGGGAATTTTCAATTAATTATTTTACATAAAACGTCAGAAAAGTGAGTCGACGATAACGTTTATAACATATTTAACAAAATATGTGTGTTTTATTTTTTATGTTTGTTAGAAAAAACCTATAGTGAGTCATTTTTTAAAATTTTTATATTTGCATAAAAAAAATTATATTTGAAAAGTTATATTTTATGTTTATTTTAAACAAGCTTCTGCCCGCTACTTCGTCTGCGCAGGATTAGTACTTCTATAAGCCTATTTTCTTTTCCTAGGTCCCATCTATGTTTGTAACAAAATTCTTAACCTATTTATTAAAAATATCTATAATTATTCTTCATTCGATTCAAGTATTAGGAGAGTACTTCAAATAAATTCACTAATTTTCTAAAATAGAATTTTGATTTTAATGAAAATTGAATTGTTTTGCAAAATGTCATTCTCAAATTTTGACATTTTCTATTAAACAATAATTATTATTTATAATATATTGAAAATAGCTAGCTTTATAAAATCCATATGTTATTCTGACGTATGAGCTACATTATTGTAAAGTTTCATTAAAATCCATTCAGTAGTTTTTGCGTGAAAGAGTAATAAACACACATACATCCATACAAACTTTCGCGTTTATATTATTAGTAAGATTATAAAATTTGAAAGCGTATTTCATCTCCTCTCAAAAACAGTTTTTGGTTTTCATATGAGTATGGAAGGTTCTAAACTTTGGCGGATTCGGCGTGTAAATACTTTTTATACAATTAATTAAAATCTGATGCCGATCTATTCAAAAAACGTAAATGATAATAATTTAACAGTCCCAAGCATGATCTTGCCGCTGAGAGCACAATTATAACGGGTAACATTTATTTCTGTAACATCCATGCATGTAAAATATGAGAAAGGGGTTACAATGGAGCTATCAACAGTACGCACATACGTAACACACAATCAACCCGTTTAACTCCACCGCGTTAATCTGAATATTCATTCGCGATCCGTATAAAAGTGCGATTCAATTGCGGCAACAAACATCCTCACACAAATTGACTTTAATTCTCCCCTAGTGCCGACAGTTGGCTGGGTCCCACCAGTGGCGGTTTTCTCAGAGGAGCACAATGTGGATGCAGTGAACTTCCAAATAGTAGCAGAGACGATTAAGATAAATCTGAATAAAATTATAATTCTATTATATTTTGAATATCGATTCACCAAATTTCCCATCCGCCCTTATAAAAATCTGTTCATAGGTGCGGAATCCGGAACGCACCTACTCGTATGTACAGAAAATTCCTATTTTATATTTTATTTTATTTTATTTGGGAGACCAACAGTATTTATTATTAATAAATAAAAATTAATTAATTATTATATATATATATTTTTTTTTTAATTGATAAACTAATGTTTAAGACAAGATTTTTTATGCCTTGCACAAAGGGTAACAATTATTATAAGCAATAATTATTAGCCTGAGACACTCATCAATATTGAAAAACTCTCCTGACAAAAGATACATGTCGCCGACGGGAATCGAACCCGGACCCCTCTGTTTGCCGGACAGGAGTTCTACCATTAAGCTACGGCGGGTTACGTCCTACCCGCCAAATGATTCAATATATTCAAATACCTACTGTTTCATTCAACAATTATCGGTATATATTGAATCATTTGGCGGGTAGGAGGTAACCCGCCGTAGCTTAATGGTAGAACTCCTGTCCGGCAAACAGAGGGGTCCGGGTTCGAGTCCCGTCGGCGACATGTATCTTTTCTCGGGAGAGTTTTTAAATATTGATGAGTGTTTCAGGCTAATAATTATTGCTTATGTTAATTAAGTTGAATTAATTGTACCATTTACAGGGTTCCATAGGGATATTGTGTATAAGTGAACATCGTGAAAAGAGTGTAATATTTCATACGAACAATATTCTCTTTCATACAGTCAAGGGCTAAAATGTTCGTCTTTCGTTGCAGCACACCGAGCTAGCTATTGAAAAATTCGCCACGACAATAAAAACGAATAATTATTGGATGGATGTAACATTATTTTGCAATAGTCAGTAAAAAAAAATCAACCAGTAATAAAAATGAAGCTTTTTTATTATAATTAATCAATTTTTATTACGCAGCGAAATAGTTTCCTCTTTCCGACACGGTCCTACGGTATTAGCGCCATCTTTGGGGTCTGCTAGAAGCAAATTTCAGAGAAATGAGTGTTTGTGCATAGGAGCTACCAACATTTTATAGAATGCATTGTCATCGCCAAAGAGTCTGTCTGTCACCTTTCAGCTCGATCAGATGACGGCAAGTGGGTTAATTTCGATTTACATGATTTTATTTCATTCATTCGAGAAAGCAAAATCAAAATTCAAACACTTGCACTTAAAAAATACAAATATTCGATGTTATAGGATTTGCAAATCCACAGATTTGACAAACGTCGATTAAAATTAATCTAATTTTCCTCTCTTATCTCTGACTAATGACTAATCCCTCGTAAAGTTTAACTTCCCCATATTACAGCCATGCATGGAGAAATTGTTATTCTAAAATACGATCATTTTATTGGTAAAACGGTTAAAAACGGGACTGAAGTTCTTACGAATAAATTAACAGTGTTTCAATGTTTATTGGCGGGAAAATATAAGAATAATTTGTTGGTATACGTACGAAATTACGTACACCAACAAATTATTCTTACATGTTCCCGCTAATAAACATTGAAACCCTGTTAATTTGTTCGTAAGAACTTCAGTCCCGTTTTTAACCGTATTTTAAAATAAAATAATCATATTTTAGAATAACATTTTTCTCCGTGTGTCCCCTCGCAAATAACTTTTAACATACTACATATTATTTTACCATCTTTTCAACAAACAAATAATATAAACTCATGATAAAAGAGAAAGCGCCCTTTTTGGCCCGGAGCTCCGTATGAGTATTATACCCTGCAAAAGTCAAAAGTCAGCTCTGATTGAACCTGCATTTAGAATTCCCACGAACCGCCACTAAGCAAGCGGTGCTCTAAGAAAATAAAATGAAGTAGGAGAAAGGGGCCTTTTTGGCCCGGAGCACTGTACGAGTATTCTCTAGTACTATACTCTACAAAAGTCTGTTCTAATTGAACCCGTATTTAGAAGAACCACGAACCGCCACTAGATCTCGCGGTGGCAGGTTTGGCACCCGCAAGACCGGAGACCGCGCGGTTCTATGGACAATGAATGGAGGTAGGAGGCAGCCCCACGCGCGGGCCACAAACAACGCGATCTGAATTTTTAACTCGACAATGCGTTTTCCGGATCCTTTATATTTACACTTCAAAGTATATTTTTTTCAGGGTGTAATGGATTATGACAGGGTTGCATTTAGGAAGTTTTAATTTTACAATGAATTAATTTCAAGCAATTTACTATGAAATTTTTAAAAATTAAAGATGAATAAAATATTTAATTTTTTTAATAAATTAAAATGTTTCATTACAAAATATTGGATTACACATCTGACTTGATGATGGGCACTACAACGATGTACGAAACGTTGGCTAAAGATGGGGGTAGCGAAACACGGGGTATTACACCAAAAACAAATAACGAAAATAATTTATTTTTTTAGTAAGCAATTTGTCATTTTTCAATTTTTGTTAATATGAAAATTTGTCACTATATGTGAACCACGTTATCTTAGACCCAATGTTCTTTCAAATGAAGGTATTTAAAAAAATGTTTTATCAATAATTACATGAAGCTGATATTGTGATGAAGCCCTTTATTTATAGACAGGCAGTATTATACCTACCAAATCGGTATCTCATCAGAATAGTTGCCATTAATAAATTGTTTATGGACCTCTTTGTATTCTTAAAGTATTTTTGAACAATAATTTATTGTCTACAGATGTCTGTTTATTTTTGTCCCATTTTACCCTTTACCTATTCTTGTTTGTCATTTACTTTTACATATTTAGGTAATTATTTTTATAATATTGTTAATTCTGAAATTTGAAATATGAAGTTGACAATTACGACAGTCTCATAATAGATCGCAGTAGCCCAATTGGTAAAGGTGTATGTCCCGGTAAGACGTAAGGTTCTGGGTTCGAGTCCCAGTTGCGACCGTTATCTTTTATTATTTTTCTGTGTCTTGTTCATTTTCATACTTTAAAAAAATTAGATTATTATTGTTATCTTCTTCTTCAATGATATATTACATTGATGGGAATAACCTTCAAAAGTTAAAAAGAGAGTTTTTCTTATAAAAATATGAATTATTTTTGTTTCTTAGAAGTTTGGTTGGAAACCATAGCAACCAGGCAAGTTTAATTTGAAGTGTTTTTTTATTAGTAAGGTTGTCAGTGGTTTGTACCTATTTATATCGCCTGCTTGTGGCAATTCTAAAAGCCACTTTCGATTTTACTGCGTGCACAATCACAGCTAGTAGTGTAGGTATAGTCACTAAAATAGTAAAAAAATAACCTACATTGAAATACACCCCTGATAGATGGAAAAGCCTCTGGTGGGTTGTATAAGTACTAGATGTGTGGCGGCTAAGTATAAACACGATTGGAATTTGAATGGAAAAATGGTGCTACCCACTCTGTGGAAATGTGACAAGGTTCCGTTTAAACGCCGAGCCGTTTATTGAGGAATAAGAGGCAGTATTTATATTTAATCCACCATGTTTGAATGTAATAGCGTTTTTCCATGATTTTATTAAATGCTTAGGTTTTATATATATTTTTTCGAAATAATGATTTTCAAATCCAGAACCAGAAAAGGTATTCTGATAAGATTCTGAGAAATTGTGTTGAAGTGTTTCACCAGGGCGACATCTTCCGCTATAAAATTAATAGGATTTTTAGTTAACTAACTAACTAACTAACCATCACGCCGTTTCCCCGAAGGGGTAGGCAGAGAGGACGGACCGCCAAACAACTCGGTCTTGGCATACACTCCTCGCCTCATTCACATTCATACATCTTATCATACATGCTCTTCTATTATTCTGACTCTTGACATGGCCCGACTCAAGTATTATTAAAGTAATTTTTAGTTTGTTTTAAAAAAATAGCCCAAACCCTTGAGAGATCAAAGTAATATTAAAAATAATACAGTTTTTTTAATAAATATAACCTTAGTATATTGAAAAGGTATATCAAAATTTTTAAACTGCGTGTACCAGATAAAATAACAATATTTCAAATTCAATTTATGTTTTTTTTTTTTTAAATAGTCAATACGTTTAAAATTTGATTTAAAAACGACTAATTTCCGGTATTCTCTGGTAATACCCTCTTAATAATATAAAAATCATAATATGTTGGCTTTCTTTTACGTAATTTATGACTTACCTAACCAGTAATTGGCTTGAAATATTGTATATTCCATATAAAAGTATTCCAAATATTCCGTGTAAAAGTGTAGTGATTCAAAATTTTCTATTTTACGTTTATCTCTGAAAATTAAAGTGATTGTGATTACCCATGCCCAACGAAAACCGTATTTAAGTTAGATGACTCTATCTCCGCAATATGTCGCTGGTATCTCTTTTCGACGGTACTGCTGGTTCATCATTAATGATTCATTTGTTTTTCTGCTAATCCGTAAATTTTTTTTTCACTTACGACACTACTAAGGGATGTACGATTTGTCATTTAAACATTTGATGTGAAGCCAGCAGTAAGTAGTTTTTGGGTAGGTTTTTTTAAATATCAATTAATTCGTTGTTTTTACAACTGCCTTATCAAAAACATTCGCATGCTAATACTTGTTACAGAGTATTAACTCTGTTACAACTATAAACATGATAAAAATTAAACAAAAGACAAAAACTGATGCAAAGATCACGTAATTTGTAGGGGTGCAAATATTCATACGATTCTACCCTTTTGCAGTAAGCACCGGTCACAAAACAAAACGCCACCTGTTAATTACACGGCAAAGCTTTGATACTGAAACCATGGGAATTCCAACATGTATTGGATCAAACGTGAGGTTGTATTACATGGGAATTTCTCGAATCACACCAACGCAACGCGACTACCCTTGCTTTTCAACAAAATTAGGGGTAGCAGTATTATTATGTACTTGTATGTACTGGTAAGGTAATGTTGTTATCATGATATTGTACCTGTAATGAATTTGTCGTGGGATCTATTACCGTGAGAATAAACTGATTTATCAAAGCATCGGAACAGGTGCGTTCGTTTTAGGAATACAGGTGATTTATCATAATAAATCTGTTTGTTCGAATATTTTGTCCGTCATATTGGTTATACACGGAGAAAAATGTTATTCTAAAAAACGATCATTTTAATAGTAAAAACGGTTATAAACGGGACTGAAGTTCTTACGAACAAATTAACAGGGTTACAATGTTTATTGGCGAACATGTAAGAATCATTTTTTTCGAATAACATATTTCTCCGTGTACCTAATACTCTATCGCCAGGCATGTAACTAATTAATAATAATAAATAGTACGTATATATTACTTATTTTTTACATTATTTCAACGCAGGAGGCGTTGAGGAAAATAAATACCTCCAGGGCCTTTGTAATCTTTGGGGATGCTGTGTAAAGAGTTTTTTTAGAAAAAGGAAGAAAAGTAAGTTCTGGGAAGGAAAGTGGGTGAGAGAGATGGATAGGAATCTGAAGGTCAATGTGTTCAGGAATGACGATCATTTAAATCCATCCCTCCCACTGGGGTGCAAGGCGATGGGTCGAAAGAGTCCGGCTTGAGAGTAGAACAGGTCTTTCTCAACCATTCTCTCCCAATCCGGCCCGCTATGCAGTTGGTGGGCAAAATCTTCCGCCACCAAGACCTAGACCTAGACCTAGCCGGGTACCCCAGCTAAGTCTCCAAACATGGCGAACCACTCGGGGTTACTTAGGGCAAGGATGTTTGTTATCCAATAAATGGTTCCCGGGGCGTCGGTACTCTCCCCAGCATGCCAAATTACACCAGCGCAGACCCGTGAAAAATCACAAGATAGTCGTTGAGGCACTATGGCGTACTAATATCTCTTCCAAACTTGTTCCTCTAAAATACTAAATTATCAGGCGAGTATCAGTGCGCGGGGACCGGACTCGATGGTTTCCGGTCGTTCGGTGTAGAATGTTATCAGCGTCGGAGGTCATATTGGATTAATTGAATGTAAAAAAGTTAAATCCGTTTAGTCTCATATAAATATATTTCCATCAATGGGGATCGTCTGGATTTTAGCCAAAATCATTTTTAAAAATTTTAAAATAATTTTCGGTCAAAAATATTATATTATAATAAAATGTAGGTGGGACATCTTTACCGCTTGTCTGAATTCACAAAAAAACCCTTCCAATTTTGAAAATGCCGCTTAAATTCGGAGCAAAAGTTCTAGAGTCACAACAGAAAATAGTGTTTTTTAATTAAAAAAATGGTTAAGAATAAAGATACCTAGATTACGAATAACATCAAAATTTGTGAATTTCTCCTACTACCATCATGGTAAACCGAAATTTTGCGCAAACATTGATGAGATATTAGCTAGACAAAAGATTATTGCCGCGACGGCAACCGGACGCTTTGGACCACAGTACCAATTAATTCAGTAATTATTACGCATTTTCATTAACACTGCATTCATTTGCTTCGATCTAACGCTTCACTTCGAAACTTTTCCTTCTAGAGAGCCTTGATGTTATTAGATATCTAATTTATATATTTTTACCACTGGAACGACAGAACAATTAAAATATTTTTTCTCGGATTGCTAAAGGAAATTTTTCCACCCACATTAAAAAAATTATACCTCCGAATTTGAATATGGAGACATACAAACTGCACTATTTTTAGTGTGAATTGCCTTAGACACAAACTGATTATAGTTCTGTACAGCCAATGAATTTCCCTATCTTTCGTCTATTATCACATATTTGTAGGATTTATACAAAATATATAATTAAATCTTTAACCTTAAAACATTTTAAAGAATCTAGAGAATATTTATTTTGTTGTATTTTGAATGGATAATACATTATATAGTCGTTTTAATAAAAAAGTTTTTTTTTTAATTTGCCACATTTTGGCAACTAAGGAATCCGAGATTTTGGAAATAGTGCCATAATGTGGCAAAAAGCGCTCGAGTGGATAATATCTTTAGAAAAAAAAAATTCAGTAGTAAAAGTTCGTCTCCATTACATTTCGAGTGATGTACCTATTTAAGTGTAGAGTTGCATAAAAGTGTTCATTAAAGTGCAGCATTTCATCGAAATAATAACCATAAAAGTGCAACGCCATAAATCCCATGAAGAGAGGAGTCAGCGTGGTGTGTTCACAATACTATGGAATCTCACACCATACTGCTTTCGAGCAGCGAACCGGAACCTTTTCGTATTGTATTATTTAATAATTTAATTGAATATCCGTGGTTTTTTAAATTATTTTGTCTGACTCCGTATTTCATAATTACGTTTGTTGTAGGATACCAAAAATATCACCTGATTTCATGATAATTTTTTAAGTAAAACTGCTTTACGCACGCTTGACTTGGGGGGTAAGCTGGCGAATGCGTTACGAAAAGTGTAATGCGTTACGGGCGAGGCGAACGGGCTGTATCACACTGTAGAAGCAAGAGAGAGCACTGCGCGCACACATTTTCTTTCTTTCTTCCTCACATTGCCAGTGCATGAAATATCCCAGTCAGTATTTTGAAATACCAGTGACGCTCCAAACGCGGGGGAGAGCGGACGTCGATAAAAAATTTAAATAGATATTTGTAGAAAATTAATAATTGTATATATACGTGTATATATTTTATACATATAAATATATATATACAGACATATAGATGAAGCTAAAGAAGTTTTACTTCAGTCGTGTGGTCTAAAGCACACACGAATTTTTTTATTGACTTTCTTCGTTTTGTGATAAATACAATTAGTATTAATTTACTTTTCTAGGAAATAAAAAATATATTGTCAAAATATCTGATTGGAAAACGATTTTTTATCAGAAAACTTTCGGGAGAAAACGTTCAATAATAACGGAATTTTGATTCTTTCAAGATAAACAATGTTTTCATGCAAGAATCGAATAGACTTTTATTAGTGAATCATTAATGACGAAAATATCAACAATTCTCAGCAAAAAAATATGATACAGATAAAGACACTTCTACGGAATAGCGTTTCTACCCATTCGAGACCTCATTAAATTCAGTCATTTTTATCGACCTCGTACTCAAAATTGAGATTTACTAACAATAAACTCAATTATTTCCCATAAGTTCTCATTAGCACATTTGGTAGAGCTTAATTCTGACCGCGATAACTTTATCTGTTTTACATTTTCATTGAATTGTCTTCTTCAATTACAATGGGGATAAGTTCTTCCTAATGAATTGAATATACACTTATATTAATTAGATACTGAATTTTGTGGTCGTCGGCATATTATGTTTACCTTTCGATCTTATTTCAAGATTTCGGAGAAGTTTTTTTTTCTTCTTATTAATGAATACTTCACAAGAGTCCCAACTGTGAGACTATGGCATCCCCAATTGGGGTATGTTGTGAGGCTGGAGGTAAGTGGGGATGGGAAGGAGGTTTGAAAAAAGGATGGTGGGGAAGTACCTGGTTATTCACATTTAGTCACTAAATACGGCTAAAGCCATTATTAAGCAACGTTTCAATTCTGAATGGTGGTCTTACACCAGGGTGATAGTGAGGGTATCTTCCACTCTAGAATGTGCCGCAAATATATTATTTTTAATTAATTAATTGTGAAATAACACAAATTAATCAAATAAAATTTATTTGCAAAAACCCGCGGCCTTCGGAATGGGACTCCAAAGCCTTACCCCTGGACTACGCCGGCCGTCATTTCATTGCATTTTCATTTTCAAATCACATTTAATATTGAATAAATTGAATAATACAATTCGTTTCAGTGATATTCATGTTAATTTTGAATATTCAAAACACTTAAACCTTCACAGCCCGTGACATTGTAAATATCTAATTCTGTAAAAAGTAAGCAAATCAGTACTTGTAAGCTATTTAAAGTCATTTAATAATTAAGGTGGTACTCTTTCAAAATAAATATCAACTCTACTTTTGCCACTATTCTTCTCAAAAATACAATAGTAATTGAGGGTAGCAAATGTAAAATCTTGCAAAATCATGTTTTAAATATTATCCTCTGTGTGCAAAGTCGAATCTTCTGCAAGAGGTGAGTGGCTCCTTGAGGCGATTTTTCACAGAAACGGCGCTCTACAAATTATCACATTATTATTATTACCCAATCGCCTTCAGTGGTATTACCACAAAATGACTTGCCTAATACTTGAACAAAATGTACTAATAATGTAGGATTACCTATCATGAGAAATGATGATTAATGATAGATGAGCAAATCAAAATCATTTAATAAAATAGGTAAGTACTCTCCAACCTGTATTATAATAAATAATAATGCCTAAAATTTTCGGAATATTCGGCCTTTAAAAAACAAGGACTTTATGCAAATCATCCAACAGTTGACCACCGATGCATCTTCCTGCAGTGGACCATGTTGTCCACTAAGAGAGTAGCAAGAGGTCAGCGGGTCGATGATCTCCAATGACGCCCTCCCCCCCCATTCGACCCACCCGCAAATCCGATGATGGCCGAAGAAAACCGAACACGCACGAAGCAAGTAGAATCGTGACCCCAAGACCTTTCGAATTTAGGGCCATAGGGTTATGTACTATGTTTAATACCTTTGAATCTTGAATCCATGCATCTACCTTTGCGTTTGTACATTATTATACATTGAAGAAGATTCTAATATGTTCCATGTTGCGAAGATGATCTCAGTCGTGCAGTGGTCATAAATTGAGACCTTTGTTTCAGATGTTAATTTCCTAATAAGTAAATACTTACAGAAAATATAAGTATTTAGGTACCGAAAATAATGAAATTGCGAAGTATTACATAATAAGGAAATAAAAAATTCTACTGGATTCTGTTATAATGGAATGTTCGTTAAAGAGAATTTATTCGTTGAAAAATGTCAAAAAAACAACACAATATCAGTAATTTTTTTTTCTTTATTCAGTCCATAACATTTAGATAAAGATCGAAAAAAGGCTTTGACAATTTAATTGATCTTTAAATGAGAAAATATATATATATAAGAAAATAAAATAATCATGCTACTATTAAACTCCATGTACCGATAAGGAATACTAGACAAAATGTAACATTCTTTTGCAACACATACACAACCAACTATCAATCACACTCACTTACCAATAGGATGCATGATTTAGACAATAAGTTTGGTGGCATTATTCGCTGATTCCCTTTATAATCTAAAATACAATTTAAACCAACACTTTGTGGAATCTTACAAATTACACGTAGGTATAATATATTTAACGATTTGATGTGTTATTGTAATGTTTTATTATATGTTTTTCTACGTTATTGTCAAATATTATATTGTTTAAAATATTTCACGGTTTTACGCTATATTCTTCAAAACCTACTTGTATATTCTTAAAAATGTTCACTTTTATAACTTTTGGTATAAATTCTATGTATGTGTAATTCTCGATAACATATAAATTTATAATCTATAATCTATGTAAGAGCCTCTATGGGCGTATAACAACAATAAATAAATAAAACAAAAATACTAATTATACACAACAAAATTGGGTTGTTTTTAAAGATACTGCTTATTGAGGTACCTATTTACTTATTTATTAACTTCCTTTCTAGAGGCTTTTATGAATGAATAGTAATGATTATACAGTACAATTTATCTGCCTCGGAAATATTTTTTTGTACGTGATTAGTGATAAATTAAAGATGTCCACTGACTCGGCAAAATTATTTCCTCTATTATTTTAGGCAATGAGGAAAACTCGTATATAACTGATAGAAGCAGTGCGAATGTGAAATTAAATAAAAATTGTTTGGATGTGTTAACAAAAAAATTGAAATCGGTTGGGAAAATTCATTTCCCTAATTTTGTTTGTCACTTCAGAATCATTTGTACAAATTATTAAAAATAAATAAATTAATTAGTGCCGCATCTAACACGGCGATGGTTGCTTTAAAATTAATGTTGACTAAAAACAACCCAAAGACCATTTCAAATACATTTCGCTGACAAAAGTACATTGTAACAAAGTAAAATATTTGCTGCGAAAAGAAAAAGCTTGGAATCCAAGTAGAAAAAGTGTCTAATCAGAATGAAATACTTTGGAGGAGATAATAAAAATAAGATTTATAGATTAACGATGATATTACCATAGTTTACCTGTGCACTCACCCACATTCGATGCTATTGATTTAACCAAACCATTCAGTGAACATATTTCATCTAGATATTGTTAGACACTCGTATCATTTCCTGTTGTTAATGTTAAGTATCTAATTAATTAACCAGGGTAAATAATAATAATAATAATTGGATGACTTGTATAGCGCCGTTTTTGTGAAAAATCACCTCAAGGGCGCTGTACAAATTTCAATAATTTCTACAATCTTACTTCTAACTACACACTAGGGTACATCATATAATTGGATTAACATGTATTTTTAGATACTTTATATTGGTTTTTACTTTAGCTGCACACAGGAGGTCATCTTTTGGGATACTGTGTGGAGGGTATTCTGAGGAAAGGATTGGTATGAAGTTCTGGAAAGGAAAAGAGTAGAAATCTTTGGATCCGTATCTCCAGGAGCGACCGACGTAACAATCCATCGCTCTCAAAATCAGAAGGTCTCCTTCAACCATTCTCTACCGGTCCAGCGTGCCTGGCAGCTGGTAGGCAGATGCATCCACCGCCAAGACCTGGACAGACCTCACCCCATGAACCCGGGCACCCTTGCTAAGTCACCAAACGTAGCGAATCACTTGGGGTGACCTATTGCTCGTGTTGGTTGTCCAATAAATGGTGCAGGAGTTATTTCTCTAATATATTATTAGACTAACTAACCATCACGCCGTTTCCCCGCAGGGGTAGGCAGAGAGAACGGACCGCCAAACACCCCGGTCTTGGCACACACTCTTTGCCTCATCCACATTCATACATCGTCTCATACATACTCTTCTATTTTTCTGACTCTTGACATGCCCCTACTCAAGTATCTGATTCAGTTGATCGTGCCTCTAGCGAAGTGAGAGATCGAGCGAAAGAATTATATAAGGAATGCAAGAAAAGAGTAAGTGTTGGAGTGAAAGAACGAAAGAAACGCCTGGAAGAGGAAGAGGGAATCAAAATGACAAACCACTTCCATGAAAACATATTATTTGATATTATTATAAAACGGATTTTGCACGTCCGTAACATAAATATTCATATGTTATCATTGTGTGTGCGCGTACCATGTAATCATTATATAATCGACTTGAACAACGAGAAAATAATTATTATACCAATTTATCGTACTGATGATATTTGGATCATAATTATAGTTTTTATAGTGATTGAAACACATATTACCACAAAATGAAACAAGTACTTTGTTTTAAAGAACTTTATTTTAATTTCAATTTATATTCGTCTTGACTTGAATAAAGTTGTTTAAAACAAAGTACTTGTTTCATTTTGTGTAATGTCAAGCCACAAAGTGTTTGCTTTCTTCGATAATATCAGTTTAGTTTTTGGCATTGTAACCTTCGGACCCAGCCTCACTGATATTAGCGCTATACGCTCAGAACAACGACACTCATTCGTAAAACCTATTTACGAATTCCCTCACCTTTCCAATAAAGCATTTGTTATACGACCGCACTTAAGTCGGATATAAATCACAGCTTTTTTAGTGTCAACATGATTTAACAAATCGATCGGAGTGATTGGATTTGTCCGAATGAAAAGGCTTTATGGCGCATTAAAAGAATATTTATCTCGCACACAAATCGGTATCCTAATAGGATTCCTATTAACGTCATCTGCGCCTCGGAACGAATGTAAATAAAATCAAGATTTATCTCGGCGTTTCGAGAGTTATGCACGTTTTTCTGAATTGATAGAACTATAAAACCGCGTGGATTGCAAGATGCGTTGAGAAAATATTACAATACAATCCGCATTCAAGTGCGGATCATTTCAACAAAAAAAAAAAACTTCCATAAACTTTTGCACTTTGAAATGTATTCTTTATTCAACGTTTAAAGTTTTTATGACGTGAAACCGCACAGATGGCATTGCTAATTTGTGGATTCTTGTGGGGTTAAAGGAAATGCGGAGATGATGAAGAGGATGGTTGGGAAGAACCTACCTGAAGATTTGATATGAAGGGTGTGGCAGCACGTACCCGAAGAATTTTAACCAACGATTCCTGAGCTCATTTGCAGTAAAAAATCTATATGCCATATTGCTGTCCAATGATATGTTTCGTGTGTTAGCGTGCTGCTGGATCTAGACGGAATGCTTATAGCGCAACCAGCTGGGCTATGCCGACTATTCAGTTGCGACGGATTGGGAAAAATATTTTTATTGTTTTTAATGAAAAATAATGTCATCGGAGAGCAAAATCATAACTACATTTGAACACACTGTATATGTAGTCAATAAACATACTCGTACACTGAGAAAAATGTTATTCTAAAATACGATCATTTTCTTCGTAAAACGGTTTAAAACGGGACTGAAGTTCTTACGAACAAATTAACAGGGTTTCAATGTTTATTTGCGGGAAAATATAATAATAATTTGTTGGTATACGTACAAAATTTGTTCTAATGATTAATAATAATAATTTATTCTTACATTTTAACGCCAATAAACATTGAAACCCTGTTAATTTTTTCATAAGAATTTCAGTTCCGATTTTAACCATTTTACAAATAAAATCATCGTATTTTGGAATAAAAATTTTCTCCGTGTAGCTATAAAGACATATTAAACATTTCTATTCTGAACAGTGGACTCCCACAAAGACGGTTCAAACATATCTAAATGTTAAAAATTCCGCTCATTTTACTAGGTAATAAATTATTTGCTCTTGCCTGGATTCGAACTCGAAACCCCTGGATACTGAGTGAAGCTGTGAGCTCAGTTATTTTCAACCTAACTTTTCAAGTAAACTTCTAAAAGAAAATGTAATAGTATGAAGTATTAATAAATTTGTAAACTTAAATTAAAAAATAATTATGTAAAAGTAATAAATAAATAAATACAATTATTTTGCGTCTTTTTTTGTTATACCTATTGGACAATCTTCAAAAGTTTTGGTAGGCTTTTATTTAACGACCTCTGTAGTTACCGTTCGGTCATTTTAATGTGTCACAAAGAAACGTGAGAGTCTATTTTAATTTCTTTTTAATTAATCAATAATAATCATCGAATTGTGATGTGAATATATCTGTAATTTTGATTCAATAAACTCTACAACTTACACGGAGAAAAATGTTATTCTAAAATACGATCATTTTATTCGTAAAAACGGTTAAAAAACGGGACTAAAGTTCTTACAAAAAAATTAACAGGGTTTCAATGTTGGCGGGAACGGGTTAAAATAATTTTTGGTATACGTAATGTCGTACGTATATACGAACAAATTATTCTTACTTTTTCCCGCCAATAAACATTGAAATCCTGTTAATTTGTTCGTAAGAACTTCAGTCCCGTTTTTAACCGTATTTACGAATAAAATGATCGTATTAAATTAAACAAATAACTTTGTATCAACCACTATTATATAATCACAATTACCTACATGTTTCGAAACCGGTGGTTTCTTCGTCAGGGTAGTAATGACAATGATACAAAGTTATTTGTTTAATTTAATTCAAAATGACGCCACAAAGTGATTTTGAGAAGTTTGAAGATATAAAATGATTGTATTTTAGAATAACATTTTTCTCCATGTGATTTGCTTTGAATTTAGGTGTCATTTTCAAAATTGGAACTGATTGTGGGAACAATTCAGACAAGCGATGCAGTGGCTGCCAAAATTATTTTACTTTAATTAATTAATTCGTATTTTAAAATTATGTGAACTATGTATTTCTTTTGCTTAAATAAAAATTAAATTACAGATATCCTAATTTGTAAAGTAGACTAACGGAGTTAATTCGAAAGGTAAATTTCTGAGTGTCTATAATATTAACAATGTTTGTATTTGAAAACTGATGATTCTGAGTTTTTTTTTTTTTAATATGTACCTACTTTTAGATTCCCAAATTGCATAATCATAATTTCACGTAATTTGTCACTTGTCTGCGCTAGTATATCCTACTAAGGCTACAGATGAGATGCGACCATACTGTTAAACCGCGGATTAAACATCCGATAAGTGCATCAATCCCTTGATAGATCCTCCATTGACACGACTCCGGTACCAATCACCAATAAATTAACCCTCGGAACACATGCACAAGCTAACTATATATCAAGATCTGTTACCAGTTCTGTATTATCCAGAGCCACGGCAATGTTACTTATGAGCTCGCAACATAATGTTCCGTGTTACCAGATGAATCTCGCCATTGTTACATCCATCTTCATCACTTCAACAGCTAGGAACTGCTGACTTGTGCTATATCATCTTCGAGGGTATAATGATTAGCGGATAGTGCTGTGCTGTGCCTTAGCGTGTACATAATAATTGCTGTTATTCTTCTCAAACGGTGTGTTTCCTTAAAATGTACTAATTCACAATGGTTTCGTTATCTCTTAATTATTCCGTTCTTAGCAGAGGAAGTAGAACTACCTAGTAAATTTTTGAAAATTTTAGTAATATTTTGAGGAAGCATTCATTAGTGGAGGTTTCAAGACAGATCCTTGGTGGACTCTTTCACATTTGATAGATATGTATTACATGCATTATATTATTATTTATTTCAAGTTTTTATTATTTATTTTTGAGAATCGAAATTTTGCTTCCAACGGCTTTAGACGTGTTTGGTGATAATAACTGAACAGCCAGGTACTTCCCCGCCTTCATCTCCCCCATTTTCTTCTACTACCCCCTACCTCCAGCCCCACACGGAGAAAAATATTATTCTAAAATATGATGAATTTATTCGTAAAAACGGTTAAAAACGGAACTGAAGTTCTTACGAACAAATTAACAGTGTTTCAATGTTTATTGGCGGGAATATGTAAGAATAATTTTTTTGGTATACATTGTGGTATTATATGGTATAGTCAATAAATATTGAAACTTCAAGAACTTCAGTCCCGTTTTTAACTGTTTTTACGAATAAAAAGATCGTACCTTAGAATAACATTTTTCATCATGCCCAGCACACCCTAATTGGGGATGCCATAGTTTCACTGGCTTTTCACAGACGGTACATTTCGGACTCCCATGTTTTGGGGTGTTATGCCGTGTTACGCTATCTCCTTCTTTAGCCAACGTTTCGGACAACGTTACACTGTCCATCATCAGTCACACATCTGCCCTGATGATGGACACTGTAACGTTGTTCGAAACGTTGGCTAAAGAAGGAGATAGCGTAACACGGCATAACGCCCCAAAAATAAATAACAAAAATATCTTCATTTTCTTAACGCATATTTTTATTGGCTGCTGTCTTTAAGCATGATTTCAAAATTCAATTCGAACTAAATGCCGTCTATACAGTGTCAGGATAAATTTCGATCTTTTTCTGTTTCTGATTTTCTATTGAGTTTCACTAATATTGTCTTCATTAATTAAAAAAATAATAAATTCAGGTTTGACCTATTAAGTTAAAAATAAATTTATCCGATATGAAGAAAAAAACGTGCAAATAATCCGATCTAAATATTGAGAAGTTCAGTACAATCCCCTCACGAATGATCCATCTACTCGGGAAGAAATAAGATGTTTCCAAGACTGGATGCTGCGAGGTCTCGCTGCTCTAGAGGTGGCTTACAGGTACCACGGGTTACCTGTTCTTTGACCTCTTGACCTTATTGGAACACATAAGCTATGACCTGCTGCCTGGTGCCTAGAGTGCCTGGTACCTTGTGCTTGGTGCTTACTGCTTGCTGACTGATGAGGAGAATGATCTTCGTACTAACCGGAAGAATAATATTTAGTTTTTCAGATAACTTGGAACATGGAGATTAATAACTTTATTAGTATTTTGGCTTACACATAGGTGTCTATATACATATAGGAAATCGAAGTTCTTTCGGTGTTGCTCTGTTAGTAAAAATAATAAATAATACTTTGCTGCGCTCTTCTTTCATCACGACTTTTGAGATGTTTTTAAATTTTTTTATTGACTTTGAGGTAGATTCCAATTTCATTCCGAAAGTCCATTGCTTTTATGGGATCCAACAGACACAGCTATAAAAGCTCAAGCGTTATTTGACTTGGCCTACTTCAGCACCTGGCTCGTCATACATTCCCATTGGGAGTGTACGGCAACCGATATGCCGAAATACGCCAAACCAAATAACGCTTAAGCTTTTATAGCTGTGTCTGTCGGTCCCATAATAGAAATCAGTTTGATAGCTAAACAAGTCAAGGCGAGACGTACGGACGTCATCGATGTTCGTCCTATTTCTTCTCACGCGTCTTGTTCTAAAACGAAAAAAAGCAGAAGACACTAGAACGGTGACGTCACGTACGATCTCTCGCTGGAATAATATAAACCCATTCAATTGATCTAGGAATCTTAGACGAATCTTAAGTTGTAACATCATTTTGCCACAGCTCTCTCCGTTCGAGAGCTTTTCAAGGTTTAGTTAAAGAGTTTAGGTTTTTGGAAAGCAAATTAATTTATGTTATTGACAGAACCTAAATGAAAAAGTCACATTTTCGTTAAATTCTTCATTTCTGAAAATATTAAAGTGATCTATGAATTCCGGACCGGAGAAAAAAGAACAAAAATTCAATGGGGTACCTTTGGCCCCCTTGCAAAAACATAACTTGTCTCGGGGACGTAATAAAATATCAATTCTTCACGGTTTCAATGCCGAAAACTTCAATAACCAAAATACTTCCGCACGACTCAAAAATTCAATTTTTTCTCCCCCTGTATAACGAGGATGGGAGATGGGGAGATGTGGACCCTTGAAGTGGGAAGGAGAGGGAGGGGATAGTTTTGCCTAGAACTTAGTATTCATGTCCTGTTTTCTCTATGCTCGGGCGACTTTATAGTGTGGTATTGAAAGTACCGCAGAAGTGGAGGTAGTCTGTCTTCTTGAGACGTGAGGGGATGAAATTCAGAAGCTGATTGTAACAAATATTCCACTCTCATGCAATTTATAGAAAAGTAGTAACTTCGGCCTACTTAAGATTTTTAAACTTTTTATTAGTTCTACCGTGATGTAGGAAATCCTGTGTTAAGAGCAGGCGCTTTGGGACACGATCAGTTTATAATAAAAATACAAATCGCAACACAATATTACATCTTACTTAATATTATAAACGCGAAAGTTTGTATGGATGTATCTATGTTTGTTACTCTTTCACGCAAAATTTACTGAATGGATTTTAATGAAACTCTTCAACAATATAGCTCATACATCAGAAGAACATATAGGCTATAATTTAAAAAGCTAGCTTTTTATTTTCAATATATTGAAATTAATAATTATTGTTTAATAGAAAATGTTAAAATTTGAGAATGACATTATTGCAAAACAATGATTGTAAAATCAAAATTCTATTTTAGAAAATATTTAAATTAGTGAATTTATTACTCACGTAATACTTCGAATCGAATCAAGAATTATAAATATTTTAAATAAATAGGGGAAGAATTTTGGTATAAACATAAATGCTATGGTAATACAATTGTTTTGATAAAATTTTTGATGTTAAATACGTCTTGTCTGATAATTCGAGACTTTTTATCTGATTTATTCTAAAGAAAAGTTGAGTTTTATCTAATACCCAGAGAAATTGCATTGCATAGCTTTGATTTTTTTTTTAAATTTATATGTGAATATTGCAAGGGAGTCGAATCTGCTCCTAACCTCCCCGACTGTGACTTAATCGATTTTTTTTTTTTTTACATTAGGTCCACACAGGAGGCCCTGAGGAAAATAATTTCCCTCAGGGCCTATGTCATCTTTGGGGATGCTGTGTGGAGGGTATTTTTAAGGAAAGTAAGGAGAATAAGTTCTGGGAAGGAAAAATGTATGAGGGTTGGGTAGGAATCTGGGGTTCGGTGTGTCTAGATCATCCGCCGCCAAGACCTAGATAAACCTTACCCCATTAACCCGGGCACCCCTGCTAAGTCACCAAACGTAGCGAACCACTTGGGGTGACCTATGGCAGAGGTGTTAATTATCCAATAAATGGTTCCCGGGGCGGTGGTACCCATTCCCGCCTCCCACATTGGGGTATGATGTGAGGCTGAATTTAGTGAAGAGGGTATAATGATAGTATGAGGAAGGTGGTAAAAGTACCTGGCTGTTCAGATCTGGTCACCAAACTCTGGTGGTCTTTTTATAGTGCGCCTCTGAGAGTATCTTCTACTCTGGAACTTGACGCATATACGTATTTGAAATGAATTAATTATGAAACAACGTAAACTAATTAACTAAATTAACTTGCGCGGGCTGAGATTTTAACCCGCGTCCTCCGGATTCATAGTCAAGAGCCTTTCTCGTCGACCACGAAGGCCGTCAACGGACAAAGTAAAAATTTGGAACAAGTATTTTGCCTTATGTTATTACAAAGCTATAAAGTTAAACTTGGATTATTATTTTCGGAAATTTTAGTCTTTAGTTTATGTTTCGTTCGTTAGGATGAAAGGTAGGACGCTTGATTGGCATGGCAGTTGGAGGACCGGGTTCGATGCTAACAGCGGGTAACCGACTTACTTCCTTTCCAAGACAAGTTATGTTTAGAATTCAAGTTTGTAATTACCGTAAATCTTATTCTCGTTTTAATGGAAATTTACCATTTAATTTTATCGTTAGTTTTTAGAATACCAATTTACATGAATAATTTAAATAAACACAGGAAATGCCTTCTATGTCAGTGACTGAGATGGCATTCAGTTTGAGCCCCACCAGTTTGGGAAGGCAGGCTAGGTCCTTCGTCACGACACAAGCATCACTTTTCGTTAACTGGTAGGAGATTTAAAAATATTGTTAGGTTATTCGTAACTCGGGATTGATTCTTAAAACAATAACTTTTTTTATTTGAATGAAAGCCAATGTCCCTACAGACTTTCAGAATTTAGAAACACACTCTGTCTCTCTTCCACTTGTCTGACATAATATAACATCATCCCATTCGAATTTCCAAAACGTAATTTAAGGCCCGATTTGGACCATGATACACGCCCACGTCACACTTTCTGTGTTGATATTTATTCTATGGCCTTACAATTATTACCGCAGGTATTAATTAACCTATTTAAATCTTAAACTTTTCCGAAAAGACGTCAAAAACGAATTAAAAAATATTTTATTTTTTTATTTGACAAATGAAATTTGTAAAGTTGCTTTATTTTAATCTCTAGCCGTAAATTTCGCTTTGTGGAGCGTTATTCTTAGCATCAGATTGCCTTGATGATAGACAATCCCCGATAATAAGCTCAAACATAAATTTGATTTTGAATAACAATACACATAGAGGAAAAGGAAAAATATCGTAACTAAGCTTTATTTCTAATATAAATAGATGTTTTTTTTTCTCAAGTTATAAGTTTTAATATCATCTGGAAGGCAATTTTAGAAATTGCCCCCCTCGTAATAAATGGATTGCTTACCGTAGAGTATAAATGGTGTTTAAATGTATGTTATCGTGTTGTGTAAAATGTTTGTGTACTTAGTACTTTTTGTGGACTTTTCAATCAATTCTGTATTTATATGTATAAGTTTATTTTTTATTGTGTAGAATTTCACAAAATCACACTTAGATATAATTATATTGTATTCTTATTGCTTATGGAGGTAGAATCTGCAGACAAGCAACCATGTGGCGGCTTCGCGGAACTATCTATTTGTTGTCCGAACTATGTACTTTGTTCAGTGTTTTTGTTTAAAAAAAAAAAAGAGTGTCCTTTATACCACACGACTGAAGTAAATACTTCTTTAGCTCCATCTATATGTATGTCCATATATATGTTTATATGTATAAAATATATACATATATTAATTTTCTACAAATGTTTATTAAAATTTATTATCATTCGCCTCGCCCTATCAAGCCGTGCGCATCGACGTCCGCTCCCCCCACCCGCGTTTGGCGCGTCACTGGTATTTCAAAATACTGACTGAAATATTTCATGCACTGGCTATGAGAGAAAGAAAATGTGCGCGCTCCCTTCTCTCTCTTGCTTCTAGAGCCCGTTCGCCTCGCAACGCATTTCACTTTTCATGACACATTCGCCAGTTTACCCCTCAAGTCAAGCGTGCGTAAAAAAGTATTTACTTCAAAAAGATGGTGTAAAACAACAGAAACCGAAAAAGTAGAGTCAAGATCATTAATTTAAGATCATTAATTTCATATTAACAAGAATTTTTAAGGATCTGGGAGAACCTAGATTCTACACTGTGGCATGTTTGTGACTTATAGCACAATGCAATATTTATTTCACGAAACAAGGAGCGCATAAATCTGCAGAGATATGTCGGGTCAAGAAAAGTGCTAAATATCTTTGCAACTGAATAGCCAATAGCTTAACAAAGCAGTTGGCACAACAGCCCCCATCCCTAGTGGTATTATTCGATCTTCCAGAGTACAAAAGGCGGTTTACCAAATACGCAGTATATATTTAGCTTGTTTGCCTTTGTCCTTACGACCCCACGATGTATCTATCTATTGTGACGGCTACCTCCAGTTAACTATAATGTACTTGAGGTGAAATTTATGATTGTTTACAGGGACCGGACAATATGCAACACTGACCGCCGGTCAGGAACTGTTATTGTCTCGGCTAGCCTGAACTGTCTGTGGGCTGTAGACTCTGTTGTACTACCTTATTCCAGCCTTGATTGTGGCGGACATTCCCACGGTGATCTGCACTGATCATATACGTGTATAACGGACGAAATGCTGTTCCGGCATGTTCTTTGTTGAAAAGCGACAAGTATTAAAGATTTATTCTGCAGTATTTACCGGCGATAAGTCATTTGATACGGGACGAGATTTCGGTTGAGGGATGGTAATCTGCAAGAAATTTTGTAATTATTTCAGAATTCAACGTTATTATTTTTAGCGACACCAGCTGGTCAGCGTCGAGGGTTCCTTCCCTAACTTAAATAATGTACCTTAGCGACAGATTTAATGATAGAACATTATGTAGGTACCTACTTACATTAAAAATATTTTAATTTTATTTGGGTTTGATCACAGACTCGGTGAAATTTAAGGATAAACTTAAAACACGCCTGTTCAGAATGTCTTATCCACAAAGTCAAAAACCTTTTACCTTCACAGCCCGCGACATTGTAAATAACTAATTGTGAAAAATATGAGCTAATTCTTATCTGTAAGCTTTTATAACGGTCACTTGATGAAAATTCTCCAGTTCTAAAGAATCCTAAAATTCTCAAGTCTTTCAAAATAAATATTAACTCACCTTTGGCATTAATATTTTTACAAATGAATACCAACAGTGATAGGGGGCAGTAAATGGGGGGCAAAGACCGGTCAGTGGTTGAGTGGGCATAGCGTTTGGGTTCCACCCAGGCGTTCCGTGTTCGATTCCTCGGCTGGCTAAGTCCTCCATCACAACACAAGCAACATCTTCCGCTTAGTGTGGTGGTAGTAGGAGATTTTCAAATGTTGTTGGGTTATTCTTAACCCGGGAATGATTGTCTTTCTTTAAAAAAAAAAGTAAAATCAAGATATGTCCAGTGTTTTCAATATAATGTCCTCCGCGTGCAAACTGGTATTTTCTTCAAGCATAAACTTTCTAATTAAAGTGTGTTTATCGGAAGTAACCGGCCAGGTAAGTATGTTTCTGTATACATTTGAAAATAATAAACTTAGATAAAGCCTAAGAATTATATAATAAATTGTACAGCGCCCTTAAGGTGATTTCTCACAAAAACGGCACTCTTCAAATTTTCCAATTATTATTATTATTTTCTTCCAAATCTGTTCTTGACCATCACAGCGAAGTTAATCGAAATAATTTTAGGGTTGTTAAGTTGCGACAATATTATTTTATTTAAATTATTAAATCAACGACACAGGGTTGAAGCTATGGAGAGGTACAATGTTGTAGGGGGAATTTAATTTTATGAACATCTTAATTCAATATAAGGTTAAAAGATGATCTATTATGTAAAGAGAACAAAAATAATTAAAAATACACTTAAGTAAAGTACCTATACGATGTATTCCATTTGTTCATGGAGTACCTACAGCTTTGCTTCATTGACTGTATTTACTTCTATTTTAGTACTTCAAGAACGTCCTCTTTCCAATATGAACACGTATCAGAAGACAAATAAGCTTTCGTAAAAAGTTCACAAAAGCTCCGTTATCTGTTTGCCTCCGCAATCTGATTTGACCGGCTGAGGTCTCTTTCAGATTTAGTAGTCTTGTAATCCTTATCCCGCTCTTATCATCAGAAGCTCGGCCCGAGTCCATGTGACACAGACCCACCTTGAACCCGTCTTACACTGACCAGAATAAATTTATCTAAAATATTTTTTGATCTAACGATTACCGTTCCAAATTATAATCTATTGAGTTTTAGTATTTAACAGTAACTGTAAATCACGGGATGGTCTGAATTAATTAAGAAATATGATGTACCTGTAAGCTATGTATGCTTCTGTTTCTTTTGTACAATAAATGTTTTTTTTATTTGAATTTGAAATTCGGTTTGAGATTTAAAAAAAAATCACTGTTAAAATGTTATAATAAGCGGGTACCTTATCGATTCTCTTAATTCTTCTCACAATCAGTTCCAATTTTAAGATTGACACTTAAATTCAAAGCAAATCCCTCCGACAGAACCACTACCGAAATTGGCATTTTTGATTATCTACGGGTTTATACTGTGCATATTGCAAAGTCATATTTTTTTACTAACTAAGTACCTAGCAAATGTTGAAAAAATTATGTAGGTTTAAAATAAAAATTGTGTGAAAGTTGATAATATTTTATTTTTTTTTGCAAAAGGAGCTGACAATATTAAAACTGGATGAAGCGAGATCAGGAGAATTTCGAATTCTAAACGAGTAATAAGTAATAACCGTTTCGTTTCGTTTTGAATGTGAAATAATCGCGAGATACGACTCATTATACAGTTGTTTCGGTCAGTGGTTGAGTGGGCATCGCGTTTGCGTCCCACCCAGACGTTCCGTGTTTGATTCCTCGAACTCGGGTGGCTCGGTCCTCGATCACAACACAAGCAACATCTTCCGCTTAGTGTGGTGATTTTCAAATGTTGTCGGGTTATTCGTAACCCGGGAATGTTTGTCTTTCTTTTAAAAAAAAAATCTTAGCAGTCCGACGGCGTTACTGCGTAAACGGCACAAATGTAATTAAAAATAAAATCAAAAAGATTTCATTAAATCATTACCATTCAAATACCTTTCGACGCCTAACTAAATATTTATTTCACCCCAAAAAGTTCTAAAGAAATTAAAAAAAAATATGTATTTAGTGCAGCTTGTTGGCCAATATAAAATGACTTCCACCTTACTACATTTACCATATACTTTTAGCTTATGTTATACCTTAACTAGGTAGGTACCGTACTACCTTACCTTTTTCCGTATAAAGGTATAACAGTGCACAGAGATGCTTAACGATATCACGATTATCGTCCTACATGATGGCAGCTCAAAAGAGCTTTTAGACTTTAAGATATCAGGCCGATATATTGGTCCTATGAAAAATCTGGGAAAATTCTTATACGGGAATTTTATTAGAGCAGATATCAGAATCTTTAAATTAATTCAAAAGGTTGAATGATATCTTTATTTATACATATAATTAGTGAATATCAGTTGACTGTGGGATCTTATCATGTCAAGTAATGGCATATTGGAAAGATTGTCTAATGGCTTACCGCTGACAGTTCCATTGTAATCTCTTCCTCTAAGTATAACGGAGGGAGATAGAGGTTATATTGCAAAACCATAACATTCTACACGGTGTCCGGAAACTAATAGTAAAAGCCGGAAACTTGTGGATCTACATCAAACAGACCAAACGCTTTGACACAATTTAAAAGACATTTAATACCTGATATTGACCCCCTAGTGAGCGATTTTTTTTCAAATTTACCTAAATAATTCCAACTTTGCACTCTTGATTTACTCGAAAACGACAGCCCAAATCAAAAAAAAGTAATGTCACAAAATCGATTTCAAATTTGATGTAGATTTACAAGTTTCCTATTTGTACTACGAGCTTCCAGATTCCATGTCCAATTATGATGAGCATAAGAGGAACGGGTGCTTGGACTGGGGATTGGTTTAAAAATTGTACTAAAGTCGTTTGGATAAAGTACATAGGTAATCCCTTTTCTTTAATAGATGAAGTACAACATATTTTTTCTAATTTCTAACCACATAATTTAAATAAATTGGGTACAGGGGCATTGTGTATTATTTATCCATGGCGTCATCTTATCCATCTGCTATTATTTTGATCACTCTTTCGAAGTATCAGCAGGCGACACAGCTGTTATGGGACTAAACAATGTGAGAAACCTGATTTAGAGGCAGACGAAATAGGTGTTACTTAAGTGAACGACGCCGATTCAACATCGTTTTAAAACCAGTGTGTGGGAAAAGGCTGCAATTATGAAATCAGAACATCGTCCGTGTTTCGTTCGCGAACAATGCGGGAGATTAATTCTAAAATTTGGCATGCAAATTGGCGAGATTCTGAAGGGCAACGCGGCACGACCGCGCAGACTAATTCAATCACTTCTCATGAATATTGTGGTATTCTTTCTACGGCTGCGGGACGAGCCAACCAACTACAGCAGCACTACAACACTACTAGTAAAGGTACTTCTGTGAGCAGAGTTCGGAATCTGGAAAGATGAAGGGCATTCTATCTGGACGAGATGTTGGCATTTTTAACTTGAGAAAAAAAGAACTAGCATGATACATTATTTTTATCATCTGATGCCCTCTGTTCACTCAAGACTGTACCCAAAAATAGCTCTGCAGAACTATTCATTCCAGTCACGAGGTTTTTGCAGCTATTTGGTTTGATGTTTTCCACCAATCTTCCCCTTGTTTATTAGTTGGGTAATCTTGGATTTGTTGCTCCTATATTCACAGTGCAAAATTGTTCTTGAAACACAACTATTACCTCAATAGTTAACAAAAAAAAATCTACAGAGGGGATACGATGCCACACAACTGACAAGATATCGTTCCTTCATTCGCATTGAGTTTTTTCTATAGAATAAATATCTTTAATAACATATTTCCAAACTCTTACTTAAATAGGTTATTCACCGGATCGAGTCATATAAGTCAGATAAGTCTTCCTGGACGTCCACGACTTCTTCTATCATTAACTTGGCATTCGTTTATCAATCCACTTGCTCCATGGTTCTAACTGTCATTATCTTAGTCTTCTTCACTGGAGACACCTTTTCCATCTGTCGCTCTAAGGCCCTTTGTTTAATTATTAACAATTTTCGGAATATTCCTCTATCTTATTTTTTAGACTGTAACTGCCAGATCCATACCTCAATACCATACACTTTAGTTACAGACTTCTTCTTTTTATTTGGTAGTCATCTAGGTCTGCGAGACAATCTAGGGCTTCGAGAGTAGCCCCGTGAACCTCATTAATCCCGCAGGGAAATGGGTGGAGCCACATGTTCGGTAGTCTGCACCGCATCGCATTCACAGATCGCTGAATCTTTAAGGTCCCACCTATGCACCTGGTGGTCACAACGGCTGTGGGAGCACCTAATCCGATTGATGGAGGACCAGAGTTACGAGACAGTGAGAAACCCAGACTGTCTCTCAATGGGGACAAGTACGAGATGGACATTTCTCACCTCAGGCGATTGCCACTCACATTTTTAACCTGTTTTTCTGGAGTGAGAGCTATCCGGAGGAGCCTTTTTCGTTCCATCCAGAAAAGATTTTAGGACTTCGGGAGGCATGTAGGATGAGAGACGACATCATCGTGCAAAGGTGCGCTATTTTGTTCTTGTATTCCCTTCCTACGGACTGCTTTGATTCCTTTGAAAACTTACTTAAAAAATGCATGTAACCAACACGATTCACGATCAAGTTCACGATCTCACAAACTGAATAAAAAGTACATAAAATGCGCGGAGAACGGAACAGAGAATGAATTATTTGAGCTTCTATTTATTGTTCTGCGGGAAGAAATCATTCAAGATTAAGTTTTCTTTCATCACTAGCTTCATATTCGATGACAAAAAAATTCAACCCATCTGCTCTGATAAAAATTAAAATATTGCTGATATTCTAATATAATTATCCGAGTTACTAGGAGAACATAAGTGATGAAGGGTAGCAGACAACCCGATACGGAGAAGGTAATCGAGTGAGACCGCGACTGTCACACATTCATCTTTGTCGCTGCAGCACGCGGGAATTTGATACTGGTGCCCCTCTGTTACTTCTGTGCTCCGGGTAGTTTGTTTCTGAATTTAAATACGGAGAAATACTTACTTACTTATTTTTAAATACCCACCAGAAAAATAAATTAATAATAATTTAATCGAATAAAAGTTGAAAGCTAGTTTCTAAATCTATTGGAATGTTTAAGCGCCTCCGCCCACTGAGGCAACTGAAAACTCTCAACTGCCAACTGTCTTTGTATGACAATGTGATGGCCTTCACACTACACAATCACTGAAAAACCCGTTGGCAATGGTAACGTAAGCAGTGACTCGCGACTTGCACTACTGATTGCCTTAGCCGGCCATTGCTAGTTGCCAGTTGTCAGCTGATTGTTCTTCGTATAAATAATAAATGATTTATTCTACGCATTTGCGTGTGTAGTAAATAAAAATATGTATTGGGAAGCTGAAGAATGAAATAAAAAAAACACGAAAAAAACATTGTTATAATTGATGAACGTCGTCACGCATCCAGTATATTTGAGCAATTGCGGGATAAGGGGGTGTGATTTCCAAATTAGTAAATTTCAATTTGGGAGGCGGGTATAGCTACCGCCGCCCTAGAACCATTAATTGGATAACCAACACCTTTGCCATAGGGGTTCGCTACGTTTGGTGACTTAGCAGGGGTGCCCGGGTACATGGGGTGAGGTTTGTCTAGGTCTTGGCGGCGGATGATCACGTTACACTGAACCCCAGATTCCTACACAATCTTTACCTTTTTCCTTCCAAGAACTTCCTCTCCTTCCTTTCCTTAGAAATAGCCTTCACACAGCATCCCCAAAGATTACTTAGGCCTTGAGGGAAATTATTTTCCTTAGCGCCTCCTTTTTTTAAACCTTAGATACCGTGGCTGAGCGTAAATACACATTCTAATACAGTAAGGTAACTTCTTTAAAATAATGCTTATATTGCTTGTTATCTATACCCCTCACTATCTATCTAATTCGACGAATTCGGAAAAAAACTCCCCACAGCCCAGATAAAACAACAGAATAATTATTTTCTAACAACCACATTCATGAAACCACAGCTGGGACCATATTCTTAGTAATTCACTTACCGGAATGGTAACATGCATTGATCTACATAACGAGACCTTGTTATCACCTTCCTCCTCCGTCTTTTATTTCTATCCACTACCCTAACGTCCTTTAATATAGTTTGAGGGCTTTTGGGACTAATGGGAAAAAAAATGAATGTTAGAAGTATCAGAGACTCTTTGTTTCTAGCTCTAAAATATTAACCCAAATATAAACAATTTTTATCAATTATTACAGCGCCGAGATGTTAATTTCTCTTAACACTTGGCATGTGATCGATTAATAATCACCATTCTAATTGAAGCATTCATTATGCGGCCCTTTCGTCACATGCGTCCCGGATCCGCACCACAACAATATCCAACCCTAAAAAGTTATCCCTGCCATGCCCCGTGGAAATTCATATTTACCCTTTATTCTCAGCTGGAATTGGACCATCCCCAGGCGACCGCAGGGATATTGAATTACGGGGCTAGGGCCGGGCCTGTGGCCCCGTTTCATCCCAGGAGATCGCAAGTCGCCACGTGTGGCGGTGGACCCCTAATTAACATGCGCGCGTTCAAGGGTTGAATTACGCACCGATGTCGCTCTGTTTTTTTCACTGTGTGATAAACGCAAACATCTTATTGATTTTCTGTTCTCCTGGTACCCACATCCAATTTTTTCAATCAGTTTATGATAGCGACCCAGTCATTTACGACGTTTGTGGCTGAAGAAAAGTAAAATATTGTATATTTTCTCAACAGCTTTATTAACCCGTGACATATTGAGCAATCCTTATTTGTAACGCTTGTATATCTTTAGCAGCTTTATTAACCAGTGACTTATTTAGCAATTTTTATTTGTAATGCTTATATATCTTTAGCAGCTTTATTAACCAGTGACATATTTAACAATTTTTATTTAACTGTTGTATATCTTTCTAAATGTATTTATGAAATATTCAACTAACTGTATCAAGTGTGCCTAGTCTGTTTTAATATCTGTGTATTTTTTTTATTTAAATTCGTGTTCTTTTGTAAAAATAATTTTCATAATTGTATAATGTTGTCCTTCCCGAAATGAGTTTTATTAAACTCAATGGGAATAATGTATTATAAATATTATGTATAATTTTGTAATATATTATCACAAAAAAAAAAACTCATTGTGTGCTCAAAGTTCAGGTGAAAACAATTGTGGTAAAATTTTAATAATTTTTTTTTACAAATCTACATTTAGGAAACTCTGAGAGAGACCGGTGTCATTCAGAATAGAAAAATTGTTTAAGATGGTCAATAAATAGCCCATTAGGTAAGATGCTCAGCTAGCCGTCAGTCGAATCGAGTTCAATACGCACAACAACGACCGTAGAGTAGGTACTCCATGTTCAACATATGACGTGTTATGGTTAGTGGAAAGATAAGTCACTCGTATTTTTTTAACCAACGTTTCTGCCCCTAATTATGGACATTGTAACGCCGTCCGAAACTTTGAAAGCGCAACACAGCATAATAACCCAAAAATAAATCACGATAAACTTTTGGCCGTGAAAATCTGTGTATAATCATGTCAGTATTTAGCTATGTTTTTTTTATTTTTATACCTCACAAGAGTCCCAACTGCTCCCGTCTGGAGCCAGTGAGACAGTGAGGGGAAGGGAAGGATAAGAGGAAGAGGAAGGTGGGGAAGTACCTGGCTATTCAGATCTAGTTACTAAACACGGCAAAAGCCATTGCAAGCAACGCTTCAATTCTGAATGGTGGTCTTACACCAGGGCGATACTGAGAGTATCTTCCACTCTGGAACGTGCCGCAAAAATATGCAATATATATTTTTTTAAATAATTAATTATGAAATAACACAAATCAATTAAATAAAATTTATTTATGCACGCCGGGTTCGAACCCGCGACCTTCGGAATGGGAGTCACTACGCCGGCCGTCGGTGTTTAGTAATTATGTTATTATTTACATTAGCTCGAGGTCCTCATCTCCTTTTCAGGTTGTTGTGGTCTATCTTGCTCCAGGAAACATTTCTTTTGGGTAATAAACGGTTTTTTGAAGCATGTATTTATTTTTATTATTTGAACCAAATATTTATTAGTAAATTTTATGAGGGAAATTGTTCTATGAAAATGTACGACAAAGTATTAAAAAATATACAAAAGCTCCAGATAAGAAATATCCCAAAAATTGGCTACATAGCATCCTTATAAATCAGTTATCTAATCTCACAATGGCCCGAATTACCGTGAACCTCGGAGTAACATCATAAAATTTGTGTACCTATTCCGTTCACATTGTCTTGAATAATCAAGGCGCTATTAATCTGATAACTTGATACGGTTAACTGAGCGGTAACACGCTCTGGCCGCATTGTGAACTGGGATATTCCTCAGATGGGGGCGGTATCCTGTGGGACAAGGGAATGTTATATTCATTAATTAAAACTAAATATACACATTACATTACGCTATAAAAACATATATTTCTTCGCGTATTTGTAGTCAAATTTGTAAAGGGAACGGATATATTCAATACATTGAAATGGTTTTTTTTTAGGTACCCGGTCCACAGTCGATCGATATAGGATTTATCGACAATGTCGGTAACATGATATCGTTCCTAAGTACGACTGCAGATCACCAACGAACAACAACAGTTCACGCTTAACTGTTTTTTGTTCATATATGTTACATGTATTCATGTTTGTATATAACTATGTCAAGTTTCCGGCGACATTATTGATAAAACTTATATTAATAACTGACTTTTTAATATTAGGTCATTACATATGAAATAGGCGTTTTGCCGTACTGGCAACTTTGATCTCAAATATCTTCTCTTTGGTTAAGAATTCCAAATTCAATTTTATTCATCTATTTACTCATCTATTTGTGTTTCGAAAATTATAATTCATTTGTTTTTTCCTTAATTGTTTTTTTTCTTTGCGTCACTTAGTTTACAAACGGAAAACTTGAAATATCGCGTTATTTACGAGTACGAGTTCCACAGTGGCACCAGTGCTGCAGAAATGGCTCTAAGGATTAATGATGTGTATGACGACGGTGCCGCAAAAGAAAACACAGTGCGTTTTTGGTTCCAACGTTTTCGTTCTGGAAATTTCGACCTGCAGAACAAGCCGGACGGCCGGAGACCAAAGTTGATAATGAAGAATTGAAGGCTATTGTGGAAGCGGATCCATCGCATTAGCACGTCCGAATTAGCTGCAGGCTGCGATGTTAGTGATAAAACTGTTTTAATCCACTTGAAGCAAAATAGGAAGGTGAAAAAGCTTGAAAGGTGGGTACCTCACGAATTGAGTAAAGCAAATCAACAAACGCGCGTTGACTGCTGCGTTGCATTACTCAACCGGCACAATATTGAAGGGATTTTAAAACGAATCATTACCTGTGATGAAAAGTGGATCCTGTACGATAATCGGAAGCGCTCATCGCAATGGCTGAACCCTGCCGAACCAGCAAAACCATGCCCCAAGCGAAAATTGACTCCAAAAAAGTTACTTGTGAGCGTTTGGTGACGCAAAGGAAAAAACAATTAATGAAAAAACAAATTAATTATAATTTTCGAAACACAAATACATGAGTAAATAGCTGTATAAATTTGAATTTGGAATTCCTAACCAAAGAGAAGATATTTGAGATCAAAGTTGCCAGCACGGCAAAACACCACAATTAACACAACACAAAACAACAATTACCAAACAATATGTATGACCTAATAGAAATCGTTAGATACATGCTCAGCATTACGTCAATCACTTTTTTTGTGATCATAGTTTGATATGAACCGATTCAGTAATTAAATAGTTTTTTTTTAATGTTATAACTAACTAAATTACTATAATGAGACCATGGCTTTCCCAATTGGGATGTGTGGTGAATCTGAAAGTAGTGGGGAGAAAGAAGATGGAAGGTGGGATGTATCTGACTATTCAGATCTGGTCACCAAACACGGCTAGAGCCATTTCAAGCAACGTTTCAATTCTGGATGGTGACTTACACCTTGGCGTTACTGAGAGTATATTCCACTCTGGAATGTGCCGCAAATATAATATGTATTATTTTTATGAATTACCTAATTGTGAAATAACACAAATTAATCTTTTTGTTACTCTTTTCATTTATGTTATTATGTATGTATCTACCTGTAAATGTATGTATCAAAAAACTTTGTGAATAAAAAAAAAATCTAATAAAATGTATGCCAGATTTTTGAGAGATTCGAGAGAGAATTCGGATACTACCTTCTGTTGTATCCCTCTGATTCTCTCGTCGGAATGCTGGGAATAGATCGTCTAGACGTTAGGAGAAAGATTGCAATGATGTTGAGGCGCACAAGCTGCTAAATGGGCACATTTGCTATCCTAATATTCTGGAACGAATTTCACTTCATGCCCCCGATAATTTCATCAGAGCTAGACAGCACAGACTTATTTATTTTTCCAAGAGGCAGGACCAACCTACCAATGATCATGCCTTTGGGGAGAATGACTACTTTGCTGAATCACATTTCTTCTGTGATTGACATATTCAATTTAAACAAAAGCGAATTAAAGATCGCAATAAATATATTCTTTAACATAAGGTCCACCTCATCTGGTATTATTGATGTACTTACCTATGTAATTAAATTTATGCATGTTAAACTGTAATTTGTGAAATGTAATTTAATTGTACAGCTTTTTTTTTAAATATTATAACTAGTAAATATTTATTATAATAATTATGGCGGAGAAAAGTGTCAATTCCATTTTAAATCATCAATAGGTAACTAATCTGTTGCTAGCGATATTGAAACTTTCTCATGAAAATTTAATTTTCTAAACATAATTAATGTGTTCTGTGCAAACGATATCAAAAACCTGGCGAACCTTCACAGTTAGAAACAAATTTAACCCAAATAATGATAGAGTGAGTGCATTTGTATAATAATTCATTTTCACAACTTATTATTTCGCAGGTTGTACAATTTCTGCACCACCTGGTACAGTTACCACCCAGCAACCAGGGGTATGTTCATGTATCCGGGCAGAAGAGGTTTGAGGAGGTGATGATTCGCCGCTACGTTCACCGTTCGCCTGTGTTTCGGCAGCCACCCCAATTACGCAACGGCTGTAATTAGCGACGGGACAGGTATAGCGTTACGACTGTTCTGCTGTATTCTGTGCTGTACCTCGCAGGGGCGCTGCGCTCCTGGTACTAATTTTTATTACGGCAAAAAAAAATCTTTTCATAAAGCTGCGTTCCGAAGGAGCATGCGATGAAACTTACGGTCGGGTAATGAAATACGTATATGAGGAGTCTGTTAAGGGAATATATCTATTAAAAATAATATAATTTTATTATATTTTTGTGTGCACTAACTAATTCATTTCCTTTACTAATGGTATCACTGCGAACCTCTTGTAAAAATATTAAGGGGGTATTACCGGAGAATACCGGTAATTAGTCATTTTTTAAATCAAATTCTAGACGTTTTTGACTCTTTTTTACAAAAAAGCATAAATTAATTTTGAAAGATTGTTATTTTTTCTGGTACACGCAGTTTTAAAATATTCAAAAACAAACTTTATTTTTAATATACTAAGGCGATCCGCCCACTGAGGCAACTGAAAACTCTCAACTAACTGCCAACTGTCTTTGTATGACAATGTGATGGCCCGCACACTACACAATCACTCAAAAACCCATTGTCAATGGTAACGTAAGCAGTGACTCGTGACTTGCACTGCTGATTGCCGTGGCCGGCCATTGCTATTTGCCAGCTGTCAGCTGATTGTTCTTCGTCTATGGTTAAACAAGCTTTTTGACCAATCAAGACATAGAAATCAGTCAGTTTTAGTTTGGTTTCAGTTGCCTCGTCAGCGGAGCGCCTAAGGTTATACCGTTGGTAGTTGGCAGATTTGCTTAATTTTCAAACGATAGATTCTATTAAACAACACAAATTTCAAATCACATAATCATACAAAACAAAAAAATGAATACATAATCTAGAAAACACAGTTTTAAGAATTTAAATTTTAGTTTAATTAAAATCATAAAAAAGAAATCCGAGAACGTGTTTTGTGACAAAAATACCTCAGTTTTTCTATTTATTTAAGGTCTTACAAACTAAAATATTTCAATTTTAATTTTTACACACTTATTTTGTTTAGACTTGAAAAAAATTAATAACTATTTCGTTTTGTCAACCCTTAAATCTGCTCCAATGTTATCCGGAGCTCAGATTGTTTGAGAGGTGGGGTGCGCTTTCGGAGTGTAATCCGAACCAAGCCCTGAATAATTTGACGTCTGCATTCGGTTTCATCAGCTAACTAACCAGACACGCACACACATTACACACAACACACCACACAACTTCTCATTATGCAGTTTACACAGGTCGTTACCTGCGCTTTGGTCATTTGTAACAAAACACGTACGAGTAAATTATAACAATAACCAATGTGGTAATCTAGGTGAGTATCATCCCGGTGAGATAATAATAGGATAATTCGTGTAGCACCGTTTTGTGAAAAATCACCGCAAGGGCGCTGTTACTGTTACAGATCAATTTTCAGAATTGAAACGTTGATCGAGCTGGCTAAGCTATTTGGTAAGAAAATCTTAATATCAAGATGTATTTTCATAATAACATAAAGGTTCAGCAAGGAGAAAGATTCCTTCAGTCATAGAATACAGACATTAGCGTCCCTGCTGCCTTTCCACATTTCGTTATAAATTACGTCTTATGAAAGTACAACAAGGAGTTGTTAATTTTTGGAGATTTATTGAAGAGCAATCCAAGATTCCTGGAGATACAACTCTTCTATTAACTATGTTGCGTCGATATTCCGTTCAGTTTGGTCGTAACTCGGCGACAATGAGGATGTCGAGTGGTTAATATTTTGACTTAAAATATGTTCACGTAGATCATAAAATATCGATTCTCAATATATAAATATATTTCTATATTATTATTCTTAGGATTAATAAAAACGTTCTTAAAAAAATGTTAAAAAACTATCAACTAAAAACGCTTCACGATTGTTCAAAAGAATTCTGACGTTATCTGTAACCCTGGTTTATATGAAAAATAAGACGCGCTTAATATGGACTAAAAAAATCTGTAGTAGGTAGTTAGTACTTATTAATTCAGTTACCGGAAATTCGAAAAAAAAAAACATTTTAATAATTGTTTTTATATTTAAAAAAAAAAACATTAAAACGCACTTTTTTTAGAAATTCTGGTAACTGAATTGATTAGTACTAGTTAATATCTCAGTACCATTATTATTTTTATTTTTTTTATTCCATTTTAAGCGTGTCCCGGTTTCGTAAATATTTACCGTTGTTTTTCATACAAAGGGTACATATGACATCACACACACTCCTGCCTCTTACTGACTAAATAAAGTTCAAACATGTAGAATTAATTTAATTATGAAAATGAACTTTAAAAAAAAAATACTAGTACCTATTTAAGTTTGCGTGTGAACATTGATAATTTTTTTTTTAAATGGACTCAACTTCCTTATTGGCATGCTTCCATGACATATCTCCCTGTGATTCTTATATCAAAACACAAAAAAGCAATAGAATATTATTTAAATTATAAATACGACAGCGTGCACGGAGAAAGGTGCTATTCTAAAATACGCCCATATTTTTCATAAAAACGGGCTGAAGTTCCTACGAAAAAATTAACATGGTTTCAATGTTTATTGGCGAGAACACGTAAGAATAATTTGTTGGTATACGTAATTTCGTACGAATACCAAGAAATTATTCTTACATTTTCCCGCCAATAAACATTGAAACACTGTTAATTTGTTGGTAAGAATTTCAGTCCCGTTTTTACGAATAAAATGATCGTATTTTAGAACAACATTTTTCTCCGTGTGTTTGTTGGTTTGTTTGTCATTTTTTCAGGTCACAACGAAGCCACATACGGACGTGATTTTTTTTCAATTGCATAGTAGGAGGAATTTGAAGTGAAATATGTTACTTTTCATTCTAGAAAAACATTTCATTGCCGTGAGAAAATTCTTTGTACAGCAAATTCTTCCTAATTCCGTGTAGTCGCGGGTTAAAGCTAGTAATCCACAAATTCCACATGATATTGTAATGAAAAATTTTATCTTAATTCGACAAAAATATTGTAAGAATTATCCATTCCATTTAAAATTCATGTCAGATAGTCTTTGATTTAATTTAACTCCACTCCCCGCGAATAAAGCAGCGAGTAATCTCATGAAAAGTTTAATTTGACTAAGGTAGGAGGACTTTGAAACCGCCACGAAGGACTCTTTCCTTTCAAGGATTTTAGTTCATTTTTACGACTGAATGCGGTTGATTAGTCTATTCAGAATCCGACGAAGAAATGACCCTTTAGAATTCAAATTACTTTCATCCGCTGCCGCAAGATGGGGTATGAGTTTGAGGCTTTTGAACTGATGGCTGCTTTTGGAATCGAGAAGAACACGTTTAATAAGAAGATTGATAATTAATTTGACTTATTATATCGATCGTTTCACCATAAATCAAACATTATTTGCATGTGTCTGTGTTTTACATATAAAATATGCCCGGTACATTAGTATGACATTTTGAAATATTCTACTTGCGAAACATGATCATTTTGTTTATATTGTTTTTTACTATTGTAAATAAGTGTTTCTGCACTATAATTGATTTGGTGGTGTTTTTTTGTTTACATTAACTCCGCACAGGAGGCCCTGAGGAAAATAATTTCCCTCGGGGGATAATGATGATACTGTGTGTGGAGGGTCTTTTTGAGGAGAGGAAGGAGTGAACATGGGTCTTGAAGAGACAAAGAGGCCGGCAAATCGTTCCACAGCCGAGCTGTTGAACCCAAGAACGAGTCGTAAAGACCCGTTCTCATGTGACAAATTTCAACCATGCTGGACGCGCGTTTGGCGTATTTCCCAACTATGCACCGGTGCCGAGAGGATCAATGATGTTGGTTCCTCAGAGCATCTTCCATTGAAATACCGGTAGAGCAAGGACAGCATTCAAACCCGACGCCTGTGCTCTAAAGATTGCACTCCGTTTGTTAAGACAAGATAATCTATCAGACCGCCCGTTTCTGCACAGAGTCAAGTAATTTTTTCAAGTATTGTGGGACTCCAGATCAGAGGTGGTTGCCAAATTCAATCGTGGGGCGCACTTGTGATTTATACAGGGTTAGCAGTTGTATACTACTAAAGCATCTGCGGGCCCTGTACAGTACGCCCAGTTTTATCTACTATATACCTACTTAGGAAAATTATTTTTCATTTTTATAAGAAAAACTGTATTTTTAAGTTTTGAAGGTTACTCCCATCAATGTAATATATCTTATATTATTATAAATACTTGTTTCCAATGAAAAAAGGGTAGCTGCCAATAATATGGAAAAAACATTAGTCGAATATGATATTATTGTTAATTCTGAAATTTAACTCTCTTACGGACGTAATGGTTGAACTGGATAAAGCGTATGTTCCGGTTAGACGTGAGGTTCTGAGTTCGAGTTCCAGTTGTATTATCTTTTATTATTTTTCCGTGTCTTGTTCATTTTCATATTTAAAAAAAAAAGATTAATTGTTATCTTCTTCTTCAATGAACATTATTTAAAATTTTCTATTTCAAAATTTTGGGTTTTTACGAGTTTTCAAATTCAAATCCAATATTTTCTGGTAAAATTCTTGGTAATATTAGGCGCCCCTACCTCGCCCCCCGTTTTCCGAGTCGGCATGAACCAGAATGGAGCCACACTGTACCGACACAAAGTCACAGGTGCGTACGTCGTTTTGAATAATAAACGTGGTTAGAACTCTTCGCCAAAGATGGTTGTCTACTTGTCGTTTGGGTGGGGTGACAAAATGAAAATATCCCGGGATATATACGAAGATGGTGTCTACTGATCTTAGTTTTAATAAAAGTCACATAAATAAATATATATAAATTAAATATACTTTTTTTACAATAGCTCCACACAGGCTCTAGGAAGCCCTGTGGAAAATAATTTCCTTCGGGGACTATGTCCTCTTTGGGGTCTAGAATCATTTTAGAAAAGGAAGGAGAGGAAGGTAACGAACGTACAAATCCAACCCTCACACAGGAGTACAAGGCGATGTTCCACGAGAATTCCGCTGGAGAGATCTTATGGTCTTCTTCAACCAGTCTCTCCTCATCCGGCCTGACACGCAGTTGTTGGACACATCCACCACTAAGACGACCCGGACAAACCTCACCCCATGAAGCAGGGCGACTCTGCAAAGTCACCAAATTTAGCGAACTACTTGGGGTGACCTGTGGCAGAGGTTTTGGTTATCCAATAAATGGTTCCCGAAACGCCGATACCATAACTGCCTCTCAAAAAAAAAAACTGCTTTACAAATAAGATTTATAATTATATTTAGCGACTTATATCAATGACTTAATTACATATCTATTCATAGCTACGACTTATTTTACATTTATAAATACATGTTTTGGATTTTGTCCGGGTTGTCAGTGATCTCTATAAAAAAAACACAAACACAAAACTTCTGTGGGCATTGGTACCAACAGATAAAATGTACATCAAGAATTTTACACACTAATGAGTAATGGAAATCAATTTATTACCCCTCATTTTAAAACAACATAAATGCAAATCCATCATATTTACCAAGTCATAAAAAACTACAAAACTAAACGAATTAATAAATATAATAAAACGATTTTTCGAAAAAACTTACATTAGCAAATAAACATTTTATACAAAAAATATTAAAACATACTACTTAAGTAAGAATCATTGGTCCCTTATCAGGCACAAAAATTCCTCTTTTCTGATAAGGTGTACGTGACCAATAAGGTCATCTTAAATATATTTTTTTTGTAAAATGTATGTAAAAATGTAACCCATATTCTTTCTTCTTTTTCTTCAATGGCGCTACAGTCCATTTCGAGCCTTGGCTTCCTTCAACATGAGCCTCCACCTCTGTCCTCGGCCGTTATCTTCCAATCTGCAACACAGAGTAGTCCTCTTGCATCCTTCTTGAAATCATCCTCCCATCTCAGCCTAGGTCTGCCCACCTTTCATTTACCTTCCAGGGGTCCTGTTAGAACCTTCTTCGGTACTAGTGTGTTTGGTATTCGGTGTACATGTTCGGTCAATGTTAGTCTTTGGAGCAATATTCTTTATACTACAATAAAAAAAATTATTGCTGCAAGTCGAAATAATTTAAGGATTTTATAATTGTGTAATATTATATAAACGAAATACTTCTAAATAGTGTGAGATTCCTAATGTCAGATTTCTTGCTGAATGAGATGTTTGGTCACCTGACACCTAGCGCCATCTACATTCTAAATCGTGAACTAATCTGCGGCAACAATCGCCTTAACGAGTTTCTGTACAACAATGGTACTGTGGCAGCGCCGTTGTTAGCGACTCGCGGTAAAGAGATAGGTTCCTTACGGCGGAGTACCCTCGCCTGACGTCTTATTAAACAGATAAATATGGAATGTGTGTGCTTACCTGCTTACCTTTGGAAGTCGCAAGGTAAGTAATTATGTGCTGGAACAATGTAATGGGAAATTCGTATTAATTTTAATACACAAACAAAAGCTAGCTTTGCTTAGTTACGTCCTTACTACTTAATAATTGTTTTACTGCCTAACATATCGAAGTCCTGTTTTAACTAGATCATTTGGCATTTCATCTGTCTGTACATATATTTGTCACATTCCGGTTCCGGTACAAGATACTACGTTTGGATACTATATATCCTATTGCAAGCTGTCAAAAGGAATAATCAATATTATGATACCTAACGGTCGGGAAAGTTTGAGAAAAGATTTGCCATTGAGATGGTGATATTTCTATGAAAAAATTGTGTAACTCTTTATTTGTAATAAAAGAAACGTTATGTAAAATATTTGATTTATAATTAAATAGTTGGGTATTTAAGAGGGTATTACCAGAGAATACTGGAATTTATACATTTTTAAATCGAATTCTAGACTATTTTTTACAAAAAAACATAAATTGATTTTAAAAGATTTTTATTTTATCTGGTACACGCAGTTTTAAAATTTAGAAAAACTAAGTGTATTTTTAATATACTAAGGTTATGCCGTTGGTCGTTGGCAGATTTGTTCAATTTTAAAACGATAGATTCTATTAAACAATACAAATTTCAAATCATATAATCGTACAACAAAATAAATCAATACATAATCTAGTCAACATAGTTTTGAAAATTTATATTTTAGTAATATTAAAATCATTAAAAAATAAATCCGAGAACGTGTTTTGTGACGAAAGTATCTCAGTTTTTCTATTTATTTAAGGTCTTACAAACTAAAATATTTCGGATTTTTTTGCACATATATTTTGTTTAGACATTATTGAAAAATCATACAAGAAGTACACGATACTTAATAATTTATCATCGTGCGTTTTGAGCATTTTTATTGCTTACTTGAATGTAGGTATTTATTTATTTTTATTAAAGCAAGTTTTGAATGAAATAAATCGATATTAAACTTTAATTTTAAAAAATTGATACGGAAATAATCGGTCTTTCTCATTGGAACCTCCCTGTACAGTTGCTAGCATTTTAAAACTTTTATCTCAGCTGCTGGTCAATCGCTCTTAAGTACTAACTCATAAATCTGATGATTTTAGAGTAAGTTTTGGTTTTGTATCATTAAATAAGAGAAAATTAGAAATATACTTTTTTGGAAAAGAGGTCTAATGTTGACTAAAATACGTACCTATAGTTATTTTACAAGAATTTTGTGGTTTCGTAGCTTGATTTTTCTTAAATTTTGAATACACACTACAGTCGCAACTGCTGTCAACTCACCGGAGCCAGTGTGAATATGGTACCCCCAATCCGGTTACATTATGAGGTCAATGGGAATGGGACTCTTCCGCGCAAATTACATTAAAAAACACTGCTATTATTAAGTTAGCTACAATAATTAAACCAAAAAACTCAGAATTACTCAAAAGCCCCTTTTCTCATTAGTAAGAGAAACAGAAATATTTTTTCTTGTTGTTATTACCTGCCCCGAGGAAGACAATCGAGGAAGGCGAACAAATTGCCCAACGAAATACTACCTCTCCATGACAATAAACGTAAAGATGATTATTCTAAATATTTTTGGAAGATACTTACAGTAGATGATATTACTTTCTATAACTTTGACAAATCATATTCCAATTTAACACATAAGTAGGTACAATGGTTTTTATTTAACAAAATATGAAAACTGGATTGAAGGAACTTCAGAAACATGGCAGGTTATTTGAATTAAATTTCACATTTTCCTCTTTTAAATTAGGAAATTTACATTCGTCGCAAACCTTTTTGTTTGAATTTGAAAGAGATCCTCCACCTCTATTTGTAGCAGTGGCGGCCAGTATTTTTCAGATAATGTTTTCGTGGTTATTACAATAAAAATCAATTTTAATTTCAGCGTTTTTTTTATGAGTTTTCAACTATATTTTGAGAAACAGTACATTATTATTTTGATAAAAGGCAAACTTAATTAAATTTAAAGTTTCTATCTTTCTGAGCATGTGTGCATGTCAAGTAAAAATACTAGATACCTATTCTATAATTTTATTTTATAAATTGAAATGCACTCATTATTATCATATTAATAAAAATAATCTTAAATTATAAATAATAAAAATAAGTTTTATTTTATATATATATATATATATTTTTTTTTTTATAGAGAAACTTCACAAGAGTCCCAACTGCTCCCTTCTGGAGCCAGTGAGACTATGGCATTCCCAATTGGAGTATGTTGTGCGGCTGAAGGTAAGTGGGGAAGGGAAGGAGATGGGGAAGAGGAAGGTGGGAAAGTACCTGGCTATTCAGATCTAGTCACTAAACACGGCTAAAGCCATTATTAAGCAACGTTTCAATTCTGAATGGTGGTCTTACACCAGGGCGACACTAAGAGTATCTTCCACTCTGGAACGTGCCGCAAATATAACATATATTATTTTTATTAATTAATTGTGAAATAACACAAATTCATCAAATAAAATTTATTTGCGCACGCCGGGTTCGAACCCACGACCTTCCGAATGGGAGTCAAGTGTCTTACCACTCGACCACGGACGGTCATCATTCCTTATACATTACAGTCAAATAAGTTTAATGCACAATTTTTTTTTAAATCTATGTAGGATGCAACGACACAGGTTTAAAAAGATTTAATAAATTTAAATTTTATAAGATGCAGGTTGTGATGGAAACCGTGTTAATGAGGTAAGAATCTTAAAAGATTCAAAGGATTTTCCTTTTGAATATTTCTGTTTGCAAAATATGTCTGTATCCGAAGATTTTATTCAGAAATAATTCACTCCTTCTTGTTCTGGAACTTGTAACAATATTTGCACGCCACTGACACACACAAAGGTAGTAGAATGTTGGGAACGGAACCTTTTCTTTATTGTAACCCAGGAGCAGACAATCCTTGGCTTAAAGCTCCGGTTATTACAATAATTCCCTCAAAATTAAAGGCAACTTATCTCAGGAACAGGTGTATTAAAATCCATTTCAGGCGCTGTACACCTAGACGCAGAGAAACCTTTAGAAATTCGTTCTCTAGATTTATAGAAGTGTAGTACTGCAGTCCTTTTAAATCCATATAATATATTAAATGATATCGTTAGACATGACAACCCAAATGTGGCTTGATTCTAAAAAGGTGGATCAGTTTAATGATAAATTTTTCAATTTTCCGAGACCAATGTTGCAATAGAAAATCGCATTTCTTAAAACTATTTTTTGCTAAAAACAGCATATTTCACACAGGCTTCGTTACATTTGAAAAAACTGAATTGTCCCGTTTAGAAGTAACCCATACAAATATTCCAACTAAGATTTTAAACCGGTAGGAAAACAGATGATACCATCGCTTCAAGATGAGTCATTACAAGGCATTTAGTGATGCAAAAGCTGGTTTCTCTTTGATATAGTGTTTTTCCCAAAGCAGTGATCTTTGCTTTCCATGTTCAGAGGCCCTAGCACACTCGCTCAATAACGATCGATAAGATAACTATCGGTAACTTCTCATCGTTCTCTAGCATGACTACAGATCGCCAACGAATAAGTGACAATTCACAATGACTAAGTGTCCTTTACATATTCGATATAAACTGTTGTTTGTACGTTAGCGATGTGCACACGGAGAAAAATGTTATTCGAAAAAACGATCATTTTAATAGTAAAAACGGGACTGAAGTTCTTACGAACAAATTAACAGTGTTTCAATGTTTGTTGGCGGGAAAATGTAAGAATAATTTTTTTTTATTTTATTTTTTTTATCTAAGAATAATTTGTTGGTATACGTACGAAATTACGTATACCAACAAATATTATTCTTACATGTTCCCGCCCATACACATTGAAACCCTGTTAATTTGTTCGTAAGAACTTCAGTCCCGTTTTTAACCGTTTTTACTATTAAAATGATCGTTTTTTTTTCGAATAACATTTTTCTCCGTGCAGTTGTCCTAGGGAACGATGAGAAGTCATCGTTAATTATCTTATCGATCGGTATCGAGCGAGTGTGCTACGACCTCTGGAATCGACTTTATGTAGTTGAAATTACAAGTAGGCCAGGTCACAAAAAAACCCTGGAACCATTCTACAATACTCCGAAATGTCCACATAACATTCTGGTTTTGTACAGAGATTGAACCAATAAAACTCACCAGTAGTCTATGTATTCCACTGTGCACTGTACAGAGTGTACCTAGAAGGGTGGTGGCGATGGCGGTGGATCTTGCTCCATTTGTAAGTTCTAACTCGGGTGGATGGCGGATGAGCCACGCTCATAAAAGCTCAAACAGAAAACTTTGTTCATAAAAGTTTGGAATCTCGTTTGCCCAAGACTTAGGAAGTGGTACTTAAGAACTGCGCGGTGGAGACTTCCAGTGGTGGAACACAAAACCAAACGTAATTTATTTTGGATACCATTGGACTAATCGCAAGTTAGGTTGAAGAAAGAAAAAGCCGAATTAATGTAAAAAAAAAAACAAATTATAAGTTTTCCATTAATATTGACATTAGAATGCCTGCTTGAAAATACATTCTTTGGACAGATAGTCAATTGACTAAAACATAATTGTTTTCTTCTAATGGTTAAAAAGTTAATATACTCGTAGAAGCTTAGAAACGCCTAGAATATTTTTAATTAGACCCAATAAACGTCGCGAAAAAATTACATCAATTTCTTTTAAAAATTGTAAGTAGAATTTCCCTCTTTACTACAATCAAAATCAATATTAATCACCGTCTACTTAGAAACCCGGTAGCTTTCCATATTCCTTTCCAAAGAACCAACCTCTTGACGATAATATAACAACCACTAGAGTGGCAATGTACCGGTCATTTTTAGCGATGGTCCTAAGAAATGTCTTAAATTTTTGTTTCACTCAATCCAAACTTTATCTCTTGTTTTTGTTGTTTAAAATTCTTACTAATAATTAATAATAAGCGTGTTTTAAATAGTACACAATTGATAAACAACCATTAACCAAACATTCAAAACTTTGAAAAAGAATATAGACGAACCGTCGAATGATAAATTCTGTACACTGTACACCGATAAAAACTATCGCTTTTAATATATCGATAAATTATTATTGTAATATAATGTATTTAACAATAATAATTTGATAATTTTTGTAAAAAATACCTCAAGGGCGCTAGTAAATAATCTTGTTTTTGTATTGATCACCGTGTGCACTATAAATTAAATTAAAATAAGAAGACGAAGAAGAATAGGGCTACGTAAAAAATATTTAAAATGCACCTAATATATACTATTGTAATTGTCAGTATCAAAAAACACATTGTACCTATATCATTGTGATGATTCTGCCACCACTGTATCTGATTAATCCCGTGTTGACAGTACGGTGAAGAAGATTTGCAACGGTTCATACTTCATACCTGTTCCGTTGCTCCTTCTTCTTTCTCTGCGTCTACCTTTCTCTCCAGACTTTTGCAACTAACCACCCGTCACCCACCGCCATCTAGATTATATTTGCATTCAGATATATACGTTTATTAGACGGCTATATGCATTCAGATACGTACGGTTATACGACGAACATAATATGTCTGAAAGAGTTATAGTGAAAGTTATAGTCTAAAGAGTTATAGTTATATATTTATCATTATAGTTATAGTTATTAATAAGGTAAGTATTGTACAAAAACAATTTCAAGCTACTTTTAAATTCTGTGTTTTTTACATTAGCTGCACTCTGGGAGCCTGAGAAAAATAACTTCCATCAGGGCTGTCGTCTTTTGGGATGCCGTGTGCAATCTTTTAAGAAATTAAGGAGAAAAAGTTATTAGCAGTGAAAAGAGTGGGTAGGAATCTGATCCTAAGTGTGTCCAGGAGTGACAGATGTATAAATCCATCGCTTCCACTGCGGTGCAAGGCTATTTTCCGACAGATTCTTGCTGGAGGAATCAAAAGATGGGCAAACGCATCCGCCGCCAAGACCCGGATAAACACCCCTGCTAAGTCACTAAACGTAAGAAATTATTTGGGGTGACCTATGGCAGAGGTGTTGGTTATCCAATAAATGGTTCCCGGGGTAGCGGTACTCATACACGCCTCCCAAATGATGTTCTTTCACCAGGGCGGTACTTTTTTTCTTCTTTTTTTACAGTGAATACCTCACAAGAGTCTGCTCCCGTCTGGAGCCAGAGAGTCTATGGCATCCCCAATTGGGTTGTGTTATGAGGCTGAAGGTAAGTGGGGCAGGGAAGGAGACGAGGAAGAGGAAGTTGGGGAAGTACCTGGCTATTCAGATCTAGTCACTAAACACGGCTAAAGCCATTTCAAGCAATGTTTCAATTCTGAATGGTGTTCTTACACCGGGGCGATACTAAGAGTATCTTCCACTCTGGAACGTGCCGCAAATATACTAAATATTATTTTAAATAATTAATTGTGAAATAACCCGCGGCCTTCGGAATGGGAGTCTAACGCTCTACCGCTGGACTACGCCGGCCGTACTACTCTGAAATATGCTGCAAATATACAATACACATTACATATATCATTTTGATAAAATTTACTTACTGAAATCAATGAGGGGATAGTTAGGTAATGAAAAAATCAATTATTTTTTCGTTAAAAATATTGTTTAGAAATAATAATAATTAATATATCGTCTGTAAGTGGCCCGACCACAATTTGATAATGTCTTCAGAAGGCGAAACAGCCGTCACGCGTAATAACAATTACACATCAGAACTTGTTTATAAACCCCGCCTCGGAACAGACTTTGTCTAGTGAGGTAGGTAAAGGAACTGAAAATTGTAAACCATTTAATTTATATTAAATAAACGCCCGGGTTGCCGGCCCTGAAACTGAAACTGACAAAAAACTTGATAACAATAAATGTTATTAACGATTTCCTTAACAAATTAATAACGAGTATTGTATATTATACTTATCTACGTGAAATAGAAGTGGGGAGAACACGCATCCTTGAAATATTCCGTAAATACCTTATTACGTCCCTTTAATGTTTGACTTGTTAATTATTAGTGTCTTCTATATATACCAAGTAGGCTACCCAGGATGGGTTGTTTAACATAATTTGAACAATTCTATTCATACATAATCATCTCTAAGGGCCGGTGTTTTCATAGAAATTCAAACGTAACATTGTCATCAAATGGCTATTCCACGCCATTTCGTTCTGCTCCCTTCGTTTGTCCCCTCTGCTAATCACACTTTATTCAAAAACTGCAACGGACTTCGGCCGGTTTGATTCACTGTTCTATTAAAAACGAAAGTTTTATTAAATTTTAGTTATTATACCGGGTGTTAAGGTTCGTACTTGACTAACTTTAACCATAGATTCCTGACATTATTTGAAGTAAAAAATGTTAACGAAATTTTGGTCTCCTGTGACATTTATGAAGTTTTTTTTTTCTACATAAAAATAAAAAATCAGTAGGTTTTGGGAAGTTAGGGGTGGGGTGAGGGATTGGTTGGTTACTTGGCTTAGTAATCAGTAACTAAATATGGAAGTTTTTTTTTTGTGTGATTTTGAAGAAAAATCTTTTGAAAAAAAAATACAACTAAAAAGTCACCGGAGACCAAAATTCCATTTACATTTTTTACTCCAAATTGTGTCAGAAATCACTGGTTAAAGTAAGTCACATACGGTCCTTAACACCCTGTATAAATATAGGCCAGTTACTTAACAGAACTGAAATAATATCAGATTGTATCAGATCTCTCATAGATCCTGAAAGTTCTTAATTTAATGAATTGTTTAATTTCTGTGAATTAACCCACCCCAAAGATCGTTATTTAACGCGGATCTTTCAACTGTCAAAAAAACATAATGGCGCTGAATGGCCATTATTTGATGAAAATGTTACATTTAAATTTGAAAATGTTACATTTAAATTTGAAAATGTTCATGAAACAACCCGTCCCAAGTCTCATAAAAGGAAAATTAATCTGGAGTACGAGAGCACGAAATAATAAGTATGAATATAATATTAAAAAATCCCTTCAAATAGCTTTTGTGGGCGGATCCGCCCTAAGGCGGGCCGCGAGGGTTGAATATTTCAATAGACCGATTGATTGATTCGTACCACAATATAAACAAGAAAAACAAAAGACAAAAGAGGCAATTAATCAAAAATCCACATCGATTCGTTATTTTATTAAAATTGTTAACCGCGTGATTATTACCTTTTCATGAGAGTCCCTTAAATACCAGGGAGTTTCAATGGGCTCGGTTTGTTAAATTTTGATTCAGGAACTACCAGGGGGGCAGAAAGTCGAGTAGTATCGGAACATATTTTTTGCTTGTCTACGACGCTCGAGTGTGTGGGGCTCCAGGCTCCTTTGAATGGGCTTGATGGTGCGAGCGGTATTAATATTCGTATGAAAGAACGGTTACCTCCTCCAGCGTATGATAGCCTGGTATGTAAATATACAATATGCGTGCGTATTATGGCGTTACGTCGTTTTTAATTAAAATAATTTATAAAATACTATTTGATACACCCAATTTGCATAGCTACGCTAGCCGGTTTGTCCTTATCTAAAGACATGCACTAATTAGCGCACAAATTCGTCGAGTAGCTCGACTATACAACAGTCAAATCTTTCATAGTCGTTGTAGATTAGAAGTGTAAAAAATTTAAATACTGATACTGACCGGTCAGTGGTTGAGTGGGCATAGCGTTTGGGTTCTACCCAGGCGTTCCGTGTTCGATTCCACGGCTGGCTAAGTCCTCCATCACAACACAAGCAACATCTTCCGCTTAGTGTGGTGGTATTAGGAGATTTTCAAGTGTTGTTGGGTTATTCGTAACCCGGAAATGTTTGTCTTTCTTGTAAAAAAGTTTATAGTTTAAGCGGGTCATTTTTGTAAATAAAGATAGAGCCTTTATGTAGCAATATTAAGGTGACTTCTCATAAACTAACAACTTATTCAAATATTATTGTTAAAAAAATCTTATTTTTTATAATAAGTAAAAATTATGTTTTGGTATTGCTAATATTATGTACACAGGTAGAAAATAATAACGTAAAACTGTGGTTGCTACCTTCAACATACTTATTTATTGAATAACTTTCGTTCACATAGAAAAATAAACGAAAAGTGGTAGGTAAGGCTAATCTTAGCCAAAAAGGGACAATCTGTCGAAGAAAAATTTTTGCAAGCAAAAGCTTTTGAACGGCGAGCTGTGGAGTCCTGAAATTCATCACATATTTTTGTTTAATAATTAATATCTTTGAGAAATAACCAAATAGAAATATCGTACATGGCGTCATCGTTCTCCTTTATGGATTTTTCGTACAAGACGTGCAAGAAGAAAGATTTTTCGTTGATATTTATGTACTACCTCTCTCTGGGACTACTTTAGCTCCCTTTTTAACTGCCAGGGTTAAAAATGTTTTAGGTGTTTGGAAAAAATATATTGAGATGTTATGATTTCTTTAATTTTTTTTGCTTCTTGCGACAGTTTTTTTTGCAGTTTAAAAGGCAACATTTTCGGGTAGTAAATCTTGAATTCTACAAAATGTTAGATATGACTGCATCATTGCACATAACCTGTAGAAAAAATATTAATCTAAATTTCGATTGTCTTTTCCTTTTACAGCATCCCTAGGGATTAGTTATACATCATCCCTATCCCTTGCTACCCGTGAGGCTGGAGACGGTGCTGATATAAGGCAGTATGTAGCACACTCAATAGGGCGTAGTAATTACTGAAAGGCTCTTCGTAAGGGCGGGGGTGGGGATGCTTGTGCCCTGAAAGGAGAGTATGGCGGGAAATAAGGGTTAGCGGAAATCCGGATTTCAACATAAATAGCACAATATTACAGCATTTTTCAAACGTGAGTTATATTTTGTTTTGTTAAATTTAGTGAATAAGAGGGATTATGTTCGAATGGTTTAAGAGTTATATATAGAGAAAGTACTTGGCTGTCAAGATTGATTTTTTTACCTCTTACACATTTGCCGCCTCGAGCGGAGTACCCCAGGGATCTCATTTGGGCCCAATATTATTTTACCAATTTGGCCAACAGCCTATATTAAATTAATTGTGTTGAATCAGAAATTGATCATAGAAAATATAAACAATTTTCTCATTTTCGATCTTACCACCATTTGTGAATTTTTGCTGTTTCAGAAATCATTTTTTGTCATTTATATTTTAGGTTTCCATTCCTCTGGAAATCGAAAGGTTATTAATATAAATTTCTTTACAATTCAGATTTTCTAATATATCAATCAGGGCAGGAATCCACCACCACATGGAATGTGCCTAGCATGGTGGTACAAAAAATCTCATATTATGTAATTAAGAATGCAATAAAAAAAAATAAAAATCGGAACTTCACAGGAGAGCAACTTTCAAATTATATTCTGTTAATAACATGGCGAAAAACAATACATTATATTTTTAAAATTTTATACAGCTACTTCTTGTACCTGAGATGATAACTAAACAAAAAAGTGTATATAACATCGCTTTTGTAGCAAAAAATTAATTTGCTGAAAAATTCACCTCTTTTCCCAAAAATTCCACAAAAAATTTTCCCAAAATAAATAGAAATTTTCTTACGGAAGCAATGCAGTCCATTTTTTGATAAATTGGGAACCATTAAAGCATTTCAATAGTCTATATTCTTCTGATAGCCCTGAGTCTGAGCAGTGAGCTCATCTGAGATCCATATCACAAAGGTCTCCCGATTCATTACACGCTCAATCAACTGCTCGACCGAGCCCAGCCTCGAGCCTGGAAGCCTCTGGGGGAAAAGTGGCGAAAACTTGAATGATGAGAACTCTCATTTGGCTTCCTATGGATTGTTATTATTATTATTCTGATTGGGATGTCATTTCTTTCTTACTGGAAATTGATAAAGACGTATTAAATTCGTGTAGGGTAGGTTCTGTATTGAATGTGCGTAATCTTTCTTACACTGTAGGGAGGGCCGTCGAGTTTTAGATTTCGTCAATATAAAAATGTATATTTTAACTTATTAGTTCTATGTCACATCTTTATGTAAAGTAGTAAAACTATTTGCGAGTTAATTGTCGTCTATAGTGCTCTCTGTGAATAATACCCATTGTGTCAAGTAAAAGAACCATAAAGACTGGATTATAAAATATTATATGATTGTTTTCCGTAAGTCATTCTTAATAAATACACAATGAAACATGGTGTCAAAAGTGGGATACTAATTATAATAATAATATTATTATAATTTATTAATAATTGAGAATTATTAATAAAATACAAGATGTCAAAGGATACAACAAAGTCGAACTTTCAGCATGATTTCGATGCTTTGTTAAATCTACAAGTGTTATCAAATAACTCAAATAATAGTGGAATATGAAGAAATTGGTGGCAAAATTATGAAATATAGATACTTGGTGGCATCAGGAAGAAACTCCAGAAAAAATAAAAATTTCAATATTACTTCATTCCATTGGCTCCGAAGGTAAGGAAATATTTAAGTCATTCAACATTAAAATAGAATCTAAATGGAACAAAAAATGTAATCTACTTCATACCTACATACTTTTTTACATTGCGATATAATATAAAGGTTTGTATATTTTTTTGTAATATGTGCAGTAACATAATAATAACAGTCAAATACGACTTAGCAAAAAATGTAAGAAAACCCATATAATTTTGTAAAATCCTTGTAGACTATCCCTCTCCCCCCTCCCTCATATGTTATGTATATAAACCCTAGGTTAAGAATTTGTACCATTCTGAAAATGGCTTTAACAAGCTGAAACCGGTTACAGTCAATAAATTAAAGTTTTTTTATTTTTATAGTGAACACCTCACAGAGCACCAACTGCTCCCGTCTGGAGCCAGTTAGACTATAGCATCCCCAATTAGGGTATGTTATGAGGCTGAAGGTAAGCGGTGAAGGGATGGAAATGGGGCGATTCAGATCTAGTCACTAAACATGGCAAAAGCCATTTCAAGCAACGTTTCAATTCTTAATGGTGGTCTTACACCATTATATTGAGAGTATCTTCCACTCTGGAACGTGCCAAAAATATAGTATGCTTATATTATTTTGAATGAATTAATTGTGAAATAACACAAATTAATCAAATAAAATTTATTTTCGAACGCCTGGACTGAAGGAAGGGTAGATGTTCTGGGAAGAAAAAATGTATGAAGGGTGGGTAAAAGTCTGGGAAGCGTGAAGGATACGAATCCATCCCCTCCATCGCGGTGCAAGACGATGGATCGTCAGAGTCAATGGTTCTCCCCAAACCGGCCTCTCCAGATCCAGTCCGCATTCGCCGCCAAGACCTGAAAACACCTCACCCAATGAACCCGGGCACCCTTGATAAATCATCAGTAGTAGCGAACACCTTTGGGGAGACATATGGTCGAGGTGTTTGTTATTCAATAAATGGTTCCCGGTGCGGCGGTACCCTTACTCACCTCTCAAATATAAAAATATATGTTTAGTTGTAATTTAAGTATTAATTTTGACGATCGATAACGACCAGGTAACAAAAAACGGTATTAAATTCATTAGTTTTAATATTTGAAAAATATTATTAAAAACACTTATGTACGTACTTTCATCACTAGAAATAGTAAAATTGGTATATTTTATTGACATCTGTTGTCTTGTAGGTACTATAGAAAGCGGATGCACTTTGAAGACCGCAGTTTGATTAAATGCCCACTACAGTAACAGCGGGGGGTACCCTTTGAGTTCATATATTTTTGAAAACCGACAGAAATCTATATCCCAATGCCAATAATGGATCTACACAATAATCCCAGGCGGGATATCCTTTGTGGTAGGAAATAAGGATTGAGGATGTAACTCGGAATGGACGACTATTTTGTGCTTTAATTTGCACGGAAAAAGAAAATCTAAGCACATTTTTAATTTTTTCAAGTCTGCAATATTAAAAGCTTGACCACTCGAGCGCTTTTTGCCACATTATGGCACTATTTAAAAAACCTCGGATTAATTTGTTGCCAAAATGTGGCTAATTAAAAAAAAAAAAAAATTTAAAACGACTATATAATATATTGTACATTTAAAATATAGCTAAATAAATATTCTCTAGATTCATAAAAATGTTTTCAGGTTAAAGATTTAATTGTATTTTTTTTATAATTCCTACAAATATTGATAACAAACAAAATATAGGGGAATTTGCTGGCTACATAGAACTATAATCAGTTTGTATGTCTCCATATTCAAATTCGGAGGTATGATTTTTTTAATGTGGGCGGAAAAATTTCCTTTAGAAATCAGAGAAAAAATATTTTAATTGTTCTGTCGCTCCAGTGGTTAAACGAAATTGTCTGTTGCGTGGATGCGTCACAATTCCCAATTATTCATTTTTAACCTCCATAGCTAACAGTAAAATAGAACACAATGACTAACATCTGAGCTATCATGGCTAAAAAGCCGGAGTTGTCCGTTTAACGTCTAGGACCCTCGCTTTGTCATTCAAATCCTCACAATAGGGTACGGTCATACAGTTTCTTTACACAGATAAACAATGATTTATGATGTGTGCAAACACCGAGAGAATGATCACCTTCCTACAATGGATTACCGTGGAGTGATGTAAACGAAAACGAGTTGTTGTAGATATCTTTGTATCTTTTTTTTTGCTTCTGTTCGCCGGAACCAAAGAAAAGATATTCATTATCTACTTCATCGCGACACGCATCTTTTTAACTAGTCTGTGAGGACTGTGTGATCTTTTGACTTGTTTTCTTTTGTTGCTATATTTACTTGTTCTGCTTTCATAATGTTTGACCTAAATTTAAAGTTTGAAATCACTACTTCTGTAAGTAATATTCATGTTAAAGTTCCTAATAGACTTTATTAAAACTTGATTTCATCTTGAGTTATTTAATAACAATATTGCCTCTTTCAATCCAATTTCTCGAATGTGTAGATGCCATTGAAAGTGACTATATAGACATCTTTATAAACAGCCTTGTGTATTTAAAAAAAAAACACGTGAAAGCTAATTTGACATCGTTCAAATAGAAGTTTTAAGTACTTTCTTCTGTTTCCTCGTAGGTACTGTATACTTACTAAGTTTTACATTTTATTTTGCTTATTATTATTTTTGTTATTTCGCTAGTAATATCTCCACCTAGTAACAACAAAATCGTTTTTTTTATTGTGGAACGCAGTCATTTTGTGGTTTGACATATTAATTGAAATAAAACAATAACTTTGTTTGTAAGGTGTAGACATAATATGGTAACTCAGACTCTTTCTCAGTCTCTTTCTCTCTATCACTTTTTAATTTGTTAATTTCACTCTCTCATTCTTCCTTTATATTATGTTTTGTCTCTTTCTGTATATATATATATAAGGTCACACAATGTTTTTTTATCAGTTTAGTTTTACACCCTGAAGATGCTTGTGTTAAACGAAACCGGTCGGTATTAATAAAAAAAAAAGTTATTACAAAGAAAGTTATTGTTTTATTTCGACTAAAACTTGATTTACGAATGCCATGAGTATTTTTATTTAGGGTATTAATATCTTTTTAATCATAATGGCAATTTCATTAATTTAAAATAATTGTAATAAGGAAATTTTAATAGATGTAGGTACGTAGTATTTGAACTCCTTCGAAAACAGGTAGAAGGTTAATTTTATTATATTCTTTGATACCCAAACCTATGTAAGTATTTTATGGCTTCTCTGAATTCCTAACACATCAGTTCCCATTTTAAAAATGATAATTCAAAAAAATTTCAAACTCTTTTATTATAGGTTCCTTTATCGTTTGTATCAATTCCTGACATAATCAGTGCCAATTTCGAAAGTGACTATTTAATTCAAAACATGTACGAGTTCATTGAACCAGAGTAGTCGAGTGGTAACAACACTTGACTCCCAATCGGAAGGTTGCGGGTTCGAACCCGGCGTGCGCAAATAAATTTTATTTGATTAATTTGTGTTATTTCACAATTAATTAATAAAAATAATATATACTACATTTGCGGCACGTTCCAGAGTGGAAGATACTGTCAGTATCGCCCTGGTGTAAGACCACCATTCAGAATTGAGACGTTGCTTAATAATGGCTTTAGCCGTGTTTAGTGACTAGATCTGAATAGCCAGGTATTTTCCTACCTTCCTCTTCCCCATCTCCTTCCCTTCCCCACTTTCCTTCAGCCTCACAACATACCCCAATTGGGGATGCCATAGTCTCACTGGCTCCAGACGGGAGCAGTTGGGACTCTTGTGAGGTATTCTCTATAAAAAAAAAAAAATAAAAAAAAAGAGTAACAATCACCCACAGACAGACCCACAACCCAACTTAGTATATTTGATGATAATTAATATACATATATACCTACCATTCTTTTAATTGGCCTTCATTATTTCTTGTGAAGAAAATTTGGAATCCTTGATCGTATAACAAATCAGGTGTACCTGTATTTAGTTAAAGTATTAAGGTTTATCAACAGCCAACCACTATTTTTATTTTGTATGTATTTTTTAATATTACCTCTGTACTCATTACGAGATAAAGTTGAAATTGTGATAAATTATGTTCCATCAGTTATTTTCGCGAACATAACTGTATTGGTTATACTACGAATTTATAAGTAATGAAATCACATAATATGGAAAATATTACTGGCAGTAAGATAAGTAAGATTCAGTAATTTTACTAATCTTATCTTATCTTATCTTACTAATATTATAAACGCGAAACTTTGTATGGATGTATGTATGTTTGTTACTCTTTCACGCAAAATTTAGTTAATGGATTTTAATGAAACTTTACAACAATATAGCTCATACATCAGAATAACATATAGGGTATAATTTGTAAGGCTAGCTATTTATTTTCAATATATTCTTCTTCTTCTTCTTCTTCTTCTTCCCCTTTTCCTATTCGGGTCGGGGACCCACTGCATCGACAAGGCTCCTCCATACGTCCCTGTCTTGCGCCGATTGATCGGCCTCCGTCCATGGCAGATCCATCCTCTCCTCGCACAGTTTTTCAATATATTGAAAATAATAATTATTGTTTAATAGGAAATGTCAAAAGTTGAGAAAGACACTTTGCAAAACAATAATTGTTAAATCAAAGTTCTATTTTAGAAAATATTTAAATTAGTGAATTTATTTGAAGTACTCGCCTAATACTTTGAATCGAATCGAGATTTATACATATTTTAAATAAATAGGTTAAGAATTTTGGTATAAACGTACATAGATGGGACCTAGGAAAAGAAAATAGATTACTCGAAGTACTAATCCTACGCAGACGAAGTCGCGGGCAGAATCTAGTAATCTATATTTTCCAGAAATTATGATAAAGCTTTTGCAAGAATTTCTTAAAACAAAAACAGCTTTAAATGTCTTTTTTTTAAAGCTGTTTTTCTCTTTTCAGGAAATCAGCTAACGGAACTCACACAAAGGTTTCATTTCCTGTTCTTCTCCATCAGGTTTTCAAAACCAGAATTAATATAGGAAATAACCCATCTACATTCCAATTTTGATACACATTTTATAACCTGTAAGATATTCAAATGAGGCTGCGATTAACGTAAGCATGGACCGTCCCCTCAAATCAGAAGCGTTTAACCTCTGAATCTGACCCCAATAAAAAATATAATATGATCTCAACCGTAACTAAACGATTCGCAGCATCCCAATGGATTGTTTGACATCTTGGACCTCATGTTCTGATATCATTTTCATATCACCTTTTAGTACGCAACGATGTCCATCTATTGTCAATGCAGAAGTGTTGGGGCATGAAACGATTGAAGAGTGACCCTTGGCTTAAAAAATCACAAGGCCTAAGGGCTTCTTGTATGAATAATGAGATAACGGTGAATAGTAATTTTTTAAAGGGTCGCGAACCGTGCAGACGCAGTCGACATCATTTAATACAAGAAAGCATCTTTTTATTGTATTGGAATTGCTTCTAGGTACTTTAAAAAATTATGTTTGTTTGTTTGTTTGTGTGTTATGCGAGGCCGTACCGTTCACCCGATTGCGAAGAAACTTTGAGAATATGATGTGCTCATACCCGGGATGGTTATAGAATAGTAAACTCTGGCGTTATGAAATTATTTCCTATACTATTCATACGATTGCGATTAAAATTTCATCCAATTGCTATTCAATTTTTTTGAATTGTTGTGAACACGAATGTGAATATTTCTAGGTATATACTGGTGAGTTCTGGAATTATGAAATTTGCATTATAAAAAGAAACGAGGTTTTTGGAAAATTGGTGTATTTTATGGAGTTAAGCGGCAGAACCAAATAGGCTTGGGGAGAGGTTTGCTGGAGGGTCGGATGAGGAATTAAGGAGGGGGTTGCGTGGGAGGTTAAATTTCAAAACATAATGTACTATAAAATTTATCTTCCCCACATAATACAATAATAAAAATATTAATGATAATAAATGTATAATTATAATGATATAAAATTATTTTCAAATTCTGAATCAAATTTAGAGAAAATGATTAAGGTAGTTAAAATTTTTTCAGATGATATTAAAATGACTTTTGGTCTAGATAAATGTAGAACGATCCATATAGAGAAAGGCAAAATTATAGATGGAGATGAGGGTATATTTAGAAATTTCAAAATTAAAAGTATGAAAGGGGATGAGGTTTATAAATACTTAGGATACCCGCAATCGAATAGATTAGATCATACTAGTATTAAAAATGATATTAGGATTAAATTTCAAACTAGGATAAGAAAAATTTTAAAATGCAATCTATCTGCTAAAAATTTAGTAAAGGCAATAAATAGTTGGGCAATACCTCTATTAACGTACTCATTTGGTATAATTAAATGGTCTAATACAGATTTAGATAGCTTAGAACGATTAATTAGAACTACGTTAACAAAGTTTAATTGTCATCATCCAAATTCAGCTATAGAACGAATTAATTTACCTAGAAATTTAGGAGGTAGAGGTATAGTCAAAATAACTTCTTTAAAACAAAATCAGGTAGAAATGTTAAGAAATTTTTTTCATAGAAAAGCTAATAGCTCAGAGCTGCATAAAATAATTTGCAAGGCAGACAGAAATATTTCACCTTTAAATTTATACGACGAGAATGCCAACATTTTTATAAATACCAACCAGGAATTATTAGATTCCTGGTCAAATAAAATTATTCACGCAAAACACTTCAATTATCTCAACCAAACGTATGTTGACAAACTTTCGTCAAACAAATGGTTGAGTATTGGAGAGTTGAGCGCAGAAATAGAAGGTTTTATGCTTGCTATTCAAGATAGAGTAATTAATACCAAAAATTATAGGAAGCATATAATCAAAGATCCAAATCAAATAGATGATTATGTAGAAAATGTATGGCTTTTCCGGAAACTATAGAACACATTATATCAGGATGTTCTATATTAGCGCCGTCTGAGTATACATTTAGGCACAATCAGGTTTTAAAAATAATTCACCAAAGTTTGGTAATTAAACATAACTTGATTGACTGTCATAATATAGTACCATATTATGAATACGAACCAAATTCATTTTTAGAAAATAATTTCTTTAAAATTTACTATGATAAAACTATACTAACAGACAGACCAATTGGTCATAATAGACCTGATATAGTTTTACATGACAAAATTAAAAAAATAACTTATATTATTGATGTAGCTATTCCAAATTCCTGTAATATTCAAAAATCTGTTTCTGAAAAAATAAGAAAGTATACAGATTTAGGAAATGAAATTAAAAGAATTTGGCATTCTCAGACTATAAAAATATTACCTTTTGTTATTTCGGCTACTGGCATTATACCTAGCTCTCTTATTAAAAATTTAGGCATGTTAGATTTGTCAAAGAATTTGTATATAAAAATGCAAAAATCAGTCATTTTAAATACATGTAGAATTACGAAAGATTTTTTAAATATTTATATTGAGGGATCAGTAGGATTTATCGGTCAAATTAGGAATTCCACAGAGCCGAACCCTCTGATATGAAAATATCTGGAGACGGTGAATTATATTCCCATATAATAGTTTGGTAGATTAACGTGTTGTTCTTGTATTGTTTTGTATTAATTATACTTATATAATACACTTGCATAACGTGGATTTACTAGATGATCATTTATATGGAAAAGTGTATGAAAGGGTTTAGTTTTTCCTATGGGAAAAACTAAACCCGTTCCTGTAAATCTGGTGAAAAAAAAAAAAAAAAAAAAAAAAAAAAAAAAAAAAAAAAAAAAAAAAATGTACCTACAACCAAATGTGCATAAATTGGATAGCAAGGTAAATGGAAAGGATTCACAGCAACAACATGATAATTTAAAATAGGATATTTAAAATTATTTAATGCTAGCTATGACATTTTTTATATAATTATTGCTAGATTATGTACCAATAATTGGTATGCGGATTGTGAAGAGTCAGCGTCTCAGAGTATAAAATGACTAAAAAGACAGTATGACGAAAAAACAACCAAATATTGACTGATTTTTTTAGTTGTAATGTCTGTGTTTATAGTGTTTTGAATATCCTACAGGCAAATTGGCAATCTAGTACCAGACTGAGGAAATGAAAAGAACTGGAGTCAAATAGTTTTAGGCCGTAGTGGGTGGATACCATTTTTAGAAGAAGCCAAATCCACCCAGTACCCCAATGACATTTATAATAAGATCATAATACATCTACGAATTGGTTTGACCTATCTGATTCTTAAGCATTACTCCACAAAGGTTATCTATAGGAATATGACATAACGAATGCGTTAGTATTTTACCCAAGGCAACTTGTATCACAAGAAGATAATACCAATTAAAATTTACACAAGGTCAAAAATTCCCCAAATTCCAGTTTCAAACACCTTGTGAAATTTTCCCCACGCCATTATGCCATGGGTACACAACACCCAACATAATCTGCCGATACAGGTTTCAAATCTTAAACATAGGGGGAGCTTTACAAAGGGAACTGGTTATGTATTGATATCTGACCATTTATTATCCAAACACTTTCCCCGTACATCTGTGGATGACCGTTATAAAAATTTCGTTCGCGGCTAACATAAGAAAAATAATAAATTGTAATCTCTTAGCAGGCGAGCTTGGAGAATTAGAGAACCTTCCAAGCCAGTAAATTCTGTGATCTTTTGTATTTAAAATATCTTGTTATAGCGATGGTTTTTTTCATGATGGTTTTGTAGTTCTAGTCGTGTTTCTACTATGTGAAGAAGCGATTAATAATGATTTGCAAAATTCTCAACGGCCGCCCAGGAATTAACGCACGAAAAAACATGTTTAAATATCGATAGTGTTGTGTATGTGAAATTTTGTGAATATTGCCAAGTAGGAAGTATTTTAATCGAAAGGTTCGTCAGTGGACTTTTGTTTTTGAAAGGAAGTTTGATTTATGGAATGCTTGCCTTACAAATTCTACGTATATTTTTTTAAATATATTTAAAATTTTCCGTAAATATATTTTTAAGAAAGGGTTCGGTAATATAGTAAATATTGAAAAAAGTAAAGGATATAAAAATTTATATAAAAAAATACAATCTGCCTTTACTGAAAACTTTTCATAGATAATAAGATTTTTAATGAAAAAGAATTCTTTAAAAAGCAACTAAAAAGTAACTTACTAAATGTAAGATTTCAAACAGGGTAAACTTCTAGAAATTTTAATACTAGCGTTAAGGAACATCTAATATGCTTAAATAATCATTATTATTCTGAATTTGCCAATAACATTTTAGAAACAAATCTTGCTTTTGATATAAATTATGGGTTAAAAAATTTTCACACAAACACAACAGGTTTACAATTGGATAACATAGAAATTAGAAAAAATGTTAATAACTCATTACATTTATTATTAAGTACATTACATTCATCCCACAAAGGACTTATTTAAAGACTTTAAAATACTTAATATACAATCCCTATATGTAAAATTCATTTCTCGCTATTTTAAATTCAAATTTATTAAAAAATATGTTTTTGAATCAAAATATAATACAAGATATTCCAACCAATGCAACTATATAATTCCAGTAACAAAAACCTCAATGGCCCAGTCACAGTTTAACTTTCTTGCTCCAAAAATCTTTAATAACTTAACAATTGAAATAAAGACAATAACCAAATATCACACTTTCAGGAAGACGCTTGGAGACTTTTTGATGAGTGAATGTGATAGAATTAGAAGCCTGTTTATATAATCTAATGATAATGTACTTTTTTCTCCTTTCCATTTTCTACTTTTTATTATAATTTTTCCAATATTTAACATGATTTATACTAATTCCATGTTTACACTAGACTTCATATTTCATACAATGTAACTATACTATATTGGTCACCATGATACAGGCAGCCGCCTAGTATGGTGATTTAATATATCAACTTTATGTAAATGTCACAATTATGTAACATGTATTATATAAATAAATAAAAATAAAATAATTTTTTTAAATAGCCATTTCCTAAATTTATTATTGTTATTTAGACAACTTGATTATTTTTGTTAATTTATACAAATTTTAATGTATATATAAAAGCAAGTATTACACATTCTAAAATATTTTTTATATAATAAAATCAAAACTCTTTATAATGTTTTTCGTCGGTAGCTACTTTTATAATTTTTTTTTATTTTTGTTAATTTAAATTTTATCCTTATAAAGGAACCATTGATTTTGAAACATGCAATTTTAAATAAACAAGGTGTGTTTTACAAAGTGATTTGTTATCATTTAATTAAAATTACGTGACAAAGTGAATTTGCTTATATTGAAGAAGTACTAAGAAGTAGTTAATCGGGCCTAATTGTTTTTTTTTAAATCTAATCATCTTTTCTGTTCCGGATGGTGATCCTTCACCATGGTGAAAGTATCTAGCACCTTTTTCTAATCCGTAAGAACACTAAATTGCTATTTTTAAGTGCACGCAATAGAAAGTGTTAAATTCGAATGATTTTATATCGTCACCCGAAAAAGTTTTTTGAAAGCATCCACCGCCATAAAGTTCTTGAATTATTCAAGGTATATGTACCTACCGACCCGTAAGGAGACCCGCTATTTTCAAAATGGACCTCTGCGTTTTATTTCCTTATCTAAATGAGAAGTGACCTTCTCCATTTTATTGTGACTATTAAAAGAAAAGGGTTTGGTAAGGATACCCTTTTACGCAACAGACTTTTAATATTAAAATTTTAAAAGTTTCTTCATAATACCTGCCTATTTATTTATACGAATTTAAATGTGTTGAAGTTTACACGAATAAAATAAATATAACATTAATATTACGTAGATACAATATATTATTATATATATATATTTTTTTTTTTTTTTTAAATCATTAAAGACGAACATAATACTAATAAATCTAAACGAAAATTTGTAAAAGAACAAGACACAGAAAAATTTTAAGTCGCAACCAGGATTTTTCGTCTTACCAGGACAAGGTTGATAATCTCATATTTCAAATTCAGAATTAATAATATTATCTTCGACTATTTTTTTTACCTATAAAAACGACAGGTAAGACGAGAGATCCTGTGTTCGAATCCCATTTTCCACCGTTACTTTTTTTTTTTTTTCTGTGTCTAGTTATTTTTCTTATTTTGATTTAGATTTATCCGTTTTATCTTCTTCTTCAATGATATATTACAATGATCGGAATAATCTTCAAAAGTTATTATACAGACAGTTATCCTAAAAAAAAATTTAATTATTTTATTTGAAATAATTATTTTACAATAATAGTGCACTAATCCTACTCAACGGTTTCGCCTAATATTTAAATTTAATGAATAGTTGATAAGTTCACAACTCAAAAATATTTAATTGCTTCACAAAAATAATTTTCTTTGTATTAGTGGCATAAGACGCTCTTTGATTTCAAGGGCAAATAATATTTTGCATTTACATACATACCTATTCAATACTTTACGATTATTCTTACAACTATATTTTAATTGTTATAATAGCTAAATTGGACCATCCATTTAAGCAGCACAATTGCATTCATCGTCCACTGATCCGTGTAAAAACCGCTTGAGCGCTTTTTGCCACATTATGGCACTATTTCCAAAACCACGGATTGCTTTGTTGCCAAAATGTGGCAATTTAAAAAAAAAAATTATTAAAACGACCATATAATAAATTGTACATTCAAAATATAACAAAATAACTATTCTCTAGGTTCTTTAAAATGTTTTAAAGTTAAAGATTTTGTTATATTTTTTTTATAAATCCTACAAATATATGATAATAAAAAAAAAGATAGAGGAATTCATTAGCTACATAGAACTATAATCAGTTTGTATATCTCCATATTCAAATTCAGAGGTATGATTTTTTTAATGTGGGCGGAAAAATTTCCTTTGACAATCCGAGAAAAAGTATTTAAATTGCTTTGTCGCTCCAGTGGATAAACAAATGAATAGTTTCATTTCACTTTTTAATCCCCAATAAATTATCCAACTATACTCTTCCCTTCAAGTCGAGATAAAAGTCGGGAGATAAAAAGGTTAAAACGTTTTATTATGGTCTTAAGCACAAAGGGAACAAAGACCCTATTAAGGGAAGGTGTAACTATGTACCACCGCTTTTTTATGATCTCCGGGTCGAAAAATCCTCCAAAGTCATCTTGTGAACAATAATCGGACTAGGAACAAAAGAAACGGATAGCTGGGATGTCCTTTCACCACCGCGATTGTCATTTCCATGTCCCCTCTGGCAGTTTTATGTTTATTTAAACGGTAGTAATGCGACGATGTGAAATAAACAAACTTTTTGTGGTTGTTTGTGTAAGGACGGCTTTATGAATAAAAATATATTAGTACCTTCAAAGGTGTATTGGAGAAATATGTACATACATTGCTTTGAGGTTTTATGAATAAAAATATATTTGTATTTTAATTAAAAGACAAATAACTTTGTTTAAATCACTTTTATTAATACACAATCAACAGGTTTCAAGAACGATGTTGATTATGAATGTATAATAGTTGTACACATTTGATCCTGATGATGTGAACATCGTTCATGAAACATGTTGATTGTGTATTAATAAAAGTGATGTAAACAAAGTTATTTATTTCTTCAAATTTTGCATATTCACTTACTTTGTGGCACTATTTTATTAATGACAAATTAAAACACTTCGTTTTTACATTATTCAGTTTTGTGAATAACCCTATTTTAAACATATTTCCATTGTAATTTTTTGTCTTTGATGTTCTAAGCACCCCCCCTTTCCACCTCTCCGCCTTCCCACTCTTCCCTGGTGATCTTCTAAACACCTCCCCTCACCACCTCTCTCCCCCCACTACTTCAATTTCTACCCACGCATAGCTTTGTATACTTGATTATTTAGTTTTTAGTACATTTAATGTCCTGAGGAAACGAACATCGTTCTCGAACCATGTCAATTTGTTAAAATAAAGGTTATCGTGGTAAAAACAAAGTGTTTTAATTTTTCATTAAAGTTATTTGTCTTTTCATTAAAATAAATAATGCAATCACAAAGTGAAAACCTTTCCGAAGAAGTATTCTTCGAAAAAAAAAGTGTATATTTGTACCTTCAAAGGTGGATTTGAGAAATATGTACATACATTGCTTTGAGTTACGTTTAGCAGTTAGATTCGAACTAGGAAATAATATGTTTGTAATATTTTCTTAGAAGAACTAAGTGTGTAATATTCTGTCTTCAATATTCGCAAATTACACTTTGTGGGGTAATTTTAATTAAATTAAAACAAATCACTTTGTATACACCACTTATTTAATCACAATTATCAAAATGTTTTAATTTTATCCTGATGAAGAAATCATAGGTTTCGAAACATGTTGATAATTTTGATTAAATAAATGGTGCTTAATTAACAAAGTGATTTGTTTTCATTTGATGTATAATACTGATTTTGCTCAAGACAGATGATAAATTCCAATCGATGTTTTTTTGACGTGTACTTCATCTCAATTACTACAGTAGGGAATAGGTTATTTTCCTAATTGTGTGGTCACATGTAGAAAATAATGTTATTAATTACGACAAAATTCGTAAACTTATTACGCAAGAGGTATTTTTAAAGAAAAGAAAATGGATTTACCTTGGTCTAGAGGAGACTTACAAAAAGTTATAATCAGTATAACAATAATTATAATAGAAAGGAAACACAATTCACTTCATAGTCGAGCTTTTCGATCTAGCGGGCCGTAGAAATTAATGAATATGAAACATAATTACAGAGTAATTTAAAGAAATTCGTCTGAAAATGGATTATTAGTCCACATATTCCAAATATACTATTTTATCTATTTCTGAATTACGGAATAACGTATTGGGGAAACTCGTGCAGTACAATTATAGATTGCATTTGAAAAATGCAGAATTCGGTGACTAAGCCTTTGTTAAGAAAATATATTTATGCACAAAGAAGAGATACAAAATTATTACACCAGTCATAAAATTGTATGCCAAAACCTATTGTCTGATTCCACATATAAAGAGAAAGAAGATTAAACAAACAATACAAGATTTAGTCAAAATAAAGGCATGTCTATTCCAAAAATTACAAAAAAATTCTGCCAACGAACTTTAACTAAGAACCTGTACATTAGTATCCGCTAATTTAATGCATGTAATCTTATGTATAAATGTGCCTATGAGTGTGCTTGAGTATTTTGTATGCCCTCGGGTGTGCTGTTTACGTCCGTCTATGTATTTTATGTCTTTGTATTGTAGTCAATTAAATTAATTAATTATTATTAGTAAATTATTGCTCTTAGAGCCCGCGCGCACTAGCGGCTAGCCGCCTAGGCGGTTCGATTAGCGGTTGAATTTTGTTTGAATTTTTCGACGGTTTAGGAAATGAGCGGTTGCATATTAAAATAAAAGTGCGGCCAGCCGCCGCGGCTAGCCGCCTAGGAGGCCAGCCGCTAGTGCGCGCGGGCTGTAATGTTATTTCTTATTTCCTACATTGTGATTTCTCGCCAAATATTATTCAAATTCGGTACAACAATCCTTTTTTTTTCAAGTTAGAAAAAAGTTTTATGATTATTTAATGAGCAACTAAATACATTCATGGTGTTAAGGGACGTACTTGACTTACTTTGGCCGATAATTCCTGAGATTATTTGTAGTAAAAAAGGTTATTGAAATTTTGGGCTTTTTTTACTTTAATACGAATAATTTTTAGACGATTTTTTTCTTCTTTAACATGTCATTATGGGTTACTCAGCTGAGTAACCGCCTACCCTGACCCTACCTGTCCAATACCAACTGATATTAATATTAAAAATATTAAGTTGAAAAAAAACGCGAATGATGAACTATAGACCAAAATTTCAGTTAGGTACATTTTTTACTCCAAATAATGTCAGGAATCACTGGTTAAAGTAAATCAAGTACTTCCCTTAATATCTTTGGATTATCCCCGAATTTTCAATTCGAGGATTGAAATTTAACTCTACGAATGACGACAAAGAAAACACAGAAGCATTGCTTATTATGTAGTCTAAAATCCATACCCCGCTGAAAACCACCATTAAAATAATTAAAACAATAGATCTTAGAGTCCGGCGTATAAATAATTAAGCAGGCCATTAGTGCATCGGGACCGCCATTAGCGCCTAATCAAACATTTATGGCACTTTGAATAGAACCCCCCTTAAACTGGAGATCAAATGAACAGCCTTCCCATAAATAAACCTACTCCAAAATCATGCGGTGGTTGTATTAAAATTATTAACGCGAAATTTTTTTAAGAAAGTCGCGGATTCATATCCCGGCGTGCGAAAGTAAATTTTAGTTGAAATAAAGAAAAGGTATATTTGCGGAGGGTTCCATAACAACTTAATGGCATGAAAAAATAGCCCGTAACCTTATTTAACCTTTTTTTTAACACTTTTAATGACTTTTTAAAGGAATGATGAAGTTGCATTATTAGAGGTATAAATCATTATTTTGTTTTTTCGGTTTTTTTTCTGCCTACCTCTACAATACTCAACATACTGTAGGCGTAATGCAATGCAACAAGTTCTAGGTTTGTTATTTTGTCTTTGCATCCCGATTCACATCGCATTACGCTCTCAAAATTCAGATCAAAATCTCCTCACGACAATGCGTCCAATACTGCTACCTGCTACCAACTCACCGGGCTTGGTCCTGAATTGATATGGTGGGGTGGCCATTCTTCCATGGTTTACAAATAGTTTAATAAACTACATAAAATTATTTATATATTTTACAAAACGTATCTACCAAAGTAAATAGTGTATTGGATGAAGAAATATTCGACCGCCATAATGCGGTCTCTACCTAGTATGGTTTCTACTATATCTACCTAAAAGAAAGAACACACGTTCCAAGAAAATCCTTAAAGAAAGGATCAAAAGATATAATGAGGATAATTCTGAAAACCACTTAAAGTCTAAACTAAGATAATAATATATACAGAAAATAAGATTGCAAAGACTGTAAAAAGGTATGTAATAGAGGTAAAACGAGAAGAATTAAATGCAAAGGGATCAAAATTAACTAATGTACAGAACACAAAAAATAATAACCAGTGATGCAGATAAGCTAAAGATAATGTTCAAAACTCTGTAACATGTAAACCAAAATATATATAACTCAAAATATATAAGAAAATAATATGTTATGTAATAGAACAATTGAAAGACATTTGCAAGGCGGTATATGAAGGAATTTGATGGAACAAAAAAGTTTTCACATTGATCCTTAATAACATTAAATTAAAGAAATTAAACGGAATTAAAAGTTATTTGATATATTTTGTAGGGTATTTGAATGAATTCTATTGAATTGGAATTCTCAGATTTTTTTTTCAATTTTTTTTGTGTTTTATTAAAATTGAAAGATATTTGCATCGATGCTAAAGGGAAGATGAAGGAATATTATGCAACAAAAAGATTTTCGCAGTCATTCAAAATAATACTATTAAAATAAAGGAATTATTTTATTTGCATATATTTAAGGGGATATTTGAACGAAATTGAATTTTAAAAATGTAAAATGTATTTTATTGAATTTTTAGAAAAAAATTCAATTTATTTAGTGGGGTCGCTTATATTAGAGTTTTTTTGATTATTTCGGCACGTGATAAAAACGAACTTCACTGCAAAAGTGACGTCATTCGGCAGGCAACAAGCAGCCTCACGACATCAGAACGTAGAAATGCTCCCGCTACTAAAAGCTCGATTGCAACCTCTCTTTCTGTCGCACGATCCTTTATAAGAAAGAGAGAGAGGTCACGACAGATCTATCGGCGGTAAATATAACAGGGTGTATCAGAGAATAATATTTCTCGATACAAGATCGGGGGTCAAGTGATAAGGCCCCCCCCGCGGAGGATAGAATGCCCCAACATTGAGAGGGCGGAGTTGCATCGGACCTGCGCAGATGTTATCGATTTGATTTAATATTACTTATTGTCACGTCACTACTATGACTATCGCGCATCTGCATTTCGATGAGGATTTTTCTTGCGGGAATCTCTGGATGATGGTGGGGAATGTTCAGTACTTCGAGATAGTGTTGTATTGTAATATAAACAAATACGATGATCTAAATTGGGTGTAATTTATCAAAAGGGAACAAGCTGACTATTTTAGGTAAAATGATGAATCTATTTACAATTTGGGAGGCGGGTTTGGGTACCATTTATTGGATAACCAACACCCCTGCCATAGATCGCCCCAAGTAACAAGCTACTTTGGTGACTTAGGCGAGGTGTCCGGGTGCATAGGGTGAGGTTTGTCTAGGTCTTGGTGGAGAATGCGTTTGTCCTCCTACTGCGTGGATGCCCAGATCAGGAGAGACTGGTTGAGGGAAACCTACCCTAGATACCATCGCCTTGCATCGCAGTAGGATGAATGGATTCTTACCCCCGTCATTCCTGTACACATTGACCCCCCTCCCACCCCTCATCCCGTTTTACTTCCCAGAACTTCCTGTCCTTTTTTTCCCTACAAAGACCTTCCACACACCACCCCCAAAGCTTATATAGATCCTGACTGATTCTTTTTTGAGCAAATGTGCAATATCCCTAATTTATACTTTGTAAAAAAAAGCATAATTTCTCTAATTTTTCTTCGAAATTCAATTGTTTACTTCACGCTATTTAAACCAACTGTTTAACCAAATAAATTGAATAGACGTTTTTTTTATTTTTTTTTTTATTGAAAAATTTTTGATACAATGGTACATAAAATAATAAATGGTATATAACATACTTAAATATAATATTGTATGAACAAAAAAATCCCACAAAGGCAAATGCCTGAGCGTGGGTATAATATTGAATTTAGTAAAATTTTATGGGATTTAAGAATTTACTTTATTTTTAGGTATTTTTTTTTTTTTTTTTTTTTATTGGCAAAATTTTTTGATACATACATTTACAAGTAGATACATACATAATAACATAAATGAAAAGGTAACAAAAAAAATCCCACAAAGGCGAAGCCTGTGCGTGGGCATTATAATATGTGGGTATAAAACAGTGGTGGTTAAAATAAAAAGATTAAGAATTAAAAATGTAGTACATATATGTGCAGAGGTAATTGATGTTGCAGGAATTTCTGTGATTGTATTTTTATATTTAGATGTGGATATATATACATATATATACATATATATATACATATATATATATATGTACACACATGTACATACACATATACACATGTATACATACTCATACTCATACATATATACACATGTATACATACTCACATACATGTATACATACTCACACACATGTATACATACACATACACGCAATTTTATATATATATTTTTTTTAAATCTAACGATTCGGAAAGACATGGCATATTTTAGTTATTTAAAATGTAAACAGTACAAAATTATAGGAAAAAATTATTTACTTCCTTATTTTTTAACCAACTTTTAGTATATTTTTTATATAAGTTCAAGTTTTGGCATGTGTTGATGGAATTGGGTAAGGAATTGAACAATTTTGGGGCAATACAGTTAATGTGCCTTTGGGCCAGCCTGGTTTTGCAATGAGGCACTGTGTACATGCAAGTGGTGAGTCTTTGACTAGAGCGATTTGGGTTTTTATCGAAATTGTTAGGACGAGTAAATATAAATTTGAGACATTGTAAACAGTAGATCTGCCTTAGTTCCATAATTTCAGTTTCCTGAAATAACTGATTAGTGGGATAAGTTTTGGTCTTCTGGTACATTATTTTAATGATGGACTTCTGGGCAGTTTCTAGAGGTTTCACATGGTTATTGTATGTTCCTCCCCAGGCGATTATTCCATAGGTAATGGATGAAAGCACCAATGCATCATAAACAATTTTCATGGTTCTTATATTGACAATATTGCTCATCCGTTTGAATATGTAACTTAGGTATCTCAGTTTATTGACTGTTTTCTCTAAATGGTAGGTCCATTTGAGTTGGCAGTCTATAGTTACACCTAAGTACTTAGTATATTTTCCTAATTTCACATCTTCGCAGTTTGGGCATGTAGCAGGGTTACAATTTATATTATGGAACTTCAGGTTAAGATTATTTTTAGGGGATGACTTTAGGGAATTATAGAAGGGAATACAAATGGTTTTATCAAAATTTAGACTGAGAAGGTTTCTATCCAGCCAATCTTTGACTATTGCAATGCATTTGTTGGCTTTAGTGGTTGTTTCTTCCCACGTTTTACCTTGTACTGTTATTGCAGTATCATCTGCAAAGGAGAGAATTTTACCGGGTATTGCAATATTGCATAGGTCATTGATGTAGATTAGAAAGAGAATTGGCCCTAAGACAGTTCCTTGAGGAATGCCATGTTTTGCTAGATCATAAGTGCTTAAGCTTAACCCTATTTTTGTGCATTGTTGGCGATTTAATATATAGCTTTTTAATAGCATGAGACTTTTGTTTTTAATACCAACGTTTGATATTTTCTTTAATAGGATTCTATGGTTGACTGTGTCAAACGCTTTCTTTAAGTCCAAGAAAATGGTTAGAGTTTTAGTGCTATGGTCTAGATTTGAGTATATGTTTTTAGTTAAACTAAAGACAGCATCGTCGGTGGACAGGTTACTTCTAAACCCATATTGATTAGCTGAGAGTATTGAATTAGAATCTAGAAAGTTCATAATTTGTCCCTTTAAGCACTTTTCAAAGATCTTGGATAATTGTGAAGTTAAGGTTATTGGTCTGTAGTTGTCTGTTTTACTTTGGGATCCGGATTTATGTATTGGAATAATGTGAGCGAGTTTAAAATAATTAGGGTAAATACCGAGCCTGATGCAGTTGTTGAAGATGTGACATAATGGGATGATTATATGTTTTTTAATTGATTTAATTGTGATGTTGCTTAAGTTATCGGGGCCATTTGCAGATTTCTCTTTAAGGTTTTCAATTTGTTTAGAAATTTCAAGTTCTGTTATTTCTTTGAATGTAGATAGCTCAGGGGTGGGGTCATTAGACTCTGGAAGGCCGGGAAGTATTTGATTTGAGTGAATAGAAAGACTGGGATTATTATCTATGAGGGTTGAGGCGATGTTTGTAAAGAAGTTATTGAAATTGTTTGCAATGCTCTCAGCGTCTTCTATAGTTGTATTGTTGTCAGTGATGATTTTTTGAGGAATTTTGTTAACCTTTTGATTTCTATTTGAAATTTCGTTTATGACATGCCATGTTTTTTTTGAGTCGTTTTGAGCATTAAGTAGTTGTGTAGAGTAGTATTCCTGTTTTCGTTTTTTTATGATTGTGTTTAAGTAGTTTCTAAATAAGATGTATTCTTGCCGTTTGGTGTGAGTCTGCGTTTCGTTGTTTAATGTGCAATGTTTTTCCTGATTTTTATAGATTTTAAAAAGTTTGTTTCTATGCTGAATTGAGATTATTAGTCCGCGCGTGATCCATGGTTTTATGTGTTTATGTTTACTTTTTGGTGGTGCTATTTGTTCTTGACTTTTAAGAATATATTCATGGAGTAGTTTGTAGAAGGTATTCAAAGCTGAATCCGGATTATCATTAGATAGAACCGCGATCCACGATTCTTCGGTAAGTAAGTTATTTAAAGTAGAATAATTGATTTTAGTAATTATTTTGTTAGAGTTATTTGGGTCAGTAGAGATGGGTGAAATTGGAGTATGATGACCGTAGAAAGTGGGATAGTGGTCAGTTATGTCAATTTTTAGTGTAGCGGATTTATGTTGGTAATTTTTATTTGATTTTATAAATATGTGATCGAGACATGTATCGTTAGGATGGTTAGGTCTGGTGGTATTGTTTATGTAGGATAGGTATCCCGAGGAATACAAAACATTTAGATATTCGTTCGCGATCGGATTTAGTATGGCGTTTTGTATATTTATATTAATGTCACCCATAAAAAATGAAAAATCAAAATGGTTTGAGCTATTATTGTTAATAAAAGTTTTAATTTCGTTTGCAAACGGAATTGTGGATAGAGAAGGAGAGCGGTATACTGTCAAAATAGAGTATTTTTTTCCTTTGGAGTTGAAAGTTACATGGACAGCATTTGAATATTTGAAGTTTGGGTTTTCAATGTTTATGTTAGATAATGAGTGTTTATTGTAAAATATGGTGATGCCATCATGAGAGGTATGTCTAGCCGGAATTGAAAAAGAAATATAGTTTGGTAAGTTGAACGGGATACATTCGCGCATTTGCGTTTCAGTGAGTGCTATAAAATCAATTTGGAAAGATAACGAATTTAAAAGGATACAGAATTCATCAAAATGTTTCCTGATGCTTCTGATGTTCATGTTTAATATATTAAAAGATGTTTCGTGAAAAAATGTGTTTACATCTTCAATATTATCACATTCATGAGTTTCAGGGATGCAGTATTCTTCTGACGGGGCCATTTTGATTAAATCCGGGTGATTTTCTTTGATTTTCCAAAGTGAGACTATTGAAGAGGTATGTCACTCGCGTCTCTAACAAATATTATTGGCGAATCCTTGTTCTTGCGGAGAAGGACGTTCCCGTTCTTCGTCCACGCATATTGGTATCCCATAGATTTTGTTGATCTCGCAAGCCAGAGCAATTGCTTGCTTTGTGGCGTCAGTTTTTCGTTAATATAGATTGGGTTTACTGAATTGGAGTGGTTGATATCTTTGGCGGAAAAATATCCTGCTTTCTTTTTTTGTAAAATTATCTTGTCTTTTAAATCTTTTGTTGCCATTTTTAGAGTAATAGTTTTCTTTAGGGGGTTGGTATATACATTAATTATAGAATTATTATTTAGTAACTCTTCACTCCCTATTTTTTTGAAGATACATTCTACCGGTATTTTCGGATTTTCTTCTTTTTTAGTTACTATTCCATTTATTTCAAGCGATGTTTCGAGACAGTTTTGAAGAGATTGGTTTACAATGAATTTTAAATTTTTGTTTTCAGTTTGAATTTCTTTTATTTTTTGGTACATGTTTTTCTTTTCTTCCTCGTAGTCATCAATTTTTTTTGAGAAGAAATCAATTGCTTTGCTTATATCAGTTAATTCACACTTAAGCAGTTTTTTCATTTCAAAGCTCAGCTTCTCTATTAGTTTTTCATCCTGGTTATTTCCCGTTTTGGGCGAGTAGCAATAGTCGCATATAAACGATAGGTTATGTGCTGACTTCGACATGATTGATTGTAATTCGGCGCGAGTTAGGCCACTACACGTACTGTGAAAATACATGTTACATTTGCTACATTGGATGTCCTTTTCACTATTTATGCCCTTTTTGCACTGGGAACAGTGATTTTTATCGAAAAGAGGCATTTTCAAATTAGATTGAAGGTATTTTACAGTATGAAAATATTATTGTTGTTGCAATGGTTTTTGTTGTTGATTATATAGTTAATTGGCTCGTAAATGTGTAAATTAACAACACTTAAACACAGTTTTTTATGCACTATATTCTCAGTTGTAGATTAGTAAGAATGGGTTTGTTTATATTATTAGTAATGACTGTTTTTGTTAGAGCAATTACTTAGAGACTTGTCAAGTTAACCATAGACAAAAGATGAAAAAAGTAAAAGGAGTATAAAAAGAGTAAAAGTGCCTTAAAACATAGAGCAAAATAACAGCATTTGTTGTTATGTAAATTTAATGAAGAATTAATATTAAGAATTAATATAAGATTGACAAACTGGACATTTAAATAATTGGTGGCAATAGCCGAATTGATAGAGGCGCCCGTCCCGGTAAGGCGAGAGGTTTTGGGTTCGAGTCCCAGTTGCGACCGTTATCTTTTATTTTTCTGTGTATTGTTCATTTTCATATTTTAATTTAGATTATTTGTGTTATCTTCTTCTTCAATGATGACCTTATTATCTTTAGTTAATTTAAAAAATAAATATTTTAAAAATTACATATAATGTAATGTTTAAATTTTCTAAAATAATTTTAACATTTCATTTTATATTTTTAAGTATATCACCATCATCACTAATATTTTTAATAAATTTTAACTAATCACCACTCTCTATAATATTTTTGTCTATAGTTCTTATTTGTCTATACTTGTTTGTTATTTTGGTACTTTTATTCATGTTAATATTATCCTGACGAAGAAACCTTTGGTTTCTAAACATGTCGATAATTATTGTGATTATGTAAGTGGTGTACACAAAGTTATATGTCTTTATTTTACGAAAAAAAGAGGTTTTGTGCGAAAATGTCTAAATTGACCAAAATGTGAGATAAAACTTACTCTTTCAAGGGGACGGTATGTTTTTATTTTATTTAATTTATTTAATAAATTTTTTTAAATTACAGTTTTTTTAAACTACCATACTAGGGCTAATGCCCGTGTTGTGGTAGTCATACATAATAAATATATTAACTAAAAATACTTTTTTATAGAAACAGATAATAAAACCTATGGTAATAAATAATAAAAAACAAGAATGCTGAAAAGAAAAAAAAAAACAATAAATAAAACTAAATACAAATATAAAAATAATAGTGAGCTGAAAAATAAAAAGAGATAAATATTTTAAAAATGGAAATAAAAATGAAAAATATTAAACATTATTATTATAAAACAAATAAAATTATATACTATATGGTTTTGAACGCAGGTTAAATTATGGTAGTCAACCAACAAGTATGTCAACCAACAATGTAAATATTAAAACAGTTTTTATCCTGTGGCACATTAACTTTCCAAATTCATATAAAAGCCTTCGAATAAATTTTTATTTTCACCAAATATGTTTTTTAATTGATTGATGTCTGAAATTTTGTCAGCTAATTCTCGTTTTTAGACTTCCAACCCTTACGCGATTATCCTTAGCCACAACACGTAATAACTGCGGCAACATAACACTTGTAATTTGCAATAAACAATTTTCAAATATCTTAATGCTGGGGTGTGTGGGTAGTTAACCCTTTCGGTCCCATCTGGCCGAGGATTTCTCATTAAATATACATGTTAAGTAACCCTCTGCGGCTTTTGCACTTTTGTGTGCGGAGTGCGATGTGGTTCCATTAAATAATTACGGCCTGGCAACGCCGGGTAACGGGGTTGTTAGTGTTTTGCGTTAGTTTTGAGTGCGATTGTCGAAATTAAGCTTTAATGTATTGTTTTAATATTTTATGTCACTGGGGTGGGAGCAATTAAATATTACGCAGGGTACCTATACTACCTACCTATACGGAGAAAAATGTTATTCGAAAAAATGATCATTTTAATAGTAAAAACGGTTAAAAACGGGACTGAAGTTCTTACTAACAAATTAACAGTGTTTCAATGTTTATTGGCGGTAAAATGTAAGAATAATTTGTTGGCATCCGTACGAAATTACGTATACCAACAAATTATTCTTACATGTTCCCGCCAAGAAACATTGAAACCCTGTTAATTTGTTCGTAAGAACTTCAGTCCCGTTTTTAACCGTTTTTACTATTAAAACGATTGTTTTTTCGAATAACATTTTTCTCCGTGTACAATTTGAATAGCAGGTGTATGTACCACCGCCCCGGGAGCCATTTATTCCATAACACTATAGAAGATAATCACTCCTATAGATCACTCCGAGTTGTTTGCTAGTTTGATGACTTAGCAGGTATGCCCGGGTTCATGAGGGTCATGTTTTTTTCCACCTACTGCGTGGCGGGCCGGATCGGGAGAAGACATCACAGCATCTCTGAAGATGAGGTAGGCCCTGAAAATTTTTTTCTGTGCTGATCTAATGTAAAAAAATAAGAAATCATATCCCATTTAGAATATGACAGTTAATTTCAAATAATATTAGAGTTCTCTGAATTCACGGAAAAATAACTAAGGCACATCATTACTGACAACCTAAAATAGTATGGTTGATTGATTGACAACTAAAGTTGTTTTAAAGAAAATTAATATTATTCCAAAATTTTCTTTCTTCTGCAAAAACAAATAAATCGATCGTCCATTTGATTAGGCAGACATCTCCAAATACAAAGTTTTGAAATAATGAGGAAACAATGTCTATGTTTTAAGACATACGCTATAAAATAACACCGGAAGGCATAACGGTTCTGCACATTAGTATAACATTTTGAAATTTCCTACTAGAAACCCAAAAAATATCATTTTTTTATTTGAAAACACTTGTTTTAATTTTTAATTTTTTTAGGTAATTCTTTTTGTGGTGTTTATAAGTAGGTATCTGAGCATTGCACCGGATTATTTTTTTTCATTACAACTGCATACTCATATACTCAATTCAAATTTGGATTTTTCGGAGATGTCAAATGGACGATCGAAATTCACCGATGTAACTTTTTATTAATATTCCACATCCGCAATAACGCCTTCAAACCAATAATTATCAGTGGCTTTATTAATGTTTATTAACTGCGTGTCAGTCATAAATTAACCTTTATTATAAAATTGCATTTGTTACGAGTATGTCTTGAATCGATTACGGAATGTAATCTGGTTAATCGTTTTGAACTTGCATTGTTTCAATGTAGTAACTAGAACCGGCTTTTCGAAAATATCTTTAATATTATGTACCCACATTGGAAAACCATTGTATAGTAGAAACCACCAAATATCTAGGACATGTCATCAATAATAAGTTAACGGATGACGAAGATATTGACAGGCAGAGGCGAGTACTGAGCATAAAATGCAACATGCTCAGTAGAAGATTTCAGCTTTGCAGTCCACGGGTGAAAAGGACGCTCTTCCTAGCCTTTTGCACTACTATGTATACGTGCGAGCTCTGGGCAAAGTTCAAAAAAAAAACCATGGAAAGGCTTCGGGTGCAATACAACAATGCATACCGCTTGATGTTCGGACTACCCAGGCACTGCAGTGCCTCCTCAATGTTCACAGAAGGGCGAGTTGCAGGATTCAAAGCTATACTAAGAACCAGGGTTGCAGGACTGAGGGAAAGAATAAACAACTCCAGAAATATTCTCGTCATAGAATCCCGTATGACCCCAGGATCGAGCATAGAAGACCATTGGAGAAAGACACTGGTTCCCACAATCTTAGATCCGATGGATTCCTGCGTTTCCGTGCTTTGATTTTACTTTAATTTTTTTACCTTTTTTTACGTTTCATATTTATAAAATATTTATGTTTTTCAATATTATATGTATATGTACTTATACGATCTATGGGATAAGTGGGATTGCACTCACCTCCCCACATTCTGGAATAAAGAACTTATTATTACTATTATTGAAGTTAAATAAAACTATGTCAGTGGCCGAGTTGGCACCGCGTTTGGGTCTCATCCAGGCGCCGTGTGTTCGATTCCTCGGCTGGCTAAGTCCTCCATCACGACATACGCAACATTCTCCGTTTACTGTGGTGGTAGTAGGAGATTTTCAAATACTGTCAGGTTATTCGTAACGTGGGAATGTTTGTCTTTCTTTTTTAAAAAAATACTCATAGCACCTTCCGGTGACCGGACAACTCATAAGTGGCACTTTATCACGCCTTTGAAAAGTGATTAAAAGTGAAGAAAAAAAAGTGGATTAAATAGGTTACCTTAGGTTAGGCTATAGGCAATTTTTTTTATTCATCAAAGGGGTGTTGAAATGCCACTATGTGAGTTGTCATGGAGCCGTCAGTTTCAATGTGTCGTTCCTCAGTTTGTAGATAGAAAATGAACATCAGTGTTATTATGGAGGTAAAAGGTAGTTACCTATTATTTAACTACATTTTAAATACCTACCTTTTAACACTTACCTAATAGGTACCTACCTAATAAGACCTACTAAGACCTGTTTAATAGGTAACTACCTATTAGGTACCTAAATATTAGGTGCCTGCCAATTAGATACCTGCCTATTGTATATATCTGCCTATTAGGTACCTACCTATTACGTACCTACCTATTAGGTACCTACCGATTCTATACCGGGGCTCCTAGCACACTCCATCGATCAGGATTGACAGGATAACTTTCGGTAACTTCTCATCGTTCCCTAGAACAACTGCAATCGCTAACGTAAAATAACAGTTATGTCGAAAATATTAGTCATTATGAACTGTCACTTATTCATTAGCGATCTGCAGTCAAGCTAGGGAACGATGAGAAGTTACCGAAAGTTATCCTAACAATCGTTATCGATCGAGTGTGCTAGGGGGCCAGGATTTTGTGCTAAGACAGTGTGTCAGCCCACCATTTACCCATCTCCTAGAAGAAATGGCGTGTTGGTGAGAAAGTTTTATTTAAATTGATAATACCCTCCCAGAGATCTGGTATAAACAATAAAAAAAATATTAATTTAAGATGACAACAATATTTACGGATCGACACAAAAACCAATTTTTCATCCATCGATTTATTCGTATCCTCTAAATCCAAACTTACGATGATGCTGACAGTATTGATTTGTTGGTTAGGTATGTTTATTGCAAATTGTAAAAACTTCCATCACATTTACAGTACGTTCAAAGGTTAGAGGTTAATTTTCCAAATGCACAAATGACTGAATGAACCGTATACGACAATTCCTCTCTAAAAGCATTTGTAATTCTTTCAATTATTTGTAATACAAGCCAATTACTCTGCCATTAGTCCCGTGGTCCATGAATGCTGCAGGTTAAATGTCAGATCTTTAAGAGTCATGTGTTCCTGGGTACCCGCAATTGCAATAGTCATAATTACACAATGAGTATTGTTTTCTTGGCGTTTAGAGATAAGGACATAATTGAACGCTTTAAGATGCAGAATAGATAGGCATTTGCATTTATAAATGCATTTAGAGACGATCCTAGTATTATTTGGAAGTGAATTTATGATGATTTGTAAGGATAAGACCAGCTTGTCCCAGGGTGGGATTTGACCTCTTTTACAGTGTTCTCCACTAGTTTCTATCCCTAGTCATATTTCTTCAAGTCTGCAGTTTCAAGGCTTTCCTTCCTTCTTCCTTCTTCCTTCTTCCTTCTTCCTTCTTCCTTCTTCCTTCTTCCTTCTTCCTTCTTCCTTCTTCCTTCTTCCTTCTTCCTTCTTCCTTCTTCCTTCTTCCTTCTTCCTTCTTCCTTCTTCCTTCTTCCTCGTAATCCTCATTGTACATCGTATCCACATTACGTAAGTTGGCAGGCGGGTATGGGGACCGCTACCCCTGGAACTTTTCCATAGGTCACCCCAAGTGGTTCGCCACGTTTAGTGACTTTTTTGAGTGAGTTTTTTGGTGAGGTTTTTCCAGGTCTTTGCGGCCTTGCACCACAGTGGATGGATTCATACATCTGTCACTTTTGGACATATTGACCCCCAGATTCCTACACACCCCTCATACCTTTTTGAAGTAAATACTTCTTTATGCACCCTTGACTTGGGGGGTAAGCTGGCGAACGTGTAACGGAAATTGAAATGCGTTGCGAGGCGAACGGGCTCACTGTAGAAACAAGAGAGAGCAGTGCGCGCGCACATTTTCTTTCTCTCTTTCTCTCAGAGCCATGCATGAAATTTTTCAGTCAGTATTTTGAAATACCAGTGACGCGCCAAACGTGGTGGGGAGCGGACGTCGATGCGCACGGCTTGATCAGGCGAGGCGAATGATAATAAATTTAAATAAATATTTGTAGAAAATTAACATATGTATATATTTTATACATATAAATATATATATAGACCTACATATAGATAGAGCTTAAGAAGTATTTAATTCAGTCGTGTGGTCTAAAGCACACTCGTATTTTTTCTTCCTAGAACTTTCTCTCCTTCCTTTCCCTAAAAAGACCCTCCACACATCATCTCCAAAAATGACACAGACCCTAAGGGTTTTTTTCCTCAGCACCTCCTGTGTTGAGCTAATGTAAAAAATGATTTCTTGTGGCCTGTCATCTGCCGTTATTGACATGTTCAGCCCATCGCAGCCATTGGTAAAAACAGATTTTTATTAATAGTCCTGCTCAAAAATATTTCCATATTTAATTTGCACCCATATAGATTGAGCTTCTCATTGATTTTGTACATATCGAATGTTTTCGGATAGTTTTCAAATGAAATTAAGGTAGTTAAAATCGTTGAAGGTAACTATAATGATATATTAAAAATGTTAAAAATGTTGTCATTTCATTTACCTTTAATATAATATATTTAACAGAACATTATTTCAATTGCCATTTTCAAAATTCAAACTGATTTTTTTTTTATTATAGAGAAACCTGCTCCCTTCTGGAGCCAGTGAGACTATGGCATCCCCAATTGGAGTATGTTGTGAGGCTGAAGGTAAGGGGGTAAGGAAAGAAGATGGGGAAGAGGAAGGTGGGAAAGTACCTGGCTATTTAGATCTAGTCACTAAACAAAGCAACGTTTCAATTCTGAATGGTGGTCTTGCACCAGGGCGATACTGAGAGTATGTTCCACTCTGGAACGCGCCGCAAATATAACATATATTATTTTTATTAATTAATTGTGAAATAACACAAATTAATCAAATAAAATTTATTTGCGCACGCGGGTTTGAACCCGCGACCTTTCGAATGGGAATCAAGTGTATTACCACTCGACCACGGACGGTCAGACGAATGCAGAATATCCCTTGATTTTTCAATGATCTGCGCAAGTAAATAACGTTGTTAGAAGGTTTATTTAGAAGTTGTATTAATTATGCGTGTGTATACATTATCAAACTGCAGCTGCAAAAAACTACGGTGATGATCATCATCATTGATCAACACATAATAATAGTAATTATGGACTGCAATGATTTCCTCTTTAGTGTTCAGTTCTGTAAATTGATTGATACATTCGACCTTTGACGGTAATGTATTACCATTACACTGTTCTAGTTGCTTTAAACATGACCTACGTGGAACTTCATGGCTACTTCATTTTATATGGTAAAGGTGTTATAATATACAAATTACTGAATAATAAAATAAGACATAATTCTTTGATTGGCATAATAAAATTAAAAAACAATTTTTTTTTTCTAAGAAAAACTCTCTTTTTATCTTTTGAATATATTATAGAACGAAAAAAAAGAACAATGTCCCAGTTGCAACCATTATCTTTTATTTTTTTTCTGTGTCTTGTTCTTTTTCATATGAAAAAAATCAAAAATTGGATTATTATTGTTATCTTCTTCTTCAATGATATATGACATTGATGGAAATAACCTTCAAAAGTTGAAAAGAGAGTTTTTTTAATAAAAAATAAAAAAATGAATATTCATTTAGACTTTTGTAAAAGTTAATAGGTGTTCCATAAAAATAAAATCGGACATATTTATCCGAGACACTATCTAGGCGCTGTGAGCTATACTTTAGAAATATACAAAGTTCCTCTGCTCTAACTAAGCTATCGAATGGCATACTAAATATTTTTAAATAGTTGTTTGATATTCAACGATATTGCTTTGGACCCTTCAAGTGTAAGGCTATGTGATTAATAAAAAAATATTTATTAAGGTGATAAAATAGGTTGTAAAATCAGAATATTCTTTAAAACATACCAAATTATTAAATATACCAGGTTTTCATAAGTTCTTCAGTAGGTAGGTACTTGTATTTCATTAGTCTGAACAACAAGTGCCATCTAGTTTAATCACCCGGTCCTCCCATCTCCCATGAGCTCCTCTCCTATCTCCTATAAATCTATGGGACGTGTGGGAGGGTAACGACCCCGACTAGAACACCATCACTGATTAATTGTGTCACTCACTCATCAGGAGCGGTGAGGATCAGATGTGCCATTAATTGGTTGAGTAACGATCTTCTTAATATTACTTCTAACAGGGGAGAGTGGGGCTTCTTTCATAGTGTGGTACAATCATAACTTTTATTTTAAAGGCTTTTCAAATATATATTTTTGGACATTTATTTTAATTTAAACTTATAAGTAAAACCTCAAATTGGAATATTGATTTACTGAAGACAATATTACTGACTCTCAATCGAAAATTTGAAACAGAAAAATAAGAAAAAGATACGGTCTAGGGTAGATACATAAAATATACATATAGGAATTAAACCCAGTACCTTAGGGTGCCGGGGAGTTGCTCAACCAGACAGTTCCTGCGATTTAATTTGAGTGAATCTTGCAAGATTTTTTCTGATTTTTGTGCTATATATTTTCGATTAAGATGATACCCGGTGGTGGAGAAATTTGAAAAATAGATTTTACTAAATTGTTGGTCACTGTTGCTCTTAATCCATCGGATATTGAGCGAAAGGGACAAAGCACCTCGGGCTACTAATACCTAACTAAAAACGACGTTTTGTATTCCCCACTTTTCTCCTCCAAAAGTGGACTGATTTTCAATTTTTTTTACCAACTACATAAGAAAAAACTATTCTATGTATGTACGTTTTGCTTTTAAAAAAAAAACATTGTCTAGTTTGTATACTGAACGTCTTTTGACGGCGTTTAAACCAGTCAATTTTATTGATTTTTGGAAGGTCATAACATCTATAAAAAGTAACTTTTCAAAAAAAAAAAACAAAAAATACCGACACGCTAGTAGTTGATATCTATTTTATGTAAAAACAATATTTTCTCTAGGGTTAAAATCCAGAGAGATAAATAGGGAATACGTTTGAATGGAACTATCGCGGCCGGGAATCCACTTAAGAGTCGTTAATATTGTCTAGAGTAATTAAATATTACATAAATATGGTAGCCATTAAAAATATCCATGAGGCTACCTTTACACGCGTGGGTTTTTTCACATAAGTCGCTCACGTAAGCAACTTATGGCCAAAAATCAATGTGCCCATTGGGCAGAAGTTGCTTACGTGGGCGACTTACAGGAAAAAACTTAGGTTTGTAAAGGCAGCTTAATAGCAATTGTTAGTCGAAGTATGATACAGTTAAATATGACCGAAGGGAATACAGTCCCATTAGCTCAGTGTTAGAGCAGCGCCTTCTCCTGGGTTCAATTCCTAGATGCGACCGTAACTTTATCTGTTTCAAATTTTTGATTGAGTTTCGCTAATATTGTCTTTAGTAAAAGTGTCTGAGAGTAGACCAGAACAAGGTTGTATAAATCTGGATACCAAAATTCTGTTGATCTGATTACATCAGGTTGGTGACAGTAAGTAATTAGAATACAGTCACAATCCTTATCAGTATAATAAGAACAACATAATAGAACCTGAAATATTCTGAAATACGAACATAAAAAAAAAACAGATCGAAGAATAATGTCCCCTTCATCAGTATTGCGGGAAAACATCTGTGTGAAACCAATTCAGTATCCCACAGACCAATACAATAAAGTAGTTGAGGGTATTGATCATGAAGTACATGTTGGAAGGTAGAATGATTTGTTCGAATAATTGTTCACTTTTTATTACTAATTTTAGTGTTTAACGTGATCCCCTATCCTCTCCCAAGAAGACGGCGTCCAGCGGCGACAATTGGTCCAATGTTTGCCTCACCAATTAATGCATATTCCGCGTCCATATTGCTGTGGGAGTCTTGTGATGGGAAAATATCGTGTATGAGGATTGTTGATTCCAATCTTAATCATTTGCATTTCTCCGCAGCAGCTGAGTGCGTCACTTACTTCTAGTCTGTGCGTCCCTAAGTGTTACTCGTTTGGGACTGATTGTTCCAGAAATATCCCCTTCGTGGTACCCACGTTCAAGTGACGCTTGCCATGATTCCTATTTTAAGAACTCTGTGACAAATTTTGTTTAATTTTTGTGGGCAAGTCTTCTTCGTTCTTATTTATTCGGGTACTCGAATATCTGGTATATGGGCAAATTTCTTTGTTCACGTTCTATGATAGTGTTCGATTTCCAATATAGTGCAAACAAATTATGTAAAATGATTTTTTCTAAGCATTTAAAGGATTCTGTTTGCTGCAGAAGAGACGACTTCTGTTGTTGATTTTGCATATTTCGCGTTCCTGATGCTACAGGTTTAAAACCTAGTGAAGTTAATTTTATTATTATCAAATTATTAAAGGCGTTTCTCACAAATATGCTAAAAAACAATTTAAATAGTTAATATTTATATAACATTCTATCTGGAGTAGGGGATACTGTGAACATCGTGTAGGTGAAAGACCACCATATTGCTTTCCTTGAAATGATTATACCTACCGGGAACATAAATATTTGGATTCGAATGTACTCCAACCTTATTTTTCCATTCCTATTATCACTTTGCCAATTTTCTTCCTCCTTCCAACATTCCCCAATGGGGTTCTCATGGTCACAGTGGAAAACTTGAGTAGTAAAACTACCCATACAAACTTTTAAAAAACTTTATACGAGGTGTTAAAGGACGTACTTGACTTACTTAAACCAGTGATTCCTGAAATTATTTGGAGTGAGAAATGCAAAAAAAATGGTGGTCTCCGGTAACCTTTTTGATGTTTTATTTTAATTCTAAAAATATTAAAAACCACAAGGTATTAGACCGTTAGGAACGAGTGAGGGGTTGGTTGGTGACTTAGCTGAGTGACCAGTAACTACACGTGAAAGAAAAAAAAATATTTTGACGAAATAAATTATGAAAAAAAGACAACTAAAAGGCATCTAAGTACACCCTTAATAGAAAGCTCCCTAGTACTTTAAAGCCACGCTAACCCGCTCAAAAAGAAGAAGATGGAGAGATACGACAATACGAACGTGGGAGCGAGCGCGCATAAAAAACATAACACGTTTAATAAAAGACGACCCGTTTGAAAAATAGTAAAAAAATCTCGTGGGGGGTGTGTTAAGTAGCATTTAAAGAAACATTATGTATATTTTTATACATATAACTTGTAAAATAACAGAAACAAACGTTTTGTTTTGAAGAGTTTTAATTTTCAATTCTACGTGTTAATAATAATTTTTGGAGCATACTTTGCGATTTATTTCTATCGAGGGAACTTCAAATATTTACGATTTTGACGTGGGTAATGTATAGATACTATCTTAAAGAACAACATCTATTTTAAGAGCTTAAAAATTTCAAACGTTTAAGGAAAACGTGTCAGAAATCGGTAGAAATTGGCAGAGTGGCCCCTTAAGAATCGTTAATGTACCTAATAATAATATAACCTTCGAGGATTTTTGTAATTTACGCATAAAGAGGGAATAGAAATTAGTGTAGTAATTAGGGAATAGTAATTACTTAATTTTAAGACACAAGCGTGATAATGCACTGCAATTTGCAACCACTGCAATAAAAACCTTACTCCAGCAACTATTATAATAACTCCGAGTTGCAGTTTACAGTTGTGATTATTCCATTACCTTATTATTATTACAATTATTTATCCTTTATGTGAAGTCAGATCTCAGCCGCCTATTTCCAGCGAAGAGCACAATATACCACTATATATAGCACATATAGCACAATATATAGCTTAGGCACGGCTTAATGAATACAATGCGGAACTCTTGGCATGGACGTTAATTATTGTCCAACACTAAATATTTTCTGTACATAACAAGCAGAGGTTCTTCAAATATCATTTGTTTTCCTTGTACTTAGCTTTTTTTATTCTAAGTGGAACAAACAATACGTATAGCATTCTGTACATTTTTTTAATAATTAAATTATTATTTCAAATATCTATAGATACTCTGAACTTATTTTCATAGGCTTAACTTAAATTTAAAGTCTTCATAATAAAAACTGTAATAGTTTTGTAACGTATTTTTACTTAAACTTCCGAAAGTTCTTCCAGCTTTAAACGAAAATATTTGTAATGTTATAACTAGGAGGCGGCTAAGCGGTGGCAAAACGAAGAATTCTAAGTCACGAATCCGCAAAAACATCATTCGGAGATATTTAAATTTGAATTTTGGAAATGATATGTTTTTGTAATAACGAATCAATTCTAAACTTCATGCCTCAACATCTCCGAATGATGTTTTTGCGAATTTTCAACTTGGAAATCTTCGTTTTGCCACCGCCTAGCCGCCTACTAGTTATAACAAACATTTTACATTTTTACATTATGTCTCCTTTGTTTGTAAGCTAGTAGATTTTTAAATTATGGTAGGTACGAGCTTTTAACGGTAAAATACAGAAAATTCTTAAATTTCTTATCGTGCTATGTCGTGAATCGTTTATTAGATAACCAACATCTCTGCTAGAGGTCACCGTAATTGGTTTGCTAGGTTTCGTGACTTAGCACGGGTGTCCAGGTGGGGTGTGGTTTATCTAGGTCTTGTGTTTGTTGAAGAGATGCATTCATACGTCTGTCACTCCTGGACACACTGACCTCCAGATTCCTACCCACCCCTCATACTCTCTACCATCCCAAAACTCCCTTTTCTTTATTTCCCTAAAAATACCCTCCACTCCGCATCCTCTAAGATAAAATAGACACTAGGGGAAATTATTTTGCTCAGATATTTTCCTGTAAAAAAAAATATTCATTTTGAAAAACTATAATCTTTTTCAAGCCAAAATGTTCGTAACTATTGTAAAATTATAAAAAAAAGTGTTTTTAAAATAAAATTTCTAAAATGATTAACTCGAAGTATTAACCCCATTGTAATATTTAATCATTGTAAATAATACTAACAACTCTTAATGACAATCGAAACAGACAAAAAAAAAATCTAAAAAGATAAAGGTCGCAACTGGGACTTTATTAACCTTCTTTTTATTTTCAGTGTCTTGTCCTATATTCATATTTTATTTTAGATTTGTTCCATAAACGTACAAAACTATTTCTCAATTTGTTAGCCACGTTAATTTATAAAATCAGACCCACTCTCCAACAACTGGGCCACGGTAATCACCTTCTAATTACCTTGTTTATGATCAATTGCATATATTTCCACTACTGAAAGCTGTAAGGCAGTGCAATATGAGCTATTTGAGAACCTTTCAATCATGCACGTACACAATTTAAAGTTGTCAAACAGCCTCAAGTGACCACGATGATCTTAACGACCACGGTGACTTCATTTGGTCATTGGAGTATTTTTAGTTTCGCGCTTATAATTGATGCTTTAGTACCATAGTAACAGGGCAGCAGAAGATGCAAGAAGTCTACTAATCGGTGTAGGTAATTAGTGACCCGAGTGTCTAAGACAACGCCGGGGCTAAGTGTTACGAGCATGCCACCAAGTTAATTAAAGACAGAACGGGAGACAGCATAACATAATGCACTTGCTACAGCAACTTTTACAAATCGAGGAGTCTTTGTAATCATTATTAGCGTTAATTCAAAGCAAGGAGAAGGAATTACATCGAAGATAAGTATAATTATTTGTGAAGGTAGCTTTGTCTGTTTCATATCAAGTGATAAAAATAATGTTATAAGTTCAGCGCTAACGATTACTTGATAAGTGTGTACATAAATTTGCGATTTTTATGCACATTCGAAATCATAACAACACGATTTCTAAATGAAATATAAAATATTAGCTTCTTCCCGCGACTTCAACTGCGCAGGATTAGTACTTCGAGTAGCCTATTTTCTTTTCCTAGGTCCCATCTATGTTTATACCAAAATTCTTAACCTATTTATTTAAAATATCTATAATTCTTGATTCGATTCAAATTATTAGGCAAGTTCTTGAAGTAAAAATACTAATTTAAATATTTCCTAAAATAGAATTTTGATTTCACAATCATTGTTTTTCAAAATGTCATTCTCGAATTTTGACATTTTCTATTAAACAATAACATTATTATTTGTAATGTATGCAAAATAGCTAGCTTTATAAATGATAGCCTATATGTTATTATGAGCTATATTATTATAAAGTTTCATTAAAATCCATTCAGTAGTTTTTACGTGAAAGAGTAACAAACGTACATACATCCATACAAACTTTCGCGTTTATAATATTAGTAAGATTTTAACATTTGCTTAATGCAGGATGCCATGAGGAATGCAATTTTCTTCTGGGACTATGTCATCTTTGAGGATGCTCTGTGACAGGTTTTTTTAAAGGTAACATGTAGTTTAATGAAATTTAATGAAAATAAATAATTTCTTCAATGGTCACAAATTCACTTTGTTGCGTCATCATCATTTTAAATAACAATATTAATTTTGATTAAATAAGTGGTGTATATATACAAAGTGATACGCTTTCGTTTAATTAAAATAAATAACTTTGTATACACCACCATTAATTTAATAAAAATAATAGTTATGTTTCAAAACCAACGGTTTCTTCGTCAGGATAAACATATGAAGAAAAAAGTTGTATAAACCTGTTAAGAAGTGAAAATACTTAGTACCTATCTACCAATATTAATAAGACCTTTCGCGAGGGAATAAAATCATTGGTGCCTGTTGTTTTTGGCTTCAAACCTACTTTTCTGATGATGAGTAATTTATACAGGGCGATTTAAGGGAAATATCAAATTGTGTTTGCTGGGGATTTTTGCTACCAACACTTTTGCTACCAGAATTGTTCAATCTGTTGGCTTGACGTTTTAATTTGAGTAGGTTTACAATGTGCAAGGAAAAGATAAATTTTTTAATAAAGTTTTTTATATTTATTTTGCACATACGCTAATAATAGTTTTTTTCCAACAAACAATTCAAGATTTCAGAAATCATGGAGAAGATTTATTTTAGACCTCTGAATCAAATGCTTCGAGAATCTATATCTATAAATATGACAGAGGGTGCTGAAGTAGATACTTTCGTCGATAATCTGTAAGGATTCATCAAAATGTTCTGCGATTGCAAAAAAATATATTTTGCTCATTACGTATCACTTGTGTCTCTATCTGTGTCTCTCGTGTCTCTTGTGTCTCTTGTCTCTCTTTGTTTAATTTGCCAATTTGAGTTAATTCTTCGATAGTTTTATAATCTTCAATTTTTATTTGTTTTGTTTTATAATCTTTATTTAGATGTATGCACGGAGAAAATTGTTATTATAAAATACATTATTATTATAATTTTTATAAAAAAGGTTAAAAACGGGACTGAAGTTCTTACGAACCAATTAACAGGGTTTCTATGTTTGTTGAATTTGTTGGTATACGTAATTTCGTACGTATACCAACAAATTATTCTTACATTTTCCCGCCAATAAACATTGAAACACTGTTAATTTGTTGGTAAGAACTTCATTCCCGTTTTTAACCGTTTTTACGAATAAAATGATCGTATTTTACAATAACATTTTTCTCCGTGTGCAAATGTATAATTTGTCTCATTAGATTTATGTAATTGTCCATACTTGTTTGTGTATTAATGGAGTTTTTATAACTGGATGTGTGTTTTATAACTTATGTTAAAAAAAGTGGTTGAGTGGGCATTGCGTTTGGGTCCCACCCAGGCTCGTGTTCGATTCCTCGGCTGGCTAAGTTCTCCATCACAACACAAGCAACATCTTCCGCTTAGTGTGGTGGTAGTAGGAGATTTTCAAATGTTGTTGGGTTATTCGTAACCCGGGAATGTTTGTCATTCTTTTTAAATAAAAAAAATGAAATAAAAGTCGGCATCACGACCAACATATTGTACCATATTTATCTTTTTACTAACAGATCATCGATCAATTGATTGAAAGAGTCTGCGAATGAATAATTTTTGTAAGTAAAAATTTTACATAGGTTCAAAATTTCTGTCACTGCTAAGAATGTAAAGCGACATTATTTTTGTGCAAATATTGACATATCCCGTTTAAGCATGACAAAGGGCAAATTTAAAATTCACACTCTCGGCTTAAACAGGAAGTTCGGGACCTAAGCAAACTCTGACCCGCAGTATTGTCTACCTCTGGGCCTTTGGACGAGTTAGTACCCCATTCGGAGAATTAATTCCAGCTTTGTACCACTTTGTACAAAGAAAGACTTCGCACTATACGGGGGCAATCTTTAGCCTTTGCAAATTCCGGGCTGGACCTATATTTGTACAGTGATGTGAATATGACTGGAATATACGACGTTATTATAAGTCCGTTTATGATTTTTAGAGTCAAGATATGAAACAATAATAATTTTAATTATAACTAAAATAAAATGGTGGAGCAATTTTGACATTCAAAGTTTTTTCCATAAAGCATTTTAATATGCCAAATATAACTGAAAAATAAAACATATGTTTTTTTAAGACAATCAATTTTTTTTAAAGAATTATTACATAACTAAAACCATAACTAAATAACCATCACGCCGTTTCTTCGCAGAAGTAGGCAGATAGGACCGCCAAATAACTCGGTTTTAACAGACATTTATTTTTATTTTTTATTAATTGAATTGTTAGTTACATAATTTGAGGATTTTTTGACCATCACGCTAGGCACATGCCAGTAAGATTCCTCCTTCATTCGCGTTCGTAGGTACATATTCACATTCAAGAATTTGGTTCCTGTTTGGTGAATGTTATCCTGGGGCGTAACATTTGCGTCATATATTTTTCGATAATTTCTTCGTTCATCCGCTCCACGTGATCAATCCATTTAAGCGTCCCTTTCTTAACGTTAATCACAATTTATAATTATCATACAAATTAATTAAACACCACGATAATGTAAAATCTGACTATTATGCCAAAAAAGTATTTTTTATTACTGTATCTAAATATTACAATATTAACAATTAATTTTCCACATCCATGTAACACTATCTGAAACCTTGGATAAACAAGGATCAGCGAAAAATGGCATAATACCCCAAAAATAAATCACGATAATATTCACAGAACCCTAGTCTTGTAGAATTAAACACCATATTTTTGCAAAAAATATTATTTTTGGAAACTACTCTGATTGATATATGCACCCCGGAAAACATGCAACTGTTGAAATGTTTTTAAAAAAAAATTAAAATAAAACGTACGTTAAAGGTCTAACCATGCAGGCGTCCCATGTTCGATCCTTGGCTGGCTAAGTTCTCCATCACAGCACAAGCAACATCTTCCGCTTACTGTGGTGGTAGTAAAAGATTTTATTTTTTTATTTATTTTTAAAGATAGACAAACATTTCCGGGTTACGAATGTTGTCAGGTTATTCGTTACCCGGGAATGTTTGTCTTTCTTTTAAAAACAAAAAATAAAATAAAAATAAAAAAAATAAATAAATATAAAAATAAGAACGAAATACTGGATCGGCGTACGTTACGTAAGCGACACACAACGATATCGTATCTCAGATACCGTACATTATCTACGTAAATAGATGCTTCAGAATCACACTGGCCATACGTTTTTTTCGTAGAAAATATATGGTTGCTAAGTAGTCCAGAGGCCCTAGCACGCTTGCTCTATAACGATCGGTAGGATAACTATCGGTAACTTCTCATCGTTCCCTACGACAACTGCAGATCGCAAACGAATAGGTGACAGTTCACAATTGCTAAGTGTCCTTAATATATTCGATATCAACTGTCGTTTGTACGTTTGAGATCTGCAGTTGTCCTAGGGAACGATGAGAAGTTACCGATAGTTATAGAGCAAGCGTGCTAGGGCCTCTGATATCGTAATGCGCAGCGTAGCATTCGTACGTTGACCCAGTATGTACTTACCTTAATACTTACACATCCCGTACAGACGAACATCACTGTACATTAATGCTTGCACACCATATAAAGTTTGGTAGGAAGTTAGGAACAAGGCAGAATAGGGTTGTTTGCATTCTGCTAATGGTGTTTCGTTTACTGGCCTTTTTGCCAAGTTATCACAGACCTAATGGTCGTTCTCACAAAATGTCACCCAGGATTCATTAATCTTGGCCTAAACCTAATCGCCAGGAAATTGATGTGACTTTTGAATACAGCATGCGAATTGTGTAACCAGATCCAAGAGGAGAAAGTTGGCTCTATTTACCATTTACCATTTGTAGATAATGCATTAAGATAATGGCGTGGTGCACATCTGAATTATGGCATGTGGGTAGGAATGAATCTTTTGCGTCATAAACAGTGCTTGGTTTACGTTTGTAGATAAACAGTGAGATAATGCTTAGAAAAATATTGGAGTCACACGGAAAAATTTTTTATTCTAAAATAGATCATTTTATTCGTAAAAACGGTTAAAACGGGACCGAAGTTTTTACGAACAAATTAACAGTGTTTCAATGTTTATTGGCCGGAAAATGTAAGAATAATTTGTTGGTATAAGTACGAAATTAACCTACCAACAAATTATTCTTACATATATGTTCCCGCCAATAAACATTGAAACTCTGTTAATTTGTTCGTAAGAATTTCAGTCCCGTTTTTAACCGTTTTTTCGAATAATATGATCGTATTTTAGAATAACATTTTTCTCCCCGCATGATAATAGCTTATGTGCATAATAGTTTATGGTATGTTTATACCGTTGAAATTAAATAAATAAATAAATAATTTTATTTCTGAGGATGACCTTTCATGGAATTTGGCCACCGTGGTTGAGTTTAAGTGGTTAAAATCCTTCGCCACGAATTCGGAGATCGCTGGTTCAAATCCCGGCGTGCGCAAGTAAATCTTATACAGTATGTGCGACACACATCTACAATGACGATGGACGCTGTAACGCTTTCTGACTAAAAAAGGAGGTGGCGCAACACGGCATAATAGCTAGTGAAAATCTAAAAACAAAGATATTTGGGGCGCATTCTAAAGTGGTAATTTCGTACGTATGCCAACAAATTATTCTTACGTGTTCCCGCTAATAAACATTGAAACCCTGTTAATTTGTTCGTAAGAACTTCAGACCCGTTTTTAACCGTTTTTACTATTAAAGTGATCGTTTTTTCGAATAACATTTTTCTCCGTGTAGTTGAGTATCACATGATGAAAGGCCACATTCTCAATCAAAACGTTTTTTGAAAGTGGCTTTTGCCGTGTTTAGTAACCAGATCTGAACAGCCAGGTACTTCCCCATCTCCATCCTATCCAACTACCTTCAGCCTCAATTGGGGAAGCCATAGTCAGTCTAACTGGCCCCAGAAGGTTTAGAGCAGTTAGGTTTCTTGTGCAGTATTCACATAAAAATAATAATTTATAAATCAATTTCGTTATTGATTACATTGCACGCCAATAATAATTTAGGCTGGTTTTGCAAAAGTGATACACTTTTACAAGATACTTGCAACTTCAAACTTGGATCAAACGTATAAACGTATGAGAGGATTTGACCCGAGACCCGAAGGTCGCCTATTCTTTGAAGAATGTGAACCTCAAAAGAGGAATAGATTAGTTATTAATTCTTTTGGCTTTTTAGATTGTCTCCAGTTAGGTTAGGTTAGATTAGGTTAAGTTAGGTTAGGTTAGATTGCTTAGGTACCTACTTTAGTTAGAATATACGAGTATATTGCTTTATTTGAGAACTTTCTGGATGAACTATTATTGCAAGGTAAAAAAGTTAAAAATTGTTTCTGATTATTGGCCATCTGAATTATCTATATTTTAATAAGACTCTTAAAGTATCCGAAAATGTTCAATACCTATGATGAGATTTCAATATAAATTATAAGGAAATAATAATTTGATTCTGTAATAGATACGAATAAATTAAATAATATTTTATGACTTTTAACAAAAGTTTAATAAAAAGTCAAAAAGTTTGGAACCTACATGCTTATAATTTTGTGTATCATTAGATATATATAGATCATTCAATAATATAATTTTAAATAAAGCACTAATCAGCTTGAGAAACTGTGTTTAGTTTGGCTCTAACTCAAATTTCTAATGAAAGTGCCGCTGACTTAAAATTTTGGGTCACTTCTGTAAATTAAGGCTTTTGACAGCACAGAAACAAGTTTCCCTTAATAATATGAAGATTAATGATTGGAGTTGGTACTTGGCTGACTCAAAATGAGATGTGTACAAAAGATTTCCAACTTTAAAGTGACCTCACATCAGCACTATGACCGTTGGAGTCAACTTCTGAAACGAAAATATTGGTCAGGGGAGCAAAACTTTAAATGAAGTTGGTACAGAGTGCCAACCCATGTACATGAAAATAGATTGTGATTAAACGTATCTTATCTGTTTTTGATTGAATGACCTACTTTTACGCATATTGATTGATGCTCACATACTCAAATATACCTGACACACTTACTGAAAATGTCTTGGTAGTGTCATTTAACTGTCAATGAAAACAACAATAAACATGTTCTCAACCCATTCACAAAAGATCTATAAGAGGTCGTCGATAACCTATTGGTAGTGTCGATATTCTCATTGGTTAAACGAATTACTCCGTTTTAATCCTTTGATATTATTTTTATAAATAATGTACCTGTATAAATGTATAATTTAGTACTAGATAAATATATAATTACCAAACAGTATACTTTCACTTAATTAATCCATAAAAAGTTTCTAAAAATAAAATTGAAAATATAGGTATGATTAGGTCTTTAGACAAATCTTAGGGCTTATGCATTATAAAAATATAGATTATATTGTTATTAGTTATTATACACATCTGGCCTATATCACTGCAGGTTAATTTTACTGATTTTTAGTGGAAAATATGTAGTGTGATAAGGCGAACCTTCTACAAAAAAGCTTTCACGAAATTAGGTGTTTCGTAGTTACACTGTGTCGGAGTAGTTAAATATTAATTTCCGTCTACAAAAACAATCTCGTTGTGTTGTTTCAAACTCTCGTTATACTTCATGAAAATTGTCGAGTTTGAAATACCCCAATCTAAGTTGACTCTTAAATAATTCAGTTTTTTTTGGATCTATATCAACGTTGAACTCTCCTGGCTCGGTTGAAAACAATAATTACGGGTACAACCTTTGCCGACAGCTATCATTAGCGCGCGCGTATTTGTTTTGGACCCTGTTTCCATCAATTATCCCGCATAATGCACATTATTTGTCCGAAACTGGCAGTTTTCGTCGAATTTTACATGTCATTAATCACTGCATACGGTTCCTCCCGTCTCCGCAACAGTTAACTACAGTTTAGACGCTTTGTGCTCGTCAAGTCAAATTTCAAAGCGTTTTGAGAAATCTGCGTACAATTTGCCAGGGTGACATGTGTAAACTAATTATTATGGAAGAGTCAACAAAGATTCGATTTTGTTCGGACAAAGTGTGTACCGGTATTCCTAAAGGATGCCATTTGGGTCATATAATGTATTACATTCTATAATATTTTAAAGAAGCAAAACTGAGTTTCAGGCAATGGAATACCACGTGTATAATATCTCCTGAATGTGCTTTTTCGCGTAAATCGCTTTGCTCATTTGAGAACAATGCAATGTAAATTATTATGACTGAATCATTTAAAGGTATAATCAACTATGTACAAACATGTAAAAAAAATTGTCATATAAACATTTTTATTATTATTTCTTCAATATTTGCAAACTCACTTTGTAGCATAATTTTATTTAAATGAAACAAAGTACTTTTGTGTAAACCACTATAATCAATGTTATAATATCTTCATGTTTCAAAACCGATGGTTTCTTCGTCAGGATAATAACATGAATAAAAATAACAAAAGAAACAAACAAGTATAGACAAAAAGGACATTAGACAAAAATATACGTTTTTAGATTTTCACGGCCAAAAGTATTTTCGTTGTTTGTTTTTGGGGTGTTAATTCCGTGTTGCGCTACCTCCTTCGGAGGAAAATAGACAAAAATATTACAGGGAGAGGTGATTAATTACTTAAAAATATTATAAAAACAATTACCAAAAATGATATTTAAAAATTATTTTAGAATATATGTTAACATTACAATACTCAGGTATTAAAAGAATTTTAAAATATTAACAAAAGATAGTCAGGTTCTTTAAACAACAAAAATAAATTATTATAAATATAAGTATTAGTATGAAAATAAATTTAAGAGATGGCTATTTAAAAAAAAAATTGATTACTTATTAATAATATTTAATTTACTTTTAACACTTTTTCTAGTTTCTAAAATTTCTAAGTTTTCTAATTGTAAATCCGTTGTGTTTGTATCTAAAAAAAATATTATGGGCTCCAGCCCAGAGGCGGCTCCCAAATTCAATTGGTGGGCATTCTTGAGAATTGTACAGGGTTAGCAGCTAGTCGGCTATATGTGTTATTATTTTTTCTTTGAATGGAACCAAAAAGACCTTTTCAAGAAAAATACATTCTGCAGAGTATTAATTTTCATTGACGATTTGAGTTCACAAATAGGCCATCTTTTTTAGGAATACTTGCAACACTCACAAAACAAGGATCAAATCAGTGCAAAATAGGCTAATTTGGGCATTTTCCTTTTGAACCGTATGGTCCACATTGCTTTTTGTCAATAAGAAACGCGCAACGTAACAAAAATGATGTCAAATTCTTTATTATTTTTTTTAATATTCCCTCTGGCCAAAATCATAATAATTTTAAGCTATTCTCTCATATATTTTCAACCAATAATAATTTAATCTAAGTTTACCTTATTTGTAGTGTAAAATTTGTATGTACTTGCTCATTTCTCATATGTCATTTCACGATCAAATGCCACAATCAATTGTTATTTTCTTTTTTGTTTTTTAATTAATCCTAATATTTGCTTTTGTTTTTTTTGTGACATGTAAATATTGCATTATGGTATGTTTATACTGTTGAAATTAATTAAATAAATACCAATCACCGTTTTCTAAGAAATCTTGAAACTTTTGTTAAATATTGTTATATTTTTTATGTTTAACCTCGTTCTGTTCTGTATATTACAAAATAAAATAGTTTAAAATTGGTAAATGTCTCAACAACTGCACATTTTAAGGAGTAAAAAGACTTGTTGGCTTAACACCATACTTCGTTGACCATTGTTTGTTTATGTGGTCTGCTTCCTTCATCTGCTATCTAGTTTGATGCAAACTATTCTAAAAATGATACAAGATTTCAAATTTTGATATCTTTGCGAAAATTTGCGAGAATATATCATGTTTTCGAGAGTGAACTGTGAACATTATGCGCTATCAATTTGCAAGATCTAATTGTACAATATTGCATCCCATTGAAATCAATTTTCTGTGTTAATCTATTTATGGGTTTCAAAAAATCTGTTTTTAATTTCTGCAAATATTCAATTCAATGTTAAAAGGAAGTCTTAATTTTTATAAAGACAGGAATAAATTCCATTTTGTATCTTCATTGAGACCGTGTTCAGCAGGCGCAACTTTCCGGTTAAAATTTCAAAACCGCAACAAACGTACTTTTTAACTCGTATAAAAGTATCTCGGTGCCAATTCACACGATTCAAAAGATTTATCGATGCAAATTCGAGGCGATAGACTGTTAATAATTCAATTTACTTCCGGATACGATTACTCCCTCCCTGATACCACCCTTATGTATTGTGCCCGCAACTGTAGCTGCCATTAATCCCAATAGACGGATAAGTCTTTTAAATTTTTATACAAAACAAACTAATTTTATCAAGTGACAAAAAAACATAAAAGTTATAAATGTCCACAAAATACCGTATTTAATTTTTACATTTAACAGATTTTAATATTTTTTTTTTCTAAGATTAGAGTGGTAGATACTCTAGAAATAGCTTTAGCTGTAATTGGTGACCACATCTGAATAGCCAGTACTTCCCAATCTCTTTCCCATCTCCCTTCCTTCCCCCCACTCTTCAGCCTCACGGCACACACGATTGTCTCATTTTTTTAAAATTAAATATTTATTATATTTACTCAAATTACAAATGCATAATAAAATAGGGTCAAGGTGGACAAGAAACAAAAGAGATACACAAATGATACATAATACACTTAGCAGGAAAATTTCATGTTTCAGTCAAACTATTGACTAAAATGTCTACTTCAGCTCACCAATTATATAGTTCACACATTTGGGTGAGAGGGTTAAAATTAGTTGAAACATTAATTCATCACAGTAATTATCGAAAAGTAAATATCGATGTCTCCAAAAATGACGAAGTTATGAGTTTAATAGTGAACTGGTTAAACGTGTGTAATGGGGTACCATGTCGTCACATGAAACACGATTCAGTACGATTCATATTTCGAATGGCAGTTCCGCAGCATAGCCGCATTTACCGTGATGTCACACACTTTTCGGCTGCCGGAAACACCAACATTTTGATGAATTATATCTTCTGTGAGGCTATGGCACCCCTAATTGGAGTGTGTTGTGAGGCCGAAGGTAGTGGGGAGGGAAGGAGATGAGAAGAGAAAAGTGGATAAGTACCTGGCTATTCAGATCAGGTCACAAGGAGATGGGGAGAGGGGAAGGTGGAGAAGTACCCAGCCATTCGGATCTGGTCACCAAATGACAATGTTTCAATTCTGAATGGTGATCTTACACCATGGAGATACTTGGAGTATCCTCCCCTCTGGAACGTGCAACAAAATAAAATATAATTTATTTGCGCACGTCGGGATTTGAACTCGCGACCTCTGGCTTGCTAGTCGAGAGGTAATATTTAACTAATTTGAATGTCCCACGAACGTTATACAACAGTTTAACTAGAAAATCAATAAAACCTTATTTGCAAAGTCGGTGCCTATAAAGTACTTCTAGAAACAATATATTTTAAAAAACACAATTGATTTCATTGTAAAAATACATTAAAGAATTTGTGCGGCTATTGTCAAATAAATACAACATTCAACGGCGTGAAAGAAATTAAAGCAACAAATAATAAAAAAAATCTTCTATGCATTGATAACGACTTGTATGTCAATTTGACATTTGACAGTTACTTCTTATCAAGACATCTCTTGAATTCATTGAAACATTTTCGTTCCATTTTTAAAGCGGGGGGTGAGTTTTTTTCTTACAGCACGCTGCAGCGGGGAGTATTTTTTTTTCTTATGACGGGTGACATTTTTCATTTGGGCGTCCTTCCACCCTCAGCCCGCAGAGATTAGGTTGGAATTGAGAGACAGACACTGAATAGAAGAAAAAATGAGCCACGCCAAATAATAAAAATAATTGTCAAATGTTTGGATGGGTGTAACAAGAAGGTGGGTGATTTAAGGGTCTGCATTTGTTGGAAGCTGCTTAGAAATTCAAAAAATATCTTCTGGAAAAATAGACTATTTAAGAATGAACCCTTAGAACCTGACAAATTTGCTTGTATAAACATGTTTATAATAACGTAACATACAAACACATTTATTACAAATAGATCCACAGATCTGGCTTTGCGCAGGTGAATCATTACAACATTTTTGCTAGTGCTAAAAATCATCGATCGTAGTCCTACAAAGGTATTTTGTATTATTTTTTGGGTTTTTAGCCAAGGTTTATGGTAATTATGATGATGAATGACTAATTGCAAAAATAACATTTATACATGAGGAAAAAAATCCATGAAGGGCGGTTATCTTTGGGGTTGCTGCGAGGAGGCTGTTTTTAGGGAAAGGAAGTTCTGGGAATGTAAAATGAATAAGGGGAGGGTAGAAATCTGGGGACCAGTGTGCCCAGGAGTGTCGGACGTGTAAATCCATTACTCCCACGGTGTAAGACGATGGGTCGAGAGAGTACTGCTGGAGAGGTCTAGATTAAGTCTTCCTCAACCAGTATCTCCATATCCGGCCCGCCATGCAGTAGGCGAGCAACGCATTGGCCGTCAAGACCTAGATAAACCTTAACCCATTATACCGGACATACCTGCTAAGCGACCAAACGCAGCGAACCACTTGGGGTGACCTATGGCAAAGTTAACCAATAAATGGTTCCCGGGCGGCAGTACCCATAGCCACCTCCCAAATTGTTGGCTAAAGGTAAAAAAAATTGGCCTCTAGCCTATAGTTCCAAAGAGATTGGGTGAGCTGGATACATCAGAGTTATGAGAAGTTCATAACAGTAAATTTATATATATACTCACCTCAATTTACAAGAAAAGGAGTTTATTTTTAACGCTGTGGATAAAAAATTGTGTTTTTTTAATGTTATTTTATCATGAGATAACATCTTTTATGACTACTAGGTGGTCAAAGAGTAGATTCTCAATATTATCGTAGCTACAGTCAAGTGTTTTCAAATACTGTCTGTCTGTCAAGAAAATTATTTAGTTCTCTGTCCAACAGTCAAGATTAGTTTTTACTTGTCAAGATAAAAATAACGAAACGTGATACTTTCAACTTTTTACGGTCAATCTATTCTTACCAGTCAAAATATAGTTTATTATTATTTATCGAATTCGATGATTGGAAGAAGATTGCCCCCGTTTCTCCGAAGCGTTATGCAGATATGAAATGTCGCTTCCGTGATGTTCGTCTTAGTATGGTCTTCCGTTATCCGTTTGGACTACATTCTTTGTAAGACCGTGCAGTTTATTTCGGAAACAGCAAAGTCACCTTTTTATTTTTTTCGTTGAAAGTTTTTGGCATACGTCATTTTGATACAAGTAAAAATACAAGGTAATATATAACAACAAATCCCATAAAGGCAATGCTCATATGGAACTAACTACTGTTTAACAATGTTACTGTAGCAAAATACATAACGGGATGATATTTTGACAGAACCAGGTTTAGATATTATTAACGTTACATTAGATCCAAACAGGAGGTTCTGAGGGAAGCAATTCCTCCCTGGGCCTAGGTCATCTTTGGGGATGCTGTGTGGAGGGTAATTTGAGGAATGTTTTTTGAGGGGTGGATAGGAATCTGGGGTTCAATATGTCCAGGAGTGTGAATTTATCCTTCCTACTGCGGTCCAAGGCAATGTTCCGAGAGAGTTCTGCTGGAGAGGTCAACATATCTCCCTTAACCAGTCTCTGCCTGGCCTGCCACGCATTTGATGGGCAGATACATCCGCCGCCTAGATCCGGACCAAGCTCCCCCCTATGAATCTGGACACCCTCTGGTAAGTCACCAAACGTAGCGAACCACTTGGGATGACCCATGGCGGAGATGTTGGTTTTCCAGTAAACGGTTCCCAGTGCGGCGCTTAAAATAATAGTACACAACTGCTAACCCTGTACAAATCGCAAGTGCGCCCTACGGTTGAATTTGGCAGCCACCTGTGGTCTGGAGCCCCAAAATACCTTAAAATGTCTTAACAAACGGATTGCAATCTTTAGAGCACAGGCGTCGGGTGGGAATGCTATCCTTGTTCTACCGGTATTTCAATGGAAGATGCTCCGAGGAACTAGCGTCATTGATCCCCTCGGCACCGGTGCATAGTCGGGAAACACGCCAAACGCTCGCCCAACATATGTACACGGTTGACATTTGTCACATGAGAACTGGTCGTTTTTACGACTCGTTCTTGAGTTCAACAGCTCAGCTGTGGAACGATTTGCCGGCCTCTGTGTTTCCTCCTTCCTACAACATGGGTCTCTTCAAGACCCATGTTCATTCCTTCCTCTTTTCAAAAAGACCCTAGAAATTATTTTCCTCAGGGCCTCCTGTATAGAGTTAATAAATTTTTTTTTTTAAAATCACATAATTTCGATTGTGAATATACACAATAATCGAGAATGTGAAAAAAATATTTGTTTGCTCCGAGTTAACGATCTTAGGAGTCTATCATGGAAGTTTTGATGTAGCACTTGATTGACGCATAATTTTTATATCGGTGGGTGGCCTTGAATAACAAATGAACTAGCTGCATTTTTACATCCGTTAATAAATTGTCTAAATTCAAATAAGTGCTTCTTTCTTTTTGCGGCAGATGTCATTGAGCAAATAAATTCAGTTGGGCGGGAACTAATTGACACTTGTCACGAAGATTCTTAGGGGAAAGAAAAAACACCCCGAAATAGAGGGTCTGTAAGAAGTGTGTGGCTTATCGTAGAACCGTGGATAATCTTTTTAGTTAGGCGAACAAACGGAGTGCTGGAAATGTAAAACTGTCAAAAAGTTAAAAAGATGTATAATAGCTAAGAATTGTAGGCCACATGGATAAACATTTTGAAATAAAAATAAATAAACTTTATTCGTAAAACGGTTAAAAACGGGACTGAAGTACCTTACGAACAAATTAACAGGGTTTCAATGTTTATTGTATTTTCCCGCCAATAGACATTGAAACCCTGTTAGTTTGTTCGTAAAAACTTCAGTCCCGTTTTTAACCGTTTTTACGAATAAAATGATCGTATTTTAGAATAAAAATTTTCTCCGTGCAGAGTGGTAGATATTCTCAGTTTCGCCCTTGTGAAAGACCACCGTTCAGAACCGATGCATGTTTAGTGACCAGATCTGAAGAGCCATGCAGGTACTTTCTCTATCACTTCTCTTTCTCCTCCCTGTTTTCCTTCAACGGAACAACATACCATAATGCCGTAGTCCCACTGATATCCCACTCCGGACAGATATGTATAAGCAGATATGAGCAGTTGGGACTCGTGAGGTATTCAAATTTTAAAATTAAAATAAAATGTCTTTCATCATTATCTTTTGAGTAGGTATGCTGTCAACTAGTCTTATGTGATACAAAGGTGAAGAAATATGTAAAAAAGGGAGCAGAGGAAGAATTTTTTTTTTTTTTTTTGGGTGTTATGCCGTGTCCTGCCATCTAGTCACCTACCCTGATTAGAGACACTGTAACACTGTCCGGAAGGTTGGCTAAAGAAATACCGGCAAAAATTAATACCGAAAATACGTTATATGATGGATAAAGGATTTATCGATAATGTCGGAAACTTGTCATCGTTACTGAGCATGACTGCAGATCGCCAACGATCAAACGACAGTTCACAACGACTAAATGTTCTTAACTTATCGTGGAATAAGAACAAAAAAATGAAAAAAAAGGTAAGGTCGCAACTGAGACTCGAACCCAGAACCTCTCGTTTCTAACTTATTCGACCTGCAGTCGTGATCGGTAACGAAGACGAGTTATCGATATTATTGAAAATCCTTTGTCGATTGACCGTGCTAGATACCCAGATGTGATTTTTAATGATATTCGGTTCAAAAACCCGGGGAAATTTATATAATCCCTTTTTTAACTGAAAAAATATATAGAGATTATTTTCAAAAATAATACAGTTTTTTTTAAGTGGTCGAAAACTTAAAGTGTTCATGAAAAGTAGGTACGTTATAATTTGGTGTAAATTCGGAATACTTGTATATTTATGGTCTTGAAACGCTTTCCAGTTCCTTCACAGCGAAATACAAGTGAATGTTTGCCTAAAATAAATTGGGTAAAATGATCCGAAGTGCGTTTTTGTTTTTTAACCTGTCACCGCCCATTTCTTCTGGTCCACTGACAGAACCCAGGGGTGGGGTGGGGTGGCCTTTAGGGTTGGCTAGGGAGGACTTAGGGGGTTTATATAGCCCGGTGTGGAAGGGAGGCTGATATTACTGGGAGGAAAGTCGCTGTATTGATCTTAAGTCAAGGTCGACCCGAATATCCTCTCTGATTTTATGAGGGCACCTTCAATATGGATTGGAAATTTAATTTGGAACGGGGTTACGGCTAGATTTTCTGTTAAATTTTTTGATATCAGTAAATGTGGTTGTGAAATGGTTTTTGTAATGGAAAATTTATTTTGTTAATGAACCTCGTTTAAAGGTCAAAGAACAACAGTTAAAAATTTTTTACTTCAAGCACAAATATGTCGACCTTTTCGGGCGTCTTATTTAACACAGGACAGAATTTCATGTGTCGAAGACGAGGTGGATAACTTTGTAGTCAAAGTAAGCCACCTTGAGCTAACTTTGACTAGGTGGCTGATTCTGACTATGTCACTAACTTTGGCTAGGCGGCTAAATTTGATTATGTGGCTAACTTCGGCTTGGCGGCCAACTTTGACTAGGGGACTAACTTTGACTAGGTGGCTGATTCTGACTATGTCACTAAGTTTGGCTAGGCGGCTAACATTGACTATTTGGCTAACTTTGACTAGGCGGGTGACTTTGACTATGTGGCTAACTTCGGCTTGACGGCCAACTTTGACTAGGTGACTAACTTTGACTAGGTGGCTTACTTTGACTATGTGGTTAACTTTGGCTATGCAGCTAACTTTGACTATATGGCTAGTTTGACTATGTGGCTATGTTTGACTAGGTGGCTAACTTTGTTTGGATGGCTAACTTTGACTAGGTAGTGGACTTATTTGCGTTTTCGAAATTCGCTACATTCACTTGCTATTCAAGCAAGCTTTATTTTGAATAGATAGCTAACTTTGACTGAGTTTTTTTCAATATAATGGTAGATAGGTACCTATCAAACATCTGCCTGGAAAAAGTTTGAAAAAAGAATTGTCATTGAGATAGTGAAGTTTCTTTGTTTAAATTGTGTAATTCTTTACTTGAAATTTTAAGTTGGTACCTACTCACAAATCTTATGTTTCAACGGATATTTTGATATTGATGTATAAATAATAAAATTAGAATTACTCTTTTGGATGTGAAGTCTACTGTTCACAGAACCACTAGTTTATGAATATTTAAAAAAAGCTTTAAATGCGAAAACTTTTTTAATGCGATTATTGAATGATAGATTATTTGGTTTCTGAAAATTTGATTTTGATTATGAATGGCACTCTCTTACCCGGGGACGCCGAAAGTAGGTATCTCAATCTATGGAGCAAATCACAAATATACACGTTTTTACTAAAAATTCATCCTTTTAATCTACTACAAACAACATCTTTGAAAATCTGAATTAATCAACTGTTCTTTAGCTCACTTCTAATATACCAGCATTAATTCGTCGATTAATTTTAAATTCTTTTATGTATCTATATCCGAGAGATAAAAGAACAAATCAGGTGTGTTTTATTTACCTATAGTATGTTAAAGTTGAGTATCTCAGGTCCAGTATTGGTTGCTCGGTTGACTGGTTGTATAGTTTGTTTGTTTGATTTATGACTTGAGTTGAGTGAGGAGGTGATACTAGATAGTAATCCCAGGTTACTCTAACTGTTGTGCTTACACCCTGAACAGACCGTTCACACGCAACGCGAACACAACCCATAGGGCAGGGCTGGATTAGATTTCGTGTAAAAGCACTTTCTTTAAATAATATATAAATAATGAGTCTAGTTTTTTAACTGTTAATTCATGGTGGAATTCCATTGTATTAGATATGAAATTAAACAATTTTTTTTCACTTTGTTCCACTTGTTTATTTACACCAGGACCGGTTTCGTCCTACTACGGACATTTTCAGACTGGTAGTTGAAATTCTTATGCTACGGAATTTATACAAACTTAGGCAGGGGCGCACAACATTGTCTCTATATGATGAATGTTTCTATTTTGTTAATTTAAGGTATTATCAGTTATTTTGTTAAGTTAAGATACATATAGATAGTTATAAAGTTAATTATTAAAATTATGAATGATGATATATAGTAAAAGGTTATTTTTAATTGACATGAATCTATATGAATTTATATAATTGAAAAGGTCTGTGATCACTGATATTTTATTTTGGTAATGTTGGGATATTCCCTCATTGTTGCTTAGGGCTTAATTAACAAATATTGGTACTACATGTACCACTAAATGATATAAATTACAATAATGAATTAAATATTATCAAAACAATTGCAAAAAATAATGGTTACGATAGCAGAATAATTGATACTTTAATAAATAAGAAGAATAAAAAACTCACTTTAGCTTCAGTTACATATGGCCTTACGCCAGACGAGGAGATCGAAATAAAACAATGGACTAAAATACCGTACCTTGGCAAAATTTCAAATAAAATTGCAAAATTAATAGACAGTGACAAAAAATGTAAGACAACTTTTTATAACGTAAATTCTTTGGATAAAATATTCATAAATAATAAAGATAAAAGAGATAATCTGGAAAACTCTGGAGTCTACCAGGTGAACTGCGCGAACTGCCCTGCATATTACGTAGGACAAACAGGGAGAGCAGTATCAACCCGTATAAAAGAACATTTCGCCAGTTGGGTTAATCAAAAAGGGGAATTATCAAATGTCGCCATGCATTTATTAGAAAACCGACATACTTTTGATAAAGATAGAGATGTCAAAATCCTTCATGTTTGTAACAAAGGAGCAAAATTAGATAGATTAGAGTCACTAGAAATTAATCGCCTAACAAAGAAAATTGATCTTAAATATGTCATGAATAAACAGTTGGAACATAATGCTCAATCACCATTAATATATCCATTATAATTCACTTAGAATAATTTTACTTCAGAGAGCAGAGGTGTAATTTAAGTATGAAATTAAAAATGTATAAACCCAAATATATGTAAAACCCTAATAACAATAATTACCATAGGGCTATCAATATTTGTTAATTAAGCCCTAAGCAACAAGGAGGGAATATCCCAACATTACCAAAATAAAATATCATTGATCACAGACCTTTTCAATTATATAAATTCATATAGATTCATGTCAATTAAAAATAACCTTTTACTATATATCATCATTCATAATTTTAATAATTAACTTTATAACTATCTATATGTATCTTAACTTAACAAAATAACTGATAATACCTTAAATTAACAAAATAGAAACATTCATCATATAGAGACAATGTTGTGCGCCCCTGCCTAAGTTTGTATAAATTCCGTAGCTTAAGAATTTCAACTACCAGTCTGAAAATGTCCGTAGTAGGACGAAACCGGTCCTGGTGTAAATAAACAAGTGGAACAAAGTGAAAAAAAAATGTGTAATTTCATAACTAATATATAAATACTTTCAAACTATCAATTTGCATTTTTTAATTGATAAACTAATGTTTAAGGCGAGATTGTTATGCAAAGCAATAATTATTAGCCAGAAACAGTCATCCACATCCATAAAAAATCTCTTGAGAAAAGATACATGCCGCCGACGGGACTCGACATGACATGTGACATCGAAAAATGTAGGCATAATATGTCTCGACGCCACCTAGTGGGAGATTTAGCACTTACAATGCCTCTCTCATATAAAATAAAGTTGGTTGTTTAAAGGTGAAAAAATGTAATAAGCAGTAATTGTTGAATGAAACACTAATAATATATATTGAATTATTTGGCGGGTAAGAGATAAGCCGACGTATCTCAGTGGATAGAGCAGTTGACCGGAAATCAGAAGGACACGGGTTTGAGTCCCGTCGTCGGTGATATGTATCCTTTCTCGGCAGATTTTTTTAATGTGGATGAGTGTTTCAGGCTAATAAAACTATTGTTTGTAAAAATTATCAATTTGCAGTTAGGTACATTATTTTTATTTAAAATATATTTCAAAATTCTCCTTTAAATCCGAGGTTTCCCTGATACATATATCTTTAGAGATTTTAAACGTATACAGGGTGTTAAGGGACGTACTTGAGTTACTTTAACCAGTGATTCCTGACATTATTAGAAGTAAAAAATGTAAATGAAATTTTTGTCTCCGGTGACATTTTTGATGTTTTTTTTTTTTTTTACAAAAACATAAATAATGGTAGGTGTTGGGTAGTTGGGGGTGGGGTAAGTGGTGGGGCGGTAACTCGGCTGAGTGACCAATAAGGTCATGTGAAAGAATTTTTTTTAATTTCATTTTGACGAAAAAATATTTTGAAAAAAAAAAAAATTTGACATAAAAAAAGTCACCGGAGACCAAAATTTTATTTACATTTTTTACTCCAAATAATGTCAGGAATCACTGGTTAAAGTAACTCAAGTACGTACCTTAACACCCTGTATACGAGTGTATATATTGTAATATAAGCATGATGCTAGAATACCCTACATGACATATTTTGAGAGAGGCAATAATGCAAAATTTTATAACTTGAAGTATGATATTCTCTACTTTGTTCTCTACAGTTTGTTTCTATTTTTTTTCTTCAAAACCAAACAACGACTAAAATTCTTCCACATGCCCTTTCTGGTCATTCAGCCGAGTAACCGCCCAATCTATCACCACGACCCCAATTGTCCAACATCTACTGATTATTTTAGGTTTTAATTGCACGCCTTTTTATTGGATTTTAGCTACCAGTGCAGGCGGTAGCTGTTTTTATATTTTGATTATATGGTGATTTTTGTGTGCTATTTTTTTGATAATGTAAATTTTGAAGTTATCTTTTATATATTTTTTTATTTATTTTAGGTAAGTACTAAAATGTTATATCTTAAGCACACAGTAAACGATTTGTCATTTTTGTTGAACACGTCCTCTGAGACTGAATGTTATTTGAAAGAGCAAAGTATTTAAAAAAAAAAAAAAAACATTTTCAAATATGTTCTGCCACTGTCAGTTTTGAATTCGGTCTGAAACTGAACCAAAATAAAATGTGTGGTAAAAAGTCAGGGCACAAAACGACTCTTGTCCGACTCTTGTTCGACTCTCTCCAGTGCTCAGTGATTGATATCTTATATCAGTATCAAACTGTGCCGGCTTGCACAGAATACCCGCACAACACACTGCACAATGGTGGGCTATGACCACGGTCTCTCAGAGACTAGGATCTTCCTTGTCTGTCAATCATCGTAGCAGCTAGCATAGCATCTCGGCTGGTGGTCCGACAATACGTCTAATCACTTCAGTGTAGGTAAATAAACTGTTTGGGAAGTGTACCAAATTATCCGACCAGTATCTATAAAAGTAGGTACGTACTTGTTATTAGATTCAAAGGTGTATTGGTACCTACTCTTGATTTAACGTAGTAAAAAGCTTACAATTTCAAGTCTTAGAAAAAGTGTTTTAATGTTATTGGAAGAAAAATAATAACCTATTGATGCTTTTAGAGCTTTGTTTCTTCAGCAAGGTGAAGGATTACTAGCCTAATAATTGATTTATGGTGAGCATTCGAATATAACTTTCCCCATTATCACAAAACTTGATATTTGAAGATATCTTACTAATCAACTGGACTGGACGATCGATAGTATAACGTTAGTTGTGTATATCGATAGCCCATTTTACCTACTTTCTCACATTGTATATATTTTATGAAATGCTTCAAGTTACAATATTCAGACACCCATAGGTATATCATTTACTTTGCCATTTACCCTAGGCCAAAGGGTTCAGAACAAGCCCGGCTAACAGTGAACAATTTTTTTCTTTATAGGATTTGGCAGTAAATGTGATATATTTAGCTCAAAAAAAAAGGATTTCAAAATACGCATAAATATATATTTAACTTAGGTACGTCTTCATTCCCCTGTCAAAGAAGGTTGGCGAACGACACTAAAACATCCCAAATATTTATTTAGACGAATCAACTAGTTGATTAATCTATCTAAAAAAGATTTCAGAAGTTTACAGTTGATACGTACCCAAACAATATCTCCTCCAGACATTCATCTATCTCCCAAACACCATCGGATGATAGTGACTGACAAGGGATTAATGACTTCTGACTGGAGATAGAAAAAGATTTGAAGATTTAAATCTTGATGTTGCTATCAAACACTACCTCACATATAGGATTATTAATATTCATACTGATTGATCGTGACATATTGCTTAATTTTACATATACTATACATTTCTTTTAAATTCAATGTCATTAAATATAATGCAAATTTTATTACATTATAAAAAATCAAATAACATACTAATAACCGCAATGAATATATACTAGATAAATTAAAACAAATAACTTTGTTTAAACCACTAATATAATCACAATTACCAACATGTTTCAAAACCGATGGTTTCTTCGTCAGTGTAGTAATGACATTAGCAAAATAAACAAACAAGTATAGACTAAAAAGAACAGATTAAAAAGAACTATGGACAAACATATTATAGAGAGAGGTGATTAATTAATTAAAAAATATCGTAAAAAACAATTATTTAAAATTAAATATAAAAAATATTTTAAAATATGAAAAATTACATTATATAAATTATCAAAACATAATAAAGATGTTTAAACAACAAAAATAAAATATTTTAAATATAATTATTAATAAGAAAATAAATTTAAGAGATGGCTATTTTAAAAAAATATTTGGTTATTAATAATATTTAATTTACTATTAACACTTTTTCTAATTTCTAAAATTTCTAAGAAAAAACAGTATACAACTAAACTCGCTATTCTCTGTTTGTAAATATGATGGTCCGCACACTACACAACTTCTCAAAAACCCGTTGTCCATGGCAACGCAGGCAGTGACTCGCGACTCGACATGCCAGTTGCGTGAGTCGCTCCGCTGGCGAGGCAGTTGGAACCAATCTAAAACTGGCTGGTTTCTATGTATTGATTGGTCAAAAAGCTTGTTTAACCATAGACGAAGAACAATCAGCTGACAGCTGGCAACTAGCAACGGCCGGCCACGGCAATCAGCAGTGTGAGTCGCGAGTCACCGCTTGCGTTACCATTGACAGCGGGTTTTCGAGTGATTGTTTAGTGTGCGGGCCATCACATTGTAATACAAAGACAGTTGCCAGTTGACAGTTTTCAGTTGCCTCAGTTTGGTTGGCTCTGAAAAAAGAGTTAAAAATTTCTTATTTATCTTTTATAATTTGGGAGGCGGCTATGGTGTGGTACCGCCGTTCCGGGAACCATTTATTGGATAACAAACGTTTCTGCCATAGGTCACTTCAAGTGGTTTTCTACCTATGGTAACTTAGTAGGAGTGTCCGGGTTCATGGGTGAGGTTTTTCCGGGTCTTGGCAGCGGATGCGTCTGTTTAAAGGAGACCTTTTGACCTCTCCAGCTGATTTTCTTGCATCGCAGTGGTATGGATGAGTTAATTCGTCCATCACTCTTGGATACACTGACTCTAAGATTCCTACACACCTCTCATACCATTTTCCTTCACAGAAATTCCGCTCCTCCCTTTTCTAAAAACATCCCTTACACAGCATCCCAAAGATGATATAGGCCTCTTTGTATATTTTGATCAGGGCCTCCAGTGTGGGGCTATTGTAAAAAAAAGGCAGAAAAACATTTCCGAGTTACTAACAACCTGACTGTTAAAAAACCTATTACCCTTATTATTAGTGGATAATTTTGCTTGTGCACTGATGGACGGCTTAGCAAGCAGAGGTATTAATTTTAAAAATTAAAGAATAAACTGTTTACTCTCAAATAAAATAATGATGGTTGAGTTCGACCAATATAAATCAAAATAAAGTGGTTTAAAACAAAGTATTTGTTTCATTTGGTATAGTATCAAGCCACAAAGTGTTTGCTTTCTTCAATATTAAAGTAATGAATTTGAGTCTGCAAAATTAGTTTTTACAATAACTCCATTCAGGAGGCCCTAAGGAACATAATTTCCCACAGGACCTATGTCATCTTAGGGATTGCTGTGTGGAGGGTTGTTCTTGTGGAAAGGAAGAAGTGAACCTTGGTTTTGAAGAGAGTCGCATGAGAACGGGTCGCTTCTACGACTCGTTCTTGAGTTCAAAGTAGTACGATTTTCCGACTAGATGTACAATGTATGTTCTCAATTATTATCAGCGTCTATATTATACAAGTCTGGCAGACTGCCCCACAACTGACCAACTGCTCCAGTAGCGCCTGCACAGGACCGGCCCCGCCTAGCATCTTCAACTATCTTGTATTTATCAATATTCCACTGGATTATTAATTTTGCTGCCTCTAATTATCCACGGAGAAAAATGTTATTCTAAAATACGATCAATTTATTCGTAAAAACGGTTAAAAACGGGACTGAAGTTCTTACGAACAAATTAACAGTGTTTCAATGTTTATTGGCGGGAAAATGTAAGAATAATTTGTTGGTATACGTACGAAATTACGTAAACCAATAAATTATTCTTACATGTTCCCGCCAATAAACATTGAATTCCTGTTATTTGTTCGTAAGAACTTCAGTCCCATTTTTAACCGTTTTTACGAATAAAATGATCGTATTTTAGAATAACATTTTTCTCCGTGTGTGACTGAAATATTGGACCTTTAATTAGGTTGAGAACAATATTGTCAGTAAGAAAAGAACCTCTATTAAATTATCACTTTCCTTTGAGAATGTTTACATGGCCTCGAATTTCCACAAAAAATCCCTGAATTTGATAAAGTTAATAATAGTGTTGCCAGCTAGTTAATACAATTTAAAATAAACCCAGGAAAGAACTCGCTTCTGGTTTAAATCTCCAAGAAATCTATTTTTATTTATTCTCTTTTCAAATGCATTTTTAGTTCCTGATTAACATTCTTGACACGCTTGATTGACGAGCATCTTACTCCCTCGCATTTGTCGAACTTCCATCATGTGCGAGCGGGATGGATTGAAGGTGGGCGGAGTCGCGCCCCCGACCACCAATCAGGTCGCGACCCGGGACTCATTTTGCGTCACTTTGATAACGCACGGACTCGATTGATGAAATCTCAAGGAAAAGCGGAGGGAAATTAAGATTCCGAGTAGAAAAGTCGCTCAAAGGAAAAGTGTGGTAATTTGTGCGATGTTCACTTTTTACTTATGTTCGTCTTAAATTTTGAAGGTACATATTGCTTGGTAATCGAACAGAATTGAATAACGTATCAGAACAAGATGGAATAAGTAAGAAACATGTGTTTTTCCACCATTAATTAACTTGAAAGAATAATAACTAGAGAGGAAGATACTCTCGGTACCACCCCAGTGTAAGACTACCATTCAGAATTGAGACGTTGCTCGAAATGACTTTAGCCGTGTTTGGTGACCAGACCTGCCAGGGACTTACCCACATTCATTATACCAATCTCTTTCCTCTCCACTCCACTACCTTCATCCTTATAACATACCCATTTTAGGAATGCCAAAGCTTCACTTGTTCACTTCTAAACCATTTTTTTTCTTTATTTTATCTTTTCTTTATTCATTGCTTTTTAAATTACATTATTTGAAGGCATACTAGGCACACGCCTATATTGCGATGATTGATTGAGTCGAGCGAGTACCTACTTACACAGATGCATTCCTTGCATACAGAAAACATTATTCCGGTGAAATTGGGTTCATTTTTGATACGCCTACTTAGGTACCTACCTAATAAAAAGTAGCAACAAAAATTAACACACTGCACATTTTTTGAATAACGTGCATGAACAACAAGTAGGCGTTAGCAAGGTAGAACTGTTTCTTTCTATCTGAAAAAGAAATAAAAACAGCAATTTTTTTCATACTTGAGTAGTTGTTGGTTTGTATCATCGATAGTAGGTACTTTAATGTTATTTTATGTTGGTATTTTGTAGAAATAAAAATAATAGTAAAAAAAATATGTATTTTTCAAATGATTTGCTCAAATTGCAATATTTAATCATTGACGACGAAAAATCAGAAAAAGATTCGGTTGCATGTAGAAATTGAACCCAGGACCTTAGCCTTGCCGGGCCTCTGCTGTAACCACCGAGTTAATTTGACCCTATCCCCTTCGTTCATATATTACTAAATCATACATCGACTAGGAACTACAAACATTATCTTATATACGTTAAGAACTTTATTTGTAAACATAGGAAATATTTAAAAAAAAAACTTTTTGTATCTATTATCTTTATTTTTTTCTTAAATTTTGTTTTTTTTTATAGAGAAACCTCACAAAAGTCTTAACTGCTCCCGTCTGGAGCCAGTTGGGGTATGTTGTGAAGCTGAAGGTAAGTGGGGAAGGGAAGGATATGGGGAAGAGGAAGGCGGGGAAGAGACCTGGCTATTCAGATCTAGTCACTAAACACGGCTATAGCCATTATTTAGCAACGTTTCAATTCTGAATGGTGGTTTTACACCAGGGCGATACAAATCAATCAAATAAAATTTATTTGCGCACGCCGGGTTCGAACCCGCAACCTTCCCTCTTGGGAGTCAAGAGTCTTACCACGGACGGCTGTCAATTGTCGTTATTATATTGTTCAATGATTTAAAATTTCTTAATACTGGCATCAACATATGTATACGGTTATTTGACTAGATAGTTGATTGATTTGTATTTTCGAAAAATGTTGTTATTCAAGCAAGCCTTACTTTGACTAGATGGCAATCTAGGTGACTAACTTTGAATAGGTAACTATCGTGGACTATGTGACTAATTTCGACTAGGTAACTAACTTTGACTAGGTGACTAACTTTGTCCATTTTGACTACGTGACTACTTTGACTATGTGACTAACTTTGACTAGGTTATTAACATTGACAAAGTGACTAACTTTGACTGGGTAACCAACTTTGACTAAGTGGCTAACTTTCACTGACTTTATAGATATAATGATAACTAACCTAAGTGCCTGAAGAAAGTTCGAAAAAAGTATTGACACTAAAATAGCGACGTTTTTAGGCCAAATTATGTAATTGCTTATATGATTTTTTTTAAATGTTACATAACATATTATTTGGTGTATCATTTAAGTAGGTACTTACTAACAAATCTTATGAATTCGGAGAAAATTTTGGTTTTGAATGATTAAATGAGAAAAAAATTTAATAATATTTTTTGGACGCGTGGTCTTCTGTTCACAGAACTATAAGTCGTTAAACCATAATATTATTATAAATTTCGCGCTTCTCCATAAAGCAACATAAAACGTGATATAATTTCGTCCCCACAAAGTTACAAAACGTCGCAAATGCACACAACAAACGACAAACAACAACGGCGACAGAACACCGTAACGGCTTCCCACGAAACTCACCTGCCGGAACAACTCTGTCTCCTAATACTTAATAGCTAACTACGGGTCATTATAAAAATCAGTGTTCCGTTCGTGACCCCAGTTTTCTTTTGCTTTGACCTCCAACGGATCCCTTGACTGATAGGCGAATCAAGGCAGGTATCGCGGTTAATATGGTTACTTAAAACTAGTTATCATTTTTTTTGTTTGCAGTAACTAATGTTAGGTTGATTCGCATGCTTTTTTATGTTAAAATTAATGTTGTAATTAAACCTGTCTCAAAAATTGGTTTCATTTTAACGCTACCCTGCACACGCATGGAGTTTGATGGTTAAAAATCACGCCGTTTCGCCGCAGGAGTAGGCAGAGAGAACCGCCAAAACACTCGGCCTCTACACGAAGAAAAATCTTATTAAAAAATACGATCATTTTATTCGTAAAACGGTTAAAAACGGGACTGAAGTTCTTACGAATAAATTAACAGGGTTTCAATGTTTATTAACGGGAAAATGTAAGAATAATTTTTTGGTATACGTAAATTTCCACCAACAAATTATTCTTACATTTTCCCGCCATTGAACATGAACATTTTTCTGCGTGTAGCATACACCGAGTTGCCTTATTCATATGCATACATCGTCTCATACATACTATTTTTATGACTCCTGACATGGCCCGACTGAAGCATCTGATTCACTTGATCGTGCCATGTCTTCCCCGGGCGTCCTCGACTATGATTTACATTTGCGTAATATATTTTCTTTACACTCCTTCTTCATTCATTTGCTCCACACGCCCAAACCATCTAAGCGTCTCTTTCCTAATCTTACTTATTACATTTACATCAGCCTTTGAAGCTTAGATGGACACTTACATTGGCTCCAAGCAATTTGGGTGGCAGGTAAGGCTATTGATACCCCGGGAACCATTTATTGGTCAATTAACACCTTTGCCACAGGTCACCCCAAGTGGATCGCTATTCGACTGGTGACTTAGCAGGGGTGCCCGGGTTCATGGGGTAAGGTTTATCTGATTCTTAGCGGCAGATGCGTCTGTCTACCAACTGCGTGGCGGGCCGGACCGGGAGAGAGTGTAGACCATTTGATTTTAGATTCTCTCAGAGCATTGCCTTGCACCGCAGTGAGAGGGTTGAATTTATACGTCCTTTAAACCTGGACCCACTGACCCCCAGATTCTTACCCACCCCTCATACCTTTTTCCTTCCCGGAACTTTGTCTCCTTCCTTTTCTAAAAAGACACACCACACAGTATTCCCGAAGATGACATGGGCCCGAGGAATATAAACACCAGAAATATTTGACTGCCTACCCCTTTAAAACTCCGCGTATTTTTGGTGTTATCTGCACTAGGAAAGTAGTGACAAATTTGTTTTTATTTCTTTTATGTAAAATTTTACAAGAATGAAAAAAAGTTAGTCAATGGAACGAGTCAAAAATAATCTTAGCCATAAAGAGGTATTTTTAAAAAGTTGTTTCTTATATAACTTCATATTTTTCTACTGAAAAAAGAAATTATTTAGTACTTTGCGCTTATATTTTTTGTAACGTTATTAATAATTTTATTTTAATTCCACTTAAATGAAAAGATAGGAAAAGATTCAATGTATCTATCCATAACATATTTTTTCATATTCATAATGTAAACCGATTCGTAGTATAGATAAATCTAAATAGTGAATTATTTTCATCCTATATGGAGCTAACCTTAAAAAAATAGTTTTCGATCTTTTTGGCAGTAATGCCCATATTTCTTAGCATCGGTGTCATTATTTTACACCAGAGATATTTTTTTAAATTTATGTTTTAAAGGTAGATTAGTATCAACTTATCAAAAAAGAATAACCGAAGGTATAAAAATGAGATCCATTAAAAAACACACTTCGCTCCTGCTAAAGTAATGTCCCTATCTTAACTTTAATGATAATTTCAGTCGCCAGGTGGCTATAGGTAACTCCGTCTCAGGTGCGGTTCGCATCTCCGCTAACTTAACCTGAGTGCAAAGTTTTGTCAATTATTATTTCCTGCTAAAAACATCGCAACCAACAACTTAAAGTCCTCCAAAGAGATTATTATGAATAAAGAAAGCAACGGGACGCTAAGATCACTGCTCTGAGAACAAAAAACTCTGTTTAATTGTTTTCATTAGCTTTTCGGATAACCTTTTACCTTTTTATATCATGACAAGTTACGTCATGAATGAACCACACACCATAATACCTTACATTCCTATTTTACGGTTCACGGCGAGTTCATCGAAAACGAGTTCATCGAAAACGAGTTCATTGAAAACGAGTTAATCGAAAACGAGTTCATCGAACACGAGTTCATCGAAAACGAGTTCATTGAAAACGAGTTCATCGAAAACGAGTTCATTGAAAACGAGTTCATCGAAAACGAGTTCATCGAAAACGAGTTCATCGAAAACGAGTTCAACCTAACCTAACCTAACCTAACCTCTCGTTGACGATAAATTGGCTTTCGATGATTGTCGAAGAACTCGTCGGTTACCCTATTTTTCAACGTGCTTATCAACGTTACGTATTTCCGGAAGGCCCTCTTCTCTTCGTATTTTTTTTCGTTGTCAAACTTGAATCTAACCAATAATTATTTGCGGATTGGATCAATTTGGAAGGCGGGTATGGTTATCTCCGCTCCGGAAATCATTTATTGGATAACTAACACCCCTGCCATAGGTCACCACAAGTGGCTCTCTACGTTTGGTGATTTAGCAGGGGTGCCTAAGTTCATGGAGGGAGATTTGTATAGATCTTAGCGGTGAATCTGATTGCGTGGCGGGCCGGATCGAGAGAGACTGGTTGAGGAAACGTTAGCTAGACCTCTTCAGCCAAACTCTCTCGACGTATTGGCTTGCACTACAGTCACTGAGCCAATACGTCCTGGGCACATTAATTACCAGATTCCTATCAACCCCTCAAACCATTTTTTCTATCCCATAAATTCCCCTGAATCTTTTCCTGAAAAGACCCTCTACACAGCGTCCCCAAAGATGACATATATCCTGAGGGAATTTTTTCGTTCCTAGTTTTCGTTAGGATCTACTTTGTTAATCTAATGTAAAAAATACACATTTTGTTAGGGATGTCTATTAAGTACCTAGTTCATTTCTGTATTAAACTTACTTGTCCTTGTTATTTTTAATTTGTTTTTAACCTTAAACCCGTCATTGCGACGACTTCTCGTCTCTACCACGTTCAGCCCGGTCTTAAAGATTGACATTTGTAGGTTGAATTTTTCACACGAAGACGGGCTTTTCTACGGCTCATTTTTGAGTTCAACAAGCCCGTGACTTGAGATATTACAGGTTCGTTATTCGGTCATATTGAAATCAGCCAATACTTTGAATTTGTTGATGATGGGACTAAACTCAATAGTTCTCACATCAAAACTAAACGCAGAAAATCATTATAAATTATGCTGTAATACCAGCTCTTGCACAAACACTTAGAAACTTGCAACGAAACTTATTCAAACCTTTTCAGGCCTCATGTGCTCCTGGTAAATTTTCATAGAAACTGTTTAAATTTCTTGATAGAGAATATGAATGCACGAATATGATGAGAATGCACGAATGCGCCTTATGGCTATAATTGAAATATTCAAATCTTTTCATCCCTTCTGCGCTCCCGATATATTTTCTTTTAGTGTGAACGCAGATAGTTTTCTATTATTTTTTTGTTTACGAATTATTTTGTAATTTATTTTGTGCGTTTTGGTATTTTACCTGTAGGTGGGGCTACGCGGCCCTTTTCATATTAAACCTAAAATACTCAACTAACTAAACCGAAATTTTTTATTTTTTTTTATTCAAAAGGAATAATGAAAATCCAGTAAGGATTGGTGCTACATTATTTATTTGTGGTTTAAATTATAAAATATAGGCCATTAAAGAATTAATTTTTTATGAGTTTTTGAGACAAGTTTGGCAATTATTTGTGAGTTAATGATTATTATATTTTTTTTAAATTTGATTGTTTTTAAAAGCTGAGAAAATAAAATTACATTCAAATTACAAACGGCCGATTCACGTTATTAACACAAATTTGTCGTATATGAATAAAATTTTCTTGCCGAAGAAATGCCTTTTTTTATTTTTTATTTTTATTTTATTACAATACTAGCTGACCCGGCAAACTTCGTACCGCCTCAGAATCAATAAATGTTGTGTTTAATTTATTAGCTGATATAAATTAAGTTTTTATGTTAAAATAAATAGGAACCTACTCTAAGTTCAAAAAACTAAATTGAGCCGTTGACTAAGCACGAAATGTTCGGCACACTACATCATTGACAGTTCGAATTGATTCAAATTATGTCGACCAACGCCCATTATTTGAAAAGCCGTTCCATACAAAATATATGAAAAATATATTTTTCTTCATAATTATTTTTCCTGTAATTTTTTCCGATGTTTTAATAGTTTTTTTTTATTTTTTTTTTTATTTATTTATCAAAAAATACATTTTTACAAAATAAGGGTAGTCCCACAAAGCTGTCAAATGGCAGCTTGTCTGTAGGTTCTACAATTTATCACTCTTAATATTATACATAAGGAAATATTTGTTAATACATATTATATAGTTTTAAGGACACATTAGGATAGATCACATAATAATATTAGATTATTTGAATTACATCTATAAGATATTTCAATGTACATGCCTAATAATAAGATATATAGGCAGCTACATTAAGATAATCAATTCAACATATTTAAAGATACATGGAGTTTTCGTTAATTAACCACATTTTTATCATTTTAGGGCATAATCTGTCATTTTTTTCAAATTTTAAGTTTTTATTTATTTTATTGAAAATCACTGGTATTTGGTATTCAAGAGTACGGCTTCCATATTTATTTAATATTCGAGGAGTTTTTAGGCCCTTTCCTTCTTTAAATCTTGTGGTATGTTTGTGTACCATTGGGTGTTTATAAGAGCTTTCCCCCGCGTTATCCATAATAGTAATGAACCAAAGGAGACCTTTTGTTGTAAGTATGCTCTCTGAGCCATATAATAGTTTTAAGTTATTTCTCTCTCTGTAAATATTTGGTGTAACAATTTTTTTTATTATGGCAGTTTGTAAATTTTGAATATATTTAATGTAAATAGTGCTTGCCTGTCCCCAGGTTCGAATTCCATATCTAAGGATGGATTCGACCATAGAAAAATATATGAGTTTAAGAGTGCAATGAGGCACAATAAATTTTAATTTGTAAAAATTACTAGCTATTGATCGTAGCTGGTTACAAATTTTTGCCACTTGTTTATCCCATTTAAAATTATTATCAACAATTATTCCCAGATAAGTATATTCATTAGTAAAATCAATTTTTTCACAGTCGCAAATATTAGTGATTTCATTATGAATACAGTCGAAACTATGAGCAGTTATTTTAGGTATATTCCACATTTTCAAACTCGGTGATCTTATATACATGCATTTGGTTTTTTTAACATTAATAATTAGTCCTACATCATGAGCCCATTTGAGAAGCTCGTTATAATCTCTTTGTAATTCTTGTATGCCAATTTCAGGGTTTTCATGTGATATTACAAGAGCAGTATCATCAGCAAAAATGAATCTACGAGCTTTTTTGAAAATCTTACTCATAGCAATAACATATAAAATATATAATTTTGGACCTAGAATTGACCCTTGCGGTACTCCCGATTTGATATATCTTGATTTACTAATTATATTTAAAATCTTCACACTCATTTTTCTATTAGACAAATAGTTTTTGAAGAATAAGAGGAGTTTACCCCGGATTCCTATAATTTCAAGTACTTTAATTATTTATATATGGCTGAGTGTATCGAAGGCTTTTGAGAAATCAAAAAATAGAACCAGTACATGTTGTTTAGAGTTAAGTTGTGAATTTATATAATTAGAAAAATTTTCGAGCAATTTATCGCAACTTTTTTTTTTTTGGAAGCCATACTGACATTCATCAATGATACTTAGATTATTTAAATATTTATCTAAATTTATTGATATATATTTTTCTAAAATTTTTTCTAATGCAGGTAGTATGGAAATAGGCCTGTAATTATTTATTAAGGAGTGATTTCCATTTTTAAAGATGGGCCTTACAATGCTAAATTTTAGTTCCTCGGGAATGTGGCTCGTATCAATTATTCTGTTTATTAAGTGCGTAATTAAAGGACTAAGTAATTTTACATGTTTTTTTAAATCATACATACGAATTAAATCGACGCCTGGTGTCTTAGAATTTTTCATACCTCCGATAATCAATTCAATCTGCTTTGTATTTGCGCTTGGTAGGTACATTGAATGAGGTAAACAATCCTGCAGGTACTTCGACGCTCGGACATCACATTCGTGTAATAACTTATTTACTCCGTCATCAAAGAAGTTTGCAAAATTTTCTGCCACTGCATCTGTCGATTGGGACTTCAAGAAATATTTTGATATGACTTGATCACAGCCGGATTTTTCTTTCCTTCCCAAAGTTTTATTAATTTCATTCCATGTTTTTTTAATGTCTTTGAAGCAATGATTAAATTTATTGTTATAATATATTTTTTTTGTGATTAATATTTGTTTATTTAATTTATTTCTGTATTTCTTGAACTCGATTTCATATTTTTTGTTGGTAGGTGTGTTTTTCCATTTCCTCCAAAGTGTATCTCGTGTTTGTATATTTTCAATGAGGCTATCATTCATCCAAGTTTTTTGGTAATTTCGATGTTTTTTAGTATTTAATTGTGTGATGCTACTTTTTTCATAAATATTTTTAAATTTCGATTTAATTTCTTCATACAATAAGTTAGGTTCTGATAATTTTAGCATTTCATTCCAATCGGTGATTGAGATAAATAGTTCAACTTTTTTTTCAGAGAGTGAAGTATAGTACTCAGTGTGCGATTTGCTTGAAGTGTATTTATCGTAGGTAGAGAAATGAATCGTCATTGCAATTAGGTAGTGGTCAGCTACTATAGTTTCACATACGCACGAACAGATTTCAACGGTCTCCCTCTCTCTTATATAGAAATGATCTAGACAAGTAGCCGTCACATGGTTTGACAATACTGCTTCTCGTGTCACATCGTTTATAGTTTTAACCATTCCGAAATGAGCCATTAGGTTTTCATACTGAATTACTATCGGATCGAGTTCATTTAATGTGTTTATGTTCATATCACCAAGTATTAAAATGGATTCTTTAATGTCAACATTGCCCAATATAGTTTCCAGCTCATGGAGAAATAATTTTTTATTTGTGTTTGGTGGTCTATAAATTGCCAATAGATGTATACATTTATGTTTGTAGATAGAAATAGTTCCATAAACGCATTCAAAATTAGTTGTTACTATATTATTTTTTTCAAATGTAAGATGATCCTTCACGTATACAATAATTCCGCCTCCCGATCTTTTTGTACGACAAAAATAATGAGAGTTAAAACCCGATATTTTGTAGAGATTTACATTTTTTTCATTTATAGACGTTTCACATATCGTGATTATGTCAATATTTCGCAACGAACTAGAAATAATTAGGAGAAAGGTATCCCAATATTTTGATAAGGATCGAATGTTTAGGTTAATGGCAGTTATATTATTATTTCCTAATACATGTTTATTGGACCAGTCTTCAAAATTTTGAGTACGTTCATAATCAATTTCTGAGGTGTCAAAATCTCCGTTCAAATCACCCACATTGAATAATATTTTAATCGGCATAATAGTTATTCTGTTAATCGGGACGGAGACAAATCCAACAATTCAAAGATCATAAAAATTGGTTTAGCCTTTCTTGAGTTAAAAATGGTGTAACTAACCCGACTTGTTTTATATATTAAGGGTGTTTCTCACCATCCTCCCAATAGCTTATCTACACTAATAGAGAATATTTTCGATTTATGATTTACGATTTATTTATTTATTAAGTTGGAGTTTATAATTCGGTACTCGAACCTATGAATAGTGGCTATATATTAGATAAGTTGGCCGAGTTTTCTAACCACTGCAAGTATTTTATTTTTATTTTTAATAATATTCATTATTAGGGTAGATAAGCCATTGGGAGGATGGTGAGAAAGCCCCTAAGATTAACACAATAGGTAGGGCGAGATTATTATTTTAATAATTACAATTAACTCACAAAAATGCCAAAGTTATCTCTAAAATCGTGGAGAAAAATTGATTTCTTCAATAACTAAAATAAATATAATAGCACTTATTCGTACATACCTTTTTAATTAAAATAATAATTATTCAATTTGATGGATATTTTGGCCTCAAATTCAAATTTTAGTTTTGCATGAAAAAGGTCGCGCATTCGTTCCTCTTAAGATTATAAATAAAACGTTACAAATTACAAAAATATTGAAATTCAACTTTACTTTTTGAAATTCCGTCACTCCCTTTTTTTAATTTGAATAAATATTCCTATTCCTTTAATATGGTTTTCTTGGAAGATCATCACCGCTCTGTACAATGAGTTCCATCATGGTTTATAGTTCCATGGTTCTAGTAAATTTGTATTTAAATGTGATGTTGTGAATTGACGTAGATATTCACATCTCTTCATGTCTTTTGTGCTCCTAGTAGATTTTGTAAATAAAATGGGTTGTGCGTGTTCTGCACCACTAAGTGCCATTTAGTTTGGCCCCCTTTCAACTTGAATTTGGCAATTTGGCCCTGCATGCAGCAGCTCGGAATAAATCTCCGGATCTGCACTCGCACCAGACACGTAGATGACGAACACATGAAGTGAGTACTACATACCATCACTATGTGAGTAAGTACCTACATACTAACACTAAATCTGTTACCTGTTCATTGATAGTGAAAGTGTGATTTTTCCATCACCAATCATTATTATTCAACAACAAAAATCTTATAAATGTTCAATAAAGTTATCACTGTTTTTTTATAATACTTGCCACATGTATACTTGTATGGTATTCTAGAAGACGCCGAGGAGCCAAAGCTCTGGTAATAACCTAACACAGCGAGCGCCCTTGAGGTTTTTACTAGCACCAGGCACCGTTTGGCTTATGGTCTGCCCTGCGCATACTGCCTATCTACAAACCTAAATATTTTAACATATCTTCATCGTCTTCTTTCCTGTCCTAGTGGGGTCGAAAACAAATCGCATCGCTTCGACAAGGTACCTCCAGGGCCCTGCATGATCTGGAAATCTTTAGCAGCAACTTCCGTGCATCTTAAGTTTTCTCTAATTACTTTAATTGTTAAATGTAATTAATAAGTTTGCGTGCATTATATATTTTTATGGTTAACGAAAAAGATTTTTATCCTAAGTGTATTTGTTTGTTACATATATTTTAAAATATCATTTAAATCAATGAAATATTTGACATTGTTGAACAGGTCCACAATAAAAAAATTATCGCGATATAACACGACACCAAGATAAAAGAAAAATATGTCTGTCTATCTTTATATATACCTATTTTTTGTAGTGATATAGGATGGGAAATAAAAGATATTTAATAAGGGACAAATAATATATTTTAATTTATCTTATTTATTTACATTTCTCTATTTTATTGAAAACGAGCAGAAACATTACGCTTCGGAAATGTTTACCTCAACTTTTTATCACCACACTAAAAAATAAAAACATTTTATCATATATACTACTGATGTAAGATAAAAAATTATAACATTTTTTTATTTACAATAGGAAGTATTTCATTGAATACATTAAAAGTTTATTTCTGTATGATTAAATTATAAATAAAAACTCTATTGCAATTTGTCTGTGAATATAATGTCGTAGATATACAGTAGTTTTAGGAAGGGCATAAATTCCATACTTATTTAATGATTTAAAAAAAAATAATCATTTTCGATCAAATTTTCAATATGATTAAATAATAGTTTTTCAAGTTTTCATTCAACGTTTATAAATGTTAATATTATATCCATTGAAAAACAAATAACGATAAGTTTTTTTTAAATTCATTAAAAAAAAATTGTTCTTTAAAAAATGTTTTATTCTTTGATAGGAACACATTATCCTTCCACAAGTTTTTGTCACAATAATAATTGTGATAATAAAAAAAAGGTTTAATGAATCGTCACATGGGATAAATAAAATGAAAATATATAAAAATTGATTTACACAGTATAAAATTTTCCAAAAAACACTAAATTTAATATTGCTAAGTATGGTTAACCATTAACATCTTAGATGAAAATAACAAAACAACGAACACATCCAAATTTATTGTACATATTCTCTTTATAATAGTAGATATAAATATTTATTTTTAAAATACGTAGCAAGTAAACAATATTTTCCTACAACCAACCAAAATCTCTATTTGTCATTTTTACAATTATTATCATTAATATTAAAAACTTGAAACGGAATTGAAAATATAATTTGCTGTCTATGTGTTAAAATGCTGATAGAAATTATACTCATATTAATTCCTATTTTGTACAACAGTCTTAAAATTTGATTATTTTAAATGTGTTATTATTGAAAGTAGTTTTTTTAACGAAACAGCCTCATTTTTAAGTATAAATCACTATCGAAATGTCTTTGATATATTTATTAAAATTTAACTTTCTACCAATCTCAATATCTTTTTGACTGCATTATTTGATACTAGAAATTTCGCAAGAATCACTCGCGTTGTTGTGATCGAGAAGGCTCTCGATCATGAGCGAAGTCTTCTGAAGAGTTTTCTCCGCGCTCGACGACAGACAGGCCGAAGCACTGGTCTCGTTGCAACTCGAGGAGCTGCAGTTCGATGCGAGTCCGTCGAAGCTGATCTTGGAGCCGCCTGCCACTCCCACTTCGCCCGACTCCCCTACCTCCCCCGCCATCGCCATGTGATATGAAGAAGAGTTGTTATTCTCGAACATCGCACTGTGATGTTCGCATGCCGCTGCCATTTTGACTTTGCAATCAGAAACCTCATTGCTCCCAGCCGTAGAAGTCTTAACACTCCTGACGTAGTCGAAACAGTTCGTCGTGCTGTCCACAGTCACGTCACTTATAATACCATTGTTTTCGGAGAACATGTCTGAAACGTTACTGGTATGTTTGTCATTTCTTGCTTTCTCGAGGTTCGCCGCTGCAAATTGGCTCTGCTGGGCATGGTACGAGAAAGAGAACTGGTGCTCTTGCTGTTGGTGAAACTGCGTCGGGGCTAGATGGTTCTGAAAGTTGACCAGAAATCTTTCTTGGGGGTTGAGGTAGGTCGGGAAGCCAGCGTGGAAGGCGGCGGTTGAAGATCAGGCGGAAGCTAATTGCCTCCAGACTGTGTGTCACATCGAGTTCATGTAAGGCCAGGAGAAGGAGCTACCTGATAACAGCATGTCTCTTATCAACGTCTCGATGGGAGTCTTGCCCACCAATCTCACGAAGAACAGTTGCTCTATGACCTGCGAACTGACCGTCCGAAGCGAGGGTAATCTGAGGAGCAGTTTCCCGAATCTGGTGGGCTGATTGGGGTATTGGGTTCTACAGTATTCCTCCAGGGCGCATTGTGACTTCTCCTGGAGACTCTCTATGTGCGCGACGTCTGATAGGCCACACGCATCTACGGACAAAAGAAATAGAAATCATTAGTTATTTGTAACACAACAACAATCACTATTCCCTATGAAATAAAACAAGCAGTTAGGTTGTACCAAGAATTAAAACTTCCATAAACTAATAATTGTAAAGATTCACTTATTCATAAAAGCAAAACCCTTCTTTTGCGAAATTCATAAAACAAATTTGTGGCTACTCTCAGTGGGGTAACTTTGTCATCATTTATTCACCTTTAACTTGGCAGGAGGAATTAATTTGTCCGACCAAAAACAAGACCAAACATCTCTCGAGCCTGAACTCCGAGATTGTTTTCATTTTGACTTTCTTGTTCTGCATAAGTTGATTAAAACTTTATAAAACAGAGAGGGTTTAATTTGCTTCGGAGCAGATTCACAAATTCAAAGACTTTTCAGTATTTCGAAGTAAAATTCTCTTTATGGGTAAAACAATTCTTTATCATTCTCCCAAAAAGCATTAATCTATTACTGTAATATTACATAATACTTCTTCTGAATGCCTTGTTGTAGCGATTTATACGAATATTCTTGAAGCTTAAGAGGATACCCGGCGGTGATTTTTCCATACAAACGTATTCCCTATTTATCTCTCTGGATTTTAACCCTAGAGAAAATATTGTTTTTGCATAAAATAGATATCAACTACTAGCGTGTCGGTACTTTTTGTTTTTTTTGATAAGTTACTTTTTATAGAAGTTATGACCTTCCAAAAATCAATAAAATTGACTGGTTTAAACGCCGTCAAAATATGTTCAGTATACAAACCAGACATGTTTTTTTTAAAAAAAGCAAAACGTACAGACATAGAATAGTTTTTTCTTATGTAGTTGGTAAAAAAAAAATTGAAAATCAGTCCACTTTTGGAGGAGAAAAGTGGGGAATACAAAACCTCCATTTTAGTTAGGTGTCAGTGCATTGTCCCTTTCGCTCAATATCCGGTGGAGTAAGAGCAACAGTGACAGCAATATTTTAGTAAAATCTATTTCTGCACCACCGGGTATCATCTTAAATTACGATTCTCTTGGTAAATGATGTAAGCAAAATAAAATAAAATATATATTTGCGCTCATTAATCGAAAGTGTTGCCATTTGGATAAGGAAACTCCTAATAAATATTAGGGGAGTAAGACGCTACGAAAAATTTATTTTATCGCGTCATTGCCTTGCCTATATTAAAGAAGAAATATGGTATTCTCCCTGCAAATGATTACAAAAAATCATCATCATGTTGGATAATGACCATTATATTGTGGTGTGAGTAAAAAGTGTTTCCTTATCCTATACTTTACTTAGATATAAGGAGAAAATATATCAGGCATAGAGGTCGAGATACACTCATACACTCAATATCAAAGAACCTTGTGATGAATAGTGGACAATTGGTCCTGTTTAATTTACTCTATAAAACAATGAGGACAAAATAAGATAGTAGATTACAGGGTGTATAAGCGATGACCGGTCTACTCAGTGAAAACTTTTTAAGTGTATGAATATTGAGTACAAACTTTTCATCGGATGTTAATTCCTCATATGATAATTCATCATGTCTCGAAGCGTCGAAAACTGATAATTTGGGTTTTTAACCTTAGGTTAGGTTAGGTTAGGTTAGGTGAGGTTAGGTTAGGTTAGGTTAGGTGAGGGGGGCGGGGAAATGGAAGGGTAGGTTAATGTGAGTAATCATGTGATGAAATATCATGTGAGGAAGTAGCGTGACTGAATAAATTTACTATGGGGATTCAGACGCCGAGATCTCATAGTCCGATTAGACATGGAACCGTATAAACAGTATCGTCCGAAAAAGTCTAACCAACGAAACCTGAGCTTATTTGGACAATACTTTGCAGTCCGGTAACATTTTTTGATGCCACTGATTATACTGCAACACGCCGCAACGGATCATGTAATATGCGGTAGTTTGTGGGTACCCAGTGGCGTTGTGAGATGGAGAAATATTTTTTCTTTACAAAAGAAATGGCATTCATATATTACTCTAAATATTCTCGGGAATGGCTGGTTAAAGTATTTCGGATACATATATACAACATACAAACAGGAAACAAAAACACTTGCTTCACTGTACCACCATAAAAATTATTTTTGTCTTATATTTCTACAAGATACTTTTAACCAATAGTCTGTTGATCTGAGTTATTGTATAAATCATTATTTGAATCTTTGTCAAGTTTTTAAATTTGATTTGGCACGTTTGCAAATTATCCCACCTAAGAAATGTTTTTCGATCTTGCGAGATGCCGCTTAACTCTGATCGACTCCCAATACGAAGCAAAATAATTTTATTTATTTTATTTTTATTTTATTAATCATCAACGCCCTAATGGGCTTTTACATATTTATACAGTTTTTGTGATTTAGTTTAAACAGATCAGATAAAGTTTTAGATAATAGAAAAAATACAAAGACGGGTATAGCAAGAGGTAGGTGTAGAGGTGCGATTAAATATTTGTTTTAATAATATAAATACATATAAGATAAAGGAAAAAGAAACAGATTTAGATCTGCAGGTAGTATAAAATATAACATATAATAATAATATGATGCGAGTTCTTAATACATAATTTACAAATGCCAAACACATAACAAGAAAGATAAAAACATTAGCAGTACATAGCCACTTTACATAACTCTAAAGTTGAAAATTTATTATAAAACAGTTGTATAATCGTAAAAACTTTATTTAGTTTTATGAATTTTAAATTCATAAAACTAAATGTTTTATACTACTATTTGATTAATTTTTGTTATTTAACAATTATTTAATTAAAAAATAATATGCAGTATATTTGCGGCACATTCCAGAGTGAAAGCTACTCTCAGTAACGCCCTTATGAGACCACCATTCAGCATTGAAACTTATATTGGCATTAGCCATATTTGGTGATCAGATCTGAATAGCCAGGTAATTTCCCACTTTCCACTTCTCCATCTCCTGCCTATCCCCACTACCTTCAGCCTCACAGTATATCCCAACTAGGGATGCCATTGTCTCACTGGCTCCAGACGGGAGCAGTTGGGACTTTTGTGCGGTATTCATATATAAAAAAGATGAATTGAGTTCAACTGAAGCAATTTTCGAAAAAATAAGCATGCATTTGTACTAAAAATGGTTCTTCCATTCCTTCCTGTTCTCAGCCAGAATCCAACAAAAAGGTAATTTTACAGTTACCTGTACCTGTACAAAACTTCGCCAAATTAACAATGGTACTCAACAAGTATAAAAAACATTAAATGAGTGTTCAATGAGCATCATTGCAAGCCATTATCCATTTCAACACCACATCGAAACGAATTGCCGTTGACTTGTATAAGAATGGGGATATAACTATGATCAAACGCTGGCCGTTTACGAGTTCCAGGAATTGATAGACACGCGATATTGTATTATTACTTTCGGGCTCGTCTCTTCGTGTCCACAAGAACATGGAGCAATGGATGATACAGCAATTATAATCTTGGGCATTGTCAGATTAGGAACTTGGACCATGCTCAACAAGGCTGGTGTTTTGTGTGAAGAACAAGAGATTTAAGAAATGCTTTGGGTTTGACGGACGGCGCGGAGAATGGGTTTGATTAGAGGAGACAATGAAAGATGACCCATTAATCTGAATATAAGTTCTTTCTATTTAGAATTATTTTATTTGTAGTGTTTGAATAAATCTAATGAAAACAATTTTCATGTTTTATCAAAATCGCTCTTCAAGTTCATCGTTTCAATTTTCGATATTGTTTCAAATGACTAATTGTTTTTCAATTCAGTGAATTACTTACAACGTTAAGATCACCTCGACAAACCAATTTGTTTCATTTGTTCATTAATTTCAATATAGCTCAATCTTTCACATTAGCAATACCTAACCTTCAGAAATATTTTACATAAGTAATATTGAGAATGGTATATATCTCTTATTCTTATCCTATATTATCATCCAAAAAAATAAGATGGAGAGATAAGACAATACGAACGTGGAAGCGAGCGCGCTAACATTTAAAACCATAAAATTCATGCGAAAATTGTGAAAATGTTTAATAAAAGACGACTAGTTTGAAAAAAGCAAAAATCTCGTGGGGGCTGTGTCAAGTAGCATTTAATGAAACATTTTTATTTTTTTCACACATATAACTTGTAAAATAACAGAAACAAACTTCGATTTATTTTTATCGAGGAAATTTTTAAGAATTACCATTTCGGCGTGGGGAATGTATAGATACTATCTTAAAGAATAACATATATTTTTTAAGATCTTTAATACTTCAAACGTTGAAGTAAAACATGTGAAAATGTTTTCAGTATAAATTGGCAGAGCCACAATAAAATTCTTATCCCTAGGCAACTCTAAGATAATTTTTTTTTTGTCTTAAATTTCATCAACTTCACATATACCTATTGCATATTCTGTCTCTATATAATATAAGTTGTTTCTAACAAATAAATACTTTTTTTTTAAACTTTTGAATTTTGATAATTTTCTATTGAAAATTTCTATTAATTGATAGGTAGGTACCCACTTTATCGCTCATCTGAATTCGTACAAACAAACAGTTCTAATTTTGGAAATTAAAATTAAATTCAAAACAATTTAAGTTGTAGTGTTCATTCAACCAGAGTTAGAAGATAAAGCCGAATTTAGTATTTTTAATTGAAAAGTAACCTTAACTTTTAATGTTTCGTACAATTTATCTTTTATTATAGGTGTAACTGTACCCACAACACATATACATACATCATGCTTATTCAGGTTATTTCCCAGAGTTTTAACTTATAAACGTAACTGTTCGCTACCAGTGAAGTCAGTGTAGTATAGTAAATTAAGGCGAGATCTGCCTATATGGGCAGGTAGTCTAATTATTCATCCTGCAATATATCGTGAGGATGTCACAGAGCCACCGCGGCACAGTTTGCTGTATTGTCGTTTTCCACACCGCCGGTGAGTGATTCCTCACGACTCTCGGATCTAGCGGGAGATGGGCCCTGGCACTGTTCACTGTTCAAGAGATAGGTATACATGTATATCTGCCCACTCTCCTCTCCGAATCGTGAACCTAATTAAAGTCTAAGTAGGTGAGCCCTTGCACAATCTAACACCGCAATTGATTGGCTGATTCAGTGGCCGGACCAGAGAAATCTCAGGCCCCTGGGCAAACCTGACACTATTAAAACTGCTAAAAAAGCACTTGCAAAAAAAGAAAAGACATTATTTTTATCTGAACCCTGTAAATTTATCGATAAGTTGAAGTTTCTTGTAGATATTTTAATGTTAGTATCTACTAGAATATCGTATTCCCGATTGGGGAGCGTTTTTTCAAAACTCAACGTCAAAGGTAAAATTTTTACAGGACCGTTTTTATACGAATACTGCACATGAGTCCAAACTTCTCCCAACCGCCTAGAGCCAGATAGATTTTAGCATTCCTAATTGGAGTATGTTGTGAGGCTGAAGGTAAGTAGGTAGGGGAAGGGGGGTAGGTAGAGGAAGGTGGGGAATTATCTGGCTAGTTAGGTCCAGTCTACAAATACGGCTACAGCCATTTCAAGCAACGTTTCAAATCTGAACGGTGGTCTTACACCAGGGCGAGACTGAGAGTATCTTCCACTCTGGAACATGCCGCAAATATGCCTAAACATACATCATTTAAAATGATTATATTGTGAAAACACAAATCTATCAAATAAAATTTACTTGCACACGCCGGGATTTGAACCTGCGACATCCGGATCGCTATTCAAGAGCCTTGCCCCTCCACCACGGAGGCCCAAAAAGGACTGTTCATTTATCACTATGCTTTTTTTTATCTAAGTAAGTAAACTCAGATATTTTTGTTAAAAATTGTAAGTTGAATATTTATGATGGTTCCGAATTACTGCTAACCTAATCAAAAAGTTTCCTGTCAACTTCAATGAAATCTATTATTTCAATCGACTAAAAATAAATTAGATCACTTTTGACACCATTTTATCGAGTCAGACCATTATATTTCGGGCCAATTGGATAACAACTTTAAAATTATTGCAAAAAAACCCGCTTGCCGTTGCTTGGTTCCTTTCATATATTCGTGGCTCGGCTCGCGGTAAATTTATCATGTTTACATGCAGCCTTAGAAGATTAGTGAACGTGTTTAGTGTATATAAAAGTAAATACAACCTAAACGAGAGTCCAGGCTACCCAGTTTTTTTTATTACGCCACTGCAAATACAGAGTCTTAAATATTTACCGTAACAATTGTGTGTATTTTTTAAAACTTAATATATAATATGTAAACTTTAAAGTGCGCTACATGGAACGTTAAATACTAACAAAAGACATTGGTTCTGAACAAAACGATAACAATATTACTTAAAAATAAAATACTTCAAAAAGAGCGAATGAGGGTAATAATAATTTAAATAGGAGAACTTGTTGTTGTTATGAAAAATTAAATAATAATATTTTTGAATGAAATAAATATTAAAATGGAGTTCTACAAATTAACTTGATAACAATCTTTGCTTCTATTTGAATGCAAACTACAATAAAATTATTAATAAGTAGTTTAATGTTTCGATTTTTCGATAATTCGAGATCATGAGTTTGTTCAGATTCCCTCAAACTGCGGAGGTCATCAATGGAGCGATTCGAGTCAAGCGATCAATTAATGGAATAATTGATCGAGTGGGTGACGCGAGATTTCCAAACGTGCCCCCATGGGATTCCTCCTCGGCCAAAGCGTGGAATTGTCTTTTCAATAAAGGGGTCATGAGCCTTTGGGTCAATTCATTAGAGTGATTAACGGGGAATGGATACACAAAATCCTCCGGTCTAATGGATGTATGGAACAGCGTGAATGAACTTTTGAACTCGCTCGGGATATGAACGCGTGCGAGGCATTGTCATCATCGTTCACAATGATATGATTTTTTACACGATTCTTCTATTGGTAAAAAGCAATCCACTGCTTTGTTATGTTGCCCTGATATTGAAGGCAGTAATTCTGCATCTCTTAAGATGATAGACTTCGCTTTTCGGCCCATACAAAAAGGACGCCCGGGAAAAAACACTTTTCTACATCGAAAATTGCACAAAATGGATATATATTTTTTATACAGCCTTCTAGAGGGTGAAAACTATGTCGGTATGTTTTCGAATTTTCGATGCGTTTCGTATTAACGTAAACATTCACTGTCAAACATGTATGAATTATCAAAAAATATTATTTAAGGAAAAATTGCTGCTAACTTAACTCTCATAAAGAGTTATTAAATTATAAAAAGCTACTGACGTAGCTTCTTCTTTCTAAAAAAATATATTTTTTTTAAAATTTCAATTTCGTGAAAGCTTCGGTGTAGAAAAGTGTATTCTCCATAAACCCCTTTTCGAGCGATTTCTGTAGGTAAATTTGAGCGTTGTCTCATTCGCACATTTCGCATTCGCATGTATTGTAAGTGTGCGTGAGCTTATTGTGAGCGGGACAGAATGACAGACGCGGGTGTTCCGCGTGTGGTTCAAAGTGTAGCCTCTTAAGTAAATCATTCTTTCCTTGAACTACTTCTTCTATAAGAGGTATTATCGATTTGATAATAATTTAACTAATCTGCATTTAACCTAGTTCTAGTTGTTAGAGGCCATTAAAATAGCTAAAATTGCCTATAGTTATGTATGTTTAGTGACTACATCTGAAAAAAAAATAGCACATCTTAAACTTCTCACTCTCCTCTTCTTTCCTCTTAGATTTTTCAACTTTCGTCATCGTTTGTTAAAATCTGTTTATTAAATTTTCATGATTTATAGATCACATGAAACACAAAATCTCCCAGATATTAATATCGTCCAAACATTTCTTAGATACCAACGCAACTAAATATTGTAAATTGACAACAAAATACCTTCTATGATTCGAAATAATAAATGGTTTAAGCTGATATTCATTGATAAAATATTAAAAAACAATTAATTAAATTCTCTGTGACATTACAAAATTGCTGGATGTTGTGGGGGCACCCCTTCTGTTATTTACGGCTACATTTTATAAGAATGCATCAATTAAATGACATTTGATTCCATCGAATATAAACCAATTAAATACTTCAATTGGTGTACACATCAGGCTAGAAAGCGACAGGGAGCTTAATAGTTATTGTTCATGCTATACCAGAGAGCAAAATGAACAATTAATTGACGTACCATAAATTATTCACACGTAAAATGAATCCCTTTCAAAAAATGACTATAATTTCAATGTTTTTAGTTTTGAGAAAAAAAACTTTTTCTATTCGGTTTATCACGATATTCTCATAAAAAAATCTTTAAAACCATTGCGATTATCTTTCAAAGCTACAAAACTTTCAGTCCTTTGTCTACCTTATCTACTTATCTTACTAATATTATAAACGCGAAAGTTTGTATGGATGTATGTATGTTTATTATTCTTTCACGCAAAAACTACTGAATGGATTTTAATGAAACTTTACAATAATTATAGCTCATACATCAGAATAACATAGATTGGACCTAGGAAAAGAAAATAGGATACTCGAAATACTAAACCTGCGCAGACGAAGTCGCGGGCAGAGGCTTGTATGTTTATATGCCTAAAGCTAAATGTTGATAGAAGGCGATTTGTTTGGTTTTGAAAAGGGAATATAAAATGTCATTATCCAGTACCTATCTCTTCCTAACCACTCCTAATAACTCCCTGCTGGAAAAGCATTTTGAATTTGGAAATGTCAAGAAAAAAAACCAAATTAATTAAAGGGAATGTGAGGTTTGAAGAAAGGTTTGACCATGTTGACATTGAGGTTTGACCATCTCAAAAGTAAACAAAAAAGTTTTGCACTTATTCGTGTTGTTGGGGCGATAATTACGTCGAAGTACCGCGGTGGAATGATATAAACTATGTTTATTGTCATTGTGTTCTCCTTGGTTGGTTATCCTTCTTCCTTGCGTCCATTGTTTTTCCTACTCATAATATCGCTCATTCCTAGCAAACACCATTTCGTCTTTCATTTTTAGTACCTAATTACAGTCCATTTCCAAGTGATCTGAAGCTGTAATTCGTAAACAGTATCGGAAACAACAACATTACTAATTTTCGTCTTATTTTACGAGTTTGGCCAGTTCCATCTTACTGCAATGATTCGACGATACATCTCGTAATAAATGATTCAAGCCGAATGAATCAGATAAAGCACATATCTCCAATTTAAACAAACCGCTCTCCCACTTTGCAGCCACTCAATAAGCGGAAAGGGGTCAATTTTATTGACACCATCTACCAATTTAAAAAAATGTTATATATCATTGATTCCTTTTAATAACGCAACTTGTGAAATGTGTTATTATTATTGTCGTTGCTACGAATACTTAGAATAGTGGGCGAGACTGAATCATAATAAATATCGTGAAATTGATTTACAATGCATTTTAATTCTGTGTTTCAAGTTCAAATCCATAAGCGAGTACTAAATTTTCATTTAGTTTTGATATTGATATTGATATGTTCTACTTTGAAATTTTTTTGATATCTTCCCTTTGTTATGTTAGCACAAGAGTCCCAAGAGTTCCTATATAACCAAATGTTCTATGTTGGCCCGGCTGTGAGGCTGCAATGAGTTGGCAAGGGAAAGCATGAGGAGAAAAGGTTGGTGGACAATAAAATAGAGCTTAATCAATTTGAAGCTTCTTTTAGGTTATGAAACGTGTTCTAACGGGGGTGATACTGAGCGTATATTCATTATTTGTTTTAGAAAATTGCTAAATAGAATGAAAGGTCATGTCATGCTGATTAATGTAGGTAGAAACTCTTTACTTTGTTTTCTTAAGTTTACAGAAAAATAAAATAAAGGTTTAAAGCGTACACACGGTGTCCGGAAACTCGTGGTATAAGCGGGTAACCGATGAATCTACATCACACTTGGAGTCGATTTTATGGCATAACTTTTTATCAGCTTTCGTGTCCGAGCTTTCGAGTAAACCAAGTTAGAATTTTTGAGATCAATTTTTTTTAATAAATCGGTCGATACTAGGATACACTAAGTCGTTAATTGTCTTTTTTAATACGCCGAAACGTTTTCTCGACTCAAATAGTTCATCAATCATAAATTTTTAAAAAAATGCCAAAAAATTTATTTTTTTTTAGCAAAATTTATGTGACGTAGAGTTCTCAATTTCTCACTTGTATCACTAGTTTCCGGACAACGTGTATCTAAAAAATATATTATTTTTCATTTTATGAATTGCATATTTTTTCATAGTATTGTTGGAAATGCCTTTGTAGATGTTTCAGGTAGAAGTTAAATAGTTACAGATTTTTAAAAACATTGGTATAACTTTAAAAAAAATATACGTAATTGTTGACACTTTGAGCATAATACTGTAAATTTCCAGTAAACAAACTAATAGGCACTTTTCTCCTCAAACGAAAAAGATCAGATTTTCAAAGCTCCCGACAAAACGGTTTAGCTCTCAAGGCGCCCACGACACAAAAACTTAACACGTTTAGCTTTTGCACTTTTTTAAAAGCCTTCCCAATCCTCCCTTATTATTTTTAGATTGCCAACCTAACCCCAAAATATTTAAATGTCACCGCGGCGCGTGGCCCTCTTCCTCGGGGAAATTCTCAACAGAATAGAGTTATTATTATATTTCTCTTTGAGAATTTGTCACCCTTGTTTCTTTTTATCAAAAGAAAATAGATTTTTAATGACCCCGTCGTGATGATTACAAAAATTGCGAAATAATTATACCTTCAATTTTTTCACTTACTAAATAAAGTCGATTTCTTAAAATAATACTAAAAAAAGTTTTTTCGTAATTTTGATCCTATATATTTACTAGAATTACTACCCTGTTTCGCCGAACAACTGGTTAGGAAACAATTTAAAAAAAAAAACACGTCGCGTCAAAATGTCTAAAAAAGTGTCATGAGAAAAAAAAACTGTGCAAAATTTATGACATCGGAACTCCCTGATCGATAGTTTTTTTTACTTTTTTTAACAAAAAAGGGAAAAAAATCATCAAGGTCTATTTCATCTTTGGGGATGCTGTGCGGAGGGGTTTGATGAAAAAGAAGGAGAGAAAGTTCTGGGAAAGACAAAGATACGAGCTGTGGATAGAAATCTGGGGGTCAGTGTGTCCAGAAATGACGGATGTATGAATCCATCCCTCTCACTGAGGGATCCAATGCAAGAGAGTCCGGCAGGAGAGGTCAAAACGTCTCCCTCAAGCAGTCTCTACTGATCCTGCCTACCACGCATTAGGTACGAAAACGTATCCGTCGCCGAGACCTAGACAAACCTCCCCCCAATAACCCGGGCACCGCTGGTAAGTCACCTAACGTGACAAACCACCCGCATTATCTAATAAATGATTTCCAGGGCGGCGGTACGTATAACCGCCTTCCAAATTAAAAATTTCACAAAAATAAAATTCACTGCCATTTACGAACTGATTTATGCTGATTTTATATTGCTGACGATCACCATGATTTTTTTTGCAAATTTGGCTGTATAGGAACTAACTAAATTATTATTTTTAAAAACTTTTAAAGTTGCACCCCAAGGGTGGACACACTGGCAACAATTACCTAGATCGGAGAGTAGGTAGGTACCTATGCATTTATAATTTTTTTTCTATTTTAGAGAACCGGATTGCACCCTTCCGTTAAGTAAATATAGGAACCATTTTATAATACAATAAGCTGCTAGCTTTATTGCGGTTGAACTTTGACCTTTTTATTTGATAAAAAAATAGGGCATGACCTTTTCTGAATAATCACATTATTCATGGAAATTTTCAGTGCCTTTATTTCAAGTCAAAATAATAAAGCACATTTTAATGAATGCATAATTTGAAATTGTATGTTATGATTTAAGTATTCAATAAAAATACAGGCACATTTAAATAAAGTTGGCTATGATTGATTTCATTTAACCTATGAAGGTTTGACGATAAATATTTTAATATTAATATCTAGCTTCTGCCCGCGACTTCGTCTGCGTAGGATTAGTACTTCGAGTAATCTACTTTTTTTTTTAGGTCCTATGTACGTTTATACCAAAATTGTTAACCTATTTATTTAAAATATCTATAATTCTTGAATCGTTTCAAAGTATTGTGCGAGTACTTCAATTAAACTCACTAATTTAAATATTTTCTATAATAGAATTTTTATTTGACAATCATTGTTTTGCAAAATGTCATTCTCAAATTTTGACATTTTCTATTAAACAATAATAATTATTTTCAATATATTGAAAATTAATAATTAGCTTTATAAATTATAGCCTATGTGTTATTCTGATGTATGAGCTATATTATTGTAAAGTTTCATTAAAATCTATTCAGTAAATTTTGCGTGAAAGAGTAACAAACACATCCATACAAACTTTTGCGTTTATAATATTAGCAAGATGTAAGCATCTAGGACTTCTGTAAATATATTTTTGTAAAGTTCATCGAATTCAATAAACAACATCGAAAAATAAAGGTTCCTGGGTTCTGTGGAAATAATATAATATTTGAAAATGAGATCACGGTATTTTAGTTTCTGAAAAGACCGGTTTTTAGAATTGCCAATGTAAATTTTGTTGATCGCTTAAACCAAAGATTGTTTATTGGATTTTTTCGAATAAAAAAAATCCATCCATATTTTGATATATGCATCAAATGGGTTTCGATGTAATTAATCTAGAACACCTGGCATAAGGTATTATTCATAGCATTCATATAAAGGAAATCAAATAGTACTTTCTGGAAATAAATTAAATTTATCAAAGCTGATACAATCAATCATACTATTAACCCCCTAGATTCATAAGAAACCTGTATTTTACTGGATTAATTTTCTGACGAAAACCTATATTATTTTTTGTTGAAATAATAACTTTGACGGCCGGCGTAGTCCAGCGGTGGGGCGTTAGACTCCTATTCCGAAGGCCGCGGGTTCGAACCCGGCATGCGCAGATAAATTTTATTTAATTGATTTGTGTTATTTCACAATTAATTATTTAAAAATAATATAAAGTATATTTGCGGCACGTTCCAGAGTGGAAGATACTATTAGTATCGTCCTGGTGTAAGACCACCATTCAGAATTGAAACGTTGCTTGAAATGGCTTCAGCCGTGTTTAGTGACAAGATCTGAATAGCCAGGTACTTCCTTACCTTCCTCTTCTTCGTCTCCTTCCCTTACCCACGTACCTTCAGCCTCATAACATACCCCAACTGGGGATGCCATAGTCTCACTAGCTCCAGACGGGAGCAGTTGGGACTCTTGTGAGGTATTCACTACAAAAAAAACTTAAAAATACAAAGTTTTAGGTTGAAAATTCAAATCACAAGTAGTTAGGTACTTTATTTCTTTGAGATTTATTTAATATAGATATACCTATTTAAGATTTATTTAAAAAAAACTTTTTTGATTAATAAAGTAAGTATTAGCTTAATAAAAACTTTATCCGGTAACACTTCAAACCTCCAACCGTTAAGTTACCCTAGGATTTAGGATCCGATAAAATTATATAATAACAAAATACACCAAAGCACACATGGACACAATAAAGAAAATATTATAATACGACCGAAGATATTATTGTAAACTATCTTTCTTTGTAAAGAACAGATGTTTGCCGAGACACGCGCCCATCTCCCAAAAACAGATTCCAAAATAAGATCACAATGGACCACGTCGATCATGCAATGTTCCCAAATCTGTTGATTTCTTGGGGGCGTAGATTTTTTTTGGTTTCTTGCGCAAATATGTATATATTTTTTGACACAATACAACGGTAATAGCCTTATGCATTACAATAGAGGCATACAAATGATTCCTAATCTAACTACGGAATCTTTGAAATGTGCGCACTTTGCGACGAGGTGAAAAAGGTGGATTATGGACTTAGACGCAGTGGTCTTGGATTATACACAGTACTAACAAAAAATTCAGTAAGAAATTTGTTAAATGATATTACGAAAATTCGATTTTTTACAAGCAGAAAACAATCTTCATGCTCGTGTTTGATTTGGTGATGGTATTTCGATGCATTTTTGAATATTATTTTATTTACGCCAAAGTAATTCTGTACCTGAGAAGCATACGGATGCAAGTCCAAAATTTGAAGAAATGAGTTTTTGATGAGGATGTGTAGTAAATGATCATGTTCATCAGTGGCAGAAAGATGGTAGTCATATTTTGAAGAAATATAGGGTTTTTCAAAAATGTATAAGGAAGCAACTACCATTATTCTTAGAAGCATTAGAAGCAGAAGGACTCAAGTCCATCCTTCTGCTTCTAATCTCTTTGTTTTCTATCTAAATAGAAACAACAACCTCATATATCAACAAACGACACCTGTGATATTGGTAATCATTAAACAGGAAGGAAAAATATAAAATAAAACTCCAAGAGGAAAAAGAAACGCATTTACGTGAGGCGAAAGTGCGATACAATCTGAAAAAAATCGGATAAGTTGCGAGGGAAGTCATCGTATTCAGTATTAGTTTTGATGACTCGGATATGGAAAAATGTCTTCAGTGCCCGTTCTGAATATTTTTATTTGAAAAAATTGTGGTGTTTAAATGAAGCCATTCTGGGCAGCACCAATGACAAGGCAATTTTTGCATGTGGAATGAGTCAGTCGGTGTCAGGGGGGCAAATGAAGAGACTTCTTACCTCCTGAAGTGGATATATAGCGATATGGGGGATAATATTGAATATGGTCTGACAACTGTGAAGGCCAAAACACATTGACCCCCGTATTCATACCTTTTTCCTTCCCAGAACCTCCTTTATTTCCTTACCCTAAAAGACACTCCACACAGCATCCCCTAAGATGACATAGGCCCTGGGGGATTTTTTTTCTCAGGGCCTACTCTGTTGAGTTAATGTTGAAAAAAATCCAGTGCATTTTTTTAACAAAATTTTAAGTCATAAATGCCAGATTATCCTCCGTCAAATGACGAATATTTGGAAAATACCAATAAATAGTCATAATTATATTAAGAAAAATACAATAAAATGTATTTTTCTTTTACCTGTTGTGTATAGTTATTATTTTACTTCCAAATAAAATTTTCAAACATCGATCTTTTAATAATTTAATTTAATTTTTTACTTGTTATATCGAAATAGTCTATTGCATTTTGAAGCAGAAGGACTCAACTCCATAATGATTTATTTTAAACATTTATTTTTAGGCTTTGCATGTAAAATATATCGTTTTATTTTCTCAACTTTAAAACAAAACTAATTGATTTAATAATTACAAAAATTTCATCAATCAGCACGAATATCTGCAGAAGTTATGAGACCATAATTACAGAAAAAATACGGTTTTGGCTCTACTGAACATTTGGCTTTTTGGAGTTGCATCCGTATGCTTCTCGGGTACAGAATTATATTACAACAGTTAAATTTACAGAGCTATTCGGGAATGAGAATTTTGTCAAGGAATTACTAACACATTTAAATGTAGAAATCATCCTAGTAAAAGTGTATTTGGAACTTCGATAAAACCAATATGTGACATTTAAATATTCGGTATCCTTCCAATCACAATCCTTCCTTAAAATGAAATCACAAGCACCATCCTACAAATTACCCAACAATCAACTCACACTAACATCAAGCCACTTTATAATCAAGACATCCACAACCACAACACTCGAAATAACAATAAAATCCGCGTTCCTCACACACATACTACAAAATATGGGATAGAATCTCTGAACTATATTGCCTATACACTATATAATTCGCTTCCAGATATGTACAAAAACATCCAGCATAATAAAAAATTGCAAAGCAATGCTTTAAAAGAATATTTTTTAGCTACTTTTAACAATGAAAATATGTAATTGTCTTGTTATGTTTTGTTTTATCTTAATTACTCTTATCGTTTTTTTTTCTCTCTTTACTTGTTTTCTCTTGTTGTTTGTTCTACTTAACCTGTCTTTATTTTTATTTTTATGCTGTACTGATATTATGATATCAAAATACCTTTGTAAAATTGTAACTACTACCTCCTACCTATGAATTGTAAGTTCCTCCTGTCCTAAAATGAGTTTTGTAACTCATCGGGATTGCTCTAGCAAGAAATAAAAACAATGAAAAAAAAAAGTGACATTTCAATTATTGTATTTTTAACTAACCTAGTAGGTGTAATATACAAGGCAGAATAAAAGTATAAGTTCGATATTGCAATTGCTGTGCATGGCTAAGTTAATCTCATATATAATAGCCAATTCCTAGAATTCAACGAATTGAAAGTAAAACTGCTAATGTATGAATACTTGATGTTATTTTTTTATGATATTTCGATATTATTTAAGAGTACTTATATTTTACTTAATATAATACTGTTTCCCTCCTATGTACCACTGTAAACACATGTATCACTAAATTCACTATAATGCAAATGCATTTTATGGCATTAAAGAAGAAGATAACAATAATAATCAAATTTTTTTAAATATGAAAATGAACAAGACACAGAAAAATAATAAAAGATAACGGTCGCAACTGGGACTCGAACCCAGAAACTTACGTCTTACCGGGACATACACCTCTACCAATTGGGCTACTGCGATCTATTATGAGACTGTCGTAAATGTCAACTTCATATTTCAAATTTCAGAATTAACAATATTATCTTCGACTAATGTTTTTTTCCATATTATTGGCAGCTACCTTTATTATTGGAAACAAGTATTCAAAGAATGTATTTGTTACCTAGATAGTGTCTTGGATAAATATATCCGATTTTATTTTTATGGAACACCTATTGACTTTTTATAAAAGTCTAAATGAATATTCATATTTTTATAAGAAAAACTCTCTTTTTAAAATATTAGATTATTATTGTTATCTTCTTCTTCAATGATATATTACATTGATGGGAATAAGCTTCAAAAGTTAAAAAGAGAGTTTTTCTTATAAAAATATGCCTTTTATGACGTTTAAATAAATAAATATACAAACATAATACAATTTCTAGATTAGTAACTTTTTTACATGCCTATCCTGTTATGTAATTACTATAGTTTCACGCCACAGGGAGTAAGAATAAACCGATTAGAATGCATTGTATAGTCATCTACACAAATTAAACTATGTCCAGTAGGTAGGTTTTACCGGCCACCTAGTACCTGGGAACTATTTATCACCTCCGTCTCATTAGGGTCCATTGGCGTGGGCGTACAGCGTGTCCCATAAAAACTGACACAAACATGAAAGGCGACACGAATGAAAGGAGAAGAACATTATTTCGTATTGACGCGTCTGTCCTTTAGTACAAATTTACGACAAGAATGTTCCGATTGTTATTCACGGTATTTATCGATATTCAAACACGTTTGCTTTTACCTTTTTTCAATCTTCAACAACACAAATGGTGTCCATTATTGCATTTACCTTTCGTATTGTTGGTCATTCTATATTGGACTGTCGAGTTTAGTAGTGTTAGCTTGTCTATAGAAATAAATATAGGTATGTCAAAGAAACTGCTGTAGGGAAAAATGACTTATTAAATTAGCCAATAACAAATTAACGCAACTAATGTCAAAATTTTACCTACCGGGACGGGACACCTTTATTGGATAGGCACCTACTTCAAATAAAAATTTTGATTGTAAAATTCACAAAGTATTTTTATCAAAACTGTTTTTTTCAAAATGGAGTTTTCGGAATTTTTTTTCTTTTGACAAATAAATCAATAAAACTACATCTCTGGTTTAAACTACATAACTTTTTTTTTTATTTAAAATTATTTTTTATTATAGAACTTTTTTTGTTGTTGTGGGTACCTACCTATATTTTATTTAAAAAAAATGTTTTCTGGATGATAGCATCCATCTAATAGATATATATCATCTAATATAGATTAGACAAATATAAAATCATAATTTGTGATACAAAAAGTGACGTATAATATGAATCCTTCAACATTACATTTATTTTCAAAATGGTGTCAAATAATTGAATTTTGGATATAAATAAAATTGCAATATGCGTGCAAAATCCATTTTTCCTTTCAAAAACATCCCCACGATTGTCCATTTCTCTGTCTATTGTGCAGTGCTCACAGGACATTAGAAAAAATATTATGAATACGAATAAAATCATTAAAATATTTCAATAGATTCGACATCCCCTTACAAAAAAAAACTTTTTGTTAAACCGATACCCGAACCTACCGGGCCGGACCGTTAGGGTCAGCGAGGTCAATCGGACACCGGGACCTGGACCCTAGGGCCCTGTAATAATAGGATGAATAATAGAAAAATACAACCGTGTCCTTTTGAATCTTTCAGGAAAATTGTTATTTTTTCAACGGTATTCGGAAGTGACTTAAATAATTAACCAAAAAGTAGAAAAAACATTCAATTAAAATTAAGATTTTACGATAAACCTTGAACATTTAGGTAATGCAAGTATATAATTATTTGAATTGGCCTCAGTAATTCGCTTCACAAGCCGAAACAGCTGTCATGCAATAAGTAAACCAGCAGACCTTAGTATTAATTTTATTATTTCATAAAAAAATGGTGTAGGTAACACGTACACAACAAAATAATCAAAAAATATTTATTCATGAAGAAGATAACAATAATAATCTAATTTTTTCAAATATGAATATGAAAAAGACACAGAAAAATAATAAAATATAATGGCTGCAACTGGGACAGTCATTTGGGCAGACGGTCAGTCCCAGTTGCAACCATTATATTTTATTATTTTCTGTGTCTTGTTCATTTTCATATTTTAGAAAATTAGATTATTATTGTTATCTTCTTCTTCAATGATATATTACATTGATGGAAATAACCTTCAAAAGTTAAAAAGAGAGTTTTTTTTATTAAAAAAAAATGTATATTTATTTTATCCACGACCGATTTCTTCAAATAGCATTTACTACGCGATTTCAATCTAAAATTTATAAATTTTTTATCGATAACTGTACCCATTATGAAAAATCAACTTACGAAATACCTAGCGTCTTGTTCCGTTTTTATTATGAACAATAAAATCCTTAGCCTCTCTCGATGCCAAGCAAAGCTCTTTCTCTATCTCAACTAGACCGAACCCCCCCCCCCCCCATTCTACCCTCTCCCTTATCCATTTCAATCAACTAGTTTATCTAATTTTTCATTATCATCTTTAAAATCATTTCACTTATATACAATACCCTTATGGAAACCTGTAAATGGTACAATTAATGTAACTTAATTAATTTTGCTTTATTAATAATGTATACTGTTGATTCAAGACCGAAGAGCTTTGCAAATTCTTTAAAGCCAGAGTTCACCATTCGAGAGTTTTTTGTTAAAAAAATTAACAGATTTACTGCTTTACAATAAATTTTTTTTTTTTAAATCATCCAAGATTAGGTTACAACATTCTTTGCCTTAAAATACTAAAAATAACAATATATTTTTTAATTCCAGTATGGGGACACGATTTAAATAAACATGTTATTTCAAAATTAACACGTAAATTTTATCTCGCATAAAAAACCGACAGCTTTGTTAAAGAATAATAAACGCGTGCGGATTATTTTTATCCTAAACGTTTTTTGGCGAAATGTATCATTTAACGGTGAATTCGAGAGCGGTGGGGTGTATCACACCCTTCCTTGGTGACTTTTGCGGGGTTAATGGAAACTGGGGAATATTAATCTAAAAAGAGTACAGCTGCTTTCATCCCTTGACACACCCTGTTCCGCTGTAAATACAAGCTTTTTATTAGATTTATATAACATAGCATTTGAATTTTACTCTGTGAAAATGAAACTACAGGCGTGTGTGATAAAATCATGTATGATCGTGTGAGAAATGTGAAGATCTGCAAAGAATGCGGATCTTACAGAGTAAGATTAAGAAAGGGAAGCTGAGATGGTTTGGGCATGTAGAGCGAATGAACGAAAAATGGTAGATTTAGACTGGGTCGACGTACGTATGCATCGCTACGCCTAACAATATCTGGGCTACTTAGCAACCATAGATTTTCAATGAAAATTTATGTTTTAGAATCACATTGGCTACACGCATCGCGACGTGCGATGTCTGTGGCCATTTTCATAGAAAATGTATGGGTTGCTAAGCATTGTTTGGCGTAGCGATGCGTACGTACGTCGTCCAGTCTGAATCTACCTTAAAGGAGTGTAAGGAGTATATATGACGCAAAGGTGATTGTTAGAAGAAGTCATGGCACGATCAAGTGAATCAGATATCTGAGCCTAATAGAAGATAATGTACGAGATGATGTTTGAATTTGAATGAGGCTAGAAGTATTTGCTAAGACCGAGTTGTTTGGTGGTCCGTAACGTGATTTCGTTTGTTTGTATGACAAAAGATGTTATAATTTTTAAAGTTTACAATTTTAGGTTATTACAATTATACTATAATTGTAGGATTTTGTGAAGCTGCTACTATTTGTATTTAAATAAAACTGCCTCTGGATTACTGCTTCACAAAAACACACATTGTCAATTTTAGAGACGATCAGAAATTGACAATGTTTGTTTTTGAGAAGCAGTAATCCAGAGGCAGTTTTTGTTAATATAAATACTTCAGTTTCTCAAATCCTTCAATCATAAAAAACTTAATAAATATAAATAAAATGAATTATAAGTTATGGTATTAATAAAAGTAAACATATTCCACTGGAAAATCTTATTATAAGAATATAGTGTAATAATTTATCTAATAGATTCTACTAAATTGAATAGTTACATTCCAAACACCCAGTTAAAATATAATTTATTTCAGATGTTATATTTACGTCGAACGCAAAAATATGCTCACAGGGGGGACAGTTCCGAGAACAATTCGTAATATGCAAACTATGCAAATGATGCATTGTATTGCGTTATAAACGGAAAAATGCTACACACCTCTGACCTCTACTTAGAAAAAAGGCAATAAATTCCGTATCCACCATAACGTAATTTAACATCAATGCAATGTAAAAACGCAGCTATAATATAAAACTGAAATCGGCGTAAACGATTAACAGCGGTTATTGACAATTGCCTAAGCGATATATTTTTATTATATTTTGCATAAAACTTTTATATAGCCTTAGCTTTAATATTATCTATTTTAGACTTAGTTAACGGAAATGTATGTAATCCGTCATTGTATTCAATTCCTAGGAAATGTATGTAGTTCCTAAAATCGCACGGAAATGTGTGAAATAAATTATATTAGACACATTTCCTAGGAAATCTATAAATTTCCTAAATCGCAATCGGAAATGTAAAACATTTAAGATATAAATGGTTAAGCGGGGATAGCGGGGAGAGGGGAGGGTATTGTATAGTCTGATCAGGCGATCGCGCTAGTGCCGCGTAAACAGTCAGGTTAGGTTAGGTGAGGTTAGGTTATGTTGGGTTAGGTTAGGTTAGGTAAACCCAGGCATTCGATCTATAAATAATCCCAGGCATCAGATCTACAAATAAAACATCGTGTTTTATTACAGAAAGCATTCTTTTTATACATTTCCTAATTCGATATTGGAATTATATACAATTCCTAGTAAATGTATACATTTCCCAGGATATGTATGTATTAAATAATTTTTAAAAGAATATTTTATACATTTCTTATAATAATTTTATACAATTCCCAGATTTCATACATTTCCGGTAACATATACTGCTTATTTCGATTGTTTTTACCTTAGAGAAAGTGTTGTATTTTAATTTAGTTTTATATTAAAGGTATTAATTAAAAGATCACATATATTACTGAATCTTGCCATTTATTCGCTGTTGTGACGACTTTTGTACCGTGCCAAAATATTATTTCTTCTCTAATGACAACTATTTGTATGAAATCGTAAGTATGATCAGGGCTGTAACCTAAAGGGTTATAATTCCCTAATGATATCCAACCTCCAATAGGAGAGATCACTAGACAAATAAATTTATTGTTTTCCATTTTCAGTTTGCTGGTTTTAAAATCAGTTATTAACACTCTGCAAGTAGGTTTCTAGTCATATTTTCCCATAAATAACAATAAAATGAAACACATTGATGAGCATAATAAATTGCAATCAAGGAAAGAAACATCACGAATCTAGGTTACGTGTCAGTTCTATTGTTATTTAAATTCCGTCGTATGCAGGCTCGGGTGTATATTGCAAATATCACAGCTGGCCTCTATGCCAGGGCGGTAGAGGCCGGAAGAGGGGTAAATGAATGTCAGGCTGAATGTCAAAAGTTGCGGCCCGGGTCTATCAACGGGCAGATAGCGCGCCCATTCATTAAGCAGGGTAGCTATTTCTACGTACCTCCCGCAACTTCTGTACTCCTGGTACCCGGGTAAGGGCGACCAGAATAGATCAGTGAACCAGTTTTGAGAATCAAACAAACAGAATCACTAATTCTTCAATATTTGCAAACTCACTTTGTGACATCATTTTATTTAAATGAAACAAATTACTTTTGTGTAAACTACTATAATCAACGTTATAATATCAAAAATTATTGATATTATAAATTATAGTTATAGTGGTACAAAAGTAATTTGTTTCATTTAAACAGAATCACCTTTAAAATCACATTTTAAACTGATTAGAAACAAAATACAAACATTTTCGTTGTTTGTTTTTGGGGTGTTATGCCGTGTTGTGCTACCTCCTTCTTTAGCAGACGTTTCGGACAGCGTTGCAGTGTCCATCATCAGGGCAGATCCGGATGCAGTGTCCGGACACTGCAACGCTGTCCGAAACATCGGCTAAAGAAGGAGGTAGCACAACACGGCATAACACCCCAAAATCAAACAACGAAAATGCTTTTGGCCGTGAAAATCTAAAAACGTATCCAAAATACAAACATTTTTTTGAACACCGGGAAAATTTTTGAAAAATTGTGAAAATGATTCAAATCCACGGTTAAAAAGAACAGCTTCCAGTATTTGATCGAAATAAATTGAAATTTGCAGTATCTTAATGTATATCATAAAGGTTGAAAAAATTGCACTTTACACCATCAGTAATATGTCAAAGATCCTTTGAATAACACCCCCAAAGATGACATTGATCATATCTCAGATCCTCTTGCGTGGAGTTACTATTAAAAATTCACCATTGATTTACACTGATATTACGGTTTATTACTTATTACTGAAACATTGGCTGTCAAATACATGAAAAACGCTTAAAATGTAGTTAAAATATGCACTGATGTTAATATAGGCTTAGGCATTACGCCAAAACGTATTTATTATAATATGAAATCAGTGAAGTGAGAACAATTAGAGTGAGCCGTTTGCACCCCTGACCACGAGAGTAAAATTGTTATGATTTCTATACAAAGTATGACTGCAAGAGAGCTACTCGCTTCCTGAGTGAGATATGTTGAACAAGGGTCGGCGGTACAAGTGAGATAAGACCGAGGTCGGGTACTAGCCACTCACCACTCAACACCCAACACTCAGCACTCAGTAGGTACTCAACAATCAGTAAGTACTTTGTACTCAGTGGAGTTTAGCTCATTCTGTGAGACAGCTCTTATTGTTTGTATCAAAGAAAACATCCATCTGAAATCTTTCACTATAATATACAATAACTGAGGTAGATCAGGTGAGTTATTTTTGTTTATTTGCGAAAGGCGGGAAATCAGCGTGTTAGAATGGGAAAAAATCGGTTAAAAATAATTTGAATCATTGTGTGGTGCTTACTTCACGGCGTTCGGGAAATTAATATATTATAATATATTACTTGTTGTTAATTATATATTCAATATATCTCCATAGGTGTAAGGCTCACTTTTCGGTCAAAAATTAAAAAAAATAAGGTAGGTTTGTAACGGAGTATTTATAGTTTATTAGTTTACATATATGTGGATAGTTCAGTTATGTACAATGTTATATATTAAGGTATGTACAATAATATATAAGCGAGGAACAAAATGAATCAACTTAATGCAAAAAATCAAAAGAAAATATAAAATATGTGCGGATAGGTTATGGTAAATAGCAAAAATCAACAATAAGAAAAAGTGAATTACAGGTTATGCAAATTGTTAAGTCGCGTCTCCGTAGACCAAATGTTTTCAAAACATCGAACAAAAACATACACATTGGGATGGTGCCACACCGTTTTTTTTTTGCTTTCCATCGGTCACGGGAAGTAAACATTGTGGCCTTGCCCTAATGTTTCATGCTTCTACATTTGGTTCAATGTTTGTGATAAAATCATGGAGATGCACTTTAGTGAAAGAATGTTATATAATGTTTAAAAAAAATCTACTGGTGATCATTAAAATGCTATTTTAGATACATTTGTATGTATCTAAAATAGATAAGTAAAATAGATAGTTCTTAATAGTTAAGGTCAATTTTGTTGATAATAATAGCTTATGATAAGTTCTTGTAAGTAAGTTTGTAAGTAAGGCTTGCTTACTCTATTTTCAACACTGTACAGTAAAAAATTGTCTACTCATCCATCGATCGTGGCTACAGTTGAAAAGAAAGTACGTTTGACACGTATTTATCAACTGAATATGTCAACAAAGTATCAGGAGATCATAAGTCACAGTGCAGCTCCATTCTAGACAGTCCTTCACATATTACTTCAGAATCTGGATGGATTGGGCTGTTCACCGCTCATATCGGTGGCCAAGTGGCATAAGCCGCTAAGAGGCAGTCATCCTGGGGTATTTAGCTAAGCTGTGACTCGCGCCACAAAGAGCGAACTTTGCTCTTTGACATTTTCCCGATTTTATCACGTATTTTCACTTGAACGGGGAATATAGGGCAGGCCGTCACACTTTACCACGAGCCACTGTTAAAAGACCGAACTCAACGTACAGGCTGTCTCGTATAAAATCAATCACAATATGACTCATTTCAATAATATTTTCATTAGATTTTCGAACAATGTGACATCGTTACATATTTTCAACAGTAAAATGTTTTTTTTAAATGACGATTGAAATATGATTTTTGGCTGTTTTGACCTTGACATTTTGGGTAAAATAAGCTATGATAATTTCATGTCACTAGAGCTCACCAATCTAGAGTTAACGCACCTTTAGATCAAGCAAACATAATTATTTCATGCTATAAATACCTCACTTAACTAATAATGTGTGGAAACAAAACCAAGGGTAGAAAAAGCCCCCAGTCGTAAGAATATCGTTTAAGAATTATTAAATGTTTCATAAAATTTCATGAACTTACAAATCCATCGTAATTCATTTTCTATCTTTTTGAAAGTTATCATTTGCCAGGAGATCATACAACCTACGAACCCGCTCAATATTCAGTTACAGATGTTTCAGTCAGGATGTGTGAAAAACTTGTATGTTTTTTGAAGCAACAAGAACAGGTCACAAATTTATGATTTGTGTGTCAGAAATGCATTTCTTCCCTGCGGTTTGCACTGTCCCATTTTTCCGTCGCATTCTGTATTTGGTACCGGGAGCGCATAAGATCAGTCGGGTCGGTAACAATGTCGAGAGATGATGTCAGGCTGCCTCGTGTTAAGGGGCGAGCTGGTTCATAATCTACCTCTCGAAAGCGATTGTCTCCTGGTACCTGACGCGACACTTTTTACTTAGCCTCCCTCTCAAGAAAGAGTTTAAGATCATTTTTTTTTGCCTACTAACAAACTAAGTAATAAATAACACAACGAAATTTATTATTATAAAATATCCAAATGAAATTTTCTTAGCTTTTAAAAGTATGTCTACAATAAATTTATAAGAAACAAACAAACCAACACGTAATGTTATTTGTATTATGCAGCTTTTAATTATATCTACCTATCGTCAAAAATTAGACAAGATATATTGTTCTATTTCAATCTAAAACTCGAACGAAGCTGGTAAATTCTGAAAAAAAAACCCATAGATTCTCCATTCTTCGGAAGACATAAAACAAATCACTATTTTGGGATAGGTTTTTATTTTAAAAGAAATTAAAGATATTGCAGGTAAATCAAAATAAATGTACAAGAGTAGAATAGATAACAAAATAAATGAATAGTTTAAAGATATACAGATACGAAAATATAACATTAAAATAATGAAATAATAAAAAATAAAAGAAAAGAAAAAGAAAATAAATCACCTGAAAAATGTTAGTTATGAAAATGTTAGTTGTTGATCTGCTTATTCTCCGTACTTCACAGAGTAACTCATCCCTTGTTCTTCCTGTTATCTGTTCTTCATCACCGCTGCGTGAATTCATTATCTCCCCCCACGGCCACACTCGTGCGTTGTCCACGCGCCACGTGCCCTCATGGCACTATCTCTCTCGCCAGCCCGGCTGCCACGTGGCATCGGATGTTGTTAGTTGTTGTTAGCTCGCAAACAACCATTATTGGTGCGAATGAAACAGTAAAAGAAAGTGAATGGTATGCAGCAAGACAATGAGAACCATTTATACTGATAGCTGATGATCCTTCACCATATAAAATGCACCAAATGTTTGAAATGTTAAAAAAATAGGTTGAAAAAACAAAAACACTCTCCAAAATCTCTCCCGGAAAATTTTCTACCATGCATTGATTCTTAAGGTATAATTAGGACACCGCAGACGAGAGACTTTAGTCGCAGCAACAGTTGGAAATCTATTCCAAAATTCATAAAAATTTTAAAAAAAGTCTCCCAACTATGTGCATATAATTATACCGTAATGTAACTAAAGTCTCTCGTCTGCGAGCGTCCCTACTGAAGATAGTGTGTATCAAGTGCAAGCTCTCCCGCTTTATCTTAAACGAAATTTGTTTGTTATAGAAAGAGAGGCTATATTAATATATAATGTGCCTGAAAACTTCGACCATAGTAGTCACCTCGACTTGTTCAAAATACCACCCGTCAGAACCAATTTTCTAGAACACAGTACAGCATAAAAAGAGGAACGCTGCTGTGGAATGAAATGTGTAAAACAGTGGATGTACCTTACGATATTTACTTACGTTTATCAACTTTTTGGTAATCCTCTTTTCTCAAATGTTAAGGATGTAAATCTTGTTTTGGAAATGGATGATTAATCGATCATACAATAATTTAAATCAAATATAAATAATAAGAAAATGTAAAGATTAAATAAATCATGCAAATCAAAAGACGTTATCACAAAATTTCGTTAAATTTAAATTTACGTTAAACCCAGCATCGCGGAGTCATCATCTTTCACCAATTCACCAATTCCCCGTATATGTGCACAATATAAGACAAAATTTCAAAATATTGACATATTTAACAAAACACTTCATAAATATCGTTTAGAAGTAACACGTACGATCGAAAATTAATACAAGAGTGTGGAATGTATTCGGAGCATCTCTTATCCTCATCCTATATTCCTCCTCCTCTCCTTCTCACCCAAAACTAATTGTATGTAATAAAACTTCATCTCCATTCAACTTTAACATAGGAGACTTTTTTGGCTTGACTTCATTTAACAATGTATATATTTATCTTTATATTTTATGTATAAGCTGTTTGTCTCTTACCAATAAATAAATAAATAAATCTCCAATAAATGTTGAACTGTCAAAAATACATGCTATTGCAAACCATAATCGTTTATTTGTTAACCTAAATACCGATGTGATAAAAAGTTCTTGAGATGTAAAGTAAAAAAAGTTTACACATTAAGGTAAGGCAATAATAAATTACGTTTTTTACCCTGAGGAACTAAGTGAATTACTTACTTGAATTGAGTCACGTCAAGAGATAGAATGACAGAAGATGTATGAATGTGAATGATGCAAGGGACTTCTGCCAAGGCAGAATTGTGTGGCAGTGCTTCCTCCCTGCCTACCCCTCCAGCGAAATGGCACAATTTTTTAATGTTTAATTTAAAACTATAAAATTAGGTTGATTCATCTCAAATATTTAAAAAAAATCTTTTTTCTCACAACTAACTTAGAGTAAGAAAATTTTCAGCTTAATTTTTGATTTGTGAAAGCGACCTTGGTTTAAATCAAATATCGTAAAACAAATTACATCACAGACGTATAATAATATAATATAATCCCTCTTGATGGTACCCTCTCAGATTTGCGGTAGGTACTTCCCCTAATGCTGGGGGAGAAGCGGGCAATGCGGCGCACCGCACCGCAAAAAACACAATTGAATCATTGATTTTTACGCGAGTGTGAACTCTTGCGCTTGCCGTATCCCTTTTTTGCCTCCTACCCATATCTCCCCTACTTGTTCCATCACGTCCCGGCACGTTTGTATAAATGTAACAAACACCTCGCGATTAATATGTGCTCCTGATATTTTCAAATTAAAAATTTGATTTTAAAATAAAATTCAAACAACAAAACTCTTCGCTGAACTTTCGAAAGAGTAGTTTTTAAAATAAAATGTTTTTTGTAAAGGCGAAATGAATAATATTTTCACCTCAAGTGGTGGTGTTTTTCCTCCTTCTTCTGGGGCAGACATTTCGCACAACTTTGCAGAGTCTATCATCAGGGCGGATGAAGATATTAACCATCAGAATCTTTAATCAGATCTAATTCGCTTAGGATTATCTCGGATATTATTAGATTGTTTGACTTATGAAGTACTAACAAAGGGAACAGGCAATGGGAAATAAGCAACCAATCAAAATTTATCTGCACGAAGAATTACCACTCAACAATTTTTAGCGCCCAGCCATAGATTGTATTTTCAAAAGTTACCACAGTAATCAACAATAAAAGGATTAACTACTGTAAATATTACGGGCAAACAAACAATCCTACGTTTTTCTACATCTTAATATCTGCAAGGACACTGCAAGGATTCACGAAACGTCGATTCAAGAAGATGGATGAAGCGCAACCCTGCTTCATAATAATAAAAGGAAATGCAATCATTATTTTACTTCAAATATATACGTTTTCAGATTTGTTTAACACGTCTGCAAGCTAGAGTTCCCGGCTTTTCATCCCGGGATATTTTAAAAACTTGTTTGATAAAAGGTGGTTTCCAATAACCGGGAAAGCGGGGCGGAACGGACGAACAAATAGAAAAATAAACAGAACCTCGACACAATGGAGTTTTTCCAATAAGCCTGTGTGGGTGAACGGGTTTATGAACACCGTACATGCCTTATAACAAATATTACGGATGATTTATTTGCCAGCTCCGTATACACTTTATTTTTACACTGCGTAAACAGGAAAAACAGATTATTTGTGTATTACGATTGGTTGGCTGCAATTTGTGGTATCAATCATAATGATTAATCCGATTGAATAATAACGTTCGTTGATCATTTTGTGCTAGTAAAGCAATCAAAATAGACTGACCTTTTCTCGAACTGTTTCAAATTGCTGCACGCAAAAAACAAAAATTCAATATATATATTTTTTTAATTATGATTCAAATTAAACAATAACAGCTAATGATTGGTCTTACAGTGAAAAATCAAATGTATTTGTTTAACTTAACATACCAGTACATAATATGTAATCTAATTATGGAAATCAACCGTTTTTCTTTGTCTTTTTTTGATTATTATTTTCGTCATTTTCCGAATAAATGTAAAAGCCCCTACGGGCGTATAACAACAATAAATAAATAAATAAATTTGTTCACTAAGCCAATTAATAAAAAAAATAAATAAACAATTAAAAAAAATTAAAAAATTAAAAAAATGCTTTTGGTTGACATTTTGAGTCAATTTTTGTTTATCTTTTAGTCTTGGGGGATAAAGAGCTGTTACTTTTATTTTATTTTATTTTATTTTATTTTATTTATTTGCGTTATAAACAGTCTATACATTTATATATGACAGTGAATAATATGTTTATGTCATTGACCAATAAAATAACGACATTTAAATATAGGACCATAATAAAAAAAAATGCAACAATATACCTAATACAAACAATTCTGATGCATCTTCAATTTATAAAGTGTTTTATGATATAGATATTTCTAAGGTTTACACTTAAATTTTAAAGGATATCAATAATATCTTTGAGGAAAAGATTTAACAAGAGTTCTTCAAAGCGATCTCTTGTTTTACATATCATCATCAAAAGGACGGAATTATTTTTTTTTTTTTTGCGAAATAAAACTGAAATCTTTTTGATGAACAGACTCACGTTTCATAAAAAAAAGGCTAATGAAAGCTTTCATCACTTGAAAACAACAAAAATAAGATACTGATGCTTAAAGTTCTCCTAGGAACCTACCATATGAGTGAAAATTAAGATGTAAAGATTATTTCGCAATGACCGTTGACAACGTTCCAATATCAATTGATTTCTACATCATTTTTAAACGCAATTACAACCTGTTCAATATATTCATATAGCACAATTCACAACAAAGGCCAATTTTCAAAATCTCCCCTTTCCGTTACAGAAAGCGTGCACGCCTGAAATTGTGGACCGTTTCGAAAATAAAATCAACCACTGAATGGCGAATCATTTCAATAATGATGAATATTAATACTGAAGCCGATAGCCCCGAGCTCCCCGATTTTTTTTCAATTTCTATTAGGTCTCACATTGTTTCGCCCATTATGTTCATGAAATTAAATATTTCCGCATTAGTAGGTACCCACCTCTTCAGTTCGGCCCTAAACTGAACCGATTGATACCTATGATCGACTTGTCCTAATTTAGTATTTATTAAAGTCATTAATATTACCCAGTTTCGTTCAAGTTACAACACATTTTTTAATAGAACTATCATTTTTTGTAGAGTTTTAAAGTGACGTCAAAGCTCCAAATCTCAAGTTTGAAGTAATATTTCATGCCGAAGGTAATTGAGTTAACCTAGAAATTCTATACAGAAAAAGCTGATCAAGTTTCATGATGCCAGATCTCACCGTTCGAGATTTATTGCTGTTAATTATTACATAGATCTTATCATTTATGCTGGCAAAAAAATGTGTTGGCAAAGCAATGTTAAGCAGGATATTATATGTGTCGATTGGTTTCCTGTTTGTAACCTGTGAAAAGTTCCGTGATATATTATGTATCTTAGCTTATAAAGATGAATTAATTTTGATGATATTATTATGGAATTCAAAATATTACTCATTTCAAACAGAAGGTAAAATATATAATGGATAGGTTATTGCTTTTCTGGATTTGGAAACTGCCCTCAGGGCCTCTGTCGTGTATGAGGATGCTTTTTGGAGGAGTCTTTTTGAAAAAAAGAAGGATGTCGAAAAGTATAAAAACACAGAGGCCTGCAAACCTTTCCACAACCGAGCTGTTGAACTTCAGACTCGCTTTTATATGGCAATATTTATTGAATAAAAAGTGCATGTGCAAAATATATTGCGTACAATATTACTCCATTACGAACAATAATTATTTATTTTAAGTCCTTATAAACCCTGTTTATTTTAAAATAAAAACGACTGGAACAAACCGCTCTAGTTCAGCTACCGGAGGATGATGAGATGACATGACGGGATGATATTACCCTGTCAGGAGTGTCAGGGGGTGACCGCGAGAGACTCGTGTTAATATTTCACTTCACAATTTGATATTCAATCACGGACGCACTCATACAGCCCTGGCATAAACGTCGGGCCTAACAAAAGACTTTGCCTTAGGCCTCACCACCCCTTATATCTTATTATCCCCGGTTAATTATGTCTCAAAGATCAGCGGGTCTGCTCCACCCCACCCTGTGGAATGAAGCCCTCGGATAATTCGCTTTTTAACCGTACTAGCGGCATTTTTCATGCTCTTTTGACAGATTTTCGAATTAATAAAGTGCATAGATTGTCGTTTTGGTAATTTTGTACAAAATTGCTTTGCGGAAATTGGGTATCGTATAATATATGAGTATTTAAAATTTTGAAAACCACGATCAAAGTTTTGAACAATATTTCAAAAGGTGGGTTACAAAGATATTATATTCGGGATGCACTTACCTAGACCGATACGCTTTGGAAAAGTTTTGTAATATTTTCACAGAGAATTAAAAAAAAATTGCGTTACAAACAGCAACTTACAAAATTCATATTTAACAGTGTTAGAATGTTATCATTGACAATAAAATATCGACAATTAAACTTTAAACTTCAGGACCGAAATAAAAAAGACTAGAGGAAGAATAAAGCACGTCTACATAAATTTTGTTTTGTTTTGTTCTTATACAACTCGGCAATAAAAGTAACGTTTTACTATAGAAAAGTTTTAAAATGGAACACAGAACAGGGTTATACAGAACTTCTATCCGAAAAACTCTTAAAAATTAAAAAGAAATAGGTTTATGAAATTTGCACAGATTTTTATAAGCAATTTCTAGGTCGACGCCACAATTTGAACACGACCTATAGAGCTTTTAAATATTCACGCTCTCAAAAAGAAGATATAACCAAATTATTTATTTATTTCACTTCATATCAATTTATTAGTGTAAAAGGAAAAATATTTCCAATTGTGAGGGTTGAATCTAATTGAATAATAAACCCGAATTGATTTAATTATTAAATCTGAGGTATTAACCAACTATTGTGTTTTTAAAACAAACAGGTATGTGTTGATTTCAATACGTATCATCGAAAAAGACAGTCGATCGATTGATTATTTACAAAATCTTGTGAAGTAGACATAACAAACTACTTCTGTGAATAGTAGAAGACCTCGCGTAAAAAAAAGTACGTTTTTACTTTATCAAAACGAAAATTTCCTCTGAAATCTAATGTACTTAAATATCTCCACTTTTATTTATAAACCATATATATATACTTTATGTAAAAAAGATTTCAAAATTTCAAACAAGGAATTATACAAATTATCCAAAGACTTTCTTCAGGCAGGTACCATAATATTGTTTATACCAATTTGACAGTTCTTGGAAGGATCTACGGTAACGCAAACTCAGGCAGGATCCAATACGGACATCATCTTGAAATGAAAACGGAAAGTACAAACAAATTTACAGACCGACGAAATACAAAACGGTTGAGTAAATGTTAATCGGTCAAAAATGGCAAACGTCACAAATTCGCACTGAAGCACCCGGAGCACAGCGGTATGAGGAGATTGCTGCAACCGTAGACTGTTTGCATGGTTCTGTGATCCTTACAGGGGTGGGAGTCTAGGGGGAGCCTTCATACCGCTGTGTGTAGTACCAGGGGATGATCGGCGATACGCCCTTATCCCATTATTATTTAGCCGGGATTGATGTCTGTAGATAGCTGGATTGTCTCAATTCAGTGGTGACTCAAAAAAATATTTATTAAAATTAATCTAATGGCGTTTTATTTTTATAATGTCTTGTTATAAAGGTTCTCTCCGATTACAGCGAAGGTAAGCATTTTTTTTCTATTTTTTCAGTTCAATATAGTAAAATATACTTTCTTCGGTTGTCTGTGATTTAAAATTGAAACTAGTGATTGTGGGAACACAGACTAGCGATAAAGTAGGTACCTACATGTGTTTAGCAAATTGTCGTATTTGTATATAATAAAAAATTAATAATTCTGTATTTGAAACATGTGTTTTTAGTGCTTAAATATTAAAAGAATGATTTTGATTTGATGAGTTAAAGTATTTCACCAAAAAAGGTAGACATAATATGTCTCGACGCCACCTAGTAAAAGAGTTAGCACTTACATGCCTTTCTCATATAAAAAAAAAGTTGGTTGTTTGCAAATTAAAAAATGTAATAAGCGGTAATTTTTGATTGAAACACTAGGTATATATTGAATCATTTGGCGGGTAGGAGGAAACCCGCTGTAGTTTAATGGTAGAGCTCCTGACCGGCAATCAGAGGGGTGCGGGTTCGAGTCCCGTCGGCGACATGTATCTTTTCTCGGGAGATTTTTTCAATATGAATAAGTGTTTCAGGCTAATAATTATTGTTTACACTTTTACATATAACTGCATAGTCAACTCGAATTTCTATTTTTTAGAGGTGTCTGACTGATGAACTGAACGATCGGAATTGTGAAATTCTAATAAAATTCCTCTGTTAATATATCGACGGGGACACCGATGAATAGACACTTCCATAATAATATGTTATTAATATAAAAATAATGAATTGTTCATCTACCACACTGAGATCGCCCTTGACTGAGGTCATTGGGATTATTATATTAAGTATCATTGAATTAATGACCGCTGTAGCAATTTGCGATTCCATTTCAACCCCGTCACCCTTTCTCAGAACTGCTATTTTAACATGTAAATTAATACCCCGAACACCGAACTATTAAACCTGGTCTATCGCCACTATTTTACGGGCTGTTTTATGCGTAAAGGCTACTATATAAACAGGGCTTGTAGACAAAGATAAAATCAATTTTCCCTTGGTAAGCTGAAATAGTCTTTTCGATAATAAATTATTCAGTAGCTGACAAAATCGACGTATATCGATATTTATTTAAATTAAATGCGAAGTAAGTAAGCTACTTGACTCTATAGTAAGTTCACTTATTAATATTTTAATAACTCAGGTACGGGACATACGTCATTTCTATGTTAAATTATCGGGAAAACAAGCTTATGTGTCCAAGCGGTTAATAAAACACCTTATTTTACGACCAAAGTTTTTTGAAAACCGTTAAAAAAATTTGATGGTTTTTTCAACGATACTAACAACGTAACTTAGACTGGCATAGTTGTATGATATAAAACAAGCTGAGAATCTGGAGTCTTGAGAGTATGTATACTTTATATTATAATTATAACTATTGAAATTAAAGCAATATATGATGCAACACCCTAGAGGATAATATGTGACTTGTTTTACTCATCCAAAAAATTCAGAAACAACTTTTTTTATGCACCCACCTATGTGAAGCTGTCAAAATCTTTCGTTAACAGATTTTGCAGATAATAATTATTCAAAGCTTTATTTTCGATCGGAAAAATAATTTTAGGCAAGTTTGGAGGCACGGACGATCGATAAAACCCCATGTCAATACGATATTGACTTAATTCGTCATCTATGGTCAGTTGGCGTTATTCGCGAGTATGGTTAACAAGAAATATTCCGACAATTGACAAATTTTAGCGCGGCTATTTCAGTGTCAAATATACACAACATTTTGAATCTTGTAATTCATTATGCAAAATAACTGGCTTATTAATGAGGTGAATTAACGAAGCTCTTAGAATTGAAAGAAATATTTGTATTGATTTAAATACTAATAATTCCTTAAATTTCTCTTTTCCAATAATTTTTTAACTTCTTCATCTTATTCTTGTAATCCTGTCTAGCCACGTATAACTTTTTTATTGTAGAAAAATTGTGTGCACAGTATTAATTCATGAAAATTATCAACCAATACTAATGAATAAATATCCCCAAACTGTAAAATTCACCCGCTACAACAAAGGGTCATCCCTAGCATGGAGGGTGAAAAATCACAATAAACTGTATGTACTTTCAATAAATCATGTATTTAAATAAATAAAATAAATAAATCGTGTACGCGATAATAAATTAATTCATCCAAGACGTGATCAATTTATTCCGTTCCATCTTGGAGTAACGAAAGTGGTTGAAATATTACTAAACACCTCATTAACTAACGTCAAAAACTCCCTTTTAGTGTCAAAAATTAAATTCGAAGTTCCAATATACATTAAAATTAGTATTTATTTATTCTCTAATAAAATTAACTTGCTTTAATCACATAAAGAAAGGTTTTTCCCATTTCAGTTGCAACTATCGATACACGTAATGGGTCATCACAAGACTTTGTAGCTGTTGATATTAGCTTATTTTTATTAAAATATTTATTGTTCATAACTTACTAACTAAGTTTACATGAGTGAATTAAAATTCAGTTAACTGCGCAGAAATTATACGTACACAATTATTACTAGGTAGATACTTAAAACATGCTTGATGTACGTATATACATAGTGAGGGCTTTATACACGAATGGAATATGTTTCACGACTCGAAAGCGGCTTCGCTTGTTCGGAGGTCTCACAGCACGAAAACGGATTCCGTCCGCAGATATAATTTAAATAAATGCATGCAACAGGGGTAATTGAGGCATGCTACCCCGTCCTGTGCTACCGAACCTACCACGGCGAGGAACACATGAATGAGTAGAGAGAGGTATGAAGCTACCGTGCATGTATGTAGCTAGCGATGTTGTTCGGACCCTCATGCATATTCATCAGGGCCACTCTTGCATACATCTGGTATCCGGAGCACAGAAGGATCGGGGAGGTTAGGTGATAAATGGAAAATGCGGAAACGTGTTCCCAGATTTCACTTCGGAGCCGGAGCACGGAGTTTATCCGGGCGTTTTGCACATATCATGATAGCGGGAGCGCAGAGGTTCGAGGGGGTAAGTGAAAATTTTCTACAGAAAACTGACAAGTGCAGATAGCGTCGACTTCAGTTGTAAGCGTCAGCCTGTTTTTTAAATGTGTTCATATTTTTTCACACTACATACAAGCTTAGGTATCAGATTATATTAATATAATACATATATTGTGTTAATTGCTGAGAACATAAATACATACAAAGTTTAGTAAAATTTGCAATGGAAAAATAATTAACCAGTGATCACTTTCTTACCACACCAATGATTTTTAGTGGTAAATAGATTGGTATCCGTTTATTTAATACAAATCTCGACCACGGTACTATTGTGACTACAAAAGACAATAAATTACACAAACATGGTAAGTGTCCGCGTTAAAGATGGGTGCATAACGAATAACGCCTATTTAAAATAAAATTTACTGTGCGGTTGTAACAGGATAGCAGCAAATGAATCAGGTATAAATGCAAATAAATGCATTGGCTGCATGAGAACGATAGAACAATGGCTTGTAAAATCCATAAATGCTAGGGCAGTGAAAACTTCACGCGTTCCGTACCTTAATAATACGGATCAGACGTTCGCTTTTCGCGGTTGGTGGTAGATTTTAACTTTAATTTATTTATATAAGGTGTAAATGTGTTCCGAATACCTCCTATTACTTCTGTTTGCCCGGGAATAACCTTATATAGAAAGTTAAGGTAGCTTTGGCAATAAAATAATTGGTTTCTGTTTTGTTTTTTGACATCCAATGGGCAAGGAAGAAAATATAAGGTGTGAAGTCCTACTATTGGGCTCTATTGTTTGCAAACTAAATTCATATTAAAGTGTTATATTATTTTAAACAAAAACGTCAAGGATGGCGATATATGTGAATCATTCAATTATTTGTCGGTATAAATGGGGTTACTTGGGTAGATACCCTTCGATTGATTTGAAATTTACATATATATAAAAAATAATTTATTTTGATAGCAATATTAATTATTCCAAGAAGAGCTTTAAAATGTTCAATCAATTCAATTATTGTTCCGTAAACACCTTAGGTATATTTTATTTATATCGAATTAACTATTTAAGAGGGTATTACCAGAGAATACCGGAAATTAGTTCTTTGTATATCAAATTCTAGACGTATTGACTCATTTTTACAAAAAAAAAACATAAATTGACTTTGAAAGATTGTTAATTTATCTGGTACACACAGTTTTAAAATTTTGAAAAACTAAGTTTATTTTTAATATACTAAGGTTATTCCGTTGGTAGATTTGTTCAATTTTCAAACTATAGATTGTATTTATACAACACAAATTTCAAATTATATTATCATACAAATACATAATCTAGTAAACTCAGTTTCAGAATTTTAATTTCAGTTAAATAATCCTAGATCATGTTTTGTGATAAAAATACTTCAGTTTTTCTATTTATTCAAGGTCTTAAAAACTAAAATATTTCAGATTTTTTTACACACTTATTTTATTTAGACATTATTATAAATACTTATGATCAAAAAATACTTACAAGAAGTACACGATACTTAATAATTTATCATCGTTCGTTTTGAGCATTTTTATTGCTTCCTTGAATGTAGTAAGTTTTGAATGAAATAAATCGATATAAAATTATTAATTTAAAAAATTTGATACGGGGAATAATCGATCTTTCTCATTGGAACCTCCCTGTAGAGATGCAAGCATTTTTAAACTTTTATTCTCAATCGCTTTTAACAACGCAAATAAATTAATTAAAATGTGCTTCCGCTCGTACGGATTTAAACCCAACCTCCGGATTCTTAGTACAGAGCTTTACCATTCATCCACAGAGAATGTAACATCACAAATATAGTGTATAATTATAAGAAAAAAATAAAAAAGACAATATAGAGGTATGTGAAATATAGGAATCACTAATACAAAATAAACATAAAAAGATTTTACTAATTACGAACGATCTTCTAAAAATCCCAAGAAATCTACAACTACGTAAAGCAAAGTAGATAACCTTATTAATTCATTAGAATCGACTTCATAACGTTTCGAGAACTAATTTGAATGAAAGTTGTATTGTTTGCATCGAAAAATCCTTTCGCCATGGTGGGATTTGAACACCAGGCCGGCAGAGGGGAGAAGGGGAAGGGGTGGTTGGGATTGTGAAAACATTTGGTTTTTGACAGATAACTAACGGGGTCGGGACACCCCACGAATAAAATTAATCCATGACTATGTGTTGAAGAGATTCTTTCACTTACGGTTGTGTGGGTGAGGGTAGTTTTTCAAAGATAGCTAGCCAACATATTCATTCGTTTTATCTATACCACACAATTTCATGTGTGGAAATATTACTTCAGGTGTTGAGAAATCTTTTAAGGCAAAAGGAATAGAAATAGGGGAAAGAGGTAGGACTGAAAAAGATTGTAACTGTCAATTCCATAGAATAAAATATAAAGGACCATGTGGGGATGTTCCGTTTTAAAAAAAAATCACGGTATTGTATGAAATTCAAAAGGGGGTTGACAATATTCAATGTCAGACAAGTGTAAGGGAGACACCGAGTTTTAAGTAGACTACCAAAATGATTTAAAAAAAATTAAATTTAATAATGTTATTATTTAGTTCTGCAAGTGTTTTAGTTTTTTTTTATTATTTTTTTTTTTAAATTTAATTTTTTAAAAGAAAGACAAACATTCCCGGGTTACGAATAACCCAACAACATTTGAAAATCTCCTACTACCACCACACTAAGCGGAAGATGTTGCTTGTGTTGTGGTGGAGGACTTAGCCAGCCGAGGAATCGAACACGGAACGCCTGGGTGGGACCCAAACGCGATGCCCACTGAACCACTGACCGGTCAATATACTTATTAAGAATGTGTAAAGCCTTCAAAAATGCAAAGACTCTAGAAATGTAATTTTGTTCATTGGTCAGAAGTCCACTGGGATACGCTTCCACTATATGGAATCCCCAATATAAAGTATCCATAGATTTAGTAGAAAGTATACAGAACCCATTCAACAACAAAATTACCGATACTATAAACATAAAATATGAAAAAAAGACGCACATTGTCCGATCTGTTGTTTCTAGATAACCTGCTAAATAAGTACATAGTCCCGAATTACTATCCGTCATTGGTTTAAATGTTCCAATCAGGCGTACCAGGCATACTCCCCTTTTTCATATAGCAAATAATCACAACTTATACCCACTACAAAAAATTTAAAAAACTTAGACAGTTTTCATGATTCCTTGCTAACATATAAAATTAATTATTATATTTGTTGGCGTGATATATATTATTTTTAAATTGCTCACATTTAACTTTTCATTATTTATCAGTCAATTTACAATTAACAATTAGTGAGCATATAATTCCTGATTTTAAAATGTTTCCTTGTCTCCACCCATATTCTTCCTTTTAATTATTATATCCATTGTTTAATTAATTTTTTAAACCCTTTCAAACCTCAGGCGAAATTACCTAATGACATTCTGGGGACATACGTAATAGGTACTATAACTATGTAATTTAATTCATACCTAATAACTTGTTTCATAATGTACTGTCTATATCGTTATAAAAAATTTAAAAAAAATTGTGACAGCTGATTAGGCTCACAAGGCCATTTTCAAACTATATATAACTGTAAAATATAACTGTTATTTTCAAACTGTATATAACCACTGGAGCGACAGAGCAATTTAAAACCTTTTCTCGGATTGCTAAACGAAATTTTTCCGCCCACATTAAAAAAATCATACCTTCGAATTTGAATATGGAGATATACAAACTGATTATACTTTTATAAAGCCAATGAATTCACATATCTTTTGTCTATTATCACACATTTGTTGGATGTATAAAAAAGTATTATAAAATCGTTAACTGTAAAACATTTTAAAGAATCTAGAGAATATTTGCCACATTGTGGCAGCAAAACAATTCGAGGCTTTAAAAATAGTGCCATAATGTGACAAAAAGCGTTCGAGTGGATAACTTAAACATTACCCAAATGATGCTATGGTTTGCAATCAATATATGAATTTCTCTTACTTCCAACATTATAAATGAAAATTGCTACTAGTGCAATGATGGGTGACTTAGATGGCAGACCGGCTGATACTTAAGACCAGTTGTTTCGGAAAATTTCACGTTTGAATTTCCCTCAAATCGACATTCACCGAAAAATTGGGTTGTTTCAACCTCCGTCAGAAGAAATTTCGTCGAAAATTCCATATGACCAGTTGGTACTATAGAAATGTGATGTGAATGTGATCAGCCAAGTCCGGACGGTTAGCGAAATAATGTGAGGCGCATGCGCAGACGTCAAAATTGTGATTCGGCAGGGAACACTTGAATAAAATTTTCAAATTTATCGAACGTTATTTGTTGCTATTTACTGCTGACGGAAGTTGAAACAACCCAATTTTTCGGTGAATGACGATTTGAAGGAAATTCAAATTTGAAGGAAATTCAAATTTGAAGGGCATTCCAAAACAACTGGTCCTATGGAATTTTCGATGAAATTTCTTCTGACGGAGGTTGAAACAACCCAATTTTTCGGTGAATGTCGATTTGAGGGAAATTCAAACGTGAAATTTTCCGAAACAACTGGTCCTTAATCCAATACTATCTAGTGATGTTTCATTAGAATATTCTGAAACATTATTTTCTCCTCATTGAAGGACGTGCATATTAATTGATCAATTATTGCGATCATACTATTGTAATATATGCACATTTAACTGCAAGCTTTGATTTATAAAAATATTAATTAACCTTAGTGATTGCAAGTTTATTGCACTATAAATAGAAGTACCTACATAAGAACATTAGTAAAACACAATTCCCATATTGTTTGAAAATTAGACAGTAATTGATAGCATGTTCCCAATGATAAATAATTAGGGATTTCAACAAAATTTGATGTGAACTTTGAACTTAAAACCCAACAGACTGTATATGAAATCATTATAATTATTTATGTTATTTTGATACGAATATATTGATTAATTCAACATATTATTGAAACCCGCACTGAGAAAATCTCCATTCAAATTATGTCAAAGTTGATTATGTGTATGAATGAATACGCCCGCTCGTCCCTTTGAGAGCTCTGTTTGCCTGGTATTACGTAATGAGCAAATATCAAAACCAATATTTGTACTGAATGGAATATACCTCATCAAAGTAAACACTTCACTCTCTCCTACCATTGATGTTCCCCTGATATTCGTACCTGTGTGCGATTTGTTGTTGTTCAAAAAGGATCAAATAATAAAAATGATATCAAAACTTTGTAATGATTACAACCTTTGGTGAGTTGTGTATTGTATATCAGTTTTTTGTGCACAGTGAATATTTTCAAACGTTCAAAAAATCCTGCACATATTTGGCTGGAGATATAAAATGACGAAATAAATAAATCGATTCTGCATATGCTTTAAGTTATCGATTTTTTAAATTAATTCTACCGATTTTTTACGTAATTACAACAAACGGTATTGCAAACAAACTAACATTATTTGTGTTTTAAATCTATATGATTAATCGCCACAGTACAATTATTTCGAGGGCAGATATGTTCCCAAGTATGTCTTCTTGCAAACTGTATCTAAATGTCTTTAAATAAACCGTGTTAATCTCAACTGACTTACCAGGTAAGTGTGGTCCTGTGTATTTTCTGCCTGTACCGAGAATAAATAAATTTAAAAAAAATGTGCATAAATTTTAACGCAGAATCGCGTTCATTAGTCAAATGCATTGTACATATTATAGTTCTGTATAAGTGATCAAAGAACTGAAAAATGTCAGTTATTAGCCATAAATTGTTGTAATGGTTTGTTTAGTCTATAGTTAGAAGTAAGATTGTATAAATATATTATAAATTTGTACAGCGTCCATTTTTCACAAAAACGGCGCTATACAAATCATCCAAATATTATTATTACGAAACTGAAACTTTTGTAAAAGCGTCAGTATTTGCAACAAACTTTAAAAAAGCTTACTTTTTCTAAGTGCGACAAGGGATTCGAATGGTTTTTGAAGGCATCATGAAACTTGCATGCGAGTAGGTGTTGTTGCTTCGTTTCATGTTCTCATTTCCATCTATGTAATTTGTGCGGAGGGGTCCTTTTAATACTTTACACGGCCTCAATCTGACCGCCACTTTGACTTATCTACAAAGAAGAGATGGAGGGGTAGAAAAATAATTTATATCACAGCAAATAATAACGAATACTCAGGGTGGAGGGTGTAGCAATCCCTTAAGCTCAAAGCCAAAGGGTTAAAAGGTAACAGAGTTAAGGGTGGGGGGGTGTTTTAGTCACGGACGTAATGAAATCCTTCTTATTTCACAGGGGAAAAGATAACACGGCGGGAAGGGTTAAAAATCAGCGTCCCGGATGGGATGCAAAGAAAATATTTTGGTTTGAGGTACAAAACTCTGAAGTTTTTAATATTTAAGTGTTTTCAGCCATTTCGGGATACTTTTGGGTATAAAATAATCATTTTAATGAGCTCTTGGAATTAAGCTATAAAGAAAATAAAATAGGGGCCGAAATTTTAACAAGTACCTAGATACATTGAATGATTTTTCTGCGATTGATGATGCAACCTGACAACTTGGTGTGTAGATGAAAATTGGCAATGTTTGAGCTACAATAAGGAAGTTGAGTCCTTATTTTATATTTTTTTATCAATGTTCACAGGCAAACTTAACTACCAGAAACGAAACTTGCAATAGTTCCTAACATAGCGGTCGGTGAAAAATGACATTTCGTGTTTTTAAATTTAAAAAATAACCATTAAAATACACTTTTTTTGAAATTTCGGTAACTGAATTGATTAGTACTAGTAGATATCTAACTACTACAACTTTTTTAGTTTATTTTTTTCGTCCGTATTAAGCGTGTCCCGGTTTTGTAAATATTTTCCCTTTTATTTCACACAAACAAGGGCCGGGTTACGTCACGGACTCTGGCGCACGATATTATGCTCTTGCCGCCGTTTTCGCTGGCTTTAATAAAATTCAAACTTGTAGAATTAATTTAATTATTAAATAAAAAATAAATAAAAAATACTGGTATTTAAGTTTGAATGTCATGTACATGAACATATTTTTTATAAGTCAAAATATTTTTCACTCAACTTCCCTATAAGTAATGGCACTTTAATTTATTTTTACTTATTTTACTGTATATGTACGTGTAAACTGTATTACCGTATACTAAATGTATTACTGTAGATACTGCATGTATTACTGTATTACCCCTACTATGTTATATTATAAAATAACATATTTCACAGAGACATTTTTAGAAAAATATCAGCTAGCCTCCTGTATGGAGTTAATATAAAAAGAAAAAAAAAAAGCTAGACACTTTACAAAGCAATTTTCTTATTCATGTAGATTCAATGAATACGAAAAACTTTTGTATAAGATTTGCAGATGTCGCGAGCTATAAACATCGTGACGGTTAAAAAATCCTCTTGTCAAATATCATTAAAACCCCACAAACAAAATTATAACTGGAATGACCCGAAATCATTTAAAAGAAACTGTAAAACTTGTTATTTTTAATATGCATTTTAGACTTGTTCTTTCCACGATACAAATACGCTGTAACTGCACATTAAAGAGATTTGCGGCCTGCCGAACAAGTGCATATAAACTTGTCCTTGCAGGAAATGCACATAAGAGAATGCACTATCCTAGCCAAGTACCAAATACCTAGTACCTAACCCAGTATTGAGTAGGTACCTTGCCAAGTACAAGAACAAGTACCAGTAGTAAGTTTACCGCTCGGGCAATAAATCTTCCATATACTATAGGACCCACCCTCCCCGTGTTTCGTGGCTTTACATTCTCTCATTCTCTATTCGCTGCAGTCTACACTCTCTCTGAGGCATGCACGCATATAAATGAACTGCTTTGAAATATAGTAGTTTTTTTATAATGTCTTCACCAAAATTAATATACGAATTGGTACATAAAATAGACACAATCGACTCAGGCCTCGGACATATTTTGTCAAAATGTAAAAAATTTTCCCCTTTGCAATAAAATTTAAAAAAAACAGAATATTTTTTAACGTATCCGAAAAGTTTTAAAATTTTAAAATTTAAATACACATAAAAATTTTAAATATAATTATTTATTGCAAAAATACAAAAAAGGGTCACTTTACTTTTTTTCTAACCAAAACTACTGAAAAAAAAAATTATCACACAAATGTATTTTTTTCGTTTCATGCAAATCTAATTATTTAAAAAAAGCAAGGTTAATTTTTTTATCAAATTACGGCCGGAGGCTTTGTATTTTTATAAGCGTACATTTTAATTATATTGTCATTAAATTTTTGATTTGACTACAAAGTGTGGTGTTTTCTCTTTCTAACATTTCTCACCATGATAGTAAGGGATACACATTTTCCAAAAAACGAAAAAATTAGCCTGAGAGGTTAATAAATAATTAGACCTTTAATAAATAATTCCAAGGTCCCGTATTCGTGCATATGAACAATATTTGAGTCAATAACACACGCACTTACAGTGCAAATGAATTCAAATCGAGTTATATAATATTTATATAGTGACGAACGTCTGCTGCACGATTTACTGCAGTCAATAATCACAGTTGTATTTATTTTTCATCTACTTCTTCTGGTACGTCTGCGACGCGCGATGTTGTCGTTTCCAATTAAGCTTCTAAACGGTTCCAATTGATATGTCCTTTCTGACTAATAATATATTGTCTTAGACTAGTTTAAAATGAGTTGTACAACATGGAAACATACTATGTATGTATTTAAAATGAGAGGCATGACAAGAATAGGCACAGTGTTATCTAAAAATTTACTCATGATAATAATATCATCTGCTGAAAAGGGAACATCATGACAATCTATTTAGAATAAAGGATTGAAATACGTTAAAGGAAAATTGATTCAATTTGTTGGTTTGACGTAAAGGGTATTATGTATTATATAAATAGGGATAGTTTTCTTATTATTCTGTTAGTTAGTAAGTTGGTAAGTAAACTATCGTATTATTAGCTACCGACCTTTTAGTATTAATTTTAATTTCATTTTATTTTAAAATAATTCAATTTTAACAATATTATTTCAGGGTTCTGCAGGCGTTCAGGTTTTTATTATTGTGACAGCTGTTTCGACATTAAAGGCTGCGAAAAAGCTGTCACAATAAAGAAACTAAAATACTTGCAGAACTTACCTAAGAATAGTAACACTTTTAAATTTGATTTACTTTAAATTAAAAACTAATAAATGAAAAAATTGTGCTGTACGAATTGAACACAGTAACAACAAATATTAATTATTTATTTATTTCCTCGTGTTCTCCGTAAAAAGGTTATTCACCAATATATCACGGAGAAGATTATAAATCACAAAGTGCACAAGGACAGTTTTAATACCTGATTTTACAACTCGTCTTATTATCATGCATTTTTTCTGACTTTATGTCCGGGTTAAATCTTCCCCATAGGAAAAACTTAACCCTTCCACACACTTTTCCACAAATGATCATCTAGCCAATCCACGCTATGCGAGTGTGTCATATAAGTATAATTAATGCAAAACAATACAAGAACAATACGTTAACCTACCAGAGTACCAAATGGGAAAATAATTCACCGACTACAGATATTTTCATATCAGAGGGTTCGGCTCGGTGGAACTACTAAATGGACCGATAAATCCTACTGATCCCTCAATATAAATATTTAAAAAATCTTTCGTAATCCTACATGTATTTAAAATGACTGATTTTTGCATTTTTATATATAAATTCTTTGACAAATCTAATACGCCTAAATTTTTAATGAGAAAGCTAGGTATAATAATTTTATTATTATTGGCAAAATCATGGAGAAATAGTCATAATCACGTGTTAGGCTCATTCAAAACTCATAAAATTTATAGGATGAAAGTGCATTGCAGCACTAAATGAATTAAGCGAAATTAAATTTATTTATTTATTTATTTATTGAATCTATATCCCTAAATAAATAAATCAAGGCTACCCCATGGAGTAAAAAAGCATAAGTTAGCAGGTCTTGTTCTGTGGCACAAAATAAGGAAAAGGAAATGTTTTAGCAAGTGCACCGTAAGAAGAATGGGCGGGGAACCTCAAATAAATCACTGTGTACGTGAGTCGGATAAAATATTAAGATCAACCCGGAGTCCCGGGGTTCTGTTCCGGGTGGGGCGGTCTAAAAAATTGGGTGAAGAGAAAAAATATACCCGGGGTGCATAACTTGAGAGAAGTCTTTTACTTAGTTTTTTTGGTCCGTGGGTACACATGTAATAGGGCGTGATTCTGTGAAATATTGCGCGGAAAATGGTATGATAAATCAAACATTATGCAGGAGAGCTTACACCAATTTAGGCACACTCAAACGCAAAGTTCATTTGAATATCTTATTTTTTAGACAGTTGCTAAGGGGAGAGGCCAGTTCAGGTATAATGTCAGTGATTCGTAAAGAAAATAGGTGAAGAAAAATGTTTTTCAAAGATACCGCATCGCGTCTCTGAGAATTTTCCTTTTTGTTCATAATATATGTAATGATCCCTTTTACGTTTCACTATACAGGTATGTTTTTGCTTTTTGCGAACTTTTGTAAAGTTATCTATCATCAGGGCAATCTTGACGATGTGGATTGCTGCCCAAAATGTAGTTCCCCTGGTAGAACATACACTTGATTATTAGACTTGATTATTATTTTTAAGCAATTGAATTTGTATATGTAACTACAAGCAGAATTATGGAAACTTTTTCCATTCGAATAAGAATTTTTACATTGCTTACTTTATCATTTTCTGGGCGGGTATGGGTACCACCGCCTCGGAAACCATTTATTTGATAAACAACACCCATGCCATAGATCACCACAATTGGTTCGCTATGTTTGCTGACCGGATTCGTGAGGTTATGTTTGTCTAGGTCTTGGCGGTATTTGCATTTGACCACCTACTGCGTGGCTAGCCGGATCGGGAGAGACTGGTTGAGGAAACTTTTGAACTCTCCAGCCGGACTCTCTCGACCCATTGCCTTGCACCGCAATGGGATGGATTCCTACCACAATCACTCCTCGATACATTGACCCCCCGACTCCTACCCACTCTCATAACTTTTTCCTTCCCAGAAATTCCCCTCCTTCATTTCCCTAAAAAGACTTTCCATACAGCATCCTCAGTGCTTCTTGTGAGTAGCTAATGAAAAAAAAGAGGATTTTGAAAAGGCACCTATTCTTTCATATTCCGGAAGATTTCATCCTCGTATTATCACATATCCTATTGTATTTTTTTATAAAGGTAAAAAAAACAAGTCTAAAATCTTGGTACCGATTGTGAAAATTGTGCAGAGAAGAAATACATTACATATATCTTAATGTGTGAAAGTATAAAATACGTCAATTTGTCCGATCACATTAGCCCACAATGAATCGTAAAGCCTCTTAAAATCACAACTGACTGAGTAAATTAAATCTCACATCACCGAAACTTATCAACAATGGCCCGATTTGTTCATAAAAAAACAATAAAATACAGCAAGTAGTATACGGTCCGGTCAAATTACAACACCGATTTCAGTCCAGGTAATAAAAAGGCCGATTTAAAAGCACCGTGATTGTTTGGGTGCTCGGAGTGGACCACAAGGTCTACGACTTGGTCCGCTTTTAAGTGAATTAAACTAATCATAAATTGTCCCAACGCACCGAAGCGCGTATAAAACTAAACTTATGACCATTTAACTGAAGCATAAAGATAAAATAAGCGTTAACCTCCGGAGCAGAAGAAAATAATAAGACCGTGTTTCGTCACGATGAATAAATTGGATTCGTTAAGTAAATTAAGGATATCGGTTAAGTTACTTTAAAGTAGACGCCGTAACATGAATTACATCAAAGAAAATATCAACGTAATGGTTTTGAAAATTGGGAGCGAATTAAAATTAGCTGGAATATTTTTTTAAAATTATTTTTAATTAAGCAGTAATATTTATGCTAAACATCCTTGAAGTTATACTCGGGGTGAAGGTAATTTCTGATGATGTTAAACGAGGGGAGTCTAAAGAAGAAAGATAGTATAGGGATGGAAATTTAAATAATTTATAAGATGAAGAAAACACGAAAGCTTAGGACGATAGATAGCCAAGCTATAAGACTGCCATTCCGAAGGCCGCGGGTTCGAACCCGACGTGCGCAAATAAATTTTATTTAATTGATTTGTGTTATTTCACAATTATTTTTTTTAAATAATACATAGTACATTTGCGGCACGTTCAAGAGTGGAAGATACTCTTAGTATCGCCCTGGTGTAAGACCACTATTCAGAATTGAAACGTTGCTTGAAATGGCTTTAGCCGTGTTTAGTTACTAAATCTGAATAGCCAGGTACTTCCCCACCTTCCTCTTCCCGTCTCCTTTCCTTCCCCACTTACCTTCAGCCTCATAACATACCCCAATTGGGGATGCCATAGTCTCACTGGCTCCAGACGGGAGCAGTTGAAACTCTTGTGAGGTAATCACAATAAAAATAAAAAAATTAATGATTTTCTGATAAAATACTATTTTTGCAAATAACCTAAATATTATTAAGCACCAGTTTGAAAAAAAATTATGTGCTTTAGTTGCAATAGTTTTATGTGTTTGCTCTAAAGTCTTCAATTTTCCCAGGGTTGCAAATCTTGCGGTGATGATTGTTTGTAATCGAAGATGATTGTTGCGAATTGGTTGATAACTCAAAGATACGAAACTTTGGTAGAATATTTTTATATATCTGTAAGTACAACAATATTCTAGCGAGGCTTGACTCTATTTACGCGTAAGTTAGGCGTCCTGCTGTTGCTAGTAATTTTTATAGAGAAGAAGAAAGAATAACGTGAGTAGCGTTATATATTAAGTCTACACAATATGAAACATAATTCATATTATGAAACCATAGAACAGGTATAAAGATAATGACTTGTATTGTATTTATGGTTGCATTTACGTGTTACATCGAGTAAATTCTACCAAAAGAGTGCAGACAAAAGACAAAAGGGTTGAAACAAAGAATTACTTGAAATAAAAAAACAAAACAAACAAATACAACTAAAACAATCTTGCATAATGATATTAAACATTTCTAATATATATACTACTTTATTGTGATTTGTTTTTAAGTCCCACATTGTTTTTTTCCTGCAAATCTTGTTGTATGTATATATTCCAAAATAAATAATAAAAAAATATGTACAATTCGAGGTCTGCATGGTGATATTTCCTTTAATATTTCAAAATGATGTCACAAAATTGTACTTATACAAATTTAATAATAATATTTTTCTAAATGTAAAATAACAATTACAAAAATCAAAAACATGTGTGGGTTGTATTGTCTAGCTCTACTAATCAAAAAGAGCTAACCGAAATAAAGTATTGAATTAATTACGTAATTAATTAAAAGTAAACAAATGCTTCGATGCATTAGTGCGCTGTTTATTTTGTAGGTAATCTGAAATCATCAAATAAGTTTTAAATAAATAAAACAACTAACTTTGTGTACACCACTTTATAAAATAATTTTACACAAAGTTAGTTGTTTCATTTATTTAAAAATGACGCCACAAAGTGATTTCGTGAAGTTTAAAGAAATAAGTTTTAATTTTTTTTTATAAGAAAAACTCTCTTTTTAACTTTTGAAGGTTATTCCCATCAATGTAATATATCATTGAAGAAAAAGATAACAAAAATAATCAATTTTTATTAAATATGAAAATAAACAAGACACCAACAGGGACCAGTTATACCATTATATTTTATTATTTTACTATGTCTTGTTTATTTTCATATTTAATAAAAATAAGTTTTATTTCAGTGTAATAATTTTATTACACATTTTCAATTGCCACAGCAAGTTGTCGACGACTTTGCCCTTTTTCATAGCTGCCCTTCAATAAACATCACGTGAGATAAAAGCAGTCAGATTTCAAGTCAAACCCGACGCCGAAGCGGCAAAGTGTTTTCTAATGTTTTATAAATATATAACAATATTGCCCGAAGAACTCCTAAATAAAAGTCTCTTTTATGACAAGTTATGGGATAATAATATGGAGTCGACTACAAATTTGAATTTATTTCTGATTCAACACGAGATGCGTTGGAAAATTCCCGTCTCGTGTCTCGTCATTTGAGTGCTTTTAAATTGGTTATTAAAATGTTTTTACTTTTATATGCGTCAGTTATTTAGATTTTAATCATCATTAATCAGAATAAGAATTTATAGCGAAGAAGAATATATCGACATGATTTTGTATTAGTAGTTTTAAGAGGAAAATACGTTGGTATCTTGGTCTTGATAATATTATTTATGCTTCAATGATCAACAATAAATTATATATCAATAAGAAGACCGCTCTGACATACCGACGTAACTTTAATTCTAGGCCGATGATATCGGGTTCGATTCCTGGTAAAATTCGATAACAAATATAACGTGTTTTTAAAAATATTTTTATTCAAGAAATTAATGTTCTATCTTTTACAGAGAATATGTTATAATGTACACAGTATTCTTTAATTTATTATTATATAAAAGATGTACCTATCAAATGTGAAACAAATGTTGCTTGAAATGGCTTTAGCCGTGTTTGGTGACTAGATACTTCTCCACTTTCCTCTCCCTCATCTCCTTCCCCTCCCCACTCACCTTCAGCCTCTCTACGTACCTCAAATGGGGATACCTTAGTCTCACTGTCTCCAAACGGGAGCAGTTGGGACTCTTGTGAGGTATTCACATATGAAAAAGAATTTAAAAAAGAAATATTTTAAAGATTTTAAAAAAGAAATATTTTATAGAATTTAAAAAATAAATAGATATTCTTCCTACAATAAAATGGTATGAAAAAATATTGGTTCATACCATGTTCATACAGAAGTAGGTACCAAGTACCAAGCCCAAATGCAACGTAGATAATAATGCAGTGCCACTTAAAACTTAAAGATAATTAGAAAACAACTTTTGATTAAGAAATTTATTAAACAGACATTTTTCTCTTAATTTTTCCCCATTTTTTTTTATTTTTTTTATAGAGAATACCTTCCAAGAGTCCCAACTGCTCCCGTCTGGAGCCAGTGAGACTATGGCAACCCCAATTGGGGTATGTTGTGAGGCCGAAGGAAAGTGGGGAAGGGAAGGAGATGGGGAAGAGGAAGGTAGGAAAGTACCTGGCTATTCAGATCTAGTCACTAAACACGGCTAAAGCCATTATTAAGCAACGTTTCAATTCTGAATAGTGGTCTTACACCAGGGCGATACTGACAGTATCTTCCACTCTGGAACGTGCCGCAAATATAGTATATAATATTTTTATTAATTAATTGTGAAATAACACAAATTAATCAAATAAAATTTATTTGCGCACGCCGGGTTCGAACCCGCGACCTTACGTTTGGGAGTCAAGTGTCTTACCACTCGACCACGGACGGTCGTCGGAATGTTTAAATGTTTAAATCACGAAGATTCTCAAATTACGAGTAAATAAAGGTAACATTATAATTCACTAAGTCCCTTTTAAGGTTTCAAGGGTGTGAAAAATAAGGACGACCGACGTTAAATCCAGATAAATAGCAAGCTTAATAATGTGGATTTATTGAAAACCTAAACCGCTTAAATTTACAATAGATATCAAGTAAGTCTTAGAAAATTCAAAATAATTGACATGTTTTGTAATTTTACACTTGTTTGTCATCATAAATCGCTTTGGAATTTGAAAAATTCAAGAATGTATGAATATTTTCGTTTTATTGCACCATTAGCCCAAAAACATAATTATCGCTTAGAATTTCTCCAAGAACCGCGACGGAGTTTGTATCAGAATCGATTACCATACTCTCTTATCAATCCGAAACTAAAATCAATATAAATTAATTATACACATATTCTAGAGATCGCATTAAACGCACAACAAATTGTCAACCAATCGAAAAGATCGCGGGGTGCCGCAGAATTAAACAAATGATAGAGAAATAAAAAAAAAATTGTAAATAAAGAAATAAATGTGACTCGAAATGAGCACACTTGGAATCTAAATGGAATAAAACGATCTTCTGAAGTGGAGTTTATTGGAACTATTAAAATGAATCAGTTAAACTAATAAACGACCCTAGAATAGTAATCTTTTTTTTTTCAAACCTTCACGGTAAAGTATATATTGTACAATAGAGTTATGCCAGGATATTAAAATGTACGCCGAAGGAATACATTTAAATGCATTGTGTACATTTATGAAAGACCTTAAAACCGCTTGGGCACATAAGCTTGTTTTCACGACAATTTAACTTAGGTAGACATAGGAATGACGTATGCCCCGCACCTGAGTTATTGTGCTGATAATCTGATAAAACATAAGAAAAAAACCTAGTTTAAATTATGTAAAAAAGAACAAAAATTTTCCACTATGAAATTCTGCTTAAATTAAAAAGACACTAAAATATTTCGATCGTTATACGCAGAGAAAATATGAAATTATATTTTGGGCAAAGATCAATATAGTCCTGACAACCTCTTGTAGGCCGCAGTCCCCCCGGCGGGTCCGTGTTTTTGAAGCGATTTTGCTCCTTATGCATAAAGATGTATGAAGAACAAGGTCCGAATCGCTTGGGCCATTCTCGATCTTGACATAACGAATTACTGGATAGCATTTAGCTACTCCAAATAGTTCATATTAATTGCCAATGACGCGCCGGGCACGAAAGATGGCGGACAAAATGGCTGCCGCTTGATATATGAACGCTGTCATATTCGAAGTCTATGTTTATTAATTGTTTTTGATATAAATCCATTGTGGAAAGCATAAATTTGATTATTAGGAAGTTCGTTTTATCTACATTATTTTGATGTAATTGTTGTATTAAATCACAAAAGAAATCTTATAAAAATTGAATTCGTAAGAAAGGCGAGAACTGTAAAATATTTTACGTCGTGTTGAAAAAACATATTTTTTTGTATGCTAGCTTTCAACAAGTTGTTCAAGTAAAAAGGACTAAATACTGTGTGTCCTTAAAGGATTCCTTCAAAATATGTATATAATTTCATCTGCCTTCGTGGAAATGTGCTTTAAAAGATAAGTAAGTATAAATAATAATTTAAAGAGGCTGTTTTAATACTTGTGTAAACTAACGTAGGCTTTTTAATGAGCATTTTAAATATTGGTAAACATGAATCGTAAAGATTTTATCAGCAATAAAATTGCTATTGTTTGTTTTGCTTTAATCGCAGATTGTGTACGATGTTATTACTCTTTTTTTTATGAACCAATTCAGAAATGTCGGGATGCTGTGTGGAGGGTCTCTTTAAGAGGGTATTACCAGAGAATACCGGAAATTAGTCCTTTTTAAATTAAATTCCAGACGTATTGATTCCTTTTTTAAATAAAACATAAATTGATTGTGAAAGAATGTTATTTTATCTGGTACACGCAGTTTTAAAATTTTGAAAAACTACGTGTATTTTTAATATACTAAGATTATACTGTTTGTCGTTGGCAGATTTGTTCAATTTTCAAACGACGGACCCTATTAAACAACACAAATTTCAAATCATATAATCATACAACAAAATAAATCAATACATAATCCAGTCAACACAGTTTTAAGAATTTTGATTTTAGGTAAATTAAAATAATTAAAAAATAAATCCGAGAACGTGTTTTGTGACAAAAATACCTGAGTTTTTCTATTGCTTACTTGAATGTAGGTATACATTAAAGCAAGTTTTGAATGAAATAAATCGATATTAAATTTTTAATTTTCAAAATTTGATACGGGGAATAATCGATCCTTCTCATTGGAACCTCCCTGTACAGTTGCAAGCAATTTTAAACTTGTATTCTCATCCGCTGGTTAATCGCTCTTAAAGGAGAAAGCCTTTATCTTGGATCTAAAAGAGACCAGTGTTTAAGCAGGAAGGAAACATAAAACTCCGAAAATCCGTTTTCGTTTTCCCTTCCCTAATCCTCACATACTCAACATTTCCAAATTAGGAAAGCTGCAGTTTCAATAATTTTAGGTAGTTAGAACTCTTGTACAGCATTAAAAAAGCTCTTTTTAAATATTCTTATCTGGGCTCCGTCAGAAAAATATAATTGCGGAAATATCTCCGTTAATTCGTCTAATTGAATGATAAAGGCAAGCATTTGAAGACGAAGGAGATTTCGGTAAACTATAATTATAAAGAAAAGAACTAACTCACGTTAATACACGATTAGTTTTACAGTTCCATGGTATTTAATTGTGTGATAAATCACACAGATACTCATAAAACAGCAATAACATTAACACGATTTACCGTTATTTATTTCATGATCACTTTGATTTAAGGAGGCCCTAATTACTTTTCTGTTAAGTACACGATTTTTGGTTTTTCGAGACTGAAATATAATTAAAACCCGACGAAATTCTTGCTTTAATTGTGTTTATGTGAGTATTTAAGATATTTAAACTAATTTATAGAGCTAATCTCACATATTAATCATTGCAATTTTTTTACATGGAATTTAGGCGGTGATTATTACAAGACTACTTAATAAATTATTTTATTTTATTTATTTAAATACATGATTTATTGAAAGTACATATAGTTAATTGTGATATTTCACCCTCCATGCTAGGGGATGACCCTGTGTTATAGCGGGTGAATTTTACAGTTTGGGGATATACATTCATTAGTATTGGTTGATAATTTTCATTAATTAATACTGTGCACACAATTCTTCTACAATAAAAAAGTTATACATAGTTAGATAGGACTACAAGAATAAGATGAAGAAGTTAAAGAATTATTGGAAAAGAGAAATTTAAGGAATTTTTAGTATATAAATCACAGCAATCAAGGTAGAAAATAAAGATAAATTATGTTTTGCCTGCTTTTAATACTGTGCATCCAATTATTCTATAATAATAAAATTTTAAAAAATGTATAGTTAGATTGGGTTACAAGAAGAAGATGAAGAAGTTAGAGAATTATTAGAAAATGAAAAATTTGAGGGATTATTAGTAGATATATAGATCACACTAATTATTCTTGTACATACTGTAGTGCTAAGATAGAAAATAAAGATAGAGTGTAAAATGAATGGGTATTGTAATTGTAATGTATTCCATGTGTAAGGATCCATCTCGTTATTTGTTTTTTAAAGGAATGGGGCTGGCTCACGGCAATAAGGTAGCAATCATTTGTAAATAATTAAGTGGATCAGGAGACATTTTAGAATACGACCTGATAAAACCCTGATTTTAGCCATGCTGAAGGTGTTTGCATGGGTTTTACATTTTAAAACCATAACTATTGATTTTATATAGTATGCCATGATTTTTTTTAACTCCACGTATTTGGAGGAGTTTCTTTAGTGTGCTAAGTGATGGTGCTAGAGAAGAGGTATAGAGATTGATAAATATTATTTACACGTACTCCTTAAATATGGTAACCTATTTGTTGTTATTAAGTATATAAATTAGTTCATCAGTGTTTATATTGAAGAGAACTGGAAACAAGGTTCCTCCTTGCCTTACGGCACTTTTCAAATAAATCGATTAGAGAACTCTCCAGATAATTTCATGACATTTTCTTGCCGACTGTGCCAAATTCTAAGAATCGCTATTATATCTTCCGAAACTGCTCTTTTCCTGAGTTTTTCCCAGAGTTTAATGTGACGTATGTGATCAAACGCTTCGCCTAGGTCTAGAAATCAAGTACAGGTCTTTAGTTTATAATAACTGGTAGTTTCTTTTAAGGAATATATTTCTATAAATGTTGACAGTGCAGGTTTAAATCCATGCTGGTTTCCTTCTTCTTTAGATGGTCTATTACGACAGTCAAGATTTTTAAAAAAATAATCTTTCCTTGACATTAGATCAAGTTTTACTGGTTTAATTATTATAAAGATGTAACAAATATTGACTTGCAAAATATTATATTTTCAATTCCCACAATTATTATTATTATGTGTGAAATATTGGTGAGTCACCTTGTTATAAACGTAACTGCATATCGCATACCAGAACCTGTTTAAAAACGTATACATATCTTCTTTAATAACGACTCGCCTCCTCTGCAAATAATCGAAAAGCGCATTAAACACCTGTTGAGACGGCCGTTAACATTCAACAAAAATTAAATACAATCGCTTTTCAGCCAAAGCGCGTAAAAATTCCTTGGGGCTATTAACTTTCTCCCGATTCGGAGCTCTCCTCGCTCAGTCGAGTTGAGGCCAAATCGCACAAGTAAAAATTGTAGTGAACCTCAGACCTGTTTCAATCCGTGGTAAATAGGTTCCTTCGTTGATACTATTCAAGATTTGGTTTTATATAAGGTAAATAAAGAAACGAAAAAATGCAGGAAATTTACAATCCGAAATATAGTGGTACATTAAAAATGAGTACCTAAAAGTTATTCCAGCTAAAGGACTACCACAAATCGATTAACACTTTGAAACAATTTTTATCATACACAATTACGCGGATGTATTGTAAAATGAAAAAAATGCTTGCTAAATACGGTATTTTTTTTTTTTTTAGATATTTATTTATTTGTATTTCACGCCCTGCTGGGCATTTGGGATGTTATGTCGTGTTACGCTAACTCCTTTTGCCGGCGTTTCGTACAACCTTACAGTGCCCATCGTCCACATCTGCCCTGATAATAGGCACTGTGACATTGTCCGAAGCGTCGGCTAAAGAAGGAGTTAACAGAGCGTAACACGACATAACATCCCAAAAATAAACAACAAAAATCGCCTGTTGTTTTAAATTCTTGGGCCCTTCTTCCATAGGAATGTGCATTAAATGCAAATCTCCGATACTCATTTTATGTATTTATGTCGCAAAATACAAAAAAATTAAGATTACATCACTTTTATTATAAAATACTACAGCGTTTGATAAAAATTACAACAGTTTTCATAAAAAATTTCAGAAAACAACGTGAGTATAATCGGTACCTAATTTTTATTCTTTCTATTTTTAACTGTAACACGACGTACGAAAATAAAATGATTTTTTTAAAAACACTGAATACAATATTAGCGACTCAAAAAATAGAAAAAGTAAAAATACGGTCGCATCGTCGTATTTCCAACCGTATCTTTTTTATTTAGAATTTTTGATTCAGAATTGCTAATATTGTCTTCGGTGATTAAATAATACAATTTTAGGTTTCACTGATGTAAAAAAAAAAATATTTGGCAATATCGAAGAAACCAAAACATTAACAAGAGAGTATTACCATTTTTAGAAAATCACACATTACATGCTTTTTATTAGCCTTTATGCGACAAATGTTGAATTCCAACCACAAATCATCAATAATAATAATTATTAATTATTAATCAGGTTTTAAAAATAATTCACCAAAGTTTGGTAATTAAACATAACTTGATTGACTGTCATAATATAGTACCATATTATGAATACGAACCAAATTCATTTTTAGAAAATAATTTCTTTAAAATTTACTATGATAAAACTATACTAACAGACAGACCAATTGGTCATAATAGACCTGATATAGTTTTACATGACAAAATTAAAAAAATAACTTATATTATTGATGTAGCTATTCCAAATTCCTGTAATATTCAAAAATCTGTTTCTGAAAAAATAAGAAAGTATACAGATTTAGGAAATGAAATTAAAAGAATTTGGCATTCTCAGACTATAAAAATATTACCTTTTGTTATTTCGGCTACTGGCATTATACCTAGCTCTCTTATTAAAAATTTAGGCATATTAGATTTGTCAAAGAATTTGTATATAAAAATGCAAAAATCAGTCATTTTAAATACATGTAGAATTACGAAAGATTTTTTAAATATTTATATTGAGGGATCAGTAGGATTTATCGGTCAAATTAGGAATTCCACAGAGCCGAACCCTCTGATATGAAAATATCTGGAGACGGTGAATTATATTCCCATTTAATAGTTTGGTAGATTAACGTGTTGTTCTTGTATTGTTTTGTATTAATTATACTTAGGGGAAGATTGGCACCATTCGTACACTTTTCAGACTATGAATTTTCAAAAATTGATGGTTAAAGATAGATTGCTCAATCAGTTATTATAACATTCAGCAAACATTCCGCTACTTATTCAAAAAGTTCGAAGTCAATAACTTTTAAAATAAATTAATGGATTGAGTTTTAGAAAAATCTGACAATTGTCCGAATCTACCCCACTACTGGGGTACATTCATACATGGGTAGGGGAACATTCAGACAGTGTACCTCACAGTTATACAGTTTAAGTAAAACAGCAAAATAATTATAAAAATCTTATTTATTGGCCTTAAACATACCAACGATTTAATAAACTAAACGACAAAACCTTTTGTCAACAAAAAATATACATTACTCAGAAAAAAAAACGATTAGGAGAAAAACACAACACGGTGTAGACTACCTACACTAATTAATAATCAGACAAGAAGAGATAAATCTTTTAGTTATTGGGCACATTAATAAAATACTTGTCTGGTGCAATTGACATAAAGAAAACATAAACCAAATCTTTATAATTAATTATTGAACATTCAATTGTGACATATCTATAGGAAATGTGTATAAGTCAAAGGTCCTGGCCGTAGAGGTTCCTGGAGATTTTGGGTTAGGAAGAATCATTGCGACATCAGAAATGCCCACGCTATCTTCGTCTTCAATATTGGGAAACATGAATGCCCAGGATAGTCCTGGTTCCTTTCTTAAATACGAGACCTTAAATTCTGTTAGGAAAAAACGATTAGGAGAAAAACACAACACGGTGTAGACTACCTACACTAATTAATAATCAGACAAGAAGAGATAAATCTTTTAGTTATTGGGCACATTAATAAAATACTTGTCTGGTGCAATTGACATAAAGAAAACATAAACCAAATCTTTATAATTAATTATTGAACATTCAATTGTGACATATCTATAGGAAATGTGTATAAGTCAAAGGTCCTGGCCGTAGAGGTTCCTGGAGATTTTGGGTTAGGAAGAATCATTGCGACGTCAGAAATGCCCACACTATCTTCGTCTTCAATATTGGGAAACATGAATGCCCAGGATAGTCCTGGTTCCTTTCTTAAATACGAGACCTTAAATTCTGTTTTGGAATAATAGCTTATATCTTTTGCTACGTAATAGACAACTTCTTTTTTGCAAATTTGACTAAAACAAAACAGTTGTCGTTAATTTTTTTCGGGTCGTGAGACTACCATGAGGTAGCATCAAAATCTTCATCTTCATTGTCATCAGAATAATCTACTATCGATGTCGAACTTTCCTGTAAACAAACCTCAGAATTTTCAGATTCCGAATTACTTTGATTTTTTGGCTTAGAATGTCCGGCAATTTTTAAAGTGCGTTTCATCTCTCTCGCTTTCGATTTTTTTTTCCTGTTCTAGTTTCTTTAATTGCTTCCAAATCTTCCAGCCTATTTGTTCCGGCGTATCGGTGTAAATTCTGGACTTTCCTGGTTGCCTTACCTTTACCGTTTTAATCTTTTTCTCAGCTGTAGGATGCCTACCAATCATTGCTGGTGTAATAGATCCTGGATCTTTCAATATAGTCGTTCAATTGTGACTTTTCTTCAGTAGAAAATACTTGGTAACTTGTGTATTTAGACTGATATGTGCCATCATCATCAGGTTTATCTTTTATTTTCTTTACCTGACTCTCCAAAGTTGAAGCCTTAATATTACGTTTATCCGCTGCCTTTCTGTAAGATAATTTTCTTTCCAAAACATCTTTTTATTGCCGCAGACATATTTTCTTCATTTATTATTGTGCACCTAGTCTCTTTCTTCTTATAATTCCGGACCATTTTTGCAAATTTTCTGAAATAAAAAGAAATTTGTTAATAGGGGTACATTCAGGCGCGTACGAATGTGCCCCAGGAGAAGGCGTACGAACGTGCCCCGAAGGTCAAAAATAACAGATTTTTCTCATGCAGAAAATCATGCAGTAAAATCCACAAAATAGATACAATATTATTATATTGATTGTAGTTACTTACCATTGGGCAATAATCCGTTAAAATATGACGCCTCACTAAAGCACTAAACATCCAATGAGATCGACAAGATATTTACTTTGAGCATGCGAAAACACATTATGTCCTCCCATGTTGGTCGCAGCGGCCACACTGGCGCTAACTTCGGGGACAACTAGCGGTCGCCCGCGGCCTACCCACACACGCATAGCCATAATAGATACGATGTTCTAACAAGCTGTAATAGTCACTGTATGAAGGTTCCCCGTGTACGAATGGTGCCAATCTTCCCCTATATAATACACTTGCATAACGTGGATTTACTAGATGATCATTTATATGGAAAAGTGTATGAAAGGGTTTAGTTTTTCCTATGGGAAAAACTTGTGACGACTTCAACATTACTTTCGAAAGAGAAAAAAAAAAGGAGGATTTTCTTCATCGGAAAAGCTCATACAATTTTTTTTTCCCACCCAAACGAAGTTCAAATCGGACACTATAGCGACACCTGCGATAAATCAACAAACTATTAGAGAGATCTGTAAAACAACAAGATTATGGTGATTTCTCCTTCCATCGAAAGATGTCGATAAATAAAAACGTGATATTTAAAACTTTAAGGGTGGAGTCTCACAGAAAAGTTTTATCCAATCAAGAAACAGGAGGCGTGACAATATATGAAAGACCACTTTGAACTTTGGACTTGAGACATAATTCAAGAAACTAATGGATCCAACCTTGAGATTTATTAAAATCGAATAAGGGTTCATGCCCGGAGAAATAAACAAAGTCACACGATCAGTGCATTCGGAACGATGACCCTAGCAAATGTTTACAATACGAGTGCAGTAGAGGGATAATTAACCATTGAAGTACGGGAAGAAACTGCCTCCGAGATGACAAAAAAAAGTTCACGTAAAATGATTATGAAAATCAGATGTATAAAATGCGTCAGTACGATAAAGGAAAAGTTACACACAATGATTGAGGTGTTAAAAAACTTACGAACATTGGTGAAAATTGACGTAAAAGGCGAGACAGAACGAAAATTCCGAACTAAGATTTGTATAAATCAGAAAACGGGAAATATACAATTATGAGAGTTGATATGGTATAGTGAGTCGAGAGGAACGGCAAATCGAAAAGAAAATCAAGGAAAATTCGTACTTTATCGACAGATGGCGGATAGCTTAAAACACTGAAAACAGCTTTAATCTTAATGCGAGGGTTATAATATTATTGAAAACCGACAGCCAATTTTGTTGGAAAATAGAAGGAAATGGTTGGACGTACGGAACCATGAAATTTAAAGGAAAAACCAGAGTATAGACATGTGATTTAACAAGGGAGAAACTCGGATATAAAAGGTTATCGGCCGCCGACGAATTCAAAACATAAACACATCAAAATTTGAACATGATTTCTAGCAATTAAGGACCCTTTTATAGCTTTAGAGGTCGTAAAAAAATACATTGGTCTTATGAGATAATCTAAACAGAGGAAACACATTAAAATAATACGTAACGTAAACAGAGATAGCGGAGTCCTGGGATATAAACAAATCGAATGATAAACATAGATATTTAATGGATATTAATGCTTTTCCCAGGGTGAGTGAAACAAAATACTTACGTACTTTGAATAAAACAATTAAAGATGACATTTAAACGGGGTCGAATTGGTGATACGTTTGTAGTGAAGGTGCAAGAAAATGGAAGAAAAAATGCTTTGACAAAATTAAGTTCCCCTTAAATTATTGGAAAGCGTTTGAATACATGGCAAATCACTTTGGAAAGAGGGAAAAATGTTTTATAGAACGGAAACCCTTTTTAAAATCAGAAAATGGTGCCAAAAAATTAAATCACATCGAAATTAGCACGATTCGAGGGTGAATAGAATGCACATAATGACGAATATAGGTATTCTACCGGTTTCAGAAAGAAATTTAATACATACATAGATGGGCATGGCGAAAGCCATTTTTGCTGTAAAATTCAGCGAAAAACGAAGGAAAAATGTGCAACTAAATGATCGATTATAAAGTTGAAAGAGTCTGAAGGTATTTCAGTTAAAATTTGGATCAAAAAATTTGAAAGTGAAGAGAGATGTACTCAATCAACGGGAAAATAGCGTATTTGCACCCAGTGACAGGCTCGCATTGTGTCCGCGATCATGGACATATTCGTTTACAAAATAAATTTTATATGTATAAATAAAATATCCACTTGATCTGTATTCTCAGAAAGGTTGGGCGAATAGTTGATTATATTTACCAGTCCGGATCCGAATTCCGCGAGTGACTGAAATAGCTAGGGGGGTTGCAACTAAAAAATATTTCTTCACGAAACAAAATGACTTAAGTCAAGACAGTCGATAATAATGTGTCCATTTCAAAAAATTACGAGTTGATAGGAATCATTATTTTATGCCAGGACAAGAGGAGTTAAGATGTTCTGGAATTGAGGGAGGTATAAATGCTGATGACGAGCGGAGAATGACGGTTGATTCGACAACGGAAGGATTATCTACAATAACGCGACATACGTACGGCTAACTTTCAAAGTGAAATTTACAGATCAAAAGTTCTAAGTCCAGTTACATAATTGAAGAGTGTTGTTATAAATTCGTTCAAAATAATTTTCAACACTTAGAGTTTTCTTTAGAATTTGGTTTTATTCTTATCAAGTGAAAGTAAAAGAGTTGAATTAAATAATAATTATTAGTGCTAACAATTAAAGTGACTTGCATTTAAACGGAAAAGTTTTAGTGGAAATAATTACCTTATTAATTTAGTTATAAAAATGGTGATAAATAAAAAAATAAAGGGTGTTGTGAGTGTAAACAAAAAGATTATCGTGCCCCAAAATGATCAACACTTCAGTGAAGTTTATAAAATATATAAAAATTAAAAATTAAATAACAAAAGTGATTAGTTTTATAAATATTAAACAGTGCCTAAAAATAAAGTTTAAAATAAATCCGAGTGTTTAAATTAAAGTGCGTACATCTAAGTGTAGAAAAAGTTTATTTTAAAGTTTAAATAAAATAATAATCAAAGTATTGATAGACAGAGTTCGGTTATTATTGTGAAATAGGAAGGCGTTCGGGAAAATAATAATTATCTAATTTGATAAATTTGTGTGAAAATTAAAAATTATTCGCGGTTATTATTTAAACGTGATTGAAAAGAGAAAAATCCCAAATAATTAAAATAAATCAACAGTAAACATCGTGCATTATTATTGATATAAAAATAAAGGAAGGAGGATTAAGTTCACGAATTAAATAAATTTAAATAAATATACTACAACGGACTTGAGAGGAAAACGGACTCCATTTTTTGTTCGAAAATTTAAATAAATCCTTCACGTTAGATAACTTTAAATAATGTCATAAAAAGTACGGAAAGAGATATTGCACAATTTAGAAAACTTTAGAATTTGAACATTAAGTACAATGTAATCAAAGGAGATAGTCACTTAGATTTAGTTATATTTTTTCTTAGATCAGGGAGAAATATTGAGAAATTAAATTCACAAATTTTGTAATTTTAAGGTAAGATAAACACAGTGAAATATTGCCAAGCTGTTGTATTCCCAGTGGAAAATTGGTAATTTGGAGAGATCTCGGTAAGTGCTCAATATTAAACATTTTCCAGACCCCGGAGAGCTTTGCAGCAGTTGTACGTGTCTACGATTTTTTTGCGAAATAGCATGATTGACACTAACAAAATGTAACATTTTATAGATCGTTTTTCCACAGGTTAGCGTGATGTATGTTCAGCCGCATCACAAAGTACCTAACTAGAAATTGGGTCAACAAAAATACCTAACTGAGAATATAGGTCATTCACCAAAATACCTATACAGGAAGTAGGTCATTCTGAAATACCTAACCATAGATTTCACCTATCAACGGTACTTACCATCCGGCAGTAGGTCATCCCAAATATACCTAGTACTAAAATCATTTCGTCAATTATGACCTTCACCTTCCAATAAAATGAAAATGCCTAACTGAGAATATAGGTTATCCATCCAATTACCTATACAGAAAGTAGGTCATTCTGAAATATCTAACCATAGAATTTACCTATCAACGGTATTTAACAGCCAGAACTAGGTCATCTCAAATATACCTAGCACTAACGTCATTTCGTCACCTGTGACCTTCACCTTTCAATAAAAATGAAAATGCCTAACTGAGAATATAGGTTATCCATCCAATTACCTATACAGAAAGTAGGTCATTCTGAAATATCTAACCATAGAATTTACCTATCAACGGTATTTAACAGCCAGAACTAGGTCACCTCAAATATACCTAGCACTAACGTCATTTCGTCACCTGTGACCTTCACCTTTCAATAAAACGAAAATGCCTAACTGAGAATATAGGTTATCCATCCAAGTACCTATACAGGAAGTAGGTCATTCTGAAATACCTAACCATAGATTTTACCTATCAACGGTACTTAACAGCCAGAACTAGGTCATCTCAAATATACCTAGCACTAACGTCATTTCGTCACCTGTGACCTTCACCTCAATAAATACAATGCAAATATATACGAGTTTCCCTAAAACGGCGCTCTGTAAATCATCTTATTATTGATATTATCACTATCGAGATCCAACATGAATATATTAGAGGTACCTCACCTTGAAATCAGAATCCTCCGATCTAGGGCAGTAGGCCAAACCAAGTGTTTTATAAACAAACAATTAAATGGGCCTTATATAAACATTTCTCGGGTATCACATTCCGCCAGAGGTTAACGAACCAGCATATTCAACTTCGGTTTAGTATTATGATTCCAACAGACATATACTTACCCTCAATCGATTGCGCTATTAATATTATAGAGATTTAAATTTCAATTTTAAAGGATTCCATTGGACCCACAATCATAAGACAGATAGTCTTCAACCTTCAGATTACGCAATTCAACCCTTTTTCCCATTTCATACCTTTCTGAACAGATGGGTAACCTTACCTAATTCCTTACACGAGGGGTCAGTACCTTCAATAAAAAACCACTGCAAACAACAAGATCAGACAGTCCACCAATCCATATTTGCCCTGCGAAATTACACTTCCTCGGTGAGGTACGTAAACATTTTCTGAATTAAACAGCCCACAACTGTTTTTTTGAGGAGTGATTTTGATTCCTTCGACGGTGTCAAAGATACGAATTGCACGTGAGGAGGAAGGTGTAGTTTGTATTGACTTGACACGCTGGCGCGGCATTCAAACAATCGACCATTTGCGTATTTGTCATCGATGTCGACCTGAAAGCAAACATAGTTTTTACGAGGTAGAAGTTATGTCAGCTTCAGAGGCGAGGAACGCAAGCCAATGATTATCCTACGAAGGAGACGAAAGGATCATCTCAAACGGCTCCGTACGCACTCAACGCGAGTAGAGTCATGATAAGGGAAGAAATGGACATACCCCTTCTAGAATCAGTCGAGTTAAAATCAAATCTGGAGGAAAGGAAGTCGGAATAATACTGGAAGTAACATGAGGACTCTGCGCTCTTTCATCTGGCGTGAAGGGACCCTTTCGTAGCAATGAAGTTCATGCAAGAGAACAAAATCAGGACTTAAGGACCATCCTAGCAAACGTAATGATTGAGTCTTTGTCTGGAATGTTGGTCACCAGTATCTATTTGGTTAGAGGAGGAGCCGACTTATTCAGGAAACAATATCCCCCAAAAATCCACCTATCACCCCTCCTCACCTTCCCCTTCCCCAGTACATGTAGTGTATACTAATAACAATAATAACTTGACCATTTAGGTGCAGTACGACGACATTGAGAGCTTCGCAAGGAACCTAGCATGCATGTCAAAATTCACTCTTTCCAGGTTATGTTAAAATAACCCAATGTAAACCTATAGACAGAAAAAAATCGGGTAAGAAAACTACGACTTTGAATTTTATAAACCGGCTGACAATTCACTGTAGGATTAGCGTCAATGACACTCCGTTCAAGTTGAGAAAAGGCGGGTAATACGAGTATAGGTTTGAAAATAAAATAAAACAATCTAAAAAACGGGGTCAGTTTATCAAACGAGATTCTTTCACACTTTACTCCAAAAGAATTTGAGGTTACCACACACACTACATTATTTCCTCTACATGTGTATGTGTATTAATTTACACATTCAAATGTAATTACCGAATCAAAAAATCACACAACGTGGTGAATAGGAATAATGTGCAATAAAATCTTAAATCTTATTTACTGTGAGAAAATCGCAGGGGTTTAAGGAAAAGTTAGGTGTAGCTAGATACAAGGGTATATTGATCGAAGGCCAAAAGATAAGGGTAGCGTAGCCAGTAGATCCCGACAGCTAGTGTTAAAGGGAAAGAATAGAAAAACCAAGGGTAGACGACTACGGATCATTACAACGGGTGCCGGGTAACCCCACAGGTACATTACAGGAGGTCCCGAGACCCATAGAAGTTAGTAAGGCCAGGGGTAGGTTCACTACAGCTGGTGCCGGGTAGCCCAGGAGGGTGGATCGTCACAAATTAGTATCCGCGGCGGGTAGGGTGTCGAGACGGATCACCACAGCTGGTGCCGTGACCAGGAGAAAGTTTTTACAAGTGGAAGATTTTCGAAACTAATAATAAATTGGAAATAATAAGCTTTTCGAAATTAAAATTAAATTGAAATAAATAAATAATAATTTAAAACTAAAATTGAAAAACCGAACCTTAAATGAACACGTATACATAAATACTCGAATGATAACGTTAAATAAACAAACAAATAACCCCATCTTTGAAATAATAAAATATCGTATCTCGGTCGTGTTATTAAATAAACATCGAATACGGAACGATTAAAAAAAAAATAAATAAACAAATGATGGCTCCTCAAATGTTTTGTAAACATTAGACATGACAGTGCGGATATATGTAAACAATTGCATTACTACTGCGGTTGAAACGTAAACAATGTAAATGATAATAATTTCATAACATCGTGTTACTACGTCGACGTAAAACGAAATAAAAATAATAATAAAATCGTTTAATTAGCAGAAGTTTTAATTGATTAATTGATTGATCTAATTAATTAATTGATTGATTTAAATTGATTTTTGTTTAATTACAAAAAAAAAATAATAAATAAATTTTTGATTAAATAAACAATAAAATAAATCATTTTTAGAAATCATTTGAAAATAAAATAAAAATCAAGCTTCACCTTCCGTTCAAAATTGTTCATAGAATTTATATTTAAATTTGTTTGATCACCGCTTTCGAAAACATTTGATTGCACTTAGAAAGGGTTGTTCCTTGTGGGAAAAGGAAATAATATGTATATGTGTATGTGTATGTATGTGTATGTATGTATATTTATGTATATATATATATATATATATATATGTATATGTATATATATATATATATGTATGTGTATGTGTATGTATATGTATGTTGTACATACATATAACAAAGCGAAATATTCAAGGGCTTGCTAATTTGACAACTTAGTACTATAAAAAAAGTATGCAATGCAATAAATCCCAATACGTAAACAAATGCACGGCTGAATGTTTATCAACAAGACCCATTGGTATTTTGATAAATGACTCGGTACTTTAAACATCAAAAATAGGTCAGGAATTTTAATGTTGTTGAATTAAATAACAAATGCAAGGCCGAGGGTGTTTGAAACATTCTTTACGTATCCACGAAAAAAAATATATAAACAGAAAACATTGTTAAGGTGGGAAAAAAATAGATAAACCACAGATAAAAGATCAAACATTAGATAAAAATTAAAGATAAACAAATCGCTTCAATTCTCGAGAAGAGTGGATACGTCAAGTATAAACAATTGATTGTTTATTTAAAAGAAGCATTAACGTTTTGAGAAAAAAATAAACAAAAGAATTGTATTATTGAATATGGTACACAACTATTTACACAAAATAAAATAACGTGTTACGTGTGTGTATTTAGAGGACAGCGTGCGTTTTGTGACCTTTTATTGACAGAATAAAAACAAAAAACAAAAAAGAGAGAGATGAAATTTTATATGATTTAAGCCATTTTACAGAGGAAACGTAGAGTTAAAATAGCTTTAAAAGTAGATTAAAAATAATATTATAACAAAAAAAAAAAAACAAGTGAGTGTGGAAAAGAGAAGAAACGGGAAGACGCAGAGAAAAGGGTTCATTCACTGTCATCGAGTTTAGCGGAGAGAAATAGAAAGATGCCTAGAAATACCAGACAGGACAGGGAGAGAATAGAGTTTGTGGCCGCTGTCGAAAGCACAGCAAGTGGAAGCTCTCAAATGGATGTAGGGCAGATTACCCTCATTATACAGCAGGCTCTAAGTCCTCTAGTCAGCAGAATACAAGAGATGGAAAAACAAAAAGAAACGGTTGTGACGACGGAGACTACGGCAACGAATACGGCGCGAAACGTACTTCAGCTTGTTGAAATGTTACCCACACAAGAAAAACCAACATTTAGCGGGGGAACTCAGAACCCAATCGCATTTTTGGAAGACTTAAAAGATTATACAAGACGTACCAATCGCACTGATATTATGATGGTTGTTAAAGAGAGCTTAAAGGCTGGTGCTAAAAGCTGGATGAAGCTTTATTCTAAACGCTGGAGTAAAATAGAAGATTTTGAAAGAGATTTTATCGCCAACTATTGGGGAGACATATGTCAGAAAAACATGAGGAGGAGATTATCAGACGCGGTATGGGAACCGAAAAAGGATATAACTATGTTGGCGCATTTTGCAAAATACTGGGAGCTCGCCAAGGCATTGAAAATTACTGACACACCTTTAGGGGTGATAAACGAGATAATGAGACATTTTCCGAAAGAAACTCAAGCTTTGTGGTTCTCTCGCGAACAAGGGGATGAATTGGATGCTGCAGAGTTTTTGCGAAAACTAGATAACATGGTTTGCGCCCCGCAGGACAAGAACATAGACAAGAGAAGTAGAGAAGAGAGGAGTGGCCATGAAAATTTTAGAGATCGACGACATGCAGTACGACCGAAGGTGGCAGCCATCGGAGGGGCACCGGAAACGACAGGATGCAGGGCATGCAGTGGATCGGGTGTACCGGTAATCATCAGTGGCGCTACAACCTCGGACCATGGGAAGGAGTTATGCATGATTGAAGGATCGGGAAACGAGAGCGAGTCGGTCCAAACGCTCTGAGGATTACGACTCCAGAAGAACTAAGGGCAGCGACGCCAAAGCATAACGTAGCTTTAAAAATCATGTTAAAGTATAATTGGGATATAACGAAAGGTTTGGGAAAAAACGGGCAGGGAATAACGACTCCAATCAAGGCATGTAAGGCGGTACGTAGAAAAGAGAGTGAATTTGAGAGTGAATCGATTGCAAAAGAGGAAGTGAATGCGTTTGTAAACTCACTACAACAGGTTAGCGATGTATGGAACGAGGTAGAGGTGCGGGAACACGAGGGGGGGAGAGATATAGTGGGATTTAATACGATATTCGAGGACAATGATTACGATGAGGTAGGAAAGGGGAATACGTTATCGCAATTACCCGAGGCCAAAGCGTATATAGATGGGATACAAGTAAGTTGTTTAATAGATACAGGCAGTCAAATAACTTGTATTGCACAGGAGTTCTGGGAGTGTCACTTGAGTGATCAGATGAAATACCCAATTCTACCTGTGAATACTATGCAATTAAAAGGGGCAATGGGACAGAAAAGCTTAAAAATATCGAGGTTAGTTTTAATACCTTTGCGTTTCGGAGATTTCCAAATAAATACGTCATGTTTAATAGTGCCAAAATTAATAAGATCTATAATTTTAGGGGTAAACTGGTTGGATAATTATTCTGCGGAGGTAAAATGTGGAGAAAAGCGGGAATTAATAATTTTTACAGAGCAGGGAAGGAGGGAGATTGAACTCATAAATTCCGGAGTAATTTCGAAAGGTAAATCAGCAGAACAGTCGTGCGCGAAAACCATAGATTGCGCAAGTAAGGTAATACATGTAATTGAGCATAGCCACTTGTCAAACCTAGAGGGAGAGGCGGAACAAAGTATAGCGACAATGGTAGCCGGACTAGGACTAGATGACGTCAAGAAAAGTAAATTGAAAATAGTTTTGGATAAACACAGTAGCGTATTCATAGATCGACCGGGTTTAACAGATAAATATGTACACGAGATTAAGATGGTAGATGAAGCGCCTTTCGTCAAGCGATCTTATCCAGTACCATATGCTTACAGGGACAAGGTTGACAACAAAATAAAAGAATTAGAAGACCTAGGTATAATCAGTCGAATGGCGACTCCTTTCGCGAGTCCTTTGACCTATACTTTGAAGAAGGACGGAGGGGTGCGTATTTTACTCGATGCTAGGTCATTAAACTCTCACATGTCCGGAGACGTCGAACGTCCTCCTCTTACGTCAGAAATATTGCAGCAGTTTCACGGTGTAAAACACGTAACAACTCTGGATTTGAATTCGGCATACTTTCAGATCCCTTTAAGTGAGGAAAGTCGAAAATATACAGGCTTCATTTATAATGGGAAATCTTTCGTTTACAACGTACTACCACAAGGGCTGAAGACGTCGGTAGGAAGTTTTTCACGCGCGATGGATAAAATTCTGGGGGGCGAGATGAAGGATTATTGCACGAACTATTTGGATGATTTAGTCGTATTCACGTGTGGGGACTTTGACGAACATTTAAAACATTTAGACGCAGTTTTAGGAAGATTGCAGGCGGCAAATATGACTTGCAAATTGGAAAAATGTCAATTTTTATTCACGGAAGTAAAGATGTTGGGTCACATAATCACACCATATGGCATACGTATGGACCCTGAGAAAGTTTCAGCTATTAAGAATTTCCCGGCACCAAAAAGGGTGAAGCAAGTAAGAGGTTTTCTGGGATTGTGCAATTACTATCGAAGGTTTGCAGATAAATACGGGGGGTCAACAAAAATATTATGCGACTTGTTACAAAAGAATAGACCTTGGAGATGGACCGCCGTAGAGCAGGAGACATTTGACAACGTAAAATCTTTGTTCTTGGAAAGTGTAATGCTAACACACTACGACCCACACAAAACTTATTACTTACAAACTGACAGTTCCGGGTTCGCCATTGGGTCAGAATTATATCAATTAGATGATGACGGAAATCATCATGTGATCGGATTTGTTAGCAAATCACTCACCGGCGCTGAGTTGAAATGGACCGTATCTGAACAGGAGTTATATGCGATAATCTACTCATTACATAAATTTGAAACTTATTTGCGAGGCGCGAGGTTAATAATACGAACAGATCATCAAGCATTATCATTTTTAAAAACTTGGAAGCTGTACAGTGCAAGAGTAACACGATGGATATTATACCTAAATCAGTTTAATTTCAAAGTCGAGTACGTGAAAGGCAAAGAAAACATTGGACCCGATATTTTATCACGTTATTCTCAGGATGCGATAAATGTGCAGGAGGAAAAGGTACAATGTCCCGAGGTAGCAGTTTTTGCGGTGGATGGGAAGCGACAGATAAAATCACATTTAGAAAATTTAGATCAACTACAACTTCTAGACGAGTTTCTGGGAGAGCTAATAGCGCACTTAAAAGGGGAACCTAGCAAGACTATCACAAAAAAGGCGTCTAGGTATTTGAAAAATTACGAATTAAAAGGCAGGACATTATATTACAAAACGGTGAAAAATGGGACTGTATTAGCCATACCTAGCGATTTAACTAAAGACCTAATCAAATTTGTACATCAGGAAATCGGTCATGCAGGCGGATTGAAAACGGGTCAAGCTTTGAAGAGTAGATATTTCTGGCCGGGAATGAGTAAACAAATTAAATGGATGGTTAAAACTTGCCGACTTTGTCAATTGGCGAAGCGCGAAATACGTCCGACAGTAGGGCCTGGCAGGTCAATTATAACACAAAAAGTGGGAGAGTTAGCAATGGCGGACCTATATGGACCGCTTCCGAAGAGTATAGGGGGAGTGAGATTTATTTTTGTGATTCAGGACTCTTTCAGTAGATTCATCCAGTTAAATAAATTAAAGGTAGCTAACACTGGTACAGTATTAAAGTGCGTAGAACTATTTGTTAAAAAGGTGAGGGTTGAGGCGATGTTAACGGACAACGGGTCCCAATTTTCTTCGAAGAGGTGGAACCAGGGTTTGGAGAGGCTAGGTATTAAAGTTATGCACACCTCTGTGCGAAATCCTGGGCCAAACATCACGGAAAGGGTTAACAAAGAGCTAGGACGAAATTTTAGAATATACTGCCATGAAAAACATACCAGGTGGCCTATGTTTCTAAAAGACATTGAGGAAACGTATAATAACACCGTACATTGTACAACTGGCTTTTCACCGAATGAAGTCGTGTTTGGGAAACAACCGAAGTACAGCTTAGACAAATTTATGCGTCAAAGTAACATACCTAAATTAACAGAAGAAGAGGTTAGGAATGCGGTACAAAAAAATTTGGTAAGGAGCGCCGGAAAAAGACAGCAATTTTACAATATAAGGAATAGGTTAGTCACTTATGAAGTAGGGACTTTTGTGAAACTTAAGAGGCACACTCAGTCTAGTTTATTGAAAAAGGAAATAAAGAAATTTGCTTTATTGTATGAGGGTCCTTATGTAGTCGCGGCTATACCATATTGTAACACGTACACACTAGTGGATCCGAAAACAAAAGAAATACGGGGCGATTATAGTGCTATACATCTAGCTAGATATTATTTCGATGAAACTGAAAAACAACAGAAGAGGATATAGGTGATAGAAATTGATTGAGGAAAAAAAAGGGGAACAGGAGAAAGTTAAATTTAGGGGATAGTTTATTGCGAAAACTTAGAGTTCTATATAATTATGTAGACAAGAGATATAGGCATATTAAAAAATAGGAAAATAAAGGGTATAAGGAATTTCAAATAGATATAGTTCGTAAATTAACATGTTATGCTGGAAGAATGATAAGATAAAGGGGAGTTTAGCCGTTAAAAGGGAATATTTTTGCTTAGGGGGGGGGGGAGGAGAAATAGAGGTAGATATAGTGGTTATTGGATTTAGATATGTTAGAGTTTAGGTTGCTTATGAAAAAAAAAATTTTACGTGTCTTTAACGAAATGGAACAAATATAATGTAGAATTAGGAGGAATGGAAAAAAAATGTAACTTAGGGTTAGGCAGATTACAAGAAACAAAAAAAAAAAAAAAACGAAACGTAGGGTTAGAAAATTATTAGATTAAACATGTAACGTAGAATTAGGAAAACAAAAAAAGATTTCATAACGTAGGTTTAGGCCAAGAAGAAAAAAAATCAAATGTTAAAGTTAGACAAATACAAAATTAAGACTGCGTCATTTGTTCACGAAATTTGGAGTACAACAAAAAAAAAGGGGAGCAACATTCGAATGAAGACGTGTGCAAGGGAAAGAGCGAGAAATGAATAAATCAAGGGAATAAAAAAATAAAAAATAAAATAAAAAAAAATAAAAAAAAAATAAAAAAAAAGAAAACCGCGAGATTGAGGAACAATCTTTTGAACTGAACCATTGTACAGGAGTTCCGGGTCAAAATGGATTGAGGAACACTTCTATTGCGCGGGCGCGGGGCGCATTAGTATCTTATAAAAAAAAAAATATTAATTTTGATTGAATTCACAAAAAAAAAATATATATATATATATATATATATTTTTTTTTTGTGAATTCAATCAAAATTAATATTTTTTTTTTTATAAGATACTAATGCGCCCCGCGCCCGCGCAATAGAAGTGTTCCTCAATCCATTTTGACCCGGAACTCCTGTACAATGGTTCAGTTCAAAAGATTGTTCCTCAATCTCGCGGTTTTCTTTTTTTTTATTTTTTTTTTATTTTTTTTTATTTTATTTTTTATTTTTTTATTCCCTTGATTTATTCATTTCTCGCTCTTTCCCTTGCACACGTCTTCATTCGAATGTTGCTCCCCTTTTTTTTTGTTGTACTCCAAATTTCGTGAACAAATGACGCAGTCTTAATTTTGTATTTGTCTAACTTTAACATTTGATTTTTTTTCTTCTTGGCCTAAACCTACGTTATGAAATCTTTTTTTGTTTTCCTAATTCTACGTTACATGTTTAATCTAATAATTTTCTAACCCTACGTTTCGTTTTTTTTTTTTTTTTGTTTCTTGTAATCTGCCTAACCCTAAGTTACATTTTTTTTCCATTCCTCCTAATTCTACATTATATTTGTTCCATTTCGTTAAAGACATAATATATTGTATGACTACATTGTCTTATAACTACACATAGAGGTAGAATCAACGCGGAAAAGAAAACAATTGAAAATTATACAAACTTGGTTCAGATTCAGAGGCTGTTAAACAATCAAAGAAGAAAAAAAGAGAGAGAGAAGAGGGAGTGAGAACATGGAAGAAAAAAAAAGAGTAGAATGAGAGAAAAGGATACAAAGGAAGGAGGGAGTAGAGTCATAGGGGGGAAGTAGGACAGCAAGAAGGAGAGAAAGATTTGTACAAGTAGGAACGTACGAGTAGTAGGACGGAAAATGGAACTAGCTTCAATGAATGACACATGAAGAAAATGGAACGGAACCATGCAAGATTTAATAGCGAGGATCAGGGGTACGGAACATCAATAGAAAATTGAAGGAATTAAATGACCTATGGTGAGTTCCAATTCCACCGACTAACACTAGGAGGCGTGTTTACCGCTGGATTTAAAACTCTAGGGGGGCTGTGACGACTTCAACATTACTTTCGAAAGAGAAAAAAAAAAGGAGGATTTTCTTCATCGGAAAAGCTCATACAATTTTTTTTTCCCACCCAAACGAAGTTCAAATCGGACACTATAGCGACACCTGCGATAAATCAACAAACTATTAGAGAGATCTGTAAAACAACAAGATTATGGTGATTTCTCCTTCCATCGAAAGATGTCGATAAATAAAAACGTGATATTTAAAACTTTAAGGGTGGAGTCTCACAGAAAAGTTTTATCCAATCAAGAAACAGGAGGCGTGACAATATATGAAAGACCACTTTGAACTTTGGACTTGAGACATAATTCAAGAAACTAATGGATCCAACCTTGAGATTTATTAAAATCGAATAAGGGTTCATGCCCGGAGAAATAAACAAAGTCACACGATCAGTGCATTCGGAACGATGACCCTAGCAAATGTTTACAATACGAGTGCAGTAGAGGGATAATTAACCATTGAAGTACGGGAAGAAACTGCCTCCGAGATGACAAAAAAAAGTTCACGTAAAATGATTATGAAAATCAGATGTATAAAATGCGTCAGTACGATAAAGGAAAAGTTACACACAATGATTGAGGTGTTAAAAAACTTACGAACATTGGTGAAAATTGACGTAAAAGGCGAGACAGAACGAAAATTCCGAACTAAGATTTGTATAAATCAGAAAACGGGAAATATACAATTATGAGAGTTGATATGGTATAGTGAGTCGAGAGGAACGGCAAATCGAAAAGAAAATCAAGGAAAATTCGTACTTTATCGACAGATGGCGGATAGCTTAAAACACTGAAAACAGCTTTAATCTTAATGCGAGGGTTATAATATTATTGAAAACCGACAGCCAATTTTGTTGGAAAATAGAAGGAAATGGTTGGACGTACGGAACCATGAAATTTAAAGGAAAAACCAGAGTATAGACATGTGATTTAACAAGGGAGAAACTCGGATATAAAAGGTTATCGGCCGCCGACGAATTCAAAACATAAACACATCAAAATTTGAACATGATTTCTAGCAATTAAGGACCCTTTTATAGCTTTAGAGGTCGTAAAAAAATACATTGGTCTTATGAGATAATCTAAACAGAGGAAACACATTAAAATAATACGTAACGTAAACAGAGATAGCGGAGTCCTGGGATATAAACAAATCGAATGATAAACATAGATATTTAATGGATATTAATGCTTTTCCCAGGGTGAGTGAAACAAAATACTTACGTACTTTGAATAAAACAATTAAAGATGACATTTAAACGGGGTCGAATTGGTGATACGTTTGTAGTGAAGGTGCAAGAAAATGGAAGAAAAAATGCTTTGACAAAATTAAGTTCCCCTTAAATTATTGGAAAGCGTTTGAATACATGGCAAATCACTTTGGAAAGAGGGAAAAATGTTTTATAGAACGGAAACCCTTTTTAAAATCAGAAAATGGTGCCAAAAAATTAAATCACATCGAAATTAGCACGATTCGAGGGTGAATAGAATGCACATAATGACGAATATAGGTATTCTACCGGTTTCAGAAAGAAATTTAATACATACATAGATGGGCATGGCGAAAGCCATTTTTGCTGTAAAATTCAGCGAAAAACGAAGGAAAAATGTGCAACTAAATGATCGATTATAAAGTTGAAAGAGTCTGAAGGTATTTCAGTTAAAATTTGGATCAAAAAATTTGAAAGTGAAGAGAGATGTACTCAATCAACGGGAAAATAGCGTATTTGCACCCAGTGACAGGCTCGCATTGTGTCCGCGATCATGGACATATTCGTTTACAAAATAAATTTTATATGTATAAATAAAATATCCACTTGATCTGTATTCTCAGAAAGGTTGGGCGAATAGTTGATTATATTTACCAGTCCGGATCCGAATTCCGCGAGTGACTGAAATAGCTAGGGGGGTTGCAACTAAAAAATATTTCTTCACGAAACAAAATGACTTAAGTCAAGACAGTCGATAATAATGTGTCCATTTCAAAAAATTACGAGTTGATAGGAATCATTATTTTATGCCAGGACAAGAGGAGTTAAGATGTTCTGGAATTGAGGGAGGTATAAATGCTGATGACGAGCGGAGAATGACGGTTGATTCGACAACGGAAGGATTATCTACAATAACGCGACATACGTACGGCTAACTTTCAAAGTGAAATTTACAGATCAAAAGTTCTAAGTCCAGTTACATAATTGAAGAGTGTTGTTATAAATTCGTTCAAAATAATTTTCAACACTTAGAGTTTTCTTTAGAATTTGGTTTTATTCTTATCAAGTGAAAGTAAAAGAGTTGAATTAAATAATAATTATTAGTGCTAACAATTAAAGTGACTTGCATTTAAACGGAAAAGTTTTAGTGGAAATAATTACCTTATTAATTTAGTTATAAAAATGGTGATAAATAAAAAAATAAAGGGTGTTGTGAGTGTAAACAAAAAGATTATCGTGCCCCAAAATGATCAACACTTCAGTGAAGTTTATAAAATATATAAAAATTAAAAATTAAATAACAAAAGTGATTAGTTTTATAAATATTAAACAGTGCCTAAAAATAAAGTTTAAAATAAATCCGAGTGTTTAAATTAAAGTGCGTACATCTAAGTGTAGAAAAAGTTTATTTTAAAGTTTAAATAAAATAATAATCAAAGTATTGATAGACAGAGTTCGGTTATTATTGTGAAATAGGAAGGCGTTCGGGAAAATAATAATTATCTAATTTGATAAATTTGTGTGAAAATTAAAAATTATTCGCGGTTATTATTTAAACGTGATTGAAAAGAGAAAAATCCCAAATAATTAAAATAAATCAACAGTAAACATCGTGCATTATTATTGATATAAAAATAAAGGAAGGAGGATTAAGTTCACGAATTAAATAAATTTAAATAAATATACTACAACGGACTTGAGAGGAAAACGGACTCCATTTTTTGTTCGAAAATTTAAATAAATCCTTCACGTTAGATAACTTTAAATAATGTCATAAAAAGTACGGAAAGAGATATTGCACAATTTAGAAAACTTTAGAATTTGAACATTAAGTACAATGTAATCAAAGGAGATAGTCACTTAGATTTAGTTATATTTTTTCTTAGATCAGGGAGAAATATTGAGAAATTAAATTCACAAATTTTGTAATTTTAAGGTAAGATAAACACAGTGAAATATTGCCAAGCTGTTGTATTCCCAGTGGAAAATTGGTAATTTGGAGAGATCTCGGTAAGTGCTCAATATTAAACATTTTCCAGACCCCGGAGAGCTTTGCAGCAGTTGTACGTGTCTACGATTTTTTTGCGAAATAGCATGATTGACACTAACAAAATGTAACATTTTATAGATCGTTTTTCCACAGGTTAGCGTGATGTATGTTCAGCCGCATCACAAAGTACCTAACTAGAAATTGGGTCAACAAAAATACCTAACTGAGAATATAGGTCATTCACCAAAATACCTATACAGGAAGTAGGTCATTCTGAAATACCTAACCATAGATTTCACCTATCAACGGTACTTACCATCCGGCAGTAGGTCATCCCAAATATACCTAGTACTAAAATCATTTCGTCAATTATGACCTTCACCTTCCAATAAAATGAAAATGCCTAACTGAGAATATAGGTTATCCATCCAATTACCTATACAGAAAGTAGGTCATTCTGAAATATCTAACCATAGAATTTACCTATCAACGGTATTTAACAGCCAGAACTAGGTCATCTCAAATATACCTAGCACTAACGTCATTTCGTCACCTGTGACCTTCACCTTTCAATAAAAATGAAAATGCCTAACTGAGAATATAGGTTATCCATCCAATTACCTATACAGAAAGTAGGTCATTCTGAAATATCTAACCATAGAATTTACCTATCAACGGTATTTAACAGCCAGAACTAGGTCACCTCAAATATACCTAGCACTAACGTCATTTCGTCACCTGTGACCTTCACCTTTCAATAAAACGAAAATGCCTAACTGAGAATATAGGTTATCCATCCAAGTACCTATACAGGAAGTAGGTCATTCTGAAATACCTAACCATAGATTTTACCTATCAACGGTACTTAACAGCCAGAACTAGGTCATCTCAAATATACCTAGCACTAACGTCATTTCGTCACCTGTGACCTTCACCTCAATAAATACAATGCAAATATATACGAGTTTCCCTAAAACGGCGCTCTGTAAATCATCTTATTATTGATATTATCACTATCGAGATCCAACATGAATATATTAGAGGTACCTCACCTTGAAATCAGAATCCTCCGATCTAGGGCAGTAGGCCAAACCAAGTGTTTTATAAACAAACAATTAAATGGGCCTTATATAAACATTTCTCGGGTATCACATTCCGCCAGAGGTTAACGAACCAGCATATTCAACTTCGGTTTAGTATTATGATTCCAACAGACATATACTTACCCTCAATCGATTGCGCTATTAATATTATAGAGATTTAAATTTCAATTTTAAAGGATTCCATTGGACCCACAATCATAAGACAGATAGTCTTCAACCTTCAGATTACGCAATTCAACCCTTTTTCCCATTTCATACCTTTCTGAACAGATGGGTAACCTTACCTAATTCCTTACACGAGGGGTCAGTACCTTCAATAAAAAACCACTGCAAACAACAAGATCAGACAGTCCACCAATCCATATTTGCCCTGCGAAATTACACTTCCTCGGTGAGGTACGTAAACATTTTCTGAATTAAACAGCCCACAACTGTTTTTTTGAGGAGTGATTTTGATTCCTTCGACGGTGTCAAAGATACGAATTGCACGTGAGGAGGAAGGTGTAGTTTGTATTGACTTGACACGCTGGCGCGGCATTCAAACAATCGACCATTTGCGTATTTGTCATCGATGTCGACCTGAAAGCAAACATAGTTTTTACGAGGTAGAAGTTATGTCAGCTTCAGAGGCGAGGAACGCAAGCCAATGATTATCCTACGAAGGAGACGAAAGGATCATCTCAAACGGCTCCGTACGCACTCAACGCGAGTAGAGTCATGATAAGGGAAGAAATGGACATACCCCTTCTAGAATCAGTCGAGTTAAAATCAAATCTGGAGGAAAGGAAGTCGGAATAATACTGGAAGTAACATGAGGACTCTGCGCTCTTTCATCTGGCGTGAAGGGACCCTTTCGTAGCAATGAAGTTCATGCAAGAGAACAAAATCAGGACTTAAGGACCATCCTAGCAAACGTAATGATTGAGTCTTTGTCTGGAATGTTGGTCACCAGTATCTATTTGGTTAGAGGAGGAGCCGACTTATTCAGGAAACAATATCCCCCAAAAATCCACCTATCACCCCTCCTCACCTTCCCCTTCCCCAGTACATGTAGTGTATACTAATAACAATAATAACTTGACCATTTAGGTGCAGTACGACGACATTGAGAGCTTCGCAAGGAACCTAGCATGCATGTCAAAATTCACTCTTTCCAGGTTATGTTAAAATAACCCAATGTAAACCTATAGACAGAAAAAAATCGGGTAAGAAAACTACGACTTTGAATTTTATAAACCGGCTGACAATTCACTGTAGGATTAGCGTCAATGACACTCCGTTCAAGTTGAGAAAAGGCGGGTAATACGAGTATAGGTTTGAAAATAAAATAAAACAATCTAAAAAACGGGGTCAGTTTATCAAACGAGATTCTTTCACACTTTACTCCAAAAGAATTTGAGGTTACCACACACACTACATTATTTCCTCTACATGTGTATGTGTATTAATTTACACATTCAAATGTAATTACCGAATCAAAAAATCACACAACGTGGTGAATAGGAATAATGTGCAATAAAATCTTAAATCTTATTTACTGTGAGAAAATCGCAGGGGTTTAAGGAAAAGTTAGGTGTAGCTAGATACAAGGGTATATTGATCGAAGGCCAAAAGATAAGGGTAGCGTAGCCAGTAGATCCCGACAGCTAGTGTTAAAGGGAAAGAATAGAAAAACCAAGGGTAGACGACTACGGATCATTACAACGGGTGCCGGGTAACCCCACAGGTACATTACAGGAGGTCCCGAGACCCATAGAAGTTAGTAAGGCCAGGGGTAGGTTCACTACAGCTGGTGCCGGGTAGCCCAGGAGGGTGGATCGTCACAAATTAGTATCCGCGGCGGGTAGGGTGTCGAGACGGATCACCACAAACTAAACCCGTTCCTGTAAATCTGGTGAATAAAAAAAAAAATATGCAGTCGCATCTAGCACGATTAAAGCAAAAAAAAGGAAAAGATTTTTTCTTGTACATTTTAGAATGAGAGAGAAAATAAATATATGATATTGAAATTAATGAAAAAAAGTCGAGGTTTTTTAAAATTTATTTTTCAAATGTACCGGTGTGATTTGTTTTTTGTATTCAGATACGATATATTATATACCAGGCTCTTGTAAGTTACGATAACGCTGGATCAATTTGTTTTATTTATTTATTGAATTAGCATTAATTTAGGATTTATAATAGTAAATGCGGGAATGATTGAAGAGCAGAAGGCAGTTAGATGGATCCGAGGTTTTTGAGGAAAGCCGTCAAAAACACTTTTTGACTAAAAGCATACCATTTAAGTCATCATATTGATAATTCAAATTAAGTTGAATCATTTATTAAACTATGACGACAGGTTGTTAGGATTCCAAATTTATTTGCTGATTATACAAAGAGTCGCATGCGCATAAGGTGTTCAGAAACATTTGATTGTAATCTAAGTTTATGTGTAACCATTAGTGTAGCGTTCTGTTATTTACTACAGACACTAATACAGATTCTCCAATACTTTGGATGGAGATTACTTTTAGGAATAATAGGTACTTTGTTATTATCTGCGTTTATTATACACTGGTTTACAATGTAGATCTCGTTGATCGACCTAACTATAAGCTAGCTAAATGGAATCTAATCGAGTGTTCCAGTTCCAGTTCTCTCTCAAAGCTGTTTGACCCTCTCTTCGTTCCCACAGGTACTAACCTACCTCCCATCTAGCGGAATCTAAGGACAGCTCTTAGCACTGCCATCTATGTCTACAAGCCGGAAGATTTGATTACACTACAATTAGTAAAATACGACGTTTTCGATGTTTATTGTGGTTTTACGTTTAACTATCAATCTTTAAATACAGTCTTTCTTTAATTGGATACACACTCTCCCTTTATATTAATATACAATGAAGCATAGATAAAGACTTTTTATTTTTGGATTTAGATTTTTTTAATTGTACATACATCACATTTGGAGAAGATTTTGTGGTTTGATTTGAGTTTTCCGTTTTCGAGTTAATCTGGTCTAAATATAGAATTCTTTAGATCACTTTTTGAAAAATGGCAGCGGTCAATGTCTTTTAAAGTGCGTCGAGGCGTAGACCGGCCTCCAAAAAATGTTTTAATTATTTAGTTGCCGTTAAGATCGGATTATATAAATATACACACATATACCTACATCTAAAAGCTCACCAGTATACGGAGGAAAATGTAATTTTAAAATACGACCATTTATTCGTAAAAACGGTTATAAATGGGACTGAATTTCTTATGAACAAATTAACAGGTTTTCAATGTTTATTGGCGGGAACATGTAAGAATAATGTGTTGGTATACGTAATTTTGTACGTATACCTACAAATTATTCTTACATTTTCCCGCCAATAAACATTAAAAAACCTGTTAATTTGTTCGTAAGAATTTCAGTCCCATTTTTAAACGTTTTTACGAATAAACTGATCGTATTTTAGAATAATATTTTTCTCAATGTACCTGTTTGTACTAAGAGTATCCGGACACCGTGTATAGATGTAATTATATATAATTTATTTTTTGATGTGCATGCACAAAAGTTCCAACTGACAAGCCCCCAGAACTATATCACCCTAATGGGGTTTGTTGTGGGGTTGAAGGGTGTGGGGAAGGGAATAAGACGGGATCTTTTCCGATCTCTCCTGAGGAAGTTTATAAAGTACTTATACGGCTATTCATATCTGGTCCCCAAACATGTCTAAAGCCATTTTAACAAATTTTCGATTCTGATTAAATTAGTATTAATTTCACCAGAGCGCGCAGTACTGAGAACATCTACAACTTGCTGAATTTAGAAGGAGATCGTGTCAGTATGACCGTTTTATTAATATAAAAACAGTTATTTACAAAATTTCAACTGTTCATTTCAAAGATCGAATTAACATTAAATTAATTGTCAAATCCGATAAATAAATATTACGTAATTCTCTCCTCAGAGGTATAAAATGATCGCATTGGATATCAGGTAGTTAAAGATATCCGTGTTGAAGTGACTTTATGGTTTTATATGGACTGCGGTGGCCATTAGTTGTTGTACTATAATACTATATCGGGACTGAAGCCGGGACTCGCTGGGAGGTCGGGAAGTGGAGCTGTGAAAAAATCACGAGAATCCTGTATGCCAAATGCAAAATGCGGGGTGACCACGCTTCAAAGCATATACATTTATCTATTAACATAAAATTTATTTATTTTCTAACGTTTTTTTATGTAGGTACATAATTATATACAGAACGTATCAGCACATAATCGAAAGACATTTAACGAGCGATTCTTAAACATACTTAGTGTAAAAATGTTTTATTTCAATTTTACTTCGATAGGCATTTCAATTAAAAACAACAGAAAAATCCATTAAACTGTGGAGAACCTGGAGCGACACGTGATATACATTATCTCTCGTTCCTAGAGCACAAACAAGAAAAAATTTAGGACGGAAAAATTAAATTTATGTTTTTACTTCAAATATGTTCACTGATCAGGGAACTCTGGTTAAGGTGAAGTTTGATGCTAAATCACTATTATCTGATTAATCTTTACTACAAATTGGTTTACATTATAAATACAAAAAACATGCTTTGGGAAAATTGAAGCTTTTCCTACCGTCTGTATTAAGTGGAATCAAAATAAAATTGTTAATTACTTTATAATAAATATATACGTAAATTACTCAGAAACGTGTTTTTTCATTTAAAATGTATAAATACATAAAAAAAACACATTTTTTTAAATAAAATTTAATATCTTCAATCTTCGCAAAATCACTTTGTGGCGTCATTTTTAATTAAATGAAACCATCAGTTTCGAAACAATTATGATTATATAATGGTGTACGCAAAGTTATTTGTTTTAATTAAGCATAATTTAATGTCTAAACTTATCTGTGACAGTTTACATTACTCAAATATTGTCTTTCTTATAAAAATGTTTACAAAATAAATAAAAAAACTTTGCGCTTGAAATCGTGACCTCTAGACTCCTTTTGCAAATCGATTTCTATGCCTATTACCTATATTCGAGGCGATATAAGGCACATTAAAAGTCTTTCGGGTCCGTTCTGATACATCCTGAATAATATATTACTAATAGATCTGGAACTTGCTTTAGAGAAGGAAAATTTTGATAGTTTTTTATAGGCGTCTGGGTTGCTAACTTAAGCGACGTAAAAGCAAATTAACAAATTACAATTTTTTATGAAGAATTTTTATAAAAACTATAATTAATTAATTAAGAGTTTATGTGCCACTATCACGTCATAATCCTCCGAAAGTGTCGGTTTGATCAAACAAATATTTGAATAACTTGATATGATTTTAGAAGGAATCGATCAGAGGATTGATGACCTCCTGTATTAAAATCCAATATTTCACAACGGTAATATCTCATAATGCTCGTCGCTACCCTTCCGTCTCCAGTGACCCAAGCGAATCGTCGCCCCGAGGGCACACCACATTAATAATCATCGATGGGAGAGAGAGTGAGCCGGTAGTGTGTAGTCTGTAGTGTATTGTAGTTGGTAGTGGCTACATTGTAGTGCAGATAGAGGTGCTATAGTCGGGTGGGTTAGGTATTGGATAGTGGTACAGACTCGACATGCTGCCCTGCCCGCTGCCTTCAGCCGGCTGCGGGCACTACTGCATGCAAATGCGGTGAAGCCTTATTCAGGGGTGTACCATGAACAATTTAACAATTCAATGATTAATACACGGAGAAAGATGTTATTTTAAAATAGGATAATTTTATTTGTAAAAACGGTTAAAAACGGGACTAAAGTTCTTACGAACAAATTAACAGTGTTTCGATGTTTATTGGCGGGAAAATGTAAGAATAATTTGATGTTATACGTACGAAATTACATATACCAACAAATTATTCTTACATGTTCCTGCCAATAAGCATTGAAACCCTGTTAATTTGTTCGTAAGAACTTCAGTCCCGTTTTTAACCGTTTTTACGAATAAAATGATCGAATTTTAGAATAACGCTTTTCTCCGTGTACAAGTGTTTGCATGTTCACAATAAACCAGTACAAAATGTGAAAAATTTGTGAAGCATAAACTTGTGTTTTTATTTAATCCGGACCTCGCGTGTCCAAATCCCGGCTTGCGCAAGTAAATTTTTATTTGATTGATTTGTGTTATTTATTAAAACGTGCTAAATATTAACCAATCATCCTTATGATTGGATCACTTCCAATCCCCAAAGATAATAGTTGTCTATCTACATAACTCAGTGCCTAAAGATTTTAAAATGAAGCTACTATAATAATTGAATTTCATTCGCAATAAAATACAGACTACTTGAGCCACCCCTGCCCAAGTCCGGTGGACCTCCAGAATGATCAGAGATAAGGCCTAACAGACCTCCCCAACTGCAAACACAGCCACAGACCTCCTAGTTACCAGCGGCAACTAAGGGTCGCAGGAAACTTCTGTCCCGAGACTCTACTTTTGTTAACTAAACTAAAAGCTTCTTGGTACTTCTTGTCTTGAAGTTGGTTGTGATAGTTGGAGTGGTAATACTAAGCCATAACACTTGAGAGAGTCTCAAAATATAGTGAGAAATGTCAACTTTTTTAGAATTACATTGACTTGTTACTACCGCACAAGGGTATTCTACAACCGCTCACAACTCCCAACTGAGGCCAGTAGGACTATAGCATTCTCAGTTGGTGAGGTTTGTTGTGAAGCTGAAGGGAGTAGGATAGGGAAGGAGATTGAAAAGACGAAGGTTGGGATTTTGGGGTTCCGTAACGATATAGCCAATAAACAATAAACAATGTTAATCTCAGGTGACATCCCAGTTAAATAATATGGTCCTGTATATTTTCTACGTCATTGTACTATAAATAGTAATTTTCTTAAACTGTTACAGTCGAATGTATTTTGTGATTGCAAGGTTATTATAACTAAGATTCTGATAAGATGGGGACCTTAGAACGGGTAAAACACCCAGTGAGGCCCAATTTATCAAATAATGTTTTTAAATACGTAAAGTAATTGTATCAAATAAAAAATATAATTATTTATATGGTCGATTGATTTCTTTAGGAGCCTATTTCATTAGTTTTGGGAATGATCTCACTCCTCGTAGGAAAAAAATGTATTTTTATTTCAAGGGCGCTCTGCTAATTTGGTTTTTACGAGCTGCTCTCTCGAAATGGATATTCCGAGAATGAAATGGCAAATCAATCTATTGTCTGAGACTCCACATCAGAAACTACTTGAAAGAAATTGAATAATAGCTTATTTTGTTTTCAAGTTCAATCTGTAGATCTCCTTTTTAATATTTAGGATTTTTAACTTGTCATCACATTATTATTTATTTTATAAATCACCCCTATGAACCCAGGCACCCTTGCTTAGTTACCAAAAGTAGCAAACCACTATAAGGTAACATACCCGCCTTTCAAAATGTAATATTACATTCGCGAAACAGCTATTTCGCGTAATAATTTAGGAACGCGTAGGAATATTCAATAATAACAAAAAAATGATTATATTTATCAAGCGTAAGCGCATGTAACGAAAAACATGAATTATTTTTAATATAGCAAAAATCTCTTGAGATCAGAGTTACTTAGCATTTTAAGAAACACAGAATTTTTTCATACCTATATCATGTTAAATGGCAGAACCAAACGGGTGTTTTTTATCATTTTTTTGAAGAATAGTTTGCGGTTTTTTTCTAACGAGGGACGTTTACATATTGCGTAATAATTAGATACTTTTTCAATTCGGCATATGAAAAGAGTACTATCTCAAACTAATTTTTTTTTTTTAATAGCTTAAAACTTAAAGCGGTTACTATTTCTATCGGCTTAAGGCCACTACACATGGTACTGCGAACAGCCGGCTTTTTGCAGATGGCTAGAAATCGCATCGTTAGTAGGCAAAACCGGCTGCCGAATTGTTATTATTCGTCTGCCGTATTATTATTTCTTTACTGCCGGAACGAATGTTTCCACTTTCTGCCGCATTTGCGCGCAGAGTATTATTATTTTACTACTGCGGCGTCCGAATTGGTGCTGCCGCAGACGGATTCTGGCTGTTTGCAGCCAGAAAGACATGGTCCGTACACGTGATCACAGCGCTCGAGAAATCAGCTTACTCAGTGGCGTTTCTTCACAAGGGGACCATGGGGACAGTCCCTACTTATAAACGTTTAATGTTAATGATATATTTATATCGTAGAAATTAAATAAATAAACTACTATTACATATACTCTACACTATTCCTGAAACCTAACAAGAAAAAAATTGACAATTCTTTGTGTTCACAAAAATAATGAATGCGTTCTGAACATAAAAGTAATTGCAGAAATATAATCTAAAAAATTATTTCGGTTAAGTAATTTTTAATTTCTCTCCTTCCTTCCTTGTAGCATAATAATAATTTATTGCATATGACGTTTTAGTAAAATAATAATATTGATATCGATTGATCGGATTATTTCTATAGCGCCGTTCTCGTGGTTAAAACACCTCAAAGACGCTTTTAACCGAAGTACAATTTGTCTTGTGCTATTTTTATTAAACTTCATATTTATATAATTGTAGAAATCAATCACTTTGTGGTTTGACATATATAAATAAAACACTTGTTTTGTTTAAACCACGAGTTTTTGGTTGTGAACAAGTGTTTATTTTTATTTAAACTTAATATTTATTTACGCACCCTATTTGATGGTTCCGGTTAGGTGCGTGACTTATCTTCGTACCTCATAAAATTTTCTGTAAGAAATTATATTATTACTATTTGGGTATACCTATATTTGTATTGAGTCTCGTATCGTTACTTTCTGGCAGTGAGACGTCAGTATCTACACATAAAAATGACGGTCCCCGCCATCGAAAATGTGCTCGACCCGCCACTGATCTTACTGCAAATAGCATGGTCTAGTGGCAACCACCAATCTGCAGAACTTCTGTAGCACATTAAGCCGGGTCTTTTGCTTCAACAAAGGTTAATAAAGTAATAACAAAGCGTGATAAAGGTTTGTAATTTATAATTTATAAACAAACTTTACAAAAACTATTCGTGTTTATCGTTGAAATATTTTAACGACGTATATACTGTTATTCATATTTTAATATGATTATAATTAGATGCTCTGTTATGTTATATTATTGAACTCGTATGTTCTTTCCGTAATAGTATGTACCTTATCTGACATTATTTTTTTAAACCTGAAATGTTCCATGGTAGCAGTATCAAGTATTTTGTCTTCTGAAATTGACTTCTTTTAGCAGAAATTCTGACGATAGTGTAATTGGTCAAAATGGAATCTCTTTTAATATTAATTTTAGTGCGTTGCAAGTCGGTAGTGTGTATTTTTGTTTTAAATCAATTTCGCTATGTATTCAACACATAGAAATTATACATATGTTAAGAACCCACATATTATATCGACCCATAATCGGCAGAACAGCGTAAGCGACAAACAGCAAAGTGTTCAGGAGAAGGTTTTTTTTTAAATAACTTTCTTAGTTGATTCAAAAAATGATTTTGGTTAATTACGATTATTGATATTTGGTTACTGCCTGTATAGAACTGATAATGCAATTATCTGAATGCCTTCAGTTGTGGAGATAGTGGCGGTTACGCTGTTTTGCCTATCACCCTGATAGATATTTTCCCTTAGAAATGTCGCTTACGCTCTTTGGAGTACATGGTTTTTTATATTTATTTATTAACACATATACTGCACAACATGTGCCGTTAACATAATTGACATACAATATAAATAGTACAACAACATGAAGAATGACTAACAGTATATTTGTAAGTTAAATATAAGGAAAAAAAATGTAAAAAGTAAGTAGTAAGATTATAAGTAGTAGGTAAAGGGTAAAATATAAATGTAAAGTGAAAAATATGGTATAAAGTATAAGTATAAAGTACAAGCTTTAAATTATTAAGCAAAAATAAAAAAGTTAAAAGTGAGAATAAAATAATAATAATAAAAAAAGTCTAAAGTAGAAATATAAGATATCTTTAAAAGGTACAATGATTTAAATATAAAATATAAAGTAAAAAGTCCTCATAGGAGCAATGAAAAATAAAAATTTAATAGAATAGTTAAGAGGTCGATATTATGGATTATAAATATTAACCGATATGATGAATTTTACAAGTACCTATGATTTCTAATGAATTAATGTTTTGCAAGTACTGGTAAGCATATTATGTTTACATGATCATTATGTTTACATGGTACTAGAAGACAAATTTTGTTCAATGCATCTTTTGTATGATGCCAGATTACCGGCGTGATCGATATTAGCATATTTATTGCCAAAAGTGTGTAAGCGATTTATTGTTGCATTTTGTTCTGCGGTGGTCCCAGAGTTATTACAATAAAAAGGTGTTTGGAGTCGAGTAGGTCTAAAAGGCAAATTAGCGGTGGCAAATATTTTTCTCAATGGATTAAAGAATGAATATTGTTTAATTATTTTTGCTGTTATGAATTTATTCCCATAATTAATTAGGTATGTGTGGTCGATTAACGATTAACCATTGTCGATTTCGATTAACAATTAGTTTTATTTTTACTGAAATAAAAACTTATTTAAAAAAAGTCGCAGGAGGCGACAATGTTGAAGCAAGAGACCCGGCTTAAGCATTTCGCAAATTCATTTCGAAAGTGACCGAGTTCGGGAGCGCTGTGAATACGTGTTCACAGAGCAAAAGAAACCAACTTACTGCAAAAAGCATCGTCTGGAGGCAACCTCCAACCTGCGATTTTTAGCCAGCTGCTAAAAGCTGCTAAATGTCGGGCTGTTCGCAGCATGGTGTGTAGACCACTTTAAGTATGAATGCGGTTGTAATTATGTTCACTTGGTGCTAAGTGTGTTCATATGTATATTGGCATGATATTTATAATTTTCTATAATTATATATTTTCAGACATCGAAATTCTTGGATAGTTTTAGTTCAAAGAGTAACAATCACGAAAATAACAACATTCTTTTCGATCGACCAAAAAATGCATTAAAACAAACCTTCTAATAGATGGAAGGAGATAATAAAGACATCAGTAGAATTAAATCTTGAACATTATCCAAACAAAACAAATTTAGCTTGTCACGCAAACACATTAGAGAACTTCGTTACTAATGTTTCTTCAAACGCATTCGAAGTGTAATAAATCTCACTCCACGGAACAGCTGACTATAAAACGTAAAACATACGAAATTTTAAGAAAAAATATGTTCACTTGTAAAAAGTTCGACGAAAATACAGATGAGGATTTACCCAAACAATTATATACATTTTCGTTTTACGTTAATGTCACGCAAGTTTCTCGCTGCCCGAAGACAGTGGAACTATGGTAACATTACTTAGAATGTTGTGAAGCAGAAGGAAAAATGAGTATTGGGAAGTACGCTAGACTCCAGATCAGGCCTTCTAGCCCCTTCGATCGTTAAGGATTAATAGGATACTTTTCGGTAACCTCTCATCGTTCCCCAAGACAACTGAAGATCGCAATTGTACAAACAACAGTTGACATCGAATATGTTAAGGACACTTTGTGAATGTGAACTGTTACTTATTCGTTGGCGATCTGCAGTCTTGCTAGGGAACGATGAGAAGTTACAGAAAGTTATCCTATTAACCCTTATCGATCGACTGTGATTGGGGCCCTGATCTTTTACTTTAAAAATATGTGTGTGAATACCCCACAAGAGTCCTAAGTTAGGACTCCTATCTGCTCCAAATCACCTAGAGCCAATATGAAATCCCCAATTAGGGAGTGTTGTCAGGCTGAAGATGTAATTATAATAAGGAGGTTCGGATATAACCGAAACCAGTTGACGTAAAGTAGAAATTCTAATAAAAGGTAAAAAAGTATAATGTCAAGTCACTACTTTCTACTGATGATTACTTTCTTCGATAATTTAATTAAAATCCATTATATTGCACGCCTTTCAATCGAAAGCATAAATTCTGTTAAAACACTGATGTATCGGATAGATAATATCTTAAATTGAATACGTAGCGGCATTTAAATATATGGTCTCGATTAGTCTTTTGGGTGCCTTGCTACTAAATCACTCTCAAACTCGACACAATTAATTTTGAAAAACAGTTCCACCTCTGATAAAGAGCTGTAAACCAAAATAAACCATCGAATAAAGAAGAAAAAACTAGTTTTCTTTGATCTTTGAGACTTCTTGCATACATTCCGAAAGCTCGGCACATAAATTCGTTCGGATATCTTACTCAGAAAACGCAGTAAACAGAACTTAATCAAGTGATTCGTTTGTGTCGAGGTATACTGTCCCTTATGAATAGATGTTTGAAGAATAACATTACAATAAATTTATTTTATTGCTTTCATTTTTTCAACAATAATCTTGATCTATCACAAATTATTCAAGATTTAAATAAGTTTTCGTAATATGGGAAAATGCGCCTTGTAGCGACGGTTTTTAGTTACGTTTTCCTGTTAAATCAGACGATTAGCTTTTGCTGATGCCTTTATTATAATGAAAATATTTAGAATAAGTGTACAGAGTTGGTCATAAATAAATATAACTATGCGTTTTGACAAATAATCGAAAAAAATAAGATACCGGAATGGTTTTTGGACATATGGCATTTAATAATTTATAGGAAGCATTTGATAATTTATGTTTGGAAGCATAAATTAACGGTCGATAAATTATGAATTAAGTTTTCAAATCTTCAAATAATAAAAAAATAGGTAAAGTAATAAGTTACTCGAAAAAATGCTTACCCACTAGTTTGATATCTGATGGGCGGCAAAAAGAAACAAAAAATGGATTAATTATTTTGATTTAGACGGAAATCGAACCCATGGTCACATGGAGCATTAATCAAATAAAAAATGTAAATAAATATATGTAATATACAAGTGACTAACAATACTTGATTCGAATTACTTAAAACATAAAATAACATTGTTTCAATTATTAAGTATTGGGTCGACGTACGTAAGCATCGCTACGCCTAACAACATCTGGGCTACTTAGCAACCATACATTTTCTATGAAAGTCGCACATGTTCATTTTCATAGAAAATACATGGTTGCTAAGCAGTCCAGATATTGTTAGGCGTGGCGATGCGTACGTAAGTCGATCCGGTATGTTTCTACCTTTAGTCACTGCGGAGATGCAAAAAAAAATCGATTTCTTCCGAAATCGGAATTCACATTGTTATTTTTTATTAAATCTTGTAAGTAGCAACTCGCCTCTACTACCATTCCAAAAGCAAAATATAGGCTCACCGCAATCATCTGTTCTTCAATTTTTAAGTGATTATGTCTGTAACTTGCTTCAGAAATGACCTCTATCGGTTTTACAGCATGTAATAATACGTTATTTTAAGCAAGTTTTAATTTTAAAGTTTTTCTAATGTTTTAGCTCCCGAAAATCGTAAAATGCTTTTCTGAAATCGAAAGACTCTTTTAAAATTTGGAAAATAATGTATATCGAAAAATTGACGTTGGCCCTTCTAGAGTCACAGATATATCAATAACGATTTGGATATGCCAACATTTTTAACTATTTTTTAACGACTTTTAACTATTCAACAGTCTTAAACCATTGAACTATTTTTCACACTTTTATTTAAAATAAATACTTAATTTTCAAGAGGTCTCTCGACACAAATGGGAAAAGAAAAAGTTTAAAATCCGAGTTTTATTGTTTGTCTAACAATAGTGGTTAACATTCCGTCAGCCAGACTATAATCATTCTATTCAAGATATAAATGCATATTTTTATAAACATGTTTAAATAATTTGATCCGATCGTGCATATATCACGTTTTATTACCTTCATTAAAACCACAAACGCCTCGAAATAATCCGATAATTTTTCATGTCTTTTTATTACGTACTATTGATAAGTCTACAGTAGAAATAATAAATGTCTTATTATTAGATACCATTTTTATTTCAATTTCATATGAGGAAAGTATTATGCACGTGTTGTAAATGTCGTGGAATGAAGATTTATCTTCGTGCTTGAGCATTTAAGCTATAAGTTGGTGACCGAGAATCAAAATCAACAATAATTTATCATTTATAATAAATAACTAATAACACTTCATTTTACAGCTTTTCTATAGGTTTCAGTTAAAGGTTAATATAGTGATTCCCAACATTTTCCCACAATCTGTGGCCTAATAATTTTCAATTTGTTTGCAAGACTCAAAGGGTGAATGTTGCATTTTGCTTCTGGGATATTAGGCCGCTACATCACTTGGTCTAAAGCTCGGTTTTGACGAAATGTGGAGCTCAGCATGGCTTAGCACACAATCCGTATATCAGTCGTAATCCTAGAGTTGACCAATTTTAAACGTTTAGTCTATGATAATTTTAGTCATTTCTATGCCGAACCAATCTACTTATGTAAGTATCCATGGACTCTGTGGTTATTATCAAACAATCAAACGTCAAACGATGTCTAAATCGTCATCACTCGAAGAAAGTTCGAATTCCATGTTGGTAGGTAAACTTATTCCTCCAATGTAATTTATTGCGTTCGTACGTAGCAGATCGAAACCGAGGCAATGTGAAATCTGACAGATCACAGATGTGTTTTTGCCAATAGCGCTATAGCGTCTAGCAAAGGAACTATTCTGCGGCTTACCACGGCCTAAGCGGCCGATTTTGGCGGTTTAAGTTGAGCGATGAATGTGCTCCTTAGCAAAGACTGATATACCGGCCCATGTGATATAGTTAAAGAGCTTTTGTGGAGAACGTGTGGAGATGAAGAAGTAATTTAAAAAGCACAACTGTCCAGAAATCGAAAGAAACTAATTCGATACTCGCAGCAGGAACTGAATTTGGTAATGACTTTTCAAGCCAAGTTATGCTTAGTGAAAAGTTATGTACTATTTATTCTACTAAGCTTGGTGTGAAAAGCTGCTATTTTTTTAGCAAACGGATGGTTTGATGTTTTATGCATAACAATAGGTATCTACAAATTCAAATTTATTATTGACAATAGAAATAGTCAAATCTAAAAAGGTGTTTATTGATGAAATTTGGTAAAATTATTATTAAAAAACCTATTTAATAATAATTTTCATTTATTACACATTATTAAAATAACGCCATGAACTGAATTAGGGATTATTAAATAAATACTTATTATAAGCAATAATTATTAGACTGAAACAGTCATCCATATTGAAAAAACCTCCCGAGAAAAGATACATTCGAACCAACTTTATATTTGACCGGTCAGTGGTTGAGTGGGCATAGTTCCGTGTTCGATTCCTCGGCTGGCTAAGTCCTCCATCACAACACAAGCAATATCTTCCGCTTAGTGTGGTGGTAGTAGGAGATTTTCAAATGTTGTTGGGTTATTCGTAACCCGGGAATGTTTGTCTTTCTTTTAAAAAAAAAAAAAAAAATTATATGAGAATAAACATTAATTTATCAATTAAAAATAATCAATATTTGACGAGTTAAAGTATTTCACCAAAAAATTTAGACATGATATGTCTCGACGCTACCTAGTGGTAAAGTTAGCACTTACAATACCTTTCTCATATAAAAATAAAGTTGGTTGTTTGCAGGTGAAAAAAAAAAGTAATAAGCGGTAATTGTTGAATGAAAAACTAATATATTATATTGAATCACTTTGAGGGTAAGAGATAAGCCGCCATAGATTAGTGGACAGAGCTTCTAACCGGCAATCAGAGGGGCACGGGTTTGAGTCCCGTCGGCGTCATGTATCTTTTCTCAAGAGGTTTTTTCAATATGGATGAGTATTTTAGGGCTAATAATTATTGCTTATAATAATTGTTACCTTTTGTGCTATGCATAAAATTTTGTCTTAAACATTACTTTATCAATTTAAAATAATTAAAGAAATAATCCAATCAATTAAAATCTTTCTCAAACGCCACTGATCCAGTTTCAGATCGTACTTAAGAAATTTTTCTGGCGATATGTTTTTCTTTAAATATTTTATTGGGCAAATTGGCGTCCTATGAAAAAATATTCAGTTCGCGGGCTGCGGGTTGTGCACCGGTGTTCAAAAACACCTGCAACATAATAATATTAATTTAAGTATGGTAATAAAACAGTTTGCATCGCAATCCCAGGCACTTGTCAATAACACGCTAAAAACGAAATACACCATAAACCAGCTATTTTACTAATAATAATACTCTATAGACTATAGAGTTATTTTATATTGTATCTGTGAATAAAGCAAATGCTATGAAAGTTTACTTGCATTGTTTACGTGTACCCGTTGGATATATCCATAATATTTGCAGACACGATTCCTTTACAAAAGGTAAACAGTAAACATACTAACGGCATAACCTGGCAACAACTTACGTAATTTTATCAGATATGCCCTGGGCATTAAAGGGGTTCCGGAAGAATCTAGCAATATTGGTTTCCGTTCATATACAATAGATATTAGATACTTATATTAAACATTTTTAGACTACCGATCTGAAATTCATTTATGTTGATAAATACATTTATCAAAGCGTCTTACGAAAGCTGCAGTCATCTATTTTATCTAGAAAAAATATCAACCAACGTTACAAAAACAGAACCTGACAACGGTTCTCAGCTGCACAGGAATCGATCTCGTAATCTTCCGGCCCAAAGACAAAATACAAGATCACTAGGCTACGGAGGCCTTCAATCGTTTACTCTAGACCCAGAAGTTGTGATAAAAACTTAAAGAAATGGGATTGAAAAATAAATCTAAATGAAGTATCGACAAGGTGAAGTATTTTTTATTTTCAGATTTCAACTGTCCTAAATGTCCATTTATTTACTGGGGATATTCTGCCTCGAGACAAGCTTAGTTAACAAATTTTTAATATTAACAAATTAAAGGTACCTATATTTGTCGATAAGCTTCATTTAGAAGGGTTATAAATTGAAAGCAAAAAAATTTGGATCAGAGTATTTTAATTCAAATTTTGATGAGTTGACTAAATATTGCTGTAATAATGTAATGCTATATTAATGTAATCGTTCGATTATTTGATCATTTATTTTCGTCTCACAACATTCCAGCCACAGTGAACCATATGGTTTAAAAAACAAAAAATATTTCGTGATTCTTTGACCACACAATAATTACAGCGACATTTATTCTTGACATAATGTCGGAGAGATAATCAGAGAATAGAATCTTTCTTGGTTTCAAAAATAATCATTATTAAAGTATTGGTACTAATTTGCATCTTAAATATTGCATAACACTCATCAAGATTCAAGTCATCAATACCTCCCTGAACCCTTAACTTCCTTCGATGTGCAAAACTCGAAACAATTTAGGCCGGCCCGTTAACACAACATTCGGTATTCAGTCGGCGAGAAGGGATGCGTTATCTGAATTGTTTATGTGCCATAGTCCGGCACAAATGAGCCGATAACGTTTATCCTCGCAGGAAATGCAAAACTCTCCTCGCGACTCCTGCTCCCCGGATGCCACAAGGGCGGGGGTTGGGGCCGGCATTAACCCCTTGGCCGAAAAGGATCGGATGCCAACAGATTAGTCTCGTTTGGGGTCGGGATGCTGTGTTTAACGGGTCGGCTTACATTTTATACAGGACTGAGAAAGTCACGCAAGTGAAATAACCCATAATTCATTTACATTGAAGTCATAAGACTGAATTTTCAAGATCAATCACAGAATTATTTTGAAACGGTTTTTCTAGAATCAAATGGTGTTCTTTTAGGACATGGAAAAAAAACATCGGGTATTTTTTCCACGTCCTTTTGATAGAATATCTTACATTCTTTTCTTTATAGGAGAAGTTCAATTAACGAAGAGTTATTTAGGATTTGAAAACCATCAAATTCTCTGAAGTACCCTCGCGAAATGTGTTAAAATTTCTGATATTAATTTAAACAAACGTTTAATTAAGTATTCAGGTATTTTATCACTGTGACACCCAAATAAAACATATTTTATCTAGATTTTGAAAGTCAAACGCATGAGCCCAACCTTAAAAAACACGTACTTCATCAAATGTCATGCATGCATCGACAAGCTAATATATATTAACTATCCAATTTTTGCGAATTGTTTTCCGAAGAAATTAAAATAGTAATAATAACTCTTTTAATATAGCTAATATCTCAAAATAAAAGTGGTTTTTCAAGCTGTTTCATAACGATTTAAAACTTTTTGTTATTCATTATTTAAATTGTTATTGGCATATGATTTGATATAGCGCGCTTTTATAAAAAGGCAGGTAAAATTAAAACTATAAATTTGTATTCATGTTGAATATTAATACATTTTCTGATATTTGAGAATCCTATAATTATCAAAACAATGCTACTTTTTACCATCAGAGATGTTATCTATTGAATATCTAATATATACAGGTAATCTAATGGTATAGATTGTAGAAGAAAACAACTTTTCTCAGGGATAATAAAAAAAACCCGTTATGGAATTATTTTAGCGTGCCTTTGTGACAACGTAATCTACAAAATCGTGGACTATAAATGAAACGTCTTTTATTTTGTTTTTATGTATAATAGTAATATGATAACATATTAATATAAAATTTAAAGTATAGAAAATATCGTGCCCATCATAGCATAAAATTGAATTAATTGCTTATTTGAATGCCTCTCGCATACCTTGATGTAAAATTAAGGCGTTTTTTGATTAGGAATCTAAATAGTTTCGCTTATTAAAAATCGGTACTTCTAATCAGTTATATTGATTTTAAGGCAGGGCGTTTTTATGTGGTTTTGCGATGCAATCTCAAAGTTATTAAAACATTATTTTTTAAATTTTGTCATCATTAACGCAATCAAAGATATTTACATAATTATTATATTAATGTAATTTTTAATTATCTAGAAGGTATTGTTGCTTTACTGATATGACAACATATCAAATATTAAATCTCAATAGGAAACTGCAAACTCTCTCAATACATTATATTTCCTTAAATATAGGGTGGCATAGTTCTATTGGATCTCGGTGCAGGTTCTCTTGTTTGATTGTCTCATAAAAAGAAAGACTGATAAAGAGTGATTAAAACTCTCATCAAGTTTTTAATGTACCAATATATCTTATAGTTTTGATTTTCAACTACAAATACAATAGAGTAAGCATATTTTAACAGCCTTATAGTTAGCATTATTTAATTTGTACAGTTTTTTTATATTTATCTATCGAGGACAACACAACTTTTTTCAATTGTCAACGTCATTTTAAATGCCTCATGTTGAATTAAAAAAAAAAATAGAAAACACACCATATTTTTTATATATTATCAATGAAGAAAATAAGGCTTAGGAAGTGAAAATATTTAATGTAATATTATCGAATCACTAAAGACAATATTAGCAACTCTAAATCGAAAATTTGAAACAGATAAATCAGAAAAAAATACGGTTGCATCTACGAATTAAACCAAGGACCTTCGCCTTGCCGGGGCGCTGCTCTACCACTGAGCTAATGGGACCCTATCCCCTTCAGTTACATTTGATTGAATCAAACTTCGACTAAGAACTATCAAGATTTTCATTTTCTTAACGTATATTTTTATTAGCTGCTATCTTTATGTATGATGCGACCGTATCTTATTCTTGTTTTTGGATCCAAATTTTCGATTGATGATTAAATATTACAATTTGAGGTTTTCCTCATTAAGTTAACATAAAATAAATAATATTATCTGTGTCGACAAAATGCATAAAAAAATAATAGTAGAGGTACAGTGCATTTTTTTTAAAAGTAGACACGTATTCCAAGCTCCAAATAAAAATAAATTTGGCATAACTTTTCGTTAACCCTTTACGTGAAAATCTGCCTTAGATGTTGTTTGCATTTTCCTCCATTTAAAGACATCGTTTTTGGTATCAGCTGTTGGGTATAGTTTGTGGCTTTTGGGGTGCGCCACTAATACCCCGCTTATGGGTTACCTCGGGGGAGAAAGTGGCGCTCATCTTGGAGATAAATATAATTATTCCATTGTGGCGCTGGCTGCAGTCATTAAAGGTTAGGGAATTGAATTACAAAAATAATTAAAACATTTATGAATGCTATAAAGTTAATGTTGTCATCTTTCATGAGATCAAAGAAAATCATTGATTTGAAAATGTTTAATGTGTTATTGTTTAAATCTATTTTATAAGATACATAAAGCTTATTTTAGTTGAACCAAAAATCATTAAATATGTTCAATTTTTAAAAAACCATTCATTTCTATTCTTAACTACCTGACCCGGCAAACTTCGTAACGCCTCAGAATCAATAATGGTAGATTCTGACTGGGTCGACGTACGTGCCCATCGCTACGCCTAACAATATCTGGACTGCTTAGCAACCATAGATTTTCAATGAAAATTTATGTTTTAGAAACACATTGGCCACACGCATCGCGACGTGCGATGTCTGTGGCCATTTTCATAGAAAATGTATGGGTTGCTAAGCATTGTTTGAGTAGCGATGCGTACGTACGTCGTCCAGTCTGAACCTACCATAAATGTTGTGTTTAATTTATTAGCTGTTCGAATTGATTCAAATTATGTCGACTAACGCACATTATTTGAAAAGCCGTTCCATCCAAAAATATGAAAAAAATTATTTTCTTCACAATTATTTTTCCCGTGATGTTTTAATAGTTATTCTGTTAATCGGGACGGAGACAAATCCAACAAATCGATCATGAAAATCGGTCCAGCCGTTCTTGAGTTATAATTGGTGTAACTAACCCGACTTTGTTTTATATATTAAGATAAACAAATTACTTAAACAGTATAATATTGTATTACCTATATAATGTAAAATGTATTTAGTTCAAATTCAAGTAAAATGTATTTTTAGTCAAATAAATGAAAATTTCATTTTCTTCTTTAGGAATAAAAACTGTAAATTCGTTAGTGTGTCCTGCGTGAAACTCTAATTTGTGTTGAATTTATACATAAAAAAATATTAAGGAATATCTAACATGAACGAGTAGAAAATATGTGATTGCTGAGAAACCAGCCTGCTGTATTAACGCAGAAAAATACAAAGCGCAGTGACAACATTTGAACATAGATAGATGAATTCTTGTTTTACCGGTAATTCAATGGAAGATACTCCGAGGAACTAGCGTCATTGATCCCTTCGGCACCGGTGCACAGTCGGAAATACGCCAAACGCGCGCCAAACATTTATGTAGACAGCTGACATGTCACGTGAGACCGGCTCGTCTGTGGAATGTTTTTCCTATTTCCTCCCTCCTATGACGGGTTCACCTCTTCCTTTCTTCAAAAATACCCTCCAGACAGCATACCCAAATTTGCCATAGGCACTGAGAGAATTAATTAATTTTTCAAAGACTGGATCTCTGCAAAACCGATCTGCATTTTGTCTTCCTTATATTTGGGACTAGATTCTGCCCGCGACCTCATATGCGTAGGATTAGAACATCGAGTAATCTATTTTCTTTTCCTAGGTCCCATCTAGGTTTATACCAAAATTCTTAAACTATTTATTTAAAATATGTATAATTCTTGATTGGATTCAAAGTATTAGGCGAGTACGTCAAATAAATTCACTAATTTAAATATTTTCTAAAATAGAATTTTGATTTAACAATCACTGTTTTGTAAAATGTCATTCTCAAATTTTGACATATTCTTTTAAACAATAATTATTTTTTTCAATACATTGAAAATAAATAGCTAGCTTTATAAAGTATACCCTATATGTTATTCTGATGTTGAGCTATACCATTGTAAAGTTTCATTAAAATCCATTCAGTAAATTTTACGTTAAAGAGTAACAAACATACGTACATCCATACAAACTTTCGCATTTATAATATTAGTAAGATAAGATTAGAGAAAGATCGCACATTGCGATCCATTAACTATTGATTCCCATTCCAATTTAAAAATTATTCGATATTTAATATTTGTGCAAGCTCTTTGTTTCGTCCGGCATGGCAGAGAATGCATAGAATGCCGATTGTTCGGAGTGTTCAGTGTTTAGTTGTTTGTGATAGTAAATCACTATTTAGTGGCACATTAGCAGTGTTCCCACGAGCTCTGTGAAGAATTCCGACCGGCTGGCTGGCTGGGCCTGTGGCTGCTAGCGGAGAGTAGATCGTTGCTATCACGATGATACAATCTTAATGAATTTAGGAGCGCATCGGATAAACTTTACATTTTTAACTACGGCGATTCTTACTTCCGCTACACATAGAGGATGATTTAAAAAAGAAACCAATTTTTTAATAATTTTACTTTTCTTATTTAATGTTAGAGAATCCCTCGCTTTGAAAAGCTAACTTAGGATCTAACTCGAATCGAAAACGAAGAGGATTGTGATGAGTCTGATAATCCCATCGCAGATGATGCGGATGAAATTTCGGTCTGTGACGTCTCGATCGATACCGACGACGAGTACGCCTGGTCCATCAGAAACATCAAAGCGAAGAACATTGCATTAAATTTCGAAATTGTGCATAACACGTGTGTTAGGCCTGTAGGGGACAGACTTACTCTCCTAAAGGTGGCGTGGAAACGAGTTTTTGAAGAAGTATACTTTGCGGCGCTCGTACACCAAAACTATTGATTTTAGAAAAAAATTGTTGATCCGTAAATTGAAGGAATTTTTTTACCTACAAGTTTTTACCGTAAAATGAGTCGGAAAGGAGATATTGTCAACAAACTGCTATTAGGCGCCATTTTTCCAATATGGCGGTGCGAGTGGCAAAGATACGAGATAGCAAAATTGAAATTCGGAAAGAGCACATCGAAATCTATAAATTCACCAATTTTCAATATTAACGTGTTTTAATTTGAGTTATTTAAAATAAAAATCTAAACCTTCTGTTGAAGAACGCATTTGAAAAACTTTAAATTAGTGTTAAAGTGATTCGCGAGATACCACGATCATTCGATTACCTACACACGATTGTAAATAATAGTTGTGAAAAGACGCCCATTAATATTAAATAAACGCATATATCATATTGGATAATCGACGAGTTCATCGAAAATCAATTCATCGAAAACAAATTTACAAAAGCAATTTTACAAAATACACAAAAAAAAATTAGGTTAGGTTAGGTTTAAACGCATATATCATATTGGGTAACCGACGAGTTTATCGAAAATCAATTCATCGAAAGCAAATTTACAAAATACACAAAAAAATGTTAGGTTAGGTTAGGATGAATTTTAGTTAGTTGAACTCGTTTTCGATGAACTCGTTTTCGATGAACTCGCCGTGAACCATCACATTGTAAGTAATTTTTTTTCTGAATCTCTTCAGGTACTTAATTTTTTTTTTACATTTTTCGAGTATTGGAAAAAATAAAACACCATGTATGGTCAACATTGCAGAGGAATAATTAAAATGTAGCCTAACGTTGCACGAGTGCCTGAACCCGGCAATTTGCCCGTGAACTTGACCTCGGCTCTAATACTGCTGAACCCCGAGCACTGTCCTTACCACTACACCACGGCACGGCACCACGCCGCTCGGTATGCGATGCATTATGGGCCGGTATATCAGTCTTTGCTAAGGAGCACATTCCTCGCTCAACTTAAACCGCTGAAATCGGCAGCTTAAGCCGTGGTAAGCCGCAGAATAGTTCCTTTGCTAGACGCTGTAGCGCTATTGTCAAAAACACATCTGTCAGATTTCACATTGCTTCGGTTTCGACCTGCTAAGCACGGACGCAATAAATTACATTGGAGGAATAAGTTTACCTATAAACATGGAATTCGAACTTTCTTCGAGAGATGGCGATTTAGACATCGCTTGACGTTTGGTTGTTTGATAACAACCATACAGTCCATAGATACTTACATAAATAGATTGGTTCGGCATAGAAATGACTAAAATTATCATAGACTAAGCGCCTCCGCCCTCTGAGGCAACTGAAAATTCTCAACTGCCAACTGTCTTTCTATGACAATGTGATGGCCCGCACACTTCACAATCACACAAAACCCCGTTGTCAATGGTAACGCAAGCGGTGACTCGCGACTGTCACTGCTGATTGCCCTGGGCGGCCGTTGCTAGTTGCCAGCTGTCGGCTTATTGTTCTTCGTCTATGGTTAAACAAGCTTTTTGACCAATCAAGACAGAGAAAACAGCCGGTTTTAGTTGGTTTTCAGTTGCCTCGTCAGCGGAGCACCTAAACGTTTAAAATTGGTCAACTCTAGGATTACGACTGATAAAAGGATTGTGTGGTAAGCCATGCTGAGCTCCACATTCCGTCAAAGCCGAGCTTTAGACCAACTGATATACCGGCCCTATGAGTCCTTTTCTTATTCTTATCCTAATATCCCCGCTTGACATTCAATTTCAAATAGCGCTGTTTGTCAATGTATCCTAAAATGAAATACTATTGTTGAAAGAAGATAAAATACTCTTCCAAACGTAAGGCCGAAAAAAGAAGAAGATTGAGAGATACGACAATACGAACTTGGGAGCGAGCGCGCTAACATTAAAAACCATAAAATTCACGCGAAAATTGTGAAAATGTTTAATAAAAGACGACTAGTTTGAAAAAGAGCAAAAATCTCATGGGGGCTGTGTCAAGTAGCATTTAAGGAAACATTGTGAATTTTTTCATACATATAACTTGTAAAATAACAGAAAACCAAACGTGTAAATAATAATTTTCGGTGCATACTTTGCGATTTATTTCTATCGAGGGAAGTTTAAATAATTACCGTTTCGGCGTGGGGAATGTATAGATACCATATTAAAGAACATATTATATTTTTTTAAGAGCTTAAATATTTCAAACGTAAGAAAACGGTAAAATTGGGAGAGAGGCCTCTTAAGTTAATAATTTTAAAATTTTGAACGCAAACACAACTAATTGACTACTGATGGTGGTTTTCTTTTAAGCTTTTTGCACCACTTTGTATTAGACAAGGCTATTGGCTATTTGTTGACTATTATTGTGATTAACAACACTGATTGATTTTCACAAATAAACACACACACACAAACGCGTGTCCAACATTCGTGGGCCATTGATGTTTTCCGAATGATCTAATGAAAAATAGTCTTTTTCTCAAGGGTCTTTGGAAGAATGTGCCGTCTTTTGTGTTTCCTTTCTTCTACAACATATGTCTCTTCAAGACTCAGATTAACCACTCCCCTTAAAAATACCTACCACAAAGCATCCCCAAAGATGACAAGCCGATATTTTAAATGATAGTAGCTATGCAAAGGACATATTTATACGAGGTATACATTTCTTAACCTTCGCAAGATACTTCGAAACATACTAATAATTAGATTGTCTTTATTTGCTCCTGATTACAGTTTAAAACCTGCACCTAAATTACTTGAAATAAATAAAGTGAAGATTTATGCAACGATTGCCTCTTACTTTGTAGGGAACCAGTTTACAGTTAATCCATGAGATTGATATGAGAAAAAAAAAATCATTGTAAGTCGTAAGATTATTGTGTCGAGTAAACGCATGTAAAATAAACACTACATTGTACCCAAATCAGGAGGAAACGATAACTTTAATGGTTTTCGTAAGATTGAAGTTGGAGGTAGTGATTAAATGTTAAGCTTCAACATTGTATATACCGTAAACGATAAATGTACAATGCACGTTATTAAAGTAGTTATGGAATGAAGAGCTTTTTTTATGTAAATGTTTTGTTTTGGAAAATCACCAATTACTTTAAAAGACAAATTGATTTTTATCTTTTTTTTATTAACTCCATACAGGAGGCCCTGAGGAAAATAATTTCCCTCGGAGCCTACGTCATCTTTGAAGATGCTGCGTGGAGGGTCTTTTTGAGGAGAGGAAAGAGTGAACATGGATCTTGGACCCATGTTGAAGGGAAGGAGGAAACACAGAGGCCGGCAAATCGTTCCACAGCCGAGCTGTTTAACTCAAGAACGAGTCGTAAAAACGACCAGTTTTCATGTGACAAATGTCAGCCGTGTACATACATATGTTGGGCGAGCGTTTGGCGTGTTTACCGACATGCACCGATGCCGAGGGGATCAATGATGCTAGTTCCTCGGAGCATCTTCCATTGAAATACCGATAGAACAAGGATGTTGTAAGAACTTCAGTCCCGTTTTTAACCGTTTTATGAATAAAATGATCGTATTTTAGAATAATATTTTTCTCCGTGTACTACGATATCCAGAGAAGAAGTATAACAACGGAAGTGTTTGAAGTTCTCTTTATCTATTCATAAAGATAATGACCATGTAGTTAATATAAGGTAAAAATAAATTATCAGCGGAAAAATGATTATTAACTTAAAAAACACCTGATTCAATCGGAGGATGTACGAATGAATTTAACAAATTCTACAACAAAGCAACTTTTTATAACTCATACCTACCTGACAAGAGAGAATATAGATTCAAGCTGACGCAATTTTCCCTAATTTTCCCCAATCCATGATATTATTCAAATCCGATTTGGCACAGTTCGTCAAAATGTGCATACCTTTTTCACCTAAGGGCTCGTTTTTCAATCCAATTTTTCGCTTCACGCTCCGATCAATCTCCCACCCCCTAAAACTCACCCTCCCCAATCCTGGGGCCCTCATTAGCATGCGGTTTCACCCCCCTCAGAAGTTTAGCCAACTTTGTCGTTTTTGGGGCGACAGATTCGACAAATGGCATGTTGGAGTGAATATTTACGACGTATTTTTACGCAGTAAATGAGAGAAATTATCAAATTAGAACAATTTCACGGTTTGCGGTAAGCTTTATTAGTATTTTATCATAATTCTTATTTTACGATTAAGATTAATTTAGAAACTCCACTATCCTAGTTAAATTAAGGAGAATATTACCCGAACAATATATACGTAATGTTGAGTTCATAAAATACATCTATTTACTATATATGTACCTTGAAAATGAGGTTAAAACAACCTTTTTTTTAAATATCAATGTCAGCTTGTCCCTACATTAAAACGTTAAATTATTCTACTATGTTATATTTTTATTCATTTGTAATTCTTACTAATAATAACTCAGTGGTTAGAGCAAATCCCCGGCAAGGCTTAAGTCCTGTATTCAGTTACTAAATGCGTATCTTTTCCGTTTCAGATTTTTGTTTGATAGTTGCTTATTTTGTCTTCAATGATTAAATATTGCAATTTTAAGTTTTATTGATTAAGTTATTCCAAAATGAATAAAAAGATCCCATAATATTATTGTATTTGGTAGAATGCTTTAAAAATTTTGTATTAATAAATATAATTATTTCATAGTGGAAATACATCTATTTTACATTGATTCAAATTAGTGCTTTAAAAAACTCTATGTAAACCCAATTGGACATAAATAGATATTTCAAAAAAACAGAAAATAAAGGTTCATGGCGAGTTCATCGAAAACGAGTTCATTGAAAACGAGTTCATCGAAAACTAGTTCATTGAAAACGAGTTCATCGAAAACGAGTTCATTGAAATCGAGTTCATAGAAAACGAGTTCATTGAAAACGAGTTCATCGAAAACGAGTTCAACCTAACCTAACCTCTCGTTGTCGATAAATTTGATTTCTATGAATTGATTTTCGATGAACTCGTCGGTTACCAAAATAAATTGCAATGATATTTAGGTTAAGAGAGCGTTTTGCCGCGTGTCAGTTTTATTTAACTACACATTTTAAAAATATATGTTGAATTGTTTTTCGCTGCTCCACCTTTTTTACACGAGCATTGCTCAAAAAAAAAGGTGAATCACGATATTTAAAAAATGTATTAAAAATATATATATACAATGTACAACAACTGTATTTGTAAAAAAAATTTTTAAAAAAAAATAAAAAAATTTAAACACAGCACTTTGTAATCTAACCCATCTGATATCACGTGTGATAACCACCAATGTAAACTTACAATTAGCCCAGGTATTACCCAGAGCCCCAATTTGCAGAGCCCCAATGCCCGGTGCCCGGTGCCTGCGCCCTAACGAGGCCCGTATTTGTTTAAAGTTTAGGCCTCAATTGGCGCCACCGGACACGGCACCCGCCCCCGGCGCTGGCACGCGGCGCCCATTTGAATAATTGCCGCAAATTCTCGTGACGCCACTGGCCACTGTTGAATTACCGAATTTGCAATAATTTATTTCAACGCAGGAGATACGATGATCCTGGTGGACCAGGTAAACCACGGGTATTATTTGATTTGAAGGTTAAATTAATTATTCCTAAAACAACCTACCAACTACTTACACCTTCTGAAGATTTTTATTAAAAGTAATAAAGTATAACTCATTCATCAACAAAATATACATATCTAGACATATTTTTTATCTTCCCCTGACACCAAAAATGTATAAATACTGTACTTTTAGTTATGTGTGTACCCGTTTGGGGTTCACGGCGAGTTCATCGAAAACGAGTTCAACTAACTACAATTCAACCTAACCTAACCTAACCTAACCTAACTAACCTAACCTAACCTAAACTAACCTTTTTGTGTATTTTGTAAATTTGCTTTTGTAAATTTGCTTTCGATGAACTCGTCGGTTACCCCCGTTTGGAGATAACCATATTATGGCAGGTTGAAACCGGTTCGGTCTGCACATTAAGAGTGGAACAAAGATAAAAATTACCTTCATTAAATTCCACCGAGGATTGCCAACAGTTTCCAAAATAAATACTTTTTTATGAAATATATTTATTTATAGGTGGGTACCTATAAATAAATCTGAAATCTATTTTACTCAAACGGATGACAAGCGTTATGAAATTTGCCCAGACTTTTCTGTCATTCTAGGTTTTAAGTTCTTAAAGCTTGCAATAAATATGGAGTGTAGCAAGAAATAAAATTTTCATAATAGCAAAACATTTTCCTGTTTGCCGAATAAATGCAAACGATGCTCCCCTTCTTGTATAAATAATGTAATAGAATTATGCGAGGAATGGCACCAACAAAAAACATATTGGGTTAGGGTCTTACCCTAGATTTTGAAAATCAATAACGCAACCAATAAACGACACGTTTTCAACAGAGGTTTCATGATTACAATGTTTTACGTTGATTTGCAATGTGTCTTTTAATGTAGGTATTCAATATGTTTTAACCAAAATTATTGCCAATTCCTTCTCAGAGAGGTAGCTTTATAAAATTCACCTAAATAAAATTTATGAAAAGAAACGGTGGTAAATATATAAAATTAGAAGAAGGAGGTACTGCGGATAAAAAAATATATACATTACATATCTATTTGTTTGAATTTATAACAACAAAAACATACGTAAGTTTATTAAAATTGAATCTCCATTTCCATCAACTCGAAACTTTACGTAAAGTCTACCAATATGGAGTGCCCTTGAAGTAATTAAATCGTTAAGGCGAAGAAACATCACTATTTTCGATACATTTTTTTTACGAATTTATATAGTGTAAATTGGTCTATTATAATTTTTTTTTAAATATGCCTTGGATAAAATAAATCTTTTTTTAGCGTTTCCATTGAGTAGAATTTAAAAAAAATTGTTAATTACTTAATTAAAAATATAAGCGTATTCAAATAAAAAGAAAATTTCATTACAAATGTATGGACACATTAAAATTATCTGTGACAGTTCCCATTGATTTACATTTTTTCTGTCTTATAAAATTAATCACAAAATAAATAAAAACCGCTTTTGCGCTTGAAAGCGCTAGAAGTCATGACTTCAGGCTCCGTTTGTCAAATTATTTTTATGACTATTATCTATATTTTTTGCGATATAAGGCATACTAAGAAAAAATTTTTTGGCTTGTGGCTTCTTCTTAAACGGCGCTATGTAAAGTTGGCCATTAGTCTATGTTTATTTTTATTACCTTACGTATTTTTAACCAATTAGTAATAATTCTTACTAACTGAATATAAAATAAATCCCGTTCCCGTTTACAAGTTAGTGACCATCTTACTAACTGAATATAAAATAAATCCCGTTCCCGTTTACAAGTTAGTGACCATTATATTAAGTGGGTACGTAGAACAAAAATTAAGAACAAAAAACAATAAACGAACTGGTCAAAGATGTATTGCAAAGTTGGGAGTACCCGTAATAAAGCAAAGAATCTGACAATATTATATAGCTATATTTATTGCCTGGTCAGAGATGAAAGAGATGAAGGCATCTCCATTACGGCGGTACATTTAATGAGTGCTGATAATCTATCGTTCATTAAATCACGGCTCGGCTAAACGTTTCAATCCTCTCAATTATCTCCTCCAACTCCAGCCCTCCGGTGCCCTCCACTGCACTCCATCGCACTCCATCGCCCTCCAGCTATCACCCTGAGAGAGGTGATGATGCCGAAAGGCGAAATCGTGCCGAAACTGTCATACGCGAACCACGGGAGAGATACAACCGAGCTGTGCGGAGATACAACCGTCTTATAGACAGATACATCCAACTGGTGGAGAGATGTACAATGTACATACCTAGATTCAACTTATGGAAACATAACGATTCGGTTTCAACCGTCAGCATCGCTGATTGTTTCTCCCAGTTATTTCGCAGAAATTCAAGTTTAACAAAGTCATCAAATGGTTATTAACTTGACTGTTGACAGTTGAAACGTCCCCCTCTAAATGCAGATTCTAAGTCCGTTTCAATTTTTGAAAAAAATGTGATCAGCAGAAGAGGACAACTATCACGTTGTTAAGCTTGTCAGCCTATACACCTACAATCGGCATTTAATGGGGACCTTTCAAATGTCAAAAAAAGAAATTGCGCTGAATAACCATTTGATGACAATGTTACATTTGAATTCGTGCGAAACAACTGGGCATATATAGCAAGTTGTTAAACTACTCCATTGGAACGATGTAGTGCCATGATATATTTTTTTATTTGACAGTTGTGCTTTGCTTCTGGATTTCTGGTTGTTTAAAATGTTTACTCCTGGCTGATAGGGTGAATAAATTTATGGTTCTTCATTAAATGGTCAAATTTCGCCAAACTGTTCTAGTTTAAAAAAATTGACACTTCATCTTTTGGGACAAGATTTTCGAAATTAATTGTAAAACTAGGGTAAAGTTAGCATCAGAAAAACTAAAATTATTTATTTTTAAACGTGGCAGATATTCCGCCTTTACATAAAGCCTCTAATTCTGCATTTACACACATGTGTAGATTGACCAGCTGACTTTTGTTATTACTAGCAATCAACAAAATGAAAACAGTTAAATATAAACCATTAGGAAAATAAAGGATTTTACACTATAAAAAACATGCAAGTCATGGACAATAAATTTATTTTATTAATCTACTATGTTGTTGTATGAGTATTAGGTTGGCCGTATAAATAATTACACGTTTAAGTGTTATCTCACGTTCAATTACTTCGTTCTAGCGTCCAATTACATTAGGATTATATTTATTGAGCTGTTTGTTCTAAGAAAACCTTCTTTGATTTGTATAATCTAGTACTCGAACCTACATCTAGTAATTACATTAAGCTACACTTTGTACTTCTATAAATTGTGAAATGTAAATATGTTTACATTTAATACATTTCAACTGAAGTGAATCCCACTTTCTTTTGATGTAGGAAACACAATGAACACAATGTTATTTTTAATTTCAAATACTCGCTTTATCATCATAGCATAAATATGTTACAAAACCTTTGCCAATTAGTCATACATTTGTTGCAATTCAATGTAGAGGATCAAGGCCATTCTAAGATCTGTATAAAAGTGAATTACTACGATTGAAAGCCTCTCTTTTATGTAAAATTATCGAGTCATCCTTATACACAATAAATACTAGAATGTCTTCAATTCAAAGTTACCAAAAAAATGGCAAACCATCATAGACACCCAAATGATGTCCACGCAAACCATTGACAAAAGAAATTCACCACATCCACAAACTAACACTCTTGTAGAAAAGTATGATTAGTACCCAACTTAATGTTTTAACTACAAATTCAACGTACACCTTTCGACTCATGACTCAAAATATAAATTTGAGGTGATTTTAAAAGATATAATAAAAGAATACAAATGAAAACTCTAGTCATAATCAGGATACAAGGAGATAAGTGGTTACTTTGCATTGAATGTTACATATTTTACAAAAAAGGAATTCATAGTTTAAGAGCGAGTTTACCCGTCAAAGAAATGTGGGAGAGCTTTTATTTAAGTGCCTTTTTACTGAATATTTGAGTTGGATGATGTGACGAATCGACTCAATATTATTTGGGGGTTGTCACATCTGCTGATTTAGTAAAACTCCCTTTCATTGTTTGTGTTAATCTAAATATGCACCACTGTGGAATTTATTACGAGGAATTGATTGCTCCTACACATATTCAAGTTGCAGAGAGGAAAAAACCACAAAAGTAAAAAAGAAAATGAGTTTTTTAAGGACACAAATATATTCCTTGATGATGGGCACTGTAACGCGAACTAACTAACTAACTAACCATCACGCCGTTTTCCCGCAGGCAGAGAGGACGGACCGCCAAACAACTAGGTCTTGGCACACACTCCTTACCTCATTCACATTCATACATCTTCTCATACATACCTACTCTTCTTTTATTCTGACTCTTGACATGGCCCGACTAAATTATCTGATTCACTTGATCGTGCCACGTCTTCCTTGGGTTTTCTCGGCTTCTTCTACCATTCACATTCGCGTCATAAATTCTCTTTACACTCCTTTCTTCATTCATTCGCTCAACATGTCCAAACCATCTAAGCGTCCCTTTCTTAATCTTACTTGTTACGCTCACATCAGCCTTGCATTCTTTTCGGATCTCCACATTCCTCACACGATCATGCATTGTTCTTCCACACATACGTCTCCGGGATCTCATTATTACAGCATTCGGTCTACTTTCACCCTTTCTCTACCTGTTCAATGCTTCACTGCCATACATCAGGGTAGGTACCAGTACTCCATTGTACCAGTACCAAAACTCATCTACCTGCTCCAAGTATTCATCATTCATAACTATTAAGCACTCTGTTTTCGTACTCTCTCTTTCAAACACCATGACTTTAGACTTACTTACATTCATCATTCATCACGCTGTAACGCTCTCCGTCTAAAATAGAAGGTAGGGTAACGCGGCATAGTACCCCAAAAATAACGATAATATCAAGTGTATATCATTTCTTGTTAAATTACTGAAATCGTAAATAATTTCATCTCTTTCGTAAGCCGGAACTATCAGCATTACATTAATTGCTCTATTATTTAAACCGTCTTAATTATAGTATGAGCGTCCATGGCAATTAAGTCAATCGTAACGTAATTATCAATTAGAAGATATTGACTTCAATCTGATGCGAGAGTAAATCGAAGAGAAGAAGGATGTTTTATTATATATTTAATTAGTACTGCCATAACCTTGTGCTGGGAACAATCATACCACACGACAACAAACAACAACATAGAGCGAAATTGAGAAAATAGTGGACGACATTATTTAAAACCGCATTCAGATAAGGGGTAATTTAACTTGTCGCCATTTACTGCATCATTCAGACATAAAAAAAAATTAAAAACTCTTGAAAAGGTTATGTTCCACCGAGAAGAAATTCGGGCTGAATGACAGAGAATATTATATGTAAGTACATTGTTTAGCATAAAATTATAAAAATCCAATTGATATTTTTAATGTGTGCACCCACTGTTTTAATGGGTGTCGTAGGCACCCACTATTTCCCAAAACGTTTTAAGGATCATGGATCTTACTAGGTATCGGTTACAACAAGTAGCAAAACATGAAAATTCCCTAAAACACGTGTAACCAACTTTCCACACACTTTGTTTTTTGAAATTTTCACGAAATTCTTGAAAGTATAGTAATTAAGTTTTCCAGACAGATCAATTTATTCTGGTTTAAAAAAAAAAAACATCAATATTTTGTTTAGAAGTTGAAAAAAAGCTGTGATCGTTACTTTACAATAACCGCCACTTACCCGCTTTACGAAGTCGCTCATTGGCATAGTTACTTATGTGAAAAGTCAATCAGTCGCAGTCGTTTGGTTACAGTCTCTCACAGATATTTTGTATTTAGCGAGCCATTAGGGATTTGGTAACAGTTTACAGTGGTATAATTGATAGGTTTGCCCTTACATGAAATGGGTATCATTTCTAGGAGCTGGAGACAAACCACATGATCATATTTTGGCACCAGGAAGGTTTACGAACGTTTAGCAATAAACTACGACCTCAGACGTACATTTGTTACCGAAGAGCGCACATTGGAATAACAAGACACTGCGCAGAAGAGTAAAGTTGTGAGCTCTTCTGCGCAGAATCTAAATGTTCGTTTTAAACGATCCGCCTAACATAGCGATTGTAAAATTTAATGAAGTGGATACATTTTAGTTAACTAAATAATGTAACAAAATATTTTGAAAAAAAATTAGATTGAAGCCCGAACCTTTGTGATTTGTAGTTGCAATTTTTATACAGCCAGAAGAAAAGAACTGGTAATTCTTAAGAAAATTTAATTTTCGTTTACGGAGCTACTTACAAGCAACTCAATCGCCGCTACAAGCTACCTGATATACTATTTTGCTAGTGCAGCGCGTAGCGGCGTTTACAAACACTAATAATAGTATGGAAGGTACAGACGAGCGGCGATCGCGTCGCTTGAAAGGAGCTCCATGGAGGAACGGCGTAACTTGCAATTCGAATTGCCTGTGTACTGTCAGATTTATTTATTGACAAATCACCGGACGGTCACGCCACCTCTACGCGACAGGCTGGTCAATTAATTTCAATGTCTATAGTGTTTATTGTATCTTACTAATATTATAAACGCGAAAGTTTGTATGGATGTATGTATGTTTGTTACTCTTTAAATCGAAATTTAATGAATGGATTTTAATGAAACTTTACAATAATATAGCTCAAACATCAGAATAACATATAGTCTATAATTTATAAAGCTAGCTATTTATTTTCAATATATCGAAAATAATAATTATAGTTTAATAGAAAACGTAAAAATTTGAGATTTACATTTTGCAAAACAATGATTGTTAAATCAAAATTCTATTTTGGAAAATAATTAAATTAGTGAATGTATTTTAAGTAATCGCCTAACACTTTGAATCGAATCAAGAATTATACATATTTTAAATAAATAGTTTAAGAATTTTGGTATAAACGTAGATGGGATCTAGGAAAAGAAAATAGATTACTCGAAGTACTAATCCTACGCAGACGAAGTAGCGGGCAGAAGCTTGAACGTATATATACATACCAAGGAAAAAAAGTTCTAATCAAGTTTTTATATTATTTTTATTTAAAAGTTCGCAATGCAAGTGGCCTCCACAGAATCGTATTCTCGTGTACAACAGAAAATATCAACAGATTAAAGCCAGCACGCGAGTTGGCCATCGAGGCTGAAGGAAAAAAATCCCCCAAGATCATTATCAAACCTCGCAATTTGTTTAACCAGATGGAGCTGTTATTGTCTGTGACCTTTGCATAAAACAATGGACAACAATACTCATAATTTTATACTAATTAAGACAAGAGTTTTTAATTTATGTCCTAACAATTGCTTAGAGACAATAATGGAAAAATGGACCATCCAAATTTGTGAAGTTTTGTGTTGGGCAATTAATATGGGGTGAAGAGATAATAATCAAGGTCAGGAGAAGCTAAATATTATTCAGATCTAGCGCCATTTGATATGTCTCAAAGTTTTAGGTAGATACCAACTCAAAAAGAACACCATTTAGAATCGATTCGAAGCATTGGCGTTGTTTTGAATGGCTTCAGGTGTGTTTGGTTACCCGAGTTCAATAGACAGGTACTTTCCAATCATTTTCTTTACCGACTCCTTCCCACACCCTCTCCCTTCAGCTTCACAATTTACCCTGGTTAAGGATATCATCGTCCGACTGGCTTGGGACAGTTGGGTTTTTGGACAGTACAGTGTTCGCATTTAAAAAAATATATATTTTTACACCCTTTGGACCTGTGGACAATGTGTGCATATGAAATTTATTACGATATGTAAGAATGTAAGTAGACACCTAACCAAGCGCCCATTTATGACACTGTGAAATACCTGGTGAAAGACTATCTCTCAGAATCGAAACGTTGCTTCAAATAACTTTAGCCTTGTTTGGTGTCAAGATCTGATTAGCCAGGTACAATAGGCGCCAATAAACATTGAAACCCTGTAAATTTGTTCGTAAGAACTTCAGTCCCGTTTTACACCGTTTTTACTATTAAAATGATCTTTTTTTTTTTCGAATAACATTTTTCTCCGTGTATTTCTCATATCATATACCTCCCTAGAGCACACTAAATTCAGCCTCATAGCATACCCAATAGGGGATTCCATAGACTCATTAGCCAGATGGTTGGAACAGTTGGGACTCTAATAATAAGTTAAAAATAATAATTAATTGAGAATTATTATTATGATATCGAGAAAAAAAATGATTTATTCTGCTTAGGTAGGTTCTAACATTTATGAATACCACTGCGAAAGGGACTGATGAAAGTGCCCCATCATATTAAAACACCACATCATAAGTTGCCGAAGATTGAACGATCTCCCGGCCACTAAAGCTGCAACTTTGTGGTTAATTTTACGCCTGAGTATCACATCTATGCCAACCAGCTTCTCAATGCCATACGAAATAGTAATAAGAAGATTTAACGTGAGTTAGAAATTCCATACAACAGAACTAACGGTTCGCCTGAATAAACTGCATTGCAATTCGCTAAAATGAGGATTTATTTACTGCAGTATAACGTGAGAACAGAAGACCTTAATACGAGGGAAAGGCTGTATCTTTATAAGTAGCAAACTGCCTTTCCCAAGGCTTGCGACATATTGTTGCAACTCCTTTATTCGGATACTGGTTAACGGAAAACTGCTCAATAGTTTATCGGTGACAGGATTGAGTTGTAATGTGTGGAGAATGAATATGTTTCGTTCGTAAGAATTTATCGTTATATTAAATTTACTTATCTTTCGAGACGTTGTGAGGGGCTTTAAAATACTTAAGTTAAAGGAGATAGGAAACAAAATGTTAAGCGCAATGACCAGTAGCAAAAATGACCCATTTTCAAAAGGCAGATTCACTTTTCTCAAAAAAGTTACCACTGCAGCTAATTTTTTTAAATAAAAAATTTTAAAATCGTCGGACAGCAACATAACATCTACGTTTTTATATCAAACATGCTCAGGAATCGCTGGTTAAAATACTTCGGGTGATTGCTGTAACATTCTGTATGATCGGAAGCGTAATTTGGATAGCATTTAACTTTCCCAATCACCCCACTACATTAAATGTATAACTTAAAGGACACACTGTATACCAGTCTATTAATAAAGTTGTAGCAATCTAAAACATTATGGGTACTTATAACTTATAATATAAGTTTGATGATATATTATAAGTATTCTGTAACCATCTGAGTGTATGAAAATAAATGCAAAAGAATTTGCATAAATTATCTTAATTATCCCAGGAGTACATGAGATCAAAGAGGCAAAGTGTAAAATTAACTGACCACGCGAATGCCTGACGAAATTGAAATCGTGTTCGGGCACCGTTTAGTGTCAGAAAGGCAAGAATTAAAAGAGCATTAATGCGATTTAAGTGCAGCAAAACTTTTTTACACATCATTCGCAATGTATTTTTATACACATGCGAAGATATTAATTGCGTATTGATTGCCTGCCACGAAATGATATGCTATTAAAAGTCTTCTGAATTCATTGCCGTTTTTTTAGCAAACGTACAAACTTTTTTTTTTCAGATAATGGATAGAATTTTAAATTTCGGAAGATTTACTAAACTTCAAGAAACAAACGTTGTTTTTGGAGTGTTTTTTTCTTTTTTTTTATTAGTTAAATGCATACGTTTTAAAACTCCATAGCTCATGATAGAAATGATACAACGGGATGAAAATATTTGCGTTGATCTTGGAATTCATGAGAGAAAGCCCTGTAAAATTTCACAACGCCAGAGCTCAACGTTTGAAAATTTTGCATGACCAATAGATTTCTGCTTTTATATTATTACTCGTAGGTTTAATATAATCAGGGTATCTAGCAAGGTCGATTGATATAGGTTTTATCGATCATGTAGGTAAGTCGATACCGTTCCCAGCCATGACTGAAAACAGCTAACAAAAAAACAACAGGTCACAACCACTAAGTAATCTTAATTTATTTGACGTGAACTGTTGTTTGTTCGTTGGTGATCTGCAGTCGTGCTCGGTAACGATGACAAGTTATCAACATTATCGATAAATCCTATATAAATCGACCATGCTAGATGCAGAGTCATTCATTACTTTATAAAACTCTAAACATTCCAAGTACAATAACCTTTCAGATTCTTACAAAGAATGTCCCAACATTGTTGGATTAGTTCAATCGTACATTTTATAAATTCAATGTCAAAAATCACATTTAAAACATGCACAATAAATCCTGAACAAAAAGACAAACGCTTATTTCGTAGTACCCTACAAAGTTAAATCGATGTATCGCGAAAAACGCGCGCGACGCGGGAAAATATTCCCTCCGTAATTTGAATTATTTACTCGCGGTTTTTTTGGTCGCCATTTTTTGTCGACATTTTTTGTCGCCATTTTCTGGCGCGCGCGCACTTTTGTCTTTTATATTTATTTCTTTTGGATTATTTATACGCGCTAAAGAGCGACAACGACGTTTTTATGGCCAGCGAAAGAGGGAAGACACGGCAGACCAATAAATCTATCGAAGAAGAGTGACTATAGGACGGTAGCGCTCCGTGACCGCACCTCGGGCAATACTCGAAATGCATCGAACTTGGAAGCGTCGTATTCAAATTTGGAACATCAGTTCGAAAATTTAAAATTAGTAGGTACCTACTTACATTACAGCTTTATAAATTTAATATTTTGAATGATGACGGGTGTATCGAGATGTTAATAAGTTATTAATATATGCTTTCAACGCGTGGTCAAATTGGACGCCTTTTTTACATGTGTAAATGTTTATTAAATCTTAATAGGATTATTCTAAAAAAATTACTTTTTAATATTAATAAATTTTATAAGTTATATTTTTCCTGCTCTTCTCAACTACCATACTAGGCGCCTGACCGTATTATGGTAGTCATACATAATTTAAAAATCAAAATATAAGAACTAAAAAAGTAATATATTTTATTATACATTCATATATACATTCATAAAAATTAAAGATAAACTGAATAGGTAATAAAAATTACTCCCGCATAAAAATTTCAATCTAAGATTAGAATAATCGTACGTGTAAGATTATACAGATTATTTTATTTAAAAAATTCGACGTACAAAATTGGAGTCCGGGGATATCACGCATTCCCTACGTAGTTTGTGACCTTTTCTCGAATGTCAAACGCGGCTCGTTTTGATTCATTAAAAAAAAAAAACAAAATGCATATTTTATTTTGTTTTGTGAAGTCCAGGCATAAACATTTAAACATTTTCCCGTCGTAATGTAAATAACTTAATTTGCCACCTTATACAATTATAAGTAGGAGATTTTGCACTCTTCTCGGTTTACTAAATGACTTCAAAAAAAAAATTGAAATGTTTTAAAGGCCGTGATTTCGTTGATTCGCAGCATTTTTTTAAAGCACCTGTAATATTTCTAAGCGATCAAATTTTAAAATCAAAACAGATGATTTTGCATTACTTCGCATTGTATCGCCTAACGGTTTCAATCCTCACTGTCTTACAAAAAGGATTACAGTGAAAATGTAAGAAGCAACGCAATAAAGTCGAGAAAGTCGTGGCGCTCCTAGCGACTCTGCAAATTATTATTCAGAGATTCCGGCTCACGACCAGGGCAACAGAAGTACGGAGTGCGCAGTGCGATCAGAAGACGACCATGTATTATGCATAGAGAGCTGTCGCTGGACTCGCGGCACCGCCACTGGCTCACCAGGCCGCAGGAATTCACCCGGGATTTATCATGCACCCCTGGGATCGCGAATCCGACTGCGTATTGTCCAACAGTCTTTTATCGTCGTTTTCTCGAAGATGCAACCAACATCCAGAATTTTTATCCCGAACTGAGTGTGGCATGAGCTGTAAATGCGTTTGAATGGGTTTAAATGTTTGAGATTTTTATTTTTTTTTATCCAAGATGAGAGTCTGATTCAGTAACTACACTCTCCTAAAGAGACGTGGTAAACTCAGTGGCAGATCTCGGACGGCAGTTTTAGTGTCATCAGTTTTTTTTTCAACATGAAAATTTTATACCATGAAGTAGAAATTTCCATTTGAAATATTTGCTCCATGGTTGGGAAAAGGAATGGAGATGGCATACATACAAGTTTAGCAGATGATATGACAAGAAGTTCTGGTTTCTGATGAGTAAAACCATCTAGAGTTGGCGAAACCATAGAAATTTGAAAGGAGACATTTGTCCAAAAGCTGGACCCCAGAAGGCAGAAGCCAGAAAACAGGCAGAAGTCAAAAGAAAAAAAAAGAAACTCGGGCAAGCATAATTATATCTGGATAGATTAATATCAGGTAAATTTAAGATGAATTAAATTAAAACAAATAACTTTGTTTAAACCACTAATATAATATATGTCATTACTACCCTGACGAAGAAACCATCGGTTTTGAAACAAGTAGGTAATTGTGATTATATTAGTGGTTTAAACAAAGTTATTTGTTTTAATTTAATTCAAAATGATGCCACAAAGTGATTTTGCGAAGTTTGATGAAAAATTTAAGATGTTTTGCTTGTCCCAAGATTGAATATTACCTTTTATAGAGAGTAAGGAAAGGTGTGAAATTTGAGATATTAGTGTAGGTCATTGTGCAAGGATGGCTTTGGTGACAAAGTACGTAACTAACCGGAAAGATAATCTCCAGTCCCACAGTTTTTAAATAGGCACAGACGTCCAGAATAAACTGGCGCAGCCGGTAGGATATACGAAAAACACTCAACAATAACCGAATTCGAAAACGTTTAGCGCCTTCCATTCGATTCGATTCGATTCTTCCATTCCAAACGATTTAGCTATGGTGATGTAACTCAACACCCCCTTCTCCTATTCCTCTTCCATTCCGACACAGCCACAATGACTCGGAATGGTGTGGCTTTTGCGATGTATTCACATAAAAAATACAACAAAATTGTTTGCATTCAACGAGACAGACACCAGTTTTCATAAATGTGTGTGTGTGTCCTCTTTGTGTAAACCTCTTTCCCATTAATAACTAAACCCAACAAACACGTAAAAGATAGCCTAATAACTCCATTAAAACATTAGGCGTGTCATAGACTCGCTTTAAAACACACCCAAGTTCATTGTTCCGAGAGAATAAAGACGCAAACTCTTGTGAAAAACATTAAACGAAATGTCCGCCTTTTCCCCGATAACCGCTAATAATTTCAGCGGCGAAATTACGATTAATCGTTCGGTATTTTCTCACCGACATGTTCCCGAGTTCCCATGAAAGAAAGAGTTACTGGGAATAAGGAAGGTATGAACGTGAAATATTATTATTTTGTCTCGACTCACTCTGAACGTTTGTAAAGCCCGATTCACACAGATAAGCATCAATTTTATACAAGACTTATAAATCAATATGAAAATGAATGCAATATTCATTTTATTGGTTAGGTACCTACCTACCTACTAGACAGTATGCAGTTATTATATAATGCATAATAAGGAAGTTGAGTCCTTTTAAAAAAAAATTATCAATGTTCTCATACAAACTTAAATACTAGTATTTTTTTTTTAAAGTTTCTTTTTCATAATTAAATTAATTCTACAAGTTTGAATTTTATTAAGCCCGCGAAAACGCCGGCAAGAGTATTAATACCGTGCGGGAGAGTTCGTGACGTCACCCGGTCCTTGATTGCGTGAAATATAAGGGAAAATATTTACAAAACCGGGACACGCTTGATATGGACGAAAAAAAACACTTTTAAAAGTTGTAGTAGTTAGATATTAACTAGTAGGTACTAATCAATTCAGTTGCCAGAATTTCGAAAAAAGTGAATTTTAATGTTTTTTTTAAATTAAAAAAAATGAAATGTCATTTTTCAACGAAACTTGCAACAGTTCCTAACATAGCGGTCTTTAATAAATTCAAACTTGTAAAATTAATTTAATTATGAAAACGAACTTTAAAAAAAAAAATAATGGTATTGAAGTTTGCATGTCTTCTACATGAACATATTTTTTATAAGTCAAAATATTTTTCACTCAACTTCCCTATTAGAGCGTTTTTAGCATGAGAATCTCCATTCAGGGTATTCTAAGTGGTAAAATAAAATTAAAGCAAAATCAAACTAAAAGGCGATTGACTCAGGTATATGCGGCTTGTATCACTTTAAAACCGTTAGTGTGGTGTGGACGGCACTTGACTGTGATTAAAACATTATAAAAAGGTGTAGGCACTCTTGTTTTTGGAGGCAAAAAGTGTTCACGGATAGTTTCGGCCGATTACACGCCCGTCAATAACTCGGAAATATTTGGACGAGGTACGTATTGTAATTCTCACAACGAGAATGCCGCACAGCTTGTGGCCGTCAAAATGTTGTTCGCGAGAAACTAACTTATTGCTGATTACAAATTGATGACAGATATGTAGTGAAAAAAAACTAATAACAATAAATTTAAAACATATTAAATAAATTACAACAATGACAAAAATAAGGTTGTGAGAATTTTTTAAAGCTTGAATTAGACAGCGTGTGAGTATGTATATTCATTACACAACTTGGTTTCAGAGAAAATAAATTGTTTGGTTTTTATGGTTTTCAGTTTTTTGTTATGTAATTATGTGTGTACATTTCTTAAGGACTAATAATTTGAACTAAAACCTGTCAATTTGTCTGTCTTGGAACGGGAAACTTTCCTAGATGGACAGGCAAAGCTTTCTTATATGTAAATTCTACTTTTTTTGTATCCTTCTATAATAAATAAATAAATAAATGTGGTGACCGGTCTACTCAGTGAAAACTTTTTAAGTTTTTGAATATTGAGTACAGACTTTTCATCGGATGTTAATTCCTCACACGATAATTCATCATGTCTCGAAGCGTCGAAAACTGATAATTGGGGTTTTTATCCTTAGGTTAGGTTAGGTTAGGTAAGGTTAGGTTAGGCTAGGTTAGGTTAATGTGAGTTATGATGTGATGAATTATCATGTGAGGAATTATCGTGTCTGAATAAATTTCCTTTTATATTTATTTCCTACTATATACTTCCTCACCTCCCTCTACCCCGTATCCCTACTCTCCCCACCACCCTCAGCCTTACAACATCCTACCAATATATCCCAATTGGGGATGCCATTGTCCCACAAGCTCCAGACGGGAACAGCTGGGAAACTTGTGCGGTATTCACTCATATTTTATTAAATACTTGTGCACGTTGGAATTTTAACCCTCGATTTTCATATTGATAGTCGAGAGCCTTACCCCCCGACAATGGAGTCCGTCAGAGCTAGAGGAAAATATAAAATATTTGCCTCAGGATTATTGCCTTTCAAAATCAAATTTTGTTAAGTTTCTTTGCAATATAAGGATATTTTTTGTGGCCAAATCCGAGAGTCGTCAGAAATATACCTATCGAATGAACAACGTCAGTAAACTTGGAAAAATTCTGTCTGTGTCACAAATTTAAACCAAAGAAATATGCGTTTCGAATATAGAACTATTAATTAATTAATTAAGAATTTTTTACCCACTTCATGTACAGACAAGCTATAATGTCTGAATTGTGAAATAAATCAATTCAAAGAAACAATCAATTCTAATTTAAAAAATTAAAAATTTCATAAAACGTAAATAATTTACGCAGGAATATAGAACATCACTTTACGCATGCACTGACAACCGAAATTAGTACGTTTGATTATCTATTTGTATATTTTTCATTAATTATATTTTTGATTTTTAGGTTCTCGATTATCAAAAGTTTAAGAGCAGCTGACATGACCCACCGTCGCATTTTTTACTGTAGCTCGCGTGTATTGGATGAAACAATGGCGTTATAAGCCCAGCATATGTGTTAACACAAAGAAATTATCGGCTATTACAAGTTACCTTCATAACAATGCGTGCCGCGTAATGCTAACTTCTCGAATCGGTTTACAAATCAGAAATTAAATTTAATTAAATTTGGGTTTCAAAGTGGGTCAATGAAAGGACATAATTAAAATAGGTCGTTCAATTATTGATAACGTTTGATATTCGCTCACAATAAAAATCCATGTTTTGTGCAATATTGTTTTTGGTTAAAGTTAAATAAGATTTCTCAAAAATTCATTTTGATCGCAAAACCAATTTCCAACTGAATTTTAAAAACAATTTATTTGATACTGCACTAGAGTCCTAACAGCACATAGCTAGTGACACTATGATATCTTCGTTATCAGGTGAGAAAAGGCAAAGAAAATTTTATAAGGTTGAGAGTAGTAGGGAAAGAAAATGTAAGTGTTATACAAGTGAAAGTATCAAGGAAAGGAAAAGAAATGTGTTATCAGGGTTAAAGTTTTGGGGAAAAGTAAATAAAGTGTTTTTATGGTGAAACTATTGGGGAAAGGAAAATAAAATGTTGTCAGAGTGAAGGTAGTGGGGAAAGGTATAGAGAATTTTAATACCAAATGGGCCGAGCAAATGTTGTCAACGTGAAGGTTGTGGGGCAAGGTATTGAAAATGTTATCAGGGTGAAGTAGTAGGGAAGTTTAAAGCAAATGTTCTCAGGGTGTAGGTATTGGGGAAAGGTATAGAAAATGTTAACAGGGTGAAGGTAGTGGGGAAGGGCCGAGCAAATGTTGGCAAAGTGAAGGTTGTGGGGCAAGGTATTGAAAATGTTATCAGGGTGAAGGTAGTAGGGAAGTTTAAAGCAAATTTTCTCAGGATGTAGGTATTGGGGAAAGGTATAGAAAATGTTAACAGGGTGAAGTTAGTGGGGAAGGGCCGAGCAAATGTTGGCAAAGTGAAGGTTGTGGGGCAAGGTATTGAAAATGTTATCAGGGTGAAGGTAGTAGGGAAGTTTAAAGCAAATTTTGTAAACGTAAAGGAAGTGGGGAAAGGAAAATAAAAAATGAAGGTATAGTAGAGAAGGGCAAATAAAATTTCGTCAGCTTTAATGTAGTGGGAAAGGTAAAGAAAGTGGAAAGAGGAAGATTAGGAAGTAGTTACCTACATGGTTTTTAACTATTAAAAACTTTAGTTTAATTTAAAAAAGCTATTTCCAGCAGTGGACCGATATTGAATGATGATCTCTCATAACCTATTACTTATTACAGCGCCCTTGAGGTGATTTTTCACAAAAACGGCGCTATACAAGTCATCCAATTATTATTATTATTATTATTACTTGAGTCATAACAAAGAAGTATTGGTAAATTTCCTTGTGGGTGAAATTGTCAAACAGAAATTTCATTTAATGTTATAAATTTGTAATCTTTGTTATATATTTGTGTGTAGATAGGACACATATTATAATCTCTAATAACTAACTAACTTTTAATAGAAATGTTTCTTGGAATTTAGAAAATCCTACGGATATTTAATGACATCTAAGTGAGAATGGTTCGAAAATGCTATTAGGCTCATAGCTCTCTTAAAGTTATTTGATAAAGAAATCTATGCATTACCATTTCTCCTGCCAATTAGTGGATAGAGCCATAAACGGCCGACTTATCCAACCAATCGGCCACATCTGATTGGGCCGCAATTGTGAGTCAATCCACTGTTTAATTAACCGGTTTCGCCAGCAGTGATATCATCGCCACGATGCTATGCAAATTGCAAATCGCGACCCGGAGTCAACGGGGAAAGATGGACAGAAGAATTGGACGAAATCGTCGATGGAAATGGGACAATTGGATAAAAGTATGCATTAATTGTTTGAGGTTGGTTCAACGTCGATTGAAAATCAATCTCGGTAGCACGCGCCTTGCATATTAATTTTGTTGTAAATCGTAAGATAAATAACAAAATAAAGATTAAATCTAGCCCACAACCTGAAACAGCAAAATGTTTCTTTGTAAAAAAATTATTTATATTTGATGTCTTCACACAGGTCAAAGCTTCAAAAACCTTTATTTAAATGACATGTATCTTTTCTCGGGAGGTTTTTTCAATATGGATGAGTGTTGCAGGCTAATAATTGTTGCTTATAATAACTGTTACCCTTTGTGCTATGCATACAAAAATCTTGTCTTTAACATTATATTAGCCAATAAATATAAATTAGCCAAATATTATTATTATTAGTTTTTCAATTAAAAATAATCTTTTTTTTTGGAAAATACAGTTTCCCAACTGCTCCCATCCATTTGGCGCCAGTAAGACTATGGCATCTCCAATGTGGTGAGGCTGAACGTAGAGCGGAGGGGAAGGTGATGGAAAGTGTTTGGATATTCAGATCTGATCACCAAACACGGCTAAACCCATTTCAAACACTGTTTCGATTCTGAATGGTTGGCTTTCATTGGGGGTGAATACTGATAGTATCTACCATCTTGGAAAGTGATGCAAAATATAGGTATATTATTTTTAGTTAATGTAAAATAACTTTATTTATTTCATTAATTTCAAGGGTATAAACACACCATAAACAATATTTACATGTCACATAAAAATTCAAAAGCAAATATTAGGAATAATTAAAAATTAAAAAAAGAGAATAACAATTGATTGTGGCAAATTTTGACTGTGAAATGACATATGAGATATGAGCAAGAGATACAAGTACAATGAGAAATGAATATGAGCAAGAGATACAAATTAATAAAATGAAATTTAATTTCTTACGTCGAGAATTGAACCAGCGACCTCTGGATTCATAGCCAAGGGTCGTAACCTCTCAACCACGGAGGTTTTCCGTATAGGCAGAGACTTTAGCTATTTTTAGTGATTAGATCCGAATGGTTTTCATCTCCTCTTTCTTCAGCCTAATAACATTCCTCTAATGAGAATGCCATTTTTTGATCTAGGTAGTTGAATCTCTTATATTGCAATACTTGAAAAAAAATTATCAAATATATTCACGACTTTCTTCGCATTATTCGGTACTACTTTTGAGCTTTCCCCGTCCTGCGAGTTTACCTGTGTAAACTCTTACAACAATTATTATTGAACCCACACATTCAAAGGTCACCATATCACACGTGCACTATGTAGATATGTATGTATACACATGCAAACACACCACACACACACACGACCCGGGTCGTGACTCGATCTTGGTCCACCGGTCAAAACCCAAACGTTCAGAGTCACGACACGAAACCCGTAGTTTGTCTTTCTCTCTCCCCCGCATTAGGCGCACTTACAATATGCAAAAGCGAGACGCCACGCTCGCGGCAAGGTTGATTACCGAATTAAGTCCACCGTTGGGATCCAAATACACGGAAACAAACAGATAAGTTCACGGTCAAGTAAAATTTCAAAACAAAATAAAAAGAAACAAATCAATCAGTAGAGTCAAAATAATAGTATGTTTGAATGATTTTGAACTTTTTTTCTCAGTGCCATTATAGTGGAGTAAGTTTTCAGGATTTCGCGATGTGGCTTTAACCTGCACCTATGTAGATATATTTAGATATATCTTTGATCTCTTTCTTCCACCAGGTGAGCGAGGTAAGTTCGGTGGTTGTGAGAGAGAGATGGAAGAGTCGTGACCGCGACTGCCCCGGGCTATATCGTTTTGAGGCTAGCAGCAAAGTGCCTGAAGGTATAATAATATATAGTCTGTTTATTGAAATATAACGAAACTACTAGGCAGTAAATCAAACAAAATAATAGAATGCATAAACCAAACAGTTGCGGCGAAGCAGAAGAAAATATTATTATTAAACGTAGTTTCAGATGTCAACATCTTAATTTTATTCATCTTCCTCAAATTCTCTCAATTTATAAAAATCAAGCCATTTTATGCAGGGGGTTATCAGGTATAACGTAACGTTACACAAATACACTTATTTTTCTTTGATATATTCAATAATATTAGATATTATTCAAAAAATTAAAACAGTTTATTTATAAACAAGTTCTGCTGTGTAATTATTACTAAGCCTGATAGCTGTTTCGCCTTCTGAAGGCTTTATCATACGTAAACTTTAGAGGGCGCAGTCGCGAAAAGGATTTCACGCGTAATAATAACACAACAAAACTTAAATATTATTTTAATATTTAGTAGCAAATATTGTTTGCTTCAATGTTGTAAATAATTTCAATAGAAATAAAGGCTAACCTGTCGACGTTTTAACTAACTAAATATTGTTTACTAATCTTTTCCTTGTTGAATAAGTGATGATTTGAAACAAACAATATGGCGGTTTTGTTCAATTTTCAAACGATAGATTCTAAAACAACACAAATTTCCAATCATATAATCATACAACAAAATAAATCATTACACAATCTAGTCAACACAGTTTCCAAAATTAAAATTTTAGACAAATTAAAATCATTACAAAATAAATCCGAGAACGTGTTTTGTGACAAAAATACCTCCGTTTTTCTATTTATTTAAGGTCTTACAAACTACAATATTTTAGATTTTTTTTACACACTTATTTTGTTTAGACATTATTGAAAAATTATAAATTATTTTGATAAAAGTATATAATGTTCATGCATTTACCATCTCCCGTTTGATCATTTTTATAGCAGCTCGAGCTCAATAGCCGCTGAGATACGGCCGTGCCAGGTTCTGTGTTCACGCCGCTCTTCATGACAACATTTTGCATTAATTTTAAAACTAATACCGTTTAGTTTCATGGTTCAAGACGGAATAATGGATTGCTGGATATATTACCTCTTAAGTATCAAGAGCCTCTCGTCAAATAATACCCCTAAAAGTAAAACATTTCATCAACATACATGTAACTTTATAAATAAATTATTTTTAAATTGTCCACGCAGCACCAAACGCACTGTACGCCTAACAGTAAGGTACGCTTTTGGCGGAGCCTCGATAACCTGTACAGAATAAATAATAAATTATAGGTTCCGCGGGAGGAAAGTGGTTTGACCCTGCGGCCCGCAGCCCGCGGCCCGCGCCCGGCCCGGGGCCCGGGCTTCCCGCCACTCGGAATGCTGCGGATTGTTTTAATAAAACCCCTGCATTGTGATGCGCGACAACTTTCACATCATTTTATTCTTCTAGAAGAGGTGTTAATATTTTAATGTATTTTGTGATTGATTAAGAATTTTGTAGAAATTTTGTTTGTTTTCTCCAAAATAAGTCTCGGGCAATGAGCTCTTGATATAAGAAATTTTCAGATCGCAACGTCATTAGCAGCCATGGGAAAGATAACATTATTCTCTTTTCGTATCCAGGTAGGTAATAAAAATGAATTCTTGGACGATTTGTATAGCGCAATTTTTCATGAAAATTCATTTCAGATCACTAAGTGTAAAAATGGTTTTATGGTCTGTAAAAGACTCACAAATTAATGGTACAGAGTGGGTAAAGATATCTACGATATTCTAAAACGTAATTAATGATAAAAAAAAATAATTATTGTATATATTGGATATTACAATGGATGATGCTCCGAGGAACTAGCATCATAGATCCCCTCGGCATCGATGCATAGTCAGGAAACACGCTAAACGCGCGCCCAACATATTTACGTGGTTGACATTTGTAACATGAGAACGGGTCGTTTTTACGACTCGTTCTTTAGTTTAACAGCTCGGCTATGGAATGATTTGCCGGCTCTGTGTTTCCTCCTTCCTATAACATGGGTCACTCCTTCCTCTCCTCAAAAAGACCCTTCACGCAGCATCTTCAAAGATGACATAGAGGGAAATTATTTTCCTCGGAGACTCCTGTGTAGAGTTAAGTTCATCTGACGGCAAATACTCTCAAACGGTAAGCCCTGGTGTCATGACAATTTGCACAACTTTTTCTGTCTTTAGTTGTTGGCCAACGAACCTGAAATATTTCAAGATAACGGTGAAATTTTAATATGAGTTGTGGTGATTTGAAACATCAATTTAACTGTCTTAATTTAAATCTGAATAATGAAGTACGTATATAAGTGTACCTACAAAATAACGAAAATACAACGACATGCAGTCCGGAGGAACTACTACACATATTTTAAATAGTCATTAAGAGGAAACAGGGAGGTGTTTTCTTCATACAAACATATTCCTTAATTACCCTTTCTGTATTTTGACAATACTGCAAATATTTTTGTTTTTAATACAATATAGATATCGACCACTAGCGTGTCGGTATGTTTTGCTTTTTTTGATAAATTATTTCTTATACGAGTAAGGACCATCGAAAAATCGTTAAAATTGACTGGTTTAAACGCCATTAACAGACGGTCAGAATACAAACTAGACAATATACTTTTAAAAAAAGTACATAGAGTTTTATCTTCTAATACAGTTAGTAATAAAAATCCTTAAAATCGGTGTAGTGTTGGAGGAAAAAAATGGGGAATACAAAACCTCGATTTTGAGGTTTTTGTATTAGGGGGATTAGATAAGAGCGACAGTAAAGCTCTGTTCAGACACAGCTATAAACCTCGAGCAGATATCTGTTGAACCGCAAGAGCTTACATTTTGTACCGTTCACACGACGCTATCAAATATTTCTTCCTATGGTAGGAGAGGGGGTCAGATGAATTTAGATAGTTCGATACGAGATATCATTTATTTGTAGATTTTGTACTACATCTGAGAATTTGACAGCTGACACTCTCGCGTTTTAATAAAAATGACCGCCTCTCCTACATTCGGCGGGAGAGGGGGGCACTTATATGTTCGTATATAGCCTCAGGAGCAGTTACGGCGTAAGATGTGCATTGTCTATGGTTGATCTGCGCATAAAGCGCTTAGGTGTGAACGGTCTGAAGGGATTGTATGGAGAGCGATATTTAGCGTGCTATGATCTTTTATAGTTTATAGCTGTGTCGGAACAGGGCTTAAAAGCAACAGTTTGGTAAAATACCCTTTGTTCAAATTTCTAACTGACCGGGCTTCCTCTTAACAACACCAAAAATTGTTTAACGTAAATGAATAAGAAATATGTAACCGCCTCCGCCCACTGAGGCAACTGAAAACTCTCAACTGCCAACTGTCTTTGTATGACAATGTGATACGCACACTTCACAATCACACAATACCCCGTTGCCTATGGTAACGCAAGCGTTGACTCGCGACTGTCACTTCTGATTGCCCTGGGCGGCCATTGCTAGTTGCCAGCTGTCAGCTGATTGTTCTTCGTCTATGGTTAAACAAGCTTTTTGACCAATCAAGACAGAGAAAACAGCCGGTTTTAGTTGGTTTTCAGTTTCCTCGTCAGCGGAGCGCCTAACAATCCAATGTTTTAATTCCGAATCAATAATCATCGATTACGGCAATCAATCATGGATCAAAATTTACGACCCTTGGCAAATCGAGGAGTTGGCGCAAACTACTCCAATGCTTAAATAATCAGCGATAACATTACTAGGTAATTAATAATACATATTTTATGCGGTTAGTTATAATGGCATAAAAATATAATTAGGAATGGTAGAATAATAGGTTTTCATTGTGGCAAGTTAACGTGCAATCAAACTTGCTACAACCATAAACAATAAGTTTTTAGATGTCCTATAAACATTTAAGTATCTATAACGCCGGGTGGCCCTTTTTATGGAGACCAGGTCCTCGTGAGCGGGTTTACAGGATATATTGCACTTTTTAACATCGGCCGAGCCATGAATCAACTGACTTGAAAACTCTTAGGTTTTTGCAAGACAGCAGCAAGGGGTGGAGTGGCGTGTTTGTCAAAAATTTTCCCCTTTAAAAAAAATCTATATTTAATCAAATATACTACCACAAGAATACGATAAGGCAGCTCTCTATATATCAAGGTTTCATAGATTAATTGATTAGCCACTGGAGCGACAGAGCAATTTAAATATTTTTTTCTCGGATTGCTAAAGGAAATTTTTCCGTCCACATTAAAATAATCATACCTCCGAATTTAAATATAGATACATACAAACTGATTACAGTTCTATATAGCCAATTAATTCACCTATTTTTTATCAAGTACCACATATTGGTAGAATTTATAAAAAAATATTATTAAAGCGTTAACTTTAAAACTTTTTAAAGAATCCAGAGAATATTTATTTTGTTATATTTTGAATGTATAACATATTATATAGTCGCTTTAATAAAAAAAATTGCCACATTTTGGCAACAAAGCAATCCGTGGTTGTGGAAATAGTGCCATATTGTGGCAAAAAGCGCTCGAGTGGTTAACGCCCATGACTTAATCTGATGACTTGTTTTAATTAAATGTAAACAAAAAACTTTGTGTACACCATTTATTTAATCACAATTATCGACATGTTTTGAAACCAAAACGTTTTTGTTTTGTTTCATCGTCCATGTTCAAAATAACCAAAGAACAAATAAGAACTACAGACAAAAATGTTATAAAGAGTGATGATTAATTACTTAAAAATATCATTAAAAAAATAACAATTATATAAAATGAAATTTCAAAATTATTTTAGAATGTGTAAACATTACATTATATTATATAAAAAAGTTTTTTTTTTAAATTAAAGAAAGATAATGAGTTTGTTTAAATAAAAATTGCTAGTGAATGGCACGGACGTGTCGAAACTTGTAGGAGAAAAATTAAAATTTATGTAAGGAAAGTACATTGAAAATTTAAACTCTTCAAAACAAAACAAAAATAAATTATTATAAATGTAGATAAGTATTAACATGAAAACAAATTTAAGAGATGACGATTTTTTAAATATTTGGTTATTAGTAGAAAATATTTAATTTATCTACTATTAACCACCTTTTCTAATTTCTAAAATTTCTGAATTTGCTAATTTATTGTAAATCTGTTGTGTTTGTGTGTAAAAATTTTAACCCTTTATTTATATTAAAGGAATAATTTGTTTCTAAAATGTGGTTGGTAAATTCGGAATAATTATTATTATTTAAACACATTAGATTATCGTCAACTTTAGTATTAAAATTTTAGAATTCTTCCCTATATAAAAAAGTTGCAGTCGTTACAAATGAATTTATTTACCCCATTTTGTGTTTCTTTTGTTATTTTTATTCGTGTTCTTATTATCCTGATGAAGAAACATGTCGATGATTATTGTGAAACTGAATTTGCGACGAAAGATTGAAGAAGAACTTTTAAAAACATATATTATGTTTAAAAAAATTACATATTTGCTTTATTCAGGAGACCCTTCGGAAAATAATTTCCCTCAGGGCCTACATCATTTTAGGGGATGCTGTGTTGAGGGTATTTTACAGTAAAGGAATTTGAGAAAGTTCTGGGAAGGAAAAATGCATGGTGGAATGGTAGGAATCTGGGGATTAGTGTGCCTATGAGTGACGGACGTATGAATTCATTCTTCCAACTACAATGCAAGATGACCGGTCGATAGATTTCGGCTGGTGAGGTTGAAAGGCATCCCTCAATCAATATCTGTCGATCCGGCCCACCAAGCAGTAGAACAACATTGGGTAGACGCATGCCAAGACCTAGACAAATCTCACAAAAGACTTGCTTTGCTAAGAAAAAAGGTTTGCTACGGTATGTGGCAGAGGTTTTAGTTATCCTTTAAATGGTCCCCTTTGTTGTTTGTTTTCATTGAAATGCTAATAGGTATAATTTTATCTTTCGGAATGAGTTTTTGTATCTCATTATTACAAAATGTTCCATATACGCATATTTTGAATCAAAAGTAAAAATGATATTATAGCATTTTTTGACATGTCAATATGGCCCAAATTTGGTATCGATTCCGATGACGCCGATCATCCGGTCAAAATTTGTGTATTTTATGTAAGAGAACTTTATAAACAGAATGTTTAGATATTCTGCTAATTTACCTAATATTGTAAACCCATGTGCTCTGTATAAAAAAATAAGGAGGCGACGCCCCTGGAACTTAAGATTTACGCAAAAGAATTTCAGGGAAAAAATTTATTGTACGATAAAGTAATTATTATTTTATAGAGCTTTAAGCCACAATATAAAAAAAACAACAGCACACTTAACAAGGAAAAAACATGCACGCATTTATAAAAAAATACTAAAATATTATAAATACCTGTGCCTTAGTGCTAAAAGTACAACATTCAAAGGGGAAAAAAAATTGGTTATTTTATATAAAAAAAACTGTTCGTATTCAAAGCCCGATGGTGAACTACATTGATTGGATATTTTTAACACCATATCTCAAATAATCATTTTACCTAATAAATATTTGCATGCTGATTTTGATAAAGTATTCATATACAAACAATAATTTTTTACCTCAATAGTCAAGTTGAATGTTTTTCCCACTTTATTGGGAAAGTTTGGGAATTTTTTTGGAATAGGAAGTATGTACGTATAGGCTGTCGTACGATAATGTTCAATTAAGTTACTAATAGTATGGTCTAAGGACACCAGAATATTTCTCAGATACGTTTTTACATTTTTACGGCCAAAAGCATTTTCGTTGTTTGTTTTTGGGGTGTTATGCCGTGTTGCGCTACCTCCTTCTTTAGCCGATGTTTCGGACAGCGTTGCAGTGTCCATCATCAGGGCAGATCCGGCCGAACACATCGTCGGATCAGCTTAATTTGAATTAACGTAGAAAACTGATAATCTATTTGACGTGTAACTTTAAAATAACAAAACAAATATTATGTTTTCAGAGTTGTTGGAACATGGAAAGCCCCTTGTAAGGAACTCTTATATATTGCTATTGTCAGGGAAGATCTTGTTTTTTGAACCAAACAAGAAAATTAAGGAAACGCCACATAACTTAACTAACTACCAGAAAAAATTATATATCAAAAAAATTGAAATCACATCTTAGTACATGCTTTTGACAGTGATCATTCCAAATATTAATTCGTACCCACCACCGACCAAAAACAGAATTCGTTAACAAACCGTCCACTATCACAGAATACAAATGAAAAATATTGCAAAAAAGATTGCAAGTATATAAATACTTTTACCATAAATGTCTTTGATTAAGTTAGAGTCAAATTAATGTTAACTTTATATTTACCTTTTTTTAAACTATTGGGTATTACTTGCCCAGTTTTTCACTGATTTCTCTATAAGTCGTAGAATTATTTTCTTTATATTTTGTGTGTTGTGTAGTAATTTCAAAATCATTAAGTTTTATTGAAAATTAAACCTAACTTTCAAACTGGTTTTTTTTTTAAATATAAAATTCATTTTTTATTTTTTCATTATAAAACCGGCTTAACTGGCAGAGCAGTTTTTCAGAAGGTTAATTTAACAATAATTATATCACTAAATCATAAATCTATTGATATATTACTTTAAAAAAAATAATAAGCTGTGTTGTAATTTAAATAAATACTTCTTCTTTTTATGGTATCCCAATATGCATATTACTCTTGGTTTTAAATAAATATATATTTTTTTTATATTTAGTAAACATTTTATCGTTGAAGTGATGTTTATTAATTCTCATATTAGACATAAGTAAACACTGAGTCTCATTAATATTAAGAAAAAAAATAATTATTATTTGAGTAAATCTTGTGTTTAATATCGTAGATTAAAATAAACAGTTATAAATTGTGGTTCTTTAAATTATGCTAATAAACAATGAAAATTTTGCATTAATTATGCATTTTAAATCAAATAAAAACGATGGTTCATTGTTAATAATAGTGTTTATATTGTCAAAAAATGGTAACATGTGTATCATAGCATTGTTTTATAATCTATAATAAATAAATAAATAATACTTAATACAAGGCACGTGGAAATAATATTCTTATCTTTATGATATTATGAGATAAATTAAGACGACCCGCGAAAATTTCTAGATTAAATTCAAATTGTTTTTCGAAATCCCATTTTAAATCTAGAATATTTCAGAGTGACGACTTTTTACAAATACAAAAAATGTCCCTAATTTTTAAATACTTCATTCTTATTTAAAAAAAACTATTGTAAGCTCACAGCCGATTTCTACTGACTACATTTTACTATAAAAAATACTGACCATTAAAGGAAAATCTTAAAACTTAAAACATATTTACATGTTCAGGAAACTTAAATAAATTAACTATTCTTCGAGTACAAATAATACATCTAATAAATAAATAAATAATAATATTTAATACTGATCTTAAAACGTAGCGGTGTAAGTACATGGAGGTAGATTAAATAACATCGTTGTTCATAATAATAATGTTATTGTAATATTCTCACTTTATAAGAATATTACAGTTCAAAGATACAATAAGTTAATTACAATTATCAAGTGATGTTAATAATTTTACCAGCGAAAACATCCACGAAAAGATTCTTTGTAATAGTCGATGTTGTTCATTGGAAAATTGTACACGGTAAAAATTAATAAAATAAAATATCAGTGAATGAGTGATATCCCTACTTAATCTTGTGATAAAATAAATTAATAATATCGATGGTATGCATTTGGTAAATAGTATAATAGATATAATAGAAATCTCAAAGTTTTCCATGTCAATTTACGGTTGAGATGGGTTTCGTATCAGGAGCACAGAAATGATGATCGGTTCACCAGTTCCGTTTGTTCCGGCGTGTGACGGCCTTATCTGACTGAACTGGGGCCGGTAGAACTAGCCTCTGGATCCCCATTTCTGTGTCCCTGTTCCCTGCTCACTCCAAGTTCGCAAACTCTCTAATGTTTCGAACGAATGGGCGATTCGCCACCGCATTCAAAGTGTGCAAAACTATGGCATTGAATATTGATATGAACTTTTGACAGAAGTTGGAGCATAATTTTAATGTTCACTGAATTGTGTGAACAATTTCTCGTTCCTTCCTTATCCGTGAAAAGAAAAAAAACAGGGATTTTATTTGGTTCTAATTTGCGATTTGCGATGCACACTTTGAACCGATGGCAATGTAAATTGATCGCTCGGAGATGAGGGTCAGATAGGCCGGCGGGGACAAGAGCACGCGGCTCCTGTAGCCCAGCATCACCCACAGACATCCGTGCCCTGCCGCACTTATCTCCCCATCTGCCGCCGGACCGCGAACCGCGAACCGTGGATTATTCCGCACCCCGCCGCTGCCAGTACCCGTGCCTTATGGCTAACGCATGCTACTATATACTACATCCTTACAGCATTCCACCTGAGGAACAATGGACTACCTACTGATAATGGTAAGGAATGGGAACCACACGAGATAACGACCCGAGTATCAACGCATCTTCGAGTAAGGGGAAAAGTTACTCAGGTTTGCGTTGTGGAAGGAACTGGACGTTGGAGGCATGCGAGGGGAACTTGTAAAAGCGGAAGCCATGTTGTGGGGATTGGGCAAGAAACTACTGTACTTCATAGGAGAACTGACACCGAGGGATGAGGCAGAACTGTCGAATGCGGAATAATACCCAGAAGACGTATTTTGTTGAGCTTGGGGCTCTCTATAAGTATCCAAGTGCTGCCTTACTAGAGGCAAGATGTCGGAGACGGTAAGCAGGGTCGACCAACCCGCCAATACCCTATACAGCAAGAGCCCAACGTCACCAAATAACGAATCGAACATTTTACCTGTTGTGAACAGGACGATCGCCTTCAGGCAGGAGTACTCGGCCGAGTCCACGTGGAGGGCTTTTAACTTCTCCACCTGCTCTTGGAATATCCGAATATGGTCCATGAAGGCCACGACCCTGTCCGCCGCCATGGGGGAGGCGTGCAGACCGGCGGCCGCCAGGAGGGGCGCCACGTGCAAGGGCATGGAGCACTGGGAGGCGTTGAGGACAAACAGCTCCGACCAGACTAGTCTCAAGAGAGCGACTTGGTCCGTGACTTGGAGCTCGGGGAAGAAGGGAATATTTCTCGCCCATTCCACGGCGGAGAATAGCAGTCTCGCTGCCAGTTCGCAGATATTGTCTATGCCCATAATGTTGTTGGGCTGCATACACTGTCCATATCTGGAGGTGGGGTAGGGCTCCGCCCTGAGCAGCAGAGAGATGTAGGATGAGAGGTAGGAGTGGCCGTTGAGGCCGGCAGCCGACACGGGATCGCCGATGAACTGTCCTGGCATTCCTAAAGCGTTACTTTGTGAAGGTGGTACTCTTCCTCTTTGTACGGCTGAAACAAAAGAAAAAACAATATTAGAATCTAAAATACCAATTTCAGTAGTGTGTCTGTGTGTCTCTAACTCAGATTCAATGAACTCTAGAACTTTTGCTTTAAATTGTGTTATCGTTACCATAATTGGAATTATGTAATAATATTTTGACAGAAAAATTATTTTAATCTCATTGTCAAAATTGGGACTGTTTTGTTGGAATTCAGACCGTCCTTGATGTATTATATCTATAAGTGCTACAATTTTTTAAATTCCAATCAGTACATTTTTTTGGTTATTTATTTTTGGGATGTTACGCCGTGTTACGCTATCTCCGTGTCCAACACATCTGCCCTGATTATGGATACTGTAACGTTGTCCGAAATGTTGGCTAAAGAAGGAGTAAGCGTAACACTGTATAATATCCCAAAATATCTCCGATCAGTACAATTTGATTACAGGAAACTACCGAATCCAGTCCCCGCGCACTTCTACTCGCAAGCTAATAGTACAACACCTTTAGCCCTTCAAGACAATCCCACAGTTCTAAGAATAATGTGATTTGATATAGATGTCAATCGAATTGAATTTGGCGAAGACATCCATGTTTCTACCCACGCAAGATGTTAACAAGCATACATTTTAAAATAAAAATTGCTTTTGTTAATTTATTAACTTTGATAGCATCAAAATTTAAATACGTTGTCGATTGCTATGAATACTAATTGATTACATTAGGTAGATTTACGTTATGTTCCTAATGTATTATTATCAGTTATCTGAGAAGATATTCTAATATAAAATATAACAAGAAATACATCTCCGAATATATTTATACATACTCGTATATATTATCTTAGCCACAATTATTTCCAGCGATCGCATCCTACAATATATAAATAATAGTGACCCATATAACAACGTTAACGGAATGATTTTTCTTTTAATCCACGTTGGAAATGACTGCTCGTAAAACAAATTTATTCCAACCATTTTATTACGCTCAATACTGATTATTTATTAATAATTATTCCTTTCATGTTTTTAATTTCTTATCGTAGGCAATAATCTGTTGCGTTTTTTGTTACCACTCTGGTTCCGAGTAGTGTTGAGATTGTTCTTGGGAAATAATTCTTCCATCGTGCATACGTAATGCACTTTTAATGCAGCCTGCACTGCGCAACGCTAAGCAAATGGGTTAATTGTCTGCAAACAATCTGCAGGCGAATTACTGCACTCGCTGTCACACACAGACACACAGGTCATTAGTGTAGCTTGATCATATCAATTAAAAATAAAATAAAAAACACTTCACGAGAAATGAATATTTTTTCGTGCAACGTATATAAGTATTACCTACACCTACTGCGATTACGTACTGATTTGTATGTAAGCTTGTATGGGATATTTTTCTATTAGCTTATATGGGATATTTTTCTATTAGCTTGTATAGGATATTTTTCTACTGGCTTATAAGGAACATTTTTTTATTAGCTTGTGTAGAATGTTTTTCTATTAGCTTGTACCTGAACACTTTCCCAGAAACAAGAACGATGTTATGCTGTGTTGAAAATGACATACTTTTATATTACTGTGGATAATATGCTACAATCCTTAATGCTGTTATTATGTTATTGTAATTTCAGGTCTTATTATTTAACTTTATATATATATACATATTTATTTTGCTAAATTGTGTTTTTATTATTATCTTTATTTTTTTATTTTTTATGTGTACTTATTACATACTTATTCTTATTGTTTTATTTTCTAAATCTCTTTCTACTAATTATTTATTACTTATCTTATATAGAACCAACTTTCTAATATTTAGGTAATTTGCACTAAATTTTGTTACATTTTGTATCACATTTTGTTAAATTTTGTTACATTCAAATGCTTTTTTACAATTATTACAACTGCATTTTTATAATTAATTACTGTAACCGATGTATAAAATTTTCATGTAAAGGCCCATTAGGGCGTGAATAAATAAATAAATAAATATGCTATTTTGTTCTCATGTCACATAAAAAGGTATATGCTTTCAGCATCACTTTGATGGATGTCTTCCATTCGGAATTAATTGGTTAGCATGTCTGAATAGCCAGGTATGTATTTGCCAACCTTCCTTTTTCCATTTTATATTGATTTTTTGTTGTTGTATGCGCTATCTCCTTCTTCTTTAGCCAAAACTTCGGACATCGTTACAGTTTCCATCATCAGCTGTTGGACATCGATACGATGTCCAAAACATTGGCTAGATAAGTAGGTAGCGCAACACAACATAATACCCCAAAAACAAATCATTATAATACTTTTGGCCATGAAAATGTAAAATTATATCTTCCTTTTTCCCATTTATTTTTCCTCCCCAACTCGTTCAGCCTCACAACATAACAAAAAATGGGAAGTGATGTTCTTACTGGCTCCGGGCAGATGGGACTTTTGTGTGGTATTGACATTAAAAGAGGCTCTTCTAACAAATACAATCAGTAGTGGTGTGCAGTGACTTAGGTTTCAAGGATAACGACTAAAGGTGAAAACGTAAACTTTGTTCAGGATAAGGAGGAAATAAGGATATTTCACGCTTACACAAAGAAACATATCTCATTTTTTATCGATTTTGAGTTACGGATGTTACTAGCTACAAAATAACACTTTACGTTGAGTGTCAAAGAAAAGTATCCATAGATTCAACGGATAAACATATACATCGATACGTATGTGTAGAAAATCACAGATACTGTTGTCATCATTACAGATACTGATCTCATCATCACAGATACAGAGATATGTAGAAAAATGAGATACGTTTTTTTTACTCTAAGGGGTAGAATTATGAATCCATTTATTAAAATTTCATCCACTCGTTCCTCAGAAAACGAAACACAAATGATAAAAATTCTCTGACAAATTCAAATTAATTTAGACGTTGAGAGACATCAACGCACGCAATCCAAACGTGGCAGACTTGATAAGACTCCAACTCGGCACATATTTTTGACGTAGGTAAAATGCAGGCAATACACCTGTGGTTTATTTCTCATGCAGTTTCTGACAGAAGTTCTGTTCATAATTTATGTAAATGAGACACGTAGTCCGACAAACACGGAGAAGGAAAACGCAACGACTGACTTTGCCATTTTGTAATAAGGCTCTCTGTTTTATCAGCGCAATCAAAGACGATAAATTCATAAGCCTCTGCAAGGGAGAGAGATACCATTTAGCAAAACATTGTAAATATTAATTAGTAATAAAAACGCATTAATTTCTCTCACATAGTTCCACACAACTACACGTGTCAGTAGGTAGAATTATATAATTTGCTTCAAAAAAGTGGATTTCAAATAGTCTCTTCTCGCAGAGAAACTAATCCAATATCTATTAAGCATCCATCAACAGTGGCAAGCTAAGTGAGAGTGATAGTCTTACGAACACGAAAGCTTAATGGATATTTTAAAGAAGAATCCTTGAAATGAAACTAGTGGTATATGGTGTCAATTAACGAGATACAAACACAAACATTTACCAATTTTCAACAACCATTATAAAATCCAAGATGAAAGAGCAAGAGGCCTACGGCCCGGTACTCTGAAAGCCATTATTCACAAGTCACAAACACAAACTGTAGTTGTTTGAATCGCTGTCAATGAGAGCCCTCATTGGTAAATATTTAATCTCAGTGTCGCCCTGGTGAAAGACCATTATTCAGGATCGAAACGTTGCATGTAATGGCTTTAATCATGCTTGATCTGAATAGTCGGGTACTTCCCAACCTTCCTCTCTCCCATCTCCTTCCCTTCCCAACTGACTTCAGCCTTACGTCGATTGAGGTTGCCCACTGAATAGATTCACACTAGAAATGCCTTTCATGTAGATTTGAAACAAATGTCGCCACTTACTTGACCATGTAGGAATTTAACCTTTCTCTTATAGTTAAGGCTCCGTTATTAGCGTTCAAAAAGAAGAAATTTACTGAAGATGGTTTAAAAGGGAGATATATAAATGCATGACAGGGGAAGGGCGCTGATACTAGAGCAAAAATATTGGATAAAACATGACATAAATATAGCAAAAATCTCTCGACATCTGAGTTAAATAGCTTTTAAAGAAACTGTGGATTTTTCGTATTTATAACATGTTAAATAACAGAACCAAATGCATTTTTCATAATTTTTTTGGCGTTCAATCGATTTCATATAACATTTTTGACTCGCCATCTGCATCTAAACATAGATTATCTTTAAAATTGCTATAAATATATTTAAGAAACTACTTTACTTACTAATAATTTTGTGTTGCTAAATATTCTTAAAAACTTGCACAGAGACCGGTTATCTTTGATGAAAAAATGTAATTCCAAAAAAAAAGATTTTTTTATGGAACCGCTAAGAGTTTAGATTTGTTTTTTTTTTATCTCGTAAATAAAGTTTTAGCAATAAAACCACTCACTTGTTGTGACTGGTATAAAATATAGCCATAAACTTTTTACATAAGTTAGAATTTTTAATACCTTAATAATTTACTCTAGCAAGATATATCACGGATAATAGTGTACTGTTATTCGATTTAAATATCCAAAGATTTTTTCAAACATTTTTCATTGGAACAGGTGATATAAATCATTTGAAATCTCTTACTGAATACGGCCTTAACTATGACATCATAATCAAATGGACAGTGCAATCGTAATACTATTTTATCTAACATTATATAAAATCAGGTGATTTCACTATAATGGAAATATAATATATAGAGAGAGGAAAGTCGCCCGTTAATCACGTAGATACCTGATTTTCAGACTTCTCAGATAATTTAAATAATATTTTCTTGTTACGTTTTACTATCTCCATAAAAAGCCCAATGAAAAAAATTAGATAAAAATTTTGATTATTTTCAATACTTCTCATCATAAAACTGTGATGAGTATGAAATAGAACCCTAGCTCATGGCTCTTTTTTATGTGACTAACTCATAAGAATCCCAACTGTCCGGAGCCAGAGAGACTATGGCATTCCCAATTGGGGTATTTTGTGAGGCTGAGGGTAATGGGGAGGACAAGGAGATCAAAAAGAAAAAGGTGGGGAAGTGTCTGGATATTCAGATCTGATCACTAAACACGGTTAACGCCATTTAAAGAAAGGTTTTGAATGGTGTACCCATAGTACTATAATATACAATAATATGAAAAATACTTTACATTATTTAATTTTTTTTTATAGAGAAACCTCACAAGAGTCCCAACTGCTCCCCTCTGGAGCCAGTGAGACTATGGCATCCCCAATAAGAGTATGTTGTGAGGCTGAAGGTAAGTGGGGAAGGGAAGGAGATGGGGAAGAGGAAGGTGGGAAAGTACCTGGCTATTCATATCTAGTCACTAAACACGGCTAAAGCCATTATTAGGCAACGTTTCAATTCTGAATGGTGGTCTTACACCAGGGCGATACTGAGAGTATCTTCCACTCTGGAACGTGCCGCAAATATGACATATATTATTTTTATTAATTAATTGTGAAATAACACAAATTAATCAAATAAAATTTATTTGCGCACGCCGGGTTCGTACCCGCGACCTTCCGAATGGGAGTCAAGTGTCTTACCACTCGAGTGGTAAGACACTTGACTACAATTTATCAAATAAAAACGACTTACTTAAATTAGGTTTTGAACTCCCGCCCTTCGGAACAGTAGCCGAGTACCCACTCTAACACAGAGTCCCATAAAAATGAGTCGTAATAAGATGAAAAATAATTTTAGAATCTCTCTGGAAATTGTCACCCACTCAGAACCCATACTTTACACTCTAGTCATTTGATCTGAGTAGCCAGGTAATTCTCACCCAAATTATTACATGTTCTTTCCATTTTCTCTTTAATTTACCTCACAACATTCCGTAACAGAGTGCGAAAGTTTCACTGACTCCGTGAAATGCTGCTCTTGTGTGGTATTCACATAAAAATAATAACATAACTTTATAATGTTCATGATTACTGCAATAATAACAGAGAATGCCGTGTTTGTACCACAGCAAAACATTTAAAGTGATAAATAACGACTTATAAAGCCTATTTGTATATTTTCTTTAACCATGTAGATATTTCCATTTACATAAATTAAGCCAACTTGAAAGTCTGACTAAACTAGGCATGAAAATATTATTTATCAAAGGTATTTTTACATTTTCCCTAATATCCATTGCAAGAATTGGTTTTATTATTACATATCGGTTATAAATTTTAATAAATTGCGACTTTTAGTTGACTTCAAATGAAATAACGGCGCATATTTGAATTTTAGTGCTTGCTTCTTGAAAACACGACATTGGTGTTTATTGACAATTTCATATAAGCGCCGTATTTTGCCATGAATATTTAATATGTGCACATTTTTGGATTGTACAATTCAGAACTTTGTAGATTTACGATGACATCAATGCCGTAAGAAAATATGTACGCCAAAATAGCCAATCGTTTATTATGTCTGGATCAATATTTGTGGCGCTTATTGATACTGCTCTTATTGGGTAATTTAAAAAAGAAACTTTAAAAAATTTAAATTATTTGGGACACAAAATAATATCTAAAAATATATGGCGTTTTGTCTTTCCTTTTGACATTTAAATGGTTTAACAAAAAATATGCAGCTTGTGATGGAATTTGCTTAGCACGATGAAAATAGTTGAATTAACATACAAATTCAGGATGGAAATTGTTTTTGTGAATTTCGTGATGCCAGAGTTCATCTTTCTAGACGTTATTATCGGCTTCGTTAAATCGGGTTCCTATTTACAGTGAGTTTGTTAACTTTCATCATTGTACAAACACACACAGAGAAAAATTTTATTCGAAAAAACGATAATTTTAATAGTAAAAACGGTTAAAAACGGGACTGAATTCTAACGAACAAATTAACAGGGTTTCAATGTTTATTGGCGGGAACATCTAAGAATAATTTGTTGTTATACGTAATTTCGTACCTATACCAAAAAATTATTCTTACATTTTCCCGCCAATAAACATTAAAACACTGTTAATTTGTTCGTAAGAACTTCAGTCCCATTTTTAACCGTTTTTACTATTAAAATGATCGTTTTTTTCGAAAAACATTTTTCTCCGTGCATTGTTTGCGAAAACACTAAATAAAGGAGATGTATACTAAAAATTGCCGTTACGTATATCATTTTTCATTGTGAATCTAAAATACTCATTTTGCCGCGTCAATTTGGTCCGACTGTTAAAAACATTGGGCAGCCTTGCTCTATAACATTATGAGAGCCTCTACCACAGATTTATTAATTAATAGTATTCAAACTAAAAAATATTAACATTTTCCCAGTTTCCAAACGAAATATTCAAACCACCTGCCATAAAATTCCTCGTTAATTACAATTCCATCACATTACCATTCACAGTTGTCACATTAAGGAAAAAACACGCTGTTTCGGATGTGTCTTAGTTAATGAATTGGTCGTGCACGGTGCACAGTGTTCAGGAATGAGGTATCACATTATTAGCGAGACTGGTATGCCGCCAGCCGCACGGTGCATTCCGGCAAATCGGCTGCTCTCATTGGTCCGTCAATCGGGGAAAAATCGTGACGACGAATAAAAACGCTTACAATTTGCTTTTCTGCTGTCGTCAAATCGGTAACGGGTGGTCAGAAAAAACTTTAATGGTTTACGAATTGTAGCCTGCAGGATTAAAATTGCTCTGATGGTAGTCAACCTGCGATAAGAGGAGACAAAAATAAAGAACGTAATAAATTCTAGTACATATTTCCAAAACCGTAATAGGCAATAGGAGTTAAGCCATTGTGACCCAGTTTACTGCACCATTAACACTTAAAATGGATAGCTTTGAGATTTTCAAAATTAGAGTCTATATTTCTGAATGTTTACAAGTTATTAAGAACCTTTTTGGTTTTAATCATAGATTACAAAAGGACTATACATTCTTATTTATTTTTTAAAAGTCTGTTCACACAAAGATGTATCTAATAAAGGGTTAAGACAGCTAAACATCAAAAATTTAAGTTGATGGTCAAAAGCGTCCTATGTGCGGTATATCTTATTTTACAAATGAAAAGATAAGTAGCATAATTTAAGGGTGCATAAAGAATAATCCCTCTTTTGAAAGAGATATATGGTTCTTTTAACGTTTTTGAGTTTTCGTCAAATTTTTCTGATGATTTTATTAACTGTCCTTAAGTGGCGGAATACCCTGTAGAATCTGTAACAAATCAATACAGTCTGGTCGGCGTTTTAATCTGCAACAGACCGGAACTAGAAGATTTCTCGATAAATTACGTGATTTTGATAATAAATATCTGTTGCCACAAGTAAAGACCTCTCCGATACGCTAAAGCCAAAGAAAACCTTTAAAATCGTATTTATTTTTATTAAACAATAAATTATTTTCCTCGGATTGAAACTGATAATTGTCACGGAAATCTACTATGTGATTATCATGTTTTATTTGATACCAGTTTCTGAGCGAAGTCAACATTAATTTATTTTTTTTAAGCACTTGAAAAATGTAGGATCATGTCTTATTTTTCGATAGTTAAAATGGATATTTTAGAACTATGCACATCAGTTGTCTTGACCTACAAATTCTGAACAAAAAGCTGTGCAAAATTCATGACACCAGAGCTAACTGTTTTTGAGAGTTTTTGCTGTTCCAGATATCATACAAACGAATTTTATGCTTCATAGTAGTGTTTCACTTCCATTTTGAATTGCACTCGATACGCTTAAATTTTACAAGTAAAAATTGTGATTTTTTTAATAATAAAATTTATCTTTATTTCAATACACCTGTTGGCATGTCGAGAGTGGGTTATATGTCTCAAAGCAAGCTTGAAAAAGATGTCAAACATTTTAAAGGCATTTATTTATTAACATGATCGAATGAATGGGCAATTAAAAAATACCTGCCATACTTAGTGCCAGAGTCGTTCGATTCCAGATAAATCACTCGAACAGATCTGTAAAAGTAATGCCCACGTGAAACTATCTAATGAATCGATTGCCCAACGTGAAAAAATCAAGGAATTCAAAGAAGCACGTGCTGAGCAGGTATGTAGGTAGGTACCCACAGCATCCACAATGGACCAGAGCCGTGGGAATATCTATTTAACAAGATGTATCTCTTATTGTGGGGAGTTATGGAGGTTAGAGTATAGAAGGTAAGTTTCTCGGACTGGGCAACGGTTATTGAGTTCCCGCTTTTACCACAACCTGTTGTTAGCCTATAGACTCGTATAAATAATATACATTATTATAGTGTGTGATTGGTGTTTTATGATCGGTTCTGGATAGAATCATTTCCTAAGCGTAATATCGACCCGTTGGAGTAACAAGGTTCCATCTATTGCGGAAACGTCACTCGGTTATGGGATCTAAGGTGAGCTAACTTAGAATTCATTAGCGCATAACGTTGAAGCAACAGATGGAACCTTGTTATTCCAAAGGGTCGATATATCAATATAATGCAAATATTTTCGAATTAAGTCGTATCACTAATCTTGTACCAACTGAAATTTGTTACTTCACATTAACACTGAAAATAATTATAAATTATCAAAAGAGGAAACGTAGTTATTTCACGTAATTAAATAACTGGAAGGCAGGTATGGGTACCGCCGCCCCAGAACCATTTATTGGATAACCAGCACCTCTGCTGTAGGTCACACCGAGTGGTTCTTTACGTTTGGTGACTTAGCAGGGGTGCACGGATAATAAGGTTTTTCCGGGTGGATACACCTGCAAACCAGCCGCCTAGCAGGACAGATCGATAGAGACAGGCTGAGGGAGACATCGGACATCTCTCGAAACATCGCCATGCTCCGAAGTGAGAGAGATGGATTCATACTTTCGTCACTCCCGGAGACACTGACTCACAGTTTCCTGCCCATCCCTAATACTGTATGTTTACTTCCCAGAACCTCGAAAAACCGCTCAACCGTAAAGATGACAGGGGCCCTTAGGGGAATTATTTTTCTGGGGGCCTCCTGTGTGGAGCTAATTTAAAAAACAAATTTAAAAAATAACTAAATATTACTTTTAAAACTAAAAGCATGCATTTCATGACCTGATGTGCATCGTTTTTTTTCTATCATGTCTTCTATGAACCTTTGCATGGATTTACATTTGGTTGAACTAAGCACGGCAAGCATTGAAGCATGTAACAAAACTTTTTGCTAATTTATTTAAGATTTAAGATGATTCACTAGTCCTTGACTCATTCGGAATCGGGCAAAGCAAACGATTTTTGGGCGTTTACCAATAAAAACCCTAATCTCTAGCAAACAACAGTGTTTTGTTATTCCGCAAGTATATTTTTAACGATCGAAGCGCCGCGTAGACTAAGGCATGTCCGTTGGCCCCGGGCTCTGGGCGTAGACTGAGCGACAAGCTAAAATCCTTCTGTACATGGCATAAGGATGAATATCGCACTTACAAATTCGTTGGGTACCGCCTATTTTTATTCACTGAAAAGAAACGTCGCCAAAATGCACGTTTTATTTTATTTTGTGATGTTCAGATACTAATATTAAAATGTTTTCCGATCACTCTATAAGAAACTTAATTAGTTACATTATTCAATAAAACAACACCAGAAAAAGGATTTGTAAGTAGGAGATTTTTCACTTTTAACCATTTTTTATAGGTCAGAGGCATAATTTTTTTCTAAGCTTATTAAAAAGCTTATCAAAAAAATACTCGATCACTTTAAAGGCCAAGATTTGTTCTACTCACAGTATTTAATTGAAGCATCTATATTATTTCTAAGCAATCAAATTTTCAAAACTAATACACAAGATTTTATACGATTTTGCGTTTTTCCGCATGTCTTTACCTTAAAAAAAATTATTTGTCGATTGAAATAATCTTGATGTTACATTTTTGAAACAACCGAATCACTAAAAGCTTGTTCAGAATCTTTAATAAATGAATTATCTAAAAGTTGGCACAAATTGAGGTCTGTACATTGCATGTCGTCCGAAACTCTCACGTTCAATTTCTTCTCAATAAAATATTATTAAAATGACGCATAATCGGTACCATCGCGCACCTCTAAAACCGGCTTATCTTTGAAGATCGCTAAAACACGATAATACCCAGCACTTAGTTTGCAATTGCGATCATTTCTTGAACAGGTTAGCGGGGAACACATCTTTGGAGAGATGGGCAGGTACTGAACGCAGCCTCCTTTCTGGACTGTCGAATGCACGTGGCCTATTAGGGTTAAACGATCGATGATTGGACCACGTGGGAACGTGGTCAGATAATATGATAATGAGTGTCAAACGACCCCAATAAAGGCATCGATTTACGGTTTCACTGAATACTTTAAACCTCTTATTAGAGAACAGGGTAACTGTTTGCTGATCTGTGGTTAGTAATCGGAAATTGTATACTTGGTGACCCATTACACTAACCAGGTGCCAGTACTAACTGATGTTGGGTGTTTTGTTGCAAATAACTGATACAGGCAGATTGTACGTTCATATTTTCGACATACCTACTTACTATTATAGAATAGGCTAGGTACATTTTAGTGTCTTCATCTAATCCTGGTACACATGTACACAGTATGTAATATTAGAGTTTTTATTCTTAAACGTAAACGAAAAAGAGATAAAACTATGAAAAGCTTTAAGAAAACATGCCTACTTTAAAATATTTGAAATTTGATCAGTAATAATAATTTTTATTGTATGTAAATGGAATTTTTCAATGAATTTTATATTAAGTATGCCGTCCGGTGAGTAGATACATACCTAATTATTTTTAGGTCCAGTTGTTTCGCAGAAATTAACGTGTGGCAAAGACATTCAGTGCCATTTTGCGTTTTTGACACTTGAAAGCCGATTCTAAGTCCATTTCAGTTTTTGAACAAACTTCAAAAATGGACCAGCAGAAAAGGACCACAATCATGTTTTAAGCTTGTCAGAAGCTTGTTTAAGCGTGATTGAAAACTGAAGCATACCTATTAGAACCGACATTTGAAATACCAAAAAAATAAAATGATGTTAAATGGCCATTTGATTACAATTTTCCATTTGAATTTCTGCGAAACAACTGGGCTTTTCTGGGGAAGCTAAAAATATGAAAATTGATATGTTTCTGCGAAATTTAAAAAATGTATTTATTGCAAAAGTACCAGGAGCTCATAAAGCAGAGAAGCCGAAAGCCGAGTATAGAAATCGCCTGCTACCGCGGCCTTTTCGCGTTGCGTCCCATGAAACTGTGTCGGAATGACGAAATATCTTTATTTACATGTAAACAATGGCTACCTTCGGGCCTCGCAGTGTTTTATTGCAGAACAACTGAGCGACATTTGCAAGAATAAAAGGTCTCAGAACAGAGGACTCGTGATTATGTGAAAATAAACGTTGTACATTATTACTACGGTTGCGGGTTGCCAGGGACCGTAGACTATGGAATACGGTGACTTATGGATGTGAATAATGCCATAATTATTGTTTATGGTTCGTATTTCGTAAGGCAATAAGTAGTAGATACTGATTTCAGATAGTGGTATGAAGAATTTATCATTGAATCAAAACAGGTAGGGAAACAGAGGTTTCGATGTGAATTTCAAAAATGTTAAATCGATAAAAAAATTAATCAACTTATTTTTAAAAAAACTAATATTTAAAATAATCTACTTTTTTTCTGGTGTTAAAAATAATTTTAATCGTATTTAGAAAAAAAAACTGCAGTTTGAACGATTCTTCATTTTTTACAAATGTAAAAATTGACTTGAATCGAATACACTGACTCATGAGGTTTGTTCTGGAATCAAGTTAATATAGTCTTTGTAATTGGTTAGGCATTATAATATATTTTATTTTGTTTGTTCGAAAAATAATTCTAATATTTTTATATTACATAAATGGTTGTTTGACAGTCTTTGTTAATAATAGAAGCGCTAGACTAATGTATTGTAATCATGTAAAGACAGTCTCCATTTTGTGGTTTTTGAGCAAGTCGCATTTTATGGTTGTGGATATATTTCTGTCGTGTAATCTTCACTTCGGAACATTTGCGGTTCCAAATATTATCAAGAATTATGCTGGTGATCTGCACGTGAATTGGAATCATTGAGAGGCCTTCCACGTTTTGCAGAGAACGACATTACAAGGTTAGTGTTTCTGTTTTTCAATAGGAATTGTGCAGACAGCCATTTTTCTGTGACATATTGTTCGCGCAAATAAATTCACAGTTATATATTTTTGAGTATTACGCTCAGAGAGATCTGGGACTATTTACACGTCCCAGACTCACACATTATAATCCAGTAATGGACTGCGTTTTAAAATAACCTAATTATTAAAAAATAAACGAAGGTAATGAATGAATCGAATCAATTGAGTGTAGGTAACAACTGTTTAATGATTAAAAACCAAAATAAATATTAATCTTGTTGGAATGTATCAATTCGTTATGCGCATTGAATATTGCTGACGCAGCGGTTTTGTTTTGGCCTTACACTAAGCAACAGATCTCCCCAAACATTTTTATTGGAATCGTCTTTCCCCGCCACTGAACGAAAACGCAGACATTCTAGGAATGTATCACGATGTTAATTCTCCCTCCTCCTCTGTCTTGCATATTCCCGTAAATTGCATCTCTTTCCACAATCTTTCAGCATCCACATTTCATATAACACATTTGAATGCGCGACCACGTTGTCTCAAGACCATACCACAAAAGAATAAAGGTGTAACCGACATTGACTTTAAAGTCTAAAAATCTTGACAACTTCAACAAAAAATCACCCTTATCAACATGTGTCTCTTACACAGGTAAAACGTTTTTATTAAATGCTCATAAGACACGTATGCACGGATTATTCGTATATTAAATTAACTATTTTTCAAGATTCATATCTTGTCGTTAAAAAAAGTCGTAAGAGCGTGGCGCCTGTTCAAAGGATAACGAACCCAAAAGTATTAAAGCGGATGTGTCATTGTTCGGCGCTTAAGAAATTCAACCTGACTTATTTATTAACAGGTACACCTTGCCTCATGCCAAGAAGTATGCATCATAATACACGATGATTGTGATAGATAAAAAAGTGGTTTGTAAAAAAACATACTTAGGTCGGACTAGACTTTGGTCGTATTATTTCTCCAGTGCAAGGAAGAGTCTATTTTAATAGATAAGGTTATGTATGGAGGAACAACGTACTAATAGGCCCCTAAATGATATTTTCTAATCATTTGACCATCGTATTTGCTGTAAGCACAACAAAAGGCAGTGGGTTTTCAAATACAGCGATTTATGCTAACCTCAAGTGCTCCAACTGGTGGCAGCAAGTAGGACTATAGCATCCCCAATTAGGATAGGTTTGAAGCTAGGCTGAAGGACGTGAGAAAGGGAAGAAGAGGAGGTAGGTGAAGGTTGGGAAGTACCCAGCTACTTAGATCTAGCTTAAGCTATTTTAAGCAACTTTTCGATTTTTAATGGTGATCTTTCGCCAGGGCAATACTGAGATTATTTACCACTCTAATGCAGATTATTTTCGTATTCGGTGTTTAGTGATTCGCCTTAAAAGATAACTTTGTCAGCAACACAATGTTTATAAATGTTAACCAGGTTTTCGTGTTCGATTTCGTCTTAAGTGCAAGTGTTTATATTTCATTAATTTGATTGTATAGCCCCAATAGATACCCGTAGAACTTACTATCTCACTGATCTAATAAGAGTATAAAAAATAAAATAATCATTTCTGCCGGATTTTTTCTTTCCGTGACGCTAGTAATACAAGATGATGGTTAGGCATTTTAAATGCACGTGCTTGAGATTTTGTGATGATTGTGATTGTAAAATGAATAGATTAGTAATAATTAAATTAATTAAGCAGAGATTCGAACCACCCCCGGCCGGCAGCTCCCTCGGCCCGGGGGCGGGTGGGGTTGGGGGTGCACTCACTTCTAGGGCACCCGTAAGCGCCACCTTTCGGACAAAATTATCACAATTAATCACATGAAAATCCTAACACAGAAGGATTCTCCCAGAATAATGTTAGGACATAATATTAGCGATTAATTGCAATTAAATGTATCGAAATAAATTATGTAATGTAATAAGATTTTTCCTTTAACTACCTTTTTTATCTAAAGCATTATTATGAGCTTCTTTTAATCACTGACGAGAGAACACCATTCAGAATTGAAACATTATCTATAGGTACTTATTGATTATATACGATATTAAGAGATTCTCCCAAAAATTCCTCTGTCGTTTCTCTCAATCAATCTCCAATATTTATAATCAATGGAATATTCGATATTTCAACTTCTCACCGAAGCACACTTCCCGGTTAACATTTTTTCCACAGAACTGAAAAATTTTTAATTTTCAAAAAACGCAAAACTTTTAAGGCAGATATTAATTTTTCTTTTGTTTACTTGATTTTTAAAAGGAATACAACTTTGGGACTATTCCATATACCCCAAAGTCCTTTTCAAAATATTGTCATCTCCTTTGTTCCTCTAATATCTTCAAAGCCTTACCTGGGAAGCAGAAGGAGAAGAAAATGACTAATAAACACTACTCAACGATGCCAGTTATAAAATGTCATTATGCATACATATGAAAAGTATCCACATGATTAGTTGAGATATTGTTATTGTCGAGTTCAGAGGCCCTAGCACGCTTACTCTATAACGATCGGTAGGATAACTATCGGTAACTTCTCATCGTTCCCTACGACAACTGCAGATCGCAAACGAATAGGTGACAGTTCACAATGACTAAGTGTCCTTAATATATTCGATATCAACTGTCGTTTGTACGTTTGAGATCTGCAGTTGTCCCATGGAACGATGAGAAGTTACCGACAATCGGTCGGTAACTTCATATCGAGCGACCGTGCTAGCACACCAGAGGCCCTAGCACGCTTGCTCTATAACGATCGATAAGATAACTATCGGTAACTTCTCATCGTTCCCTATAACAAATTCACATCGCTAACGTACAAACAACAGTTTATGTCGAATATGTTAAGGACACTTAGTCGTTGTGAACTGTCACTTATTCGTTGGCGATCTGTAGTCATGCTAGGGAACGATGAAAAGTTACCGATAGTTATCCTATCGATCGTTATAGAGCGAGCGTGCTAGGGTCTCGGATCAGTTATTGAAACTTTTGCAAAATCGAGTTAAAACGTGGCTTTTATTTATGATTCAGTTAATGATAATCACCCGTTTGAACTTTGCATTAAGTGACCATTGAATGGAGAGTCAAAGCCAAAAATCACTTGAAAAGGTAAAGGCATCATCCGTCTTTCTGGTTCCCAGTGATAAAAAAAACTAATCGAGAGCTTTTAATTTCTAATTGATGGACAGTTCATCTAACTGCCAATCAGGAATTAGGCACTGCAGACACACAATCAGAGAATGCTAAGAAATACACTAGAAACAGTGTAGGTATAACTAAAAGCTTTCTTTAATTAATACGAAAATCGTTTTGACATCTCAATTTCATTACAATAAAGATATTTACAAAATTCCAGCGTAATTTGATATTAGACATTCTCCCACCAAATGAGGTTGCAATTTTAGAGGCAAAATCCAATTATAAGTCTGATTATTTCGTAATACCGGTGAATAATGCATGTAAGACACACTGAGTTTTACAGCCTCCCGCAATCTGTATGTGCATCTCAATGTGCAGTAAATTGCAGCAGCTGATTGCAGATGCAGTTGTGGAAAGGTTGATATATCATTACTTATTACGGTTGTTGATGGAACCAACGATCAAAAGTTTTATCATTATAATGAACTTACAGTAAGCGGAAATAATTCAATGTTTTGCCGAATAAAATGGTTTGAATATGTATGAATTAAAAAAATACGTGAAGAAATATTTTTATTCAAATTACTAAATACCTTCTGTATTGTGAATTTAAAAAAAAACTTGATTATCATATTCGATTAAATATGAAATACGAAATTGCTATCCGACTTTATCCGAGATTTATATTCTCCCTTATTTAACAATTTAGATATAACTAAGTGGCGTTTCGTCTTATTTTAATATTTAGTAAAAAACTTATAGAACATTATTTTAGTTTCCTTAGCGAATTTCTAGTACAATCGTGTTTAATTAATCGATAATTTTAATTTACGAATAGTTTTATTTACGAATCTTATGTTTGAAATGCCAATCATAGTTATTTTTTAATGGGTCGGATAACACCGTAATAAAAATAAATCACTTGATTTACTATCACAAAAAAAAACACTGAATTTGAAGATATGCATTCATATTCACGCATTCTCTTATTAATTATTAATTGGCTGTCGAATCTTAAAACCAGAATCAATAATTTATGGCTCTTCGGGTATATTATTATAAAAACATGTGCTGACTTATACATTACGATAAACAAGTGAGAAAGTATTTCTTATTGATACGTGTATATTTTGGACAGTAATTAAGAAATATACCAGAAAATAGTCACAGATAATTTATATTTAACTTAACGTCTTTCAATTTCGAATTCCTACAACACTTGTCGTGAGATTAACAAGATTTAAAAATCCAAACCCATTTATTTCGGACGAAGAATCAATTTGTCAATCGTATCTCTAACGCGTCGTTAAAAGTCGAATTTTTCAATGACTTCATTTGTGGATAACGAATCGCCACGGAAAGTTTTAAAACTAAGCTTGACATACAAGTGTACAGAACGATTGTTATTACTCAAAGAAGAACAAAGACTTTTGTTGCATTACATTATGAATTATCTATATATTTGAAAATTCCGTAAAATTATAAATATTAATTGTTGTGCTTTTATTAATCTTTGAGAAAAACTACATAGCTCAACATAGAAATTGCGTTGTTAACTAAAAATTGTTGAACTAGAAAAGCCAAACATCCTTTGCATATTTCGTGTGTTCAGACGAACAGATTTCTTATTTATAGTAAAATTATTTAGCTTTTCGGAAAGCGCGATTACACATAACTTAGTGCACATGTAAGAAACGTACCTATATAGCTTTTTTTTATACATAGAACGTTATAATGTAAATAGATTGTATGTAGACAGTAAAAAAAACAAAGTTTTTCTGCCAGTAAACTTCGCAATTGTGGCAAGCTTTCTAGTGAATATAGGTACCTACTCTATAATTTACCACCTATTTGTGACATAAAAATAGAGAAAATCCTAATTTGCAATACTTTTATGACTTACAGTAAACTTGCAATAACAATTATGCCAAGCTTTCACTCTTTGTTCTCTAAAATCTAAGGTTACGCAAACCTAATGGCCTTTTTTGACAAGTTTGGTTTATGCACTATTCAAAAATTAATATCGTGCTTATGTCAATTAATAGGTTTGGTAGAGAAATAGAATTAACAAAGCTTTTTCGCTGATAATAAACTCGGTTCCAAGCTCACATGTCGATGTGCTAAAGCCTCAGGTGTCAGTACATTATCAAGGGTTGTTTTGACATGCAAGAATTCTCACGTAGGTGCCATTAGGCTAGGCAGTTACCTGTTACTGTACCGAGTCAGTGTTTGGTTCAATGCCTATCTCGAACGTCTTTGAAAACAGTGCTTTTATTACCTGGCCAGTAAAATTACTCGTATGCCCACCAAACGGAAAAACATACTCAGTTAATATCGCATATCTTTAATGTTAAGTGGTTTTACTCGTTAACTGTGTGGCTTTACTGTTCATTAAACCTTTAATGAACTTGAATATTTTTTAATTGATAAACTAATGTTTAAGACAAGATTTTATGCGTAGCACCAAAGGGTAACAATTATTATAAGCAATAATTATCAGCCTGAAACACTCATCCACATTGAAACAATCTTCCGAGAAAAGATACATGCCGCCGATGGGACTCGAACCCGCGCCCTTCTGATATCCGGTCAGGTGCACTAAATCCACTGAACTACGGCGGGTTACCTCTTACCCGCCAAATGATTCAATAAATACTAGTGTTTCATTCAACAACTACCGCTTATTACATGTTTTTCATCTGCAAACAACCGACTTTGTGCTGTGCATGAAATCTTGTTTTAAAAATGCTTTCGTGAATATTTAAAAAATCTCCTTATTCATTTGTTGACCTTCAAAACAATATGAGATTTCGAAAAACCACCCCAACCCTTAAAACAGAATAACTATTATATATTATTTTTTTTAAAAACGTGTCTATGGACCCCGGCTGGATTCTATGTTTATAAAAATCTACTAAACTAAAAGTTATATTATGTAACAGCCGAAAGGCGTTTGATATAAATAAATAAAAATAAATGTGTACGAGTAACATGAACGAGTTGCTATTTGATTTTAAAAATGGCGAAAAGCTATGCGAATTTCAGAAATATTTCCATTCGTAAAGATTTTTTTTTCCTGAATTTCAAACAAAAATGCGTACCTATTCCATTATTGAAATGGATTCTTTATTTTAGAAAAACTACAACTAACAAACTACTTACGCTTACTTTAGCAGTTTGTAAGAATTTTTCCTCTTGTAATATAATTTAGATTCTGTAATTTGAACCAATATATTTTTTTCCAAATCGATGATAAACCCCCACACCCCTACAATTCATCGAAAGTGACATCCGATGATACCGAAAACCGACCCCATATTATGTAAAATATTTGATGCTAAATACCCGGATACCATGAGTGCGAGAAGGTATTTCGTGGCAGTTTAGTTACTGGTTTCGAGATGGAGATTATCCTCATCCCATAAACCGCTCCACCACTTCTTCTCTCTTCTCCCGTTCCGCACGCACCGTTTGGATTAACAACTATCACGTAATTGGATAATCCCATGTCCAATCCTTGTTCTCTTCAAGATCTGAGAATATGTTAAGTGTTAGCTGCAATAGCAAAGCCTTACATTAACATGCAACTCTCATAGGGGTCCGGTAACGCGTACTTTTTTCGGCCTGAAATCTCAATTTTGTGTTACCTCAACAAGGTGTAAGTGTCTTGATCTTGTGACATAAACTAAACATAAACATTTCCAGAACGATTAGGCACTAATATAGTTTACAGAATTTAGCATTGTGCTAATTTGTCTTTGTTATTAAATTAAAAAGCAGTAAACAAGACAATGAGTTTAAACAAGTTTTATGAATCATGATCAGGCGGGCTAAACAATAAGATATGTGACTTACAGCAGATTATTTGAGCTAAAATTGAATAATGGCAATGGGGGTATCTATTGTGAGAAGTCGATAATAAAATTTGTAGCAATAAATACCGCGTGAAGAGAAAAGATTTTGCAATGATCTTGCTGTATCTAAAAATATATTAGGGAACGATAAAAGGAAGATCTATTAGTTTATTATACATATTGTATTCAAATAATTATATGTTATCTACATATCCGGGTAAAATTCATATTATTTACATAAAGGCATTGATGATTCATGAAAACATTATGTGGAGATTTTAATTTTAATTAACTAAATTATAATATTAAAAAATTAGATTTTTATTAACACAGTTTAAAGTATATGGTACTAGCTTCTACCCGCGACTTCGTCTGCGCAGGATTAGTACTTCGATTAGCCTATTTTCTTTTCGTAGGTCCCATCTAAGTTTATACCAAAATTCTTAACCTATTTATTTAAAATATCTTGATTCAATTCAATTCTTGATTCAATTCAAGGGTGAGTACTTCAAATAAATTCATTAATTTAAATATTTTCTAAAATAGAATTTTGGTTTTACAATCATTGTTTAAAAATGTCATTCTTAAATTTTGACATTTTCTATTAAACAATAATTATTATTTGTAATACATGGAAAATAGCAAGCTTTGGGTATAAATTATAGCCTATATGTTATTCTGACGTATGAGCTATATTATTGTAAAGTTTCTTTAAAGTCCATTCAGTGGTTTTTGCGCAAAAGAGTAACAAACATACATACATCCTTACAAACTTTCACGTTTATAATATTAGTAAGATTGGTAACATAATGAGAATGAGAAAATAACACACAGCAGAGGGTTCGTAATTATCAGGTTGTTTTATTTTTTCTAATATATCTACATTTAAAATATGAATATGAATTGAGGTAAGGGATTCGGTTATAAAGAGAGCGACGAGGGATGACACAAGATCATCTCCTTCCCTCACCCACTCCTTCAATCTCAGAATATTCCCCAATTGGGGACGGCTGTGAACAATTTGGAGCATCGTACGGTATTCACAGTATTCTCTAACAATTTTAATTCACTTTCCACTACATAGTTATTATAAAATCCCGATGAAAACAGATTTTTGGGTTAAGTATGGACGAAAATAAACCATTTAGCAAAAAATCCTTTATTCTGCATTACGAAGTATCCGTGTTACGAAGTGCCTAAAAAATGCCTTCACGGCCGCTTTACTAACCTTCGACCCCGCGCGCGCCAGATTGGTACGTCAGCGGAACATTAACACAGGAATATTTTACCAACATAATAATAATATAAACATTTCTTTACGTTTTGAATGCGTATACGTTTAAAATGGCACGCTCGCGGCATTCGCAAAATACTAGGCAAGTCACAGTACTATCTAGAGATGTTGTGCCTAATCGAAATGGATTGCTCAAATTAGAAACATTTTAAAAATTGAACAATGTTTCGAAATAATCGAGACTGTCGAACACAGCACTCATATAGATGCATTGCTTCATTCATGTAATGAAAAAATAGATTTTACTAAATTGTTGCTGTCACTGTTGCTCTTACTCCACCGGATATTGAGCGAAATGGACCATGCACCTCGGGCTACTAATACCTAACTAAAATCGAGGTTTTGTATTCCCCACTTTTCTCCTCCAAAAGTGAACTGATTTTTAATTTTATTTTTACCAACTACACAAGAAAAAACTATTTTATGTCTGTACGTTTTGCTTTTTTTTTAAAAACATTGTCTAGTTTGTATACTGAACGTCTTTTAAACTTAATTTTATTGATTTTTGGAAGGTCATAACCTCTATAAAAAGTAATTGATAAAAAAAAACAAAAGTACCGAAACGCTAGTAGTTGATATCTATTTTATATAAAAACAATATTTTCTCTGGGGTTAAAATCTAGAGAGATAAATAGGGAAAAATCACCGATGGGTATCCTTTAAAGAGGTATCTACATATGTCTAGTGTCACGAATGTAAAACGCTAAACCTTAGTTCTAGTAGATAGTATCTAGATAAAATAAGAATTGTAATAATGTAGCAAATTTCGTAATTTAATACAATATTATTTTTAATTAATGTTGTCGTCTCGTTTAATTTATATTGCAATTATTTTAACAATCATTGTGTATCTTTATCACATTTCCTGAAGGAGCAACAAATTTAAGGGACGACTCAAAGTAATTGTGACATCCGGCGTTTTACACTCGTGACACTTGCACCAATTGCATTGTATACAGCTATCCACTTGCATAGACGCTTGTCAGCAATAATTTTCATCGTTTAAGCTGTCTGGAAACGAAGTAAATTAAATAATAATGTCTAATTGTGTTAAACCTAACCTAACCACAAAAGCATATTATAAATATACCAAGTTTTTATTTATTTCTATAGTTGCCTGACTGAGTTGATACTACTTTTATGAATTATTTGAAGAATATTATGTTATTTTGTAAAAGTAACAGCTAAGCTTCAAGATCGAATACTGATATTCCGGCCCACTACGCAGCTGATGATTGACCTTGAAGACCTTACCCGATGAACTCGGGAACCCCTGCTAAGTCGCCAAACCTAGCGAACCACTTGGGTTGACTGAGGTGTTGTTCCCGGGATGAAGGGAACCCGTACTCGCCTCCCAAATTGAGAAGTAATATTGTTTGCATATTCAATTGACATGCAATACGTATAATATATATTTTTTAATTAATAGCAAATTAATTAATTAATTTTTTAATCGCACAATTTCTCTTGATGTGATTCACGAAACTTTAAACAACTTTCAAAAAATCAGACAAGCTCTTTCCAGCGAAATAAATGACCGAAAAATTATAATGTGTGTCGAACATAATTTTATACAAATTTCTCGATGTTTTCTGGCACTGTATGATTGATGTTATCTGGGATAACTCATCAATAAACCCCAGCATCCGATAAGTGTAAGGCTTTATGGAGGTTGCATTTCTTTAAAGATCCATGAGGTCTAAGAAATAATACAAGGTCTGCAGTCTCCAGTATCGAACTATAGATGGGAGACCTCAGCTGGAGTCAGCGGGGGTCTTGGCTCGTTACACCTGTATGATGTAGTACACATCGAATATTATCATCGCATCAATAAACATTTCGATGTTAATCATTAAAATAATAAATACTTCACACTTTAGTGTTGTTGAACAGGGTTTAAAGAGGCTGGAGAAACTAACAACGGTAGTTTACGAGGAGGTTGTAACAATTTGTAATGACAATTAAATTTAATTGTTGAGAAACTTAAGAAGAACGCGTTTAACGATTATCGTTATGTTAAAACCTTACAAAACCTTTTTTTAATCTGTAGGTCTTAAGTCGATTTAACAACACGCTCATTCGTTTTGGCGCTCAGTGTTTGACAAATTCAGCAGATATTTTTATAGTTCAAAATCGTATTGATAATTGTTAGTTTGAAATTTTATATTTTTCAGTGCATTGATTATTACAGTTTTTGAGAATTTTTTGGCCACCGTGCACATTCCCATGTTGCAGTGGTCAAATACCTATGCACAAAAGTAAAATACAAAACTCCTACCTAACTTCTAGAATGCTAGACACTTTACTAACATCCACTGGGTTCACGGCGAGTTAATCGAAAACTAGTTCAACGAAAACGAGTTCAACCTAACCTAACCTCTCGTTGTCGACGAATTTGCTTTCGATGAATTGATTTTGGAAGAACTCGTCGGTTACCCATCCACTGTAGTGGCAAGATTCCGGACATGGTTTTTTAGCAATAGTTCACAGAACTTTACTAAATTTCTTGACTCAAATTTTTCCTCAATGTTATTGGATGGTTTCAAACTTTACGTTACCATTATTTGATGGCCCCCAGAAAATTAGTAAATTTCTTGATTCAAACTTTGCCTCGAAGTTATTGGACGGTTAGTATTTACACGGAGAAAAGTGTTATTCTAAAATACGATCATTTTATTCGTAAAAACGGTTAAAAACGGGACTGAAGTTCTTCCGAACAAATTGACAGTGTTTCAATGTTTATTGGCGGGAAAATGTAAGAATAATTTGTTGGTATACATACGAAATTACGTATACCAATAAATTATTCTTACATGTTCCCGCCAATAAACATTGAAACCCTGTTAATTTGTTCGTAAGAACTTCACTCCCGTTTTTTAACCGTTTTTACGAATAAAATTATCGTCTTTTAGAATAAAATTATTCTCCGTGTAGTCTTTGTAGTTTTTTTAGTTAACCCTATGCCTATTGTGTACATTAATACACTTAAATAAACTACTAGCACTGCCCTGATGAAATTCTATCATTTAGTACTTCTCAACCGTCCTCTACCCCATATTATTATCATCCCTACTCCATGGGAACGCCATGGCTTATGCAGGGAGTGGTTTTTAGTAGGAAAAAAGCATAATCAAATGAAGTCACAAAATACTACTTATTATACCTAATATGTAACAAATTTGTATCTATTACATAATAATAAATTATCATTATTGTATAAAGAAATTCTCTTATTTTGTTAACTCAACACATAAATGATTGATGTGGCTAAACACAGCCATGAAAGCGATAATGAACATACCTTTTAAACAATACATCATTTTTCTGTAATTGCGTTTTGATACGCATGTAAAACGTACTTCATTAAAAACGCATGAATCAAAAATCCATTAACCATTAAATACACCAGATTTTTCGTCGATGATCTGATTTTACCGTGAATTGGAAACCATAATTTCACCTCGGTCGGGAAAACTGTCAATGAAGAATGATTGAATATTTTACGAGGATGACCGCTAGGGTAGAATCAGTATATAAAAAAAAAATTGATATTTATTTGATTAAGTTTTACATTATTTAAAAAATAAATAAATATTAGCTCATCTGAATATTTTACAACTCTCTCTAGAAAACATTATTATATAATTTTGACCTGAAGGCACAAAAAATAAGGTCTGACAAGGATCAACGAATGTTAAATGACCGTTGGTTGAAAGGCATTGATGAGATACACATGTAAGTCAATCACGAGAATGCGAACAAAACGTTTCGAATAGTAGACGGTAGAAGAAAAAATTGAAAAGTATTTATGGAACATCCGATTTTAAAAGTAATTAAAAAAGTGTTAAACTTTATTGAAATAACTTTTGAAAGTTAATCATTTAAGAAGAATATAATAGTTATAAATCTAAATGAAACATGACGCAGAATAAGACATATAAAAAAAAGGTAACGTTCGCAACTGGGAATCGATCCCTGGATCTCTTTCTTACCGGGACAACGACTTAAACCACTCGGCCATTGGGACCTATTTTATTTACGTAATGTTTGTCTATCTCATATTTGAAATTCAGAATTCTTCAACTATTTTTTCCATATTTTTTGTAACTATCTTTTTGAATTATTACAAATTTCTAAAGATTTTATTTGTAACCCATGGCCAATTAGTTTGAGGCTTTAACCTGGTAGGCAAAGATCCTGGGTTCGAGTCCCAGTTGCGACAATTACCTTTTTTTTGTGTCTTTTTCTGTTTTATAATTTATCGATATATTTTTCAATAAGTAAAAACTATCAATCCTGCCTTGGTAAAATTTTAACATTAAATGAATATTAAAAAAACCTAGCAAATAAAATAAATAACGTAATCACAAAAATATGTTAATAATTTGAAGTCAATACGGATTATAAAATGTTAGAATTGCCATAATTTTTTTTGATGAACCTTATCCAAATAACTCAGATTTAAACCAACAATGCTTTAGGATAATAAGGAATACAGAAATTAGTAAAAAATATTTATTTTAATGAAAAGACTAAATAACTTTGTTTACATCACTGTTATCAGTACACAATCTACATGTTTCATGAACAATGTTCACATTGTTCACATCTTCAGGATCAAATGTATACTAAACTTAAAATTTAAATATAGATCACTGAGGTGATTTTCTCACGAAAACGGCGCTATATAAATTATCCGAGCATTATTATTATTATATGGGAGGAAAGGCTAGAAGGCAGGGGAAGGGGTAAGGGTGGGGGAAGTTTATCCCTTTGAAATCCCTAATTGTAATAAACTTCCCCCACCCTTACCCCTTCCCCTTCCTTCTAGCCTTTCCACCCATATGTGATCTATATTTCATTTTTAAGTTTAGTATACACTTGATCCTGAGGATGTGAACATTGTTCATGAATCATGTAGATTGTGTATTAATAAAAATGATATAAACTAAGTTATTTAGTCTTTTCATTAAAATAAATAATGACATCACCAAGTGAAAACCTTTCCGAAGAAGTTTTCTCCGAAAAATTAAAAAAAAAAAAAATTATGATGCATTCATCTCAAAAATGGCGCTATGTAAATCAGTCAAGAGTAATTATTAATAAAGAAAACACAGATATAATCCAAACTAATGCGCATGGTTCCAAACAATATTTTTTTCTGGCGTACTAATCCATTTTATAAAGTAGGTACATTAAGTGTCGGTCTTAAATGGTATATTCTTACTAAGTTAAAAATCCGTGCATATAAATCAACCTGAATGATTGATTAAGCGTAATTTTTCAACCCAGCATCTCTTAAATACGATTTTCAAGGATATCCAATATTTTAATTGTAATTTTAAAGTTTAAAAAAATACCCTTTCGTTGTTTTTTCTAAAAAGGGTAACGTTCTCAAATGAGAATTAAGAAGGCTTTGAGGCAGGTATTGCCTTTGTACATTCATTAATTTTAATAATGATCCGGTTCGGATGAATGTATTATTTATAAGTATCGGTTTATGATACGAGGAAGGAGAGTGCGGGTTCGAATTAGTCTACCTCAGGAGCCGTGGGAACTCTGGGAACCGAAAATGGTAAGCATTATGGGGTGCTAGATGTAATATATATTGTAAAACAATCATTCAAATAACGTACAAAGGCTTTATCTAAGCTATTTTGAATGGTATATTTATTTAGATGGCTGTGTCGCCCACCAAAACTATCGTTAAAGTAAGGATTTTAATTCAAATTCTTCAAAACACTTGAAATCTGTTTCAAAGCTTTTTTTTATTATTATATTTAGTTAGTTTATACAACATGAATATAAACTAATATTAACCAGATAATATTTCATTTTTTAATTTTACATATTTTTACAACAAACATAACATTTATTTTTAAATACATTCATTCTTCAGACTTTCGGCATTTCATCATATAGATATCTTTTTTATTAGAACTGTGATTTGGATTTCTTCATGTGAGGCAATCTATTTCTATTTACACTTCTGGTTTCGTAATTATTTACATCTCTATTAAAAACAATTTCATCCTTAAAATATTTTGGCATTTTTTTGTTCATGACTTTATGGACAAAAATTAACACATTAAATTAATAATTGTCTGTTTTTTTGATGCAAAGCTTGTCACGTGGATTAATAATAATTGTCTGACCTATCGAAGGCATTGTTTTATAGCTTAATAAATCTCTAGGAAGGCGAAACAGCTGTTCATATATCTACTTCAAAATTAATAAACTAAAAATAAAGACTAATATATTTTATCAAAATGAGATCTTTGTCTAAATTTTGTGAGAAATTTATCATGAAAAAGGAGTATTTTTTAATGGTATTCTAATCTCACAGTGTATACTGCTTTACTCAATTATTATGAATCTAAACCATAAACCCAATGGTTTTTTTAAGGCTTCTTGTCTGACATTCAGGATTTATTTATTCATAGGATTAAACATATCCGAGACGAGTGCAAAAAACAGGCACACTCCACCGTATTCTGATCCGTCAATCCCTATTTACAATAATCGTATCAGATCTAACAGTATCAGACACCATCCCTTTATACACAGCTTCCTATCATTCGCATCCGTGATCCAATGCATGCCATTAGAGTATTATACAATCCGGGACCACAAAAAAGCTCACACAAAAATCTCGACAACAAAACCTACAAAACCCACAATTAAGATTAAAATATAAACACGAGGGTTAAGGTTAATAACACAAAACAACTGTTTGAAGTTTGAAGGCTGGGGAGTGGGGATCTCGGAATAGTAACCACCAGTACAGGTAACCCCGGTAACCTGTTTTGACCCGGGGTAAAAAACGTCCAACAAAATCAGGATGCATTGTGACCCATAATGCGCTGCACAATGCAGCAGTGATACGGGTCTTTGAATCCGAAATGCACCAGGTTTTTGTTATTTATTTATTAAGGCGGTTGCACAATTTGACGAGAGAGATTTTGATTAGAAATATAGTGTGTAAGGAGCGGCTTCGATATAGATATGATGCTATAAATATCTATATATTGATTTAACTACTAATATGTTATTACGATATTAAATTTTCATATAATTTTTTTTTTTATATTAGGTCCACACTCATGGCCTATGTCATCTTTGGGGATGCTGTGTGGAGGGTATTTTTAAGGAAAGGAAGGAGAGGAAGTTCTGGGAAGGAAAAGGGTATAAGAGTTGGGTAGGAATCTGGGGTTCAGTGTGTCTAGATCATCCGCCGCCAATTCCTAGATAAACCTTACCCCCAGGATCCGGGCACCCCTGCTAAGTCACCAAACGTAGCGAACCACTCGGGGTGACCTATGGCAGAGGTGTTGGTTATCCAATAGGTTGCTAAGGGTCCTGAGCAATGGTCTCTATCGCTAAATATGGTTATGAGCTGTTGGGATTTTTTTATTATTATATTGTACGAAATCTATCTATCACACCGTAGTTTAAATAATGTTGTACGATCTCAGAAACATGCAGAAGAAAAAACACTTAAACTGTATCACATCAACAAGCAGGTATATTTTAGGTATGTTTTAAATTTCGAGTGCCAAAACTTTTTGAAGTAAATACTTCTTTACGCACGCTTGACTTGAGGGGTAAACTGGCGAATGTGTAACGAAAAGTGAAATGCGTTGCGAGGTGAACGTGCTATTTTTCTTTCTCTCTTCCTCTCATAGCCAGTGCATGAAATATTTCAGTCAGTATTTTGAAATACCAGTGACGCGCTAAACGCGAGGGGGATGCGCACGACTTGATCAGGTGAGGCGAATGATAATAAATTTAAATAAATATTTGTAGAAAATATATATATATATATATTTAACACATATAAACATATACATGGACATACATATAGATGGAGCTAAAGAAGTATTTACTTCAGTCGTGTGGTCTAAAGTACACTCGTTTTTTTGTTAGTATCAGACATGTTTTATTGGCAAAAATATTTGAGGTTATTCGATGTAATTCGTGAATAATTTATTCTGCATTACAAGTTATCATAATTTTCTCTCGGTAATTATTTGAGAACTCCCCGCGAGAGATGTTCGTCCACATTTATGACGTTCCCACGCGTTTCCGTTGCAAAGCTCACAACAATACTAATTGAACTCGAATAATTGCAAATTGAGAAAACACACATAAACCTGCAAACAGACCAGACCATGGCAACCAATGATAATAAACCCAACGTCCTCCATTGTGATTGGATGAACGGAGCGCACTTTAATTTGTGGTTTTATTTACGTGCGATATGGCAGATATTCAAAATGCACATTTAATTTGTAGTAAAATTAATATTATTAGCATGTTTTCACACTTGACACCCTGGGAATAGGCAGATATGAGTACCTAAATGGCTTTTAAACTATAAAACATAATAATGGTTCTCCCAGTAGAGAGGAGTATATTGCTCCTGAACCTAATCTCCTCAGAGATTGATATATTTGGCGTCGGTAAGGAGAGATTCAAAAGAGAAATTCTTTCGATTCTTGAAAGAGTCTCTCCACATTGACGAAATCATCACCACTGCCTGCAATTTTTTATTTTTTGAAATTGCTACATTTTTGAATTTTTTTTTACATATAAACATTTTTTTTATATATATTTGAATGGCATTATTTCTTACATGTAATAAATTTAAATTTGTAATTGTGTAAGAAATCAATAAAAAGTGATTATTTATTTATTACTAATATCCGTTCGGGTGAAGTTTGAAGCAGCAAAAACTCTTGATCTGTGAACTCTGGCGTCATAATTTGCCCGTATATTGCTAATTGGAGGTTTTACCTTGGTTTAACCACCTTTATTTCTATCATGAGCTATGGAGCCGTAAATCATCAATTTAACCGATTAAGATGTAACAACACATATTGTTTGTGGTAACATCAAAGCTGTATTTTTGAGTTATTATTGAGTTTCGAAACAAAACCACCTTTATTTCTATCAAAGTAAAGTATCAATTTAACTGATAAAAATATAAATTTTTTGTGGTAACGTCAAGACTGTATTCTTTAGATTCGCAATTACTAACATGTAATACACTATATATCGTCCCAGAGAGTGGTCGTACGTACATCATCGACGAAAAACTTCCTTCTCATACGTTTTCTATGAAACAAAAGACAGAAGACGTTAGAATGATGTTGTCACGTACGCCATCTCTCTGGGACTACTATAGATCGAAATAACGTTTTATTTATAACAATAATTAGCAAATATCGTGCAGCTATTGATTTGGTGTTTAAAAATCATATAAAACAACATTTAACGTTCCACGACCAGTCTAAATGTCTATTCCAATGTTTATTCATTGGTAAATTATTGTACTATCAGCAAAAAATTATAATCTAATAAAAATTACTGCAAAATAATAAAGTTTGGGTCAATGGACAATCATTCAGTTAAGCTTTTTTTTTTCTTTCACGTGATTACAAAAATCTAACCATTTCTCTGCGGGGGTCATCAAAAGGTGCATTTGAACATGACTCTGATTTCGTGATGCCTCTCCTCTGGTGCTGTCACTCAGAATGCCCAAACTGCTGACTGTCTGTCACGTCACACAATGAATGCGTCTCCGAGACAACATCGGGACAAGATGAAAAAGAAAGAGGATGTCAGAACTACAAAATTACCAGGGGAACTACCGGGAGAACGTGGGAGAAGTGGTAACTTTAGGTAAAGATGGTAAATTAATATGTGTGGTGATATATATTAATGTTGATTATCTTTCATGTTCCTGCCTTTAGATCTAGGTTCCCTAGTTTGTATTATTCTGACAATTATACTACGGTTTAAGACAACAATTTTGTTATAAATAGTTTACACACCGTTGGTAACTCTTTTGCTAATGTAGCTAAAATTTTAATATGCCACTTTTGAAGTACCAAACTGTACTCATTGCATTGATGAAGCTTACTTTAGCATTGCATATTTTAACGAGGTCAGTTCACAACAGGTTTTTTGATTTTGTTTTCTTCTTCATTTATTTTATGTAATTTATACTTACGTATATTATTTTTTCTAGCTTCTTATAGTTTCTATTTTATTTCTTTCTTTCTATATTTTATATTATAATAAAATAATGTATACAATGACTGTCAATAACTATCCTGAAAATTTTAAATAAATGAATAGAACAATATGGTTTAATTTTTAAGTAATCACATAACTGACGGCCGTCCCATGTCTAGTGGCAAGACTCTTGACTCCCAATCGGAAGGTCGCGGGTTCGAACCCGGCGTGCGGAAATAAATTTTATTTGATTAATTTGTGTTATTTCACAATTAATTCATAAAAATAATATATACTATATTTGCGGCACGTTCCATAGTAAGACCACCATTCAGAATTGAAACGTTGCTTAATAATGGCTTTAGCCGTTTTTAGTGACTAGATCTGAATAGCCAGGTACTTTTCCACCTTTCTCTTCCCCATCTCCTTCACTTTCCCACTTACCTACATCCTATCAACACACCCCAATTGCGGACGCCATAGTCTCACTGGCTCCAGACGGGAGCAGTTAAGACGCTTGTGAGGTATATCTCTATAAAAAATAATAAAAAATGACTAAGCCTCTAACTCTAACGCCGTTCTTCCATGGAGCTACCTTCAAGCGACGCGATCGCCGCTCGTCTGTGTTTTCCATACTATTATTAGTGTTTGAAAACGCCGCTAGGTGCTACACTAGCAAATTTGTTTGACAGGTAGCGGTAGCGTCGCTTGTGAATAGCTACGTGGAAGAACGGCGTAAGACTACATTGAGATACAAGGTTGGTGGGAACATGTGCCTATGGGACATATCGGGAGAACATAAATGATGAGTAGATTAATGACTTTACATCACTGTTGTTTAAAAAATCAGGAGAATCAGATTTAAAAGCTAAGTAATCACACGACGTACCAATGTATGGAGGTAATTACATTTTTATGCACAAATTTTCTTTAGATATTCTGGGAAAGTAAACCATCTAATGCTTTTTTATTCACTTCATCAATGTCCAATTATAAATGTGTGTTTATATAATGAAAACAATCTGATGTTCCATTCGGGTACGCATTAACATTCATATATATGTTTTAAATATCCATATAAATTCAATTGATGTCCTGATTTATGGCTATATAATTTAAATAAATATTCGCAATCATCCAAGTTACCTTTTGCGATAATTTATGGCGTATTAAATCTTACATCATAATGCAATTAATTACGAAGAGACCAATTTGATATCATTTTATCAACCAATACAAGTTTGAAACTTGATAATTATTATTTATTTTCAATTAGGAATTTTGAGTAGTGGTGTACCTATCTACTATTTTATTTACGTGGGAAAAATTTAATTAAATTAATAATTATTTCTAACGGTTATTTTGACCGCAGGCACTAAGCTTTTTTGAAAATTTTGTATCAGATATTTGCTTAGGTGATAATATTATGGGAAGACCCCTGAAATACTTGTTTATTTTGGACATTAATCCCCTCTGACCATTGTCCACTTGGTGAGAGAAAATTTTGCAAATAATGGTTACTGTGAATTTGACCCCCTTAAAATATAAATCCAACCCTAAATAATGTTACGAAGATTTTGGCAAAGACTTCGCAATGCAAATACTTTTAAATGTTGGGGTTAAATTTTCATATCTTGAAACATCTGCCGATTTGTTTACCAAAATATGTATTAATTTGAATATTGCTAGGGATAAAAAATTCCTCCTATACGTAAAAATAAAGTTACATCATCTAACAATTCGGTGGGATTGTGGCAACACCAATTTGAGGAATGTTGTGATGATAAAGAAGGTTGGGAGAAGAAGAATATAAAAGAGAAAGAACACAAATTTATAGCTAAAGCCATTTGAAGTAACGCATAGTTTCCAAACAGGTCTCTGAACAGGTTGATACTGAGAGTTTATTTCATGGAAGATCTCCTACCCAGTCTAATTGTAAGTTCTTACTTCAATTGCAATACCGTTTTATTAATTTAAAAATTAATATTTTTATCAATGTGTCCATTGTTTAATTTACTAATATAAAATGTACATTCGTTAAATACTTCTATGTTGGTTCGTGTACAGATCATTATGTCTTGCGATCAACACAAAAACAACAGGTTAAATGGTGATTCACATTTACAAACGAAAGGTCAATCATTTTATCACATTACACACATAATACTAAAATGATGAGATTTAAAAAATAACCGAAACCGTTTTAGAAACGGTTTAAAATGACCGCTGGTCAATCCAACACTTTCAAATGCCTGGGAAACGTTCCGTGTCTTTTATAAAACCGATTAATCACTCAAATTGAAAACCGTAATGTAAGAAAAAAAACGGACATCATTCTGAAATACAAAAGCCCAATGGTCAAAAGCTAGCTCTGAGGTATTATTTTCGCTAAAACATTAATTAAAAACAACCCTTAAAAAATATTGCATTCACCTTTTGCAGATATGGATTTGATATCAACCCTTTGAATGAAAGGACTTAAGATTTGTAAAGATTTGCTATGGTCAGTGACGGACAACCTTTTGTAGGAGACAATAGGATCTTTTTATCTATTTGAAAGAATAGTTTTGTTTACTTATTGTGTGACCTGCCCCTCTTATGAAAAAGGCGAGTCCTTTATCCTAAAGAGGTACACGGTGTGAATTTGGGGTCGCATATTGTTATATAAGCTAATTATGTTTCCACACATTTTGTCACGGACGTTTTTTTGCAAGTCATTTGCATATTTTCAATGCGCCATTATTTAATCCGCTCGGAATTCTGAACGACGATAAATGCCGAATATTTCGCGATATTTCTACGTGTGAGTTCTTTAATATTATACGGTTGTGAATTTGAAGAATCTGAAGAATTATTAAAATAATAGTTTATTAGAAATTTGGTTTGTATTTTTATTTTGTAATTTAGGTTTACCGTTTATTTACTACCTACTTATACAACAAAGATTATTATCGAAGCATTATTGGTTTGCTGATAATATCTGCAAGGCCTAGTTCTAAATCTAACAATGACGTTTGTTTCTAGTATTGATTTTTTTCTAAATAAATATTAAGATTCATTCCCATTCTCTGCAGTTTGATCATGCCTTCGGAAGGCGATACAGCTGTCATGTTTAACGATAATTAAACGGCATAACTAATTTATACTTATTTATATATATATATATATATATATATATATATATATATATATATATATATATATATATATATATATTTTATTTTTTTTGTTGCATTTATTTATGGGATTTGTTTTGCACTAAGCTCCCCACATTCCAAAACAAAATAAATTTTTATAATTATACATAAACCGTTTTGTTTAAATGGAATAATATTGTGCTATTGATTTATTTACCGATTACATTTTTTAGAATTAAGCATAATCTACTCCAGCACTTTGTTGAATCCTGCAAATTGTAGTAACTTTTAGCATCTATGTTATTTCATTTATACTGTTACAAGTTTTACTGGCATTGTTAAATTTAGTTTATCAGCTTAACATTATTTCATTCGGGGCACAATTAAATAAAAACAAATGATTTGTTAATTTTTCAATTAAATACATTTTTTGCCATTACTATCTACATTTAGCATTAAATCTGTTTTATTAAAATGACATAATGCAGCATAATCGGATATTCATTTCGAATAATCAAAAATTATCAAATAATCGAACATCGGACGTTAAGACATTTGCGCCCTTGAGGTGATTTTCTCATGAAATGTAAATAATACGAACATTATTATTTATTATTTCGTTAAATAAAAAGGAAGCGAATGGGACTTCTGGAAAGCCAAACAAGGCCAACGTAAGATAAATAAAAAATTATAGCCATTTTTCAAAACAGCTTTTTATAAACAACCGCTTGCTTTTTGAACTTGTAAAATATTGACCGTAATTAAGTTTGATTACTTTCATTCCTAGACCTTATAGCTTACCCTAACCCGAACGTTACATTACAGAATTTCAATTTTAGGACCTGTTATTTTTTGCAAGCTAAATATTAGCATGTCCTGCGAACTATCGGCCAGGTCCGTTAGCGATTAGGCCCCCGAATAATAGAATGTCCACAACAAAGGGCTTCCTTGTCCCTTCCCATACAACCTAAGGTCCTTATTAGATCCTGCAATACCGGTCCTGCTAAGTACCAGACCTGGCACCCTTTGTTTTCTGGTCATCAATCATCGATTCTTTTGTATTCCGGCTTAATATGGTGCCCGGTTCGAAGCCATCACGCCGGGTAAGATACCATTATTTTCAACTACGAGACATTAGCATTTTTTCCTAGCAAAGTTCCCCGCGTAGGACAAACGGTAGCCGGCGATTAATTTAGAAAGAATGGCATGATATGGCGATATGCATATTCATGGGAATTTTATACGTTTTTTAATGACGGACACACCTTGAAGTGTTCCCAGTTCACAAAGGATAGTCTGACTTTATGATACAGATGACATAATTAACTTATTTCTTAAATATATTTCTGCATATGTTTAGCATAATGACCTGACTGAATAACTTCGGTTGGCTTCAAAGCTGTTCATTGAACTTTAGTTCAGGACCCAGATACCTAAACAGATAGACCAGACATACCTTCCAATACAGATACATGGATTATTTTGAGTTTATTAAATTAAGAGGAAAGTAAAAATTAAAAAACATATCTGTATATATATTTTCTTAATAACTTAGGTGCGGCATACGTCATTCCTATATCTACCTACGTTAAATTGTCGTGAAAACAAGCTTGTATGGCTTGTTTAAACGACGTATATCAAATCTAAACAAAAAACTATCTCTTCTGCATCAAATCAACTAGAAAGAAACACATATCAGTTCCGTTGGGGGGAAATTAAATTACTTTAGGTTGTATTATTTCGGTGTCAATAAAACTTTATAATTGTTTGATAAAAAAAAACTTTGTGTATTTTTAAAAAGTCTCCTTTAGGTTATAAACCACTTTAATTTATTTAGAACACTATATTATATTGTTATATTTTATGCAGTTTCCCGAGTGATTGATACTCGTATCTCTAAATAACGACCATGTGAAATACTCGAACCAAATACCGTTCGGAATTGCAATAGTTTGATTTAGTGTACTGATTTGAATAGCCAGTCTTTCTGGCCTTCCTCTTCCTCATCCTACTTTAACATCACAATATACTATGAATGCGAAAGTGAAAAAAGGTAGTTACTTGGTATTTATAGCGCCATTTATGATCGTAAAGTAATAATAGCATTGAGCCACGAAGAATAAATTCAATCTAGTGGTATCTTGTTTTTTACGGTTTGTTTTTACTGTGATAAACAAACAGATTCTTTTCTTTACACTAAACATAAATGGGCATTTAGATTACTGATAATAAGAGTATATTATAGCGTGCATTACACGCAAGTTCGCTTTGCTCACAATTACTCACAACCTGATGCAATGGCATGCATCGGGTTGTGAGTTACATGGCTCTTACAGATCTGTTCAAATTCCGTACAAAAAAAGTTCCACGTGGGATTGAAGCATGAAACAGACAGTTACAAGAATCGCATGTCAAGAACTCGTAAAACTCCGCCAGTGATTGCTTGACTGAATAAAATACTCGTAAGGGAGGTCAACTCGAACTGGATTCAAAGTCGAACAAATTTGTACTGACGGGATGTTGAATTGTACTATTTTTTTAAGCGTTTATTGGGATGGGTGTTCGAAGATTAATCCGCTACAAAACATTGCAAAGAGAAAACAAATTGGTTGGCTTCGGTAAAGGTTTTTGTGAAAATATAATGGAATGGAATAAATAGCTTGTTCTTGAAAATTATGAAGTACGGGTGGCTTGCGAAATTACTTCTTATTCTTATTACATATGTTTGAGAAATTTCAAAAAGCAGTTTTTTTAATGTATTAGGGCAAGTTAAAAATTATCTACAATTTCGTTTTAGCACATCTTCAAGATAGTCATACTGCCTTAGAGTTGGTACAATTGAAATGGCGTGACGATTTGTTGATTAACTTGATAAAATGAGAAGAGATTGCTTATAAATGTTAGGCATAAGTTATTATTTGATAACTCTTAGCGGTCGTTGTTGCAGCCAATCTTGGCGACACATATCTTAATCTAAGGTCAGATCTTATCACCAGTTTCATCTTTGCCAATCTCCATCATATTACGAAGGACGGGCTCTGAATGGCGGTTCAACAAGTAAGTGTCGACTAAGCGATACCTCCCCGGGTAGCATGTGAGAGAAAAGGCATTCGTGACGAACTCGGCATGGATCGGAGCTCGTGTGAAAGGTAAACAGCCTCGGGCAATGGCCAGTCTCGTGGGCTTTCTCTCTTCTCCCAGTCGCTCGTACCGGGGTAACAGAATTTGTATGGGGTATGGAAGTGTCACGCGAATTGATGAAGAAGCGATAAAGTTTAAAAACTCATACATCAATTGGAGTCCTGACTTCCCATGGCCCGTCGTACGACAGATATTGATTCTGGATGCTTATTCGGTAAGGTCGGCAATTAAAACGAGCCTTATTTGGCATAATGGTAGAAGAAATCATTGTATCTAATAGCAATTCTGCCATTATATTATAAAGGAATGATGGGCGATAGAACATTTTCAGCGGCATTTTCATTTTGATTGTAACGTATAATTTTGCAAGAATAAAACAAAAACAAAAAAAACATTTAGAATTATTATACTCGTTTTATGTGTAATGGAGCCTCCTGGAATTCTTTGGATACTAAAGCTTGTAAGCTACCCTATTAAGCCTTTAAAGATATATATATATATATATATATATATATATATATATATATATATATATATACATCCCGCTATCATTACGGCGTCTTCTAATGGTCCAGTTTCATTCAATCCTGCGTCCGACGGTAATTCTGCGTCCGGTATACGGACGCAGGATTACACACATGTAATTTCAAGTTTTCCCCACTCCTATACCATCATAGAGTCTAAATACAAAAACAAGCCAGACGCAGTTTTGGTACCCAAATCAACTGAAATATATGATTTTAGTTCACCGTTTTGCCTTCGAGCGGCGCGCGGCGGCGCTGCAGTAGATGAGCGTATATTTTTTAATATATACATCTTTACATTGACTCGCCTATCGCAACTCCTACGTTTGGCAACATCGCTTTTTAACGGCGTTTCGTCTGTTTCCTGGAACGGTGCGAGCAGATCAATTATAATAATAAAACATCGCGCATTACAGCATAATAAGATACGACTTCGTTAGAATTCACAGAGAAAAACTAGTTTTTAATCAATGAGGGGCAAGACTCTCGACTAGCAATCTGGAGGTCGCGGGATTAAAATCCCGGTGTGCGTAAGTAAATTCTATTTGATTGATTTGTGTTTTCACAATATAATGATTATTAATAACTAGTCACTAAACACAGCTAAAGCCATTTCATGCTATGTTTCAATCCTGAATGGTGGTCTCACAAAAAGGCGATACGGAGAGTATCGTCCAGTCTAGAACGTGCCGCAAATACACATTTTATTATTTTTAATTATTAAATTGTGAAATACCTAATAAAAAATTACCAAAGGAATTTATTTGCTGACCTCCGGATAGCTATTCGAGAGCCTTACCCCTTGACCACGGATGCCGTCAAAGAAGAGGAACTGAGATTTTCACAACGTGTAGGAATGCGTAGAAATCTCTGTCGCTGAGAGGTATGTACCGACTGCTGTGTCATAAACGTATTCCTAATCTTTTTCACGGTCAACTAAAATAATCGGCAATATTCCAAATGAATGAATCTTCTGTTACAGACAGGGTGGCCTTCAAACGCAATAACCCATTGGTTATGTGACCCACATTCCCATGTGTTTATAATATCTTTTTATTATAAACAAACTTTTGTTAGTTTTATAGTTACCAGGAGAGTGGTTTCTTATCACTTAAAATGTGTTTTCAAACACATAACATCTTTGGAAGAGGATATGGGTGCCGCCGCCCTGGGAACCATTTTTCGGATAATCAACACTCCGCCATAGGTCACCCCAAGTGGTTCACAATTTTGGTGAATTAGCTTTAGTGCCCGGGTTCATAGAGATGAGGTTTGTCCGGCCCTTGGCATGGATGCGTCTGTCTACCAAATGCGTGGCAGGCCAGATCGGGAGAGACTAGTTGTGGAAGACGTTTTGATTTCTCCAGCAGGACTTTCCCGGAACATCGTCTTGCACCGCAAAGGGACGGATGGATTCATACGTTCGCAACTCCTGAACGAACTGAACCTTAAATTCCTACCCACCACTCATACCTTCATTCAAAGAACTTCCTCTATTAATTTCTGATAGAGACCTTCCACACAGCATCCCCATAGATGACATAAAGCCCCTGTGTAAAGCTAATGTAAAAAAAATATATGTATTATTATTTTTTATGAAGTTGCCGGACAGAGGTTGACGGTAACTGTGGTTTGGGTTACCTACATCAGAAAAATGTAGTTCTTTTTTTTTCAAAAATTATATTATCACGAATATAAATAAAAATACATAAAACTGTTTCAAAGTCACCCAAAATTAATTCATAAAAGGTAATGGTTAAAACGTATTTTGCAAAAAGGGGGGAAAATAAATATATGACTCTATATCCTCATTTATATATTTTTCCTTATTATTTATAAGTAAAAAAAAAAAATTGTTTTTATCTGCTTTTAAAGTCAATTAGTGAGAAATAGTTTGGATGCAGGTGAGTTCTCTAGTTCTTGTTTTTATGAATTGTGAATTGAGATCTGTATCTGTATTTTCTCCTTAAGAGCGATTGACCAGCGGCTGATAATAAAAGTTTAAAAATGCTTGAAACTGTACAGGGAGGTTCCAACGAGAAAGATCGATTATTCCCCGTATCAAATTTTTAAAATAAAAAATTGAATATCGATTTATTTTATTCAAAACTTGCTTTAATCTTTTTTTTTTTTTTTAATATGTTTATTCAGTTTTAATTTTACAATATTTTATTTTACAAATCTTACGAAACTGATCAATCAGTTTGATTGTAATCTCTCTCTCTCTGGTTTCAATCCTGGGATTGGTTTGCAGCAATTTCCTCTATTTTTCTCTTCCATTCATCCCTGAATTGTGCGGCTCTTTTGAAGTCTGCATATGATGAGCAGCGCATGTCCACCAGCATGTCCTCTGGAGGACCTGCTGGTGCTTTAATATATACCCACATTCAAGTGAGCAATAAAAATGCTCAAAACGCACGATGATAAATTATTAAATATAGTGTACTTCTTGTAAGTATTTTTTGATCGTAAGTATTTTTGATTTTTCAATAATGTCTGAAGAAAATAAGTGTGTAAAAAAAATTTGAAATATTTTAGTTTGTAAGACCTTAAATAAATAGAAAAACTGGGGTACGTTTGTCACGAAACACGTTCTCGGATTTATTTTTTAATGATTTTAATTTAACTAAAATTTAAATTTTTAAAACTCTGTTGATTAGATTATGCATTGATTTATTTTGTTGTATGATTATATGATTTGAAATTTGTGTTGTTTAATATAATCTATTGTTTGAAAATTGAACAAATGTGCCAACTATCAACGGTATAACCTTAGTATATTAAAAATACACTTATTTCAAAAATTTTAAAACTGCGTGCACCAGATAAAATAACATCTTTCAAAATCAATTTATGTTTTTTTGTAAAAAAGAGTCAATACGTCTAGAATTTGATTTAAAAAGGACTAATTTCCGGTATTCTCTGGTAATACACTCTTAATAAATAAAAACAAAAAACTTCCCATCGTTCTCTAGCATGACTGCAGATCACCAACAAATAATTAACAGTTCACAATGACTACGTGTCCTTAATATGTTCGATGTCAACTGTTGTTTGTGCGTTAGTGATCTGCAGTTGTCCTAGGGAATGTATAAATTATTTTGTATTTTGATAGTATCTTCCACTTCCAATATATTATTTTTAATTATTTAATTATGAAATAACACAAATTAATCAAATAAAATTTATTTATGCACGAAGAGTTCAAACACCAGACCTTCGGATTGGGAGTCCAAAGCCTTACCCCCGGATCACGCCAGCCGTCATTAGAGCGAATGAATGAAGAAAATGGTGTAAAAAGAATAAACTATGCAAATTTGGTAGAATAAGTCGTGGACACCCGAGGAAGCATTATCAAGTGATATATAAAAGGTGTAATTTTTCTATATGCATTTGATGCTGCAAAATTCTACTGGGGTAAAGATCTAAACATCGTACTAGAAAATGCACAAAGTGACTTAGAAATAATTTACAGTTGGCCCCAATCAAATATCCTAACAATAAATATTAAATAAAATAGGATACATGTTTTTAAGCTCAATTGGTAAAATAATTCCTCCTCATGTTCCCTCAAAATTAAAAAAAGGACAATTTGCAAATCCTGATACTGAAATAATATCTGGGGGGTCATTTAACTTTTAAACAACACATACAAGATGTTAAAGAAAAAACCACACCCTTAATTGGCGTATTTAATCGGTTAATTTTAAATTAAAAAAAACTAAATGATTGTCTTGTACACCACAGATATACTTTATTTCAAATAAATCCATTTTGCATTTTAAATGGTTTTTTTCACCCATTTCCATTTTAGATGCATTCTAAATGCATTTTTGCAACATTCTTCTTATCATATCAATAGACCCTTTTTTCATATTTATGTCTGTCAAGGCACTCCCTGGTAAAAAAAACCCTGGCAAAATAATAGAAACCATTCCAAAAAAAGGGGCACAGAAAAATATTAAATTTTCGATAGTAGTTTCTATTTCTTTATGCTGGCAATTAGTTCCATGTAAAATTTGGTGGCATTTGTTAACATTTATGTCTTTTTTCTGCTCTTAATAACGTTAATTGATGCGTATTTAGATTAGAACAAAACTTTGGCAAAAAAATGGCGGTAAAGAAATCGTTTTATATCAAGGTTCTTGGTTTTATACGGAAAATTTTAAACTTGTTTGAATAAAAATGATTGCAATTTTTATCATTCATCCTTAACATAATTAGTTTTTTTAAGTGATTATGTTGAAACGTAGTGTAATTTTCAAAATCTGTTTCAAAGTCTATTGAAAGTGCGGCAGTTGTGAAATATTTACCATAACCAATTAAATGCTAGTATAGGCTATGTTAGTTTATCCAGTATTTTAGTTTTTTTTTACTGTTTTACTGTGCATTTTGAAAATACATGTTTTGCATTTTGCATTTGAAATGCTTTGAAATGCTGAGTTGTTTGGCGGCCGGTCCTCTTTGTCTAGCTCTGCGGAGAAACGACGTGCTGGTTAGTGAGTTATTGTTTATTAATATTAATTTATTATTAAAGGCATATTCGTTTATTTGTTTACACCGTTTGCTTTCCCTTTTCGTCTTTCCCCATTTTTCGTTCTAAGAGGATTTAATAAATATTTTAGTGATAAGGTTCGCAATAGACCGTTTCTCCCGTGAACAAAAATGTATTAGAACCTATAATTCGTAAAGATATCTACCGTCAATCATGATAAATTTGATAAGCATTTATGATGGGTACCAATTTGGGAGGCGGGTATGGGTACCGCCGCCCTGGGAACCATTTATTGGATAACCAACACCTCTGCCATAGGTCACCCCAAGTAGATCGCTACATTTGGTGGGAGTGATGTTTATCCGGGTCTTGGCTATGTATACATCGGCTTGCCAGCTGCGTGGCAGGCCGAATCGGGAGAGATTGGTTGAGCGAAACCTTTTTATCTCCAGCCAGACTCTCCCGGTACATCGCCTTGCACCGCAGTGGGAGGGATGGATTCATATGTTTGGCATTTCTAGAGACACCGACCCCCAGATTCATACCCACCCCACATACCTTTTTCCTTCCCAGAACTTCTTCCACTTCCTTTCCTTAAAATACCCTCCACACAACATCCCCAAATATGACACAGGCCCTGAGGGAAATTATTTTCCCCAGCGCCTCTTGTGTGGAGCTAATGTAAAAAAATTGTTATTTCATTTTAAAAAAATCTATGTTTAATGTAGAATTAATTTTTTTTTAATAAATGATTATAAGCAAATTCAAGAAAAATGGCTGATGAACAAAAAAGACTATCATTAGACTTAGAATATCGAGAACAGATCAATCATAATAAAACATCGCACAGTGCAAAATAATAAAATAAGATTTCATTAAAATTCACAGAGAAAAAATAATTTCTAATCAATGTGGGGCAAGACTCTTGACTAGCCATCCGGAGGTCGCGGGTTCAAATCCCCGCATGTAAATTCTATTTGATTGATCTGTATGTTAACAATTATGGAATATAATCTTAGTATCGCCCCGGTGTAAGACCACCATTCAGAATTAAAACTTTGCTTGAAATGGCTTTAGTTGTTTTAATTAGCCAGGAACGTGTAGATTTGAATAGCCAGGTACTTCCCCACCTTCTCCCCATTTTCTTACCCTTCCCACTTACCTTCAGCCTCACAACATACCCCATTTGGGGATGCCATAGTCTCACTGGATACAGGCAGTTGGGAGCAGTTGGAACTCTTGTGCGGTTTTCACGTAAAAAAATCTGCATTCCATATATTTTTTTGGACGTTGCTATATATTATATTGAGGAGGAAGGTTGCTAGATTTAGTTAGTAAAATTCCATGAAAGAAAGTACAAAATATTTCAGACACCCTGTCATAGATTATTATTGTATTTATAATGCGTGATCATTTGTGTCACGCCACCCTACAATTATGAAAACTTAGTTACTTGTGTAAATAAGTAAAATAAAATATTTTTTTCTTCAATTACGACTGATTTGATAGTAAAAAAATAGTGAGATATTGGAGATGTGAGTGTAATGAGTAAGAATAAGGTGAGGAAGGAGTGTGTGTCAAGACCGAGTTGTTTGGCGGTCGTCTCGGCTAACCCCTGCGAGAAAACGGCTTGATAGTTAGTTAGTTAGTTATTGTTAAATACTATATATTTATTATTAAAGGCATGTTATTTTTTCTCATGTGAACGAAAATGCAATACTTATCCATAACTCTAAAATATACCTAGCGTCAATCATGACATCTCTGATAAGCACTTCAGCATTTCAATTTGATTTTTATTTATTTAAAAAATTACTGTATATAATACAGATAAAACATATTTTTATATTTAATGATTTTATAAAAAATTCAATGTTGTATCCATAAAAAAAAAATGTAATGATTTTTTTTTATGAATACCGCACAAGAGTCCCACCTGCTCTCGTCTGGGAGCAGTTCAATTGGGGTACGTTGTGAGGCTGAAGTTAGAGGGGAGAGGAAGGATGTGGGGAAAAGGGAGGTTGGGAAGTAACTGAATATTCAGATCTGGTCACCAAACACAGCTAAAGCCATTTAAAGCAACTTTTGAATAATAATATACCTTATATTATTTTTAATTCATTGATTGCGGAATAACACAAATTAATCAAAAAAAAATATATTTTCGCACCCCACTAAAAGAAAGTGTTTGTGTTAATTCTGTTTATTGAAGCCCTTTTGGATATACCATATTTATTGTTTTTCCGTCTGGTGCGTACATAAATAAATCAGAAGGTTTTCCGACCCGTGAGCACTGTGAGCAGGCAACATAATAGTACACAACTGCTAACCCTATACAAATCGCAAGTGCGCCCCACGGTTGAATTTGGCAGCCACTTCTGGTCTGGAGCCCCACAATACTTGAAAAAAAAACCCTCGACTCGGGAAACGGGTGATCCGTTTGATAGATTCTCCCGTCTTAACAAACGGATTGCAATATTTAATGCACAGGCGTCGGGAGGGAATGCTGTCCTTGTTCTACCGGTATTTCAAAGGAAGATGCTCCGAGGAACTAGCAAACGGATTGAAATCTTTAGTGCACAGGCGCCGGGTGGGAATGCTGTCCTTGTTCTACCGGTATTTCAATGGAAGATGCTCCGAGGAACTCCGAGGAGCATCATTGATTCCCTCGGCACTGGTGAATAGACGGGAAACACGTCAAACACGCGCCCAGAATATGTACACGGTTGACATTTGTCACATGAGAACTAGTCGTTTCTACGACTCGTTCTTGAGTTCAACAGCTCGGCTGTGGAACGATTTGCCAGCATCTGTGATTCCTCCCTCAACATGGGTCTCTTCAAGACCCACGTTCACTCTTTCCTCTCCCCAAAAAGACCCTTTACACAGCATATTCACAGATGACATAGGCTCTGAGGGAAATTATTTTCCTGAGGGCCTTCTGTGTGGAGTTAATTTAAAAAGGTTTCAATTCTGAATGCTAAATCTCTAAAAATCCCGTACCAATATAATAATTTTTTAAAGTTCGCATCGCCGCCGGGTCGATTAGAGTCCGCGGCGTATGCAACAGTCGTGTTGGCACCTTCATATTTTATAAATACAAAGTGGTCCAACCAAAACCTTGAACAAATAAGCGGCAACGTCGCAGGACGTTGGTTTGTTGTCAACATAAAAATAAGTATAGTTTTTATGACGTAATGGACGCTACATTGTTACCATCATAAAAGAAAGTATACACTGGATGCTATACTGCATTTGATATAAAAGGAGTTCAATTTGATGGGACGATAAAGGGCGTTTTTTTCGTTTTGTATATTTTTAAATTAATGTTTTTCAAAAATTTAAATACCTAGCTACAATCAAACACTTAAAAGATAGTATATACTTTAGTTAAAACTATGTAAAATCAAGTCCTTCAGACAGACGCGGTAATGTCGATTGGATGAAAGGACGCAGAAATGATAGCGGGATGTATATATATATATATATATATATATATTTGCACTATGCTAAGGAATATCGTCTTACTGCAAAATCCAAAATAAAGTATTTAAAGAGACAGGCAAAGAAAAATTATCAATATACTGAAGCATTACTCATTTGACGACTTCCTCGTATTTTATGTACCAAAAATATTCATACATTATCTTACATAATCTTAGTACTCAGAAAGCACCATCAAAAAGAGCTTTTAATTATCTATTTATGCAAAGAGGAGTGCCGGAGACCCGTGGCGGGGGGGTTTCATTCCGAGACTGTTACAATTTTTGCACACTTGACCTTTAAAACAAAAGGAAGGTCACTGACTGTCTAAAGCCTGGGCAATTCTGGAGACATTTATTTATTTATTCGTTTATTTATTTATTTATTTAAACGTTGCACTAACTACTTTCTAATATTTGCGAAAATATTGATGACTGCTCAATTAATTATGAATATCGTCTTATGCTTGGGTAATGAGCACCGTTGGCACAGAAACATGTTTTGATATTCTGAGTTATAACTCAATAAGCTATCTCTCGTCATCAACTCTCCTACAGGTGGGCAATGTACAGAAAGCAGAATCATCAAGGTATAATGTGCAGGTTGGGGGAGATGAAAAGAGGCTGTGAAGATGAGGTTCTTGGATTGTAACCGCTGATTGCATTTTATCAAAATTGCATGAAAGCAATGCATCATCAGGAAAGAGTCATAAAACATGCTTGTTCTTACAAAAACAGGGTGTTTTGAAGTTAGGAAGACGAACATAAAATGTCAAGTTAAAATTTTGAAGTTTTCAGAGTTTAATGTGTCAATCAAAACGTTAGATGTACAAAATTAGATAATGGAACAATTTCAATAGTAGAAAACGTAATAATTTTCTGCTAGTCCAATTCAATGTGAGATATGTCTAATAAGCATAATGTTATTAGGAACCTACAGTGAGGTTAAGTGAAACATTGATCCATTAAACCTTTATGGTATTTTGTAAATAAGTTCCCTGACCTTGTATCAAAGAAAAGGGGGGATCAATTTCAATATTTACTTAAGTGGCAATATCTCACAAACTCCAAGATTTAGCGTTATGAAATTTACAGAGATTTTAGAGAATAGATTTTTAATCCCAAAACAACTACTTTTAGCTCAGTAAATGATTCCCATCGTGAGCTATGTACCTTTGAATATTTCATCTGCTTATAATAAAAATAATTTTAAAATACCACTAATAAATTAATATAATTTCAATCATCCTATATGGACACATATTTGATACAAGCTACAAGATATCACCCACGATCCACAGTGTAAGTTGGACATCCAATCCGCACCGGCCAATCATCCTAGCACACATCGCATTTACCATAATCACGCGGCCGATTTAGCGTTCGCCTATTGCGAATAACGGGGTCCTATACTTGCTCCTCCTATACCAAGGTGGATATAGCGTTCCACGTGAAGATATGATAGCATTGCCGGGTATATGGTGTATTCCGTCTTTCCTTACCTCCTCCCCAGTTCTCCGCGCCTGGTATGTGAGGGTATTCGAGTATAATGTGTACCTACTCGCCAGACGGCTGGGAAACGAACTGAGATACCTCCGCTTGGTCTAACACGTTCTCAAGACGAAGGGATCGACAATCTTCAATTATTAAAAATTATATTTAACTTAGCAAATATCATAACCACTAACCTTCCAAGAAACCTTCCACACTACTTTCCAAGAAATTCAAGTTCAAATCTACTAGCAAGTATCTGAATAAATTTTCAGCAATACCTGCAAAATCGAAAAAGTCAGTCACAATTTCTTGAATTTAAAGCATAAATCTGTTTTTTCATCGGATGCATCTAAAACATTCAACAGTTGCCTCTAAAGTCATGAATTTTACCTGAAACTATATTGAGCTCTACAGGGGTTTTCCATCGTGACTTTATTTTTAAAATCAAATACTCGGGTGAAATCAAGTTGTATGCAGGGCATTGCATGGTGTTACGAAATGGGATAATATAAGTTCCGAGATGATCTAACCATTGAACCACTGCTACTCTTTATAGAAAAATCGCAACTGAGGTGGCTTGGGTCTGTACTAAGAATGTCTGATGACCGAATTCGAAGCCGAAGAATGAGCACAAGACAGGGACCTATGGAGGAGTCTTTTCGATGCAGTGGGTCCCCGACCCAAATAGGACAAGGTGAAGAAGATGATGATGATGATGAAATCAGGTTGTGAGGCCAATTTCTATGTTTTATGTAACGAAACTATTAGGTGAGGTAAGTTTTATCAATTAGCACATCATTTTTTCGAACGGTCAATGGCTGAGTTGGGTATGGCTCCCACGCATTTTTTTTTTGTATTTTTTAATTTCTTATATTATAAAAAAATTTAGGCGTATCTTTGGACCGATTCTAGAAAATGGATTTTGGCGTAGACGTTACAACGATGAGCTCTACACTCTGTTTAAGGAACCAAAAGTGACACAATTTATAAATTTGGGAAGTCTTCGGTGGCTGGGTCATGTGGAAAGAATGACAGAACATCAAGCACCAAAGTCAATGCTAAAATCTAGACCTGTAGGGCGAAGGAGCCTGGGAAGATTTGGAAAATTAAGATGGAACGACAACGACCTCAAAGACCTACGTACCTTGGAGCTTCCAAACTGGAGAGAACTAGTACAAAACAGAGATAAGTGGAGGAAGACTCTCGAGGAGGCCAAGACCCACCAAGGGTTGTAGAGCCAATTATGATGATGATATTATCAAAATCATAATTTTAATACTCGTAGTGAAATAGCAATAAAAGCCTCGATAAAAATATAGTACACATGTATTCAAAATTATGCAAATAAAATAACGTCATTATTTAAGGAAAAATTATAATAAATATGTTTTTGTCATAAACGGTTCTGGGCGCCACTCTAGCAATCTCTAACCAGAGAACAACAAAGTTAATTGGCAATGCATCTAAGAGATATCATCTGCATAGGTATAGTTGTGTGAATGTAATTTCTTCCACTAGATGTATGCACACGCGGTGACCATAATCTCTTGACCGATATGCAAATTACCGTCAGGGACTCGCGATTTCACCAAATAGATTTCAATGTACTTATTATAAATTGCATAGTTAGAGACAATTGCCTGGATGCCAATATTGCTAATATTTATTTGGTGAATAATATGTTATCAGAGTATCACGTTGGTAAAAGACCACCATTCATAATCAAACATTACTTAAAATGGCTTTAGCCGTGTTTGCTGACTAAATTTGAATAACCAGATACTTCGCAACCTTCATCAACCCCATCTCATTTCCTTCAATCTTCCTCCATGCCCAAACAGTTTCACAGTCTTCGAACATCTGGGAGCAGTTAAATTATCTTTGGTGGCGGGTATGGATACCGTCGCCACGAGAACCATTTAATGGAGAACCAACACCCCTGCCGTAGTGATTCGCTACGTTTTGTGATTTAGCAGGGTTGAACGGGGCCATAGAGTGTGCTTTGTCTAGGTCTTGGCGGCAAATTCCAAATTCGTATGCCCACCTACTGCATGGCGGGCTGGATCGGAAGATACTGGTTGTTTCCCTCTTACCCTTTTCCTCCCCAGAACTTCCTCTCTTTCCCTAAAAAGACCATCCACACAGCATCCCCAATGATGACATACGCCCAAAGGGTTTTTTTGTTGCTTCGGCACCTCCCTTAGGAGTAGGCAGAAAGGATGAACCGCCACAAAACTCTGCATTGATAGATACACACTCCTTGCTTCATTCACAATCACATACATGAATAATACTGCTAATTTCATAGCTGTAATGCCATTTTTAGCTTCCACGTAATACAAATTAAAATATGTAAAATAATAAAATGATTTTTATGAATGTGGAAGATGTGTATTAAAAGTTGATTTAATAAAATTGTATAACTTCATACATGAAAGGATTTAGACTTAAAGAATGTAATAAACCAGCCTTGATGAATTTTACTATGATTTCTGCAGGTAATTCAAGTCGCATAAAACGAGGTTACTTTTCCTGAATTCTATGCTTCTCCGAGAGGAAATTAAATAAACGTATTCCAAAGCCATAATTTCATCAAAATTGTGTCAAATTAAATCCTACGTTCCTGGGAGCAAAGCTAATTAGAAATGCGAACGAATTAGTCGGGAAGCCCTCCCCCGATGGGATGTGGAGAACGAGAGAAACAAGATGCAGGCAATTTCTTACTGAAGATGGAAGAGTAGAAATAATAACGAGCTTAAGAAATTGAAGACAGAAGAGTAATAATTGAATAAAATTGTAAAGGTGTGCCTTAAAACCTTATTTTAATATCATATACAATTATTGGCATCAACTAAAATAGAATGTAAATTATTAGAAACTAGCTGATGCGTTGAAATGCGAATTGAAAAAATAAATTGTTTCTCCCTTCGTGTCATTTACCATTCGTCCCCGTTCCCGTTCCGACTCCTCTTCCTCTTCCCCTCCCGCGTCCCCTTCCCCTCTTTCCCCAACCGACCCTCCCGCATACCCCTCTCCTTAGCCTCTTTTCCCTGCCGCCTAACACCATAAAATACACCCATTTTTCCAACAACTAGCGTGACCTATTACATTTTATTATCCAAATTTCATAATGCCAGAGCTCACTAGTATACATATAGAAGTATTCACGGGCATGTTCACAACAATTCAAAACAAATTAATAGCAATTGGATGATATTTTAATCGCAATCGTATAAATAGCCTAGGAAATAATTTTATAACGCCAGAGCTCACTATTCTATAACCATCCCGGGTATGCGCACATCATATTCCCAAAGTTTTATCGCATTCGGATGAACGGTTTGGCCGCGCATAAGGTACGAACACACAAACAAACAAACAAACAACCAAACAAGCAAGCAAGCAAACAAAAAAAACAAACAAACAAACAAAATATACAAACAAACAAACAAACAAACAAACAAACAAACAAACAAACAAACAAACAAACAAACAAACAAACAAACAAACAAACAAACAAACAAACAAACAAACAAACAAACAAACAAACAAACAAAAAACACACAAACAAACAAACAAAATTATTTTTATATTATTAGAAATATAAGTTGTATCTTGCTATCAAACAAATTATTAGTCCTTTTTATAAGACACATTTAAAATACAAATATTAAATAAGACAACAAAGTGAAAATATGATTTTTTTATGTTAGGACACATACGATTGCCTCTTTCATTAAAAGTGAATAAAGTACATACAGAATGACAAACTTAATTTTGCAGTCGGTTGCGTGATATTTTTTGTTGTATTTAAGACCAAGGATTAATTCTAAATCACTATTTTCGATCAATCTTTACTACGAATCGGTTAATATTATAAATACAAAAAAAATATTCTTTTTTTTTTAAGAAAAACAAACATTCCCGGGTTATGAATAACCCAACAACATTTGAAAATCTCCTACCACCACCACACTAAGCGGAAGATGTTGTTTGTGTTGTGATGGAGGACTTAGCCAGCCGAGGAATCGAACACGGAACGGCTGGGTGGGACCCAAACGCGATGCCCATTCAAACACTGACCGGTAATATGTTTTGTATAAGTTGAAGCATTTTTACCGTTTCCATTAAATAAAATTAATTAAAATTGTGAATTACTCATTTGATTACCTTTTCTTCTTTCGTATAAAATTATTCACGTAATAAATAAAATCACTTTTGCGCTTGAAATCGTCACCTCTGGACTCCGTTTGCCTAGCGATTTTTTGCCTGTTATCTATATTCGTGACGATATAAGACAGACTAAGAATATATACATGTTTGGCTTGTGGCTTCCTCTTAAATGTCTTTCTTTCTTCGCTTGACCTGCAGAGCTAACCCTTACCGCGCTGTACCGTATAGCTGTATTTGAATTAAAGCTAATTCAGTACAAACCAGGGCAATAATGTGTTTTGTTGTTCGTTCCAAGTGATAAGGAATTTGGACTGGAAAATTGTGTTAAATTCATTATAATGTTCATGAGCTAATGCTTCATATAATCACAACGATTTAAGAAGATTACGTCTCTCGTACCCGACAAAGGATCAGAAAGGAAAGGGCAAAGCACCCATCACCTCATAATAGGTCACCTGTGGAGAGGCCATTGTCCTTTTGTTAATAGAAACGAAACTCGTCAAGAAGAAAGAATGAACCCAGAACCCCCTGGGCGGAAGGAACCCAACTAACTGCAGGCATGAATAAAAGGTTAAGTAACAGATTGGGGTAATGACAATAGATTATAAATGTGTCCGTCTCAAGATGCCGAACTATAATAGAGTTTTTTTGAGTGATGAGATAAATGTACCCGCAAAAAATGTTGGTACAACGATTTGATTTGCATATTTTATGATACCAATGCATTTTTTTCGAGTGGCCCGGGAGTTTTTTTTAGCTAGATACATCTTATAATAATAAGATCAGTTAAATTTTTTAAGGTTTTTTCATCCTTTGAATCTTGAATGGCTTAGTAGCCAATATGAAATATGGATAGCAGTAGTCGTTTTATCGAAAAAAGTCGTGTTTGTTGTCCATTTTATGAAATTGGTTTGGGTACGGAAAATCAAATAGTTCAGCAGTCTCGTAGTTGTTAATTAAATGAACTAATAAGAAATATCATCAAAATTATCGTCGTGGGGTCGTAGAGCTACCCAAGATTCAAAAATTTAACATGGGTCACCACTTTAGGAATTTTCTAGTCCATATCTAGCCCATTATAAAATTACGCAATTCAAAGTCCCTAGGATTTTACCTTGTTTCTATTTTATAAATACGATGTTCGATGATTTTCCTTTTTGATTTTTTCGTAATTTTTATGGTTGCAAAACAATTTCTAACGGTTCCTGTATCACTCTAAGTTATTATACCGAAGCAAAAATATAGTAAACGTTACCACATTCTGTAAATATTTTAATGCTCTGTTTATTGCATATTCTCAGGATCGATGGCTATAATAATTGTAATAACTTGTAAACCTACATAATAAAGTAAGTGAAGCGAATCAGCATAATAGTATATCCTCCGTCCTCACAACACTTGTTCACCTCGACGTATTCATGTAATATGGGCGATTATAGTCTTGTTTTATTAAATTTCATTCTTTGGTGCTCATAATTAGTGCCACATCATTAATCTTGTGGAATCATTAGCACGGATTGATGAAGAACGCCGTATATACCTGCATTGGACGGTTTAACTGGGGAAATTTATACTTACGATGAAATAATAACATTATCTTCTATAGTGAACTAGAAATCCTATTTTATAAGAATGTGTGATTCCAAATTTCGATTTGGTATCAATACTACAGAAATCAATTAATTACTAATGAGGTTGTCTCATTTTTATCATTATTTTAGATTATTATATGTTCTTAATAAATGTGTAACATGCTCCAGCATGCTGAGGAGAGTACTTTTAAAATGTTAGAAATTTACCCAATATAACCGTCTATACGTTTTTTACAAAAAACTGTCCAAAGAAGTGAATCTAAGAGTCCACATTGGATTTTCCAATGTTCATTTTGAATGCTCATGACTTCATCATTTTTTGAGATTTCGAAAAACTAATGTAACTGTCGTTATTAAATCTTTAAATACAGAATATTTAATTTAAAAAGAAGATAACAATAATAATCTAAATTAAAATATGAAAAATGAACAAGACACAGAAAAAATAATAAAAGATAACAGTCGCAACTGGGACTCGAACCCAGATCTCTTGTCTTACAATCGTGCGCTCTAACAATGCAGCCATTGCCACCTAAACCACAATCGCCGAAATTGTCAAAGTCATATTTGAAATTTCAGAATTAACAGTATTTTCTTCGATCAGTGTTTTTTTTCCATGTTACTAATATTTTTTTTTTACGTATTTTTTTAACAAAATAAAAAAAAATAGAAGACAAATTCATTGTCGAAAATATTTATCTACTTTTTTCAAATATAAATATTTTATAGAATGTAACAAGTTTATCAAAACTTCTCCTAAATATAAACAAGAAAAAATCAAATGTGTCAATTAGGGAATGTATTACCAAACATAACCCTTTCTTATCACGACATACACCTATCTAATTTGAGACTTATACATTTTAAATTTAGAAAAATAAAAATATATTGAGCGCACTTGAGGTAGTTTTTCAGAAATATAAGAAAGCTTTCAAATTTTACAGTTGGAACATTACAATAGCAACTTTCTCATTGGTTCGATGAAACAACTCTCTTTAGTTGGCAAATCTTCTTAAAAAACCATAAAAAGTATGGATTGAGGTTAGCCTGAAATAAAGAATTCAGCAACACACCCTCTATTTCATCTTTCTCCCCCTTCGTTAGCATCGAGAAGATAATAAAACTACTTTGACGCACTGTTTTGAAATGTTTCTAATCGAATATTACAGCGTTATCAATCACCCTGCCTTTGATTTCCAGAATAATAATCTGTGGAGATTAAAATTTAACGAACCTCTCCAGAACAACTGTAAAATAGCCGCATACTCAATTCTACCATTACAGCCTAACAGTTTTATTCTATCGTGAACAAGTTTTGTTTTGTGGCGTATGAGATATTGCTTCGTTAATGAATCTTCGAGATTCTTCTCTCATACTCTTAGAAACAATATAATATATTATATTAAACCTATTAAGCCGTACAATCATTTCGTATTCATGAAACTATGCATCTCATTGACTAAAATAAATTAATATTGCAAATAGAATTTGGATGTCGAAAAATAAATCTGGTCCAAAGGGCGATCCTTTTGGTATGCCAAGCCTTTGAATGTCGTTTTCAACAAAGTTTGACAAAAGCCGTTTACTTGTCCAACAATGGATCAAAAACAGTCAAAATCAAAACAAAAAGATAAATAAAATATTAATAACGAAACATGTCATTAACTTCCATAAAATTCAAAAAATTAAATTGAACTAACCTTCTTTTCTCATGCCCATTTTGAGACATTTCTTCAATCTGCAGAATTGGCACTGGTTTCGATGGTGTTGGTCAATAGGACAATTTCTGTTTCCTCTACACGAATATGTTAGGTTTCTCCGAACGGACCTTTTGAAGAACGATTTGCAACCTGAAACAAAAAAGCACAGGTTAATATTTATATAAAATGTTAAATGAAATATATAAATACACATAAACAGGAAAAATAATAGAATTTTTTAAATAATAGAAGATATTTTTTTTTTAAAAAGGACTAGATTCATGGTTTTCCAACCTTTGGGTCACGACCCCAAATGGGATTGCGAAAGGATTTCTATAGGGTCGCCGCCCGAAACAGTAAGCTATAAAAATGTAAGTACAATTAAAAAATATTCAAAAGTTTTATTTTTGAAATCTATTGTTTTTGGTGTGTTATCTTTACCTATTAAAATATATCATGTTGTAGATCACTTGATTCTTATACAAATAAGGTGACCGATACGTTTTTAGATTTTCACGGCCAAAAGCATTTTCGTTGTTTGTTTTTGGGGTGTTATGCCGTGTTGTGCTACCTCCTTCTTTAGCCGACGTTTCGGACAGCGTTGCAGTGTCCATCATCAGGGCAGATCCGGCATCGACGGATCTGCCGGATCTGCCCTGATGATGGACACTGCAACGCTGTCCGAAACGTCGGCTAAAGAAGGAGGTAGCACAACACGGCATAACACCCCAAAAACAAACAACGAAAATAAGGTGACCATTCGTAAAGTTTTAACTATTACAGTTTTTGGGCCTTGTTCAGTCGTTGTCCCAAACCAGTACACAAAAAAATCCGCCGTCTTAAATCATTCACAAAAATTGCACCACGCAATTGTGAAAAGCGGACATTCGCGGGAAAATGGGGGAAAATTTTGGGCAGGTAATAAAATTATGAGTCCGCTGTAGTATCTACACTTAACTAATATTCAGGACCAAGAGATTTATTTGGTGCTATGTCATACTCTGGTTTTGTAACAGTTTTCAATGAGAGAGATTATAAATACTGTATAGTTTATAATATTTCAAAATAATTATGGTTTTTTAAAGTAGGATTAAGGTGCAATATCTGTTGGAGTCAATATTTTCACATTACCTTGAGCTTGGGGGATGCCATATTTTAATTAATCAGTTAGGTATTTTGTATCCTTCTCCAATACGAATCAACGAATGAACCCCTGAGTGTAGGATCGGATGGATTGCAATTAGGTTTGGAGAATCCATCTTCAGATGCCGGGAGAACAGAAGATGAATAGAGAAGTAGAATGGGGAAGCGAGTTACTAATGATGATGGTTCGGCCGTGATAAATGATGGGCAATGAATACTGGACACTGGACATAATATATAGAAATGTATGTATACTGTGCTGAACACCCTGTATTATAATATATGATTGGTTTGGTGATATGGTAGGGTGACTTTCAGAGACTAAACATTGTGGACTTTTTATACATTTATGGAGATTGATTTCAGATAGTACCATATTTTCTGACGAACTACAGGAAGAACAAATGGCAAATGGAGGATTACATCTCCACTGTTGACATCAACCCATAATAATAATTTCAGTAAGTAGGTAATGATGATAGTAATTTTTTGAGATACGTTAAAAAATCTATAATTACCAGTGCTTGCATGAATCAATCATCAAAAATACTGATTTGCTTGCTTGCCTGTCCTATTTAACTCTGGCTCAATGAACTCTAGAACTCGGATTTGCTTTGAATTTGAGTCTCATTTTTAAAATAGGCACTGATTTATCAAGAACTCAAACTTCACACGATTTTTCAGCATATATGTAATAAATTGTAATTATTGTAATGTATATCACATATAAACGAACATAAAAAATGGAGTGTTCAAATTCCGAAGAAAAAAGACTATTACGGACATTTCTTAAATAATTAAATGATTTTGGCCAATGTGATTTGTAGAATTCCACAACAAATTGAAAAGGGATTCTCTTGGGTTAGTGAATGGTTTGAATCTATGTGAATTTTGTAAAGATCATTTATGAAATTTTTTTAATTGTGTCTAGTAAAATTTTACTGACTAGCTCTAAACTGCTTTTGACCCTCATTTATTTGTCTCTTTTACTGATTCTTCGTAAATATCTTCTTTACGACACTTATTGTGTGTTCATTTCAACAACTATTGAAAGGGTCGATCCACAATACCGTGTCTAATGTCTTTAACACTACCGCGAATAAAACGGTTACCGAGAATAATATTATTTCTTTAGTAATAAAATACACCGCGTAACCGTTCATTATTATATGGCACACGTGCTGTTGAACCTACTATTTATTTTGTGATGGCTTTAAAGTTTTCATAATTGTGGAAACCGCGCAAAGGTCGTTTCTGGGTGCAGAACGAGTTGATGAAAATTTAATTGGAGGTGTAAATTAATTGTTTAATTAGTAGAACTAATGGATTTTTGGTCCCGAATATTAACTTTTTGTCGAATCGGTCTATTTTCGCTGAATTCTTCACTTTAATGGTTTTAAAAGAGGTCAAGCAAAATAACAATTACAATAATATTAATTTTTTTTTGTTTTTAATATAAATACTCTGTCTTCATGGGAATCTTCAATCTTCAATATTATTATTTTTAAAATATTTATATAGATACATTTTTTTTTACATTTCACACAGGCTAAGGGAAAAAAATCCGTCATGGCCTATGTCATCTTTGGGGATGCTGTGTGGAGGGTTTTTCGGGGAAAGGAATGAGAGGAAGTTCTAGGAAGTAAAAAGGTGTGAAGGGTGGATAGGAATCTGAATCTGAAAGTATGAATCCTTCCCTCCCACTACTATTGGTCGAGAGGGTCAGGCTGGAGGTCAAAAGGTCAACCAGTCTCTCCCGATCCGACCCACTTAAACAAACCTTAATCCATGAACCCGGACATCCCTGCTAAGTCACCAAACATAGCGAACCACTTGGAGTGACCTATGGCAGGGTTGTTGTTTAATCCATAAATGGTTCCCGGGCGGCTGTACCAATTCTCGCCTCTCAAATTGAGAATATTAAATTATATTCGAAATGATTTTTAGTTGAAATGTGGTCACCCTGTCTGCTCGCGATCTCAATAGATAGACCATACGTCTTGTCGACAAGACTGATGACGTCAAGTCAGTTCGCGATCGCAGCGTGTACTCGTGTCAAGCCTAACTTGCACAAATTAATTAATTTAAAAAAAAAGAAGTAAGTGCAAAACGCATTAGTTGCATGTGCGAATTTTGATCTAACCTCATAATGATAACACGTTTATTGTAAAGAACGTTGATATCGTTTTTAAATTTCTCTTAAATGTTGATGACGATTGTACAGAGGGTCGAGTGCAGTTTACTGTTAGCCAGTATTGTCAGGTTATCCACCCATTTAAATGATTTGGGTTATTCCTGGGATATCAGTGAAAACTTAATAAAAAAACAATCATCAAACAAAACTCTGTAGGAATAGGTGCAAACAGGTAACATAGAAGTAGATATGATTTAAGGTTTTCAAGGCAAAAATAAATTTTCGTTATTCATTTTTGGGGTGTTATGCCGTGTTACTCTACTTCCTTCTTTAGCCTACTAACGAAAAAACATATAAGTAAGTTATTGCTGACAATGTTCACTGCAAAACTTTGACAGAAAACTGTTAATATTTATTTATTTACCCATTTTCAACGCCTTTATGGGCTTTTACACTGTAAGTGTATGATACAGAGACACAATGTTTAGATAAAATAATATAAATATAACGTAAGTCAAATAAATAATTTCGTTTTAAAAACACAGCCTAGCCTTACATTAATGCATTAAATTCACATGTCTAGAATACATTAGCACATAATTATTGGCCATTTCACGCTTATAATAATATTACGAACAATAACCGTACTTTTGGTCAGCCTCTATATCTCACGGCCTGCGAAGCGTGTATTGGACATAATTGGTCACAGTACTTTGATCTTGAGTTATACAGGGGTTACGGAAAGTGCTGCGTTTTATTTATAAACTTGGTCGATTCATAATAATTACTCACATCAGAGTGTAGGCCATCGTACGTTTGTCTGGGTTTAGTAAAACTATCGCGGTTTTGAACTACGGTTAGATTGCGTTAATTGCTGTAATGGAGGTGCAATTATTTTTAAAGATGATTTTAGTAAACTCAGAGCTAGAAGTTACTCATTCGTATGATTTGAGATACCAATTAAATTAAATAAAAGATAGGAATAAAAAATTTATTTCTCTTGCGAATATTTTTAACTCATCCAAATTTCTAAGGCACAAGTTTCAACGCAATTTGTCACGATTATTGGTACGGTTCATCGCCAATCTGTTCAAAAAGTGTTATTGCCTTGGGTCAAAGTCCAGCTATCAAATATATTTCTGTCTTAGTTGGATATAGTTAAATATATTTCCTCTTGTTGGCCGTTGGCCCACCGGTGGCCACCAATGAAACTTATTATTATTTTATTTTTTTAATCATTATTTGTTTACGAGTTTCTATTACAAAATAATATTATTAGTAACAACAGTTGTATAAACTACCAAAATCTGAAAGAATTGTTACTGTAAACTTATAAAATGCTACACAAAAAATTCTGAAGTGAGGTTTGATTTTTTTTTTGAAAAAAAACCTGGTCTAACAAAGGTTAATAGTTGCCAATATTTGACTTGACATCGTTCGGTGTCACCAATATCTTACCGGTACATAAGAAGTGTTGCACTTTTTTTTAACATAAGCTTCCACACAGGAGGAAAGTAAATCCCTCGCGGCCTGTGTCATCTGAAGAAGAGGAAGTTTTGGGAAGCAAAAAGTTATGAGGGTTTGGTAGGAATCTGGGGGTCATTGTGTCCAGGAGTAACGACCGTATGAATCCAACGCTCTGACTGCTGTGCGATGTTCTGAGAGAGTCCTGCTGGAGAGATCAGAAAGACTCGCTCAAAGAGTCTCTCCCTCAATCAGTTGGTCGATAAACGTATCAGACGTCAAGACCCGGAAAAAACTCTCACCATGAACACGGGCACCCCTGCTAAGTCACCAAACATGGCGAATTACTTTGGGTGACCTTGTTGGTTAAGTACCTAATAACAATATATTTTAAAATTTAATGTCCTGGTGCATTCTCACCCTGCTTCTGTTTATAAAAGTCCCCAATTTTCCTCGTCTGTCACCGGTATTCATCCACAATCTTTGTCTCATTGTCGCCTATCTTTCTTCCATCATCTCATTATTCTTGTATCTACATTCCGTTGGAGTTCCTCATCAATTTCCATCATATTTTGTTCTTCCACCTTCAATATTTCTGTTGTCTTGCTCATAGCCAATTATTAACCTTCCACACACGGCTGGGCATGGGAGGTAGAGAGGCAGAGAGACAGAGAGGCAGCCACTCCATCTCACAGCGGTGCACTTACAGGGACGGATTCAACTTTCAAGAGAAATTTACCGTTGGGCAAATCTTGGATTGTTGATGATTCTCTTTATGCATAATCTTTAATTTCGATTATATCCATGATTACGAGTGGTTACGATCCTTGCCTACGAATTCTAGTGTCGCGGGCTCAAATTCCAGCATCCGCAAGTAAATTTTATTTGATTAATATGTATTTCATCATTTAAAATAAAATGTATGTATGAACGAGTGATAGGCCACATTCATTACGTTGAAAAATTGACATGATCTGAATGGCCGAGTACTTCCCCACTATCCTCTTCGCCATTACCTTTGGTTTGGAGCAGTTAGGACTCTTGTACCGTAAGAATTAGAATATCTTTTAAAAAGATCAAAGTTTAAAGCTTAGCTCTTTAGCGCAAATGGTCTGGTTTTTGTAAATGAATTTCATAAAATATCAAACATTTCCCACTCATTAAAAAATTCAATCATTTATTGGTCGGACATAAAATTGTGGTTTTCATTAAAACACACGAAGTCGTAAAGAAGTGTCAAAAAAAACATTAAAAAAACTAATTTCCAAGTTTAAAAAAGGTATTCCTTGGATTATTTGATGAAAATACCTTTTGTACATCTGTCATTGCAAGTCAAAGAGCAAAAACCGTAGTGAAAGTAAAAGGTACTTTCGCAAAAGCTCATGTCCAAGCATTAAGCACTTGAATGATTTCACATTTCGTTATTCCCTTTATTTTATATATCTACTTAGTTCGACATTTTATCAATCACATATTTGCAAAAAAAGTGTTAAAATCAATAACTAACAATTATTGCCCTCTGTGGCATAAAATGTATAATAGGCTGGTTCAGCACTTAGCTATACCCTGATATTGGTTCTAGAAATGAATCGTCAGATGATAAAACGGATAACTAACCCAGCCGGTGATGTCCATTTGACAGTTGTGTGTTCTTTGTGTTAGTTTTTACCATTTTAATAAAAGCAATGCGGGGCTTTAACACACTTTCTCTTTTTCTCGAACCAGCCATCAAACTAAGGAGTGTTTTAGAACCCAGGGACCGAGAAATTGTGGATCACATTCATTAAAAGAAAGTCATGTTAAAATGACCTTATGTATTAAACAAAATGTAAAGAAAAGTAAAATAGATAGTATGATTTAACTATGTTTAGGAGCGAGAGTATCCAAATGAATCTGTTTTTGTGCTGTTAGTCCGTCACTGCGCATAGGTATAGCAGTTGCGGGTAATATGGAAGAATTATGGATGAGTTCATTATATGAGCACGGGCGGTTCTCACGTTGGTTGACCTCAGCGGCTTCACGCTGGCCGGCCGCACGATCGCCGGACCCGGATGGGCTGGGGATCTGGCTCTACCAGCAGCGGGCACAGGGCACCCCGTACAGTCCATATACTACCCGGCCTGTACTACTGCCGCGGCCGTTCTGCCGTGTGCCGGTGAGAAGAAAGTAGATGGCACTTATGCAGAGTGTATATTCCATTGTAAAATGATAACTTTTAAACCCATAGGCTAATTTGTTTGCTTTTGGGAACATCTCATAGAAATCGTTGTGTTGATTTAAACGGTGTTAGAAAGAGATAGCACCACGCTTTATATTCAAATCAAAAGTTAACCACAAAATTATTAAATTGTACATATTTATGAAACCAAAGTTTCTAACCTCAATTTGAAAAAAAAAAGTAATTTTGTTAATTATTTATTAATAATGACTTTTAATGAGACGACAAAAAAGTGGGGTGACGATAACATTTATAACACATTTTTTGTCTAACAAAACTATAAAAAATCCGTAATTTTAATCAGTCAGAAATTTTAAAAAAATATTTATGTTGCATTCAAAAATTTTATACTTAAAAATTATGTTTGTTTTTTAAATTATAAAATTTGAAAGCATGTTATATCATCTTTAAAAATCAGTTTTTAAATACATATTTGGAATTTATTAATTAATGAATATTCAAATTATTTGGATTTTATTTTAAAGCGAAAATATTTTGACCTTCCGATAAAATATGCCCGAGGCCTGAGGGGTCAACCACTTTTTATTTTGACATTATTATTAGGATTCAGCCTATCATGGCCATCTTCCAAACTAGTTTACTTTTTATTTCCTATAGCATGATGTTCGGCCTACCCATATACTGCAGCGCTTCCAATTTTCTCACGAAGGAGCAAGTTATAGGTTTTGCAGCCCTCATGAGATCCCGGGTGGCAGGATTAAGGAAGAGGATAAACAACCCCGGAAATGTCCCTGTCATGGAATCCCGCCAGAGTTCAGATGAAGAAAATTGGTCCCGTCAATCTCAAATGCTACAGTTATTAAGAATTAATCGTTATTTAAGAATATGTGTACATTTTTTAAAATTATCATACTAATTTTACGTATGCATTCTTACTTTTTAACTGTATGTATTTTTTATTATATTATTATTATTCTTTAGCAAATTCTTAAATTATCCCGCATTTCTCATTAGCTCATTAAAAATTATAAACATTTATTGATCGGACTTTAAACAATATTGTGGATTTCAGAAGTCGTATTAAAGTATGTGACAAAAACCATTTAAAAAGCTAATTTCCAAACTTTTAAAAAATGTCCCTTGGATTATATGTTGAAAATACCTTTTGTATGTCGGTCAACGCGGGTCAAAGAGCAAACGCCGGAGAGAAAGTAAAAGGCACCTACACAAAAACTCATTTTCGTGCTTTCAGCATTTAAATATCGTTTACTTTAATGATTGAACATTTCGTTGTTCGTTTATTTTACGTCCCTACTAAGGGGAATCAGACAACATAAATCTCACAATTTGCTGCATTTGACGATTTTTGAATTTTATGCTCGTCATATTATTTATCAACGACATTTTTTCATTAGATACAAAGGCTATTGAATTCTGTTTAATTGCCAATAAAGCATTGACGTGCCTTTGTTTGCGGCCAACGCATTTTTTGAAAAAAAAATTAATTTAACTTTTAATTTTAATTTTTAAATTTTATTTTTAAATTTTAATTTTTAAATGCAAAAATTATATAATTTTCAAACGATTTTATACAAATATGTTTATAAAAAAAAATTCTTCGTAAAACCATAGGAATTTAAAAATTCTTCATAAAAACATAGGAAATTAAAAATTCTTAATAAAGACATAGGATTTCAAAAATTCTTCATAAAAACATAGGAATTTAAAAAATATTGATATGTTTAACAATTTTTGGATGTAGTGTAATTTACTCTTAAATTGTCGGTTTTAGCTTAAGTCTATGCTTGGTTTGAATTTTGATACTTATTCCTTGGTTATATTCTCATGCCGATTAAAATGGTTTAGTCAGAAACATAAATAAGATGTTTATAATATAATTATAACATTGCGAAATGGACATTTATGTGCCGACATTATTTGATTCATTTGAATATAGTCAATCATTGCGTAAATACCATTTTAATCCAGTTATTAAAGATAGCAAAGCATGCAAGTATTGCTAAAAATTATTCCACAATCAAGATTTCACAATAGAAGAAAATTTATCTTATTTAAATATAGGTTCCAATCAACTATTTTCCACGAGCCCATCCATTACATATGTCTACATCTACCTAAGAATATTCTACAAAAATAGCACTGGTTTAGGCACTGATGAAAACCAGCTGCATTCCAGGAGAAATCCTGAATTGCAGCTGAGCAGTGACCTTTTCGTCAATAGAACCAATGTTTAATCAAAAATTTATATATATGTAAAAAATCTATAGATGAATAAACGATTTTATTATTATTATATATAATTGGTCCAAGATTTATTAGGCCTTAGAAATCAATTAAAAGTCACCGGTCGCCCCTGTAAACTAGCTTACTTGTTTTTTTGTTTAATTTTATTAATAGACCAATATATAATTACGTAATATTGCAGTTAAGTTTCAAGAAATACTTATATTTCATCATTTCACGATCACGAAATTCATTTTAATTACATGCCATTTTTAATAATTAATATGAGAATTTATACCATTATAAATAATATATCAATTTCACAGTATTTCGATACTATTATATAGTCGACAGTTGGTTAAAATGAATAAGATAAGACTTTCACCCTCAATAATTCTGTAGAAATAAGTTTTGATATCGTAATCCGGAAACCAATGTAAAATAATATTTCCGAGTAGTAATTTTTATGATTAAAGAAGCCATATTATTATAATCTATATTTCAACTGAAGAAATATATCATATTTCTGAACCGAATTTATGTTGTAAGTAAATGGTGCTCAAGTATTGAAAAAAATCTGACCTTATTGTTAGTTACATGTTTTGAGAATTGTGTTGTGGTGGTCGATTAACTAATTTATTTCAAATATGATTTGAAAGATTGAAGAAATCTGATTTGATTCGGAAAGCATTATCATGAATCATTTTTGGGATACTATACCGTATTGCGCTACTGTTAAAGTCCAGGGAAGACCCAAAACGCAAAGAGCATGCCTAATTATGGAGGCAGTTGAAATTCACAAAAATTTCATTAATATTCATAGGGTCAACGGAGTTAAGCACAATAGTTCTTGGTATCCGGTAATTGACGGCTAAACCAAAACTAAACGCAAAAAAAAACATTTTTTATTGCACTATAATACCAGCTCGTATTATACTGTAATATCATAAACACAATTCTTACATAAACACAATCTTCAATTATACAGCTGCCCTGTTGATGGACACTGCAATGCTGTCCGAAACTTTGGCTAAAAAAGGACATATACGGCGTAATATTCCAATAATCACGATGGTTATTTATTAATTTTAATAACAAACGTAGGTAACAATATTTTTTGTCAACATCATTATATTGTGCAAAATACAACTAATATTGTAATTAAAAAAAAAGCAAAATAGAACCTTTTATTAAATATAAAAAAAGCGAATTTAAGTCACGGGATACCATTGAGAGATATTCAATATATAACTATACAGAATAATAACTAGACTTCATATTTCATACAATGTAACTATACTATATTGGTCACCATGATACAGGCAGCCGCCTAGTATGGTGATTTAATATATCAACTTTATGTAAATGTCACAATTATGTAACATGTATTAAATAAATAAAAATAAATAAATAAAATAATAAATACTCAAATAAAACGATGCTAAAGAAACCCTTACATTGTAAATAGTAAAATAATATAATGATAATACCTTTGAGACCAAGAAAGACGTATATTTGTGTAAATACAAAATTATATTTACGTAGATTGCACGGACAATCTACGTAAATATACACAATGGACATGGGAAAGGTATATTGTTTGACGATTGAAGTATTACGTGGTGACTGAAACAGTTGTGTGTTTTCGATTATATCAGCACTTTATTTAATTGTTGCGTTTCAAGAGCCGACAATTAGCGAGAACTACAATCATTACTGTACAGGTAGACTCACCTGCGGATCCGGCATTTGTTATGGGAAAAAAACACATCAATTATTAATTAAATAATATTATTGTTAATTGCATTTATTGAAACGATAAATCAAATCGTTTTCCACTATTAAGTGTGAAAAATACCAGTGTAAATATTATTTCATTACGATATTGGCAAAAATAATTATATTACGTCATCTTTATGACCAATATCCAAAGCGGTTTAGGAATATAATAAAATTTTCTTCATCATTGTATTTTTGCAAGACAGAGAGGCTATCACTCCAAGTTAACAGGAGGCTCAGGGCCTGTGTCTTTGGGGATGCTGTATGGAGTGCCTTTTTAACAAAGAAAGTTGAAAGTTCTGGGAAGGAAAAGACACCAGGGAGTATTCCTCATCTGGGAGTCAGTGAATCCATGAGTGACGGACATGTGAATTTACCACTCCCACTTGCGGTGCAAGGTGATGTTTCGAGAGAGTCCTTCTAGAAAAGTAAAAGAGACTGCCTCGGTCCAATACGACCTGCCACGAAGTTGGTGGACAGACGGTGACCGGTCTACTCAGTGAAAACTTTTTAAGTGTATGAATATTGAGTACAAACTTTTACTCACATGATAATTCATCATGTCTCGAAGCGTCGAAAACTGATAATTGGGGTTTTTAGCCTTACGTTAGGTTAGTTTAGGTTAGGTTAGGTTAGTTTAGGTTAGGTTAGGTTAGGTTAGGTCGAGGAGGGCGGGAGGGGGGCACATGGAAGGGTAGGTTAATGTGAGTTACGATATGATGAATTATCGTGTGAGGAAGTATCGTGTCTGAATACCTTTACTGTGGGAATTTAGGCGCTGAGATCTCATAGTCCGATTAGACATGGAACCGTGAACAGACACATCCGACGCCAAGGTCCGGACAAACCTCACCCCACGAGCCCGCATACCCTTGCTAAGTCCCAAACGTAGCGAACCAAGATGACCTATGGCAGAGGTGTTGGTAATCCAATAAATAACCGTCTTTTAAATTAATACTCCTTCGTAGCAAAAAGAAAAACAATGGTCTCTGGCATAATGACAACTAGTTTATGACAGTCGGTTATTATGTATTTGAGAGTTCCCACTTCACACGACCCGTTAATGGGAAACGGATCAATACGGATATAAAACTCAAACATATTATTATTTCATGTTTTGTGGCGTACTTGATTATAACCTACAAAGTAGCACACATTATTACAATTAAAATGCAAATGATATCCGCCTAAAGTAATAAATAATAAACGAAGATAATAAAAGCACAATAAAATTATAAATAATTACTATAGTTGTTTTTCTAGAAGTAAATTGTAATATTTAGCAAAATACGATCAATATTCATCATATTAAAACAGCAATAATTATTAGATAAGTGTTAATTAAATACCTTCGAGATTCATTATCAAAACTGTAGTTATTTTTTATTTCCCATTTGAAAGGATCCGGCCTGTCACTTATTTCGTCGTCAAGATCCGTTCAACCTCACCCCATGAACCCGGGCACCCCTGCTGAGTCACTAAACATAGCAGACCACTTGGGGTGTTTTTTATCCAATAAATGGTCCTGAATATAGTACTTTGAAGTTTTCACTGATAACAATACATCCATTTTATTTATATTTTGTGAAATACCTGTAACTGGGAACTAAAGCCGGGTTTCAAGCTAGTGTATTTGTATTAGAGGGAATAGCGCCAATAAAACACCAAAAGGGGACTCCCATAAACTACGTTCAGCAAAATAAAGATTAATATTCGCCATCCATTTGCTCCCATAAATACAACGGTAAGTAAGGTAAGTTACCTAAATAAAGAAGTGCAATTTATTTCAGTTTGCCCTATCAATTCGTACAACCTATGAAATAAACAAGTAGAAATCGTGTGTAAAAAGAAAACGACAATTTAAATGAAAATATAAGAAACATGACGATAGTTAAAAAACCGAGCATGCTTTTTTTATGTGTACACCGCACAAGAGTTCCAGCGGCCCGATGCCAGTGGGACTATGTCATTTCCATTCGTAGGTTGTGAAGCTGAAGGAATTAAAAAGGGGAAAGAAATGTGGAGGAGATGACTATTCACTAAACAAAGCTAACATCATAAGAAAGGTTTCGATTCTGAATGATAGTTTTTACCAGGGAAATACTGAAAGTAAAATATGTCTAAGATCTGTCAATGATACCTTTGCAGCATTGCAGTTCTACTGAAGAAGACTAAAGCGCCCCGATTGAATTGGAGAGATTTCTGTTGAGGGCAATTAATGTGATTTCGATTGAGCTTTATTGAACGGCCAGCGGTAGGGCGTTAGACTTCCATTCCGAAGGCCGCGGGTTCGAACCCGGCGTGCTCAAATAAATTTTATTTAATTGATTTGTGTAATTTCACAAATAATTTTTTTTAATAATATATACTAGATTTGCGGCAAGTTCCATAGTGGAAGATACTCTTAGTATCGCCCTGGTGTAAGACCATCATTCAGAATTGTTGCTTGAAATGGCTTTAGCCTTGTTTAATGACTAGATCTGAATAGCCAGGTACTTCCCCACTTTCCTCTTCCTCGTCTCCTTCCCTTCCCCACTTACCTTCAGCCTTATAACATACCCCAATTGAGGATGCCATAGTCTCACTGGCTCCCAGACAATTTGACAATTTATATTGAACGTCTACGGAGCACTTAAATATGGTCAAACTTCAAAACTATTCAGCAACAAAGGTAGAAGATACACAATTATATGTTGTGAAGAATATAATCACCTTGGTGAATCAGATAAAGGTTTGGGAAAGAGATTCAGAAAAAATTTAAGCCAACATTTTGAAACGTTTGCAAAAAGAGAAAAAAATTATTCGTCAATCCATCAATCCGTTTTATTTATTGCTGCACATTAATTTGCATTATTTTTAAAACCTGAACGAAGGTCGTTAAAAGTTTAAAATTATACAATAAACTTTTGCCAGAGATGACCCTTAAAACCGGTTCCAAAAACAGACCTTAAAACTGTAGTAATTAATTCTGCTGACTTCCTAGTACATTTTTTATTGAATTCTGGGACAAAAAAATAGCGTGGCCTTTTGGTCACCCTATTTTTAACCCGTTAACCAACGATCAGATAAGGTTCTCATAACGTGAATACAAAATGCCATTTATAGTGACGTTTAACCCCTTTAATAAAATATAACGATTCCTTTATAAGTGTTGGTCGAGATAGAAGTAAATTAATTGATTTTATAATGACCCACATAGTATGTGAAATACATAATGAGGGTTGACAAAGATCATTCTGATGTAAGCTATTTAACATATTGGTACTTAAAAAACACAGGCTATTACAGTAAATTTATACATGCATACAATATTCCAGTTGAATATAAAAATCATAAATTGGTTGTAGGTATATGACAAGAAATTTGTATGTAAAAGGTTCCCGACTTTAAATTTGGGAGTCGGGTTTGGAAAACCAACACTTCTGCCATAAGTCACCCCGAGTGACTTAGATTTGGTGACTTAGCGGGAGTGCCCGGGTTAATGGGATGATGATTTGTCTAGGTCTTGGCGGCGGACGCGTTTGCACACCTACTGCGTGGCGTATTTGTATTTGTTTAGTGACAAATTGAAGATTTCCACTGAATTGGTACTCTGAGAAAAATATTATTCTGAAATACGATTATTTTATTCATAAAAACGGGACTGAATTATTTTCGAACAAATTAACAGGGTTTCAATGTATATTGGCGGGAACATGTAAGAATAATTTGTCGGTATTCGTAATTTCGTTCGAATACCAAAAAAATATTCTTACATTTTCCCGCCAATAAACATTGAAACACTGTTAATTTGTTCGAAAGAACTTCAGTCCCGTTTTTAACCGTTTTTACGAATAAAATGATCGTATTTTTGAATAACAGTTTTCTCCGTGTATAATTATTTCTCCCATTAGTATTCTGAACAAAGATGAAAACATATGGTAGTTAGGCGCAGAATGTCTACACTGAAATAAATCCCGATTTCTAGTATTACGTGGTGGAATCCGAAAGCTAATGCAAGCAATTCTGGACTATCAACTACATCATTTAATATTTTATATAAAAAAAATACCAAGTCATTAATCCTTCTGTCTGACAATGCATATTCATATAGTTTGAGAGAGTGTTCGAACATAATTGCTGGAATACTTATTTTAAAATTTGTAAAATGTAAAAAATTCTATTGTACTCTTTCAATAGATTGTACAAGAATATTACAATGTGGGATATATGTGATTTTTTAATTATCATTTGCACAGCTCAAAAGATAGTTAGGAAATTTACCTATAAAACTTAACAATGACACCCAGGCAAAAGTATTCCTAAATAATCAACAAAAAACGTAGACCACGTTATGGAGGCCGCCTTGTAAAATAGAACCTTGTTTTTGAAAAATAAGACGACAAAGTGTTGTGAAAATTTAAAAACGATCAGCAAGTGGCAAATTACCATACTTAAATTAAGTCTTAAAAACAAAGCTCCACAAATTTATTTCAATTAAGTCTAATTTTTGATATGGAAAACATACACGACACGAATTATTTTTCCCATTCCACGGGTCACCCGTTTAATTACAATAAATGTCCTTCTTAATAAAAGGTACACTGTTTTTAACGAACCAAGACAAAACTGGCTTAAATAATGAGTCACAACTTATAATGGGATACTCTTTTCATTAATGTGACAGTGTCCCATACGGGTTATCTATATAAAGTCGACAATTAAGATAGTCCTTGTAAGGGTTAAATTACTTCATATCAAAATGCTGGATTAATCAAAAAAAATCTAACACATTCTATTTTATGACTTTTATCAAGGACACGTTTTGAATTTTTTGGGGTGAAAGCTTTCGTTTTTTTTTTTAATTCTTTTGATTGGTGTCTCATTTCTTGTGCGTTTTTTTCCAGATGTGTGGCGGTTACAGTTAGTAAATAAAATGCTGGCAATATATTAACACTTTAACGAATAATGAAGATAAGTTATGTTTTTGGTAGTTTTTTTAGTTTAATATTTATGTTCAAAATTGTAAATGGTAGTATAGACAGTCCCGATTTAACTAACCTCATTGAATTTCATATACCTACGAGAGCTACTCGTTCTAAAGTCCTGTTTAAATGCAACAACACCAGGACTGCGTATTCCAAAAACTCACAGTAAAAATAGTTAAAAACGGGACTGAAGTTCTTACGAACAAATTAACAGTGTTTAAATTTCTATTGGCGGAAACATGTAAGAATAATTTGTTGGTATACGTAATTTCGTACGTATACCAACAAATTATTCTTACATTTTCCCGCCAATAAACATTGAAACACTGTTAATATGTTCGTAAGAACTTCAGTTCCGTTTTTACTATTAAAATGATCGTTTTTTCGGATAACATTTTTCTCCGTGCTCCATCACAACACAAGCAACATCTTCCGCTTAGTATGGTGGTAGTAGGAGATCTTCAAATGTTGGGTTATTCGTAACCCGGGAATTTTTGTCTTTCTTTTACAGAAAAAAATAATTGAAAAGTAGAAGAAGTCATAAACGCCCGATGAAAACATGGCACGATCAAGTGAACCAAATACATGATTCGGGCCAGAACAGAAAGTAATGTATGAGGCGATGTCTGAACGTGAATGAAGCAAGGAGTGTGTGCCAAGACTGATGTTTGGCAGTCCATCGCTCTGTCTAACCCATGCGCGGAAACGACGTAATGGTAAATTAGTTAGTTACAGCGTTAGGTACGTGCTGTTACAGCCTGAATAAAGTAGATTTCTCTTTCCATTGTCAAGTTATTTTGATGATAAATTAAAATTCCACTTGTTCTCTGTTCCACCTGCCTATTTATCAAAATCATTCTACCCACCAGAATGCTCAATGCTCGACGTTCACGATAAGCCATAAGCCGAAGCTTTCTGTTCAGACCTCAGCCTTCAGCCAACAAGTGACTCCTGACACCGACACATTAAACAGTTTACGGCGTGAAGATATATGCAGGTGACCGCCCCGGTGCATGTTCGCGATAGCAATAAATGCACTAAAGCCGGCCTCAAATCGCATATCGCATGCACTTTTAACTTTTATATTAAAAGCGCCACTTTCAAAAGTAAGCATGATGCTTTTTTATGTAAAGAAAACCGGTATCGATAGCGTTAAATACAATTTTACTGGCTTTGAATGGATTTTCTCTCTTTTAAAAACTTATATAAACTTCAGCTGAAGTATTAATAGTGCCCTAAGGAAATATACGCATTTAGCTGATAATGTTTAACCACTGGAGCGACAGAGCAATTTAAATATTTTTTCTGGGATTGCTAAAGGAATGAAATTTTTCCGCCATCATAAAAAAATCATACCTCCGAATTTGAATATGGAAACATACAAACTGATTATAGTTCTATGTAGCTAATGAATTCCCCTATCCTTTGTTTATTATCATATATTTGTAGGATTTATAAAAAAAAAATAATTAAATCTTTAACCTTAAAACATATTTTGAATGTACAATATAATATAATATATATAGTCGTCGAAATAAAAATAATAAATTTTTTTAATTTGCCACATTTTGGCAACAAAGCAATCCGTGGTTTTGGAAATAGTGCCATAATGTGGCAAAAAGCGCTTTAGTGGTTATATGAGGTAGATACTCAATATCCCCCTGAAATGAAACACTTCCATTCAAAATCGAAACGTTGCTTGAAATGCATTTAGTCTTGTTTCGTTACCAGTTACCACATTTGTATAACCAGGTACTTCGCATCCTTCCTCTTCCCCATCTCTTTATCTTCCGCACACCCAGTTAGGGACCACGTAGTCCCACTGACCCTGTGTAGTACGAAGTAATTGCGTATTCTTGTGCTGTAGTCACATAAAACAGGAGAAAATTTTGTTATTTCACTCAAAACTCGTGAGCAAACGATGAGACTCCGACAGCGTCGTGAAATTTAAACGGCTTTAATTATATAGGTCAATGTAGCTATTCAGCTTTTCAACATCACATCCATCATGAGCTATGTAGCTATATATATATATTTTAAATTTATACACACTAGCGTAGACCCCGCGGAAAATCACGGATTATTTTAATTGTATGCTTTGTGAAGCTGAATTTTATTATTAAATTGTTACCTCAGGATCATTGCATATCAAAACAATTATTAGATATAATCAGAAAATACAATCCGAATGAACAAGTTAGTAAACTTTAAAAATCATTATTAAGATGTAGATCTGTCAAAGATTTACATCTGTTAAAAATGTAAACAAAATAAATACACATCAATCATCGCATTATGATAATAATTTAATTTTTAAAATAAGGTATTTAATTACTTGTTATTTTTTAAAACTTACATATAAAAAAATATATAACTTACATTTAAAACTTACCTGTTCCAATTTATGGAAATTAATAGTTCATTGAACTTGAATTTTTTTCGCATTATACAGGATTACGAAGGAATAATTCACATCTCCCTACATTGACAACCTACTTAGCGCGTTTAATACTGAAAAAAATTAAATCAATTGCACTTAACTGCAATCGAGAATAAGACGAAACACTATTTTGCAAATCTTATTCAATGTACTTGGATAGGTATACATTTTAATGATTTAGTATTGCACGAAAGGCCGAGACACATTCATTAATTTATCTCCCGGCGTTGCCAGGTGTTAAAACATGTATGAGGTATCCACAAGCCCCGCAAGGATCGCTGTTAGCTGTCCGGTGACTAATTTATACGCATTAGGCGACAAGTCTCACTGGGTGGTAAGGATATCAGGACACCGGGACACCGGGGGTTTTAAAGGACGAAGAAATAGAAATAATGGTTGATGTTTTATTAATTTTGTAAAAAAATGGTACCTGCCCATTAAGTATTTTTTTACAATTTTTTTTATTATAACAAAACAATTATAAACAAAGCAATTAATCAAATTAGGTTCTTAACTAATAATATTACGTGGGTTCAAATCCCGGTGTGCGCAATGAAATTTTATTTGATTCAATTGCCATATATTTGATTCAATTGCCGAAATTTTTACCAATAATACTGGATATTTTAATCCTATTTCTAGAATGTCTAGATCATACAATGATCTTGCTAAATCACACACTATCATAGATATTTTTGTAAATAATATAATTTGTTTCAAGAAGTATCTCCACAATTTGTGCACCTAAAAAAATAAAAATAAAAGATTCTTTGTTGTTTTATTATTTTTTCATAAATATTTTCTATTTATTAATTTTTTTTTATTATTATAATAATTTTTTTTAGAGATATTTATATTTGTATTACTTTTGTTTTATATTACCAACAAGAATGTTCTATAAATATCCTGTTTGTGTCTCAAATAAATACATAAATATTCGTGGCACATTCCAGGGTGGAAGATCCTTTCGATATCGCCCTGGTGAAAGAACACCATACAGAATCGAAACGTTGCTTGAAATCACTTGAATTAACCATGTTTGGTGACCAGATCTGAATATCCACGTACTTCCTCACCTTCGTCTACCCATGTCCCATCCTTCCCACTACCTTCAGCCTCACAACATACAACAATTGGGGATGCCATAGCATCACTGTCTCCAAAAAATGACTACAGTACTTACTTTTGAGGAAAATCTCGAAAAAACGATGCGAACCTCGGTAGCCTAACCTAACCCAAGCTAGAATAAAAAATTGGTACTAACTCAAAGAATGATATGGAGTTTCCTTCCTTGTGTTTTGGTTTTGTATACATCATTACAGGCATCTCACAGACAGATCTAGAAAATAATTATTTACAATATATATATACACGAGTACCTATATAATACACATTGTAAATAATGAACTCCACAAAGAATGTCCTGTGAAAAATTATTTGTCTTTCTATATCATCTTTGGGGATGCTGTTTTAGGGAAGAAATGAGGAGTGGATAGGAATCTGTGATTAGTGAAATCTGTGATCAGTGGGTCCAGGAGTGAAGGACATAAGAATCCATCCCTACCCTATGGGGTGCACGGCTATGGGTCGAAAGAGCCCTGCAGAAGAGGTCAAAGGTTCTCCCTTAACCGTCCTTCCCCGACCCGACCTATCGTGCGTTCGTAGAGAGACGCATACACCGACAAGACCAGGACAAATCTCACACCCTGCACCCGGGTACCCCTGCAAGTCTTCAAACGTTAGTTATTCAATAAATTCCCTGTTGAATATTGCACGGAGAAAAATGTTATTCTGAAATACGATTATTTTATTCCTAAAAACGGTTAAAAACGGGAATGAAGTTCTTACGAACAAATTAATAGGGTTTCAATGTTTATTGGCGGGAACATGTAAGAATAATTTGTTGGTTTACGTAATTTCGTACGTATACCAACCAATTATTCTTACATTTTCCCGCCAATAAACATTAACACACGTAAGAAATTCAGTCCCGTTTTAACCGTTTTTACGAATAAAATGATCGAACGAATAGAATAACTTTTTTCTCCGTGTGCGAGTGAAAATCTAAAACACTTGGTTAATTTGATCACCACACTACTCAAAATATGTATGGCATGCTCCATTGAAATTCTTTGAATAAAGCAGCGGTCTCTCAGCACAAAAAGTATCGTCAGTGTGACCTTTATGTTCCGCCTCGCCTCTGAGACGTCTCGTCTGAACGCAGCCCTGGCGTGCGAGGAAACAGACTGGTCGATATCACGCCACGAGGTACGGATATTTGTACCTTTCCGCCAACTATAGATACCTTGTACCTACCTACAAACTACAGGTAATAATTGCGGGTACCTTTCTACCAAGTGGAGGTACTTACGTGGCGCTTGTGGTTGTCAGTACGCATCCACTCCAACCACCACGCCAGATACTGAACACAATTAGCGACTTGTAGTGCAAATTTTAATTGGGTACTCCTTATCATTAATTTATTTGACCAATTAAACATTTCCACGTTTGCTGACAATATCCTAACTAACTAAGAAAATCAATAAACTCTCCAGATAACTAACCTACAGTTCCCATAATTATATAATATATTACGTAATTAATTAGGCTGGTCGTCTTTAAAATGATAGAAAGCATTTTTTTAAATATGTTTTGTTTTATAAGAATAGCTCTGTTGTTAACTTTTGAAGGTTATTCCCATCAATATAACATATCATTGAAGAAGAAGATAACAATCTAAATTTAAATATGAAAATGAATAAGGCACAGAAAAATAATAAAACGTAATGGTCGCAACTGGGATTCGAACCCAGATCTCTCGTCTTACAGGGACAGTTCAATTACAATTCAGCCATTGCCACATATTATAAAACCGCTGTAATTGTCAAGACACAGAAAAATAATAAAACATATGGAAAAATAAAAACATTAGTCGAAGATTATATTGTTAATTCTGACATTTTAAATATGAGTTTGACAAATACGGCAGTCTCATAATAGGACCCAATGGTTGAGTTGGTTAAAGCGTGTGTACCGGTTAGACGTGAGTTTCTTGGTTCGAGTTTAGTAAAGATATCTTTTATTATTTTTCTGTGTTTATTCTTTTCATACTTTTAAAAATTAGATTATTATTGTTATCGTTTTCTTCAATGATACATTGATGGGAATAGCCTTCAAAAGATAAAAAGAGAGTTTCTCTTATAAAAAATTAAATATAATTGAATCTAATATTATACCTATAAGCCTTAGAGATAAATGCAATGAGTCTATTTTAGGACAGGTGAGCATTTAACACCTGTAGAGATTACCTCTGGACCGCAGCATCCATCTCAGTACCTTTATCCGCACACTTACGAGTATCTTCCTCTCTACTCCTAGCAATCTACCACTCGGTGCAGTATAACAGTTTAACAGAATAGATAGTCACGATTTATTTACCAATACGAGCTAATAAGGAAAAGTGTTTGTAATACACGGTATGATTATATGATTTATAATGATTGAATTTTCTAATTTTTACCTGATTTAATTATTTTTATGGGAATACCACACAAGAATCGCACAAGCGAAATAAATAGTCTAGATCGGATGTTTGTAGCTAATAAGATGAGATAGAGATGAGATTTGAAGCCAATATACAAAACCAAACCAAAAAGTTACCTAAGTAAGTTTACTTGTGTTAGAAAAATAATTAAATTTTAAAAAAATCTTTTTTTTTAAATATAAGTTGTATATTCATTTAGACTTTTATAAAAAGTCAATAGGTGTTCCATAAAAATAAAATCTGATATATTTATCAGACACATTATTTAGGTAATAAATACATTCTTTGATTACTTGTTTCCAATAAAAAAGGTAGCATCCAATAGCTACTTAGACTTGAGGTTCTGGGGTCGAGTCCTAGTTGCGACCATTATCTTTTATTATTTTTCTTTGTCTTGTCCATTTTCACATTTTAAAAATTAGATTATTACCTATTGTTATCTTCTTCTTCAATGATAAAAAAAATCAGTTTGATGGGCGTAAATATATATTATATATGACCTATTAACGTCGAAACATAAATTGGTTGCATATAAATTCAATAGCCCCCGGCCTCCGAGGTCGAGGGGTGAGGCTCTCGACTCCCAATCCGAAGATCGCGTTTTCGAACTAGGCGTTCGCAAATAAATTTTATTTTATTAATTTGTGTTATTTCGCTATCTTCCATACATGTAAAAAATAATCCCTGTTTCCCTTGGTGACGCCATAACTTCAGAACGACTTGAACGATTGCGATGAAACTTTGGGGATTTGATCTGCGCATGTCCGATTGTTATAGAATAGTAAGCTCTGGCGCTATAAAATTATTTCCTGTACTTTTCATCCGAGTGCGATGAAAATTTAGTAATTTATGGAGCCGCAATCGTTCAAGTCGTTCTGAAGTTATGGCGTCACCAAGGGAAACAGGGATTATTTTTTACATGTATGGAAGATAGTGAAATAACACAAATTAATAAAATAAAATTTATTTGCGAACGCCTAGTTCGAAAACGCGATCTTCGCTGGCTACCTAGCTATAAAAGCTCAAGCGTTATTTGGCTTGGCCTACTTCAGCATATCGCTCGTCATACATTCCCATTGGGAATGTACCGCAACCGATATGCCGAAATACGCCAATCCAAATAACGATTGAGCTTTTATAGCTAGGTCTGTTGGCCCCATTATTGTGAACATGCCCGCGAAGGTTTCCATAATGCGAAATTTCTATATTAATAAGCTCTGGCGTTATGAAATTTGCAAAAAAAAGTGTATATGTGTCACCAGCGAGTTGTTTGAAAAACGGGTGTATATAATGGAGTTTAGCAGCCGGGAAAAGGGCGGGAGGAGGATAGGAATTCTGGAGGGCTGGAGGGTAATTAAGGTAGAGGGTGCGTTGGAGGGGGACGATGAAGGGGGGAAGGTGGGAAGGTGGAAGGAGGGTGAGTGAGGGGAAGAGGTTCGCGAGAAGGAGAAGGACTCAGTGAGAGAGGGGAGGGGGAACGCGGGAAGGTGAAAGGGGAAAGTGGGAGGGGAAGGAGAAGCAGGAGGGGAAGAAGAGGCGGAAGGGGAACGGGGACGAATAGAAGGACATGCAGGAAGAATCAATTTCCTTATTTAACGCATGCCGGGTACAGCTGGTTAATTAAATAAAAATAATATGTAATAATATTTGCGGCTCGATCCGGAGTGGAAGATACCTATTCTGTATCGCCCTGGTATAACACCACCATTCAGAATTGAAACGTTGCTTTAAATGGCTTTAGCCGTGTTTGGTGACCAGATCTGAAGAGCCAAGTACTTCGCCACCTTCCTCTGCCCCATCTCCTTCCCCTCCCCGCTACCTTCAGCCTCACAACATACCCCGATTAGGGATGCAATGGGACTCGTTGTGCGGTATTCATATAAAAAATAAAAAAGTGGTAGCTCACACCATTTCTAGCAAAGATTGTCATTCTCTTCTATGGAACGAACAGCAAATTTGGATGGGTAGACACTTTTTATAAATGAGTTAATTGAATTAAATATCTAGGACGCATCACATACCTGTGCATGGTAAGGCCATGGTTGACCGAATTACGAATTAGTAATTCTAAAAGAATGCAAGGACGGTCTAAACGTACTAAGTAAAAGGCACACCAAGATGATTTTGATACGTAGAGCAGATAGGCAGAAAATATATTGTTAGTAACAATTTGTTAGGAGAACTATTGATACCCAAGTCAATTTGAAGAAGTCCGGTATGTCCCAGGAAGACATGACATGACTAAGTTTATCAATAGTTGTATCTATCAGTCAATAATCTCAATAATAGAAGAACATGAATGTATTGTATGCACCTTAAGATAAAGCTATACGCCAAATCACTATTTAGATTTATCTTTACTACGAATCGGTTTACAATACGAATATGAAAAAATATGTTATGGAACATTGAAGCTTTTCCTACCTTTTCATTTTAATTGAATTAATGGAATTAAAATAAAATTATAAATAAGACTCAAAAAATATAAGCGCAAAGTACTAAATAATTTGTTTTTTATTATTATTATTATCAAACATATTGCTTTCGGTTGTGGGTTTGTCTGTGAGTGATTATAATTAACTATGATTTATTTTTAATTTAAATATCATTTTTCAAAATTTGAACTGATTGTGTCAAGAATTCATAGAAGGTTTAAATTAGTTACGTATATCTATAATATAATATTTTTTAATTATAAAGTTTTTTTAAATAATTTCTTTTTTAGTACTTTGGAGGAAATCTTACATGAGTAGGTAAGTTTGTTAATTGTGACAAGCAAGGCTAAACAGGAATAAACAATTCTAAATTAAAACTATTACAGCAAGTTAAAAAATTAGGAGGATTGCAACCGGTTCCAAATATTTATTTTATTTATTTATTATATAATACATATTACATAATTGTGACATTAACATAAAGTAGATACCTATATTAAATCACCATACTAGGCGGCTGCCAGTTTCATTGTGACCAATGGAGTATAGTTACATTGGACGAAATATGGAGTCTAGTGAAAACATGGAATGTATATATAAATGATGTTAAAAAGTATATAGGTATAAAATAATGTAGGTATAAATGATGTTAAAAATTGTAAAAAGTATAATAAAATTTTGATAAAAGTAGAAAATAGAATATGTATGTATTTTGTATTGTGCACTACACGAAAATTACACCCCTGATTATGGTTCAGGTTAAACCGGTTGGATATTTATAATATTGGTTATTTTATAATATAGTGGAACTAAAACAAAGTTATTTTTGTCATTTTTATAATTATGTATACCCACAAAGTGTTTGCTAAATGTGAAAAATTAAATATTTATTTATTTTGTTTAAATTTCGTTGGGTTAGTCTTGACAATAAAGTCAGAATTCATAATTTTTCAAGTGTTTTAGCCAATACGTCGATCGTCGATTTCGTTAATCAGACATCTCTGAAAAAATAGAAATAGTAATTTGAGTTGTAATATACATATGTAATAGTGTACCCTCTATCTCGTACAATACAAATATTATTCATAAACACTACCAAACCAATTATACCGCAAAAAAAACTTGTAGTAAAATAAATAATAAAATTATGTCTTCCTTGTTAATAGTAGGTAATTTCAAAATGTCACACTAATGTACCGTTTACCAAAACGTTAACGTTACCGTTACTTAATGCATAGTAATTGGAGATGTCTGACTTATTAAGAGGCTAGACTTTGAATCACACGCGGAACACCCGCGACTGTCATTCTGTCCCGCTCACAATAAGCTACCGCACACTTACAATACATGCGAATGCGAAATGTGCGAATGAGACAACGCTCAAATTTACCTACAGAAATCGCTCGAAAAGGGGTTTATGGAGAATACACTTTTCTACACCGAAACTTTCACGAAATTGAAATTTTAAAAAATATATATTTTTTAGAAAGTAGCTTTTTACAATTTTATAATTCTTTATGAGAGTTGAGTTAGCAGCACTTTTTCCTTAAATAATATTTTTTGATAAATCGTACATGTTTGACAGTGAATGTTTACGTTAATACGAAACGCATCAAAAATTCGAAAACATACCGACATAGTTTTCACCTTCCAGAAGGCAGTATAAAAAAATATATTCATTTAGTGCAATTTTCGATGTAGAAAAGTGTTTTTTCCCGGGCGTTCTTTTTGTATGGGCCGAAAAGCGAAGTCTATCATCTTAAGAGGCTAGACTTTGAACCACACGCGGAACACCCGCGTCTGTCCCGCTCACCATGCTCACGCACACTTACAATACATGCGAATGCGAAATGTGCGAATGAGACAACGCTCATATTTACCTATAGAAATCGCTCGAAAAAAAGTTTCGGGAGAAAACATTTTTCTACACCCAAACTTTCACAAAATTGTAATATAAAAACAAAAATATGTTCTCGAAAGAATAAGCTATGTCGGTATGTTTTGATAATTTTGTAATTCTTTATGAGAATTAAGTTAGCAGCACCTTTTCTTTAAGTAATATTTCCCGATAAATTGTACATGTTTGAAAGTGAATGTTTACGTTAATACGAAACACATCGAAAATTCAAAAAGCTACCGACATAGCTTTTACCTTTTAAAAGGCAGTATTAAAAAAATATATTCATTTCGTGCAATTTTCGATGTAGAAAAGTGTTTTTTCCCGGGCGTCCTTTTTGTATGGACCGAAAAGTGAAGTCTATCGTCTTAACTAGACACTAGACGATCGATATAAATATAAGCAGACTATGATTTCAGAAAATGTGGTGTTTACTTACAGAGATGTATTTTACGATTAGAATATCTACTATCAAGTAAATGCACAAATAAACTTTGACCATCATAATTACTACAATCATAAGAAGACTATTACAGGTAATTATGCAAATTAAAATCATTGTGCACTGGCCCCGACGATTACCACAAAAAGGGTTTTGAAACGAAAGTACCTAGTAGAATAATAATTATCATAATTAGTTAGTTTAGTATCCAACTAATATCAACGTACGAGCGGTTCATAGCCACAACAGAACTCGCTTCAATTACCTCGGGGTCAGAGGAATGACTTGAAGAAATTCTAGTAATGCTAATCAAGGCGCACTTGTACGTTTGTGGATATTCTAATGGGTGGTTTGATCGGGCTGTTAAGATAAGGCTTTGGTTGTTTATTGAAGAGTCCTGTTTTCAGCTAGCCACGAGGTACGACTTTCAAAATAATATATGATTGTTTGATGATATATATTATCTTATCTTACTTATATTATAAACGCGAAAGTTTGAATGGATGTATGTATGTTTGTTACTCTTTCACGCAAAATTTACTGAATGGATTTTAATGAAACTTTACAATAATATAGCTCATATAGCAGAAGAACATATGGGCTATAATTTATAAAGCTAGCTATTTATTTTCAATATATTGAAAATAATAATTATTGTTTATCTAACAGAAAACGTCAAAATTAGAGAATGACATTTTGCAAAACAATGCAATGATTGTTAAATTAAAATTCTGTTTTGGAAAATTAGTGAATTTATTTGAAGTACTAGCCTAATACTTTGAATCGAATCAAGAATTATACATATTTTAAATAAATACGTTAAGAATTTTGGTATAAACGCAGATGGGACCTAGGAAAAGAAAATAGATTACCTACTCTAAGTACTAATCCTATACGCAGACGAAGTCGCGGGCAGAAGCTAGTATAAGATATATTACTAATGCAAAATCACGATTAATTACTACAAATGTTTTTGGTAAAAACTGAAGAAATGACTGACATTTTACGCAATAGGCTGATTTTGATGCCTTTTATTTTGTTAACGAATAAATGGGTGGATTAATTTTAAATACTAGGGAACTTAAATATTTTTTGTACACCTGATAATTAGCCAGTAATATAGGGTAAATGGTAATTTATGAACACATTTATTTTATTAGTAAGGGAGTTGATATAATTTTTTTTTTAACTGAATAAAATATATCTTCTAGAAAAAGATTCCTAATCCAACATAATAGGCTGTTCCTAATATTAGTAACAAGAAATAACTAATTCGGATGTGACGACCATTTTTTTAATAATGCAGATTTTGCCGAAAATACGATTTCTAATACAGTCGCACGGGATACATACAATTTTCTATTTTTCATTTTGATTTGGCTCTACATATTCTTTGATTGACAACAATTGTTTTTATTTCACAATCTTACACTAGAAAAAAAAAATAGGGTAACAAAGAACAAAAAAGGCATTTCTCAAGGTAATACTACTAAAACATACTGCATTTCAAGACTGACCTACAATACATATAGGTAATACACAAAATACACAATCGTATCTCATAATAAATGGCCTAACTTTCATAATGTACCGCCTTTATTATTTTATTTACTGTATTTTATGCTTGCTTATTTTAACTGTAAAATAGGGGTATTAGTACGAGTAAAGCAAACCGGTAAGGGCCACGTTATCAAATATTAAAAAAATATCATATTTAATATAAGATTCTTGCAAAACGTTCAGATTGAAAAAAGGTCAATATATAGATAAATTTATTATCGAAAGCCGTTCTGGGTCTGTCTCTCTCAAACAACCAACATTAAAAAATAACCTTATAACATATTTTCCGGTATGCAAATTCTATTAATTAAAAATGGGCAATATCAAACAAACTAACAAACTACTAATAAAAAAGGTAAGCAAATTCTATTAATTAAAAATGGGCAATATCAAACTTAGGTAAGCAAATTCTATTAATTACAAATGGGCAATATCAAACTTAGGTAAGCAAATTCTATTAATTAAAAGGGGGCAATATCAAATTTAAGGGAAACCTTCGTTTATTTCCTTTACATTATGAAACGATTGAATAAATACCACGAATTCATATATCTACACCCGCATATTATTTTCAATTTCCAACGCTTGAAATTGAACATTCATGATTTTAAATCAATACATTTCTCACGATTCGTAACACTTAATATACATAGTTAAAAATATGTTCACACCATCATCTAATAAACTAATAATCAAATGATTTCAATTTTAATTTGTAATTCATAAAACGTTGATTAATATCATTACATGAACATTGTAACTGAAATTAGTTCCGAGATGTTTTAAATTCTACAATTGGGTAATGTACCTGCCAGCCTTCGAGGAAATTATTATAGAAAATATGTAATAAAAATTAACGTTCTTTAATAATATCTAATAAAGTGTAAAAATCTTATATAATTACGTACACTTAAATATCAATCATTATAACACCTAAATTAATCAAAATATTCTTATTAGAAAATATATAATGATATCAAAATTAGTGAATATTTTTTTGTTGTGCTATGAATTTTGCCTAACCATTAGGCGGTATGTAATAATAATTCGAATGTAGATATACCTACTAGTTATTTTATGCAATATTTTTTAATGACAATTATTTCAATTTGGTACGTATCTAATGCATCTTCCAAGTGCGGAGGCAAAAAAAAATTATATCTACCCACATTTAACTTGGTTAAAAATTCTTTAAATTACGTAAGTACCTACTTACATACAACAGGTACATTGATTGTAAAAAACTTTAAAGTAGGACACCGTCATACTGTATCTCCACAGAGGTAGGCAGATCTGGTGGAATGCCTGAACTCCTTGGCTTTTTTTACATTATTTTTATTTTTATTTTTCTGCTTTATTTATAAACAATTTTTTTTTTTAAATATAGAAGTAACTAATAACCTGACGATATTTGAAAAGCTCCTTATAGGTACCATTATTATAAATAATGGGTAATCATTTGGACAATTAGTACAAAAATCTCTCTAAAATCGTATTATGAGCGGAAAATGTTGATTGTGCAATGATGTAGGACTTAGCTAGTAGAGGAATTGAACCTACGACGACTAGGCGTATACCCGGCGCATTAGTCCACACAAACTAACCGGTAAAATTTTTGAATTCATTACATACCGATAAATGTATTACATTTGTGTCTCTCAAGGATCGTTCTTAAACTGAGCAAACGAAGATGTGGACCTATTTTTTGCTAGATTATTTAAAATATAAAATTAATGTTTTAGACATGTCTGTTAATTTACTTAGTAATATCCGGAAGCTTCCAGAAATCATTATCTTTTAAGCCTTGTAGCCCCGAGCCCTCGAGGTCCGCCCATCTAATGCGTGTAATGCCGGAACATCTCCACTAAACGGCGGGCGATCCCTAAACGTCATGCTGAAGGAAAAGGCGAAGCTGAGCGGAGTATGAATAATGATGCGACAAGCTGCCGGGAGCGCAGCCTACTTGCCCTGATTATGTGATCACTTTCCAGACACTGTGCATCGACAGAATTCGTAAAAATTTTAATAACGAAATTTTTTTAGATTCTATGTAGATGTAAATAATTTCAAATCTAACTTTCAATTTTTCTAAGAGCTAAGTTTTTTTCATCTTTCGTGTGGTGTGTGGTAGAGTTAGAAGGGGAAATTTAGGTTTGCAAGCAAGTCTAGGGCTTCACGAGACGCCATCTGGACCTCATCAATCCCGCCGGGAATTCGTTGACCACATATTCGGCAGTCTGCAGCACACTCGCATTAACAGCGTCATCATAGATCTATCTTCTTGCCTGTATTGCCTGCAGGACTAACATGCGAAAGGTTCTCCCGGTGGGGAAGAGTATATTTCTCCTGAACCGAATCTCTTCCGATATCGATATATTTAGCGTAAGCGAGTAGAGATTTAAAAGGGAAATCCTATTGATTCTTGAAAGAATCTCTCCTCATCGATTGCCTGAATTTTTTTTATAATATGTAAAAAAAAATTTCATGACTTTTTTTACTTTTTTTAAATATTTTTGTAATTTAGTAAATTAATAATTATGAATTTTTGTTTTGTAAAATAATCATTATTATTATTAATATTCACACATTGCCGATTCTGATCCCATCTATGCATAATGTGGGCATAACGGATATCGGAACACCTTATCCTATTGACAGAAGTCCAGCACTTACCAGGTTTATAGGGAATATTTAAATATACCTAATTCAGACAATAATAATTTTCACAACAAAAAAGAGAACGTACAAAAACTCAACATTAGCAAAGTACCTTTATTCCTTTACCGATAGAAATTTTTATTACGAAGTGTTTTTAGTCACTTTAAATTTATTTTATTTTTTGGGTTGGCTTAATAAGAAATATAGACATATTTATATCCCTTCTGCGTGGGATACCTACCTACCTGTTTAATTTGTATGTACTGGATACAAACATATTTTTTAATGCAGGAACTGATTTGCGCTATTATCGCCAAACACCTTCCTTTGAGTTATAAAAGAACCAGGAATAGAAGTTAAGTTAAGACTCTTGGAGTTGGAGACGAGGATACAGGTGTCGGTGTCAGATGCTTACCTTCGCAAGTGAACTGTCCGTAGTGCTTTCCCGAGGACTTGTCCCCGCACACCACGCACTCGATGTTCTGTCCCTTGTCGGGCTGCGAGCCCCCGCTCTGCGTGCTGTTGGCCTGCGAGGCGGGCGTGGCGGCGTGCAGTTCACGCGGCAGGGCGGGCTCCTCGTGCGGATCACGCCACGGGGCGGGCGCGGGCGCCACGAGCGCCATGCCGCGCGCGAAGCCCAGCTCCAGCGCGGGCGCGCCGTACGGCGGGGCCAGCTCCGACCCGGGCGGGCCCACGTAGCCGGCGCCGTGCCCGATAATGGTGCCGGTTCCGTGCCCGATTATGGTGCCGGTGCCGTGCCCGGTGCCTGTGCCCCCGCCGAGCCCGATCGTGCTGGCGGCCGTGCTGGGCGCGCGCGCTAACCCCGAGCGCGCATCAAACGAGCTGAACAGGCTCAGGCACTCACTCTGGTAGCTGATAATGGTGATTTAGTTCTATGCACTCACTGTCAAATAAATACCAAACGCTTTTTATTGCGCGAACCTTTTTTGCAATCAAATATTGTCCGCATATGATTAACTCGAATCAGAAATGTGACAGTTCTTATTTGAATCTTGTTCACTCAAATTATGCTGGGATTATTTTTTGGCACGACATTTAACACCTTCTTTTTTCAAAAGAGCGATAAATTATTAATAATTGTCAATTAGTTATTTGATATTTTAAATGCTTGTCAATATAATTTTACACTCATTAAATTATTATTAAGTTCACATTCACATTTGTTGTCCTTCAGTTGAATTTGTTCATTTTAAACACTGCGTAAATTCGGTAGAAATTCGAAAAAAATATTCACAAAATATTAGCACACAAGTGTCAAATCCACTTTGAATCGAAAAAACACTCGCGTCAAAATCACCTACGCTAAATTAAATCACCGTCGCCGACGAGAGATAACAATCGCAAAAGCAAAATTTAACACAAATAAAAAATGTATTTAAAATAAATTTGAAAGATCAAATAAATTTTTTATAGTTTTTTTAACACACTAAAAAAAATATTTTGTTAAAAAATTTAACGTGCAATAAATATTAAAGTTTGTATGTAAGTTGGAAAACGTGCTTTAAAACGCGCCGAACCGCCGGTGTTAATCAAGGATCACGACACGGAGCGCATGGGTCGCAAGAGATCGCAGCACCGTTTGGCACACCGCTGAACTATAGCAGTGTCGCGGCCCCTGTGACTCGAGCGAGTCAAAGGCCCGGTGATCCCCCCCGCCCCGTGCCCCCTGCCCCCTGTACCCTGCCCCGGCCATGTGCCCCCTCTTGCCGCCCCCCGGCGGGGCAGGCCGCCTATTGGCCTGATCCGTGACCGGGCGGGCCCGTAGAACATAGGAACGTGGAACGGCGTACATTTCAAAAGACGAAAGGAAAGCCGAGCGGGAAATAGGTACCTACGCTGGATTCTTGCAAGAAAAGCTCGAGCCGATTGAACAATTTTACAATTATTATATATATATATTTTTTTAAATAAATTGAACGCCAAATAACTATTTAGATTTATCTTTATTACCAATCGGTTTACATTATGAATATGAAAAAATATGATACGGTTACATTGAAGCTTTTCCTATCTTTTCAATTTATTGAAATTAAGATAAAATTATTAATTACGGGATACAAAATATAAGCGTAAAGTAGTAAATAATTTGTTTTTTTCATTAGATAAATATGAAGTTACACGAAGAAAAATGTTTTTCAAAAATACAATCATTTTATTCGTTAAAACGGCTAAAAACGGGACTGAAGTTCTTACGAACAAATTAACAGTGTTTCAATGATTATTGGCGGGAAATGTAAGAATAATTTCTTGCTATAAGTACGAAATTACGTATACCCACAAATTATTCTTACATGTTCCCGCCAATAAACATTGAAACCCTGTTAATTTGTTCGTAAGTAGTATTTTAGAATAACATTTTTCTCCGTCTATATAAAGTACAAACAACTTTTAAAAAATACTCCTTTATGGCTGAGATTATTTTTGACTCGATCGGTTGACTAACTTTTTTTCGGTCTTCTAAAACTATTCTTAAAAAAAAATTAAAACAACTTTGGCACTACTTTCCTCGTGCAGATAATAGATACCAAAAGAGTTCACAAGTGGTAAGAAGTCAAATATTTCTGGAGGAAAAGCTCAGGTGGAATTCTCGGTAGAGAAAACTTTGATTTATAAACTCTTTCCAAAAGCTTTTTAGACTTGTCAAACAACTAATTTGGGAGATTTTCCGCCGCGATTCTTGCCACGGAAAGCTTTTTTTTTTTAATATCTAAGTTCACCTACTTTTTATAGAAACAACAAATCACCATGAAAGCTAAGGACAGATAATAATTTTCAGTGAACTTATTTTGACAGTCATCAAGCCTAAGTTATTCAAAATAAATTTAATTTTCTCTATTTTTGAAACTTATTCATGGTGGAATTCATATAAGTACAATGTATTTTTGTAGATTAATTATTCTTTATTTATAACTTAAGATGTCCGTCATAAAGTAAAACCGCCCCATTCATTCATAAAAAAATTATAAATAAATAATAAAAACCTTCTTAATATCTATGCGTTTTCCTATTTCGCTAAAGCAATATTTTCTAGTAACATTATTTCAGAAACGAACGGTCTAAAAGTTATTAGATGGAGACAAAAATTGCATTGATCAGTAATTAATTAAGTAGATCAAAATTAAATGTAATATTAACGTAATTGTACAAAAGTGCATAAGTATCTACCTAATTATCCATCTAATAAAAATTATAATTAAATATTTGTCTACTGTTGTCAATAAATATCTATTCATCATTATTTTTCTCAAAAAACATAGTTAATATAATAAACTAACTTCACGTAATACTTCAAAAAGCTGATTGGAAAATTTACGTCGCCAAGAAGAAAATCTCCCGCATTCCAAGTTTAAAAATATGGGGGCGTGGTCCCAGGCCAGAGGGCCTGCCCCGCTGCCTGGAGGGGGCGACCTGCAGGGGGAGGGAGGAGGGGGGTGGGGAGGGAAGGGGAGCGGACCCAGCGCCAGTCTTGGCTATCAAACACTACGCGATGGAAATTCGCGCGATGCAGACGTGTCTGAACTTCCGAGTTGTGTTAATGTCTAGCAAATCAGATTTATTTTTTAAATTATCTAATTTGTGGAAGGTGATTAATATTATTAATTTGAGTGGAAGCGAGTTTAGATAGCATAATATCATTCCGCCAGTTTAATTAATATTTTTCTGTGATCCATAAATGATGTCATCATCACATCAATTATTGTTTTTTTTAGTATCTACAAGTAGTTAATCGTAACAGGAAATTCTACACTCGTTGTATCGGCAATACTAAGATTGTTTTTCTTATTAAATAAAATTAAACACATATTAGGTATATTTTTGTTAGGAACCTTTGTTCTCGTCTTATAAAATCATTTTTATAATAATTCCAACAAGAATCTAGCCGGTTTCATAATAAGATATAAATATATATACCTACTAATATAAAATTTTATAAAAATACTGAAAACTAACCCATGGCATTGATTGTTTGCGTGAATACCTCTATCTTCAATTTAATTACAAGACTTTGCAAAAAATTTCACATTTTGTCACAACATTTTCAGGAATAGGTACCTACACGGAGAAAATTTTTATTCTAAAATACGATCATTTTATTCGTAAAAACGGGACTAAACTTCTTACGAACAAATTAACTGAGTTTCAATGTTTATTGGCGGGAACATGTAAAATAATTTGTTTGTACCTATACGTAATTTCTTACGTATACCAACAAATTATTCTTACTTTTTCCCGCCAATAAACATTGAAATACTGTTAATTTGTTCGTAAGAAGTTCAGTCCCGGTTTTAACCGTTTTTACGAATAAAATGATCGTATTTTAAAATAACATTTTTCTCCGTGTATCTACACATACCTATTGTAATTTAAGTTTTTTTCCTTGTTGTTCCTATATCTACCCATACGGTGATAGTTTTCCTAAGGAGATTGGACACAGACCTATAAATTACGATTCCATGAAAGTTGCTCGACGGCAATTAATAATAATAATAATAATTGGATAATTTGTAGAGCGCCGTTTTTGTGAGAAATCACCTCAAGGGCGCTGTACATTTTATTATGACTTCTTAGGATCTACCTAGAACTATTACTTACAAATAGATACATAGAGAAAACATACTTAACTACCTGGCAGGTCATTTCCGATAAACACACTTTAATTATACAGTTTATGCTTGGAGGAGATACGACTTTGCACGCGGAGGACACTATATTTAAAACATTGGACATTGCATAATTTTACATTTACTACACCATCACTTTTCGTATTTCATTTATAAGAAGATTACTGCTAAAAATGGAGTTAATAAATTGAAGTTATTTAGAAAGACTTGAGAATTTTGGATTTATTGGGACTGAAGAATTTGAAAGAAATTAGATGTACAAATAACTCAATTTGTTAACAATTTGTTGTTTTGTTTGAAGGTTCAGGTTTTGGTTTTTTGCTTTATGGATAGGTACGGCTGTCTTAAAAAAATAGTTTTAAGTTTAGCTCTAAATTTCGCTGAGTCCGTGATCATTCTTAAATCATTTGGCAGTCCATTCGAGGCTTTAGGTCCTGACACACTCACCGAACTTAGTATTTTGTGTGCGCTTTGGCTCTTTCAACCTTCCGATTGTCCCTCCGGCATACTTATTTACAATATGCAGTCGGTTTAAGGAAAATACTTACCTAGGGGAGACCTAGGACAGTTGTGACAATTTTTAATTTAAGGGACGTATCTCGCTCAATAAACAGTCCACAGTTATGGCGTGTGTGAATTAATGTAGCACCATTCCTTCCCTTTACAAATCAATCATCAAAATTAATTAAAGTATTATAGTTTCTGAGAAAATCAACAAAAATAAAAACTACTCCCTCTGTCACAACTCCCCTATCACCGAGGTAAGTTGTGACAGGTACCGAGGTAAGTTGTGACAGCTTTGTATTTAGACTATTTGAGTATTAAAAAATACCATTACACATATTATAAATAAATGCAAACTATTTTTTTTTGCAAAAAGTAATGTAATCATCTTTTAGTACATCAAGTACCAACAAAAACAACATATAACATTCCCATAACAAGTAATTATATCTTATAAGTAATTTTGGAATGGCTTTGAGATCAATCATATTATAATCAGTCAAAAATCTTAATCTAATCTGATAGGCAATTATGGCAAATGTATTGCAGCTCGCCTCCAGTACAATTTACGTGTGACCAGCCTTTGCATTCTAGGCATTGCACCCACTCCTCATTCGATCTGCAGTTTAGATAGGCTTCAAGGTAAACCAAGCAAACACAATTATTTTCTTCGTCATTTCTTTCGTCATCACCTGTTCTCTTCTTCTTATTAGTATTCATGGCTTTTTTAGGTTTCTTCTTATCGTCGCTTAAGACACGCTTTTTCACAGTCTTCGACTTCCTATTGGCTTCTATAGCAGCTATTTCGTCCTTAGTAGCTGTGTCGGTAAGCACAGCAGATTTGATTTTGCGTCTATTCGGTTGGCAGTTTTTTTCTTGGCGGAGCTTTTGGCAACGGCCTAACTGATAGTGGCGGGAACACATTAGAAACAATGGCAAGAGGACTATGGGTTGTAAACGCGGATGCAACAGGTTCATTGGCATTATTGTTCACAACTGATGACTTGCTAGATGGTATGGTCTGTTTTATAGATACACCTGGAGTAATGGCTCTTGCTTCAACGTTATAAACTGTGTCGGTGTTGAGATTTGGAGTTATGGTTCTTTCTACTGGACTGTCCATAATTTCTAGTTCTGGGTTGTGACGATCAGTGACTTCACTTGGCAGGAAATCGGCTTCTCGAAATATGTTTGTGTTAACCGGCCTTGTTCCAGTTGTAGCAAAACCAGCACTGATATTCCTTGCAGTGATTGCTATACCAATGCAGATTTTGTTATATATGGGAGGTCATAGATTGTCATGACTTTACCAGCATTGCTTCTCATCTAGGAGAGTTGTGACAGCCTGTCACAACTCTCCTAGGTGCTCAAAATTACGACTTGGTCTGAATAATAATTCATATTTTCTAAACACGATGCAAACACAAAATATCAATGCAACGCTTTGAGACTTGAGTAACCATACGACTTAAGAAAAAAATAAGACAACAACGCACATGTAATAAGTCATGCTATAAATTCAATCAAATTTTTTGAATAAAAACCTACTTTTAGCATTTTTTACACGCAGAGGTCGTAATTACGCGACCGCTTCTCGTGTACCGCCAGCGTGTACTGAGTGAAGTATCGCATCTCTAAAGCGACAAACGAGCATTGTTGCCATCTCGCTAACTATTACAGGTGGAGAGAAATCGTCACTGTCACAACTCTCCTCTGTCACAACTCTCCTAGGTCTCCCCTACTACTTACACAAATACAACTTACTATTCCCTAAGGGATGTGAACCGCTGAATATCAAAAGTGTAAAACATATTTTCATTTAAATTCATCAAGGATGTAACTAATTATCTAAATGCTGTACAAACCAACAAATTATTATTGGAAGTATTTTTTCAGGAATTTTGCGTTTGAAATTGGTAAATAATTGGAGGGGGGGGAGGAAACTGATCAACTGTCGGGCCGCCAGAAATTATCAAAAATGTTCCGCTCCTTTTTCAAAAATTCTTAGAAAATTTTGCTTAAATGGTAGAAGGTTTTTGGTTTTTCGACAGTTTACAAAGAGGTGCTCCCTTCCCGTTTCGTTTTATAGTTTGAAATACTATAATGTGAAATATATAGGTTTCTGTGGTGTATTAAGTGAAGTTAATACTAGTACATTTTTCCAAATAAAGTTAGTCGTACGGCACAATTCTATTGCGATAAATAAAGAAAATTCTAGATTATTTGTAAGAAGCATTAACTTTGTGGCTCGCCAGAATTTACAATAAAAATATACAAATTGGTTTTAGACCACTTAAATTAAAGTACTCTAAAACAAATTTATATATTTTTATTGTAAATTAAATTCCGTTACATCCTTTCGTTTCCACCATTTTCATACAAGTCATACAGACTATAAAAGTCTACAGACAAAAATAATTTTTATTCAATTTAATTACATATATATAATATATAAACCTATATATTATAATTGTTGTAATCGAAAATTCGTGTATTTATTAGTCAAAGAGGGGGGTTGTGCGTACTTTTCGATGATTGTCCTCTTCCTTTCTTTTAGAAGATCGGTACCTACAAGAACGACACCTCTCTCTGGTTGGTACTAACATTGTAGATCAATAAGGACCTCCATGGTCGAGGGGTAAAGCTGTCGACTGGCAATCGCCATATCCTAGCGTGTGCCAATAAAATTTATTTTAGTATTTTGTGTTATTTAACAATTAATCAATTCAAAGTAATATATAGTTTATTTGCGTCACATTCCTGAGTGGAATATACTCTCAGTATCATCCTGGTGTAAGACCACCATTCGCAGAATTGAAACGTTGCTTTAAATACTTTAACCGTTTTTAATGACCATATCTGATTAGCCGGGTACTTTCTCTTCCTCACCTCCTTTCTCTCCCCACTGCCGCTGCAATTGGGGATGCTATAGTCTCACTGGCTCCAGACAGGCGCAGTTGGGATTCTTACGCCGATTTCACATAAAATGGTACCTACATCATTACTACACTATTACTTAGAAATTTTTAGATTTCTTCTACAAGTTACAATATTTAACCTTTTATACAGGAAAGTAATTTTTCGCGGGGCCTATGTCATCTTTGGGAATGCTGTGTGGAGGTTTTTATTAAGGCGAGGAAGTCCTGGGATGGAAAAAAATAGGGGTGGGTAGGAATCTAGGGGTCAGTATGTCTAGGAGTGACGGACGTATGACACCAGCTGAAGAAGTAATAGGGTCTCCCTATACCGGTCTCCCCTGATCCGACGAGCCACGCAGCTGTTGGGCGGGCGCATCCGCCGCCAAGACCTGAACACACTGCTCCGGTGAACCCGGGCACCCTTGCTAAGTCCTCAAACGTAGCAAACCACTATGGCAGAAGTATTGGTTAAAAAGTACCTACACGATACATATTATAAATTTATTCGATATAATATTGAAAGTTACCTACCTACCTACTTCACAATTTTTTTCTTCAATCTCATACCCACAATTAAGGATGATGCCATAGTCGTACTGGTTCTAGGAATTTGGAACTCTTGTGCTGTAATCACATAAATAAAGCATATTTTCAACAGTTAAAAAGTTTGGGGTTTTTATTTCTACCAGGAGCACAGAATAACCGAGTGTACTGTAAATAATAAATAAGTAAATATATGCACGAAGTATCAGGAGCGCATATTTTTCAGGAGTCATCCAAGTGTCTCGTTCCTAGTTGGGAACTATGCGGTCAGGTCGGGCCAACAGGGTCCGGTCGCTTAGAATGGTCCCGTCTGCGAATTCCGCGCTCGAAATACCCGCGGCGGACCGATAATGTCACATTCTGACCACCGCAGAGTGTAACGGGCCATAAGTTGGGCTAGAAAGTTTTCCTTTGACAGGGATATTGATTTTATCGGGGGTTGAGCCCTGATTTTAAACGGCGATATGGCCGAGAAACTTTCAGAATATTCTAGAGAAAATGGAGTATTATATAGGAAATGAAGAATGAAGTGCCTAATTTTTAAATATTGAGCAAATTAATTTATGTCTCCGTTTCTTTTCCAAGCATTATCTAGATACATATTTTTCTGCATTCCAAGCAGTTGATAGGGGTTTGATTCTCGGCTGTTGCATTTTTTTTGTTTATCAATATTTTTTTCATTTTTTATTTACAGTGATTTTCCACGGGTTTGCACTAGTAGATATCATTATAAAGATAGATCACCATGTATCTACCTACGTGATTATTCCCTTGTAAGTAACATGTATATTTAATCATAAGAATTTAACATATTTCTAGCGCAGCCCCGACAAAAATCACTTTTAATCATTTTGTGATTTTTGAAGCTGAAAGAATTTAAAATTTATTTTATGCCTCTGAATCATTGCCTTTCAAAGGAATAAATTTACCTTTTAAATATAATAACGAAATCTGTCAAACATTTGAACAAAAGAAATACCTACACATTTAAAAAAAAAAATTGATTATGGTTACATTATGGCTTGTATGATTTGTTTTGGGTGTACAATTATCAGTTCCAATATTGAAAATAAAGTTTTTTGAACATCAATAATTTGAAGCATTACTCCGGAATACCTACGTTATCACTCCACAAATCTACCCGTGCACCGACAACGGAATTTGTGATTATATATCGCATAATATTATATATTGCATTCAAAGGTTTTTTTTACCATCATGCAAATCTGCTCCTAAAAAATTGCCAAACTTTGTTTTATGTTATAAGCAAGCCTTAGGTACCTATCTTAGTAAATTCACATTAAGTTGGTATATTCAGCTAACATACATAACCCACGTAGGTACTTGTATAACAGTCTCTGCGATATAGTAGTAAGCGGGGTTGTTGCAGACGCAAAAATGTTGACATCCGTGGAGGCGGATTATTAGAGGTTCACATCCGCGGATGTGGATGAGATTTCTGGTTATTTTAAGTACATAAATAAATGAAAATCGATTTAAATTTTAATATGTTTTATTTAATCATATTTTGAGAACAAAACTGGAACAGTTTTAATCTTACTTATTAGCATTAGGTATAAGCTTAGAGTTATTTAATGAAAAACTTTGTTTAATGATTAAATTTAAACATTGAAATATTTCTGAACGTAGAGGTGATTAAATACGCTTTCAAGGTATAAATATTATTACAAATAAATTTTAAAATTTGTATATATTTAAATTTAGAATGCAAACATAAAAAAATTGTAAAAATGACACACCAGTGATGTTTCACGTGAAAACGGTACTATAATCACGGATAACGTAAAAAAAAATCGTATTTTACCATACAAATGTATAATAAACAACTTTGTCACCTTACTTTTTACCTTTTTATACAAAAAATATTTAATAAAAAGGTCTTAAAAAGTGCTTAATATATACAACGAAATATTCAAAATAATTTGGATAAACACAGTAAACAAACACTGTAATTGATTCACAGTGAGAATCACGTCGATAACTAAAACAAAACCTGTAGAATATTATCATCAATGGGTGTCTTTCTATTGGTCAGTTAGCGAATTAGAACTTCGAGTTACTAGCTTCGTTCAACGTAGATGGCACCTAGCAAACATACGCGATGCAGATATGAATCCGCATTAATCGATGCGGATGGAGGTGTCTGCACTAATGCGAATAATCCGCATTTGCGGATGCGGATGCGCATGTCCGTAACGCCCCTGGTAGTAAGCATGCATCACTTCGTCCGAAGGTTGCTATTGGTCCCGTCGAAGTTTCAATACAAATAATTAAATAACCACAAATAACATACGTGCTTGAAATTTTAATGTTGTAGTAATGTTAGTTATTAAGTCTAGCCCATTAGAAATACATCAGAGAATAAAGGATGCTGCCGAAAAATGGTTATCTCATACAAATAATTAGTTTAGTACCAATATTTAATAGTGTACGCATGTCCTTGAAAAGCATCCTTCGTTGGGAGAGAGAAGCTAGGAGGATATATATTATGGACTGACCGCCAAGAATCGGAAAATTGAAACTATGTTAGGGGAAGGCAAGAAAAATATAAAATGTATTTAATTTGCAAATCTGGACGCCAGAATGCTTATGAAGAAGATGCGTTTTGGGTTACAAGAAGCTTCGGAATTTTAAACAATTCGAGGTTAAAACGTCTTTAAAATCGATGGTGAGTGTGGGGAGGCTATCGCTGCCAAAAAATATAGTCTTGGGGTAATAATTTCAAACTTTAATAAAAATAAGCATAGCGCCAAAACTTAGACTCGTTATAAAGAAAATGGATGAAAGTTTGTGCCAGTACTGCTCCAAAATAAGTGGCGGTTGGAAGTCGTAAACTGCGCACGTGTAAATTGTGAATAAGATTTTTGTCTTTTCGGATTCAACACTTGTCTGTAGACGGAATTATATCTCAGATACTAATAATTGTACGATCCGTCTGAACCGATTTAGTAAATTCATTTGGTAGTGTAGGTAACCTCGAAAGTTTTCCGGGAATTTTGATTATTGGTAATATTATAGATTTCGATGTGCTCTTTCTGAATCCGCTCGTGTCGCCATTTTGGAAAAATGACGCCTTATAGCAGTTTTTTGACAATATCTTCTTTCCGACTCATGTAACGATAAAAACATATACAAACAAAATAAACTAGAAAAAAATTTCTACAATTTATGTCCAAACAATTTTTTGGTAAAATCAATAGTTTTTTGTTTGGCGTACGAACGCCGTAAAGTAAGCTTCAATATGCGTTCTGGCTAATTTCCACACCACCTTGAGGTAGAGTAAGCGGCGTGTTTTTTTTTATCTGTCCCCTGTACTTACGCCTAATCCACAAGTAATGCACAATTTCGAAATTTAGATCGAGATGTCACAGACCGAAATTTCATCCGCATCATCTGCGATGGGATTGTCAGACTCATCAAAAGCCTCTCCGTTTTCGTTTGCATCATATTCCATCACATTGGAGCAAGGGGGATGGAACTTCTTTAATACTTGTTATGAAACTTAGCTCCAAGAAACCTTGTTAAAACTTATTTCTTGTAAACGCAGAAAGACCGTGGATGCAGAAAAACTGGTTAAAAATTCTCCGTTATATGCACAAGTTGTAGTGGTGTTTGAAATAATTTGCAAGTTCCATCACATGATAGCGATTTTTTCGCGGGCCATTTTTTCAAGGAGCACATCGAAATCTATAATATTACCAATTATCAAAATTCCCGGAAAACTATCTGGGTAACCCCCTTTTCAGTATCAAATGACTGGACTAAGTGTTGTTTTGAAGAAGAGTGTATTTGGTTGTGAATATGAAAATGTTTAAAAATTTCCCGATATTCTAAAGATGTTGATATGTAGGATGTCAAATTTCAACTAGAACTGCACAACTTGGGAAAGAAAGGGTAGAGCGCAAAATTCCAAAGAGAATGACATTAAAAACGTGGGCCTGGGTCCAAAACCAAGGCGCAATCGGTTTCTACTGCCTCGAATACAGTCAATATACGTATATTATAGGCACCTCACTCAGCATCTCACGAACTTGGTTAAAGTATGAATGAGCATTTAGGAAATAAATTGAATGTCATTATTAAATATTAAAGTAATTATTATTAAACGTTTTTGCATTATAACTACCTTTCAGGAAATCAGCATTAGGTTTATTTTCAGCATTTAATTTCGTAAACAGAACAAAAATTAGATGACTATTTAATGTCCACACAAAGTTGCTGGTTCAGTTGGTTTATGTCTTACAGTCTAACAATGAAGAAGCTTCAAACAACGTTCCAATTCATCAATCCATCAACAACATACCGGGCACATTCCGTCTCTCTTCTCTCGTACAGATTAAATTTAGTGGTCGCTAATTCGGCGCTGGCTATCCGTTGGACGTGTCGATAAATCCGTTATCCGTTAGATGGATTCGTTGGTCGTTAGATTCATTCGTCAGGAATCCAGGTGACACTGTCGACTTTGCGAGACTGATGCCGATGCAATCCGTCTGCGGGGCGCAGAGTCTTGAGGAGTGTGTCATTAGAATTCTGAATCTGTTCATTCTGAGAAGCTGATTGATTTTATATTAACATCTGCAATTTGCACTACTGAGTTGTTGTATTATGGCAGTCATCCCATGTAAAGATTCTTTTTTTCGCTTTTTTTGTCAATTTTTATTTCACCACATATTTATTGATATTTTGAGCACTCTTTACAATTTTTTCAGACCTGAAGTACACGGTAACTTAGCCACTCATCTTCAAAATTGCGGTGAACACGATTGCGAGCGTTCTGCTTATCTGAAACGAAAAAAATAAAACGGCATTTTGATCTGAAATATGAACTAGTTTCTGAACTAGAAATATAAAAAAATATTGAAAGGTAAATTATTGGCATCTAGTTGAATAACAAGCTGAACACCAAAATTCACGAAAAAATGTTCAACAATGTTCCAAAAGTTTACCTCTCATTATATTTTTACAATTCTTGTTTCATTTGAAATTTTAAAAGAATGTAATACGTATATGTCTATATGCGTACAATATATTTTAAAAATTTCTTTTTTTGTGAGTATTATCATTAAACTTTTATTTTACTAAGTGCTAAAAAAAAAAATAGTTAAGACTTTTTTATTTGTTATTTGGGCATGATGTGAACATTTGTTATTGGATTGTAATCTAATAATCTAATTATTATAATCTATTGTTTTCTTTAACGCATGTAATGTTATTAATCTGTAAATGTTCCTAATAAAATAAAATAAAAAAATACTGCTCAGATTAGAATCCCCTTTGGTTTTTTTTTAATTTCAGATGAGCAGGACGTCCACAATCGTGGTCACCGCAATTTTGAAGATGTGTGGCTAAGTTGCCATGTACCTACTTCAGAAATGAGCGACGATTTCGGACTGAACATTTTTTAAACTTTGCTCAAAATATAAATAAATGTGTATTGAAAAAAAAATCACATAATAGCGGAAACAAAAGAGTCTTCACACGGGATGACTGCCTTAAATTGCCAACCCCCAGATAGTAAAAGATACCAGAACAATAGTTTGAAGCCCTCAATGTGAAATAATTTTAAGTTAATTATAAATTTACGTTAATTTGGGATGGCAAAAATGAAGAAATTTGTCAAAGTCCAAAGTGAAATTTGTAGTTCGATACTCCCAATGCAATAATTTGACCCCATCTCCCTCGCTCACCCTTCGTTAAGTCCCGCAAACCTTACGTGTTAAGTGCATAATATAACTTCATTAGCACGACCGCTGCAGCGCTCTCGGGCCATATGATTCATCCCGCCCATCAGTCAACGTAATGCCGGCCGATATATTTTCCTCTGCAACGGTCCAACATGCCCGCCAACTATTTTCTCAGTACTTAATTAACTTTTTGACTGGCCGGGCCCGGGACAGGAATTCAACCTGATTGCATTCCCTCGACGGCGGTGAGATGGCTACGAGTGTAATTGTCTAACAGAAATCATTGTTGTCTAATTGATATATAATTATTTATAAATACACTATGGATTCACGTTTGAAGAGTACGGGAGACGAAAGGGAATTGGCACAAATTTGTTAAGAGCATTTAAAAACGTATTTTACTGGGAGGTAAAGCGAACTGAATTTTTAACATAATTATTTAGAGACCATGTCCATAGCTCTCCACACAGCGCAGAACCAAAAGGAGCCTTTTCCATCATTGATATTGGAGTAGGGTTCTCTTTCCTCAGAAATGAGGAACCGACTTGAGAAGAAAACCTTAACAAGTATTTTCAATGATTTCTGTAAAAAAAAATTGGTACAATAAATAAAGTTTTTTTTCAGCTGCCTTTTAATATCAGATATTTACATACATACCATAATTGAATTGTACTATGATAGTTTATAAGATCCTTTTAAAGGCCGACTTTTGATGAAAATCAGAGCAATCTATATTATATCACACCTCACAAAACACACCTGTCTTTACAGTGTAAAGGCAGGGGAACTATGTCACCACCCGTTTGGGAAGCGTTGTGAGGCGAGTAAAGAGAGGTGATGTACGAAATGATTTATTAAAGCCGGTCTTGAAGAGCTCCGGATTATATGAAGGAGGAAAAACAGATGCCGGTAGCTCGTTCCATATACAAGCCGACTTACTCAAAATAGGGTCGAAGAAACGAGTCGTTCTCGTGAAGCCAAAATCAACTGTGAATAATGCCCCGTTCTGACTGGGCGAGTATTTTAGTCGAGTAGCGAGTATATCAGTAACTAAACGTGCCCGAACACCACAATTTTGGTAGAGTAGGCTAGCCAGCTCTTTAGTAGATTGAATCCATTTGGTACTAATATTTATTTATTTTCATCTCACCAATTTATTCTTCCACCTCTTCTTAAATAAGCATTAAACCCCACTCGGCAGTAGTGCTAACACTTTTTGGTGAGTCAAGTAGCAAGTTACTCGCCACTCGACTTACTACTTGTCAGGTGCGAACAAGGCATTAGAGGTCTTAAAGCGCGCTTAACTTTTTTTATATACTATGCAAATTATGTCGTTTTGCAGTAGATAAATAAAGTGTATTTTTCCATACTGAATCGCAATAATAAGTCAACACTATTTGAAGTTTCGAAAGAAAACAATTCGCAAAATAACACCTAGGCAGAAAGTTTTTTTGAATGATTTATCTAGACTTGTTAGAAAAAGATACGAAACATCATAATCTCAAAGCTTTTTTAGGAGTTTTTTGCTGTTTCAGTAGGTAAATTATGTTGCTTCACGGATCAAATGTTTACTTTTCATGACAAGAGATCAAATTATGTAGGTATCACTAAATACTAGACTCAAAATGATATTTGTTCGTGAAAAGAAACATGTTTAGTTCGAAGCACGTTCTCATTGGCATCGGTTCTGAGAAGTCGTAAAAATGAGCATTTTATTATTGTTTACGGCCCTCTAATGGAAACGTAATTTCACGGTGAGGATTCTACTCCATCTGACGACTGTAAATCACAGTTTGACAGGACTTGCTACGAACAAATTTGATATTCAAAATTCAGGCTGACCTGGTCGGAGAATATCATGAATCCTTGTCAAAAAAAAAAACAGTCAGGATTTTAAACGAAAACCAAAGTAATCCGATGAATTTCAATTATTCTTTGTTGATTCTTTTTTCTTACATACCTATTTTATACTCTCATATACACAAACCTGCCTAATTGGCTAACCTTTACGTTAATTATTTTCAACCAATATAAGAATTTAAGCAAGTATCTATATGTTTTTCATTTCTTTATAATAAAAACTCTAATTTTTAACTAAGTATATAGGGTGCAATGGAAAAATTGGTTATTGCGTATGTCCCGCTTAGTTGTGGTCATTATCTTTTATTATTTAAAAAAATATATATTATTTTTATCTTTTTCTTTAATGATATATTACATTGATGGGAACAACCTTCTAAAGTTAAAAAAAGGGTTTTTCTTATAAAAAATGAATATTCATTTAGACTTTAATAATAATGTAGCTGCCGATAATATGGAAAAATAAAAACATTAGTCGAAGATAATATTGTTAATTCTGAAATTTGAAATATGACTTTGACAATTACGGCGGTTTTATAATCGGACGCAATGGCTGAATTGGTAGAGTGTCGTCCCGGTGAGACGTGAGATCTGGGTTCGAGTCTTAGTTGCGACGATTATGTTTTATTATTTTTCTGTGTCTCGTTCATTTTCATATTTTAATTTAGATTATTATTGTTATTTTCTTCTTCAGTGATATGTTACATTCATGGGAATAACCTTCAAAAGTTAAAAAGAGAGTTTAAAAAAAAAAAAGTACATATATATGTTATTATTTGAGATTTTTACGGCTAAAGTGTAATCGTTAATTATTTTTGGGGTACTATGCCGTATTGCACCACCTACTTCTTAAGCCAACGTTTTGGACAACATTAAAGTGTCCATCTCTGCTGGCAGATGTGCAATTAATCGATTACACATCTGCCCTGATAATGGACATTGAATTGCTGTCCGAAACGTTGATAAAGAAGGAGGTAGCGCAATGCGACATAATACCCCAAAAACAAATTACTTTAAGTGTGTATATATTTTTGTCGTTAACCTAACTACGTTTTTACCTTTCGCCTTATCTTCTATTTGCGTATAAAAAATAATTGCACAATGTATATAGAAAGAGTGTCCGTGGGTTTGTTTTTTATACAAATCTACATTTTTATTCTGAAATTGATGAAAATTAGCACACTTGACAAAATGACGATCACCCATAAATGAGATTTCTAAAAGCCACCCCATCCCCTCTCTCGATTCTTAAATCAGGGTAAAATCTGGTCAATGCTAGGTAATTTAAATAAACTTTAATATTATATTATGTTACCCATTGAAATTTATTTCAGTTATCTTTTAATTCTACAAAATAATGTACCCCTTTCACAGGGGGACAGCCAAAGATGTCTTTACATCACGCGAATTCGCCTTTTTTAAATATTATCTCATTATTGTAGAAAGCAATCACTTTGTGGTTTGACATATTATTTAATAAAAATAAAACTGTGTTTGTTTTAAAACCACGATATCTATTAATTTACTTTACCGACCGGTTTCGCTTTACTCAAGCGTCTTAAGGGTAAATTAATACTAAACAATAACTACAAAATGTGTGCTTATATCTATATACATATAGAGAGAGACAACAATATAAAATTATTACAAACAGTGGGGATACATTAATGCAAATGAATTGGGAAAAAACCCAATTGTAGTTATTGTTTAACATTAATTTGTACCCTGAAGATGCTTGAGAAAAGCGAAACAAAGTAAATTAATAAATTTCGTGGTTTTAAAACAAAAAAAGTGTTTTATATTAATTAAATATTATTTCATTTATAATATTAGTTACGCCTAATTTAATCCGTCAATATTAAATATTAATATTTACAATTGTGTTGTTGTCTCATAAAACTAGTATCAATTTAAATACCTAAAATATTTAGATTTTGTTTGTGATCTATTGTATCTGTTTGTGATATGTGAATAATAATTTTTTTTAAAACACAAGTGACTGAACTATTACCACGTCTTTGTTTTCTCTTAATAACCCAATCTCCTTCGACACACAATAAGTTACCATTCTCTCAACATCTTCAGGCAGTTTGTCCAACGCTAACCACCTTGCACCACACATGAGCACGTACATACCAAGTAGGAACCTACCCACAACAAAGTAGATGGAAAGACCAGGGCTACACACAATTACAGCTTAATCTAGCTGAATAACATTACTGTGATCAATCTTATTTTACGACGTTGCAGCTTCCTCGCAGACAATGAAGTGGTAATCTAAGGCTTTGTTACTGCCATGAAATATGCACTGCGCCGTAATGACTTTGCAATATACTTGCATAATAATGCACAATTGTCGTAACCGCAAAAACCGAACGGTCCGCGCCGCAACGCGCTGCATTTCTGTTGCGGATTTAGGTACATGCGACCGCTGGTAGATGTGCGGCTAATCTGATGTATTCTACTTGCTGTTTACTGTCTGACGGGTTGTGAAGTGCCACAACACTTGTCAGGCAATCATGAAGGGCAAGCAATATCGAAACAGTATACCTATTACCTAGAAGGTGCGTGGCGTTTGGAGGAAGATATCAATAGGTGTGTACTTAATTAATACACAACTTAAAGTAGGTAAGTAAAGAAAAACGAACCTATTTAGCTTCCTCAAAATGAACCGAAAAAACCAGAAACATACTTGGTTATCGTTACAACGAAAACAAATATTTGTGTCTCACGGTCGCCGATAAATTTGAATAATAGATATTTTACCATATTTTTATTAGAAAAACTCTCTTTTTAACTTTTGAAGGTTATTCCCATCAATGTAATATATTATTGAAGAAGAAGATAACAATAATAATCTCTTTTTTTTTAAATATGTAAATAAACAAGACACAGAAAAATAATAAAAGATAACGGTCGCAACTGGGACTCGAACCCAGAACCTTACGTCTTACCGGGACATACACCTCTACCAATTGGGCTACTGCGATCTTATATGAGACTGTCGTAATTGTCAACTTCATATTTCAAATTTCAGAATTAACAATATTAATATAATAAATATTTATCTGTGTCTTGTTTAATTTCATATTTTAAAATTTTTTGATTATTATTGTTATCTTCTTCTTCGATGAGATATTTTACCAAACTGTTGCTGTCACTGTCACTCTTACTCCTCCCAAACTTTGAATACCGAGCGAAAAGGACAACTGCACCTCAGGCTGACAATACCTACACATATAATCGCCAAAATCGAGGTTGTGTATTCCCCATTTTTCTCCTCCAAATCTCGCCGATTTTTTACCTAAACAGTATTAGATACTACCAATACAAGTAAAGAGGGGATTATACTTTAGTTTAATTCATTCCCATCTTAATTACCTCATAGAAATATGGGGAAACACAAATATCACAAACTTAAACGAAATTCAAATAACACAGAATAAAGTTATAAAAAAACTTTTTTCTATAGACCAGATACCCCACCAAAAGAGTATACCAAGAAACTAACTTAATGAAAATCAGAAAACTGTACGAATACAACATATGCTTATGAATCTACAAAATTCAAAATGGCTTTATACAAACAAATACCACATTTATGAAAACATCACAAGTACATGAACATCACACAAGACAACGTAATAAATTGTACACAAATTCAACAAAGACAGAGTATGGCAAAAGAAACATATGAGAGTATAAACATATATAATCTCCTTCCTGATAGCCTGACAACCGAAAATAAAATAAATATATTTAAAAAAAACTGTTTGCTCTCAAGATTAATGAGCAAAACCAAAATGTTCTTACTTAAAAAAATGTGTTACTTGGTGTTAGGTATAGAAAACCATCATTATTAATATTATTTGTATCAATGTATACTTAAGTTAACAAAGCGAAATATGTAAATTAACTTAATAAATAAAATTAAATTTAAAAAAAAGATAAAAATATTCTATATTTTTTAATACATTGTCTAGTTTGAATTCTGAATGTTGTTGTTGGTTTCAAATCAGGCAATTTTAACGCTTTTTGAAGGGTCATAACTCCTGTAAGAAGTGCTTATCAAACAAGGCAAAACTTACCCACACGTTAGTGGTTACATAAATAGTTGCACTAGCCCTTAAAAAGATTGGCGTATTTTGTCAGAGGCTAAAAATATTCCCGCTTTGCAATAAAATCCAAATAAATGGAACATTTGTTAACGTATTCGAAAACTAAAAACTGTTTTCGAAAGGTGATGAAATAGGCTTTCAAATCTATATTAAAAATTTAAATAATACAGTATAAAGTTATAAAAAAACTTTTTAACTATAGACCTGATACCCCACCAAAAGAGTATACCAAGAAACTAACTTAATGAAAATCAGAAAACTGTACGAATACAACATATGCTTATGCTACAAAATTCAAAATGGCTTATATTTATTAATGACTATGTATTTTTTTTAATAATTTTTTTTTTTTTTGCGAAAACTTTAAAAAGTGTTCAAAATGGCTCACTTTCCTTTTTTCTATCTAATATTACTGATAAGAAAAAAAAATAAGACACATACTTATTTCATTAGATAAATGAATTATAAACCTTACTGTCACCTCACTTTTTTTCGTTTCATGTAAAAAAAATTCATAAAAAATTCACAAAGTTCCATAATTTTTAACCTTGGTTTCAGAACGGGGTAAATTTGAATTTTTTTGTGGTTTTCTCTTAGATTTGAATATTTAGTTTGTTGTATTCTCCTTCCAATACCGTTTAGATCACATTTCTGACTATGATAGTAAAGGAGAAACAACGATTTCTGTGAGACCTATGTGAGCTAGGACAAATGTGATTAAACGGGCTAGTATCGAAATCCGGAGAGGAAATTGAGGAAAACGTTTGTATAGACATACAGCCGGCCAGTTTCCTCTTTAAAAAAGGGTAAATGAGAGTGTGCGCAACATATTATCCGTATAAAACTTGTCACATTCTGACCATGGTAGATACCATTTATTTAAATTTTCTCCATAAAGATTACACAGCATCACAAAATCAATCACCTGTTTAAAACATTTAACGACTTTAACCCAGTAACTTGACCTTTAAAGGGTGCAATTCCAAAACGTGAACCCTTAAACTTAAACCCTTAACTTAAAGTGTCAGGGTAGTTTTAACCCTTGTGATGCCGGGATCCACGCAGCAGCCCTTGCACGTGCCACAGACCACGTGTCGGATAAAAATACTCTTTGGCGTAAAAAAACCCTTTAGTGTAAAAACTGGTATCTTGTCGCATTATCTTTTTATCTGACGTTCTTATTTGTTATTCTGAGCAGAGAAATTAGATCGCTTGAAGGGTCGGAGTCTGCGTTTATCTGAGTTCTGAAGACTTCAAGGGCTTGTTGATCGAGTAGTTTTTAGTCAAGGGTGCTTGTAAACACCTGCCAAACAAAAATAGTAAGGCTTGTTCAGTATTAAAAATGAGTTACCGCAATAAATTTTATTATTATCTATTAACAGTGCTTTAGTTTCGATGTTTACATAAAATAATAGGTTTAAAATCGTATTTTAAAGTACCGTTCATGTCTGAAGTCATCTAAGGCATGTACCTAAATTGGTTTTTGAAATGTTTCGCTCATGAATATGGAAAAGAAAAATAATATTCATCCCTTAACACTTATAAAAAACCCATCTACCGAGTTGTTAATTTCAATGGAAATTGAAAAGTTTTACTACATAAATAGAAGGTCATGTAGGTATATAGATATTATTAATTTAACTTGTACAGCTACATTTCATGAATGCACATTGGATTTATTTAGAATTGAATCTAAAAAAAGGCTGACTCCTACAACAAAATATTTAAAGAAAAATCACTTTAATGTGAAAAAGCAAAACACAGTAAGTTTATGATGATGTAGGTACCTAGTTTTGCGAGTGCAGCGCAAGTCCAAAGGCGCATAAAATTCAAAGAAATGTTACAGCATTCTCAACAAAAAACAAACTAAAGAACTAAATATCAAAGCCTTTCATCCTGAGTTCAGCTACCCTTACAGAACTCTCTCCCACAACCTGCAAGACCTACCCTCACCCCCAAACAACCGCCCACCCCTATTCTGTTTCAGCAGAAAGGACCTATGTAGTGTCTTGCTTTCAGTGTTTCAGAGGCTCCAGCAGAATTAGATAGATAGTAGGGACTTAGGTATGGTAAAGCTTTCCACAGTAATAATGACACTAGGTGGGCACAACCTGTAAGACCTACCCCACGACTTTACACACCCACAGCCCCTATTCAGTTTCAGCAGATAGGACCTATCTAGTGTCTTGCTTTCAGCTGTAGCAGTAGAATTAGGTAGGTAGTACTTAGGCGTATATTGAAGTTTACCACAATAATAATAAAGCTAGGTAGGTAGGCACCACAAAAGCTCCACCACAATTAATACATGAAAAATACTCTAAAAAGCTCCTTATCGCCGGGATCGCCAGCAGCAATTCCCACAGAGCTATTTTGCTTAGTATAACTGGGGTGACCAATTTTTTAAATATTATTGGGTGTATCTCCCCGGTTATTATATTATTATATAAATCCTTTGTGTATCGTCAATTAACGCAAAAGATTTATTATCTCGATCACGGAAGTTAGAAAGGCTGTAAGGGATTAAATATTAATATGTCAGAAGAGCGAAGTGAAAGTATTTTTATTTTTTCAAAAAATCATATCTTCTGTTTTTGATTATGATTTTATATATAAAATAAAATTAAATAAATCTTTCAGGATAATTTTTTTTTTTACTTTCTTCAACAGTATTTACTTTATTTTTATTTTTTCAGAAAAAAATTCTCTTAAAATGCACGGCGTAAAAGACGCAATAATTTTTCACAAAATATTTGGACGATGCAGTTCGAAAGAGAAAAAAACGAAGAATATCTCATTTTTGAATTTATTGTCCTTTAGAGCATATCAGCATTACGTGATCGATATTATATCACTAGTTCATTTATTACCCTTGAAAAAAAAATTCTAAGAATTATGTAGGTATATTAGTAATTTAATTGAATTGACAAATTATTGAAAATATATAGGTAGATATACTTACACTTTAAATTTAAATTTCAAACTAGCTGATTTAACATTTATACTTAGAATTTTAAATAATAATATCGACTGTACCGAAATACTATCCTTAATTAATTTTAATATACCTTTAAGACATTCACGACATACTGCACTGTTCCACACGCTTAATTGCAAAACAAATGCAGCAACTATTTCGCCAATTAACGGTGCTCTTCATACACTTCTCACACCTACAAACATACTCACACATTTTATTAGTACTTTCGACCACCATTGAGGTAAACATTGTCAACAAATGAGAAAAACATTGCTAAATGTAATTATTTTGTTTTGAATTTTGACTAGGTTCTTGTCAAAACAAACTCAATAAATTATTTTTTTACAATAGCTCTACACAGGAGGCCCTCAGGAAAATAATTTCCCTCGCTGCCGAGGTCACCTTAGGGGATGGTATATGGAGGGTATTTTTAAGGAAAGGTAGGGTAGGAAGTTCTGGGAAGGAAAAGTGTATAGGGGGCGGGTAGGAATCGGTCATTAGGGTAAGTAAATTCAGCAGGAACGAACGAATGAATCAGCTGGAAAGGTCAAAGAGTCACCTTAAACCAACCTCTCCTAGCTGGTGAGCAAGTGCATCCGCCGCTAAGACCTGTACGCACCTCACCCAATGAACCCGGGCACCCCTGCTAAGTTACCAAATGTAGCGAATGATTTGGAGTGAACTATGGCAGAGGTGTTGGCTTGGCAAATTGGGCAATTTGAAAAAAGTTCTATTTGAAAAATCACGGGTGAAATAAGATTATCATTTCAATTATTCCGAAAATCACAAAGTAAGTACAACATATTCCAATCATTTAACTATGCATAGTTCAGCCAAAATATAGAATAAAAAATATGTTTCAGGTTGCCTTTGGTCACCCCACAGCAAGTCCCGCCACATTAGCCAGATTAAACGGCTGCACCAATTCTTCTGAAAGCCCCCCCTCCTCCCCTCTACCACCACCCACTACGCCCAGCCAACCTTCCCGCGGTCGGGGGTTTAAAGTTTATCGCCTATTCATGAATTATAGCCGCTCATTTGTAAATCTTTAAGCAGAGGCGAGCGTTCTGTTCTGTTTCAGTGCGAGAGTGCTCCGCTGTTTGGCGTATTGATGTTTGCATGTACAATATTGGTACACGAATAATCCTACAGATTGTACGTGTCTGATCTGTATAGAATGGCATGTTCACTTTGGCATTGGGCGTATTGGCTGACCACAGAGTAAAGAATATTCTAAAGTACCAAATCAGAGGGTTTAAGGCGAAAATAAGACAGTAATAAAACAGGGACGAGAATTTGAAAACCACGTTATTATTGATGAAAAAATATTTAGTAGCAGCATTTAAACAGCAAGTGTTTTTAATTGTCTGTCAATCACAAGAATTGTTTTTGCATTAAAAAAACACACCTAAATCGGTAGGTAACTAAATCTTCAATTAACAGTAACAACTAGGCAAAGAGGGTATTTTCCTACGTAAAGTTTGGTCTAAGTCTAAAGGAAGTACCTACATATTACAGACCTGCAACTAAATAATTAATCCGAAAATAGTAGGCTTTGCGTAATGTTGATTATTCCGATTTGACAGCTCGTAACGCCCATGCGAACTCTGGTGGAGAAAGGGGGAATTATTTAACACGGCTATCATCTTAAGGGGATTTGACCAGTCACGGAACACACAAACAAATTTGTAAGTGGACGAAATGCAAAGCGCTCAAGTTAAAACAAGACTTCGTTCGCTCAAACAAAAATTCAAAAAGGTTGTATATCATATGTATTAAAATTTCCTGTTGTGAAGATCCTAACACAAAGCTTGAATTAATTTGATTGATTTTCAAATATATTATACTAATAAACTCGTAACAAAACAAAACGTAATTTAGTGTAGGTAATAATAATATTTGGATGACTTGTACAGCGCTGTTTTTGTGAAAAATCATCTCAAGGTAATTAAATACGTTTTTGTCAACCATCTCTAGTTTTCACCCACGACTCGAAAAATAAAATAAATACCTACTTAACAGGCTACCAGTAAAAAAACTACGGCATTTAAGTCGTGCTAAATTAGTTCGTCTACCAAGAGCAGATAACGCCAAGGAGGTAATAAGTACCTAGTAGCGCCACGCGGCAATTAATGCCCACTACACATCGCGATTATCTCCCCTTGAACTGGCCTGAGTATTATTCTGTTCTGTCGTGACATGTGCTCCTGGCATAGGGACTCATACAAATACATACATGTGGTGCATAGTACACTAGGCGCACGCTCACTTAAAGCTATCTTAATCGCATTTAAAAATAATTTCAGGTGGCTCGTTAAATGAGTGATAAATTATATTCGAATTCTTAGTTGATACATTATAAATACATTTTTTTGCGGCGGAACATAAAGACATGATATTTTCTACGCAGAAAAGTCAACCTCTATGAAAAAAGCTGTCGTTTTCAATAAAATAATAATTTCCAATGAAAATAAGAAATTAATAGGGTCCTCGGGTAATATTTGTAGATTTCACAAAAATCGCACTGCAAAAATTAGCCAAGGAACCGCACGACTTAGTTTATTTTGTTTATCTGGCATCACTCTAAATTTTCATTTCGATTTTTATTGTAAGCGTGCGTTTGAATAATATAACAAATGGAATTTAATGTTTTGTCCTTTTTGAGCTTTTACTGTTTTTAAACTCCTTTGCTCAAGATAGAAATTCTTTATAAGTTGGAAGTAGTTATCTTGACATAGAAGCCCTGGACATAAAAAGTTGTGCTATAATTTCATGACGCTCTAACTCAACGTTCGAGAGTCCTGCTGATTCAGACAAAAATGGATTTCTATTTTGTAGCTTTTGTAGATAAGTGGCAGCTAGTGAATTATGATTATTCGAAAGTGCTAAGATTTTAAAGTACACACTTTTTGACATTGTATTTACCGAATGAAAATTTTCATCAACCTGGGGCAGTATTGCTGAAAAATCATGAAACGCGTCACACAAAAGTGCATAGCAATAAACATTTTTTTTTTTTGATTAACGTAAAATAAACTTATATTAACTTCTAAACAGTACCTACCAAAAAGTACCTACTGCACCGCAATGCTCCCCGCATTCATTCTTCTAGAACAATGATTTAAATATGGTGTTCTTTATTGCCTTCTCCCCACAAATTTCATTGGGACACAGGTTTTAATTACGGCCCGAATTCTTGCAAGAATTGTAATTAATGCGCCATACTTGCATAATAATATCATATCTTTATAATGATAATTGTTATAGCCCAGCCTCCGCACATAAAACTACTGCCGCGAATTTTATTAACGAGAAAGATAACTCAGGACTTGGATTTATTTCGGTGCCAAATGGCTTTATTCTTAGGCTTTTATTACTTTCAAAGAACATTACACAAAAATATATTTATGAGGAATTGTTCACATGGTTTATAGTATTTATCTTTTCGTGTGGCTACCAACCTGAAACGTTTTATAACGCACCTTTGCTAACCCATTTTTTAAAATATAATCGTAGTCAGCATGCACTCATAAAATCATCATCAATCCGTTTTAATCTCTGATTATTTTGTTTTTTATTGATTTCGATTTTTTTATTGATATTGATTTTTTATTTTATGAAATGTTTCATCTCCGGCCCTGCAAAACTGACATTTATTTTTATTTTTGCAGAAGTACAAACATAACTTTGTAGTCTTGCCGCTATTGCAGATATTAGTGTTGCCTGTAAAAAAAAAGATGTTCGTTAGTTCTTCTATTAGCCATCTGTACCTATCGTTAATTCCCCTTTAGCCAAATAAACAGAAAACTTTTTAAATCTTTATTTACACCATTTTCCTTCATCCCGGTAAGAAGTTTAAACTTTCAACCTCTTCATAATTGCAAACTATTATTAATATGTCCATACTTCTTCAAAAACTACTTTAAAATAGTATTAAAACATGCATAAGGGTCGGCGTAAGCTGGAAGTCAGAATGTGTCGCGAGTGCAGACGACGCAGAAAATGTATGGACTTGCTTGCTTCGTATAAGCCCATACATTTCCTGCGTCGTCTGCACCTGCGACACATTCTGACTCCCAGCTTACGCCGACCCTTATTGATTTGGATTGTCATTAAATTAGCTTTTCGTCTCTCTCCCATTTTGCTTTATTTTCTGATAGCATTTTTACAATGTAAACTGACCTTATTTATATATTTTCTTATTTTCTCTTTTGTTTAGTAATAACATTTTTTACACCGGATTTAGTAAAACAATAGGTTTCAAAAATAATTTCTTACATTACAGTGGTTTTACATTTGGATAAAATTGAAAAAAAAATCATATGAATAATATGTTGACATGACAAAATGTTTACGTATGTCCTGAAAATCCAAATTGTTACATTAAAAACATCTATATCATTTGTTTATTTTATTTATATTATGTGTATTACAGATTGAAAAATCCTATTACAATACACATCACATAACTTGATATAAATAAATGAAAAAATTTACTATAATATATATTTTAGAGTTCTTGTCTAAAATGACTATTGAAACCTTCAAGGCCAATGTTGAAGATGTGAAGATACCTGGTGATATCATTTAGCAGCACCATACCTCTTGTCATGCTATATGCCGGGCCAGAGCGTCTATTCTGCCATGTGGAATAGAGAGCAAATCGTGGTGACGACCCTGGCCTAAAATATAAATATTGTTAATTAATGGTAACATTGAAATAGGTCCTTATACCTATTGAGTTGAGAAGGAACTCTTAAATTGACCACATTGATTATAAACATGAGCTTTGAAAAAAGCTTCCTAATACATTTTAAATTATTAATAAAAAATATCCTTAGACACTTTGTGATACATGATTACACGAACCATCAAAAGATACAGCAAATGTTCACAAAGGGTTCACAATATTTCATCCGCTCGATGTAACTAATACGTACTTAACGAGATTTTGATACAGTGTCCCGACACCCTTCCCACACTGGCCTTTCATCCGAGAACTAAACCTTTAGAACGTAATTCTCAATAGAATATTATCCTTTTACAATGATCGCTAGATGCCACTTGCTGTGCGGTGTTGCGGTCTAATCCCCACTGTGTTTGGCACTAAACGTATTGAAAGGATTAGTAATAAAGCGGCGAGCTTTATACGGCTTGATACTGTAAAGTTTAATAATAGCGACTAACACTATTAAATTTATATGTGTGAATTTTGCACTTTATAATGAGTAATTTGTTAGTAGGGGTGAACAATTTTTTATTTATTAAGTTTAGACATAAAGCTCACGTTTGATGCACTTCATTGAAATCACACTGCTCCATTACACAGTTATTTTTTATAATAGTAACTATATCTTACGTAAGTTTCTGAAGTACGTAAATATAGGTAGGTAAAAATATAAAACACCTGCCATAAAAGACAGATTTTTCGATATTTTGTCATATTATATTGTTAAAATTTTATTAGAAATTAAAACTTTTGTACCTGAAATTTTTATTTAATGTTTTGTTGTCGAAATACTGGAAAGACCCAAAACGCATTGAGCACGCATAATTATGGAGGCAATTGAAATTCGAGATGCGACGAAACTAAGCTAATATTTCTCGGTATCCGGTTCTGACAGTAACACCAAAACTAAACGCCGAAAACCACATTAATTTCACGAATTTTTATACGCTAGAGAATTATTGCTTGCAACGAGGTATCACGAATACGTACAAACACACACTTCACCACATTCTACGCATCTGCCATGATTAGGGACATTGTAAGGCGTCCTAAAACGTGACTAAAGAAGGCGTAATAACCCAAAAAACAATAAAAATCATACTTTACCCATGAAAATCTCAAATAATCACATCAGAATTAGTACCATTTACTGATACCTTTTTGACAGTTTATGCATAACAAATAAAAAATAAATTAAATATTTGGGTGTAATAATAGACAATAACCATAAGTGGAAGACTCAAATTACCAATAGTATCAATAGATTAAGAAAACTTATATACATATTTATTAATTGAAAAACAATACTTAATTTAAAAATTCGTAAAAATATATACTACGCTCCACCCCATTCAATAATACAATATGGGATCGTTGCATGGGGGAGCATACAAAACCTCAATTTTGCATCTGGAAATTACTCAAAGACTATTAATCAAAATTATAATTTAAAAAAACCAAGAGATTATTCAACCTCTAAACTTTTTCAAGACTTTCAAGTCCCACCTCTAAAAAATACATATTTATATAAATACGCTGCTTCAAATAAACAAAAATCATTGCAAGAAAACGCACCATGCCATGGTACGTGTTGAGAGCAATAGACAAAACACAGTGGGTCGCTTATGCACGCCAAACTACTACACGTACAATGGAGTGGTGTGGTTTAATCAAATAGAGTCAGAATTAAGATTAGAACCTTGAATGCAATAAAATTAAAAAATTTTAAACCATAATGTCCTAACTAAATTAGCAAAATAGAACCACTCAATATCTTATTAATTTCTTATAGACATATCACACATTTATTTTCTCACTTTTCAAACGATTAAATACACTCTCGTAAAGGTTATGCATTATAATTATGTATATATATATATATATTTAATTAATTTAGAATGTCTATAATGTTCATAATAGGTAGGTAGAATTGAGGAAATTATTTTTAAAACTCTCTTCGTAAACACGAGCTATTTTCTCAATTAGGGAGGTGATGATTTACAAACAAATAATATATTTACCATCATTTATAAATAAAAATATATAAATTACCTAAACAATTGTAAACAATATAAAATATGATGAATATATTATGTTAATATTTTTTTAATAAATAAAAAAACGTTTATTAATAATATAAGGGTAAGTAAAAACAAAGTTGTTTTAAGTTTTAATGTTAGTGTAAGTTTTCCAAATTATAAATGGAATAATATGGATAAAACTGCAATGGGTTTATTTCTTGAAGAATGAGAAAAGGTTCGTCCATCCTTTGTTTCATACATTTTACTTACTTGGTACTAGAACTCCATTATGGATAACCTACCTCATCTCTTATAAAAAATTTACCAATAATAAAATAATTTTTCCATTCTCCACCTTGCGCTTTCTTATTTTTCAGTCAATCCTAGCCACCCTTAACAGTGTAATAGTAAAAATAATACCAAATATATCAGAGTAGTTGAGGGGGTGGGAATGGGCGGGTGGTAGGGGTGGATCTATTGTGGCGGGATTTCCCCGAGGACGTGAATTGATTTAATCAGAGGCCAGTCCTTACCGCGGTCAATTGCTAAATCCCGATCATCTGTTAGGATCAAAAGAAGGAAGCGATCAGCAACTTCGTATTAATGAACTTGGAATTTTAATATTTCTATTTTTGAAACTGATAATTCGTGGTGGAATTCCATTATAATAGTATAATAAAACAAATTTAAAACTTTTTCCACTTTTAATTTAATGACCGTAACCGGTTTCAGCTTGTCAAAGCCATCTTCAGACTGGTGAAAAATATTCTTAACCTAGGGATTTTATACAAAACATATTAGGGAGGGGGAGGAGGGGGCGGGGGGAGGGAGGGGTGGTCTACAGGGATTTTATTCAATTATGGATTTTATTACATTTGTTGTTAAGTGGTCTTGAGTGTCCAACTATCTAATTATTTTTTTGGTTATTCCCAGTAGACTAATTACATAGGGTTGGTAGCTTACATACTTTAGTATTGTTTGGGAAATACCTTACAAGTAATGTGAATTATTAGCACCTAATTTTATTGTTGTCAAGTCTATTATTAATTACAATCTTTATTATATTTATGATGTTATGGAATTTTTTGATTAAACAATTGATTTTATAAAGGGGGATACGTTGGAGTAGGATTATTCTTATAATGGACCTAATACAAACAAAGTACATATTTTACTTGGAACATATATGATAGAAAATTACAATGGATACAATAGTGGAGATTTTGCAAATGATTCTAATTTCTTATTCATTACAAATATAGGGTCTACTTTTTTTGTTAGGTGGGTTATTTCTAATGATTCTAGTTTATCAAGTTTATGACCCTTATTACAAGTGTGGAGGACTTTAATATCTCTGTCTTTATCAAACGAATGTTGGTTTTCTAATAGGTGTGACGCTACATTCGACAATTCACCTTTATCATTCACCCAATTTGTGAAATGTTCTTTTATACGGGTTTTGAATGATCTTCCCGTTTGGCCTATATAATATGACGGGCAATTAGAGCAGTTCACTTGGTAAACGCCTGAGTTTTCCAGTTTTTCTCTATTATCTTTATTATTAATTAAAATTCTCCCTAGAGAATTTACATTATAAAATGCTGTTCTACATTTATCGTTATTAGTTAGTCGAGATATTTTTGTGGATATTTCGCCAATATAAGGAATTTTAACCCATTGTTTTGTGATTTCATTTTTATTTACGAGGCCTTGTGACATGATTGCTAATGTAATTTTTTTATTCTTTTTCTTTAATAAACTATCAATAGTTTCGCTTTTGTATCCATTGTTCTTTGCTATTGTTTTTATAATATTTAATTCATTTGTATAATTTATATAATTCAAGGGCACATGTAAAAGTCTGTGAATGAGGGAATAGAATACTGATAATTTATGTGAAATGTGGTGTCTAGATGTGTTGTGTATGATGTTATCACTATATGTTGGTTTTCTGTAGATTGAAAATTCTAATTTATTGTTAACGATTTCGATACCTATGTCAAGAAAATTAATCTTGTTTCCCCCCATTTCCATTGTAAATTGGATCGATTTATTGACTTTGTTTGTATTAGGTCCATTATAAGAATAATCCTACTCCAACGTATCCCCCTTTATAAAATCAATTGTTTAATCAAAAAATTCCATAACATCATAAATATAATAAAGATTGTAATTAATAATAGACTTGACAACAATAAAATTAGGTGCTAATAATTCACATTACTTGTAAGGTATTTCCCAAACAATACTAAAGTATGTAAGCTACCAACCCTATGTAATTAGCCTACTGGGAATAACCAAAAAAATAATTAGATAGTTGGACACTCAAGACCACTTAACAACAAATGTAATAAAATCCATAATTGAATAAAATCCCTGTAGACCACCCCTCCCTCCCCCCGCCCCCTCCTCCCCCTCCCTAATATGTTTTGTATAAAATCCCTAGGTTAAGAATATTTTTCACCAGTCTGAAGATGGCTTTGACAAGCTGAAACCGGTTACGGTCATTAAATTAAAAGTGGAAAAAGTTTTAAATTTGTTTTATTATACTATTGGAATTTTACGTCAAACATATTGATGCGTGCATGTATTTGGTATTTATCGACCGAAACGACATTTTTCACCGAATTCCAGCTTCTGTTCTAGCGTCAGCCGAAATCGATATTTATTTATATAAGTAAAACTATGTACCCAGAAATAGTTTTTTTTATTGTAAAACTTATATAGTTCACTGAAGTGTTAAATAAAATGCTAAATGAAATAAAGGACATAAAAAACAAATGTATAAGTATTACATTTTCAGCTCTTACTATTATTTTACAAAAAAATAATATATTTATCTTCGACTTCTAGAAAAGTCAATAGATGTCGCAGAATAAAATAAAAATTGACATGGGCTAAGGTCTTGGGTTTAATTCACAGATGCGACCGAATCCTTTCAGTTTCGTTTAAGATTCGCTAGTCTTCAATGATTATGGGACCAACAGACCTAGCTATAAAAGCTCAGGCGTTATTTAGCTTGGCCCACTTCAGCATATCGCTCGTCATAGATTCCCATTGGGAATGTATGGCAACCGATATGCCGAAATACGCCAAACCAAATAACGCTTTAGCTTTTGTAGCTGGGTCTGTTGGCCCCATTAAGTATTACAGTTTGAGGTTTTACTCATTAAGGTATTCCCAAATAAAAAAAATAAAGACATCAGCTTAATGAGTAAATACGTTTACTTACAGCACTAGTTAGTTGTTATGTAACAGTTCTTCAATGTATGTAAATATTAAAAAATATACACTCAATCTTAGAACTACTTAAGACCCATTTACCAGCGGCTGAGAATTAAAGTTCAGAAATGCTTGTAACTGTACAGGAAGTTTCGATGAGAAAGTACGATTATTCTCCGAATCAAATTTTTGAAATTAAAAGAGTAATATCGATTTATTTCATTCAAAACTTACTTAAAAAAAAAAAACTTCACTGGCTCAAATGTCCTGAAAGAATCCAGTTCAAGCTCTGCTGGATGGTATTTAAGTCCCTAAATGGAATGGCTCCTGCTTACTTATCAGAAATGTGTATTCCAGAAAACTCCATTTCCCGACAGTCAACTCTTAGGTCAGCGGCATCATCAGCAATCGGAAGGTTGAAGGAGCCAAAGCGCACACCAAATACTAAGTTTGGTGAGCGTGCTTTCGGAGTGTCGGGACCTAAAGCCTGGAATGGACTGCCACATGACTTAAGAATGATCACAGACTCGGCGAAATTCAGAGCTAAACTTAAAACTCACCTTTTTAGACAGTCGTACCCATAAAGCCAAAAACAAAAACCTTTAGTTTCACCTTCTCAGCCCGCGACATAGTAAATAACTAATTGCATACAAATGTTAACAAATTCTTAATGGTGAGTTATTTATACATCTAATTTCATTCAAATTCTCCAGTCCTAATGAGTCCCAAATTCTCAAGACTTTCGAAATAACTTCAATTTATTAACTCCATTTTTGGCAGTAATCTTCTTTTGAATGTAATATGAAAAATGATGGTGTAGCAAATGTAAAGTTATGCAATGTCCAGTGTTTTAATATAGTGTCATCCGCGTGCAAAGTCGTATCTCCTCCAAGCATAAACTTTCTAATTAAAGTGTGTTTATCGGAAGTGACCTGCCCCAGGTAAGTATGTTCTCTGTGTCTATTTGTAAATAATAGTTCTAGTTGTAGCCTAAGTAGTCATAATAAAATGTACAGCGCCCTTGAGGTGACTTCTCACAAAAACGGCGCTCTACAAATTATCCAATTATTATTATTTAATATACACCTACATTCAAGTAAGCAATAAAAATGCTCAAAACGCATGACGATAAATTGTTAAACATCGTGTACTTCTTGTAAGTATTTTTTGATCACAGTTCTTTTTGGTCTGTTATTTTTAGTATAGACTTGTTTGTTTCTTTTGTTATTTAATGTCATTACTACCCTGACGAAAAAACCATCGGTCTTGAAACATGTAGGTAATTGTGATTATATAATAGTGGTTGATACAAAGTTATGTATTTAATTTAATTAAAAATGACACCACAAATTGATTTTGCGAAGTTGAAGAAATAGTTTTTTAAAATTTAAAAAGTGCTTTTACCAGATAAAATAACAAGATTTCAAAATCAATTTATGTTTTTTTTGTAAAAAAGAGTCAATACGTCTAGAATGTGATTTAAAAAGGACAAATTCCGGTGTTGTCTGGTTATACCCTCTTAATAATAAATGTAGTACATTAATAAGTGTATTATTTAGTTACTTTTATGGTAGACGAAGTTTTTGTAATATTTTAGTTTACAATCAACAATCAATTTAGACACCCTCACATACAGTTAAAAGTATAAATATTTTTTTAAAATTATTTTATTTAGCAAATTTCGAAATTAATTTATAAAAGAGTTTGCTCACTTTACGTAAATAATTTTATAACATGTATATACTCTATAGCTCAATCCTCAGCGGCTGTACCATATATATATGGGAGGAGTTGGAGGCGAATGTTGCGGGAGGCCAAAGCTCGATATGGGCTGTAGCGCAATCGAAGAAGAAGAAGTATATACTCAGTTGTAAGTCACTGGTAATAAATCTTAGCTGTGTTATTTACTATGATAAGTCATAGGTTAAATAAATCAAGTAGAAAAACACCCTTGAGATTATATTCCCACGAAAATGGCGCTATATAAATAATTCAATAATTATTATGAAACGTTAAAAAATATAAAATTAACACTTGAACAAAAATTTCGTTTCAATGCAAGCATTACTAGCAAATTCTCTTTCTACGATTTCCAACCCCTGTAATATAAATGAGAGAGGATCTAATCCAGGGCGGTCATCCCTTGATTGTTACGAGGTAGCATACTCTAATACGGAAGGTAGCATCTAGCGAAGGGTGAATTCAATTACTGCGCAAATCTAGTCCATATCTCCAATCTCATTCTACATTAGGGTGTTGAATATTAATAAATCCGCAATAAATTCGCATGCCCACAACAAAGTGCCTACTTACTAACCACTGACAATTACCGTGACAAAAAACTGGCTATTTACCAAGTCTTTGGTTACCAGATCTGAGTAGCCAGGTGGTACTTCCCCACCTTCCTCTTTCCCGTTTCTTTTCCCTCCCCACTACCTTCAGACTTTAGACCAATTGGGGATGTTTTTGTCTCACTGGCTCCAAACAGTCGAGAACAATTGGGACTCTTGTATTCACATATCTGTTGAATTTAATTTGTTATTGTTTTCAGTTATTGTACCTATAGCCTTGTTAAGCGCCTTTTATGATGACATTTTAAAAAATGTCCTAATAGGTTCTTATTATTGTTTTTAATAATCCTTGACATTGCATTCAAATATGCACAATTGCATGCACGTGATATATGTATACCCCCGCGGGTGACATTAAACCCAAAAATACATGGCATGGCATGTTCAGAAAGTAAGTGTACTAGATTTTTATATTTTTTTAGTTGTATTATTTTTTTTAAATAACAGGATATTGTTGATACACACGACTTGTTGACTATTTTTCCACATAATCGCCACCCCGTTCAATGCATGTGGTGAACCGTGGCACAGGCTTTTTTATCCCCTCCTCGAAGAAATCTCCCGCCAGCTTGAAAGGTTGAAAATTTAGTTCCACCCATGTGTGCCTTAAGGGAGGTGAAAATCTGAAGGCGCCAAGCCAGGGGAATACGGGGTGTGTTTCAAAACATCTCAACCAAATGAGTCCAAGAGCGCCTTGGTGGCTAAGGCTGTGTGAGAACAGGCGTTGTCGTGCAATAAGCACACTCCTCTCGTCAGAATTTCCCTCTTTTGGTTTAAATGTTCCTTTAGAGTTTTTTAGGGTCTCACAATTTGTGTATTGATGGGATTCGAACAAAATGATACCTTTTCAGTCCAAAACACTGAGGCCATGATTTTTTTGGCCGACATTTTGGTTTTGAATTTTTTGGCAGATGGGCAATTAGTGTACAGATTGTATTTTTGTATCATGTGTGTAATGAACCACTCACGTATCATCTTCCGTCTCAATAGAGCTCAGAAAATCCTCACCTTCCAATTCAAGTCGCTCAAGAAACTCGCGGGCGCTATTGACTCAATTTTTTCTTGTGTTGAACGTGGCTCGCACTTGGTAGGATTTCTTACCAACATCTTTCAAGCAACTGGACACTATGACGTGAGTTTACGTAATACCGTATCCCTGCGTTGATCACTCTGGTCAGGAGATCCCTTTCTAGCACTCAGTGTTGCCAAGCCTCAAAAAACAAAAACTACAGCCCGTTATTATGCCAGTACACTTACTTTCTGAATATGCCTAATATTATGCAGTATTGGATATTTGGGATTTTATATTTAAAAAAAACGTATGGAAAAGTAGATTGGGATAGACGACGTGGATGGTAATAAGCCTTAATTTCACTTGAATTTGATTAAACATTTACCTATTTACCTGATTTATTACCTCTATATTACATATCCACGGAAATATGTACACCAATTAAATAGACAAGAGCTAAATAATAGTAACAAATTGTTAGCAGCGTTTGTAACGCCACAAAAACCTGCACAAGAATTGAAAGCCGTAGGAGGGAATACGCTTGAATAGTTGCTCCGAGGGCGGATGAAGCATGTTGTAACTGATGAGTCTTGAATCTAATAAATGGATTTAGTTTGGTTTTTGGATAATAGGTATTAGCATGTTTATTTATTTGCAAAGATAACATCAACTAACTTATTTCATTGCAATAGTAATTTCTGAACTAAATACCTCTAATACTTCGAATACTTAATGATTCCCAGAATGCATAAACGTGCATTTAGGAAATAATTTAAATGACGTTATTGAGATTTTTAAATAAAATTATTTATTACTGTTTCAATATTATCTAATAAAATACAGCAGAATACAATCTATTCAATAACTATTTTCTTATTGGGTACCTGCACATACATATTTTTGTCTTACTGGTTACATCACATATGTAATGAATTAAATATTTTTCATGTGTTATTCGCTGTTTCACTGTTTGCAACATTATCGCAATGTTATGTGTAGTTTTATTGCGTAGTGCTATTTATAAAACATCTAATATCTATTTATCTTCTATTAATATAGACAAGAGTTCATGTCCTGTGGTGGCCGGCGTGAATTTGATTTGTAAATGAATCTCCAATTATATTCCGAGGTTATGAAATTTTGCATACTTGACCATTAAAACAAGAAAAATTTACTACATGATTTTTCCAAAAACCAGCCACTTCCACTTTTTCAAAGCAGAATTTTTAAACTTCGTGATGAAATTTTGCACACCTGACGTTCAAAATAAGGAAAATAATCACTGTGTCAATCTGATTTTAAAAAAACTTTGTTTAAGTCCCGAGCAGCGTCAAAGATTTCAGCGATTTTATTATATATCCTTATCCTTACCCCTTAAATTTAAAAACTATTAATTGCTTATAATTTTAGTTGTAATATGTTGCTCGTCATTTTACCGGCAATGGCACGATTTCAAAATTATAAAAAATACAAAAAAAAAAATTGAAATCGTTCAGTTTTTTTTTTATGCATATTATGTATAGGTACTTATTTAATTTGCCATTTTATTACAATATAAATTTTAGTAATTAGTAGATAATTTTTTTTATTACCTCATCTACGATTCTTTAAAATGTTACATGTCCAAATGTACATTCTTTTTTCCCTGTTCCATTGCTTTCAACCGAACATTTTTTTTCCAATTGGTGTTCTCATGATAACACTGGCTACAGAGTTCTTGATAATTAAAAACTCCCCAATTACCCAATGTTTTAATGACAAACCTTGTGGAATAATTACTTGAAACAACCTGCAAATTACAATGAAACCATTCGGTATACTTTGCACCCAGCACAACTTAAGGTATTTCAGACTTAAATAATGAAGTCCTCTTTAGTCTAAGGACCAAGATACAATCGAACCCGCGCCGTCTGCTTTCAAGTATAATTATTGCTTCGTGCATCGCATCCAATGCAGATCCAGTGATACCTATGTAGATTTGTAGATCCTTTGTCCCCCGCGGGGTCCTTGCGGGTTTCCTCCGAGCTGATGCGGAGTCACAACACGATAATCTCCAAGGGTTAAACTGGGGGTCTACGATACCCCATGGAAAGAGATGGTTCGTTTCTCAGACTAATAAGTAGGAAGTTGGCTACTCGTGTTCGAGAACAGGGCTTCGCAAACAAAGGCACGGCAATAATGAACCCGGATACTCCTTCCAGTGAAAGAAATATTTCACCACCATTCCTTGCTGCTACTTAATTATTTGTTTAATAATTTAATAATAATAATATCTTTGTTGAAAGAAATTTGTAACACAACGTATAATGTATAACTGAAAAAAATAAAAAAACTGAAAAAATTAATAAACGTGTAATATTGTTTGCACTGGTTTATAAATTATATAAGTATAAAAAGTTAACAAGAGAAAATAATGTACATAAATAGTCGGTAATATTTAAAGAATAGAAATTTTTAGTTATAAGTTGAGGTTTCTCATAACCTGCCCTTACTATTACTAGGCTAGCCTTTGTTGATACAGTAATTTTGTAAATTTATTTTTAATACCTATGAATATACCTACACTTGTAATAAAATATATAAAAAATAAATAAAACGGTGAAAGCCACGATTAAGCTTATTTTAGAGCTAATTTGGAAAAAATTACATACGGAGACAATTAGACTTTCTTAAATTACACCTATAATAATAATAATAAAATATTTTTATTGAAAGAAATTTATAACTTTAAAAAGGCACATGTTCAGTATTAATAGTTTACATTGTTTTATAAATTATTTAATAAGTACAAATAGTCGAAAACAAAAAAATATACATATATGAACAATAGGTTACTGTAACTGGTTGATTTACATCCAAAATTATAGGTTTATATTTTACAATGTTTTAAGTGAGTGCCAACTTTTTTTTTTACATTAAGATGCCCTGAGGAAAACAATTTCCTTTTGGTCCCATCTCATTCTTAAGGATGCTGTGTGGAGGGTATTTTTAGAAAAGGAAGGAGAGGAAGATCTGGAAAGGAAAATTGTATGTGGGGTGGGTAGGAATCTGGGAGTCAGTGTGTCCAGGAATAACGCACGTATGAATCCAATCCAATCCAAGGCGATGTTTCGAGAGAATTCTGTTGGTTAGATCAAAAAGCGTCCCTCAAACAGTCTCTCCCGATCCAACTTGCCACGCAATTTTAGGACAGAGATATCCGACACCAAACCCGGACAAATCTCACCTCGTTAACCCAGATATCCCTGCTAAGTCCCCGAAATTTTGCCAACCTCTTGGGGTGACCTGGTTAGAAGTGTATTATCCCACCTCTAAAGTCATATTTGATAAAAACATAAGTTGGGATAGGTTTTTTCATGCGTGTATTTCCAATAGGTGTAATTTAAGTACCTAGGCGTAATTTCGTCCGTGTGTAATTCTGTCAGTGTTATTGATGCCCACGCCCGTGTAATTTCGTCAAGTAACCGAGACCTCCATAGTAATCCAATTACATACACGTGATGAGCGATGAGTAAAACGTAGTAGTATGTGAATAATATTTACTCATAGATTAATTATTTAATCAGTAATAAACAGTTTCATAGAAATTACTCATAAAACCATCATAACGACATCAAGTTCTAAGATAACATCACTACATATTTGTCTGGAATATAGACATTGGCTAATAAATTGTCTGTTTTTGCAATAATTATGACATTTCTTGTTCATATAAAAGCGTATTTCTTAGTTATAAATTATAAATTATTACCTTCGCAGCATATAATCTGCATATATCTCAAAAAGTCGATTGATTATATGCAATTAGTTTATAAACGGGTACGTTTCTCAACACAGTTGCAGTCGCAATGATTTGATTAATATCAAATACTGTGTAACCAGTTCATGGGACCTGTTTTAATGAGTTAAAAAAACAATTATATAAAACGAAGCGTACGTTCTCGCAGGGGTAGGCAAAGAGAAGATGAATTTAAATGACATATTTCCAGTTTTTTGTATGTTTTTAAAAGATAATAATGAAGTTTTTTTTATTTTAGTGTGTCTGTGTGGCAGTGTGGGTGTAAACGGTGCTCGGTGCGTACACAAGCAGCCAAATAAAATAAACGCGTTACATTTATAGATATAGGTAGTAGGTATATAATTCAAATGCTATGAGAAAATTCTATGTAATATTTTACCATAATAATATAACCATTTTTACCTTTTTTCCTTTTTATTTAGTTATGACAAAAAACGGTTTCAGCCTAGCTGGGAATTCCGATTTTCTACTGATTTATAACATATAATATGTCCCTTGAACACTTTACGTTCTAAAAAAGGTATTGTCGAGAGAGTTTTGCTCTATTTTAAACGAGCCTTGTTTTATTAAACATTTCCCAATTTTCGCTTGCATATTATCTTTTTTATTATTAACGCGCTCCCTCTTATCGTATCATTCGAATTATCGTATCTCTTCTTCTTCTTCTTTTTGAGCGGGTATAACCCAGTTTTAAGGCCATATTCTCACTGATACAATTATTCATAAAAAATTATTTATCTACATAACATTTGGGGAGGGGGGTTATCAGGGGTGTTAAGGTGAAACCCGGCGGTGGAGAAATTTGAAAAATATATTTTACTAAATTGTTGCTGTCACTGTTGCTTTTACTCCACCGGATATTGAGCGAAAGGGACAATGCACCTCGGGCTACTAATACCTAACTAAAATCGAGGTTTTGTATTCCCCACTTTTCTCCTCCAAAAGTGGACAGATTTTCTTTTTTTTTACCAACTACATAAGAAAAAACTATTCTATGTCTGTACGTTTTGCTTTTTTTTAAAAAAACATTGTCTAGTTTGTATACTGAACGTCCTTTGACAGCGTTTAAACCGGTCAATCTTATTGATTTTTGAAAGGTCATAACTTCTATAAAAAGTAACTTCTATAAAAACAATATTATCTCTATGGTTAAAATCCAGAGAGATAAATAGGAAATACGTTGGTACGGAAAAATCACCGCCGGGTATCCCCTTAAGTGGTGGGTAAAGTTTAAAGTTATATAATGTTTTAATATATAATGTTTTAATATATTATTATCATTATATATAATTCCTTTATTTTGTCATTTTAATAATTACTTTTCAAATAAAAAAGATAAAACGTTGTTTTTACCATGTTCTATTTAAATAATAATAATAATAATAATCATATAATTATTTTTTTTACCACTTTCTATTTAAAATCTTTAAAAAATTACAGAAAAAAAAACTTCTTTGATTTTATAAATATGGAATCGTGATAGGTAATTCCAGTTAATAGGATAAATTTATAATTCTAACCGATGCCGAACATGGAATAAAACCTATCTCGTTGTCATTGAACAATGCATTACTAAGTACGGGAAGCTTTTAATAAAGCTGCGTCATTCCATTTTACAAAATATGATAATAATAATAATTGTGATTGATCACTCCGCTCAATATACTTTGCCGTGAATAGGGGAGGAAATGAAATCCTCCCCAAACCAAACAAAATGGCAAAACCGGTTTGTAAAATGGTCTGCGATTCCATGACACCAAAGGGAATAATAGTTCGCAGTATTATTGAATTTAAAACCTGCACAACCTGAAGTGTGAGATAGTCGGTAAATACACGCCTGTCTTTGGGATTTTCAAAATAAAAGGAAATAATGTTGTGTCTTCTGTCGTGCGAGGTAGATAGGTACCTGAATATCGAAATCATTTGTACAAGAAATGCGAGTCGCTGTTGGACTCCTGGTTTGTTTTGCCTATTGAAATAGATCAGGTTATTAAATAGATACAGGTGGTGGTCTAACGGTTTTGGATTATTCCCATTGGAGGCGATTTGAAAATATAATGGTAACTAGTGAAGACATGTGAAAAATCGCAGGATATAATAATTGTAGCTTAAAAGCGCACACCCTTGAAAAATTATGAATTCTGACAAAACCTGGCCAAACTTAATTACCCTAAGAAAATTAAATAAAGGAATTTATTTCTTCAATTCGATTATATAATTCAAATCGCAAAATCGCTTTGTGGCGTCATTTTAATTAATTGTGATTATATAGTGGTGTAAACAATGTTATTTATTTCGTTTATTTAAAAAAATAGATGAAAAATTATTTTATTTTAAAATCTATTGTTATAAATTATTATAAGTATTTTCTTGTAAAAAAATATTATCTAATGGGTAGGAACTTTATCGGTTGTCTGAAATCTTGACAAAATCAGTTCCAATATTAAAAATGACACATTTAAAAAAAACCACTCACACACTTAATTTACTGAATTATTATGGGATTTCGCTTTGTTTTTCAGGTTAAAATTCAAAGGTACCTACTTGACAACCGTCGTAATTTGCGTGATGGAGAGAGTAAATATATCTTATAGTAGAAAGCCATCGTTTTAAGTTGATAGTATTTTAATGATATATAAATGAACATTCTCGCAGTATTTAGAATTATTTTTTTAGGCTCGCATGCACCAACTAACCAAAAAATGCCCAATTATTCAGCGTTTTTTAAATATCAACGTATTCGGTTATGAGCCGTATCAGATTTTTTTGAATTATAAAATTAAATACCTTAACAAGAAAAGAAAAATTATTTTAGTGGAGATGAGCATTGCATTTTATTTTTAACAGTGCAAGTCCATTTCCGAAATGCGTATCTTTTTATATAATTTCATCTGGGGCAATTTTTTAAAAATATTTTATCAATCTTGAAATAAATAATTAAAAATATATTTTGAAAATAATTTTGTCTATGCTCGCATATCAATAAAATGTGTAGACAAATCAAAATTTAAAGTTGCTTCTCCGATCTCCCTCCAGTAAATCACATTCAATAATTTATTCTCGACTTCACAAATATGTCGGAGGAAGATCTTTAATTTCATTTACATTTTGTATAAATAGGTAGCTATAGTATTATTATTTGAATGGACCCATATACAGATTAGCATGACGTGCATGTCCATTGAAGCTGGAAGCGACAGAAGCAAATCAATTGACGTATTATATATTCCCGCTGTCGTCAATTGAAATGCGCCTTCCCATGAAATTAAAACTGTCAATCTAAATATTTATACGGCAGTTGACACTCAGCCCAAGGAGATCTGCAAATCTCCATTCAATACGTTCGTGACAATTACAGCCATTGTAAGAAATAAATATATCGCAGAATGCATTTTTTGTCATGTTTAAATGGTGTTGAATTATTTGTAATATTAATATAGATACTTCATACGTGGGTATACTGTTTGCCTAAATAATTATTATAAAACCTCGCCATATTTACGTGGCGCTATGCAAATGCGATAAAAATTAAAGGTTTTATATCACTAAAGTTGCGAATTGAGTTTTAGTTAAAAATGAGATTGATATATGCACGGGGAAAAATGTTATTCGAAAAAACGATACTTTTAATAGTAAAAACGGTTAAAAACGGGACTGAAGTTCTTATAAACAAATTAACAGTGTTTCAATGTTTATTGGCGGGAAAATGTAAGAATAATTTGTTGGTATACATAATTTCGTACGTATACCAACAAATTATTCTTACATTTTCCCGCCAATAAACATTGAAACACTGTTAATTTGTTTCGCAAGAACTTCAGTCCCGTTTTTAACCGTTTTTAATATTTTAATTATAGTTTTTTCGAATAACATTTTTCTCCGTGTGTACGTATAAAAATCGTGTATTTAGTTGTATTTTAGTTTTAAATCTCTAACTTTAAGTCACAGTTATATTTTCTACCTTTAGAGGGTTAAAATAAAAATAAAATAATAATGTTCATTAGTCAAATGCACTGTACATATATATCATTTTATATCATTGATCGAAGAACCGGTGGATGCAATATTTTAGCCATATGTTGTTATAATGTTTTGTTTATTCTGTATTTAGATTGTATGAATCTTATCTTACTAATATTATAAACGCGAAAGTTTATATGGATGTACGTATGTTTGTTACTCTTTCACGCAAAAACTACCGAATGGATTTTAATGAAACTTTACATTAATATAGCTCTTACATCAGAATAACATATAGGCTATAATTTATAAAGCTAGCTATTTATTTTCAATATATTGAAAATAATTATTATTGTTTAAAAGAAAATGTCAAAATTTGAGAATGACATTTTGCAATGATTGTTAAATCAAAATTCTATTTTCGAAAAAATTTTAATTAGTGAATTTATTTGAAGTACTTGCCTAATACTTTGAATTGAATCGAGAATATTAAAGATATTTTAAATAAATAGGTTAAAGATTTTGATACAAACGTAGATGGGACCTAGGAAAAGAAAATAGATCACTCGACGTACTAATCCTACGCAGACGAAGTCGCGGACAGAAGCTAGTATATTATAAATTTGTACATCGCCCTTAAGGTGATTTTTCACATAAACGGCGCTATACAAAATAGTATATAATATAATATATAATATTACATTATATATAATATTATAATATATAATATTATATATAATGTAATATTATATATTATATACTTTTTTATTATTATTATTTCATGCGGGGTATTATAGTAATAATAATACTTGGCTGATTTATGTAGAATTCATATAGAAAAATCACCTCAAGGGCGCTAGATGCATTATTTTTAAATATAAACTACACTAATTTATTATCGGTCACCCGGTGAACTTCTGTGTAGGCAATATTGAAGAGAAACTAACGCAAGCAAATTCCACTAAAGTGCAGTAATATCTACTTTCGAAGCCGACGTAATATTAGGTACGTACTGAACTAATTAATGAAATGAGGAATGATGGAAAGAGTGTCCCTTTTTTCTTGTGATATTAGATGAGCAACTCCTATATTGCCGAATGAAATTATCCAGTACAGTTTCTAGTAATCTTCTCGATGATTATGTAATTTAAAATGAATTAATATGCGCATACATGCATGAAGACAGAATTTGCGTTGACACCATGCACACAGAAATGTTATGTAAACATTTCAGTGGTGTGGTGCAGACAAATATACCAATTTCTGTTATTTATTTTTTGTGTTGAATATTAAAACATATATTTCGACGGTCCAGAAGAGTAATGTCGGATCTGCTAAAAATTAAAAATCGTTTTATTGGCTTATTTTATTGATATTGATTTTATTGATTCTGCAATTTCAGAATTTTGAATGAAATGAAGTGCAATATATCAGAAAAACTCTATTTTTTTTATCTCAAAAACAGTAAAAATACAGCAACTTTAAACAGCTCTACTGCAAAACTACAAAAATTCAAATCGTATTATAATTAATATTTTTTTCGCTAGTAAGATCAAATAATAAGGCTTTACTCTTAAGTACTTCACGGTTGGTATTTTTTTTTCAGGTTGATACCTATCCAATGCAAAAAACTGAAATACTTAATACATACACGGAGAAACATGTTATTCGAAAAAACGATCATTTTAATAGTAAAAACGGTTACAAACGGGTTTAAACAAATTAACAGGGTTTCAATGTTTAATGGCGGGAGGGAACATGAAAGAATATTTTTTTTGGTATAAGTAATTTCGTACGTACACCAACAATTTATTCACACTGTAAAATAAACATTGAACAAATAAACATTGAAACACTGTTAATTTGTTCGTAAGAACTTAAGTCCCGTTTTTACTATTAAAATGATCGTTTTTTCGAATCACATTTTCCTCCGTGTAGGAATACCTAAATGTTAAATTAGTTAGGTATTAGTTAATAATCTAAATAAAGCATATCTATTCAACATTAGTTATTCATACCCTTCGTGTCATTTCTAGATAAAAGACCACTGACAACTTAGAAAGATCCATTATATTTATTCCATACAGTGCAGTAGAAATAATAAGGCCACTGAAGCGAGGGATGACACAGAGCACTACGGGACTATGTCCATGGGGTTTATTAAGGCAAGGCGTGACATTCGAGGCACCCTGGTTATAAACTTACCCCTAAACACTAAAACTAACCAGATTTTAGACCCCTACAAGTCCCGGAGTCTCTCATGTGTGATATTCGCTGAAGACCTTTCCGAACTGCCAACGGACTTCGAGAAATACACCAGCGTGTTAAATTAAATATATGTATTTTGTTAGACTGAATAAAATAGACTTATCAACCATGAAAAATTTACAAGTTAATATCAGGAAGATGTCCTTACAAAAATAAAATATTTATTTCTCTATCGAATAAATATAACGATTTTGGTGAGAGAACAGGAATAATATTTTTTTTAAATCCTTCGTTTGATCAAGTTTTTGCTAATAAATTATATTTAAAAAATTACCACTCTTTCTCGTGGTGCATATTCTTGTTAAAATTATTATAACTTTTAAAAATAATGTAACGAAAAATTTTTTGATACAAGGAATTTTCATAGCTCATTATGATGTAATGACCTAAGGGACTGAACATTGACCTAGAAAATTGAGTAAATTACATGACGCCAGAGGTCAACATTAGCTCAACCGTATAAGACAATTATATAAGAACCGTGAACACTGAAATATTTCTTCAATCTTTGCAAACTCACTTTGTGGCATCATTTTATTTAAATGAAACAAATTTCTTTTGTGTAACCACTGTAATAAATGTTATAATAACTAAATGTTTCAAAACCGATGGTTTCTTCGTCAGGATAATAATGTGTTTCTTTTGTTATTTTTATTCAAGTTATTATCCTGAGGAAGAAACCATCGGTTTTGAAACATGTAGATATTGTAACATTGATTACATTGGTTTACACAAAAGTAATTTGTTTCATTTAAACTGAAATATTGATCGCGAAAAAAGAAATAACAATATTTCTTTATGTCAATGCGTATTTATGAAAATGGTCCACCACAATGTTAGTAATTATTTTCATAACGCAAAGCATTCATGAAAATCCATATGTCTAGTTGTGTTCCGATCAGTAGCTCTTTTTATTGAAATTCAACTACTTATGTAATTCTAAAATCCAGTTCAATAGAAACGTCTCCCCTAATATAAATCGATTTCATAAATCCTCAAACATGTTTTCACGTATTTATTGATATTTTCAAAGTAAAAAACCTTTCTTGACTTTTTTACCAAAATAATAATTTATTATAAATAATGAGAAGGGGGGTCCATAACCCACTTCAATCCGAAAGTAGGCCTCTTATGGTCATGAATGTGCCCTAATTTTCAATATTATATTTTTATTACTTCAAAAGCCGATCCCTTTCAAGTCTCCTGAGGCGCGAACTGTTTTGTAGGAAGTGTCTACCTCGTCTTATTGTAGTTTTTGCAAACAATTGTTAGCTCTGCCATTCTTGTTTTTTGCAAGTTTTTTCAGACCCAATCCCGTAATGTTTTGTTATAGTCCAAACCCAAAAAAAACCTTTTAAAATTGGATTAGCCATTATCGAACTTGTCGCCCGCTTGCATGAACTAGATTTTTTATGCATTAAACTGCATTGTAGTTTTAAAATATGTTCTGAATATGTAACATTATTTTTATTTTGGAGAAACATCTTTATGTGACAGCGAGGGATGCTTTTTACTTTCTTGGTCTAATTTATACGTTATAGATTGTGAAGAAACTAAAATGTTTCCTTTTGAAGTTTTTTCATTTTATTTTTATGTCCGGTGATTTTTTATGGTGCGCGGCTGTTTTTTGGTGTTTGGTTCGAGCTTGTAACTAATTTGGTAGCTTTTGTATAGCTTGCTACAGTTTGATAGATAAAGGAATAGACTCTGGCAGTTGTGATGACCCGGTGACCTGTTGGCTTTAAGGCCTCGCCGGTTGTGCGGTAGGAAAACCAGCTTCAACAAAACCGTTACAGGCACATTTAGTTTCTTAACCCATATATTTCAAAGAAACCGTTGGTGTCACTGAGAGGTCGAAGCAGTAGGTACCATTCGATGTATCAATGGAAAATTACAGAGTTCTTTAGAAGCCTTTTTTATGATACTTTTAGTCACATTTTGAAGATTTAAAACCATGTTTTTGGATTCTTGTGGCTTATTCGACAACATCATTGTTTAGTTTCAAGATATATAAATAGATAAACAAGTACGAATCATTCATTTAACTATGCTCAATGATAATAAAGTTATTGGTGTAATAAATTAAATGCATTTATGTTTAAAAGCTCCCTCCATAATATCTCCCTTTTAACCCTTGCCCCAGTTATCACAAGTCATAAAAAAACATTCCAGCACACGACAGAAGTATTCTCCAAAGATCACTAAAGGGAATTGCTCCATAGAGGAAGCTGTATTGTTAGTAACAAACATCAAAGTGCGCCGCGGCAACCCGTCCCATTCTTAACCCGATACTATTACGTATTAAGGGATGATGTTTCCCCTTTTGTTACAAACAGATGCGATAAAAAGTCTGCTTTTTATTGAGAGTATAATGCCATATATTTAGCTCGTGCCCGATCTCTGGCGGGTACAGAGCGGATGCTGGTTATTCTGGTATTACAACCCTTACGAATCTTCTTGTAACCAGAATAATCATCGGGTTAAATGTTTATTTGACGAGTGCCGAATGTGATCTTTTGACCCCAAATGATAATTTTTTTTTTGGAATAAAATAATTTTAAGACTTCGTTTTCTGGTTTTTGTGAGCTTTGTTTTTATTTGTACTTGTTGTAAATGAATCATTTTTTATTGTTGTTTTCATTTTAACTACCTTGTGATAAGTGCTTTGTTTTCTGTATCATAAAAACATAAACTGATTTAAATACGTATAAATAAAATTGAACAATGAATATTCACTGCAGGCCAATGAGTAATCCAAACAAAATAGCACCTTTTAACTGTCGGCTATCGTAATTTAAAATATACAACCTCAATTATATTACAGATAAGTTGCTAAGATCAAATCAACTTTTGTATAAACAATTATATTTTTCTGACATTAAAAACTAACATGCAATCACGTCAGGCACAATATTATAAAACTGCCTTATAAAATGACCCTCGAATGGGATATATTAAAAAAAACATATTCATGTTTACAGGTTGATTAAACAAAAAAAAAAAATATTTATTTACAAGAAAAAGATTTTACATTACAAGTGATTACATTATGCAAAGTTATACAATTATTCATTATTATTTTACTACTACATAAGTTGAGCTCTATACACGGAGAAAAATGTTATTCTAAAATACGATCATCTTATTCGTAAAAACGGTTGAAAACGGGACTGAAGTTCTTACGAACAAATTAACAACGTTAACGTAAGAAATTACGTATACCAACAAATCATTCTTACATGTTCTCGCCAATAAATATTGAAACACTGTTAATTTGTTCGTAAGAACTTCAGTCCCGTTTTTACGAATAAAATGATCGTACTTTAGAATAACATTTTTCTCCGTGTAGGAGCTTGTTGGAGGATATATGGGAGGATATATATACATAAATTATACCTATTCTCTTGATTCCGCCTCTTACGTAGGTATGTATTAATATTGATAATTTTTGTGTTACAGAAAATAATAATTTAAAAAAAACACAAGCTTTGCTTAAAGATTAAAAGCGTTGTTGATTCTTTCACAGGTAGGTAGGAATAATTCTTACAAAAGAAGAGCCTAGACAAGTCCCCACTCACCCTTTAATTTCTTTGCGCCTTTCAAATACGTAACTGTTTTTTCTGGGTCACCGGGGTTAAAATAGTCGGTAACTGTAAAAACCACCCTTTAAACTTATTTTAGGGTTATTTTTTACGAAGTACAACCCTTACTACTTTAATTTCAACAGATAAAAACTCTTTTTTCTCCGTTTATAAATATGATTCTTTACATGGAGCACACGTCTGACCTTTGGTACAGTAACTGGGGATGCTGTCTGGTGCCTAGATATTATAATACCACAACCCTTACTGTTAATGTGGAGCATTTTTATCATAACCTGTTATTAGAGACGTAATCTCATCTCGTGATTGTCATTGGTGAACTTTTGAACCCTACGGAGAGTTAGACGCGTGGACATTTTTAATCATATAGTGTGGTCACAGATTAACATTACGATGCTAAGGCTGAAGTTGAACGTATTTATTAAACTTTTTTTAAATAAGCCAATTGAACTTGATGTAAATTTCATTTAGATATTATATTTTTTTTTAAATTTAAATGTATTTTTATTTTTATTGTATTAAACCACTAACAAAACATCAATATTTGTGGTGGACATACTTTCTTAATTTCAATCAATATTTTGTTATAGTGTTGAACGGCCTGATATCTACATAAGTACTAGTAAGCAATATTGTGTAAATACCCATTCGATCTTAAAAATAAGTGTAGTTTTTAGTTGTAAGTCATTAGCTATAAATCTTTGTTATAAGCCATGGTCATAAGAAAATGGCGCTATAAAAATCATCCAAACATTATTATTATTAAGTGATTTATAAGAGCTTGCTTACTTCCCCGTTGGCAATCTAATTTGCTTTGCAATTATCGTCCCGTGTCCGTGTAACTTGTGATTGTAATTTATTTTTCTTTTCAGTTCCTTAGACACCTGCACTCCTATATTAATTTCACTTATAAAAAAATAAGTACCTACATTCAAATATGCATATGGTTTGCTTCACCAACATAAAATTTAGCTACTTTAATATTATGTCTCTCTGTGTAAGTTGCGCATTGTTTAATTTTGCAGATTACGCATTTTTTTTAAATTTTCTTCATTGCAAAGAAAAACAATACTTGAATAATAGGCTAATTCCACTTTTTTATTATTTAAAAAAATTACGATTATTATGGAATTTTTATTTTATTTTTATGTTGAAGAATAATTTTTCTACAGCGAGTCTAAGTTTCCCATTTTTTGAAACCCGCCAAAACGGTATTTTGGATGTGTGACGTCATAAGCGTCGCCCAGTCTTCAAAAACTTCTGTCAGTAGTACTTTGTTTGTTGACGTGCGTATGAGGCGTCGTTGGCAACCAACGGCCGTTTTGATTTTTTTGTCGTTTTTTAAATTTGAATGAAAACATAAAAAACAAACATTTTTAGTAGGATGATTAAAATCAGAGAAATGATCTTTAAATATTCCATACATTTTCAACAGAATCCCTCGTTTGTCAAAATACCCATTATCTGACATGTTTCTAAAAAAACGTAAATTAGGTTTCCATTTGTAATCAATTATAAATGTTTATGTTCAAAGGTCTGGAGGAGTATTGTTGCTTCTTTATTGTGGATAATAAGCCATAAAATGACCACTAAACGACCACCACAACCTTTATTTGCTTTCACACCTAAGGTATAATTGATTTCCTATTGCTAAACCAATTGTATTCCCATAATGGGGCTAAACGGTATACCACACACCCCCGACAGTGTCCACTGTTAACCACATGCTGTAGGCCGCAGTAAACTATGGATGGTGGAGGAATAGGGATAGTGTATAGGGTATAGATAGGAAGTAGGGGGTGGGGGGTGAGGGTAGAAGGCGGTCAACGAATCATTCACTGGTCAGTTAATTGTCCCAGATGACAAGTTACGCCATTTAGCAGCAAGGGTGGAAACTGGACAGGGTTGAATTGTAAGGTTTGTTAAAATTATAATATGAAATATTTAATGAGAATATTTAGGGGTGTATGTCATTTCAAGTACATGTACACCTTCTTCTTCTTCGATGGCGCTACAGCCAATTTTAAGTCTTGGTATGCTTCAACATGAGCCTCTACCGCTCTCTGTCCTCGGCCGTAGTCTGAGAGTAGTGTGAACATCGAGTAGTCCTCTGGCATCCTTCCTGACATCATCGTCTTATCTCATTCTGCATATCTCCTGGGTGTCCTGCTAGAACTTTCTTCGGTTCTCGTGTGCTTGGCATTCAGTGCACATGCCCGGTCAGTCTTAGTCTTTGGAGCCTTAAATGGGTAGAAAGTCTGGGAGCTTGGTAAACATCATAGAGCTCATTATTGTAACGGATTCTCCGTGCCTCTCCTCCTCGCACATCTACATGTACATAATTGTGAATAACTCAAGATCGCTTTAATAAAATACTATATACCTACGAGTATACTCTTTCAGAGCACTTCTCCGCCACCGCATGGGAATTTTGTAGCGCAGCCTTGGCTGCCTGAATGTAGTCCCCCCTAATGGCCCGCCAGGAGGCGGGAGACGGTCAAACACCTGTCAAACCCTGCATAAACGTTTTTAATTAATAATTTTTTTTCTTCGTTTGTGTTTTTTATTGTTATTTGGTTTTACTTCCACTTTTTACATTTAATAACTTATTTGTGAAAATTATACAACATAATATCTAAATATATCATGTCATTTGGGCATGTAAGGCGAATGAACAAAGAAAAGCATGTAAGGAGAATAAATGACGCAAATGTGAATGGTAGAACATGTCGGGGAAGTCCGAGGAAGACATGGCACGATCAAGTGAATTAGATACTTGAGTCGGGCCACGTCAAGGGTCCGAATAAAAGAAGAGTAGGTTAGGTTAGGTTATATGTGTGTGTCAATGTACGAATGTGAAGGAGTTAAGGTGTGTGCTGACACCGATTTTGGTTTTTGTTTTTGTCGGTCCGTCCTCTCTGCATACCCCTGTAACAGTAACGATGGAAATGAAGAATTAAATTAAGGATCGTAAAGGATGGAAGTTTTTGTTAAAATACTTTCTCAACTATTGAATTTATCAATACGATCCTGTATAATGTATACCCTCATACTCCCATCATGGTTGCCAGAAGGTTGCCAGGGTGGTAAGGTAGTAGTGTGCCGATTACTTGGTCACTTTGCCGTCAGTTCCGCACAGCGGGACAGCGGTCATTCCATTATTTGTCCAGCGCTGCAGGTCACCTTCCTGTGGAACCCAGAACCATCACAGTTTATAGTTAGACTAAGGGTGCAGTCATAGGTGGCAGCAAATGTACCTTGTAGGTTTTACTTCTAAGACAAAGTACCTATTTTGGGGTGTTGTGTCTAGTAATTTATTGAAGGGTTTGTCTTACCAACAATAGAATTACCAGAGGAAGGATGAACTTGTCGATTACAGTTACTGAATGATAAGTTGTTTTTATTTGAATATTAAATGTTTTGTGTGCACTTTCATCCTCGTTGAAGAGCTACCTACCTAAGAAAGAAACCTAGGTTAGTTAAAAAGTTAAATATGATAAGAGTTTTTTTTAAATATTAAGTAATTAATTTCTTCTCAATTAAATAAATTACGCGCTATCTACGTACACTCTCATCTCATATTCTATCTATGTAGACCAGCGTTTCTTAACCTTTTTCGGCCACGGACCCCTAGGAAATCAAGTAAATTTTCAAGGACCCCCTTAATAAAAAAAGCAATTAATTTCGGACCATTTATTTTAGTACAACTTAAATACTTTTTTACAATAAATACATTATTAACGTACAACAGCAACACCAACATTCACATAAATTAACGGTTAATTTTGCAACTAGTATTAAGTTGTAATATCAAATCGGATTCATTTTGTAATCTGTTTCTGTATTTGTTTTTAATATTTACAAGAGCATAGTGTATTGTTGAGAAAAGCAGTAAATGTTTCAGTGCTTCTTCTGATATTTCCTTATAATTTTCTTTACATTCACCCAAAACTTGATAAAGAGGATTCTTTGAAATTACGTTTCAAAGCTGAATCACAAGTTATTTTTATTAATTGCTTTTCCTGTGCTATCGTCAAGCCAGTAATATCAGTATCATCTGTGTTGAAAGGGTCTAATATCCTATTTTTATTTTGTCGGGTACTGGAAAGTAATCCCGAAACGAAGACCTTAAAGCGCGGAGGTGTTTAATCCTTTCGTCTTGTACTTGTGGTGGCAAAATTGATCCACCAGAGGATTCGAAAAAGGCTGATAGTGTAGGAAAGTGATTATAACTTTTTAAAATTATTGGCCATGGATGAGACCGCGGACCCCCGTACATGTGTTTGCGGACCTCCAGAGGTCCGCGGACAACAGGTTAAGGAACACTGATGTAGACCATAATTTAAAACTCGTATTTTCAAATAGTTATAGCTCCTTCTTTGGCCAACGTTTTGGAAAACATTACAGTTAATTCTTATTATTATTCTCGCATTATGTGGAAAAAAACATAAATCTAAAACCGTGATCTATACTATCGATGAACCGTAAAATTCCTAACATTCTCGAAAAATTCCTGGTATTCTTTTTTTTACTTTAGTTATGTGTCAACCTTTCCCTTGAGTGTTGCAATACGATACTCATCTGTTGATAATAAACGTTACAGATCACATCACTTGTCATTTTAAAACAACTAAATGCGACCCTAACGTTGCGGTGTGTTTGTTATTCTAAAACCAAAAGGGTAGAAATATTTAAAAATTATTTTGCCCATGTTTTCTGAAGTTCTGTTTTTAAAGTTGAGCAAGGATAAATAGTTGGCTTAAATAACTAACTAACTCACTAACAATCATGCCTTTTTCCCACATGTGTATGCAGAGAGGATGGACCGCCAAACAACTAGGTCTTGGCACACACTCCTTACTTCATTCACATTCATACGTCTTCTCATACATACTCTTCTATTATTCCGACTCCTGACATGGCCCGACTCAAGTATCTGGTCCACTTGATCGAGCCATTTCTTCCCCGGGCGTCCATAAATTTTTCTTATATTCACTTTTGCATACGTCATATATACTCCTTCATTCGCTCTACATGCCCAAACCATCTGAGGGTCCCTTTCTTAATCTTACTCATTACGCTTACATCAGCCTTGCTTTCTTTGCGGATATCCACATTTCTCACACGATCATACATGGTTTTGCCACACATACGCCTCAGGGATCTCATCTCTACAGCATTCAGTCTACTTTAATCCTTCCTCTGCCAGTTCCATGCTTCACTACCATACATCAGGGTAGGTACCAGAACTCCATTGTGGACTGCTAGCTTCGCTTCTTTGGACAGCTTTTGGTTGGCGCCAACGGCGTTCAGTCCACCATTAATGGAGTTACTTGTATTCACCGTTCTTTCAATTTCTCTATCAGCCTTCCCATATCTTGTAAACACACTACCCAGATACACAAACTCATCCACCTGCTCCAAGTATTCACCATTCACAACTATATTGCTTTTAAATTATATTATGATTATCATACAGGGTGTTAAGTAACGTACTGACTTACTTTAACCGGTGATTCATGGCATAATTTGGAGTAAAAAATGTAAATAAAATTTTGGTCTCTAACTAACTAACTAACCATCACGCCGTTTCCCCGCAGGGGTAGGCAGAGAGGACGGACCGCCAAACAACTCGGTCTTGGCACACACTCCTTGCCTCATTCACATTTATACATCTTCTCATACATACTCTTCTATTATTCTGACTCTTGAGATGGCCCGACTCAAGTATCTGATTTACTTGATCGTGCCACGTCTTCCTTGGGCGTCCTCGGCTTCTTCTACCATTCACATTCGCGTCATAAATTCTCTTTACACACCTTTCTTTATTCATTATTCGCTCAACATGCCCAAACCATCTAGGCGTCCCTTTCTTAATCTTACTTATTACGCTCACATCAGCCTCACATTCCTCACACGATCATACATGGTTTTACCACACAGGGATCATCATCAGGGATCTCATTTCTACAGCATTCAGTCTACTTTCATTACTAAGGTATTAGACAGTTGGGGATGGGGTGAGGGGTTGGTTGGTTACGCGGCTGAAGATTTTTTTTTGTTTGAAATGATTATAAGAAAGAAAATTGAAAAAAAAGAGACAACTAAAAATTCATTACATTTTTTACTCAAAAAGGAATCACTGGTTAAAGTCAATTACGTGCCTTAATACCCTCATTAGTTTATAGGTAAAAGATAACTAGGTACTAGGTACTAACCAAGGTACTACCTATATATAAACACTCCAGTTATGCAGCTATCCAAAGCTTTAAACCCCAATGTGGTGGTATTCATAATCAACTACCGTCGATAATCGGAACAACATTACATTTTCCTCGAACTTCGTATACGGGATATTAAAAATTCTATAAAATGTAATATTATGCAATAGATTTAAACCAGTGCTAAAACTATGTTATATATAACTTTTGTCGTAAAACCTTGCGTCATATCCTTGTTAATTTATAGTCCTGAAAGATATGTGGTGATGTAAATATTGCAAGGGTCGTGGGGTCGGATTACGTGTTAGATTAAGTGTCATGTGAAACTGAGGAGACGGCAACAAACACATGTATATTAAATTATTGCTTAGCGGTTAAATATGAAAATGTTGATAAGCATCTGGAAGTTTAGAACAACAACAAAAAAACTTTAAAATTTGGATTTTTCAGACCCTTTGAAATTAGATGGGAACATTCGATTTTATTCAACAGAGATGCGATATTTTAAATAAAGAAACGGAGGAACGAAATCTATCGTATCTACTTTATTATTCAACGTTCATTTGAGATGACGGTTTATTTGAACTGTGGATTCAATTTTTAAGCTAAAGTTATTTATTTTATTTTATTTTATTTGAAGTAGGAATTTGGGAGGCGGGAATGGGTACCGCCGCCCCGGGAACCATTTATTGGATAACCAACACCTCTGTCGTAGGTAACCCCAAGTGGTTCGCTACGTTTGGTGACTTAGCAGGGGTGCCCGGGTTCATGGGGTTCATTAGGTCTTGGCGGCGGATGATCTAAACACACTGAACCCCAGATTCCTACCTAACCCTCATACCTTTTTCCTTCCCAGAACTTCCTTTCCTTAAAAATACCCTCCACACAGCATCCCCAAAGATGACATAGGCCCTGAGGGAAATTATTTTCCTCAGGGCCTCCTGTGTGGACCTAATGTAAAAAAATAAAAAATAATAGTAGTTAACGTTTCCTCTGCGTTCAAACTGTATCTAAATTTCTCTAATAAACAATAATCTGTTAGGCGCTCCGCTGACGAGGCAACTGAAAACAATCTAAAACCAGCTGATTTCTATGTCTTGATTGGTCAAAAAGCTTGTTTAACCATAGACGAAGAACAATCAGCTGACAGCTGGCAACTAGCAACGGCCGGCTAGGGCAATCAGCAGTGCAAGTCGCGAGTCACCGCTTGCGTTACCATTGACAACGGGGTTTTGTGTGATTGTGAAGTGTGCGGGCCATCACATTGTCATACAAAGACAGTTGCCTCAGTGAGCGAATGCCTTGATCTCAAGTGAACTCCCAGGTTAGAATGGTCTTGTATTTTAGCAGCATCACGCTCATTGATGAAATGCATTATATATACGGAGTTTCTGGCGGTAAAGTGCATTAACTTCAGCAGCTTCTAGATGATGGTAGGAGTAAAAAAGTTTAACAACTTTTTCTAAAATTCCAGCCTTCTTTTCATATACAAAAGACTAACCTATTAAACCTCTACCTTCCCACGCCTATTGATGTAATTAGGAAAGAACATAAAGTGAATTTCTTTAATGACTAGAACATCAGTTATATACACTACAACTCACTCTGGAATGTAACGTAACTTGCCCATTGCATGGTATTATCATCTCCAGTGTAAATACCTCGTAACATAACTGGCAACAGGTAACACCGTGCAACAAATCGCCAGTTGGTCCAATTTACCCATCTGTCAATCTGTGGAATTCGCTTTGCATGCTGGTGTCATAATTATTCTGCCACTCGAAGACTTCAACTAATGTATTTTGACTTACTTTTTGTCCCACAAGGAAATAGACAAGTCATGATGCACTTCATGGCAATGCACTTTAATCTGAATCGATAATAACAGATCAATCTTCTACTGGATACCGTATTAACCTGTAGGTTGTTGGTAAGTGTAATTACCTACAAACCAATCACTATTTATTTAGAAATTCGATGGATATTATACCTAATGCTATATGTAACTACATTTCAATCACACGGCTGTACAATTTTTTATTAACTCTACACAGGAAACCCAAGATTTCCCCACTGAAGAGGTTATTGGCAAATTTATTCCAGGAGTTATTGCAACATAAGATTTTTTTATATTTATTTTTTTTATTTGGAAAACCAACAGTTATAACATTTTATAAAGTGTAATAAAACAAGTGTAAATCATTTAACCACAAATTGGTTTCCACTGAAGTATCTTAATTTTTTAGTGTAAACAAAGAAAAACAGTTACTTTATTAATGAAAAATTAAAACACTTTGTGTTTACCACGAAAATCTTTATTTTAACACATCGACATGTTTCGAGAACGATGTTCTCTTCCTCAGGACATAAAATGTACTTTTACATAATTAGTACATTAGTACATTTTATGTCCTGAGGAAGAGAACCTCGTTTTCGAAACATGTCGATGTGTTAAAATAAAGATTTTCGTGGTAAAAACAAAGTGTTTTAATTTTTCATTAATAAAATGGTGCCACAAAGTGAATTTGCAAAAATTTGAAAAAAAAAAAATAGTTACATTTGCATATGGGGATGGGATGGTGAAAGGGAAGGAAGGGATGGATCTGTATAATTAGTAGGGTGTATGTGTGGTATATAAGTAGTTATAGTAAAGTATCGAGAGATTGCCTGTGTGACTTTAAGGAGTGTGGTGCAGAATTTAAAATGTCAAATTAAGTATAGTCATGTATAGTATGTAATGAAAGAGTGTGATGCACGATAAATAAAGGAGTTTTGCTTAGAATTGGTGTTGCATCGAGGGAGGCTAAAAATTTTGTCCGACCTGGTTCGTTTGTTGGGAACTCCTAGTTGGATTCGTTGTAAGAGTTCCGGGCAATCTACGATGGACCTGGATATTTTCTGTAGAAAGAGGACATCAGCCGAGCTTCTTCGATCTTCCAATGATAATATATTGAAGTACGCGGTCGAATCTTTGTGATTTAAGAGGCTAGACTTTGAACCACACGCGGAACACCCGCGTCTGTCATTCTGTCCCGCTCACAATAAGTTCACGCACACTTACAATACATGCGAATTCGAAATGTGCGAATGAGAAAACGCTCATATTTACCTTTAGAAATCGCACGAAAAAGAGTTTCGGGAGAAAACATTTTTCTACACCCAAACTTTCACGAAATTGTAATATAAAAACAAAAATATGTTCTCGAAAGAATAAGCTATGTCGGTAGTTTTGATAATTTTGTAATTCTTTATGAGAATTAAGTTAGCAGCACCTTTTCCTTAAGTAATATTTCCCGATAAATTATACATGTTTGACAGTGAATGTTTACGTTAATACGAAACGCATCGGAAATTCAAAAAGCTACCGACATAGCTTTTACCTTTTAAAAGGCAGTATAAAAAAATATATTCATTTCGTGCAATTTTCGATGTAGAAAAGTTTTTTTTTCTCCCGGGCGTCCTTTTTGTATGGGCCGAAAAGTGAAGACTATCGTCTTAAGTGGGGGCGATAGCTACGGAAATCAAATGTGATCTAAAAACAAACCATTCTCTTGAGACAAATATTAGAATCCGTATTATATGCTCTCAACTGTGCACCGTTTCCGAAGGATCATTTCCGAAGGGATCATTGAAACTAGTTCAACCGAGGACCTTCCTTGAAATACAAGAAGAAGACACCCATCTTTCTTACCTGTCACATGATAGCAATTCTCCATGTAACAAAGGACGGACTATCCGTTACTGCACAGAATGTATGATTATCTATCTAGAACCCTCAGACCAGAGGTTACTAGCAAATTTATCTCACAAAGTTAAGTTTTTTTTACATTAACCTCACACGGGCGGTTTCAAACAGCATCTTCTCTTAGGGTCTTTTTAGGGAAAGCTAAAAGGTATGAGGGGTGGAATTCTAGCAGTCACTGTTTCCAGGAGTGAGGGACGTATGAATCCTTCCCTCCCGTTGCAGTACAAGACGATAGTTCAAGAGACACTAGCTGGAGTGGTCAAAAGTGTCTCCAAACCGACCTTTCCCTATCCGGCCACCCAATAGAGTTGGTGGGCAGATGCATCCGGTAAATCTCACCCAATGAACCCAGCCATCCCTGTTAAGTCACCAAACGTTGCGAACCACTTTGGGTGACCTATGGAAGAGGTATTATCCAATAAATGATTCCCGGGGTGGCGGTACCCCCGTCAATTTCCATCTTCCGATTATCCCAAAAAAACATGCAAAAATATTTTTTAACAAAACTTTCTTGTGTGAATATTTAGATGAAATATTTGTGAGATTCACCTCTTACGTTGTTTTTGAAGGACCTGAGGATTTTCTTTATTTTTTTGTGTATTTTGTCGAACCCATTTAAAATCGCAATAAATACCGTCCATGGGTGCAGCGTGCGTTTTAACGAATTCCGTGGGTGGTCTTTTACCATCTGACATTAAACAATTGTCTTAAATGTTGAATAACATCCTTTCTGTCTCTCAATTACAAGACAATGCCATTATCATTACCAATTTAGCTTGCTTTATCATCATCTGCCAAAGGTAGTGCATATCGGATGGAATATGATGTATACCTAAGTCCAATATATTATACTTTGAGAATAACCAGTGGCAAAATGCTATGGTATAGTAAATATTCTTGTTATTATTTCATAATCCTGCAATTATTTATATTCTTTATGTCCTTGTGGATGCAATAATAAATTCTATAGATATATTAAATATAGTACTGAATTTGAGTCCTACAACTTTCAAATACGTATGATTTGAATGTTCCTTCAGATAAAGTACCTACCTAAGCGATGACTATTCGTAATAGTTTATGTGAGATAAGTGAGTACTTGAATTTAATGTATTTATTGATGCTTTACTGGCTTTTACAATATAAGACAACATGATATGTTTGAGGCAAAAATACATACAATAATTTACTATTTTGAGGTTACCATGTCCCTTGCTAATATGGCGAATCTTTGGGAAAATTAAAAAAAAACTTATTAAGAGAATGCCGGAAATTAGTCCTCTTTAAATCAAATTCTAGACGTTGAAATTGAATCATTTTTACAAAAAAAAAAAAAAAAGATTTTGAAAGATTGTTATTTTATCTGGTAAACGCACTTTTTAAAGTTTGAAACACTAAGTTCATTTTTATTATACTAAGGTTATACCGTTGGTCGTTGGCAGATTTGTTCAATTTTCAAACGAAATATTGTATTATTTAAGACAAATTTCAAATCATAGCTATAATCATACAACAAAATAAATCAATACATAATCTAGTAAAGACACTTTTCAGAATTTTTATTTTACTTAAATTAAAAACATTAAAAAATAAATCCGAGAACGTGTTTTGTGACAAAATCACCTTATGTTTCTATTTGTTTTAGGTCTTAAAGCTAAAGTATTTCAGATTTTTTTCAGGCATGTAGGTAACCCAACCTAACCTTAAACGCCCCTTAATTCCCTTATTCTAACGCCCCTTATCATGTGCCTTACGTCTAGCAAAAGTAAATCTTCTAATATACTAGAGAAAATTTTATTACATTTTTTGGTAATTAAAACTGCTTCGTTTAAAAACCCTCAAAGATTCATGGTATAAAAGTGGAACGGTTTGTAAGAAAAAAATCACTATTTTAAAAGGAGTAAATAGGGAAAGATTCAGTTTAATCTATTCAGAAAGTTTAGACTGATAATGATTTCTATAATAAAAACACGAATTTCTATGATTTTTGACAATTTAAAATAAAACATTGATTGTGTAGGAACCTATTCAAATAACAATGAATACCATTGAATAACTGTTACTTTGGAAACATCATTATTCGTGAAAATATCTACGAAACAGTACTCAATAGAAGTTATTTATTTATTTTTTATTTCACGCCCAGCTGGGCTTTTACATGTTTATTATTTGTTTTTAAAATAACAAAAAACCTCTAACGAGCATCACTTAAGAAAATACTACATCATGCATTATAAAAAAAATGGTTTGGCAGTACTTAGTGCAATAAATAGTGGAAATAAATCCAAGCAGACTTAGGCAGCTTGTTCAATTAAATTTGTTGTTCTGCTTTCCGGTATAATTCTACTAAGACTAATTTATATTTAGCGATTGATACATTATTCACTTACCTACGGCTAATAATCCGACGGGATCAAGAATCATGGGACAGATTTTTATTGGACTGATTGTAAAAAGAGATCAGGGCATATCTTAAGTTCAAATATCAAGAACTGTATATGTATATATTTAGGGGAGGATTCAGTATTGAGTAGTAAGAATTTAGAAAGAGTAGAAAGTTTTATCTTTTATAGGTACCTAAGGCCTCAAAAGAACCCACTTCAAGTTACAGAGACCATTTTATAATACACATTCTTTGATCTTCGGGTTCTTCAGTTTTATGACGTTGATTAGACATCGGGAGTCATACAGATTTACGAGCGAAGGTGTTTTACGACTGCGCTCGATGGCGATCGTAAAGCCTTTGGCAGCGGGCTGAGAATACAGCCTCTCGCAGTGTAATGAGGTACAACGACAGCCTACAGCCTTTCGCACAATACCTTCTGACGCGCAAATCAGACCTAATGGCCACACCTGACGTATCGGGATTACTGACAGCCTCACGGTGATGTGTGAACTGACACAGAAGAGGTACTGTTGGAAGTTTTGACGCAATGGATCTTTCCTCTGCAACAATGCTCTGGGAAGTACATACAAGGATATCGGAAGAAATCTTAGAAGGATTTATATAAGTTCTCTATGGAGGCAATGATGGATAGGTTTATGATTATTGGGGTTTTAGGTTGTTGTTGTTGGTATGTTATTGCATGAATGTTTTAAACCATGGTCTTAATTTACATAAATTTTATTCAATTGATAAACAACAGCATATGTAAAAAACCTTACTTATAGACTCGTAAAATAGGATCAGACGTAAAATGTATTCACCTAAACATGCAAACGATATTTCTGTTAAAAAACATCACTTTCATTTCAGTTCTTATTAAATTCACTTGGTCAATTAAAAAATAATTTGTCCGAAATAACCTCACTACGGGAAGTTTAGGTGTCGGTCTACTAAAATGCAACATTGCAAGCTCCTTCGCAGCACCTTTTTAATTCGAATCTGATCTTGAAGAGCCTTTACTCAATGTTTAACTAAAATAACTAATTAGTGAGGCTGTTTAATTTATATAAGTATCTATTTTTTTCTTGTCGTATTTTAAATTTACTATGTAATATGGCAGACTGGGATTGCCCTACCTTCCCACCAGTCCTGCTGGAATTTAAAAAAAAATTAAAAAATAACTAGGTTAGGTTCTTTACTGTAAAGAGCATTTCAGATATACCATCACAATATGCATTACTTAAATTAAGTAATCTATACATACGAGTAGATCACAAGAAAGAGTTTGTCATTTTTCTTTGCCGTAGCTGTCAAAAAATTATTAAAATACACGCCAAAAATTCAAAATACCGACTATAATATATACATTTTCAAAAGAAGTGTTAATAACATAATATTACTGTTTTTAATGTTTCGGTTTTTGATACTGACACCTCTCCTCTCCCCTCTCCAAAACTTGTCTATACTATATATCACAGTTTAACCTCTTTGAATATCGGGTGACATTTGGCTGTAACACATTATGGCTGTGTACCACAGAAAAATAATATCGGAGTCATTCCGAGAGGCTACATTACTGAAATAAGAAGCAACATCTAGAATGACATTTGCGCTAGCGATTCTGACCTTGTCCTTGTACAGTTTCTTTATACATAAGGGTTAAAATGCTTTTAAAAATTAATAAAATTTAAGAAAAAGCCACAGATGTGAGGTTAAGGAAAATTAAAACTAAAACCTAAAAAGAAAAACCTGAAAGCTAAAACCGGTAACGGTCAGAAATAAAACAAAGAGGAAAAATAATTTAAATTGTTTCAATATATCAACATTTTATCAATGTTTTAAAAATTCGAAACGAATTAAACTACCTAATTAATTCGAATCTTAAACTGTACGAAAATTATACAATTTTTCATTGCTAATCCATAAAGATGACCAACAGGACAAAAAAAGAATGGGTTAAAACGTTAAATTAATAATTATTAAGTTCCGCTATTATGTAATCAAAATTTAAATAATTAGATTTGTTTCCCTGACAGTCTATCTACGGTTTACTTCTGGATAATTTGGGTAGTGATCATGGATGAATAAAAGCTTACGACGGAAACATCGTAATGATCATCAACAATATAAAAAAAAAACAATACAACAACAAAATAAAGCTCTCCATGGCTGTGTAAGACAACATTTGTCATTCTTTAAAAGGGTCAACTACTTCTCTCATTTGGAGTTAAAAGGAAAAATAAGTGTTTTTGTCACAACTTTTATCGGGAGTTTAATTCACTGCGCTATCAACTAGTCTCCAGTCTCCTGATTCCTGAAATAATGAACTGTTAGCCTGTACTAGCCCTTGGAAATAAATCACGAAAAAATCTCCACCCTAAAAAGCGAAATGAAACAAAGCGGCCGCCATGATTTATCGCCGACTTAAGATTAAAAAAAAATGATAAAATAATCAGACGTGTCCTGCGGGGGTAGTTTTGCTAAGATATTGGGGGAGAAGTTGGGAGGAGTACGGAGGGGGTGGTTGGGTAGTGTTATATAAGTTTACGGGAGAAGAGAGAAAAAGTTACTCTGGGGGAAAGAACATTTTTTTAGTTTTCGTTTACCTTTGTGGAAAGATATTTTTATTAGAACCAGAGAGAGGTCCTACGTACTCCATTGATAAAAAATCTTCCTTTTTTACACGTCTTGTATGAAAACGAAAAATATAGAAGATACTATAACGATGACGACCTCTCCCTAGGACTATTGTAGTACTATTTTTAATTTCATTATCTTGAATATACTATTACCATGCAGATTATTTTTCCTTTCTAACAGCAATGAACTTACTTAAGAGCGATTGACCAGCAACTGAGAATAAAGGTTTTAAAATGCTTGCAACTGTACAGGGAACTTCCAATGAGAAAGATCGATTATTCCCCGTATCAAATTATTAAATAAAAAATTAATATCGATTTATTTTCATTACCCACATTCAAGTGAGCAATATAAATGCTCAAAACGCACGATGATAAATTATTAAATATAGTGTATTTCTTGTATTTATTTTTTGATCATAAGTATTTATGATTTTTCAATAATTTCTAAATAAAATAAATGTGTAAAAAAAATTTAAATATTTTAGTTTGTAAGACTTTAAATAAATATAAAAACTGAGGTATTTTGGTCACAAAACACGTTCTCGGATTTATTTTTTAATGATTTTAATTTAACTAATATTTTAATTTTTAATTTTAAAACTGTGTTGACTAGATTACGTATTGATTCATTTCGTTGTATGATTATATGATATGAAATTTGTGTTGTTTAATAGAATCTATCGTTTGATAATTGAACAAATCTGCCAACGACAAACGGTATAACCTTAGTATATTAAAAATTCGTTAGTCTTTCAAAATTTTAAAACTGCGTGTACTAGATAAAATAACAATCTTTCAAAATCAATTTATGTTTTTTGTAAAAAAGAGTCAATACGTCTAGAATTTGATTTAAAAAGGATTTAATTCCGGTATTCTCTGGTAATACCCACTTTAGCACCTACGCATTTACTTATATTATTTACATACTGCAATAATGTACATTTAAGATTCCTCTTCAACCACAAGCAAAAGCTTCTAATAAAAGGTTAGTATTAACCACTAATATATATTGACCGATCAGTGGTTGAGTGGGCATCGTGTTTGGGTCCCACCCAGGCTCCATGTACGATTCCTCGGCTGGCTTAGTCCTCCATCACAACACAAGCAACATCTTCCGCTTAATGTGGTGGTGGTAGGAGATTTTCAAATGTTGTTGGGTTTTTCGTAACCCGGGAATATTTGTCTTTCTTTAAAAAAAAGAAAAATTAAATAAAAACCGTAAGGTAAACTTGTCTTATCTTTTATGCGACTACCTAAAATTTCTTTAAAAATATATAGATTTCTTACTTAACATACGAATGTTTTTGATAAATTAATGGCATTGCATGCCAATTTAATTTAGTTAATAAAAGATGGGGAACAGATTATAGAAATTTAAAAATAAAAAAAGTATTTGTTTAACCTAATACATTTTTTTTTTGATAAATCCAGAAGATAAATTCAACAAAGTATAAATTACTACAAAAGTACATAGCTATTGTCCGGCCGCAGAGTGCTCCATTGTAAGATCTCTTTTTGTTGTATACACGGTTTATGCAATACACGTCAAAATTTGTATTTTTTTATTACATTATTTTTAGTTACATTTTTTCAACTACCATACTAGGCTAATGCCCGTGTTGTGGTAGTCATGTTTATGAAGTTTTTCGAAAAAATATATTTACAACCCTCTAACCATGACCTCATTAATAGAATTACTAGAACATACACAAAAAACTTTATGATAATAATCCATTGTACTTTGTTAGCACTATTGAGTTTGTAAAATGGAATAAAAACTTAGGTACAGCCCAGAAATTTTAAAATTACAATTTTTTAAGAACAGTTTCGTCCTAGTCTACTCTATCACCACCAGTATCCTAAACAGGGTGTATTTTTTTCCACGTGCTCCATTTCTTCCACATATCTGGAGGCGAGTTGATTTAGGGGTTCTTGAAGTGGCACACCCTTGCCGGGGAGGAGAGGCGGGCCGAGTGGCCATGTGATAGACAAATGGCTTATTTATTCGACTTGTGCGATAAAATATTACCCATATCTTTATGATTTGTGGGGCCTCGGGAGATTATTCCAGCGGCTGATATGGCCCGGCCATTGAGAGCATATTTCAATTTATGGACGGCGGGTATTTTGAATATTGAACGGAAGAATCCATTAATTGTGTGACGACGATCAATAACCTAAAAATAGGACAAAGCCTATGTATTCATTTGAAAAACTCAATTTTTATTTACACGATGGTTTTTTTTCATACCGATCCCCGTATGGAAACTATATTGGGACTATATGAAAAATCTTTACTTTACAATTTACACGATCATTACTTTCATACTTACGATTTTATACAGACAGCAGTTGCCATTAGAGAAGATATAATATTTCGAAAAAATGACGACACGTCGCGTGAAAGCATATGTCATTAGTGTTTGCCACTGCCGTCAACAAATTATCAAAAATCCTCGCGAAATTTATAGTACCGAACAAAATACACGTTCAAAATCAGTAATGCATTCCATGTTTTAGTCGTTTTATCAATATTTTGCTCGTATATGATTGCTCAATAATCTCCCCACTTCATTTACATTCATACATCGCTTCATATAAACTCCTAGTTATGACGACCCTTGACATGACCCAACGGAATGTTAGATTTACTATATCGACCCTTTGGAATAACAAGGTTCCATCTGTTGCTTTAACGTCATGCGATAATAAACTCTAAGGTAGCTTACCACAGATCCCAAAATCGCGTGAGGTTTCCGCAACAGATGGAACCTTCTTATTCCAAAGGGTCGATATGGCATCATGTTTTCTAACACTCTTTTCGTCATCCATCCGCTCTGTACGCCCGAATCATACCAAAGATCGATCTTGAATTCTATGTATACGAGTCTCATTCGTAGTAGGTTTAACACACGTTAGAACATATTTTCTGGCTAAACAATTTTCATAAGTTTTATGCTTACAACTTAAAAAAATACTTACGTAAGTAACTCTTTAAACAAAACGTTGTTCTAGTTTGATGACTTATAAATTAATCCCATATTATCTTTAAACTTCTTTGCAAAACTTCAATCAACAAAGACAAAGTGATTCATTTATACAACAATAGAATTTTTGATTGAACGCAATTAAGATTGATTCCAACAATTAATTTATCGTACAACTATAAAGTGGTAAAAAATCAGGTTGCGTATTATTATTTACTGGTCAGTTTTCCTTTGGATTTTGCTTATAATAAGATATGATAAATGAACCGTCAGAAATGATAATAATTTACAATCTAACAGCTAACAACCTGACGTATCCAGTTGAAATGAAAAGAAAACGAAGTTGCAGGGTCGATTAATCAAAATCGACCCTCATTCATGTTTTGACGTTTACTAGTGTGAAATAAATTATATTCTAAGTAGAATAGAACCTTAGAATTATTAATATAAGAAGCTTTTTTATGTTACCTGTGTAAAACTTCAACAAATGTTTGTAAATGGGGGTATGTTTGATAAAAACGTAATCAGAACAAAGCTGGGATGGAAACCACGATTTTCAAAAGAGACCAGAGGCATTCCTTAAAGATAACAATTTTATAAGTCGTCATCATAAAAATAAATATCTGCATGAAAGCATTATTATGTAGGTAATTTACATAAATGATATAAGACTCGAAAGTTTAAAAAAAATCTGGGTTTAAGGCCATTCGGTGCGCGGCAAGTTTCATACAAAACGTAGTTTGGATTTTAGGCCAAAATACCCAACCAAACTGAAAAATTATTTTTGAATCGAAAGGTATGTCAAATGTCGATCTCGCTTAGGAGCTAGTTTGTATATGTTTGCTTTAATTTTTAAAATATAGGCTATTAAAGACTTTAATATTTTATGATTTTAGAGGCAACTTAGACAATTATTTGAGAGTAATAGTAAACATTTAAAAAAATATTTTTTTGCTATATTTTTTTTAAATGTGATGAAATATAAAACTTAAATTTTTTTTTTTAGAAACAATATTGATGGGTGTAAATTTAAATTACAAATTACCTATTTACATCGGAAAAAAAACTTGTCGTTTATATTTTAAAATTACAATTCAAAGATATGCATTTTTAACCAATTTTTTTTTTCATTATTTTAGAACCAAGGATTAGGCTGATTTTTTTTAATAATTATTAATAACTCACAAAAAAATTCCAAAGTTTCTTCCAAAATAAACAATTTATTTAATTACCTATACATCATAATTTAAGAGCAAAAAAAAAAGTAGCTCCTATATGAGATCGACATTGGACCAACTTTTTATTACAAAAATAATTTTTCAGTTAGGTTGGGTATTGTGGCCTCAAATCCAAAACTACGTTTTGCATTAAAGCGGCCGCGCAGCCGTTCCTCTTAAGAGAATCAGTGAAAAAAGAAAAAAAACATTCAATTTAGAAAAAAATTTTGAAAATTTTTCAATGACTTTGATTTCAAAATATAAATTGTTGAAATCAAAGACATTGAAAATCAAAGACAAAAAAAAACTATCGGCGTAGATTAAAATTTAAGAATATTCAAAATAAAAGAAATCCGGAAAGCTTTTGTGCTCATTTTACACAGAATTATATTGTTTTGGTGTACTTTCTTGCGGTTAAATACAGACAATTACATAACCATTATATTTTACTAGATTTTTAAAGTTTTGACATTATTACACTACTGAAACTTACGAACATTGAAAGTATAAAAATATGATTAACCCATATCTAATTACATGTTTATAAAAATTATTTAAAACCAGAATAGTGAATCAAACACATATTCGTGACAGGATATCGTTTAACCTTCCCACGGTAGTTCAAAAAAGAGGATACTCCTCAATACAAATTCGTAACCTGATTATTGCTGATTTGCGAATTGCCATCTGACCCGCGATCGGAACAATGACCGTTCCGGATTTTCCATTACCTGCCGGAATTAACCGGACTATCCATTAATCCCACCAACATACTCATCAACTGACCAGTCACCATTAACCACTTACTGTGAATGGTCAGTTCAACCCTTGACCATTGTCAATATTAAAAAAATGGGGTTAAAAAGGTCGCGAATTTTAGGAAATCGAAAACGCGAATCCTCCCAGAACTGCTCTTGAGAGTTCAAGCATGTTTACTATCGTTCCGGTTTCTATTTAATAAAAAAACTTCAAGGTAAAAACGGGTAAACATTTCAAAATGGGATAGGAATTCAAAATACTGGTTTATAAAAAAATTTGTACAATGATATTCACCCTTCGATCTAACAGCTACACTTTAATGAAATCAAATACCATAATATTTCTAGTAATCTAGCAAGTGAAATAAGTGAAGTTATATAATATTGTAATAGGTTACATATTTAAGAGAAAAAAAACATAGGTACTTTTCATATGAAACAAGACCTATGTGAAAACTACTATTTTTGTAATGCTTTGATTTGCATGTCACATCTTTTTTCTTTTGATATTTTGTAATTATTTTAAAACTGATACACCATTATTTTTGTTATTGGTTTCTACCTCCTTCTTTAGCCAACGTTTCGGACGGCCGTGAAAATTTAAATCATTATATACCATTACATCGATGTGTCAATTTCTTTTGAAATACTGTACCAATTTGGTACCGATTACATACGATACATCTCAGAAAAGCCCAACCTTTAAAATCATTAAAAATTATACAAAAAACAGTTATATGCAAACGTTTGGTAACAAAACCTTTGAACCATAATCATCCATCTAACAATTAAATCATGCATCTGATTTACGTCAAACAGCACACGCACCCATTAAAAAAATCCTTTTTCAATACCATCGCCTATTTTAAAAAGTTTGTGTATTATTATATCTGTGGTATAATAATAATTATGATGTGATGTGGTGACGTAATGATGCAGCTACTTCAGCTTTGGAAGGCTGTTATCTCGGAAAGATCTGCCCTTATCCAGCCTCCCTTTGCAGATACCATCTTCTCACGCGTGCGCCCCTGGTACGATGAAACTAAACCACTGGCTGAAAACAGTCATAGGAGATGAAATGGAGCCTAAAGAATAAACTAAAATAGTTTACTAAGTTTCGAGACTGATGTTTGTAATAAATAAAGTTGGTTTAAAAGTGTAATAATCTGCAAAACTGTTTAATAATTAACCATAGATTTTCAAAGTAATTTTGGATGGAATGATTTTTTTATGCATAACGGCTTACTCGTAAGCCAAAGGTTTTCAATGAATTCTTTAATTGTCATCAAATTGTTATTTTAATAGATGCTTCAAAGTATAAGATCATAGATCATAGAAGTTTGAAACAGTTGCTCCATGAAGCAATAATTTAAGGTTGCTAAATTTATTGGATTTAATCACTTTTTTTTTTTTTTTTTTTTTATTATTTCATTATTTTTTATTTCTTGCTAGAGCAATCCCGATGAGTTACAAAACTCATTTTAGGACAGGAGGAACTTACATTTCATAGGTAGGAGGTAGTAGTTACAATTTTACAAAGGTATTTTGATATCATAATATAAGTTTTACATTCAGTACAGTATAAAATTAAAGACAGTTTGAGTAGAACAAATAACAAGAGAAAACAAGGAAAGAGAGTTTTTTTTTATAGAAAAACAAACATTCCTGGGTTACGAATAACCCAACAACATTTGAAAATCTCCTACTACCACCACACTATGCAGAAGATGTTGCTTGTGTTATGATGGAGGACTTAGCCAGCTGAGGAATCGAACACTTGTCATTTATCTTTTTATACTAAATTTTGGCAAAAAGGTTGAGATGCTTATCTGAACTCAAGTTATCGATGATGAAAGATACAAAAAAAAAGTATGCGTACAGCCGCCACGGAAACCATTTATTGGATAACCAACACCTGCCAACCCAATTGGTTTGTTACGTTTGATGACTTGGCAGAGGTGCCCGGGTTCATGGGATGAGGTTTGTCTAGGTCTTGGCGGTGGATGCTTTTGCCCACCTATTGCGTGGCATGCTGGACCGGGAGAGACAGGTTGAGGGATATATTTTGGTCAAAAGATACCTTTCCAGTTGGATTCTCTCGACCTCAGTGTGAAAGAATATAGAGTTGATTCAAACGTTCATCACTCCTAAACACATTAACCCCCAGATTCCTAACGACCTCTCATACCTCATTCCTTCCCTTCAACTTCCTTTCCTCCCTTTCCCTAAAAAGCTCCTCCACGCAGCATCCCTAAAGATGTCACAGGCCCTGAGGCAACTATTTTCCTCGGGGCCTGCTATGTAGAGATAATGTAAAAAAAATAATAATGCAACATAGAAAAAAATTATGGTAGTTTTTGAAAAAGTCTTTACAGTTTTGTGCCGCACCACATACGATTTTAATGAAACGGTTACCTATTGATAAGGCGCTTTGGCCTGCGGTGGTTTCACATTACACTGAGACTGATCTGATATGGAAATCGCCTGCAATACGATTCTAGTTTCGGGACTAATCAGCTTTTTTGTACCAGAGTTTCCTTTCATCGACCAATGTGGGAGATTGCTTTCCATGATAACATGTATTTAATCTGAAAGAAAAAAATATGAATCGAAATAGTAACCCCTATTTGCATTGACATCATGTTTCTACTGTCCATATAAATATATTATCTAACATAATATTTTTAATGATACATAGGTACTTATCTACCAACAAAAAAAATACATTTAATCAATATTCGCAAATTCAATTTGTGGCATTTTAATTAATTGAAATATTTAATTAAATGAAAATAAATCACTTTGTAAAACACCACACAATTAATTAAAATTATCAACATGTTTCAAAACCAATGGTTTCTTCGTCAGGATATAAATCTTAAAAATAATTATAGAACTTTCTCGAAGTAAAATCTTATAAAATACGTACTATGTACATATAATATGATTCAATCTATATTATAATATGGTATTATTGGCTGGGGAGAAACATATAATAATATTTTAAATCCACTCAAAATGGTTCAAAGATTGATAATTAAAGTAATATTGAAATTCTTTTTTCAAATTCAATGCACCTACAATAAACAAAGTATATATTTTTAAAAAAGTACAAAATTATAAATGAACACAGTTAAATAACTTACAATTTAATTCATCAGCAAGATATCGGAATACCATCAAAATCCTAAAATTTAATTCAAATCACATACTAAATACCTAGCTCTATCTAGGTATTACATATTTTAACAACCTCCCATTATATCTAAAAGATATTGAAAATACTCAGGAATTTCAGCTAAAATTAAAAAATTATCTTAAACTACCATGAGAGTCCACAACTTACTTTTATTATTAATAATAATTAATTTATTCATAAAGAAAAAACTTTAAATCTGTTATTGATAAATCTTACCATTTTCTTGCTTATCGCTTTGTTTTTGCAATATTTTATTATTTACTTACTTACATGATTTTATATAAAGGAGCTAAAATTCCCTCACAAAACAATAGAGCCTTGTCTCTTTATGGTAAAGAAAAGCTATTCTTGTATCCTTTATAACATGTAAAAATTGTATGTTTATTGTATAAACATGCAAATATTAAATATTAAAACATTAAATTTAAAAATACGTCGCTTAAAAAAATACTAAACCTAATTGTGTGATGGTCCTGCGCAACTTGCTTTAATGAACTCATATTTGCTTTGAATTTAAGTAGGTACAGTTTTCAAAATTGTAAATGATCGTGTGAATGATTCTGACAGTATTTCCAAAAATATTATATTTTTAACAGTAAATAATTTAATTATCATTTAAAAAATTGTAACTGATTTGTCGAGAATTCAAACTCTCCTGCGATTTTCCACTAGTCTGCGGAATTATATAATATTTCGAAAAGAGTAATCTTCATAAATATATTCCTTATCGCCTTTTCTTTTCTTGTAGAGGGCCTCTATTTTTTAAATGAATACCGCACAAGGGTCTATAACTTTTCCTAAGAAGGGTCTATAACTTCTCCAAACTATTCGAAGCTAGTGGGACCATGATAACGGCATTCCCAATCAAGGGGAGGTTAAGGGGTATCTTTCTATTTAGAATTCGTTACCAAACAGGGCTAAAGCCATTTCAAGCAACATTTAGATCTGACTGGTGGTATTTCAACAGGGCGATACTAATAGTATCTACCAGTCTGTAAATGTGTATCTCTTGGATGGATGATTCTGCTATCATCCATCCGAAGTCAGCAGATCGTCAGTCAATCACATCTATGAAATAATAGTTCTAGGTAGAGCATAAGAAGTCATAATAAAATGTATTTCTCACAAAAACGGTGCTCTACAAATTGTCCAACTATTATTATTATGAGTTACCTCTGTTTCTGTTTTTCTCGTACCTTCTCCACCCGATTGTGATGGAGTTCCAACGGCCATCTGTTAACCGTGCTACGTTCCACACGGAGAAAAATATTATTCTAAAATACGATTATTTTAATCGTAAAAACGGTTAAAAACGGGACTGAAGTTCTTACGAACAAATTAACAGGGTTTCAATGTTTATTGGCGGGAACATTTAAGGATAATTTGTTGGTATAAGTAATTTCGTACGTATACCACAAATTATTCTTAAATTTTCCCGCCAATAAACATTGAAACATTGTTAATTTGTTCATAAGAACTTCAATCCCGTTTGTAACCGTTTTTATGAATAAAATGATAGTATTTTAGAATACCATTTTTTTCCGTGTAGCATAGTCCCACAAAAGTGTGGCGATTGTGACAGTACGGTAAACTAAAAAAGCATTCAATGCATTACATATAAACCAATTCTTTGAGAAAAAAAAGTTGGTAACCTAGTTAAAACTCCCGAATGTCAAAAATAATTGACAATGAAAACTATCAATTCACAATTTCACGCCTTAAAAATATTTATTTTTTCAACAAGCAAAGCAAAGGCCCAAAATAAATAAAATGACCAAAAAAATGTAGCCGCAACGACAATGCATTCGACCTCTTGAACTCAAAACATGCCTCTGTTATTCAAAATTGAATACAAAATTTGTAAATTTGCATGTTGTGTTATCTGGGGCATTCAACTAAAAAAATCTACCCTACATTTCAAAAATTACAATTTCTTTAAATTCATTACTAGTTTTCGCATAAAATAACATTTCGCATATATATCACAGATTATCGGACGGTCATGGGAAATAGGGTCACTTTGGTGATTTTACCCGGAAATTCGTATAAATCCATATTCCAATTATTATTATTGAAGAGGATCCAGATTCCGTTGAGGACAATAGCGGAATGTTACCTGTGCGTGTTCTTGTGTGACATTTTTGATATTTTGAGTTTGAGTCCGAAGTATAATGGTCAAAGGGGGCCATTGCAATTATTTCTTGCGGATACTATCAAAGGGCGGCTCGTGGGGTTCAGCCTACCAATAGCAAATAAGGGTTTTTTTTTTACATTTTGATTTCAGTTATTTTATTTTAATAAATATTATTTTTCATTTTGTTTTCTTTACTTACCAATTACCAACATATTAAAAAATAAATTTATTTCTGTCTTTTATATTATTTTCACTACCTATTTTGTCCAAACTAGTCGCATCTGGAGCCAGTGAGACTCTGGCATCACCAATTATTGGAGTATGTTGTGAAACTGAAGGAAGTCGGGAAAGGAAGGAGGTGGGGAATTGGAAGGTGGGGAAGTACCTGGCAATTCAGATCTGGTCACCAAAAACGGCTAAATATATTATTTTAATTTAAAAAAAAAGACATACATTTTCGGGTTACGAATAACCCAACCACATTTTAAAATCTCCTACTACCACCACATTAAGCGGAATATGTTGCTTGTGTTTTAATGGAGGACTTAGTTAGCAGGGGAATCGAACACGGAACAATAAGGTTTCTTTTTCTAAAAGATTCTAATTAGCGCCAACTATGAACTTGGAGATTATTGTGGCAATTTTGACCGAGAATGAATAAATTGAGAAATAACACCAATTAATAATACACACAGTAGGTACCTTCGATGAATGCTTTCAAAAGTCGTGTGGTAAGTAGGTACCTAATAAAAGGTGAGAAAATGTTATTTTTATATACAGAGTGGTAAACTTTGCAATTGGTTTTATTTACAGAATCTTTTGAATCGCCACGGACAGCCACTGCCAACTTTGATCTTAGTGTCATCTCGGCCGGTCCTATTGACACAATATTTATGAGATTATTCCCGGCATAATGGCAGCCGATCCGTCCGGGGTTCGAGCCCCGATCAGGCGAGCCGATCCGCTCCACCGCCGATCCATTTGCATAATAAACCTTGGGGGAAGTGCACAATGATCGCCAATGGATCCTGGGCATGGCGCTTTGTTATTTCGAATGTGTCCTTTCCGCATTGAAACGTGGATACCGACATGTTAAGTGGCGAGGACTGTACGGTATAAATCATGCGTTTGGCGGAATTTTGGAATCTCTCATAAGACACAAGTTCCTGTAAAAAAAGTATTATTAAATTTTCAAAATGAATTGACTGTATGAATTTATTGTACTTTGAAAAACACGCTATGACGTAGAGCAATATTATGAACGAAGTAGCGCATACCCAAGAAAAATTGCGGGATATTATTATAGGATTTGTGCAGTTGCAAGTTTATTATGTAAAGAACCCACCAGAACAAGGACAATTAAGGACGAATACCTACATGTGTTTTTTGTTTATTATTATGACCGTCCGTGGTCGAGTGGTAAGACACTTGACTCCCATTCGGAAGGTTGCGGGTTCGAACCCGGCGTGCACAAATAAATTTTATTTGATTAATTTGTGTTATTTCACAATTAATTAATAAAAATAATATATGTTATATTTGCGGCACGTTCCAGAGTGGAAGATACTCTCAGTATCGCCCTGGTGTAAGACCACCATTCAGAATTGAAACGTTGCTTAATAATGGCTTTAGCCGTGTTTAGTGACTAGATCTGAATAGCCAGGTACTTTCCCACCTTCCTCTTCCCTATCTCCTTCCCTTCCCCACTTACCTTCAGCCTCACAACATACTCCAATTGGGGATGCCATAGTCTCACTGGCTCCAGAAGGGAGCAGTTGGGACTCTTGTGAGGTTTCTCCATTAAAAAAAAAAAAAATTGACCAGCAACTGAAAAGTTTAAAAATAAAAGTTTAAAAATTTAAAAGTTTAAAAATGCTTGCAACTGTACAGGGAGGTTCCGATGAGAAAGACCGATTATTCCCCATATCAAATTTTTAAAATTTAAAATTTAAAATCGATTTATTTCATTAAGAACTTGCTTTAATGTATACTTACATTCAAGGCAATAAAAATGTTTAAAACGCACGATGATAAATTATTGAATATCGTGTACTTCTTGTAAGTATTTTTTGATCAAAGTATTTACGATTTTTTAATAATGTCTAAACAAAATAAGTGTGTAAAAAAAAACTGAAATATTTAAGTTTTTAAGATTTTAATTTAACTGAAATTTAAATTTAAAAATGTATTTACTAGATTATGTATTGATTTATTTTGTTGTATATGATTTGAAATTTGTGTTGTATAATATTAATACGTCGTTTGAAAATTGAACTAATCTTCCAACGACCAACGGTATAACCTTAGTATATTAAAAAAAAAAAAAATTAAAAACTAAGTAAATTAAAAATAAACTTAGTTTTTCAAAATTAACAAAATTCGTTTACCAGATAAAATAACAATCTTTCAAAATCAATTTATGTTTTTTTGCAAAAAAGTGTCAATATGTACGTCTAGAATTTGATTTAAAGAGGACTAATTTCCAGTATTCTCTGGTAATCCCCTTTTAAGACACACACAGTACATTATAATACAAGTTATAAGGTATGTTAAGTTAAATTTCATTGTTATAGTGATGCTAACTATTACTTAAATCTGTAGAATGTCATTAGTATAATTTCGCCTGAGACGTGAACGGGTTTTAAAACTAATTATTGAATGATTAGTAAAAATAATAAAAAGGATGAAATTGATTTGAGATAAAGAGCTGAGATATATGCTCAATAATTGTAGTTGACTGATAAAAGTTTAATGAAAAATGTTCATTTACATGAAAGTAAGATGACATTTAGCATTTTCTAGAAAAGTGAAATGAGTGAATCAAAAAGAAAAAACAATAAAAATATGTAAATTTGTTTTAGACCACTTTAATTTTTTATTTAAACTCTACCGGTTTCGGAAGAACCCTTCCTTCGTCAGGAGAATATTAAAACTAGCATATGATACAAAATATTGACAAACATATAAAATAATTAATGTTATTTTACCCCCAATGGTTGTTAAATATTTTAAAGTGGTAATTTGAGTAATTCACAATACAAAAGCTTTGATAAATCTTTCGCAAACATTCAAAATTATAAGTACTTTATTTATTTTGAAATGCCTGCATTACAATGAAGTGCACGGTGAGCTTTTTTCCACAAATTCAAAGTGTGGTGTTGTAAATATTTCTAAAACTAGTTAAATTGTATATCTCACCGTAATACAAAAGGAGGAAAGACAATAAGTCCGTCTCAGTTTAGTACTGAGTATAAAAGGTAAGTTTCTTGTGACTTCACAAGGCTACTTATGACGTTAAGGGCATTTGGCACCATAAGGGCACCGGGCATTGTAAAATTAAAAGCATGATTAACTATTAAAATTAATAATAAAACGAAAATAATTTGCCGTTATTAGTGTAGAAATACACCGGAGTTCCTTATTCCATTTTATTAATCAATGATTTTGATAAATTTAGTTTTTTTTCCAACAAACATTTTACCTAGAAAGATAGCATTCGTTTTATTGGAAGCGTCCGTGAAGAGTAAGTTAATCATGCCTGGAGATTAAAATATTTTATTTCCAAAAATCTAAGATGTTTTTCATAGATATCGTAAATGATACGAAACTCCGGGGGTTGTGAATAATTCGAACCCTTAAGTTAAAGTTGAATGCATCCACCCTTCACTGCTGACCGCAGTGCAGTAAAGCCGCCACAAATCCAGTTTGGACCGTTCGGCTAGGTAATGTGGTCAATGCAGGCAGGAAACACGAGACACAGTAGACTTTGCTTAGCATTTTATTTCAATCAAACTAAGTCAAATATTATATTTTCATAAAATCGATTGAAATAAGAAGCTTTAGAAGAAGGTGGTATTGATACGTTTGCAGTGGTGATTGAATATATTTGAAACCCTTTCTTATTCAAATAAGTAAGTTATCTTTGAAATGAGAACATTTATAGTCTATTATGTGCACTTTGTATAATTCTTTGTTTTTGTTTTTTAAATGCTTTACTATCACATTCAGAGTCAAATATTTTTGCCATAGGTACGAAGTAAGTACACGAAGTAAGGAAGCTATTATTATTGTTGTTGACGCAACTAATATATGCATTTTCCTTTAACACACGGAGAAAAATATTATTCTAAAATTCGATCATTTTATTCGTAAAAACGGTTAAAAACGAGACTGAAGTTCTTACTAACAAATTAACAGGGTTTCAATGTTTATTGGCGGGAACATGTAAGAATAATAGGTTGGTATACGTAATTTCGTACGTACACAAACAAATTATTCTTACATTTTCCCGCTAATTAACATTGAAACACGTTTAATTTGTTCGTAAGAACTTTAGTAACGTTTTTAACCGTTTTTACGAATAAAATGATCGTATTTTAGAATAACATTTTTCTCCGTGCATATGATTTCCCATTCCTTCACCCAACCTGCTATCCATGTACCTGTCCCTATCTGACAGCGTGTAGCCAATACCTACATGTGTGACATTTATAGTAAATTATGGTATTATCTTAATTGAAACCTGTACAATTAACAATATCGACTCAAAGAAATCTGGGCCATGACCACCTGGTACTCCCTATGTGTGTATAATTTCTAATCTCTTATGTGATTGTGCTGTGCATACCACCAGTTTTCCTCGAGGCCATAAGAACGATTCTCATCAACAAAAATATCAGAAGATAAGGGGTACGTCAGTCCTTTACAAATATTCAAATCTTTACCAACTCCCGCGTAGTTGCGTCAACTTGAAACATATTTTAAAATATTGATTACAGTCCACAAATTGATTTGCAGAGAATATAATATGCGACTACAAATATTGGATATAGAGACATAATATCATCAAAATCAAACTGGCGGGTATGTCGAATTTTTTTAAGTCAATGATAGTGGAAGGCGTCCTTGGATATGGCAATGGAGGTCTCCTACAAATGAGATGTGCTGATGATCTGAAGAGAACAGGATTTAGAATGATGATAGTGTCGAGAATTCGCAAATATGGAAACTTTTGAGGGGGGCCTGTGTTCAATTCAAAACTTTTTTTTTATAGTGAATACCTCACAAGAATCCCAACTGCTCCCGTCTGGAGCCAGTGAGACTATGGCATCCCCAATTGGGTTATGTAATGAGGCTGAAGGTATGTGGGGAAGGGAAGGAGACGAAGAAGAGTAAGATGGGGAAGTACCTGGCTATTCAAATCTAGTCACTAAACACGGCTAAAGCCATTTCAAGCAACGTTTCTGGAAGCTGGACTGAAGAAGAACACGAATATGAAGAATATGAAAACTAGGTAGGTTCCTAATTATGTATCTAGGAACATTTTGCTACCTACACATATTCTTATCAAAAACTAAAATTTCGTCTAAACAGAAGGGTAAGTATCCCAAAATCATTCCCGCGGGATCTGTTCAATTCGCAATATTTTTTTCAAAATTTAAACCCAGTCACCTGCCACTGTCCACTAAGGCCCAAATGAGCCAGGATCGTAAGGGATGATTTATCGGCTGGTCAATATTATCCCTCTCTGCCCGGCCTGATCCCATCCTCATGGCGCTGGGGTAGATGCGGGTAGAGGTGGTACGGGTAGTACTGGGCAGTAGGTAGGCACCCCTTTGGCTCGGGTAAAGGGGACCGCGGGGCTCAAGCAAATCCATTTTTGGGGTTGGCCGGGCATACTGGCCACCGGACATCCCAAAACTGAATGTCAAAGTTTTGCAAAATTCAAATCATCAAATATTTTTTAATATTCTACATTAAAATCTTTGAAAATCTAGTATTATCCTTAGCTTTTCAGAAGGAAAAAAACACTTCAAAATATGTATTACATAAACAAATTGCATAGTTATAGTATTTTTAAATGACATTATCCAGAGAATGACCGACCGTAAAAACCCAAAAATAAGTTTAAAAAATCACTCAAAGTCCCCTTTTCTATTGCTTACGTGAATGTATTTAAAATACAAAACAAATAAATAACAAAATAGTCGAAGATAAAATTGTTAATTCTGAAATTTGAAATATGAGATCGACAAATATGACGTTTGTAAGAGGTGCACGGAGAAAAACGTGATTCTAAAATGCAATCATTTTATTCGTAAAACGGTTAAAAACGGGACTGAAGTTCTTACGAACAAATTAATAGGGATTCAATGTTTATTGGTGGGAAAATGTAATAAGAATTTGTTGGTGTGCGTACGAAATTTGTTCCAATAATTAATAATAATAATTTATTCTTACATTTTCCCGCCAATAAACATTGAAACCCTGTTAATTTGTTCGTAAGAACTTCAGTCCCGTTTTTAACCGTTATACAGATAAATATAATGTATTTTAGAATTAAAAAAAATTCCGTGTGGCGGTAGCCTAATTGGTATGGCGTTTGTCCCGCTAAGTCGACAGGTTCTGGGTTCGAGTCCCAGTAGAGACCGTTATTTTTTTTCTATGTGTTTTTCGTTTTTTATACCTACTTCTTCAATGATCTCAATCTCTGTGTGGAGTTATTGTAAAAAAAACTTTTACAAGTAATTCATTTTAATTGTACTTTTTGTAAATGTAAATACTGCACAACAGTCCAAGCTGCTCCCGACCTTCTGGAGCCAGTGAGACTCCGGCATCTCCAATTGGGGTATGCTATGAGTGTGAAGAAATTGGGAAGGGGAAGGAGGTGGAAAATTATTGTGAGGAAGTACTCGGCTATTCAGATTGGTTTTCCAAAAACTGCAATTTTTTGTTAATTAGACATCTTGATTATTTTGTGTTAATTCATAAAAGTTTTTAATATATACATAAATGCAAAAATTACCTACTTTATAATAGTATAATTTGGTTTTTATATATTTTTTTATGATACTTAATTACTAATTAATCACCAATCATTGTAAAGTTCTTTTTGTAGAATCTTATTTGTCTATACTTGTTATTTAATTTGTCTATACTTATTTGTCTATACTTGTCTGTCTGTTCTAATATTTATTAATTTTCATTATACGTTTATTTGGACGAAACCATTGTCTTGAAACCTCTTGTCTCTTGACCGGAAATCAGAAGGACACGGGTTCGAGTCCCGTCGGCGGCGGTTTTTTCAATGTGGATGAGTGTTGCAGGCTAATAATTATGGCTTATAATAATTGTTACCCTTTGTGCTATGCATAAAAATCTTGTCTTAAACATTAGTTTATCAATTAAAAAATAATAATGAATATTTGACGAGTTAAAAGAGTTTACCAAAAAATGTAGACATTATATGTCTCGACGCCACCTAGTGAGAGATTTAGCACTTACAATGCCTTTCTTATATAAAAATAAAGTTGGTTGTTTGCAGGTGAATAAAATGTAATTAGCAGTAATTGTTGAATTGCTGCTAATTACATTTTTTACGATTTATATAAACACTAGCATACATTGAATTATTTGGCGGGTAAAAGATAAGCCGATGTAGCTCAGTTGACAGAGCATTTGACCGGAAATCAGAAGGACACAGTTTCGAGTCCCGTCGGCGGCATGTATCTTTTCTCGGGAGATTTTTTTCAATGTGGATGAATATTGCAGGCTAATAATTATTGATTATAATAAAGAAAATATTTATTTTGGCAGCACCGTTTGAGAGGCCCAGCTTCAGTTGATATGCGAAGAAATGATGTTTGCATTATGGCCAGGGAAAGATGAATTCTTATATATTATGATATTGTTTGAATAGGGAAGCCATTCCGGACATAAAGGGAAGATGAAAAATTCATCCACCTCAAAGGACAGGGGATTATTAAAATACTGGATTAAACTTCGTTCCTCGTTTATGTTAAAGTGCCCATAAAGCCGGCGGGATGGGACAACTATTCTTTTTGCATGCAGAATTATGAATAATAAATCCATTAATCATGAAAATTTTAGCTATGTTCTCAGCTATCATCCTACATATATTATGAAAGGAAGGTGCTTATCTAACTGACAATGTTTACCTATCTAAAATGCAGTGGCTAATATTACTATTAATTAGAGTGCTAATATTAACAAAAATTGCATTGTTAATGTCGTTGTAGCCAAAAAATATATATATCTATATTTTTTTTTTTAATTTTTGTATGAAGATTTTCAGGAAATCAGTGCGGCGAACGGCAAAACTAAAATTTCCTAAAAATCTGTATACAAAAAAAATACAAAAAAAAAATTTCGGCAACAACGACATCAATAATGCCATTTTTGTTAAAATTAGCACTCTAGCTCACCAAAAGTCACGAGCCGCCACTGTTAAAATGGAAAACGTTTACGAAATAATTTATATTACTAGCACTAAAAATTCAATTAAATAAATAAAAGCTCACATTTTGAGGTATCACAAGCTACCATCCTCATCACCTATCAATTTGAGGTATGGGTGCCACCGCCCTGGGAACAATTTTATTGGATAACCAAAAACCCTGCCATAGGTCACTCGAAGTGGGATGCCCGGGCTCATGAGGTGAAGTTTGTCCAGGTCTTCAAGGACAATTTCGCCTGCCCATCTATTGTGTGGAAGGCCGGATCGAGAGAGACTTATTGAGGGAGACATTTGACCTCTCCAGCGTGACTCTCGGAAATCCGCTTCGTATCGCAGTGAGAGTGATGGATTTATACGTACTTAACCCCTTGACACACTGACTCCTAGATTCCTACCCAACTTCCTTCCTTCATTTTTTAAAGAGACCCTTCAAACATCAACCCTAAAGATGAACAGGCACTAAGGGGAATTATTTTCCTCAAGGTCTCCTGTGTGAAACTAATGTAAAAAAGCCTCATTTCTTTATTCTATGATTCTTAATTTCCAAATGTCTCTATATCTCTCCACACACTTTCTTCATTTATTTTATTACAACTATTACTCATGTATTTTATTATTTAGTTGAGATTAAGAAACGTTCTTATCGCAGGCGAAATTACTAAAATATATCATTTTTTTACATTACCTCCAAACAGGAGGCCCTGAGGGAAAAATTCCCTCTGGGCCTATGTCATCTTTAAATATGCTGTGTGGAGGGTTTTTTTAAGGGAAAGGAAGGAGAGGAAGTCTTGGGAAGAAAAAAGGTTTGAGGGGTGGGTAGGAATCTGGAGATAAATGTGTCCAGGAGTGATGGACTTGTGAAGCCATCTCTCCCACTGTGGTGCAAGGCAATGGGTCGAGAGGGTCCGGCTGGAGAGATCAAAAGGTCTCCCTCACCCAGTTTCTCCAGATCCGGCCTGTCACGCAGATTGTCGGCAGAGGCATCCGCCCCCAAGTCCCGGACAAATCTAACCCCATGAACCCGGGCACTCCTTCTAAGTCACCAAAAGTAGCGAAGCACTTGGGTTAACCTGTGGCAGAGGTGTTGGTCATCCAATAAAAGGTTCCTGGAGCGGCGGTACCCATAACCGCCTCCCAAATTGAAAATATAGACATAGATAATAGATACCTACGCTAATCGTGCATAATTTATTATTCCTTATCACTTAAATCATTATATACTGAGTACTGAGTATGTCTAAATAAACAAATAAATCAAGCAGCCTACCGACTTTTGATGGAGTAAACAGTGAGGATGAAGAGAGTGTGGAGAGGAAGGAGAGGTGAATGACAAAGTTCGGGAAGTACCTAGTTATTCAGATCTGATCACTAAATACAGCGAGGGACTCCAGTGCAATATCACCGTAACCAATACAAAGTTACGAGCCAAGCAATTTTTTTTATCTTAGTTAAAGCTTTCAAATTCACATCGATTTTGAAAATCTAATTTATTTGTATTGTCCGTAAAATACCGGTATTCCACATGATATTTAAGATAAACGGGATTCGAAGCGAAAGTCCTAAATTACCTGCGTGTTATTTCACCAGTCAGATATAATATAAAGCGTTGTTCACAACAAGTAGAAAGAAGGGACATTGTTCCTTCCACACAAGTTTTCGTCAAATTCTAATTTTATTCTCACGGGTCAAGGTGTTGACCCTCGCTTTGAAAGGAACAGACATAAATTTAAAATAATTATTCTACGTAAAGTAATATATGTACCGATGTCCGGTGTTATTTATGGAGTACTAACGTTAACTGAAGCGTCACCTCATTGAACAATGAAATAATAATTATTGACGGTTTTGAATATATATATCGATTTTTCAAAAATACGAATAGATACTTGTGATTTCCTAGAAAGTAGTTTGAGAGGTTACTCGTAGATGGCACGAAATAGTAGTTTAATAGGATACCCATACATAGAACATAGCTATCGATAATGCTGTAGATAATAATAATAATAAGCTAGCGATTGATTGTATAATAAATTCTGTGGCAACCTCAAGGTCGGGATCCAGGTTAATTCATACCGCCTGCTCAATAAGCCATCAGAGCTCATTGTTATTTATAAGATTATAACAAAATAAAAAGACCGGTCATTGGCTGAGTTGTCATAGCGTTTGGGTCCCATCTAGGCGTTGCGTGTTGGATTCCTTGGCTGGCTAAGTCCTTCATCACGACACAAGCAATATTTTCCACTTACTTAGGTGTTATTTTTTTTATTTAATTTGGTTTTTGTTTTAAGAAATAAAAACACTTTTCTGCAGTTTAGAATTTTTATTTATTTATCTTTGTAATCTTCGCTTTATTTTTTGAAAACAATCCCCTTCTGACTTCACGAAGAGCTGTTACTAAGGTTAACGTGTTTTTAATAGTCTTCCAAAAAGAACTTTGTAATAAATAAGATATTTTTTTCAGTGGTCGATATACACAATGTCCCAATACTAGTGGTATACTATATTATATTATACCATAAAATCGACTATATATTTTATTTTATTTTTTATTTTATTTTATTTTATTTGTGTACAAAAAATTTACAACATTACAGATATTTTATCTAATTAATTGTAATAGTTCCATTTTCACAGTGAGAATGTAGCGCCAAAAATCTTACAAACTCATTGAATTTTTCGAAGAATATGTCGAATTTTTTATCTAATATATTTAAATAGCGTATCGCTCTTCCCCCGGGCGAATTCGGGTACAGATTTGTACGACTCAATCGGCAATATAATATATGTTACGGCGACGTGCCCGAGAGTGAGACTCTGGTACAAATAAATTGATTTGCGCCAGAATCTCACCGTTAGAGACGAGGCCATTGATTAATTGAAAGAAATATTTTAGCAACGCAAAACATCTACGAGTTTCTAGAGAATGGTAGTTAGTCATACCTAGAATAAATCTCGATGGATATAAATATGGATATGTTCCATAGATGCGTAAAAATAAAAAACCTAGGAATTTTTTTATGAACTCTTTCAATGTTTAAAATATATGTGATATAGACACAATTAAATATGTTTAAAACCGAAAAAAGCTCACTATGACTCATCTAATAAAGCTAAATTACTAGGCAGACATTTTTCCATTTTATGCGCATGGTAACCAACTTGCTACAAAAAAATATCTCCCCTAATACAAAGACTTTAAAAAATAACACGAAACACTCCAAAACGCCAACATTATTGTCAGTTTTTAGGCTAAAATAAGAAATCCGTACGTTTGTTTGACATTTTTAATTACTATTTCAAAGAAAGAAATAATCTATTAGCGCCGGGAATTTAGGATTCTTCCCCAAATTACAATCGTATTTCAGTCCCCTGAAAGCTGGAGTTTTTGTTCTCAATGGTTGGAGCTGCAACATTTCCATAAAAATCTCTTATATTGTAAAATACATTCAAAATAGCATTAATTATATTTTCAACCGTAAAAGAAACAAGAGTTTCAATATTTTATTGTAATAATGGAATAGGGTATTTTCACAAACGAGGGATTCTGTTGAAAATGTATGGAATATTTAAAGATCATTTTTCTGATTTTAATCATCCTACTAAAAATGTTTTTTTTTTATGTTTTCATTCAAATTTATTCATTTAAAAAACCGACAAAACCAAAACGGCCCGTGGTTGCCAACGACGCCTGATACGCACGTCAACAAACAACAAAGTACTAACGTCAGAATTTTTTCAAAGCCGGCCAACGCTTATGACTTCACACGATAAACATATTTAGAAAAATGGGAAACTTAGACTCGCTGTTGAAAATGTATTCGTCAATTTAAAAATAAAATTAAAATGCCATAATAATCGTAATTTTTTTTTTTAATTTTTAAGCATTTAAAAAAAACCTGGAATACCCAGTCGAATTTATTATATTTAAAAATTTTGAAACTCATATAAAAACAAAAGGAATATAGAAAACAACACATTTCTTTTAATACGCTCCGATTGCATAAGCATTGAATAAATATGGTTTTTTTATACATTGTTGAGACAAAAACATTTTTAATAAAATTAAAACAAAATTCGAAAATTTATTTTTTATATTATTTTGTGCAAAAAAAATGTACAATAAATACATTTTTTATAATTATTTCTTCCATCATGCTCGAAATGTCCCTTTGTTATGAAAGTATTAAGTGTAGATAGAATTTATTATAAATATTTTAGTAGAAATTATTTATTAGATATTTAATAGGTAATAATCAAAAAAAATATATGAAAATCAACAAGACACTAAAAAAAATAAAAGGTAATGATTGTCGCAACTGGGTTTCGAACCCAGATCTCTCGTCTTACCGGGACGTGCGCTCTGCCAATTCAGTCATTGAAATTGAAACCTATTATAAAACCGCCATTATCTATGTAACAAATACGTTATTTGAACTCTTGTTTCTAAGAAAAGGTAGCTGCCGATAATATGGAAAAATAAAAACATTAGTCAAAGATAATATTGTTAATTATGATATTTGAAATATGACTTTGACAATTACGGCGGTTTTATAATCGGACGCAATGGCTGAATTGGTAGAGCGCCGTCCCGGTAAGACGTGAGTCCTGGGTTCGAGCCCCAGTTGCGATCATTATGTTTTATTATTTTTCCTAGTCTTGTTCATTTTCATATTTAGATTATTATTGTTATCTTCTTCTTAAATGATATATTATTATATTTTTAGATATTTAAGATCTGCAGTAATTCAATTTATTTTTTATTATTATTGAGATAGCTGTCCCGGCGTTCAAAGCCATCTTGATAATGAATTTGAACGCCAAAACAGTTGTCAAAATAATAATAAAACTAAAATTCTTGGAGAACTTAATCTTAACATAATTAAATTAGACATATTTTTTTCAAATAAATTTAAAAAAACGCATGCGGATGACACAATTCAACGGAAATTGTTTGATAATAATGTTCGTATTAATGCAGATATTTAGGGCTTTTGGATGTGGAATTATAAATGTGAATATTATTGTAGGTTTAGTAGGAGGGCAGACCCATCCGCCTTTGCTGGGAGCAGTTGCTTCCTTGACTTAATCTATTTCTAAACATATTTGCATGAAAATCACTTCCTGTTGTTTTCCATTAATCTTTGATCCCGTGCAGTGGCGGTGCGGGGTGACCATGAACTTCGGTATATACCGAAAACGTTTTAAATTTAGGATTGATAGCATAATAGCATCTACTATTTTTATATTAATATATTTAATCACTGAAGACAATATTAGAGACTCTCAATCCAAAATTTGAAAGAGAAAAATCAGAAATAGATACGGTCGCATCTGGGAACGGATGTATAAGATAAGGAGATCTTTAGATGTCACCGTATCTTTTCCGTTTCAAATTTTCGATTGAGAGTCGGTAATATTGTCTTTAGTAATTAAACATTATCTATAATTTGAGGTTTTATTCTAAGTTTCTAATGTTATCACTAACAACCCTGGCCAAACCTATGTATGTATGTATGTTCCTATGTTTTTTTTTAAAGACAAACATTCCCGGGTTAAAAATAACCCAACAACATTTGAAAATCTCTACTACCACCACACTAAGCGGAAGATGCTGCTTGTGTTGTGATGGAGGACTTAGCCAGCCGAGAAAACGGAACGCCTGGGTGGGACCCAAACGCGATGCCCACTCAACTACTGACCGGTCAATGTTATATATACGCGCTATCGCAGACCCGTGAAAATACACGGAATATTTTAATTGTAGGATTTGTGGAGGTGACAGTATTGATAAAATATATACCTAAAGATCGCCTTTCATAAACAAATGTTGTTAAGCATTAGTTGTGATTGTCACGTTCGGAAGTTATTTATTTTGGAGTATTGTGCCGTGTTGCTCTTCCTTTTCCATTTTAACCCATCACTTCCATTGGTCAAATGCATTGTACATATAGTTTTGTATTAGTGATCGACGAACCGGTGGATGTATAATCTGTTAGCCATAAGTTGTTATTTAGTTTATATAGTCTGCAGTTAGAGCACTATGATCTGATTTTTTACATAAACGGTGCTAAACATATTGTTGGGGACAGAAATTGGTCCCGCAAAGCAGAAGGAAGAGCATAAGACAGGATTGTTGACTTACGCTTTTCTTCCTTCGCTTTTCAATTTTCCGCTGGTTCTCACTTCAAATTTAGAGCTCACTAGCACACGATTGAACTTCCTTTTCATAAGGTTCCGACACGGTCGAATAACAGCTTCGTTTTCAATACTGAGATGTTGACAGGAAGTGGTGCTAATTTGAACTAACAATTACTGTGACATTTTTATTACATTCAATCGACAATAAGGGTAAGGAAATAAAAGGATTTTGTCGGTAGAATTTATTTTGGGAATAGGTACATAAGGATGAATGCAAGGCACCAACACATATCATCAACACATTTTTATTATTATTTAATAATATTATTTTATTTATTTATAAGAGTATGATAAATCCACACGACACCCCTGTAAACTGCTAAAAATAACCGTAAACCACGGATAAGTACAAAAACCGTCGGAGAGACGATATTTGGATATTATTTACAAAAAACAAAGCCGCACATAATGTAGTGTAAAAAGCGGGAAACCATTTGGAGCTCTAAGTTTTTTATTTCAATTTGCTGCCATTAATTTCGGTTCTTCCTTGCAGCGGGCGCGTTAAGCTCGGTTTACATAAGCCCTCCTGTTTTGTGAGGATTATTTATTTGACGGGGCGGTGTGTGCAGAGGCCTTTATGAGTTTAGTTAGAACAGCAAACAGTTGTAAGACATTCTAGACGTTTTCTTTGACAAGTCAATCCGCACTTAAAAAGTCGGAGTTTTATCTGAATTAAGTGGACTTTTAAAAGGTGATTATTATTTTTGTAAATAATATATTTTATGCAATAAGTTTTTTTTCTACCAGATCGAGTGTGCGATTACCTTAATAACTACACATTGAAATATATTTATTCATTATAGGGTGCTGACGAGACTAGTGTGGAAGATACTCTCAGTATCGTCCTGGTGTAAGACCACCATTCAGAATTGAAACGTTGCTTAATAATGGCTTTAGCCGTGTTTAGTGACTAGTTCTGAATACTCAGGTACTTTCCCACCTTCCTCTTCCCCATCTCCTTCCCTTCCCCACTTACCTTCAGCCTCACAACATACTCCAATTGGGGATGCCATAGTCGCACTGGCTCCAGAAGGGAGCATTTGGGACTCTTGTGAAGTTTCTCTATAAAAAAAGTAATAAATAAAAAAAAATTAAAAAATTAAATAAAAAAAAAAAAAAATTAAAATTAAAAAAATGTCAGTTATATATACAATACAATCAAAGCGTGCTTTATTTCACACATTAAATGTCAAACTGCAGAGTAATTATGGTTCACCACAAACGACTAGGGTGACATGATAACATAGAAATTTTTCAAGCATTGGCATTAAAATGTCTCCAGTCTTTCTTATCTGGTTTATTCCATCAGTTTCCTTGATATCATCTCCTGGGAAAGTTGTGAAAAGGACGTGAGAGGAAAATAAGTGCATAGAACTGCATAGATGTAGGAAGCAAGCTTTGAACAAACGCACTTGGATCACGCGACATCTCTTTCGTGAGAATAATATACTTTTTCCTACGCTGTTTTCTAATGTTACTTGTCTGGTTACTAAGCGCTGTAAGATCGTTGTCAATTTTTTAAAGAAACACTATGTCAGTTCTAATGATAATGTTCCTAACAATGCTACGTTTGTAATCACAGCATTAAGTGCAAAGTTATTAACAGATGTTATGTGAAGATAGATACTCGACAACATTGTTCAACGAATTGTTTCATGAAATTAAGATCTCAGGCACTTTCGAAAAGGTGTCGTACAAATAATAAGTCACCTACAGGGTTTCATGTCACCAGTATTTCTTAATGTTGAAACTATGTAAGTTTTTTAAATAAGGTAAGCTTTGCCTGGTCATCTAGTAAACCTTCAATAATATGATTATCATCTTCATACACACTATACAATGGTGTCTAGAAACTCGTGCAAGCGAGTGAAATCAAATTTCGAAAAATGGAAAAATAAAATTGCTCAGTAAGAAAAAGTTTTTTGGTTCTCTTTATGATGAAAATATAATGATAACCGGCTAACTCAACAATTTAAAACTTCAACAAGTTATTTAAAAAAAAAACTAAATTACTAAGCAAAATTTTTCAAATAATTATTTAAGGAATTAAATTGAACAAATAACTTTGTATCAACCACTATTATATAATCACAATTACCTACATGTTTCGAAACCGATGGTTTCTTCGTCAGGGTAGTGAACGTAAATGACATTAAATAACAAAAGAAACAAACAAGTATAGACTAAAAAGAACAGACTAAAAATAACTATGGACAAAAATATTATAGAGAGAGGTGATTAATTAATTAAAAAATATCATGTTATTAATAATTAAATATTATTAATAACCAAAATATCTTTTTAATATAGCCATCTCTTAAATTTATTTTCTTATTAATACTAATATTTAAAATAATTTATTTTTGTTGTTTAAACATCTTTATTATGTTTTGATAATTTATATGATGTAAATTTTTCATATTCTAACATAATTTTATATTTAATTTTAAATATTGTTTTTTACGATATTTTTCAATTAATTAATCACCTCTTTCTATAATATTTTTGTCCGTAGTTCTTTTTAGTCTGTTCTTTTTAGTCTATACTTGTTTGTTTCTTTTGTTATTTAATGTCATTACTACCCTGACGAAGAAACCGGTTTCGAAACATGTAGGTAATTGTGATTATATAATAGTGGTTGATACAAAGTTATTTGATTAATTTAATTCAAAATCAGACGCCACAAAGTGATTTTGCAAAGTTTGAAGAAATAATTATCGAACTATAGTAATACGGTAATGCCCGTACGGTTCCAATTAAGGAACCCGACTCCGAGTAAATCTCCAACGCCACACTGTATGGACACCCTTCTGAGCCGTCCGTGAACGTGCATTTTTCCACGGAGCTGCTGCCGTAATATGCACACTTAGATCTCGACCACACGCGTTTTGCAAACGGAAGTGGAGCCATCAGGTAAAATACTTCTGAAGTTTACACATTATTTTTTTTCCCTCGGAATTAAATTTGATATCATTATCTAAGTATATTAATACCGAAATGTCCGTACAGTTCAAATTAAGGAACCCGACTCCGAGTAAATCTCCAACGCCACACTGTATGGAAACCGTTCTGACCCGTCCGTGAAGGTGCCTTTTTCCACGGAGCTGCTGCCGTAATATGCACACTTATCACTCGCTCACATACGATTTGCAAACGGAAGTGGCGCCATCTATAATACTATATTTAAGAAAAAAAGTATGAAGAAGAAGAAACATTTTTCGCTTTCATTCAATAATAAGAAGATTTATGTTCCTCTCATTATTCACGGTCTTAATGTAAGAATATCTACTATTATACATCTACCTATTAAATATAAGTATTCTGTAGTTTAATGTTAATAGTAGTTAGTTTTGCAAAAGGGTTATGCCTTATAAATAGTCACCAACACGTAAACTGGTCGCAGCAGAACGAAAAGCCGCCCGCAGGGCCTAGCATGTCAGTAGTTTTTCACTACTAGTTTAAGGTTTTATTAAGCAAAAAATATATTCCATATGGTACCTATATGGAAACGTTTCTAAAAACCAGTAAATAAACACAATAAACTGTGTTGATTGTATTAGATATTATGTTATTGCATATTTTGGTGATTTCATTTATAGCCTTAGCGCGTGGTGATTTTTACCTATCTAACTCCTAAAATATCTCTTATCACAAAACCTTAATCCGGCACTGTTCAGTAGTAACAGCCCGACAGGGCGAAAGACGATAAGGGCCGGACTGCTTTAACGCCCGCCTGGAGAAAATCCTATCTATCCTCGCTTTAGTGGACTTCTTTATTACCTAACTTTATCTCTCCGAGTGGCGGTTCTTAACTACCATCTACGGTTTTATGTCAAATCCAGAAAGAATATTCCGTCGTAGTTTTTTATTTGATGACCAGTCCCAACTGCCCGGAACCAGTGGACCTATTGCATCTGCAATATTGGAACATTGAAGGGGAGTTTTGGAGGTATGGAAAGTTTAATGAATTTTATTTATTTATTTTGTATTTCACGCCCAGTTGGATTTTTCATGTTATTTATTTTATTTTTTATTCACAAAGATCATCTCAATAAGAATAACAAAATCAAACAAAATCAAAAACAAAATGTCAAACAAAATCAAAAACAATGACATAATCAAAAACAAGATCAAAAACATAATCAAAAACACAATAAAAAATAAAATAGATAAATACAAGGAAAAAGTATACGTAGATAAATTATAGGTACATGTATTTATTCTTTGAATTTACACTAGGTTCATTTTTATTACATTTCATCTTGTACACGTAAACAATTCAACGTTCTTGTATCGTTTTTTTAATCAGATGTTTTCTTGCTGTCTTTTATGGTGCGTGTGAAAGTCCATACTGAACTGTAGTTTGTCTCTAAAGAAAGTTAATAGTAAATTTTCGTTGTTTGTTTTTGGGGTGTTTTGGACAGCGTTGCAGTGTCCATCATCAGGACAGGTCCGGCAGATCCGACGATGTGTATCTTAATAGTAAATTATTCAAATGTAAAAAAATGTATGTCAAAGATTTTTTTTTTTTTTTTTAGTACTCGTTATATCTTATATTCCTTAAGCATTTTCTATATTGATTTATATTCATTACACTTAAAAATCTATCCTATTGTTCTAATCCGGATTGTTTTGAATTTTTTGAGCCACATTACTAAGGTAATATGAGCAGGTACAAGATAATAACATGTAAAATTTATGGTAACAGTTTCTATGTAACTCATTGGTGTACCTAATTTTTCACTGAGACAATAAGTATATACTTAGTATTATCCACCTTAAAAAGCTAACTATAAAGAAGAGTGTATGTGGCGGTCTTGCGGGTGACCAAACTTTGCTTTTTTATACAAATCTACAGTTTTATTTCTAAATTGGTGAAATTTTGCACCCTTGACCTCCAAGTCGAGGAAGGTCACTGTATATTTGAGATTATAAACAAAAAATCACCCCATCCCCTTTTGCCATCCCTCAAAACAGAATTTGCATACTTCTTGATTAAATTTTGAACACTTGACGCTCAAAATAAGAGGAAAATAACCCTCACATTTGATTTCGTAAAGCTCTGTGTAAATAAATCCCGGACAATGCCGGAGACTTCAGCTAGTATTACTGTAACTAAGAAAATTCTCAACTATTTTAATAAAGGACATAATATATCGATAGTAAAAAACCTCTAAACCTTGTTATGAAATAACTTGACGGTATTTGTTAGTATTCCATGTCTAATCGGACTATGTGATCTCGGCGTCTGAATTCCCATAGTAAATTTATTCAGACACGATACTTCCTCACATGATAATTCATCACGTTGACCTACCTTTCCATCCCCCCCCCCCCCCCCCCCTCACCTAACCTAACCTAACCTAACCTAAGGTTAATCATGTGAGGAATTAACATCCGATGAAAAGTTTGTACTCAATATTCATACACTTAAAAAGTAAAGTTTTCACTGAATAGACCGGTCACCATTTGTTAGCCCGGACAGATAAGTAAGCAAGTAATGTCAAGTTAATATATTTATTGTCTTTGGAATTCTGTGGGCGGGCAACACTAAGAAAGTTGGATTGCAAGACAGGAAAAATAGGAGAACGAACGCGTCACTTCCCCGACCGGCGGCTCGGAGGAGCAACGCTGGTTGGGAGGTCATAACTTAAAAATTACGACCATGTTTGATTAATCAAACAAATACCGTCAAGTTATTTCATAACAACCTCTACCTACCGAACTAAATAAATACCATTTAAACACTGAATTGCATCGTAAAATCACCATACATATATCACAAATGACACATTAAGGACCTATTAAACGTTAAATGCGGACACAAATTATTAATGAATAAATCGTGAACACGGGGTCGGCATTTGGTCCATAAGATATCACCTTTAAACCTGTTGTAAATAGCCTGACACCTGACCTCGATGGACAAGACGACAGCATCCTCTGGACCAAAGTGGTTTGACAGGTAAATTCTGCCTTTAAATTATGAGATAATTCATCCTCACAAATAATGGTACAGCGCACTTACAGACTAAATAGATCACCTGTTATGTATTCAAATTTATTCACCGAGATGCCTGTGTTATAGTTGAAGGTCGAAAGTCAAATTATTCAAATCTAAACGCTTGTGGTAACAGGTCTTAATCGTTACAGGTGAAATGGAATAATTAAATTCATAAGAAATCTGATTAAAGCAGTTCGCATTTAAGAGGGTATTACCAGAGAATACCAGAAATTAGTCATTTTATAAAATCAAATTCTAATAGTATTGACTCTTTGTTACAAAAGAATATAAATTGATTTTGAAAGATTGTTATTTCATCTAGTACACGCACTTTAAAAATTTTGAAAAACTAAGTTTATTTTTAATATACTATGGTTATACCGTTGGTCGTTGGCAGATTTGTTCAATTTTCAAACGATAGATTCTATTAAATAACACAAATTTAAAATCATATAATCATACAAAAAAATAAATCAATACATAATCTAGTATACACTTTTAATTTTAGTTAAAATAAAATCATTAAAAAATCAATCCGAGAACGTGTTTTGTGACAATAATACCTCAGTTTTTCTATTTAATTACGGTCTTAGAAACCAAGATATTTAAAAAAAAATTTACACCCTTATTTTGTTTAGACATTATTAAAAAATCATAAACACTTATGATCAAAAAATACTTACAAGAAGTACACGATATTTAATAATTTATTATCGTGCGTTTTGAGCATTTTTATTGCTTACTTGAATGTAGGTAATAAATCGATATTAATTTTTTAATTTAAAGAAATTGATGTGGGGAATAATCTATCTTTCTCATTGGAACCTCCATGTACAGTTGCATGCATTTTTAAACTTTTTTTCTCAGTCGCTGGTCAATCGCTCTTAATTATATTGTTTTGTTTTAAAGAGGAACTTAAAAGTGCGGGTGATTTGTCGGTATTATTTTATTAATCACTAAAGATAATATAAATATTAGATTTTTGTTTTATTAATGAAGTTAAAATAAAAATAAATATTCCTTCTAGACTTGCATAAAAGTCAATAGATGTCGCAAATTAAACAAAAATTGATACATTTATTAAAGACACTACCTAGGTAGCATTTAGTTGGCGATGAATCTTGATATCATATATAAATACAGCAACCAATAAAAATGTACGTTTAGAAAATCAATAAAATTCAAAGTGGATAGGGTATCATTAGCTCAGTGGTAGAGCATAGCCCCGGCAAGGGGAAGATCCTGGGTTACACATTAATATTAGTATGACCGTGTATTTTTCTGATTTTTCTGTTTCAAATTTTCGATAGATTGTCGCTAATATTCTCTTTAGTAATTAAATATTAAAATTTGTGTTTTTACTCAAAGAAAAAGAAAAAAAAAATATTGAGGGATGCTATTCCCGTTAATCTGGGTAATTTGTCGATTGTTTAAATTTTTAATATTTTTAGAAACATGTTTCATACGATAAATGCATGAAACCCGACAGTAACACCGTTCTTGCATGGAGCTGTTCAAGCATCGCCGCTCGTCTGTATTTTCCATACTATTATTAGTGTTTGAAATCGCCGCTAGGCGCTTCACTAACAAAATATTATGATAGCGTCGCTTGTAAGTAGCTCCGTGAACGATGGGCATAAAACTCTTATTTCGACTTTGATTTAATATTTTTTTTACATTAGCTCCACAAGAGGTCCTGAGGAAAATAATTACCCACGGAAAATAATAATGCCACGTAGTTGGTGGACAGATCCACCTGCCGCCAAGACCCGGAAAAAACCTCACCCTATGAATCCGGACACCCCTGCTAAGTCACCAAACGTAGCGAACCACTTGGGGGTGGTCTATGGCAGTGGTGATCATTGGTTCCCAAATTCTCCTACCAAATTACTGAATAACTAAATAATGTGGCAGGTGATTCAGTTCTTGTTAGCTGATATTTCATTCGTTAGCTCATAGTCCTTATGAGTAGAAATTTTCGGAAAGATATCTGTGCTAATTTAACGATACAAAAGCAAGTTTTTAGAGCTACATACAAACAGATTTTCTACTTTATACTAAAGGTTGTAATCTAATATCTAATTACTATTTGCAACGAGGTAATTAACTGAAATGTTTTCAGTAAAATTCATGTCCAAATGTTCTATTACGCAACTATCTCATGGAGAACTATGAATAAGAAAGGAGATCAATTATATCAATAATTATTATTCCTGGATTCAAGTGCCAGGTAGATAAAATCACAAAAGGCTGGACATCGCGGGTCCTTCAAATCCTCTCCCTTTGTCCTTCAAACCTACCTGAGTTTCGAGTCCTTCCAAAAGTCTTTATTTCACTATGTCCGGCCGGCCCTTCCAACTCATTCTACCAAGGGTCACTATTTTGACCCGTGAGAAATTCGGTCATTTTGCATTCGTGCATTTTCGCTGGACATTTGAATAAATTAAAATTTTACACCCCAATGCCCGGCCCACAGAAAATGTGACGATAAATCATTCGAAGGTCTACATCCTGGGTCTAGGACAATATTAAAATATTATCCTAAATTCCTCCATTCAATGCAAGCGTCTGAAAAAGGGATAAATAATAATGATTTTGGTTCTCGCGAGTTTTCGGATATTCAAAATAAATTATTTACCGTACGGTCAGACAAAACATGATCAGCGTATTGTCCTTTCCTAAGGTCCAAAAGAAACGATCTTATTTTATTTTCGCCGCACTTGATTAATGTGTTTATTTTAGCCCTTATTCGTTTTGACCCCTGCATGGTAAAATTTCGTAGCGATTCTTTGACAGAAATATTTATTTACTTGAGTTTACTCTTTGTGAATATTTTCAGACGAAATATGTTTAATGTAAATGATTTTGAAAAGCGTTCGAGAAGACACCATTTACGCCCTTCTTCCTTGGAGCTACTTTTAAGCGACGCGATTGCCGCTCGTCTGTACTTTCCATACTATTATTAGTGTTTGTAAACGCCGCTAGGCGCTACACTAGCAAAATAGTATGACAGGTAGCGGGTAGCGGCGATTTAGTCGCTTGTAAGTAGCTGTGTGAACAAAGGGCGTTACAGTTGTTTAGAATGGAGGCACAGTTTTGATTTTTTGAAGGTACAAGATGTATGATTATGCAAGAGTCCCTTCAACATAACGTATGGAATTTTTTTTCTCTCAATGCTTTACGAGATCGTAAAATAGCTTTAGTTATATTTAGTTATTTAGTGGGAGTTCTTCCCCTCATTTTCATTTCTTCCCGGCGTTTCCTTGTACCTCCCAATAATTCGTTTAGTGGAGTCATAGTTCATAGTCTCATTGGCTTTGGGCAGTGAGAAACATGCTTGGTGTAATTAAAATGTATATTTGTAAGGAAGGGATGTTTCACAGAATTTGAACAGTTCATTATATTTCGAAGTAAAAAGTCCTATTAAAGTTTAGTTATTATCCAAGTACTGTGAACTAACCGACCAATGATGAAATATTAACAGAACTTGAATAGGGCTTACACAGATCTTGAATTTTAACTTTATATTTCAGGAACTGTTAAAATTCTTTGTGCATTCTGCTATGAATTATCTAAACCAAATCATTTTCACAAACCCCAAAAATCATTCGATTAGGTTATATTTGAATTAAAATACAAACATGTTAATAAAAAAATATTTCCTTTGGATCAAAATACGTCTCCGAATCGATAAAGATACTTCAAGATCTCAGATTTCCTTAAACTTAAGGCTCTGCCGCGCCTCTAGTCCTGTAGCCCACGCTTTAAGGCCGTGTGTACTCAGGGGGTGGTGAGGGTGGCAGGATGTGGGGGGGAGGGGGTGGGACAACACTAATCCTGTTCTCTCTTTCTGCCACTTCTTAGCCCATCCCACCCCCAGAAGACGATCGATCGACTGCCGGGGGCTAAAGTACACTTTCTTTAACTCATATCTCGAGCTACGTACTGGTTACACTACCAAAATACTTGTATCCAAACTTTGATATGGAAACCTCTAGATGAGCCTACTACTAACAACTTAAACTTAACAAATGAAAAATCACTTTTCAAATAACTTGTGGCAATTTGGCTACCTGTGAAGCTTCTCATATTAACGATAGTTTATGAAATTAAGGTAGGTACATGAAATGCATCTACTTCGATTGTTCTCGTTTGTTGTTGTTTCTTTTTTAATAATATATTTTTTAAATACCCATGGTATGTATAACAAACGAGCCAGAGGCTAACATCTTTATTTTTTAAGTACGAGTATGTTGAATTTTTAGCTAAGAGTTTCCGGAGTCAATGTTTTTCGGAAAATTAAAGACGTTTATCACAGAATATAGGTATCAAATAAAATATATCAAATAAAACCGTTGTATGTTTAATTCTCCAGATAAAAAAGACCCCCCACACAGCATCCCCAAAGATTTTTTTTATTTTTTATATTAACTCCATACAGGAGGCCCCGAGGAAAATAATTTCCCTAGGGGCCTATGTCATCTTTGAAGATGCTGCGTGGAGGGTCTTTTTGAGGAGAGGAAGGAGTGAACACGGTTCTTGGAGAGATCCATGTTGTAGGAAGGAGGAAACACAGAGGCCGGCAAATCGTTCCACAGCCGAGCTGTTGAACTCAAGAACGAGTCGTAAAAACGACCAGTTCTCATGTGACAAATGTCAACCGTGTACATATGTTGGGCGAGCGTTTGGCGTGTTTCCCGACTATGCACCGGTGCAAAGATTGCATAGAGGTAAGGGATTTTTTTTTCAAAATAAAACACTCTTCTCTTAGATATATTCGAAACAGTAAAGGCTAACCTAATTTTTTCCACATCACTTAACAAAATGATCGTATTATAGATATAAATATTCTTAATACAAATCTAAGGACCAGTTGTTTCGGAAAATTTCTTGTTTGAATTTCCCTCAAATCGACATTCACCGAAAAATTGGGTTGTTTCAACCTCCGTCAGAAGAAATTTCACCGAAAATTTCATAGGACCAGTTGTTTCGGAATTCCCTTCAAATTTGAATTTCCTTCAAATTTGAATTTCCTTCAATTCGTCATTCACCGAAAAATTGGGTTGTTTCAACTTCCGTCAGCAGTGAAAATACTATAGAAATGTGATGTGAATGTGATCAGCCGAGTCCGGACGGTTAGCGAAATAATGGGAGGCGCATGCGCAGACGTCAAAATTGTGATTCGGCGGGGAACACTTGAATAAAATTTTCAAATTTATCGAACGTTATTTGGAGTTGAAACAACTTATTTCGTATTTGAAATATAGGAAGACGTGATTGCGTGTCAAATTTTAAATGAAAAAAAGAATCTTTTCATTTTTGAAACATTTCCATAAAATTTTCCTTGAAATTTCTTCTGACGGAGGTTGAAACAACCCAATTTTTCGGTGAATGACGAATTGAAGGAAATTCAAACGTGAAATTTTCCGAAACAACTGGTCCTAACTTTTTATTTCCCCGTGTGATTCCTTGAGCTGCGCCTTATTCTGGAAAAATATTTTGCAAGTATTTCGCTTGGATACATATTTTTCCGGAATTATTATCGGATATCTTTAATACTGCAGACGAAGTTATACGTTTCTTATAAGAAACATATTCTGTTCAGTATATCCTTAAGCATATTAATCTTGAAGGCTTACATTTCTATGTTCACCAATTTTGACATGTTTGTACATATCAATTATAGGTAATAGGTAATAGGATTAACAACTAATTGCTTTATAAACTCCGCAGCTGAACGATTAACTCCCTGGCACTAAACCCAGAGGCCTTAAGTTCAGGGTACCCCAAAATTTTGACACCACAGTTCCACAGACTCTTTTTAGAACCCCAACTTCTCCCAACCCGTGGTCCAGTGAGACTATGGCATCCTTAATTGTGATATCTCATGAGGCTGAAGGAAGTGGGGAGGGGGAAGTCTCTGGCTATTCAGATCTTGTCACTAAACAAGCCATTTCAAGCAACTTTTTATTCTGAATGGTGATCTTACATCATGGCGATACTGAAAGTATCTACCACTCTGGAACGTGCAGCAAATGTGCTATTTATTATATTTTGAAATCTAATATATAAAAATCTCGTGTCACGGTGTTTCTGGTCCCACTCCTCCGAAACCGGTGGACCGATTTTTATGAATTTTTTTATGTGTATTTGGTAGGTATGAGAATAGGTCGTAACGTAGATTTAATACCGCGAGCTCTGGCTTTATGAAATTTGCATAAAAAAATTGAAATAGTTCAAAGAGTTTAGCGGCAGGGAAAAAGTCATGAGGGGGAGGAGAATGCGGGAGGGGGGAGAGGAATTAAGGAGGGAGGAGTTCGCCGGAGGGGGGACAAGGGAGGGGAAAGGTGGAAGGGGAATGCGTGAGGGGGTTCGCGAGAAGGGGACAACGGGGAGTGGAGGGGGAAGGTGAAAGAGTAGCGCGGGAGGGGAAAAAGTCGCGGAAGGGGAAATTTTATTATTTAAGTGGCATTGTAACGCATGACGGCTATCAGCTAGTTAGTATCTTATAAAAATCGAATAAAATTTACTTAACTTCGGGTTCGTAGCCATTGATCGTAACATCGTAACCACTCAACCACGAAGATCAAAAAATGATTCCAACTAGATTTAATCTTCTAATAAGATATTGTATGTATCAAAAAACACATGAAAATTGTCTTCATTACTACAGGCCTCTGAGAATAGCAACTGCTTTGCGTAAAATCTTTTCGTACGGTATGTACTATACATTATATACGAGGTGTAAATACTTCAGGCGCCTGTACATAAAATAATGTACATTTGGCTAATTTGCCGGTGCGTCTCCCTCTAGACAAGCGATCCGTCCATTTTTTATCTCCCTCCGGCGCGTGGGAGGGTTCAAGGGTCACAGTGCGAGCCGCATCGTGATTGGTTGAGCCGTAACCTTTGAACCCTCCCACGACACTCCAACTCCAATTTGGAAACGGCGAATGACTGAAACCCTGAAAGAAAAGCGCGCGCTGCTCAAATCGCTGAAAATATCGACCGATTTTTTTAAACCCTTTTCTGGCAAGATGGAGGATAAATTACCTACCTGATTGGGAAAAAAATAGTCCCGATTTAGGAAAAATAATGAAAAGAATTGAACCTAACCGAAATGTAGGTGCTTTCTCTTGTGGTATTAAATTTTTTACCTCTGTTACGTGAATAAAAGCATACAAGCATTATACTGCATAAAATTTCCAACTGCTCATAATAAGTAGGACTTTGGCAACCCCTTAGGGCTGTCCCAGCCAATGAACCAAGCCGCTAATGATACTATCACCAAATACTGCGTCCTTGAGGTTTTTACTAGCTCTTGTTGTCGTTTGATTTGGAATACTTTCGTCTGGTGTGAGGCTGAAGAGAGAGTGGGGAAGGAAAGGAGGTGGAGGAGAGGAAGTTTAGGAAGTACCTACTTAGGTACTGATCTCGTCCTCAAACACAGCTAAATCCGTGGGTATTTTGGGCATTTCTCGGAATATTATTTTGAATTCTGTATGGTGGTCTAAAAAGGGGGAAAACCACCACAAACAAAGTGTTTCACATTTCAGGCATGTAATTTTTGTAATACAGCTTTGATTAAATTTACTTTCCATTTCAACATACTTTAAGAATGTATTATAACCATTATTTATTTATTTATTATCGCCCTTTTAGGCTTTTACACAACGATAATAAATTAAATTGAATACAATAACATAATAAAAATATTTTTTTAAATAAAGCATAAAGTATAATTTACATGTTAAATTATCATCACACTAAAACATCAAAGAAATTTGTATACGGATAATAAAAAATTCCAATTTAAAAAATATTTTGTGAATACTTAAGCACATGCATAAATTATGATTACCATCTCAATATCTACATCAATTAAAAAGTGATGTAAAATTTGTATACGGATAATAAAAAATTCCAATTTAAAAAATATTTTGTGAATACTTAAGCACATGCGTAAATTATGATTACCATCTCAATATCTACATCAATTAAAAAGTGATGTAGTAATTTGGCTTTAAATGTGTCAAAATTTGAATCCATCATATCAGCGACATCTATTAGTTCATTTGATATTTATAGATAGATTAATGGCTAAAACCTTTGTGGAAATAACATAATAAAAGAAAGCACAACCTTACCTTAAACACCGGCAAATATTTATAAATATATTTGATTAAAAGCTAATTGTTAACACGTTTCGACCTAACCTTCGCTTCCTGAATGCTAAATTGATATTTTAAATATTTGTTTAATTATATCATAGTGCACGGAGTAAAATGTTATTCTAAAGTACGATCATTTTATTCGTAAAAACGGGACTGAAGTTCTTACGAACAAATTAACAGGGTTTCAATGTTTATTGGCGGGAAAAAGAAAGAATATTTTTTTGGTATACGTAATTTCGTACTTCTCATCGTTCCCAATGACAAATTGTCCTTAATATATTCGATATATAGTTGTCATAGGGAATGATGAGAAGTTACCGACATTCGGTCGGTAACTTCATATCGATCGACCATGCTAGCACACCAGGTGGACATTTGAACTCATATAAACCTAACTGGTAAGGTATTATAATATATCAGGCATACCTCCTTGTCCAAGTTCGGTAAACTTAAAACGCAACCTTCTAGTAAGTTGGCCGGGAGCGATCTCGATTTTGGCAACTGTCTTATTGATTGATGTGGATTCTGATTGGACTCCACGTCTAAACGGATATAATATTTTCAAAGATCACTTCACAACAACCAAATAAAATAAGATGCCAAAAAAAAAGCTTTTTTACTATTACTAAAATCTACCTGCTCGAAAGATGCATTTACCTACTTTTGGTTCAAATGGATATTTATTTTATTTTGGGGAAATCAGCAGTTTATAATGTGGTTCATTTATACATGCGTAATTTACCTAACTGAGAAACAATTATAGATTTTCTCAATATACTATAGCATTATGTTTCTAAAAATTTAAACACTATACTAAGAACTAAAAAAAAGTATTACATAATTTTAACAAGAGGGAGATTCATATGACAGGAAATACTACATAATATATGTCGTTACATTATTTAGCATTACATTTTATGCAGTTTGGTACACTATTATCATACCTGAGAGCCTTGAAATCTAAAATTGCGTTAAAAAAACCTTCCAAAATGGGTTTTGCTTGTGTTTTCTTTGGCATCTCTTTAACGAAGTGCAAAAATACAAGATCATTCGCACAAGCCAAAAAATATGCTCATGGTTACGATCCTTGGTTACAAATTCTGATTTTTATTTGATTAATTCGTGTTATTTTGCAATGTATTGATTTAAAATAATAAATAGTATATTCGCTAGATACTTTTCCCGTCATCCTCTTCCTCGTCTCCTGATTATCCCACTCTCTTCAGATTAAAAACATTCATCAATTTATGTATTCCATAGTCTCACTGGTTCCAGATAGTTGGGAACAGATGTTGGAACTATTGCGCAGTAGATACTACTATTTAAAAAATCCGGGCTTCCTCCGGGCACAATACACAAAGAAATTAATAATTATTATTAACGGATAAGAGGCATGTTGAAGGAACTAAATTTTACGACTGTGAAGCAAACCATATATTTGAATGTATCTACTTATGTATCTTTATACATAAAATTAAAATAGAGATGGTGTCTAAAGAACTGAAAAGAAAAATAAATTACAATCTCGAAATACACGGACACGGGACGAAAAATACAAAACAAATTAGATTGCTAACGAGGAAGAAAGCATACACACAGCAATCACTCATGTACCAGGCCGATCAACTTTATAGCAAAATCCCGATTGAAATTACTCAAATTGAAAGTATGTTAAAATTTTAGAAACCATGTCTACTAGTTTTAGTATTTAGTGTAGTTTTATTAGTGTATTAGTTAAAGTTAAGATACTTATAATTATTTTTTTATTTATTGCTTCTTCACATGTTAGGTAGTACATTTTATAATACAATTATTAACCTCACTAGAACAAGCCTGTGTTGAGGTTAACAGTTATTCAAAGTAACAAAAATATCGCAAAATAATATAGGTAATACAATCATTACTTGAAAGAACAATATTGCTACATTAAATTTTTTATGGTTTGTACTCACTATTGCATTAACCTGAGGGCGCCTAGCATATTTCAATGTAAACAATATGGGGTGACCATAATTGATTTGAACAAAAAAATGCTATTAATTTAATAAGTACTAAATTTGAAAAAATAATGCTATTAATTTAAAAGGCACTAAGATGAAAGTTAAATATACTCGTATGTATATAATATATTACGCTAGTAACCGACGAGTTCGTCGAAAATCAATTCATCGAAAGCAAATTCATCGACAATGAGGGGTTAAGTTAGGTTAGGTAAGTTAGGTTGAACTCGTTTTCGATGAACTCGTATTCGATGAACTCGCCGTGAACCATTACGCTATTCATTTAGCAGGACAATGAGGAAAAAATGATTTTAAAAATGGTTATATATTATGTTATATAGATATGTCTTTCTCAAATATTGGCGCACATAACGATGTGAGCTATCTCAAGATTAATTAACAATTAAAAATAATAACACAACATTTGTGCAATACATAATATTATTTAATGCCGTCTTAAACTGTCCTCATAATATATTATTTTAAAAGAAAAATGATTGGATTTTACGCCTTGGTAACAAATAACAACATAACATTATTTCTGCGTTTATTGTTTTTATAATACGATACGATTAATCACTTTCATTTCATTAATCATAAAGGGCCCTCTGTCCATCACTTGATAAATGACGTTGTTCAGGACGTATTAAGGCTGTAATTACTGTGAACTGCGGCTAATTACCTGACCTGTGCGACTTTGTGTTATTCCACCTAGAGGATAACGACATCGAACAGGTAACAGGTAGATGAATACATGTACCTAGGTACATTGTTGACTAAGTAGCGAAATCCTTTTCTAACTTCTAACTCAACCGTTTTTCTTTTCGTCTGTCTGTACATTTGTACGTTGCGTTTCTGTTTCAAGATGTTGGCCGTTTTAATGCTGCAGAAAAGATTAATCTTACTAATATTATGAACGCGAAAGTTTGTATGGATGTATGTATGTTTGTTACTCTAAATCGAAATTTAATTAATGGATTTTAATGAAACTTTATAATGATATAGCTCATTCATCAGAACAACATATAGGCTATTAATTTATAAAGCTAGCTATTTATTTTCAATATATTGAAAATAATAATAATTGTTTAATAGAAAACGTCAAAATTTTAGAATGATATTTTGCAAAACAATGATTGTTAAATTAAAATTCTATTTTGAAAAATATTTAAATTTGTGAATTTATTTGAAGTAGTTGCCTAATACTTTTAATCGAATTAAGAATTATACATATTTTATATTAATAGGTTAAGAATTTTAGTATAAACGTAGATGGAACCTAGAAAAAAAAATGGATTACTCGAAGTACTAATCCTACGCAGACGAAGTCTCGGGCAGAAGCTTTTTTTATAATATTACGGTACTTATCCGCCTCTGGATAAAGTTTGAAAAAGAATTTTCATTAACAGAGAGTAAGGTTTCTTTTGAAAAATTGTATAATTTGAAATAATTTATTGGTTTACGATTAACATAATTATTTGGTAATTATTACTTATTTTTTTGGCTCCAAAGGGTTATTTTATATTATCAGGGGAAAAAACCTACCACTTAAATGTGTTTCTAATTTGAAAAAACATTAAATTACAATATAATTTGCTTAAATATTAAGCAGGTAGATATTTAATTACATATCTATTTATAAATCTATGTTTCAGAGGAAATTTTGGTTTTGATTGATTACGTCGATGACGCCTGTGCGAGCTCTCGCTGGAGCTAGTTTAACTGAAGATTTAGACATTTATCGTTGTAAAATTGAATGCATGTTAGAGCTTTTAGAAATATATTTTTAAACATTAACAGCCTTACTAAAAAAAAACACTCCGCGGCCGTTAAACGGTGTTTTTGTGAATCTTTACATTTGGCAACGCTGGAATTTTACTTGTAAATTGGAGTTTTCATAATAATCCGCTAGGTGGTGTGATTGATGCGCCTGCGCATTGCCGAAAATATAACCGCGTACGCTAACTCTACGGAAAAAGGTACTCGGTCGCGAATGTGTGTCTGATTAATATGATCTTTTAGTTAATGATTTCAATCTTTATGACTAATTCGCACTTATATTCATGTATTCAATATATTTGCTATTAATTTGTGTTGTTTTTTGTTAGTTTAAGTCAAATTGTGGCACTGAAATCGTGTGTTCTAAATTAAACTGTCAGAAAATGGTTCTTAGGTTATGTTCAGAAATAATTTGCATTTTAAGATCTTTATTTTATTATAAATTCTTGAAAGTGATGTTTTTTGGTGACTAAAATGTCTAATACATATTTTAGTAAACGTATCAAAGAAATTAATGTCTTAAGATGTGCAAGCAATGTATTCAAACGTGAGTTTTTTTATTGTAAATTTTTGGAAATGAAAAGCGAATTTCAAGATTTTTTTATATTTTTTTTATTGTTTGAAGGAGTAAAAAGTGAGGTGACAGATTTATTTTAAAATCATTAAATAAAAGGACTGTGTTTTTTGAATTTTGAATTTTTCCAAATATTTCAATGTTTTAATAGAAAGTGTTTGGGGTAAGTGAGTTTTTTTTTTCAACTTGATGTTTGAAGCTTAAAATACTACAGTTTTTAAACATTTAAGTATATTTTAGATATGACAATCTTAAAGGTAATTACATTTTGGTTCTAAAATGGTATTTGTTTTTACGACATCTCAAAAAATAATAAATATACAGGACATTAAAAAAAAAATCGAAATTCGTTGAAAATTACAAATGGAACAAATATATACAACAGATAAACTATAACAGGTAAGCAATAAAAATGCTCAAAACGCCCGATGATAAATGAATAAATGTCGTGTACTTCTTGTAAGAATATTTCGATCATCATCATTTATTATTAATTTTTTAATAATGTCTTAACAAAATAATTGTCAAAAAAAAATTTGAAATATTTTATTTTCTAAGATCTTAAATAAATAGAAAAACTGGGGTATTTTTGTCACAAAACACATTCTGACATTTATTTTTTAATGTAATTAAAGTAAAATATTTATCTAAAATTAAAATTCTTAAAACTGTGTTTACTAGATTATGTATTGATTTATTTTGTTGTATGATTTGAAATTTGTGTTGTTTAATAAAATCTATCATTTGAAAATTGACAAATCTGCCAACGATCAACGGTATAACCTTAGTATATTAAAAATTTAAAAAAAATAGTTTTTCTAAATTTTAAAACTGCGTGTAACAGATAAAATAACAATCATTCAAAACCAATTTTTGTTTTTTTTTTTGTAAAAAAGTGTCAATAGGTCCAGAATTTGATTTAAAAATGACTAATTTCTGCTAGTCTCTTGTAATATAGTCCCTCTTAATAAATAAATAAATATTACCAAGGGAAACACAGTTTGTCAATACCTTTTCAGACAGCGCACTAAACGAAATCATAAAATCATTTGCAACCACGTTTCACCGTCGTACAGGAATAATAATTAATCACAACATAAAAAAATATGATATACATATTCACGTTGGCGTTGGTCAAACCCAAAATAATGTCCAGCTTTTCGCTTTGTGCGAATTTCCTCCAAGCCTTTGAGTGACCACCGCAGCCGGGCGGGTCGGGAAACAGCGAACAGACTTTTCGTTTATTTTGTCTCTCTGTAAAACTAGTTCTCGTACGTTCCTGTGATCGAAATTCAGTGTACATGACTTTTCAGTTTCAAAGGGAAATTCGTTGGTATTTTTTGTAGTTCGTATAAATTTGCGCATCGTAAAAATTTTGCTTTGAATAATGGCTGTGTGCATAAGAGCCTAATTTAGAATAGGTATCTATCTATACGAGGTTTGACATTATACAACATATCATTTTGGGAGGAGTACCACCGCCCGGGGAACCATTTATTGGATAACCAATACCCTGCCATAGCCGTTGGGTAACCAATACCACCCCAGGTGGTTCGCTATATTTGGTAACTTAGCAGGGGTGCCAAAATATTCAAAACGGTAACGAATATGTTGCCAGTATATATCAAAATTAAATTATTAAGAATCATTTAAGGATGAAATTTGGGTTCGCATTGATTTAATTTGATATTAATCTTAACGTACAAGGAAAACGGATTATTCCTTTTTTTAAATCAATTGCTCCTAAAAAATTGTGTTGTTTTTATATAACCGAAAAATATCTCCATTATAACATTTTTTCATGCAATGAATATGTATATTTGTACATTATATAAATTAAAGCCTGTTTTTTTAAAACACCACGGCTGTGTGGCCTTTTACATATAAAACTTAAATTTGGATTTGAAGACAAAATACCCAACTAAACTAAATTATAATTTTTTAACAAATATTATGAGCAATAATTATTAGCCTGAAACACTGATCCATATTGAAAAAATCTACCGAGAAAAGATACATGTGGCCGACAGGACACGAACCCGCACCCCTCTGATTGCCGGTCAGGAGCTCTACCATTAAGCTATGGCTGGTTACCTCCTACCCGCCAAATGATTCAATATGTACCTAGTGTTCAAAATTAAATAATAATTATTATTTTTCACCAAAAAAGGTAGACATAATATCTCTCGACGCCACCTAGTGAGAGAGTTAGCACTTACATGCCTTTCTCATATAAAAATAAAGTTGGTTGTTTGCAGGTGAAAAAATGTAGTAAGCGGTAATTGTTCAATGAAACACTAGGTATATAATATTGAATCATTTGGCGGGTAGGAGGTAACCCGCCATAGCTTAATGGTAGAGCTCCTGACCGGCTATCAGAGGGGTGCAGGTTCGAGTCCCGTCGGCGACATTTATCTTTTCTCGGGAGATTTTTTCAATATGGATGAGTGATTCAGGCTAATAATTATTGCTTATAATATTTGTTACCCTTTGTGCTATGCATAAAAAATCTTGTCAAACATTAGTTTATCAATTAAAAAATAATTATATATTTTTTAATTATAAGGCGCAACAACATCTAAAAAGAATGTGACCCATTTTATTTATTTATTTCAAGGTAGGTGCCTAACTAACTGAAAATCTTACATCAAAATGTTAAAGGAAATTAAGCGTTGTTAACAGACCGATTGCCATGTCTATTGCATAGACGCAATGTGGGCATGGGCTGTCGGTTCTACGGGTACTTTAATGGAGCCTACTCTAAGTAGCAAGCAACATTGATCCCCTGCACTCCGGTACACCCATTCACAGTTAATATTGGCTTCATGAGAACGGGTCATTTCTTCGACTCGTTTTGTATAAGTCAATTAAATAAGGGACGAACGATAGATACCGGGAGCTCATTCCACAAAATCAATATGCGTTCCGCTATACCATAAAAAAGGTATTCTAAAAAATTGTCCTATATTATATAAAAAAATATATCCCTAATATAAATAGAACACTTCTGAAATCGTAGCCAAAAGAAGAATTAATGCATCGAGTGCACGCTTAAAATTAATCAGAACGGCCTCAAAACACTACGGTTGGTGGCTTGATCAATTATTCACGTATTCTACACCGCACTCAAAGGGTTAACGCAGTAGCTACCTACATAGTATGTATATATTGTAGTACCTACTTATTTAACTACTTACTAAGCGAGACTACTGGGTGATCTAAAAGCATGCTTGTTATTGTTTTTAATTAGGGTCGTTTAATAATTAAAAAAAATAAAAAACATTGACAGTATTTTATGTTCCACGCACTTTTCTGTTGAACAAATTAGAAATTTAGTATGTAGCCTTATTGTATATGTCTAGTTACAGTAGGGTCTCTACTTTTGATTCTGACAACAATTCATGGTACTCCACTATAGTGGAATACCATAGTGTTTAATTTTTAGTTTTTAATGTTTAATTTTTAGATACATAATAAACTAGTATAATGAGAAAATCTATAATCAGTTTCTCATTTAGGTAAATTACACAATATGTATAAATTAATTACATTGTAAACTATTGATTTGCCTATAATAATTTATTTTTTTAAATCATCATTTAATATATATTGTAATTATTTCGTATTCATTAAATGAACAAACTGAGGTCGCTGACATATTTAATTTAAACTTCGACACATTTTAAGTCAAATTAATCCACCACTTTCTAAATGTAAATAATGAATGAGAAATCGTTTTCGTAGGTACAATTCATATGCCCGTGGGTATATGAATTGTACCTACGAGTTCTCTAAAGTCATCCAACTGTATTTAGCATTACATATATTCTTATTGATTATATTGTGTTTTTATTTTATTTATGTAATTTGTAATCTTTTTTATCTATGTTATGCAGTTGTTTTAAATGAAATTTGTAAAATGTAACGATATGTATAAGCCCAATAGGGCGTCAATAAATAAATAAATAAATTATAAATATATAATATTCATCATACATTGAAAATATTTTAACTTTCTTCCACATTTTCATTTTTTGACCGTTACCGGTTTCACGGCCATCTTGAGACCAATCTGAAGATAGCCGTGGTAGACTGAAACTGGTAATGTAAGGAAATAAAAAGTTAAATATTGTTTCAATATATCAAGTTAAAGTTTAAATTATTTTTTTCTGAATTGAAGTTATTGAGATGCCAAAGTTTTCTTTCACTTATCTTAGGAATTATTAAATAAATAATTAAATTTTTATTAGGAATAAATTAATGGTGCCTCGTTGTAAAATTTAAATAACTTACGAAGATAATATCAACACTTTTAAATGAAAATGTGAATCAAAATAATATTTAAAAATCTTACTGCAATAAATTCACCTTAGACGCACTATTTGTTATTTTATTTTTTATTTTTTCTGTGAATACCTCACATGAGCCTCAACTGCTCCTTTCTAGAGCTAGTGAGACTAGGGCATCGAATTGGAATATGTTGTGAGGCTGAAGGTAAGAGGGGAGGGGAAGGAGATGGGGAAGGGAAAGGTGGCTATTAATCTGACTATTCAGATCTAGTAACTAAACACAGCTAGAGCCATTGAAAGAAAAGTTTCAATTCCGAGTGGTGGTCTTACACCAGTGCATTATTGAGAGAATCTTCCTCTCGGGAACGTGCCGAACGAACGATCAAATAAAATGTATCTGTGCACGCCGGGATTTGAACCCGCAACCTCTGGATATGTAGCCGAGAGCCTTGCCCGTCGACCACGGAGGCTATACACGTAAACCAAGAAAGATTTGATATGATTTTAGATTTTCACGGCCAAAAGTATTATAGTGATTTATTTTTCCTGTATTATACGCTGTAACGCTGCCCGATACGTTTGCTAAAGAAGAAGGTGGCGCAAGACGGCATAATACCCCAAAAATAAATCTAAGCATTTCAATATTCCTGAAACACTGTGTAGTTTCTCCCAACCACGACGTAACCCTTTGAGTGCCACAGTAATGGCGACTAACGGGTTATTAGTGGCTACATACAAGCCCTCTTTGTGAATTCAAAATGGAACAGTCAAATGGAACACTGGGTGGTGCATACATAACACATAACGTAATCCCTCGCCTATGCCATCCGCAAAGTTTTAAATGTTTAGTTTAATTTATTTAAAAATCCCATATTAACAATATAACCTATTTTAGATTTTCTGTAAACGTCTACAGACTGTCGATACATAAGAGGAAAATAATGAAGATAATAAAATCCCATGGGTAATCCTATTATACAATACAAAAATATGTTCATTTTTAAATTCTACAGAAGATCTTAAATATATATCAAGTGCGCTTTACACTTATATTAAAATATATACATTTACGAATCCTCCTCAGATAAATAATATTAAATCATTTTATTATACGCCCAGGGGGCTTTTAAATTAATATAGGTAGTATAACATTAACATAAGAAATAACTTTGAACGTGAGATAAAAATAATCCAAATAAATTTACAGTGGTTAAAAATACATGACGACCGTCCGTGGTCGAGTGGTAAGACACTTGACTCCCAATCGGAAGGTTGCGGGTTCGAACCCGGCGTGCGCAAATAAATTTTATTTGATTAATTTGTGTTATTTAACAATTAATGAATAAAAAATAATATATACTATATACTATGTTTGCGGCACGTTCCAGAGTGGAAGATACTCTCAGTATCGCCCTGTTGTAAGACCACCATTCATAATTGAAACGTTGCTTAATAATGGCTCTAGCCGTGTTTAGTGACTAGATCTGAATAGCCAGGTACTTTCCCACCTTCCTCTCACCATCTCCTTCCCTTCCCCACTTACCTTCAGCCTCACAACATACTCTAATTGGGGATGCCATAGTCTCACTGGCTCCAGAAGGGAGCAGTTGGGACTCTTGTGAGGTTTCTCTATAAAAAAAAAAATTAAAAAAAACATAGAAGAAATACAAATTCAAGAAACAAAAGTTTTAAAAATATACTGATCAGGTAGGTCAAAGAGACAACCGAAGATTTAAGAATAGGATAGGTAGGTATATGTTTTTAATATAAACTCAAGTAAACTAAACAAACCATCACGCCGTTACCCGAGAGGTGGGCAGAGAGTACGGATCGCCATAGAACTCTGTCTTGGCACATTATATTTGCCTCATTCACATTCATACATCGTCTCATACATACTCTTGTATTATTCTGGCTCTTGATATGGCCCGACTCAATTATCTGGTTCATTTAATCGTGCCGTGTCTTTCTTGGGCTTTTCCCGACTTCTTCTACCTTTCACATGTATTATCCTTTTACTCCTTCCTTCGTTCATTCACTCTACATGCCCAAACCATCTAAGAGTCCTTTCTTAATCTTATCGTTTTTAATATGATCCACAAAATTCACCAACTTAACAATAAACATGTCAATATCACTACCTAAGTATTGATCTACCGTAGTATAGAATGAGCAATGAAATAGGCTTGTGTATACTGCAGTAGAACACAGTATAGTAGAGTGCAGTAGAAGAGGGAATAATACATATGGTACGGATATTTGTAACCCCGGGACGTTTCACACTATTTTACAAATACAAAAAATATATTTACAGATCGAAAATCTTATGTATGAAGTCGGAAGAACCGCTTCAAAATATATTTTGTTTAAAAAATAGCACTTCGTTCTTTAGTTTATCTTTTGGCAGCCTGCAGACATACGTACGCTAATCTATACATGCTTTTGAGTAGTACCTAATTAAGATCAAAGTTCAACGTAGGTACAGTAGTTCATACTCAGGCACGAGTAACCGCGCGGTACATCGCCCGACCGAAAGCCCCCAAGTGTAAGAAAGAAAATACCCATGGATTTTCTGTAAGAGGATTTCCTCCGACATTTAATACCGGGTCTGAACTGACCTCTGACCGGCCGCCATAATTTGATTAGCCACAGAATTTTACTTTTAAAGGTGTATGACTTCGCAAATCGATGTCTTTGGCCTTTTTGACTTCGTGAACTCGAGAGTTATTATGTCATGTCTCTGTCTTGCATGGTAATATTGCGTATTGTATGTCAACAAGGATAGGATTGAAATATGTGTGAGGCCAAGCATTCTTCATATTTCTATTCTGTGGAGTTCTGGACCATACTTACGAGAATCCAGAGTGACGAAAATATTATATTCATATGAATTACTGGGCAAAAACAGTCGACAATATCTAGAAGAAAGATAAAAAGAAAACCACTAGACTCTCTTTACTCCGTTTCTAAAGAAAATCTATTCGGCTTTTGTTTTGTAAAGGTTTGAGTGGTGGGTAGGAATCTGGGGATAAATGTGTCCAGAAGTGATGGACGTGTGAAGCCATCCCTCTCACTGCGTTACAAAGTGATGGGTCGAGAGGGTCCGGCTGGAGAGATCAAAAGGCCTCCCTCAACCAGTCTCTCCCGATCCTGCCTGCACGCCGATGGTCGGCAGACGCATCCGCCCCCAAGTCCCGGACAAACCTAACCCAACGAACCAGGGCATCCCTGCTAAGTCACCAAACGTAGCGAACCACTTGGGATGACCTGTCGCAGTTATCGTCCAATAAATGGTTCCCGGGGCGGCGGTGCCCATACCCGCCTCCCAAATTGATAAGTTAAGTGACGGATAACACTGAAATATCTGTGAGTGAGGCTGTTGAGAATCTTGAGATTCGATTGAGTATATTAAGAATAATTATTGAGGATCTTGAGGATCGATTGAGGATAGCGCCCTAGAGGTGATTTTTCACAAAAACGGCGCTATGCAAATCATCCAAATATTATTACTATTATTATTAAGAATATTGATTGAGGATCTGGAGGGCGAATTGAGGATGTTAAGAATATTGATTGAGGATCTTGGGATCGATTGAGGATATTAAGAATAATGATTGAGGATCTTGGGGATCGATTGAGGATATTTAGAATAGTGATTGAGGATCTTGAGGATCGATTGAGGATATTACGAATATTGATTGGCGATTATGAAGATCGATTGGGGATATTATGAATATTGATTGAGAATTGAGACTATCTAGAGGATGGATTGAGGATATTACGAATATTGATTGGCGATTTCGAAGATCGATTGGGGATATTATGAATATTGATTGAGAATTGAGACTATCTAGAGGATGGATTGAGGATATTACGAATATTGATTGGCGATTTTAAAGATCGATTGGGGATATTATGAATATTGATTGAGAATTGAGACTATCTAGAGGATGGATTGAGGATATTACGAATATTGATTGGCGATTTTGAAGATCGATTGGGGATATTATGAATATTGATTGAGAATTGAGACTATCTAGAGGATGGATTGAGGATATTACGAATATTGATTGGCGATTTTGAGGATCGATTGGGGATATTATGAATATTGATTGAGACTATCTAGAATCTAGATAGAAGTGTATGCATGAAAATAAAAACAACAATTTATTGACAAATGAAGCATTTCGTTAACTACGTTGTATTGTAACAGGTACACCTACTACGTTTGCGTTACTATACATAAAAATGTTAACTTCAATTATGGTTTTCATATTATTTACGGCTACCCCAAGAGAGGTTCCGATAAATTTAGACTTCCGAAAACTAATACAATAAACGCTTAAAAAATGACAAATTTAGTGTTCCGAAAACTAATAAAATAACACTTACATAATGCATATTGTGAACTATATGATGCCATTATAATGTCTACGAATTTGTTTGGATTAACAGTATCACCAGACACTGTAGCAAAAAGAAGATATAATTCTGAAAACATATTTTTTTATATCTGTAATGTATTTTTAGATATATTTTTTATTTATTATTTTTTTCTGTGATTTGCTGAATTTCACACATTACACAATTAAGTTAACTTTTTGGAGGTTGTTTTTGTGTGGCAGGGAGTGTTCAAATCTTTATTTTTTGAAAATAAAAATTGATACAAATGAATCATACATTTCATAAATCTTCTTGAATTTGTTTTTTTTTTGCAGCAAGAAGCCAGAAGAACAAGAAGTGCAAGTAGATGCAAAAATAGGCAAGATTAGCCAAGAAGAAGCAAGAAGAGGCAATAGGATACCTGTAGAGGCAAGATAAGGACAGGACAATTTCAGAAACTCGGAAAGTTGAAAGAAGCCGAAAACGAGAAGCGGGATGTGCGAAACAAAAACCAACCCTCAGACAATTCCTCTATTACTTCCTATCCTAAATTCAAATTTTGGCGCATAAGGTTGCCATGTATATCGGTTGATTAACCTACAATCTCCTCCCAATCCTCAAAGCAATTGCTGTCCTAACAAATAAGTACCCCATAGTGTACCGGTCATGGTCATGGTCATGGTCATGGTCATGGGTATCGGTGTTGTTTATATTTATTTTATTACTATATTTTCCACGAAAAATTAAGATAATATATTTTTTTTAATTTGTCATCTGAACATACACGCATAAATAATTAAATAAACATTTTTTAATCGAAAAAGTCGGGAATTTAAAGGTTACCACTCTAATTTTCCCTGGAATGCCTCATTACAATTATTTATCAAAAGGTTCTCTTGTTGATATCTACTATAATTAAAATACTGTTATTAAAATAGCACATGAATTTTTTTAATTGATTAAATTAAAATATCCCAATACATCCTTGCGTTATCCTTCACACAAAGGTTTAATCTTTTTTAATCCTTAGACAAACTTTGTTACGCTCAAGTCACGTAAAAGTCATATGAAATCTTATTTTTAAAGAGCTGTGGATCGTAATTGAGATATAAAGGCATATGAATAACGGCCCGTTTACACGTATAAGACATTACGAACATTAGGGAGAAACCACACCTGGCCGGTAGTGAAGAAACCGATACGCCCATCTAAATTTCATTCAGAGCTATTATTGTAAGTGATACGTCCTTAATAAAAGAAGACGAAGAAAAAAAAGCTTGCGGTCAAGACCAAACAAAACAAAATACCTTTAACCACCACTTACCTATTACAGGAATCTGTATCTTTAATATAGTATAAATAAAGGTTGTATTTGGTTGAATGTGTGTTGGTTTATGGATGTTTAATGGTTTTCGGTGGTTTTTGACATATCCTTCCTCTCCGAACACAATTACTTCCGAAAGTCGTCAATTATTGACCGGTTTGTATACCTAATTTGTTCCGAGTTGAGGCCATAAAATTGCTTCAGTTAGGTAAGTAATTTATAATGTGACAATATAAAAGTAAGCGGGTAACATTATTAACAACAATAATTTTGCTTTGAAACTCTGAAGGCATTGTGTGGGAGATGTCTTTATCATATCATAAACTAACGAGAAACATAATTCATTTCCATCAGGATGTGTTTTTATACCCTGAAGGTACCTATTTCGCAATTCAACCTACGTTTAAAGATATTATTATAACACTAGGTATATCCGTATTCTGAAGGTGTGTAAGTATTTAAGGACAAGTCCATAAATAACGATGTATAAAGTCAGTATTTGCATGCTTCATGAGGGGTAGAAACGGAAGCGCATTTTTGGAAAAGTACCTAAATATGTTGTATTTTTATAGGATATTATGCATATGAAATAGGGAGTCCATAGTTTCAACATTTTTTTTTAAATATTTATTTAAAGTATAATATTATTACAATAATACGTAATACAATGGGATAAGAAGAAAGAGTGAAGTACATAATTAAAATATTTCTACGCCAGGAAACAGCTCTTTAATTTGATGTAGGCGGAAAAAGTAATATTATGTACAATAATATAATATCATTAGTTGTGGTAGGATGTGGTAACATCAAAAAATATAAATATGATTTGAAATTAAGTTACTTCTTTTTGTTCATGATGTTGCGAGTTCTAAGTTTTTTAAAAAATTATTTTACTTTTTTCTTGAATAATAAAAACCAATTTACTTCCAGACTCTTATAATATTTTATCTCTTGGTAAACATAAATATTATGCAGTTGTTTTGTAAAATTGAGGAATTTGGATGTTACATTAAATTTGTCCTAATGATGATTTAACGACTCGAGCGCTTTTTGCCACATTATGGCACTATTTCCAAAACCTCGGATTGCCTTGTTTCCAAAATGTTACTAATTTTCAAAAAACAAAAATTTATTAAAACGATTATACAATATATTGTACATTCAAAATATAACAAAATAAATATTCTCTAGATTGTTAAAAATGTTTTAAGGTTAAAGTTTTAATTTTTTTTTTATAAATCTAAAAGATAGAAGAATTCATTGGCTACATAGAACTATAATCAGTTTGTATGTCTCCATATTCAAATTCGGAGGTATGATTTTTTTAATGTGGGCGGAAAAATATCCTTTAGCAATCCGAGAAAAAATATTTTAATTGCTCTGTCGCTCCAGTGGTTATGTTTTAATTGTTTCAATGTACAGTAATGTTAATAATAAAGTACATAAATAATGTTACAATAATAAAGTTGAGGCACAAATAAAAAATCTTTTCCGATTTTTTAACCGATTGTGAGAACAATTCAGACCAATCAGATAAAGTAGGTACGAAAGTTATTTTATTTTAATTAATTAATAATTTTGTAATTAAAATGCTTTCTTTCGTTAAATTTTTGACAGATAATTTTTTAAAAATCTAACAGTGTTTTTTCGAAGGGTAAATTTCAAATCGTCTCTAAAGTTGAAAGGCAATCATCTGTGGCAATACGCTATCTATATATAAATACTTTCAGCTTCACAATCACAGTTGAAATATCCCGTTCTTATTCACGGGTTGGAAATAGGAGATTTTTGCAATTCAAAGCATTTTTATAATAGGTCGTGTAATTATTTTAATATGCTCGATTATAGCAAAAGCCAAGATGTGTTCCACTCACAGAAATTAATTTTTTTAAACAGTGCATCGCATAAAACTAGGGTTACCCCATAATTTTAACAGAAAAACTTCACTCATCTTCCTCTGCGAGATGGAAAAGTCAACAGTTCCGGGAGTTCCATGCGACCTCTGGCTCCCCAAACACATTAACCGCGAGGGATGCTGCACAGAACACACAACACACAAGCCAACTGTACCACTCTCCCTCTTCTGTATCTCTCTCCCACAACTTCACATCTTCTTACGAGGGAGCTAATGGGCCACTGAGAGGAAGAGGTGACCTCCGGAGTCAGCGACATTAGTGAATGTTTGGGTGCAGTATGGTTTGCTAATGGTCTAAAGAGGATGCAAAAAGGACAAGAGAAGAGACACGTGTGATGTGTTGATGGTAGACGTGTTGATGTAACTACGCGTATTTTAAATTAATAAGTAAAATTTATTTAGAACACATGGCACTATTAGAAATTCACTGAAAAATTCAGGAGAAGTTAACATTATGTTGACAATTAAATTGACATTACAACGATCAATAACTCTCTGTATACAGTAGCGGATACAAAAAAAAGAAGAGGGGGGGGGGAAGGGCAAAAAAATTACTGCTTGGCAGCGACTCTACTTCACTTATATATTATGTAGCTCGGTTGTTTTGAGAACATTCGGTGCCAGAATGTTCGCTTCCAGACTTTTATGGAGTGTGGACAAATACAAACAGTAATATTCGCAGCTTTTCTCAAACAAATGCCAGACATAAAAGCGCATGCTACATAAGAAGGTATAGCTACTCAATAACTGAAACGAATATAACTGACGAAAGAAACCAACGAATAGCGTGCGGGCTGGCGGCCCCGCAAGGGGGGGGGGTTGCCTAATATGTATCCGCCACAGACTGTGTAGGTATATAATGTTATATTTTTTCTATTGAATCTACTTTTACTGCACACCAGATGAGATCACCGGTCTTATTTAAAATAAAAATTCGCACATGTGAGAGTCTAAAAGTGATCAGTCTTTACCCAATAAGTCAATAGTTATAAGTCTTTATCATACGTCACTAGCTATAATAAGTCTTAGATATAACTCACTGGTTATAATTATAAATCTTAGTAAAGCCAATTATATTAATTTTATTATATATTTGTTTGTACTGCGCACTTTAGTGATTTTTTCAACAACGGCACTACGTAAATTCGCCAAATATTATTATAATTTTTGTGTGATTTTGCCTCAAAATTGAGATATTTTCTGAATTATAAAATGTTTTTTTTTCGGTGTACAATGTTACAATAAAAAATTTCTCTTCTGAAATTTAAATCTTGCTAAAAAGATCAAATTCTACATATATAAATATAATAATAATATAGGAAGGTACACAATCCATGGAGAGTATAAGTACCTAGTTATATACATTGATTCAAGGAAGAAAATGTTGGGTATCTAAGAATTAAATAAAACAAAGAAAGAAAAAAGGAGAGATGAAATTGTTTTGATTTCAAATGTCATTTTTGAAAAAAATGTTAGAACTTTGAACTAAGAACCAATGAAGGTGACGAAATGTCTTTCCAAAATGTAACAACAACACAAATTTAGTTCAGTCAATTTCTGCCCACCGGGCATCTACTGAAAACATGTTTAATGATAGAAATGAGCATCATATCATTTATTTATTACCAATATTTTCTGTCTAAAGGATGCATATTATGCAATTATAATTTTCTCAATAAAAAGTGATTTGCGGTTTCTGTGAAACACAATACGTACGCCACAAAAGTCGTAACCTTGACGAAACGCGGCACGTGTAGTTGCGGGCTTTGTCCACGTGTACACAGAGTACGGTGTACACGTGGACAATGTGGACTTGGGATGCCTGGACACTTCCGGATAGAGAGAAACCGCAAACAACGCATAAAGGATGCGGCAGAGGTACAAAACTTTTTTTTAGATTGCATCCTGAAAAAAAAAATCGATGATTATACTGCCATTTTTAAGATAATATCTATAAAGGAGGCCCTTTGGAAAAAAATTCCCACAGGGCCTATGTCATTTTTGGGGATGCTGTGTGGATTGTCTTTTTAGGGAAGGGACGGAGAGGAATATCTGGGAAGGAAAAATGTATGAGGGGTTGGTAGAATTCCGGGGGTCAATGTGTCCAGAAATGACGAATGTATGAATCCATTCCTCGCACTGCGGTGCAGGGAGATAGGTCAAGAGAGTCGGGCTGGAGATGTCAAAAGGTCTCCCTCAACCTGTCTCTCCAGATCCGACCCATTACGCAGTAGGTGGGCAAATGCATCCACCACCAAGATCTTGGCAAACCTGGCCAAATAAACCTGGGAACACTGCCAGTCACATAACCACATGGGGTGACCTGTGACAGGGGTGTTGGTTATCCAATAAATCAAATAAGTTCCCCATTCCCGCCTCGCAAATTTTTATGGGCAAGTTTTGGATTTAAAACAAAGGAACAACAATGCGTAGAATATAAAGTTTTTTTACCGTTAGTAGACACTTCATAGCTCCAAAACCCATGACGGAAATTGCAATGGTCTTAAAATTACAGACATAAAAGCAATGCGTTTTACCCTATGTTTACACAAGTAGTGACGATACCCAAGAGGAATAAATAGCAGCGTGTCAGATAGTGTGTCCCACCAGACACTATAATATTATTACATAACTTTTGACCTTGTACAAATCGATAATACCACCACCGTAAAGTTTGGTAGCCACTTCTGGCCAAAAATACTTAAACATATGAAAAAAAAACCCTCTTAACGATTCCCTCACCTTATCGGACGGGTATTATACCTAAAATAGAAATTAAATAAGTGAAGGCGTAGGTGAATACATCAATCAAAAAGAAGCAACTCTAAACGATTTTTTCTAGTTGGCAACTCCACCTAACACTGACATCTCCATACCTAAATCGTAAATACAATCAGACGAGAAAAGACGAGAAAGCTACAACAAACGTATTTAATTTAACAACTCATACGAGTTTCGTTAATTTCCTCGCTTCGCGACAGATGAAAGCTTTGGAGTGCGAAAGAGATAATAATTACATATTATTCATCTAAAAAGGTGAAAGAGAAAGACTTTGCAGTGTGAATGGGGTGGAAGGGATGGGGGGGGGTGGCAACTCTGAAAGATGGCATCACTTCTGGTGGCATGAAAGCCTTCGTATTGTTCCTTCTGATGAGAGATGGGAGAAGAACAGATACGAACTGAGGTTAACTATTTCTGTTTAAGCAATACTAAAGGCCGTCTGTTTCAACGTTAGCTGCAGTTAAAGTTAGACTAAAAGCAGTTACTAAAGTTAAATTTCACCAAAATACGTTTTTCAATCAATTTGACTGCTTGTTTTGACGTTACTTTTAACTTTTTTATTTTTATTTTCCGAAAACAGACAGTTATCTTATAGTTACTCCGCCATATTGGCATATTAGACTGTTCTGTTCAGCTATGTTGCAGGAAGCTACGAAATTTCACGCTTCAAAGTCGATTACTAATCATGATAAATATTATAGAAGATGATGATGTATACGTTTAATAGGTATCACACAAAGATATTAGAAACACGAGATATGCTATAGGCAGTTTGAACCGTATGGAACTCTATTCCTTCGTGTCGCCGATATTTTTAACTAATACTATTGCACACCTTCGCTTACGCTAAAGTATCCGCCCCTTTTCGAACTCACACTTAAAACTTGTCGTTTTCGTTGGCACTAATACATAGAACAGATTTCTATGCGTACACGTTTTGAATCCATTCGCGATTAGCAACACATATAAATGACGACGAATAAAGCTTGCAATAATACAAATCGATATAGATCGATATGTTAGTTTAAAATGATTCCAGTTAAAATTTTGATGAAAAATTCTTATTCTCAGAACCGATAAATCGGAACAAGTGTGATCAATTCTCAGAACCGATAAATCGGAATAAGTGTGCTCTAGACTACTGACACGTTTAACGTGTCTCATAATCTATAATTAGATAACTGATTTTTAACAGTTTTTGGTTTTGTTCAATAATGTTAATCAATCACAATAACACTCACAATGTTTTTATTGTTGTAAAAATCCATAATAAAACTCTAATTTTTTACTCATGTTAATTTATTTTGTATTTGAGTACTTCCGAAGAGTCCCATCTGCTTCCAACCATCTGGAGCCAGTGGGACTAGGGCATCCGCAATTGGGGTATGTTATGAGGCTTCAGGTCGTGGGGAGGGGAGGAAGGCGAGGAAACGGAAGGTGGGGAAGTACCCGGTTATTCAGATCTGGTCGCCAAACACGGCTAATAAATTTAAATCAATCTTTATATTTTGCATGGTGGTCTTTAATCAGGGTTATACTGAAAGTGTTCACAATTAATAATTTTACAATATTAATGACAAGTATTTTGGGCAACGCTGGGTGCTCTATCCGTGTTAGGGCCTTTATTTTGCGATTTCATATTTTGTTTCATGATCTATTTATTACCCATGTTTTACAGGAAGCTTTTTAAAAATAATATGTAGACAGTTATTTTCCTCCTCTTTGTGTGCTAGTTTTCATCAATATCAGAACAAAACCGTAAATTAAAAAAAAAAAAACAAAACCCAACCGGGTATACTCTTTTTTAAAATACATGCACAACAATTCCAACAAATTAACAAAAATATTTACAAATATGTATGTACTATAGGTATTTCATTTAGCTAACAAACATTTAAAAATACTTATTATTGACCGGTAAAGTGGAGATATTTGTGTAATACTTGTCGCTTCGATAATTTTGGTGTTACGTTTTTAACTAAGTAAATAAACGGATATCAAGATATTTTTCCAACGGCTTTAGTGAGTTGAACTTAATAATTATTCATTGGTGATTGGTGATTGGTCATTGGTCATTGGTCGGAAACCAGTTTCCCCTTCTCCCCGTTGCGTCAATCCATTTTTCTTTAATTTTTCCGTACTTCGGAAATCTGAAATAATTAAAATACTATAAGTTACTACATCTAAAAACGGATATAAATTATTCTTTTACTGAGATAAATAAATTATCACGCTTTTTTGTTATGCTTCTTGCCGTCCCGAAAACCTTCCCTACCACCCCTCATCGCTCTCTCACCACCGTCAAACCCCTCCTTTGTTTCCCTCCCCTACCCACATAACCCTCCCCCTATCGGATCCCTTGCCCTGGATTCCCTTCCCCTTCTCCTTACCTTCCTGCCGCTAAACTATATGAAATACATACATTTCTCAAACTAATCACGCGCCAAAAAATATAAAAAATGCGTAACGCCAGAGCTTACCGTTATCTATATTGAAACCTTTACGGGCGTGCCCACAATAAAACCCAAGAGTTTCATCCCAGTCGGATGAATGGTATAGGAAATAATTTCATAATGCTAGAGCCCACCATTATATTCGTATATAGGAACCTCCGCGGCTCCGGCACAAAAAATCACCAAAGTTTCATTGAAAATCAAAAAAAGGTACACGAACGCATGCGGAACAAACAAAGAAACATTCATTTTTATAAATAAAGATTTTAAAAGAAAAGCATTGCATTTGTTTCTACCACCAATCAGTATCTCCAAAATAATATGTTTATTTATATAAATATATTTTTCAAAGCCCTGCTAATAATTACGAAATATCGATAGTCAGTAATTAAAAGAATTCGCGTTCCCATCACTACCATTGAAAGAGCAGCGATGTTTGCTTTAATGGGGCCTTATGTCAAGAAAAACTTCGAATAATCATTAATAATTGATAACGTACTCTAATTTTGTACCTAATGGTGAAATGAAACTCCATTTATCTTGAAGTTCACATTGCTTGTGGTATTTTTACATAGTTGCACTGAACAAGACGGCATTTTGAATAAAACGGGCACAAACTGCACTCCGTCACGACACAAAATCAACTGATTGAACGAGTTCTTTCCGTATTCAAACTACCCTTGTCAGGTAGTAGTCCGTCCACGTTTTGGCGGCCAACATAGCATATCTCCCCTTGTTTCTCTCATCTGTGGCAGTGGTCTAGAACCTGTCTTCTAATTCATTGTACACAACCCTTGATAATTTTACGATACTTTCCTTAACATACCCATTTAAAATCTGATTAGCTTTATTACCCTAGGTTTTGGTTTCTTGTATGTTGTATGTACATTAATTTCTCATTTCTCATTTCCTTCTATTTTGACCTCTAATGTTGCTACAGTGTACAAATTCGTCCTATGAAATGTTTTTTTCTTATTGATTAATTTATTATTTTTGGTTTTAATTCCCAACTTGTTTAGTCGGTAAATAATTGTCTGAAGGAATTGGAAAGACCAGTTTCACAGTGATTTGGGCAACTCTTCCCGTATTGCCTACATTAATATTTTTTATTTATGTAATTGCTTTGTTATCGACATTGCGTAGTGTCAATTCATAGAAAATACCTTCAGTGTTGCTAGCGTATATCGATTCCTTATTTATTTCCTGTCAATAGTGCTATAAAATTATCGGAAGTTACGCCTATCGATTGGATATTGTAAAATTATCGATTTCATCGCGCTGGAGCTAGAGAAATATGTTAAATAAACGTCTGAGTCAAGTAAATATCCAAATGAACAAATTTAATGTACAATTGATAAAAGGGCTATCCCAACGGACAAAATGAATGTTCAATTTGACAAAAGTATGGTCTTTACTGACAAAATGAGTGTCTGATTGGACAAAAGTGATGTCCCATCGGACAAAGTGAATGTCTAATTGGGCAAAAGTATGGTCCTTACTGACAAAATGAGTGTCCAATTGGACAAAGGGGATGTCCTATCGGACAAAGTGAATGTCCAATTGGGCAAAAGTATGGTCCTTACTGACAAAATGAGTGTCCAATTGGACAAAGGGGATGTCCTATCGGACAAAGTGAATGTCCAATTGGGCAAAAGTATGGTCCTTACTGACAAAATGAGTGTACAATTGGACAAAGGGGATGTCCTATCGGACAAAGTGAATGTCCAATTGGACAAAAGTATGGTCCTTACTGACAAAATGAGTGTCCGATTGGACAAAAGGGATATCCCATCGGACAAAGTGAATGTCCAATTGGACAAAAGTATGGTCCTTACTGACAAAATGAATGTCTTATTGGGTAAAAGGGCTGGCCCAAAGGACAAAACGAATATCCAACGTCTGAGTCAAGTAAATATCCAAATGGACAAATTTAATGTACAATTGATAAAAGGGCTATCCCAACGGACAAAATGAATGTTCAATTTGACAAAAGTATGGTCCTTACTGACAAAATGAGTGTCCGATTGGACAAAAGTGATGTCCCATCGGACAAAGTGAATGTCCAATTGGACAAAAGTATGGTCCTTACTGACAAAATGAGTGTCCAATTGGACAAAAGGAATGTCCTATCGGACAAAGTGAATGTCCAATTGGACAAGAGTATGGTCCTTACTGACAAAATGAGTGTCCGATTGGACAAAAGGGATGTCCCATCGGACAAAGTGAATGTCCAATTGGACAAAAGTATGGTCCTTACTGACAAAATGAGTGTCCAATTGGACAAAAGGGATGTCCTATCGGACAAAGTGAATGTCCAATTGGACAAAAGTATGGTCCTTACTGACAAAATGAGTGTCCGATTGGACAAAAGGGATGTCCCATCGGACAAAGTGAATGTCCAATTGGACAAAAGTATGGTCCTTACTGACAAAATGAGTGTCCAATTGGACAAAAGGGATGTCCTATCGGACAAAGTGAATGTCCAATTGGACAAAAGTATGGTCCTGCTAATAATTACGAAATATCGATAGTCAGTAATTAAAAGAATTCGCGTTCCCATCACTACCATTGAAAGAGCAGCGATGTTTGCTTTAATGGGGCCTTATGTCAAGAAAAACTTCGAATAATCATTAATAATTGATAACGTACTCTAATTTTGTACCTAATGGTGAAATGAAACTCCATTTATCTTGAAGTTCACATTGCTTGTGGTATTTTTACATAGTTGCACTGAACAAGACGGCATTTTGAATAAAACGGGCACAAACTGCACTCCGTCACGACACAAAATCAACTGATTGAACGAGTTCTTTCCGTATTCAAACTACCCTTGTCAGGTAGTAGTCCGTCCACGTTTTGGCGGCCAACATAGCATATCTCCCCTTGTTTTTCTCATCTGTGGTATCACATTACATCCTTGTGATAGACAATCATTCAGAATATAAGTAAACTCGGTAATTCCTGCATTTATATTATTATGTAGGTATACCATCTACATGTGAATCGCTAGGAGCCGTCTGTTTCGACGCTAGCTACGAAATTTGACGCTTGATAAATGATAAATATTATAGAAGATGATGAGGGTGACGATGAATTCCTCATCCAATATGTCTTGCGGTGAAAACCAAACGCGTCAACAATATGGTTTTTGGTATTTGTAGTGGTGTGCGTGTATGCTTGCATTTGCAATTATTAATCCTTGGTAGGATTTGTTTACAGACAATACGTGGCCTGTAAACTTGGCTGCTTGTGTCGTTTATTTATCAATAAAACACTTGAGTAAAACAATTCAGATATATTTACAGGAAAACGAATTTTAACAATTAATTAAAAGCGTATATACCGGAGGGGAAATAGGCACTTGCCATGAACGTTGAAACCAGAATCAATTTCGCTAATCATGTTTTGATACTTGCTACCGTTATCGGTGTTACCAGCGTAAAAATATTATTAATCCTAAATGTGTATGGCTGTTAGCTACAGGTTATTTGGGAAGGGCTCGAATTTTCGGCGCAGCATCGGATGCCGAAAAACCTCGTAAAATCTGTGACTCATCAAATACAAGGAGATATTACAATTGCTGGAAAGTAAAATACATTTTATGTATAATATCGTATATATTATAATAAACCGTCGTTTATTTGTAAATACTTGTACAAATATTTTTATCAGAACAAAGCTGTCAGATCCTAAGGCGCGGAACAAAATAAAACCAGATGGTTTGACATGTTTTGAGAGTTCTTCTGATTTTCAAATGTAATTTACGGTGAGGCCACACCAAAAAATATTTCGGCCGTAGTCGTCACCACGACTTTTCCGAGATACCACTCGGGAGGACAGATGTTCTAGCACAGTATGGCATTAAAGCGGAATGGTGCTGGTGATTGAAATTTCTAAAAGAGTAGATATATGTATAGCGACCTACCTAGTATCTTTGCGCTGCGCGGTCGTCATGTACCTTGATACCGCTGCTCCTGCCAGAATTATTATTTTGACCACCTTCTCGAAAGGTTTCGCTGCTGTGACACACAATACGTAGCACTGCGCCGAAATTTCGGGAATGTTCCAGCGTGAGCGCATTTCGCCTGCGGTTCATGTGCCTGCCAGGCCCTGGCCATATAAAGGGGCTCCAGCAAGCCAACTCAGTCTATCAATCGGTCTTACGGTCTCGACCAGCATTCAATTGGCAACGAACCAACGGCCGTGTATGAGGCCGCGCTCATATCTGGAATTCCGTGCAGACTCGGAATAAACTACGATTGTAAAATACTGCAAATTTGTAAATATTATATCATGATCATCATCACTGAGTTTATTATTCCGACCAGCACGCGCGGAGATATCACGACTCACCGATATCTCTACTCTTTTCAATGGAGGCCCAACTGCATTTTCTCCTCATCACAGAGGCCCAAAACCGCCCCAAAATATTTAATAAATTTTTTAATCAACATATTTTTTTGTACCTATCTTCCAAAATGTTAATACTTTTACAATAAAAAATCTTTACTATGAATTGATAATAATGAATGAATTATGAATCTGTGGTACAATAAACTGTTATATATATATTTTTTTTTTAAATTTTATTTTCATATACAGGATGTAATGGGACGTACTTCCACAGTATTGGAGTAAAATCTTTTTTTGTTTAGGTAATTAATTAACATTTAGCAAAGTGACCGGGCAAAATATCATCCCAATCCATCCCTCACAGAGTCCACGCGTTGACCATTGTGGTCTGTAAACTGTAAACACAATACCAACCGCACGTCACGTGACAGCTTATTTTAAACTCTATACAAACTGCGCTCAAAGAAAGCGCCGCCAGAACATACCTCTAAATCTCTGCCCAATTACATATGAGCGTTCCTCTCATTGTTAGGTGAGATTGTACAATCATTGAGGATTCTTGAAACCGTTTGAAAAATGTGATAAAAATTACAAATTAAAGCAGCAAAAGTTAAAATAATAACACAAGTGAGTTGTACCTCTTCATCTTTGATGTTGTGAAAACTGAATTTACTTTTTTGCGTTGTGCCGCGTACTAATAAACTCTACTCGATCGTAGTGCGAACACTTTTTGGTCAGTCAAGTAGCGAGTTACTCGCCAATCGACTAAAATACTTGTCAGGTGCGAACAAGCCATAACTCACACAAATTCATATATACTCGTGTGGACCTATGCTGGTAGGTACTCAGCCCCTAAATGACAATAATATAACACTTGCAAAAACCACGGAAGAACATAAACGAGATCACACACATACGAGATCCGGAAGAAGAGTACGTTTTCCGCAAAAATATAATATGTATAATAAATATGATGTTTCTCAACCATTTATAAACATATTATCGACAAGCCAGCACACGGAGAAAATTTTTATTCTAAAATACGAAAATTTTATTAGTAAAAACGGTTAAAAACGGGACTGAAGTTCTTACGAACAAATTAACAGTGTTTCAATGTTTATTGGCGGGAAAATGTAAGAATAATTTGTTGGTGTACGTACAAAATTACGTATGCCAACAAATTATTCAATATACATTGAAACCCTATTAATTTGTTCGTAAGAACTTCAGTCCCGTTTTTACGAATAAAATGATCGTATTTTAGAATAACATTTTTCTCCGTGCAGCTCTTCCTGTATCGTGACTTTGTCACTGGGAGGGGGGTCTGTGGGCTCTACGGTATGTACTCAGCCCCCTATCTACTGTTCGGCTGCTGCTCCAGGTAATCAAATATTTTACAGGTCCTTTTGTTTTTAGAATACTTTTTTTCACTAGCTTGGTGTTTAGTGATAAAAAGGGGTCAGATCACATTTCCTACATTATAATAAAAAATCGTAAATATTATAAATAGTGTAATTTTACAATCGTGAATATTAAAATCTGTAAAATTAATAGTTTTGTTTTTATTATATGCGTTAAAATCACACTTCTTGGAGATTCACATTTTCAACTTCTTTTATCTCAAAATAATGGATTACCATATGAATATTCATATGTCTGTGTGGGTTACGCAGTTACAATATAAGTTATCGTTGTATGAGTAATAGAAACTTTTTTTTTAATTTAAAGCCTTTACCGCTCGAACACAGCCTCTTTATTTCTATATCGTTGTGGGGTTTGACAAGTGAATGAAGATGTAACTGTTAGTCGTAGCAATAATTCACAGAAATTTACAACGTAGCTGATTCTGTTCGCCTCATTTACACAAGGCCATACCAAATACCAATATAGCATTACAAAAATTCCTACACCACTACTTATGCCTACTTTCTTCTGTCAAAGAAAAAGAAAAAAAAACATTAGTCGAAGATAATATTGTTAATTCTGAAATTTGAAATATGAAGTTGACAATTACGACAGTCTCATAATAGATCGCAGTGGCCCAATTGGTAGAGGTGTATGTCCCGGTAAGACTTAAGGTTCTGGGTTCAAGTCCCAGTTGCGACCATTATCTTTTATTATTTTTCTGCGTCTTGTTCATTTTCATATTTAATTATTTTTTATTATTATTGTTATCTTCTTCTTCAATGATATATTACATTGATGGGAATAACCTTCAAAAGTTAAAAAGTGAGTTTTTCTTAAAAAAAATATATATATATTTGTTTAATTCTATTATTTATTGCCTGTTAAAAAACATTTTTCAAATTTATCAATACCCCTATGGGCCTTTACATGATTGTGCATGATATAGAGACAAAAAATTATTACATGTTTGTTTTTTTAGCATTCTCGGATTACGAATAACCTGACAATATTTTAAAATCTCCTTCACAGTAAGCGGGAAATGTTGCTTGTGTCGTGGTGGAGGACTTAGCCAGCCGAGGATTCGAAAACACCAATTTGACCCAAACGCGTTGCTACTCGTAACTAAGACAACAATCCGTTAGACAACGAACAAAAAATTTATTTAAAAATTAAAAAATTATTCTTAACATACAAGAAAAAAGAGAAGAGGTTTAAAAATTAAGAAATCTGTTTTTTAATTGCAGATGGCATAATAATAAAAATATAGTGATAATACATAATTTACAAGTGCATGAAAAGAATGCACGAAATAAAGTGCATGATACAAGAAAAGAAAAAAGTTGAATAAGTTTTTACAATGTGGATAAAAAATAGAAACGGTATATATTTTTTGACATTAGCACCACACAGGAGAACCTGAAGAAAATAATTTCCCTAAGGGCCTGTGTCATCTTTGAGGATGCTGTGTGGAATTATTTTTACGAAAGGAAGGAGATGAAGTTCTGGGAAGTAAAAAGGTATTAGGGGTGAGTAGTGTAGACTGTGTGTAAGTTGTGGGTAGGTGCGTAGTGGTATCTGGGTGTCAGTGTCTCCAGGAGTGACGGACATATGGATCCATCCCTTCCAATGCGGTGCAAGGCGATGTTGCGAGAGAGTCCTGCTGGAGAGGTCAAAATGTCTCCCTCAACAGTCTCTCCCGATGCCTCGGAGCTGGTAGGCAGATGCATCGCCACCAAGACTCAAGACCGGAGAGACCTCATTCCATGAACTCTAGCAACTGCTTAGTCATCAAACGTAGTAAACCACTTGTTGTGACCTACGCCAAAGGTGGTGGTTATCCAATATACTATTCACGGGGCGGCGGTACCCATATCCGCCTCACAACGGGTCTACCTGTGGTCGAAACGGTAAATATAATATACAAGATAAAATTGGATGCTATCTTGTATATTCCCAAATTGATAAGTAATACATTTTATTCCACCTTGGCCGCCATTTTTGTATAACGTTTGGACAGAGTGTTCTGTCCTCTCTTAGGGAATTTTATCTGGTGACCGGACAACTCAACAATCTCTTTTAAAAAGTTATTAAAAGTGATGGAAAAAAAACTTTGTTAGATGTATTAGGTAATGGAGTAATTTATTTAAAAAAATCATCATTTGCCTTTCCAAAGGGATGATGAAATGCCACTTTGGTGAGTTGTCATGGAATTATTATTTCATTTAGTCATTGAAATTAACGGAATACGAAATTCTTAGAATGCTTACCTTTCTTACAGTAGGGAGGTACCGAAAACAATTATGATAAAATAAAAATAAAACAGTAATAAACCATTACCCACCTCAATTATAATTCCAACCCCACGACCCCATTGCATCCAACATTTCAATTACGCTTATCTTATTTTTCTACTCTCCTGTCTGAGGAATTATTAATCTTTTTCGCTTGGTTCCCGTTCCCCTGATTCATGAGCCCGCCGCCAGATGACACCGCTGTCGGATGATTTATTATGTTGTTTAGCCAAGTCCACAACCGCATCCCCTGGGATTCATGCAAACCCAGTCAAACAACCTTTAGAGCTATTTTAAGAGCGATTGACCAGCGGCTGAGAATAAAAGTTTAAAAATGCATGCAACTGTACAGAGAGGTTCCAATGAGAAAAATCGATTATTCCACGTATCAATTTTTTTAAATAAAAAAATTTAAATCGATTTATTTCATTCAAAACTTGCTTTAATATATGCCTACATTAAAGTAAGCAATAAAAATAAAAACTTATCAAATATCGTGTACTTCTTGTAAGAATCTTATTAACATAAGTATTTATGATTTTTTAATAATGTCTAAACAAAATATGTGTGTAAAAAAATCTGAAATATTTTAGTTTGTAAGACCTTAAATAAATAGAAAAACTGAGGTATTTTTGTCACAAAACACGTTCTCGGATTTATTTTTTAATGATTTTAATTTAACTAAAATTTAAATTCTTAAAACTGTGTTGACTAGATTATGTATTGATCTATTTTGTTGTATGATATTATGATTTGAAATTTGTGTTGTTTAATAGAATCTATCGTTTGAAAATTGAACAACTCTGCCAACGACCAATGGTATAACTTTGGTATATTAAAAATACACTTAGTACCAGATAAAATAACAATCTTTAAAAATCAATTTTGGTTTTTTGTAAAAACCAGTCAATACGTCTAGAATTTGATTTAAAAAGGACTAAGTTCCGGTATTCTCTAGTAATACCCTCTTAATATAGGCTGTATTCATAATAGTTATATTGTTCCACCTCTAAAAAACTGTGTGAAGAAAATAACATTCAGCTCATAAGAAAGCTCATTTTCTTATGCAACATTTTCATGATAATGATTTTTTACATATTCAACGACCTTATCGAAATGACATAATGTCTTAACAGAAGTCTCTTTTTGAGAAACCGTTTAAAGTAATACTTAAAAGAATTAATAATCTGCTCTTTTATAAAAGATATCTTTAACAAGTTATAAGTTAAAATATGAATTTTAATTAATTGTTTGCGCCCACACATACGCAATATGAATTTGAATTAAGGTGAATGTCAAAAGAATTCATATTATACGCTTTCGTAGATGGCGCGCGTATACTATTTTTTTTATTTATAAACGCTTTTTACAAGTGATGCTTTGAAATAAAGAAAAAAATATTATTCGCGGAAGTACACAGTAAATATTAATAAATAGTTTTGTCGATTAAAAAACTCTTATCTTTCAAGAAAGGCTAACAAATACAATATTTCATCAGTGATTCAATCCAATTATTTCAAAGCATAAGTTGTAAAAAGAGTTTATAAGAAAATACTATACGTGCGCCATCTACGAAAGCGTAGAATATGAATTCTATTGACATTCACCTTAAAAGTTTTGCCCATAAACAAACTCAATTCTTTCAAGAAAGGCATACAAATAAAATATATAATTGAATTGCCGATATAATATTGTTTTGTGTGCCTTTCTCCAAAGATTTGAATTTTTATTATGGACAACACTATTTATTCACATTCGTACTGCGTATGAAGGTACAGGAACAAACAATTAATTTATCTCAATATTTTAATACCTTTTTTTTACATTAACTCCACACAGGAAGCCCTAAGGAAAATAATTTCCTTCAGGGCCTATGTCATATGTTGAGATGCTGTTTGGATTATTTGAGGAGAGGAAGGAGTGAACATGGGTCTCTTCAAGACTTATTATTCTTGAAGAGACTCACTTTGTAGGAGAAGATTGCAACAGGTTTGTTAACACGGGAGAATCAAACGGATCGACCGTTTCTGCACAGAGTCTGGGGTTTTACCTTGTAAAAAATGATGTAGGTTTTAAATTCTTAACTCTCAGGTGAATGAATCTTCAGATTAGAAATGTTTGAAATGGCATTAGCCATATTTAGTGATCAGATTTAAATAGTTAGATAATTCTTAGATAGATTAGAATAGTAATAAGGTCCTTCAACAATTTTCTCTTCCCCATCTCCTTCCCGGGGATTTGGGATGTCGTAGTCTCACTGGCTCCAGACGACTGAGATCAGTTGAGACTCTTTTTCGGTATTCATTTAAAAAAATAACCTCAACTACGACAAGAGAGAAATAAAAAATAAAAATAAAACACTTTAAAAAATCTTCCTATAAAACCACATGTATACCCTTTACGTTATTTACCTTTATTGCGATGTACGGACAAAGGTACTCGCTTATAATGTCTAAGGGTTGGTGTTGGGAGGGGTTGGGGGAGGGGGTTGGGAGTTACTCCGGCCATTCTCCGAAAGCCATGAATAATTAGGGTAAGAGAGGACGCAGAAGGAGGAATATTCTCACATTTTCTTTATAATTGAAGTTTTAATTTTTCTCCCCACTTTTTTAATTCGAAATTATAAAGCTTTCAGAAGTCATATTGGGCGATGAATATTTTCAATTTTAATTTGCAAAACAAACTGTCAACTTCTGAAAGCAATATAAAAGTGCCATTCTTCATAATTTGAGAATAAAAGAGATAAGAGTCTGTGAAAACTCAAGTTTTTTCATTTTCCAAAATATTCCACTTTCGACAAGTTTTTAAGATCTAAAAATTAGTTCACATTTTTTCAATTGCTTTTTTAATTGTTAATTTGTTTCTTTGTACAAGGTAATCCCGGTGACTAATAAATTATTATTTATTATTTTGGGATGGAAGGAATTTACAGTAAATTAGAGGGAGGTAATACAATTTTACATAGATATTTCAATATATATTAAAATTATAAATTTCACATACAAAATTGGATTAAATATTAAAATAAATAAAAAAACCTTAGGTTAAGTATAACAAACCACAACAAAAAAAGTTACGTCAATTAAAACAAACAACAAAAAAGATAGGTTAAGTATGACAAACAATAAGAAAAAGAACAATAAACTAGGAAATTATTACATACTATTTATGTATTTCCTTGTTGATTATTCTTTTTTCGAATTTTTCTTTTTGGAATTACATACATACTGTGCATTGTTGATTGTTGTTTTTTCTAATAATTCTTTTTGGAAATACACATATAGTGTGCAATGCATGTATTTCCTAGTTAGTGGTTCTTTTTTCCGATTGCACAGCGCAGGTGTAATCTGTGCGCCTTAAAGCCTAGAGTTTATGTTTAGATTCACGGAATTCAATACCACGTTTGTGTAAAAGCATTATGAAACAATGAGCACAAACGTAGGAAGTTTACTAATCCAAGTAAAAAATATGGTTGAATTATGGAGAAGAGAAAAGAAAAGTGAAAGTTTCATAATTAAAAAAAGCATTAAATTCACGTTTTTCATTTTAATATACATTAAAAAAAATTATTTTGATTTATTACTTTGAAATTTTTTAATATGCTGAATGTTTTTAAGCCATTCAGGTTGTTATACCTAGTATATATTAGTGATATATTTTATTGTATATTGGTAAAAATATAATGTGTATAGGCAATATTATTCAAAGAATTTTCCCATATTTTATAGTATGTATTAGAGGAAAACCAATAGATAATACGGCGATAGAGATGTAATTTACTAAAATCAGAAAACGTCAAAAATCATCATTATAATATGTCATCAAATATAAAGAAAAATCAGCTTCTTCGCTGGTGCGCTAAAATTTGTGCACATTCTGCGTCAATCCGGGTCCTTGTACAAATCTTTGCATTAATTAGGTACGCTTAGACATAATGATCTAGCATTGTTCCCGACCACCTTTTTCTTAATTCAATCGTATGTGGTTATAAATACATATCTCTCAGAATTCTTCTTTTTTCTATTTCATTGGGTTAAATTTTACCCTTCCTCTACCGGTTCTGAGCCCAAGAAGAAATACAATTTAATGTGTTTCGGTTTTTTTCTGTTCACGGTAGAGTTTTTTTTTTCAGAAATGCAATGTAAGTTATGATATGAAAATAAATTTTTAATTTACATAAATTGTCTCCTCTCCCAAATAAAACATCCCTGCAGAAATGCAATAAACAATCATTGATCAAAATTAATCACCTAAATTAGCATTGCGAGGGGCAATTACTCCCTATCTCGGCAATTACAGGTTATAGTGTACCGAGGAAACCAACCTCTTCTCTTTATTCTTCTTTGCTCGTGCTTTATCTCCTCCTGCCAGACATTAACTTAGACCCCTAATACAGTCTATATCGATCTTAACCTGGAAAGACGAATTTAAAGAAAAAGGAGAATTTTCACTCTTAAAATTAAACTTTATCCAAAACATCGAATACTAACTTTATAAATTATAGCCTATATGTTATCCTGATGTATGAGCTATATTATTACAAAGGTTCATTAAAATCCATTCATTAAATTTTGCATGAAAGAGTAACAAACACATATACATCCAAACAAACTTTCACGATTATAATACAGTCTATATCGATCTTAACCTGGAAAGGCGAATTTAAAGAAAAAGGAGAATTTTCATTCTTAAAATTAAACTTTATCCAAAATATCGAATACTAGCTTTATAAATTATAGCCTATATGTTATTCTGATGTATGAGCTATATTATTACAAAGTTTCATTAAAATCCATTCATTAAATTTTGCGTGAAAGAGTAACAAATACACATACATCCATACAAACTTTCACGTTTATAATATTGATAACTCAGGTACGGGACATACGTCATTCCTATGTCTACCTACGTTAAATTATCGTGAAAACAAGCTTATGTGTCCAAGCGTATGTAAGATTGTCAAAAATGAACTACTACTGCGTGACGAATTTGATTTCCTAAACTAAGTAACTAACGATCACTACGATTCACCGTCGGGGTAGGCATAACGAATGGATCTTAAAATTACGCAGTCTTGGTACACACCCCTCACATCATTCACATTCATATATCGTCTCATGCAGGTACCATTATATTATTCTGACTCTTGTTATGGCTGCTCTGCCAGTTCCATGCCTCACTGCTACACGGAGAAAAATGTTATTCTAAAATACGATCATTTTATTCGTAAAAACAGTTAAAACCGGGACAGAAGTTCTTGCGAACAAGTTAACAGTGTTTCAATGTTTATTGGCGGAAAAATGTAAGAACAATTTTTTGGTATACGTACGAAATTACGTATACCAAGAAATTATTCTTACACGTTCCCGCCAATAAACAATAAAACCCTGTTAATTTGTTCGTAAGAACTTCAGTCCCGTTTTTAACCGTTTTTACGAATAAAATGATGGTATTTTAGAATAACATTTTTCTCCGTGTGCACTGGTCGGTAATAACACTTCTTATGGACCTCTAGCTTCGCTTTTTTGGATAATTTCTCATTGTTGTATTCAGATATAAGTTATGTCACATTGGACGGGAAAAATTCATAGACACCCAGAGAAGATACGGCACAATTGAGTGAATCAAATAATTTAATCGATATAAAAGAATATAATGTTAAAACACGAGGTATGAGGGTGTATACATGTAAGCTAAGATCGTTTTTTATGGCGTTCCATGATTTTTGCCTAGAATGCTAGAATGATAAGTGGTTATTTATTATTGAAGAAGAATAATAATAATCTAATTTTTTTAAATATGAAAATGAACAAGACACAGAAAAATAATAAAAGATAATGGTCGCAACTGGGACTCGAACCGAGAACCCTACGTCTAACCGGGACATACGCTTTATTCAATTCAGTCAATGCGTCCTATTAGGAGACTGTCGTATTCTTCAAATTTCTAATTTTAGAATTAACAATATTATCTTCGACTTCCTAATGTTTTTTTTCTTCATATTATTGGCAGCTACTATTTTTCATTGAAAACAAGTATTCATTTGTTATCAATGTATTTGTTATCAAAAAAGTGTATCGGATAAATATATCCGATTTAATTTTTTTGGAACACCTATTGACTTTTTATAAAAGTCTAAATGAATACTAAATTCTCTAAAATTTTTAACTTTTGAAGGTTATTCCCATTAATGTTATATATCATTGAAGAAGAAGATAACAATAATAATCTAATATTTTAATATGTCAAAATGAACAACACACAGAAAAATAATAAAAGTTAATGGTCGTTAATAAGTGGTTATTTAATTATGATAAAAATAATATAAAAAACATATTGAATTCCTATAAGATTCATTCATATCCTCGTACATAATTATAATTTACAGACTCTACAAATCATTTAACGAATCTTCGCCAAGGACTTTTTTACACGAACAATTCAATTTGAAAAGTGATGGGCATCATTGGTGGTATACTCTACTTTTGTTGTTTTGACTTGGATTCCCTCGGGCGAATGTTTTCACCGTTCACCAGTGAAATTTTATTTTTACCTGTATCATTTTTGACAATACCATAGAAAAAACTAAAAAAAATCCAATTAACTTCAAACTCACATTGTCAAAATGCATTGTCTCCCGACACAAAATCCATCAAGAAAGTTTCCAAATGAACCGGGCTTAAGGTGAGCCCCGCAATTAAGCCGAGTTTTAGCTTTTCCCTTCAATAGCGCCGAGGGGAGGTGAATTATTAATATGCTAATTGCCCGCCAAGCCACGGCGCTACAGCTACTATAGAGGGGGTTGTCTTGCAACAAACAGGCGATTACAGCTTTATTATCTACTCCTTTCATTTCTCATTCCCTGGTACCTGGTACCTAGCAGGGAAAAATAAAATACTTAAGAGGCTAGACTTTAAACCACACGTGGAACACCCGCGTCTGTCATTCTGTCCCGCTCACAATAAGCTCACGCACACTTACAATACATGCGAATGCGAAATGTGCGAATGAGACAACGCTCAAATTTACCTACAGAAATCACTCGAAAAGGGGTTTATGGAGAATACAGTTTTCTACACCGAAACTTGCACGAAATTGAAATTTTAAAAAAAATATATTTTTTAGAAAGAAGAAGCTACGTCGGTAGCTTTTTTATAATTTTATAATTCTTTATGAGAGTTGAGTTAGCAGCACTTTTTCCTTAAATAATATTTTTTGATAAATCGTACATGTTTGACAGTGAATGTTTACGTTATTATGAAACGCATCGAAAATTCGAAAACATACCGACATAGTTTTCACCCTCTAAAAGGCAGGATAAAAAAATATATTCATTTTGTGCAATTTACGATGTAGAAAAGTGTTTTTTCCCGGGCGTCCTTTTTGTATGGGTTGAAAAGCGAAGTCTATCGTCTTAATGAAAACATTGTATTACTTAACGAATTAAGATGTGTAGTGCGATTTTCTCTTGTTCTACAAATCGCTATCGGTTGTCTTGCAACAAACAGCCGATTACAGCTTTATTATCTACTCCTTTCATTTCTCATTCCCTGGTACCTGGTACCTAGCCGGGAAAAATAAAATACTTAATGAAAACATTGTATTACTTAACGAATTAAGATGTGTAGTGCGATTTTCTCTTGTTCTACAAATCGCTATCGGTTGTCTTGCAACAAACAGCCGATTACAGCTTTATTATCTACTCCTTTCATTTCTCATTCCCTGGTACCTGGTACCTAGCCGGGAAAAATAAAATACTTAATGAAAACATTGTATTACTTAACGTATATAGATGTGTAGTGCGATTTTCTCTTGTTCTACAAATCGCTATCGGTTGTCTTGCAACAAACAGCCGATTAAAGCTTTATTATCTACTCCTTTCATTTCTCATTCCCTGGTACCTAGCCGGGAAAAATAAAATACTTAATGAAAACATTGTATTACTTAACGAATTAAGATGTGTAGTGCGATTTTCTCTTGTTCTACAAATCGCTATCGGTTGTCTTGCAACAAACAGCCGATTAAAGCTTTATTATCTACTCCTTTCATTTCTCATTCCCTGGTACCTGGTACCTAGCCGGGAAAAATAAAATACTTAATGAAAACATTGTATTACTTAACGAATTAAGATGTGTAGTGCGATTTTCTCTTGTTCTACAAATCGCTATCGGTTGTCTTGCAACAAACAGCTGATTACAGCTTTATTATCTACTCCTTTCATTTCTCATCCCGGCTAGGTACCTGGTACCTAGCCGGGAAAAATAAAATACTTAATGAAAACATTGTATTACTTAACATGTTAGGATGTGTAGTGCGATTTTCTCTTGTTCTACAAATCGCACGTCTCTCAGAAAAGTGTCATAAGTCCAAATTTTCTAAATGTGTGAAATGTTGTAATAAATAAAGATTTTTTCTAATGGTGAAAAACTCGATATTCGTACAATAACTAAGAAGTCAGTTTAATTATAGCATTTTATTTTTATCACATTTATAGATAAGTTTTACAAAGGTGTTTAATAAACGTTGATGTAGTATATACAATAAAATAAATATTATGAAAGATAAGTATTTAGTTACAATATACCTTAGAACTTGAACAAAGATGTTTTTAATAGTAAGTATTATAGCAAAAGAAGAAAATAAGTAAGTAGGTACTATGTAAGTGGTTACAGCGCAATGTGTAGTAAGTTTGTTATTATTATAAAAATAAACATGAACAGTTACAAAGCATGTTTGTTATACAGCAATAACGCCCGATTTTAAAGAATATGGCGAAATTAATGCAATGATAAAAGGTAAATCTATATATATAAAAATGAATCCCTGTTTCCCTTAGTCACGCCATTACAGAACGACTTTACTTATTTCATTCACATTTTTTTAAAGTTTTCTATTACTTTGTAGAAGGTTCTTACGGAAAGAAAAATTAAGAAAATTGCGCAGAAATTGGAAAATTTCAGAAAATAACGACTATTTTAACTTTATACAGTTCACGCGTTTGATATATTTCCAATAGTATTCAACCGATTGCGATAAAATTTGTTGAGTTGTCATGAAGATGCCCGTGAAGATTTCTAAATAGCAATATTTCTATATTGGTGAGTTCTGGACTGGAGAAATTTGCAAAAAAAACTTTATGGAGTTTATCGGCAGGGAAAAAAAGGTAAGAGTGGGGAGGGGAAACGCGCAGAAAGTGAAAAGGGAACAAGGGAAGGGGGCGAGGGTGGGGAAGAGATAGCGTAAAGGAAACGGAGACGAATGGGAAAGGACACGCAGGGAGAAACAATTTGTTTATTTAAGTGGCATTGCAACACTAGCCGGGTATCAGCTAGTAATAATATAAAATGTAGAATTGGATACTATCATTTATTTGCCTATTTTAATCCATCTACGTGTAAGTACTAGCAGAAAATGTGAGATGAAGCACAATAAACGCAAAAATGCGTTAAAATAGCTCATGATTAAAAATGGTTCTGCGAGTTGCAAGCTGAAAGAGTTGCACTAAACTAGAAAATCCAGGCTGAAAAAGCTGTGATAGTTGCATGGCGCCAAAGAGAATTCTCCGTTATAGAGTTCGCTATGGACCTATGACCAACATTTTTATGATTTTTAAACGCGTGTTTAGTACCAACATATGAACATATTTTGTACATCAGGAAATCAAATGAATGTCTATATAGCACAATTTATAATAATCGTTACGTTATGTCGTTCGTTCTATCAACACCACCTACAAAAATTTTACATTTTTTAAATTATTTATATGAATACCTTACACGAGTCCCAGCCGCTCCCGTCTGGAGCAAGTGAGACTATGGCATATTGTATGGCAATTGGGGTATGTTTAAGGATGAAGGTAGTGGGGGAGAGGAAGGTGGGAAATACCTGACCATTAAGATCTGGTCACCAAACACGGCTATTCAAATAAAACAAATTCTGAATGGTGGTCTTACACCTGGACGATATTGTAAGTATCTTCCGCCCTGGTACGAGCCGCAAATATACATTTTTTTTTTGAAATAGCACAAATTAATCAAATAAAATGTATTTGCACAAGCCGGGTTCGAACCCGCGACCTTCGGATCGGTAGTCGAGAACCACACCCCTCGACCACGCTGGCCGTCATACCGAAATCATATTATATATTTCCTTATTCTATAACCTAAATTAAACCTAATCCACCGTCTATCGGAAGCTTCTATATTTACTTCCTTGTGGTATCTTAGTGTTAGGGATGTAACCAGATGTCTGTCTGGGATTATTCACACGAGTTTTGTGGTTTTCAAATTTGTAACATTTTTTGCACCCTCCAAATACCCTTAGCGATTTGTGCGTGGGACCGGCACATCGACTTCCTTGTCCGCTTAAAAAAAAGCCGCTGATTTGTGGGGGGACATTTCAAAGTCCTCGGGGGATGAGAAATGCCATTGTCCCTGGGTAGTGGGTAAAATATTTTTATTTTCAGCCCTTATTACGAGATAAGGCCACAATAATTTAAAAAAAACGAATCTTTTGATCACTATATTCGATTTTGATTGCTAACATAGAGTACACATGATTGGGTAGGTTGCCTTTTAATTTTTTGAATGGAGTATAATTGTTCAAAGCGCGAAGATCAACGTATAAAACATTTTTATTTCAGATTGTTTAATTTATTTTCCATGAAGTGGGAATCATTTAAATTACTGAATTTAATGTTCTTTATACAAATAGAACGGCGTTTTAAAACGTTACCTTTCTTTTATAGACTTATTGGTCATGTGTTTTTTCGATAGGGAAAATTTGTTATCTAAAAACCCTATTAAAATTGCATGTCCGCCCAAGCGTCAACAATCATCATCAGCATCAGCCAGTGACGGCGGCATATATACATACGTGTCTGTTTGTGTTGTGTTGGGAGAGGGAAGGAGATGGGTCGTGTCCTCTTACTTTGGAATTCCCTCGCATTTGCCTTTGGAAATAAGGAAATCCACGAAAAAACCTTATTCGAGGGATCATACATTTTACCGTTAATATAGCTACATTTGGTGGGTTTTTAAGGTAATGATATTTGTTTATCGAGACTAAGATATAAATTATGATTTAATTTGTGCTCCTATTATATTTAATTGAAATAAAAAACTGTCAATATATTGGTATATTAAAACGGGTTCACGGCGAGTTCATCGAAAACGAGTTCAATCTAACCCAGCTTAACCTAACCTAACCTAAACTGACCTAACCTTACCTCACGTTATCAATGAATTTGCTGTCGATGAATTGATTTTCGATGAACTCGTCGGTTACCATTAAAACGGTATTTATATTAGCATCGCATGAAACGTTTTGTATATATTTATATTATCTTTTTTTATTTTTATCCAATCTGAAAGCTTCTTCCTCTTGTTGCGATGATGATTTCAATTTGTGACGAGTGTATTATACTATAATATTATTATCGCATTTAAATAAAGTATTTTCATCTTTAAATACAACAATTTATTGAACCTAATTCTCTTCCAATATTCTACGAGAGTTCTACGGAAGTGTTTAGATTCCAGTTCTTACTAAAAGCAATGGAAAAAAATCATATCAATACAAATTAAAAAGAAGTATGGTGCTGTTGAAAAAAACTAACCCCAAATGGTGGTAGGATTTTGGATTTACCGCTATTCCCACGGGTCCTGTACATATTTAAATATTGAGGAAGTGGCGATATTAACGGGATGCAAGACGCAAGTGCAGGGATGAAGGATGTCAGGAGGTCGATCACATGTTGACTTATTGGATAGCGGTTTTGGAAACGAAAAAAATCGTACCCCACCCATTAATTTGTTAGTAAGACAGGAACATAATATTATTTGTGGTTTTTGTGATTAATGTGTAGGACTCATTAATGCATAATACCGCAGACCCGTCAAAGATCTCGTTTCAATATACATATTTTTTAAACGTATATAAATGTATTTTTAAAAGTAAAACTTTAAAAAACTATGTACGTTAAAAATAAACAAATAAATTGCCACGGGTGAGAATCAAGTTTCACCAAGAAATAAATTTCACCTTTGGAATACATTTCACGCAGTGGCTCAACCAATTAAGAGTCAAATGTTTTATAATATTTTAATTTTTTTGTTATTAGTATATTAGTTACATTTAAATTATTATTTATTTGTGTTCTTACATCTTTTATTATTTTTTATCTAATATTTACAATATTGTATTTTTTGTAAATATGTCAGCCCACGGGTAAAGGACCCTTAGTTTTTTTTTTTTATTATTATTACAATTTTAAGTTATATGAAAATCTGTTATTGGATATTATTTTTATTATTAAATTTATTGTAATCGATGTAAATAATCTGTTGATTTTCCTAAATAAATAAATAATATATGGTCTGTTAATTATTACACCTCTTATCTTAGTTAGATTTGGTGTTTGTAAAAAAATATTATCATTTACTTTTGCCAAACACATTTGAACCCGCGATAATTCTGCCGCGTCTTAGTAATAAATAACTTCGTGTTAGTCTACCCTAAAAATATAATTTAATATTTGTTCAGGAATGCGGGAACAGGAGAACATAATTAGGACTGGGTGGTTCCGGCATTTGGTCGCCATACACAAACATAACGCTAATATCAAGGGTGATTTCCCCTGATACCTCTGCGCTCTAATGTTGTCCCGATACAACACGGATGGCTGAACCACACGAATCCGGTGATTCAAATTTCCACTTGTTGCAAAAATTACCATAACAAAATTAATTTATCAATATTAATTATATTGTGCTTACCTATGAACTTGTCAATGTGTTTTTGTTGATGTTGAACGAAAAATAAAATGGCCAGTAATTATTTTTTTATTATTTTAATACGTGAAACTATTGAGGTAAGTAGTTTACGTATACATGCAAAAGTAGAGTGGAGAATTTGATTATTGTAACATTGTGAGTTCAAGCAGGATTACAGATCATTTATAGTACATTTTTGTAATTAGAATCCCCAATTATTTTTCACAATCCCAAATTTATATCACAATGTAATTGTAGACTCCTTAGGAAATGAACAAGCATTACAATAAAACACACTCTCCTAGGAGTTATGACGATATTATCTTTTTGCAAAGTTTCTTACTTTGAAATTCAACCCTACGTGGAAAGAATATGGTATAGTTTAAATGTAACTTATAGGTACAGATTTTCTTGATTTTTCACTAATTAAATTACGGAGTGAACTATTACATAATATTAATGGTAATAATACAGTTTTATTGTGCCTAAAATGAATTTTTACGGAATTATTAAACCGGTTTACTGAGAAGATAATTGTGACAATAGATTTTGTATAATAAGATTTTGTAGTTATTCGGATAGTTGTTTGGCTGTCGGTCCTCTCTGCCTACCCCTGCGGGGAAACGGCGTAATTTATTTATTTATTTGTTTATAAGATTTACACAGTACATTAAATATAAGTTGTAAGGTATTTTAAATAAATTACATGGTTGTGTACCTATTACGTAAATCTGTAAAATATCAATAAATAATTTCGCCTGGATTTTAAATTTTTTTTTTTTTTTTTAATGGTTGGTTAGTTGGTTTATAAAACCGTTTTCCCATATTAAATGTGTTATTAATTGTTTAATAATGACGTGACTGCATTGACTTATTTAAATGTGTTATATTATTTAGGTCTTGTGAATATACTGAAAAGTAGGGAATAAATAAGTTTCATTTCTTTATTCATTAATGTTATGCAGGGTGTCTGGGGGTAAAGGTGCATTATCTTGGAGGTGATTCTACATGGTGGTAGGAGTAAAAAATATGAATAAGTTTTTTCGAAATCACCTCCCCAAGTTAATTATTTAAAAAAACTAATATATTTAATATTCGTAAACTATTTATATTGCAAACCATGAAATATGTATTTAAAACAAAAATAATTTCGAAATAAATGAAAACAGAAAGAGCAAAGGAATAAATAATATATTTTACACCCACAAACCAATACTAAATTATTGCAGACACATTGTTCTTTTACATCTTCATTTTTGCATGAATTTAGAAGAATTTATATCCTCTCACCCAACCCTTAATGGAATACAAAGGAATGGTCAATGCTTATTATTATTTCACAAAAATAAATAAAAATTAATATTAATTATTTAAGAAGATACTATTTGCCATCGTAGTAACCAGAGAGAGGTAAAGCAGAAACCGGGGGATGATTCACTGCAGTTACACAATAACTCGGATCATAAACGCAATTAGGGGCGGGGAAGTAATCAGGGTAATTTTATTAAGGTTATCATAATAATAATAACAGCAAAAATTCCGCGAGGGGCAGCGATACGAAAGCCAAGTGCGCGTCTTATTAAATTATTATTTCTCTTCTGGTCTGTGCTCTATGCTCTGTTGCAGGAATGCTCAATATGAAAATTATATTTATTTTAAAAATAATTTCTTTAACCTAAAAATATTTTAATTATACATATAAACCAAAATTTTTGCTTTTACAATTGTGGAGACTATTATGACTATTGTTAGACCCGCGATAATGTATGGCTCCGAATGCTGAACCATGTACATGTACAACTCCTACACCAGGCAACTTGAATCAGCAGAAATGCGAATGCTTAGATGGTCGGCAGGAGTGTCACTAAAAGATAAAATTAAAAGTTCACGCATTCGTGGTAGCCTGGGTGTCACGGACATAAACAGTAAGCTAGAGGAACGACGGTTGAGATTGTATGGTCACATAAAACGGAGACCACCAGACCACACAGTGAAGCAGGCAATGTCAATGGAGCTTCATCGACAGTCATCCAAAGGAAGACCAAAGAACTCCTGGATGATTCAATGCTCCAAAATCCTAAGTAGAAACGGCCTGGATGAAAGCGATACCCAGAACCGAAGAAGCTACAACCTGAGAACGAGGAGAGCCGACTCCAACAGCCTACCTAGGCAATGAGTTGGGACAGTGCAAGGAAGAAAAAGACAATAGTGGAGACTTTACGGTGCTTTAGATCGCTACTGTGCTGTTCTAATTACATTAAAATTAATTATATTAGTAGATATTTTTTCTTTATTTATTTATTCCGAATTTAAGCTCTACACATTTAACATTTTTTATCGGTAAAGTTAGCAGTTTTTTTCATTGCATTGTAAATTACATAATTTCAAGATTTTTCGACAAAGTGCCTGGGTTGTGGTGGTCGATAGTAAATCCGCAATTTAAATTTAAATCCAATTAAAAACATAACAAAAAAAAAGAAATTAAAAAATATTCACCACCAGCATGTACTAAAAAAATAGTCAGAAGCAATTCAGATATATTGCTATTATTATTTTTTTGTTGTTTAAATTATTTTTGTATATTTTAGATTCTGTAATTTTATTTTGAATTATACCTACTTTTTAAAAGCAGTAAATACGTTGTAGCTTTATTATTTCTAATATATTCTTATTAAATAAACCAGCTCCCCAGTGAGACTCGAGATTATTTCTCTAATGAGTAATTAAACTGGTTAATAATGAATGTTATGTAACATATAATTATTCCGTATATTTTACTTTTATTTTATTTTATTTTACAATTAAAAAAAAATTTAAAAGTATAAATAAAACCATATAAATAAAATCGGATATATTTATCCGAGACACTATCTAAGTAACAAATACGTTCTTTGAAAACTTGTTTTCAATGAAAAGGGTAGCTTCCGATAATACGGAAAATAATTAGTCGAAGATAATATTGTTAATTCTAAAATTTGAAATGTGAGTTGACAAATATGACGGTTTTATAATAGGTCCCGTTAAGAGGTTCTGGGTTCGAGTCCCAGTTGCAACGGCTAACTTTTATTTTTCTGTGTGTTGTTCATTTTCGTATTTTAATTTTAATTATTAGTGTTATCTTCTTCTAAAAATATATAAATCATTGATGGGAATAACTTTCAAAAGTTATAAAAAGAGAGTTTTTCTTATAAAAATAATAATTTTATTTTTGTTATTTTATTTGAACACCTCTGTCCCGACAGTAGTAATATTTCACAAGAACCATTAGACGACTGGCCTGGAACTTTCTGCTAGACCTGAAACGACCGTACTTCCTTCTGATTTCATACCCTCTCGGCTCTCTGCACCCCGGGTGGATCGGACGCATCGGATTACTTTATCACTCACTGCTTTCTTATCAAACAAACAAAACATACACCGAATAAAACGACTCATTAAATATATAACAAATTATACATAATTATTTTTGTGACCTGTTTTCTGCTTCTTTCATTTGAAGTGGTCAAAGGGGAATATTTGGCTAATTTGTATAGCGCCGTTTTCGTGAAATCACCTCAACCTGTACAAATAAATACATAAGAAAATTAATGTCTGGCTTACAATTGAGATTTTAATTATAATTAGTGACTTATATCTAAGGCCTACACAGAGAAAAATGTTATTCGAAAATACAATTTTATTAGTAAAAACTGTTAAAAACGGGACTGCAGTTCTTACGAACAAATTAACAGGGTTTCAATGTTTATTGGCGGGAACATGTAAGAATAATTTGTTGGTATACGTACGAAATTACGTATACCAACAAATTTTTCTTACATGTTCCCACCAATAAACATTGAAACTTTGTTAATTTGTTCGTAAGAACTTCAGTCCAGTTTTTAACAGTTTTTACTAATAAAATTATCGTATTTTCGAATAACATTTTCCTCCGTGTAGTGACTTACGACTAAGGGGGTTTTTACCATCCTCCTGATAGCTTATCCATACTATAATAAATATTAATGAAAATAAAAACAAAATACTTGCAATAGTTAAAAAACTCCGCCAACTTATCCAATATTTATTTATTTATTTATTTATTTATTTATTTATATAATAATACAAACATACAATACATGATGATCCTTTGTCTGTCCAACTGGGAAGGATTCCCGTTTCAGGACAGCCAAATTGTGTTTTAGTACATATTTTATAAATTATTGTATATATAAATTGATATAAAAAGTAACTTTTCGATCCTTATCTCTCTTAAGTGTAAATAACCCTTTGGAAGATAATATAATAAGAATTAACATAATATTATCAATGGTATAATTTTTTTTACTAACTTTTTAAACAATTGCTAAAAGATAAAAATATTTTTTTTTTTTGCATTAACATACACTTATTTAGTACATATTAGGTATGTGACGTGATGATATATAGCCACTATTCAAAAGGTTAAGTATCAAATAGTAAACAACTTTAAAAATATGATATATTTGAAAATGTACCTTATCCTATGGATAAGCTATGAAGAGGATGGTGAAAAAGCCCCTAAGACTAATAACTACTGACTTGCATTTTTAATTACAATTGTGACTTAAAGTTAATAACATAAGAAGTTTTGAAGGTAATAAAAACTACATATAAAATGGTTTCAAAGAAATACGAGTATTTGACTAGTTTGGTATTCATAAACCATTCTTAAGAACTTATTAAAAAGGCATTCAAAACTAGCTTTAATATATACCTACATTCAAGTAAACAATAAAAATGCTCAAAACGCATGATGATAAATTATTAAATATCGTGTACTCTTGTGAGTATTTTTTGATCATAAGTATTTATGGTTTTTCAATAATGTCTAAACAAAATAAGTGTGTAAAAAAAAGTTTAAATATTTTATTTTGTAAGACCTTAAATAAAAAGAAAACTGAGGAATTTTTGACAAAACACGTTCTCGGATTTATTTTTTAATGATTTCAATTTAACTAAAATTCAATTTCTTAAAACTGTATTGACTAGACCATGTATTAAATTATTTTCTTGTATGATTATATGTTTTGAAATTTGTGCTTTTTAATAGAATCTATCGTTTGAAAATTGAACAAATCTGCCAACGACCAACGGCATAACCTTAGTATATGAAAAATACACTTAATTTTCAAAATTTTAAAACTACCAGATAATATAACAATCTTTTAAAATCAATTTATGTTTTTTGTAAAAAAGAGTCAAAACGTCTAGAATTTAATTTAAAAATAACTGTTTTCCGGTATGCTCTGGTAATACCCTCTTAAATAAAAATAAAAATATAAAAAAAAACAAACTTTTTCAGGAATGTATCCAGAAAATGCACGTGTTTACGCTAATAAGGATGTTGGTAAGTATATTTCAAACAAACGACTCGTAATAATAGATGTCACTGGACCCCTGGCAGATGTTAAACAACAAAATTGATTTTTATTGAAGGAATTTTGTCGAAGTGAAAATGTAGATAAGTTAAAAACTGTTTATATTTTTGAAAAATTAAACACATCTTTATTATTACAAGAATATAAACAAATACATTACATATGTAATTCTTTCATGCTCTTATTATCCTGACGAAGAAACCTTCGGTTTCGAAACATGCCGATAATTGTGATTATGTAAGTGGTGTACACAAAGTTATTTGCTTCATTTAATTCAAAATGACGCCACAAAGTGATTTTGCGAAGATTGAAGAACTAAGAATACATTACAAGAATATATTACATAACGGCATGATGTGCCTAAACTCTGATGAGAATGGTTAACTACCATTATGGAAGTCATCAATATTGATTGAATGAGTTCATCCCATTAAACGCCATAAACTTCTGATGACAAGAAGGGTCAGAAACATCGATAGATATCAACCCACAGCCACAGCATAGCGAGCCTGAGACGTCCCTACGACATCTCGGTAGTTGCGAGGGTCCTATATGTAAATTTGACTTCCTTGGGGGTAATTACAACCCTTAACTACCTCGTCCCAGATGCCATTTATCGGCGATTGGCGACCTACCATCGGGTTAGAACGTTTTAGAAGAAACCTTTTACGCACTTGGTTAAAAGAAATTAGTAAATAAGTGTAGTAAAATGTATGCATGTTAATCAAAGGTTTTCGAAGGAGTTGAAAAGGCACGTTATTAATATGTATTTTGAAAATAATCTAATTGCTTCCCTTATTATTTTGTCAAGTATAGCTGCTTACTTAATAGGTTCCATATATCTGAGGTTTCTTGAAATGCCTATGTCAAATTTGACAATATCTCAGGATGAAGATTATTTATCGATTTTTTGGCGTAAAAAATGCTGACTCAATATTTTGATTTCTACAATAGAGGGGTCACTATTTCACCAATAGTTTTTTTTTTTTAATTAAGTGCATTTGGGTATTTGTAGTATTCAAATAATGGACGTTTTACAGTTATTTCTGGTACCTAAATTAAATTACAAAAACTGAGTCACTTCTAGCATAAACCCCCAGATATATAGTAACAATATTTTTCACTTTTTATACTCACAAAATGTCTACAAATTACTGAAAACAGTGGATTGAACTCCTGACATTTTTACCCCACGGGGGTTGGTAGAGAGTATTAACCGCCAAACAATGTTGTCTTCACACACGCGATTTGCTTTATTCACATTCATACATCATCTCATGCATTTTTGTACAATGTCCTCGGAGGTTCCCGACTTCTAACTATATAATTTTATTTGTTTTATAATCAAAATGTTAAATATTTTTAATTTTTATTTCTTTCTTTAAAAGATTTATCTCTGTTTATTTTTCTGCTCACTATTATTTTTATATTTGTATTTAGTTTTATTTATCCTTAAATATGTTTTTTTTCTTTTCAGCATTCTTATTTCTTATTATTTATTACCTATTTTTTATTATCTGCTTCTATAAAAAAGTATTTTTCGTTCATATATTTATTATGTATGACTACCACAACACGGGCATTAGCCTAGTATGGCAGTTTAAAAAATTTTCAAAAACTGTAACTTGTAAAAATTTATTAAATAAAATAAAAAAATAAATAACTTCAAGAACTAAACCCCTACTCAATGAAAACACCTCAAAAAATATCTACCTATTCAATAATCCATTAAAAAATTGAGTTTCCTCTGGTTTTATAACACCTATGTTTATAACACCTATTTCATACATTCTCCACAATTATTCATTTCAATTTCCAAAATATGCCCAAAAAGGGCAACATAATTAATTTTGTCAACAATGAAACTTACCCTGAAGGAGATTAAAACCCTAGAACCTACTTAAGTACTGTAGTACCTACGTAGACAAATCCCACAGTAGGTAAGTACTTATTCTCAAAGTTAGGTACAGCATTTAAAAGCGCTGCAACACTTTTACATCGCTCCAGATAATAATAATATCATCCCTTCCCTCGGCAGAAACATATTTTCATTTTCAATGCAACAATTCGCTCGTGGCTAATGCGAGGGAAATTAAATTTCTGTATCACAACGCAAAAGTATTACCGCGGCGCAGGTAGGTACCGGTTTCCTTCCACCCAGTGGCGTCTTTCTCTGAAGGGCGTTTGTGCATTGAACTAACATAAATATAAAAGAAAATAATGTATCATTGAAGAAGAAGATAACAATAATAATCTAAATTTTTTAAATATGAAAATGAACAAGACACAGAAAAATAATAAAAGATAACGGTCGCAACTGGGACTCGAACCCAGAACCTTACGTCTTACCGGGACATACACCTCCACCAATTGGGCTACTGCGATCTTATATGAGACTGTCGTAATTGTCAACTTTATATTTCAAATTTCAGAATTAACAATATTTTCTTCGACTGATATTTTTTTTTTCCGAAGATCGCAGTAGCCCAATTGGTAGATGTGTATGTCCCGGTAAGATGTAAGGTTCTGGGTTCGAGTCCCAGTTGCAACCGTTATCTTTTATTATTTTTCTGTGTCTTGTTCATTTTCATTTTTAAATTTTTTTTTATTATTATTGTTATCTTCTTCTTCAATGATATATTACATTGATGGGAATAACCTTCAAAAGTTAAAAAGAGAGTTTTTCTTATAAAAATATGAAAATAATATAAACTGGTTTTATAATTTCTCATTTACAAAAAATCTACCCGCCCGAATAATACTGCCGAATAATAAGTCCGAGTCCAAAATGATACATGACATAAAAAAAGGTTATATAAAACAAACCAAATTTTACTAGAGCGGTAGACATGCAAACCATGTAGTGGAAATATTTTCTGGTTTCATTGACATTCCGAATTTTTTAAATCCATTTGAAGGGATTTTTTCTCTTTTTTTAATCTCCAATGAACTCTTAATAACAGGCCTCGAACCACCACTGGTCCCACCCAAGTACGTGCTTACCGCCTCTATTCGTTCGCGTCAAGTCGCAAAACTTGGGAATTTTATTTTTCTCGGTTGGCAACACTCCACTCGGGAAGGGCGGGAACGCAATTCGGTGGGAAAATATTGACAGCTGAATATCCGCCCCCGAATGAAAGAATAACGTTTTTAATCGGGAGTTTTAACTTTGGATTTTATATTTCAATGGCTCAAAATAATAAAAAAAAATTGTAAATTCTTTTGCTGCGTATTGCATTTTCCCATTATTATGTGGTAGGTACTTTGGTATCATAGATATTTTGTATAATACATAAGTTGGTGCAATTCTGGAAAATTTGTTTGTGAAATCGATAATGTTGACAAGAACTTAATACTAATCCGGTAGGTACTATTAATTACTTCCTTGGGGGTATTTTTGTGTGTTAGCGCCTCCGCCCACTCAGGCAACTGAAAACTCTCAACTGCCAACTGTCTTTGTATGACAATGTGATGGCCCGCACATACACTATCACACAAAACCCCGTTGTCAATGGTAACGCAAGCGGTGACTTGCGACTTGCTCTACTGGTTGCCCTGGGCGGCCATTGATAGTTGCCAACTGTCAGCTGATTGTTCTTCTTCTATGGTTAACCAAGCTTTTTGACCAATCAAGACAGAGAAACAGACGGTTTTAGTTGGTTTTCAGTTGCCTCAGTGGGCGGAGCGCCTTACACGCCAACCACGCAACGAGTGTTGCAAGCTGACAAAATTGCTTAAACTTATTTCTCAAACAAATGTTCGTTGTATTTCTAAAAATGTATTTTTCCAGAAAAGCATAAAATCTGCGTGGGTAATTTTGAATAGCCTTACATATTTGTGTTGAGATCTCAATGAAATCGGGTAGTAATATATTTACTACCAATATATTAAGTTACAAATGCATTGAGTTCCCAATCAGGCATTGTGAGGAGTTCAATCATCTGCTAGCTATGTTCTCCATCATTATACAAGCGAGGAATTATACAAAAATATTTTCTGGTTATTCGTAACCCGGAAACGTTTAGTCTTTCTTTATAAATACATTTTATAAAGGTTTCGAAAGCTTTGAATAGATAAGTTTTTCCCACCCTTATATTTTCCCACACAGCCCTGGATAAAATTCTCTTATTCAAATGTCAGTGCGAAGTAAAGACAAAGGGGTGGCAATCGTACGACCGAAAGTGACATTGCGCTGAAAGTATCCGGGCAGCAGAACACGGAACAGGTGCTATCTTAGCAGGGATCAGTAAGTTGATCTCGCGTGGGCTTGGGATGAAGCGTATTGAGGGGGGCTAGAATTAGAATTATACCTGGGGGTGGTGTAGGTTGGTTTGTTAGAAATATTTTTACATCTGATAAATACGCCTATTTTTTATGCTTGTACAATCAAACATTTTTATAAATTGAAAGGCCTTTCCAATATTCTTCCACGGGGATTCGCAATTATCCGATACTTGATGATTCAAGTATCTTGCCGACTACCACCATATATCCGCGTGAAGGTTCGCACACAGGCATGCGTCGCCGATATCTTTTAAATTGTTAACTCGTCGGCGACACCAGTCTCCCTCGATCAATGGGACGAGGATGTTCCCATTCGCGTCATCGAGAATTTAAAGATGGTTACAATTTTGTCAGACATTTTGTAACAATCCGTGTACTGTAGATTGATCTACAGTACATGGATTAGAAACATAACAGTCAACAGATAATGATAGGATTTTGAAATGACAGTTACAGTCTATAACCAAAACCTCCTAGATCACATGTGATCCAAGAGGTTTTGCTATAACAGCAACCGTTTGGTTGAGAGCGAGGTTTTTTTTTATTTAATTTTTATTTATGTATCTGTATAAAGTTTAATTACATGCGATTTTTTTATGCCTGTCTCACTAGGATATACCTACGTTGAGACACACATAGAGGTACACAATAAAAAAGAACGGAGATTGGATTGGGTCTTACAAATGTAGGAAAAGATGATGTATAATTGATAATAAAACAATAATTAAGTACGTTTGATTTGACATGAACCAAGCATTCTAGTTTTAATGTGATTGGTGACGATGCGCGACGACAGCCGCTGACTTAGCACATTTAATGTACCAATGAAAACCTTAATTATTAAAAAGAATTATGAATGTTTTCAGTAGATACTAACTCTAGGCCTGTACAGATTGTTTAGCTCCCGTGAATGACGGGATTGGACTAATGTAGCTCACACAACACAACTGCTCCCTGGTTCTGCCGCCACCTACTCGAGCCGGGAGATAAATGCCTTCAGTAAATCCAGCGTCACACTTCACCGGGGATTGAACAGTTGAACACGGGGCTTAAGTCCGCCCAAAGTGCCTACTCTCTGCTCCGCGCAAATCCTTTAATCTGATTTGCATTCTCACCCCTGGGGGAATTCCGATCGGGTGGTTTCGGGTTCGGATACGGACGGGTTTTTTACACCCTTAAGGATAAACGGTTTGACAATCCGAAAGGGATGAGATTTGCGACGTCTTAGTGGGTGCTTTTATCAGCATACTATTCTGCACATATAGATCAGATACACATAAAAATCTACTTATGTACAGGATTCTAGTCCAAAACTGCGACAAGCTTTTATAGACCGAAACTTATTTCTCTTATATTCATTCCTTTTGTCATTTGTGACGATTTCGTCCGAAAGGTGAATGTAAAAAAAAATGTAACAATTTTTCCCCCTTTTTACGGTATTTATATAAAAGTCATTAATTAATGTAGAAATTTACAGAAATCTGGTGTGGCATACCCGAAAACATTTGGATATTTGGATTATTACAAAATAATGTAACGAACCACGAACCCATCTCCTTAACTCCCCTCCGCCCCTCCCGGAGTTCCCTCCCTCTGCCGCCTTTTCAATCATTTTTCAAATAACTCATGTGTGACCTATTGCAAATTTCATAACGCCAGAGCTCACTAATATAAAAATATCGCTATATTGAAACCTTTGCGGGCATGTTCACAACAACTCATCAAATTTTCATCCCAATCGGATGAATGGTATAGGAAATAATTTCATAACTCCAGAACTCACTATCTTGTAACCATCGCGGGCATGCGCACATCAAATCCCTAAAGTTTTATCGGAATCAGATGAACGGTATGGCAGCGCATAAGATACGAACAAACAATCAATCAAACAAACAAACAAAAAAAACCAACAAACAAACAAACAAACAAACAAACAAACAAACAAACAAACAAACAAACAAACAAACAAACAAACAAACAAACAAACAAACAAACAAACAAACAAACAGACAGACAGGCAGGCAGGCAGACAGACAGACAGACAGTCAGACAGAGAGACAGACACACATACAACCATATAACTAGCCAACCAAACAAACAAACAAACCGACAAACAAACAAACAAACAAACAAACAAACAAACAAACAAACAAACAAACAAACAAACAAACAAACAAACAAACAAACAAACAAACAAACAAACAAACAAATATTAATTTTTATATTTACAAATTTGTACAAAATATCATCCATGTTTTCGAAATCTCATGTAAAGAGTAACTTTTTATAAAACTGTAGATTTGTGCAAAAACCAAAGCTAGACCAGGATGCTTCTCTGTATTAATACCTACAAATATTTATCGCTAATATATATAGCTGACGTCCCACGTTCGTATAAATCAGATGTAGACAGTAATTTTCTTCTTATTTTAAACGTCAAGTGTGCAAAACTTAGTAAAAAAATATAAAATTGCTGTTTCATATTCACATCAAAGATCAAACGACATAATAATCCATTGTTTAGTGTGCTACAGATTGGAGGCTGGAAAACGTACAAACCGACCCACAGAAGGTGAGTTATGATAGGAGTAGGCACCATCTACATCTACATATAGTACAGACAATAACAAATGATGTCTGACACCTTTATAAAGGCGGTGTTAATTAAGCAGACATTGTGAAAAGTGAGGTTATCCCTCCCCGTTATTCACAATGGCCCTCCATACAACAGGGACGCATCAGATTTAACCTCTCATTAATTCTTTTATAGTTAGGTTTACGCACTTAAAAATGTTTTTTTTTTTATATTTTGGTATTTTAATTACCCGGCGTTACTTGCCCTAGAAACTTATAATAATCTTTATTAACCCTTGTTGAGTCGCTCCAAGTGGTTCGCTACGTTCAGTAACTTAGCAGAGGTGCCTGAGATCATGGGGTGAGGTTGGTTTAGGTCTATCCACCTTACAACTTACAACATGACGGGCCGAGGGACATTTTTTTCCTCAGGTTCTCCTGTGTGGAGCTAATGTAAAAAGAACAGTTTCAATTTCACTCCGCTTTTCACGACTTTCGACAGTCGGAACCATTTTTTGAAAACGGTGGATAAATATTAGACAAAGTAGCTATCATTATTAAAATTGAAAAAATAATAATATATTACTAGTACAACGGCAAAAATCCAAAAGGTAAATTATGTAGAAAATTTTAGTATTTTAAAAACAATTTGTAAATCATTTTCACAATACCTGTGTTAAATATAATATCTGATGTACACGTGAAGTGGCTATGAATCGAGATTAACGCTACTACAGAAGAAGTACGCATCCGCCAAACGCCAGCGACTGACAGTTTAGCGTGAAGCCTTCTCTTTCGAATGCAGTACCTCTCGCTTCTGTAAATAAATCCGAATAGCCGTAGCCTTCGTTCGGGAAAATGTTAACTGCCACTGCTGAGAATCGAAGATCAACTCCTCGGAAAAGTAACTACGCTGACCATATTGCACTGCCAACTATTGTAAGAACGACGGCATAAATTCATTATACGAGCTGAGAATATAAGAATTGCTTGAATTTTAGAATGTTACGTACATACTTCCGAAATTATACTTCTATTAGTTTATAATTCTAAAGAAGTTACGCAATTCAATGCTCCGAATAATATTTTTATAATATCAAGTAATATTCTAACTAGTTATGTTATGCAATGGAAATGCTCCAACTAATATTTTTCATTTGTGCCTTGGTCGGCCCTGGAAAAATTCACCCGTCAGTCATTTTTAAACTCATTTTTTTAAACTGCTTGATTGATTGAAAATATAATGCCCTTACAAACTGGAAGGTTCATTCCCGAATGCCGTTTGAGATTGATATGTTTAACGATGGGAGATATTCACGAGGTGCAGGAGGGGGGAGGGTTTTTGTAGTAAAACAACACCAGGTACGTAGGACGAAAGAGATCTACATTTTGAATATATATTTTTTTACAGTAGGCTCACAGGAGGCTCTGAGGAAAATAATTCTCCTCAGGGCGTTTATCATCTTTGAGGATGCCGTGTCGTTTGAGGAAAGGAAAGAGATGAAGTTCTGAAAAGGAAAAAGATATGAGGATTGGTCAGGAATATGGGGGTCATTGTGAAAAATTCAGGAAAAAAAACACTCTCCAGGAGTGACGGACGTATGCATCTATTCCTTCATCTGTCTAGTCTAGCTTAGGTCTTCCCCAACCAGTCTCTCCCGATCCGGCCCGCCATGCAGTAGATGCCAAGACCTAGATAAAACTCACCCCATGAACCCGGGTTTCCCTTACTAAGTCACTAAGCGTAACGAACTACTTAGAATAACCTATGGCAGGGGTGTCGGTTTTCCAATAAATGGTTTATCTGTTATAGAACATCAAAAAACGAAGAAAAAAAAAACATCAAAAATGTCACCGCAGACCAAAATTTCATTTAACATTTTTCACTGCGTATAATGTTAGGAATCACTTGTTAAAGTAAGACAAATACATCCCTCAACATCCAGTATAATAACTTGTTAAAGTAAGACAAGTACGTCCCTTAACACCATGTAAAATAACTTGTTAAAGTAAGACAAGTACGTCCCTTAACACCATGTAAAATAACTTTTTAAAGTAAGACAACTACGTCCCTTAACATCCTGTATAATAACTTGTTAAAATAAGACAAGTACGTCCGTTAACATCCTGTATAATAACTTTTTAAAGTAAGACAAATACGTCCTTTAACATCCTGTATAATAACTTGTTAAAGTAAGACAAGCACGTCCCTTAACATCCTGTATAATAACTTGTTAAAGTAAGACAAGTACGTCCCTTAACACCCTGTATAATAACTTGTTAAAATAAGACATGTACGTCCGTTAACACCGTGTATAATAACTTTTTAAGGTAAGACAAATACGTCCTTTAACACCCTGTATAATAACTTGTTGAAGTAAGACAAGCACGTCCCTTAACATCCTGTATAATAACTTGTTAAAGTAAGACAAGTACGTCCCTTAACACCCTGTATAATAAGTTGTTAAAATAAGACAAGTACGTCCGTTAACACCGTGTATAATAACTTTTTAAGGTAAGACAAATACGTCCTTTAACACCCTGTATAATAACTTGTTAAAGTAAGACAAGCACGTCCCTTAACATCCTGTATAATAACTTGTTAAAATAAGACAAGTACGTCCCTTAACACCCTGCACAATAACTTGTTAAGGTAAGATAAGTATGTCATTTAACACCCTGTATAATAACGTGTTAAAGTAAGACAAGCACGTCCCTTAACATCCTGTATAATAACTTGTTAAAATAAGATAAGTACGTCCCTTAACACCCTGTATAATAACTTGTTAAAGTAAGACAAGTACGTCCCTTAACACCCTGTATAATAACTTGTTAAAGTAAGACAAGTACGTCCCTTAACACCCTGTATAATAACTTGTTAAAATAAGATAAGTACGTCCCTTAACACCCTGTATAATAACTTGTTAAAGTAAGACAAGTACGTCCCTTAACACCCTGTATAATAACTTGTTAAAGTAAGACAAGTACGTCCCTTAACACCCTGTATAATAACTTGTTAAAATAAGACATGTACGTCCGTTAACACCGTGTATAATAACTTTTTAAGGTAAGACAAATACGTCCTTTAACACCCTGTATAATAACTTGTTAAAGTAAGACAAGCACGTCCCTTAACATCCTGTATAATAACTTGTTAAAGTAAGACAAGTACGTCCCTTAACACCCTGTATAATAAGTTGTTAAAATAAGACAAGTACGTCCGTTAACACCGTGTATAATAACTTTTTAAGGTAAGACAAATACGTCCTTTAACACCCTGTATAATAACTTGTTAAAGTAAGACAAGCACGTCCCTTAACATCCTGTATAATAACTTGTTAAAATAAGACAAGTACGTCCCTTAACACCCTGCACAATAACTTGTTAAGGTAAGATAAGTATGTCATTTAACACCCTGTATAATAACGTGTTAAAGTAAGACAAGCACGTCCCTTAACATCCTGTATAATAACTTGTTAAAATAAGATAAGTACGTCCCTTAACACCCTGTATAATAACTTGTTAAAGTAAGACAAGTACGTCCCTTAACACCCTGTATAATAACTTGTTAAAGTAAGACAAGTACGTCCCTTAACACCCTGTATAATAACTTGTTAAAATAAGATAAGTACGTCCCTTAACACCCTGTATAATAACTTGTTAAAGTAAGACAAGTACGTCCCTTAACACCCTGTATAATAACTTGTTAAAGTAAGACAAGTACGTCCCTTAACACCCTGTATAATAACTTGTTAAAATAAGACAAGTACGTCCCTTAACACCCTGCACAATAACTTGTTAAAGTAAGATAAGTACATCCCTTAACACCCTGTATAATAACTGTAAATATCTCAAATGTGTACAAGTGCTATTATGTATGTCTTGTCAGGTCATCTAGCACGGTCGATCGATAGAGATTTTTATTTAGTATGTCGGTTGCTTATCATCGCTCTCGAGGACAACTGCAGATTGCTAACGTAAAACAACAGTTGATGTCGAATATATTAAGAACATTTACTCATTGTGAACTGTTATTTATTCGTTGGCGATCTGCAGTCATGCTAGGGTACGATAAGAAGTTACCGAAGTTATCTATGCAATCTTTATCGATCGACCGGTAGTCTAAATACCCAGGTCGATATTAGTTCCTAGCTAGGCAGATTTCCTGTTCTAAGGAACAAACAACGATCCAGATTCCAGAGGAATAAAATAAACAATAATTCTGTAATAATTTATAGGTAATTTAGTCTTAAATTTATCCATGAAATAAAGTAATGTACAATGCTTCAGGGTACTTATCCAGCCCCGTCCCCTAGATTAATTTTTAATATCTGCCGAGATTCAACAATACATCGGTTGATAATTCCAGTGGCTCGCCGGCCCCAGCGGCCGCCCCTAATAATTAGGTAAGTGGTCTGCGGCGGCATCTGGCGAAGTCATCAGCCAAATGGACACGCAAATAATAATCATTATTATAATAGGAATACTGGAACCCTTCTTCCGTCTCCATTGTTCCTCTGTTTGCGGACGAGATGGCATCATACGTTATTTGGCACTGGCCGCAAACTACCATATCGTAGCCATGCAGGAGGAAGTCGCTAACTTAAAAAACCCAGTTCTGAGATAATCAACGTTTTGTAAATATAATCTTCATTTTTATAAATACATATAGTTAATTTCTTTTTCATTGTTAATTTCTTTTCCAATGTTAAAACACCTGTATTGCTCGGTTGTACGAAGCAAAATAGAATACAATTCATCCGTATGGTCACCGTACTACATACTCCATTCTCAATCATTAGGAAAGGTACAAAAAAATCCTTCGGTACATCAATTTTAAATTGAAAATTCCAATCGCATTTTTGTTATAAACTGGGTATAATAACTTAGGCACCGAAACTATACTTTTAAAATTATCAGATAGAAGAGAATGAACTGAATTTTTAATAAAAATTACAAAATATCTTATATTTTAATAAATGATACGTTACTTACATCATAATATTTTCTGTTTTTTGTATCCATATACCTACGTTCTAGCATTTATAATTACTCTTGGTTTTATGTGAAGTCTTACTATCTAAATTGTATTAGTTTTTTATTTGCACAACTGTATTATTTATCATATTATACTTAAATACTGTAATTTATTGTAACATTTTAATGTAAAAGCACACTAGGGCGTTAATAAATAAATTAACTGTGAATTTTATTTTTTTATTGAAGCGAGATACCATATACCGGGCGTTCAAGCGAAGTCGCTAACTCCAAAAACCCAGTTCTGAAATAATCACCATTATGACATAATAGCACATTGTGCTCTTCGGTTTGATTAAAACAGCTATTTTTAAATCTTATTTCGAAAGTAGGTAAATTTCTTGCAGCCATAAGAAGTGCATATTTTTATAGAAAGGTATTTTTAAAATGAATATAAAATTATTATTATCTCCGTAAGTGATCTTTGCTTATTGTATGTATATTAATGGATTTCTTAATGAAAATAGAAAATTTCTGATGTTTAATATAAATCAAAATATGTGTTGAAAGTCATTTTTGCCTGTCGAGTATCTTAGCTTTTTCTATTTGACATTCAAAACATTGTTAATAATTTTGAGATAGCGATTTCTGCTTGCACGCCTGCGATATAGTAATTCATAGTATGTTACAATCAAATACGGAGCGTAGTTTCAAAAGGCCGAAGACAAACTAATGTTATGAAATACACAAATGACGTTCCAACAGAAGATTAATTCAATTATTATACAAAATATTTTATTATAATATTTACAATGTACCTACATTCAGGAATCCATTCAAAGTCACACGAACAATGTGTACCTAATAACGAGGTGATATCTTTTTAAAAAATTACAAAGTTAATTAAAAATTTTATAAACTACACAAATGCAAAACCATTACATTTACCACGTTATACAATAATCTCCTCTCTGAATTCCGCTCTATTATGAACCAAACAGAAAAAAAAATTAGTTAAACAATTTTTATAAAAAAAACATACATTAAAAAATATATTGCCCAAAACATATATTCTAACATACACGGAATACATGTTTTTCCAAAATACGATCATTTTATTCGTAAAAACGGGACTGAAGTTCTTACCAACAAATTAACAGGGTTTCAATGTTTATTGGCGGGAACATTAAGAATAATTTGTTGGTATACGTAATTTCGTACGTATACCAACAAATTATTCTTACATTTTCCCGCCAATAAACATTGAAACACTGTTAATTTGTTCGTAAGAACTTCAGTCCCGTTTTTAACCGTTTTTACGAATAAAATGATCGTATTTTAGAATAACATTTTTCTCCGTGTACAACGTAAGCAAGAATCGTGGCTACCTTATCAGGCACCAGGGATTCATTTTTCTGATACAGTATACATAAGCAATGATGACCTTAAGCGCCGGAATTCCGATCTTTTACCGATTTATAACATATGTCCCTTGAACCCTTTATGTTTCTAAGTTCTTAATAAAAATATATGTTATTTTTTAAGATAATATCTGAAGATTTGTCGAGCCGAATATTACATAAAATTCCCTCGATAGAAAAAAATCGCAAAGTGTGCTCGAAAAATTATTACTTACACGTTTGTTTTTGTTATTTTAAAAGTTATATGTATCAAAAATTCACAGTAAAATTAATTTAAATGATAAATAAAGTATTGAAGATTTTTTTGAGGTACTTATTTTTGCTCTATTCCAAACGAATCGTGTTTTATTAAACATTTTCCCAATTTTTGCTCGTTTTTTCGTTTTTAAAATTAGCACTCACGCTCTAACATTCGTACTGTCGTATCTCTACTTCTAATTATTTTTGGGCGGGTACCACCGGCCCTTAAATAAAAATAAATTTTCATGTGGATGATTCAGGAACGTGCGTGGGAAAAAATATTTTTAACATATAACTATACAAAATGGTTCTTTTTTAAATAATGTAAATTGCTAATTAATAAGTTTTCAGGGGATAAAAAAAAAATATATAAATTATAAAGAAATAAAATAGATATCACGAAAACAGATGTTAATATATGTAATGTACTTGACCCACTCAAACTGTCTTACCGAAGCGATGGGCATGTATTGAAGAACTAGGTAGGTAAATACGTGCATACACGTGAAGTTGCCAACAAACGTAACTTCCTTATTAAAAAAAGGAATGTGCAATAAGAAATGTTCTTATTTTAAATAAAGCTAACACGTGGTTTCGCCAAATGTTATCAAGTCTACGTCGTTTCCTCAAAATGTCATCGAAGTTGTGGGAACGAAAATGCCATCACCCTTGAGCTTATCCCGCTCCCACTACATCCCTTAGAAAAAGCCAAAGAAAGGGCATTTCATTTGCTCTTCACCAAAAATCCAAATCAACAAAATACTCCTATTTTTACATATTTGTCTAGTTTTCTGATTTTTGTATGGATGGGGATAGTTTTGATTTATTGTGACAGTGGGTACTTAGTTGGTATTGCCATTATTGAAAAAAATGTGTATTTTCTCACTGCTCACTACTGACAGGTGAGGCCTGGGAACACTTGCCAGAAGTAATGGAATGTTCTAAATTGTTTGTTTTAATAACTTTCCGCGGTTTCCGCGAGATGGAGTTTCCTGTTATGGGGCAAAAATAACTATGTAGCTTAATTATTTTACTGGTTTAAGGTTTTTACCTACATACTTACGTGTTGATGATAATGATATTTTAAATGAACTTTCCCACCATGTGTACCTGAGTCGTTTTTTTTACAATTGCTCCACACAGAAAGCCCTGAGGAAAACCACTTCCCTGGGGGCCTACGTCATATTTGGGGATGTGGTGTGGAGGGTCTTTTTAGGGAAGGGAAGGCGAGGAAGTTCTGGTAAGCCAAAGGGGATGAGGGATGGGTAGGAATCTGGGGGTCAGTCTGTTCCGGAATAACGGACGAATGAATCCATCCTCCCACTGCGGTGCAAGGGCGATGGGCCGAGAGAGTCCGGCTGGAGAAATCAGATTCGGCCCGACCCAGAATAAGTGAGCAAACGCATCCGCCGCCAAGACGAACCTCTTTCCATGAACCCGAGCACTCTTGCTAAGTCACCAAACGTTGCGAACTATTTGGAGCGATTATTAACCTGAAACACTCATTCACATTGAAAAAAACTCCCGAGAAAAGATACATGCCGGCGACGTGACTAGAACCCGTGTTCGTGTCCATGTGAACCGAACATACGGTTCTGTTATTTAACACATCATAGAAACAATTCACAGTGTTTTTTTACATGCTTCTTTTGCTCTATTTAAAACGAGTCGTGTTTAATTTGGTAGGCGGGTATGGGTACCGCCGCCCTGGGAACCATTAATTGGATGACCAACACCTCTGCCACAGGTCACCTCAAGTGGTTCGCTACGTTTGGTGACTTAGCAGGGGTGCCCGGGTTCATGGGGTAAAGTTTGTCCGGGTCTTGGTGGCGGGTGCGTCGGCTCACCTTCTGCGTGGCGGGCCGGATTGGGAGATGCTGGTTGAGGGAGACCCTTTACAACCGGCTACCGCTGTCCGGGCCGCTCGGTAGTACAGGGGCCCGACCCTCAGGCTCACGACTGAGGGTGGGCTGCCCCATCAACGAGTGCAAAAACCCCGCCGTTGCTGTTGTGCCGGTTCGTGACCGGAGGGGACCCAGCAGCAGCGTTTGGGGCGCATTGGGCGACCTCTCCGGCCGGACTCTCCCGGCCCATCGCCTTGCACCGCAGTGGGTGGGATGGATTCATACGTCTATCACTCCTGGACACTCTGATCCCCAGCTTCCTACCCACCCCTCATACCTTTTCCTTCCCAGACCTCCTTATCCCCTCATATATACTTTTTCTTTCTTTATAATTATAAAATCATGAACAACACAACGAATACAACTAACATCTTGACAGCGGCGAGTAGAAGGCGTCCCCGGTGCGGGCCTAAACTGTTGGTAAATTTTGCCAACATTCGCGGCCTGCACACAAATTTAAACCATGTACATCACCACCTTCTATCAATGCGTCCTAACCTTCTTTTCCTCTCTGAAACACAGATAGCTGAGCCTCCAGATGCCTCCTATCTGGACTGCCCGGGCTACGCCCTCGTTGGCAAGTTCAGACTCAAAGGAGGTGTCTGTCTCTATAGCCGATCTGACGTCAACTGTGTGCGTCTGTTGAATCTGGAAAAACCCAGATTCGACGTAATGTGGGTGCGCGTCAATCTTGCCAGTACGGCAAGATTCTACGCGTGTTTATACCGCTCACCGAACCTTAGCGAATCAGACACATCCGAGTTATTCAAACATTTGAGCGAGACTATTGATGACCTCTTGCCCCGCTACCCTTCGGCTGAGTTTGTGGTTCTGGGGGACTTCAACGTTCATAACGAACCATGGTTGAAGTTCTCAGGACCAACAGACTCGGCTGGCCGACAGGCGGAATCCTTTGCCCTTTGCCACGGATTGGAGCAGATGGTTCAGGAGCCTACAAGGGTTCCTGATGTCCAGACTCACCGCTCCAATCTGTTAGACCTATTTTTAACCACTGTGCCACACGGTTACAAGATTGAAGTCACAGCGCCTTTAGGATCGTCCGACCACTGCCTGGTGACGACCTCAATCCCTGTCAACTTCAGACCGCCAAAAGAAAGGCTGAAGAGAAAAGTGTGGCACTATAGGTCAGCAGACTGGTTCGGTCTGCGGGCTCATTTCAATGCTTTCCCGTGGTCAGCTGTCTGTTTTCGGACTTCGGATCCCTCAAGATGTGCCCAGGAAATTGGTGAAGTCATTACATCCGCGATGGATGGCTTCATTCAATCCACTGTTAAAGAAACTGGTGTGGGCTCAAAGCCGTGGTTCAGTCGACAATGCTCCGAAGCAGTTCGGCGAAAAAACGCGGCTTACCGAGCCTACAACACATCTAGAACCTCCGAAAACAGAGCAGCATATAACAAATTGGCAAAGGAAAGCAAGAAGATCATAAATAGGTCAAAGTTCGAGCACGACCTGCAGATCAGCAAAAAGCTGGCTGCATGCCCGCATGGCAGCAGAGCCTTCTGGTCGCTTGCGGGCTCAATAGGTCGCAATTTCTGCAAATCCAGTCTGCCACCTCTTACCAGACCTGATGGCTCACTAGCAAATACCGCCACCGAAAAGGCTAACCTATTAGGAAAAATGTTTGCGGATAACTCAACCCTCGATGATCGGGGTTCAGTCCTGACGTCGGTTCCTCACTGCGGTTTCTATATGAAAAAGCTGAGGATCCGGCATCGGGATGTGCTCCAGGTTTTACGAGGGCTTGATGTTAATAAAGCTAGTGGGCCTGACGGAATCCCCGCCCTGGTATTGCGGAGGTGCGCTGCAGATATAGTTCCGATTTTGACAAAGCTTTTCAAAATGTCCCTGAATTCTGGCTCTGTACCCTCTGGTTGGAAAAAAGCGGTCATCCATCCTATTCCAAAGAAGGGTGACCGCTCCAACCCGGCCAACTACCGTCCCATAGCGATCACATCAGTTCTATCCAAGGTGATGGAACGTGTGATCAACGACAAACTGCTCACATACCTCGAGAAGAACAAAATTATTAACGACCGTCAATACGGATTCCGGCGGAACCGCTCGTGCGGTGATCTTCTCGCGTATGTGACGCATGTTTGGGGGCGGTGCCTGGAACGTTTCGGTGAGACCCAAACGGTTGCGCTGGACATTTCCAAGGCCTTTGACCGGGTTTGGCACCGAGATCTTGTCAACAAACTGCCTTCTTACGGACTTCCCGCATCCTTGTGCAGGTGGATTACCGACTTTTTGAGGGAGAGGTCGATTCAGACGGTTGCTGACGGTTTCACCTCTTCCTCGCATTCGATAAATGCTGGCGTCCCACAGGGATCGGTTCTGTCTCCGACTTTGTTTCTGTTGCACATCAATGACCTTTTGACATGTGCACCAATTCATTGTTACGCGGATGACAGTACAGTCCATGATAGCTTTTTGTTTGACAAGCCCCCAAAGGGTGCACAAATTCCAATGGCTTGGAGGGCTTTGAAGCAAAGAATGGACGCTTACCTTGAGAGTATTTTCTCTTGGGGTAAGAATAATCTCGTCGAATTCAATGTATCAAAGACCCAATCATGTCTGATTACGTCTAAAAGGGATCGAAATGACTATCTAGTCTCCTTCAACGGTAGCATTCTCCCGAACAGGTCTTCCATTGATATTCTCGGTGTAACTCTAAGTGACCAGCTCAGATATGGGGGCTCCATCGAGGCCAGAGTTAAGTTAGCCTCTCAGAAATTGGGCGTACTGTACAGGGCCCGCAGATACTTTAATAGTACACAACTGCTAACCCTGTACAAATCGCAAGTGAGCCCCACGGTTGAATTTGGCAGCCACCTCTGGTCTGGAGCCCCAAAGTACCTGAAAAACACCCTCGACTCTGTGCAGAAACGGGCGGTCCGTTTGATAGATTCTCCCGTCTTAACAAACGGATTGCAATCTTTAGAGCACATGCGTCGGGTAGGAATGCTATCCTTGTTCTACCGGTATTTCAATGGAAGATGCTCCGAGGAACTAGCCTCATTGATCCCCTCGGCACCGGTGCATAGTCGGGAAACACGCCAAACGCTCGCCCAACATATGTACACGGTTGACATTTGTCACATGAGAACGGGACGCTTCTACGACTCGTTCTTGTGTTCAACAGCTCGGCTGTGGAACGATTTGCCGGCCTCTGTGTTTCCTCCTTCCTATAACATGGGTCTCTTCAAGACCCACGTTCACTCCTTCCTCTCCTCAAAAAGATCCTCCTCACAGCATCTTCAAAGATGACATAGGTCCTGAGGGAAATTATTTTCCTCAGGGCCCCCTGTGTGGATTTAATGAAAAAAAAAAAAAAAAAATTAACATTTTGCCAATTTTCGCTTGAGTATCATCGTTTTTAATATTAGCGCGCTCCCTCTTACATTCGTATTATCGTATCTCCGCTTCGTCTTCTTTTTGTGCGAGTACTACCCAGCCTAAAAACATTAAGTTTAGTTTCGGTTAAATTCTACATAAATACGCCCTGACAAGAAAGGTGGAAGAAGCCTGGACAAGCCTTCACTTAGAAGTGGATTGAGAACGGCTGATTAAAAAAAAGTCGGTAATAGATAAAAGTTGTAGGTTTCATACAGCTCGTACAAAATTAAATGAAAGTCAACAAAAGTCAGCACTGAGTATACAATGCCACAAAAAATGTAGGAAAAAAGTTTTTTTTTCATTTCAACACATTTGTTTTCTAAATATTTTAAGTTTTATTCATTTAGAATTAAAACAGTACGTACTTAAAAGCCCTTAGCTGTGTTTAGAAACCAGATAGGAAAAGCCAATACTTGCCAAAAACAATTCACCATCAAAAAAACAATATTTTCGATATAATGACATACAAAGCACAAAGCACCTTTTGCGGTGATATTACACAAAATGGGCGGCACAAAAATTAGCTTATTATAGTTTAGTGAGCGTAGCGAAGTCCTGTTTTTACTCAACCGATTTGCATTTCGTCTGTCTATAAAAATGAAAGAAAACTTTCAAGAAAGGCTAACAAATGCAATATTGCCTTTTTAATTAACAAAACTATTTATTCATATTTATATTGCTAGTGTACTTGCGCAAACAATTGATTTTTCTAAATATTTCAAATAATAACTTCCATAAAAAAAAATACGCTTGCCACCTATGAAAGAGTGATCCAGAGGAAGACCAAATAACTCCTGGATGCTCCAAAATCCTAAGTAGAAACGGCCTGGAAGAGAGCGATACCCAGAACCGAAGAAGCTACAACCTGAGAACGAGGAGAGCCGACCCCAACAGCCTACCTAGGCAATGAGTTGGGACAGTGCAAGGAAGAAGAAGAAGAGACATATGAAAGAGTAGATGGTGAATTCTTTTGACAATCACCTTAACCCTTAAGAACCGTTGACCAGCGGCTGACAATAAAAGTTTAAAAATGCTTTCAACTGTACAGGGGGGTTCCAATGAGGAAGATCGATTATTACCCGTATCATATATTTTAAATTAAAAAAAATATATCGATTTATTTCATTAAAAACTTGCTTTAATATATACCTACATTCAAGCAAGTAACAAAAATGCTTGAAACTTAGTTTGTAAGACCGGTTTTTTCCAAAAAATCGCCGTCTGTGGTGTTAATGCTTTTAATTATTAATACGTATGGAAATCTTTGTATTTTATTTTACTTAAACCATAGTAGAAATATGAACAATATTCAGAAGCAATGTTTTTAGAAAAATACAAAAAAAATACAGCATTTTGTATATTAAAACTGTGGAGGTCTGACAGACCTCACGTCGATACTTATATAACAAAAACGGTACCTCGGTACTTAAAGGTTAAGTATTTACTTACAAATCTTATGATTGAATAAAGAAAAACAGTAATATTATAATTATTAACTTTTACGCCTTGTTTCTAGCTATTTCTGACATCGTTATATTAATTATAAAGAGACTGAATAAAATCATTAAAAAATTGCCACCCAATACCACACAACATCTAATGAAGTGGATAATGACTCGGCTCCGAGCTGTCCTTTGACGTGGCAGTTCCTTTGACGGGAGCAGCAAACAGCAAACAGTCAACAGCAAACAGCAAACAGGCAAAACAGCGAACAGCCGACAGCGAGCAACAGTCAACAGCCAACAGTCAAAGCGCAGCCACCACAGGGTGGAAAGATTTCCGCAAATAGGGTTTATATTGCACTATATCATTTTACCTTTATCCGCGTGCGTAATTATTTTCGAGTTCTTATGTACGTTAGATGCTTGTTAGTTGCTATGTTTAGAGCTACGTGTAAGAGTGGTAACAGCTTTGACTCTGTAGTGATAACTCGCGGATTCAATATCCGTATAAATCTTACTAATATCTTACTATCTTATCTTACTAATATTATAAACGCGAAAGTTTGTATGGATGTATGTATGTTTGTAACTCTTTCACGAAAAAACCACTGAATGAACTTTAACGAAACTCTACAATAATATAGCTCATACATCAGAATAACATATAGGATATAATTTATACCCAAAGCTTGCTATTTTCCATGTATTACAAATAATTATTATTTTTTAATAGAAAATGTCAAAATTTGAAAATAACACTTTGTAAAACAATAATTGTAAAACCAAAATTATTTTAGAAAATATTTAAATTAGTGAATTTATTTAAAGAACTCACCCTTGAATCGAATCAAGAATTATAAATATTTTAACTAAATAGGTTAAGAATTTTGGTATAAACATTGATAGGACCTACGAAAAGAAAATAGGCTAATCGAAGTACTAATCCTGCGCGGGTGAAGTCACGGGCAGAAGCTAGTATAAATATAATTTTGAAAAATATGCGAAGTTCTTTTGAGCGCTCTCACATAATTATCACAGTGCGCTATTTTAAAAAATTATGAATAAATCTACCGTTCAAAATATTGTTGATACCGAAAAAAAATCTAATTCTAATCACGAATTTTAAGTTTTTCATCGTATATGCCATATTTACGGGGTAGGTCCACTACCCTCTCTAAAACTATCAAATTCGCAACAGGTATAAAACGTATCCGAAATTATATAGCCACTAATCATAGGTTTAAGTACCGAATAGTTAACTTGGACTTTAAATATGTAAAAATATATATGTATATATATATTAATACCCCACAAGAGTCCCAACTGATCCTATCTGGAGCCAGTGAGACCTTGGCATCCCCAATTGGAGTATGTTGTGAGGCTGAAAGTTGTGGGAAGGAGATGGGGTAGGTAAGTGGGAAGGAGATGGGGAAGAGGAAGTTGGGGAAGAACATCTATTTTCTTGTAAACGGTATGCAATAATATAGAAATAAATAAATGTATGTAAATAAAGAGGAATGTCGTGTGTCGGTTTGTTTTTGTACAAATCTACCATTTTATTCCAAGATTGAAGAAATTTTGCACCCTTACCGTTCAAAATAAGTGGGAAATTACTGTCTATATTTTTTTTTACATTACACACGGAGAAAATTTATATTCTAAAATACGATCATTTTATTCGTAAAAACGGTTAAAAACGGGACTGAACTTCTTACGAACAAATTAACAGGGTTTCAATCTTTATTGGCGGGAACATGTAAGAATAATCTGTTGGTATACGTAATTTGGTACGTATACCAACAAATTATTCTTATATTTTCCCGCCAATAAACATCGAAACACTGTTAATTTGGTCGTAATAACTTCAGTCCCGTTTTTAATCGTTTTTACGAATAAAATTATCGTATTTTAGAATAACATTTTTCTCAGTGCACCGAATACCCTGAGGAAAAAAACCCTCAGGGCATATGTCACTTTGGGGATGCTGTACAGAAGGTTCTGGGAAGGAAAAGGTATAAGGAGTGAGTAGGAATTTGAGGGCTAATGTATCAAGGAGTGACGGACGTATGAACCCATCCCTTCCACTGCGATCCAAGGTAATAGCTAGAGAGATTCTGGCTGGAGAGGTCAAAAGGTCTCCCTCACCCAGTCTCTCCCGATCCCGCAGATGGAAAGACCTAGACAAACCCCACCCCATGAATACGGGCACTCCTGCTATTTCACTAAACATAGCGAGCCACTTAAGGGTGACCCATGGCAGTGGTATTGGTTATCCAATAAATGGTTTCCCGAGGCGGCGGTATCCATACCTGCCTCCCAAATTGTGAAATCTGATTTCAAAAAAATATGTGTGAAACCCGGGTAACGCCGGAGATTTCAGCTAGTAAATAATAAATAAGTCACGCAAACCTATAGAAAAATAATGTAAGTTAGTCGACAATAGCAATAGTTATCCCATGTTCTACGGATCGATAAAATATTATAAAATTATAGTTGGTAAGATGTTTAAAATAATAGCATATTCCTACAGATCTATTATAGGTCAGTAATTATTTATCATAAGTAGTCAATACTAATAATTATAAATCATCAATGTCATTACAATCAAAAACATAATAGAAGTTCACAAAATGTTTGATTGGTTTCTATTCCAAGTTAACGTGGTTTATTTACATTATAAATATCGTAAAATCAAAATCTGAATAAGGGATCTGAGGCCGTAGCACACTCGACCGATAACGATCGATAGGAAAACTATCGTTAACTTCTCATCCTTCCCTAGCATGACTACAGATCACCAACGAATAAGTGACAGTTCACAATGACTAAGTGTCCTTAACATATTCGACATTAAATGTTGTAGCGATGTGCAGTTGTCCTAGGGAACGATGAGAAGTTACCGATAGTTATCCTATCGATCGTTATCGATCGAGAGTGCTAGGGCCTCTGATTCAGACATGTCATTGAGTCTAAAAATACATCTAGTTATAACTACAAAAACATTTCAAATTCCACCTTTCTATAAGATAGGTATGCACACATTTTCAATTTCATGTTCATTTCTTCACGGACAAGAAAGTAGGTCTTATTTCCTGTCTCCTGGTCTCAGTGAAAAAGGTTCCATTTCCTGCGGGCGGAGGAACCTTCGCGGGTAGTGGAAGTAGGGAGAAGGCTGTGTTCGCTAGGGGGGTGAGGGAGGCGGTAGGTGCCTATAGCGTGGCGGCCTTCAGGAAATCAATAGTCTCTTGCGAGACCTTAGGGAGGAAAAGGGAACGAAAGGGACTCTAAATTGAGCCCAATTTTGAAAGCGTAACAGATGTATAATTCTGAATGTGTTACATTTTGATAACAAAGGTTTTACGAACGATATCAGAGGATGCTGATAGTTAACGCCTATATAAAAATATATTTCACCTCTTTACAGAATTTATTTTTTTAGTAATCCTGTGGATGGCCTGGCGTCCAAAGAAGTATGTTTCTATTTTTCTCTTATTTAATAAATCAAAACCAAATTTTCCCCTGATGTCATAACATTTGTACGTAGATACTTAAATCCCTATAATATTATTATTTTATTAAACATTTTTCTTAAATTTCAAAAAACGATGAATTACACAATTTATCCAAAGAAACGTCAATATTTCAATGTCATTTATTTTCTCAAAGTTCTTCAGACAGACAGGTTCCATAATATGGAAGAAATGCTACAAAGAAAGTCCAAATAAATATGATGATATCACATTTGAAAAAAAAACATCTTGAAACGGAAACGGAATTTACAACAAATTTGGCCGACAGAGAAGATTTTTTTAAAATAATACGGCTTATTTGCTTTCTCTCCGCCACCATATTTTTTTACATTAACTCCACACAGGAAGCCCGGAGGAAAATGATTTACCGCAGGGCCTGTGTCATCTATGAAGATGCTGTGTGCGGGGTCTTTTTGAGAAGAGGAAAGAGTGAACATGGCTCTTGAAGAGACCCACGATGTAGGAGGGAGGAAACACAGAAGCCGGAAAATCATTCCACAGCCGAGTTGTTGAACTCAAGAACGAGTCGTAGAAACGACCGGTTCTTTTGTGACAAATGTCAACCGTGTACGTTGTTAAGCGCGCGTTTGGTGTGTTTCCTGACTATGCACCGGTGCCGAGGGGATCAATGATGCTAGTTCCTGGGGAGCTGATACTGGATACTGGGCTCGTGTCATGATAGTCCCAGATAAAAGCCGTAGATAAATTCGTAATTAAAACAATAAATAATATGTTGTTTCTCTACTTTAATCTTTCTCTTACAGAATCTTCAACTTTGTTTATTTAACCCGTCGCAGGCCGCAGTCACCCCAACGGGTCCGGATTTTTGAAGCGATTTTGTCCCTTATGTATAAAGAAATTGTGTGAAGAACAAGGTCAAAATCGCTTGGGCCATTCTCGTTCTTGACGTAACGAAATACTGGATAGCGTCTAGCCTCTCAAAATAATTCAAATTAAGTCTCAATGACGCTGCTGGCATCAAAGATGGCCGATAAAATGGCCGCCGCGTGATAATATGAACGAAGTCGTAGTCGGAGTCTTTTTTTTTCATTGTTTTTTTATATAAATCCATTGTGGAAAGCTTAGATTTGATTGATTATTAGGAAGATCGTTTTATCTACATTATTTTGATCTAATTTTTGTAAAATATCACAAAAGAAATGTTATAAAAATTGAATTCGTAAGAAAGGTGAGAAATGTCAAATTTTTTATGTCGTATTGAAAAAATATATTTTTCCTATGCTGGCTTTCAAAAAGTTAATATTTATATGTGACTAAGATATTATATCACCTAAAATAGTCTCCAGAAAGTCTATTTGTTCGATATCTGAAGCAGCAAAAATTCTCTATCGGTGAGAGTGAATGAAACTTGTACAGCTTTGTGTCAAGTTACAAGGTCAACAAAACTATTTTCAGTAGTTGTTTCAATATTTCGAGGGTTTGGAAATATTAATCTAAATATCAAAAGAAAGACAAAAGCGGTCGGTAATGTTAAATCCGTATTTCTGGTAGGTACCTATAAAAAGGTTTAATAAGGGAAAATGAGACAGAGGAGATAGGTACCTAATGTGTATCCGTATTTTTGGTTGGTACCTATTACAAGGATTGATAAGGAAACCAGGTGAATACTTATTAACTTAGATTCTAGATTCTGATTAATCAAGTTCAGAGAAAGGTTTTTTTTTATGTTTTCGGATACAAAAAAAATGTCGATACGCAGGAGAAGTAAATATTAGCAACATAATATTCAACACCTTCTTAAAAGAAACCACTTACTCCATCACTCATAAAAATCTAAAATGGCTATATAAATAATCCAACATTTGGCTACTACACAAATAAAGAGAATGCATCAACAAGTCAATGCTAATCTCTTCCTAACCGATAATTTCTCATCCTTTATTTACAAATGTTTTATTTCCAATTATAGAGATTTGTTATTTCTTCTTATTGATCTATTATTATGATTTATAATTCTTGATTAATATGTACAACTTGTATTTTCATGTTTATTTTCCGACTATTTTCCTCTACACCCTTTATCTTTTTTAATGTTCTAATTATTACCCGTCTCACAACAGATAACGTCTAGTGAGGCGGGTAACTTACTTGTTATAAAATACTATATTACCTTAATAAACGCCCGGGTTGCTGGCAATGATTTTGAATAATATTATAGTCTAACTAAACACATATCACGAAAACTGCCAATCAAAGTTATTTTCGTATATAGACAGTACATTGCCATCTATTGCCGACCACGCACATAATAATAGTATCTAATATGTGAAATATCCACAATCTAAATTTATGCGTCACGTACGTAGCCTATTCAAATAGACTTAGTGTGAGTGTGTTACTTCTGAGGTTTACAAGTGTGCGTGACGTGGGAGGGATCAAAGGTCGTGGCGTCGGCGTCCCGGCGCCCTATTGGCCGCACCACCCCACCCACCCTCTCATACCACCGCCCACTCCTTCAGGCGCCCAGACGCCCGGGAGGGACGGAGGTATCGCCTTGCAGGCAAGACACCGGATACTGAGAATCTACCAGGGGCGCAGAGGTAGACAGGAGGTGTCTGTTATTATGAGGTACACCTCGAAGTTTTCGGTCTTAGAATATTATAGTAATAGGTAATAGTATTGTTCTAACCTCTTATAAATAGTTGTTGAAGTTTAAATAGCCATTTAATAGCACCACGTAGACGCGTAAGTAAAGAAGATGATCTGCCGGACACTGTGTTGGCTCACACTCATTGCTTAATTTACGTCCATACGTTATCTTCCTCCCACTACCTTCATCCGCACAAAATACGCCAATCGTGGATGTCATAGTCTCTCTGGCTGCAGACGGATAGGAGCACATGCGACTCTTGTACTGTATTAACATAAAAACAGAATACGTTTGTGCCCATATTGGTATCGTTCGTTTTCGTTTCCACTATCCAGTGGCGCGCAGTCCATAAAGGCTGAATAGCTATACCTTCCCTAAGAATAATGAACTTCTTCTTCTTCTTCTCCTTGTCCTATTCGGGTCGGGACCCACTGCATCGAGAAGGCTCCTCCATAAATCCCTGTCTTGCGCCGATTGTTCGGCCTCCGTCCATGGCAGTCCCATCCTCGCACAGTTTTTGCAGTTGCCTCGCCCAACTATGTCTGGGCTGCCTACTGGACGTCTACCCTCTGGAATGGCACTCAGTATTTTCCTCGGAATCCGGTCATCAGACATTCTTAGTACATGCCCAAGCCACCTCAGTTGCGATTTTTCTATGAAGAGTAGCAGTGGTTCAATGCTTAGATCATCTCGGATCGTAGAGTTTTTTATATGATCCCATTTCGTAACCACTCCTCTACTACTCCTCTCATTATTTATTTAGTGGGTTAAAACAATCAATGGAACATGATTTTTTATGGCTGTAACGGGATAATTAAATAAAATTAACGTTTTTTTATCAATTAGTCTTTACTTTTGTACAATCATTTTGCAAGCAGGTATAACACGGTACAATGCAATAGCAAGACAGTATACTAAACTTTAACAATAACTTTATGGGTTCACTCCCAAAGAACACTTATTTGTTACCTCAACCTCGCGTTTTGCCAAAAGGGTTACAACGAATATCTTCACTCTAGGTTAGCTGAAATCATTTCAGTCCTGCTAGAGTCTTACCTGAAGATGCACGAAAGGAACCGGAGAGCAACTTACTCTCTATAGACGGAGGCGTCTACTAATATCTACAGGAATTTCAAAAACTGAACAAAGCGGACTAATATCTATGAGAATCCATGTGTTGACTAATATCTATCGGAGGTATGTTGGAACAATATCTATGGGAACCAAAGTGAGGACGAATATCTACAGCTCAAACTGCTGAATAATATCTACGGAACAGGTGATGTAGACGAATATCTACAGTACTGGCAGAGGTTGGATGTGCAATTATATATAGCATATTGGCATAACGTAACATTGCGTTTGCAGTTTAAAGAACTTTCTTTTGTATCACAAACCATGTTACACAAACCTAGCGTAGCCGCTAAACTACTCGAAAACTGGGATGTTTTTCTTGCCTTGACGCGAGCAGGCGCTACGAAGGGGGCACTTTCTTTTGTATCACAAACCATGTTACACAAACCTAGTATAGCCGCTAAACTACTTGATCACTGGGATGTTTTTCTTGCCTTGACGCGAGCAGGCGCTATGCCAATTTCAACATTACAGCAAAATACGTAATATTATGCAAAAACTTCATGTACGTACTTTAAACGTTTACGCCTTTACGTAATTGAAGTATTTTATGGTTTTCCGTACAACCTCTTGCTCAGCTGCCCTCTGTAGATATTAGTCCCACCTACGCTCCATAGATATTCGTCACCACAGGGACCATCGTAGATATTAATCCGACCTTAGCTCTGTAGATATTAGTCCTCACTCTCAAGGTCATAGATATTTGTCCAACATATGAGCTGTAGATATTTGTCCGACATGCAGGCTGTAGATATTAGTATCTGGAGTCCTATAGACACATGACCTTACATCGGCCATCCTAGCTTTGAAATCCCTTCTAGAGATCACACCTGTAAGCCTGAATGGCGCGTGTGAAAATTAACCAATAGCATCCCTTTCTCTAATTAGTAAGAGACGAAGCGATGAGGGAATGAGAAAGTATTCGAAGAACTAATTAATATACGCTCGAAAATATGCTTAAAAATAGATGGTTTGTTATATGGAGAAAATGAAATACTCGATGCATTGTCATGATTCGATAATTCATACCCGAACCATTTAGGTTTATATAGGTATACATCAATAACCCTAAGAACTGCAGTCAGCCTACCATCGATACCTAATAAAGTACCGCCACTGTCCGTATAAAATTTCACGGTTTTTTAAATAACTGATTAGTATTTTTAAATATTTTATTAATCCATCTTTAGATATGGAATTCGAACTTGGGGATCGGCAAGCACGTTGGCATCTCAAGCGGCGTTGGACGTGAGTGAGCGGTGAAATAGTAAAAATAACACCTTCAAACCAAAGCAAATTAATTTTAAGAAAAATATTGAAATAAGTGAAAAAATAAAATAATCTTAACTTCAGAAAATGGAGGAAGCGGTTGATCCGCACGCCTATATTACAAAGGCTAAACAAAATATAGCCGATCTACTCTCAATCATAGAAGAAAATGGTACTAAACTCACCAAAGAAACAAAATCAAAAATGATGAAAGGAACCAGCAACATTATGGAAATGATTTCACATATGGCCATTGAATTAGCAACATTAAAAGAAAAATGTGAACTTCAAAAAAAAAACGAAATACAACAAAACCCCATATTTTCATACTCTTCTGCTGTAAAAAACTTAATACCACAGACACACGAAAAAAGATTTCCAATAATAATAAAAAGCTTAAAAGAAGAAAACACTGAAAAAATAAAAGAAAAAATACAGAAAATTAAAATATCACAATTGGGTATCCGAGTATGCGATATTAAAAAAACAAAAAACATACTTATAATAACATGCCCCGAAAAAGAAGAAGCAAGAAAGTTAAAAGACAAGATAAATGAATTCGACAAAACCATAACAGCCGAGGAACTTCTAAAAACGGAACCGTGCGTAATATTCAAAGGTATTGATAAGGACTATACCGAAAATGAATTCCTTGAAGACATTATTGAGCAAAATAGCGACATAAAAATGATTTCCGAAAAATACCCAAACACACAAATACTAAAAGTTAAAGCCATAATTACAAACAAAAAAACAAACAATAACAACTTTATTATCCAAACAAACGCTGAAATGAGATTACATCTTATAAATAAACAAAAAATTCATCTTGGATTTATGAGAATTTATGTAGAAGACTGTAATCCTCTTACCCAATGTTTCCACTGCCAAAAATTTGGACACACAGCTCAAAAGTGCTACTATAAAATGGAAAAACCCACATGCAAACACTGTGCAGAAGATCATCCCATCTCCGAATGTAAATCCCTGGAACTTCCACCTAAATGTGCTAACTGCTACTCAGCTAACAAGAAGAAAGAAGCAAACTCCCTAAACAGCAAAATGAATGAAATAGACCACCGGACAAATAGCGAAACATGTAAGTTCCGATCTTACATGCTTAAATTAGCCAAAGAAAGAATAAACTACGACATTGAATAAAAATCTTAAAATTAATTTTGCAAAATACAACCAAAAAAGCATTAAATGGATGATTTCATTAATAACGAATTAGAAAGAAATATTAAAATTCAAGAATATGAATGTATATCCACTGACTCATGCAACAAAATTATTTCTAAAAACATCAATGATATATTTATTATGCACCTAAACATACGTAGTATTCAAAAAAATTTTGAAGAACTAATTCTAAAAATAAATAATTTAATTAAAAAACCGGACTTCATAGTGTTATCCGAAACATTTACGACCGCTGAGTCACCGCCTTATCACATACCTGAATACAATTATATCTCTACCAACATAGACATCAACAAAAATAGTGGACTAATAATATTTGCGAATAATAAATTTAGTATTGTTAAAATAATTGAACACCCAATACACTTAGTAAACTGCATCGAAATACATTTTAAACTCGGCAAATCAATGTACCATCTAATAGCTATATATAGAACGCACGGCTCGAGTATTATTACTTTTATTAATGACCTCAAATACATATTATCGAAATTCAAAAATAAACTTTGCTTTATTGTAGGTGATTTTAATTTAAACATTAATGAAAAAATAGAAAACAATAACAAAAATGAATACATCAATTGTATGACTGAACAAAATTTCATATCTTGCATAAATAAAAATACTCGAGAAATAAAAAAACATACTCCAACTTGTTTAGATCATATCTGGACAAACGTAAATATTAAAGACCTTCATAAATTAAAATCAATTGTTTGGAAAACCGACATAACCGATCATCATTCATGCTTACTTCTGTATAATAACAATATTAAACATAAAAAACATAATATAATAAATAAAAAATCCACCATAAATATGGCCATTCTCTCTGAAAAGTTAAAAAAGGAGAATTGGAGCAATGTCTTAAACAGTGACGATACCGAAATATGCTCGACTAACTTCGAAAATTTACTATCAAAACACATTAAAAATTCAACAACTGAAATAACAACTCACATAAAATCTAAATTACGATGTTTAAAACCTTGGATTACCCAAGGTCTTATAATATCTATCAGAAACAAAGAAAAACTTTACAAAACAACTTTAAAAAATCCCCAAAATGAAAAAGCCTATATTTTCTACAAAAAATATAAAAATAAATTAACAACCTATATTAAAAAAAGTAAAGAAGACTATTTTAAAAATAAAATATTATCTTCTGAAAATAACCATAAACAAATGTGGAAAACAGTTAATTTAGCCTTAGGCAATACAAAAAAAACACAAAACATAAAATACATTGAGCAGGATAACAAAATTATAGACGCCAATATACAGCCTAAGCAATGCGCAAACGTATTTAATTCCTTTTTTGCTAATGTTGGAAAAAATCTTGCGAAAAGTATACAAAAACTTTCAAACCCTGAAAACCATATAAATGAAAACTTACAGGAAAGTAATATACTCTCAACGTTTGAAAAAACAACAGAATGTGAAATCATAAAAATAATAGATAATATGAAAGGAGGTTCTTCTCCCGGTTTTGATTCTATTACGGCAGACTTGTTAAAATCTATGAAATATTATTTAATAAAACCCATCACTCATTTAATAAACTTAAGTTTAACAAATGGAATATTTCCAATGAACTATAAGAATACAATAATCTCACCTATTTACAAATCTGGAGATCCACATCTAGTAACAAATTATCGCCCAATTTGTCTAATTTCTAATATAGGAAAAATCTTTGAAAAAATAGTAAAAAAACAATTGGTAAATTTCCTAGATAATAATAAAATACTTCACAAAAATCAGTTTGGTTTTATAAAATCACTTAGCACACAAGACGCTATTTCCAGTGTAACTTCATATATTTACGAATCATTAGATAATGGTAAAAAATGTGCAGGTATATTTATTGATCTTAGAAAAGCCTTCGATAGCATATCCCATAAGATTCTAATGAAAAAATTAAATAATATTGGTATAAAATACAACGCAATTAAATGGATTTCAAGCTACCTAAAAAATCGACAACAAGTAGTAAAAATAAATCAGATTAATAGCGATAAAGACACATCAGACTTTGGAATTCCGCAAGGTACAGTGCTCGGACCAATTCTTTTTACCATATATGTTAACGACATTTTTTTTCAACCCCTACACGGCCAAATTACTTCGTATGCCGACGATACGGTACTAATAATAAGCGAAAAAACTTGGGAAAATGTAATATTAAAAGCCACTGAAGACATAAATACTCTTAAGAATTTCTTCGACATTAATTTACTATCACTAAATACTGATAAAACATATGTAATTCCATTTGCAATACAGACAAATGATACCCCTAAAAACTTTAACATTATCATTCATGACAACTCTAAAACGCACAATAAAAATTACTGTTTACAAAACTGCTCAATATTAAGAACCACAAACACAATCAAATATTTAGGAGTAATTATCGACAAAAATTTAAAATGGAAAGAACAAATATGTGAAGTTGTAAAAAAAATTAGAAAATTTATATATGTATTTTTAAGAATCAGAAATTTTCTATCGATAAAAAATCTATATTTAATCTACTATGCCTTAGTTCAATCCACTTTACAATACGCCATTATAAGTTGGGGATCCGCATATAAATCTAACCTTCTTCCAATAGAAATTGTACAAAGAACAATAATTAAAATTATATTAAAAAAACCTTTGGACTACCCAACGGAACGATTGTTTGACGAATTTCAAGTACCTACATTTAAAGATTTATATATTAAAAATTCATTAATTCAAATTATAAAAGAAAAACACAAATATCAATTTTTAACTGAAAACCGAACTCGTCTTAAATATATTTTTTTATGCCCAAAATTAAATACCACATTTGCACAACACCATTATACTTACCAGGGAAGAACCTATTTCAATCAACTACCGGAAGAAATCAGAAGCATTAATGATAAAATTCAAATGTTGCACTCTATCAAGAAACATTTTAAAGACAATCTTAAAAAAAAAAAAACCTAAATTAAATTAATTCTTGCAAATATCTTTTATTCTCCATAACATTCTCTCTTTTTTCAAAATACACACATCACAAATATATATATATTTATTACATATAAAAAAATATATATATATTTATTATTTTTAATTAATATTTTCTATTAAATATAAATTCAACTTTATAAAAAAAAAAAAAAAAAAATTATTGTATATCTTTATTATTTTCCATCATAACATGTACCAACTATAGCACGCATATACATATATGCGCATAGCATGTAAAATTAAATATCTAAGTAATAATTAATAACATCACCTATGTACACTCCTCTTCCATACACAAGCAAATGCTTTAAATGGAAGAGTAGTAATTTAATATAAATGTTAAATAAAATATATTTATAATGTTATAATTAAAATTTTCACAAATAAAAAAAAAAAAAAAAAAAAAAAAAAAATATATTCAAAATTTACAAACTGCCATAATAAAAAAAAATGTTACATCAAATATTTACAGAGAGAGAAATAACCTAAAACTACTATATGGCTCAGACAGCATACTTACAATAAAAGGTCTCCTTTGGTTCATTCGGTTCTTTGTTTTCTTCATTTGGTTCTTTGGATAATGCGGGGGAAAGCTCATATAAACACCCAATGGTACACAAACATACCACAAGATTTAAAGAAGGAAAGGGCCTCAAAACTCCTCGAATATTAAATAAATATGAAGCCGTACTCTTGAATACCTAATACCAGTGATTTTCAATAAATTAAATAAAAACTTAAAATTTGAAATTTGAAAGAAATGACAGATTATGCCCTAAAATGAAATAATTGTGGTTAATTAACGAAAACTCCATGTATCTTTAAATATGTTGAATTGATTATCTTAATGTAGCTGCCTATATATCTTATTATTAGGCATGTACATTGAAATATCTTATAGATGTAATTCAAATAATCTAATATTATTATGTGATCTATCCTAATGTTTCCTTAAAACTATATATGTAAAAAGGACATCAAATTATGGCTAACTAAACATGAAGATGAGGAACTAATTAAAATTATTAAGTAACCCCAACGCAACCTACAGATAATAAACATAAACACTTTTTAAAACAACGCAAAATAATAAACATAAACACCTTTTGCTTTATTTATTTATATTTCGTGGAAACCAACAAAAACCAACAACAATGATGGGAAATCATGATCAACACCGTACAACAACCTGCAGTCCACCTCGGAACAGGAATACCTAGTGAGGAGGACTGAGGACAAAATACTTAACTTTGTATTCTTAATTTATTTTATATTGTGTTTTCATTTTAATTTGTATTGTCATTAAATTAAAAAAAAATAAAAATTAACAAATATGTGACAAATGTATTTGTACTAAATAAATAAAAATAAAATAAAAATAAAAAAGAACCGTTAAAATATACATATTACAAAAATACTTTAATACAAATAAAATAAATATTTACCTATCGCGCCGGATGTTTGAAAATTGTCAGAACTACATAAACGTCTTTATTATCAATGAAATAAATCACAACAGCTCTGATAAGACTAAGATAAAATTAATAGCTTGCATCTTGAAACGCACGTCATAATTCGGGATGTTGATAAAAACCTCGACACTTACTTCAACTGTTATCGACATATCGACTATCTCCCAAACTACGCAGTAAAACAGGACCTAGTGCCTACCTACGAGTATCACAAAAGTATCGCACATAGGCACAAACGTCCGAATCAAAACTAAAGCAGGTCAAAAATATTCATGAAAAAAATTATTCTACTTACTTACTTTTTAGGCTAAATATGATTTTGTATTTATTGAGATTACGTGGATTTTGTTTATAGTCTCAAAAGATTTCTAAAAATTATTGTATAATAAGTGTTTGATCTAAAAACAGTTTCGTAATAAATCATTATTACACGGACTTTATCAAATAATTTTTTTTTATTTTTAACATGAGTTAAACCTCAAATTATAATATTTTAATTCATTAAGATAATATTAGCGAAACTCAATCGAAAATCTGAAACAGAAAAATCAGAAAAAGATACGGATACATCTGGGACTCGAATCCAGGACCTTCGGCTTTCCGGGCCGGTGCTCTACCAACTGCGCTAATGTATCCCTTTCCGATTCCGTCATATTTAACTGTGTCATACTTCTACTGAAAACTACCAACACATGCGTTAAGAAAATGAAGATTGATAAATAATAATATCTACTTATAAACAATATTTTCATCAATTAAATAACCCCTCACGCCTCGGGCAAGTATTGTCAGATAATCAATTTATTTCCGCTTTGCAATAAAATCCAAATAAATGGAATATTTCTGAACGTATCCGAAAACTAAAACTGTTTTTGAAAGGAGATAAGGTACAAATTCAAATTTCATTTTTAGAAATAAACATATATTATAAATTATGAAATATGATTTTTTATAAAGCAAACATAAAAGTTTTAAAAATCGCTCACCTTACGTTTTTTTAAACCAAAATTACCGATAACGAAAAAAAAACACACAAACATGTGTACAGATATGTATTATAAGTAAACGTATCATAACCTCAGAGTTTTTGTCGTTTCATGTAAAAAAAGTTATAAAAAATTTTAAAAGTTTCATAATTTTTGTCAAATTTTAATCGGAAACTTCGTTTTCATAAAGGTGTACATTTTAGTAAGTACATTTTATTTTGTGTTTTAGTATGTAACTTTTATATTTGAAAACAAATGTTTTCTCTGTTAAGATTATATTTCTAACCAAGGTAGTAATGGCGATACAACGATTTATGAAAATAACGCTACAACGAGTTTTTCCAAAAAGCGAACAAATTACTTGAGGGGTTAATCAAAGTAAGAGAAATAAAATAATAAAGAAGAGGGACCAAACACGCAAGCGGTTAGCAAATTAATGTATGGGTGTTTGCTATGCTGCGAATAATACGTTTTTTTAATGTTATTTATCAAGATATAGTCACGGTAAATAATATACCTACATCCGTAACTTTTCGTAATGGTACCAATCGGCTTATCTTGTTAGGGTTTCTATCATAGAGCAACTTAAAGCATCTACATCTTTCTAAAAAATCCACTAATTTCGGTACCTATCTACCGGTCAATAGTGATTATAATGACTCTGTAACTATGTAATTTTAAACACTCTATAGCTCTGTAACTAATTTATGTTTTATGTTGAAGGTTCGGGTTGAACCGAAACCAGGTTGGTTAATATATTTAGGATGGATAAAATAAAGTGGTATTGAACAAGAATTATTTTATTGTAATTATCTTTACCCATTAAACTATGTGTTTAGTGAGTAGTTTGCTAAATGTGAAAAATTTAAGATGACAATATTAAAAATCGTATTTTGGTCAAATTATTTCGAGATTCAAAACTAGGTGCGATGACCATAACATTCATAAAGTTTGGTTCCAATTTTTAACTCCCCAGTGATAACTTCACTTCTATCTCTCTAACACTCCACCCTAAAATAATGGCAGTCGATGATATTTTTATCTATTTTTTATTTAGCTCTGTAATTTTTTTATGTTTTTGTACACCCCTGTTGAAGGTTCAGGTTAAACCAAAACCAGGTTGGTTAATATAATAAGGAAGTATATAATAAAGTAGTATTCAACCAAAGTTACTTGATTGTAATTATTTTAATTATCTTTACCCACAAAGTGTTTGCTATGTATTACAAATTTGAGATGACAATGTTAAAAATCATATTTTGGCCACATTATTTCGAGAATCAAACCTTTGGGCGATGGCCATAACATTAATAAAGTATGGTTCCAACTTCCAACTCCCCAGTGATAACTTTACTTCTATCTCTCCAACAATCCACCCTAAAATAATGGCAGTCGATGATATTTTTATCTATTTTTTATACGCCGGCTATCATAAACGTTGACTGCATGAAAAACTACCTAGCTAGAAGTACTTACTGCGTTCGAACCTTTTTCATAATATTAAGGGTGGGAAAATCGAAGAGATACATTGTTCTTGCGATTTAGATAAAAGAGGAAAGCATTTTTGTTTTAACAGGAACCAATAGATATTAATAATCATTTTTTTATAAGAAAAACTCTATTTTTAACTTTTGAAGATTATTCCCATCAATGTAATAATCATCATTGAAGAAGAAGTTAACAATAATAATCTAATTTTTTAAATATTAAAATGAACAAGATACAGAAAAATAATAAAAGATAATTGTCGCAACTGGGACTCGAACCCAGAACCTCACGACTAACCGGTACATACGCTTTATCCAATTCAGCCATTGCGATATTATTATGAGACTGTCGTATTCTTCAACTTCATATTTCAAATTTGAGAATTAACAATATTATCTTATTGGATAAAGCGTATGTCCCGGTTAGATATGAGGTACTGGGTTCGAGTCATAGTTGCAGTCCCATTTTTTTCACGAAAACGGTGCTATACAAATCATCCCAATATTATTATTATTTTTATACCCTGTGGGTATACAACGTACGAAAATAAAATATTTCTATTACTCATAATTATTTATATCGATGTTTTTTTTTTGCTTGGCAATAATTTATATCAAATAATATTGTTTCATATAATTATAACGAAAAACATTTATTATTCGCGTGGCGTCTATATTTACCCATTATTGCTGTTGCTATTATCAGTGGGTATTATTAAAGAAAATAATAATGTTATTAGTTTATTAGAAGAGATAACTGCGTCAGTGTAAAAACATATTATTTATTATTGTCTACTTCCTTATCGTCAGTACTTATTTTTCCAAAGCAGTTAAAAAAACAATTTGATTTTATTTTTTAAAAGTTATTAAGTTATTATAATAATTGGTGATGAATACGAGAACGTAAGTAGATTTTCATAATTATCCCTTGTTTTTTGCCATATTGTATTATTTACTTTCACACATGATATTATATAATTGAACTAAAATTCCCTCACCAAACACAAGAGCCTTGTCTCTTTATGGTGAGGAAAAGCTATTCTTATCCACTATTTTACCACTGTATAAAATGTAAAAATTGTGTATTTATTGTAAAAAAAAACCTTTAAAAAAAATAAAAAAAACTTATGTACCTAATAACTTACTCTCAAAATCATAAATTCAGTAAGCACTGTAGGTTTTTGTGCACCTATTAAAGACCCATTGACCAGCAGCTGAGAATTAAAATTCCAAAATGCTTGCATCTGTACAGGGAGGTTCCGATGAGAAAGATCGATATTTCCCCGTATCAAAATTGCTTTAATATATGCCTACATTCAAGTAAGCAATAAAAATGCTTAAAACGCATGATGATAAATTATTAAATATCGTGTACTTCTTGTAAGTATTTTTTTATCATAAGTATTTATAATTTTTCAATAATGTCTAAGAGAAATAAGTGTGTAATAAAAATCTGAACTATTTTAGTTTTTAAGACCTTAAATAAATAGAAAAACTGGGGTATTTTCGTCACAAAACACGTTCTCGGATTTATTTTTTAATTATTTTAATTGATAAAATTTAAATTCTGAAAAGTGTCTTTGATTATGTATTGATTTATTTTGCTGTATGATTATATGATTTGAAATTTGTGTTGTATAATACAATATTTCGTTTGAAAATTGAACAAATCTGCCAACGACCAACGTTATAACCTTAGTATATTAAAGTTAAACTTAGTTTTACAAAATATAAAAAGTGCGATTACCAGATAAAATAACAATCTTTCAAAATCAATTTACATTTTTTTTGTAAAAAAAGAGTCAATACGTCTAGAATTTGTCCTTTTTAATTTAAAAAAAATTACAAATTTCCGGTATTATCTGGTTTTACCTCTTAAAACAAAGATCCTGGGTTTGACTCGCAGTGCAGTCTTGTTCCGTTTCATGTTTCGTTTAGATTTATTATTATTAGTAATGTAATAGTAGTATCTATTTCTTCAATGATAAAATGTTATCAAATACATTTATTAGATTAACAAATGCCGATTCTGAATATACACGTTTTATTATATTACTATAAAGAACTCCAGTAAAAACATTATTGCTTAAAACATATATATTCGTATGGATAAAAAACGCTGTTTCGGAATATACATATAAGTTACATTATATATTTGTATACGTAGAATTTATAAATCGGTACAAAATAAAATAAAATTACAAATAAAACACCATCACATTAAAACGCACTGTTTTGTTGGTACGACTGAATCTGGTGATTCTGACGTCACGGGTCTCGGAACCAGTCTACGTGAGTGACCTATGCAATCTACAATGTCCACATTTGAACCGAAGAAATTCAGGTTTTGTTTTTAAAATTGATTGTTTATTTTAAATTTCATTGTTTTTGTAGGAATTGAAATATTTTGTCCTAAAACATAAATTATTATAGGCGCCTAAATAATGTTTCGATGTTTAATTAAGCAATGGTGATAGACGAATTATTTATGAAGCAAACGTTGAGTTTAGTATCAAAATCATAAAACGATAATATTTATATGGTGATCTGCTAACACAAAAGTTTGCATTCCAAAATTAAATACAACTTTCGGCTAGAAAAACCATTATTTCCATGCTACAAAATTATATAATGCCCTTCCGATTGAAATTAAAAATACCATGGATATACAAAAGTTTAAAAATCACATCAAATTATGTCTAACTAAGCATGAAGATGAGGAACTAATTAAAATTATTAAGTAACCCCAACGCAACCTAATAAACATAAACACTCTTTTAAACAACGCAAGATAATAAACATAAACACTTTTTGCTTTATTTATTTATATTTCGTGGAAACCAACAAAAACCAACAACAATGATGAGGAAATCATGATCAACACCATACAACAACCTGCAGTCCACCTCGGAACAGGAATGCCTAGTGAGGAGGACTGAGGATAAAATACTTTACTTTGTATTCTTAATTTACTTAATTTTGTATTTTAATTTTAATTTGAATTGTCATTAAATAAAAATAAAAAAATTTAAAAAAATCAAAATAAAACTATTATTAAGGACGGATATGGGATATAGTCATGGGCATAACCGAAACCAGCCAATAAATGTCAATGCCGAGATTGTGATAATGTATTATAAACAATATTGTTATTTTTCTAAATAAGTACCCACTTAATTTTATTCCTGATATTTTGCACAAATAAATTCAATTTGTTGAATGTTGTTGTTAAACAAAATCATTTTGAACCAAAGTAAACAAAGATAAAGCAGGTCCCACTCAAAATGCGGTTTACAGTGCATTGATTAAATTGTATTTTTAATCAATGCACAATCCTCCTATAGCCGCGTAAATAAAATCAGCAAATTAATTAACAATTGACACTAACCTACAAAGTAAAGGTCTTCCTTGGGGTGAGGGAAAGTTATCAAGAGTTGTACAGCGTACAGCCATCAGAAGTCAGAAGATGTCACGGAGACGAAGCGAACATTATCTGGCTCTCACGCCCTCGCTTGACACAGGAGCACACAAGTCCAGCGTTTAGTGATCTGCGGACCAAGTGCCAGCATCTTTGACCTGCAGGGGTGCGGAGTCAAACGAGAAATCGAAATAGTCGGCGCTCGCTGATAAATTCATTGTTTCATGGGTGCGATGGGTTGGTGCCGAGAGTTTAATAGTGTATCACAATGATAATAATTGTTAACCCATAAAATTGCGGGTCTCGCGAGGCCACGATTCGTTACAATTTTGATCCCGTAGCTGACACTGCTGATAGATACATTCTTGGCTAATGGCTCGATAGATTGACAAGGTTCCCTTTGTGGGTGGTGGCTGGATTGAGGTATTATTTCATCAGAGTTCAAGTAACGTCAATCAATCAATAAGAGGAAGAATCGTCAATTCGTAGAGAAATATTTATTAAAGCACTGTGGTTTTAATTGCACCATTTCAAATTAGATAGGCACACGACGATTTTATGGGGTATTTCACCATCCTCTTCATAAATTTTCCAAATGATTGGGTATTTTTTCGATTTATTTATTAAAAACCAGTTTACTATTCGGTAGGTACCTACTTGAACCTATGAATATTGGCTATTTATCGGATAAGTTAGCCGAGTATGTAGCTGATGCGAATATTAATTTGTTTATTAATAATCGTATGGTTAAATTATTGGGAGGATGGTGGATTTTCGGCTCCCCCGACATAAATAATAGTCGTCTTTATAGAGAGAGAGAAGCTAAACAATAACATAAAATGACAAGGGTGACATCTATAGGAATTTGGTCAAAGATCAATGCTAGTTCTGGGATTTAGTTTGTAAAAAGTACAGGTACTAGGTAAATAGGTCTATTATAATTATATCACCCACTGCGTACCTAAATCAGGTTCCATGACAACTCAGAATCATGCAATTTCAACACCCCTGAACCACAAAAAAAATCAAAATAGCCCGTAGCTTAACCTAAGGGGGCATACATTAATTACGTGAGCATAAAATCGGGGGGTCCAGTAAAATCTCACCAAATCTCATTATACCAAGGGGGAGGGGGTCAATAAAAATCTCATGTCATCTTTAAAAGAGTATGTTTAGAGATAATTTAAAAAAAATAATTGTTTCACTTCTTTTGAAGTGTCCCATTTTCCCCTCTGAAAAAATGGCTGTTATGAAGAACATTTATTTCTAAGAAAAAAGTCTCACGTGAGAGGGGGGGGGGGGGGGGGGGGTGTCCATTTTTTTTTATTTATTAATGTATGTCCCCTAATGTAACCTATTTAAACGATTTTTGATAAAAAAAATTTCATCACTATTTATGAGTTTTCAAAGGAGGTGTTGAAGTTACATTATTTTGAGTTGTCCGGGTCACCCCTAAATCATGATTTCGAAACTATGTACATATTTATCCACTTGCGCGCTTTTTGCCACATTATGACACTATTTCCAAAACCTCGGATTGCTTTCTTGCCAAAATATGGCAAATTTTCAAAAAAAAATTTTTTATTAAAACGACTATATAATATATATTGTACATTCAAAATATAACAAAAATAATAATCTGTAGATTCTTTAAAATGTTTTTAGGTTAAAGATTTAATTATATATTTTTTATAAATCCTACAAATATGTGATAATAAACAAAAGATAGGGGAATTCATTAACTACATAGAACTATAATCAGTTTGTATGTCTCCATATTCAAATTCGGAGGAATGATATTTTTAATGTGGGCGGAAAAATTTCCTTTAGCAATCCGAAAAAAAATATTTTAATTGCTCTGTCGCTCCAGTGGTTATATATTATTTATCTGTCAAAAATCGTTGTCATTGTCATCAACTTGGTTATTAATTTGTCTGCTAAATTTAAATAGAATCTCTGAAAAACATTGGTTTGGAGAAAAATAATTTGAAAAACTAATAAAATGTCTATTTTTAATACCCACATATTTTTGCTGTGCTAATTACATCATTCGAATGATTTCTAAACATTTCGAAAAATCATTGTATAATATAATCATACAAGGTATCCGGGGGTACAGATCGAGGGGTGATCCTACATGTAAGTAGGAGTAAAAAAAAATAAAGACTTTTTTCCAAACTTTTTAAGGTAGTTATCAGGTAAAAAAAGTTCAATTGTTTATATGAAAAATTATTTTGTGTAGGAAATTTAAGTACCTCTTTTACTTCCACCATTGTGATGATTCACCTCCCGAAGTTAGTGTGCTTTACCTCCGCACACACTGTATGTTATTTTGCACTCCATGACAACTCAACAAAGTGGTATTTCAACACCCCTTTAAAAAGTCATTAAAAGTTATGAAAAAAACAATTAAAATAGCCCTAAACCTAACGTAACTGATTTAAACCAATTTTCTTTTTCATCACTTATAATGACTTTTCAAAGGAGGTGATGAAGTTGCATGTTATTGATTTGGCCGGTCACCATTATTTTGTGGAATCTCTTCATAGCTTATCCAAAACACAAAAAACCCAATTGGCTCTACAAGCCTTGGTGGGTCTTTGCCTCCTCGACAGTCTTCCTCCACTCATCGCTGTTTTGTACTAGTTCTCTCCAGTTTGGAAGCTCCAAGGTACGTAGGTCTTTGAGATCGTTGTCGTTCCATCTTAATTTTGGTCTTCCCTGGCTCCCTCGCCCTACAGGTCTAGATTTTAGCAGGGACTTTGGTGCTTGATGCTCTGTCACTCTTTCCACATGACCCAGCCACCGAAGTCTTCTCAACATTATAAATTGTGTCACTTTTGGTTCCTTAAACAGAGTATAGAGCTCATCGTTAAAACGTATACGCCAAAATCCATTTTCTAGAATCGGTCCAAAGATACGCCTTAAAATTTTTCTTTCAAAAAATAGCTTATCCACAGGATAACATATATTTTCGATTTATACGTTTGTCTAAGTTACTATTCGTTGCTCAAACCTGTGCATAGTGGCCGTAATATGGGGTATTTATCTTGATAGCTTATCCATACAAGGGAGGCTTCAGCTTTAGCGGCAGGGGGGGTCACATAGTCGTGGTCAAGTCACAAGAAGTTATAATGTAATTTTGATGATAATATAATATTCCTTCCCCTTCCCTCCCTGGATCCGCCCTTGTATCCATAGGATAATGTACATTTTTGATTTATTTATTTATTAAGAGGGTTTCTCACCATCCTCCCAATAGCTTATCTACACTAATAACGAATATTTTCGATTTACGATTTACGGTTTATTTATTTATTAAGTTGGAGTTTATAATTCCGTAATCGAACCTATGAATAGTGGCTATATATTGGATAAGTTGGCCGAGTTTTCTAACCACTGCGAGTATTTTATTTTTATTTTTAGGGGGTTTCTCACCATCCTCCCAATAGCTTATGTACACTAATAACGAATATTTTCGAATTACGATTTACGGCTTATTTATTTATTAAGTTGGAGTTTATAATTCGGTACTCGAACCTATAAATAGTAACTATATGTTGGATATGTTGGCCGAGTTTTCTAACCACTGCAAGTATTTTATTTTTATGATTAATAATATTCGTTATTAGGGTAGATAAGCTATTGGGAGGATGGTGAGAAACCCCCTTAATAATATTCGTTATTAGGGAAGATAAGCTATTGGGAGGTTGGTGAGAAACCCCCTTAGGGGGTTTATGTACCCCCTTAGGGGGCTTATGTACACTAATAACGAATATTTTCGATTTACGATTTACGGTTTATTTATTTATTAAGTTGGAGTTTATAATTCGGTACTCGAACCTATGAATAGTGGCTTTATATTAGATAAGTTGGCCGAGTTTTCTAACCACTGCGAGTATTTTATTTTTATTTTTAATAATATTCGTTATTAGTGTAGATAAGCTATTGGGAGGATGGTGAGAAACCCCCTAAGTCCGAGTTTATTATTTATTCATCTACATATAGTTATACTAGTCAGAGTGTTATATTATTTAGGAAATGAAATGGAAAATATCAGTGTCTAAAAAGATATTAATTTATTTTACGCAATTTTTTTTTTGTATGCTAGTTTTATTTTAATTAGGCAGGTACTTAAAATATTAAACTTACAAGATTCATTTTCAGCAGAATTCTGTCGTATTTATACCAATTATTAGGAGCAGACGTAATGTGGAAATATACACATATGTAATAGTAAATGCTGCTTGCGTTGGAGATAACCTACGACCCGCGTCATGTGATATGTGAATGTTGTTGCTTCAATAACTGCCATCACGGATGACTGACTGAGATACGGCATATCTATCTGGCAACAATCATTAATGGTCAATCAATATAATTCTGGAAAATACAATAATAACAACATTTTGTTTTCAGAGAACTATGATACTTTGTCAGGAAGATAAGTAATAAACATTTTTAAAAGAAGAAACATCACTTTGAATGTTCCACTTCATTTTAGGTTTGGTTAGGTAGTTCCTTTCTGTTAGAACTACTTTAGAGCATATAATATATTTATGAATTAACGCTAGAGTCAGGAGGACATATGTCAAGAGTTAGAAAATACAAACCTGAAAACTCCAATTCTCGACAATCAGGTCAGCTATCGAAAGGTTGAAGGAACCAAAGCGCACACCAGATACTAAATAGTTCTATGAACATGCTTTCGGAGTGTCGGGACCTAAAGCTTGAAATGGACGGCCACATAAGTTAAGAATGATCACACACTCTGCGGAATTGAAAGCTAAACTTAAAACTCATCTTTTCAGACTGTCTTATCCTTAAAGTCAAAAAAACTTTCACATTCACTGCCCATGACATTGTAAATAACTAAGTGTGTAAAAATTTGGGCTAATTCTTATTTGTAAGCTTTTGTAAAGGTTCCTTTCATGAAAATTCTCCAGTCCTAAAGAATCCTAAAATTCTCACGCCTTTCAAAATAAATAGGTAGCAAATGGCAAATTATGCAATGTCCAGTTTTTTTAATATAATGTCCTCCGCGTGCAAATTGGTATCTTCTCCAAACATAAACTTTCTAATTAAAGTGTGTTTATCAGAAGTGACCGGCCAGGTAAGTATGTTTCTGTATCTATTTGTAAATAATAAACCTAGATAGAGCCTAAGAATTCATAATAAATTGTACAGCGCCCTTGACGTGATTTCTCGCAGAAACGGCGCTCTACAAGTTATCCAGTATTATTATTATTATACGTGGCATGTTTGGAAAATAAGTGTACATACCTACTAAATTTTTATGTTTTATAATAATGTGTATTTCAAAAAAAATTACAGGATATTGTTGATACACTTGTTGACTACTTTTCCACATAATCTCCATCCCATTCAATGCAGTGGTAAGCCGTGGCACAAGCTTTATTACGCCCTCCTAGAAGAACTCTCCCGCTAGCTCCTTCCCCCACTTCAGAATCTCTTTCTGCACCTGCTCGTCGATTGATAATTTAATTCCATTACGTGTGCCTTCAGGGAGGTGAAAAGATGATAATATGAAGGCGCCAAGTCAGGGGAATACAGTGGTTCAAAACATCCTAACCAAATGAGTCCAAGAGCGCCTTGGTGGCTAAGGCTTTGTGAGGACGGGCATTATCATGCAACTAGTGTTGAGTACCTCATACAAGATGCACTACAAATGTCGCATACAAAGGCGTAAAATGTCCCGTCACCTCACCAAATATATTTGTACCAACTCTTTTTATTTGTACCACTTCAAATATGAGGTGGTGAGGTAGTTGGTGTTGTATCACTACATTGCATGGGACGTATTTGAGGTCCAACTCATTTTTGTACCACTTCAAATATAATGGCGGTGAGGTAGTAGCGTTACATCGGTAGTGCCACTTCATTTCGCGTCCGGGACGTATTTGAAGTGAGCCGCGAGGTGTGAGGTGCGAGTTGTTAGTACCACTTCATTTCGCATCCGGGACATATTTGAGTGAGTGAATGAGTGAGCCGCGAGGTGTGAGGTGTGAGGTGCGAGTTGGTGAAGTGGTACATTCGTGTATGCGACTTATTTGTATTAGATTCGCGAGGTGTGAGGTGTGAGCTGGTTCATGTAGTGTCACTTCATTTCGCATCCGGAACGTATTTGAAGTGAGCCACGAGGTATGAGGTGTGAGTTGATGAAGTGGTACTTTCGTGTATGCGACTTATTTGTATTAGAGCCGCGAGGCGTGAAGAGTTGAGGAGAGCCGTACAGTATTGGGACTTAGTATATTATAAATATGTATTAAATTAATATTATGTGAATAAATTGTTAGCCACAATCAATTGTTATTCTCTTTTTTTGTTTTTTAATTATTCCTAATATTTACTTTTGGTTTTTAATGTGACATGTAAATACTGTTTATGGTATATTAAATATTATTTATACCGTTGAAATTGAATAAATAAATAGCGCACAAGAGTCCCAACTGCTCCCAAGGGGGGGGGGGGGGGCGTTGAGGTAGAGTTGTGATGAGGGGGGAGGGTAACTGAGTAGGTAAATATTTCAACACCTCACCTCAAAAGAGGTGGGACACCTCACCACCTCATTTCAGTATTTGAGTACCTCATACAAACTCATTCTGATATCGTGTCCTACCCAACACTACATGCAACAAGCACACTCTTCCCGTCAGCATTCCCCTCTTTTTGTTTTGAATGCTCTTTTTGAGTTTTTTATGGTCCCACAATATTGCTGTGCATTGACGGTCTCCCCCTGAGGCAGAAAGTGGACCAAACCCTGAGAATGTGATTTTTCTGGATGAAATTTCGCTTTTTATTTTTTTGGCAGATGGGGTTGGTGTAACGACTGTCTATTTGTCCCAGGTGTGTAATGAGCCACCCTCGTTTCATATCCAGTCACAACAGAGTTCAGAAAATTCTCAACTTCCAATTCAATTCACTCAAGAAACTCACGGGCGCTATTGAACCGATTTTTCTTGAGCTGAACGGGGCTCGCACTTGGTGGGGTTTCTTACCGACATCTTTCATGCAACTGGACACTACAACGTGAATTTACATACTACCGTGTCTGCGATGCTCGCTCTGGTCAGGAGATCCCTCTCTACAACTCAGTGTTGCCAACCCTCAAAAAATAAAAACCACAGCCCGTTATGGTCACAGTATACCTACTTACTTTCTGAACATGCTTAGTACAAAGAAGAAGACACTAGAAATGCCTTCCTTATAGATTTTAATAAAAACCAATTTCGTCACTGACTTACTCTCTGTCTTTCTTGCTTTTGCTTGACATCTTGTATCTCCATCCCATTTGAATATTTCATCGTTTCTTTTGAATCACGAAACACGCCCACATGGCATTTCTAGTCTTCTACTTTATTCTAAGAATCAGAATGGCAAAATATTATGTATGGGGCGATGCAATGTGAATGTAGCAAGGAGCGTGTATCAAGACAGAGTTGTGTGAAGACATATCCTCTCTGCCTACCCTGAAACGGCGAGCTATTAGTCAGTTATTAATTATCATCCACATTATATTACTCAATATTAACCCCACAACTTTTGAGGCATGGTCATTTTTGATGGTGCCATGTGGGTAGTATTTTCTAGGGGATAAAAAAGTGAACCAGTGTATTGAAGAGGCCCATGTTATACGAGGAAGTAAACATAAAAGCCAGCCTCGTACCACGGCCGAGACGAGCACAAGATTGAGTTATAAAAAACAATCCATTCTCATGCAGCCAATGGCAAAGTTCACAAAATTTGGGCACGCAATTGACATTTTCTCATAGAATAAATAATTTCTTTATCCTATGACATTTCTCCTTATTGTGAACCCATTCAAGGGAACTATGATTATTAGTTATTTGAGGTTCTTTCCAATGGAATAAATTTTAATTTCCCACTAAATATATCCATAAATAATTTGTAATTGTGCATTTCTCTCAGCTTAAAATATATATGTAGGTATATGTTTTTATCTGCTGTAGTATGTCAATTCGTGAGAAATAGTTTGGTTGCATGTGAGTTCTCTAGTTGTTGTTTTGTATATTCTTGTCAATTGACATCTGTATCTGTATTTATTTTTAAAAAATACTGTTAAAAAAAAAACAGAGCATTCCCATATGTCGCCTGGGTTCCAAATATTGCAATAATACACAGGAGGCAAAAAGTTTTTGGTATCTGAGGACTTTTCTATGTTAATATCTCACAGTCCCAACTGCTCCCTGCAGACCAGAGTCAGTGAGACTAGGGCATCCCCGATTGCAGCATGTTGTGAGGCTGAAGTGTACGGGGAGGGGTAGGAGATGGGGAAGTACCTGGCTATTCAGATGTGGATACCTTTTTTAAAAAGCCATTTCAAGCAATGTTTCAATTCAGAATAGTGATCTTTATTGAGTATCTGCTACTCTCGTTACACCATATATAATTTTCATGTTGAGCTATTAGATTGTTTGGGTAAGTATGATTAAAATAAATTAGACAAAATCTCTTCCTCTTTGTTTATTATCCTTAAATTACATTCATATCATTTATATAAAATGCTACCCTCATCTCCAATCAATCGCAGACATTTTCTCTCTTCCAACTATTTCCAGCCTAAATTGTATTTTTCCTCCAATAATCTGTCAAAACTAACTCCTTCGATTTTATTAATACACTTAAACGTAACACATTTAAATATTATTGAAGGAAATCTATTAAGACAGTACAGTTTTGATACAATACAAAGTTTCTTTATCATCAAAAAGAAAAGGATTTTTTAAGTTTTACATATATATTTTCATATGTATATAATATACATAATTAGGGTCTGTGACATGGCTTTAGCTATAATTCGGTGTCGCCAGATTAAAACTTGTTTACATATTATAATATATGTATTTACATTATTCAAATAGTAGCTCTTCGGGTGTTAATAAAATGTTCACATTTATTTATTTTGATAAAATATAATATTAAATATAATCTAAGGCAGAATCAAGAACCATTTAAATTACATTTCATGCTTTGCAATTGACATGCTTATTTTATATCATTTAATTAATACATCAATGTTATACATCCTTATCTTTACAAAGAACAAGACGGAATGGTCACGAAAAATATAATATATTATAAAATATATAAAATACACCTTTCTAAACTGTAAACAACCAAACTGATAAACGTAATCTAATAAAATGTAAAATTGTGCAAGGTAAAATATTTTTACAATGTAAAAAGTGTCAAGACTCTAATATATTATTTATATACTAGAATATCTGCAACATGAAATGTGTAAATAAGAATTTAATGAAACATTATGCTATACATTATTATGACTGCTGTAATTATGAACCATTTTAATAATCTGAGAAGTTAACCTTAGGCTGCTCAATGGCGACAAAAATTTTTGCACAAAAATCCGTTTATAATCTGATCTGGTGGCTTTACAATTAATACTAAAAAAATAAACATGGTAAATAACATTAGATGGTTTCAAACGCTCGTCACATTTGGGGACAATAAAATTGTCGATCAGCTCCATTTTTAATTTTTGAACAGTCCGCGTTAATATCTTCAACGTTAGTGCAGAAAATAATAAAAATACTCTTGACAACTGACTGACGGGTGAGAAATTGCAGATTAGGCGAAAATTACCTTGATGAGTTTTGCTCAAAAATCAAAATAAAAACTGTGATTTATTTATTTTTGCAATTGTTTTATGTTTATCAGATTACATATCTGATTATTCATGCATAATTCAAATTATATCGTAAGACGTTTCCCTGAAAAAAATAACTAATTTTAAAAATAAATAATGTGAAATAAATTTTTGAGATACCGTTGTATGGAAATGAATTTTGACATGCACATAGATAAAATGTTTTCTAGACGATCAGAGAATCAAAATTCATGATAATAAAAAGTAGCAACTAAAGTGATATTCTGATTTTGTCCTCTGTACAGTTTTCAAAGCATAGAGGTTAAAATCGCAATGCAAAAAATTCCAGCATGGATGTTATGAGCACCTATCACCACAAATTGCCCCGCACATGTGTGCTAAAACCATTTGACTGGTTACACTGTTTCTCGACCCCTTTAAACTATAGAAGACTGATCAAAATTAAAAAAAAAACTAAAACAATTTGATCAAAAGCTGAAACGGGTAGGGAATCGGTGTTTAAATGGTGCAATTGAAGATTTGACATCGAATGTTACAAGAGTTTGGGCACCCCAACCTTAGTCAATGTTTTACAGTAACAAAATAGGTAATATTTTCACATTTAAAAACAAAATATAATTACATATTCAGTACCAGTTTACGAGCCACCATCTTTGTTTTTACAGACAAAAGGTTATCACTTAACGGACCCTGCATATATTTAATTATAAAATAAAGATAAGAATATTATTTTATTTTTCTTTTAAAACATAAAGAAGATTACAATACATGGCATCATTAAAAAAAGCTGATAAAACATCAGAAGTAATGGTAAAATGGCTTGCCTAACGACATTGGTTCCACCGGGCTTCGAAAAATCTCATTACGGATGCAAAGGCACTGTGGGATGTCATTTCGTGTTTTGGGTGACCTGCAAAATAGAGAAAAATAATGATAACTTTACTAAGATGAAATGTGAGTTTTTTTATCTGTCTCAATAAGTTTTTTTTCTGTTCCTAACGTTTTAAAAATTTGTCTCTCGCTTAGGTTCAACGAAAAAAGGTGAAATTATAAAATTGTAGTATATAACAAGAGTAGTTATAGTAATGATTTTGTAGGCTGAAAAAGTTAACCTAGAAATTCTGTGTAAATTTCATGATGCCAGAGCTCACCATTTGTTTTAATTTACTTGCAAAGTAAATTAAAATGAATAATTTACTTGCAAAACAAAAAGTTTTGATTTACTTGCAAAACAAACCTAATGCATAGTTTTTTTACAGTCAAATAAACAACACATCAATAGATCCATAGCTCATGAAGGTAATAAAATTACCACCTAAAAATAGTTGCATTTCTCTAGAAAATTCAGACAGAAAAATCATTGCAAATTCATCTTACCAGAGCTCACCATTCAAGAGCTCTAAGAGACATAAAAACATATTTTCTGCTTTATAATTTAAATAAAAGAAAATGATTTTTCTGTAATGGTATTTTAAAAACGATCTAACAACACTTCAAGCAATAATTTTATCTTTATTATTACAAATTGTCATTAAATGTTGGACACGATGGATGTATGTACCTATATTTCCAAAGTTTATCAAACGAAATATTATGTACACAATATTCCATTAACATTCCCACATAAGCCTGACAGAAGGATTATATAGTTACATTATTAAGTTTAATCTATGAAGTATGAAGACAATATTAGCAACTCTGAAACAAAAATTAAAACAGAAAATTCTATTAATTCTATAAAAATAAAAAACAAAAAAAATAATTGAACCCAGGACCTTAGCCTTGCCAGGGCTCTGCTCTAACCACTGAGCCAATTCGAACCTATCCCTTTCGGTCATATTTGACTGTATCATACTTCAACTAAGAACTACCAACATTATCTTCAGTTTCTTTGCATATTTTTATTGACTGATGGATATATTTATGTACGATTGCAAGATTCTTCCTGAACTAAATGCAATCTAGATAGTGTCTTGGATATATATATATCCATTTTTATTTTTAATGTGTGACATCAATTGAGTTTTCAACATGTATAGGATGAATATTTTTACTTTATTATGTGATTGAACAAAAAAAAATGCATCCTGTGAATATGACAGTTCAAATAAAAATTCATCGTAATTAAGAGAAGCACTGCCATCTATCATTCAACGTCTAAATCATTTCCAATGAATTATAAACAAAAGTGATAACATTATAATAAACACAATAATACTTTGTTTTAACTTGTTGAAATCCAGCATACAAAAAATATATTTTTTCAATACGACGTAAAATATTTGACAGTTCTCACCTTTCTTAAGAATTGAATTTTTATAACATTTCTTTTGTGATATAATACAAAAATTATATCAAAATAATGTAGATAAAATGAACTTCCTAATAATCACTCAAATCTATGCTTTCCACAATGGATTTATATAAAAAACAATGAATAAATATAAACTTCGAATATGACAGCGTTCATATTATCAAGCGGCAGCCATTTTGTCCGCCATCTTTGGTGCCCGGCTCGTCATTAGCAATTATTATGAATTATTCGGAGTGGCTAAATGCTATCCAGTAATTCGTAATGTCAAGAACGAGAATGACCCAAGCGATTCTGACCTTGATCTTCATATAATGTCTTTATACATAAGGGGCAAAATCGCTTCAAACATCCGGACCCGCCGGGGGGACTGCGGCCTACAAGAGGTTAATTCCACTTTATTATTTCTTTATCCAACCGGTTTCGGTTCAACCGGAACCTTCCTCAGGGATGAATAAAAATATATTGCAAATGCCAAGAACAAATCATTTGAGATCAACGGGCTTTTTTCCCAGCATAACTCCAAAGCAATCGGAATAATCACATCTTGTAGAAAAGCGTTTTAAGTCAAAAAAGTTCATTTTACAGGAGAGCGAAAACAAATGATGATTGATGAAACAAGCGGTCCCGTCAAAAAGAGACACTAGCGACATCTCATGGACATGGAGTGATCTAACTTAAATACGGTTTTGGTGGGGCATAAGATAATCACAATAAAATTTTATGAAACAGAAAGTTTTGAGCTTTTCTATTTTCATTATTAGGTACATTATACATCTGTTATTATATTATGTGTTCCACTAGAAGAAAAAAGTTCAATGGAGAAGAGGAAACCCAACAACTTTTTCAACATACCTGCAGAAAATCTGGGGATTTCGTATTCTGCTGCCTTTTGTGGGACATCCAGGATATCATGGCTGGACACCCAGTTTCTCCCAATCTAGGAAACAATACAATACAAGTTATAAATAGGTAAAGTCTCTGTAATCCGAACCCAATATAAATCGATCCTCGGGTAAACCGAACCATCGGGTGAAGGGAGCGGGTTGGGTTAGCCAATCAGAGAAGAAGTGATTTCCTTTCGCTTACCACGTGTCATTTGAGCTGGGAGGGGAAGGAGATGGGGAAGGGTAAGGTGGGTAAGTACCTGGCTATTTAGATCTGGTCACCAAACATGGCTAAAGACATTTTAATCAAAGTTTCAATTCTAAATAGTGGTCTGAACTGTGGAACTGCGCAAACTGTTTAAAATAAATTATTACCATAGATATTGATTGATATAAAGTTAATGAGTACCTACAATACCATCTTCGAGATTGAATAATTATGTTATAGTTACAAATGAAAAACCTATGTACGAACACAATCCTTAAGCTGACTCGAACGTTCATTGCGTAGAATTTTAAAAACAATTCTCCTACTGAGGATGGGGACAATGGAGCTCTCCGCTATTCTGCTGGACGACCATAATTATTATGAGACAACACCGCAATGTGGAGCATGTGTTATTTTGGTTTCAACGACCAATAACACTTTGTTCAAAGCCAACTTTACCCCTAGGAACCGGAGCCCTGCAATTGCAGTGTCGACCTTATACATTAATTTTGTCTCGGATATCACTTTTACTGGGTTGTCAGTGCTGTATCAAGTATGGTATTGTCTACGTGTTGGCTTTAAAAAAAAAACTATTTATTTATTGAAAATTCTTGCCGTCCCCTACGGATTAAACAACAAATAAATATTATACCATTCATATATGTGGTTCATAAATAATGTTGTTCTCATTATTGTTTTACGACTTTGCTAATTTATTTATTAAAAAAAAACATAAGCAATACAAAAGATGTTCCGTATTAACATAAACATTTGAAAATCAGTTTCCCAAGAGTCATCAGATACCGAATGGCATCATAAAGCATTTTTTATATCATTACAATGCAAATTTCATATTATTACAATGTTTGACACGGTGACCAGAATGTTCAGTGGAAACTTTTTAAGTGTATGAATATTGAGTAAAAACTTTTCATCGGATGTTAATTCCTCACATGATAATTCATCATGTCTCAAAGCGTCAAAAACTGATAATTGGGGTTTTTAACCTTGGGTTAGGTAAGGTTAGGTTAGGTTAATGTGAGTTATGATGTGATGAATTATCATGTGAGGAAGTATCGTGTCTGAATAAATTTACTACGGGAATTCAGATGCTGAGATCTCATAGTCCGATTAGACATGGTACCTTTTGACACATCGCTTTTCTCTTTGCAAGATTTTTACTCATCCTGTTCTTCCTTTCGGGCACAGAAGTAAAAAAAATAGATATCAATAAATAATTCTGTTAGAAAATAGATGTTGTATACGTACATGTCTTAGTATAACCTCGACGTTGGAAGAAGCTGCCTCCCTCCTGAAGCTGTGCACCGAATCAGTCATGGCGATGGCTTTAACCCGGTCAAAGAAATCCGGGAAAGCATGGGCCAGTTTAACAGTGACCACCCCTCCGTAACTGTGGGCGACAATGCCAATAAACTTGGCTTTGGCATTCGCTATGTAGTCTTTCCACACCGAGATGGCGTGTTCCTCGGGCGTAGAACTGTGCGGGATTAGGAAGTTTCTGTCATCCACGATGCGCTGGTTGTCGTTTGGGTTCATCACTATGACTCCGTATCCGAGGCTCCTGCATTTTGAGATGTATTCGAGTTGGGTGCCAGCTTCTATGTTAGTGTTGATGATGATTCTGAAAAATAATAAATATTGAAGTATTTAATAAAATCCATTATAAGAAATTTTATTTAAAGCATTATCGCAAAAGCTATGCAGCCAGCGGTGATGGTCACGTCACTGAGAGGATATCAAGGATTTAATAATATGTTACCACTGACCCTGTACAAATTGCAAGTGTGCCCCACTGTTGAATTTAACCGCCAGCTTTATTCTGAACCCCCAACATACTTGAGAAAAGCTTTGACTGTGTGCCAAAATCAACGGTCTGCAGTCTTTAGAGTAGTCAGGCGGGAACGCTGTCCTTATTCTACCGGTATTTTGATGGAAGATGCTCTGAGGAACTAGCATCATTGATCCCCTCTACACCGATGCAAAGAGACACGCCGAATGTGCTCCCAACATTTGCACACAGTTGACATATCACATGGGAATGGGTGGTTCCTAAGACTCGTTTTTGAGTTCAACAGCTCAGCTGCGGAACGATTTACCAATTTTTGTGTTTCCTCCCTCCTACAATATGGGTCTCTTCATGACCCTTGTTCACCCCTTCCTCTTCACAAAAAAAAAACCTCCACACAGCATCCCCGAAATGAAGACCCTACGCAGGAAAACCCCACAATGGCAGCACTGCAAACCTAAGCGAACTTTGCTTTTCTGTGCAGCGTCTTAGGTTAATGTCGTTTCCTATACCCTTATCGACCCAATGAAAATTCATTTTAGAACATTCAGCAACGTGTGTATGCACACCTTTCCATTGGCAGAACCATCGACATTTTGGTTCAACGAATAGAAAGACAACAACCTGACTGACTCTGACTTTGATAGTGGTCAGGAGCATTGAGGCATATGTTCTCACAAACAGTTCTACCGAGTTCTCCGGGTAAAGATAACCTCGCTGATAACTGGCATCCGACAGAAGAATTACAATTTTGTCACTCACAAGGTATTGTTTCTTGACCCTGAGAAATTCTGTAATTGTTTCTACTTTGAATGTTCTCTCCCATCGAAGTTTAACTATAAGGCGATCCGCCCACTGAGGCAACTGAAAACTCTCAACTGGCAACTGTCTTTGTATGACAATGTGATGGCCCGCACACTACACAATCACTCAAAAACCCGTTGTCAATGGTAACGTAAGCAGTGACTCGCGACTTGCACTGCTGATTGCCGTGGCCGGCCGTTGCTAGTTGGCAGCTGTCAGCTGATTTCTCTTCGTCTATGGTTAAACAAGCTTTTTGACCAATCAAGACATAGAAACCAGACAGTTTTAGTTTGGTTTCAGTTGCCTCGTCAGCGGAGCGCCTAACAGAGTAACTTCATCCTGCAAACTGCAGCAACAACTAGGTGCAACTGTACTTCAACCAGTCACAGAAGTATTGAAAGCATTTTCCATCTTCCGTCTTTACCACATCTTCCATCAATCTTTCCCTGGATTATCCAAGAATATCATTGAATTTGTCACCCCTCAAGATGTGATCAAAATATTGGAGATTTTTTCTTTTCATATTTAGTGCTACATCGCAATTTTACCCATTCTAATAAAGAACCTCGGTAAATATCCACACCCAATATGTGCGCCACATCCAGCACAAATTATTTAAATATATCAGATTAATTACAATGAGGACCAACCATTTCAGTCTACGGATAAGAAAAATAATGCATTTTAATTCATATTTAACTTGTTGAAAGCCAGCATACAAAAAAATTTTTTTTTCAATACGACGTAAAATATTGACAGTTCTCACCTTTCTTACAAATTCAATTTTTATAACATTTTTTGTGATATAATACAAAAATTACATCAAAATAATGTAGATAAAACGAACTTCCTAATAATCAATCAAATCTATGCTTTCCACAATGGATTTATATCAAAAACAATGAATAAATATAGACTTCGAATATGACAGCGTTCATATTATGAAGCGGAAGCCATTTTGTCCGCCATTTTTGGTGTCCGGCGTGCCTTTAGCAATTAATATGAATTATTCAGAGTGGCTAAATGCTATCCATTAATTCGTTATGTCAAGATCGAGAATGGCCCAAGCGATTCTGACCTCGTTCTTCATACAATTTCTTTATGCATAAAGGGCAAAATTGCTTCAAAAATCCGGACCCGCCGGGGGGACTGCGGCCTACAAGGGGTTAACAATTCAAATTTCATTCGTGTTCACTCGTGCAATTTTACCATCAATGTAGCATACATAATGTAAAAAGTAGGTTTTTAGATTAGTTTTTTATTTATTTTTAAATATAGGGTCCGCCATCTAAAGTTTTTTTTTTAAAAATTGGACCGATCGTGTAGGCTACTGCATGGCCAGCCGAGGCAGCCATTTGAATGAAATTATTTTCCATTATTAACCGGAAGGATTGTACTTATAAATAAAAAAAGAAATTTGAGAAAATATTCAGTAGTTTTTTTTTTATAGCATTTTCAAAAAAAAAAGTTATTTGGCGGACCCTATACATCTATTTGAATTTTGACTTTGTTTCTGTGAATGAATGCAAATTCCCGACATCAGATTGAGCTGAAACTCGGCTGATAGACTGGTTATCAATGACTTTTGGTGGCTCTCAACGCACACACTCACTCTCTTCTCCGAATTGGTTACTACCCGACCCAAGAGATGGCCCGAAGTTTGAAAATAGTTGTTTTAAAGTTTAAAAAAAAAGTTTTTATTACGGGTTGATTTTTTTAAAACCCAAACTAAGAACTTAAGAACCAATTTTGAAAAGTAGGTTCAAAGAATGGGATTTATTAAAAAATAAAAAATAAACTAGCCTAAAACCCTATTTTAGTGTTTATTTAAATAATTTGTGCGTATTGCACTGGATACTTCCCAGTATCTCCATATTTCAGCATATTTTAGTGAAAATAATAAATTTATTACAAAAATGCTATCAAGTTGTCCTTACGATCTAGCCCACTGGCCCGCCCTCACCACCCCGGATCCGTGAATCAATACAATCAACTTCTCCGGGTTTGTCAGAGCATCCTCAGTGGCGTATATAAAGCTCTTGACTTGGTCGGGAGCTGCGTTCTTGGGTACAGGAAGTTGGATCAGACCCTCACTCTTCAGGAGTCCGTAGACATACTCGGTGATAGCATCGCCCAGCAGTTCGTAATGCTTCTGGTTCTCGGAATGATTTTCGGTCAGGTGGAATTGGAACGGAAGTTCGGTTAACTTATTTGTCTCTTTGTCGATCTGTCTCAGTTCACCCACTGAAATAATGACAGGATTTTAGTTGAATATCGATGGAGCATTCAAAATTTTATACATTTATATAGTAGAATATGGTAAATATACATAAAATAGGTAATGTATGTAAATATACACAATATTGACAATATACATAAAATACGAACACGCTTAATACGCACTTAAACCCTATGTAGTAGTTAGATAATAATGAGATATAACATCACAAAAGACAAAAACAAAACGGTGACTCATTATTTTTTCCTGATGTACTCACCTGAGTTGAAACCATACCCCAAATCCGTGATCGATTTGTGTTGAAACGTCATGGTTGGTAAGCGTCTGAAGCAAACAGGAGCCGCAAAAAGCTGCGGGAGAAAAGTTAGCAATTAAAAACTTTCTTGCTTCATCGATACTTGTAGAACTTTAGCGAAAATCTCACCGCTAAAAATGACGCCAGGAGCATTAAAACATACCCTACTACAGATTGAACGCAATAAATCTCTATATATAAAATACAACATCAAAGTATGGATGGTCAGTATGTTATTGTTTATTGATCACATTCAGCGAGACTGCTATTTCCCATATTTTACCCGAGAAGACCGGCAGCACCATAAATGAACCAACACTTAGATTGATATCATGGCAGCACAGATAAACCTGGATACATCTCAACTGACGTTAGTTATTAGTGTTGCAATATCGCTAAATCGTGATTTTAAATTTAAAAATTTGATGAATATTCCACTAATGTCATACGCTTCATATCACTCAGTTCATGTTCATGAGTGGTTTATTTATGTTCAGTTCTGTCTTACATCCCGCTTCTTTCACTCGGGGTGACACATCTGAACAAGAAATGAATCAAAAGTGCCGATAGAATTCATTAGTCAATGTTGGAAATTGGCATTTTTCACTCTCGCCGGAATGAAATCAAAGTAGACGTGGGCAAAATTGAATGAATGATTTGAATGAATCAATTCAATCTTGTAACACACTCGATCTGATTCTCATTTTCAGAACGAATTAAATCTTCATTCCTTACAGATTTTTTAAACAGCACCATATTTTTATTTCTATTTATTTTACATAAAAAAAATATTTTATGTTAACGATTTACATAATTTAATACTTCGTAGAAATTTTATTTAATATTATTCTGTATGTTTTCTGCGCGGATAAGTTACCTATAAGCGCGCGCCGCGAAGATACCGGAGGTAATGTGCTATATGCATTGTACTACCTCTATCACGTATAGTATATCCCGCGCCGAAAACCCATAGGTCGGAGAGTCCCCACACCTCCAGCCCAGGCGACAAAACATTTCGATTCGAACGAAGTAGTTCCGAGTTCCGAGCAACGCATTTCTTTTACAGTCCCATATGTCCCACTCATTCATGGAATTAATAAATGTATTCCTTATTCAGTTGTGTCGTCATAGTCCTACAAGTCTGTCCGGACCGAAGCGGTCAAACCCAATCTCTGTGTCACTTCTGTTCCACTAATTCAACGAATGAAAGAATTAGTATGATCGCCTCTTTTTCAAATCCCGCTCACACGATCGAGTATGAGGCAATTCCAATCTGTTGAAGTTATCGAGTCGTTAGGTTCGCGGAACGCAAGTAAATTAAGTCACAGCGAGTCAAAAGACACTTGCTAGTCTAAAGTTCCTAATCCAATCCTTAACGACCGCTGCGAATCGGTTCGTCGTTAGTCCCCGCGCAGCGGAACCGTCAATTTAGTTCCCAGTCACAAGTCCCAGGCAAGACACAAGACACTGCACAAAAGATACAATTCATTCTCAATGCCTGCCGCAAATCCGTTTGGGAGTGCAGTGCGATTTCCCCGTGGGCCGAGCCGTCAATTTAATTACATCGTAGGTCGAAAACTTCCGATTTCGAGCCCTGCGTAAATTGGGTAGAATGCGTTTTATATTCGATCACACGAAGCGGAACTATTTTAAGTTTAAAATAAATATAATAAAATTAGTAAAACGGTTTAATTAAGATGATGAGATATTTGATAGCCTTATAAAAATACATTTTTCTATCGGTTTTGCTGTCATAACATCACATTAAAAAATTCAAAACCCCGTCGTCGTGGTTTTTGTTGATCAGTGTCTAAATTTTTTATTTTATTATTATTATCTATATATATATATATATATATATATATATTTGAATTTTATGAATTAAAGGATCGAATGAAAGGAATCAGATCAAAAGGCCAAGGGAATGAGACTGAATCGATTCACTACTGTGAATAAATCTGCCCATGTCTAAATCAAAGTGAAACGTCTGAACACGAAGTGAACGCCCGTCTAGTGCATCTTGCGTTCTGCACTGATAGGACGTCATCACGTCCAGAGATGTGCAAAATGGGTACCCAAAACCATTTGAAATGCAAAATGGAAATGGGTTAAATTTTTCCATTTGAAAATGCAAAATGTTTTTTACATCTATTCTAGCATTTATCGGTTTTAGTAAATATTCTACAACTGCCACACTTTTAGTAGACCTTGACACAGATTTGAAGATTACACTACGTTTCATCTCAATAACTTCAAGAAACAACTATTTAATTATGTTTGGATAGATGGTAAAAATTGCACTAAAATTCCATTTCTATTCAAAGATCAAAATTTCCCATATAAAACCAAGAACCTTGGTATAAAACAATCCCTTTACCGTAATTTTTTTTATTGATATTTGTGAAGTTTTGTTGCAATCTAAATACGCAATTATTAAGAAAGACATAAACAGACAGTTTGACAAAAACCACAAAATTTTACGAGGAACTATTGTTGCCAGCTTAAAGAAATGGCCTATTTTTGTAATGGTATCACTTATTAAGCCAGGGCTTCTATCAGGGAGCAACTTGACAGGCGTAAAAAACAGATGTGTTGATAATAGGAAGAATGTTGCAAAAATGCATTTTAAATGCAAAATGCACTTATAAAAGACATTTAAAATGTAAATGGAAATGGGTAAAAAAAATAAATTTAAAATTGACTTATTTGAAATAAAGTACATCTCTGATCACGTTCCATGCAAAATAATCCGATTCTCCGATCCTCTGTAGGAAACCCACTTGCACAGCGCGGGTGCAAATTGAGCGCCCTAAAGTTTAAGTTTAGACGGAATTCAATACTTCGTTTGTGTGAAAGCACTATGAAACAATACATGATTATTACTGCAATGTCATAAGCCAGAGATAAAATGTCAAAATGGTATTCGTTCAACTAATTTGTTTGCTTTTGGCAACACGCCTCATATAAATCGTTGTGTTTCGCTTAGTATCGTGGTGAGAAATATGTTGCAAACGGTATTTGAAAGAAAAAACAACACGCTATGTATTCAAATCTAAAAGTAAACCACGAAATAATTCAAATGATTTTTTTATAATTTTTTTTTATATGAAACGACAAAGAAGTGTGGTGATGATAACATTTACAATTCATCTTTTTAATAAAATATGGGTGTGTGCTTTTTTTCGTTACCAATAATTTTAGTTATAAAAAGTAAGGTGAGCCATTTTTAAGCTTTCATTCAAAAATATTACACAAAAAACATTACATGGTTATTTCTTATGACAAAATTTGAAAGTGTGTTTCATCACCTTTCAAAAACAGTTTTTCGATATGTTCACAAATATTCCATTTAATTGGTTTTTTATTGTAAACAGGAAATATTTTGATCTACTGGCAGAATGTGGTCGAGGCTTGATGGGTTATTTATGCGTTATGTGAACATGATGTAATTTTTCGAATTATCACAAATCAAACGAATTCCAATGCGCACGACTTCACTCGATGACATTGTAGAAAGAATGGATGAGTGAGCGTTCATTCCTGTATCACCGTCTGACCACGGAATACGGAATGAAACGAAGATGAACGTTCACTCGACAAACGTTCACCTGAATGAAGCATCTGATTCCAGCCTAACCGCCGCACTTTATTAGGTATAGATTTTTGAAATTACACTGCGTTTGAGGTTTCAACTTAATTAAACAAATTCTGAAAAATTCCATTTGATGACAGATTAAATTTTTCAGAATTTGGAATGATGGAAGTTGGAATTCCAACGATGGAAGGCTTAAATTTCCCGCATAGAACGATTCCTTCGCCGCCATTTTAATTTTGTATATAGAATGAAATTTGCGTGAGTTTGTCTCAAATACGCATGAATTACTTAATTAACCAGAACCTAATAACCTTTTTTGTGCATGTAAATAGTTGCTTATTGGAGTGATTGTTAAAATGAATTGTAATTACCTGTGCCTATTTTTAATTTAATTAATTTGTGCCTAAAAGTGCTCGCGGTTAGGCTGGAAATAGACGGTTCACACGTGTGAAGGTTTACTCTATGGTTACTCGAGCGAATGTTCCCATCTTCGTTTCACTTTTGTTTCATTTCATGTTCAGACGTGTCATTCCGAGTAAAATAGGCCGAATGAAATACAGAAATGAACGATTAGTGAACCGTCTGATTCAGCCATTAAGCTGGAATCAGACTGTTCACTCGAGTGAAGGTTTACGCCATGTTTTTTCGGCCTAATCTTCCATCTTCCATCAAAAACCAGTTTGACCCATCCTCCATTTTTCCAAAAAAAAATTTTTTTTTTTTCTCATTTAATAAAATGGACTCCCAAGGATTCATCAGTCTGGCGAGAAGCGCAGTTGAGGCCCTAACAGAATTAATAATTGACCCAAGCAGCAAACTAAATAAGGATCAAATTGGAAAAATGATTCCGAAAACAAATGCGATTCTTGGAACCATTGCCCAAATGGCTGCTAAAATGGCAACACTCGAGGGTGAGCTGTCAGCTTTCAAAACATTATCCAACAAACCGAATACAGTAGTATTGTGAAGCAGCCGACGAACTCGAAGAAAGGAAAAACAGAGCTAATAATCTTATTATCATAAATATTCCAGAAAGCGCGAAACAGAACCAAATCGAAAAAATCATGGATGATAATCTGCAAATAACAAATATCCTGAATAAAATTGATAGCAACATTGAAATTAATTCCATTAACACATTCCGCCTCGGAGCAGTGAGGCCTGATAAAACAAGACCAATTAAAGTTATTCTAAAAAACTCCAATGAAGCAATAAATATCCTCCGTAAAAATAACTTCCATCTGAAAAACTCTAACGTGAAAATATTTTCTGACCAAACACCTAACCAACGAAAATACTTGTCAGACTTGCGCCTGGAATTGGAAAGACGGATACAGGGAGGTGAAGTTGGGTTAACCATCAAATATATAAATAACAAGCCGGCAATAATACAATCAACTTCAAAAAACTCAAACACATCATGGGGTACGGCCAAAACATCCGAGGCTGCCGCACCAAACTTATAGAGCTGCAAACTACTATTCCACTACTACAACACATTGATGTATTTCTTCTTACCGAAACCTGGCTTGATCCTGATATTCACACTGAGGAACTTGGATTTTCATCTTACAACACCTACCGCCTAGACAGAAATCCAGCCACTAGTACTAAAACCAGAGGAGGAGGAGTTCTCATATCCGTTAAAAAATCACTGCTATCCACTCGTTTAATTTGTAAACATCTGGACGTGGAACAGGTATTCATTTACTAAAAACTAAATCAGGCAAAATTCTACTGGGATGTGTCTACATTCCTCCTGGATCCAACATCACAGTCTACAGAAACCACATAGATGACCTCGAAACCTTTAAAAATAAATACCATGATGCCAGAATAATTTTATTTGGTGACTATAATACCCCTAGCATTGATTGGATGAATAAGAACTCTAATAACAACTTAAGCCTTCCAGAAAATGCTCGTGAAATAATAGATATGACGAACTTACTCTCCCTACAACAAATCAATCAAGTCTACAATACCAATAATCGACTGCTGGATTTAGTATTCTGCAGTGATCCCTCAGTTCATATTGTTAAATCCGTTGATGAGCTCCTCCCCCTAGACTTCCACCACCCCGCCCTAAGCATAACCATCATGACTAATAACTCACCAGACGACACAACTGTTCTTCCTAACCTTACTTACAATTTTTCCAAAGCTGACTATTCCAACATGAATCAATATCTTGCAAATGAAGACTGGTCATTTCTTCACCACAACAATAATATAAACTATAATCTTGAATTATTTTACACAATTATTAATAGGGCCATTGAAAAGTATGTACCACTATCACACTTCAAGGAAGCTAAGTTCCCGAAATGGTTCAGCGGCGAGCTAATTAACCTAGTTATCTGTAAAAAAATTGCACACAAAAACTTTAAAGAATCGAACTCCCTTAACGACTACAAGATATTTCATAACTACAGAACTCAATGTAAAAAACTGTCAAAAAAATCGTACTTTAATTATATAAATGGAATCGAAAATTCTATACCTTCTAACATACAAAACTTTTTCACTCATATTAACTCTCTTAGAAAAAACAAACAAGGTTTACCCATCTCAATGCACTTCAAAGAAAATAGTAGTACTGATATGAAAGTGAAAGTTAACTATTTTGCTGATTATTTCAAAAGTGTCTATGACGAAGATATCCCAGATAATTATATACCACCTTCGTCCCTAAACGAGAGCATACATATCCCTGCCGTACACATCAAAATAGACGACGTGAAATCTAAAATCAAATCTCTAGACAAAGACAAAAAGGCCGGTCCTGATAATGTACATCCTAATATCCTGATAAATTGCGTTGCTTCACTGGCTGAGCCGATTTGTTTATTGTTTAATCAATCCCTTGACACAGGTTGCTTCCCTGACATTTGGAAACGTTGTTATCTAACACCTGTATTCAAAAAGGGTAATAAAAGTGATATTACTAACTATAGACCAATATGTAAGCTATCTGTAATTCCGAAACTTTTTGAAAAACTATTACTTGATAAAATTTCACCGTGTATTAACCATATCATTGTTCCGAATCAACACGGATTTCTGTCAGGCAGATCAACTCTGACAAATCTCTCGTTATATGAAAACTATATATCGGACGCATTAGCTAACAGAACTCAAGTCGATTCCATATATACGGACTTTATCAAGGCCTTTGACAAAGTATGCCATAAAATTCTCCTGGTTAAACTACGCAAGCTCGGTATAGATGGAAAACTTTTAGAATGGTTTGCTAGCTATCTGTCTGATAGAGTTCTATTTGTAAAAATCAATTTGTTCATTTCCAATCAATTTATAGCTACCAGTGGTGTACCACAAGGGTCTCATTTAGGTCCAATATTATTTTTACTGTTTATAAACGATATTGTTAATATATTTGATAAAGACATAAATGTACTACTTTTTGCTGACGACTTAAAAATATTTAAAATAATAAAAAGCGCTGAAGATTGTATCTGTCTACAAAATAACCTAAACAGATTAATTAATTGGTGTTCTCTTAACAAACTTTATCTGAACATAAATAAGTGTCATTCAATCAGATTTTACAGAATTAGTCAACCAATTATTCATCCATATGAACTTAACAACTCAACCCTTACCTCTGTCGAAGAAATTAATGATCTGGGCATAACGTTTGACTCTAAATTAAACTTTATATCCCATATAAACACAATCAATAATAAAGGAATGAAAATGCTTGGCTTCATTCTTCGAAATTCTAGAGGTTTTAGGAATATTTCAACATTAAAATTTTTATATACATCCCTAATTCGTAGTCAAGTCGAATATAACTCCTCGATCTGGTCCCCCCATTATAAATTACATTCAGATTCAATCGAAAGAATTCAACATAAATTCCTAAGACACATTAATTTTAAACTCGGTATTCCCATTGAAAACATTAACTATAATTATTTGATGAAAAGACTAAATTTATTAAAACTCTCAGATCGAAGAATTATATCCGACTTAATATTTATGTTCAAAATTGTAAATGGTAGTATAGACAGTTCCGATTTAACTAACCTCATTGAATTTCATATACCTACGAGAGCAACTCGTTCCAAAGTTCTGTTTAAATGCAACAACACCAGGACTGAGTATTCCAAAAACTCACTTGTACCTAGGTTGCATGCAGTTAGTAATAGATACGCAGATGTGGCGGATATATTTAACTGCACGGAAAGTAGGTACAAGAGGGCTATGCTATCATATATTTTCAACCAATATTAATTTAATCTAAGTTTACCTTATTTGTACTATAAAATTTGTTTGTACTTGTATCTCTTGCTCATATCTCGTATGTCATTTCACAATCAAATGCCACAATCAATTGTCATTCTCTTTTTTGTTTTTAATTATTCCTAATATATGCTTTTGGTTTTTAATGTGAAATGTAAATATTGTTTATGGTATGTTTATACCGTTGAAATTAAATAAATAAATAAATCTTCGTTTCATTCCACGTTCAGACGGCGCTATAGAAATAAGCGTTCACTCGTCCATTCCCATCACAGCGTCGCCGAGCGAGGTCAACCGCGCCGTCCGGCCCCGAATTTTAAGGAAAAACCTGTCAGATGCATCGATTATTACGCAATTTTGTTGACACAATAAAATAAAAATAAATAAATCAAACAGTATTGTTTCGTCTTATAAACCTTTTTATTTTTTACGACATAATAACACAATTTGATTTTACTTTTTTTTTATTACGAATATTTTCCTACAAATATTAATCTTACATATATTAAAAAACATATAAAATACAGATAATAAGGAAGACCCAAAAATTTATATGAGAGGTGTTCCCAAAAGCAAACAAATTAGCCGAACGAATAACATTTTGACGTTTTGCGTGCGATGTGATAGTGTCCTTCCATGGTCCTACCCGTACAGGACGCGAGACAAACTGATTGAGATTTCACTCGGTGTTCAGACGTTTCACTTTGCTCTCTTGCATGCGCGCGCAAGTGAAGGATGCCGAATGAAAATATCCAACATTGTTGGATCGGTTCACTTGAAGATTTCATTCGGCAGTATTCGGCACTTTCGTTTCATTTCATGTTCAGACGTGTCATTCCGAGTAAACTAGGCCGAATGAAATACGGAAATGAGCGATTAGTGAACCGTCTGAATGGCGCTTTAGTGAACTGTCTGATTCGGCTTTTACCCAAATCTCTAAATAAATCATTTCAAAATTCAATAAAAAAGTGCCTTTCTAAAACAGAAAACACAAGAATTTTACTTGCAACACTTTGATTCAACTGTCATTTTTGTTGACTTCTCCACATTCTCCATCTCCAATTTGCCAGTCATTATATTTGTTATTTTGTTACGTGTTGGACTATTTTTGTAGTTTTGAATTGAGTTTTTGACAAGCCCGCGGGCAGAGACAGACTAAAGATGAGTAGTCATATTTTACTAGGAATGAAAGTTGAAGTTGGTGCTATTAAAAGGGTCAAAATAGACAATTTCAGTCTCGATAATGAAGTGAAAAATTTGAAAGAAGAGGCATCCAAACAAAGCAACAAACCCGTCGATATATTGGGTAAATATTTATGTTTACGTGTTTTCATTTTTCAGATCTGATGAACTGCGGAATATTCCTGATTCTACGCTCTATTACAATAAATAACCTTGCCATTTATGGCTTATCTTTCAGAATTAATTTATCATGGAATAGTTTTGGATGAGGCAAAATGTTTGAAGGATTATGGAATAAAGTCCGGAGAAATGGTACACGTTTTCAAGAAAGTACAGCCAATAGAAAAACCCACAGTTGAACCTAAGACAAGACTGACTGCCGGAAGTATTAATTTGTTATTTAAAACCTATGGACTACCCACTAGATCTGTTTCATCATTTTCAAATGCAATGGAGGTTTGTCTTCTTTCCTATCAATATAATTTTACCTTGTAATACAGTTTTTATTATTTATGTCTTACTCTGCTTCACAGTTAATACGGAATATTTTAAATTTGAACCGTACAGGCATTAGGGTACTAATAAGTCAGATTATCAAATTTAATTCCACGGAAAAATAATAATATGAACTTCAATAGTATTATAGATGGCGCCACTTCCATTTGCATATCGCACGTAGGCGAGTGATGAGTGTTAATGTCACGGCAGTAGCTCCGTTAAAAATTTCACATACACCGACGGGTCGGAACGGTTTCCATACAGTGTGGCGTCAGAGATTTACTCGGAGTCGGGTTCTTAAATTTGAACCTACTGGCATTAGGGTACTAATAACGTCAGATAAAAAGTCTCATAAACTTGAAATGTTAAATCATTTGTCATGTTAATATTTCTTACAAAAGGCACAAAAGCCTGCTCTGTATGGTTCATTGAACTAAATATATACATATTTTTATCGTCTCGTCCAACTTAAGTACTCACTTTTCGTAACAATAAAGCTAAATCTAACTATTTTAATTAGAGAACTGTTATTAACCGTGAGGCGTAGTACGACAAGTTTATTCAATATTGTTTTGTCTCGGCTCCGTGAACCATCCTCGATTGCACAGGACAGGACAATGGGACAATACAACAATTCAACCGTAGTTCAAATGAGGAACGCTGCGAAAACAGATACACAACGCCGCAATATGTTGCTGTATATTGTCCTATTGTCTTCTCCGTGCGCATTTACTTGCAGATAATGCGACTGGGTGGGTGGTGGTGGTAAGACATTGTCCAACAAAGATAGCTCTGTCTATCTAAAAGATAATGTCTTAGTTCATTATTCTGTCCTTTAAACTTCAGTTCACACTAGGACAATGAATCCGGAGCTGGCACATTACAATATTGTATTGTCCTCTTGGGAACTTGCCATAATTCTCATATATACGCATAGATATAACGTATGATTATATGTTTGGAAATAAAAACATAAATATAACATATTATTACGTTTGGAAAATGTCCCGTGCAGTATGTTTTTATTTAAATCTCAAATAACTAACTTTATTTACCATAGGCACTCGTTAATGTTGTCACTTTTGCCCGACTGTCCTTCAGCAGATAAAACTTTAAATCTCTTTTTTCCAAAATCATAATTTAACTAAACCTGCGGTAAAAATGTGTTTTTGGTTGTTTATCAGACGTTCGAAACTCAAACATGCAAAGAGTGTGAGTGTGTGCCTTATATCGCCAAGAATATAAGAATAGGAAATAAAAATCGCTTGGCTAACGAAGACCGAGTCACAATTTCAAGTGCAAAGTGGTTTTTATTTATTTTGTAAATAATTTTATAACCAATGAATCGATTTTTGACTTATATATGTCTCACTTTAAATGTCTATGATTGCTTTTCGGATAAAAAAAGCCAATTATCTCTTGATATGGCAATTAAAAAAAATATATATTTGTATCTCCCACGTTTGTTACTTTGGTCTTAAAACGAAGCTATTGAAATGCTTTATCTATTATAACAATGGATGTCACAAATCCGAACTTCGTAGACTATTTTATTTACAATGTTAAAAATAATTTTTTTAAATATTTTTCATGCCTAATTTTTGATTAGCTGTTTACTGTTAAAATTTAGTATTTTTTCCGAAGATATGTGTACCTTTCACTATCAAGTATATCACAGACAACATATAGAAATCGAAAATATTCTATGTTTACTCAAATAAGTACCTCTGACGGCAGTTTCAAAGTATCAAGCATGCAGGATCCGCGTGGTCATAAACTTTTAATAATAATTGATTTAATAATATATTTTATAAATCCTACAAATACGAGATAAACGGTAAAATACAGGTTAACTCATTGGCTAAATAGCACTTTAATAAATTTTTATGTCTCCGAATTCGAAGGTATGATTTTTATGAATCGGTACGAGTTGATTACCCGAACAATGATGGTTAAATTGACCGAGGCATGAAGTGCACCAACTTCTGAACTTCACGGTTGACGGTGGAAGTGATGGGGATAGCAAGCAGCACAAAACATGCAGCACGCCTTCTGATCAAAACACCAACTGGCTTGCACTAACGAACCGTTAAATGATTAGTGTAAAGTGATGGGACTGAAATTTCTGGCCAATGACGACAACCAGTCAATACTCTCCGAAAACAAATGATTTATTAGATGTTTATTGTATTAAGTTGGTACCTGCCTATCCAATGTGGATACAAGTGTAGAGGGAGTGTTAGGATTGTCAGGAGAGTTTGTAGTGCTTTAGTTTCCAGGCAAAGAAATTATGTGATTAGTGAGATTTGAACCGGTGGAATTTTTAACCTGAAATCAGCGAACATTAAAAAATTGTTGAAATTTTTGATGACAGATGCGCTAATCATGGATCAAGTTGTAAAGCGTCTATGAGGTGATTTTCCAACAAAACGGCGCATAATCCTAACTCAAAAATTGTTAAACAAATTGATGATTATATTTGGCATCTAAGAAAAAAAAAGACAAAAACAGGTAGAATACAGTTTACTCTACGAAGGGATGAAATATTATAATACGCTGCCGGAAACTATCAATATTGATCAATATCGTACAGTGGCTAAGAAAGAAAAAAGTTAATCAATGGAAATTGTCACAGATAAATTTAACCATAAAATTGTATTTTTAAAAAGTTGTTTCTTATAAAAAAAAATATTGTGGTTTACGCTTATATTTTTTCTTAAATTTTTTTGTTTGTTTCTGCTCCATGGAAATGATGGGAAAAGCTTCAATTTATCTAAAATATTTCTTTTGTATTTATAATGTAAACCGATTTGTGGTAAAGATTAATAATAATAATATTTGGATAATTTGTAGAGCGCCGTTTTTGTGAGAAATCACCTCAAGGTAATAAGTAACGTAATAAGTATTTTACAGTTTATATGAAATTATAAAACTCATATTATACACACATGTAAAATAGTTGTAATTTCCTAAAAAGCATAAAAATTACCACAGTTTGAACGGTTATTGTTTTGCAAATGTTTGTTCTGTGTTCTTTACCAAGTAAAATAACTCCCACAAAATGGCTCTGGATGTTTATGAGAATTATATACAGTACAATCTCACTAATCCGACACTATTAAAAACCAGTGGCGGTTTTCTCTAAAGTGCGGTTGTGCGGTGAACCCCCATTAAAAATATGATAAAATAAAACAATCGTGTTGTATAGTAATATAAGCAGATAGCTCGACATTAAAATTTCGTCTTTAAAACTCGCGCCACCGAAAAATACGGTATCTATTCCCATTTTGTGCGCGTTGCGATCCGCACACATTTGTCCATACGAAAAAATCATAGCCGATACGAATCGCTGTGCCGGTAGAATGGACAAAACTACGCAGCTTGGTGCGCCGATCACGAGTCAAGATCTCACGTGACCTCCGAACTTTGACGAGTCTCGCCGAAACGAAGCCCGAGATTGTCGCAGGATGACCGGCTGACGGTCGACTTTTGCACCGACGGATGCAAGTTAAATGTTATATATTATGGTATTTAACTTTGCAGTCATTTTTGTACATTTTTATTTTCTTGTTTCTGCATTTCTCCAACCGTTTACTAATGGCATTTATAAATCTACTATTGAAGTGGACCGATTTTGACTTCTGTTTTATTTTATTTTATAGATAAGTCGTTATATCCCTTAGTTACGAGTACATTTACTAAAGTTTCGGCAAACAACGTCGCTAGTTATGCAATTTTGTGTTGAGCTTTCCCAGTATTGTTTCGGCTTTCAAATTGAAGGTGGTTGCATTTATCGGTTGTCGCGAATATTCTGTCCTAATTTTTTCACACAATGACGGAATACAGTGTTATATACAAAAAATAACGCTAATGCTTATGAAAAATGTTTGGAAATTAAATATAATTATTTTTTGTATACGTGTTTTGTGTAAATGAAAAAAGCTCATTTTATTTCGTGCCACCTTTATTTGTGTTTGTTGTTTTTTTTTATGTTTTAAAATATCAATTATATTATATTCTACATTCTACGCAATTTTTCTTATTGAAAAAAACAATCATAATTAGCAACGTACATTGAGTGTTGTAAAAACCATTAAACAATTTAAATCCTCTAAAACTTTTTTTGGTAGTTTAATAATTGTGTCGAGGAGTATCAAGTTATTTAAAAACAATAGTACCTATTTAGGTACCCCTCCACTAACTTTATTTAATTTGTATGACAAGAGTAAATTTTGATTAGACAATATATCTTCTCTTGAATTTCTGAACCCCCCGTTAAAAAGACCACGAACCGCCACTGTTAAAAACCAGAGGGGGCCGGATTATTGGAATGTTCGGATTACTGGATTATATAGAGAAAAAATCATAATAAATAAAACAAAGCATTTCATAAAGAGAATATAATTTATGTACATATTTGTGTTCTTCTTTGACAGGTTTATTGTAACTAACATATCTAAAATTAGGTCCATAGTTTTAAAATATTCCTTAATTGAGGTCTGCTTTTGACTTCTTTAAAATGTCCATTTTATCTTTCAAATCTAGTGTCTTGGGTTTCCGTTTACTTAACATTTTTAATTACACACTATTCTCACTTCAAAACAACAGGCAAATACGTACGCACGTGCACACGAGATAAATGTTGAGGTTAGACTGCTAGACGGCGTCGCGGCGTTAGAGCGCATATCATTATTACTGAATACAAAAGTTTAAAAAAACTAAACTAAAACTACAGGCCGCCTCAAAACAGGAAACCCTAGTGAGGAGAACTGTGAAAAAAGACAAAAAATTATACTAATATTATACCTTATACCTACATAATGTACAAATTTTGCTATTGAAACTAATAAAAAATATAAAAAATAGGCATAGAGGGGCGAGAAAGGCGGGGGCGGAGGGTGCCGGATTATTGGACGTATCGGTCTAGTGAAGTGCCGGATTAGTGACATTGTACTGTATATATTTTTGTAAACTTAACCAGTTATATAGAATAAAGATATTAATATTATAGGTAAAACTGAGGTGTCATGTGTGCGAAGTCTATTATTCTAGGAACAGAGATCTACATTTCGTAATTTATTTAACTGATTCGGTAATCCAATCAATTTTGAATTACTTTTAGAATTCAAATGTGGTACAATTTATTTAAATAATATTTTTTTAATTTTTTTTATTTTTTATTTTTTTATTTAAATAATATGGTGGTATAACTGCCATATTATATTTTAATACTGCCCAAGAGTCCCAACCATCTGAAGCCAGTGAGACTATGACATCCTCAATTGGGGTATGATGTGTGGCTGAAGATAGTGGGGAGGGAAAGTTGATGGGTAAGAGGAAGATGAGGAAGTAGCAGTTTATTCACATCTAGCCAAACACATCTAAAGCCATTTTAAGCATCGTTTCGATTCTGAATGGTGATCTTTCACCAGAGCGATACTGAAAGTATCTAACAGTCTGGAATGTGCTGCAAATATACTATATGTTATTTATTTGATGCAATATTTTTACATTTTATAATAAAATCCAATAATGTTGGCCTCACTAGGTGGTTTGAAATTAACAAATTGTGAGTGAATAAGACAAATTAATCAAATAAAATTTATTTGTGCACGCCGGGCTCGAACCCGCGACCTCCGGATTTGTAGCCAAGCCTTTCTGTTAAGTATATAGAAGTCAAGCAAATCAGTTGGGAAGGAAATAGTTGATTTTGATTTTATTCAATTTTCGAAATAATGTTTCAGAAATGAATGTGTAAATCTCTAGTGAACATATCAACGTGTGCCTACTGCATATTCCAAAATTTTACTAAAACCGCCCTGATTTGTATTTCTTTTATTATTAATGGGGTGGGGTACTTTACAAATAGGTGATCTTGTCTTTCAAGATGTTCAGCGAGGCTTCCTCCATAGAGAAGATACTGGAAATAGAGCCTCAGCTGGCCCAAGACCCGGTGGCCTTGTCCTATCTCATGGTGCCGGAGCTGGTGTTTCACCTGCAGGATGCGGATACCTTCGATGATATCATGAAGAAGCACCCGTTGCTTGTGCCCACGTTTGTGAAGGTCATCAAGGGTCTGCAGAGCGCCGTGAGAAGTAAGACTTTATTTTTTAAATAATTCTATATCAAATTCACCATTTCCCTTGATGATTTTATTGTACTGCTTGAAATACACACACCAATGGCGCGAGAGCTCTGCGTGAATACTACTTCTCAGCCTGATTTAATCCCATTTTGTAACTTTGCATTATTCTCTATACACACTGTTGCTACAGTAAAAAACCTAATGTAGGAACTCACTGATTTGTAAAAAAATCTATATACATATAAAATGTACATCGTAATAAATAAATGTAACTGCTTAAAAAAAAGTATACCCACGCACTGGCTTTTGCCTATGTGGGATTTTTTTGTTCTTATACATTATACTTTATACACATTATATTATATTTTTAGTTTTATTATATTTATTTAAATAAGACGATGTATGAATGTGTGTGCCAAGACTGTTGTTGGGCAGTCCATCCTGATACGGCATTAATTGGTGATATTTTAATTAAAGGCGGGCGCCATCTCTTAGCGGAGATGCACGTGGACAGCGACGAAGATGAAGAAGTGGACGTGGGGGGAGAGGATGAAGGTGAGGACGGGGACGAGGCGGGGCCGGTGGGCGGCCTCATCACGCCGGAGCAGCTGTCAGCCGCGCTGGCAATGGCGGGCGCCACAGCGGCCAGCGGTCCCCCCGCTGGCACCTCGGCCAGCTCGCAGGACACGGGCTTCCGGGAGTTCCTGGGCTCGCTGCTAGCGGCAGAGGGTCCGCAGACTTCGGGAGCAGGTAAAATCAATTTAACAACTAAAAATTATCTCCTGTTAAATTTAGAAGCTGTGATAGGTGTGAAAATGACAAACACAAAGATTTAAAACAAAACTAATATAAACACTCGAGCGATAACTGCCCAAATTTGATTAATGTCCTCGAATGATAGCTATCCGTATTTGGGTAGCACGGCTATTGCCCTTGAGTGATAACTACCCAATTTTCAGTAGCTTAAGTTTAGTCGCTAGCTTCATTAATCTGATTTCGGTCGGCAAAACCTCAAAAATGTCACCGAAGACAATTTCAAAAATTTCATTTACATTTTTTACTCCAAATAATGTCAGGAATCACTGAATATATTAAATCAGTTACGTCCCTTGACACCCTGGATGTTCACAAATCCATTTTTCATATATTGACAAAACACACTTCCTTTGTGTAGTGAGTTCTTTGCTAATAATTAATTTGATTTAAATGTTTTATTCCTCTAAAATACACCAATGTAACTATCATAATAATGTATTGGGATTTGCTATAATTTATTATTATGTAGTATTTTTATAATTATTATTCATGCACTTGCTGGTATATAAATCTATTAATTTCATAATTGTTTGATTTACAATTTAATTTCATGCATAGACGATTTCAAGTAATTTGAAATAATCTAATATCATAAGCATTAATATCAATCTAATTATTATAATTTATTCACTCTTTAATATACAGATTGAGATAATACTGTAGTGAATACACTTTTTATTTTATTTTAATTTTTAAAATATCTTTATACATATTTCGCTTTCCATATCTATAAATTTAATTTGCTTTAAATTAATCATAAATCATTATATATTGTATACTACGTGTTGGTGCCTTGCATTCTTCCTAAGTACCTTTTCCGAAAATAATTCTACCCCCAACATCCTGTTGTTTCCCTACCTTTATTGTCGACCGAATGCAATAAAATTGTCACCCAAATTGCTAGTTCAAATTAGCACTTCGTCCTGTCAGCATCTCATGTTGAATACGGAGCTAACTTTCGACCGTGTCGGAAAGTCTTGTGGAAGCAATTCTATCGTGTGCTAGTGAGCTCGTTATAAGTGTGAACCAGCGGAATAATTGAAAGCGAAGGAAGAAAAGCGGTAAGTCGACAATTCCTGTCTTATCCACTTCCTTCCGCTTTGCGGGACCTATTTCTGTCCCCAACATTTGGTCGATTCGAGCCTGGATAAATTGAATAATTGTTATAAATTTAATGTATCTTAGGATGAATTGTTCATGAAAGTTGTTGATCTGCAAAATTCGCATCAGCCGTGCTGTGGGCGAATTTACTAGGTAGTAGGTAGTCAAAATTATTTTACTGCTTACAAATTATTACTATTATAAATTATACTTTTGAATTGATTTGTAATATTCTTTTAAATTGAACGGAATTCAATTCTTTTATTGTAATAATATTTTTTCTCATTACAATGGCAGAGAAAAAAGTAGTTTTGCTAAAAAACCGATGTGAGCGAATAGTTTCCAGAATTCGAGTTACGCATGACCTTACATCCAGCATCCATGATGATAACAAGAAACGGGAGACGTTTCTCGCGCGATGTGAAAAAATAGAGGAATGGTTACTAGATTTTGAAAATGTTCAAAAAGAGATTGAAGAACAGTTACTAGAGTTAGACAGGATGAAAGAAGTCCAGGATTTAGGAGTGATTTCTAATAGAGTAGATGAGTGGTATTTTGAAATAATGCAAACAAAAAATGCTATTATTAAAAATGGAAATTCAATACCTAAAACTACAAGTAGTTCGACAGTGCGTGCTCCAATAATAAAGTTGCCTACATTTGACAGTGACATTAAAAGTTGGTGTGCGTTTCATTCACTATTTAAAAGTCTGATTCACGATAGTACTGCGTATACAAATGTAGAAAAATTCCATTACCTCTTGTCGGTAATTACAGGGCCGGCACTAGGACTTATAAAATCATTGCCTCTTATTGAAGAGAACTATGACATAGCCTGGAACATTCTGGTAAATCAATATCAAAATTCTAGATTGCTTTTTACGCATTATGTTGATGAAATTCTTAATTTCAAATGCTTACAGACCGAGTCAGCGTCAGGTATCGCGCGCATACTTAGTAATTTTCAAGAGAATTACGCCGCTATAAATGCGATGAAAATAGAAAATATCTTTGATAAATTTGTTGGTCATATTATATTACGAGTGATGGATCCGACAACTAAACGTCAATTTGAGTCTAAATTGCCCGGTGAGGAGATTCCAGGGTCGGAATCAATTTTTGCTTTTCTAAGAAATCAATCACGTATGTTAGAAATGTCATCTCCACATATTATAAAAGAGAAAAAAAGTTCATATAAAACGTTGTTATCTGCCAATAAGGATAATAATGTTCATTGTCCGTTGTGTCGAGGTTCGCATTTTCTTTATAAATGTGCATCTTTTACATCATTAAGTCCTCATCAAAGGAGGGAAAAAATTAAAAATTTAAACCGTTGTTTCAATTGTTTGAAACAACACCATGTTAAAGATTGTGCGTCAAAATTTACATGCCAGGTGTGCAGTAAAAAACATCATTCCATGCTACACATTGCAGCTGAACCGCCGGGCGATAATGAATTAAATAATGCTAGTACAACCCTGGCGGCAGTGCTACATAATACGCCATGCATAACAAATAATATTTTATTGGGAACAATTCAGTTAGAAGTTCGTAATAATAATAATGTATATCTACCTATTTGTGCGGTAGTAGACAGTGGAAGTCAAGTGTCTTTAATTACCGAAAGTTGTGCCAAGCATCTTGGCTTGACAATAAAATCAAATCGAATTCCACTTAACGGTTTAGGTAATTGTAGTGTAAAATCTTGTTATGGTTCAACTAAATGTTTTATTAAACCTAAAAATAAAAATGGGCCTGTATTTCAATGTCAGACTATTGTGATTAAAGAAATCACTTCACATCTTCCGTCATATGATTTACCATCGAGTGTGACGTCACAATTTAATAATTTAAAATTAGCTGACGAATCGTATGACAAGTCCGGCCCAATAGACGTTCTGTTAGGTGCCGACATATATTTGGATATATTTAATAGTGGACATGAAATAATTCGTGGCTTTCCTTGTGCCGTGAACAGCATATTCGGTTACATTATAATGGGAAAAGTGCATAATGCCTCATTTCAAACGCCTTCGTCATTGTTTGTTGGGACAAATTCTTTGAACAATAATCTTAGAAAATTTTGGGAAATTGAAGAAACGCCTTCAATTAATTTGACGACAAATCCGGAAGATGAGTTAGCCGAAACAACTTACGCTTCAAATCATTATCGAGAAAGTGACGGTAGGTATGTAGTACCAATCTTAACAAAATCTGGAAATATGCCAGAACAAAATTCATTCAAACTTGCTGAATCACGATTAAATAAACTAGAAGTTCGGTTTAAGAGGGATCCCATATTAGCAATTATTTACGGAAAATTTATAAAAGAATATGAAAGTTTGGGACATATGAAACGGGTGCTTCGGAACTTAGATGCATTCTATTTACCTCATCATTGTGTTTTGAATCCGGACAGCAAAACAACAAAGTTGCGGGTAGTATTTGATGGGTCGGCAAAAACCCAACCTCAAAATTTATCTCTCAATGACCTCTTATTGAACGGTCCAAAATTACAAACTGAAATTCCACGGATGATTTTAAATTTTCGTTTTCATAAATATGTTTTTACAGCTGATATTTGTAAGATGTATAGACAAATATTGATTATTCCATCTCAGCGTAAATTTCAAAATATTTTGTGGAGAGAGTCTCAGAATGAACCGGTTATTAATTTCGAATTGCAAACTATAACGTATGGGCTGTCTAGCTCACCATTCTTGGCAATACGTACCCTTCGTCAACTAGCACAAGATGAAGGATCGAAATATCCTGACGCCGCCAAGGCTCTATGCGATGATTTTTATGTAGATGATTTGGTAACAGGGACAGAAACGATTAGCACGGCACTCAAACTCAAACAAGATATCATTGCATTGTTGAATCTTGGGAAACTAGAACTTAGTAAATGGCAATCTAACACACTCTCACTTTTGGATCAGGGTTCACAAGAGCACCAGCAAGATGGTCATTCTTTCGATAACGCTGAAACTGATCAAACTGTGAAAATATTGGGCATTCAGTGGAGTCCGATGACTGATAATTTTACTTACAAAGTCAATACACCTCGAAACGAGATATGCACAAAAAGAACTATTTTGTCAAAATTGGCAAGGTTATTCGACCCGCTTGGGTTCATAACGCCAGTGACATTTTTCGCAAAATGTCTATTGCAGGAATTATGGAAGTTGAGGGTTGATTGGGACGATCGTGAAGTTCCACCACATATTCGCAATACGTGGAGTAAATTTGTAACTCAGCTTTCATTACTTCGAACATTAAATATCCCTAGATATTATAACACGGTGGGCAAAAGTCGTTTGGTCCTCGTAGGATTCTGTGACGCATCACAGTTAGGTTATGCTTCAGTGGTGTATTTATTAGAGCGTAGTAACAATACCACTCACATTTTAATGGGGAAATCGAAGGTCGCTCCTTTGAAAACCTTGTCCATTCCACGATTAGAATTGTGCGGGGCCGTGCTGCTCACAAAACTTGTAAAGTATATTAAGTCATCTGTAAAATTTGCTGAACAAATAGAAAACGTTTTTCTATTTACAGATTCGACTATCGTACTAGCTTGGCTAAAAACGCCGCCATATTTGTTGAAAACATTTGTCGCTAATCGGGTTGTCCAAATACTGGAAAATACACCAAATGCGATTTGGAAACATGTTGCCTCAGAGGAAAATTGCGCCGATTCTGCTTCAAGGGGTCTTTTCCCAGCAGACATTATTTCACATCCATTGTGGTTTACGGGACCGCAGTGGCTTCGTCAACCAATTGCACACTGGCCGTGTTCAGCTGTGTCCAATCAATCTCTCGAAGAAGTACCAGAAATCAAAACTGGCAACCTAAAAACGTTTGTATCATCTCAAATTGTACCTAATTCGATTATTAGTAAATATTCTTCTTTTAATAAATTGCAACGCGTTGTCGCGTGGATAATGCGTTTCGCTAATAATTGTCGGAAACTTCCTGGTACGGGTAATCCAAAATCGAATAATCTTAGCTCACGCGAATTAAATGACTCGCTTTTGAAAATCGTACGTATTGAACAGGAAACGTATTTTTCTGCCGATATACGTAACATGCGAAATAACGTTCCATGTTCAACCCAAATTCTAAATTTGAAACCGTTTCTTGATAGCCACGGAATTATCAGGGTGGGCGGTCGTCTGAAGTACTCAGATCTGTCATACGAAAACAAATTTCCAATCTTATTACCAAAAATCTGTCATTTATCTTATTTAATTATAGATTATTATCATAACCTATATTTTCATGTTGGTCCGCGAAGCCTTCAATTCACTATTCAGCGCAAATTTTGGATAGTGGCTGCACGAAATAAAATACGATCCCAGCTTGCAAAATGCATTGTCTGCTATAAGATGAAATCTTCAGCGTTACCACCTCCATTAATGGCTGATTTACCACCCTCGCGAGTGCAACAAAGCCGTGTCTTTTCTCGAGTCGGTATTGATTTCGGAGGTCCTTACACTTTGAAAGATCATAAACGGAGGGGAGCCAAAACATCAAAGGGTTATTTATGTTTATTTGTGTGCATGGCAACAAAGGCAGTCCATTTGGAAACCGTATCTGAATTAACTTCCGAAGCATTTATTGCAGCCCTTAGCCGGTTTACGGATCGTCGTGGTTTGTGCGCTGAAATTATAAGTGACAATGGGACGAATTTCGTCGGTACAAATCGGTACCTACTTGGCATAAATAAATTCTTAGCATCACAGCGTGATGTTATATCTAATCACCTAACTCAAAGTGGCATTATTTGGTCGTTTAATCCTCCAGCTAGTCCTCATTTCGGAGGCCTATTTGAAGCAGGGATAAAATCTGTAAAATACCATTTGAAGCGGGTAATAGGTGAGACCGTTCTAACTTATGAAGAATTTGCGACAGTTCTCACCAGAATCGAGGCCATCCTCAACTCCTGCCCTTTGTGTTCAATGAGCTCAGACCCTGAGGATTTCAATGGACTCACCCCGGGCCACTTTTTAATCGGTGGATTCCTACTGGGGTTGCCTGAATATGACTTCCTTGACACAGCGTCTAATCGATTAAGTAGGTGGCAACATCTTCAAAAGATGTCGCAACATTTCTGGAAACGTTGGCATCTAGAATACTTAAACACGCTGCAACAAAGATCAAAATGGTGCAAAATCAATCCAAACATTAAGTTAGGTCAATTAGTGTTAATAAAGGATGATCGTCTTCCACCCATGAAATGGGTGTTAGGACGAATTACTGAAGTTCATCCCGGTAAGGATGAGATAGTTAGGGTAGCTACTGTTAAGACTCAAACTGGTTCGTTGGTTCGACCAGTGATAAAACTTTGTCCGCTACCAGTAGAATAGAATTAGTATTAGTAGTTCTTGAGGTGTATATCCAAAAGGGAAATACCTATTTAATTTAATTTCATTCTTTTTTGTTTTGCTTTGTGACCATTGGGGTCTATACCTTTTACTGTTATTATTTATTTCTTTTATATTTTTGAATGCCTATACTCGAATTCTCGTTATTATCGTACTCGTCTCCTATACCCTAGGAGTCTTTAAAATTTGTCATTCTTTTCAAATTATAATTTTTTTGTTTGTGCAGGAACCGTACTCCGAAACAGTCATTATTATTATTTATTTATTTTTTTGTTAAGTTTTTCGCCAGCAGTACAGATACAACTTGCATGAACAATTTATCTTGATATATATATATTTTTTTTATTGTGCCCTCCATGAGGATTCTTTGTTATTTTAATAATTGTTAATTCGGTCAAATTAGGTGGGCGGAAATGTTGGTGCCTTGCATTCTTCCTAAGTACCTTTTCCGAAAATAATTCTACCCCCAACATCCTGTTGTTTCCCTACCTTTATTGTCGACCGAATGCAATAAAATTGTCACCCAAATTGCTAGTTCAAATTAGCACTTCGTCCTGTCAGCATCTCATGTTGAATACGGAGCTAACTTTCGACCGTGTCGGAAAGTCTTGTGGAAGCAATTCTATCGTGTGCTAGTGAGCTCGTTATAAGTGTGAACCAGCGGAATAATTGAAAGCGAAGGAAGAAAAGCGGTAAGTCGACAATTCCTGTCTTATCCACTTCCTTCCGCTTTGCGGGACCTATTTCTGTCCCCAACACTACGTATAATTTGCTAACACAACTGTATTACTTATATATCTATCTTTGTAAAAGCTCACTAGGACATTAATAAATAAATACTTAAAAGAATTCATAATCTACTCTTTCTTAGATAGAGCGAGATAAATTATTTTAGAAAAAAACACTGTTTCAAGTTTTATTAGTTTTCACCTTTCTTACGAATTCAATTTTTATAACATTTCTTTTGTGATATATTACAAAAATTACATCAAAATAATGTAAATAAAACGAACTTCCTAATAATCTCTCAAATCTATGCTTTCCACAATGGATTTATATAAAAAAACAATTAATAAATATAGACTTCGAATATGACAGCGTTCATATTATCAAGCGGCAGCCATTTTGTCCGCCATCGTTGGTGCCCGGCGCGTCGTTGGCAGTTAATATGAATTATTCGGAGTGGCTAAATGCTATCCAGTATTTTGTTATGTCAAGATCGAGAATGGCCCAAACGATTCTGACCCTGTTCTTCATACAATTTCTTTATACATAAGTGGCAAAATCGTTTCAAAAATCCGGACCCGCCGGGGGGACTGCGGCCTGCAAGAGGTTAAGATGAATTTATTGTTTGCGCCCTTACATACGCAATATGAGTATGAATTAAAAGTTTATCCATAAACAAACTTGAATCTTTCAAGAAAGGCAACAAATACAAATATTTTCGGTGATTAAAAGAAAGATTTGAGTTTGCTTGTGGATAAAACTATTTATTCACATTTATATTGCGTATGTTAATTACAATACAATTAATTCACAAAAATATTTTAACCTTTTGAAAGCCAGCATAGGAAAAATATATTTTTTCAATACAACGTAAAATATTTGACAGTTCTCACCTTTCTTATGAATTCAATTTTTATAACATTTCTTTTGTGATATATTACAAAAATTACATCAAAATAATGTAGATAAAACGATCTTCCTAATAATCACTCAAATACATACTTTCCACAATGGATTTATATAAAAAAAACAATGAAAAAATATAGACTCCGACTACAAATCCGTTCATATTATCACGTGGCGGCCATTTTGTCGGCCATCTTTGATGCCTGGCGCGTCATCGTGAATTAATTTGAATTATTCTGAGAGGCTAGACGCTACGCAGTATTTCGTTATGTCAAGAACGAGAATGGCCCAAGCGATTCTGACCTTGTTCTTGATACAATTTCTTATACATAAGGAACAAAATCGCTTCCAAAATCGATGGTAAACCGGAATACGTACGGACAATGACAGGTTAAAGCATAACTTGTAAAAAGTGTTTTTCCCTAAAATAATTAATCTCACCCCATTTATGAAAGAGTAGATTATGAATTATTTTTAATATCACGAACATGTGTAACAATTAGTTTAATTTCAATACATAACTTAAAAATGTAGATTAATATAAGGTCAAACTTTATTAATATCAAAATTAGTAATTTAAAATGACTAATAAATGAGTGTTTGCGCTTCAGCTGCATCCCGGCCGCTAATAACCTCGGACATGTTCAGCAACGCCCTGTCCCAAGCGTACCACTCCTCGCCCGGAGCGGCCGCGTCATCCTCTTCATCCTCGAGCTCTGGGCCGGTCCTTGACCCCACAGCCTCTCTGTCTGCAGGAGCGGCCGCACCCAACTTCACGGAGCAGCTGGCCAGCCTGCAAGAGATGGGGCTGGACAACCACCGGGTCAACATGCGCGCGCTAATCATCTGCTCGGGAGATGTGCACGCCGCCATCAATCTCATACTGAGCGGCGCTATACCTGATGCGTAACCACCGAATGTAAAGTAAAGCCTTCTCTGAACTGTCCCGGAAGAAATTATTCGGCACACTAGTCTTTTTCGTTGTTTGTTTTTGGGGTGTTATGCCGTGTTGTGCTACCTCCTTCTTTAGCCGAAGTTTCGGACACTGCAACGCTGTCCGAAACGTCGGCTAAAGAAGGAGGTAGCACAAACCCCAAAAACAAACAACGAAAATGCTTTTGGCCGTGAAAATCTAAAAACGTATCTGGCACACTAGTCGTTTATCAATTTTAAAAAACTGATTAAAGCTTTGGCTTTGTCCATATCGTCGCCAGAGTGCTTAATTGTCCTAACGACCGTTTTACTTTTAGTTCAATCTCCATTTTAAAATTAAAAATAATATTTCACAAACGATAATTAATCACTTTAAAAAGAATTATTTAAAATAATGAGACCTTTAACTTTACAGAAATAGCTTCATCTTATACACATTTCATAATGTTCAATTGAAACAATGAAAGAAAACCCCACCCAATATTATAATTTGCAATCTTATTGTGGTTGATTTTATTATTAATGTTTGACCATTGTGCTGGTAATAATATCTGTTTGATAAAGTAATTTTCAATTTTTTTTTTTTATGTTGGTATAAACAGGTTTTACTCCAATGATTAAATAAAATACCCTAGGAGAGAGGACTTGGCATACCAATAAAATATTTTGTCCAAACGGTTATAAAATAATGGCGTCTAAGATGGAACCAACATTTATTACTTAACATATAAACTAAATAATATCCACGGAAACCATTTGAATATAACGCCATTTTTGTTTAACCGTTTGGACAGATTGTTCGGTATGTATTTAAATCAGTATGCCAATTCGTTCTCTTAGGTATTTTGCTTCATCATTGCTGTACTCATATTTAGAAATGTTTTGGGGAAGCCAAAATACTATTACATTTTTACAGATTCTTATATATTTTATTACACTAATGGGGTTTTAATTCTGCTTTTTTTTACCCCGTTAGCCAAGCATTTAATAAAATGTATGAGAATCTGGCCAAAAAAACAGATTTTCGCTCTCCTTTTATATTTTTAAATATGAGATACTCCTGTTTGAATTATGGGTGACGAAATGTTACTGAATACGCTCCAGCGATTATTTTTGTCATGTAATAGGAGAAGCAATCATTGAACGAAAACAAGATGTTAACCTCTCGGGGAGTATGGCCGTACAAGTACTGTCAGAATAAAAAAGTCTCCAAGGAGTATGGCTGTAATATTTCGGCCTTGTGCCCTAACGCGATTTATTCATGAAATGTGAAGTGTACTGTCATTATTTTCCAAAGATGTTTCGAACATTTGGAGCAGTTTAGACTCATTTACCGACGTTGCTCACTCACGGGACACAGTTTTGTTCGAAAAAGCTCACTCTCCATGAGGTTAAACTTATTAAGTATAATCTAAAACGATTAATTCCACTATTATTCAGAAAGATGTTAAGGTGATACTTAAAAGTATTCATAGTCTTCTCTTTCATAGATGTGCGGGTTTAATTTTTTTACGGAAAAAAAGCTTTATAAGTTATGCTTTAAAATATTATGATGAAATAATAATTGTTTGCCACAGGCAATATGAATAAATAGTTGTGTCCATAAACATACTCAAATCTTTCAAGAAAGGCTAATAAATACAATATTGGATTGAATCACTGATGCAGTATTGTATTTGTTAGCCTTTCTTGAAAGATTTGAGTTGTTTAATTGACAAAACTATTTATTCAAATTGCTTGTGTATGTGCGCAAACAATAAATTAATTTTTCTTAATATTTCAAAGCATAACTTGTAAAAAGCGGTTATAAGTAAAATCATTATACGCGCATCATCTATGAAAGAATAGAATATGAATTCTTTTGACAATCACCTTAAACGGTTTATGTGTAAAAATTATTTTTTTGCTGGATGCAAAAAAAATATTTTTTTCGAATACTCTGTTCAGATCAGATCAGCATTACGGAGGTAGATTTTTTTATAATAATAAGTTAATAAAGATATATTTGTACCCAAAAAATTGATATAAGTAAAAATAATTGTAAAGAATTTAAAATAAAATGAATGTTCAAAAATAAATGGTATATTCTTTCCAATAGACTACTTCTATATTCCCTGTTCAGATTTACCAGTGCAATAAGGATAGGTAGGTAAACTCCAATTCCCGACAGTCAACTCTTATGTCAGCGGCATCATCAGCAATCGGAAGGTTGAAGGAGCCAAAGCGCACACCAAATACTAAGTTCGGTGAGCGTGCTTTCGGAGTGCCGGGACCTAAAGCCTGGAATGGAATGCCACATGACTTAAGAATGATCACAGACTCGGCGAAATTCAGAGCTAAACTTAAAACTCACCTTTTTAGACAGTCGTACCCATAAAGCCAAAAACAAAAACCTTCACTTTCACCTTCTCAGCCCGCGACATAGTAAATAACTAATTGCATAAAAATGTTAACAAATTCTTAATGGTGAATTATTTGTACATCTAATTTCATTCAAATCCTCCAGTCCTAATGAGTCCTAAATTCACAAGTCTTTCGAAATAACTTCAATTTAGTAACTCCATTTTTGGCAGTAATCTTCTTATAAATGTAATATGAAAAATGATGGTGTAGCAAATGTAAAGTTATGCAATGTCCAGTGTTTTAATATAGCTTCCTCCGCGTGCAAAGTCGTATCTCCTCCAAGCATAAACTTTCTAATTAAAGTGTGTTTATCGTAAGTGACCTGCCAGGTAAGTATGTTCTCTGTGTCCATTTGTAAATAATATTCTAGGTAGAGCCTAAGAAGTCATAATAAGATGTACAGCGCCCTTGAGGTGATTTCTCACAAAAACGGCACTCTACAAATTATCCAATTATTATTATTATTATTATACTCACAGTTACAGCCAAAGGCGGATCCAGGAGGGGGGTCATGACCCTAGGTGGACCACTAATTAAAATTGGTAAGAGGTAATATCCAGCAATCCATTATTCCGTTTTTGTTAACAGTGCTGCGCGCGGATGCTTTTACAACCATGAAGCTAAACGGTATTAGTTTTAAATTTATTGCAAAGTGTTGTCAAAATGAGCATCGCGAACAAACATCCTCGCACGGCCGCGTCTCGGCGGCTAATGAATTGCTAGAATTTATGTCTCGAACTGCCATAAAAATGATTAAACGGAAGATGGTAAATGAATGAAAATTATATACTTCTTAAAATAAATTTTTAATCAAAATAATTTATAATTTTTAAATAATGTCTAAACAAAATAATTGTGTAAAAAAAATCGGAAATATTTTAGTTTTAAAGACCTTAAATAAATAGAAAAACTGAGGTATTTTTGTCATAAAACACGTTCTAGGATTTATTTTTTAATGATTTTAATTTGTCTAAAATTTAAATCTTGTAAACCGTGTTGACTATATTATATAATGATTTATTTTGTTGTATGATTATATGATTGGAAATTTGGAATCTATTGTTTGAAAATTGAACAAATCTGCCAACGACCAACGGTATAACCTTAGTATATTATAAATACACTTAGTTTTCAAAATTTTAAAACTGCATATACCAGATAAAATAACAATCTTTCAAAATCAATTTATGTTTTTTTGTAAAAAAGAGTCAATACGTCTAGAATTTGATTTAAAAATGACTAATTTCCGGTATTCTCTGGTAAAACGCTCTTAAACATAATATTTTTATATATTTTTTGTCACTTAGGTACCTAAAATACCTACTTTTTACTTGTATCTATTATAATCAAAATTAAATTATAACTTCTTGTGATTTGACCACGACTATGTGACCCCCCTGGCGGCAAAGCTCGATCCGCCCTTGGTTACGACACAAATGTGTCTTTAGTAAATTTAATAGATTCTTCCTATATCCATGGCCTATGACAAAGCCTCTTGGATTTTTACTAAAATCTCCAAATATAAAATTAAATTAATGAATGACAGGGAGAGTTACTAAAATCGCAAATACAGTGAAACTATTTTAAGAAGTTTTCCAGGGAACCGGAAAAAATTTTTCTAAAGTAGTGGGAAAACATTATACATATTATGTGGGATAAATTGGGCCATTCAGTCTCCAAAGGACCGAAAAATCCAAACTTCCTTAGCACGAACGACAGAACAACAGGCCCGGACAGAACAGGGCCCTAAGCACTTACGTATTTAAATTTTAAGTGCAGTATTTTCAATCACCCCTAAAACAAATAGTTGTCTTTTATTTTTTTAAGATGAATTTTTCTGTAAAATAAGCGTGTCTAATCATTCCTAAAATTAAGGTGAATGTCAAAAGGATTCATATTCCACGCTATCGTATATGGCGGCGCATATAGTATTTTTACTTATACCTAAACACTTTTTACAAGTTATGCTTTGAAATATTAAGGTGAATGTCAATAGAATACATATTCTACGTTTTCGTAGATGGCGCTCGTATCGTATTTTTAATTATAAACGCTTTTTACAAGTTATGCTTTGAAATATTAAGAAAAATGTATGGTTCGCGAAAGTAGACAGGCAATATGAATATTAACAAATAGTTTTGTTAATTAAAAAACTGTAATCTTTCCAGAAAGGCTAACAAATACAATATTTCATCGGTGATTCAATCCAATATTGTATTTGTTAGCCTTTCTTAAAAGATTTAACTTTTTTAATAAACAAAACTATTTGTTAAAATTCATATTGCTTGTGTACTTTCGCGAACAATAAAATTTTCTTAATATTTCAAAGCATAACTTGTAAAAAGCGTTTATAAGTAAAAATACTATACGAGCGCCATCTATGAAAGCGTAGAATATGAATTCTTTTGACATTCACCTTAACCACATTTTTACACAAAAATATCAGTAGATACAAAATTTATCAACAAATTGTAGTCTGATGGATCCAGTGTGAACCCGTTCTTTTGGGGGAATATATTATAATATACATAGGTACATCTCTGCGATGTTACGACATTATTTTGGCGACTGTATTGTCTTCAGAATCTGATTTTGTGTAATTTATTTAGTAATATGAAATGGTTTGTTTCTTAGATAGGGCCTGTGTGCGAGTTTTATTCACGATGACATCTATGAACAGTTTAGAAAAAGATAATCGTGATTGACGGTTAGTAGTCAGTCTTGTTAGAATCTTCATAGATACCACTAGCATATAATAGAACTAACATGCGAAACCAAGATCTAATACAGTATATATACAACTTCCAAATTCATTTAACCGGGATGGTCCGATGCTCTGTAGGAAACCCGCTCGCACAGCGCGGGTGTAAACTGTGCGCCCTAAAGTTTAAGTTTAGACTTACGGAATTCAATACTTCGTTTGTGTGAAAGCACTATGAAACAATACATGATTATTACTTCAATGGCGTCAGCCAGAGATGAAAAACCTACTGCGGAGTGACATAGACCGTCCTTTTTTTGCAGCTTTTTATTTTTTGGAAACAATATAATATTAACATACATTCAATGTGACCCTTGAGCTTGCTTTGTAGATCAACATTTTGGCTCAATTTCACATAGAGCCCCAAGTCTGGTTCAGCATTCAGGCTGCCAAACCACCGATCTTAAGAGCGATTGACCAGCAGCTGAAAATAAAAGTTTAAAAATGCCTGCAACTGTACAGGGAGGTTCCAATGAGAAAGATCAATTATTACCCTTATCAAATTTTTTTAATTAAAAATTTAATATCGATTTATTTCTGCTTTAATATATACCTACATTAAAGTAAGCAATAAAAATGCTCAAAACGCACGATGATAAATTATTAAATATCGTGTACTTCTTGTAAGTATTTATGATTTTTCAATAATGTCTAAACAAAAGAAGTGTGTAAAAAAAAATTGAAATATTTTAGTTTGTAAGACCTTAAATAAATAGAAAAACTGAGGTATTTTTGTCACCACATACTTTTTTTTAATGATGTAAATTTAACTAAAATTTGAATTTTGAAAACTGTGTTTACTAGATTATGTTTTGATTTATCTTATTGTATGATTTGAAATTTGTGTCGTTTTATCTAATCTATTACTTTCTCAAGAATTCGGTTTAACCGACAATAAATCAATTTACTCACTTTCAAATTGACATTTTAAATCGTATAAATATCGTCGTCTAATTATGAAACACCTCAGTTTGAAAATGGCCTTGTAAGCCGAAACAGCTGTCACAATAATAAAAACAATTTTGCAACACTTGCAGAACTTAATAAAAAACATTATTAAATTTAATTTAAATTAAATTTCAAAAAAATTAAATGGTGTTCTACTAATTAAACACAAAAACTATAAATAACTCTCTTGAACCCCCAAAATTTGAAAACGTCGAGCTGCGTTTTAAAACCCACTTTCGTGCCAAGATATTGCGTACCCCCAACTTTTGCGTCGCGTACCCCAGGCAGAAAGCCACAAATTCTGCAATAAAATTGTGGCAGACAATAGATTGTTTCAGAGAAATTGACATCGTAATGTTTGGAATCCCATAACCCATAATAAGGTAATGTGTTCTGTTAGATTGTCGATGCAAAGTGATGATTTTACAACACAACTTGCAAAAGAGGTTATTTCAATAAAATGATTTTTAATTTTTTTTTATAGTGAATACCTCACAAGAGTCCCAACTGCTCCCGTCTGGAGCCAGTGAGACTATGACATCCCCAATTGGGGTGTGTTATGAGGCTGAAGGTAAGTAGGGAGGGGAAGGAGACGAGGAAGAGGAAGGTGGGGCTGTGGCTATTCAGATCTAGTCACTAAACACGGCTAAAGCCATTTCAAGCAATGTTTCAATTCTGAATGGTGGTCTTACACCAGGGCGATACTAAGAGTATCATCCATTCTGGAACGTGCCGCAAATATACGATATATTATTTCAAATAATTAATTGTGAAATAACACAAATTAATTGTGTAGACCGGTCAGTGGTTGAGTGGGCATAGCGTTTGGGTCCCACCCAGGCGTTCCGTGTTCGATTCCTCGGCTGGCTAAGTCCTCCATCACAACACAAGCAACATCTTCCGCTTAGTGTGGTGGTAGTAGGAGATTTTCAAATGTTGTTGGGTTATTCGTAACCCGGGAATGTTTGTCTTTCTTTTAAAAAAAAAATAAATAAAAAATAAAAATAAAAAAAATTAGATAAAATTTATTTGCGCACGCCGGGTTCGAACCCGCGGCCTTCGGAAGTAGTTTTTTATGCTCATCTCTCTTATAAAATTGTGTTAATATCCCACTATTAGGATATTTTGGAAATCAATCAAACAACAAATAAAATAGATTATTAAAAATAATAAGAATAGATCAATAAACAGCAAACACTATAACCCAAGACCCTTCAATTAAAATTAGGATAGAAGTTTTAATATGATTTGAGATTTTTCAGGGCGAAAAGTATTTTACAGATATGATTTTTTAACCGCTTGGGCACATATTAAGCTTGTTTTCACGACAATTTAACGTAGGTAGACATAGGATTGACGTATGCCCCGGACCTGAGTTAATTTGGGATGAAATTTATTATTTGGGATTTTTTTTAAAACACCCAAGTGGTTTGTTAAATTTGGTGACTTAGTAGGGGAGCCCGAGCACATTGGGGTGAGGTTTGTTCATGTCTTTTCATTTCCTTCATTTCATTCCGTTCATTTCCTCTCCTTCCTTTTCTCAAAAAGACCCTCCACACAGCGTCACCAACGATGAAATTATCCCTGAGGGTAAATATTTTCCTCCGGGCCTCCTAAAAATAAAAATATTTTGGGATATAATGCCATATCACGCCTCCTCCTTCTGTAACCCACTTCTCAACTACTTCTGTTACAGTGTCTATAATCAGGACAGATTTGTAGATTGTAGTGAAGTGAGTGCCTACGTAGGTATAGTGTGTACGTAGAAGTAGTACCGTGTTCTATTCACTGATAGTTCAGTACTCAAGAGGTCCAGATTTGCCGGCATCTGTGTTTCTTCAAGACCCATGTTCACTCCGTCCTCTCCTCAAAACGACCCTCCACACAGCATTCTCAAAGATGACATAGACCCCGATGGAAATATGACTTAGGTATTAGAAAGAGAAAACTCCACGCATAATATTTAAATCTAGAGTTGAACCTAAAAAATATTTGAGTGTGTTCTTATATATTTGAAATCAACGTTACCACTAGCAATTTGAGAAAAATGTGTAAAATTTCTAGAATTTTTAAATAATTTTTTTTTTTAATCCACAAGTAATAACGGTAAAAATACATCTGCCCAATAAATTTGTGTTGGGTTTTTCTTTTTTTGCGTATCAGTATTTTTAGATAGAAAAAACGTAAGGTTAGTAATTTTTTAAATTTTTTTATGTTTGATACGTTTTTAGATTTTCACGGCCAAAAGCATTTTCGTTGTTTGTTTTTGGGGTGTTATGCCGTGTTGTGCTACCTCCTTCTTTAGCCGACGTTTCGGACAGCGTTGCAGTGTCCATCATCAGGGCAGATCCGGCAGATCCGTCGATGTGAATTTGTAGTGTTAAGTGTGTGCTTATTTAGTTGGAAGCGATACCGTGCCGTTAGCCTTATTTCAGAAGAAAGTGAACTACTTTGAAAGGGAAATTTGGTGAAAGCGCAGTATTTACGTTAGCCTGGGGCCCGTCCACGGAGAAATGTAACGAAATTTCCAAACGAAAGTAGTGTCATCTTGTGGCGAATTCTAGAAATAGAAAAAAACCAATCTGAAGCGAATGTAGCCAATATCAAGGTATAAACAAATGGTTTTATACTTTTGTATTGAATTATTATATGTTATTAAAGTATACTTAGACATGGTTTTTTGCGATTAGCTTTGGTGTAGCCGTCAATTACCGGATACCAAGAGCTGTTGAGCTTAGCTCCGTCGTCTCTATTAATATTAATTGGATTTTTGTAGATTTCAATTGCCTCCGTAATCAGGCGTGATCTATAAGTTTTAGGTCTTCCCAGGACCTTCCAGGAGCACGCGACGATTGCATCCCCAACAAAAAAATCCAGCCCTTCATCGTGAAGCTCACGCCTCACATAAAATTCCTGATCACAGAAAAAAATAGACTTCGACGAATCCACCAAAATACCCATGAGAGGTACTTCAAGACGGCAGTCAACATTCTGGGAAGGGAAATAAAAGACGAAATTGAGAAACTCAAGAATACTCTGTGGTCAGCAAAAGTAACATCTCTTAGTACACAGGATAACTCAATCTGGAAAATGTCAAAGGCCCTCCGCTATCAAGACAACAGCATCCCGCCTCTCAAGTGGCCGAACTCGACAACCATGGCACTCTCAAACGAAGAAAAGGCAAACACCCTGGCTGACGGTTTTGAAAAAGCGTACAAAACAACTGACGGGATGGGTGACCCGGATACCAACGAAACGGTGAACAATGCACTAGAAGAGCTCAACCTCCTAGCACAAACAGATACGGAGGATATAAAACTTAGTACTCCGAAGGAAGTGGCCCACATCATTAGATGCCTCAAATCAAAAAAGGCCCCAGGCGAAGATCAAATAACCAACACGCTACTAAAAAACCTACCACAGAGAGCGATTATTTTCATCACCAAAATATTCAACGCCTGCCTACTGCTTGGCCACTTCCCGTCATCCTGGAAAAACGCATGCGTTCTACCGTTTCACAAAGCAAAAAAAGAGCGCTCAGATCCGTCATGCTATCGACCTATAAGCTTGCTGCCAACTCTCAGCAAAGTATTGGAACAGATCATCCTCAACCGCTATCTCCCACACCATGAGAATAACAAGACTCTACCCGACGAACAATTCGGTTTCAGACGCAAACATTCGACGGTCCATCAGCTAACACGTGTCACAGAAGATATCTCAAGAGCTTTCAACACCAAGAAGTATACTGCTATGGCGCTACTCGATCTTGAAAAGGCATTCGACACAGTCTGGATGGACGGGCTCATTTATAAATTGTATATCACCAATACGCCCATATACATAATCCGAATAATTCAAGAATACCTGAAAAACCGATCGTTCGCCGTCAAGGTGAGAGAAGCAACATCTACAAAACGGAATGTCCCCAAAGGCGTGCCGCAAGGAAGTTTGCTCGGACCACATCTTTTCAACCTGTACACCTACGACATACCTCCACTCGTGAGATGCAAAAGAGCGATTTACGCCGACGACATAGGCCTGTATGCCACATCACTTAACCCTGAACTAGCCGCCAACTACCTACAAAGAGACTTGAATGAGCTGTCAGCTTATTACAAGAAATGGCGCCTCAAGTTGAACGAGGCCAAAACAGAAGTCATCATGTTTACACGTCGAGTCAAAAACATAAAACCGAAAAAGAAAATTACCATGAGTGGAGCCGTACTTGAATGGAAACCCGAAGTAAAATACCTAGGCCTCACCCTTGACAGCCGACTCAACTGGAAATCGCATCTCCAAAAAGCGAGATCGAAGATGCAGCAAGCTATAGGTGCGATAAGCCCCATATTCAACAGAAAAAGCCCACTAGCTGAGAAGAAAAAACTTCTTCTATATCAAAGTCAAATACGCCCAGCTCTAACATACGCCATTCCGGTGTGGAGCAATATTGCACAAACGACCTACAACAAACTACAAACCCTACAAAACAAATGCATCAAAATAATATACAACACCCCACGACGTACGAACCTAAAAAACCTACACGACCGAAAAGACATACCTACAATACAGGAACATTCATATCAACTCACGACGCAATTTTACAAGACGCTCAACCCAGATAATCCGCTTATCAAAGAGCTGGGCAACTATGACTCACCAGACGACCTACCATTCCGGTATAAACATAAAATGCCAAAACATCTCATCATGAAGCTCCATGAGGACGAAAGCAGCGAAGAAGGAACCGATGAAGATTGAATCTGCCATCTTTACGGACAAATACCTACCGCTTCCCAGGAAATCGCATCAACCATTTCCACGCAACGCCTTGAATTCTTTACGAACATCTTAGGAATTTCTATCCAGTGGCGGGGAATGAAATTTTTGTGACTTTTTGACCCCGATCGGTGTTGCGTGTAAAACCAACACCGATCGGAGTCAGAATTAATGATGTTTCCTCCCAACTTTATCCACTGGGTACCAACAGGCACCCACCACAGGACGACAACTCCAGCCACAAGGATGCAGCCCAAAAATGAAATATTTACATTCAGTAACGTAAAAAGTAAAAATTTGAGTAAAAAGTTCAGAACTTATTGTTTTCTTTTCATTGCAATTTGCATGAGGTTTTTTATCCAGTTACGAATTTTTCCTCATGATGACATTAATGTAACATAAATTCAGTCAATTAAATACAACCATCAGATGGTGATAGTAAAAAGGCCAAATGAGCCGTAGTACTAGTTAGTTAGAAACATGAAAGGGTATTGCTATAAGCCCTAGCTAGTTAGAGGATTACGAAAGAATCCATAAAATAAAAAAAAAAAAAAAAAATTTCCCTTTCAAAGTAGTTCACTTTCTTCTGAAATAAGGCTAACGGCACGGTATCGCTTCCAACTAAATAAGCACACACTTAACACTACAAATTCACATCGACGGATCTGCCGGATCTGCCCTGATGATGGACACTGCAACGCTGTCCGAAACGTCGGCTAAAGAAGGAGGTAGCACAACACGGCATAATACCCCAAAAACAAACAACGAAAATTTTTTATGTTTGTATTAAAAATTTTAATATTTCAAAATTATATTATTATTTCTGATAATATCTAACATTTGAACACTTATTTCGCCACCTTTCAAAAACAGTTTTTAGTTTTCGGATATGTTCAGAAATATTCCATTTATTTGCAATTTATTGCAAGGCGGAAATATTTTTAATGATTTTTTAGATTGATTCGACTCTAATAATTTATTACTGCCGAATATTCGAGAATCACTGTAATCTTCGTGTTCAAATATTTAAAATCAGGAATCATGTTTATTACTATATCTAACACTTCAAAAATAGCAACGGAAATTTGACAGTTGGTCAGATGGACCGCTCTGCGTAGATATTTTTTCGAGGAGAATGGACGAAACGCTCAACGTTATGTTTCCATGTTGGAATTTTTTTTTGAACCTCAGTTGGAAAAACTAACTGAGGAAACAGATCTGGGAGACATCTGGTTTCAACAGGACCCATACTGCTCGAGTTTCATCTACAAATGTTCCCTGTGCGCCTCGTCTTTCTGAGGGGTGACGTAGGATGGCCAGATGGTAGGTGGTACCTGTGGGGCAATTTGAAGGAAAAAGTTTTTAAACATCGGATTCACACCTTGGAAGAACTCAAGGATCGAATTCGGGAGGAAATCGTCGCTATGCCCGTCGAGATGTGCCAAAATGCAGCCGAAAACACCAGAAATCGCCTTCATCAATTTATCGCTGCTGGGGGACATCATCTTTCTGATGTCATCTTCGGGACTTGATCCATAAAACGGCATTTTTATTTATTTACAATTAAACCCGCTAAACTACTTATGTAGTTTGTCAGCAGGGACATAGAGACAACATTTTATACAATTACATGATACAATTTAAACGGTATATGACGATTCATAAATACATAAGTTGGTCAAATTACAGAAAAGTCTACATACATAAATAGCAGCATAAGCCTTATACATATTAAAAGCAAGTAAAAATAAATGTATGAACAAATTAGTATGAGGCGCTCCGCCCACTGAGGCAACTGAAAACCAACTAAAACCGGCTGTTTTCTCTGTCTTGATTGGTCAAAAAGCTTGTTTAACCATAGATGAATAACAATCAGCTGACAGCTCGCAACCTAGCAACGTCCGCCCAGGGTAATCAGCCGTGACAGTCGCAAGATGGTCGCAAGATGGTCGCAAGTCACCGCTTGCGTTACCATTGACAACGGGGTTTTGTGTGATTGTGTAGTGTGCGGGCCATCACATTGTCATACAAAGACAGTTGGCAGTTGAGAGTTTTCAGTTGCCTGAGTGGGCGGAGGCGCTAATCATTAAGTACATCAATAGTTTCATAGATAAAGGTAGATATGTCAGGTATTACAAAATAATTATTTTTCCATTTCCTAGGAATGTGAATTCCATTTTGGAATACAAGGACTTCAGTGGGGCATCAGTATATAAATCATTATTATCCAATAGCCATTTCCTTAGATTATATTTAACTTTAGCAGTATACATGTTATTATTTTTAATTGTCATCGGTAGTTGATTAAATATTTTGGGTACAATATAGTTTAAAGTTCTTTCACCATATTTATTGGTACACTTCGGAACCACCAATCCTTCATTTTGAGTGAATCTTGTATTATGTTTATGGCAAACTCTTTCCCTATACAATGAATCAGACAATATAACATGTTGACTTACAATATTATAAAACAATAATCCTTTGACAGGTAAAACATTCAGAGACTTGTAGATTAATTTACTGTAATTTAATGATGTACCAAATAAAATAAACCTCATTTCTGTAAGTTATGCCATTTTTTTAATAGCCCTTCAAAACTGCACGGTCTGTTTTGCCGCAACCTGTATTTGATTGGAGTTATTATTTTTGTGATTTGAAATAGATGGCAGTTTCCGTATTCGTAAACCCCGGAAATCTGCGAATGTGAATATATTTAGTATTTACCCAGCTGTGTGGAGAGCATTTTGTGACATTGACCGTTTATTAAATAAATTAAAATATAATTACTTAATCATAACGCCTACATGCTCCTCGGTCGGTATTTTGTGCAATTGTTAATCCAAATAATTAATTCATAGAACCAGGAATTAGACGTAGATATAACACATAAAACTTACCTTTTATCTTATCGAATAAATTACGATTGTTAGGGTCGGCGTAAGCGGGGAGTCAGCCCGCGCCGCACGTGCAACATTCGCAGGTGCAGATTTTGTAATGTATGAACTTGTATGAAACAACGTATGCTGAAAGACAGACATCGCTTCATACAAGTCCATGCATTACAAAATCTGCACCTTACATGACTATTCTTACTGTCGTATTTGGCATAGTTACATAGAAAACATACTGTAATGCTATGCAACCATGCCAAATGTACACCAATACACGGAGAAAAATGTTAATCGAAGAAACGAAATTAATAGTGTGATGAACGTATGTCTTGCGGTATGAAAGAGACATGCGTGCATGAGTGAGACAGCATGAGTAAGGCATAAAAGGTTTGTTTGTTGTCCATTCGTCCTCTTTGCCTTCAGACTTCCTAAGAAGGAACCTTGTACATAATCTCTTAATAAACGTTATCGTCTACCTACGATCTATTATTGGAGTACCACCCCAAAGGAATCTGGATCCATATAATGGAGTCCAGAACTCAATGTGAAACCGGCCACGGTCATCACAAATAGTAAAAACGGTTAAACAGGGGACAGAAGTTCTTACGAACAAATTAACAGTGATTCAATGTTCATTGGCGGGAAATTGTAAGAATAATTTGTTGGTATTCGTACGAAATTACGTATACCAACAAATTATTCTTACATGTTCCCTCCAATAAACATTGAAACCCTGTTGATTTGTTCGTAAGAACTTCAGTCCCGTTTTTAATCGTTTTTACTATTAAAATGATCGTTTTTTCGAATAACATTTTTCTCCGTGTACGAATAGCCGTTGTAAGGCGAAACTTGTAAAATATATCTAAGGCCTAGTTAAACTGTAACTAGTGAAAATCTGTTGTTTAGGTTTAGAGATCATCAATATTTTGTTTTTGCGCACGTGTGCAAAAATGTCAAATTTCAATAGTTTTCACTGAAATTTCTATATAACGTCAAAACCAAACCCTCGTTTTCAAACAATCTCGTCAGTTTTAATTGGAAACAATTCGAAACATTTTATATAAAACTGGGTATATCTGAATATTTGGATAACAGGTTTTTCAATTCTCAAGGAGTAAAATATTTGTTACATTTTGTTGTTTAAAATCTAGTTGAGATGGTCACATAATACGGAGACCACCAGACCACACAGTAAAGCAGGCATTGTCCATAGAGCTTCATCGACAGTCATTCAGAGGAAGACCAAAGAACTCCTGGATGACTCAATGCTCCAAAATCCTACGTAGAAACGGCCTGGATGAATGCGATACCCAGAACCGAAGAAGCTACAACCTGAGAACGAGAAGAGCCGACCCCAACAGCCTAAAATAAAGTTGGTTGTTTGCAGGTGAAAAAATGTAAAAAGCGATAATTGTTGAATGAAACACTAGGTATATATTGAATCATTTGGTGGGTAGGAGGTAACCCGCAGTAGCTTAATGGTAGAGCTCCTGACCGGCAATCAGAGGGGTGCGAATCATGTATCTTTTCTCGGGAGATTTTTTCAATATGGATGAGTGTTTCAGGCTAATAATTATTGCTTATAATAATAAGTAAGTTGTTTAAAATCTAGGAAGATCCCGTATTAGTGAATCTATTGTTACCGTATTTTATAGTGTTTCGAACTTGTTTCCGTTTAATACTGGCCCATAGATATTTATTTGACATACCTATATATATATTTTTTTCTAAGGCATAGTTTTTATTGTACTGTGCATTTACATGTTTTTTTTATTATAGATATTGTGCATAATGTACTGTGCAGTTTACATAGTTTTTATTGTATTGTGTATAATGTACACTAGACGAGACAGTTACCACTAGACGACCAAAGTGAGATTTACGGTCGAATTTGTTGTCCGAAATACGAAAAAAATAGAAATTTTTATTTAATTGTGATGATATAACATATACACAGTAATTTAAAAAAAAAATAATTTTAATTAATTAATATGTAATTTTTTTCGTGAAACAGATTCTAGTGAATTAGATTGAAATATTCAGCATTGCGTCACCATTCAATCAGAAAACGAGATTAGTTTTAAATCATACATCTTAGTTCTCTCTAGATTATCTTTTTGGATTTAAGCTTCACATAATCAACTGATCGATCAAATAATTGTCTGGAAATTTCAAAAATCGACTTAAATTATCGGTTCTTACTAATTAAACATTTTCAAAACCTATTATTTTTGAACAAGAATTAATATTTGGAAGTTATTTTGTTTTTGTTGGTAATTTATTAAAAACCCAACCATTTTTTCTCTTCTATTCTACTAGCTTTACTAGGTAACCACTACAACAGAAATGTGGAATAAAAAACAACGAAACCAAGACTCTCACGGGGCTGGAGCTCTATACAGGGTGCGTAACAGCCGCCGCGCTGTTACAGACCATATTTGGAATGCAAAAAGTTGATGTCATTTTACTGTCCGATGATATAGCTTTTCTATCAAAAAATCACACGCCGTCCCTGATCACACTCCTACACGTCGCGACGGGATCACTTGTTACGCGAGCTGTTTCGTGTGTTACCGTGTTGCTGGAACGAGACGGAGTGCTTATCACGTGATCAGCTTGGCTATATCAATTCAGTTGGGACGTGTGATGGAAAAACATTTTTATTGTTTTTTATCAAAAAAATATCATTGGGCAGCAAAATGACATATTAATTTTTTACTCCAAATATACTCAGGAATCGCTGGTTAATATCCTTGGGGTACGTGCAGTAACATCCACTGTTTATATTTATTTGTTATAAAAATACATTTACAGTTTAATGACGCTTTGACTGCCCAACTAGGTCTCCCGATCTACCACAGTCAAATTTACAGGTTTCGTACATATTAAGTAGGTAGGTACACGCTGATTCATATAGTATTAAATAAAGTTAAGATTCACAAATTCCATGTACATAATTATAATATTTGATACAGTTGAGAACTAGGAATCAATTAAGTATCGAATATACAAGAAAAAGTGTATTCGAAGTGAATATATAAAAAAAAACAGTAAAAGAAAATAAAATAAATTTTTTGGAAACAAAGAAAATATATAAAGCGCTCGTAATACATAATTATCAGATATCATTTTTTAATAATCTTACTGACTCCGTCCTGCCTAAATTTAGTAACCATTTTCTTATTTTTGGATACAAGAAAAACAGTATACAAAAAGAACATTAAAAGAATTAATGCAATTATTATAAAATAAGATTTATTTATTATATTTCATTGAGAGACTGAAAATTCAAATGTACTTCAATTTTCAATTCAATTATGATCAAATAATTAGGTATCTACTAAATATATGTGTTTAAGACTAATTTTGGTAGTATTTCCTAGGTAAACAATATGAAAATGAGTCTATACAGAAACAGATGGAGTGGAAGAAAATCTACATAATGTAGATATTGTAGGAAAACTAAACGCAAAGAAACAATGGACGAATTAAAAGAGTCGCTACGACTTTATAAAGACAAAGGTGTTGTTACTACGGTCTAGTACGTTTAAATTGAAATGCAAAACGTTTAAAACCTTATTGTCTTTTCAGGAATTATTTACATTTCTAGTAACATCTGGAAACCATTACCTCCAACGCTGTAACTTATTTGCCCATTTTTTAACTATTTTTTTTTCTTCATATATCTGTCTTCACATTATAAATATAAGATAGAGTGCAAACACCCACATAATTATCTTTTTGTACCTGTACAACTTGAGATTTTATCAGTTTCTCTTTCTATTAGTTTTATATTATAAACTTGAATTATTACTATAAAGAATTTCTGAAACGATATTTCTACTCCGATTTCTTTGTTTGGTAGAAACGAAAATAAGAAACGCCTGCGCGGCCTTTTTCATAGAAAACTTAAATTTGGATAGGAGGCCAAAATACTTGTCCAAACTGAACAACAGTTATTTTTTATTCAAAAGGAGTAGCAGATACTAGTATGGATATGGGTTAGCTTAATTTTTATAAGAAAAACTCTCTTTTTATAACTTCTGAAGGTTATTCCCATCAAAAAATATATCAATGAAGAAGAAGATAACACTAATAATCTAAATTAAAATATGAAAATGAACAAGACCCAAAAAAAAAAAAAACGAGAGAAGTGAACAGAAATTTTAATGTGTTTATATTTTTAAAAACCTTGGAAATTCTTACCATAAAACCTAACATTTTTATAACCCTGTTAGCGATAGAAGTTATGTGAGATACAAAGCAGAGTTTCTGGTCAAAAATGATGCCTAGGTCAAGTATTTCGATTAGAGAGATGTACTTTCCATACTATTTTTAGTGTTTGAAAACGCCGCTACGCGCTGCACTAGCAAATTAGTATTACAGGTAGCGGCGATTTAGTCGCTTGTAAGTAGCTGCGTGAACGAAGGGCTTAAGTCAAAATTACACAATGAATAATTATACATTATTGGATGTTTTATTTTGTGGAACCTTATAACTTGACATTTGTTAATATTTAGTTGCAGTTTATTACTAGAACACCATTTGAAAAAGTTGTTAAGAGGAATATAAACGCCAGAAATATTTGAATTCTTACCCCTTTGAACTCTGCTTATTTTTGGTATTATCTGCGGAGGTGAGGAAAGTAGCCCCAAAGTTGTTTTTATTTTTTTTTATGAATAATTTAACAAAAAAAAAAAAGTTTGTCAATCAATCGAGTCAAAAATAATCTTAGCCATAAAGGGGTATTTTTAAAAATTTGTTCATAACTTCATATTTATCTAATGAAAAAACAATTTATTTAGTACTTTGAGCTTATATTTTTTGTAACGTGATTAATAATTTAATTTTATTAAATTGAAAAGGTAGGAAAAGCTTCAATGTATCCATAACATATTTTTTCATATTCATAATGTAAACCGATTCGCAGTAAAGATAAATCTAAATAGTGATTTGGCGTATAGCTTCGTCGCAGTCGTTCGCATATTAATGACCATAAACAACTTCATATCGTCGGCAAAAAGTAAAACTTCGACATTGTTATCCACTCGAACGCTTTTTGCCACATTATAGTACTATTTCCAAAGCCTCGGATTGCTTTGTTACCACAATGTGGCAAATAATCTATAAATTCTTTAAAATATTTTAAAGTTAACGATTTTAAAATATTTTTTTTATAAATCCTACGAATATATGATAATAGACAAAAGATAGGTAAATATTTTTTTTATAAATCCTACGAATATATGATAATAGACAAAAGATAGGTAAATCATTAGCTGTTTAGAATTATAATCAGTTTGTATGTCTCCGTATTCAAATTCGGAGGCACGATTTTTTTATGTCAATACGTAAGTGTAAGTACGATTTTTTTTTTATGCTGTGTTGACGGTACCTTTAGGAAAGGAAGGAGAGGATGTTCTGGGAAGGAAACAGTTATGAGGGGTGGGTAGGAATTAGGAATCCACGAGTGACGGACGAAGGATTCCATCCCTCCCCCTGCGGCGTAAGGTGATGTTCTGAAAGAGCCCTGCTGGAGAAGTCAAAAGGTCTCCCCCAACCATTCTGGCCTGCTGTGAAATTGGTGGGCAGACTTGTCCGCCGCCAAGACCCGGGCAAACCTCACTCCATGAACCCGGACACAACTGCTAAGTCACCAAACGAAGCGAACCACTTGGGGTGACCTACGGCAGTTGTGTTTGTCATCCAATAAATGGTTCCCGGGGCGGCGAGCGGTTACCATGCCTACCATATTGAAAAATTCAAAAGGTTTATTCAAAAGGTGGATACATTTATTAATTTGTGATGTGAATTTTTATTCTAAAATTAATTAGACAAATAATATCATTATTCAATCATTTTGGATGAAAATAGAGAAGAGACGAGTAACCGACGAGTTCATCGAAAGCAAATTTACAAAATACACAAAAAACGTTAGGTTAGGTTAGGTTGAATTTTAGTTAGTTGAACTCGTTTTCGATGAACTCGCCGTGAACCAAAGAGACCTATTATACATAAGAAGAGATGTGGGTAGAGAGCGAGATATAGATTACTTTTCAATCATTAGGTTAAAATGAACAAAGTATGTACATAGGCCTAGAGGTTCCCAAAGTAGGTGCCGCGGCACCCTGGGGAGACATCGGGGTGCCGCAAGGCGCCCCTGATGTCTCAATTAAAAATCAATCTCTAAAAATCAAAATTGACATGAATACAAACATTTTATGGAATGGAAAAACACCCTTGTGGTTGGTCTGCGCTATGTGCAGTGAGCAGCAGGCTTACCCGTCGGACTAAACACACACACCTCCAGAGTATGTGGAAGGTTTTTGTATTAATATTTTAATACCAAATGAAACAAATAACTTAGTTTTAAACCACTTTATATTTGGATACGTTTTTAGATTTTCACGGCCAAAAGCATTTTCGTTGTTTGTTTTTGGGGTGTTATACTTTATTTTATGTTATACTTTATATTTATTTTTATATTTGTCGACCGGTTTCGATTGGACTCAATCTTCATCAGGACAATAAAATAAACTAAATCATAATACAGAGAAACAATATAAGGTAAACAAAATAGAGAGAGAAAGCAATATATGGGAGAGGGAGAGATTATCATAGACTGGTTGGTGGAGGGGTACTGGGCGGGGTAAAGGAAGGGTGGGGGTTACATAAGGAGTAAGGGAACAACTTTAAAATTGGACTGTTGGTTAATTCTAGTTGTTTGTTTAAAATTTGGCAATTATTTTTATTTGATTTTGAAATTTCGAAAGCTTCTAAATTATTCAGGCGTATTTCTATTTTATTTTTATGTATTATTTGGACTCCCGTATTTTTATTATATGTGTGGTTAGTATTAATTAAATGTTCGGCAAATTCTGAAAAACCCGTGCTTGTTAAACAACTGGGTCTTTACCCCGCCCCCTACCCCTCCACCAACCAGTCTATGATGTTCTCTCCCTCTCCCATATACTGCTTTCTCTCTCTATTTTGTTTACCTTATATTGTTTATGATGATGTATTATGATTTAGTTTATTTTATTGTCCTGATGAAGATTGAGTCCAATCGAAACCGGTCGACAAATATAAAAATAAATATAAAGTGGTTTAAAGTTATTTGTTTCATTTGGTATAATGTCAAGCCACAAAGTGTTTGCTTTCTTTGATAATTTAATATTTTAATGTTCTTTGTATTTTCACCTATGTTTTCCTACCAATAAATGTACTACAATAAATACGAGTTGTATTAGTTTCTTACCTGGTTTCTTCTTCGTAGTCGTACAAATATGAAATATACATAGGTACCACAGAGAGATAATATAAACTAGGGTGCCGTGAGAAAATTCAAATTTTCTACGTGTGCCACGACGTGGAAAAGTTTGGGAACCCCTAACATAGGCGGTTTTGCTTTTATACCCTTCATAGTCACCTTGGCTCATAGATACGTGTTGGTATAATTTTATATTCCTTGCTCTAGTCCTAATAATTGCCATTGTTCAATGTTCAGGCTTCAGTAGGTATCTCTCAAGAATCTAATTTATGCATTGTCTCAATCTATTCTTCATTAGAATACTTGATAGCAATACATAATGTATATGTAATACAGTACTACCTTTACATAATATGAATATAGTACAGAAAATGACCTTAGCTATTATTACCATGCTGACTGAGTCACACAGGGTTTGGAAAAAGTGTTATTTTTTTTGTTTGGCGGCGTTTTCGAAATCACCTTAAGGAAGCTAGATTTTTTTTTAAAACTTTTATTTATCCAAAAATATAAAGATAATTGATCTGCTTACATAAGCACACACGTCATTACAATCTTCGATTACACATCTGACCTGCGCTCCAAGCATGGTCGATCGATGTGAAGTTACCGACCGATTGTAGGTAACTTCTCATCGTTCCCTAGGACAACTGCAGATCGCAAACGAGTAGGTGACAGTTCACAATGACTAAGTGTCCTTAATATATTCGATATCAACTGACGTTTGTACGTTAGCGCTCTGCAGTTGTCCTAAGGAACGATGAGAAGTTACCGACAATCGATCGGTAACTTCATATCGGTAACGTCTTTCTGTTACGCGGTATGCATAGTAGATCGTGGTGCCACCCCTACCAGTAGTTGTTTGGTAAAATAACCTATATTTGGTACGATACATATTGATACTTCACTCAAGGTCGACCCCCGTTTTAAATCGTCAATTCAGGGTTATAAGTTCAGAGTAAGTACCTACATAACGGGTTTAGATAATGCCTTTACTCATTGCGCTGCCTCTCTTTAGTTCATTATGCCTTATATAAGCAGTTTCCGCCTTCTCACCATACAGCTGCCATCACAAAAGAAACCCTTTCGTTTTTTGGTTGGCAAATTTCCATCACTGTGACATGTCATACCCGACGCCAGCATGAGCGGAGTCGATCTAGATTTATAAAACTTGTTATTGGCGTAAATTAAATACGTGCCTAATAAAACAACCATATTATCTTCTCTGTTGGCATTGGGATGATCATAAAATGCATTGAAGAAATCTCTGGGCAAATAGCGCGCCATATTATGAACAATAAACCATAAAACATACATAATTCACATGTGAAATGTAAAATTGAAATTTACAGGACATTAAATTTATTGTCGCTAATAAAATGCTTTTATTATTTCAAGAACTGTTTAGCTTTCGTGTGTTGGCATCGAATTGGACAGGTTTCGCAAACAAAAATATTTCTTGTCTAGAAAAAGGTTATAACATATTGGATAAATTTCTATACCTTCCTGAGTTCGAAGCATTTTAAAACATATTTGTAGCGTGTGTGACAATTCGTGTATTTTAATCCGTCGGAAGGTCAGAAAATTTCCGCCTTGCAATAAAATCCAAATAAATGAAATAATTCTGAATGTGTCCGAATACTAAAAATTGTTGTTATAGGTGATGCAATATGCTTTCAAATGTTTTTATTAGAAATAAACATATAATTTCTGAAATATATTTTTTTGTAAAAACACAATTTTTTTAAACATTTTTTTTATCTAAAATTATTGAAAAATAGTTACACACATTTTTATTAGGAAAACGTATTATAAACGTTTTTATAACCTCACGCTTTTGACGTTTATTAAAAAATATTATTAAAAAATTCTAGAAATTTTATAAATTTTTCTCAAGTTGCCATCGAAAACATTGGTTTCATAGAGGTGCACATTTCAATTTTCTGTTAAATATTAGATTTGAATAGAAAGCATGGAGTTTTCTCTTTTTAACACAATTTAGATCATATTTCTCACCACGACAGGGAAATACGACGATTTATATGAGAACTATGTGAGATGGGACAAATACGATCTCCTGAGATTAAACGGGTTAAATCAGAGGAAAAAATTTTAAATTTTTTATTTACCGATTTATTAATAGATTTGAATATAAAGCATGGAGTTTTCTGTTTTTAACACCGTTTAGATTATATGAGACGTAACAAATACGGTCTCCTGCGTTAAACGGGTTAAATCAGTGGAAAATTATTTTATTATTATTTATTATTTGCCAACGTAATTTGATATTAATTTGTAAGTGATGTAAACTGTTACACGTGTATATTGTAATTGGATTAATAAATCTGTCATGCAAAAATGTGGTAATAAATAATACTTGGGTATGTATCATCAGTACAATATAAAAATGACAATATCTTATGATAGTTGATAGGATCGACCCGTTTATCAAGAGTTGAAGCGAATACAAATTATACCTGAAGGACGTTAACTTCGATGTAAAATCGTACTTGTTTGTTATATTATAGTGGTTGAAATACTTTATGAGCAAAAACACCATCTAAAACTAAAACCCGAGCGAAGAAAATGAGTTAAATATACAGTCATTTTTCTTTTTTTTTCTCTATCTTCTACAATATGAGCCATGTAATAATATGAAATATTTAAGGCGATAGAAAATAAACCATGTGAGGACAATCAAAATAGTACATAATAAAGAAAATATAAAAAAGTCATAAACTCTGCATATCACTACACAAATCAATTGCCTTGGTATGTTTGTACATAGTATTAACATCATTGTCAAGCCTAGCTGTTAAATTTGAATAAATTTAAATTAAATATTTTGACATAATACGGTATTTAAAATTCTGACGAAAACTGTGCATAGAGTATGAACCATATGAGAAAAAAAACTATGCATAGAATATGAGGCATGTGAGAAAGACGCGTTAAAAATCAATTTTCTGGCATAAAAATAATTAAGTTTGCCATAAATATATTTTTATAATGAACGAAATAAATTTTTCCTACTTTGTGCATACGTAGAATTGTTATTTTCCGTTTCGTTATTTTTTTAAACAGCTTTTATCGATTTTCTAAGAATGTACTCAATTTCACATGGTTCATATTCTACAGGCAACGATGAAATACGTAGTTGCAGGGCGGAGCCGGGGAAAGTGTGGGCTACTTGTGCGCTAACCCCGGGCGTGATATAAGAAGGGGCGCAAAAATAGGCCGCCGAAAAACGAGAGATATGTTATAACCGCAAAAAAATCAACCCGTAAAAACAAGGTTCTTTCATTAATAATAATTTTGGAATGATTTGTGTAGCGCCATTTTAGTGAAAAATCAACACAAGCGCGCTGTATATAAAGCCTATATCTAATTTCAAATGTCTTTTAAAACCTTTTTTTTTTGTTTGATTGAGGTTTGAACCTTCCCCCCTAGTACTGAAGTTAACTAAGCCAAATGCTAATTGGGTTGTGCCTACATTTATATCCAATATTAACTGCCGTAATTTTTGATATAATGTCATCCAATTTCTAAAATATGTGTGAGTGGGACCGCAAGTTAACACAATACATTGTCATTGACAACGTGTTTATCTGCCGGAATCAGCTCGATCGGACGTCGGAAAGAAGGTTAATTTCCACTAGCGAGATTCCACTTCATTCATTAATTCAATCAAGAACACAAAAGCGAAACTCAAATAGACATAAAACTTAAAAAATATATTTTAAATATTATTTGAAGATTGAACCTTTCTACCTACGAACAGATGTCAACTAGACCGAAATTTGTGTCGTATATTAACGCCCGGCATTCCTATTTATAACTTATGTCCCTAGAACACTTTAAGTTTCTAAGTTCTAAAAATATATATATGTAATTTTTAGGATACTGTCGAGCCGAAACGGTAATCACAATCACATTAAATTCCCTCGATAGAAAAAAAAATCGCACATTATTCTCAGAAAATTAAAATAAAAAGACATACGATTGTGTTATTTTATATAACATAGGTTTGAAGTAATTCACACTCATTCACAGTGTTTCCTTAAATGCTACTTATTTTTGCTCAATTTTAAACGAGTCGTGTTTTATTAAACTTCACAATTTTCGCTTGAATATTATCGTTTTTAATATAAGCGCGCTCCCTCTAACATTCGTATTATCATATCTCTCCTTCTATTTTTGAGCGGGTACTATCCGGCCTGTCATCGAATTTCAGACAAAAGCGTATATTATATCCGCGTGTATGCGTGATTGCCGCCGATTAAACTTGATAGAATGCAATAATAAAATTGTCGACAACGCTGCCGAGTTTCAGCTGTATCGGATGCCAGAAAATAGGTTAATTTCCACTTCAAAGATTCCACTTCACGTATAAAAAACTTAATTTATTAATTATTTATAAAAACGTAATTTTCCGAGATTTGCCTACTTTTAAACAATCTACTAACATAAAGCTAGATACATGTATATACCCACCTATATGCAAAACATATACATTTTTTATATACTTTGCGTTATATTGGTGGTGAGTACCTATTGTGTATATTTTGGTAGGTACTGGTATTTAATGTGTTACTATGCAGAGGTTTGTTACAGGGTGAAACCAGCATGTGGTTAAAAATAAAGAAATTATACAAGTTAAATATAATAATAATAATAATAACATTACATTTATATAGCGCAGTTTTGTGTGATTTCACTTCAAGTGCGCTTAACTAAAATAAACTCTAAAATAATCCTATAGTGCTCCTTACAAAATATTAATAGAAATGTATAATTAATTTACAAAATATTAATAAAATTCATTATTAGTAAAAGTCCATTACAAGATAGAAATAACGAATATACGGTATACACAAAACAAAACAAAAGCAGAGAATTTTTTTAACAATACCAGTGCTGTTGTTATAGCACATGACATCAATAATAGACAATAACGGTGTAGGACAAAAAAGAACCGTAAAACTAAAGTATTATATAAAACAGGAAAACACTAAAATATTATATAAAAAGTAGACATTAAACATAAAAGTATAATATGGAGGAAACCGAAACCAAACAATTACCGGAAACTTGAGAACCTGGCTTATTAGTACATATATTGAAAAGAGGATTCATGAATAATATGATTTTTTAAATAATGTTATTTTTAAAGCTCGTTTAAATTCAGCTAAATTTTGGATATTAGTAAGAGCTGAGGGAAGTTTATTCCAAATGAGTGGGCCAGTTACGCGAAAAGAGCGATCATAGTAAACAGCTCGATTTGACTGAGAAAGTTCAATTAAATGATTAGTAACATCTAGATCTGCTGACCTCAGAGTAAGCTGTCTTTCGCTTAGGTTTTGTCGGACACATAGTTCCGATATATAGGCTGGCGCCATTCCTTGCAATGCTTTGAATGTCATTAAGCAGATCTTAAACTCTATTCTTTCAGGGCATCGAAGCCAATGAAGGCGATCTCTTAGAAGCGGGGTTATACGGCAATGCTTTGATTCACCAAAAATCATTCTCGCCGCAGCATTGAAAACGGACTGGATTCTACTGATTTGTTTTTTAGGTAGGCCAGCATATGCACTATTACAATAGTCCATACGTGAGACAACGAAGGAATTTATGAGTGACTTTGCTCCATCAGAGGGAAGGCATCTCCTGATTGATTTTATCTGCCTCAGTTGGAAAAAGCCAGTACTCACGGTTTTTGAGATTTGTGATTCAAGAGAAAGACTATTGTCTAAAGTGAAACCAAGAAATTTGATTTCTGCAGAAGGGATTATATCTGTATCCTGAATACGGATTGGACTGGAGTCGATGAGGGCTTGTCTTCCAGGTGAAGCTTTCCAAATAAACTCCGTCTTTGTCGGATTAAGTTTGAGTTTATTGACAGACATCCAACTTGAGACTGTGTTAATGAAGCTAACCACCTCGTTTTTTAGGACGTCTTTTTCATACAGTATTTATATCGAAAAACTATTTATATGTGTTTTTGGAAACATCGACCTAACGGCTTTCATGAATAGAGTTTTGTTTTATTTAAAAAAAGTGTTTTAATCTTTTCTGTAAAGGTAAAATCTTTTGGAGTTAGTCTCATATAAGATTCTAAATAGAGATTGACTTTTTATTAAGATGCTTCTGAACTATGTAGGCGTATAATTATTATAAGTTTTCATTCAATACATGTTCCAGTTATGCTAAGCATGCATTTAGGTGCAGTGTTCAGGGCAGTCACACAAACTAAAAACAAAGCCATTATCTCATTAGCATAGTTTTCAAATGATACGGTAATAAAGTATATAATTTATGCTCATTGCCTTGCTAAGTGTGCTAAGCATTACCTAAAGATCTCAAAAGAAGCTAGAGGCCGCTAATTATATTATCATCTATTTTCTAAGTTCTAACTAGTTCAGTACCTACCTATTTAGGACTTATAGGAATAGGGTAATACGTAGAATGCACAGGCGTAATAACCTAGAAGATGGCCTGGGCAACCGTACTCAGGTCTTAGCCTCTAAGGGAACCGAACAGAAACCCAACCAACATTCTTCCACTAAACACTATTCAGAAGTTGAGACAAAAAATAAAAATAAAATAAACAAAGTATTCTCCGAAAATTATAAAAAACACATCTGATTCTGTTATATAAAATGTTTTAGTATGAACAAATTATTCAGTGTTTCTTTAATTTTATAAATGATTTAACCACTCGAGCGCTTTTTGCCACATTATGGCACTATTTATAAAACCTCGGATTGCTTTGTCGCCAAAATGTGGCAATTTTTTTTTTTTAACGACTATATAATATATTGTACAATCAAAATATAACAACATAAATATTCTCTAGATTCTTTAAAATGTTTTTAGGTTAAAGATTTAATTATATTTTTTGTATAAATCCTACAAATATGTGATAATAGACAAAAGATAGGGAAATTCATTGGCTACATAGAAATATATTCAGTTTGTATGTCTTCATATTCAAATTCGGAGGTATGATTTTTTTTAATGAGGGTGGAAAAATTTCCTCTGGCAATCCAAGAAAAAATATTTTAATTGCTCTGTCGCTCCAGTGGTTATGTAAGTCGTGTATTCTAAAATATTATCACGCTCCCTCCATCATTTGTATTTACGTACGTATCTCCCTTTCGAACCATCTTCTATAATCTTCCTCTTCCTTTTGAAACGCTTATAAACCTTTTTACCGCACAGTCGTTGTAAAAGGCTATCGATATCATCAGCTTAATACGACTTATTAATTTTTTTTTTACATTTTGATTTGTTCACGACAATGAGCACAATGTGGATTTCCTTGAATTTGTCATAAAATAATTATAGAAACTACTGGAAAATATGACTGTTTTATTAACCATTGAGGATAAATAATTGAGATAAAAATATGAATAAAACATTCAACAATAGATGACATTACTCAATTAATTTAAAGAAAAAGTAATCAATATTAATCAGGTCTACTATAACGTAATCGTAGCTCGTAGGTTAAGAGCGATTGACCAGCGGCTGCGGATAAAAGTTTAAAAATGCTTGCAACTGTACAGGAAGGTTCCATTGAGAGAGATCGATTATTCCCGTGTCAGTTTTTTTAAATTAAAAATTTAATATCGATTTATTTAATTTAAAACTTGCTTTAATGTATATCTACATTCAAAACGCACTACGATAAATAGTTAAATATCGTGTACTTTTGTAAGTATTTTTTGATCATTTGATATTTATAATTTTTCAATAATGTCTAAACAAAATACGTGGGTAAAAAAATTAGAAATATTTTACATTGTAAGACCTTAAATAACTAGAAAAAATGGATTCTCGGATTAAATTTTTAATGATTTTAATTTAACTAAAATTAAAATTCTGAAAACTGTGTTGACTAGATTATGTAGTGATTTATTTTGTTGAATGATTGTATGATTTGAAATTTGTGTTGTTTAATAGAATCTATCATTTAAAAATTGAACAAATCTGCCAATGACTAACGGTATAACCGCAGTATATTAAAAATAAACTTAGTTTTTCTAAATTTTAAAACTGCGTTTACCAGATAAAATAACAATCTTTCACAATCAATTTATGTTTTTTTGTAAAAAAGAGTCAATACGTCTAGAATTTGATTTAAAAAGGGCTAATTTCCGGTATTCTCTGGTAATACCCTTTTAAGCAGACTCTAGACTTGAGTTTTGTAACGTTTTTTATTCGATCCGAATGTGTTAAAAATGTTGAAAGCTTTGTGATTCTACAATATCAGGACAGAGTGCTGGGCTATTGGGCTCACTGGAACATTGGATTCCATTTACAATTGTATTTTCTTCATTTTATGTTTGTGAAATTCGAGTAGGTAGTAGTGAAAGACGAACACTTTTGAAAGATAATATAAAATCACGAAAAGTAATCAAATAAATGGTTAAGGCCGCGCTACCTCGCTCAAAAAGAAGAAGACGGAGAGATACGACAATACGAACGTGGGAGCGAGCTTCACGTTCGAGCGATAAAAACCATAAAATTCATGCGAAAATTGTGAAAATGTTTGAAAAAGAGCAAAAATCTCGTGGGGGCTGTGTCAAGTAGCATTTATAGAAACATTGTGAATTTTTTCATACATATGTATAACTTATAAAATAACAGAAAAAAATGTGTAAATAATAATTTTCGGAGCATACCTTGCGATTTATTTCTTTCGAGGCAATTTAAAATAATTACCGTTTCGGCGTGGGGAATGTATAGATACTATCTTAAAGAATAACATATATTTTTTTAAGAACTTAAAAACTTCAAACGTTTAAGGAAAACATGTACGAAATCGGTAGAAATCGGCAGAGCGGCCCCTTAACTAGGTTAGGTTAGGTTTATAGGCTAGTATTTTTTAATTACTTTTAATGATTTTATTTCACTTTATTGAATTTGAAATACAATTACCACAGAAGTTACGCATGAATAAATAATGCAAAGGGCACCATTCAGTATTGAAATAGACAGTAGATCATACACGTGCATTGTTTGTTAAATATGCATTTATTGTGTCATTGTTTCAACGCGATGCACTTATGTGCATTCTGTTAACGTAAACTGCACTTTATTATGCCTATCAGAACCGTTTTATCATCTAACCTTAACACTATATAAGAATAGAATGCGCTATTAGATAATATATTACATATCTATTGTTATTCTATGCGAGTTTTAAAACACAGAAGTCTAATCGGTTTTATAAACAGACAGTGTGAGTGTTACGAAAACGGCGCTACTGAAATCGTCAAATTATCACAAAACGACTTTATTGATTTTTTTAAATTTCAGGCACTTAGAGGAAGACAAGCTCTGGAAATTCTGCTACTAATGTAGTTTTTAGAGAAACGTAGGCCACTATGCAATGAAGGTTGTTTTAGAACAAACATAGGCCATTAAGTTACAATAGTCGTTTTTAGAGTATATGTATTTTATATATGAGTATGTATGAGTAAATATATATAAACTAGAAGTGTTGTTTTAAGAGTAAAAGTAAGCCATTCCGCCACACATCTTTTATAAAGGATAAAACTTTATTATAACCTACAACAAGTCTTGCATATTTCGTAAGGATAGGTGCTGTAATATGGTTCCATGACAGTTCAACATAATTGCATTTTAATACCCCTTTAAACCGTCATTAAAAGCGATGAAAAAATAGCCCAAAACCTCTCTTAACGTAACCTATTTAGCCAAAAATATTTTTCATCACTTTTAATGTCTTTTCAAAGAATTGATGAAGTTGCACTTTGTTGAGTCGTCAGGCCCCCTAAAATATGCATGGAAAAAAAATAGTCAACGAAGGTACTTACCAAGATTATTTTAGATACTTTGATACCAATGTAACTGTACTTCTTAAACTGTTTTTTGATGTTGTATTTTATGTTTTTTCCAATTAGACGTATGATTTTTTTTGTATAGATCTAAATAAAGATAAAAAAAAACAAAACACATGTTGTTTTTAGAGTAAATGTAGGTCATTATTCATTATGCTACAATTAGTGTCGTTTTGGGATAAATATTTTTGTCGCTTTAGGAGTAAACTTGAGCCATTCCAAAATCAATGTCGTTTTTAGCGTAATCGTACGCCATAATAGGTGTTAATTTTGGAGTAAACGTAAGTTATTTCGCAACAAATGTCAATTTTAGAGTATACGTTGAATAAAGTTCCAATGCCATGTTATTATCAGCATGCAATTATGAAGATGCCAGTTTTGTGAAATGTTTATAGGTCAAAGAGATATGTAGTTATGTTATATCATCGGTAGATAAGAAATCATAAACAAGTGAACGAACTCTGGTTTTTATTGTCTCGATACTGGCTAGGGTTCATCGGCATTTTATTGATGTATACTAATTTGTCACATTCATTATTATGCCATCTTATTTTATTATATTCCAACTTATTTTATTATATTGCTACTTATACAAAAATCATAATTAATGTAAGCCGCCTTGGAACTAAAAACCTAAGGCAGCCTAATTTTTTGAAGCTCCAATTAATGTTTTTTTTAAAATATGTTAGACCACATAAACAAATGTTACGTTTTCCCAAGTTTGTATTCGTGCATTCCAAGTCTATAAACTTTTTCACAATACATTGGCAAATCTTGCAAAATAATATTAAACCTAGTTTAAATCCAAAGTCAGGCTCAACCGTCTCATTAATTTCCGAATTGATTAACAAAATATGTAAAGATATGTAATTGGAGACAATTTGTATGTAAAACTATGTGCTTGCATATTCAAAGGTAAATTAGATATTCCATCTGTGTTTAAGGTTACCTAACTGATCTATTTATTTTGCTTTGTAACTTGTTTACGGATTTCGAAAATTACCGAAAACTCAATTATGAAGAAATGCAAATAGATTAGATACCTAGATCGAATTATTATGGTGACAGGATAACTCAGAACCGAATCAACTCAACACCTCTTTTAAAAAGTAAAAATGATGAAAAAAATATGCAAAAAAAATGGTCAAATAGGTTACGTTATGGGCTATATTTTTTCACAACGTGTTGAGTTGGCTTGATTCTGAGTTATACGGGACTTTTTTAATTTTGTAAATTTTGAAAACGAATTTTTTTAAATAATTATAACTTAAAACCTTATAACCATATTATTACGAATTTAGTTTCATTATTTGTATTTTTTATTTATATCTTTATCTCTTTTTTTACATTAGCTCCTCAAGGGAGGCCCCGAGGACAAACAAAATTTACAGGGTCTATTTCATCTTTGGAGATGCTGCGTAGGGGGTCTTTTTAGGGAAAGGAAGTTCTTGGAAGGAAAAAGGTATGAGGGTGGGTAGGAATCTGGGGGTCAATATAGCCAGGTGTGACGGACGTATGAATCTATCCCTCGTCCGCTGGAGCGTTCCCGGCGAGGTCTCCCTCAACCACCATAACACGGGCATGTGCCTAGTATGGCGGCCATAAATTCCACAATTGTTATATATTTACTATTTAAAGAATAAAGAAACATTAAAAAAAAACCAGTCTCTCCTGAACCGGCATGCCACATAGTAGGTTGCAAACACGTCCAATGCCAAGACCTAGACACTCCGCACCCCATGAACCCAGGCACCCCTGCTAAATCACCAAACGTAGCAAACCTCTTAGGGTGACCTATGGCAGAGTTTTTGGCTTTACTAATTTATAGTTTTTATAATAAAAATAATCCAATCAAAATGATTATTATTAACAATGAAAAACAACTGTCGTATTTGTGACTGTTGTTTTGCTTTAAACTTGATCTACATATATACATATAGATATTTTACCTACGCATCAAAAAACCTTTTTATATCTGGCCCCTAGCACACTCGATCGATAAGGATCGATAGGATAATTGTCGGTAACTTCTCATCACTACCTAGGACAACTGCAGATCGCTAACGTACAAACAACAGTTGATTTCGAATATATTAATTAGACACTTAGTCATTGTGAACTGAGACTTATTTTTTTGAGATCTGCAATCATGCTAGGAAACGATGAGAAGTTACCGATAGTCAGCCTATCAATCCTTATCGATCGAGTGTGCTAGGGGCTTGGAATCCCTACAGCAACGTAACTGTTTTCAGCTCGATGAGTTAACTCCTTACTGAATTGTAGAGATTTAAAAATACAATTTGACTGTCACAACAAAAGGACAGACGCATCATTTTTACCTCAAGCTTAGGTAATAATTTGTACGATAAGAAAAAAAAGATTTCGAAATAAGTAGAGAATGCTATAAATTTTATGTACTTACATTTTTTTTTAATATTTACAAAATAAATAATAATCACTCGCACATTGTAAATTTAGATATTAGATTATTTTTGCAATACCTTTGTATTAGTTTTATAACAACGTCCAAAGTGCGTAGGAATTACAAACTAACTAACTAACTAACTAACCATCACGCCGTTTCCCCGCAAGGGTAGGCAGAGAGGACGGACCGCCAAACAACTCGGTCTTGGCACGCGCTCCTTGTTTCATTCGCATTTATACATCTTCTCATACATACTCTTCTATTATTCTGACTCTTGACATGGCCCGACTCAAGTATCTGATTTACTTGATCGTGCCACGTCTTCCTTGGGCGTCCTCGGCTTCTTCTACCGTTCACATTCGCGTCATAAATTCTCTTTACACTCCTTTCTTCATTCATTCGCTCAACATGCCCAAACCATCTAAGCGTCCCTTTCTTAATCTTACTTACTACGCTCACATCAGCCTTGCATTCTTTTCGGATCTCCACATTCCTCACACGATCATACATGGTTTTACTACACATACGCCTCAGGGATCTCATTTCTACAGCATTCAGTCTACTTTCATCCTTTCTCTGCCATTTCCACGCTTCACTGCCATACATCAGGGTAGGTACCAGTACTCCATTGTGGACTGCTAGCTTAACAATAATTGTGTAATACGATAATATGACTAACCAAGACCGAGTAGGTACAATTTCGCTGGTTGCGGATACATCAATTCGACAGAATTACTTAAATTACATCACTTTAGAAAACATGCGAGAGTTCCTGCGGAATATCCTAAACTAGAACTAGCTGTGAAGCTTAGATAACACAGAAAGATTACTGTTGACAATGCAGTAACAGGGTTTTTAACAAGGTCTTCCGAATATATTTTTATTTTATGATTGTAAAATATATATTACTTTGTTGGAAAGTTGTCGAAAACTTGAATTTTGCTCGTAGCTTTACAGTAACCGCGTTTCTATCCAATTTATATATATATAATTTTAAAAAATCCATTGTTTTTTTTTTAACATTCACCCCCTGGAATTTGGATAATTTATTTAGCGCCTTTTTTGAGAAAAATCATAACAAGGGCGCTGAATAAATATTTCTTGCTAGAATTTATCTTATTAAGTACACGGAGAAAAATGTTATTCTAAAATATGATAATTTTATTCGTAAAAACGGTTAAAAACGGGACTGAAGTTCTTACGAACAAATTAACAGTGTTTCAATGTTTATTGGCGGGAAAATGTAAGAATAATTTGTTCAAAAATGTTAATCTAAAATAGATCATTTTATTCGTAAAAACTGTTAAAAACGGGACTAAAGTTCTTACGAACAAATTAACAGTGTTTCAATGTTTATTGGCGGGAAAATGTAAGAGTAATTTTTTGGCACACGTACGAAATTACGTATACCAACAAGTTATTCTTACATGTTCTCGCCAATAAACATTGAAACCTTCTTAATTTGTTCGTAAGAACTTCAGTCCCATTTTTAACCGTTTTTTACGAATAAAATGATCGTATTTTAGAATAACATTTTTCTCCGTGCACGGGTAGGTTTAATTTGCCGGAATGCGTCAACGGGCAGATTGAAAGAATCACATTGATTTTGTCAAATCATTTGTTTCCCATTGGTAATTTAATTAATATGTAAGCCAGACGTAGTTGGGTGCGACATTTAAAAAGCATTGTTTTTAATGTTTCGTATGCATTAAATCACCTTTTGAAATGTACCGACTTTCCTATTATATTTATTTAGCTAAGTGTTTTCTGATATCCCACGATTAAATTTGACAGAATTCTATCTTTCGTCTTCCTATATATATTTTATTTTGGCTTTATCCCAAAGCCAACGCACGGAGACGTCGTCTAGCCATTTCAATTTGCTTAAAATATCACAATAAGTCGCGCTAACCAAGGGAATAATAATACAACGGAAAAGAAAAATAATCGTAACTTCGAATTACCCCATTAATCACGTTAACAATAAAAAACTATACAGGATGTCCGTGCGTAAAGTGCACAAACTTCAAGAGATTATTTTAATAACGGTAGAAGTAAAAAAGATAAATAGCTTTTCTCGTAATTCCAATATTTTTTCAATCGTTCAAACTAAACTAGGTACCTCAGAACTTTGGTATTTTGAAAACGTTATTTATCCATTTTACTTGTTCTGTATCTTGTTGAATCACCTCCGGAAGTTTGTGCACTTTACCCCCGGACACCTTGTATATATTCTTGTTTTTCTCTTGTAATTAGATTTTTGGACCTTCTGATGCCATTTTTTTTATCTGCTTACCGCATAATAGTCCCAACTGTTCTCAATAGTCTTGAGGTGACGAGACTAAGGTATGCCCTATCCACTCGAGCGATTAGTGTTCAGTTTTTGATTTGGCCATTCGATTTAATTAATATCATTCCTCAAAATATTAATTCTGAAACATATAAACTGTTTATTGCGGTTTAAAGCTAATGAATCCACCTAGATTTCACCGCTTATCCCATATTTGTAGGTTCGTTAAATGTGGTCAAATTTTGGACCGATGCGATTGCGAAGAAGAAAAAAAGCTATCCAAATTTGGACCTAAATCGCTCCAATGGTAGGGTACGTTGTGAGGCTGAATTTAGTGGGGAGTGGAAGGATATGGGTAAGAGGCAGGCGGGGGAAGTACCTGGCTAAGCTGAGCTGGTTACCATGAAGCAAGGTTTTTCAACGTTTTAATTCTGAATGGTGGTCTTTCACAATGCGATACTGAGAATATCTTCCACTTTGGAATATGTCGCAAATATACCTATTATATAATATTTAAAATAAAGTAATTGGGAAACATAACAAATAAGTTTAATGTAAGAATTAAAAAACATTAAAAAAAATCTTGCAAGTTGGGATTTAAACCTCCGACCTCCGGTTTCATAGATGAGAGCCCTCGGTAGCGGAGGCCATCTGTGCCGCAAATTACCATAATATTATACACATAAAAAGATTATTTTATGTGCATTATTTTTACTGTTTTATCTATAACTGGCTGACCCGGCAAACTTCGTACCGCCTCAGAATCAATAAATGTTGGGTTTAATTTATTAGCTTAAATAAATTAAGTTTTTATTAAGTTAAAATAAATAGGTAACTACTCTAAGTTCAAAAAATGAAATTGAGCTGTTGACTAAGCACGAAATGTTCGGCACACTACACCATTGACAGTTCGAATTGATTCAAATTATGTCGACCAACGCACATTATTTGAAATGCCATTCCATACAAAATATATGAAAAAAATAATTTACTTCATAATTATTTTTCCCGTGATTTTTTACGATGTTATTCTGTTAATCGGGACGGAGACAAATCCAACAAATCAAAGATCATAAAAATCGGTTCAGCCGTTCTTGAGTTATAAATGGTGTAACTAACCCGACTTTGTTTTATATATTAAGATAAAGAATATCATTTACCTATCAATAATGTTTATTGATTCATTGTAATAAAAGGATGTTAAACATCAATCGTTTGATATTATTATCGAAATAAATATTGATCAATAAAATTATAGTAAAATAAATTGTAGACAACATTATATCAATGACTGCATAAAATGTGATAATATTATGTATGTAACCAAATGTTTGTACTTTTAAAAAATGCTTTGATTTAATTTATTGCATCAAACTATCGCATTAAACATTAATTTGTATAATTATTATTGTAATGTACATAAAATACCATAATAAATAACAATTACCATTTATTAGTACTGTTAGTAGTGTAAATTTCAGCGGCATTCTTTGACGTAGGTATTGGTTTAGGCTACGTTCAGACGAGGTGTTTTTTTTTTTCAAAATGTCATTTATATTTACTGGCACCACAAAGCGCGTTTTTCGTTTCTCTACAAAGGTTTCATCAAATTGAAGCCACAAGCCAAACATTTATGTGTTCTTGGTGTGCCTTATTGTGCCACGAATAAATGTAATATGCATAAAAATAGATTGACAAAAGTGGTTTTTATTTATTTTGCGAATTACTTTACAAGAAAGAAAAAAGTTAATTAATGTAAACTGTCACTGATAATTTTAGCCATAAAAATATATTTTTAAAATAAGTATGTGTTCATATATTTCTAACAATTTTTTTTTTTTTAGTAGTCAACGTTTATATTTTTAATTAAGTAATAAGCAATTTCAATTTAATTCTATTCAATCAATGGAAACGGTAGGAAAATCTATAATGTATCCAAAACATAGTTTTTGTATTTACATTGTAAAACGATTCGTGGTAAAAATTAATCTAAGTAATGATTTAGCATTAGCTTAGCCTTAATCCATTCGGAATTAACTTAATCGAGGTAATGCATAGAACTGAGGGCATCATCGTAATATGAATTACAAACTAAAACCCTTGAAGAGTCCTAGCTCCCCAACTGCTTCCACTACTGCTGGTCTCTTGTGATCTCATCTCATTTTAGTTCTTTCATCTCCACACCGTCCAGTCACCGAAATTTAAGCCTATATACCAACAGTCCAATGTCCTGCAGATTTATATGTAGTTTCAATGTCTCTCAACAGATGTTGTTAGAGTATTTTGTTTCAATGTCCCTTAACAGATGTCATTAGAATATGTAGTTATACGTAGTTTTAAGGTGACTAAATAGGTGTCATTGGACACAACTGTCAGACATTTGGGTCTAATAACTTGAACGGTGACGTTGGATCCCATAAACCAGAATGGTTACGAAGACGGGGGTTTATATATGATCTACAGACGGGCATTTTGAGTGAGTGTTTCAGATTAACAAAGAGCGGGTTAACATCAGAACCGACGTTAATACATTGTAAATACGATACGATAATAAACAAGGCTCAAAAACGAGAAGATATAGTAATCTCGAATAAATAAGAGCATAACAGATCTCGACGAACCGAAGCATTATTCAAAACCATCAGAAATGCATTGCTAATCAGAGATTTTAACAGTACACTACACTGGCGCAGCCGGTATCATATTTGCTTCAAACTTCAAATCCGCCTCAGTACAGAGTAGAGCCGTCCCAGTTATAAAAAATGAAGTAGAGCTCCAGATGGATAAAACTTATTTTCGCCAGCAGCAATAAAGTAAACCGCACTGATGAATTTTTTGAAAATATGAATGAACTAGCTTTTGCCCGCGACTTCGTCCGCGCAGGATTAGTACTTCGAGTAGCCTATTTTCTTTTCCTTGGTTGTTTCTATATTTAAACCAAAATTCTTAACCTATTTATTTAAAATATCTATAATCTTGATTCGATTCAAAGTATTATGCGAGTACTTCAAATAAATTCACTAATTTAAATATATTCTAAAATAGAATTTTGAACTAACAATTATGGTTTTGCAAAATGTTATTCTCAAATTTTTACATTTTCTGTTAAATAATAATAATTATTTGTAATATATAAAAAAAATATCTAGCTTTATGAATTATAGCCTATGTGTTGTTCTGATGTATGAGCTATAGTATTGTAAAGTTTCATTAAAATCCATTCAGTAGTTCTTGAGTGAAAGAGTAACAAACATACATATATCCATACAAACTTTCGCGTTTATAATATTAGTAAGATAAGATAAAATAGTGAGATGTAAGAAGGTCGATCCAATTTGATACGTCTAAACCAGACTTTAGCCATTTTACATAACAAAGAGTTTCATCTTGTGTATCTGGTCAAAATCTGGTCATCTTCTCTGCTTTTCCGGAATAAATCATATGACTGATTTGCCAATATGCTAAAGTCGTGAAGTGGCACTTTAATCTGAAAAAAGTCACCTGCTTGCGCGAGGGACTATCTTGAACAGAGGTGGAGAACATTTTCATGTTGGAATTCAAATAGATGCACTTCAAAATATATGTAAAGATAATTATTATTTTTATTTTATTTTATTTTATTCGGGAGTTTAACAGTTTACATTAATAACAAAGAATACATGGGGCCGACACACTTAGCTATAAAAGCACCAAATACATTCCCATTAGGAATGTACGGCCAGCGATATGCCGAAATACGCCAAGCCAAATATCGCTGGCGCTTTTATAGCTGAGTGTCACTAGCATAATTGTATTTAAATTGCATTAATTGTACCATTTACAGGTGTGTATTATTTACATAAGAGCAATGATATAGAATATGAAAATGAAAGATTACATTATGTATAAAACCCCACAAGAAAATTATGTTTACAGCCACACAAGAAAATGATGTACATAATCCTTCAAGAAAAGTATTTATACAACCCTACAAGAAAATTATATATAGAACCCTACAAGAAAACTATGTACACAAACCTACAAGAAAATGATGTATACAACCCTACAAGAAAATGGTGTATTCAACCCTACAAGAAAACAATGTATACAACCCTAAAAGAAAATTATGTACACAACCCTACAAGAAAATTGATGGAGTTTAAAGATGTTGTTTTTAAATTACTTATTCGTTAGTACGAATTTGAATGATCAAACGAAGTGGGTCGATTTCCTTATTCCATTTATAGGGTGTTTATACTTTATCAAATAATTATGATAATGCAACGGGTTAAAAATGACTCTGAGGACTTTCGTTAAATTGTGTAAACTACATAAATTGATTTAAATAATTGATTTTTTTACAAAAAATACCAACATTACCGGGCTACAATAAATAAAATTACAATATTTGAAAAATTTTACTACTATCATCGTATGTGGAATATGTTACTTGTAATCAATTTTTACACTTAAATTATTGAGCACAGAGATAGAAAATAAATTAAGATACCTACCTAACATATCTTAACGTCATTTCTCCAATGTATTAACCATGTATCTTGTTTACATTGTTCATTTTGTCTTCAAAATATTCCTCAGAAAGTGTTCAACTAGCCAATCTTTTTTTATTATGAAATTGTGTGCATCGGTTTTTATCATTAAGAAATATGTTGTAAGTTAATAACATAATAAAATAATTTTAAATATAATAAAACAAGCCGAAAAAAATACTAAAATAAAATAATTTATAAACCAAAAAATAAATTAAAAATGCTTGTCAATATAAAATATTGCAAACATAATTAAGAGGCTAGACTTTGAACGACACGCGGAACACCCTCGTCTGTCATTCTGTCCCGCTCACGCACACTTACAATACATGCGAATGCGAAATGTGCGAATGAGACAACGCTCAAATTTACCTACAGAAATCGCTCGAAAAGGGGTTTATGGAGAATACACTTTTCTACACCGAAACTTTCACGAAATTGAAATTTTAAAAAATATATATTTTTTAGAAAGAAGAAGCTACGTCGATAGCTTTTTATATTTTTATAATTCTTTATGAGAGTTGAGTTAGCAGCACTTTTTCCTTAAATAATATTTTTTGATAAATCGTACATGTTTGACATTGAATGTTTACGTTAATACGAAACGCATCGAAAATTCGAAAACATACCGACATAGTTTTCACCCTTTAGAAGGCAGTGTAAAAAAATATATATTCATTTTGTGCAATTTTAGATGTAGAAAAGTGTTTTTTCCCGGGCGTCCTTTTTGTATGGGCCGAAAAGCGAAGTCTATCGTCTTAAGATTAGATACATGTCATGCCTACTTCCTTAATATTCATTCATGGACAAGAGCTTTTTCATAAATAAACCGGTTACTCACTTTAGATAGATCACGAAAATATCATATAAAAATTTTATTTTTACCAATTCCTATAACTAATACGCATTATCAGCCGAAGTAAAAGAAACGAGTAAAAAAGAAAGTTATTTCTCTGTTTCACGAATCAATGAGTTTATTTTTTCTAATGTTACTTTCCAATATTATCATTTTATTTTTTTACTTGGTATTTATTCTTAGTTTCTTTATTGCTAATAATACACAATGTCGATTATTTATTGTTTTTAGAACCTAGTACTTGACTGCATCTCATATCATTATGTGCATTGCACTTGTGCTCTGATTAATTTATTATTATGTTTATAAATAACAACCAAATATCAAATAAACCAGTCAATTTGACTGTCCAAAAATGGGAAACCTTTCTAATTGGGACATTCAAGCTTCCTTATAATGTTAATGTATGTTGTATCAAATAAACAAATAAAATAAATTAATTATGCTGATGGTTTCGTTAGAAGATGATACATTCGAATATATTTCCGTAATTTATACATCGATTATGCATGGAAATATACTTGCTTCGTTCATCGTATTGCTACTTCGTATTGCTATTCTATATTCTACATTGTAGAATCACTTTTTAAAAAATGCTAAGAATGTTATCCTTCAAATGATGACAATCTTAGATAATACGACGCACTTCGTGATTACTTCAAGATTGATATACTTAAAACTACAAAGAAATTGAATGATCTAATATTTTTACATTAAATCATTCACGGCCATATTGATACTATACTACGTCTTAGAAACATTGAAATAAATGTCTCAATTCCCATTGTTTAAGACGCCATAATATTTTTCACCTGAATACATTTAAAAATAATATCGCCTACTTTAGCCCTCTGACCCAGATGTGTCGAGTGTCGACTATAAAACAAGATACACTGTGCTGTAGTAGATATTATTTAGGTATGTCGATAATTTGTACACATTTATAAAAAAGCTCTGGCACTGTTCAAAAATATGTTTAACTAATTACATTGTGTCAATTATCTCTCTACGCATGCCTCTCGTGCTTCTTATGTCCCTTGTGTAATATGTGTTACTTGAGGGAGCTTGTATATAAGTTTGTATTTTTATTTGTGATGTTTCTGTTTTTCTAATTGTATGTATCTGTATTTAAATGTATGTAATTGTAGATTTTTTGTAATTGCATGTCCCTATTTGTACAATAATTGAGTTTTTGTAACTGGATTGTTCACAATTAAGTTCGAACATCTGTAAAAACCCAATACCTATAAATACATTCATAAATACATATATCTTAATAATACTCGTGTATACGATCCTAAGTATTAAGAAGATAAAGTATAAAATTTATTTATTATTATATTGAAAATTACCTTCCAAACACCCTGTTACTCATACTCAGATAGAAAGCCATCATTTATTTGATAATACTGAAAGTGTCTTCGTGCCTTCCAGATGTATTTCCATTTTCAATCTAATAAAGGTAAAAGTAAATTGAATAAGCAGTACAGGTAGTACCTAAGCCTTTCAAAATCTTGGAATAATTCAAACGACCTGAGGTTTCCGACCCCTGATTTTGAATATCCAACCTTTAAGTGATCATAACACTTTCAGTAAACACGTCAGGCGGCGCGAGTCAATATACTCCGGCGATTTTCCATTTCCATCAGAAAATATATTCAGTAGTTTATTCGACGTCGCGTCGCGGGCACTTCAAATAGGCTACTATATGTGTGGCCTAGCCGAACTCATCACTTGTGAGAGAAATTATATTATTGTGTTATCAAAGTATACTTGAATGTATTTTCAGTGTAATTTCTTCGGCAGTGTCGCGTGTTCACTGAAAGCTACGATGGCGATGCGTTTATAACTCACTTAAAATCTTTGGCGAAGTGTTTTGAAGTTATTAGTAGAAATATTTATGTGAAAAGTATAGCTTATCATATAAAGTAAACTGGTTATAAGTCTCAGTGGAGTTTTAAAATTATTTTGCGTTTGCAGTTTACGTTTAGTTAAATTAATATTTTCAATAATGTAGGTTCCGTAACTTTTTTATAATTGTATTTCAGTATCTGTGCATGGGCGACACACCAAACGATCCCAAAAAATTGTATGTGGTTGAAGTAACAGTTTGGTTATGGGGTTAGTTGCCGGCTACTGTGTTTTCTCCCTCCTGCGACAATGGCTTTCTTTGAGACTTTCTAAATCTTCAGTTTTTCATTTCTAAAAATATTATTTTTGTATGTTATAAACACACAAGTGTCCCAAATCTAAGACAGCGAGATATCCCTAATTTGGGGTATGTTGTGAGGCTAAAGGGTACACGGAAAAAATGTTATTCTAAAATAGGATCATTTTATTCGTAAAAAAGGTTAAAAACGGGACTGATGTTGTTACGAACAAATTAACAGTGTGAAAATGGCGGGAAAATGTAAGAATAATTTGTTGGTATGCGTACGAAATTACGTATACCAACAAATTATTATTCCTACATGTTCCCGCCAATAAACATTGAAACCCTGTTAATTTGTTCGTAAGAACTTCAGTCCCGTTTTTAACCGTTTTACGAATAAAATGATCGTATTTAAGAATAATTTATTATTTTTTTCCGTGTAGATAGTTATTTTACCTAGATAAAAGTAATATAAGCAATTCATCCATAAAATTTGCGAAATCTGCTATCACAAACACGTGACAAGGAATAATCTGTTATAAACTATATTTCATCGGAGAAGAAGATTTTTGGCAAATTATTTTCATCTGCCCCCATCTGTCAGCACAAAAAGATGTTAAAATTCTTCACTGGTGACATTGCGAAACAAAATTGACCATGGGAGAAGCAATTCCCGTCAGATTAAATGACCATCCTCGTGATTTGTTCGATTAGCCAGAAAATCCAAATCGTATTAACACGTAACTAAAATAGTCACCTGATTAACCACGGAGGAAGGAATAGAGGATTAACCTATTTAACATTCTCCGAATATTTTTTTTTTGTAAAATATTCTTATTGCTGATATAATTGGTATCTTCGACAGATTATACGCTTGTAATTTTATTATTCTGGGACGTCATCAACTCTTTCCGTCCTTATATTTTAATAAGCCTATAAACCCTATAAGATATAGGCATTATTTTTTTTAACGAAATTCATACTTTGATAATCAGTCCCACATATGGACATACCTACATAGTTTTATTATACGAATTTCGTTTCTACTGCATTCAATTTGATTCTTCTCCCAATTCTATGCATCACTCACTTCTTACTAGTATTTCTATAAACAGTAAACCACGCGTCCAAAAAGTATGGTTCAAATTTTCTTTTATTAAATAAATCAAAACCATTTTATTCTCTGAAATTACACTTAATAATTATAAATCATATATTTTATGTAGCTTTTTTCTTTAATTTCAAATAAGGACAATTCGACAAAAGAAACGCCACTATCTCAACGACAATTAATTCATTTTTCAAACATTACTCAGACAGACCTACCTAATATTTAAAAAAGCGAATAAGAAAGTCCAAATAAATACGACAATTCCAAAGTTGAAAGGAGAATCTTTATTGAACCATTAAAACGGCCAGCAATATGTCACACTCAATAAATATGTAGGTCAGAATTCCATTTAGTACTGTTTGCATTGATTTTTTAACAAGTTCTACTAGAAAAAAAATGTACACCCTTTAGAGTAATAAGTAATAACTAGACATCGGATTATATGCACTACCAAAGTGCCAAAATATGCATGCAAATATGCACTAAAAAAGGCCGAAATATGCACTAAAAACTCTCGATATGCCCAAAATATGCACAATGCAAAATCAAAAAAACATTTTTATTTGTACGTATTTTAATTAAAGACGGTATAAAAATAGCGAAATATTCTTAAAATTATGCATAGTTTTTGTGACAATATACAATTAAGTATTTTTTCAAATTTTCTGTCGCAAACCCATTATTAATTTGTACGCCGAAAACGACCTCTCGATGTCAACTGACGTCATTGGACAAAATTTAAAATTTGGCGCCATTTCTGGAGATACCTGTTTAGGCAGGGTATGGACCTGTGCCGTTGATGTAGGTAATGTTCTATAACTATACTGTTTCCGGTATTTCTATTGATTTAAATAGAGGAAGGTTTTGTGTTTCCAATTATTCTATGGCATCTGGTAACTTGTGGAAATGTGTTGAGATGAGGGAGATATTATGTTTAATGGATGCGTCTTCAAATGCTAGCTTGCTTGACTGAATTGCAAAGGCCTCAGAACTGTCCAATCGATCAACGAAATCAACGAAATATGCACGATTGGGAAAAAAGGCTAAAATATGCATTAACGCCGTAATAAAAGAGTTATATGCATTTGCATATGCAAATATGCAAATGCATATAATCCGATGTCTAGTAATAACACTAATAACTAATAATGTTTCATGGCTCATCTACCTTGTTTCTTTTATCGATGAAAACACGATTGGAGTCTACGATATGGAATATACATATCTACATATTTCTTTCCTCCGATTAAACGTTTACAAAAAATCAAATTACAAATATTCCATCCTCGTTATTCCCGAGATCGAATGTATATCAATAAAAAAATCATAATACCAACTCACGAAGAAAACATGCAATAAAAATTTCCACTTAGTCGTGACCTTATTTCAAATGTTTTCACAATAAACTTTATATCTGTTTACGGTGAGCGATTTAACTGCCACTTCAACTATAATAACTTCTGTTATCCGTGTAGCTACTAGCTACTGTGGATAAAAATATTCTTAGAAATGTAGGTGGATAGGCATTAGACATATCAATCGTATTCATAATATTATGATGTGTAGGGTCTACTGCCGAGACCCCACTGAGACTGTTTTGACAATAATGTTTTAAGATAATAAAAATAAATCTAAACGAAGCAAGAGACCGAACAAAACACAGAAAAATAAAAAAGGTAACGGTCGCAACTGGGACTCGAAAGCAGGATCTCTTGTCTCACCGAGGCCCCAGCACACTCGATCGATAACGATTGATAGGCGGGAACTTCTCATCGTTCCCAAGTGGAAGTTCACAATGACTAAGTGTCCTTAATATATTCGACATCAACTGTTGTCTGTACGTTGTGCAGTTGTGTTAGGGAACGATGAGAAGTTATCGATAGTTATCATATCAATCCTTATCGATCGAGTATGCTAGGGGGCCTGGACACAGCGCCTTAATCAACTAGGCCATTGGGACCTTATTTGCATGGTGAATTCACGCGATTTGATCTCTGAAACGCGCTACGAAAGTCTTTAATCTAGAAGGAATGGGACCCTTACAGTATTAGCCTTAAAAATAATAAACTATTTTATTGATTCGTACCGAACAACTACCACCACGATAGTCACCACGACTTGCTCTGTATTCCACACGGCAGAATAAAAATAAATTATAAACAATTAGAAATAATAATTTTGCGTGTTTTAAAATGAATAAATTGAATTGAATAGAACGGACGTTATGGCCAAGCGTAGCATGACAAGAGGTATGGTGCTTCTACGTAAGTGACATATCTAGGTCTCTTGAAATTTTCCACGTTGGCCTTGAAGGTTTAAAGAGTCATTTTAGGCAAGAACTTTGAAATATATTATTGTTAAACTTTTCATTTATTTATTTAAAGTTAAGTAAATTCAGAATTAACAATATTATCCTCAACTACGTTTCTTTTATGATTTACAAAGTTGTTTAACGAATTTATTTGTATCCTAGATAGTGTCTCGGAAAAACATAATATCCGAGTTTATTTATATTGGACACCTGTTGACTTTTTTCTAGAAGTATAAATGAATATTCAATTTATATATTTAAAATAACTTTTTCAAGGTTATATATACCCCTGTAATACATCAATAAAGAAGAAGATATTTAATACTAATAAGAACGATACTTCGTGTTAGTCCGTTTTGTGACATGACGTCATCTCAAGGGTGCTTTGTTAGTCAAATGACCTAACCAATAGAGCGATTTTTGCCACATTATGGCACTATTTCCAAAACCACGGATTCTCTACAGTTAATAATATTTTTTTATAAATCCTATGAATATGTGTTGAAACCTTTAATTGGCCGTTTGCCCTCCGGTGGGCCACCGGTGAAATTTTTAATTTTTAATTTTTTTTAAAAGCATTATTTGTTTACGAGTTTCTATTACAAAATAATATTATTAGTAACAACGGTTGTATAAACTACCAAAATCTGAAATAATTGTTTCTGTAAACTTATAAAATGCGACACAAAAAAATTCTGAAGTGACGTTTGATTTTTTTTTTTTTAAAACCTGGCACACTAAAATAGACAAAAGATAGGTGAATTCATTTGCTATATAGAACTATAATCAGTTTGTATGTCTCCAGATTCAAATTCAGAGGTATGATTTTTTTAATGTGGGCAGAAAAATTTCCTTTAGCTATCCGAGAAAAAAGTTTTAGCTCTGTCGCTCCAGTGGCTAAGGAAACTTTAAATTAAGTCCAAACTTATTCCATATTTTGATATCTTGCAACTCACCAACCAACGACCTTGAACTTATTATTGACATTCCGATTTCTTACAACTTACGACTTATTTTGTGCTAACAATGCAGCTATTCAAAAGAGAGAGATATATGTGAATAAGCGTAGTTATATCTAGCGGTCGATCGATCATGTCGGTAACTTGTCAACGTTTCTAGGGCATGACTGCAGATCGCCAACAAACCATCAAGAGTTCACAACGACTAAGTATTCTTAATTTATTCGACGTGATCACTTGTTTGTACGTTAGCGATCTGCAGTCGTCGGGAACGGTGATAAGTTATCGGCCTTATCGATAAATCCTTTAACGATCGACCGTGCTAGATACTCGTTAGGAGATTCGTTTCTGTTACAATGTAAAAGGACCTGACGACCACACATGTAAACCATTCACAGAATGGTTTTATTTATTTTTTTAATAGTGAATACCTCACAAGAGTCCCAACTGCTCCCGTCTGGAGCCAGTGAGATTATGGCATCCCCAATTGGGGTATGTATAAGGCTGAAGGTAAGTGGGATAGTGGGGAAGTACCTGCTAATCAGATATAGTCACTAAACCGGGCTAAAGCCATTTGAAGCAACGTTTCAATTCTGAATGGTGGCCTTACACCAGGGCGATACTAAGGATATCTTCCACTCTGGAATGTGCCGCAAATATACTATATATTATTTTAAAACTACTATATGGTTCAGAGAGCATACTTACAATAAAAGGTCTCCTTTGGTTCATTACTATTATGGATAACGCGGGGGAAAGCTCATATAAACACTTAATATATGAGAACAAACATACACAAACTTACCACAAGATTTAAAGAAGGAAAGGGCCTAAAAACTCCTCGAATATTAAATCAATATGGAAGCCGTACTCTTGAATACCAAAAACCAGTGATTTTCAATAAAATAAATAAAAACTTAAAATTTGAAAAAAATGACAGATTATGCCCTAAAAAGATAAAAATGTGGTTAATTAACGAAAACTCCATGTATTTTTAAATATGTTGAATGATTATCTTAATGTAGCTGCCTATATATCTTATTATTAGGCATGTACATTGAAATATCTTATAGATGTAATTCAAATAATCTAATATTATTATGAGATCTATCCTAATGCTTCCTTAAAACTATATAATAAGTACTAACAAATATTTCCTTATGTATAATATTAAGAGTGATAAATTGTAGAACCTACAGACAAGCTGCTATATGACAGCTTTGTGGGACTACCCTTACTTTGTACAAATGTATTTTTGATAAATAAACTAATAAAAAATAAAATAAAATAATAATTAATTTTGAAATAACACAAATCAATTAAATAAAATGTATTTGCACGTCGGGTTCGAACCCGCGGCCTTCGGAATGGGAGTCCAACGCCCTACCGCTGGACTACGCCAGCCGTCAATTCAATTCCAATTTAAAAAAAGCACATTTATTTTATTATACTTGAATAAAACCACGCTGTGATAACGCAATTATTTTGTACATAATTTTTATTGTAACTTTTACGAAACTCACAAATCCCTGAAACTTTAAATTTTGTTTTCATGATATTTTATCTTTATCGCGGGTATTCTTTTCCACTTGAAAGATAAGTGTAATCCTATAAAATCTCACAATCTTAGCCGGGATTTTTCGATGCCACCATTTTTTATCTTCTTTAAAAATCCAGATGTTTGTTCAAAAGATACCTTGGGAGATAAAAAAAAGCAAGTTAAGAATTGAGTAAATGACAGCGGTGAATTGTCCTACAATATGACAATCTAGCATCTATGTACACAGGATGTAACAGCACGTACCTGAAGAATTTTAACCAGTGATTCCTGAGCATATTTGAAGTAAAAAAATGTATGTCATTTTGCTAGTAGTCGAGTCACGTAATTAACACCCTGTCTCGTTCCAGCAGCACAGTAACACACGAAACCCCATATCAGGTGTAAATTTTTCTACACCCAAACTATTGCGAAATTGTAATTTAAAAGCAACTATATGTTCTCGAAAGAAGAAGCTATGTCGGTATGTTTTTATAATTGTTTATGAGAATTGAGTTAGCAGCACTTTTTCCTTAAATTATATTTTTCGATAAATTATACATGTTTGACAGTGAATTTTCACATTAATTCGAAACGCATCGAAAATTTAAAAACATACCGACATAACTTTCACCTTCTAGAAGGCATTATAAAGAAGGCATTTCGAGAAATTTTGTATGGGCCGAAAGGCGAAGTCTATTATTTTATTTAAAAATCGTGGACATCGTTTTTGGGCGGGGAAGCGGTTGGGCACTCTGTCGGTCAGCGTGGCTTTGATTTTTGTACAAATCTAATATTTCAAGATTGATGAAATTTACTTTACCTTTAAAACCCATTCCCCTTTCCCATCCCTAAAAGCAGATTTTTGAAACTTATTGATGTAATTTTGGACAGTTTACGTTCAAGATAATAGAAAAATTTCTGTATACATCTTTTTGAAATGATCACTTTTCTTGCACAAATACACCGCTTTTCCCAATAAATTACGCAAATTTGGCAAAAATGAAGCTAGTTCTTCAGTTCCTTAGGCATAAAACAAAAACAGAATAAAAACACAAATAGCAACTTTCCATACTATTTTCGTTCTCTTGTCCTATTTCTTCATTCTCATAAAATTCCACATAATGAAGTGCCATAACCCGACTAACTCTAGGCAGTAAAAATCAAGTGTTGTTTTTTTACATTTCTTTATAATAATATTTAACAATGTAACCATTCGGCCAATATGTCGTTATAATATATACAAATGGTCTACCGTGGGCACCTATTATTTTTATTATAATTTTATAGGTCTAGAATATGCTAGATATAAATTCACTAATAGTGCACCCAACACAGTTCCATTACCATGTTTTCAGTGCAAAGGGCTTCGAAATGCATTTACCGTAAGACTTGAATGCATCAACAATTTTGTTATCTTTTCTGTATAATTTTATGTGTCGGTTATGTCATGTCATGTCGTGAACATATTATCGCAAAAAGAATACTTTGGTTTATTAAGTAAACAAATTATCGTTTTTTTAGTTAATAATACAGTTTTATGCAGCTTTTTTGATATATTTTATTGCATGAACCTATTAACTAAAATAATATTCGAAATGCCTTTTTATTGTCTTATTTCACTAAAGTATATTCAAAATATTTTAAGAACTTGACTGCTTTACTATATTATTATGATATAGTATGGTAATGTAATAAATCAATTGTATGTATATTTTTTATGCTTTAGTGTATTTATTATTTATTTGATCTACTGAAGTATACTCATACGAAATTCTAACACTTATCGTTCATAACTTTAAACGCTGACATTTCTAGAACTACATTTTTAACTTGTTTACTTTAATGCCGTCCTGAACTTGATACGATCCATTCTATGCTGACTTTACAATGACCGTAAGCGAAAGAGAAAGAAGCGTAAAACATACGTGAGACGGAGAAAAGCGTGGGAGGGAGGCAAGCCGCTTTTCAGACCATCAACTCGCATATTGCGAAGATTTCTGTATCAACGTCATATTCATTATTGCGTTATGTACTCAAACAAAATATAAGGATTACATACAATTATCATTTATTACATTATGCTGCGAAAACTTCGAATTGATTAATACATATGTTGAAATACATAAATTAGTAGTTGTTTAGATTCCAATCTAACAAAGACACATTTGTTTTATTAATAAGAGTACATTGACGTGTGTTTATACATATGCGTACATAAACATAATCAAAACAGGACGAAGGAGTAATATGCATTGTGTCAAAAATCTACACAGTATATTTTGAGATTGTTTAGTATGTTGTTCAAATAAACAGACAATAAGAAAGTTAAAACCAATTACGTAGGTAGTTTTGAGCGAGTCGGGTAATGTACGTACAAACATGGTAAAAACCTAAATAATTGACGCCCAGATTGCCGACAAAGAAATTTAACTAAATAGAAGAGTTGATATTTTCTTGAACCGCATTAGAAGTCATTTAAGAGGGTATTACCAGAGAATACCGGAAATTAGTCATTTTAAATCAAATACGTATTGACTCTTTTTTATAAAAAAAACATAAATTGATTTTGAAAGATTGTTATTTTGTCTAGTATACGCAGTTTTAAAATTTTGAAAAACTAAGTGTATTTTTAATGTACTAAGGTTATACCGTTGGTAGTTGGCAGATTTGTTCAATTTTCAAACGATAGATTCTATTAAACAACACAAATTTAAAATCATATAATCATACAACAAAATAAATCAAAACATAATCTAGTCAACACAAATTAATTAAATTAAAATCAAAAATAAATCCGAGAACGTGTTTTGTGACAAAAATACCTCATTTTTCCGATTTATTTAAGGTCTTACAAACTAAAATATCTCAAATTTTTTTTACACACTTATTTTTTGAAAAATCATAAATACTTATGATAAAAAAATACTTAAAGAAGTAGGTACACGATATTTAATAATTTATCCTCGTGCGTTTTGAGCATTTTTATTACTTACTTAAATGTAGGTATATATTAAAGCAAGTTTCGAATGACATAAATCGATATAAAATTTTTAATTTAAAAAAATTTGATACGAGGAGTAATCGACCTATCTCATTGAAACCTCCCTGTACAGTTGTAACCATTTTTAAACTTTTCTTCTGAGCTGCTGGTCAATCGCTCTTACAGTGAAAAATTTTGCAGCCCAGTTATCTTTGCAAGCAGTTTTCGCAGATCAGTCGAAGTCATCGGCTTCAAATGCTATAAATCAAACTTTAGTCTCAACCATAAATTATTTAAATATATCTTTGCAGAACGGTTAATAATATTGTTAAAAAAAACGAAAAGGATTTTGATGAACTTGACATTCTAATGCTTAGTTTTCTGGATAAAATGTAGTGAAAATGTAAATAAACTTCAAGAAAAAAATAATATACAAAGTGTGAACGACAACTATCACACATTAGTGTCTCTGCATTAAATATTTTACTTTCATGTGAATGAGTTTTTAAATATATCAACATACAATACTAAACGGTTGACACACAAAAATACATATTTTTGCACCTATTTTCAAATGTTTTTTTTTCTTCAATAGATCGTTTTCTTTATCCACTCGAGCGCTTTTTGCCACATTATGGCACTATTTCCGAAACCTCGGATTGCTTTGTTGCCAAAATGTGGCAAATTTTCAAAAAATATTTTTTTATTAAATCGATTATATAATATACTGCACATTCAAAATATAACATAATAAATATTCTTTAAAATGTTTTAAGGTTAAAGATTTAATTATATATTTTTTTATAAATCCTACAAATATGTGATAATAGACAAAAGATAGGGAAATTCATTGGCTATATAGAACTATAATCAGTTTGTATGTCTCCATATTCAAATTCGGAGGTATGATTTTTTTAATGAGGGCGGAAAAATTTCCTTTAGCAATCCGAGAAAAAATATTTTAATTGCTCTGTCGCTCCAATGGTTAAAGACATTAGCTATATTACCAAGAATGGAAAAATATTATTGGTACCAGAAATTACTAATGAATGTAAAAAATGTTTCGTAGGCATCCATTATAAACAGACCCCATATATTTACTAAAAAAGCAGGAGTGTTTTTAATATATATTTATACATATATATTTTTTTTTTCCATTAGATCCACACAGGAGGCCCCGAGGAAAATAATTTCCCTCAGGGCCTATGTCATCTTTGGGGATGCTGTGTGGAGGGTATTTTTAAGGAAAGGAAGGAGAGGACGTTCTGGGAAGGAAAATGGTATGAGGGTTGGGTAGAAATCTGAGGTTCAGTGTGTCTAGATCATCTAAATAAGCCTTAATAAACCTTACCCCATGAACCCGGGCACCGCTGCTAAGTCACCAAACGTAGCTAACCACTTGGGGTGACCTATGGCAGAGGTGTTGGTTATCCAATAAATGGTTCCCGGGGCGACGGTACCTATTCCCGCCTCCCAAATTGAAATTATTTGAAGTGATAGGAATAGATGTTTTATTAAATTTATCATTGGTAACCATTTTTTGACGATCGTAACGAGGAGATACTTTGTCCCGGACACGTGTTTTTTTCATATGAACATTCCCGCGTGCGATGACTAGGGAATATATTTAAACACACTAAACAACAGTTTCTTTATTTAGAAACATGGCAATGCTTCAAGACAAGTTACAATCATCTGACAGTATTTACATAAATACAATTTTGAATCATTAGTTTTCACTTGAAAAACTTGTAGACAAGCATTATTTTCAGTCTGTGATCCCGACCTTTGATAGACCACACGAACTGAATTATTTAAGTATTGAAGAAGTCGACTTTTTTACGCAGTTCACGAAAACAAGATAGTTTCTTTGAATCAACATCACAATAGGTACATCAGCCGCGTAAGATTTTCTAATAAATGGTACTTGAGACTGTAACCACAATATTATGATTATTTTAGAGTCTTTGAACTTTATTCTCTCAAGATTTAATTCGGCTTTCAGCGTGGACGCTAACACTTCCCTAGAACTTGAAGTTTTGTGCTTGCGTTCTATTTTAAATCAATGTATCTCGATTTCAGCTGCAGTAAAAATCAGATAGTATTAATAATGTCAGTTCCGCGATAAGAATGCCAGTTGAGTGTAAACTGAGCCGAGATAATACGCGTTTAACAAGTGGGTAAAACAACATGTGATACAAAATAAAGTGTTTAAAGTGAAAAATCATAGTAGTTTGACAAGTGATATAATCCAAAATGATTCGAAAGAAGAAATCAGATCTTCATCTAAAGATCGAGCCTCTGGAGAATATAGATAAATTCGTTGTTCCATTGACACCTTTGACAACTCCTCAGATTATAGTGCAGTCGCCTTCATCGAATCATCTTCCATTTGCTGATGCCGAGGACGATGAAGAGGTTATCTCTGTTGTTATATCAGACACTAAACCACAAGTAAATGGAGGAATTCAATTCATGGCAAACGAAGTACAAGCTGAAGATTGTAACGAGGTTGTTATATCGGATAATAAACCACACAGAAATGGAGGAATACAATTCGCAGCGAATGACGGGCTACTCGAAGACGAAGAATTGGATTCAAGTCTTATCCATCCAGCAGAAGCAGAAGTTGAAGAACGCAAGAGAAGTGTTGGACTTAGAAGAAACTCAGTGTCTCTTCCAGCTGGGATTAACAACCTGGATATAGAGAGACTGCGACAACAACACATGGACCATCCGGCGAACGTGAGTAATCTTCTGTCTTATGTAATGGTATTTAGTTTTATTTAATCTCACAGCGCATATTATGTGTTCACTGATGACGATACCCACGGCGCTTTACGCACTGTTAGCGCCCTCGGATTTTTCAGCTGACTGAAATACCAATGTATATTTCCCGGTGCCCGAATGACTCGTTTGGCCACAGAGAGTCGGTGGTTTCGGGGAGAAATGTTACGTTTATATTTTTACTACACACATGAAATTCCCGCCACAGTGATAAACACGACTTTTCTTTGTGAATTTAGCCGCTTTTAAATAAAATTCTAGATTTTAGCTGGGAGCGTAGAAACTACACTATTTATTGTGACGAAAACAGTTCTAGCGCTTTTTTGTGTTAGAGGGCAAATACAGTAGAAAACGTCAATGTTTATAATGTATGTATTTGTTGTCAATGGTTGTAAATCCGTTTGCATTCAAATTGATAACGGTACAAAAATATATACCTAATAACGTTGTTGGTTCAGACTTAGTATTTTATTTTACGAACAAGTATCGCCGAGATATTTCACAAATAGGTCCTATTAAACAAAAAAGCGAGATATTACAACGTCCAGCATACGAAAAGATGTGCTAAGAATATTTTCAAATTGATAGAACCTGAAACAATGTACCTAGAATTATTTTTCTATGATTTAGAACAATATTGAGTTGCCTTGAATAGGTTTTCAGATTATCGAGAAAATTATAGTTCATCAAAAGAAATTATGTATAAATTGTATGTAGAAGGTCAGGTTATGAATCATTAGTTCATTTTCTGTCAATGTTATTCATAATATGGAGTTGAAACTTTATGCCGATGTGTGTGTTATCATTCGTGTCAAATACTTTGATATCTTCTGAACTATATATTATCTTGAGTATGTTTATTATGATTATGAACAACTTCGCTTCTCACAGTGGAAGAAGTGGAATATTTAGAGTCTCACAAACATGATTTTTTTTATTGTTGTTTAAACTATCCTTAGATTAAATTAATTTTATTTATTAACGTTATAAACAGGCTTTATACACTCATATAATATGATAGTGATAATTATAGTTATGACATTGACCAATACAATAACGACATTTGAATTTAAAACCATAATAGAAAAATTCACAACAATATTCCTAGTATAAAAATTCTGATAATTTGCATCTTCAATTTACAAAAAGTGTTTTATGAAATATTTCCAATGTTTATATTTAAATTATAATTAATTTAAATTTTAATTAATATCTTTGAGGAAGTGATTTTATTCAAATTCGAACTGCTAAAAGAAAAAAAGAGAAAAGCGATTGATGAAAAGTAACAAGTATAAGAGAGCTTATTTTAGATTTAAATCGAAGATGCTTAGGAAGTTTCTAGGTTAATAATGCATCTTGAAGTTTTTATTAGAATATTTCGATGCCGTAAGTAGTTTAAAAAAATATTAGACCCCTCCCCCCCCCTTAGTGAGATTAAGTGAGATTTAGTTGGACCCCCTTACGTGAGATTTTTTCTTTTTATATGTTTTTCATAATAGCCATTTTTTCATCTGCCAAAATGGAACACTTTAAAAGAAGTGAATCAATTTTATTTTTTTATTATCTCTATAATAATATATACTCTTTTAAAGTTGACGTAAGATTTTTTATTGCCCCCCCCCCTCGGTATAAAAAGATTTGGTGAGATTTTACTGGACCCCTCCCCTATTTATGGCTCATGTAATTAATGTTTGCCCCTAATTCGTGGAAACCAACAAAAACAAACAACATTGATGAGGAAATCATGATCAACACCATACGACAGCCTGCAGTCCACCTCGGAACAGGAATACCTAGTGAGGAGGACTGAGGATAAAATATTTCACTTTGTATTCTTAATTTATTTAATATTGTATTTTAATTTTAATTTGTATTGTCATTAAATAAATTAAAAAAATAAATAAAAATAAAATAATATATTTATTCAATTTATAAATAAAATGATTTCATAAATTGAATTTTTTTTATTTTTTATTCTTCTTCACTTGAACACCCGCTAAACTGCCAAAGCAGTTTGTCAGCAGGTCAATTTAACAATAATTATAATATAATGATTAAGTACACATATTACAAGAAACCACAATATGCAAAATAAGTACAGAAGAATAACTTATGATATAATAACAATACAAAGGCACATGGAAAAAACATACAGAGGAATAACTTTTAAGTAACTACAAAATAACGGCATAAAATATTCAGACAGACAGTTTTAACACAGGCAGATTACTCATATTTATATTTATACATAAGATAAGATTACAAAAAACTATCAATATAAAAATTCTTGATCTATTAACCATTTTTTAATTTTGGTTTTTAGTTTGGTGGTGCAATTTGATTGATCTTTTATGTGCATTGGAATCTTATTAAATATGGTAGGCACAAGATAAGAAAAAGTCCGTTGTCCGTATTTATTTGTAATTTTCGGAATGGACATACCCTCATTTTTACTAAATCTTGTGCCATGTGTATGATCTACTTTTTCTTTGTATATTGAATTAGACGTTAGGTTTTGGCATACAATTTTAAACCATAATATTCCCCGAACGGGTAATATATCTGACTCATACAATAATTTTGTATCTCTTCTTTGTGCATAAATATTTTTGCTTACCAAAAGCTTGGTCATGGAGTTTTGGATTGATTGAATGTAACCTATATTTGTCTTGCATGAGTTTCTCCAAGATGTTATTCCCCATACTATGGAGTTTATTTACGATTTACGGTTTATTTATTTATCAAGTTGGAGTTTATTATCCGGTACTCGAACTTATGAATAGTGGCTATACATTGGATAAGTTGGCCAGTTTTCTAACTATTGCGAGCATTTTATTTGTATTTTTAATAATATTCGTTTTAATATGGATAAGCTATTAGGAGGATGGTGAGAAACCACATTATTATTATATTCCTTTATACAAATTACATATTATAATAAAAGCCTTCAAGGCGAGAATAAATAAACAATGAAAAAGAAAAAAAAATAGTGATAAACATTGAAACAAGGGGGTTTCTCACCATCCTCCCAATAGTTTACGTACACTAATAACGAACATTTTCGATTTACGATTTACGGTTCATTTATTTATTAAGTTGGAGTTTATAATTCGGTACGTACTCTTACCTATGAATAGTGGCTATATGTTGGATAAGTTGGCCGAGTTTTCTAACCACTGCGAGTATTTTATTTTTAATATTATTCGTTATTAGTGTGGATAAGCTATGGGAGAATGGTGAGAAACCCCATAAACTAATTTCATCATTGAAAAAATACAACGTCAAAATTATTTTATTTTCTACAGTACACAACATGAGCGACTTTGATACTCGACTCCACAAATAACACAAGTGAGCAAATGAAACGGGACAATTTAAAAGAAAACGCAACAAATGCAGTGTATTGATTATTCACGTAGTTTCAGCTCCTTTCAATAGATGTCGATAGGTTAGTTTGTAATACGAAGTTCCGCTATATCCCAATAGATGGCAGTTGAGTAAGATATCAGAAGAGTTTCATGGCTCCAACAGTCCGCCCGCTGCAACAAGAGAACCACTAAGAGCCTAGCCTAGTAAGGTCGTCTGTACAGTTTAATATTTATTGTAAATATTTACGATAACTAAATAAACCAACTAGTAATCACTCGAACCTATAACTTATTTGGAAGATACCTAATACACCGTAAGTTTTCTAATTACTGGAAATAAAGGGACAACACAAAGGGATTATATATTTTATTAATCTTACCAAAGAAGCAAAAAAAAAATCGGTAAATGTTTACTACTCCGCTTACCGGATAATACGGAATTCGAATTTCGATACACGGATACGCACGGATAATACGGAGCGGAACATTTCCTTTGCCGCCATTTCTTTGGATTTGATATTTGCGATTTTTTTCAATCTAAATACGCACGAATTAATTAGGTTACCCAGCCTAAGACCTAATAACCTATTTTGTGCACGTAAATAGTTGTATATTGTAGTAATTGAAGTTGTATAAGTCCCGTTTCACTTGGCCAAACGTGGCTGCCAAATACTTCGCGTAAGTGAAATAATCTTATAAAATTGAAATATAAAATGCATGTTTTTTCGTCTCCCCCGACACAAATACTCAATTTTCGTAATAATAAAGCAAAATCTAACTGTTTGAATAAAAAATATTCCGTATTAACCAGTAGGCGGAGTATGAAACTATTAATAAAAAATCATTAAAAAACCGAATAACTTAACCGAGTAACTTGAACAAAAAGTAGTACCTAATTTTATTAATTAAAACGATGTTTATATTAAAATCTGGTAAGCCAGTAAAGTTCTTATATCAATTATTGACGTAGAAATAAATATGTCATTTAAAAAATGTTTCACCAATTTGTTATGCCGTTTGACATTTATTGTGGTAATTTATTAAATGAAGAAATAAAATGTAGTGTATTTTTCCTAAATCATTATTCATTATTTTCTCAATTCTTATCTACTGCCCATATAATATATACTGATGCACACCTGTCTTGAATCAAGAGACTTCTCACCTGTTATTATTTGATAAGCGTTGCAAGTAATTCGACAATCTTCCCACAGGTGGCGCTAGAATGTTCTATTGAGATAATAATTAATTATGCGGAATTCGTATGATTTGTAGTGATTGGAATGTACCTACCTATTGCATACATAGAAGTAATAATAGTACGATGAGTATTAAATACCTACTATGAAGATATTATTTGAGATTTTTAGACGAAGAAAGAGACGAGCGAAGGGAAAAAAAACATCAACCATAATATTATTTATGTAAACAAATCACATACATTATTCAATTTATTTTTATTAAATTATAACGGTTTACCGAGTTTCGAAATAAAAACGCACCGCTTAGGGGGTTTCTCACCATCCTCCTAATAGCTTATCTACCCTAATAACGAATATTATTATGGGGGTTTCTCACCATCCTCCCGTTAGCTTATCTACCCTAATAACGAATATTATCAAAAATAAAAATAAAATACTCGCAGTGGTTAGAAAACTCGGCCAACTTATCTAATATATAGCCACTATTCGTAGGTTCGAGTACCGAATTATAAACTCCAACTTAATAAATAAATAAACCGTAAATCGAAAATATTCGTTATTAGGGTAGATAAGCTACTGGGAGGATGGTGAGAAACCCCCTAAAAATAAAAATAAAATACTCGCAGTGATTAGAAAACTCGGCCAACTTATCCAATATATAGACACTATTCATAGGTTCGAGTACCGAATTATAAACTCCAACATAATAGATAAATAAACCACAAATCGTAAATCTAAAATATTCGTTATTAGTGTAGATAAGCTATTGGGAGGATGGTGAGAAACTCCCTTAAAAATATTTTTTTCCCTTATAAGAAGGTACCTAATAAGGTTTTTTTTAATTTAGGGGATTTCTCACCATCCTCCCAATAGCTTATCTACACTAATAACGAATATTTTCGATATATGTTTTATTTATTTATTAAGTTGGAGTTTATAATTCGGTACTCGAACCTATGAATAGTGGCTATATATTGGATAAGTTGGCCTGAGTTTTCTAACTGCGAGTATTTTATTTTTATTTTTAATGATATTCGTTATTAGGGTAGATAAGCTATTGGGTAGATGGTGAGAACCCCAAACTTCTTATTTTTATTAAGTTACTATACATGGTGTCCGGGAGTACAGTGCATTATCGTCGGGAGGTGATTCTACATGATAGTGTAAGTAAAAAGATAAATAATTTTTTTTCCAAATTCCTACTATTTTAGGTAAAAAGATAAAATTAGTACGGCGTTGGTAGCCTGCACTATTAGGCATTTTCTGCTGTTATGAAACCAACGTCGCCACAACGCGCCCTGCTGACTCACACTAAATTTTTCGGGTAAATCTGTACCTTACACTGAGGGGGTTTCTCACCATCCTCCCGTTAGCTTATCTACCCTAATAACGAATATTTTAAAAATAAAAATAAAATACTCGTAGTGGTTAGAAAATTCTGCCAACTTATCCAATATATAGCCACTATTCGTAGGTTCGAGTACCGATTTATAAACTCCAACTTAATAATTAAATAAACCGTAAATCGTAAATCGAAAATATTCGTTATTAGGGTAGATAAGCTACTGGGAGGATGGTGAGAAACCCCCTAAGGATTTTTAATAGATGAATGCTACTACTAAATACTAAATTTATGGTGTTCGGACATGTTTAGTTACTGAAATACTCGCTACTCGACTAAACTACTAGCCTAGTCCGTAAAGGCTTCTTCGAGGTCGATTAGCGAGTAACCCGCTACTTGACTGACCAAAAAGTGTTCGTATTACGGTCCAGTAGAGTGCATTAGTAAGCGGCGCCATGCAAGATGAACTGGCTGCAATACAACAAAGTAATTACGCTAGTTTAGCTAATTGTAGTGCTTATTTTAGAATAGATGGAAGGATAAATTAGTGAGATGAAAATAAATAAACTATAGACACGAAAAGAGATTAATAGCAGCAAAAATAAAGAATTTTACAGTAGCATCTTCGCTCCAACTCCAATGAACTCTACTAAAACGATGGGTTTTGCGCATGTCGGTGCGCAGGGATGCATGGTGGGGATGCTACTCGCCCGAAAAAAATAGAACGAAATGGATTGACTCTACTAATGAGCTGACTAAACTACTACTGTACTAAAATTGTGATGTTCGGATATATATTCGGACATACTAATATACTCGCTTCTCAACTAAACTACTTGCCCGTTTTGCGAACGACTCTTTAGGGACAACTGCACCTCAGACTATATTATAATAAAATAAAATTAAAAATAAAATTGTCATAATCGTGGTTTAGTATTCCCAATTTTTCTCCTGCAAAACTGGACTGATTTTAAAGTTTTTTTTTACCAACTGTATTAGTATCAGTACAGCGCCCTTGAGGTGATTTCTCATAAAAACGGCGCTCTACAAATTATCCAATTATTAATATATTATCAAATATTATATGTCTGTTCGTTTTGTTTTTTTTTTCAATAGTTTGCCTTGTTTGACCCTGAACGTCCATTGAAGGCGTTCAAATCAAGCAATTTTAACGACTTTTGGAGGGTTCCAACAAGAAGTAACTACCAAAAAATCAAAACCTATCGATGCGCTTAAAAGTGTCAAAATTCAGAATGGAAATTGGGGAATACGTTTGTGTGAACAAAACGCCGGCCGGTTTTCTACGAACAATATACACACATATTATTTAAATTGTGACTGAGCCGTAGATTGCAGACGCATCGCAAGTTGCAATGATGATTCTAATAATTTCAACAAAATCCCGTAAAGAAATAAAATTTTCAAGCAATTGTGCATCTTACGCCAAAGTATTTAACCCCTATTTTTCTACTAGGCGATATTTGTCTATAACGGATACTGTGATAAGACAATAGAGACGTTTAATCCTTAGCAACTCCTTGATTGAACGTAATGGGTCAAATGTCAATCTTCATGGCCGTTAGTTGTGGTTAACCGCTAACCGTCAAGCGGCAGTTTTCTAATTAAATTGACTGGATTTAATGGCTAAGTGAAGGAATTCCGGGAATTAAAGCAGAATTGTTAAAATAACATTAAAACGAACACGGACGATTGGAAATGTTGAGGTCATAAAATAATATCTAACATGCCTTAGGTGGGTATTTCTTTCTAACTAGGGAACGAATTACGGTGCATTACAAAATTTTGGAAAATATTTTACAAAAGTAGAAATTACAGACTAAAAACTACTAATAGAAAACATGTGCTAACTATAAATAATTGTTTCTTTTTTGTCTCTAGTATATTTCAATTTTCATCTTCAAAAGAAGTAACATAATTAACTTTCGTACATTTTGTTTTGAAGAGTTTTACTTTCCATGTAAATTTGTTACCTTTTTTTTTACCTGTTACCGGTTTCGACACATCCGTGTCATTCACTAAAAACTGGTAGCAGGTAAATAAAAATTTAAGTAAAACCAATTAAAGAAAATAAATCTCTTCAAAACAAAATGTCTAGAATTTGTTAGGTACGTAGTTAATGTCCAAGAAAAACAAATAATTTTCCTACGTTTTTGGGTGAAAAATCAGTTGCTATTTATTGTCAGTGAAGATTAATTTGTAAACCTAAATTGACTGCCTCAAGTCAATCTATTGGCAGATCCTTTAAGTATGGCTCTGACGAAAGACCATGATTCAGAATCGAAACATAGATTTTAATCGTGTTTGGTGATTAGATCTGAATAGCTAGGTACTTCTCAACCTTCCTTTTCTCTATCTTCTTCACTTACCCACTCCCTTCTGCCTCACAACTTATCCAAATTAAGAATACTACAGTTCATCTTGTCCTGGACATTTTTTTCATATTAACTCTTCAATAGGTAGGTATATATATATTAAATTTTTGTGATACACGAGAACAATGTGAACAAAACCTTTCGTAACATTTTAATACAATGTGAACAACGCCTTTCAAAACAGTTTATTACAATGTGAACAACGCCTTTCGAAACATTTATATACAATGAGAACGACGCCTTTAAAAACTTTCTTAATACAATGTGAACAACACCTTTCGAACATTTTAATGCAATGTGAACAACACCTTTGTAAACATTTTAATACAATGTAAACAACACCTTTCCATTTTAATACAATGTGAACAACACCTTTGAAACATTTTAATACAATGTGAACAACACCTTTCGAAATATTTTAATACAATGTGAACAACACCTTTCGAAGCATATTTGAACAACACCTTTAGAAACATTTTAATACAATGTGAACAACGCCTTTAAAAACTTTCTTAATAAAATGTGAACAACACCTTTTAAAACATTTTAATACAATGTGAACAACACCTTTCGAAACATTTTTACGGCTGTATTTTTAAAATAATTGGCGGTCATTTCGAAATCGATGCTTCAACGGTGCCCGACACTATCATATAAACTTTAATCTCATACATAAATCAGAAGTATTCCCCGGCAAATAATAGGTAACACCTCTGTGCCGAGTATGACTAAATTTTGCAAATAGGCAATTAACTTCATCCACTTACCTACTTGTTTAAGTCACTCAAGTCCTTATTTGCGGCCACGGAATAATACAGAACTCAGTTAGCAATCCTTCCTCAAATCGATGTCAACCGGTTGACAAAGCTGGAAGAAAATACTACATTTTCATCTGAAGTAAACTCAACGTTCCGGAAAATGGACATTCCGGAAAACTAAGTGTTTTAATTAAACAAAAGCCAGTGTCAAATATACACAGAAAATATTTGAAAATTATCGTGATGCGAAGTGAATAAAATGTAATGTTTGTGAATTTAAAATCTGTTATTATTCAATTATGTTATCAACATTTTAAACTAATTTAAGAAAATTTCACGAATAAACATTGAAATAACGTAAGTTACTTATAAAGATCTAAATTAAAAAAAGACCTGTCTAAATTAAATGAAACAGTAAAAAATTATTCTATTACAATTGATCCCTTTAAAAAATTGCCCCCCGGCATATGTACCTACAATATGCAGTCGGATTAAAGAAAATACGGTATACCATTTACATAAAATTAAACTATATTTTCCCAAAGCGGAGTGCAAAGAGGTTGTACCGCTGAATAACCATAGTATAAAACGTATTTTCATTCAAATGCATCAAGATAAAACTACTTTTCTATATGTATAACTATATATACCAGTACAAAAAATCGACATGGTAAATAAATTCACGTGATTTCCATAACAACTTATTATTTTATATTTTTGAAGTTGATTTTAGGTTTGAAAGTGGTAAATAAAGCACAACAATGTTAATTTTATAATAAGGGGGTTTCTCACCATCCTTCTAATAACTTATCCATACTACAACGAATATTTTTAAAAATAAAAATAAAATATTGGCAATAGTTAGAAAATTCTGCCAACTTATCCAATATATAGCCACTATTCATAGGTTCGAGTACCGAATAATAAACTCCGACTTAATAAATAAATAAACCGTAAATCGAAAATAAACGTTATAGTATGAATAAGCTATTAGAAGGATGGTGAGAAACCTTCTAATTATAATTTCGGGAGGCCAATGTGGACCAACAGTCGGGTCACCGTAAAAACGCGTGTGGGTATGTGTTTTTTTTTTTTAAATTTGTGCTATAAAATAAACCTTCGTGAAATTCTAATAAATGAAAAATATATTTGGTTTTATAATACAATTTTATTGTAAAATTAGATACCATTCAGAAAATTTTAATGCAAAATTTTTGATAAACTTAATCATTTTGTGGCATAACTTTTGCGCTTCTTTTGATTTTTGATATATCAGCACATGGAGCTCCGGGCCAAAGAGGCCCCTCTCTCTTTCATCATGAGTTTATATAATATGGTAGTTGAAAAAATTATATAATTTGTAGTTTGTTAAAATTTATTATTTTAGGGCTTCAGGTTGATTGAATTAGGAGTAAAAATATTATCCTACAGTAGAGAGAAAAAAATTAGAATATTTTTTTATAAAAATATACTTATTTAAATAATATCAATTTAATTAGTAGATGATATAACTATCTATGAATTCAAAATAAAATTTGATTTAAGATCATTCAGAACCAATCGAAAATACCTAATTAAAAATCTCGATATTGAGAAAAAGCATAGAAATATTTATTGTTTTTAGTTATAAAAAATGTGTAGTTTTCTTTCTCATTCCAGTGGTTTATTAAGTAGGCAGCCCTGTCAAAATTATTTTATTCCGGAAAATTTTCTTTTATATCATAATTAATTTCTATTTCTTCCACAACATTTTCATGTGTCAACTGTGTCCCTAAAGTGATGAAAATTCTGCGTGATTTCCGGCGGTGATTATAAAGTGGCTACACTATAAAGTGGAGATGGGCGGAATGCCTGGTGTTCTTATTAGCCTAAGTGATGACGCTTCACTTCTAATGCAAGTGATGACAGCCTACTCCTGACGATTACGTGATGAAGTGATGATGATGTACGCTCATTACATCAAGTACGCCTCTCCGCTGTGGATTGAGACGGATTCGGAAGACAGTGTCTCTGATGGAAGTGGAAGTCTTAATAATTTTCTAGATCGACAGGTAAACCCATATCACTAACTAACTATAATGTAACATAATCGGTCTATGATCAGTTCTAACACTGTTTTAGTTTTCTACATTATCTTCATATCACATGGTGTCGGTTACGACTTGTACTGAAGATAGCCGAAGACGGATATGGCTATTGTAAGGCTAGCTTTACACTTGCAAGTTTTTTCGTAAGTTTACGACTTCTGGCCAAAGGACACATTGGATTTTCAAAATGCAATATGCCCATAGGCCAGAAGTCGTAAACTTAAGAAAAAACTTACAAGTGCAAAGCTAGCCTAACGCTGTACGAAACGTTGGCTAAAGAAGGAGGAAGCTGCATACTAACCCAAAACATAATGACTACAATATTTTTAAAGATTTGAATTTTTTTGATAATATTTTTCTTAACTGGCGATTGACAATTTCAGGCTGATCACAACCAGTGCAATTATTAGGTATATATTATTAATAAATAAATAAAATCATAAAACGCATCACCTTAAAGGTGCAATGTACTCTGAGAATAACGGAAATTTCCCTAAGCATAAATTTAAATTTTGTAACTACAATACTCTGTCAAACGAACATAATGCGTGTGCACTGGTCAACGAGTAGCACCGTAAGTTGTCAATTCACATAATAAAGATAAATAATATTTTATCACAGTGGAAAGTTATGTCTTCAGCAGTCTTCAATTAGATTTTTAGAAAGAAGGCTTATTGTGACATATGATGTAGTTGATTCGATAGTCATTCATAATTCATAACTTTATGAACATAATGTAAGTATAAAGTCCGATCTCCAGCTTTAACAAAAAGCTTTCAACATGTCGAGAATATTTTTTGTGTTTTTCCAATTGTCGTCTCCTGCGTTTGTTTGTACATTGGAGCGCGGTGCAGATTTAAAAAAACACCGCTGTGGCCGTGGCTACAAAACATGACGCGTCTACTTTCATATTTTTACAGAGCTCGAAATATTGCCGTTTTGCAATACAATCCAAATAAATGGAATATTTCTGAATGTATCCAAAATCTAATAACTGTTTTGGAAAGGTGATGAAAAACGCTTTTAAATATTATGATTCAAAATAAACATATAATATTTAAAATATAAACATTTTACGTGCAAACATAAAAAAGTTTTAAAAATGACTCACCTTACGTTTTTTCTAACTAAAATTACTGTTAACGAAAAAAATCAAAACACATAAATACATATTTTATTAGAAAAATGTATTATAAACGATATTATCACCTCACTTTTAGTCGTTCGATGTAAAAAAAATTTATAAAAAATTCTTAAAGATTCATAATTGATTTTCAAATTGCGGTCGGAAACTTTGGATTCATAAATGTGAAATTTTTTATTACTTTCGGTTAATTTTTAAAATTCAAAATAAAGCGTGATATTTTCTCTTTCTAACACCGCTTAGATTATACAACTATGATAGTAAGGGAGACTCAGCGATTTTTATGAGAACTAATAAATACGTATAACATTGCACATAAACTCAAGACATGCCAATTATGACGAGTGCCGATGTTATCAAATAATGAACATATTCCCTCCCCTGCCTTCCCCGCTTCATTCGGGGGACTTAGGTGTTGTTGTGTTTTCCATCCATCAAAGCAAGAACATTGCGTCTGTGTGTAAGGTCACACCCCTATTGACGATGTTGTAAGTAATTTGTTGTAAGAATGTTGTCGCAGGAGACGATAATATTGAAGGAGACCCCGCTTAATGCGTTCAGTAAACAAGCCACCCATTAGCGTGTTTCTGAATTGTTAAATCCTCCAAATAAAGTAGTTTTTATGGTATCGTTTTACGTGGGTTTATTATGTATGAGAGTTGAATTTAATAGAGTGGAATTTATTTTAGAAATGTGATTGAAACAAGCTCATACTGCAAATAGTTATATCATCTAGCGATGCTGTAAACTTCAGCACATTAACCAAAAAAAATGTGTAAATAACTGTTTTTCTATATCGCGGATGAATTATGTTCTGATTAAATTAAAACGAAAATTGAATTTTAAAACCATTTTACAGTCGGAGATTCAAAAGATATGAACAGTTTAAAATAAAATGGTCTGGCAGTTGGAGCGTCTGATATACATGTTAATTAGTATAATAATTACGATTACTAATTGTGGGAAACAATGGAAATTTATAAGTTTATAAATATCTTTTTCACAGGAAAGCTGTGTACACAATACGAAGATAACGTCAGATGTGTATAATTTGTAGATAAAAATTATAGAAAATACACATATTTTTTATGAAATCTTCTTATCTTCTGTTTTAAAGGGGAAACAGCGTTACTAACATAAATGTTCTAGTCGTTGTTTATAAAAAAAAATGTTGTAAGATTGTTTCACTGTTTGTACACTTTATTTTGGACTAGTGTATAAAGGTAAGAAGCTGTGAAAGTTTTTATTATCTCATGTGGAAAATGAGCAGAAGTTGTTCGTATTTTCTTTGATATAAGTGTGTGTCTAAATGTTTGAAAGAGACAACCGTACATGAATGAAATAACACGATTGGGCGTGTGTCATAAATACACTTGAATGGCGTGCTCCAAGACATCACCTTCCGAGATTGTAACTTGTATCCTAGTACAAATTATATCAATAAATTAAACAATATATCTTTGTTTAAACTGACACCACTATATTTTTTATATTCGTTGATCGATTTGGAACTGTTCCTTCCTTACTCTGCTTACTCAGGGCAAATCATACTAACTTGACAGTACAAACCAGGGGTGTTACCAAAGAGTACGGATATTCGCATCCGCATCTGCAAATGCGGAGTATTCGCATTAATTCAGACATCTTTTAATGCGGAGATTTTACGGATGCGGATTCATATCTGAAACAAGTGACGATATGTAAAGAAAGTGGGCGGGGGCAGAGTGGCGCGTTGCTATCTTCTTACCTTGAACGAAGGTAGCAAATAGCACAAAGTTTGTTCACTAACTGACCAATAGGGAGTCACACATAGGTGAAAAGAACGTACAGGTTTTGTTTGTTTTGTTTTAGTTATCGATGCGATTCCCATTGTGAATGCATTACAGTGTTTGTTCACTGTGTTTATCTGTGCGTGGTTGATGAATAATATTTCCATGTAAATATTTAGCGAAGAAGCTTATAAAAATGCCGCCACTAATAAGCAGTATTTATCTGGACTTCAAAAATTCTTGCCAATTCATATTGTAATTAATCTTCACAATTAACTCTGCCTTCACCATGTCCACTGACAAACAGTTTCGCTCGTCTGTCCGAATTTCCCATTAAAGAATTAAAAGGGATTAAAAAAAATTACAATTATTTTTGGCAGTTCGGTTAAGGTTGAGGTGACTTTCAACTACTGAACCCATCGTTAATCAACAGGCAATGTTGAATCACTAGATTGTACGAACTGAGAAAATACTTGGTTTAATTTTCGGGTTTCGTCATAAAGTTTATCTTCGTCGATATTTTTCTAACCAACCGAGTGATTCGACAGCTTCCACAGTATCTTCGTAACTTACTGCACTTGTTAGATCGAATTTGGAAAAGATTTTGAATACAGAACCCTCAAAATCACAATATTTCGCTGCCACCGCCCGGTCTGACCCGGAGATATCGATGTTAAACCCGTAGCCCGGACATGCACCATGCAAACCCGTAGACTCCGGGTCAAACCCGGAGAGGTGGCATCCCTAATTGCAATGCATACCGGGTACTTGCTGGTGTATTATAAATTACGCGTAACCATTTTTACAATCATAAAAACAGTCAATAATAATTGCAGTAGAAAAACTCTGTAAACTAAGTTTTCAAAAAAATAGAGGAGACTAAAATGTATAAAAATAATTATTGCTTCCTTGGTTGTGCTATGAATTCATGTCGGCAATCACAAAATTTCTGCAACGTTTTTTCGTGATTTTAGCGATAATTCGTTTGTTCGTGAACTTCTTGCAAACACGGAATAATTCAATAATGACTACTGAGAATTTATTTACTAAGAAGTAATAATAAACAAAAGCGTTTTATTTCCTAAACAGAAAACATTGATGGAAAATCATTATAATTTTATGGTACTTAGGTACCTTATGTACCTACCTATATATATATATATATATATATATGAAACTTTTGATGTTACTTGCAATTCAATCATTTTTACCTGTTTATTATATAAGTCTTATTCTGTTATTTACTTATTCATATTTTTATTATTGTCATCATAATACATAATATATACTATAATATATAATAGAAAATGTACCATAAGAATAGTCATTATGTACCTGCTGACAAACTACATATGGTTAGCTGGTTGGATGTTCATAAATAAAATAAATTAATAACAATATATCATTGAAGAAGAAGATAACAATAATAATCTAATTTTTTTAAAACATGAACATACACAAGATACAGAAAAATAATAAAATATAACGGTCGCAACTGGGACTCGAACCCAGAACCTTACGTCTTACCGGGACATACACCTCTACCAATTGGGCTACTGCAATAACAATATTTTTAGTGATATTTAAAATAAATAAATAAAAATATTTTAAGTATTTTTAGTGACCTTTTTACATCCCAATAATTGGTGTATGTTGTAAAGCTGATGTGAAAAAGCAGTCGTTAAAGCCGGGTACTAGTATATTGGGATTTTCGATTGACTTTCGCTAATATTATCTTCATTAATTAAAATATTATAATTTGACTTTTAACTCTTTAAGTTAAAAATGTAAGACATGAAAATATTATACATAGCACCAGATTGAAGGAATATTAATAACTCATTAGATCATTTAAAACTTAAATTATTCAAGTAATATGGGTTTTTGGCACAATTTACTTTCGCTCGCAGCCAAATGCAGCCACCAATCACGAATAACGGCCACTCGAACGATTAAATCCCACTTCAATTTATTCGTACACCGATGGATGTGAAAAACTTTATAAATCATTTTCAGTTTTAACACGGATAATTTTAAATTTATTTGTACATTCGTTTAAAAAGCTGCCGAAGCACTTGATCGTTCATTTAAGACTTACTTTAAATACGTGGCTAACTTTGACTAGATAGTTGTACGACTTGCATATTGGAGAATCTGCTGCATCCTCTTTATCATGTAAACAAGCCCTACTAGATAGCTAAAGCTGTGAAAAGGGGAAAGACGGGAAATGCTTCGTTCCTTTCACATAATTCGTGGTTCAGCTCGCGCTTTTTCCCCATGTTTATACGCAGCATTATTGACTTGGTGGCTGACTTTAACTGAGTTTTGAACCCTTAAAAAATTTGGCGTATTTTGTCAAAGGCCAAAAATATTCCCGCTTTGCAATAAAATCCAAATAATTGGAATATTTGTTAACGTATCCAAAAACTAACAACTGTTTTCGAAAAGTGATGTGAAATAGGCTTTGAAATTTTATTTTCATTAATAACTATGTAATTTTTTAAATATAAAATTTTTGGAGGAAACGTTAAAACGTTTTAAAAATTGCTGACAATGAAAAAAACATAAAAAACACATACATATTTCATTAGACAAATGAATTATAAACGTTGCTGTCACCTCACCTTTTTGTGGTTTCATGTAAAAAAAATTCTTAAAAAATTTACAAAATTTCATTATTTTTTTAAAAATTGAGATTGGTAACTTTGGTATTATAAAGGTGCACATTTTAATTTTTTTGTGGTTATCTTTTAGATTTGAATATATATTGTGCGTGTTGTATTATCTTTCCAAAACCGTTTATATCATAGATACTTCTCACTATGATAAGTAAGGGGGACACAACGATTCATATGAGACCTGTGTGAGCTGGGACAAATATGGTCTCAAATATCAAATATGGAATAAAGTTTGGAAAATGAATTGTCATTGACATTTATTTGGACCAATTGTATAATTCCTTATTTGAAATTTAAAAAATAATTATACGGTTTATAAAATGACTTTTCAAAGGATGTGTTTCATTCTTATTTATTCTCACACCTCCTGAATCTGACTCTCGATTATGAATAAACAACTACCTTCGCTTACACCTTCTGTTAACAGTTTTTTGTTGAGATTTACAATGCTAATTTGAAGACTGTAAAAAAACACCTGGCGGAGCCAGAGGTCACGGGTTCATATACTGGCGAGTGCAAAAAAATGTACCTTCCCTTTTGATTTACACGGGTCTTTCACACAAAACTTGTTATGCGACATAAATCTGGGGAGAGGAAGAAGAAGAAGACTAAAGTCGGGAAGTACCTACTTGGCACACTCACACAATAATCCTAGTCAGACGCCACCCTTCAGAAATGGTTTTAGCTACGTTTAATGGTTCTAGTACCTACTTTCAAGTTCCTCTTCTACATCTCCTTTCCTTACCAACTGCCTTCAGCCACACAACGGTTCCAATAAGGAGACGCCATAGCTTCGAACGGTTGAGGTAGGTATTTTATAGCTTTGTCACAAAAAATAAATGTAAAAATATACACTTGTTAATCTTGGTCATCAGGGCCCCTAGCACACTCGATCGACAAGGATTGACAAGATAACTTTCGGTAACTTCTCATCGTTCCATACCATGTCTGCAGTTCGCCAACGAATAAGTGACGGTTCACAATGACTGAATGTCCTTAATATATTCGATATCAACTGTTGTTTGTACGTTAGCAATCTGTAATTGTCCTAGGGAATGATGAGTTACCGAAAGTTATCGATGAGGATTGTTAGGCTAACTATCGGTAACTTCTCATCTTTTCCTAGCATGACTGCAGATCGCAAATAAATAAGTGACAGTTCACAATGACTAAGTGTCCTTAATATGTTCGACATCAACTGTTGTTTGTACGTTAGCGATCAGCAGTTGTCCTAGGGAACGATGAAAAGTTACCGACAATTATCCTATCGATCTTTATCGATCGAGTGTGCTAGGAGGCCAGGAACATAATGTTATCAACAGCAGTAATTTCTTTATTTAGTGTTATTAAGTTTAATTTGTTTAACTCCATTTTAATTTTGATGTATTCAATATGTATTCAATAATAATATTTTTATTTAATTAATAAAAACAGTTTGTTTAAAAGCAAGCTCTTTTACGTAAGTATTACGCGTGACAGCTGTTTCGCCTTCTGAAGGCATTATCAATCTGATTGTTTCGCCTTCTGGGGTGCTAGCATGGTCGGTCGATATGAAGTTATCGATCGATCGTGGGTAATTTCTCATCGTTCCCTAAGACAACTGCAGACCGCAAACGAATAGGTGACAGTTCACAATGACTAAGTATCCTTAATGTATTCGATATCAACTGTCGTTAGCGATCTGCAGTTGTCCTAGGGAACGATGAGAAGTTACCGACAATCAGTCGGTAACTTCATATCGACCGACCATGCTAGCACCCCTGAAGGCTGAAGCAAACAGTAAGCAGTTTGACAATGTCTTCAGAAGGCGAAACAGACGTCACGCGTGATAATAATTACATTGCAGAACTTACTTATAAAAAAACAGTTGTGATAAATTAAATAAAAATATTAATGAATATATAAAAAGGCAGCAATTTCTATAGGAATATATATTTTTAAAATGATAGGGCAGTATAATATATTATAAAAGAGAGATTTAAAAAAGTGAATGAATTATCTTTATATGTGTTATGCCCTTCTCCTTTGTACAGTGGATCACATTAAACACGTTATCATCTCGCAAAGAGCAAATTTTATCTCGAATGACGAGATAAAAAAGCAAAAACAAGAAATAACAATTATTAATTGCGGTCATTATTCGTCTGTGAACCGACCACCGGCCATTGGGTATTTTTGGTTTAAATTAATTACTCTGAATAACCAACGCGTCATAAAAATACAGGTGATTTTTTGCCTTACGGGAACAGGTATGGTTTGATTGCATTTTCATTTCAACGAACGATGCCGGAATGAACAGCTGATGTTATAAACAACAAAGTCAAAAACAGCCTCAGTGTTTCTGTAACCGGCGAGTCCAGTGGGTCGTTCTCACATATTCGGGGTTGTTTACGCGAACATAATTTTGTTTACACCACATTACTAGTGAATATAATTTGTTTACACCATATTCCAAGTGAATATACTAAGTTTACACTACATTACCAGTGAATATATTTTGTTTACACCACATTATTAGTGAATATAATTTGTTTTCATCACATTACTAGTGAATATACATAACTCCTTCATTTCAACATTTCACTTGAAAAATGATTGTTAATTATAAAATAAACAAGAAGTACCCACTAGTTGATTACAAATGACCCATTGCGTTTATTTTAGCAATTCATTTAACATTGATATTTTGAAAAGAAAGATTTCAGTTAACTAATATGTTATGTAAACAGTTTTGGTAAATACAGTTTGTTTTGATCAACATTTGTATATTGCATATCGTTTGTTGTGATTTTCGAGATATATAATATACTGTTTATGATAGTATACTTTCTATCCTGATGAAGAAATCTTTTGGGTTTGAATAATATTTTGAAAATAACAGCATTAATTTGAAATAACTGTCAATTTTGCAGAAGTACCAACTACCTACTCGCGCACAACAATAAATTGATTTTAAAGTTTTTAAAGGATTTGTGAAAAGTAACAGTTTTGATATTTTTAGTGAAATTTATCAAAAATATAATTAACCATATTGAATGTACAATTAATCAACGTGTTTTTTTTTTATCTCAGGGTATAGAATTTATTCATTCAACAATTCTAATGAATGCAATTCAAATAATATCCAACGTGAAGGTATAATATCTAATAATTATGTGTTTTTTAACGAGTATCTGCTGGTGAATGTCACCTAATTTCAAAGTTTTGGTGTTGTGCTGATTAGTGATTAGTGAATTAACGTTATGTTAATTAGTGTATTGGTGAAATGTTAAACACAGCTGATGTAGTTATACCAATAACATCGGGGGTTCTACTCATCCGAGCCGGGGGCAAGTTTTATGCGGTATGATTTTACAGTTAGTATGTATCTTGGAAATATTATAAATTATTTTATTGTACCCATTATTCATTTATCTATTTGTGTTATTAATTCTTCTGCAATGAATAATTTGCTGGTATTTTTAAAGCTGCTCTTTATTACATTTTTTTATAATGGAAAAAACTAACGACGTTATTTAATATTTCTTTTGATCGACTGAGCAAACATAACTGCAAGTTTACTCAAATATATTAAATCTATCAGTGTCAGTAAGAAATTATATCTACGGTTGTAATTTCACGAACCATGATTATTATGCTGCCAGAGTTAAATATCGCAAAAGTGAATTAAAGAAGAAGTTCTGGACGCCCGAGAAAGACATGGCACGAACAAGTGAACCAGATACTTGAGTCAGGCCATATCAGGAGTAATAGAAGAACATGTATGAGAAGATGTATGAATGTGAATGAAGCAAGAGGTGTGTGCCAAGACCGAGTTGTTTGGCGGTCCGTCCTCTCTGCCTAGTTAGAATTAAAGATTTAGAGAAATACACATGGAGAGAATTACAACTACTTAAATTACACATATTGGAATTTTAAGAGGAAGCCACAAGCAAAAAATGTGTGTTTTCTAAGTGTGCCTTATATCGCCACGAATGTAGGTACTAGGCATAAAAATCGCTTGGCAAAAGGAGTCTAGAGGTCAGGATTTCAAGCATAAAGGGTTTTTGATTTATTTTGTGGTTTTTTTTTGTTTTTGTTTTTTTCGACGACATCGTCGGATCTGCCGGATCTGCCCTGATGATGGACACTGCAACGCTGTCCAAAACGTCGGCTAAAGAAGGAGGTAGCACAACATGGCATAACACCCCAAAAACAAACAACGAAAATGCTTTTTGGCCGTGATAATCTAAAAACGTACTTTGTGGGTATTTTTAAAAGAAATAAAAGTTAATCTTCAATAAAAAATGTATAGGTACATTTGTTTCTGACCACTTTAAATTTGAATTAAACTCGTTAATCTAAAAGTTAATCAATGGAAACTGTCACAGATAATTTAAGCCATAAATTTGCATTTTTAAAAAGTGGTTTCTTATGCACATCTGGAAAATAAACACATTTTTAGTAAGCAGTTTGAGCTTATATTTTTTTATAACTAAATTAACAATTTTTTGTTATGCTGCGTATCCATTTGCTAAAATAAGCGCGAACCAAGCCACGAATTATGGTAACGGATCAAAGCAACCGCTATCCGCGTTTCCCGCTGTTCGCAGTTGCTTCGTCTTACAGGTTCGGCTCGCGTGTCTATACGCAACTAGTATTATCTTTTTTTATAAATCGTGAAAGAATTCAAGGCTAACATATTCACACAATAGTAATAAATCTACTTATCGCCTTTGACGTACAAGGTATAACACTTATTTGAACATAATTATGATAATTATAACTACAATATAAAATCAATTAAGTACGTCAGGCATTAAATTGATTTAGAAGTTTTAATTCTAATTAAAATTGCCATCTTATACCAGGAGCACATAAATCAGTGTAGGTGAACTACTAGTGTTATGCTGGTTGTTTTTGTTATTATTAAGGGTCGTTCGTCATTCATTACGTAGACTGACGTGTTCATAGAAAAATTATGATCACAGATCAGGGATAGAATTTCTAATTCACGGTTAACGTAAATATTTTTTAGATAACAACTTACTTTTAGGTAGCTATGTACTACTAAAAACGTGTTTTTCACAATATATGTCAAGTGCAAAATTACATGAATTTCTGATGAGAACAGTTTAAAACTAGATAACTCAAAATTACTTGGTTTTAGTGAACCATTATTTGTACAATAGATGCCACAAGTTTTGGTAGGGTCTGGGGGACCCAGCAATACTTAATATTTTTTTTGTACACGTTGACGTTTCTTTTTTGAATGTATGTTCTAATAAATGAGTACAAAGCATTTAAAAAATTAAAACTCTTTTTTTTTACATTAACTCCAACCAGGAGGTCTTGAGGAAAATAATTTTCCACAGGACCTATGTCATCTTTGAAGATGCTGTGTGGAGGGTCTTTTTGAAGAGAGGAAGGAGGAAACACAGAGCCCGGCAAATCGTTCCACCGTCGAGCTGTTGAACTCAAGAATGAGTCGTTCTCATGTGATAAATGTCAACCGTGTACATATGTTAGGCGCGCGTTTGGCGTGTTTCCAGACTATGCACCGGTGTCGAGGGGATCAATTACACTAGTTCCCCAGAGTATCTTCCATTGAAATACCGGTACCACAAGGATAGTATTCCTACCCGACGCCTGTGTTCTAAAAATTGCAATCCGTTTGTTAAGATCGGAGAATCTATCTAACGGATTAAATATTATCGATTAACAGAAAATAATTCTTTTAAAATGCCCTAGTAGGCATGCAGAGAGTTAAAAATTATCTTATTACAACTTTTCGTAAAAACGAGCTTATCATAAGTATAGTTTTTTTTAAAATAAAATGCTTTGTTTAGAATTGACAGAAAATTGAAAGAACGGGTATTCTCTGTAGATAAGCGTCAATAAACTTTTGCGAAAATAATTACACAACCATACAGAAGGCGCCTCGAAAAACTGGTTTCGACAAAACGTGCCTGACATAAATAAAAAATTTTATACAATAATATTTAGACGATAATCAGAACCCTACAACTTCATAAAAATATTTTTTCAACCACATAGATCAATTGTCAGATAATCCTGTTCATTAGCTTATCACGTACATATTATTATGTATTATTATAACTTATGTTATTTCTAGGTAACAGCATATTACGTAAAGAGATAACACTTAACAAAGAATCTCTGATTATCTGTACAATATTAAAAACATGGTAAAATGTTGAGTAAATATAATATTGTCATTAATGTTCAAAACGCACCGTGGCACAGTGGAAAGAACTCTGAGATCCAGAGTTAACAAATAAAGGGATTTATATATATTTTTTATTGAATGGAAGGTATAGGGTGTAGCAATTAAAAAGAGGATACTCAAGTAATAATGTACTCTTTTAAAGAGTGTGTGTTTATATTAAACTCTTTAATAGATCATTGAATTACAGCTAAACGCTGAATTTAACATTGAGCGTTAACCTATTAGCTTTGAATTTTGAGTTTTGAGCCATGGTTTTGAGCATTGCGCTTTATTGAATTTCGGCTTTTAGTCTTAAAGTTTGTCAATGAACTCGAAGAATGTTTAATTTCCCCTTAACGCTGAGTTTTTCGATATCTCGATCCTCTTACTTTGAACGACAATTATGCAAAATTTCACCACGACATCAATTCTGCTTTAAGGGGTGGCAAAAGGGAATAAGGGTGTTTTTTTCGAAATCTAATGTAGACACAGATCTTCCCTTTTCTTTGAGGGTCAAGTTTGCAAAGTTTCATCAACTTCGGAATAAAACTGTGGATTTGTTCAAAGATCGCCAGCCCGCCAACCCACCCGCCACAAACAGGCAAATCAATTTTAAAAATCGCACATCCCATGGAAAAAAGTGTCTTACGTTTTATCTCTGAAAAATAAAATGATTGTGATTATCTATGCCCCACGAAAACCACATTAAGTTAGATCACTCCTTCTCCGCAAGATGTCGCAAATATATCTTTTCGACGGGTCCGCTTGTTCATCACTCATATATTTACGCTCTCCTCTCTTTACCATATTCTAAAAATTAACTTTTTTGACTTGCGACACTTTTCTACGGGATTTGCGATATTAGAAGAAGATTATATTCAGGATATCCTATAGGTAGATATATTTATTACATTCCTCAACTCATTTAAAAAGAGTGAAGATACAATGTATTGGCTTTAAGCCATCACCAAATTTCTGCGTGGTATCAAATAATTGATAGGAAACTGTCGTACATACTTTTTAAGATTTAGATATAACTTGAGTTGTAATGTTTAACTTATTAATGGTTATTTTGCAGCTCTCTGGAATATCACTCTAAAACCCAAGAAATCTCTTTGATATACTACCAGAATAACAATATTTTCTAGAGCTTATTTAGCAGCCAAACTCCAAACATGACCAATATGTATTCTATTCCTGCATTACTTTTGTTTTTTTGCAATCGAATATTATTCAAAATCGAAGTGTAACAGAATCAAATCTCAATGTAGTTCTTGCATAATAATGTACATATAAATTTCCATGCACACAGAATTCTATTCGAAATATAAAATTATTATATAAACAACTTAACTATCTATCATCTACGTTTACAGTATGGTTAATACCCACACAGGTACACAGAATAATTGATGAAGCCTAGATCGGCACGTGTTATATCTCGTTTTGATCTGCCATATCAAGGTCAGAACTTCAGGCGTGATGAGTTCAAAGCCTCTTCTTCCCAAGTGTAGGTCAGATAAACGACAGAATGGATGAGTTGAGGATAGACACGGCTTAGAGAGCTCGGGTAATACCTGGAATTCCGATCTGGTCTTGTCTCGTTGTTTTTTGGAACGAGACATTCTTGCAAACCGTTAATATAATATGACTGTCATTGAAGGAAAAACAAATGTCGATGGAGGTATATAAAGGTTATATTACGTGGATATCAAGGTTTTATTGGGTTATCATTTATGTTTTCCATAATAATCGCGAATTCACATTGTGGTTTCAAAAAGAAAATAAATCACTTTTTGTGTAACACTACTATTTAATCAAAATAATCGCCATGTTTCGAAACCATTGTTTACTTCGTCAAGATAAACACAATATAAGTAATAGACTAATAAGTTATGATAATAGTAGTTTAAAATCATAATAAAATAAAATAATAATTATTCGTTATCCTGATGAAGAAACAATTCCATCGATTTCAAAACATGTCGATTATTTTGATTGTACATAATGGTGTATACAAAGTGATTCATTTTATTTTTAATTAATGAAGACAATATTAGCGAAACTCAATCGAAAATCTGGAAATGAAAAATTAGAAAAAGATACGGTCACATCTGGGACTCGAACCCAGGATCGGATAGGGACACATCAGCTCGTTTGGTAAAGTTAATAAAGGCGAAGGTCCTGCGTTGTCCCAGGATTTTTCTCTTTCAGATTTTCATTATGATGTTTTTAAAAATGAACAATATAACATAATATATGAAAATAATTGAATGTACTAAAATAGAGAAATGCAATATCAAGTAAATGGGTAGTTCTAATAAATTATTGCACGATATATTGAGCTACCTATTTCTGTGCATATTCACCTCAAATAATACCATCGGGAGTAAAAAGCTCTCTAAAATGTTTACAATTTCTGAAATAACAAGTTTTTTTTAATTGAAAAGTGAAAGGATAAAAACAGGTTAAACAGGAATGGTTTCAGATATGGGTACCTAGCTACTTATTTGATTTTGTAAAACTCGACGAAACACTGTAAATTTATTTACTTACTTTTTTAGGGCTTTTACTTATGAGGGGTTTTTACTGAATATTTATATACAGTATTTATTGTAGGTACATAAATGAACTGCTTCATTTTGTATTTATTTAGTGACAATTGGAGATGACTATGAATTGCTATAATTATTTACCTCCGTTAGTATTCTGGGCAAAGAGAAATACATATGGTAGTTAGTCCCAGAATTTCTATTATTAAGACAAAGATTTTACGTCACTTTATTCATTTAAAATTCTCTTCACTGCCTTAGTTAGAAGTAATTTAGAATACAATTCCAGTATTTGGTCCCCGTACTATAAAGTACATTGAATAAAAACATAAATGCAACATAAATTTTTCAGTTTCATTAATTTCAAACTCTCCATACCCATTGAACAAATCAATAATGACAAATTAATGAAAGGACTTAATTTAACTGACTTATCTTGTAGAAGAACCAAGAGCAATCTGGTAATTTTATTCAAATTAGTTAATGGCACAATTGACGCACCTGACTTAACAAAACTAATAACATTCCGAGTACCAAATGGTAACACGAGGCTTCCAGAGCTGTTCTTTGTTTATCCTTCGAAGACTATTTAATTCACCAATCCAAACACTGCATAGGCTTGGATATAAATTTAGTTCAGTTGATATTTTCATTTATTCATTACCAAAATTTATTTCTGAAATTTCAAAAATTCTGTTTCCCCTTTACATGTTGAAGACAAACAATGATATAACATAATTTGTATATTATTGTTTCTTTTTCTATTATTTTTGTATTATGATTGTTGTAAAAACCCTAAGGGCGTGAATAAATAAATATTAAGTAGTAGAATCCGAAAGCTTATCAATGTAAGAAGCTATTATTCACTTTTTTTTAAATGTAAGAAAAAAGTTGCCCAGAATTCGGATGGAAAAGGATGTGCAAATTTAATAGCCGTAGAGCTCACCATTAATTCTTATTGACATCAGATTTTTTTGCTTTTATAATTAAGAACAAATCAGATACCTTCTCATTTTCTCGTATTACAGCAAGTCATTGATGATAACAATATTGTAATATAAAAAATATATTTCAAATTTGCCAGTAGGTACTAATGTTGAAATGATTAATTTCAATGTTGGCTTTGCAAATGTTATGTAGGTGTTCCCCATTTTTTTACAAATAAAGTGTTTATTTAGCCAACAACTATGGCAACAAACCCACACACATTCGCAACTTCAAGTGAGGGACAACGACCCATTAAAACAATTCCATTAGTCAAGTCCTCTTTTTTAGCTCCTCCGAAAAGCGTGCACCACTACCACTTTAAATTTAACATTGTCGATTCCGTAAGACGGGAGCCATCAGGCGCACAGTTAGTGAGGTTATGTTTTCGGAAAGTTCCCTACAAAAACTGAGAGATTTGAGATTTTGAGGATAATCTATAATGGTGTGAACCGCATGAATGGGACCGCACACGGAGAAAAATGTAATTCTAAAATACGTTCATTTTATTCGTAAAAAGAGGACTGAAGTTCTTACGAACTAATTAACAGGGTTTCAATGTTTATTGGCGGGAACATGTAAGAATAATTTGTTGGTATACGTAATTACGTAAGGATTTCAGTCCCGTTTTTAACCGTTTTTACCAATAAAATGACGGTATTTTAGAATTACATTTTTCTCCGTGCAGGGTGCGCAAGGGGGACATCGCTAGTGTTTTCTGAATTTTAGGAATATCTGGACCAATTTTATTTATAATGTGAGGAATTTAAAAAAATCGTTTACACATCATTTCGCAAAGCCTCCCGCCCCCGCGAGTGATCTCTGGCAGAATTCGGGGATAAGAAGAGAGTACCTACCTGGGCAGAGTACCTACCTAACTAACCGGTTATTTTGTTTATTGGTGTATACACAGCTGAATGACCGAGAAGAGCAGGGGTATAATTATTTATGACGCTGCTGGTTCGGGACTTGCAAAGATTTCGAATATAAAATAAAGTTGGCAAATTGATTTGAATCAATTTTAAATTAACGACAACAATAATGCAATTACCTTCATTCTACACCGAAATCCCTTTGCCAGTTGTCTACTATTTCGAACAAACAATGTCCGATTCCTAAAGTGACAGGTGCTTTGATCGGAGTCGGGACTCGTTACAATTTGCAATGTATATATTTCGGTACTTACTCGGATTTATTTTTGAGGTTTTTTTTTGTGTATAAGGCAATTCACCCTAAAAAGAGTGCTATGTGAATCTTTAAGGTTTTTTAAACACGGTTTTTTCGGTAGGAAGGGTTAAATTGCTATACATATTTTGAAGGTTCATTTCATATTTTAAAAAGAGTTATTTATTATTTAAAAAAATATATTTTCCTCAACACACAACCACAAACAACAAGAGAAAACACCTAAAGAAAGAAAAAACAAGGATATATAAGATAGAACTAACGTACTAATGAACTAATATAGAAAAATTAAAAGACAATCAATAATTTTTATTTTTAAATGTAGTTAAAAATTCTATTAAAGCATAACTTTGGGTCTAAAGTATATAAATATAATATAATTTTATGCATGCAAAGGTACTTGTACCGTAAATAAATACATTATTTCTCACCATCCTCCTTATAGCTTATTCATACTGTATCAAATATTATTAAAAATAAAAATAAAATACTCCAAATAGTTAGAAAACTTAGCCAACTTATCCAATATATAGCCGCTATTATATAAGGTCGAGTTCGAATAATAAACTCCAACTTAATAAATAAATAAACCGTAAATCGAAAATGAACTTTATCCTATGTATAAGCTATGAAGAGGATGGTGAGAAACCCTCTCATTCATATAAATATTTTCTTTTTTAACGTTATATGTTAGATATTGCTTTATTGCAAATATTATCTAATAATGTAATTCACGTCGTTTATTAATTATTTTTACATCCCACCATAGAGATAATATATTAATTATATTGGCTGCATGTACATTCGTTTTTTTTTTTTTTTTTTTTAATATAACTGAGAGTAGACTTACCGCTATTCAAGTAGGTACATACGCTGTAAGGAATACATTATATTAAATAAATATATCCAAACATTGCATGATTTAAATTGATTAATTTATTCATTTTTTATAAGAAAAACTCTCTTTTTGACTTTTTTGTTATTCTCATCAACTTAATATATCATTGAAGAAGAAGATAACAACAATAATCAGTTTTTTTTTAAATTAAACTGGGTTCTAGTCCCAGTTGCAACCATTAATTATCTTTTATTATTTTTCTGTGTCTTGTTCATTTTCATATTTTTAAAATTTTGAATATTGGTGTTGTCTTCTTCTTCAAGGATTTATTTATGTTAAGTAACCAGATTTGGATAGCCAGGTACCTACCTACTTCCTAACCCTTATTTTCCACTTATGCGTTCTCTGTCTAACTCTCTAAAAAAAAATAGACTGGTAGTTCTGAGCACTTCGGGACTCGGGGAGATTGTTTATGGACAGGTAAATATTTGAAATAATTTCCATAAAATGTTAGACATAAGTTTTGGTAGACCACAATCGGATTCCAATTCCTTGTACGTGACTTTTTACATCTCTAAATCTAAATAATCCGTAAAAAACTAGATACCTGTATTTGGCTAAAACCAGCAAAAACCAGATCGGTTTAAAATGAAATCAAATATAACTATTAGGTAACAGGTAGCAATTTCAGACTGCCCTTGAAACAGGTAAAAACCAATTATGTAATTGGTTAAATCAGTACTTACCTTGAAGTTAACATTGATTTTACGTTAAGAAACGTAACCAATTTATCTTTTTAGAGGTCAATGAACCTCTTCGTAAAGATCTGTCTAAACTGACGAATTAATTGCAGCATCCACCTTTTTAGAAAAAATCATTTCGTAGATTCGGCAAATAGCTAATTTGTCTTTATTTTGGGGTTTAAAAATTAGTAACATTTTTTATTTATTTTTAAAATTTATATGGTCCTATAATAAATCAATTGTTTTGGAAACCTTGGCAAAAACCAGTGATAAGTGAGTTTTAATCGAAAAAATTTAATCTCAATTGAATAATCTTATTTATAAAAATTAATGTTAGTTCATGAATTTTTGGTATAATGGAGTTGAGTCATTTTCTTCTGAAGTACAATTTTTTTCAAAAATAATAATAACCTTTTATTCATTCGATTGAAATCAAAACATGTACTGAGGTACCTACCAACAATGAGCAAAAATCAGGTGGACCGGTGGCATGTCATTACCCAAAGTCAACTGCCGATAACTCTATTATAACATCTCATTCTTTCTCACAAATAACACACACAACAAAAAGAGAGGTTAAAGTGGGTCTCCCAGCAACATGACGTGTGTACCTGCGTTTCTTTCGGGAATTCCCGGCCGCATCAAAACAACAATTTGTTATTATTATTTTCCCTACAAAGCAATTTGGCATCGCGTCATCTTTGACGTCACAGTTTGACATCGAATTCAATGGATCAATCCGAATGGAGGAAAAGAAATACCTGTTATAGAAATTCTTAGAAATGCCATGTTTTTTTGTTTTTTTTTATTTGTCATAGAAAATAGCAGTTTGTTGTGAAAAATATGGATAGGTATATACCACAAGATGAATGAGAAAAACGATTATTTAGTTTTTTACAGCATTGAATTGAAAACGTTTGATTAAAAATTTTATGTGATTAGACTGATTAGTGACGAATTTATTCATTTTGTATCATAATCGTATTTCAATTGGAATCAGTACTAGCATACATAATATAACTCTACTATACGTGTAAATGCCGTTATATCAGGTAAGCAACTTCTATTTTTATTTAACTTGGGTTTTCACTTTTCTTAAAGTATTATTTTCTTACTAATTTATTGTACAATTTTTTTTGCTGCTTTTTTAACTTTTAATAAGGTTTAAAACAGTAAGGGGTTATTTCATCAACCTTTTGATAGCTTATCCGTAGGAAAACGTAAATTTTAGATTTACGATGTACTTATTTATAAATTCCGACCCCTTACTTATAATCGTAGTATACATAACTAATACGCGTCGTTGTACGTCGTAACAGTAAAAAACTTGACCTATTATCACTGCGTGTGTATGGTTAAAACGGCTTTAAACCAGGTTTAAGGCCAACTTTACGAAACCAAGGATGATCCGGCGGATATCGCAATATACGTAAAGGGGCGAGTTTTCAGTCAGTGATAACCAAGCATATCTCTACTTTTTCATCAAACAGAAAAGTTGTAACGCATTGGAATCATCAAGTTGTTTGAATATGTTTTATGAGGGTATCTCCAAAAAATGGTATCGTTTAATTCTATAATTAGGTATCTCTAGAGTTAGTATTTTCTCCAAAATGTGTGGAATTGCTAAAGTTGCTTTCGGTACACCTTTGTTTGGAATAACTAGGTTAGCCATTCAATTTTTGTAAATAAATACATAAAAAAATATTACATATCCATTTTATCATTTTCAAAATATAAGTAGGTATTACAGTGCCTGACACATCAATCTACGATTTAACAATATTTGACTTTATAAGCTCCTTTGCTCACCAAGGAAAATATTTAGAAGTATATAAGGCAAAATATGTTTTTTTTTTGTTGTTTTGAAAATTGTAATTTTCAATGTACTTTCGTTACTTAAATTTTAATTTTTCTGCTACCGGATTCGACACATCTTCTTTTGACTATGTTTCCATGTGATATTGACTCCTCCCATTGTTCTCCCCCTCCCTCAAAATCATCCCTCCCACTCCCCCCACCTAATAACATCTAATTCATTTCTGTACTTGTTTAAGTTTAGTTATGTTTGCTAGTGAATGGCACGGATGTGTCGAAACCGGTAACCTACATTGAAAATTAAAACTCTTCAAAATGAAATGTCTAGAAATTGTTACATAGATTCCCAAGAATTACAAAATATGTTTAATCGCAAAGATTACGGATTTATACACTAGTTATTTTTTTTAAATATCATAAATAAGAATATGGCTGGTCAATATTATTGTGGAACGTACTTAATATTATTACGTGGGTTATTTTCAATGGTACTCTAATGTAATTATTAATTAAATTGTGCTTGCTTGACCATGAGCTAATTTCAAAAATGTGATATAAGTTGAACAAAATACACACAAATTAAAATACAATAAAATTCATTGATGATAGTCAAACAATACAAGCAAACAACACACCAATTCTAATTCCATAAAATATTGAACTTAATATGTTTAAAGAAATTTAAACATACGTCGGAAACTTTCAAGACTGGTTTCACATAAGGATTGTAAAATCGGCAAATATTGGATTTTCAAATCTCTAAACGTGGGTTGAAAGGCCACGAATAGACGTGAACTTGATTTAATTACATAATTAACTATCGAATTTATTGCCGAATCAAGACGAAGGTTGGTAATATTGGCAAGCCTGTTTTCGTTCAATACTCAGTTCATTGATATTATAATAAAATTATTAAGTCATTCATTTATTGAGTAGGAATAATATTTGATCAGTATGTAAAATATAAACATCGTCTGTACCAGGGTGGTACCGCGAACTTCCATTATAATATTTATTTATTTATATTATTTTTTAAATTAATTTAATTGAATTGAAAATGGTGATATCAGCACGGGCAACGTATCCAGTGAGGCACACATAATCATATTCATCGTGCCCTATCAGCCCCCCCCCCCCCCCCGACGTTGGCGATCACTCTGGTAAATATGTCTCTATCTTGCGCTGCCCGGAATAGCTCCTCCACACTTCTAATACCGGTCCATTTTCGTACATTTCGCAGATAAGACACTTGTCTCCTACCAAGACCTCGGCGACCCTCTATCTTGCTTTAAAAATACGTTATATTATTGTATCTATAAAAAAATAATAATAATGGCCTTCATAATAAAATTTATGAAGTATTTTCGCTAAATTAAGAGTTCGTGTGACTAGGATATGCAAACCGCCAACCCTTTTCGAATCCCGCGGGATTGCGGGATAGTATTCAGAAAACCCGATTTTTCGTATTAAATTGAAATATTGTCATCATTGAAAAAAAAATCTAGTTGTCAACTATCTTTAATACAAATATATGATGAAAGAGACATTAAAAAGATAACAAAGCAAGTCATTTAGGAGGATTTTTTGCATTAATCATCTTTGGTACCCACTAGTAATTTTAAAGAAAACAGAGGTGTAAAGTAGTAACTGTTACTATAAGGACTCTCCACAGTCATTCGAGATCAATCATCTGTTATACTATCATTATACTGGTTATATTAAAAATACACTGAAAGCATAACGTAATCGTTAAAAATAAGACCGTAAAAACTCTGTAGGTTCTGACTTGGGTTTATGGCGCTTGCGTTTCACTTGATTCGCAACTCGCAAGCACGTTCAAATAAAAACACCATTTTTGGTGTAAGTTTAGAACTTTTTTCATTCTCGCAATCCCGCAAATCCCACACATGAACTTTCCGCAAAAACGCGGGATCGAATATTGTCGAAATACTGCGGATTTGAAAAAACCCGTGTAACCGGACTCTTGTGTATAGTGAACATTATACAGCCCACAACAGATCGTTATTTAATCGCTAAATACAAAATCTGTTTAACCTAACAAGTGATCTGTGCTCAAAGATCGTAGAAAATGTATATAAGGTTATGTTATAAATTATAAGGTTAGCGGTAGGGCGGTGATTGACTAGAATAAAGTGACGTCGCCAGAAGTCAATTTTTTACCGGGACATTTGGATTTACTGTGATACAAGTGGCATCAAGAGACTCTGAATGCATTTAAAAATGATTTAATTATAATTTCATTGGTAATAAATAAATACTAAAACTATTGATCGAAATAAAAGGGAAAAAGAGGAATATTTGCAATGTTACTTCTATATTGATAATGTAGAATCGAGGTTATTAGCACCTTGTTATGTGTTGCCTTTGTAGATATTCAATTTTTTATCCACCAAAAATGTCGTAAGCGACAACCCAAAGTAGAAACCGGTTATTTCTTCTAGATTATCAATACAAAAATCACCTCCGATCGATAGGATAACTATCGGTAACTTCTCATCGTTCCCTAGGACAACTGCACATCGCTAATACACAAACATCAGTTGATGTCGAATATGTTCATTGGACAAAGGACACTTACGGCCGCTGTTTCTAACATTTAAATCGATTCATCTGAGGCTGCGATCAGCCAAGCATTTTGTAGGGTAGCGCTCGATTTATGTTGTCCCCAAACATCTTATGTTATCTGGCCTCGCCCACTTTCATAGACAATAAAATGACGTCAAAGTAAGAACTTTCGAAGTTAAATTAATACTATAGAGTTAATTGTTGGATTTATTATTAATACAAGTAATTTATTTAAAATATTTTTATCCATAAACTGACATTTTATATTTTTTAAACAAACGTATATAAAATAAAGTGTCAGCTTGACCGTAGGTACTGGACTTGACACTTGGCTTGGCGAATATTCGAAAACGACATAGTTTTTCGCATAAATTAAACGTTTTTTGTCTCTGCTCCGCACGCATCCGAACTTCTCAATCCAATGATAATTGATAAACGCAATACAACAGGAGTGAAATGAGCGCGAAACTGTGTCTTCTGTCAAAGTGATATTTCATCGACCATACATTGTGTTCGCGGTATTTTTTCTACTCTGTTGACACTTTTCAGAACTAGTCCAAAACTGAGGCGGCCGGAACGAGTTTAATCCACTATATAGTCCGGCTTCCTTAGGTTAAGATAAATGCATTTTGTTTTGAAGAGTTTTAATTTTCAATGTACTATCGTTACTTAAATTTTAATTTTTATGCTACTGGTTTCGACACATCCGTGTCATTCACTAGCAAACTTAAAACTAAACTTAAAATTTTAATTTAAAATGTCTAGAAATTGTTACATAGTTAATGCCCAAGATATACAAAAAATTAAGATAAATGCTTTAGCGATACTTGTGTGTTGGAAAAAGCGTAGTTGTGCACTAATCAAATACTAAGGCAACATTTTGGCTTAGTAATTGATTAGTAGGATTGGGAACAGCGGCCGTTAGTCATTGTGAACTGTCACTTATTCGTTGGCGATCTGTAGTCATGCTAGGGAACGATGAGAAGTTACCGATCGTTATCGAGCGAGTGTGCTGGGCCTCTGGAGTTCTTGGTTCCACCCTGTATATTACGAAAAATTTTGTATTCTAGGATATAAATGCAAAAATCAGTGTTGCAATCAGTTTCGTTTCTCAGTAGGTTATTTTATTGATCGGTTATTGTAATTAGGTACCTACCACTTATCTATTCACAAAAGAGCGTTGTTGTTTGTTACTGAAAGGTCGATGAAAACATAACTGAATATAATCACAGTAAGATCACATGACTGAAGAAGGTTGAATGCTTGACATAATTTTATTTGTGTGGGTCGGAATTGCCAGTTTTCGTCTTGAAGATTTAAAATACATAGGCCATGATGGAAATTATTTTCATCGGGGCCCATTTCATAGATTTTTTTTAAAATTTGTATAACAAGACTTAATTTGTGGGTTGGGTTGATTTGTGGGTTGTTGACGCGTTTTATGACAAAAAACACTATTGGAAAAAAGAAATAAAAATTAAAAAACATAACCTATTCACAAATAAAAACTGCAGCCGATAAATAAATGAAACCTTAAAAATAGCAACGTTAGTTAAAAAGTCAAATAGGACCGAGACCTTATGGCTAATCGTGTCAATAGATATTAACATTTTGTCAATGTATTATTTACTGTAATTATATATTTTTTATTTATTGTAATAGCGGTCACCACGAGGTCGCATTTCAGTGAGTAATGTAATAAGTAATAACAATAACTAATAACTAGTTAGGCACATATTTTCAACACTTTTTTAAAACATTTAAATTATGTTTTAATTGAATTTCAATAGCTGACAGTTTTTATGCCGTCAATCACTTTGTATTCAAAACGACAATTATTGATTAATCGTAAACTCGTTGAAAGTCAAGTGTTGCATATATTAAATTGTTGTATAGTTAGATATTTATCGATATCATCGACACAATATAATTACAGTTTTATCATGAATGTGCCAATGTGAAGGTGCCATAGAATAAAAAAAGAACACCAGAACTGCGATGTAGGCGTGTTTTTTTTAATCTATTTGTCTGACCGTTCCTTGCTTACTTATTTATTTATTAACGCTCGTTTTAGAGGTTTTTACACATAAATAGTAAAAATTATACAGTATTTATTGTAAATCGCTAAACTGCCCCAGTAACAACATTTTATATTTGTGGGGTATAGAAACAAAAACGCCACTTTCCAAAAATGCACAATCTATGCACTATAGATAGTTTTTGAGATCCCTAGAAAAATCAGCCGCAATCCATGGAAAAATCTAAATGAAAATAGGGTTTAGATGAAAATCACCACTCTCCACAGCGATTAACAAGCAAAATCACTACTCCCCACAAAACCAATCACAAGCCTGAATACAAAATAAATTCAACAGAACCAATGAACACATTTTTAAAACATTTGTTATTGTTATATAATAATTCACTTTGGAATATACTTTTTAAGTTATTACTTATTACTAGGAGGCGGCCAAGCGGTGGCAAAACGAAGAATTCTAAGTCACGAATCCGCAAAAACATCATTCGGAGATATTGAAATTTGAATTTTTGAAATGATATGTTTTTGTAATAACGAATCAATTCTAAACTTCAAACCTCAATATCTCCGAATGATGTTTTTGCGAATTTTCAACTTGGAATTCTTCGTTTTGCCACCGCCTAGCCGCCTACTACTTATTACTAAAAAATCACACGAAAAATGCGAAGTATTCTTTGATCGTTTTTTTTGCGATTTTCCGAAAACAGTAGGTACTTTTGGAGGGTGGCGTTTTGGCTTTTAAATCCCTCATATGTCTGGAGATAAATGGAAGGTGTCCACTGATTGGTGTAATTATGTCCCTCCATTAGTATTCTAGGTTGAGAGAAATACATTTGGTAGTTAGTCCCAGAATTTCTACACTGAAATAAATTACGACTTCGAGTATTACTGATATGCCTGTGATATACCCTCTACGCTGTTTGCAACGTTGTCAAAAGAAGAAGAAAAATGAATACGGCATAAAAACACACACATTAAGAGGGTATTACAAGAGATTACCGGAAATAAGTAATTTTTAAATCAAATTCTAAACGTATTGACTCTTTTTTTACAGAAAAACATAAATTGATTTTGAAAGATTGTTATTTTATCTGGAAAACACATTTCTAATTTTGAAAGAGTAAGTTTATTTATAATATATTAAGGTTATACCGTTGGTCGTTGGCAGATTTTTTCAATTTTAAAACGACATATTGTATTATACAACACAAATTTCAAATCGTATAATCATACAACAAAATCAATCAATATACAATCTAGTAAACACATATTTCAGAATTTTAATTTTATTTAAGTTAAAATCATTAAAAATTATTCCGATAACGTGTTTTGGGGCCAAAATTACCTTAGTTTTTCTATTTAAGGTCTTACAAAGTAACATATTTCAGATTTTTTTACACACTTATTTTGTTTAGACATTATTGAAAAATCATAAATACTTATGATCAAAAATACTTACAAGAAGTACACGACATTTAATAATTTATCATCGTGCGTTTTGACCATTTTTATTGCTTACTTGAATGTAGGTATATATTAAAGCAAGTTTTTAATGAAATAAATCGATATTAAATTTTTAATTTTAAAAATTTGATACGGAGAATAATCGATCTTTCTCATTGGAACCACCCTGTACAGATGCAAGCATTTTTAAAACTTTATTCTCAGCCGCTGGTCAATGGCTCTTAATCGCGATAATTCTTTTGGCCGTGCACACCTCAAATCACAACCATAAACAGTATGTAAAAAGCCGAGTGGTGTGCATGGATAACATCTTCTCTGCCTACCTCTGCAGGGATGTGGCAATTGTGGCATTATGCTAGTTAGATAGTTCATTAATCACATAATGTGAGTTTAGTAGGAACGGAAGCCATGCATGCACATGCAGTTTCCCCTGATTTTCACAGTGTTTACGGAACTAGTTTACGTTATAGTCAAAAGTTTTCAAAACAAGAAATTACTCGCATTGGGGGCATGGCTCATACTTAAATGCCTTTTCTGCTCAGCCAAACCGGTTTCTGATGATGCAAATAAACGTTTTCCATGTGCACCACCATTTCTCTGTACTGCATTCACTTCATTCACACACTGATCGCCCCAATAACTTTCTTTAAAATCGTAAACATCACACGTGAGTTGTGATAGTCACACCTATTACAATGAACATCTATTGAAATACTTAATAATCGAAATATTATTTAATACAACAATGAAATAATAATTCATGCATTGTGATGCTTTCTTCGATTTTTCCACGTGTCAAAGATGAATTCGAGTTCCAAATTGCTGTTTGATAGATTATTTAATCGAAAAGTTTTAATAAAGAGTGGTGGCAAACTGGCTGTTGAATTAAAAAGATATTTGAATGCTGAAACTAGATGCTTGTCCTCTTATAACAATCGCGAGTTATAAGAGGACAGTGTAAGACAGTTATAAGAGTTAAATGAAACAAATTACTTTGTGAAAACCGCAAAAATTATAGTAGTTTACCTTTACACAAAGTAATTTGTTTCATTTAATTAAAATGATGCCACAAAGTAAGATTGAAGAAATCAAGTTATCAGAGTGTTTTTTTTAAATGTGTCACATTTAGGAGCCTTTGTGGATGAACGAAGCAGACATGACTCGATCGAGTCAATCAAATGCTAGAATCAAATACAGTTTCAATAAAATTATGTACAACAAGGACATTCACAGACCTAACACAAGGGTGTGGTATGAAATCAGGCTAACAAAATAGGACAAAGCCTATACGCAAATTAGTTTACTATACAAAGGGATGATGTATTATAACGGGCTGTCGGAACCAATTTGTAGGATCAAGACAAAGCCACATTTATCGGGTGAAAACACGGTTTATATGTTATAATTAATTAGTAATTTGTAAACTCTAATAAATAAATATGTAATAAATAATGTTCAATTCATTGCCCAGAATACTAATCAGTGGACTTCGATTTATTGCAAAAAAAAAAAAAAATATCGTTACAGGGGCACTTCAGTTATAAATAAAGGTAGCGACAGACACGCAGCTCACATCAAAAAGATACCCGACCCGCCAGACGTAAAAAGATCATATGTTATAAGCGCGGTTTGAATCTTCGCTAATCGGCGTTATTTTCCGTAACCGCTACCGGCGCTATATCAGAAAAGTTATGCGACCCCCCCTTCGCTGTAAACAGGAGAGGTGGTCATTTTTAATACAAGGGGTGTCACGGAGCGCCGGCAAATTGACATATCCAGTACAAAGAAATTATTTGATATTCCCTCGACCGCTTCCGAATTTAACTGACCCCCTCCCCTGCTGTTTATTTATTTATTTATACTGGGTTTTTTACAGATGTTCGCACTTACGTGAGAACATCCAATTATAAAAACTCAGTTATTGTACAAATAGAGACATACAATTACAATCAATCTACAATTACATACAATTAAATACAGATACATACAATTAAATACATATACATACAATTAAAAAAACAAAAAAGTCACAAAAAAAAAATAAGTACTAATAAAATACAAATAAAAAAATACAACATTTTATACAAGCTCCTCAAGTAACATATATTACAAAGAGAGGCAAGAGACATTGGAATCACGAGAGGCATGCAAAGAGAGACAATTGACACAATATAATTAGTTAAACATAATTTTTAACAGCGCCAGAACTTTTTTGGAAGAAATCTTTTATAACGAAGCTTGTCGGTAGAAAAGATACTTTATAACACTGTATCTTTTGATGTGAGCTTCGTGTCTGTCCCTACCATAAAATAAAAACTGTATTAAAGCTCGATAAAAACGACTACGAATCTAAAGGCTACGGCATTGCCCGGGATTTACGCGGAGTTTATCGAAATCAGAGGTGTACAGCAATTTTTTGTTTCGAGTATGCAAAACTTCATCAAGAAGTATCAAAATTCTACTTTAAGGGGGTGGGAAAAGAGGATGAGGGTAGTTCTTCGAAGCCTTATGTAAACAGTGACCATTCTCTTGTTTGGAAGGTCAAGTGTGCAAAATTTAATCAATTTCGTAATAAAACTATAGATTGGTATTAAAAAAAAGCCACGTCAAAAGATAATAATAATCTAATAAATAATAATAATAATATATCCACCGAGCCGAACCCTCTGATATGAAAATATCTGGAGTCGGTGAATTGTTTTCCCATTTAATAGTCTGGTAGGTTAACATGATGTTCTTGTATTGTTTTGTATTAATTGTACTTATATAATACACTTGCATAGCGTGTATTTACTAGATGATCATTTATATGGAAAAGTGTGAAAAAGTCTGGTGCGTAAAAAATAAAAATCTTCTTTCTAATATGATGATAGACAGATAGAAGAATCTTTCATGTTTGTACACGGAGAAAATGTTAATTGAAAAAACGATAATTTTTATAGTAAAAACGGTTAAACGGGACTGAAGTTCTTACGAACAAATTAACAGTATTTCAATGTTTATTGGCGGAAACACTGTTAATTTGTTCGTAGGAACTTCAGTCCCGTTGTTAACCGTTTTTACTATTAAAATGATCGTTTTTTCAAATAACATTTTTCTCCGTGTAATTTTAGTGTTTTAGTAGAAATTTTTTGAGAGATTTCTAGAGAGAGTAGGTATCATAACTTCAATAGGAATATAATTGTCGGTAAATTCATGTCAGTAAATTCTTAGTTTTAAATGGTTGTATGCGAGTCAAGGCGTCGATAATATATTTATGATTTTCTAACCCTGATATGTTCAAGGTCGTAATTATACTTATTGTGATTACAAACGTACAAACAAATCTTTTATATTTTAAAAAAAGTGAAACTTTGATAGTTCACAATGGTTCCTATGGTTGCACTGTGGACATATGGAAAAAAACATTGATTGGGCAAAGTCGTAAGATGGACAGTGATTTTCATAGATTTTTTCGATTTGTTTCAGATTCCAGAACACAACCAAGGCAGTGGTTCCACAAATTACAGCGAAGATCACGATGGGTCCCTCGAGGGACTTAATGAGATACTTGCTGAGGAGCACTGTGTCAAGTAAGTAGCCCAGATCATAAAAAAAAACAGTCACTATTTGCCTCCAAAACTTGCATCCATAAAATAGTCACTACTCCATCATTACGCATAGGCAAATTTTTTCGCTTATAATGTTGGGAGTTTTTTTTCACATTAACTCCAGGGAGGAAAAGGGAACGAGGAGTCTGTATGAACCTGGGAGTCATTTCGTGTCCAGTAGTAACGAAAGTAATGATCCATCTCTCCTGCTGCGGTGCAAGGCGATAGGCCGAAAGAGTCCAGCTCAAATGACCAATGACACCTAGATAAACCTCACCACATAAACCCAGAAACCCACGCTAAGTCACCAAATGTAGCGAACCAATTATGGTGACCTATTAGAGGTGTTGGTTATCCAATGAATGGTTTCCGCGGTCCCCTCCGCCCAATTTGGGAGTGTGCGGAACTCGAATATTGTCAGGTTATGGTAAGGTAACATGGGAATGTTTTTTTTAAATTTCTTTAAGGCAAATAATGAAAATCATCAAAAATACATTAAAAAAATAGCTTTGCAAACATCACGCGAATTCATCATAATATTATTTTGTTAAAGAAATTTAAGTAGCTGCATATAAAATAGGTTTCACGGTGAGATTTTTATTCTAGGTACTATTTCAAAGAAGCGTTAGCTTGTGGTTGGAAGAGGAGTGTACATTATTGCAGTAATTTATCAGTAATTAGCGATTATTAATACATGTTAAATAAATGGGTACCGCAGCCCCGGGAACCATTTATTGGATAACCAACACCTCTGCCATAGGTCACCCCAAGTGGTTTGCTACGTTTGGTGACTTAGCAGGGGTGCCCGGGTTCATGGGGTTCATTGTCTAGGTCTTGGCGGCGGATGATCTAGACACATTGAACTCCAGATTCCTACCCAACCCTCATACCTTTTTCCTTCCCAGAACTTCCTCTCCTTCCTTTCCTTAAAAATACCCTCCACACAGCATCCCCAAAGGTGACATAGGCCCTGAGGGAAATTATTTTCCTCAGGGCCTCCTGTGTGGACCTAATGTAAAAAAAAAAAAAAAAAAATGTAGGTACATGTCGCTGTAGTACAGTACACTTGCCGTTAGAAATTTAAAAAAATACGTATATGCGGAATGTATCATAAATGTCGTATTATATCGTATAGCATCAAAATATTTTAAATAAGAATGGATAATGCATAATATTATGTATCCATTTTGAGAAGAAATTGTTATTTGTTAATAAAAAAGCAATTTTGGATATTTTTAGATTATTTCAAGTGGAAACGTTTTTTTGTTAAGAATGTCTCAATATTTGGATTTTATAATTAATGCTTCTATTTTCTTTAAAAAATCTACCTGGGTACGAATAAACAACATTGTGCAAATGAAGTATTTAATTTTTGGGCATGACTTCACTGTGGTTGCACTACTTCAGCCTTTCCTTATCTTATGACAAATGATCAAGCGCAAACTTCACTATGGCTCTATTTGTCCATCCTGTTTTCTATCAGTATCAAACCAATCCATAAGACTTTTTAACTATAGCTTCACTTTTCCGTCCTGCTATCTTGTCAACCAAATCCAGATTACTTTTTCACAATTTCTTCACTTGTCCGTCCTACTATCTTGTCAACCAAATCCAGATTACTTTTTCACTGTATATTCACTTGTCCGTCCGGCTATCTTGCCAACCAAATCCAGATTACTTTTTCACTGTATATTCACTTGTCCGTCCGGCTATCTTGCCAACCAAATCCAGATTACTTTTTCACTAAAGCATCACTTGTCCATCCTATCTTATCAAAAAAATCCAGATTAATTTTTTACTATAGCTTTGCTTATTTTACATTTCACTGTAACTTTAATTATTACAATTTTATTATATGTGGGTTCCTACACATTATTCAATTATTCAACAAAACATATTTATAATGAATGTTATAAATCAGTATTTTCATAAATTCTGTTTCTATAACTAATTTTTATTGGTTTTCCACGATCGCCTTTAGTGGTTTTCAATTTCCTCTGACGTATACATTATCATTGTACGTATATTTTATATGTATATAAAGTTACCCACAATTACAATGTGATAATGAATTCCCGTTAGTATAAATAATAATCTACCTGACAATGCATAGGTAGCTATGCATGTTTTATAAAACGCAGACAGTATAATAATATGTACTCCTTATCATAGATGTTTGTTGTCATTAAACAAGAGTTTCGCAAATATTCGCTTTCGACTCCTGTTATCTTCGAATTTCAGATTATCTTCAATCGGCTATTAACCGTCAACACAATACCCGATTCACTACCTCCAATTAAGATTATTTTATCCAGTTTAATTCGTGATATCTGCTGAACGATATCTCGCAAGTGTAGCTCGACGTCTTTGATGAATAAATTTAAATCAACTAAATTATTTTTGAAATCGTTGAAGCCACATTGAATACGGTTAAGTTTATTGGAGGAGGAATTAATCTTGTAAGTAGAACACTTCTTCAGTACTTTAAGAATTTGTCATTTTATGAGTAGGTTTAAATTTGGAATACAGAGATAAATAAAACTAGAATATTTCTGCCGCTAAGAGCTCCCTTGTAAGTTTTTTTTCTGTTACATGACAATAATATGACGTTTATATATTTTTACTCGGATTGCTAAAGAAAATTTTTCCGCCCACTTTAAAAAAATCATATTTCCGAATTTGAATATGGAGACATGCAAACTGATTATAGTAATATGTAGCCAATGAATTCCCCTGTCTTTTGTTTATTATCACATATTTGTAGGATTTATAAAAAATATATAATTAAATCTTTAACCTTAAAACATTTTAAAGAATCTAGAGGATATTTATTTTGTTATAGGTATTTTGAATGTGCAATATATTATAAATTCGTTTTAATATATAATTTTTTTTTTGAATTTTGCCTCATTTTGGCAACAAAGCAATCCGAGGCTTTGGAAATAGTGCCATAATGTGGCAAAAAGCGCTCGAGTGGTTATGAAAATGAGATGGGAGATTTTCTTTTTACTTTCCCACAATCTAAATTTATCGTAGGCAAACGTTTGTCGGGTGAGTAAAAATAACGATGATCACATATTTTTGGGTTATTATACCCAGCGCCGGTTCTACGAAATCTGGCGCCCTGTGCAGGAAGTACCGATGGCGCCCCCCCTCCCAACATTTTTTTTTTAAATTCAGATAAAAAACTTATATACATATAAAAAAAAAAAATTTATGCAATACGTTTAAAATAAATTAATATCCCGCCAACAAGAATCAAGAGTAACTTTTCCAAGTGACCTGGCGGTAGCTATCTATGACACTGGACAAATAAGAACATCATAACAAAATATAATATAAAACAGGAGGCAGTTTAGTTCAGAAATAATAATATTCTGATCAGTTTGTTTAATATGGTGCCAAATCGCGCGCGAATGGCAACATAAATAAACCAATAATGCTGGAATCAGACGGTTCACTCGAGGGAAGGTTTCCGCCATGTTTTTTCGGCCTAATCGTCCATTTTGCTTCATTCCATGTTCACACGGCGCTATAGAAATAAGCGTTCACTCGTCCATTCCGACCACAGCGTCGCCGAGCGAGGTCAACCGCGCTGAAATTCGTTTCTTTTCCAGCGCGGTCCGGCCCCGAATTTTAAGGAAAAACATGTCATATGCATCGATTTTTACGCAATTTTGTTGACACAATTAAATAAAAATAAATAAAGAAAACAGTATAGTTTCGTCTTATAGACCTTTTTATTTTTTATGACATAATAACACAATTTGATATTACTTTTTTTATTACGAACATTTTCCTACAAATTAATAATATTACATTTATTAAAAAACATATAATATACATGTATAATAAGGGAGACCCAAAAATTTATATGAAAGGTGTTCCCAAAAGCAAACAAATTAGCCGAACGAATACCATTTTGACGTTTTGCGTGCGATTTGATAGCGTCCTGTCATGGTCCTTCCCGTACAGGACGCGAGACAAACTGATTGAGAGTTCACTCGGTGTTCAGACGATTCACTTTGCTCTCTTCCGCGCGCATGCGCGCGCGAGTGAAGGATGCCGAAGGAAAATATCTAACATTGTTGGATCGGTTCACTTGAAGATTTCATTCGGCAGTGTTCGGCACTTTCGATTCATTTCATGTTCAGACGTGTCATTCCGAGTAAACTAGGCCGAATGAAGTGCGGAAATGAGCGATTAGTGAAACGTCTGAATGGCGCTTAACGCGGCGAAAGCGACGAACTATCATCAAAGAGCAACTTGTAATCAACGAAGGGAGATCCGTACGAGAAGCGATCAATGAACCAATCACAATGTTTGTTGAATTTCGAACGATACAATGGTCGTAAGAGCAACAAGGAAAAATAGGTCTTACGTTCGTATGAAATATATTGTATTTGGAAAAAAATTCCTTGACGTAAGTCAAATCCGTATTTCGTTAAATTTTAACCATCGATGCGCGCGCATTAGGTTCACGCATATGGAAAGTGGTGTTGCTAGCGCGAACTAATAATTCCGTATTAAGAGTAATTTTTAAACGACTCGGGGAATATTTTAATTGAATTTTAAAACAATATTTATTTTATCACGGCGCCCCTTCGTAGTGGGCGCCAGGTTTTTTGCACGTTTTTGAACGTATGGCAGATCCGGCGCTGATTAATTATACCGCGTTGCGCTTCCTCCTTCTTTAGCCTACGTTTCGGAGAGCATTAGTGTCCATCATCAAGGCAGAAGATTAATGTAGATTGTGTTAGAAGTCTGTGTTTGATTATAGATGCATTTGTACCTAGAGATGATACCGTATTGCAAGCGTTAATTCTTTTTATGTGGTTTTCTGCGAGTTTTAATGAAACCATCTAATACCGGATTTTAATTAATTAAACTTAGTCCCGTCCGAACATTTATTCTTTATTTAATATTTTTAATTGTTTCTCCATTTGGGGGTATGTTGTGAAGCTGGATGAAGTGGGGAGGTGGAAGCTTGGGAAGTAAATAGAATTCAGATCTGATCATTAAATATAGCTAAAGCTATTTCAAGCAAAGTTTTATACTTTAAAAGATCTCTCAATAGGACGATAGAGCGAATATTTTCCAGTCTAGCACGGTGCAAACATTTAATATTATTATTTTCATTTATCGAAGAAACCAAACACTTTGTGGTTTTACATTATACAAATGGAAAAGTTATTTGTTTAAAACCACTTTATTTGTTGATCGGTTTCGGTTGATCTCAGCCTTCATCAGGACAATAATCAGTTTTATTTAATTATTTTTCTTTAATGACAATACAAATTAAAATTAAAATACAATATGAAATAAATTAAGAATACAAAGTGAAATATTTTATCCTCAGTCCTCCTCACTAGGTATTCCTGTTCCGAGGTGGACTGCAGGTTGTCGTATGGTGTTGATCATGATTTCCTCATCAATGTTGTTTGTTTTTGTTGGTTTCCACTCAATATAAATAAATAAAGCAAAAAGTGTTCATGTTTATTATTTTGCGTTATTTTAAAAAGTGTTTATGTTCATTATCTGTAGGTTGCATTTGGGTTACTTAATAATTTTAATTAGTTCCTCATCTTCATGTTTAGTTAGCCATAATTTGATGTCCTTTTTAAACTTTTGTATTCCATGGTATTGAGTATATAGTTTATATTTTCCTGCGCACCTAGCACACTCGATCGATAACGATTGATAGGATAACTTTCGGTAACTTCTCATCGTTCCCCAGCATGACTGCATATCGCCAACGAATAAGTGACAATTCACAATGATCAGGTGTCCATTCGACATCAATTGATGTTTGTACATTAGTGATCTGCAGTTGTCCTAGGGAACGATGAAAAGTTACCGAAAGTTATCGATACAATCCTTATCGATGGAGTGTGCTAGCACACCAGGGGTGCTAGCATGGTCCATCGATATGAAGTTACCGACCGATTGTCGGTAACTTCTCATAGTTCCCTAGGACAACTGCAGATTGCTAACGTACAAACGACAGTTGATATCGAATATATTAAGGACACTTTAGTCATTGTGGACTGTCATCGAAGTTACCGACAATCGGTCAGTAACTTCATATCGATCGACCATGCTAGCACCCGGTGAAGGTTGAGATCTACTGAAATCGGTCGACGTGTATAAATGAAATACATACGGTGGATTTAAACAAAGAACTTTTCCGTTTGTATAATGTCCAGCCATAAAGTGTTTGATTTCTTCGATTATTTAATACTATCTTCTGCTCGCGACTTCGTCTGAATAGGATTAGTACTTCGAGTAATCTATTTGCTTTTCCTAGGTCCCATCTACGTTTATACCAAAATTCTTAACCTATTTATTTAAAATATCTATAATTTATGATTGGATTCAAAGTATTAGGCGAGTACTTCAAATAAATGCACTCATTTAAATATTTTCTAAAATAGAATTTTGATTTAACAAACATTGTTGTGCAAAATGTCATTCTCAAATTTTGACATTTTCTATTAAACAATAATTATTATTTTCAATATATTGAAAATAAATAGCTAGCTTAATAAATTATAGCCTATATGTTATTCTGATGTATGAGCTATATTATTGTAAAGTTTTATTAAAATCCATTCAGTAAATTTTGCGTGAAAGAATAACAAACATACATATATCCATACAAACTTTCGCGTTCATAATATTAGTAAGATTTATTTTTATTTTTTAGAAAAACATAAATAACTTATTTACCTCACATGGAGCTCGAGTCAGATCAAATGAGCTTATTACTCTTCTACGTAATGCATAATAATTAACTAATTATTCAGTTAGTTTGACGTGCGTAGTAACTACCTACGTGGTATTGTATAACAATCGTTGACATTTTAGTTAGGTAATTAAATAAATATGAAGAAAAAAACAATAAAGATATGAAGGTAAGCAATTAATGAAATAAAGGTTTTTTCTGTTAAAATGTGTGCCAGTTGCCCCACATTCATTATTATGTTGTGATAGAATTCTAGATAAATTAGCAAATTATAAAAAATTACGTGCTTTATATCACATGACAAACAATATGTTTATCATACGGGTACCTATCTAATATTATTAATTAATGTTTTTCATCGCAATAACATGAAAAAATAGAGCATGTTGTTTGTTGCCAAAAAAATTGCCTTTGGAATGTGAAATAATTAAGGGGGGGTCCGGTCCAGTCGAGTGTTTTTTCCGATGCGTTTTTGTCTAAGATATAATTTATTTTCTTTCACGAAACTTTAGTTACATATAAAAATACATTTAATTAAGATGTGTTTTCTGTTGAAATTTTGATTTGAATATCTATATATATAGATATAGTGGCTGCAAGCGGAGGGTCCTACGAAATCGGCTGGAATGCTGGAGTCCTTGGAAAGTATCAGAAACATGAAATTAAAAAAGAATCGTTATAATATGAATTTCGCATGCGCATGAACCTAAGTTAGCAAAAAAATGGTTGATTGCAGAAATGGCGGACATGAAATGAAAATTGACGAAAAAAATCAGCTTTAATTTTTAATAACTTTTTCCTTAAATAATATTTTTTCCTAATTCAAGATTCATCCGGATAAAAATGTAATTATCTTAGTCTTTGAATGGAGTGAATTGGGTGAAAATTTAATCAGCTACGATTCCAGCCAACTTGAAAAATGTGGTTTTGAGAAAACGCGTTTAAAATTTTCGCTTGTAACCGGATCGCTCCGTTCTACGCCTTTCTGCTGGCGCGCAGAGCTCCTAACAATGTTTCAAGGTCGAATTTGATGCCATAACTCTGGGAATGTATTCTCCACATGTATGGGAAGATTTTTAGATAAGAAAAAAAGTCGATTTTTTTGATCGGCTGGACCAGACTCCCCTCTTAAGTCATATCATATGATTTTTTTGAAATAGTGATCGTTGAGTTTTTTTTAACAAGGTTATGAATAATAATAATAATTTGTAATTATTGTATCGTGTAGGTACCTACTTATGCATTGACTCTATGTTTATGTATATACACATATATGCATGTATCTGTGTGTATGTGTTGTGTAAATAAATATGTATGTGTGTTTATACAAATATAGTATACATAAAAGTGTATGTATGTGTTTAATAATATTTGATTTTCCTCTTTGTTTAATGTACTCGTATTTTAAACTAACATATCGTTGCACAAATAATGTTGCGGTGAATATAACGCTCGCCTGTAATTGAAATCATCGTTATAACCATATTGAAAGCGCTAATTACTGTAATAATTATTTGATGAATTCTGTTGAGCCAATAAACAAAATAAAATAAATAAGGAAGTACCGATCTAGAAATTAATTTTTTTTTTTTTACTTTCGGTTATCCAGAATAAAATTTTTTGGGTTGGTATTTTTTAGTATTTAAAATAAAATAAAAATTGTTTACTAAAATGACTCCATTTCAGAGTTTCCTTTCACAAACCTATTAGTAACGTAGGTACCTACCAATTATTATTATTCATTCTCCAGTTATAATAGGAAACTGAGCGGCGTTTTGTCCATTCAAAAGTATTCTCCAATTTCGTCTCTGGATTTTGACACTAGAGCAAACCTTACTAATATTATAAACGCGAAAGTTTGTATGGATGTATATATGTTTGTTACTCTTTCACGCAAAATTTACCGAATGGATTTTAATGAAACTTTACAATAATATAGCTTACACATCAGAAGAACATATAGGCTATAATTTATAAAGCTAGCTATTTATTTTCAATGTATTGAAAATAATAATTGTGGTTTAATAGAAAATGTCAAAATTTGAGAATGACATTTCGCAAAACAATAATTGTTAAATCAAAATTCTATTTTAGAAAATATTTAAATTAGTTAATTTATTTGAAGTACTCTGAAGGGGGTAACAGCGACATCGACAGCAACAATTTGGTAAAATACCTATTACTCAAAATTCTCGGCGACCGTTTCTTTTTAATATCCGACCTCACCCGGGATTAAAATATAGAAAATTATGATGCAAACAATACTGAAGGCATCTTAAAATAGTTAAGTAATTTCAAAGTAGGAGTTTTGTGGGAGGATTTTTAAAATTTATTTATTGCTAATGTTTTTAAGTATAATATATTTGATTTTAGAGTTGTTTCGTAATTCGGTCTTGTCTTGAGTTCTAGTGTACCCAACTTAGCCAATAGAGGGCAGGATATGCGGCCGCTCCTCTGAAAATTAACATAATGGCTTTAAAAAGGATAATGACAGGAGAAATCATCTCTCGAGACTACTCATGATCATCCTCATTCTCTTCTCACAATCTTAATGTTGGGTAGCTGCCTACTTAGTTAGCAGTTAACAGTAGGGTATACTCAGCACGATGTTAGGTGAGTTGATGAGGCATTGTTTTTGGATATTTCCCGGGATGTGATGCAAAATTTTTCGGCAAACTTAGCGCAACCACCGAATAAGAAGGAAGTAAGGAAGAACAAAGCTCAACGCTATTTTAAAGTGCAATGAATGCTGTTTTCAAGCATTTCCCGGGATGTGGTGCAAAATTTCCCGGGAAGCGTGGCACAACTCTAAAATATATTTCGTACGCAATGAATTCTAGTATTGGGTATTTCTCGGGATGTGGTGCATAATCTTCCGGGAGGTGTGGCGCAACCCTAAAACGTATTTGAAAGTGCAATGAATTCGTTAAGATTTCCATGCTAATGTGATTGGGCAGGGCTTAGGGATGGGTGCTGTTTTCCAGCAGTTCCCGGGATATGGTGGAAAATTTACCGGGAAGTATGATGTAAGGCTAAAATGTATTTTAATTGGAATGAATTCTGTGCGATGTTTACAATACTCGTACTAAATATCATCTTACTTAATTACTAATAAATGTGTTTTAAATTTTACAAAACTGTTACTACCATTTAGCAATGCATTCATTGTTGTTTATCAGAAGAATTCCCTTAGATATTAGAGTTGGGCTTGGAGATGGGACAGTTTTTGAGATGGTATTGGGTTTTGTGATTGTGTTTGTGATTTCCATACAATTGATTAAATATTGTCTTAGAGATTTTGGGTTTGAGTTTGGGTTGGGCCTTGTTTTCGAGCAATTCCCGGGATACGGTGCAAAACTTTAAATGCGATGAATTCTGTTCTATTTTCACACGAACGACAAAACATCGTCTTCCTACCTTACTAATAAACAAGTTTTAAAGTTTTCACGCCTAATAACAACTATTCGCCCTATATTAATGGCTGTTTATCAGATGTGCCTAATTTAAAATACATTTCTTAGTAACGTCCTTGGAGATTAGGGCTGGACTTGGGGATGGGCGCTGTATTCAAACTTTTCCCTGGATGTGGCGCAATATTTCCCGGGATGAACTAGAAACGCATTGAAAGTGCAATACATTCTATATCATTTTCCAAACTTAAGATTTTGTAAATCAAAATGTACTAACGAAATGGTACCATATTATGTTCTTTATCACTTCCCGGGAAGTGGTGTTACACTTTTCGGGATACACAAGAAATGAATTGCATTATTAGAATGAAGTACGCTGTTTTTGACCACATCCGGAGAAAAATTAGAAACGCAGTTTAAATGACAGAATGTTCTGATCACCGGGAAGAAAACATTTATTAGATTCTAAACTAAAACCTGCGCGCATTTCGTAAGAGGAATTATTAAGATGATATCCGGGTATTGGACAAATTTGAAAAATAGATTTTACTAAATTGTTGCTGTCACTGTTGCTCTTACTCCATCGGATATTGAGCGAAAAGGACAATGCACCTCGGGCTACTAATACCTAACTAAAATCGAGGTTTTGTATTCCCCACTTTTCTCCTCCAAAAGTGGAATGATTTTCAATTTTATTTTTACCAACTACATAAGAAAAAACTATTCTAGGTCTTTTTTCGTTGTTTGTTTTTGGGGTGTTATGCCGTGTTGTGCTACCTCCTTCTTTAGCCGACGTTTCGGACAGCGTTGCACGGATCTGCCGGATCTGCCCTGATGATGGACACTGCAACGCTGTCCGAAACGTCGGCTAAAGAAGGAGGTAGCACAACACGGCATAACACCCCAAAAACAAACAACGAAAATGCTTTTGGCCGTGAAAATCTAAAAACGTATCTATTCTAGGACTGTACGTTTTGCTTTTTTATTTTTTTATTATCTAGTTTGTATACTGAACCAGTCAATTTTATTGATTTTTGGAAGGTCATAACGTCTATAAGAAGTAACTTATTTAAAAAAAAAAAAAACAAAAAGTACCGACACGTTAGTAGTTGATATCTATTTTATGTAAAAACAATATTTTCTCTACGGTTAAAATCCAGAGAGATAAATAGGGAATACGTTTGTATGGAAAAATCACCGCCGGGTATCCCTAATAAAATGACATCAGATACGGCCCGTTGCAGGGTGCTGTTTCCAAAAAGGTATACTCTCAGAATACGGCGGGAAACTTCCCGGGATAAAGAAGAAATGAATTTTTGAGTTCAAAAAGATTTTAATCGCTAAAAATAAATAGTTTTCCTAAAGAATAAATTTTGTATAGTTAACTATTTTAGAGACATATATCCGGCTGATGAGGACAATTTTCTAACACTTTTTGGCGCTAAACATCCCGGAAAACACCAGTAATGCTTAAAATTCAAAGTTAGTTTAATATTCTGTTCTCCGAGAAGAAATCATTTCCATAACCAACGAATAAATTTTGATAACTCCTGGTATAATACCTATCAGTGTAAAATATCATTGAAGAAGAAGAAAATACGAATAAATCTAAACGAGAATATGAAAAATAACAAGACAAATAAATAAAAAGGTAATGGTCGCGACTGGGAATCGAACCCAGGATATCTTATCTTACCGGGATAAACGTCTTAACGAACTCGGCCATTGGGACCGCTTATTTTAAAGACATTTTTGTCGTTCTCAAAATATTTCAAATTCAGAAATAACAAAATTACCTTTTTTATATTTTAGGCTGCTATTTTTTTTAAATGATCACAAAGTTCTTAAGAATTGGTTTGTAACCTAGACAGTGTCTCGGATAAGCATAATTTAAAATATTTGATCAACAAAAATTACTATGACAAAAATAAATGGTCCTAATGGCCGAGTTGTTTAAGGCGTTTGTCCCTTTAAGACAAGGGATCCTGGATTCGAGTCCCATTCGCGACCGTTATTCTTTTTTTTCTGTAACATGTTCTTTTCCATATTTTCGTTTAGATTTATTAGAATCGTCTTCCCCTTCAAAGATTTATATGTTTAATGTTATACCTAGAAATATAAATGATGTAACTAACTACCGTCCTATCAGCCTATTATCTTGTTTTGGCAAAATATTTGAATCCATTGTATACAAAACCATTTTTAACCATGTATCACATGTACTTAGCCCTTTCCAACATGGCTTTGTAGCTAAAAGATCCACAAATACTAATTTACTAGAGTATATGGACTTTCTGTGTAAATCGATGAATAAAAAAACACAAGTTGATGCCGTGTACACCGATTTCAGTAAGGCCTTTGATAAAGTCAGTCACCCTATCTTAATAAATAAACTGGATAAAATCGGCATACACGGAAATCTGCTTCGTTGGTTAGAATCATATTTATCACATAGAAGTCAATTAGTTACTGTTAACGGTTTTAACTCTTCCCCAATCTCAGTTACATCGGGCGTACCACAAGGATCACACCTTGGACCCTTGCTTTTCTTAATCTTTATTAACGATCTTACATTTAAACTTCGTTGTAATTTTTCTCTGTATGCTGACGACCTCAAATTATATAAAGCAATTAATTCTATGGAAGATTGTGAACTCTTACAAAAAGACCTTAACACAATATCTACCTGGTGTGTTGACAATGAAATGGAACTAAATATAGCAAAATGCAAAGTTATAAATTTCACCAAGAACACCAATAGAACTGTATATTCATATACCATATGTGGTCACAATCTGGAAACAGTTGATTCGATTAAAGATTTAGGAATTATATTCGACAACAAACTAACGTTCAACCAACACATTGAATACATTGTGAGTAAATCAAATAAATTACTTGGTTTCATTATAAGATCAACCAAATTATTCAAGAATTCTAATAGCCTAATAATTCTATTCAATTCGTTAATCCGTAGTGTTCTTGAATACGGGTCAACAGTCTGGAATCCACATTATATTACACAGGTATCTAGACTTGAATCTGTCCAAAGAAAATTTACACGGATCTTGTCTTATCGATCAGGTGTGTACCATTTTCTAGATGGATACGAACAAAGACTAACATATTTCAAATTAGAGAGTCTAGTTAAAAGACGTAACATAAATGACCTCTTAATGCTTTATAAAATTGTAAATTATCGGGTAGATAGTAACTTAATCAATCAAATCAAGTTATACGCCAGGCCCAAATCTACCAGAAACCTTAACATATTTTGGACCGAAATTTTTACCAATAATACTGGATATTTTAATCCTATTTCTAGAATGTCTAGATCATACAATGATCTTGCCAAATCACACATTTTCATAGATATTTTTGTAAATAATATAACTTGTTTCAAGAAGTATCTCCACAATTTGTGCACCTAAAAAAAAAAAAAAAAAAAATTTTGTTTGTTGATTTATTATTTTACAACTGTTTGCTCTTTTATTATTTTTTCATAAACATTTTCCTTTTGTTAGATTTTTTATTATTATAATTAAGTTTTTTAGAGTTTGTTGTTTAAAAGATTGTTTGTTGTTTTATTATTTTTTCTAAACATTTTCTTTTTGTTCGATTTTTTATTATTATAATTAAGTTTTTTAGAGTTAAGTTTAAAAATACTGGCATTGTTTTTCTTTGTGTTTGCTTATGAGTATATTAAAATATGATTACTGCAGACACATTAGTCTAGGGATATTTATATTTGTATTTAATTTTGTTTTATATTACCAACATGAATGTTTTATAAATATCCTGTTTGTGTCTCAAATAAATAAATAAATAAATAAATAGAAGGATGTAAGTAACCAAAAATAATACGTACCGACTGCGATGTTTTTTCGATTCCATACGCATGCATAAGGCAGGTATCATTTCGTTACTGATAAAAATTGTAAAGTTTTTTATGTATTACTTTAAAGTGGCACAGCCTAAGAGTAAAAGTATTAAAATGTTTGTTTTTCACTGAAACCGGATAATCGAGAGTCAACTCATTTTTTTGAAACAACAAAGTGTTGCGTCATTGGCGAGTACATATTAGCATAATACTACGGATAAAATACCATTACATGAATTTACCTGTTTATAATAAGATAGTCGTGTATCTGTACTTACGTATTTGCTATCTTTCTGATAAGCTATTAAAGGTACCGTAAAATGTGGTGACTTTGATAATTAACAACTAGGAAACTAAATGACTTTAATATGTGTGTCCTTTTATAAAAAAATTTACCGCGCATGTAACAATCGTAATATATATATTTTTTTTTTATGTGTTTGGGGAGTCAAAAAATAAAAATAAAAAAAAACAAATTCACAGTGATCGATCGAAATTACCTTTCGAAGGTTTGATATATACAATATACATCTTTCTATCTATGCGCCCTCGAGGTGATTTCCCACAAAAAAGGCGCTCTACAAATTATCCAATTATTATTATTATTATGCATGTTATACAGGGTGTTAAGACGATAGACTTCGCTTTTCGGCCCATACAAAAAGGATACAAAATGAATATTTTCTTTTTATGTTGCCTTCAAAAATGTAAAAGCTATTTGGGTGTGTTTTTAAATTTTCGATGCGTTTCGAATTAACGCAAACATTCTGAAACCAACTGTCAAACCTGTATAATTTATCGGAAAATATTATTTAAGGAAAAAGTACTGCTAACTTAATTTTCATAGAATTACAAAATTATAAAAACATACCGACATAGCTTCTTCGTGAAAGTTTGGGTGAAGAAAAATGTTTTCTCCCGAAACCCTTTTTCGAGCGATATCTTCTGTAGGTAAATATGAGAGTTTACGGCAGTTGTCCCATTCGCACGTTTCGCACTCGCGTGTATCGTAAGTGTGTGTTAGCTTATTGTGAGCGGGACAGAATGACAAGGGACATTAAGAAACGTACTTGACTTACTTTAACCAGTGATTCTCGACATTATTTGGAGTAAAAAATGTTCAAAAGCAAACAACAACAAAAAATCTTCCAATCGTCATTACTGGTCACTCAGCCGAGTAACCGCCCAACCCCTCAGCCCGACCCTACTCGAAAAATATCTACTGATTTTTTTAATGTTTTAAGTAAGAAAAAACGTCAAAAATGTCACCGGAGGCCAAACCAAAGTTAATAATAGGTTTAGTTACCTACAACCTACAATATTAGGTATTCGCGACTGCACTCTATCAATATTAGCACTTACTGAGATAGGGGAACCTGGTTCTATCGGGATGCTGGTAAAATTTAAAAAACAAGAAGCAAAAAAATAATGTGTGTCTAACCTTTACGCGCAGTTGAAGTAAAACTTTTTTGACTTAAAACTAAACGAAAAAACTTACATTTTTAGGCAGAGGAAGATGATTAGGTTGTTTATAATTATTTATAGACGAATTTGTAAAATTTTCGTGCGATTCAGCCATTTGAATTATAAACAAAACTATTTTTATTGTCACTCTTTTTACTTCAATGGCTGGAATTCACAAGAATCGGATAGATAAATAATACAAACCAATATGTTCATCTAAAATCTTTAGTTAAGTCATATAATAATCAACAAAACCCTGTTTAAATAAGATAAAAGGATGACGTCTGACGTTTGAGTTAGATTTGACTTTTTGTTATTCGTTGCTACTATGAAATATAAATCGAACGTCAATTGCGGTTTAAAACGTTATTTCCATCCAAAAAAGATCTGGGTTTCTCTTGGTAATAATGCCTCAGAAGTCTTACTTCAAAAATAGAAATCTCTGTTTGTCCTACTGGAATGAAATTCCCGAGGCCATCCAGAAGCGATCGTGAGAATAAAATTTTCATTTGGAATCCATAAAAATATGTTTAATATATAAATATATATCGATGGCCCAGTATTAAACGGAAATTAGTCTGAAAAAATATGAAATACGACATGGGTATCAATAGATTCGCCAAATGGGTTATTCCTAGTTTTAAACAGCGACGAAATTAATAAAAATGTGTTACTCCTAGAGTCGAAAACCCTGTTTTAAAATATCCCAATGTTGAGATGTACCCAGTTTTTGTACAAAACTATTTCGAATGGTTTCCATTTAAGGCTGAGGAGATTGTTATAAAAACAAGGGTTTGCATTTGAGGTAAAGTAGAAAATTCTGTGAAAACTATTAATTTGACATATTTGCAAACGTTTTAGATTTTTGGGACTAGGTATATTGACTTGTTGCAGTTTAATTCTGGGCCATCGATAAACGAAGCATTAGTATGTTACTGTAAATCCCCGAAAAATTGTAAGTATTAGATTTCACCGGTAAATACAAGCATTTACCGAAATGACCTGCCCTTATCTAAGCAGTACGTACTAGAAAATATCATAAATTGTTACAACTCTATTACTTTTATGTCTTTTTTTTCAATATAGGTACTAGTTACCTCTTTCCTCGATATAAGATTTTCATGTTCACATTTTTTTGTTGTTCCTTTTTTGGGTCAAGCCTTCTTACAAGGACGAGCAACCGACACTTTCTTAAATAAAAGCCTGGACACTGAGAGTGGATGGTCGCCGATCTTATTCAAACATACAGGGGGATGTTAATTAATTTATTTACTCAAGGCTTATTGGCTGCGCGGCCGGTTTCGTATAAAACGTAGTTTTGGATTTGAGGCCAAAATACCCAACCAAATTGAAAAATTATTTTTGTAATCAAAAGGTACGTCAAATGTCTATCTCGGACATGAGCTACTTTATTTATGTTTGCTTTAAATTGTAAAATATAGGGTATTAAAGATTTTTATATTTTATAATTTTAGAGGCAACTTGGACAATTATTTGCGAGTAAATGTAAACATTATTATTATTATTTTTTTAAATACAATGAAATGTAAAATTAAAATGATGGGTGTAAATTTAAATTATAAATTACCTATCCACATCGGAACAAAAACTTGTCGATTGTATATTAAAATTACTCTACTCAAAGAAACGCATTTTTAAAGTTTATTTTTTATTATATTACAACTAAGGAATAAGCAGATTTTCTTTTAATAATTATAAATAACTCAAAAAAAAAATTGCAAAGTTGCTTCCAAAATGAAGCAAAAATGATTTCTTTAATTGCGTATACGTCATAATTTAAAAGCAAAAAAGTAGCTCCTGTCCGATATAGACATATGACATACCTTTTTATTACAAAAATAATTTTTCAGTTTGGTTGGGTATTTTGGCCTCAAATCCAAAACTACGTTTTATATGAAACATCTAACAACACGGTGGCCAAATGGAAATATTCAGACAAAATTGATAGTACACTACAGTCCAGATATATAAAGCCTTTCTGTTACATGTGTAATTTATGAGAAATGGGGAGATGTAACAAAGGAACGCATCGGAAGTTGGTTTTTCAATTCGTTTCTTAATACGTCACTGGATAAGTGCGACTTACGCGCCGAATCACTGCATTGTCCTCACACTAAGGTGATTACCTCAACCCGCGATTAGCGGCTGTAGCTGGTAGCACCAACACAACACAACATAACACTCGCATTACACCAAGCCATTTCAAACAAACTTCAGTTCATCTTGATCGCTTCGGAGCGAAGTGCGAAAGCCGGTATAGCTGGTTAGAAATGGAGGGAAAATAACAAATAGTTTGAACCCGGTTTCAGTTTAAAATAGAACATATTTAAATCTTGACTGCAGTTTAATATTTTTGAGGAATAATTGATTTTGGAACGCTGCTTTATAATTCAATAATTATTTATTTTGGAACGCGATTTTTGTTTCAATAATAATAATTGTTTTGGAAGGCAGTTTTGAATTTAACTATAGAATAATAAATTGGATTATTCGATCATTTCGTTTTGAAATTCTGGGTTTGAATAGATTTTAAGAAGGGGCGGAAATTAGCATCACTAATGTCTATTAAATTTCGAAGTCGGTTGCCGTTTGAAATTCAAGCTGCTGGAATTCAGTAACAAGAACCGTATTGTGACCCAACGTGCGAGATTGAATTTCAATATGCAGTTTTTTTTTTTAATTTCCGTCTTCTAGATTTATAAAATAGTAAGGAACCTTTTAGAAAATTGTGTGTACTTACTAATATAGCATTTATTTACCTTGAAATAAAAAAATATAACAATATTAGGCTTTTGCAAAATTATAATATAATATTGAGTATCTAATTTCGTTGGATTTTGTTTGTTAAAACTTGTGATTTTAGGTTTATCGACATTTAAAGAGAAAATAAAATAACATACTCATTGTTTGTTTGTATGATATCCATTATATACATTCTACGTAGAATGCTGCTAATAATATAAATTTATTTTTACGACATCTAAAATGAATCATAAAAATCCAGATATTAAAGATGTTTTTTTTATGATTCCGAGAAAAATGAATACCTCGTAGTCCTAAATAGTAATTAGTTTATTTTTATTACTAATAATCATATTATTTTTCGTGTTTGCATTTTTTATTGTTTACCGTAACATTCATCATTCATCTGTCAAATTCGTTATTTTTATTACTGCACTGGAATGAACGCCATCTATGAAGAAAATAGTGAAATATGTAAAGAGCACACCAATTATTTATTTTAGATGAATAGTAAACAAAATAATACATTTTTTATCATGTTTGTTTGACGAGAATTGAATTTGAAACCTACGGATCTATAATCGAGTGCTTTCGGGATTAAGGCCGCGCTACCCCGCTCAAAAAGAAGAATATGGAGAGATACGACAATACGAACGTGGGAGCGAGCGCTCTAACATTAAAAACCATAAAATTCATGCGAAAATTGTGAAAATGTTTAATAAAAGACGACTCGTTTGAAAAAGAGCAAAAATCTCGTGGGGGATATGTCAAGTAGCATTTAAAGAAACATTATGAATTTTTTCATTCATATAACTTGTAAAATAACAGAAAAAAACTTGTAAATAATAATTTTCGGAACATACTTTGCGATTTATTTCTATCGAGGCAATTTCAAATAATTACCGTTTCGGCGTGGGGAATGTATAGATACTATCTTAAAGAATAACGTATATATTTTTAAGAACTGAAAAACTTCAAACGTGTAAGGAAAACATGTAAGAATTCGGTAGAAATTGGCAGAGCGGCCCCTGAAAAAAAATATTTTTTTATACTAATCAGATAAAACTTTAAAGAATTCATAATCTGTTCTTTCTTAGATGGCTTCAAATTAATTATTTTTGGGAAAACAAGTAGTTGTGCTTTAAAATATTAAGGCGATTGTCAAAAGAATTCATATTCTTCTCTTTCATAGATGGCGCGCGTATAATTATTTTACTTATATATGTTTATTACGAGATAAGCTATGAAATATTAAGAAAAATTAATTATTTGCGCACTTACACAAGCAATATGAATATGAATAAATAGTTTTGTCAATTAAAAAAACTCAAATCTTTCAAGAAAGACTAACAAATACAATATTGGATTATCATTGATATAATATTGTATTTTTGTTAGCCTTGTTCTTGACAAATTTGAATATATTTATTGGCAAAAGTATTTATTCATGTTCATTTTGCATATGCATGGGCGCAAATAATTAATTTATCTTTAAATTAAGCGTTTTTCTGTAAAATAATTATACGCGCACCATCTATGAAAGAGTAGATTATGAATTATTTTGAGTAAATAATAATTGATTAAAATAATGCTATGTTCCAGAATACCTCTACGGCATGCTAGGAGAAAATCGGTGATGGCAACACCAGTCAAGTCTCCCGATGGAGACAGCTCCACCATAGACAGTTCTGATGATGACTCCCCAGTCAACTCCATCACTTCCATCAACTCGCTTGCTAGTCTGCTCAAGGAAAAAATACAGGTAAAATACTCAATACTAAAATATAAAGATGTTTGTTAAACCCTTCCAACCTCTTATGCCTTGTTCTGACCTGACCAGTAGTGAGTCGAGTGGCGAGTAACTCGCTGCTCGACTCATCAAAAAGTGTTTGCACTGCTGTCAAGTAGTGTTCATTAGTAAGGGACGCGTCGCGACATGACAGGCTGCAACGCAATAAAGTAAATACGCTAATTAAGCTCCCGCATGTTACAAAAGCATATATTTTTGTAACGTTGAGAAATATGTGTTTTTTTGACATTACAAAGAAAATCATAATCCCTAAATTCTTCTCAGTTTGTCTTAAACGTGGATATAGACTGGATATCAAGAATAAAATCCTCAAAAACAGCAAAAGCAAAATAATATCCTCCGGGGCCTATCTTTGTGGAGAATCTTTTAAAAGAAGATAGAGAAATCTGGGGATCAGAAGTCCAGAAGTGGCAGACTCATGGATCCATGCACTGAAGCAAGGCAATTGGTCAAGTCCAACTGGAGAGGTCAAAGGATCTCCATAAACCGGTCTCTTCCGAACTGACCTACCATGCAGTTAGTGAGCAGACACTTCCACCACCGAAAATTATACAAACCTCAACACCCGAATCCGGACACTTTTGCTAGACACCAAACGTGACCTATGGCAGGAGTGTTGATTCTGATGGATATACAAATATACATACCTACATAACATGTTTTTGAATTTGATTTATGATTTTTTATGTATTTTTGTTTCAGTCCATTCCATCAAAAATAAAGAAAAAACCTACCGACTATAAGATCAGAGCCTTTGTTGGGTTCTTGTTTCTATGTATAGTATTTTTCGTGGGTTTTGCATACATCATGTACCACCAGCAAGTGTTGGCAGGGGCCTACTTCGAGAAGATAAAGTTCAGCAAAGGAAACAGAGAGATCAAGGTGTTCAATAAGGAAGGGACGGAAATTATGAATGGACACTTGGGTGAGTGAACTATATTTCATTAATTCAAATGGTATGGCGGATGAATTTCAGTAAGACCTACGAATTTCATTAAAAATCGTCATTGAAAAGAAACAATATGGCCAATGAAATGGTAGGGCAAGTGAACTTAATTCGAATGAATTTAATTGAGAAAAACATCAGAGCCGCTGAATTTTATTAATAGAAAGGGTAGTAGAATGAATTACTGTTAATACTAAGCGAGCCAATCAAAGTCCTGTTTTAACCCATTTTTTTTAATTTCATCTGTTTGTAAATTTGTTTGTACGATCCGTTTCAAGGTGGTGGCTGTAAAAACGTTTTTCAAATGTGAAATAATTTTGTTTTTTTGCATTTCTACTTTGAATTTTTTCAATATTATGGTAGGTACCTCTACGGTCATTGAGTTTGACAAAAAGTGACGTTTCTTTTGACAAATCATATAATTTCTTAATAATTTTTTTTTTAAATGTATCATAAAATATACGGTCTATAGTTAAGAAGGTAGGTAGGTAGGTAATTAAGTATCTAGGTTTTTAATTTTTTTTATAGTGAATACCTCACAAGAGTCCCATCTGCTCATGTCTGAAGCCAGACTATGGCATCCCCAATTGGGGTATGTTGTGAGGCTGAAGGTAAGTGGGGAAAGGAAGGAGATGGGGAACTGGATCGTGGGAAAGTACATGACTATTCAGATCTAGTCACTAAACACGGCTAAAGTCATTTCAAGCAACGTTTCAATTCTGAATGGTGGTCTTAGATCAGGGTGATACTAAGTGTATCTTCCACTCAGGAAAGTGCTGCAAATATACTATATATTATTTTTAAATAATTAATTGTGAAATAATACATATTAATCAAATAAAGGTTCGAACTCGCGACTTCAGAATGGGAGTCCAAAGCCTTGCCCCTAGACTACGCCGGCCGTCAAATAGGCAATATTAGTTAAAGCCATTTTGTTCCGGTTGAATTCAACCATTTATATTACTCATTTTTAGAGAATGCAAGAAGTGAGAATATAGTAATAATAATACATTTTAATAACTATTGTTCAGCTATATAATAAGCAGAACCTTCATGAAAAGTTTAAGTGCATTTGCTAATTGCATTACATATCTCGCAATAATTATATCTAGTCAAGTGCGCATCCTTGCACTGTGTTAATTAACTCATTCATAAACATTCATTGGCAAAATGGGGACACTAGTTGACAATAAAATACCAATATTAGATTTTAAATTGTTTTTCTGTTGTTTTAATTAGATTTTAGTGGTTTGTATATAAAATTGAAATAATAATACATTTAGCCACGGTAAATCGACACTGATAATAGTAATAATATATATGTACATACATTTTTTTATTCATTTCAATGGCAAAGTTTTTACATGATGTATATATAAAGTAAGATGCAAGTTAAAATTCAATTTTTTTTCACAGTCCTCCTCACCAGGACGTAACTTTGTTCTGTTCTGAGGTGGCCTGTAGTTTTTAAAACTTTTTTTTTAGTTTCAGGTTGTCTTTATATCATCTTCATAATGTTGTAAGTTGATTACTTTCGTTTTAAATATATTCATTTCAGTTATTTTTTTATTTGATTTGATAGAGCATTAAATTTAATATTTCTCCGCCCAAAAGATGTGTTCAAGAGGAGAGTAACCATCATAATTTGGCTGATTGCCCTTCTTGAGTATTTATGTTGGGCAGTTGAGTATTTAGATATATTGTTGTCAGCCTTTGATGATGCGGTGCTGATTTCTAACAGCATAGAAGATCTGCAGTCACTCGTTTCTACTTTGAACGAAGTATGTATGAAGAATGAGTTGACGATGAATGTAAGTAAGTCTAAAGTAATGGTGTTTGAAAGAAAGAGTACGAAAACAGTGTGCAATATAGTTGTGAATGATGAATACTTAGAGCAAGTTGATGAGTTTGTGTATTTAGGAAATATGTTTACTAGAGATGGGAAGGCTGATGGGGATATTGAAAGAAGGGTAAATGCAGGTAACTCCATTAATGGTGGACCGAATGCTGTTGGCGCCAACAAAAAGCTGTCCAAAGAAGCGAAGCTAGCAGTTCACAATGGAGTGCTGGTACCTACCCTGATGTATGGCAATGAAGCTTGGAATTGGCAGAGAAAGGATGAAATCAGACTGAATGCTGTAGAAATGAGATCCCTGAGGCGTATGTTTGGTAAAACCATGTATGATCGTGTGAGGAATGTGGAGATCCGAAAAGAATGCAAGGCCGGTGTGAGCATCAAGTAAGATTAAAAAAGGAACGCTTAGATGGTTTGGACATGTAGAGCGAATGAATGAAGAAAGGAGTGTCAAGAGAATATATGATGCGAATGTGAATGGTAGAAGAAGTCGAGGACGCCCGAGGAAGACATGGCACAATCAAGTGAATCAGATACTTGAGTCGGGCCATGTCAAGAGTAAGAATAATAGAAGAGCATGTATGATAAGATGTATGAATGTGAATGAGGCGAGGAGTGTATGCCAAGACCGAGTTGTTTGGCGGTCCGTCCTCTCTGCCTACCCCTGCGGAGAAACGGCGTAGTGGTTAGGTAGTTAGTTAATTAGCCTTTTTGAGTTCAATTATTGACAATAGTCAGTGAAAAGTTAAACCGATAGAAGGATGTTGTGGGCATGACCGTGTGTCTAAAGTAATATCAATCTTTTTTGAGTAAATGAACAATTTCATTTGTCTATCTGGGGCATAGGTAAAACTCGCTTATTATTTATTTATTGTTACTTCACATTAATTAAACACAAACATTTTAACAATCTTTTTAAAATAATCAGGGAATTAGACGACTTAATGTGTCTGCTCACTACACCGTTCCATACCATGACCGTAATCGTAGCGGCGCATGCAAAAAAATATTCTTTGTATCGATCAGTATGAAACGCTGCCCACTAGCCCGTCCCGTCACCGACCAACACCGTTGCATACCATGACCGGACTGACGGCGAATTCTCGATGACAATATTTTGCAGGTGCCGGTCCGCTCTATGCATGGCACGCGACGGTGTTAGAACGGGGATCATACGCGTATGATCCCCGTTCTAATAGTGATATTATTCTTTTAGTGATAATATTTTCTATATTTCTTCATAATTCATTATATTGGAATGACGTCATACGAAAGTATGTCTAAAATTATTCTTCATCATCAACTATAACGTCCAGTATTCTCCCTCGATTTTTCTTTTTTTTAGAACCATACGCCTATTGAACGGGGATGGTACGGACACTAACCCCGGTGTATCATACGGTCACTAAACCCGTTATATACGGGTATCATATACATATGTTATTTCGTGGATGATACGTTCATAGTACGGTCATGGTGTGGAACGGTGTAGTGGGCAGAAGCCTTTCAGGCCGTTGTTCCCAACTTTTCAATTGATCAATCTGAGTTTCCGATCAGCTCAGTGATTTTTCTAGTAACGCTCTATTCGTCTGTTAGTCGGAGAATTGCATTGGGAAGAGCATATTTGTGCATTTGAGGAGTGTTGAGCCAAAATTTCCGCTCAACAATTGATAAGTTGGATTGAGAACAACAGCCATTAATATATTCTGGAAGGCTATTAAATTATGTAAGTGGTGACAGATGCAAATAATTTAATTAACAAAAAAGGATGTTTGAATTGCCGCTAAGTTTAGACCAACCAATTCCAGCAGTTATACGAATTTGCTGCATTCTTTGTGCAATATTAATAAGTATTAAAAAAAATATTACAAAGTGTGTGTGTCATATAGATGTTTTACATTCATGGCACTACATTCCTTTTAAAGTAAATAAGTTGGATAATATCTATTATCGTGATTTATTTTTGGAGTATTTTGTCGTTTCGGACATTGTAATGCTGTCCGAAACGTTGGCTAAAAGATGAGGTACTTTGGTTTTGATTAGTTTTTAGACTTGATCCTCAGCACACTGTATTATAATAGTGACTTGATTATTGTGATTATTATATTATTATTATAGTGAAATAAACAGTTTTTTTCTCGTTCAGTATAATATATTTTGTTTGAGTTTTTTAAAAATAATATGGTCATCCCATCACAACTGAGTATTATCTAGAATCTAAACCTGTGTTCGCTTCATTGATTCACAATGATCTATGAATTCCATATAAGTTGCTAATGCATGCAATAATTACCATTTATGCTGGCTTCTGCAGACTACCGTTTTTAACATTTACGTCAATGGTATTTTGCACAATAATAGCAAAGACAAAATTAATTAATGCTCTTATTTCTCAGCATAATGCAAATTACACAATTCTGTATGCCTTCTGTATTTACTTATCAACTGCAAGCAGTGGCGGTTTTCTCTAAAGTGCGGTGGTGCGTTGAACCCCCATTAAAAAGATGATAAAATAAAACAATCTTGTTGTATAGTAATATAAGCGCATCACAGATAGCTCGACATTAAAATTCTGTCTTTAAAACTCGCGCCACCGAAAAATACGGTATCTATTCCCATTTTGTGCGCGTTGCGATCCGCACACATTTGTCCATACGAAAAAATCATAGCCGATACGAATCGCTGTGCCGGTAGAATGGACAAAACTACGCAGCTTGGTGCGCCGATCACGAGTCAAGATCTCACGTGACCTCCGAACTTTGACGAGTCTCGCCGAAACGAAGCCTGAGATTGTCGCAGGATGACCGGCTGACGGTCGACTTTTGCACCGACGGATGCAAGTTAAATGTTATATATTATGGTATTTAACTTTGTAGTCATTTTTGTACATTTTTATTTTCTTGTTTCTGCATTTCTCCAACCGTTGATTAATGGCATTTATAAATCTACTATTGAAGTGGACCGATTTTGATTTCTGTTTTTTTTTTTTATAGATAAGTTGTTATATACCTTAGTAACGAGTACATTTACTAAAGTTTCGGCAAACAACGTCGCTAGTTATGCAATTTTGTGTTGAGCTTTCCCAATATTGTTTCGGCTTTCAAATTGAAAGTGGTTGCATTTATCGGTTGTCGCGAATATTCTGTCCTAATTTTTTCACACAATGACGGAATACAGTGTTATATACAAAAAATAACGCTAATGCTTATGAAAAAAGTTTGGATATTAAATATAATTATTTTTTGTATACGTGTATAATGGATTTTTTGTGTAAATGAAAAAAGCTCATTTTATTTCGTGCCACCTTTATTTGTGTTTCTTGTTTTTTTTTTATGTTTTAAAATATTAATTATATTATATTCTACATTCTACGCAATTTTTTTTATTGAAAAAAAACAATCATAATTAGCAACGTACATTGAGTGTTGTAAAAACCATTAAACAATTTAAATCCTCTAAAACTTTTTTTAGTCGTTTAATAATTGTGTCGAGGAGTATCAAGTTATTTAAAAACAATAGTACCTATTTAGGTACCCCTCCACTAACTTTATTTAATTTGTATGACAAGAGTAAATTTTGATTAGACAATATATCTTCTCTTGAATTTCTGAACCCCCCGTTAAAAAGACCACGAACCGCCACTGACTGCAAGTACTACCTTCCTGAGAATCATCACTAATATAGAATATTATGTAGAAAATTTGCATAACATTATGCGTGATAAATTAACATTATTTGAAATAATGTATTGTGTATTAGGTATCTACATGAATAGATTGACTGATGGACAGGAGTTTAAAAATCTTATCTTAATGGAGTTTATTAATCTTAAAGAACACATCAGCCACACAATAAAAAGAATTAGGAAATTAATTTATATATTCTTACGAATTAGAAACTTCTTATCAACGAAAAATCTATACTCAATATACTACGCATTAGTACAGTCTATTCTTCAGTACGCCATTATCAGTTGGGGAGCAGCTTACAAAACTAGTTTGACCCCCATAGAAATTGTTTAAAAACTCATAATAAAAATTATACTAAAAAAACCTCCAGATTTCCCCACTGAACGCATATTCGAAGAATTCAAAGTTCCAACATTTAAAAACTTATTTGTCAAAAATTCAATCATACAAATTATAAAAGAAAAAGATAAATACCCATTCATAACTGAAAATCGTACTAGACTTAAACATGTATTTTTATGCCCCAAACTAAACACTTCTTTTGCCCAACACCATTATACACACCAAGGAAAATACTTCTTTAATAAACTACCAATAGAAATCAGAAACATTAATAACAAAGTACAACTGTTGAACTCTATCAAAAAATATTTTAAAGAAACCACCAACAGGAAGACTGCTTCCTCTATTTACACATGAAAGTCTCACTTATAATAATTATACTTGTTTTTCTTTTTGATGAATAAATAGATGTTTATATATTTTAGTTACTGTATTAACTGTACATACGAGTATGTGAAACACGTGATTGTATTAATTTAACATATATGAAATGTAAACTCTTCTTCCATCCACAAGCAAATGCTTTTAATGGAAGACCAGTATGAATTAATATGTACCATTCTTAAGTTAATAATAAATAATAAAAAAAAATAATAAAATAATTATAATGAATTAATGGTTGATGTATTTTTTAATTTTAGGAGTAACTCTTGGAAAATCCAAAGCTTACGACTGTTTGACGGATGCTGATTCAGAGCCAGGATCTATTTGCTTGCAGTGGCTGAATGGTGCTAGATTATACTTTAATAAAGTTCCAATCACAGATGATACAGAAACAGATATTAGATGCTACACAATCAAGTGGCAGGCCTTATTAGACGGTTCGTAAAGATACTTGGTTAAAAAAACTATTCTCAATAATTACCGCATCCCTGCAAAAATATTCATATCTGTCACAATATTGCGCGTAGATTACCCAAACTAGATCCATTTTGGTTTTAGTCTTAAATCACTACTGCCATCTTTATGAACGTACTTTATAATCGCCTTTTTCATTTCCAGGTGTTCATCCAACAGATTGCTACGATTGGTCATCTCCTCAAGATCATTGGTACGGCGGTGGTCAGTTTGCAAACATGTCCTGGCCTCTAGAAACAAGCACTCATGACTTTGCAGCATTTATCACTGGCGACATAAAGAAACACCAGTGGGGAAATGCTTTAATGAGATATTTTATCAACTCCCGTGGAGCTGTCATCATCATCGACAATGAAACACCTCTATATGTTTCAATCAATCATAAGAACAGCAATAAATTTTGCATTCAAGCGAGACATGATGATTTTGCTTATGTCAATCATCTCACAAAATACCCCGTGTTGAAGTATAAGATATGCACGTCCTCGAATATGAAGACATTGCATTCATCTTTGAGTCAACAATCTTTATGGGATGGTCTTAAACAAGAAGACATAAGTATTTTAGATTCCTTGATATCTGAGCCAATTTGGCATATTGCTCCGAGACTAAAGCACGAACTAACCGAAGCACTTATATACAATTACACCGAAGATGTAATCGCTCTTGGGTTTTTGAAACAAGGACATGTACTGATAAACGAATATTGGCAAGATAATATAGGAGATTTTACATTAGACACTACCAGATTTCCAACACTAGAAGAAACCATCAATATCATTCATCGCAGAGGATTCAAAATAGTGTTTTCGATACAACCATTTATAAGTACTGAGAGTCCAAACTTTGCCGAATGCATTAAGAAGCGGTTGCTCATATCAGAACGGTTCAGTGATCGAAGAATCCCAGCCTTAACGAGATATAAATCTTTGAACAGCGCAGGAGTTTTAGATATAACCAACAACAGATCAATACCATGGCTCCACGAGAAACTAAAAAAGGTTCTGAATACTTATAAGGTTGACGCATTTTTCCTAGACATGGGAACAGCACACAATATGCCACATTACTATCAATGTGAGAGACCGTTATCAAATCCTGATCAATACAAAACATTCTTCACCGATTCATTTGAAAAGTCCATAAGTCTGATAGGAGTAACATCTGCTGTATCATTACCTCGTCCGCCTATTTTCGTTTCCTTACCACCATTTGAGTCAACTTGGGAAGCTATAAAGAATGTAATCCCGACAATCTTGTCTTACGGTATCATAGGCTATCCATTTTTGATGCCTGGAGCGGTGGGGGGAGACATTGACTGGCCTGGAGGCGAACAGTTTGTACCCGGATCTCCAAAAACCCAGTTCGAATTGAATAATGTCAATGAAACTGTATTGCCAGAGAAAGAATTGTACCTCCGTTGGCTGCAGTTGGCAACTTTTCTACCCGTCATGAAGTTTACTCATCTTCCCAGTAAATATAATGATGAGCAAGTGCTGGAAACTGCTAAGATTTTGACAATTCTTCGCCAGAAAACTGTGAGTTATTTTTATGTTTGAATGATTTTTTTTACACCGTTTTTGTGAAATATCACTTCGACCAGCGTAGTCCAGCAGGTTTGAATCTGGCGTGCGCAAATAAACTTTATTTGAGTAATTTATGTTATTTTATAATTAATTGATAAAAATAATATATAGTATATTTGCGGCACGTTCCAGAGTGGAAGATACTCTCAGTATTGCCCTGGTGTAAGACCACCATTCAGAATTGTAACGTTGCTTAATAATGGCTTTAGCTGTGTTTAGTGACAAGACCTGATTAGCCAGGTACTTCCCCACCTTCCTCTCCCAAATCTCCTTCCCCTCCACACTTACCTTCAGCCTCACAACATACCACAACTGGGGATACCATAGTCTCACTGGCTCCAGATGGGAGCTGTTGGGACTCTTGTGAGGTATTCACATTAAAAAAAACACAATCCATTTTTTGCTACTGTTGTACCTATATCAATATAATTATTTACTTACAAAAATTGATTGAATTTTTATGATGAAATTCCCATCCTATAGTAGATTTTTTTATATGAATTGTATAATAAATTAATTTTTATGTCGATATTATTAAAATTTTGACGCTTGATATGCTTGATAACCATGATTTTACAGAATTATGATGTTATAATAAATTATTGGTTATTTGTGAATAGAATTCATATTCTACGCTTTCGTAGATGGCGCGCGTATATTATTTTTACTTATAAATGCTTTTTACAAGTTATGATTTGAAATAAAGAAAATTTTATTGTTCACGGAAGTACACAAGCAATATGAATACATATTAACAAATACTTTTTTCAATTAAAAAACCAACTTTTGTCAATTAAAAAACAACCAGAAATGAAAATATTAGAATCACAAAACAATAACAATAATTATTCGGAGTTTGCCAATCATCTTATTTCCACCAATCATACTTTTAATAAGTTAAAGGGTTAAAATTCTTCACCGTAATAATAATAAAAGCAAAAAATTGAAGGTTAAAATTCTTCACCGTAATAATAATAAAAGCTAAAAATTAGATAACTTGGAAGCACTTGAAATTAAAAAATCCCTAAATAATAACGCTAGTAAAAATATAATATAACTTATAACTTAAATAACTGAAATTAATTTGTCATTTAGTCCCACTCTAGATATGTTTCCAATAAACCATTCTGTTATTGCCGCAATCTCGCATTTACCCTTCCCCCTTTATTAACCTCCAACTCAAAAACATAATTTTTTTTAATATATCTGTCAATATTTTGTATCATAGGTTAGTTTTAATATTCTCCTGACGAAGGAAGGGTTCTTCCGAAACCGGTAGAGTTTAATTCAAATTTAAAGTGTTCTAAAAGAAATTTATATATTTTTATTCTAAATTATGGCGAGCCACAAAGTTAATGCTTACTACAAATATGTACATAATTAAAAACTATTTGTTAATATTCACATTGCTTTTGAATATTAACAAATGAATATTAACAAGTACTTTCGCAAACAATAAAATTTTCTTCATATTTCAAAGCATAACTTGTAAAAAGCGTTTATAAGTAAAAAATACTATACGCGCGCCACCTATGAAAGCGTAGAATACGAATTCTTTTGACATTCACCTTAAGTAGACCACTAATCTAAAAGATGCAATGAAAAATATATATTTCAGGTCACTCCCTTGCTGATGAAGTACTCCCAAGAAGCCCTGGACCAGGGGCTGGCGCTCATTAGGCCCCTGTGGATGTTGGAGCCCCACGACCCGGCCTGTCACACTGTTGATGATGAATTCTCTGTAGGAGAAGAACTGATTGTTGCCCCCGTGCTGGAGAAAGGTGTCACTCATAGGGAAGGTTAGTAAAAAATATCATTAAACTCATTTTATCAATTTATTCCCAAAACACATCACAACTCTAACGAACTACTATATAATTTAGGCGTACTTATTTATTACTTTTTTAGTATTTCATAGCATTAAAGGGGCGACAAATGCGAAGCTCACATCAAAAAAATACTTATAACACAATAGCGCCCGCCATACAATCCCATACAGACCCGCCAGACATAAAAAGATGATGTGTTATAAGCACGGTTCGAATCTTTGCTATTTGGCGTTACCGCTAGAAAAGTTATGCGACCCCCCCTCCGCCGTTAACAGGAGAGGGGGTCATTTTTAATACACGGAGTGTCACGGAGCGCCAGCAAGTTGACATATGCAGTACAAAGAAATGATATTCCCTCAACCGCTTCCGAATTCAACTGACCACGTTTCCTGCCGTAGGAAGAAATCTTTTATAGTGTAGTATGGCGGTAGAAAAAATACTTTATAACACAGTATCGTTTGATGTGAGCTTCGTATCTGTCCCTACCATTATAATCCACTGTTTTAACGATAGTTGACAATTAAATTCATAGATGTCACTTTCACTATTTTCATTTTGTTTTGACTTCTTCTCTATCAATCTAGGAATAGGTCTTAGATTATGCGACCGAATTTCTTTCTGTTTCAAATTTTTGTTTGAGAGTGTTATTATTACAATTAAGTAATTTAAAACAAAAAAATCTCTCTCAGGCTAAATTGTTTTAACTATAGTTGTCATTTAAATTTAATAGATGTCACTTTAACTGCTTTAATTTTGTTTTGATTTTTGAAAGACATGTTTTTCACAAAACTTGAACAATAGTTTCATCTAGTTCTGTGAAAGTTCCATTCAAGTTGTTTTTTATTTGTTTTTAAAAGAAAATATATTGTTTATGACATCAATAAATAATGGAATGGCCAAATTCCCTCCCAAATTCACTAACTGGCCAGATAAGGAGAAAATTTGACAAAAACACAACAAAAATAAAAATCTGTTGCCACACTGGATTTACTGCTTGGATAGCTCGTGGGGAGACAGCGCCTCCAGAGGCCCTAGCACGCTCGCTCTATAACAATCGATAGGATAACTATCGGTAACTTTTCAACGTTTCCTAGGACAACTGCACATCGCTAACGTACAAACAACAGTTGATGTCGAATATGTTAAGGACACTTAGTCATTGTGAACTGTCACTTATTCGTTGGCGATCTGTAGTCATGCTAGGGAACGATGAGAAGTTACCGATAGTTATCCTATCGATCGTTATAGAGCGAGCGTGCTAGGGCCTCAGGTCCGTTCTACGAAATAACTATGTAACGAAATAATCATGGGTCCTATTAGACGGTTTTTATTGATGCACTGCAAATTATTGGAGTCCTGTAAGGTTTTGGGTCCGTCACCTGTCACCTTACATACAAGTCTGGTGTAGGTACCTAGATGTTTAACCGCTTGGGCACATAAGCTTGTTTTCATGACAATTTAACGTAGGTAGACATAGGAATGACGTATGCCCCGGAACTGAGTTATTCAAGATATAATTGTTTTGATGCTGTATTTTAATAATTGTGCTCTCAGAACAAAAACATCCAAATTTTTCTAAACAAATTTATATTTTTAAAGATTATGTTCTAATAAATAATAAGACTAATAAATTATAGCCGGCTAAGTCATCCATCACGACTCAAGCAACATCATCCGCTTACTGTGGTGGTAGTAGGAGATCTTCAAATATTGTTAGGTTATTCATAACCCGGGAATGTTTGTCTTTCTTTTAAAAAAAAAATATTTAAAAAATTTAACTAACAGTGTAATAAATAAGTAAATTATATTCCAGTGTACCTCCCTTCTGGTGTATGGAAGGATGGAATCGATGGCTCACTCAGAAAGGGAAGCAGATGGATCCACGACTACCGAGTGCCTACAGACAAAGTGGCATATTTCGTAAAGATGCCGGATAACACCAGATTTTAAACGAAGAATAAACCAGGTTTTAAATGAGGTATGAACCAGGCTTTAATGAGGAATAAACCAGGTTTAAAACAAGCTACGATCCAGGCTTTAAACCAGGTACGAACCAGGTTTTAAAAGAGTTATAAATCAGTGTTTAAACGAAGTATAAACCAGATTTTAAAGTAGGTACCGTAGAGTACCAAGTGAAGTAGACCAAATTATGGCATTTGATAGTCAAAAAGGAATTAGCCAACTGAATATTCTCAATGTTGGAATTTACTCTTACACGTTAGAATCGTGTATTTCTTTTCACAATTCCTTTATGAGGCTGGCTTTGATAAATAAATAAAATTATCTTAATATTGAAGTCTCCGTGATATTTATGAATAAATATAATCTCGCACTACATGGATAAATCATTTTTATATTACAAAACAACAAAATAATATCTAATAAAAACACCGAAATGATGGGATTTTATTACATAACATTTTGTGAAAGAAAAACTTTACATTATTTTATTTTACAGACACCATATTTTTCATAATCATTATGATACTTAATGCATTATTTTTTGTTTATTTTATACTCAAACTAAAAGTCTGTAATATTATGATTAGGGGGTTTCTCACCATCCTCCCAATAGCTTATCTACCCTAATAACGAATATTTTCGATTTACGATTTACGGTTTATTTATTTATTAAGTTGGAGTTTATAATTCGGTACTCGAAGCTATGAATAGTGGCTATATATTGGATAAGTTGGCCGAGTTTTCTAACCACTGCGAGTATTTTATTTTTATTTTTAAAAATATTCGTTATTAGGGTAGATAAGCTATTGGTAGGATGGTGAGAAACCCCCTTAAACTAAGAGACTTGCTCTAAACATACCCTGTCCTTATATGTATAAATACGTATTTATTAATGCAATTGTAATGTCTAAACCTTTCGATAGATTTGTGATTACATCCAATGCTGAGTAAATTCAATCACAGTAGTTCACATGTGCCCACAATAAATAAATACAGAACGGAAAAACGGAATTAAGAAATCGTTTTTCTGTATTACTAGTGACCAATGTATTTATTCCTTGCTCATAAAATACTTGTAGATTATGTTGTAGTTTTTGTGTGGCAAAATAAAAGTGTAAGTATTATTTTATGAATTAGTATTTTGGTTTAGTATTTCAATGTGCTGTGGTTGGAATGTTATATTGTTTATAATAAATAATATAGAATAAGTAAAACTGATTATTATTGGGCACGCATTCTAAAACATGTTAGGTATACATTGTTATAAAATATTTAGTACTAGTCACAACAAATTCCATTTAAATACATAATATTATTATGATCGTTGGTGAAATGTGAACTCTTTAATTTTATTAATTAGTTGGTAGATATAAGTAATATTTTTATTTATTCTCGTTAACTGCAGTGCAATTTTAAACATTATGTGGATTTTGTTTAACCGCTTGGACACATAAGCTTGTTTTCACGATAATTTAACGTAGGTAATAGACATAGGAATGACGTATGCCCCATACCTGAGTTATTAAAGTTTATTGCTGGATTTTATTGATCATTAAGTTTGTGTCTAATCTATATTCTGTTCACGGAGAAGAAATCTTAGGCCAAGGGCCTATCATCGTTGGAAATGCTGGAGATATTGAACAAAGAACAAGAATCTATTCATTTTCATCTTTTTTTGTTGTTTATGTTTTTTTTTACTCCACACAAGAGTCCTTGAGGAAAATAATTTCCCTCGGGGCCTATGTAATCTTTGGCAAAGCAATGTGGGTCTTTTCCTCAACCAGTCTCTCCCGAGAGAGCCCACCACGCAGTTGGTTGGCAGACACATCCGCCGGCCCCACCAAGACCTAGATGAACTTTACCCCAGGAACCATATTAAGTTATCAAACGTAGAGAATCACTTGGTTTGACCTGTGGCAGAGGTAGGTATGGATAACCATACCCGCCGCCCAAATTGAGTGTGCCATATCTGTCGAAAATATAATTAGCTTGCAAATGTCTCCTGGCTGTGAAGCACTGCGGCTGTGCAATTTTAGATAAAAGGTTTCTGAATTTTATCATAAAAAGCCTTCCGTGCAAATAAAATACATAATCGTACACGCTTTTCGCCTTGTTTCTTTTTTGATATTTGTTTGTTTTTGTGATTTCCTTTCTGCGAACTGAACGCTTGACAGACAGAAATTTAAAAGATGTTATATTTATTTAACATGATTGTTGGAAATATCATTTTAAAGTTTAAAAAAGTTTACAAAGAAATGGAACACGCGCTTTGGGGTTGACGAGAATATATTATTTATATCCTGTAAATATTTAACGCTGCCATAATAATGTATTATTTAAATGTTAAAACAAGCCTTCTAAATCAAATATACCTAACAGATTAGTCCATGTCCAGCTATTTAATTTTCAAAATAATTTGTCTTTCTCAGTGATATTCGAAAGACAATTTTTTTCCTATTCTTTGATAATAATATACTATTTTTGTGATAATGCTTATTCAATAGTTATGTAAGTCTTTACATATTACTTCCGATCAAAATGAGCATTTTTATATTTTTATTTCATAGACAATAAAAAATCATAATATGTCTATGGTTTATTTTTATCTTTATGAAAAGGTAAATTTTTGTTAAAAAACCTAAAACATGAAAACTAAAAATATTGTTACAAAATAATACTAAAAGTGTAAAGGAAACTTAAATAATGTTTATTATTCTACTTATTAATTGTATTTTACAGTTGCAATTGAAGGTAAACACATTAATAATAGTGCCTATATGACTGTATGTTTAACGTGATGCATTCCAAACCTAAGACATTAATAAATAAGCATAAAGATGACCTTGTTTTATTTACTTTAAAATTATTTATTTAGCCAATCAGCTGACAATGCAGCACAGAAGAAATGATTTTACCCGCACTGTTTGAAGTGAAACAAATCCACAAATTGTGGATCCAGAATGAAAGAATTTTTTTCTGTGAAGACTTGTAGAGTTTACAATATCCCAATAAAATTTGGATTTATGGCGATCATTCATTGCTTTGCTCATCAAAGGGGTGACAAATGCAAAGCTCACATAAAAAGATACTTTATAACACAATAGCGCTCGCCATACAAACCCATACAGACCCGCCAGAAGTAAAAAGATTGTGTGTTATAAGCGCGGTTCGAGTCTTCGCTACTTATTATTATTCTCCGTAACAGCTCCGCCGTAAACAGGAGAGGGGATCATTTTTAATACACGGAGCGCCGTTTCGAGCCGCTGTCAGCCGTCAAGTTGACATATCCAGTACAAAGAAATGATATTCCCTCGGCCGCCTCCGAATTCATCAGATCCCCTCTCCTGCCGTAGGAAAAATCTTTTATAACATAGTGTGTCAGTAGAAAAGATACTTTATAACACAGTATCTTTTGATGTGAGCTTCGTGTCTGTCCCTACCTTTATCTCGAATCAGAGAAGTCTAACTAGATGATGTTGTGATATGAAATAAAACAATCAAGGAAATGTTTATATTTTTTATTTAATTTCATCAAACATTCATATCCCATACATACAATGAATGGTAATGATGCAATGCAGTAATTATAATAGTATATGTTTGACATATTATTTCGTAAGGTACCTATTTAGGGTAATTTCTCAAAGCGCGTATTAGGAGACCAGAAGTAATCCAATGTTGCATAATTTTAATATATTATGTAAACATTTATGACTAGAGGCAATAAATATAACATATATTTTATCGAATTTAACAACAGCATGTTTTAAATATAATATATATTTTCAAAGCAATAATCTCGCGCAGGGATATTCCTCCTCTAGAATCATCCCAGGAAAATAAGCATAACAAATGGCATTATACATTTATAATATAACTCAAATTATAATAATATAGAAAGATTAAAATTTATGTTTTATTAACTTTCAATAAATTAAATGTATTTGATTTTGAAAGATATTATTTTCACAGGAAAATGTGCAACAATAATGTTTTGGTATCCTTAAGTTTGGATGTTCTTTATCATAACAAGATGCGGTTTGTTAGTCGCTGGGATTCCGTTGCCTTGTGCTGAATAAGTACATTTTTAAGAATGGATTTTATTAAAAACTATTTGAGCGGTTCTTTAGTAGAATAAGGAATTAAGTCGATGGAATCTCGAGTACGCAACGTTGGCATAATGAATCTAAAATCAAGACTTAGATAAGCTTTGGCGCTATTTGATGTATGTAGAAGCTTTGAAAGGAGAAGCCCAATGTTAAAAATGTATTTATTCACCAAAGACCATTTATTAAATGGTTGTTACTTGATAACCGTTGAATTAAGAAAAGGATCGTAAGTACTTAAAACTAAAATTAAACGATAAAATCATTTAAAACAAGACTTATATTATAATTTTGTATCCATGCAGAATGGTTAAAATTACTAACTACTTTACAATGTTTTCTATCCAAAACACATTGCCTAAAACATCATGTGCTGACATTACACAATTCTTTAACGTTTGTTCAACATTCCCATTCGTCTAAACTTTCAGATGGTAATCAATCCGCTTTACATATTTTAGTTAATTCTCAATATCCTTCAAGGCAATTCAATGTGTAGCACCATACTTAATATAACTCTTTACTCTTCACTCTGTTTCCTATTATATTAAAATATTAAAAACATACGCAATCTCCTTCAACGACTTTTCCGCCGATTCTCGTGTATTAGGAAACGTATTAAAAGCTCTGAGAGTACCGGGGATGCAGTCTATAAAATCACTAAATATAAGTCATTATAAATTATAATTGTCGATTTGCTTACATCAAATAAAACTGAATTTTCCATCGGGACATAAGGTTTTATTAAAAACAATGCATAAAATCTTACGGTTATATAAAGATATAAGCATTTCTCCTATCACAACATCTCCCCATCCTCACCCTCTCCTCTCCCTCTCCGTAACAGCCTTGAAGCGAACCGACAGCCACCGAGTTCATGGTTACCCTTATTCCCACACGAGGAGAATTATTTCAAATATCTCTCATTATGTCTGCGTGGATAAATGGAGATATCATTAGCATAAGATATGTGTGACACATTTGGATGAGTTGACTGGTGGCAGCCGGTGCGCACTAACTAATGTGCCATATCGTTAGCAATCACTGCAGCGTGTCTAACTGCCATCAAAGAAGCCTTGCCCCGCTGAAGCCTTTCAGGTGAAATTACCAGAATATTAATTATTAAAATACCTCCCAATTTTTCACACTTAGCTCTCATTAATTCTACTCAACAATGGAATCGTATTGGACCATAAATCTTTGAATAATGTCTTGAATCAATCAAACTCTCAAGCTATCCTGCTTTACACAGTGGTTCCTAGACCAAACTCTTTATTAAAGCCTATCACAAGCTGAAGTGTGATGAAGTGATGTATTCGAAGGAAACAAGTATCGTAACCTATTAGGATTCACATGTTATTCTAGGTATTAATGTATTGACACATATTATAATATAACATTACGTTAACAAGATAAGTTTGAAGAAACAAACAAGATTCTGGAAATGTGAGATTTTTTTAAGCTTCAATGACTGTAAATAAATTTCGACCTTTTCCCCGGCAAAACTTACTAAAATAATGGGGAAAGGAATTATTTTACTCTTTCCAATATATTGTTCATCTATAATTCTTCACTATTGTTCGTATATAATGATCATGCCAACAAATCAAAAATAAGATGTAATCATTAAGAAAGGAATGGCAATTATTTAATATTATTCATTGCCCATTCGATTATTACAACATTTCGAAACTATCAAATTAAAATTAAGATAGAGAAGATAGCTTTTACCAATATAATTAGTATTTGATAGAGTTGGCTAAAAATTCTAAATAAAAGTAATTTTAAACCAAATATAGAAAAAAAATAATTGTGGTCTAAATCAGGATACATTTATATTATTATTAGGGGACACTAAGGCGATACTTTCTAGAAACAAATAAAAGCCTGATTACTTTAGAAAAGCTACCAAAAGCTCGTAGTTCTTGTGCTAAGATGTCCATACCTTTGATACATTCATTTAGTTGGCTAGGAAAATAATAATGTTACTCTTGTAACTTGTAATACATATAATACACTTGGAGTTCTACGTCGACTAAACACTTAATACAAGGTTAGTTTAGTTTAGTTTAAGTTTAGAAAGGAGTTAGAGTTGACGGAATCGTGGAGGACAAGAAAGCTCAACTAATACACTGAGCAAACAATTATTAATATTGGTTTGGAAAGTTAAGAAGTTACACACTATTGTTTATTAGATCATATTATTATGTAGTTAATAATGAATGTATCATCACCACTCGTGACAATGGTATATCCTTAATATTAATTTAACTTTTTTAAACTTTCTAGAGAATTTTGAAAAATACTAGATGTTCTTGTCATACTCTCATACAAATATCATAAGTGACTATAATCTAAGATTCTCAGAGTATTTTGTTTAATCAAGATGGACATTTAACTTTGTTTACTTATCAATAACTCCCCCTTAGTTGAATCTGTTCCGAAGCCTCAGGTATCCAAGCTCAAAGTGGTGATCTGCATTATGTGCGGATGAATTCATCGTATTACAGTGGACATTTTCACACAGCTAACATTACCCCGTTCTGTAACTTACATTCTTAAGCTTTATTTCTAGTTTATTATAATTTGGACTCGAAAGGATTTTGATTGTGGCCAAACTAGCTCTGTCTGAGGACACGTGCAATCAAGTTTCACAATTACAAGTCTAGTAAAAATCACTGAATGTTTTCGCAGGATGGATTACATTTATCATTCAACCTAAACATTGAAAAATCTGTTTAGTGACTTTGTAAATAACCAGTATAAAATAATAATCTCTCCAAAACTATTTCAAAATTGTATGGTTTGTTCAGTTAGGTACGATTTTAAATATTTTTGTCCTACGGGTACGGTGACATACAGCGGACTGTATTTTCAGTAATGAAAGTACATTCATTTCCAAGCCTAGGAAGATGAAGATTCTAAGCTGTAACTTCAACTCTGTAAATGTTATAATTTATAAACCTATCACTAGGTTTAACATATCGAAGCCCAACAAAAACAATACTTTAAAATGCTAAAGAAGCAGTCGTTACAATAGTTGATATGTGACTAAAAAATATACAAGTGATTCAAGCTTGCATATTTATTGCATATCAACTAATTAAAGACTTTGTACTGATTTGATTTAAGTACAATATTAAACAAAAAGTATAAAATTATTGTTGTAGCAGTTCGGAAAAACAAATTTCTTATTAATAATAATATTTAAAACAAATTAAAGAGCGGCTTTGTATTGTGATTTCAGCCTGCTATGCCAAAAGATGTTCTCTTTAATTTTCTATAAAATTTTTACGTTTCATTCTTCCTATCTCCACCTAAGTTTGGTTCGCTTAGGTGGGGCGAGTTACAAGATTGCATTCATTTAGCATGTTTATTATTTCGTAGCATGGTGCATCCATAGCACAAAGGCGGAATTATAATAGAGGAGAAAATTGATATATCATCTTCTTATTTTATTTTCATAAAAAGACTTGAAGATTTTCTAGTTATCTTTTTAAGTTTCATACTTGTGATTATTTTATACTCACCTTTTTCCTCTAGTATAACTCTGCTGTATAAATGTGAATAATTTGTACTCTTAAACAAATCACTTTGCACATTTTTAGTTTTACGATGTAATGTAATAGTTTCTAATTTGTTTCTTTTTAAATTCAATCAAGGATATGAACTTTGACAAACACCGTACTTACACTTAATTAATTGTCTGTGCAAGCAGATTTTTCAATTATTATTCATCAACGATAAACCTACAAAAACTTTTCACTTGAGTTTATCACTGGAAAACTTAATAATTGTCATTTAATAAGATGATTGCAGTTGTTTAGATAGCTATCTCACCCAGAAAATACATTTCGTTCAATTTGACAAGTACCAATCTGAATTTAGCAGTTTATATTATGTACACAGTTATTTTACAACACAGCTATGCAACATTCGGTGTGTATAAATAAAGTAAAAACAATTCAATAATTTCTATTTTCTTTCTGGAAAGTTTATTAGAAATCTAAGTGCACTTACGGATGATGCCTTTATAGAATGTGTGTAAAAATTGAACTGAAAACAACTTTATAAAATAAATATTGATTGTTTTCTGCGCTGTAGGTGAAATGAACACTAATAGTGAAATTTGAAGACATTTTTACCCCTGTTTGGTATGTGTACATAATATTTCACACTATTCTCAACACAAACTTGATGTTCGTAAATGCACCAAAGATATTCAATGTGTTTGAAACAGTCCAAGATTGGCGGATGAATAAATAAATGGTAAACATGTTATAATAATAATTGGCCTTGTCAAGTTTAGCGAATTGTCGCCTACTTGGGCGGTGTCTCCTTTTCCGGTGAGAAGGCTACAAACAACCCTGGAACCTAGAATTCCAGGCGATAGGCTGAACATGAAGTCTCATGGTCCTGCAGGTTGATGGTGCAGCGAGAGGCTGATGGAGACAGATCTATCTTGTACTTCTCCAGTAGCTCCTCGTTCTCAGTCACCCAGTAGCCAAGGACGTCGGTGTCGTAAGTGGGGATTATTGTGACTTCTGGAAAATACAAACGAATGATTTCATTACACAAATTTGTTTTACAAATCTTTTATGCATCCTTCAATTGATTAAAATCTAATAATTTTTTTTATCTATTTACATACTGTGTGGGTACTGTAAAAGTGAAAGTTATACATTATATCTACCTAAACCCTTACCTGGTGTCCGAAAACAAGAGGAATGTTCAGATGGAAAATAGTTCTTTTAAGTGATCTATATGATATACATTCATCAATTTCCCGCTTGTACCATTAGTTTCCGGATAGCGTGTATTTTTCATGAAGATGAATTTTGAGCCACCTTTCTCGATAGATATTTATTGTGAACGCACAAAAAATTGAACTCACCTAGATCTTTATCTTCCCAGGATTGCTTGGCTTCCAGCAGGGCATTGTAGATCTCCTTGGAGGGCTCCGTGCCCGAGAACACGTAGTACCTGGCTCGTATCCTCTGGAAGAATTCCACTGCGGAGTAGTACGAGTTCCCGTGATGTGGGACGTACGTAAGGTCCATATAAACTGGGACTATCTTCTTCTTGTGCTTCGGGGATTCAACCTTCCGACTCTCTTTCGTCTTTTCTTGGTTGATTTTGTTCTTGTTTGTGACGGAGATTGGAGGTGTTTTCTTTTCCTTTTTGGGTGTGGTCTTGTTAGAATCTGCACCAGTAGAAGGCGGCGCCGGGCTTGGGAGGCCTAAAGGTTTCCCCCATCCTTCTATGGGGTCTTTTGAGGAGCTGGATTCCTCTGATGTTTTTTCCAAGGATTCGCTAACTTCTTTTCCATCCTTGATTATTTTGCTGGACATTTTGATGGAAGATATTGATGACGCTGAAGAGGATGATTGTGTTTCCATTGAGGTTTCGTGAGTGGAATCTTTTGAAGTGATAATTCTTAAACCTATTTCTGGAGCTTTATCCTTTCCATTAGTTTCTTCTGAGGTAGGATATTGATATTTAGATGTAATTGAAGATATAAGATCGGCTCCTCTAGCAAGGCGATGTTCTTCTAAGGCCTTTTCAAAGTCTAAATCGGCTTCATCTAGGAATGATGGGTCAGTGTCGTGTCGTTTGGTCTTTTTACTATGGATTTCGCTAGACACTTTTTTAAGCTCTTGAGAATAATTAGAACTAAGACTTTCTTCTGCTTCACTAAAAGATATAACTGAGTCATCATCGGCAGGTAAAGCTCCATAAACTGAAGTACTCATTGGATCGAACATCAGTTTTTGGTGATGTTTTAATAAGAATTCCCTTTCCTGTGATTTTGATTCCCTATGACTATACTCCTCGGATTGAGCTGTTGATCTTTGCTCAAAAGCTTGGCTACTACTTGAAGTTGTTTCTTCTTTATCGTGTGGTAATAATTTTATGTCTGTGAGGAGTAGAGCTTCATCTTTATCGACAGTTTCAACGACTTCTTCACTAAATTCAGATATTGTTGTTTTAGTAGATTTAGTTGTTTTAGTGTATCCATCTTGGCTCTTACTAACGGTTGTAGTTTCTACAGTAACTTTCACCTTCTCCGGGGATATGACCTCTCTGGTTGTAACTACTGTGATAGTTTGGACTATTTCATTACCGTTTTCATTGATGATATTAGTGTGAATTTCAGTTTCAGTCTTCTTATCTCCTACAGGTGATCGGACCTTTGGTTTTTGAGATGATTCTGTTGGACTCTTTTCAGCTGAGGGTTCTGTGGATTCCTTCAATATGTGATGTTCTTCAACAGCTTCCTTTGTTGAATCAACTTGCGGTGAACTTGGTTCAAGGTATGTAATTTGAGTTTGTACATCTTTTAAGGTTTCTATGGAGCCATTCGCAAGCTCGTTTGTAGTAACAGTTTCAACAACTGTCTTCATTATATTTTGAGATTCATAACTCATTTCTTCATTTGTAGTGGTTGTGGTGATAGTTTGTTTGACTTTTTCACCATTCTGAATGATTGTTTTGGTTTTGGTATCTGAATCTCTTTGAATTTTTCCTGTTGATTTAAATAAATGCAATATTTTATTTAAGTCATCATTAGATGAACTTTTACAAATATCCACATTATCAGGCACATCTTCCGTTTCAACAGCAGGAGATGCTTCAGTTTCGCTTTCCACAGAGCCATCCTTTGCTTCTCCATCGGCAATATCGTCTAAGGTAAATCCGGGTGGCAAGTAGGTAATTTGAGTTTTTATATCTTTAATAGTCTCAATTGATCCATCAGCTGATTCGTTAGTAGTAGTGGTTTCAATAACAGTTTTGATTGCTACTGTATCTTGCGTTTCGTGAATCATTTCTTCTTTTGTGGTAATGGTTGTAACAGTTTGATTTATTTCCTCGCTATCTTGTTGAATAATATTACTTTGGGTATCAGTTTCTGTTTTTACTTTACCTGTAGGCTTAAATAGGCGTAATAATTCTGTCAACTCATTTGTAGAACTAATTTGTGATTCAGAAACGGTTATTTTGATATCTTTTGTTGTTTCCACGGCTCCATCGGAATATTCATCGACAGTAGTAGTTTCTATTGTAGTCCTTACTTTTTTAATTTGCTTATCAGAACCTAGTAGAGTATCTCGAGTAGTGACAGTTGTGATAGTTTGTTTAACTTCTTGATTGTTTTTTGTTATTTTGTTGGTAACTACATCGGTTGATGTACAGGTATCCTCTATTTCTTCTTCATCTTCTTCCATGTGGCTTTTGTCAATGGGACTACTTGGAGGTGGGAGAATATCAGTGATTGTAATTTTCCTATCTTTTGTTGTCTCCACAGCTCCGTCTGGGAACTCGTCTACTGTGATCGTTTCAATAGTTGTTTTAATTTTTTCAACTTCATTACACGAATTGCAGAAGTTTTGTCGACTCGTAATAGTGGTGATAGTCCTTGTTATCGGAATTCCATTATGATGGGTATTATAAGTTTCACTCTCGGAGGTTGATACAACATCCCCAAAAGGTTTCAAATCTTTCAAGATGTTCTCTAGGCTTCTGGAGCTCGTTGATTTGTATTCTGAGATAGTTACCTTGATATCTTTGGTAGTTTCAACTGTTCCATTGGGGTATTCGTTGACTGTACTTGTTTCTATAGTAGTCCTTACTTTCTTAGAGTCACCATCGTTTGAGACAAGTATATCACGTGTAGTCACTGTGGTTATCGTTTGAGTAATATTCTTGCCATCTTTAACTATTTTATTAGTTGAAACATCCGTATCAACAGTGGAATCTTCCACCTTAAAGTCATCATCAGTAGCTTGGTTTCCTAAGATAGCATTTACATCAGGGGCAACATCCGATATGGAGACTTTAGTGTCAATTGAAGTTTTAATTGTTCCATCAGGATACTCATCAGCAGTTGTGACTTGAGTAGTTGTCTTAATTTTGCAAACAGTCTCTTCTTCATTAACAAGGTCTTCTTCGGTTTTTACAGTAGTGATTGTTCGAACTATTTGAAAACCGTCTTTCTTTAAAGTTTCTTTACTTTTTTCTTCTGTTTTCCGACCTTCTCCAACAGATCTGTACTTATTTAGCATATCTTCCAAACTTGAGGACTTTTCGGGTAAAATATCTGACACTGTTACTTTGGTGTCTTTAAGAGTTTCAACTGAGCCATCCGAATTTTCATTGACTGTAGTAGTTTCAACCGTAGTTCTCAATTGTCTCAATCCTTTTTGAGAAATTGTATCACGTTTCGTTACCGTTGTAATAGTTTGTTTAATTTCTAGCGCGTTTTGTTTAATTATATTAATTTTAACGTCTGTTTCTGTTGACGTATCTTCGATAACTTCTTCGTCCACTGTCACTTCTGTGACATCTTTGTAATCGTAAATAATAATATTTTTTTCTGTCTTTCTTTCAATCTTTCCTTCGGGATTCTCATCTTCTGTGGTGATTTCTACAGTCTCCTTTACTTTCCTAGGAACCATGTTTTTATCACACATTGTTTCCTTAGTTGTTACTTTAGTAACAGTTCGTTTGATAGTATATGTTTCCACATTTATGAATTCGGTATGCTTTTCCGTACTACAAACCTTATCTCCAACCGATACTAAATTTTTTAATTTAACAGATTCATCTGAAATTTGTCGCTCTTCTTTAATTTGCTCAAAACCTTCCGATTGCTTTTCTTGAGTATCGAAGTCAATAGATTGACCACTCTCGACTGTTGTAGCAGAAGTTGATTTCAAGGTGGATGAACATTCAGAAATAGTTGTCTTAGTATCTTTTGTCGTTTTGGTCGAGCCATCCGGTCCTTTACTAACAGTTGTGGTTTCGATAGTTGTTTTTACACTTTGTGGAGTGCCGTCCTCCTTGGAAACAACTTCTTTGGTGGTAACAGTTGTTATAGTTTGAGTAACTACATTTTCTCCTTCTTTTATTATTTTGGTAGTGGTGTCTGTTTCTGTAGTAAATTTACCAACAGAGTGTTGCATTCCGCTAAGCATTTCGGCTTTCTCTGTGTCGGAATGTTCCAAATGTTTTTGCACTTTTTCTGTTAGAGTTGAGATCTTTTGGGCTACAAAATCGTCCCCAATATTTATGGTCTTCGACACAATGTCACCATTCAAAGTTTTTAAAGAAGTATCACTATCATCACAAACAATTCCAAAACACTTCACGTCAATCTCCGATTTCTTAATGGCATCTTCGGTAACTTCGATTTTATCACCTATTTCTTGCGCAGATTCCAAATCAGTCTTGATTTTCTGTGTCATGTCAGTAAGTGTTTCACTACTTGACTCTTGGAAAGATAACTTACTTATAGGGCTGACTGGTGCAGTTGGAGGAGTAGATTGACCACTGACAATCTTTTGAGCCAACAAACATTGCATTTCATTTTGTTTTTCTATATCAGCAATATCAGGTGTACTTTTCCCTGAAATATTCAGTTCTTCGGTAGATATAATGATGCTGTCAGCTGAAAACTTATCACTTAAAGACAATTGAAGTCTTTCTTCAGGCGCATCTTGTTTCTCACTTTCTAATTTGATTTGTACATCTGGAATATTTGATTCCTTCATCAAGATATCGTACTTTTCTTCTGACTCGGTAGTGTGTTTCACATCGCCATTAGCCACTTTCTTATGTTCTTCAATGGTAGAATGCTTTTCTGTTGTACTTGATGATAAACAATCCTTTGTAGATGCAGCTGAGGAGGTTGTTGTAATAATTTGATGTACTTGACTGGCTTTGGCGTCGGTTATATGTTCAACAGCATTTTCTGATATTGAAGATAATTTTTCAACATCCTCTTCAAGGAAGTCAATTATTGTTTTGGGGCTGGTTTTAATAACAGACGTTTTACTGACTGACTCAGAAGTACTGAATACTTCTTTTTGACATTTCAGTTCTCCATCCTTGCTGGAAGACTTTCGAGAGAGGTCATCATCAGTTGATACCATTGAATCATCGTGTGACAATTTAACTGCAGACTGACTAGCCACCGATTGTTCATGCTCTGGAGTCATCTCTTTCGTAGGGGAAGATTCTTTTAGTGATGTTTTAATTTCAGTTAGCTGTTTTTCACTTTCTATGAATGATGACGAGATCTGCGAGCTAGACAATTCTTGGATTTGAGAGGTTGTTGAGATACTTGACATCTTTATATTTTTTAAACCATTCATTGTAACTTCTTTCGGTAATGCACCAGCACCGGAAAGAGCATCTGAGGAAAATCTTTCTGAAATGTGTACATTTTCATCATCTCCTTGGCCATCTGTTCCAACGCCCTTGATGGGAGACTCCTTTTCATCAATTGATGTTTCTTTTGGAGAATACTGAACCTCATCTGGAGTAGTTGATTTAGCAGTTGGAGATATTTTCAAATCAACCAAGGTAGGTACTTTTTCAGCATCTTTTCCATAGAGTGATATTTCTACAACTTTTGTTGGTGTTTCTTCGACTTCATCTTTCACTGAATCGTCTTTCAGGATGTCCGGATCCGTACTTTCCATGCTATCTTTGAGATGTGAAGAAGATTGAGATTTTTCAGTAACTTCTGATATTGATAGTTCTTCTTCACTTTCACTATCATTTTCTTTCATTAGTGCCTTTGAACTAAACATTTCACCTAGCTTACTGATTTCAGATAAAATTGTAGTTTGCTGTGAGGAAGACATGATAGTGCTTGCTTTATGAATCGTTGATTTAATTTCGGACGTGGAAGTTACTTTAGTTTTTGACAGGTCTTGTTTCGAAACCAGCTCCAATTCAGTTCTTAAGTCTTTTTCTTGAATAGGGGATTCTAACATATTTTTATCTTTAATAACAGATGTGTGATCATCTATTTTTTTATCTCCCGTTTCATGTTGGAGTTCCTGTTTTGGGACTAGAGAAAGGTGTGATTCTTCAGGTGATTTGGAATCCGTTTGTAATACATCGATTTCAGTTGAAAATGGTGCATCAGGAGAATCAACAACCAAGGGCATTTTCTTATCAGTTTCCTTAGCATCATAATCCATTGTTGAAAATGTTTCCTTAACCATGTTAGTTGCATCAGAAATAATTTCAACAGCTCTTGATGTTTCATGATGTAAATCTTTCTCTGAACTACTAACCGATGATTTGGTGAGATCACATATTGATGAAACGCTTTGCGTCAGAGTTTCAGATAATGAATCAATACTTTCTTTAAATACTCGAGCATCAACAGTATGTTCTGAATAATGTATTAACGATTTGTCTTCACTTTCACGTACAGTTTTTTTAATAGAAGCTGTGTGCTCATCCTCAGTGAGTTTTGAAGATAAAGATTTTGAATCACTTGACTTCTTTTCATGAACTGAGAATTTTCTCTCCTCAAGTAAATATTTGTCTTCAGGCGTATCTCCCCCCTCTTCAGAGGTGATCTCTTCGTGACCTTCTATTTCACCTGACTGATGTTTTTCAAAACCATTAATAGATGTTGTAGATTGAACATCTTTCACAAAAGTAGATGATTTATGTTCTGGTATCCGATGACTATCTTCGTGTACTGCTTCAGAAGAAATGTCTTCATGATCAACTTCTTTGTCTGGATAATGCTCATCTACTTCTTTTAGAACCGAACCTATTCCAACTGCCGCTTCAGCTAAGAGAGGCTCATATGTAGATAGGTCAATAGTTGTTTGTTGTGAGAGAGGGTCTGTAACTTGAGGTAAAGGTTTACCTTCTTTCACCGATATTGGAGATAAATCTTCGGGTGATTCCTGGTCATCATGTAAAGATCTTCTAACTCTCTTTCCTCTCAGTTCTGGAGAATGTTCATCAGTTATTTGAATTGGCGACAATGCGCCTAATGAAGAGACTTCACTCTTTGCAGTCAATGTAGTTGTTTCTTTTGAAATATCAGGAGATGTTCGTTCAGACTTCACATGCGGCATCTCTTTTAATTTGTCTTCTGTCATTGACCCTCGCAATTTCTCGCCAGGAGCCCCATGTTCAACAACATGTTTTTCTGGAGAAAGCTTTTCCGTTTCCTTAACAGATGATTTAGCTGCCAATGGAATATCACCCTTCTCTATCAAAGGTGTTTTATCTTGGGGTGGCTCCAGGGGTGTTTTTTCCGACTTAAGGTGTGACATTCCTGAAAATTCATCATCTTTCACGGATACCAGGGATTTACCATCAGGTTTTATGTCACTGCCTTCAGGTACTAGCGCTTTTACGTGTATTTTTTGAGTCTCCTTGTCATCTGAATAAATTTCCTTCATATGTTGCTGGGCTACTAGGAGTGCGCCACCTTTCTCAATCATCGGAGATGTATATTTGAACGGCTCAGGAGATGTCCCCGTCAGGTTATCATCCTTTACTGGAGATTTTCCTTCAGGTGCATGACTAACTACAGATATTGGCTCCGCAAGACTGACTTCATAGGCACCTTTTTCACCAGGAGAAAGTTTCTGTAATTCCTTTACTGGAAAAGCAGCGGTGGAAAGAACATCACCCTTCTCAATCATAGGAGTTGTATCTTTGGATAGCTCAGGAGACGTTCGTTCAGACTCTGTATCTGTTGGTTTTTCATCTTTCACCAATACTGTGGATTTCATCCCGAGAGTCGTATGAATAAGTTCATTGGCATCCTCACCATCGGGTGAATCTTTCAATCTTTCAATAACTGCTGAAGGACTATCAACCTTTTCAATTGTTGACGAAGTTAAATCTTTGGATGGATCAATATACGGTTCACCTGTCAATTTTTTCATGGACACTGTAGATATTTCTTCAGGCGTACAAACTTCGGTTACTGGTGCTGGTAGGCTAATTTTATGCTCTGTCTTTTTCTCTGGAGAAAGCGTTACATTTACCTGCGACTTTACTATCAATGGATCATCATCCTTCTCCGCTAAAGGAGATTTGTCTTTTATTGACTCAGTAGTCGATTTTTTAGAATCAATATGAGGTAAATCAATAATTTCTACTGATATGCTTTCTTTAACAAATTCGGGGGATTTTCTCTCGGAAGTTGGGTGGCTACTTTTAGATAGTATAGTTTTATGGATATCCATTTTCTCGGGAGAAATCTTTTCATCACCTTTTACTAATGAAGGTTTCTCAATCAAAAGTGATGATATTTCGGAGAGTGGCATTCCAGATTGCGGCTCATCTTCTCTCGCTACTGGGAATTTTTTATCAAGTGTAGTTTGACCAACTTCTGCAATCGGCGCTGCAAGGTCTTCGATATCTTTGCCAGGCGAAGATGCAGCCAAAGAAATAGCATCCGTCTCTTCATTTACTGATAAGATATCTTCTGATGGATCTACTTTTTCAATTGCTATTATTGAAAGTGAAGTAGGTCGAGTTTCGTGGTCGCCTTGGGAATCCTTTTCTTCTTCGGAACTGGTAGATGATTTGTCAGCAACTGGCACTGAGACTTCCTGCTTTCCACTGTAGGGTACTTTCGCTTGAAGAATTTCTTGTATTATTTGATCACGGCTAACTTTTTCTGTGAATCCCGGTGAAACGATTCCTTCAAAAGACACTTTGACACTTTCTTGGTCCGTAACCGATGGAGAAACAATCCTTACAACTGGAGTAACGGGTTGGACCAATACTAAGGCTTGTTCATCAATTGAACGCTTTCTTAAATGAATCTCTTCAGCAACTGTAGATTTTGGCAATGTAACTGATGATATTTGTCCAAGAACGGTCTTAGGAGGTGTTACATCATGCTCAAAGTCAGGAGTCTTTTTACCAGCAGTTGACGAGGAAGGACTCTTAACAGTAGGAGGTGTATCGTTTTCTGAAATATCACTTTTGGTTGAAAGTTTTCGGTCATCGAAGATAGATGCAGGTGCAACCGGAGATGATTCTTTATGTAACGCCTTCCTTTCTTCGATGTGTTCATCGGGTTTAATAGAAACATCTTTATCTTCGTAGTCAATGGTCTTTTTCTCCATAACTGGCGAAGTAGGACTCTTAACTGCTGGAGAAGTTTCCGAAACGCCTGTATCACTTTGGATTGAAATTGTTCTGTCTTCTAGAACAGATACGGATGGATGTTTCGATTCTTTATGCTCAGGGGTCTTCAAAACTGCAATTGTGGGTGAAGGTGATCTAGTAGCGTCACTTTCCACATGTTCCTGAGTCTTTTCAGGGGAAGTTTTGCCTTTTATGGATGCTGTTGGACTCTTAGCAACTGGGGTTTCGTCTTTCTCTAATTCAACAATTAGACTAGAAATTGAGGATTTTCTGTCTTTTGGTGCAGACGCGCTAATGTGTCCTGCGCCGTGAGATGATTCTTTGAGTGATGGTTGTCTTTCTTCAGCGTGATTCTCGGATTTTAGTATATCAACAACCCAATGGTCAGAAGTCTTTGACTGTGTAATCGATGGAGAAGGACTCTTTGTATCCTTTTCCAAAACACCAGCATCGCTTTCGATTGAAAGCTTTCGGTCATCTAGGACAGGGGCACTTGGAAGTTTCAAACCATCTTCTTTCTGCTCTGTTGGTGAAGGTGATCTTGTTACATCTTTCTCCGTCTGCTCGGGTGATTTGTCATCAACCATCTTATCAGGGGTCGTTCTGCCTGTCTTTGACGGTGTTGGAATCTTTGCAACTGGAGTGTCATCTATATTTTTTTCAATTATATCGGTAATAATGGATGATTTTATGTCCCCCGGTACTAGCATGGAAATCTGCTCCGCAACCGACGACTGTTCTTTTAGTGATGCGCTACTTCCTTCAATATATTCATCGGATTTAAGTGAATCGTCTTCTTCTTTATGGCTAGAAGTCTTTATCCTTACAATTAATGGAGAAGGAACCTTTATTGCAAGAGATGAATCCATGTCTAAAACTCCGGTATCACTTTCTATTGAAAATTTTCGGTCATCTGTGACACGTGTAGTTTCGACCGGCGATGGTTCTTTAACTGACGGTTTCCTTTCTTGGATGTTTCCATCATGTTTGATAGAAACCTCTTCAACTTCATGGTCTGGTGTCTTTTTCTCTATAATTGAAAGCGAAGGACTCTTTACAGCAGAAGATGTATCCTTTTCTATCGAAAGTTTTCGGTCTTTTACAATAGATGCAGGTGCAACCGGGGCTGATTCTGGGATAAGTGCAGTTTCAATCGGCGATGCTTCGTTAAGTGACGACTTATTTTCTTCGATGCGTTCATCGTGTTTGATAGAAACCTCTCCATCTTCATGCTCTGGGGTCTTTTTCCCTAAAATTGATTGAGAAGGAGTCTTTACAGCCGGAGAAGTATCCTTTTCTAAAACACCAGCATCACTTTCTATTGAAAGTTTTCGGTCATCGATAGGTGCGGTTTCAACTGGCAACGGTTCTTCCATCGACGGCTTAGTTTCTTTGATGTGTTCGTCGTCTTTGATAGAAACCTCTCCATCTTCATGCTCTGGGGTCTTCTTCTCTAAAATTGATTGAGAAGGACTCTTTACAGAAGGAGAAGTATTCTTTTCCAAAATACCAGCATCAGTTTCTATTGAAAGTTTTCGGTCATCGATAAGTGCGGTTTCAACTCGCAACGGTTCTTTCAATGACGGTTTCTTTTCATCAATGTGTTCATCGTGTTTGAAAAAAGCCTCTCCTCTTTCATGCTCTGGTTCCCGTTTCTCTACAATTGATGGGGAAGGACTCTTTACAGACGGAGAAGTATCCTTTTCTAAAACACCAGCATCACTTTCTATTGAAAGCCTTCGGTCATCTACAAAAGGTGCGGTTCCAACTAGCGACGGTTCTTTAAGTGACGGTTTCCTTTCTTCGATGTGTTCATCGTGTTTGATAGAAACCTCTTCTTTTTCATGGACAGGTTTTTTTTCCTTTGTAATTGACGGAGAACGACTCTTTGCAGCAGGAGAAATATCCTTTTCTAAAACATCATCATCGCTTTCTATTGAATGTTTTCGGTCTTCTACAATAGATGCAGGTACAACCGGCGCAGATTCTTTAAGTGGCGGCTTACTTTCTTCGATGTGTTCAATATGTTTGATAGAAACTGCTTCGTCTTTATGGTCAGGCGTCATTTTTTCTGTAACTGACGGAGAAGGACTCTTTACAGCAGGAGAAGTATCCCTTTCTAAGATATCAGAAACACTTTCCATTGAATGTTTTCGGTCATCTATGATTAGTGCAGTTTCAACTGGTGACGATTCCTTAAGTGACGGCTTCCGGTCTTCGATGTGTTCATCGTGTTTAAAAGAAGCCTCTTCTTCTTCACGCTCTGGTTCCCTTTTCTCTGTAATTGATGGGGAAGGACTCTTTACAGCAGGAGAAGTCTCCTTATCCAGAATACGAGCACCACTTTCTGTTGAAAACTTTCGGTCATCTATGATAGGTACGGTATCAACTGGCGACGATTCCTTAAGTGACGGCTTACGGTCTTTGATGTGTTCATCGTGTTTAAAAGAAGCCCCATCTTCTTCATGCTCTGGATCCCTTTTCTCTGTAATTGATGGGGAAGGACTCTTTACAGCAGGAGAAGTTTCCTTTTCCATAATACCATCATCACTTTTTGTTGAAAGCTTTCGGTCATCTATGATAGGTACGGTATCAACTGGCGAGGGTTCTTTAAATGACGGCTTCCTTTCATCGATGTGTTCAACGTATTTCTTAGAAACCTTTTCTTCTTCATGGTCAGGTAACTTTTTCTCTGTAATTGACGGAGAAGGACTCTTTTCAGCACGAGAAGTATCCTTTTCTAAAATACCAGCATCACTTTCTACTAAAATTTTTTGGCCTTCTACAACAGATGCAAGTGCAATTGGAGCTGATTCTGTAATTGACGGTTTTCTATTTTTAATGTGTTCTTCGTGTTTGATAGAAACCTCTTCATCTTCATGGTCTGGTGTTGTTACCTCTGCAAATGACGGAGAAGGACTCTTTAGAGCGGGAGAAGTATCCTTTTCGAAAATACCAGCGACACTTTCAATTGAATGTTTTCGGTCATCTATGATTGGCGCGGTTTCAACTGGCGACGATGTTTTATGTGACGGCTTCCTTTCTTCGATGTGTTCATCGTGTTTGATAGAAACCTCTTCATCTTCATGGTCAGGTATCTTTTTCTCTGTCATTGATGGAGAAGGACTCTTTACAGCAGGAGAAATATCCTTTTCTAAAACACCATCATCGCTTTCTATTGAAAGTTTTCGGTCTTCTACAATAAATGCAGGTGCAACCGGAGCTGGTTCTTTAAGTGATGGCTTCCTTTCTTCGATGTATTCATCGTGTTTTATAGAAACCCCTTCTACTTCATGGTCAGGTGTCTTCTTCTCTGTAATTGACGGAGAAGGACTCTTTACAGCAGAAGAAGTATCTTTATCAAAAATACCCGCATCACTTTCTGTTGAAAGCTTTTGGTCATCAGGTACGGTTTCAACTGGAGACGGTTCTTTAAGTGACGGCTTCTTTTCTTCGATGTGTTCATCGTGTTTGATAGAAACCTTTTCTTCTTCATGGTCAGGTGTCTTTTTCTCTGAAATTGACGGAGAAGGACTCTTTTCAGTAGGAGTCGTATCCTTTTCTAAAATACCAGCATCACTTTCTGTTGAAAGCTTTCGGTCATCTACGATCGTCGCGGTTTCAATTGGCGACGGTTCTTTAAGTGACGGCTTCTTTTCTTCGATGTGTTTATCATGTTTGATAGAAACCTCTTCTTCTTCATGGTCAGGTGTCTTTTCCTCAGTAATTGACGGAGATGGACTCTTTGCAGCAGGAGAAGTCTCCAAAATGATAGCACCACTTTCCATTGAAAGTTTTCGGTCTTCTACAATTGCAACCGGAGCTGGTTCTTTGAGTGACGGCTTCCTTTCTTCGATGCGTTCATCTTGTTTGATAGAAACTTCTTCTTCTTCATAGTCAGGTGACTTTTTCTCTGTAATTGACGGAGAAGGACCCTTAACAGCAGGAGAAGCATCCTTTTCAAAAATTCCGGCATCACTTTCTGTTGAAAGCTTTCGGTCATCTATGATAGTTGCGGTTTCAACAGGCGACGGTTCTTCAAGTGACGGCTTGCTTTCTTCGATGTGTTTATCGTGTTTGATAGAATGCTCTTCTTCTTCATGGTCAGATATCTTTTGCTCTGTAATTGACGGAGAAGGACTCTTTTCAGCAGGAGAACTATCCTTTTCTAAATTACCAGCATCACTTTCTGTTGAAAGCTTTCGGTCATCTATGATTGTTGCGGTTTCAACTGGTGACGTTTCTTTAAGTGACGGCTTCCTTTCTTCGATGTGTTTATCGTGTTTGATAGAAACCTCTTCTTCTTCATGGTCAGGTGTTTTTTGCTCAGTAATTGACGTAGAAGGACTCTTTGCAGCAGGAGAAGTCTCCTTTTCCAAAATGACAGTACAACTTTCCATTGAAAGTTTTCGGTCTTCTACAATTGCAACTGGAGCTGGTTCTTTGAGTGACGGCTTCCTTTCTTCGATGTGTTCATAGTGTTTGACAGAAATCTCTTCTTCTTCATGGTCAGTTGTCTTTTGCTCAGTAATTGACGGTGAAGGACTCTTTACAGCCGGAGAAATAACTTTTTCTAAAACACCATCATCACTTTCTATTGAAAGTTTTCGGTCTTCAGTAATTGCAACCGGAGCTGGTTCTTTAAGTGTAGGCTTCCTTTCTTCGACGTGTTCATCGTGTTTGATAGAAATCTCTTCTTCTTTATGGTCAGGTGTCTTTTTCTCTGTAGTTGAAGGAGAATGTCTCTTTTCAGCAGGGGAAGTATCCTTATCTAAAATACCAGCACCACTTTCTGTTGAAAGCTTTCGGTCATCTGCGATCGTCGCGGTTTCAATTGGCGACGGTTCTTTAAGTGACGGCTTCCTTTCTTCGACTTGTTTATCGTGTTTGATAGAAACCTCTTCTTTTTCATGGTCAGGTGTCTTTTGCTCAGTAATTGACGGAGAAGGACTCTTTGCAGCAGGAGAAGCATCCTTTTCAAAAATTCCAGCATCACTTTCTGTTGAAAGCTTTCGGTCATCTATGATAGTTGCGGTTTCAACAGGCGACGGTTCTTTAAGTAACGGCTTGCTTTCTTCGATGTGTTTATCGTGTTTGATAGAAAGCTCTTCTTCATGGTCAGATATCTTTTGCTCTGTAATTGACGGAGAAGGACTCTTTTCAGCAGGAGAAGTATCCTTTTCTAAAATACCAGCGTCAGTTTCTGTTGAAAACTTTCGGTCATCTATGATAGTTGCGGTTTCAACAGGTGACGTTTCTTTAAGTGACGGCTTCCTTTCTTCGACTTGTTTATCGTGTTTGATATAAACCTCTTCTTCTTCATGGTCAGGTGTCTTTTGCTCAGTAATTGACGGAGAAGGACTCTTTGCAGCAGGAGAAGCATCCTTTTCAAAAATTCCAGCATCACTTTCTGTTGAAAGCTTTCGGTCATCTATGATAGTTGCGGTTTCAACAGGCGACGGTTCTTTAAGTAACGGCTTGCTTTCTTCGATGTGTTTATCGTGTTTGATAGAAAGCTCTTCTTCATGGTCAGATATCTTTTGCTCTGTAATTGACGGAGAAGGACTCTTTTCAGCAGGAGAAGTATCCTTTTCTAAAATACCAGCGTCAGTTTCTGTTGAAAACTTTCGGTCATCTATGATAGTTGCGGTTTCAACAGGTGACGTTTCTTTAAGTGACGGTTTCCTTTCTTCGATGTGTTTATCGTGTTTGATAGAAACCTCTTCTTCTTCACGGTCAGGTGTTTTTTGCTCAGTAATTGACGGAGAAGGACTCTTTGCAGCAGGAGAAGTCTCATTTTCCAAAATGACAGCACCATTTTCCATTGAACGTTTTCGGTCTTCTACAATTGCAACCGGAGCTGGATCTTTGAGTGACGGCTTCCTTTTTTCGATGTGTTCATCGTGCTTGATAGAAACCTCTTCTTCTTTATGGTCAGTTGTCTTTTGCTCAGTAATTGACTGAGAAGGACTCTTTTCAGCAGGAGAAGTATCCTTTTCTAAAATACTAGCGTCACTTTCTGTTGAAAGCTTTCGGTCACCTATGATAGTTGCGGTTTCAACCGGTGACGGTTCTTTAAGTGACGGCTTCCTTTCTTCGGTGTGTTTATCGTGTTTGACAAAAGCCTCTTCTTCTTCATGATCATGTGTCTTTTGCTCAGTAATTGACGGAGAAGGACTCTTTTCAGCAGGAGAAATATCCTTTTCTAAAACACCATCATCGCTTCCTATCGAAAGTTTTCGGTCTTCTACAATAGATGGAGGTGCAACCGGAGCTGATTCTTTAAGTGACGGTTTCCTTTCTTCGATGTGTTCATCGTGTTTGATAGAAAACTGTTTATCTTCATAGTCAGGTGTCTTTTTCTCTGCAGTTGACGGAGAAGGACTCTTTACAGCAGGAGAAATATCCTTTTCCAAAATAAGAGCTTCACTTTCTATTGAAAGTTTTCGCTCTTCTACAATAGATGCAGGTGCAACCTGATATGAGTCTTCATGGGCAGGTGTCTTTTTCTCAGTAATTGATGAAGAAGGACTCTTTACTGCAGGAGAAATATCCTTTTCTAAAACACCATCATCACTTCCTATTGAAAGTTTTCGTTCTTCAACAGTAGATTCAGGTGCAACCGGAGTTTGCTCTTTGAGTGAGAGCTTCCTTTCGTCGATGTGTTTATCGTGTTTGATAGAAACCTTTTCTTCGTCATGGTCAGGTTTCTTTTTATCTGTAATTGACGGAGAAGGACTCTTTACAGCAGCAGAAATATCCTTTTCTATAACATCATCATCACTTTCTATTGAAAGTTTTCGGTCTTCTACAATTGACACCGGAGCTGGTTCTTTAAGTGACGGCTTTCTTTCTTCGATGTGTTTATCGTGTTTTATAGAAACCTCCTCTTCTTCATAGTCAGGTGTCTTTTTCTCTGTAGTTGACGGTGAAGGACTCTTTTCAGCAGAAGAAATAACCCTTTCCAAAATAACAGCTTCACTTTCTATTGAAAGTTTTCGCTCTTCAACAATAGATGCAGGTGCAACCTGAGATGAGTCTTCATGGCCAGGTGTCTTTTTCTCAGTAATTGATGGAGAAGGACTCTTTACTGCAGGAGAAATATCCTTTTCTAAAACACCATCATCACTTCCTATTGAAAGATTTCGGTCTTCAACAATTGCAACCGGAGCTGGTTCTTTAAGCGACGGCTTCCTTTCTTCGATGTTTATAGAAACCTTTTCTACTTCATGGTCAGGTGTTTTCTTCTCTGTAATTGACGGAGAAGGACTCTTTACAGCAGAAGAAGTATCTGTTTCAAAAATACCAGCATCACTTTCCGTTGAATGCTTTTGGTCATCTATAATAGGTACGGTTTCAGCTGGCGACGGTTCTTTAAGTGACGGCTTCCTTTCTTCGATGTGTTCATCGAGTTTGATAGAAACCGTTTCTTCTTCATGGTCAGGTGTCTTTTTCTCTGTAATTGACGGAGAAGGACTCTTTTCAGCAGGAGTAGTATCCTTTTCTAAAATATTAGCATCACTTTCTGTTGAAAGCTTTCGGTAATCTATGATAGTTGCGGTTTCAACTGGCGATGGTTCTTTAAGTGACGGCTTCCTTTCTTCGATGTGTTTATCGTGTTTGATAGAAACTTGTTCTTCTTCATCTTCAAGTGTCATTTGCTCAGTAATTGAAGAAGAAGGGCTCTTTGCAGCAGGAGTAGTATCCTTTTCCAAAATACCAGTACCACTTTCCGTTGAAAGTTTGCGGTCTTCTACAATTGCCACCGGAGCTGGTTCTTTAAGTGACGGCTTTCTTTCTTCGATGTGTTCATCGTGTTTGAAAGATACCTCTTCTTCTTCATGGTCAGATGTCTTCTTCTCTGTAATTGATGGCGGACTCTTTACTGCAGAAGAAGTATCTGTTTCAAAAATACCAGCTTCACTTTCCGTTGAATGCTTTTGGTCATCTATAATAGGTACGGTTTCAGCTGGCGACGGTTCTTTAAGTGACGGCTTCCTTTCTTCGATGTGTTCATCGAGTTTGATAGAAACGGTTTCTTCTTCATGGTCAGGTGTCTTTTTCTCTGTTATTGACGGAGAAGGACTCTTTTCAGCAGGAGTAGTATCCTTTTCTAATATACCAGCATCACTTTCTGTTGAAAGCTTTCGGTCATCTATGATAGTTGCGGTTTCAACTGGCGATGGTTCTTTAAGTGACGGCTTCCTTTCTTCGATGTGTTTATCTTGTTTGATAGAAACTTCTTCTTCTTCATCTTCAAGTGTCATTTGCTCAGTAAATGAAGGAGAAGGGCTTTTTGCAGCAGGAGTAGTATCCTTTTCCAAAATGACAGCACCACTTTCCGTTGAAAGTTTGCGGTCTTCTACGATTGCCACCGGAGCTGGTTCTTTAAGTGACGGCTTTCTTTCTTCGATGTGTTCATCGTGTTTGAAAGAAACCCCCTCTTCTTCATGGTCAGGTGTCTTCTTCTCTGTAATTGATGGAGAAGGACTTTTTACTGCAGGAGAAATATCCTTTTCTAAAACACCATCACCACTTCCTATAGAAAGTTTTCGTTCTTCAACAGTAGATTCAGGTGCAACCGGAGTTTGCTCTTTGAGTGAGAGCTTCCTTTCGTCGATGTGTTTATCGTGTTTGATAGAAACCTTTTCTTCCTCATGGTCAGGTGTCTTTTTATCTGCAATTGACGGAGAAGGACTCTTTACAGCAGGAGAAATATCCTTTTCTAAAACACCATCATCACTTCCTATTGAAAGTTTTCGGTCTTCTACAATTGCAACCGGAGCTGGTTCTTTAAGTGACGGCTTTCTTTCTTCGATGTGTTCATCGTGTTTGAAAGAAACCTCTTCTTCTTCATGGTCAGGTGTCTTCTTCTCCGTAATTGATGGAGAAGGACTTTTTACTGCAGGAGAAATATCCTTTTCTAAAACACCATCATCACTTCCTATAGAAAGTTTTCGTTCTTCAAGATTAGATTCAGGTGCAACCGGAGTTTGCTCTTTGAGTGAGAGCTTCCTTTCGTCGATATGTTTATCGTGTTTGATAGAAACCTTTTCTTCGTCATGGTCAGGTGACTTTTTATCTGTAATTGACGGAGAAGGACTCTTTTCAGCAGAAGAAATAACCCTTTCCAAAATAACAGCTTCATTTTCTATTGAAATTTTTTCCTCTTCTACAATAGGTGCAGGTGCAACCTGAGATGAGTCTTCATGGCCAGGTGTCTTTTTCTCAGTAATTGATGGAGAAGGACTCTTTACAGCAGGAGAAATATCCTTTTCTAAAACACCATCATCACTTCCTATTGAGAGTTTTCGGTCCTCCACAACAGATTCAGGTGCAACCGGAGTTTCTTCTTTGAGTGAGAGCTTCCTTTCGTCGATGTGTTTATCGTGTTTGATAGAAACCTTTTCTTCTTCATGGTCAGGTGTCTTTTTATCTGAAATTGACGGAGAAGGACTCTTTACTGCAGGAGAAATATCCTTTTCTAAAACACCATCACCACTTCCTATTGAAAGTTTTCGTTCTTCAACAATAGATTCAGGTGCAACCGGAGTTTGCTCTTTAAGTGAGAGCTTCCTTTCGTCGATGTGTTTGTCGTGTATGATAGAAACCTTTTCTTCCTCATGGTCAGGTGTCTTTTTATCTGTAATTGACGGAGAAGGACTCTTTACAGGAGCAGAAATATCCTTTTCTATAACACCATCATCACTTTCTATTGAAAGTTTTCGGTCTTCTACAATTGACACCGGAGCTGGTTCTTTAAGTGACGGCTTTCTTTCTTCGATGTGTTTATCGTGTTTTATAGAAACCTCCTCTTCTTCATAGTCAGGTGTCTTTTTCTCTATAGTTGACGGTGAAGGACTCTTTTCAGCAGAAGAAATAACCCTTTCCAAAATAACAGCTTCACTTTCTATTGAAAGTTTTCGCTCTTCTACAAGAGATTCAGGTGCAACCTGAGATGAGTCTTCATGGCCAGGTGTCTTTTTCTCAGTAATTGATGGAGAAGGACTCTTTACTGCAGGAGAAATATCCTTTTCTAAAACACCATCATCACTTCCTATTGAAAGATTTCGGTCTTCAACAATTGCAACCGGAGCTGGTTCTTTAAGCGACGGCTTCCTTTCTTCGATGTTTATAGAAACCTTTTCTACTTCATGGTCAGGTGTTTTCTTCTCTGTAATTGACGGAGAAGGACTCTTTACAGCAGAAGAAGTATCTGTTTCAAAAATACCAGCATCACTTTCCGTTGAATGCTTTTGGTCATCTATAATAGGTACGGTTTCAGCTGGCGACGGTTCTTTAAGTGACGGCTTCCTTTCTTCGATGTGTTCATCGAGTTTGATAGAAACCGTTTCTTCTTCATGGTCAGGTGTCTTTTTCTCTGTAATTGACGGAGAAGGACTCTTTTCAGCAGGAGTAGTATCCTTTTCTAAAATATTAGCATCACTTTCTGTTGAAAGCTTTCGGTCATCTATGATAGTTGCGGTTTCAACTGGCGATGGTTCTTTAAGTGACGGCTTCCTTTCTTCGATGTGTTTATCGTGTTTGATAGAAACTTGTTCTTCTTCATCTTCAAGTGTCATTTGCTCAGTAATTGAAGAAGAAGGGCTCTTTGCAGCAGGAGTAGTATCCTTTTCCAAAATACCAGCACCACTTTCCGTTGAAAGTTTGCGGTCTTCTACAATTGCCACCGGAGCTGGTTCTTTAAGTGACGGCTTTCTTTCTTCGATGTGTTCATCGTGTTTGAAAGAAACCCCTTCTTCTTCATGGTCAGGTGTCTTCTTCTCTGTAATTGATGGAGAAGGACTTTTTACTGCAGGAGAAATATCCTTTTCTAAAACACCATCATCACTTCCTATTGAAAGTTTTCGTTCTTCAACAGTAGATTCAGGTGCAACCGGAGTTTGCTCTTTGAGTGAGAGCTTCCTTTCGTCGATGTGTTTATCGTGTTTGATAGAAACCTTTTCTTCCTCATGGTCAGGTGTCTTTTTATCTGCAATTGACGGAGAAGGACTCTTTACAGCAGGAGAAATATCCTTTTCTAAAACACCATCATCACTTCCTATTGAAAGTTTTCGGTCTTCTACAATTGCCACAGGAGCTGGTTCTTTAACTGACGGCTTTCTTTCTTCGATGGGTTCATCGTGTTTGATAGAAAACTCTTCATCTTTATGGTCAGGTGTCTTTTTCTCTTTAATTGACGGAGAAGGACTCTTCACAACAGGAGAAGCATCTTTTTCTAAAATACCAACATCGCTTTCTATTGAAGGCTTTCGGGCTTCTACAGTGGATGCAGGTGCAACCGGAGTTGATTCTTCAAGTGACGGCTTCCTTTCTTCGATATGTTCATCGTGTTTTATAGAAACCCTTTCTTCTTCATGGTCAGGTGTCTTTTTATCTGCAATTGACGGAGAAGGTATCTTTACAGCAGGAGAAATATCCTTTTTTAAAACACCATCATCACTTCCTATTGAAAGTTTTCGGTCTTCTACAATTGCCACAGGAGCTGGTTCTTTAAGTGACGGCTTTCTTTCTTCGAGGTGTTCATCGTGTTTGATAGAAAACTCTTCATCTTCATGGCCATGTGTCTTTTTCTCATTAATTGATGGAGTAGGACTCTTTACAGCAGGAGAAATATCCTTTTCTAAAACACCATCATCACTTCCTATTGAAAGTTTTCGGTCCTCCACAACAGATTCAGGTGCAACCTGAGTTTCTTCTTTGAGTGAGAGCTTCCTTTCGTCGATGTGTTTATCGTGTTTGTTGGAAACCTTTTCTTCTTCATGGTCAGGTGTCTTTTTGTCTGCAATTGACGGAGAAGGACTCTTTACAGCAGGAGAAATATCCTTTTCTAAAACACCATCATCACTTCCTATTGAAAGTTTTCGGTCTTCTACAATTGCCACAGGAGCTGGTTCTTTAAGTGACGGCTTTCTTTCTTCGATGTGTTTATCGTGTTTGATAGAAACCTTTTCTTCTTCATGGTCAGGTGTCTTTTTATCTGCAATTGATGGAGAAGGACTCTTTATAGCAGGAGAAATATCCTTTTCTAAAACACCATCATCTATTTCTGTTGAAAGTTTTCGGTCCTCCACAACAGATTCAGGTGCAACCGGAGTTTCTTCTTTGAGTGAGAGCTTCCTTTCGTCGATCTGTTTCTCTTGTTTTATAGAAACCTCTTCTTCTTCATGGTCAGGTGTCTTTTTCTCTATAGTTGACGGTGAAGAACTCTTTTCAGCAGAAGAAATATCCTTTTCCAAAATAACAGCTTCACTTTCTATTGAAAGTTTTCGCTCTTCTACAATAGATGCAGGAGCAACCTGAGATGAGTCTTCATGGTCAGGTGTCTTTTTCTCACTAATTGATGGAGAAGGACTCTTTACTGCAGGAGAAATATCCTTTTCTAAAACACCATCATCACTTCCTATTGAAAGTTTTCGATCTTCAACAATTGCAACCGGAACTGGTTCTTTAAGTGACGGCTTCCTTTCTTCGATGTGTTCATCGTGTTTTATAGAAACCTCTTCTACTTCATGGTCAGGTGTCTTCTTCTCTGTAATTGACGGAGAAGGACTCTTTACAGCAGAAGAAGTATCTTTTTCAAAAATACCAGCATCACTTTCTGTTGAAAGCTTTTGGTCATCTATAATAGGTACGGTTTCAACTGGCGACGGTTCTTTAAGTGACGGCTTCCTTTCTTGGATGTGTTTATCGTGTTTGATAGAAAACTCTTTATCTTCATGGTCGGGTATCTTTTTCTCTGTAATTGACGGAGAAGGGCTCTTTACAGCAGGAGAAGAATCCTTTTCTAAAATACCAACATCACTTTCTATTGAAGGCTTTCGGTCTTCTGCAGTAGATGCAGGTGCAACCGGAGTTGATTCTTTAAGTGACGGCTTCCTTTCATCGATGTGTTCATCGTGTTTGATAGAAAACTCTTCTTCTTCATGGTCAGGTGTCTTTTTCTCTGTAATTGACGGAGAAGGACTCTTTTCAGCAGGAGTAGTAGTATCCTTTTCTAAAATACCAGCATCACTCTCTGTTGAAAGCTTTCGGTCATCTTTGATAGTTGCGGTTTCAACTGACGACGGTTGCTTAAGTGACGGCTTCCTTTCTTCGATGTGTTTATCGTGTTTGATAGAAACTTCTTCTTCTTCATCATCAGGTGTCTTTTGCTCAGTAATTGAAGGAGAAGGGCTCTTTGCAGCAGGAGAAGTTTCCTTTTCCAAAATGACAGCACCACTTTCCATTGAAAGTTTTCGGTCTTCTACAATAGATGGAGGTGCAACCGGAGCTGATTCTTTAAGTGACGGTTTTCTTTCATCGATGTATTCATCGTGTTTGATAGAAAACTCTTTATCTTCATGGTAGGTTATCTTTTTCTCTGTAATTGACGGAGAAGGACTCTTTACAGCAGGAGAAGAATCCTTTTCTAAAATACCAACATCACTTTCTATTGAAGGCTTTCGGTCTTCTACAGTAGATGCAGGTGCAACCGGAGTTGATTCTTTAAGTGACGGCTTCCTTTCATCGATGTGTTCATCGTGTTTGATAGTAAACTCTCCGTCTTCATGGTCAGGAGGCTTTTTCTCTGTCATTGACGGAGAAGGACTCTTTACAGTAGGAGAAATATCCTTTTCCAAAATAATGGCTTCACTTTCTATTGAAAGTTTTCGCTCTTCTACAATAGATGCGGGTGCAACCTGGGATGAGTCTTCATGGCCAGGTGTCTTTTTCTCAGTAATTGATAGAGAAGGACTCTTTACAGCAGGAGAAATATCCTTTTCTAAAACACCATCATCACTTTCTGTTGAAAGTTTTTGGTCCTCCATAATAGATTCAGGTGCAACCGGAGTTGGTTCTTTGAGTGAGATCTTCCTTTCATCGATGTGTTTATCGTGTTTGATAGAAACCTCTTCTTCTTCATGGTCAGGTGTCTTTTTCTCTGCAATTGACGGAGAAGGACTCTTTACAGCAGGAGAAATATCCTTTTCTATAATATCAACATCACTTTCTATTGAAGGCTTTCGGTCTTCTACAGTAGAAGCAGGTGCAACCGGAGTTGATTCTTTAAGTGGCGGCTTCCTTTCGTCGATGTGTTCATCGTGTTTGATTGAAACCACTTCGTCTTCATGGTCGGGTGTCTTTTTCTCTGTAATTGACGGAGAAGGACTCTTTATAGTAGGAGAAATATCCTTTTCCAAAATAACTGCATCACTTTCGTTTGAAAGTTTTCGGTCTTCTACAATAGATGCTGGTGCAAACGGAGCTGATTCTTTAAGTGACGGTTTTCTTTCATCGATGTGTTCATCGTGTTTGATAGAAAACTCTTCATCTTCATGGCCAGGTGTCTTTTTCTCAGTAATTGATGGTGAAGGACTCTTTTCAGCAGGAGATGCATCCTTTTCTAAAATACCAACATCACTTTCTGGTGAAAGATTTCGGTCATCTTTGATAGGTGCGGTTTCAACAGGTGTCTTTTGCTCAGTAATTGAAGGAGAAGCACTCTTTACGGCAGGAGAAGTATCCTTTTCCAAAATTCCTGCGTCACTTACTGTTGAATGTTTACGGTGATCTATTATGGGTGCGGTATCAACTGGTTCTTTAAGAGATGGCTTCCTTTCTTCGTCGTGTTCATCGTGCTTTAGAGAAATCTCATCCTCTTCTTGCTGTACTGCCCTTTTCTCTGTAATTGATAGAGACGGACTCTTTACAGCAGGAGATGATCCTTTTTCTAAAACACCGGTATCACTTTCGAGTGAAAGTTTTCTTAGGTCTACGATAGGTGCACTTGGGAGTTTAGTATCTTCTATCTCCCGCTCAGGTGTCTTTAAATCACTGATCGTTGGGGAAGGTGACCTTGTTACATCTTTCGCTGTCTGTTCTGGTGATTTGTCTTCATCCATCTTGTCAAGGGTCTTTTTGTCTGGACTCTTTGCAACTGCAGTTTTTTCTTTCATCGTTTTCGACTCAGAAATTTCGTTTTCAATGGATGATTTTCTGTCTTCTGGTGCAGGCATGGTAATCCGGTCTGCAGCTGGGGTTGGTTCAGTGTAAGGTGTTTCTGAAATAATGGTATGTTTCCCATCGATATGTCTACGATCTTCAGCAAATTCCTTGGTAATTGTTGATATTTCAGCTATTTTATGAACCTCAAGACTATCATCATATGATACAGTCGTTGAATCTTTTTCTTTGTGAGTTATTTTCGTTCCTTCTATTAGTGAAGATTCAACTAGAACGTCACTGTCTTCTGATGGCTTGATGCTATCTTTTTCTGTTTGTTCGCTTATTTCAAGAGCCTCAACGTTCATGGATTCAGGAACATCCGGTGAAAACTGAATGCTTCCTTTAGAACAAATTTCAATTTCATGGCCACCATCTTCGCTGCTAGCGGTCACAAGCATTCTTTGCACAGTTTTTGGTTTTGACTCCTTTTCAGATTCCTTTTCTGGTTTTTCGGTGTCCTTGCTTTCGCATGTGTCAATGTCTTTCTCTTCATAAACGTTGGCTTCATTTTTTTTTTCTTTTAAGAGGCTTGATGTAATTTTAACAGATGCGGTAGGACTTGATTTGCCAGATAATATATCTGGGATGATCTCTTCCAAACTTTTATCTGATTTCAACACTTCTGCTACTTCAGCTACAATTTTTTCCACGTTTACTTCAGTTCTAACTGTGACTCCACGTGAATCTACACTTTCAACAAATGATTGCGTTTTAGACCCCTTTGATTCAGCATGGCTGATTAAGTTTGTGAAAGAATCAAGGGTTTTTGTACTTTTTTGCAAATCTTTTTCGCTTGCGACATATTCTTGACCAATAACATCGCTTCCTTCTTTGTCTTCAATATCTTCAGGAATTGATGTAATTTTATCTGGAGATGAATGAAAGTCTTCAAAATGCAACTCTTCTTTAATAGGGGAGTCTACAGTAGTTATGTGTGTTTCACGCAATTCCGTCGTGTAAGGTTGATAATCGTATTCCATATAATTATTTTTAATATCTTTATTTATTTTTACATAATCCTCTTCTGAGTGATCAGCTTGTGTTCGCTGCATAGATAAGGCTTTGGGGAATGCAGGGGACTCAGGCGCTGATCCCGGAGTCACTGTCACAACTTCCGCGTGGGAAGCGTGCTGTAACATTTGAACGACAAGTTCTTCTTCTACTCCTTTATCCACGTACAAATTTCCAGATCCTTCTAGATTTTCGAGTTTTGTGGGCGGTTTGATATATTTCAAGAATTCTAATTCAGGTTTTTTCCTTTCTTGTAAACTGTCTGAATATTCGTCTTCTTTGGCAATTTTGGCTGAATGTTCATCCTTATAATGCTGGTCTTGACTTATTGTTGTAGTATGAGTTGCTTTGGAAGTATAATCTTCATGCCCTACTTCCTTATCATCTTTTTTCTTTTCAGAATATCCGTCAAATGAGTCAAAATCTACTTCTTCATGTACTGGCAGGTCAGCGACCTCATCTGGAGTTTTAACTATATCCCTAATAGGTTGTGTTTCAAATTGACTGCTTCCAATAAGAGACTGTGGAAATGGTTCCAATGTGCTAGGTGGGATTGCTTGACTTTCTTTTTCCATGGTTTCTTCTTTAACATGCTTCTCTTCGACGATTTTGTCTTCCTTAATTTCATCGAGAGGTATTCTTTCATCTTCAGGTAAAGTTGGAGCTGTTGTGGTTGCTCCTGATTCCATTGTCGTAGAGAATTTTTCTTGTGATTCTATCATTATGTTTGGTTCTGTATACATTTTTGGTTTTTCTTCCAAGTCTTCTTTACTATCAGTAATTTTCTTTTCACTACTACCGTCAGCTTTTTCTTCGACGCTGGTTGACTTTATTTCTTCTTTTGTTTCAATATCCTGTTGATTTTCTGATTGCTTTTGAATAATAGATGCAGCAGATGATATTATACTATCAAGCTGCTCTTCAAGTTGCTCTTTGTGTTCTGGTGAAAATGTTTTTTGGTTAATTTTTGTTTCATATGTATGGCTATACGATTTTTTTTCTTGCTTATCGTCAGTCTTTTCTTTTGAAATATCATCCTCATCTATGCCAAGTCTTATTTTGATACCATCAGATACAACGACGTACTCTTTTCTTTTTTTCTCCGATTCATGTGAATCTCTGACATGTTTTTGTAATTCTTCTTCATTTGTATGACTGCTTTCAGGTTCGTTAATAGAATCTTCAGTGTATTGATCAACTTCCTCTTTCTCAATAATAAGGTATTCCTCTTCGAATTCCCCTTCAACTGTTGTTTCAGTCTTAGCATCATCGCCCAACCTTTCAACATCTGATTCAATTGTGTATTCAATCTTTTCTTCAGCTTCACTGTCTCTGTTGAAAACTGCCTCAATTTCTCGGACTATTTCTTGTTCTTCGCGAAGCTCATCTAGTTCTTGTTGTTTCACATCGTCAATAGATTTAAAACTATCATCTTCAATCTTTTTATCCATAAATGATGGAACATTGCGTTCCTTCTCTACGTCTCTTTTTACTTTTCTCTTAACCGGTTTTTCAAGACCGTCATTTTTAGAAGATTTCACAAGTCTACTGGGACTGCTGCTTGCTTTCAAACTTTTTACTGGCGAAGATATTGGCTTTGGTCTTCTAGATATTGGTTCTCTCTTTGGTTTAGTTGACTCTTTCTTTTCGGTTGGTTTAATCTGTTCGATTTTAGGTGACCCTGATTTTAATTTGGATTCTAAAACTTTTCGGTTATTAGCGTCCTTGGCACTTTTGGCAGGGGTGCTACTTGGGCTCATCTTCTTAATACGATGAGATAACTTAGGCTTAAGAGACTCTCTTTCTTTGACTTGTTGAGGTGTGATTTTATTATCGATGAGTTTTTTAGGACTCGTAGGCGAAGACTTCGTACTGTCTGAAGGTTTAGCATCAGTTGGAAGAGCAGTTACCTTTCTCTCAGTTGATTTTGTGACTGTTCGAGATATACTTCTTGATCGAGTGACAGAAAGATTTGTGTCTATTTTGGATTTGTGCTCACTTTTTTTGCGAATTTGTTTAGTTTCCGGCTTTTCTGCATCTTTTATTTTTAGTTCAATTTGTCTTACACCCTGCTCATCATCTTTTTTAACTACATCAGACTTCTTTTTCTCTTTTTTATCAGTTAATATATCACTTACCTCCGTCTTCTTACTTTTCTTGTCAATGGTATTTTTGTTTTCTTTTCGCCGTTTTTCTGATATTTTCTTATCATTCATTAAATCAGAAATACTCTCAGTCTTCTTACTTTCAGTCTTAATTTTCTTTTCTGATATAATTTTTTGCTTACTTTGGGAAGATAATACCGTTGCAGAGGATTTGGAAACTATTTTACTTTCTATTTTTCTGTTTTCTTCGTTGAGTTCTTGTTCTTTTTCAGTGCGAAGTTTATTGTCTGTAATTTCCTTTATAATATCGTCTTTATCTTTTAATGGACCATTTTCCAATTTTCTGTCCACCTTTGTTACTTTGTCTACTTGATCTTTGTTGGAGATAATTTTATGAATATCGCTACTGATTGATTTGTCCGCAGCGACTTGTTTCTCCACTATTTTGTGTTCTTTTTCTAGTGACCTTTGAACCGCTTTGGAAGGTACTTCCGAGGTCACCGTTTGTTTGGCGTGAGTGGTCTGCCTGTAGGTCTTGAGGACGGGAGCCACGGGAGTAATTGACTTGGCCGTACAGGTGGGGTGCTTCAGGAACTCCAGGTGCTTGAGGCGCTCCAGACCCTCGAATATCTTGTGCTGCGGAGTACTTCCCGGGAACATGATCCTGGTGATGGTGTCGTTGGGGTTGGCAGGCTGCCAGACGAGCAAAGCGCAGATGGAGATCATATTTTGTACGGGGAATGTGAACTCTTTCGAATTACTTCTGCTTGAAAATAGTTTCTGATCATTATTGTGCCATTTTTGTAAAAATTCTTTGACATATTTTGAATCTTTGGACGGATTCAACACGTACATGTCCAGCGTGCCTGAAATAAAAGAAACAAATAAGTTAAACGTTTGCGGGCATTAGTGTTTCGCAATTACATTATGTAATTAATTTATTTAAATTGATAAAGTAGGTAACTGAAAAGCCGTTGGAATTCCGGTTATCCATAGGGTTCGGTAAATATTTTTTTGTTATTATTTGCTTATTTGGTTAAAGGGGTTTCTCACCATCCTCCTATATAGTTTATTTTCGATTTACGGTTTATTTATTTATTAAGTCGGAGTTTATTATTCGGTATTCGAACCTATGAATAGTAGCCATGTAATTTAATTTCATTGCCGGCAACCCGGGCGTTTATTGAGTCAAATAATATTTTATAAGCAAGTAAGTTACCCGCCTCACTAGACGATGTCTGTTCTGAGACGGGTAATGATTCAAATTTAAAAAAGTAAAAAATTTGTACATGAAAATTGACACAAAATAAACATGAAAATACAAGTTGTGTTAATCAAGAGTGAAAAAATAGAACCAATGTGCAAAATATTCTAAATAAGTAACTGAAGTAATATTGTAACAATAAAGTAAACAAACGTAAACAATGAACAGTGTTTAAAAGAAAGAATAAATCTTTATAAGTGGAAATAAAATACATATGTAATAAATCGTGTGTGGCCTGTATGATTCTGGAGCATCCATTTCCATAGAAAATGTATGGATTGTAAGTTGTCCAGATATGGTAATGTGTAGCTTATTTAGCGTACATCGACCCAGTAGTCTGGAGCCAGTGAGACTTTGGCATCCCCAATTGGGGTATGTTGTGCGAGGCTGAAGGTAGTGGGGAGGGGAAGGAGATGGGGATGAGGAAGGTGGGGAAGTTCATGGCTATTCAGTTTAATAGAGGATAGGATTGATGAAATTAATTTTTAATTCTTTTGTAACCTAAAGTTACGATGGTGATAATTTATTATCGTGTATTTTTTAATAAACACATTGATAAAAAATAATGCCATTGAATTCAAATTAATTACCATTTTGTCGGGGAGCAACAGTTGATTTTTGAAAGCAACACGTCTTTGCCGGCTTGTTTATAAATATAAAATTATATATAGTCTCAAGAATGACAAATAATTCCTTAATAAGGAAGTTGAGTCCTTTTTTTAAAAAAAAAATTATCAATGTTCACATGCAAACTTAAATACTAGCATTTTTTTTTAAAGTTCGTTTTCATAATTAAATTAATTCTACAGGTTTGAATTGTATTAAGCCCGCGAAAACGCCCGGTAAGAGGCGGGAGAGAGTGTGACGTCATCTGTTCCCTTGTTTGTGTGAAAAATAAGGGAAAATATTTACTCTCAATAGTTCCTAACATAGCGGTCGGCAAAAAATGATATTTCGTGTTTTTAAATTTAAAAAATAACGATTAAAATGAACTTTTTTCGAAATTCCGGTAACTGTATTGATTAGTACTAGTTAACATCTAACTACTACAATTTAAAAATTTTTTTTTTTTAGTCCGTGTCCCGGTTTTTGGAAATATTTACCCTTATATTTTATTTCATTCTTATTTCTCATTATTTATTACCTAGTTTTTATTATCTGCTTCTGTAAAAAAGTATTTTTAGTTCATATATTCATTATGTATGACTACCACAACACGGGCAGTAGCCTAGTATGGTAGTTAAAAAAATGTCAAAAACTGTAACTTGTAAAAATTTATTAAATAATAAAAAAAAAAATAAATAAAAAAAAAAAAATAAAAAAAAAAATTTTTTTACACAAACGGGGAACAGATGACGTGAGACAACGTCACACACTCTCCCGCCTTTACCGGGCGTTATGGCGGGCTTCGATAAAATTCAAACCTGTAGTATAATTTAATTATGAAACGACCTTTAAAAAAAAGAAAACGGTATTTAAGTTTATATGTCATCTACATACATAACATATTTTATTTATTTTATAACATTTTTATTATAAGTCAAAATATTTTTCACTCAACTTCCTTATTTCGAAAAACTGATTGTATTTGAAAACCATCAACTACCATTATAGTTATTGACTTTAAAATTTGTTGAAAATATTGCATGTGTAGTGGTGGAGGATTGATATGATTAAGGATTGATTGGATGAGGAGGATGCAGCGGATTGAACCCTAGATAATTATCATGATTTATCTCATTATTTATATTTAGCTGAGCATTTTTTTAATTCGAAAAGACACGATTATCATTTATAAAATAGACCTTTTAATTAAGCACAACTATTTACGGAAAGGAAATATTAGCACCCAGTGAATCGTGTCTGAATGCTATCAGAGCGTCCTGCACACTGAGCTATCGACCACCTGTACGAATGGTCTTTGCTTTGTTTTATTTTCTTTGGGAGACCAACGAAAGCATGATAATAGCTAATTTACTTGTGGCGTTTAAGATGATCCACTAGTCCTTGACTCATTCGGAATCGGGCGGAGCGAACGATTTTTGGGCGTTTACCAATAAAACCCCTAATCTCTAGCAAACAACAGTGTTTTGTTATTCCGCAAGTATATTTTTAAAGATCGAAGCGCCGCGTAGACTAAGGCATGTGAATGAGCGACGGGCTAAAATCCTTCTGTACATGGCATAAGGGTGAAATTCGCACTTACAAATCGTTGGGTACCGCCTATTTTTATTCACTGAAAAGAAACGTCGCCAAAATGCACGTTTTATTTTATTTTGTGAAGTTCAGATACAAAAATTAAAATGTTTTCCGATCACTCTATAAGAAACTTAATTAGCTACATTATTCAATAAAACATCACCAGAAAAAGGATTTGTAAGTAGGAGATTTTTCACTTTTAACCATTTTTTATAGGTCAGACGCATAATTTTTTTCTAAGCTTATTAAAAAGCTTATCAAAAAAATACTCGATCACTTCAAAGGCCAAGATGTGTTCTACTCACAGTATTTAATTGAAGCATCTATATTATTTCTAAGCGATCAAATTTTCAAAACTAATACACAAGATTTTATACGATTTTGCATTTTTCCGCATGTCTTCACCTTAAAGGTTTCCAAATGGGTATATAATATAAAAGTGAATTAATCTGATTTGAAAGATGATGTATACTAATAATAAAATGCATAACAACAAAGGAAGTTCGTAGAATGGTGATGGCATTCCATCTATCTATCTATCTTCGTCCAGATAGTCTTTGTTTAAAGATACATCTTGGTATAATTGTTTTAAAGTATTGAGAGATATCCTGTGTAACGAGGGATTGGTGCAGAATTAAAAATGTCAAATAATGTAGTGTGTAAAGTGTGTGATGCATGATAAATGAAGAATTTTGCTTAGAATTGATGTTGCATCGAGTGAGGCTAGGAATTTTGTTTGATCTTTTGTGTGTATATTGGGAACTCGTAGTTGGATTCGTTGAAGGAGTTCCGGCAATTTACGACGGACCGGGATATTTTCTACAGAAAGAGTACACCAGTCGAGCTTCTCCGATCTTTCAATGATAACATATTGCCGAATCTTGGTTATTTCCTCTTGTAGGCCGCAGTCCCCCCGGCGGGTCCGGATTTTTGAAGCGATTTTACCCCTTACGCATAAAGAAATTGTATAAAGAACAAGGTCAGAATCGCTTGGGCCATTCTCGATCTTGACATAACGAATTACTGGATAGTATTTAGCCACTACGAATAATTCATATTAATTGCCAATAACGAGCTGGGCACCAAAGATGGCGGACAAAATGGCTGCCGCTTGATAATATGAACGCTGTCATATTCGAAGTCTATATTTATTCATTGTTTTTTTTTTATATAAATCCATTGTGGAAAGCATTGATTTGAGTGATTATTAGGAAGTTCGTTTTATCTACATTATTTAGGTACTTTTTGTATTATATCACAAAAGAAATGTTATAAAAATTGAATTCGTAAGAAAGGTGAGAACTGTCAAATATTTTACGTAGTATTGAAAAGATATTTTTTTTGTATGCTGGCTTTCAACAAGTTAAATAGGGACAATAGCTACGGAAATCTAAGTATGGTAGGAAACATTTTTGAACACTCGAAGTACAGTAAAATATGACCTAAAATATAATAAATAATAATAATAACAAAGCATTTGTATAGCGCAGTTTTGTGATGTTTCACTTCAAGTGCGCTTAACTATAACAAAATTTAAAAATAAACCGGATAGGGACACATTAGCTCAGTTGGTAGAGGGTACCTTTTTCTGATTTTTCCTTTTCAGATTTACGATTGAGTTTCGTTAATGTTTTCTTCATTGATTAAAATATTACAATTTAATTCATTAAGTTTAAAATAAAACTTTAAAACAATTTACCGACAGATAAAAAAAAGTGCAGTTTAAACACTGGAAAGTGTTCAAAAATGTTTCCTACTAAATTAATCTTATTTTAGAATAACATTTTTCTCCGTGTAGAAGGAAATCTAGAATTGGTTGTATTTTTGTATAACGTAAAAATTTTAAAATTTCATTGTTGATTTCCCAAAAATAAATATATTATTTCATAATATAGTTGACCATTTATTAAAATAAATTAATTTATCAAGTCACAAAATAAGTAGGGCGGAAAATTTTCGTGTTTCTTTTTTCGGAAAATTGATCTTACCATGTCCAACTTTGTGGTAGAGGTTAATGGGTTCCGAGTCCCTGTAGCAGGGCTGCGGCTTCAGGTTAATCCCTCGCAGGTTGGCCATCATGTCGTGACCTTCGTCCAGCAGACTCACGAGGAGTGGGTCGCGACTGCACTCTCCGTCGGGGGTTGTGAGAGCCTTACGTTCCTAGAAATAACACGTGAAAAATTGATAAAAATCACGCTTTTGAACATTTTATTCACTGTTAGAAGAGGCGGAGAGACCTAATTGATGTTTTTAGTCGGTTCATCAGTTTGGATTTGACTCGGTAAGTGACTAGCCCGGTTTTGTAGAAGTAAGATTTGAAGAATAATTAATATACGCACAAGGTCAATACTGTAACTGTAGTGCATCATACGTCAGGCACGTTTTTTCCGTGCAGGACAGGGGTTAAAAAGTATAAAAAAATATTAGGGCTGCACCTATATGTTAAGCACAAAATGAGATATAAAAGTGGTTATTAAGAGGCTAGACTTTAAACCACACGCGGAACACCCGCGACTGTCATTCTGTCCCGCTCACAATAAGCTCACGTACACTTACAATACATGCGAATGCGAAATGTGCGAATGAGACAACGCTCAAATTTACCTACAGAAATCGCTCGAAAAGGGGTTTATGGAGAATACACTTTTCTACACCGAAACTCTCACGAAATTGAAATTTTAAAAAATATATATTTTTTAGAAAGAAGAAGCTACGTCGGTAGCTTTTTATAATTTTATCATTCTTTATGAGAGTGGAGTTAGCAGCACTTTTTCCTTAAATAATATTTTTTGATAAATCGTACATGTTTGACAGTGAATGTTTACGTTAATACGAAACGCATCGAAAATTCGAAAACATACCGACATAGTTTTCACCCTCTAGAAGGCAGTATTAAAAAAATATATTCATTTTGTGCAATTTTCGATGTAGAAAAGTGTTTTTTTCCCGGGCGTCCTTTTTGTATGGGCCGAAAAGCGAAGTCTATCATCTTAAGTGTATTCGTATATGGTACCTAGTACGTCAAAATTTATTTCCTCTTTTATTTGATATAATTACTTTACTTGAAAAACAATGGTCCACCAAATAAATAAAAAAACCCGTGACATTTAGTTTTTTAAGTTTTATTTTTAACTTAAAGAATTAAATTGTAACATTTTAATTAAAGGAGAAAATATTAACAAAACTCAATGGAAAATCTGAAATATACGCTCTACCAACTGAGCTAATATGTCCCTATCCTGTCATATTTTCATATTTCAGTCATATTTTACTGTATCATACAAACTTCGATTGAGCACTACCAACGTTATTATTTATTATTTATCTTCATTTTCTTAACGCATATTTTTATTGGCTGTTATCTTTTATGCGTGATTGCAAGATTGAACTCGTTGAATGGAGTCGAACCGGAAAGGATACATTAGCTCAGTTGATAGATCCGCGGCCCGGAAAGCCCAGTCGTTGTGGGTTCGAGTCCCAGATGAGACCGTATCTTTTCTGATTTTTCTGTTTCAGATTTTCGATTGTTTCGCTAATGCTGTCTTCATTAGTTAAAATATTTTTTAAGAATTTCAAACTGTTTTCAAATTTTTTTCCTGAAAAGACCGAATAATTATATTAATTCGATTAATTAATTATTAACATAAAGTATTAACATAAATAATATGTCTATATAGAGAAATAAAATAGTGAAATGTAAACCTTTTGTAGAATAATTTTATTTCCCTAACGATTTATTTTTTATTTTTTATAGAGAATACCTCAAAGAGTCCTAACTGCTCCCGTCTGGAGTCAGTGAGACTATGGCATCCCCAATGAGGGTATGTTGTAAGTCTGAAGGTAAGTGGGGAAGGGAATGAGATGGAGAAGAGGAAGGTAAGGAAGTACCTGGCTAGTCAGATCTAGTCACTAAACATGGCTAAAGCAAATTTCAAGCAACGTTTCAATTCTGAATGGTGGTCTTACACCAGGGCGATACTGAGAGTATCTTCCACTCTGGAACGTGCCGCAAATTTAGTATATATTATTTTTAATAATTAATTGTGAAATAAAACAAATTAATCAAATAAAATTTATTTTCGCACGCCGGGTTCGAACCCGCGACCTTCGGAATGGGAGTCCAAAGCCTTGCCCCTGTACTACGCCGGCCGGCCAAATGAGTATAATATAAAAAACAAAATTTTAACAGCTAGCAAAAACATAAGGAGCTACAAGAGAAAATACTGTAAGACTTAATTGAAAATCCGAAAGGGCACCATCTCACCTTTTATGAAACATAATATCACGATAAAGTAATTGACAAACATAGAAAATCTTTAAGATAATTTACAATGAATTATAAACTTTTGCACAAAATAGTTTAAGTTACTGTTTCTTTCAATTCAACAAAAATAATTATTCACAAGAACTTTACAGTTAAAAACGTCATTCGTATTTGGTATTCTGTTATGCACTTACAATATTAAATCTGTTTCCTATAATTCAATATTCTCGGTCTCATAATAACAACTGTATTGGGTTACTTCTGGGGTAGTGAAGTGATAATAAATAGTAATGTTTCGTATTCATAATATTCTTTAGTTTAGTTTCTTCCCTTGTTAAGAGGGTATTACAAGAGAATACCAGAAATTAGGAGTTTTTAAATGAAATTCTAGACGTATTGACTCTTTTTTACAAAAAAACATAAATTAATTTTGAAAGATTGTTTTTTTATCTGGTACACGCAGTTTTCAAATTTTGAAAAACTAAGCGTATTTTTAATATACTAAGGTTATACTGTTGGTCGTTGGCAGATTTGTTCAATTTACAAACGATAGATTCTATTAAACAACATAAATTTCAAATCATGTAATCATACAACCAAATAATCTAGTCAACACAGTTTTAAATTTTTAAATTTTATTTAAATTAAAATCATTAAAAAATAAATCCGAGAATGTGTTTTGTGACAAAAATACCTTAGTTTTCTATTTATTTAAGGTCTTACAAACTAAAATATTTAAAAAAAATTTTACACCCTTATCTTTTTTAGACATTATTGAAAAATCATAAATAATTTTTATTAAAAAAAGCTTTCAAGAAGTACACGCTATTTAATAATTTATCATCGTGCGCTTTGAGCATTTTTGTTGCTTACTTGAATGTAGTTATATATTATAGCAAATTTTGAATGAAATAAATCGATAAAAAAATAATTTTAAAAATTTGATACGGGGAATAACCGATCTTTCTCATTGGAACGTCCCTGTACAGTTGCAAGCATTTTAAAACTTTTATTTTCAGCCGCTGGTCAATCGCTCTTAATGTAGATATAACAAAATTTGTAAATAATCACAACCAAGGAAGCAAAATTATCGTGATTAATTTGTTGGTGATTATGTTGTGTTGCGTTTTCTCCTTATTTAGCAATCATTTCGGATAGCGTTGCAGTGTCTATCATCTGGGCAGATGTGTAAATTGTGGTGAAGTGTATGTTTATGTGCATAGATCATATGGTTTCCCGGTGATAAAATTGCTAAGTATAGTAAAGGTTTAGCCAACTTGTTTTCCGAGTATTTTGGAAGCATGTTTTCGAACTCTCATCCTCATCATACAAACTGACGATGGCGGTTTTAACGCAAATAGCGTTATTAACTCAATCCGGATTAATGAAGATATCAAATTCAAATATCCAGGGGGATGATCAAGTACCTGGTATTTTTTAATTAATTATTGTAGTAAACAATTGACACCCCTCATGTTTGCTATTGTCAAATCCAAATCGACAGAAGAATTGATTAACGCGTGGAAGAGGTAGGAATGGGGGGGGGGGTTGAGAAAATTAGGAAGTTATATAGTAGTTAGAAGAGGAAAAATGGTTAAGTGATTGTTGATTATTTATCACATTTGACTTAGGCAGTTTCTCACTATAACGAATATTATTAAAATTAAAATAAAATACTTGAAATAGTTAGAAAACTCGGCCAACATATCCAATATATGGCCACTATTCATTGTTTCGAGTACTGAATAATAAACTTTGACTTAAGGGCCAGAATTCAGATTTTCTACCGATTTATAACATATTATGTCCTTTGAACACTTTAAGTTTCTAAGTTGTTAAATATGTGTTATTTTTTATGGTAATATCTGAAAATTTGTAGAGCCGAAACGTTAATTACATAAAATTCTTTCGATAGAAAAAATCGTAAAGTATGCTCCAAAAATTATTATTTACATGTTTGTTTCTGTAATTTTACAAGTTATATGATATGAAAAAAATCACACTGTTTCTTTAAACGCTACTTAAGATGTTGAAGAGAGATTTTTGCTCTATTGAAAACGAGTCGTGTTTTTTTTAACATTTTCCCAATTTTTGCTCGAATTTTTACGTTTTTAATATTAGCGAGCTCGCTCCAACATTCCTACTGTCGTATCTCTCCTTCTTATACTTTTTGGGCAAGTACTTCCGACCCTTAATAAATCAGTAAATCGAAAATAATGTTGTATTATGGATAAGCTATTAGGAGGATGGTAAGAAACCCCCTTAAGGGGATACTCGGCGGTGATTTTTCCATTCAAACGTATTCCCTATTTATCTCTCTGGATTTTAACCCTTAAGAAAATACTGTTTTTACGTAAAATAGATATCAGCTACTAGCGTGTCGTTATTTTTTGTTTTTTTGATAAATTACTTTTTATAAAAGTTATGACCTTCCAAAAATCAATAAAATTGACTGGTTTAAACGCCGTCAAAAGACGTTCAGTATACAAACTAGACAATGTTTTTAAAAAAAAAGCAAAACGTACAGACATAAAATAGTTTTTTCTTATGTAGTTGGTAAAAAAAAAATTGAAAATCAGTCCACTTTTGGAGGAGAAAAGTGGGGAATACAAAACCTCGATTTTAGTTAGGTATTAGTAGCCCGAGGTGCATTTTCCCTTTCGCTCAATATCCGGTGGAGTAAGAGCAACAGTGACAGCAACAATTTAGTAAAATCTATTTTTCAAATTTCTCTACCACCCGGGTATCATCTTAATATGATTACTGGTAAAGTTGAAGTACTTTAAGAAAGTCCGAACTGATCAAGTCTCACAGGCATTAGAAGTTTCGGTGTTTATAGCTTTTCTTGCAGCGCAGATTCATGATGAGTTGAGGTGATCAAACTTATTCCATTATTGATCTTTTGAATCTGCCACCTACTACAATTTATAAAGATAGAGATATAAGATAAAGGTAGAGATCCTTTGAGTACACCTGCCGAATAGAATGCAGGGTCTCAAGTTTCATAGTCCGCGCCAGTCTGAATGCTCAAGAGCGATTTGCATAACTACACACTGCACAGGTAATCGGGTCAGCATTGAATACGTATGTTACGTGAAATATTGTTTACTGGAATCTACAGGGTGAATAATTAGTACAAAACAAATAAATAAGTTCAAGTTTTCGATAGCTAAAAATTGGTAGAAAAAACACTATGGTTTCTTATTAATTTCACGAATATCAGATATGATACAGGTATATACAATATACATAGTAAGCAGAGTTGAGTAGAACAAAATGGGAAAATTTTTGAAAAAAATGTAAAAACTTTGAGGAATTGTAAAACTTTTAGAATATACAAATTCGATCATCACAGGACATCACTGTTGTTAGTCAAATATAATTATTATATAGCTCATATAGGTCTCATAGAAATCGTTGTGTCTCCCTTACTATCATAGTGAGAGGTATGATCTAAACGGTATTAAAAAGAGGATACAACACGCTATATATTCAAATCTAAAAGCTAACCACAAAAAAATTTTAATGTTCACCTTTATGAAAACAAAGTTTCCGGTCGCAATTTGAAAATCAATTATGAATGTTTGAGAGTTTTAAAATTTTTTTTTTTATATGAAACGAAAAAAAAATTAGGTGACTGTAACGTTTATAATTCATTTGTCTAATGAAATATATGTGTGTTTTTTTTCATTATCAGTAATTTTAGTTAGAAAAAACGTAAAGTGAGCCATTTTTAAAATTGTTTAATGTTTCCATCCAAATTTTTTATATTTAAAAAATTACATAGTTATTTCTAATAATAAAATTTCAAAGCCTATATCATCATTTTTTAAACAGTTTTTAATTTTTGGATTCGTTAACAAGTATTCCATTATTTGGATTTTATTGCAAAGCGGAATATTTATAGCATCTCACAAAATACGCCAAATTTTTAAGGGTTTCAATCTTACAAGAATTTCTCAAAAAGTGTAAATGTAATATACATACTTAGTTTGTATTGCTTAAATCAACTAATTGCAAAAACTTGAGTGTAAAAATGGTTTGTGTTGAAACAGGGTTACTAAATTTGGGTCTTTGAAAAAAAAATCATTTAGAATGAATTTGAAGTTAGATGGATTCGCGCTCAGAATAAGACATGAATTTGATACATTCAGAATGCAAATCTACCGGAAAATCAGAAATCACGCTCACTATATATTGAAGATTAGAGAAATATGGAAATTTTGGGTCGGAATCGTAAGTGCTGCGGAAGATTATGCAAATTAAATCCAATTGGACTTTAACTTAATACAGAATACATGTTGCGAAGTCGCCTGAAGTTACATTATGGCTGAGATTTATAATAAAAAATCTCAACCATTATTATACATAAATCGAAATGTCTCTTACCCATAATTTAGTGTAAGAAAACACGGTTAGGTCGTTATTATCAAGGTTTTGTTTTAATTAATATATTATTTTCACTTTATTAGTGATGTTTACAGTGTATACATATATTTCACTACAATTCTCGTAAACCTTCTACATAAACGTTATTTAATTTTATAAATATATAAAAAAAAACCCACTTCTTCTGTACAAGATGTACCTAATGATAATAATAATTTTATAAAATAGCAGTTTTTTTTTGCAAAAAACACCTCTGCGCTTTACACATATTACATACTTTCTGTGTTTTATCCCATTTATTTTCCGACCTGTAACTGTTTTCACGCTATGTTTTCTTTGGTTTTTTTTCTAATTATTATGACAAATGTATATTTTTTCTCTTCTTTCTACGGTGTATGTCATAACATAAGGTTGTTGAATTCTATTTCTAACTAGAAATATTCTTTGCCTTATTGTAAATTAATTTTTCTTCCTACTCATTTTTTAAGGGTGGCAAATGAAACTGTTTTTCCCTGATAAAATTAATGTGAATAGCTCGAAATAATCGTATAAAAAGCAAGGAAATACCCGAATTCAACACAACGACCCATTGCTGAAATATAACAAACGATAACTTCTTAACTTTGAAGCAGAGAGAGTAGATTTCATTTTTCACACTTTCCAAGAATGAAAATTATCTTTAAAAATATAAAATACGTTAAAACAAATTCATAATAAAAGAATTGTTATTTATTTTTGGGGTGTTATGCCGTGTTACGCTATCTCTTTCTTTAGCCAACGTTTCGGACAACGTTACAGTGTCCATCATCAGGGCAGATGTGTGACACATGATGACAGTGTCCATCATTATCTTCCCTGATGATGGACACTCTAACGTTGTCCGAAACGTTGGCTAAAGAAGGAGATCGAGTAACACGGCATAGCACCCCACAAATAAATAACAAAAATAAAAGATTAATAAAATATGGTACTTGAATAAAAAATAAACCAGGAGCACACGAGCATAAAAGATACACATATCATTTTCGATCCCTTTCCAATCATCTTTTTTTTATTTTCCGGATCATTTAAAAATATTGGAATTACCAGGAGCACACGTGCTGAAAGGTTAACTAGCCACTATATTAACGAAGATAAAATATAGTGGCTAGTTAACCTTTAAATAAGAAAAAGTATAACAAATCAAAATGCTAGTGGATAACCCAGGAGCACATAAGCATAAAGGTTAACTAATTACCTGCAGGTTGCAGAAGAAATGTCCCAATTGTGGGTAGACCGGCGCATCGCGCTTGCGGCTGATGACCGAGCTCAGGCCACGTCCCGAGCAGTTGTTGAGGCGGGTCAGGAGCACCGCGTCCACGCGGTCCAAGTGGCGGACGAAGTCCCAGAAACAGGCTTTACGGGTGAAACCGCCGTCGACTGAAACAGGACAATAATAATTATCGGATTAGAACAATGTGGTGTTAGAAGAGAAGAATAATTACAGTTCCAAATTCTGCTATCCTGATAAACTGATATGGTACAAAAGTGCATGAAATGTACGGCAAAGTGAGCGATTGTCTGGGGCCTAGAAGTCGAAAGGTCTTACGAAAATTGGACACGTGAGTTTTCTGTCAAATTGTAATAAAATGAAATAAAAAACTTTTTTCAAAGTTATTTCATTACGAAACTATTGTTTCTTTGGGTTAAAGAAGATATTACAAAACAAATGAATTTAGAACAATTCAGTTGATTAATAATAATACTAATAATACATAATAATACTAATATGAAGGATTTCTAAAGCGCCGTTTTTGTGAAAAATCACTTCAAGGGTGCTGGACAAATAAATCTATCGTATAAAAATTAATGTTTTTTTGCGTGTTATATGTTAGGCGCTGTCATACCGTTCATCCGATTGCGATGAAACTTTGGGAATATGATATGCGCATACTCGGGATGGTTAATTGTTGGGAACATGCCCGTAAATATTTTTATATAAATAGTAAGCTCTATAATTATGAAATTTGCATTGAAAAATGAAATAGGTTACGGGAGTTGTTGGAATATGAGTATATTTTATGGAGTTAAGCGGAAGGGAAAAAATACTGTGGGGAGGGGTATGCGGGAGGGTCGGATGCGGAATTAAAGAGGGGGTCTTCGCGGGAGGGGGACGAGGAAGAAGCGGAATGCATGAGGGGGGGGGAGTTCGCGAGAAAGAGGAGAGCGGGAGAGGGGAGGGGCTATGCGGTCAAGGTGAAAAGGGAACGCGGGAGGGAAAGGGGTCGAGGGAGGGGAAGAGAAGGCGGAAGGGGAACGGGGACGAATGGGAAATGACACGAAGGGAGAAACAATTTAATTATTTATGTAGCATTGCAACGCATGTATACGCAGCATAATATAATAACAGAATTAATATATCTGGCTTACAAATTAAGTTTATGATTATATATAACAAGTGGCTTACGACTACGACTAATAATTTTTTTTCACAAGGAAAGAACATGGAAGGTGTTTTTAAAATATATTTTTTTAATTACAATAGATCAACTGTTTAGATTCCTAATAGATCAACTAAATTCCTCTAAATGCATTAAAATCAACATATAAACTTATTCATTAATTACAATTTTCCATTGACTTTTTTTCATTTTCTTTTTATGTATTTATTTTTAACGCCCAGCTTGTTTCGCTTTTAGATGTTTATTTTACAAGAAAAAGAAAATCCAAATATCTGCACAACAACATAAAAAAAAATTTACAACGCAAGATGAAAAAATTGCAAATTGGGACTAAAAACATTAACATCAATTTTGATTTGGGAAGATTGAACGATTCGATTCATTTGTTCGCTACAAAAATTCTTTAACATTATTAGAAAATTCGACGATTGGCAAAACAAAATATCTAATCAACTCTCTTGAACGATTGGCATTATTGAGTTTAGAATAATTCAATTCACAGCATCTAATGATGTTGTGGGAGTTTCAATTTAAGAATACGAGTCCATCCAACGTTATAGTCTATAAAGGAGACGGCGCGTAGTCTGCAAAGTGGGGTCAATAATACGTAATTGAACAATACGTCAAATTACGTTCGTCAATTTCCGTTACAGGACTTTCGCCGGTTGAAAAGTGCAATTTAATATGTTTCTAGCAGTTAATAATAAAACTAAGTTCATTCCGATTTGTTTTACTTTTTCATATTAAAGGAATTTCGTTAATATAGTGGCTAGTTAATATTAGCGAGAGATTTTGTCCATTTTTATCCATAGTTCTTTCTAGTCTGTTCTTTTTAGTCTATACTTTTTGTTTCTTTTGTTATTTAATTTCATTACTACCCTGACGAAGAAACCGTCGGTTTCGAAACATGTAGGTAATTGTGATTATATAATAGTGGTTGATACAAAGTTATTTGTTTAATTTAATTAAAAATGACGCCACAAAGTGATTTTGCGAAGTTTGAAGAAATAATATATTTTTCGTCATTAAAGTATCAGTTTCCAGTTCCCAAAGACGAATTTAAAATCAAGCATCTGAGTGGTTTGACATGATCCTATTCCCTTCGTGCCATTATTCACAATTTCCTCTAAAGCATTTCCCATTACACATGCTTTACAATATCACCGTATGTGTTTGCTCTGTAAAAGTCCGTCGTGCAAAGTACAACATATCGCCTTCACAGGGACAAATAATAGCCCCCTGAGAGGCAGAACGCCCGGACGAAGGTTCTATAAAGTGTTTACTTTCTGAGGTCCATTTCCCTTATGATTGTATGTTACCCTGGTAGTGAAAAGTTGAAGTTTCATTTCTTCTCATCCCTTTTGTCGGAAAGACGAATGGAACTGGTTTATTTCAATCTCGTTTTCTTCAAACCCTTTCATTACGGTCATTGAATTTGTTCGTATGGTCTGAGATTATATGTTTTTATTTGGAATTGTATTCGTTACAAAAGGTCATATCATGTAGAGGTCATTGAATATTCTTATTATTTATTTGTCATCTTAAAAATATAGATACACTTTCTCAGTTAACCGGGCAATATTTGGTTTAACCTAATACCGTTTAAACTCCTAATGGTGAAATCTACATCACCTCATATCTCTCATTCTTTTAAATTAAAATAACCTACATAGTCTGCATCGAAGTATATTAATACCCTGGTGCCCGTACGATTAAAATTTGAGAATCCCACTTCGATGACATCTCTGACGTCACGGGTTACCAAAACCCTCTGTTCCATCCTCTGTACGTGAAAGTTTGGGACAAAACTACTAATGTGATCTATCATAACGCCTGTTCGGTTGAATTTAAGAACCCCACTGTAATTAAATTTCTGACGCCGCGGCATATCTAAACCCTCAGTTCCATCGCTGTACGAGAAAGTTTGGGACTAATCTGCTTTTGTGATTTGTGAGGTGTCAGATTGGTTTTTAGGCGCGAACTGTATTTTCGGAATTCGATGCGAGATAATTTAATTGTTTATTAACGTATTTTAAAATAAAATACTGTACTTGAAAGCAGATGAAATACTCATTCAGATTTGTGCACTACAAATCGACAAATGCAATTAATTTTGTATGCAAACATGGATAAAGTAAACAAACGCTTTCCGATGGTTTTTATCGTGTAAACTGTAATTACCACTTTACAAGAAACATTAAAACATATTTAATTAGAAAAAGATATTCTACAAGTTATTGTCACTTCACTGTTTTTACTTCAGTTAGGTTAGGTATCTTACAATTATTTTCCAGCTTTATAGTATTAAAATACTAAAGCTAATACAATTTTAGATAGATAACTCTTTTAGTATACAAAATGCAAAGACAAACAGCTAGCTGTTTGAACCGTGAAATATCAGCGTTTAATGCCTGCTTTCCTCTCGGATTCAAATACACCGGCAAACTTTCCGGGATAACTTTTCCAATGTACAACTAAATTTACAAGCGCTACATATCATTACATCCTTCATGCAGTGCATCCAAGTTGGATAACTATGAAACAAGTTAGTTTTAACCCCGCCATATATATTATAACCCTTACAGCATCGCTTCAACCTCTCCCACCCAACATGAGAACACCCACCCAACTTGGAAAACTTGCAAACTTGTTTCACAACCAATTATTATTATGGAGCAAGAAAAATTTGCAATAAAAGTATTTCAACAATGATTTAACGAGAGGTTCTAAAAGGAAATTTTAGGTTCATTTTCCGATAGATAATATCACATGCTATTTTTAATCATTCAAAGCATTTGGTAGTTTTGGAAAGATCGGGCAATTTGTGCTGATATTGCTTTGTTTAGGCCTCGGTACTAAAAATAGTTATTTCTATTATTGTAAGTAATAATTATTAGCCAGAAACACTCAACCACATTGAAAAAATCTCCCGAGAAAAGATACATGCTGCCGACGGGACTCGAACCCGTGTCCATCTGATTTCCGGTTAACTGCTCTATCCACTGAACTACGTCGGCTTATCTCTTACCCGGCAACTAATTCAATGTATACTAGTGTTTTTATTCAACAATTACTGGTTATTACATTTTTTTCTCCTGCAAACAACCAACTTTATTTTTATATGAGAAAGGCATTGTAAGTGCTAAATCTCCCACTAGGTGGGGTCGAGATATATTATGTCTACATTTTTGGTGAAATACTTTAACTCGTCGAATATTAATTATTTTTTTTAATTCATAAAACGATGTTTAAGACAAGATTTTTTTATGCATAGCACAAAGGGTAACAATGTTTATTTATTCACCAGATTTACAGGAACGGGTTTAGTTTTTCCCATAGGAAAAACTAAACCCTTTCATACACTTTTCCATATAAATGATCATCTAGTAAATCCACGTTATGCAAGTGTATTATATAAGTATAATTAATACAAAATAATACAAGAACAACACGTTAATCTACCAAACTATTAAATGGGAATATAATTCACCGTCTCCAGATATTTTCATATCAGAGGGTTCGGCTCTGTGGAATTCCTAATTTGACCGATAAATCCTACTGATCCCTCAAAATAAATATTTAAAAAATCTTTCCTAATTCTACATGTATTTAAAATGACTGATTTTTGCATTTTTATATACAAATTCTTTGACAAATCTAATATGCCTAAATTTTTAATAAGAGAGCTAGGTATAATGCCAATAGCCGAAATAACAAAAGGTAATATTTTTATAGTCTGAGAATGCCAAATTCTTTTAATTTCATTTCCTAAATCTGTATACTTTCTTATTTTTAGAAACAGATTTTTGAATATTACAGGAATTTGGAAAAGCTACATCAATGATATAAGTTATTTTTTTAATTTTGTCATGTAAAACTATATCAGGTCTATTATGACCAATTGGTCTGTCTGTTAGTATAGTTTTATCATAATTATTAGCGTGAAAAATGTGGATGAGTGTTTCAGACTTACAATTATTGCTTATAGTAATTGTTACCCTTTGTGCTATACATAAAAAATCTTGTTTTAAAAATCTTAGTTTATCAATTAAAAATAAAAATTATTTCTATTTAAAAGACTACATTCCGCCTTTTTTTTATTAATGGATACGCATTTAAAAAATATTAAACTTTTGAAGGCAAAGACAGCGAAAGCTTAGATATACTTAATACAATGTTAGTTATATTTAATTAATCTTAGTATTTTTTTACTGCTCATTTAAAAAACGAGAAAAAAATTATCTTTATAAAAATCTTCACTATTATCCAGCGAAATAATAGGTTCACATGAAACTGCCGAGGTGTTTGACGTAAACTCTTGTAAATTGAAAGATTTCAGTCCCTAATTATATCCTTATGTATTCAGAAGTTACCTCAGATACTAGCTTCTAAGGTTGTTCAGGGGAGCGTATTACCCCTTTAATTATGTTCTCTTGTTACTCCTGAGCACGTAATTTATAATTGCAACACTCCTGGGAATTATTAAATACGTCAGGTCAAAGTTTCCAGCTCTTTGATGGAGACTTCTTGTATGAAGCTGAATCAATGCTGTGCTTTCAGGAAGTTTGTTCTTGAAAGAGCTTTGTAATTAAGGGTAGTTTGTTGCAATAATAGAATATCTCTTAGTAACAAGAATGTCAGAATAGGGTAAAGATTGATGCAATCTGCGGTTTTGTTCTTAGCAAAAGACGGTTAGATATAATGTTTTTTGCCATTTTCAAACTGTGGGTAGACCATTATTAGATGACTTACCTATATGATTTTTACCCCCGCCCAATTTAAATGTTTATTTTTAATTACCGGTTAAACCGATTTACCGAGAAAATAATTGAGACAATTGTACCAAGATTCATCTATACGGGTTTTACCGGTTATGTTGATATTTTATTACCATTTACAATGTAGAAATTATGTAACTTCCATATTTATGAGCGAAAAAACGATTTAGAAGCAAAAACTGCTTCCTTGGAGCCGGATTATCTGGAGAACGGCGGACATAAATCGCTTAATATGTATTTTAACGTGAAAATGCGTAAACAAGTGTCTGCAAGAAATTTTAAATGCGATAAAAGTAATGTACATTAATTTTATGACGCTCATAAATTTAGTATCATTACTTAATATTTTCATTAACTATGTTTACCTTTCTTTCAGAAACTTCGAAGACATGGACGAAAATTAGGAAGTAATTTCCTTATCTCACCACGAACATTTTAATGGCATGTGATGATGACACTCAGCTGTCTATATTTAAAGAATGACTGTCATCGAATCAATTTTCTAGGGATTCCGGAAAATAGAATCAACTGGTTCATACTTAACATTCTCCGGAAATCTGCTCTGAAAAGCATTTAATTTGTGGCTTTCCGTAAATTTTAATATAAGTACATAAATATTGGTTTAAAACCAATTTATGTGTGATGGTAGATTGTTTTATGAAATTATTAGCAAATACCCTAGAATAATAATAAAACGCCCAACAGCACAACTTCAGTAAAATATTTGAAGTATTTGCCCAACACTAGCAGCTAAATGCACTAGTGTAGCATTGACATTTCTTTCAGAGAATGGCGGTCATAATTGAAGTTATTTAGTTCTTGAAGAACAGTATTTTGGTAAAAAAATACACAAAAAGCAGTAAACTCAAGCAGTAAGGTAAGTAAACAAATTGTTATTTTTATAATATTCGATTTGTACATATAACATACATATAAACGTAAAATAAATAAAATATTTCACATAAAATACATTAAAATGTGTGAAAGAAAACTATCCCGCAGAACTCGTACCGCTAGGAGGCGCTAGTGTAGCTTATTTCTACCAGATAATATGGGAAATTTCAGCAGTGGTATTGTCTCTGTTCGAATCGTATTTGTATTCACGTACTCATAGATTTACACGCATAACACCACTTTTATAGCTGAACAGGGTGTTTGAATGTAGATTAGGTACATTTATGACAAATTTTTTGTTGAAAATCCATTGTTATGGATATTGACACCATCGGCGAAACTCAATTTTCTTCGTAACACCCCATACATTTTGTCAACTTGGCTTCAAAATATTTTTCAACTTTCTATTTTTATCTTTACAATTGCGTTTTGAATAAGGCGGAATATTCCGAAAACTTTATGAATAATTTAGTGGCAAGACACACAATTTAAGTTTTCATTCGGGTTATAATTCATTCTAAAGAATTCGCAGTTTTACCAACTTTTCTTATTTATTTATTCGCTTAAATAAATGAAGATGGAAGAACTTTGTTTCCCTCTCAAAACTGACCGAGGGTATCAATACTTGAATTCGAACCAAGTTGGAAACTACAGGAAGTTTTAAAACTAAGAGGAATCTAGGAAATTTCTCTTGAGAGGAAAGTTTTCCGCCTTCAAACTTTAGTTTGACCGGTCGTAATCACTCTTGGTTAGCGAATTCAATCGAATTGCGTTTTTGATCGAATTGAATTAAAATAAGTTCTACTGAAAAAGAGTTAGAGCTACGCAATTTTGTGCTCCTAAGCTAAAAGTGTTTTAGAAAGTCATCACATCCTTTGAAATCCTCTTAGGAAATTTCAAAAATACATTAAATATTATAAGCAATAATTATTAGCCTGAAACACTTATCCGTATTGAAAAAATCTCCCGAGAAAAGATACATGTCGCTGACGGGACTCGAACCCGCACCCCTCTGACTGCCGGTCAGGAGCTCTACCATTAAGCTACGGCGAGTTACCTCCTACCCGCCAAATGATTCAATATATTCCTAGTGTTTCATTCAACAATTACCGCTTAATACATTTTTTCACCTGCAAACAACCAACTTTATTTTTATATGACAAAGGCATGTAAGTGCTAATTCTCTCACTAGGTGGCGTCGAGACATATTATGTCTACATTTTTTTGGTGAAATACTTTAACTCGTCAAATATTGATTATTTTTTAATTAAATGTTTAAGACAAGATTTTTTATGCATAGCACAAAGGGTAACAAATAATATAAGCAATAATTATTAGCTTAAAACACTCATTCATATTGAAAAAATCTCCCGAGAAAAGATACATGTCGCCGACAGGACTCGAACCCGCACCCCTCTGATTGCCGGTCAGGAGCATTAAGCTACGGCAGGTTACCTCCTACCCGCCAAATGATTCAATATATACCTGTTTTCATTCAACAATTACCGCTTATTACATTGTTGTAAATAAATCGATCTTTTTAAATATTTTTTTTACGAATTTTAATTTCGAACATCTTCAGCTTCAGTACATTCATTAATTTGACTTGGTTTGAGGTAAATGTCGGAAAAGGAAATTTTTTTATTTTTTAAAATTATTATATTATTGAATCCAGTTATAAATACTATGATAATTACGACTAGAAATTTACATATGATGCCCCATGACTCACTTGGTCCCGGTGACTTTGTTTTGCTCTCGCCAATGATGGAGCAGGATTTCAAATATGAGCTTTGAAATTCGCACATTCTGTTACGCTGTAACACTAACGCGTGCTAATGCCGCCAGTTTTCTTACCGTTCAAAATTACTCCCGTGCTTCGTCATATCAACATAAGGTTATGATTTATGATATATTCCGACGTTTGTATCGCTGTGAAAAAAAAAATTTCCCCGTCATAATATTAGGTTATGATGGTGGCACGAATGCCGCTTTAAAATAGTACATGGCTATATGATTAGAGACATTCGAAATGCTTATATGTTTGCTAAAAATCTGTCTACATCTCGTAGTGAATTTTTAAACATACCTTTGTCATATCCAAGCATAAATTTCATACTTCAGGGATCATTTCTAGAACTCCATTACGGAATGGTAACTAACATTACGAATTTCATAAATTTCCAAATACAGAGTAGTTATATTATACCATCATTACATTTCACGTATTTCTTGGATCTGAGGGAAATGGATATTTTATCACCAACCTTCTTTTTAAACCGAACCAAAAGCCCAAAACTAATCATTTGCTGGTAGACCACGAAAAGTTTTCTCATTTATTCTTCCGATCTAACGAGGGGTAATATGTTTTCGCTTTACAGACGGGTGACCCACTGACACAAGCGACCTTTTCACTGAGTGAAGTGCTGTAAAGTTATCTGTGTTAACCCTGATCTCATCGTGGTCCACGGGGTGATGACTACTGACTGGTGGGAAAGATCCTAGGGGTTTAAAAGTACATTGTTAAAACGTAGAATTACTGGTTGCCAATATTTTCATTGCTCCTACTACCATCATTATAAATAGAAAACGTTAATTGTGTAATGATGGAGGACTTAGCTAGCTGAGGATTTTTTTTTTTTTAATATTAATTTCATACAGGATACCTTGAGGAAAATAATTTCCCTAGGGGCCTATGACATCTTTGAGGATGCTGCGTAAATGGTCTTTTTGAGGAGAGGAAGGAGTGAACATGGGTCTTGGAGAGACCCATGTTGTAGGAAGTAGGAAACACAGAGGCCGGCAAATCGTTCCACAGCCGAGCTGTTGAACTCAAGAACGAGTCGTAAAAACGACCAGTTCTCATGTGACAAATGTCAACCGTGTACATATGTTGGGCGAGCGTTTGGCCTGTTTCCCGACTATGCACCGGTGCTGAGGGGATCTTCGCACAGAGTCGAGGGTGTTTTTCAGGTACTTTGGGGCTCCAGACCAGAGGTGGCTGCCAAATTCTGCCGAGGATTGAGCCCACGGCACAATCACGGCACATAGGTCACTCCAAGTGGTTCGCTACGTTTGGTAACTTTGGGGTGAGATTTGTCTAGGTCTTGGCGGTGACCGCCAGCGGTGTTTGCCCACGTACAACGTGGCGGGCCGGATTGGGTGAGACTAGTTGAGGTAGACCTAAAATAGACCTCTCCAGCCGGAATCTCTCGACCCGTCGCCTTGCGCCGTAATGGGAGGGATCGATTCAAACGTTCGTCACCCCTGGATACATTGACCTCCGTATTCCTACCCACCTCTTATACCTGTTTCTCTCCCAGAACTCTCTTTACCTAAAAATACCCTCCATACATCATCCCTAAAGATGACATAGGCCCTGATAGATTTTTTTTTACTTTCGTCTCTTGTGTGGAGCTAATATTAAAAAAAATGCATTCAAATACTAACATTTTGACTGTACGTGAACTGAGGTTGGAAACGAGACAATAGTTCAAACTCATTTCTTCAGAAAATCATTCCGAACAAAGGATAAAAGAGTTTTTTCTTTGTGTACGGCTTCACTTTTCGAAGTTCAAGAGCTTCGCCAATAATTCAAAGGAATGACAAAGGGAAGGCGAATTGAAAACCGTTTTCAGAACTAGCCTATTTGATTCCATTATAATATTACATCGCAATGTTGTGCAATTTTAGATGCCTTGTATTTTAACAAAAAGCTATTTTGAACTAACTAACGCATTTAATATCTAACGAATTCAAACACTGTACAATTGGCTGAAGCCAATTATAATAACAATTTCATATTACATGTTCGTTATTAGCATTAACTTTATTGCTCGCCATAATTTACAATAAAATATATACATTTGTTTTAGACCACTTTAAATTTTAATTACACTTTCCGGTTTTGGAAGAAACCTTCCTTCGTCAGGAGAAAATTAAAACTAACCTATGATACAAAATATTGATAGATATATACCAAACATTTAGGTGCTGGAGTGGGAGGTCAAATTAAAATTTAAAGTGGTCTAAAACCAATTTATATATTTTAATTGTAAATTTCCTATTAAGTTATATTCTGTAAAATTACGCCATCAAACGTTGTTATGTTTATTGTTTTATAAAGTTTTCTTCCTGAAGTAAAATGAATGTCCTTAAGAATGATACCATACCCTTGCCTATATAAATAACGAAATATAAACCCCAAATAATGACGACCTATTTCTGGCAGAGCCCATAACCCCACGATAAGCGAATGACCGAGCTTATTGCGAACTCTCATTTCCTTTTCAGATTCAACGAGCGATGTGTCTCGCGGTGAGATTAATCTTCCGGTCCAACTCAGTTCACGGGACATTTAATATCGCGGAGGCTGCGGCCGTATGAACCGATGTGCGGCGGAATCGATAAATATCATTTCCCGTTTTATTAGCGGCCAGTAAAAGAAATGAACGGAACACGAAGCCATTGTAATAACATTGTGTTGGGAATTATGTCCGGCCGTAAACAACTTTGCTTCATGAGAATTGTGTGTTCCGGAGTTCTGAATCTATCATTGAAAGACAATGGAGTTTTTGTGTTTCGTATTATATTTGCTTTATGTAGTTTTAACTGCTTTCTCTCTATCCTAGAGAGATAACTGTGTCTGAGAGTCTCACTATTTATAAAAACATTGTTCTCTCAGACGAATCTAAAATCTCTGAATCTCTGCAGTCAGAGAATTTCACGTTCACCACTCATCTTCGGCATTTACTAGATGCGTAAACTTTATAAATCTTTCACGTGATGACAATTCATATGGTTCCACGCAACTCAAAATAGTGGCATTTCAATACCTCTTTGAAAAGTCATTAAAAGTTATGAAAAAAAAATAGATAGTTCATAACTGAACCTAAGGTAACCTATTTAGGGTGAATGTCAAAAGAATTCATAATCTACCCTTTCGTAAACGCTTTTTACAAGTTATACTTTGAAATATTTGTTCGCGAAAGTACACAAGCAATATGAATATTTATAAATAGTTTTATCAATTAAAAAAACTCTAATATTTCAAGAAAGGCTAGCAAATACAACATTTTATCAGTGATTCAATCCAATATTGTATTTGTTAGCCTTTCTTGAAAGATTTGAGTTTTTTAATTGACACAACTAGTTATAAATATTCATATTGCTTGTGAATTTCCGCGAACAATAATTTTTTCTTAATATTTGAAAGCATAACTTGTAAAAAAGGTTTATAAGTCAAAAATACTATACGCGCGCCATCTACGAAAGCGTAGAATATGAATTCTTTTGACATTCACCTTAACCATTTTTTTCATAATTTTTTAAGGACTTTTCAAAGAAGGTGATGAATCTGCACTTAGTTGTCCAAACGCCAATTCATATATTTAAAATTTGGGGGTTTATACACAATTTATTGGAAATACATTGGAAGCTTAAATACATCAGTGTATTATTTAATGATTGAAGAAAATAATAAAACATGAAACTAAAATTTCAAACATTATTGTCACAACTGAGAATTGAATCCAGATAATCTTACAGGCAGAACACTTTCCCAATCGGGCTACTGATACCTAGTTATATTCGGTCATTTTAAACAATCTCATATTAAAATAAAAGAATTACCTACTATATAGTGACAAATTTTTCAATAATTGTAAAATTACTTTGGGCACTTTTAATTATATAATAATGAAAAACTTAATTTTAACCACTGTAGTGTAAAGTCTAATCTTTACCTGAATGTCATTTTAAATTTATTCTTTGTATCCTGTTGAAGGAACCTTTGATTCCTAAATATGCTAATTTTAACTAATTATTTTTTTTTAATTGCCAGCATCCCGGGCATTTATTGAGATAAATAATCATACACGAACAAGTAATTTACCCACCTCACTAGACGATGTCTGTTCTGAGACGGGTAATAGTTGTTGATAGATGTTTATTTTATCGTTAAATACAGTGGTTAAAGCTAAATATTTCATTAATAATGAAATAAGTAATATTTTTAATTAATTCCCATATTTTTAAGGCTGCCATCTTTGTGAAAGATTGCAAAGTTTTACATGAATTTATCTACAACCTCTGTGAGTCACGTTTATTCTTTGGCCAAGATTAACCTAGGTTATTTGTTTATGGCTTTAGTACTCATTCTTGAATTCATATTTGCACATTCACGAAGCAAATAGACTAGAAGAATCGGAGCGCAATTATTTCTCCCTTTGTTTGACCTATCAGACATTTTCTCTTCATTGAAGAGGAAAGCCGAAGAACCAACAAGGAGTCTCTAATTAACTCTCATTGGATTAAATAACAAAGCCAATTAAGTCATATACAGATAAATAAATACCAGGAGCACATAAACTTACCTAGCATATTAAATCCATTAATTCCAAATAGGGCGGCATCTCCCTGCCCGCCTGGGAACACGTACAGTGTCGGGTGGCTGAAACGGATGTTTCCCACTATGTCACTTGACTCGAGCAACTGCTCGATGCTTGCGGGCACAAGGTATGGCTCCACGTAAGCTGAAACAAAATGAACGAAATACGTCAAACACCTTACAAATCACACAATCCCGGCAGGTAACACAAAAGTACAATGGGCATAAAGGAAAAAAGGGTTTATTGGACCAAAGTCACACAAAACCAAATAGAGTAAAGAAAATATCAATGTTGACTTAATTGCAAGCTCGCATGTGTTCTTGTAAACGATAAAGAAAAACAGTTGTTATAAAGGGGATGACAGCGACAGGTTTGGATTGTTGGATACTTGCATTGATAGGAATTTCCATGAACAACACCACAAAACAGTACTATTACAGTGAAGGCAATTCAAAAGAATAAGGTTCACAAAAAATAAAATGTGTTATTGGTTCAAAAGAGTACGAAATCAAATAAAGCACTAGATGCTTGCACCTGAACCGTTTTGCATCAGAATGGGGATGTTAGCAAACAACAAACGGCGTAAAATACTCAATGAATTTTTCATATCCAATAGACTTCAAAACGAATGTCAACATGATTACTCTCGTACATATTACAATTTCCTTTTACTCGCGAAGATCCAAAAAGGTGCACTATGCTAGTATTAAAGGGGGTAGCGTTGTGAAAGGTTTTCAGAAGCAGTGTACTCTGAATTCCTTTTATAATACTGTTTATCATGGACCGGGAACTGGGAATAGTAAAATTGAACAATGCTTCGATTTTTCCTATCCTTCAAGAGCACAAAAGCGTGGGAAAATTGGAAAAGACTCGCTACGCTAAGATGGATGATATTGAAAACAATCTATACAATATACCCACTTCTTTAGAAACTTCTAACACAAATATATTTATAAAGCTTTTTATTCTTTGTGATGAATTGAATTGTGGTTATGATTTTGTAAGTTCAGTAGTATTGCCACCAATATGTGTACCTATTTAAGATAATATTTGGATTGTCGTGATAATTTTTGAGTTATTATTCTGGGTTGCGCTTCCTACTTCTTTAGCGAAAACTTCCGCCAGCTGTACAGTACCCATTAGTAAATGTGAATGAAAACATAAAATTACTTTTGATTTGTTCCTGAAATACTAGGAAGACCATGGACAACCGCACTCAAGTAGACGCTCTGTGAACTGACTTTTACAAAGCATTTGATAAAATCAATAAAAAAATATTAATAAATAAATTTTGGTCTATTGGTTTACTGTTAACTTTTTTCGTTGGGTAACTTCATTTATACTCAATAGATTACAAGAGGTAGCAATAAAGGGATTTAAATCTGATTTCAAAGAAATCCCTCGGGCATCCATCAAGGGTCTCGTCTCGGTCCTTTTTTATTGTATTTATTCATAATATAGTTAGTGAATGTCGTAAAACACTCCTAATTAGAATTGTTTGCCGATGACGCCAAACTGAATAAACCCTAAATGAATGTATCAAATTGCAATATGACTTAAATAGCGTAGCTCTCTGTTGTCAGAATAACAAGTAATTTTTAAATGGTCCATAGTGTCACCACGTCATATTTATACAAGAAATGGCAAACAAATTATTCATCAATATCTGTTTAATGAAAACAAAATTGTAATTGCGATTTTGGTGAGATTATCGATAGTAAGTTACAATATCAATGTAAAATCAATCAAGTAACAAACAAAGCAGCTAAAATGTTGGTTTCTTAAGAAGAAATGCAAAAGATTTAACAAACTTTGTTATTTTCAAGCAACTATACTTTGCGTATGTGCGAGCCATCTCGAGTTTGTGTCAAGAGTGTGTTCTACATTTATGCATTATCAAAATTCAAAGGATTCTGAAAAAATTCATTTCTTACAAATCGCACAAACAATTTAATAATTATTATCTGGATGCAAGAAAATGTTTCAAAATTGATACATTGAGTGTATTTAGACAATTTTGCCATATAAAATCGTCAACATCATTACTGACTGAATTATTAAACCAAATTGGTTTGAAAGTGTCACAGGAATCCCAACTGTTCCTGTCTGGAACCAGTGAGACTATGGCATACCCAATTGGGTTATGTTTTGAGGCTGAAGGTAGTGAGGAGGGGAAGGCGACGGGGAAGAGGAAGTGGATGAAGTACCTGGCTATTCAGATCTGGTCACTAAACACGGCTAAAGCCATTTCAAGCAACATTTCAATTCTGAATAATGGTATTACACCAGGGCGATACTGAGAGTATCTTCCGAACTGGATTGAAACGATTTGTGAATTAACTCTACTTAATCAAATAAAATTTATTTGTGCACACTGGTATTTTAAACCGCGTCCTCCGGATCACTAATCGAAAGCTTTGCCTCTCGTCTAGCGATTTTTTCATAAACACACACAGCACTACTGATAATCTATTTATCGGCCCTAATGTTGGACACTGTAACGCTGTCCGAAACTTTGGTGAAAGAAGGGGAAATCGCATTAATGAACCAACATTAATTACGATAATACTTTTCGCCGTAAAAATCTAAAATCGTTTGCCAGATGCAGATTATCTATTTTTTGTGAATACCCCATGAGTCCCAACCGTCTGGAGCCAGTGAGACAATGGCATCCCAATTGCTGTCTGATGAAAATCTGAGGTTTTCAAGATGTGAAGATGGTAAGGAAGTCTGGTTGCCATGACAATGCTGAGTTTGATTTGTTTTTGAGTGAAGAAAATTCGCACACTGCACTAGATAATGACGTATTCCGTGGAAACACTTGTATCCCAAGAGGCTCAACACCAAACTTCATTTCGTATAGCGTTCGCTGTCTCCTGCTATTTGGCACCGTAATCGAGTTCAGTCGCGTTGACAACTGGGGGTTGATTTGCATTCATATGGTAATTGCAACTCCGCCCGCACCCTTGAAGAGAATAGTTTATCCTCTGTTCTGTTCATACTGTTCGCTGGGAAGTTGTTCTAGTGGAATGTCGAGCTGAAAACAACCACTTCTCCACAAATTCACTGAAATCTATTCATGGATGTGGGACAAATTGCTGTGGGATTTTACATAAATCGACATTGATTTCGAGATGGAAGTTTTATTATGAATAGGAAAAAAAAATCTTGTTTTTCTCAACTATTTGTGGAAACGAGGTAGTACAGCTATTCATGTCAGCGTTAACATTTTTTTGAAATATTTTAAAAAAGTGACAACACTAAGGGATAAGATCTATTCCTATTGGACCAAGAATCGGAGGTACTAGGTCCACCAACACATTGAAAGGGAATTTAACGGAAGTAGCAAAATGTGTTAGTCAAAATTTTACAATGTCTTGTTCACTTTTTTAAAAAGAAATCATGATTGTAGAACCATCCAAAAGTCTCAAATATTCCTATTTCAAATATCTCTCTATTCCTAGTGGACCAAGAATCGGAGGTAGTAGATCCACCAACGTATTGAAAGGGAATTTAAAGAAAAATATAAAAATGTGTTGGTCAAAATTTTACAATGTCTTGTTCACTTTTTTAAAAAGAAATCATGATTGTAGAACCATCCAAAAGTCTCAAAATAACCCCGCAGCAGTCTAAATAAGTGGGTGGCTGGAATACCTGCCCCTTCTGAGCTGCATCAAGTAAAATCCGAGCATGCCTTGCCGGAAGATAGTTGGGTAAAATTTAAACTGAGCGGCTTCCACATCTTAAAGTTTTCCTAGTTAAGTTTCACGTGTTTGGTTTTACGGGATTTCTTGGACCTCTATCCAAAAGCATAACTCTGATAAAGTCTAACGGGCGTTGTTTATAATCAAATTTAGCAACGATTTACTTATACATGCAAAACCATGCACAACCGCACTGTTATCCAAATTCCAAAGTGGTCTAGCAACGATGACTCTACTAACGACAATGGGCATCAATTTACCAGGATCAACAGATGGAATTGTTTCAGCGAACTGTCAAGATATTTGGGAAGTTTTATTTTGAGAATTCTAATTTTATGCATTTTTGTGTACAAATCAATACACTTCTCGATTAGGTGGCATGTGAATATTTCCTGTGGTGAAAAATTGTTAAGAAAAGCCAAAAGTTTTTACAATTATAATCAAGAGCTCCGCCATAGGTCATCTCAAATGGTTTGTTACGTTAGGTAACTTAGCCAATGGATTCATGAATGATGTTTGTCCAAGTGTTGACGGCGAATATGTCTGCTCATATACTGCATGGCGGGTCGGATCAGGAAGACCATTTGACTTGTCCAGCAGGACACTCTCGACTCATCGCAATGCTCCGCAGGCAGTGAGAGGGATGGATTAACAGTATATCCGTCACTTCTGGACCCCACATTCATACCCCATACCTTTTCCTTCCTCTCATTCCCGTCCCTTAAAAAGACATCCCACACTGAATTCTCAAAGATGAAATAGGCCGTGATGGAAATTATTTTCTTTAGGGCTTCCTGTGTGTAGCTAATGTAAAAAAATATAATAAAATATGCATAAAGCCATATAATATATATATAATAATATTGATAAGTTGGAATAAGTTGGAATAGGTTGAGTTAAGGTAAGATTTTTGTTAGATTATGTTAGGTTATAAATTTTGACGAGGTAATCAGTAATGATACTCACCAATAAATTTATTGATAGCTTCGCAGCTAGGGTCCAAGACCTCCTTGGGATTGACGCGGATTCGGCACTGGCGCGCGAAGGGCAGGCCGGGCAGCCGTTGCCACTCGGCGGTGGGCATGGCGCAGTGGATGTCAATAGTCACGGAATTCTCATAGGCGCGGATTACGCGCTGCACCTCGTTCTCCTGCAAGGCGTCGCAGAAGTCCGCCAGGGAGAGGGTTCCATCCTGCAAAACAAATACATTGTCATATCCGAACACATTGCGAAGGCAAACTAGAATTGGATCATGTTACGCAGAAACCACCCACCTATTAGTAATTAGTAATGTCCTATTAGTAATTAATTCATGAATAAGTAAATAGCAGTTAAAAACCCGCCTGCGTGTTTTTGCTGCTAAGCCACGCGGGCGGTGGGCAACGGGACACACTACAGTAGCTTGGTAATAAACTTCAAGTACGAAGATGGTTTTGCATAAGGCGCGGCCGTCAGACTCGAAGACGGGTTCTTAAATTTCAACCGTACAGTCGCTAGGGTAAAAATACTATCAGATTAAAAATAAATATAAAACATAATATATGCTCTTGAATCTGCTTTCGGCATATACTTATATTTGAGATTATTGTAATGTATGTGTTTACTATAGAAGTTTGTGTTATTTCTAATAATAACACTTGGAAGCCTATTTCGCCACCTTTAAAAGGCAGTTTTTAGTTTTCGGATACATTCACAAATGTTCCATTTATTTGAATTTTATTACGAAACGAAAAATTTGACCTTCGGTCAGAATGTGCCCGAGGCGAGAGTTTAAAGAATGCACCGGCCCATTTTCTTCGAAATACAAACGGTGACTTGTAAAGGAAGAAAAGTTTTATGATATTCAATATTTTTACGGCCTCGATACTTGTATTGAGCAACTAAAGTCGTAAAGCATGAGAGCTAGCCTCCTTATGACATAAATACATATATCTTCTCACTATCTCATGTTTTACAACTTATTATATTATATTGAAATGCGACATACGGCAAATATTTCTGTCAAAGCCATAAAATGTAATATCATTCTAGTCTCCTTGCTTTAATGGAAAATATCTTTCAAACTGTTTTCGTAATAAAACCATAATAAATATATACAATCAAACTCGGGGCAAAAGCAATTTCTTTTGCACTAAAAAGTCGTTCGCATTTGTAATGAAGAATTTTGCATTTTTAGAACTACAGAGGGAAAGAAAAAGATATTCTTGTCTTAAGAATTTAATTAAAAACAATAACCAAGACCGAACCGAGCGACAAAGTTAAAAAAATCAAAAGACTAGAGGAAAATTCTTTTGATATTAATTTGACATTAAGGAAATCAATTATTCATGCAAATTCAAATCACATTGATTGAATAATTGAGAAGTACCTATTCTGTTTTGAATATTTTTATATCACATGTACATTAGTTATCAAATAAATGCATATATTATATTAAATTAAACGCACACTGTGTTTTAAACAATCCTTTTTAATAATTTTTTAATTGATAAACTAGTGATTTTAAGACAAGATTTTTATGCATAGCACAAAGGGTAACTATATAATATAACATGTAATAAGCAGTAATTGTTGAATGAAACACTAGTATAAATTGAATTATTTGGCGGGTAAGAGAAAAATCGGAAGGACACGGGTTCGAGTCCCGTCGGCGTCTCGTATCTTTTCTCGGGAGATTTTTTCAATGTGGATAATTTAATTAATTGAAAATAATTAATAATTAATTTTTTTTTTTTATTTATTTAATAATTTCAGACTAATAATTATTGCTTATAATTAATTATTTTTTAATTTACCAATTGGTTTCCCTTGGCGTAAGCCTCGTCAGGGTCAATCCGTGAGAAATAGTTTCAATGCAGTTGTTTTGTAAATACTAATCAATTAATATCTGTATCTGTGTTAACTAAAACAACACATTTTAAAATCTATCACAACAATAAAATTTTATAGTTTTATCCTAATGATACACTGATTTTTCTTGCCAGGCGAAATCAGTTGGTTAATGTAATTAAATTAATGTTTTAAACAAAGTGTTTATTTCATATATTAATTTGTCTAACCACAAAGTATTTGCTTTCTAAAAAAACAAAATATAATATAATGGTACATAACTAACGCGGAGAAAGAGGATTTTTTGATAAAATGTGTTATTGTAAAAAATATAAAAAATATATTTATTACAAAAAAAAAATCAGATTATAAAAAAGCATTGATTTTTGATTCATAATCTTTGATGTAATGATCTTGTTAATTCAGTTTATTTGATAACCACAATAACAGCTCGAAAAAGTTTAAAACAAAATCCGATATCTCCATGAAAATAGATGTAAAATTATAAGATACATCTTTTTAACAAAGAATCCAAAGTTCCAAACTTTTTATCACTAATTCAATGTTAGGGTGCAAATTTTCAGTAAAACACTTTATCTACCTCACAATTTTATTAAGGATAAGAATTAAACGAGTTTTCTGCCGCATAAACACTGCCGAAAACTTTAGAGCTCACTAAATAAAGTCGGCATATAATTTAAACTGTGGATTGAACTTAATGGCTAACAAATGACTAAACTTAGAAACTAAAACCTATTCCCGTTTGTGCTTTCATGGTTGTCGTGTTTTATTTCTTTAAAGGTTGTTTAATACATTTTTGTTTACTTTTAAGAGTTTTTCTAATTAGATCATTTAAAAAATTCATTAAATATTGGGCGTTCAATTTATTTCCCAAACATTGATCAGGAGATCATAAAATATTGAGTAGTGTTTATTTTTCTTTATAGAGTTGTTCAACCAATTTTTGTTTACTTTTAAATAGAAAAACTGAAGTATTTTCATCACAAACCACGTTCTCGGATCTATTTTTTAATGAGTTTAATTTAACTAAAATTAAAATTCTGAAAAATGTGTTTACTAGATTATGTATCGATTTATTTTGTTGTATGATTATATGATTTGAAATTTGTGTTGTATAATACAATATGTCAATATACAATATGTGTAACATAGATTTTCAAAATTTAAAACGTGCATTTACGCATCAAATAACAATCTTTCAAAATCAATTTAAGTTTTTTTTGTAAAAAATAGTCAATACGTCTAGAATTTGATTTAAAATGGACTAATTTCCGGTATTCTCTGGCTAACAAATTACTAAATATAGAAAATAAAACCTACTGCAAATTCCCATTTGTGCTTTCATGGTTGTCGTGTTTTATTTGTTTAAAAGTTGTTTAACACATTATTGTTTACTTTTGAGTGTTTTTCTAATTAAATCATTTAAAAAAACACTTAATCACAATTTTCATTCAATATTGGATATTCAATTTATTTCCAAACATTTTTGCGAAACGGTTTGATCAGGAGATCATAAAATATTGAGTTGTGCTTTTTCTTCTTTAAATAGTTTTAACAGTTTTTCTAACATAAATCATTACTCACCATAATCACAATTTTCATTAAATATTGGGTGATCAATGGATTTCCTGTGCATTTTCGCAAAACGGCTTGATCAGGAGATCATAAAATATGAGAGCATTATGGGATAACATTATTATAGCACACGACCCATTAACTGGATTTATCGCCATACATTTATGGCACGTACTAACCATGTTACCGAGCTCATGACGTAGAAATAATAACACTGCATCATTAGAACGTGATAAATATTGCGGTTAAGTAATTATATTTTAAAATTCTTTTTACCAGTAGTTATGCAACAATTTAGTTCAAGTGAATATATTTATTTTTTAAACACATCCTTACTTGGCAAGCCAAAAACATCGTTTTCCGCGTAAATAATTAATTGCGGCACATGAAAATATTTTGCACGAAGAAAATTTATCTACCAGGCTATCTATCATATTGCAGAAAGTTGACGACATTATGCATGCTCCTTCATAAAACAATATTAATAACCTATACAAGGCACCATGCATTAGACTATACATACATATATTATGTTATACGTAAGTACTTTATACTCATTAGAACGCATAAAAAAAACGTTAGCAGTTCTGTTTGCTGTCTTTTCATAATGTACACCTATTTGATACTTCATAATATTTATCATAATTATCATTCCGCCTCGGAAAAATGACACTTAAGGCAAACCTTCTCTGTACAGAAAACAGAAATTTTTAAGATAAATTTACACAGCGCCCTTGAGGTGATTTTTCACAAAAACGGCGCTCTATAAATTATTTAATTATTATTACAGACATATAGAATTACACATTCATTTTCAAACATCTGAAACATTTGTATTTGAGCTCGTCAAATGAATTCAATTATTCCGACTGGCTGAAATTTACTTTACGAATGCATGAATTGGTGCGACGTTACCAGGACCGTAACACGCTTGCTGAGGTAGTACTGGTAGAAATATTATCACAGGGTCTGCAGTTTATAGAGCTTTTAAATTAAATAAAGTTGTGTCTCTTTTATCTCCAGTCCTTAGTGAAATTACATCATGCAAATCGTGGGAGAAGATCCTCCATTCCATGTTCTTCTGCAAATGGCATGCTCAATGTAACGGGTGCAGTGCTTTTGATACACTATTAGATTTTTCCAAATTAACAGGCGAACAGAAGCGGTAGAACGTTAAACCACTTTAATCAAGAACGTTAGAACGCGGTAGAACGTTAATCAACTCAGATTTTTTGACACTGGTGGAGGGAGACCTTTTGACCTCTCCAGCAAGACTCGTAGATATATCGCCTTGAACCGTAGTGGGAGGGAAATTATGCATACGTCAACCACTCCTGGGCAAACTGAACCCCAGATTCCTACCCACCCCTCATACTTTTTTCCTTTCTGGAACCTCCTCGCCTTCATTTTTTTACAATACATTTTCAATCTGGGAGGCGGGTATGGGTACCGCCGCCCCGGGAACCATTTGTTGGATAACACACACCTCTGCCATGGGATACCCCAAGTGGTTCGCTACGCTTGGTGACTTAACAGGGGTGCCTGGTTTCATCAGGTGAGGGGTCTTCAGGTCTTGGCAGCGGATGCGCCTGCTCACTAGTTTAGGAGATGTTGGTTTGGGGAGACCCTTTGACCTCTCCAGCTGGTTTCTCTCGACCCATCGACTTACACCGTAGCGGGAGGGACGGATTCATACGTCGGTCATTCTTTACAAACTGACCTCAAAATTCCATCCCAACCATTCTATCATCTTCTTTCCCAGAACGTCCTCTACTTCATTTACTTAAAAAGACCCTCCTCACAGCATCCCCAAAGATGGCATAGGATTTGAGGGAAATTATTTTCGTCTGGGTCTCCTTTGCGGGGTTAATGTAAAAAATACATTCCACACGGCATCCCCAAAAATGCAAATAATACAAAAAAAAGTATAAAAGTTCCGTATTACTAGGAGCACAGAACACTTAAAGGTTAAATAAAAGTTACAAAGTAAAGGGTGGCTAATTACCTGCATGATCCAGGAACCATTCCCGGAGAACGTGTATCCAGCGTGAATAATGTGTCGGTGTCGAGTGAAAGAACTCAGTAAGTTGCGCATGCATTGTAGCAGCGTGTTCATCTGAGGGTGAATCAGGATCTCAGTCACCAGGTTTTCTGTGGCGTATTGAATGAGTCTTTCTCCTGCAAAAAAAGACAAATAATTAGTACAGGAACAGTAAATGTTAGCTACACAGGATAACTAGTGACTGTTACACAAATCAAATAACTTTTCAATAACAATGTACCAAAAAGCGCTAAAAGTGAATCAATTTTCTCATTAAATTAATGAAATTTAATACATTTTATTTAAAAATGCGTGATTTTGGGATTTGGTGTTTTATAAAAAAAATTAAACAAGTTTCGGTATCAACTAAAATTAGAACAGAAGCCGAAATTCGGTTTCGGTTTTGGTTTCTACTGAAAATATAGTTTCGATCGAGCAGTATTATCGATTAGTCATTGATTTTTGTTTAAGATACCTGTTCCAAAAAATATGTCTAACGGTTTAAAATACATAAAACATAAAGATTTACTTGCTGCATAAACTAAAATAAAAAAAAGAATAATGAAGAAAGAATGAGTACAGAATGTCCCAAGAACACATGTATGTTGAATTGTTAAAAAGCTTCCAGAAAGGGGAGAAAGAGTCTTTTAAGCAATATTACCAAGAAAGACTCCTTGTAAATACTTGGTTTGGTATCCAGGATTCCAAGCCATAAATAAGTGAGAACAATAATTAATAATGCTGTTTAACAAATTAAGATTTGCGTTACAATTACATAAAAGCCTTAGAGAATTCTTTCGAATCCTCGGTTAAATATTTAATAATTCCATAACGCTACTTCCAATCTAATTCCGCCACCTTCCATTCTCCCGTCAAATTTTAGAGCGATGAATTTATCATGAAATTCATGTGTAATTTAGTCCATTAGGCAGAAACTACCAAAAAGGATTATTTTTCAGTGTAACTTATTCATTTTTCATCACAAATTACTTATTTAAATACGATAAAAGTGTGTGTTTGCAGTTATTTAATATTTGAGTGAAATATAATTTAGGGCCTCAATAATATCAAAAAGGAAAAAAAAGATTTCTAGTCATTGGTTATCTTTTAAAAATAAAGTAATATACTTACACATAATAATAGATGAGTAGTTTTATTTATAAACAAATATTCATAAATATCTCAAAATGAACCATAACTTTGTGAGATAGATCCTATTTGCAATTAACCCAAGTTCCTAAGTGCAATATAACATAAGTAGTCTATGATCAGTTTAATTGTCTATGGGCCAGACGGGTCACATGGTATCGTTATACGAGATGTGAAAGAACCCGAAGGCAGGTCTGCTCTGTCATTATATCGCGGCAGCCTTCCAGACAAAAAATAGCCTTCCAGTAGTAAGGAAGTGAGTCCTCCTAAACTATATTTGTAACAATAATCAGTCATTGTGATCTCAAGAACCTTTAAATCTATTAATAAGCACATAATAGTACTGGAGATACTGGCCCAGTACTAATAAAATTGAATATTTCTGCAGAGAACTTCAGAGATGCTTTACACTAAGCTATATAGTTATATTGAGAAACATGTTATTTTATGTCCTACCTATTTCGTTATTAATTACTTAAATCTTTTGGAAACTACAAACAAAGAAAAGATTTGAATATGAAAAGACAATAACGACCAAGATAAGAAACAACAATCAAGAGGCTTGAATAATTTCAATTCCTAATGCATAATATATTATATCCTATCTCCAATCTAGATTGCGTGCGAGATAGGGAAGAAAATGCTTCTTTTTCGTGGCCTATATCTTACGTAATTTATTTTCACATGAGTCCTCGAAGGAATTCACAGTTAAGTTTTATGTCCCCGAAAGCTTTAGAGGCAGGACCAAATTTATGCAAAGTCAAATTAAGGCAATTTATGGCCTAGTTGTCATTAGTACCCCTTCAGGTTCCAAAACTTGAGAATTTATGAAATTGTTAAGTGTCATAATGATAAGCTTTTGAATTTGTTAAGGTAGGCACTATTATAAATTTACTACGATATCTTTTTAGTTGAATTTTCGCGTTTTCGAGTGTCATCGTTATTAGTTTTATAAATTTCCTTGTAGTTCCTGATGTAACTCGCTAACCATAATGTACTTGCCAAGTTGAGAAGTTTAAAAATACGTTTTCCATAAATAGATGCGGAGGTAATTTAACGTCACAATTTTAAAAAGTAAGAACACCACTTCAATAGTAAAAACCACCTAATTTCGTTAGTTTTACGCTCTGATTTAAATTATCTTTGACGAATTCCTCATAGTCGAGTGGTAAGGTTCTCGACTAGCAATCCGAAAATCGCGGGTTCAAATCCCAGCATGCGCAAGTCATTTTTTTATTGAATTGTATTTTTCAACTATTTAAGCATTTTAAATAATTTTATGTGTATTTGCGGCACGTTCCACAGTGGAAGATACTCTCTGGCCCTGAGGCCCTAGCATACTCGCTCGATAACGATCGGTAGGATAACTATCGGTAACTTCTCATCATTCCCTAGCATGACTACAGATCGCCAACGAAAAAGTGACAGTTCACAATGACTAAGTGTCCTTAAAGTATTCGAAATCAACTGTTGTTTATACGTTAGCGATGTGCAGTTGTCCTAGGGAATGACGAGAAGTTACCGATAGTTATCCTATCGATCGTTAAAGAGCGAGCGTGCTAGGGCCTCTGGTGTAAGAAATGTTGCTTGAAGTAGATTTAGCCGTGTTTGGTGACCAGATCTGAATAGCTATGAACTTTCCCACCTTCCTCTTCTCCATTGCCTTCCCCTCCTCACTACCTTCAGCCTTGCAACATACCCGAATTGGGGTTACCATACTGGTTCCAGGCGGTTGGAAGCAGTTGTGTGGTTTTCAAAACAATATGTAAAAGCAGTGGCACATCTCGCCTTATTTTTTACCAGTTGAATAGTTATTTCAATTCTCAGAAGCCAGTTGAATAGTTATTTCAATTCTCAGAAGCCAGTTGAATAGATATTTCAATTCTCAGAAGCCAGTTGAATAGATATTTCAATTTTCAGAAGCCAGTTGAATAGATATTTCGATTCTCAGAAGCCAGTTGAATAGATATTTCAATTCTCAGAAGGAATAACACTTCCTTGTGCAATTAGTGAAAAAGGTGGCAAATCGAAAGTCCAGTTGATTAGTCAGACATCTTCAATAAAATGAAAATTGAGTTTAACACGCAGTAAATAAAATAAAAAATAAACAAAAAATGTATGTTTTCTCGGTTACTAGTAGGAAATTTCCAAATTTAATAAAAAACACAAAAATGTACCGTTATGCTTAAATTTCAAAATGCATAAGTACCGTTATGCTTCCGGGTGTCATTTTATAGCAAATTTAATATGGAAAACACAGACAAGTCAGTGTAAATAATATACAGTGTATAAATGTGTAGTGTATTTTTTTTTTCAGAATTTCAAGTTGATGCCTGACTTTTGAGATTTGTGCTGTTTTAACTCACAAACTTTATATTTCTGGAGAGTCACATATTTAAACTTAATGAATGTGCTCTGGCCTTCAATACTTCATATCTGGTTTATGGTATAGTAGCAAAATTATCACATTTCGCTGACCTGAATTTTAAAATTTCAAATGCCAAATTTTGACCTATTTAAAAATGCTGTTGATGGCGGGCACTTAAGTGGTGATGCGGAATTCTTCTGTGAAGTGGGCACTTAATGCAATTTTTAAGACCACACGATATCATACTAATATTAAGTAGCTTAAATTCAACCTTCCACGAAAAAAATTATAAAATTTTGCGAGGTGAACATAATACTCGTACACGATAATAAAAGGCTTGTGAATTAAGCGAATGTCATTTTTATTCTCTATTTTAATTTGAAATGCAGTTAAAATAATGATTCTACATTTAGAGATAGAGTTGGCGAGTAATTTGTGTTGGACGGGTTAGGGCGAAACTTAACGTATAATCACTATTTATCGTTGTTTCATGTACAATATGAACCATGTGATATCAGTATCACATTCTGAGATAATCGATAAAAATAACGAAACGGAAAATAACAATTCTTTTTATGGACAAAGTAGGAAAATATATTTCGTTCATTATAAGAATATATTTTTGGCAAATATTAATTATTTTGTATTGATATGATATGACTTTTTATTATTTTTTTTATTATGCACTATTTTGATTGTCCTCACTAGATTTATTTTCTATCACCTTAAATATTTGATATTTTTACATGGCTCATATTGTAGAAGATGGAGAAAAAAAAAGAAAAATAACTGTATATTTAAATCATTTTCGTCAAAATCGTCACATTGTCATATTAAATATGCAACGACGTTATGTTAATCTTTACTAGGAATCACTGTACATTACGAATACAAAAAATAATCTTGGATAAATTGATGCTTTTCCTATAGTTTCGCTTGAATATAGTTAAATAAAATTTTTAATTATTTTATAAAAAATACCAGCGAGCAACCAGAATGCGTTGTAATGCCAAATAAAGAATTTTTTTCTCCCTGCGTGTCCTTTAGCATACGTCTCCATTCCCGCCCCCTGTTCCCCTCACGCATCGCTGTTTTCCACCCTGCCGCGTCCCCCCTCCTACAACCCCCCCCATCATTCATTCCCCTACCCACATCCTTCCTTTTTTCCACTAAACTGTACGAAATACACACATTTTTTTTCAAACAACTCTTGCGCCACCTAATGTAAATTTTTCATGCAAAATTTTATGACGCCAGAGATCACCAGCATATATAGAAACCTTCGCAGGTGTGCGCACAACAAATCTCCAAAGTTTTTGATATAAAAACACTGAGAAGATAAACATTTTTGGCTTGTGGATTCCTTTTGAATAATTATAGTTGCAATATAGCTGATCTTTGTTTATCCTTCAACAACTAACTATTTAATTAACTCCCCAATCCAAAGGCTACATAGGCTTGGAAATTAATTTAGTTCACTTGATATTTTCGTTTATCCATTACTTAAATTTATTTCCGAAATTTCAAAAATTCTCTTTGCCGTTTACCAAACTTATTATTTTTGTATTATGATTATTGTAAAAGCCCTAAGGGCGTGAATAAATAAATAAATAAATAAATAAATAAATAAGAGAGGGACTTTATTAATATTATTAACGCACAACTAACTATTACACACTTTTAAATTTGTTGAAATCCGTATATATACTAAGTGATGAAACTATTTGTCATCGTCATGGTCCGATTAATTAATTAAGAGAAATCATAATAAAACGGTGACAAGTCACACTGACACGTCTATCCCATTCCGTGGCGATGTAATAGGGTCCGGAATCGATAAAAAACCCTCGTCCTCTGTACCAATGTTGTCATTGTACAGAAATGCCTATTAGGTAAAAGTACTAAATTATTAATTGTGTAGCGACGCGGGGCAAGTTAGAATAAGTAAAAGTTTGTTATTATGAAAATGATTATTCCATAACATCCTTTCTTTTAAGAAATCAAGCTATTTAAAAAAAAAACTGTTTTTTTTCTATTTTCTAGAAAGCGGAATATTATTCAGATTTTCTTATATTAAAATAACAACTAACTAAAGAATAATATCTTCGTAATACGATATATTTAATATTTAAAAATTTAGAATTTTTCTTTCGTTAGTCAATATATTGTTTTCTCGGTAACAAGCTCTCATAAATATTCATCAAAGTCAGAAAGAAATATTCTGAATAATTAAAAAAAATATATGAAAGTCTCAGACGATTTCATTAATATCGTGCTTATGAAAAACTGCAAAAACGAAGCAATATTCATAAGCTACATGCAAAAACGTTTATTATTGCTTTCATAAAATAAAACTTAAATAATATTAGCAAAGCATTCTTCGGACTTGCTTGGGGGAGCTTAAAATGTTTCTCTTTTCTATTGTATGCATATTGAAGAGATATAAAGGGATATAAGAAAATGTTTTCTTTTTCTCAGAGAATATTGCAGCCTTCTGAGAAATATCATATTAATATATTTACATCAAGAGGGAAGACTGTTTTTTTTTATATTCTGAAGGTTTCGTCAAAGTCATTTTAATGCAAGTTGGTATTCATGCACCAACCCCCACCGTCAGAATACTCCCTCCTTCAACCCTTATACATAATTTCAACACACCCCGATATCGAATTAACGTATACCTGGGGTTGAAAATTGAAATCTGCATAATCAATGAACTGCGTTGATTATACGATTAGGCATTCAAAAAACAAAGATTAACTAAATTATAATTATTTTCATTGTGAAAAATATGGAATGAGAAATTTGTGTCTTAACTTATTTTCTGTCATATATAACCTGCCTCTTTCAAGCTCTATATATCATTATTGAGATGCCATAGCGCCCTGAAAATCGTTCTGTTAACCCATGCATTTCTGGCAAAAAAAAAAAAAATGTGACGCTAGAGCTCACCCTTCAGAATTTGAGCTGCTTCAGTTACAACAGATTTTCCCCTTTTTAGAAATGGTAATTTCTTACTTATTAATTAGTTGCTAAACGTCCGGTAAGAAAATGATTTAATTTAGAATTTTGAAATCTATTTTATTGCATTATTAAGATGCCCCTATACTAAAAAAATCACTTATTGATTTTCAGTATTAATATAATTTGTTCGTAAGAACTTCAGTCCCGTTTTTAACTGTTTGTACCAATAAAATGATCGTATTTTACAATAACATTTTCTCCGTGTACGTCATGTTAATTGGACCTCTATTTTTTAATAAGTTCTGTTTTTTATATATTTTAGTTTAAATGTGTTGATTAGGTTATTTTTTTTACTAGTCTTGCAGTCATACATAAAGATAGATGCCAATAAAAAAACACGCGTTAAGAAAATGAAGATAATGTTGGTAGTTCTCAGTCGAAGGTTAAATATGACCGAATCGGATACGGAAATATTAGCTTAGTGGTCAGAGCAGCAGCCCGGAAAGCCGAAGATCTTGGGTTCGAGTCCCAGATGTGACCCGATCTTTTTCTGATTTTTCTGTTCTTCATTAATTAAAATGTTACAATTTGAGGTTAAACTCGTCAAGTTAAAATATAAATGAATAAATATTAGGAGTTAAAACTTACCAAAACGTTTTTTTTTATTGTAAAGAAGGGAATTGAAATAATTCCGTTACGATGGACAGCACAATGGTACTGAGAGGAAACTACAGGAACAATATAATATCCGTGTGAAAGTTTCGCACGGTGGTGGATGTTGTTTGCGACAGACAATTTAATTTCTGTCATGTTTCATTGTATAGAAAAATATTGAAACTTTACAAAAATATATGGGAGAGCAAAATAATTCCAGCTTTTGTGTGATTTAAGTAAAAGACTATTGGGATTTTTTCGGGGATTTTTCACGGTTACATTATTACACGAATCTGAAAAGTCTTATTATATAATTTGATAATTTTATACACACCTTATTTGAACTTATTTGTCACTACGTTCTGACTGGGGGTTAAATTATTTAAATAGAGATTTCATTGTATGTACCTATTTTACATGTAATATTTTCACAGTAGTCCACAGGCAAACCTTAGCTTTCCGCAAGATTTAATAAATATTAACTAGACGGCAGAACATTACACTTCTGAAAGCGGGATTAAAATATTTTCATTAATTCTTATATACGCTGACAAAAGGTGACGCTTACCTACTAACCCGCTGCTATTATGAAAAGTATTTTAAAGTGGTTCAAATGAATGGAGGCTTTTTCCAAAAGCTTTCCCAAACAAAGGAAGTTGAGCTTCCTCGATTGTTGGGCACTATTTATGTAGAATGTAGAGGATTAATTTTGAACGCCTTTATTTGGTGGATTGTAAGGAAACTGGCATAATGTAGTCTGTTTTGTAAATAAAATTAATTATATCTGAATATTTTTTATAAATTTTACATATATTCATTGCTTTTAATGATACGCTTGTTATATTAACCTTTACCACGAAAAGGTTTACATTGCGAATACCAAAATATGCTTTTGATAAATTGAAGCTTTTTTTATCGTTTCCCTTGAAAAGAGTTGAAATTCAATTGTCAATTATTTTATAAAAAATGTCAAATATTACCCTTTTTTATAGAAATGTATGAACGAATATTTTTATTTATTTATTTGAACGCTGAATAAGTATCCTAAATACTCCCCCTGAGCCAACCGTATAACCTTCAAAAAAATTTTCAAAAAATAAAATTGAACATTCATTTACCCCTCAATAGGTGTCCCATATGGAATAAAATCGGGTGCGTTTATCCCAGACAGTAGGTAGGTTACACATAAATTCGTTAGAACTTTGTGACCATTTATAAAGATAGCAGCCAAAAATATAAGAAATAAATTGTTGAAGTTAATTTGGTGAATTCTGAATTTGAAATATGAGATCGAAAAAATTACATAATATGAATAGGTCCCAATGGCCAAGTTAGTTAAGGTGCTGTGTCCCGGTACGACAGAGATCCTGAGTTCGATTTCCAGTTGCGAATTATCTTCTTCTTCGATGATATATTACTTGATAGGTATAACTTTCAAAAAGTTATTCCAATAAAAATGTATTAATACTCACAGACATATGAATTGTCTATGATTAATTCATATGCTTATGATTAATACTACAATTTCTCTTTGCTATGAAAGAACATAATACTGTGTTGTGCTGTGATGTGTATTAAACAAGTAGAGGTGACACTGGCCGAACTTTTCAGAATTCACTAATTCTTCACTAATTGAGTAAGTGGTAGAAGCCTACTTCGAATATTATATTATTAAGAGTTTTTTAAGCTTTTAGGATCCTGGTAAGTCAATACATAAGTACTTAAATTTATAATCCTAATTTTATTATTGAAAAATCTTAATTTTATTACAAGTACTTCAGTAAAACTTTTTTAGGGGTAAAAAAATAATTAATTTCGCCAATAAGGCGGGAACAAATTGGATTTGAAATTGATTTCGCTCGAACTGTTTTTCAATTATTGAATTCAGACAATATATTAAAAAAGAAATCTATCAACACAATTATTCCTGATATTTCGACAAGATTTAAGTATTGTATAGGTTTGAAATAACAAAACAATTTTCCGACGCAAAATTTTTGTTGTTTAGCTAAGAAATTGAAAATCCAATTTGTCACTTTTATAACAAATTAAAAATGAATACATTTGTAATAAAATGTGAATTGAAAATCATTTTAATTCTCAATAAATCTTTAGATTCCCAAAGAACTATATATTATAATGTCAACTAAATGGCAGTATTCTTCTATTTATTAATCTCAACGGAATATTATTTCTACTAAATCCAAAAGAGTTGCGGAAATGAAATCGGTGTCAGACCGATGAGAAAATCTGACAATGCAATCAAGACTATCTTTAGCAGGTTTGGTTCAGTGCAGAAGTGGCATGATTCCATATCGCTGCCAAAAGATTTTAGATTAGTGCATTTTCTCGATTGCTTCATTGTGCATTGTCGTGAATGTAAGAACGGTGTGGATTCCATTCAGTTGAAGATGAGATAAGAACATTTCTTGATAGGTACAGTCAAATTGAAGAATGGATGCAGACAATTACAAATTAACAAAAAGTGAGATACCCACTGAAAGTTAAATCTAAAAGTGCAAAGCGGAATTCTGATTCTCTGATATATAAAAGTAAAAATATGGAAGCCTGGAAAGCCCAAACCGGGTGTGAATAAATAAATAAATAAATAATACAATAAGGCACGACATTACAAGAAAGTATGAAAGTGGACTGAATTTGGTGAAAATGAGATCGGTGGCAAAAGTAAAATCAAAATACCAATGAGGTAATCTGATAAGCGTAAGGATAAATGTATAAGGTTAAAGAAACGCTAATATATTTCGAAGGCAGAGAGCCGAAGTCCGAGGATGTCGTAAGAAGACGTCACCCGAGTGAATGAAATATTTGAGTGGGATCATGTAATTTAACATGATCACAACAACGGTATAAGAAAATGACTTATTCTTGTGAAAACCCTCCACATGACGTTTTATAAATGTGACAAGTCTAAATATAATGGAGTATATTAATAAAAAAAACATGCTTAGAGAATTTTTAGTAGAAAATATATCAGAGGAATGTGGAAGACGTGAGGCATTTATGACCAAACAGAGGTGCCAGCTTCAAATAATATAAATAAAATATTTGCAACTCATGTAGAATCATAGCTCCCTCAGCATTGAGCCGGTGGTGAATGCAGTTCCTTTGCAGCAATATCGGAAATCCGCAAGCCAAACATACGACAACAGGGGAAGTGCATCCCCTGGAGTGGCGAGCCCCCGCTTTCTACCGCCTGCCGCCTAGCCACCCTCCCGTCCTGTGTGGGGGGACTTTTATTCTTTGTCAGTTCAATTTGTGGGAGAGCTTTCCACAATGGAAATCAGGTTAAAGCTTTAAGGGATGAAATAATAAGGGATGTTTTCAATGGAGCTGTTTTGTTGTGCAAAATTAGTGATTTGTACGAATTACAAGCAGTTTCACGGCCTATCAGCCCAAGTCAATTTGACGTTTTTAACGTTTTGATGATATTCTCTACACTCTACACGATAATTTTACTTAGCAGACGTCCAAAAGTTGGTACGGTTCGAATCAACTGAGCAAATAAATTACGATGGTAACTTGAAGATGTGTGTAAAGTTTAATAAATGAATCGTGTATCACATTCATAATGCCAAGGTGGAAAAGAATATAATAATTAAATTAAATTAAATATAAATTTAGCTTGATATAGGTATTCGTTCATCAAATTATTTAAAGCGATGTATTTTAGTTAGAGACACAGGATAATGTGCGGGTTGGTTGTAGATTAGATTGTGTAATTGAATTTGATATTATTAGTACTGTTTAACTAACCGTGTACAGTTTGTATGAGTAGGTGTCTAATTAGGGTACACGAGGTTAGGTTAAACTGAGCAAGGTGAAGTTTGGTAGTGAGGTCAATTAGGGTTAATGAGTTTCCGAAAGTTTAGAAAGGGGTGACAAATTGGGGGTAAAATTCTGAGATAAGAGATGAAATAGATACATATAATACAGTCTATACGGTGGACGGTAAAAAAAATTAGGGGACGCCCGAGGAAAACAATACGACACCATCAAGCGAATCAAATATTGTTAGGGTCATATCAAGAGTCAGAATATTATAAATGGATGCATGAATTTGAATTAAGCAAGAAGTGTGTTCCAAGACAGAGATGTACAACGCTTCATTGTCAATTTGACTGCCTTTCGCACAAGAGTTCTATATTTGTTCGAGCTACAAGACATAGATGGCTCTAGTGTAGATAGATCGTAGATGTTATGGAGTTATCTGGAAGATGTCGGTACTGTTAGCAACGTATTTGAATATTGCATCCAGAGGTACTGCTAGCGCCTCTGGCGGCCAACTGGGGACACTACACAGCCCCTGCGGTCGGTAAAGAAGGGATTTACTGTTACTACCGACATCGGCCAGTTGGCAATACTGCCGGCAACTGCCGCGGCTACCAACCCCCCGAACGAATGCAACGGCTGGAATTTGAATGGCGAGATGTAGTCTTGTCGAGAATTGGATATTATTATTGTCACTTACCGTGGAGACAATATATTTCATTGTAAACATTTTATTTAGCATTTCATTGTTACAACCTGTATACAACAGTAGTATACAGGGTCGCCCCTCCATGATTGTATCTAGGTACCGGGAGCCGTGAGGATTTGAGAACGGAGAAATTTTGAGAGTACGTTAGATATAATGTTAGCCTCTAGGCCGTCCTGAATAATCGTTCTAGATTTCAAGAGTTTTTAGTATAAATAATATAAACCCATTATTTTGTTGTAAATAAGATATACTGAACAAGTACCAAATGCTCGTAGCCTTTGATATTATGGTATTTCCATTATGGGATAAGTAGTGACAACGGCCGCTCGCCTTCGAACGATCGTAATCCATCCAAGATAAGTAAACCTATCAGATGCATTACTAATTTTAGCACAAAGGTGTTTAGGGGCTCCTAAATTCAATAGTAGGGTAGTTTTAAAAAAAATTGACTTACCATGTCGTGCTTCTTCTCCTTCCGGTGCGTGTGACGTAAGAGCTTGGAGTTCCTTCTCCAAGTCCACGTGACAGTCGATGGAGTCCCATGATAGGAATCCTGAAACAAAATAATAATGATAAGAAACAGGCAACATTTTACATATTAGTTCCATTAAAACACCAATACACCCACGAAATTCCAACATCTAACATTTCCGTATTCGGCTTCCAGCTGTGACGGAAAACAACCCCTGAAAATGTAGATTCTGAAAGCGGAAACAAAACCTAAGGGAAATTAATTTGAAATACCCTTGAAAACATCGTCGTTAAGGCTCGGTTTTTGCAATAAAAGAAAGCTCGGTATCAAAGCGCAGTTGGACTTAACTCGAACATTACACATTTGCGATTGTGTGTTGTTCGAGTTCACTTGAACGTAACACTTCGTTCAAGATTTCCTTGCCAAACGTCACTGAGAAACAGTTTTTTTGTATTTTTTACGCCGACTTTTTGATAGTAGGGAGAAAATGATAACAAGTTTATACGATCATCGAATTTAAATTAATAGTACAGCATTGATTACTTAAAAATTTAACTTATTTTAATTTCATATTTTTTTATATAAAAAAATCTTTTTTTAATTTTTGAAGGTTATTCCCATCAATGTAATATATCATTGAAAAAGAAGATAACAATAATAATCAATTTTTTTTAAATATGAAAATGAACAAGACACAGAAAAATAATAAAAGAAAATGGTCGCAACTAGGCCTCGAACCCAGAACCTTAAGTCTTACCGGGACATACACCTCTACCAATTGGGCATAAAAATAAAATCGGATATATTTATCCGAGACACTATCTAGGTAACAAATACATTCTTTGAATACTTGTGTCCAATAATAAAGGTAGCTGCCAATAATATGGAAAAAAAACATTAGTCGAAGATAATATTGTTAATTCTGAAATTTGAAATATGAAGTTGACAATTACAACAGTCTCATAATAGATCGCAGTGGCCCAATTGGTAGAGGTGTCTTCTCAATCTTCTTCTTCAATGATATTTTAATTTCCACTGGAATTTTCTGGAATTTCACTGAAAGTCGAAGAATAAGTATAAATAATGGTGTACACAAGTACTGTGTTCCGCGCCACATATTTGTTACAACACAGTTTTGCAAACTTAAAATACTGCAGTTACAAATAGTTTCGAAGAATATCCTAAAACTGTGACTGGCAGTATTTGATAAAATGGTAGTAATTATGGTGAATCTATGGTGTAGGTGAACTTCTTGTACCAATATAAAATAAAATTAAATGTAGTTTTCCAAAACCGTTGTCTCATTATTGTTCAAAATAAACTATGAGTATTTGCTTTTGTGAATTCAAAGAATCGTGACAGTATACCATTCGCAATATGAAGCTTTATAATACGAAATGCCGCAATCTATTGGAAGCGAAAAATCTCATGTACATTTCCTTTCATAATAATTGGTTTTCTTTGAATCCTGTCTCCAAATATCAAACAATATCGACAGTCGAGAAAATAACACGAAGTTAAAAGTCTCTGTAAAATAAAGCATTAAAAAAATATCTATGCTACAAAAATAATACAGAGATAAAACCTAAAAAAATAAAATTCAGTTTCTATATTTGTATATAAAAATGCTTTAAAAGTTTGTCATTGAATGTCCTTTGAAAATGGCAAGGTCACTTTGCAACTTATTTTGATATAAAACACGAATATTTGATATCTCTTAACACCCTGAAATCACCCTGAAAAATAAATTAATTTGAAAAATCCCATCAATAAGTAATGTGATCAGGGTTTTTGATTACATTTAAAAACGAAGTAAATTTTTGTACCATATTTAATTAATAATTAACTTTTTAAACAATGAAGTACTGGTACCTACCCTGATGTATTGCAGTGAAGCATGAAACTGGCAGAGAAAGGATGAAAGTAGACTGAATGCTGTAGAAATGAGATCCCTGAGGCGTATGTGTGGTAAAACCATGTATGATCGTGTGAGGAATGTGGAGATCCGAAAAGAATGCAAGGCTGATGTGAGCGTAATAAGTAAGATTAAGAAAGGGACGCTTAGATGGTTTGGGCATGTTGAGCGAATGAATGAAGAAAGGAGTGTAATAAGAGAAATTATGACGCGAATGTGAATGGTAGAAGAAGCCGAGGACGCCCAAGAAAGACGTGGCACGATCAAGTAAATCAGATACTTGAGTCGGGTCAAGAGTCAGAATAACAGAATAATAATATGTATGATAAGATGTATGAATGTGAATGAGGCAAGGAGTGTGTGCCAAGACCGAGTTGTTTGGCGGTCCGTCCTCTCTGCCTACCCCTGCGTGGAAACGGCGTGATGGTTAGTTAGTTAGTTACTAAGAGAATACTTTCTAAATTAATCGCAGAAACACATTTTATGTTATGTTATTGACGAAGCTCAACCAATGAAAACATGAAATAGACAGAGACAGAAAATAATAAAATCAACTAGGACTCGAACATAGGTCCTAGATATGTACCGGGACATTATATTACACGGAATAAACATCGAATGAAATGACCAACCCTTCAAGGGATGCGAGAAATGATCATCACGCGGTTCGCTGGTCGTAAACCAAAAGTATTGATAGTGTTGTGTAAACGTGCAAATAATTTGATTTATTTACTGGAATAGAAATGCACGTTGGCCATAAATGACAATGTGATATTTCAAAGAGCTCACTACCTTTAGACATCAACCAAACTAAAGGAACGGTTCAGATACCTATCCAGTAGATTTGAAATTGACAAATGTTTCTCCGATATTAAAAAAATATTATGTTTTGTATCCAACACCTTCACCAATGCCTGAAACAGCATAACGCAGCATAATGATTCGTTTACGCCAGGTATAATTGCAATAAAAGCAGGCGTTCTAAGTGGTATTTAGTACTTCATTGGCTGCCATTAAAAACATTGTTTTAAAATGAAAAATTCTACAGCCTGTACGGCCGGGATTCCGGAAGTTCAATTAACTTCAACGCTACAGCTTCCGGGAGAATGTCGCCGCTTCCAGGGACTATAGACACACTGCGTATATAGCGTATTTTACTCGTATAAAGTCGCAAGTAACTTATTATTCCATTAGTCAAAGTTGTTACGCTACAAAACGGTCTCACCCGACCATTAATGAGTTTATGCATTAACCGTTCAGCGTTTCAATTTCAAAGTGTTTAGAGCTTTATGAACAACACTGCAATACTGTATAACTACAGTGGACTCAAATTGTCACGTTTTATAGAATGGAATGTTTTAAGTTGGTTTTGTTGATCTCCCTATCTTATAAGTGAGTGCAATTCTCGTTTTTTTAATGATATTAAATTATTATTATTGATTTTAAAGAACAGAAGGAAAAAAATGTCGTAATAAATAAATTTACAGCCCATTTGTTAAGAGGGTATTATTACCAGAGAATACCGGAAATTAGTCCTTTTTAAATCTAATTCTAGATGTATTGACTCTTTTTTACAAAAAAACATAAATTGATTTTGAAAGATTGTTATTTTATATAGTACACGCAGTTTTAAAATTTTGAAAAACTAAGTGCATTATTAATATACTAAGGTATACCGTTGGTCGTTGACAGATTTGTTCAATTTTCAAACGATAGATTCTATTAAACAACACAATTTTTCAAACCATATAATCATACAACTAATTAAATCAATACATAATCTAGTCAACACATTTTTTTTAAATATAAATTTTAGTTAAATTAAAATCATAAAAAAATAATCTGAGAATGTGTTTTGTGACAAAAATACATCATTTTTTCTATTTATTTAAGGTCTTAAAAACAAAAATATTTCAATTTTTTTTACACACTTATTTTGTTTAGACATTATTAAAAAATCATAAATACTTATAATCAAAAAATACTTACAATAAGTACATGATATTTAATAATTTATCATTTTGTGTTTTGAGCATATTTATTGCTTACTTGAATGTAGGGAATGAAATAAATAGATTTAAAATTTAAAATTTATAAATTTGATGCGGAGAATAATCGATTTTTCTCACTGGAACCTCCCTGTACAGTTGCAAGCATTTTTAAACTTTTATTCTCAGCTGCTAGTCAATCGCTCTTAATATAAAGAATACAAATACACTGAAGGATTATAGATTGATGAAATAATTAAGATGTTATGGCAACTATTTGAGTTAATATTTCTATTTATTTCAAGAATTATCTTGGCGAAGTTATAAGATCGCAAAAATTCATTTCTCTGTGATTCAAGACGATTCGCAGAAACATTCAATTGAAGATTTTCAATTTTGCTAGCGTTTCTACGCTTGTTTGAGTTAGATTAAACTTTGTTTATCCTTCGTCGGGTAATTTTTTTGTTGATTGATTGGTAAATATTACAGAGTGATTTTTTTTCTTTATATAATACCATCATCCATCAATAAGACACGAGTCTCACAGACTCTGAGATTCAATTACCTATTTTTTTATAAAAGTTTCGAAAAAAAAAGAAAAGGAAAAACTTATCCCATATTTATCTGTCAAGCCTCATAAAACAGTATTTCACGGACTGTGGACCACATCTTGACATGATTAAAAGACAGAACCGATATCAAATGTTCACCAATTTATTGTGATTGTTGTTTGTGATCCACGCATGAGCTGAAGATAGGATTTTTAAAAATAAAAATTCAGTAGTTCTTTTCACAATAATAATAACAAACATTTTTTTGTGGAGTATTTGAAAACAAAAACGGCTGTAAATGAAGAATATATTTGTATTTGGATTTAAAAAAACATTATAACTTTCTTTTATTTATTTATTAGAGATTGAAATCCGGACGCTTTCGAGGTTTTGATAAGAAGGATTTTTTATAAGAGAAAGGAGGACCAGTGGAATACATAATTTCTATTAATATGGTTTTTACAAAAATGTGATATGAATAATTATTTGAAGAACAGTAATCATGAAATAATATATGCTAATTAAATTACACAGAACCCATGCAGAATATTGGGTTTGTTTACATTGATTATTATTGTTGTGGTATGTTTTTATAGAACAGGCCAAGTGAATCTAATACTTTATTCGTGTCATACCAAATGTCGTAATTCTCGAAGAGAGTATTTCTGGTGATAGATAAGTCGGTGCATGAATGTGAATAAAGCAAGGAGCGTGTTCCAAGACAGATTTTTGTGGCTGACTATCCTCTATGCCCACCCCCCGGGAAAACGACGTAGTGGTTGGTTAGTTAATATTAAACTGGACTGATGTCCTTAATAGACTACACTCTAAGTAGTTCTACCATTCCGGCTGGTGGACTGGGGGTTCCCGCCCATGGAACCATAATTGTCCATGATATGATTTTAGTATTTTTGTTGATTGTTTTTGTGGTATTATGCAATGTTGCGCTACTTCCTTCCTTAGCCAATGTTTCGGACAACGTTACAGTGTCCATCAACACATCACACATCTGCCCCGATTATGGACACTGTAACGTTGTCCGAAATGTTGGCTAAGGAAGCAAGTAGCGCAAAACGGCATAATACCGTAAACAAATAACAAAAATATAATTATGTCTATATCTAAAAATATTTGTACTCTTTGTTCTTCCCGCCCTACTTGCCGATGCCCTCAGTAACCGTAATCGTAACCGTTCGTACCTAAGATACGAACGACGATGGAAGTTCTCTTCTAATATCATACTCAGCTGCCATCTGTTGAGATATAGCAAAAATTCGTATAAATATGTTATGGACATCTATTGAAGGAAACTGAAACCACATTAATAATCAATATACTGCAATTAGTTAAGTAAAATAAATTAGCCAATAATATTTATTAAGATGTACTTTCTTATGCCTCTATAAAGTGCCTTCTTCAATATTAATAACATACAAGTTAGGTAGAAATTTGGGAAGCAACTGACGGCTTTTTTCTGAAATTTTAACGAGAAACGAAAAGCCTTTTTATGGTAAACGTGGATTATAAAATAAAGGAAAAGCTTTTAAAAAGCACTTAATAAAAAATGTATCTACTAAAAATAATTTTTATTATGAGTCAGTAAAAAATTTCGCATTTTCATTAAAAAGAATAAATACATAACCAAATAAATTTTAACATTACGTTGTTTTAACCAGTAGCTTTTTTCAATTTTGCTTAAATGAATACAAAAACTAATAAGTTTTATTAATTATGAAAACCTTTAATTAAATATGCAGAAAAAGACTTGAAAAACTCAATATGGCCACTTAATATCATAAAAAATAATTGTGTCTTTTAAAACCACTAGTATTTCTGTTTGAAATCATTTATTCATAAAACCAATCGAGCAAAACTAGCGCTTTAAGTTTCACAATAGCTCCTTTGCCTATTGCCGAGTTCTGCCCCAAGTTTGTCTCAAAAGGTGACTCTTTGATATTAAAGGCGCAAGCTAAAAGTCAAATTGGCCGCATTTTGCTCAAAGAAATGAAAGCTTAGCTCGGTGGAACTTGGCGGGATTTTTCACTTATATTGCGGTACCTTTGTGCTTACTTTTCAAGCTTAATAAAGGAGGCTTTGTGCCGTAATTCACGTAGAACCAAGGTGGTTAGAACTTTGTCCATCGCTAGGAAAATAATCCTGGCGATTGTGAATAAAATGCTCGTTGTCATTGTTTTGAGAATGGTTTCTCGTCCAAGCCTTTTGGCACTAATTACTAGGGGTACGGAGAAAAGTGTTGTTCGAAAAAACGATCATTTTAATAGTAAAAACGGTGAAAAACGGGATTGAAGTTCTTACGAACAAATTAACAGTGTTTCAATGTTTATTGGCGGGAAAATGTAAGAATATTTTTATACGTACGAAATTACGTATACCAACAAATTATTCTTACATGTTCCCGCCAATAAACATTGAAAATTGAAACCCTGTTAATTTGTTCGTAAGAACTCAGTCCCCTTTTTAACCGTTTTTACTATTTAAAATGATCGTTTTTCGAATAACATTTTTCTCCGTATGGTTTCATTTAATTTCTGTATTACTCTGTAAAACTTCAATATCGTTTCTTGCAAATTTAATAAAGGATTATGCGAATAATTTTCTTTAGTCATAGGTTTGTGATTATTTTTACAAGCTATTGTTTACTTCATTGCAATAATATTGGTATAACTTACTAACTGAAGACCACTCCGTTTCCCCGCAGGTGAATAGGCAGAGGCTTGCTCCAGTTACATTCATACACACTCTTCTGTTATTCTGACTCTTGACATGACCCTACTCAAGAACTTGTTTCACTTATCATGCCCTGTCATCGTCGGGCGCCACCTATTTTTACTTCTCCCTTACGCTTTATTATATATTCTCCTTACACAAACCCTTTTACGGTCATCCGCTCGGTATGCCCAAACCATCTAAGCGTCTCCCCTTCTTCATATTTATTTATTTTTTGTTTTATTACTTCCCGCAGAATATAAAACATAAAATTCACGTAATAATGCACGGTACAGACACGAAGCTCACATCAGAAGATACTTTATAACACAATAGCGCTCGCCGTACAATCTCATACAGACCCGCCAGACTTAAAAAGATCACGTGTTATAAGCGCGGTTCGAGTCTTCGCTATTTATTATTATTCTCCGTAACCGCTAGAGGCGCAATATCAGAAAAGTTATGCGACCCTCCCTCCGCCGTAAACAGGAGAAAGGGTCATTTCGAATACAATACAATACACGGAGCATGCACGGAGCCGTCAAGTTGACATATCGACCTCTTGGAATAACAAGATTCCATTTGTTGCTTTAACGTCATGCGATAATGAACTCTAAGGTAGCTTACTATAGATCCCATAACCGCGCGACGTTTCCGCAACAGATGGAACCTTGTTATTCCAAAGGGTCGATATCCAGTACAAAGAAATGATATTCCCTTGACCGCTTCCGAATTCAACTGACCCCCTGCCGTGGTAGAAAAGATACTTTATATCACAGTATCTTTTGATGTGAGCTTCGTGTCTGTCCCTACCTTAATCATTAATCATTACGCTTACACAAGCCTTGCAAACCTTGCGGATCCCCACGTATTTTCACACGGTGATATAAGGTTTTACCACACCTTCGCTCCAAGGATCTCATTTGTACAGCATTCAGTCTACTTTAATCCTTCTTCTGCCAGTTTCGTGCCTCAGTGCCACAAATTAGGGTTGGTGTCAGCACTGCATTGTAGAATACTAGCTTCGCCTGTTTTGAAATTTTTTTGTTAGCAACAGCGGCGTTCAATCCTATTAAAATATTATTTTAGGTAGGTATTTCAGTAATGGCCGTTAAAGATAAGATTGCAGTACGTAGAAGATTAACTATGTGATGCAAAGCATCATAATATTGTTAGCATACTTAAACGACAACACTTACGCCGTTCTTCCATGGAGCTACCTTCAAGCGACGCGATCGCCTCTCGTCTGTGTTTTCCATACTATTATTAGTGTTTGAAAACGCCGCTAGGTGCTACACTAGCAAATTTGTTTGACAGGTAGCGGTAGCGTCGCTTGTGAATAGCTACGTGGAAGAACGGCGTAATACTAACGATAGAATCTTGTTTTATTGAGGAAACAATGACTTTAGGTAGGTAGTTACTATAAAGGTTTAATGAAGATATAAATTTGAACTGGATTCTTGATGCGTCTAAATTTAAAATACTATTAGATTTCGCGCAAATCCTCAAAGCGTTTAAAGAGTCTGCGCTCGTTACGAAATGTACCTGAGTAGCCTCGCAATTAAAACGAGCTTTTCCGAGTACCAGGGGAGCATAACACGCTGATATATGTAGGTAGAAATGAAACTAAAGGGGCGCTCCAGAAAAAACGCGTTCGCAAACACTCGAGCAAAGGCCGTGTTCGAAATACGAGTCGGAAAATCCTCTATTTTCCTGGGTTGTACTTGTAGCCGCTTGCTCCATATTTATGCTGGCAACAAACACACCTGTAAAGTTTTTTTATCCATACTTCATTATGAGCTCCTGGGACGGTTTTATGAGTTTTTTCGCCGAAATAAAGAGTTAACAGAAAGAGTTTTTGAAACAAAAGAATTAAAAGCACTTTAAAATGAAATATTGTGTATAAAATCCCAAACGTTCACTTATTTATGACAAATGGGTTTGAAGAAGGTATATTGAATTATTATTAAAAAATCACAATTCTAACGCAAATATTGGAATACTTTTACCGATTTTAGTTATTTCCATAAAGATAAATCGAGATATCACACAGGTGCAAACACAACATTTAGCATCGCATTGTTGCTTCTGCCGTGTTCAGTTACTAATTCTGGATAGAAAAGTAGGAATATACTAACATTTAAATCTTAAAGTATCTATTATGTTTTTTCCTGACTCATTGAATATTACCATTGCGTGAGATAATTTGGGCATATTTTTTTACCAATAAGGGTAGTTCCCCTTACTAATAAACGCATTTTAAATTTGATAAACATTCATTTACCGTAAATGATAGTTTATCAGTTGTGTAAAATTTAAAACATGTTTCTTACTAAGGCACAACCGTTATAAGATTATTTAAACATTGTTATCAAAATTCTGTCTGCCTTTTAAAACATGTTAAAAGAGGGAGAGATAAATTTATTTTAAGCCCGGAGTAGCTAAATAAGATTTAAAAGAATTAAAAGTCATTTAATTTACCTACCCTTTCCAGACGCTCTTCTGTCCTAATAAAAGTAGGTCAATGCAAAACAAACTGAAACCATAATTTTTGCTTGAACAAAATTTAATAATTACAATGACATAATATCAAAAGTGGAGAATTTCAAATTCGAGCTGAAATATTATAAAAAATCCATAAAACAGTGTTCAGACGTGAGTAACTTTAATGTTAATTCTGTTCATAAAAAGGAAATAAAATTTAACTGTTGATTTCCATAAGATTAAAAAATATATATTTTTTTTAATAGGTCGGAATATTTTGTCCCACTTTTCACCCACAGATTTCTTTAAATATCAATGCAATGAGTGAAGTGGTACATAATAACGCCACCGAACATTTCAAGGACGTATCTCGAAAAGTGTTGGTTAAAAGTAGTACACTGAGGCACAAAGAAGCCTAGGTCTACTACGATAGACGATTTACACTAGACAGATGATTATGCAGTAGAAAATTTTTCGTCTACATCTTCCTTAGCCTCTTAAAGTTTCCCTTATTCGGGAATGTTGCAATCCTGATACTACTGGGAAGTTAGGATAACACAATTTTGTTGTGTTATCCTAACTTCCTGGTAAAAAAAGGTCTTCTAAAAGTAATACATTTATTTTGCCTTTGAGGAGCTCAGAAAAATTATCGGAGGTAAAAGCTTCCTCTCCTGTAAAAGCTTTTCGAAGCTGCAATGAAACTGTCGCGAGCTTCCATTGTTTAAGGCTTAAATCAACAATGGCTGCATTTAAACGCTTCAAGCCGCCGAAGTTACGACCTGAAAGCTGAGTCTTTAAAAGCACAGTAAACATTTTATCCGATGGAGCGTTGTTATTGAGCCAACTCTTTGAATTAGCTTGTTTTGTTTGAATACATTGCAATGTAAAAGGTGTCAATAGAAAATCACATTGTTAGGTGCATTGCTTAGTGTACTTCTACAAATATCATTCATACCTCTTGAAAAGGTTTTATTTATCACAATGAAAAGATATTTCATCAAACAATATGTAACCGTGAATATTAAATGTCTTGAACTTGCTAATGATATATATGCAGATATTGAGCAATCAGTGAAATTAATAAAGTTTTGGATTGGAAATTGATTTCGAATTGGGTTTTAGGACGAACTTTAGCGAATGAATCAATTAAAGTGGAGTGATCATTTGGAACTGTATTTAAGCTAACACTGGGATCGTCTATTTACCTGCGTTATATGTTTGATCAACATATCCCTTGGATATTATCAAATATGAAAGAGAGAATACTAAAAATATCTTCCAGATAAGGTCCTTATATAACATTACGTTGCTGACAAATGTTACCTTTTCCAGCTTTGGTAAAGGAAACTTAAACAGATTGTTTCCTTAATGACCTATTAACGGGATAATAAGAGAGATATAAGCGTTAAGTGTTCGATAATAATTGAATGTAGACGTTTAGCTTAATCTTCGGTCTTTGTTTGCTGTGAGGGCGCTAAAGTAATCTGAAATTGCTCGAAATATCAACAACAATACAACGGCTTCTCTAATTTGCGATTAGCGATTACGCATCCCAGAAATTTGAGTATGGCTTTCTTTGTCTTGAAGATTAATGCAAGATTTTGAAAGCTTCAAACGACCACAAATGAAGATTTTAATTAATTATGTATTTATTATTCCCATTGTATATCCAAATTTAATCATGTAAAAACTAGCAAATTCCCACTCTTCTTTAATCTAACAAGATTAAATTTAGGTACTAAAGGCTGGTGTCAATTGGTGATTAATCAAAAAGGACACCGTTTAAGAATGGATAGTAAAAACCACCCTTCTTAAGTTGAGAATGTCAACCATGTTGTATATACACATTGATCGTTCACGCCTGCTCGACTGAGCACCATGGACAAGGAATCAATATGCTAGGTCCTCGGAGCACCTATCATTAAAATGCCTTTTAAATCTCTCGAGGGCTCGAATTCAAAGCAATACGTATCTGCCAAACTTGGCACTAGAGTCATTAGTACAGAATCTAAGAGAGAGTTTCTATTCCATCGTTAAAAAGTTCCAAAGTTAATTGACAAATTGAAACATAATAATTATTTAGATGGAAGACATCTTTGGTACATTATGCTTAAACAACGGTGCATGAATTTGACAGTACCATTCAAAACGAAATATGGTTTCAATGTGGGAGCTTTCACAATTAGTGGTATTGTGTGAAATAGTGCTCAGAACACACAAAGCTTACAGCTTTGAACGTCTGTTATTCCAAGTTTACTTGAAACAGGATTATAATTTTACTAGGTTTCTCCCCTTTGAGCAATGTTGCCGTGAAAAGCACTTGTTAGTTGTAATTAATTTTAATCACAAATTTAATCCCTCTGACAATAAGTGTTATCAAAAGCTCAGACTCGGAAATACTATTCTTGTAATAAAAGCCTTCAAGCTATTCATCATTTTGCGTTCAGAATTCAGACGAGACATTCTAAATTATAGTACGCTATCAATCATTGTAAATTGTGATTAATAAATGCAAGGAACAAAGCGTATAGTCATCAGGAAGCCTTGATAAATCGATTCAATGATGAATGATATTATTTTAGTGATATATTTCGCGAGGACAATTAGGATAATGATACGAAAGTGAATGGTTTAATTTGAAATAACGAACATCATGCTTTTTTCTGTATTCAACTTAAGAAGATTTTAAATTTTTTAAACCTATCAGAAAATGTCAACTTAATTGAACGTTTCTAAACCAGAGTTTTTCTTAAATGTTAAAACTTTTTGTCAGACGATTGAAGGTTGAATGAATAATGTAATTGATTATTTTGTTATAACATCTGGTCTATTTTTATTTAATTAAAACGAAGTATTTTCGACTTTATTCCAAATCTTCGCATTTTTAAACGAAGGCGATGTTACGTTGTATCTTAAATAAATTCATTTTTATTCGTAGAAGAAAAACTATCATGGGGAATATAGTATATAAAATAATATTTAAATAATTCCAGTCCTGGAACACATAAAAACAAAACGAAAAATTAATTGTGAAATTAGTTTTACTTGTTTGTTTTTTGCGTAAAAATACCAATCTCTCGTATTGAGGGCAAAGGATGACCGGTCTTTTTCATTCAAAACTTAATTTTGGATTTGAGGCCAAAACGCCATACCAAATTGAAGAATTATTTTTGTAATCAAAAGGTATTGCAAATATCTAGTAAGACATGTGCTACATTAATTTGTGTTTTAAATTATAAAATATAGATCATTTAATACAACATTTTTTCATGGTTTTAAAGGCAATTTTGGAAATTATTTATTAGTTAGTGATACTTATTAAAAATTATTTCTCTGTTTACCGTAGAAATGTATGGTCAAAAATAAAATTATTAAAAGTAGCAATTTGATGGGCGTAAATTTAAATTACAAATTCCTACCCAAAAAACGTTTTAAACGACTTTTAATTTTGTTTTGCTTATTTTTAGTAATATTAACAAAGTAGGTAAGGCAAAATTATTTTTTAAGGCGATCCGCTCACTGAGGCAACTGAAAACTGCCAACTGGCAACTGTCTTTGTATGACAATGTGATGGCCCGCACACTTCACAATCACACAAAAACCGGCTGCCAATGGTAACGCAAGCGGTGACTCGCGACTCGCACTGCTGATTGCCGTGGCCGGCTGTTGCTAGTTGCCAGCTGTCAGCTGATTGTTCTTCGTCTATGGTTAAACAAGCTTTTTGACCAATCAAGACATAGAAACCAGCCGGTTTTAGTTTGGTTTCAGTTGCCTCCTCAGCGGAGCGCCTAATAATTAAAATTAACTCACAAAACAATCGAAAGTTGCTACCAAAATCATGCAAATATGAATTGTTTAATGGCCTATATTTATAATTTAAAACAAAAATACCTAAAGTAGCGCATATCCATACTAGTAATCTTTTGTTTTAAAAAAATATCATTCATTTTGGTAAGGTATTTTGGTCTCAAATCCAAATTTAACTTTTTAATGAAAACGTCCGCTCAACTGTACCGAAAATCTTTAACAAACTACTATTTATTGACTTTATTAATATTATATTACAGTTGATATTTTATAAAAGCCTCACCCTCATTACAATTTAATGTGATCAATATCAGGTTCAATATCATTTTCTTGTAGGGCACTCTTGACGCTTATGAACGCCTGTTACAAGGCGAATGGATAATTGATGGATCTGCCATAAAGATGAATGGCGTGCCATGAGGTGTTTGACGGGAAAATAATGTAATGGGAATAAATAAACTATAGTTTTATATACTCTAGTTATTTTGCTAGAAACAGATCGATGTCAAAATTAACCATCTAATATATAACTTTACTTTCACACGTTTAAGCAGGATATCGGAGATATGGTAACCACCCGGCTTTTTCCGAGTTTCAACTCTCCGTTTTCGAAATATTGATTAATTCCTACTGTGAATAACCAAAAAAATAATTAGATAGTTGGACACTCAATACCACTTAACAACAAATGTAATAAAATCCATTATTGAATAAAATCCCTGTAGAGCACCCCCCCCCCCCTAACCCCTTCCCTAGTATGTTTTGTATAAAATCCCTAGGTTAAGAATATTTTTTACCAGTCTAAAGATGGTTTTGACAAGCTGAAACCGGTTACGGTCAATAAATTAAAAGCGGAAAAAGTTTTAAATTTGTTACATTATACTATTTTGTGAAAAATGTTAGTATATAGTTTCAAAGTTAAATATCTCATGACGTACCTAAATAACATAGCGAACTGAAAATGGTTGTGTTGATCTAGATCTAGAATATTCGGGTAATGATAAAGGTGGAAATTCCAGACCTCCCCGTTCAAGAGATTTTGCTGTTTAAGAAATTACGTACAGAATTTTGTTTGCATCATTATCGATCATGATTATTTTTTTATAATCACTAACAAAAAAAAAATCCATGACATAACGTATTTTTAAGATGCAGGTAAGTTTTTGAACAGTTTTAATGCCTGGTTGGCCTGGACCTGTCTCGCTTAGAAGCGTTGCACTTAAGCCCTTTACCTACTCCTTAGAGAATTTCAAACTCTTGGTTTCTTTGGAGAATGTTAAACTACTGTTTCCTTTAGAGATTCTCACACTTTAAGTTTTAGTTGATCTAGAAGTTTCTATAGTTAAAACGCTTTTGTATATATTAGCCTTATTATTTTTTTATCTTACGTTTCAATATGAGTACGCAAAACCGGAGAAAAATTATACGTGTGAAATATTTTAGTTTTACTATGTTATATGTATGGTCCACGTTGTTAAGTGTTGTACTGTTGTATTTAATATTTCATTTCATGTTTTTTTCATTTATCATTCAAATTTAACTTCACTTGCTAGCTTCGATTAACTCTTTTATATATTTATCTTCGCGTCTGTGTGTCACTTTTCATATATATATTTCGATGCAATCTTTGTCTATGTCATTTTTGGTCTATAGTTTTTAATGTCAACAACGCTATTGGTTATTTTAAATACGCAAATAACTGTGAAATTATTGTTATAAATTTTATAAAATCTCGCTTTTCTTTCACATCTAAGGGTCCAAGGACTCAGTTTCAAATCTAACTATTGTAATTGCGTATTCATCAGAATAATTGTAGCATGCAATAAACTCAACAGTGTAAAACGAAAGTGTTTTTACTGAGTAAAACCTCTAAACCATACATCATACATCATCATTTTCTATCCATCATCATCTTCTATACGCGTCCCCTGATTGTGGATAAACGAAGGAAATCAACAAGCCTTACAACATACGACAGATTTCCCGGGACCAGAGCCAGGGAGCTTCCACACGTTTCATATTCGCTCCACGTTTTGCATAGAAAAGTGTATTTGTCTTTTGCTATGATTTGTATACAACATCAAAGCAAGTCAATCTTATATAAAATCTGGGAAAACTTAATAGAAAATATGCGTTTGTAGGATAATAGTGAATACGAAGCATGTAAATTCGATAAGCTTAACAGTTTCTTGCAAATCTAACTGCATAAACAGTTCCGCATAACATCCACTCATACCCGGTCAACATGAGTGGGTGGAAATATAGCCTTTAATACCGAACTCCAGAGAACGAGGTACCGCCTCCATGGGGTGTGTTTGCCTCCCCTAGACGGGGGAGTTTATGGCCGGAAGAACGATCTTGTGTTACTAGGCGAGGAACGAGCTCCACTAGCTAGCCAGTCGGTTTATGCAACCCGGGTACTGGAACTTCATGGAGGCGACACGCCCTTGTGGAAATGGAAAATGGACTGGAATTATTGAGAATAATTAAAAAGTTTTTTGAACGTAGTATGCTGTACAAAATATATTCAAAGAATACGGATTTACATGAATAACCGGGATATAAGGTTTTCTGTTTCAGTAATATTTATGCTTTTCACTAATTTATTCCTGAAATGTTTTAGACGCGATGACGTAAATGAGTAAAAGTGAGGTGAGAAAGAATAAAAAAACGAGTGAGCTTTAGACCACACGACTGAAGGTAAAATGGCTTTAGCTCCTCTTTATGTATGTATATATATATAATTTTATACGTATAATAAATACATGTATATACATATACATATATTAATTTTCTACATCTATTTATTTATATAAATGTATTGTCGTTCGGCTCGCCCGATCACACTTTTCGTAACGCCTTCGTCAGGAATTCGTCAGCTTACTCCCCAAATTAAGCGTGCGTAAAAAAGTTTTACCACAAAAAGAGAATTAGAAGGTACAATTTATTTATGATACACAAAGAGACATAGGTTTTTTTTTTAAATACTTTTTATTTGTCATATACGTAAGTAAACGAGTTCTTGTCATCACATCAAAACATTTTTATACGGTCACAAAGAAAAATTAAAAACTTTTAAAGTAACCCTCTGAATTTCCCTAATTTTGTACCAACGTATAATCTAACAATTACCCATTATTCATAAAAAAGCAATGGAAAACTCTTTAATTAGATTTGTTCAAAACTTATTCAACATATATGTCAACGTTTGGCAAAAAAAAGTATAGTAATTGAATTAAAAATGGAAAGCAAATATCTGTTTTTGACAGGCAAATTAAATAATACCTCACCCTTTTTAATTATTTCGTTGTTCAAACGTAAAATGTAATATCGGCTCCATTAAATTCAAACAAAGAGTTAATTATTTGTAGGAATATGGGATAAAATAAAACTATGACGCATGTTTGCATTATTTGTTACGTGGTTAAATTCATGACCTGTTAAAAAATATCTTTCATTTTAAATTAATCAAAACCTCAATATCGTCCTCATACCATGAAGAGTAAGTTACAAATATGAGTTTACCCAGGTTGATAATCAAGGGAAATATTGTTGTTGTATTGTTATTTGTGCTTTGTTATTTCTGTTCGAAGCCAGAAGAACTACGGAACTATTAATTGGACTGGGGACGATAAGAGGAAGGTTAGGAAGTACCCGACTAATCAAATTGTTTTATCAAACATCGCTAAAGTCATTTCGAGCAAGCAAAATTTCGATTCCGAAAGGTGGTCTCTCATCAGTGCATTTCTAGAGGGTGCCAGAGAATACCGGAAATTAGTCCTTTTTAAATCAAACTCTAGACGTATTGACTCTTTTTTACAAAAAAAAAACATAAATTGATTTTGAAAGATTGTTATTTCATCTGGTACACGCAGTTTTAAAATTTTGAAAAACATAGTTTATTTTTAATAGACTAAGGTTATACCGTTGGTCGTTGGCAGATTTGTTTAATTTTCAAACGATAGATTCTATTAAACAATACAAATTTCAAATCATATAATTATACAACAAAATAAATCAATACATTATCTAGTCTACCCTGTTTTCAGAATTTTAATTTTAGATAAATTAAAATCATTAAAAAATAAATCCGAGAACGTGTTTTGGGACAAAAATACCTCAGTTTTTCTATTTATTTAAGGTTTTACTACTAAAATATTTTTTTAAAATTTTGCACACTTATTTTGTTTAGACATTATTGAAAAATCACAAATAGTTACGACCAAAAAATACTTACAAGAAGTACACGATATAATTTATCATGGTGCGTTTTGAGCATTTTTATTGCATACTTGAATGTAGTTATATATATATTAAAGCAAGTTTTGAATGAAATAAATCGACATTAAATTTTAATTTAAAAATTTGATACGGGGAATAATCGATCTTTCTCATTGGATCCTCCCTGTATAGTTGCAAGCATTTTTAAACTTTTATTCTCAGCCGCTGGTCAATCGCTCTTCACGAGCAAGATTATTGCCTATTGCCGAAAAATCGTTTTTTTTTCGTCAATATCTTACCGAGCAAGATGTTGGCCGGCAATATTGTCGTTTCGTCGTAAAGCTGAAAAACTAATTCAGGACACAAAAAACGCTCTCATGCAAACTACACCAAAGTTGTATAAAGTTGGAAGCAAAACGCGATATTATCTATAATATTAATATTAATCGAAATTATGATAGTGTAGGTGGCAAAGAGAGACAGACGCATAGGTGTTATAATATTGTAGGTAGCCGAGCAAACTTATCGGCAAGACAGGGCTATACGTTGACAAGAATAGGAAACACACGACAATCTTCCCGAAAATTCTGAAATCTTGACGACAACACCTTGCCGCAAATAAAAATTATTTTTTCGAAGAACAGTTCTACTAAATGTAGGTTTTTACTTGATGATGACATAAAAGAAATAAAAATATATTGCTTTGTTAACCCCACTTTATTAAATACAAAATCAACATGTTGCCAGAACAATCGAATACTAAAGATAAATAAAGTTTAACAATGGGAGAGGGGTTAAGCGGAGGGGAGGGGAACCCAAATCGGCAGAAAAATTGATGAAGAAATAAAAGGAGTAGGAATGTAGGATTTAATTAGGGAATTAAACGGTCGTTAGAAGGATTTAAATGAGGATTCTTTGCAAATTTGTGTTTTGATTATCTTGAATTATTATTAACACCTTTTTTTTAAAATCTAATATTTATAAATTATTTATCTGGGAAACCTTAAAATCTGTAGTTACGTAGGTAATATTTTTAACACTGTATAATAAAATAGTAAACAAATTTTATAACACGCTAGGTCAACTGTGTTATTCCGGGCTGCTGCTGGCAGTGTGAATTTTGGCCTGATGATAGCCAACATCCGATAAGAGAGGACACCATAAGAAAAGTGGAAGAATAATATTTAAAAGTTTTGAAATTTTGAAAATAATAGAGAAATTTCTAGGCAAACCGTTTAATGAAACACGAAGTACGAGTATGTTAATAAAATTTACCAGGAGTGTATAATTGCATTTCCCAGTAAAATTGACGTAAGTGAATTATACTCAAATTCTCGCTGCCCGTTCCTACATCGAGAGCGCTTTATTTTCTCCCTGAAGCTCTTGTTACGTGGATTTATTTACCAGCGTTGATAGATAGATACTTTTTTTTCTATTAATAATTCCGTGACGTAAGCAAATTGCGAAGCTTAAAAATAAAATGAGCTTCCATTATTTATCTTTGCTATATTACAAAATGGAGAGCCTTTTAAAACATGTGATTTTTTAGCTTCTCCAGAGTTTGAACATTCTTTCGAAATCTTATTTTTACTTTTAAAATATACGAATCAATAAATATGAAGATTATTTTTTAAATATTATTGACTTTTTTTTGACAGTAGAAACGATATTTTTTAAAAGCTCAAAATCCCCCCGCGTAAATTAAATGCCATTGCGGGCTGAAAACAATCAAGTCGAAAAAAATCTGGGCTAAATTCATGACGACCGAACTCACTGAGAACTCGTGCGTTGTCACTACCTAAGACAAACTAATTTGTACAATGGAGAAAAAAAAATACTTGCTGCTCATGTAGTAAGAACTTTTTATTTTTCCTTCAATCTTTGCAAAATTACTTTATGGCACCATTTTATTTACACGAAACAAATTACTTTGTGTAAACCACTAATATCACATTTTATAATATCTACATGTTTCAAAATCGGTAATATCGTATCATCGGTTTTGAAACATGTAGATATTGTAATATTTCGTTATAGTGGTTACACAAAGTAATTTGTTTCATCTAATATTGTATTTTGTTTAATCTGTTAATCAGCACGTGAATAAGGCCCTCATTAACACAAAATCGTTTTTAAAAAATGTCCAAATGGTGTCAATAAAAATTTATATAAAATAAAAATGTGCAATTCTCCTGTTTAAGTTAACAATATTTCAATTTACACGACGTCATAGCTTACCGCTTGAGTGATTCAGTGGATTTCCAACAGTTTTCTGCCATATAGTTTTTTTTATAAGTTCATATAATTAATTACTAATAAATAAATACAAATTTAAATCCTGATTATGTTTTCAATATATTATAATTATATATGTATAGAAATTTGCATAATATTATCGCTATGTCAAAAGATAATATCAATTTTCAAAGATTTGTTTGGGAAGTCTGTTTGTTTTAGTTGCCAGTTTGAAAGTTTAACGGTTCCAAAATTCTTCTTTTTACTGTGAAGTGCGATGTATCGATAAAAATCGATTGTTTAATACTCGGCGAGCTCGTGAATTAATTTCATGCCAAATTGGATTAACGGAATATGGTTTTCATGAAATAAGCTTGTTTGTAAAGTGGTTAGTGCTCAAATATCGGCTTTAGAGCGTTCACTACGTCGAGCTATTATTAAAATCTACACATTTTTCATGAAAAGGCAACGAAATTAACACATGAATATATAATTTTAATAGTTACATTATGGGCAATTTACATGAAAACCTACCCTAAAAAGTACCTACCCTTAGGGAGATTTCACAAAATCAACACTACGCAAATTAGCTAACAGTGTGCTTTTCGATATTTTTAGTAAAAATAATAAATTTTCGTACAACAAATCTAATAAACTATTAGCTAATTATCTAACTGTTTACTTCATTGTAACTTTCCAACAAAATTCTACCAGGGCAGCAGAAGTTCTCCCCGCATAATATTATCTAACATAGCGTCGGCGGAAATTGCGTTCCGAATGAAGAGCAAACAATTGCGCCATGTTGGATGGAGGAACAGCCGCCGGGCACGTTCCATTGGCAAAGCCTGCGATCAATAATGCAATCGGCAAACATAAACCAATCACGAGCTGGTAGATTCATCTCTTCACTCATATGCGCTCCGGGGAGTGCGGATTAATTGAAATTGGTTTAGGCTCACTGCAATTGGGTGGATCTCATATAAAAAAAATCATATCCGATTGGAATGATGTTCATTTCTGATTTTCTCGGATGAATGAAATCAAACAGGTTTTTGACATTGCTAAAAAAAATCTGTAAAAATCTAAGAATGACATTAAAAATGAGCATAAGAAAAATGGCATTCTCCAGGGAAATTGATTTCACTGAAACTAACCTGACAATTTAAGCTAATCGGATTTCGAAAAAATACATTTGGCCATGAGGAATGAAATTTTTTATTTATTCGTAAATTCGTTCTTAATCTTATTTTAGTTGTTATTTTGTAAATATTACTATGGACAGTGAAATGTTATTTTTTTATGTAATCTGACACATCTTTGTAGACCTTTGATAAATAAAAATATGTTTAATAGGTACAATGTACCAATAATAATTGGTTTGTACCAAGGGACTTTCTATATTAGATTTTTGAACAAGAAGACAAATTGCTTGTCGTTTTATGACCATATTTCCACGATGTTTTCAATAAATACTAGATCTGATATTTATTGAATACCAAATTGTCAAAGTAACCCAGGAAACAGAGCCAAGAGAAGATATGAGACACGATGATAGAAACCTAATAAGAAAACCCAAAGCGGTCTTAAATAAAATCGAGCTGAAGTTAATGCCCTATTGTCGGTCGAGATAGACAGTTATTTCGAAAATTGCCACACTAAAAAACACGAAGAGATAAAAAATCAATTTCTTATTAAATTTTGTATGGGTTTTGATGTTGGATAAAATCGTAAAAGCAACAAGAGTGCATTAAATCTTCTTAGCCACAAAATTTGCAAATAAACTGTTACTAGTGGAGCTATATGTAAATTTTAGTATAATGGGGAAACCATTATACGAAATTCACGGGGGATAATGACGGGAAGGAAGAAAGCAGATTAGAGGCTTTGGAGGAAAAAAAGCCTTAATACGACCTTAGTTTTAAAAGTTTGATATTAGGGATCAGAGGAAGAAGATTTCCCTATACCTTTATGGTAAAATTATGACGAAAATATGAAAGAGAATCGATCAGGGGACATGAGGCGAAAGAGAACTCATTTATGTTTACCAAAAGGTTGGAATCTGAAACCGTCTGGCACAGGAGCAAAGTAAAATAGATTCTGTTGAACAGGTCAGCAGTTTCTTTATAAACTATCTTGAAAGCTTAACGGGCAGCATCCAATTAAACTCTTACGGACGATTACATCGGGGTTTAGTAAATGTCGAGGAAAATCCACCTACAAGTCCACGAGTTTTTCCGGGATCATTAAGAAAGAACACTTTTTTGTTCTGCCCCCCTGGAACACCCTTCTGCCGCTTTAATAAAATCCGATGTAATTACGAAAGAATTTAATTCATCCTAGAAAAAAAAAATTACATAACAGGAGCACAGAAGGAATGAAGGAATGAATTGACCTATGAATTATAAATACCACATAGACGTTACGGTCTGGATATAAATCAAAAAAAATAAATGGTTTAAAAGGCAAGACGCTTAGAAATTTCCAACTTATAGTTTGTCAACCTGTGAAAGTTGCGTGTGTATCAAACACCCGTGATAGTTTTTTTTCTCCTGGTAAAATTGCGTGTTGAATATTGTATGGAGACAGCAAAAGCCAAAGCGATGCATACATATAATGTACCTTTGCGTGTCTCAAGTCGTGAATAAAGGCAGAAGTGTGCCGAATTATGTATAAAATCATTAATTATAGCCTTCAAATTGCCGACATTTGTAAACTGATGGGTAGTTTATAAATTTATTCTCTGTTCTATCAACTTTTTCATTCTTTATTCGTACACAATCTAATAAATTTACACCATAATTGTTTTAGAGAAGGATGACTTTAAAAGTTTATTCATCTAACTTTAACCTATCATAAACTTCATTCCAAGATATAATAAAAGTAATGTTCTGAAACTTCTCACTAAATCCACATTCTTATAAATAAAGACAGGTGAGTAACCGAATGTACAAATGCGTCGGTTTCCCTGCTAACTCGTCGTCCAACATTAGAGGTCCATTGTAATTGTAATTTATTTTTTCAAATAAAATCTCAGTGATCTTTAGGAATTTTGGGTTAATATCAAAACTGCATTGTGAACTGTCATTCTCGCTTCAATCATAAAGCATCACATGTAGTTAATAATATGTAATTCGTTGTTTGGCAGTTTTTTAATTGGGTATGATTTGTTAGTAATGCGTTGTGTGTGTAATACAGGGTGTCCCTTAAGCTATGGATCAAAGAAAGTGGGGGGAGATAGTGAAGGTCATTTTTATTTAAAATGACCCCATTTGAAGACGTCTTAATTTTTTCAATTCAACATTCAGGATACTAAAAAAAATGAGTGCGTCTAACCTTGACGCGCGGTTGAACTAAAAATTGTTTGACTAAAGCGGCGTCTCCTCCGACGAAAATGTTTACTCGCCTTGTGGATAGTTAAGTCGGGGCCACAATGTTTTTACTTTCGGTGGCCCATGGAAAACAACAAACTTTGTGGCCCTGCCCCATGTTTATGGTAATTTTTGAGGTATGGTTTGCGAAATTGGTCGCAAGAGACCGGCCTTAAAAACCGAAATAAAAACTTACATTTTTTAGGCGGCGGAAAATGATTAGGTTGTTGATTTTTTTGTTTATAATTACTTATAGACAAAGGCATAAAATTTTCCTGCGATTCAGCCATTTGAAATCTAAACAAAACCATTTTTAATGTCACACTGCTGCCACTATTTACTTCAATAGCTAGAATTCACAAGAATCGGAGAGAAAGGGGGGTTAATATTCATCGTAAAAAATAATGCAAATCAAAAGTTTCAACCAAAATCTTTAGTTAAATCATGTAATAATCAACAAAACATAACAAAAACCTGTTGAACCAAACTTTATACATTAGTAAACAAAAATAAACGGGTGAAGTCTGACGTTTGAGTTTGCTCTGACGTTTTGTTATTCGTTGCTAGGCTTCGGACTCATTAATGCCATACCTACGACGTTAGTATGATGAAATATAAATCGAACGTCATTTCTGTTAATGTTACTTGCGCCCAAAAAATATTTAAATTACCCGTCGTAATCCCCCCAAAAGAAGTCTTACTTCAAAAAAACTTTTTTAAAAAGTGCAGAATTTTTGGCATTTGTCCTGATAAATGATTTACCTATCTGCTGAAAGTATTTGTATGCACTCCGTATCCATATTAGAATAATATCTTTTTTTGGTAATAATATTTAATTCTTTAACAAAAAAACCTAGCATTCGAATGAATCTGACACAAAAAATATGTACCTACCATCGAAAATTGAGAAAAATTAAAAACTTATTTGAACAAATGTGTTTTACATTAAACGTTTTTATCAGTGCCACTTATATTATTCTAATCTCAATCAAAGTGATTGGAATAACAACAACAAACATTCATTCAAATTCTAAGTAGTTTTTAAAGAGAGGGTGTAAACTTAGGAACTTTGGAAGTCAATTCTCGAAACAATAAATTTACAAATACTTATTATCGTACTGCCAAAGTTACAAGGCCAATAGTCAATTTTGCGGAATTGTTTCCCTCTATTCTATGTCGCATTGTCACAACAGGGTAAGACATCTGTATTGTACGGATTTGAAAATAATTCAACAGCATCATCTAAGTTCAAATATGAAGAATATTGATTAACAGAAAACAGAAAACACTATCTATTTTCGTTGTTTGTTTTTGGGGTGTTATGCCGTGTTGTGCTACCTCCTTCTTTAGCCGACGTTTCGGACAGCGTTGCAGTGTCCATCATCAGGGCAGATCCGGCAGATAAAGAAGGAGGTAGCACAACACGGCATAACACCCCAAAAACAAACAACGAAAATGCTTTTGGCCGTGAAAATCTAAAAACGTATAACACTATCTATGTTTAAGTGTAAAGGATTCGGTATATAAATGGAAACAAAACGTGAGCGTATTCACGTACAAAAGCTGGTTATTAATAAAAGCTGAAAAAGGTTTGAATACGGAATTGACGAGCATAAAGGATAGACATGTTTTGTGTAAAGTTAAAAATGGAATAAAAGCTCTATGCTGATAAAAATAAACCTGCGCATATCCTGGGTCAAAATGTTATGTCATAGTTCACCGTATCGCATAAATCCTCAAGAACGATTCTGCGAATAAATCCACTACCAAAAAACACTAATACCTTTTAACCTCAAATTTCAAATATAAAAATAAAGGCAATCATTCCACCAGACCTTTGTTACCAAGCCTGTGAAAATTTGCACGCGGAAAAATCAATAGCTGTTTGCGCTGGTTGAGTAAGTACTTTCGATTGCTATTAATCAGAGCAATTCAAATAGCCTTTTAATGTTCCATATCTCCCTTCCCTTTATTTTGCCCAGAGACTTTTGAAAAATGGAACACTTCGAAAACAAATGAACCCCGTTTTTTCCACGCCGAAAAAAGTCGCAATATGGATTACTGTTAACCGCACCGCATTCTTGTTTTATTTGATAATATCCGCTGTAATTCGTCGTATTTTGTTGTACCCCGCCAAAACACTGTTTTGAACCGTCGCGACGGATATAGAATAATAGATTGTGTTATAGAATAATAGAACTATTGTGTATTATATGTAAAAGAAAATGAGAAGAAAACCAGCGGCATTGAACTGACCAACAGTGGATTATTGAAGAGACATTTGCACCAGATTAGGTAAGTCTTTGGGCTCCCAACCTTTCCTATGCATTAAAAGGCAAATGTATTTTAAGTAATTTAATGTGTAATTTACATCACACTGCGATCGAAGTAATTGTTAAACCAGCGCCACCATCATTGGTCCTACGAGCTAGGATATTTATTAAATTGAACCACCAATAGCATCTAAAAATAAAACACTACAATATAAATTTAGCAGAAATATAACGATGATTGAAGCATGATTTTTTGTGCTGAGTGTAATTTTGCTAGCTAAGTAACAGCTGTTATTAGTACTAGGATTTGAGTCGGAAAACATAAATATTTATTTGGAAGCTTTCAGATAAATATGTCAATCGTTACAGATCGCAACAGACACGGTATAAACATATTTTACGACGATATTACATCGCTGTATAGTGAGTAATATGCATTTATCAAAAAACCATTTTGATGAACATTGTGTTTTATCTATGTATTGTCGTCAGTATCGGTAGAATTCCAATATATGTATCGGCCTTACCAATATGAACGTCTATGAAAACTGAATTGCGTCATGAAAATTTTTCGATAACCAATCGATTTTTGTAAAAGTACAGATTTTCTGCAATTCAAGCCTTTATCATTTTAAGCCTAAATATCGAGTACCAGATAGATCCCAATTTAGAAATAAAAATGCACATTCAATGGAATACTATAAGATACTTCTACAAAAATGTATATTACCTTCACAGAAATTAATTATATATTTTTAAATAAAATTAAAAATACGACAAATGATTAAAAATAAATCGATTTAGAAATGACGTGTATTATCGAAGTTACACTTACCACTAGAAAAGATTCGAATCAAATGATTATCTTATCATCCTCTCAGGCCTCGGACATATTTTGTCGGAAGATCAAAATATTTTCGCTTTGCATTAAAACCCTCAATAAATGGAAAATTCCGAAAACTAAAAACTGTTTTTCAAAGGTGATGAAATTCCCTATCAAATTTTATAAATCAATTCAAACATAAAATTTTAAATGCAAACATTCAAAAATTTTAAAAATGGCTCACTTTACGTTTTTATAAATAAAATAATGTGCAACGAAAAACAAAAAACTCACATATTTCATCAGGCAAATGTGTTATAAACGTCCCAAAATTTAATCATTTTCTAAATTGCGGTCGGAAACTTTGGTTTTATACAAGTGAACATTTTAATTATTTTGTGGTTAACTTATAGATTTAAATATAAAGCGTGGTATTTTCTCATACAAACATCGTTTAGATCAAATTTCTAACCATGATAGTAAGGGGACACAACGATTTCTAGGAGACTTACATAATTTGTTCCGAAAAGCGAACAAATTAGCCCTCCAATAAATTTTAAAATATACAGAACACTATTTTTCTAATCTTATTTCGTTTTATTACATCACTGATTACGTAAATAAAAATAATGTAATAAAGTAATCGTCACGATCACGGGCGTGTAAGTATCGATTTTTCATCATTTTGGGTCACATCTACTATTTTGAACACGCGAGTGTATTGGTTGTAACAAACATACGTCATGACATTTGACACGCATCATACTAACGCATTATACTCATAATCTATATAAAGACCTTTCATTAATTTACTGAAATATTTTACAGAAATTTACTCTGACGGAAATCCGACCTATTAAAATCTCATCTATGAATAATCAAAATATAACAACTTAACCTGATATATATGCGCCTGTACCATATATAATAGAAGTTGACAGCGTCCCTTATAGCCGGTTCACACGGGGCGATTTTTGTCGGTCAACTCGACAGTTGAAAGCTAATTGACACGTGTGAACACTTTGTCAACAAAGTTATCAACTTTTTTTGTTGCTAGCGAAAGTTGATAGCCTGTCTACTTTTGTCGTTCAAGTATGATTATCGCCATTTTGGTTTTACTAATCGTTCGAGTTTTACATCGAATCGTCGCGTTTGAACTTTGAACACATGTTTCAAGTCGCTTATCATTTTTAGTTACTCGCGGGAAAAAGTAAACGTCAGGCGTTTCATTTATTCGGTACTAGTTCCTACCGTCATGGAATCCGTTTCAACCAAAAAATATCTGAAATGGTCGGACGATTTAATGTTCAGATTTATGGATCTGTACCAAAGCCATCCCTGTCTTTCGGATCAAAAACAAGAAGTATACAAAAATAGAATATTATTTTTTAAATGTAAATAATATTATTTTGAAAAAAATTGTGTTGATTCACTCCTTCTCATGACCCATTTTCTCACCCAAGTACGACGTTTTTTATGTTTTTTCATAAAATCCAGCTCCTCTCACAGAACATCAGAAATTAGATAGACGCACGCACTAACAATTTCAGTTGACGCCATTTTGAATGTCAAAATCGGTTCAACTTAAATTGAATCGTGTGAACAAAATGTTGCTCAACTTTTTTCGTTAAATAAAAGTGGGTCAACAAAAATCGAAACGCCAGAACGCCCCATTATATGCGGCTGTTGCAAATTTGATCTATGAAGATTTATTCCAATAATTTTCTTCTTTTCATTGCAAGTCTTCAACTTCGGAGGCGGGTACGACTACCGTTTTATGGATAACCAATACCCCTGCCATAGGCCACCCCACACGATGCGTTTGATGACTTAGAAGAAGTTCCCGGGTTTATGAGGTGAGATTTGTTAAGGTCTTAGTGGCCAATGCGTTTGCCCACCTCCTGCATAGAAGGCCGGATTGAGAGAGACCTAACCTAGACCCCTCCGGACTCAAACCATCGCCTTGCACCGCGTGGGAGGGATGAGTTCATGACGGACACATTGACTCCCAGATTCCTACCAACCACTCATATCTGATTGCTTTCCAGAACTGTCTTTCCTTCCTTTCGCTAAAAAGAACCTCCACACAGCATCCCAAAAGATGGCATTGGCTCCGAGAGCGACCTCTTCGGCAGTTTATTATTAAGATTCTGAAGAATCGTAGAAGAAGGTATTACTTTAAGCCAGAGCTAAAGATTCTGACCTGATGTGCAACGTGAGATAATATTTTGAAATTGATTAATAATTAGGTACTTGAAATCGGCAATATCGCATTCTGGAGTGAACAGTATGTATGTAGCATAAAACATCGTATCTCATGACCTCAAAACCTATGTGACTGGTACGATTTGATCTTGGTTTAAGATTCCCTTGATGCTAGTCAACTTCCGATGGAGAAGGCACTGCTGCAAGTATAGATTTGCACAAAGCACCCTTCTTAGGGTAAATTGCCTATTTCAAAAAAAAATTATAGAATTTCTACAAGATATCTACTGAAATGGCATGTCTGATAGAAGAGGACATCAGAAGTAGAACAAGTAAAACTGAAAATTTTGCCACAATCATAAATATCTTTGTCAATGAGAAGGAGGACCTTTACAGTAATCTGAATAAGCAATATTGAAAATTGCTGTTTACGGTCATACTGATTACACATAGCTCGTAGAATAAAGCTCACAATCGGGTTACCAGTTAAGAGTGCCAGTTAACCATATTCATCCGCATGGGGTTGGCCTCGTTGAATTGATGACATTATTATTATTTAGTGTGACGCTTTTAGGGTGCATGCCAACCAATTATCAACCCTCGCAGTCAACCCGAATTGCGCAGTGGAGCAGAAACACGCCCCCGTGCACAATATTATTTCTGTGTGCCAGGAGAGCATGGGTTACAATAGGTTGCGTGCTATGAAGTAGGTATTGCACGTGATTCTAGTCAAATGCAAAAACTCTCATGAATATGAATAAGGTTTGAACGGCGTAAGGAAATTTTAATGATATTCAATGTTTGTTCAAACGGCTTGAAATCATTTCGCAGTATTTTTACATTGAATAGAATAATAAAGTCCCAGTAGCTTGGGGTAGTTCTATATCACCCCCAATTAAGGAATATTGTTGAGTCTATGGGAAATAGGGAAGAAAAAAGAGAAGGCATTTTACTGAACATGGGTTAAACAAATTCAAGTATCTAATATTCAATTCTCGAAGTTCTCACCATGGAACGAACCGATGTATTTGTTAAAATACAAACTATATAATGATTCCAAAGTCACGGATCTCACCTCTTTACCACGTTAGTCGTGACCATTATTTTCATTAATGATTAATCTAGTGGATTTTGTTAAGACGTGCGAAGCGATAGTTAATTAAAATCACGTGCCCTGGTTTTCCAAAAGATTCATTCGTTGGTTATCAAAAATCAGTGTTTGCACCAAGCAATTAAACTAGGAGAACTGTCAGGGACACGTATAACTTATATAGATCGGGAGAACATTGGATTTCTCGTGCACGCTAGACAATCATTTACCTATTGACCCGAACCCCAAAGGAGAATGACTCAACGAATGTCCCACATTCCAACAAAAATGCCGGAGCTCATCAGCTACTGTTTTAAACATTATATAACAAGTGGTCGTAATATGAGAATGTACCTAAAGCTATTTATAACCAATATATATTTTGTTATTTCTGGTGCGGTATTATCCAAGTAATTTGAGCTTGTTGACCTTTCGGAAGCAGTTCTTTAGTGATGACGCCGTGAACTTTCATAATCGAATAAACGCGAAGAGCAAATTGCTTATTACATGGTAAACCAACACAACATAAACCTTGTTTGACAATTGCGATCGTTCCCCACACCACAGACCACGCCTTTCGTCATGCTTATGGCTTTACCGCACCCAGGAGCTCATAACTGCGAGATGTATTGTGGTGTTTTTAAACAAACGCTTACACCAAACACCCTTTGAATGTCTTACATTTGAACTGAAACTGAATGCAGTGGGCCATAAACCATTCCACATACTGCAGCAGAAGTTCGCGTGAGAAGCCACAATGCATAATTCAGATTAATAGGGAACGTGCAGAATGCATAGAGGTGTTCTGCTTTTGTAAGAGGCCATAGCCAAAGTCAAGAACGGTTGTCGACCCGATAACTTATGCCGTAACAGGGAAGGAAATTTAAAGCTATTCATTCACCCGTCAAATATTTTGAACTCCTGGTAAGGTACTATTTTAAAATTATTATTGGAAGCATGCCAAGTGGTGATTAAAATTACGCTATAAAATCATACTTTCGTGACATAATGTATAGACTCTCCTGAAAGTGTAATTTATGGTATTTAAATTATGTTTACCACACAATACGAAACAACCTCATTTTCGAGAAACTTATTCATAAAAAACATACGAAGCGAGCATTTCATTCCATTGTACATTTTTATTCAGTGTAATAAAACCTTTTTAAATTTTTCGAATTGCCCTACATTTTTGCGGGTTTTTCTAAATTATATTTTGGTGTTCCGAATCGCAAGCGTTATCCGAAAGTAAAGCATTTATAAAAGGGTTTGGGTTTGTTCCCCCGCGAGAATAAATGGGCTAGTACATTACTCAATATTTTTTGCTGCTTACAATCCGAACATTTGCATATTCGATTAGGTAACTACCTAATTTTATTCATGGCTTTCTGCCGATTTTTTTGAAAATTTATGAATTATAATATTATTATTATATATATAAGTTTTTATTTAAAATTCTGGTAAGGAGAAATGTATATTTTTGCCATCAAATTTACCACAATAATAGGACTTTACACATTCCACTAATTTCCCAACATAGATAAAATTATCTTGTTTGATTTGTTTAAAATTTTTGATAAATTTATGTCCACATAATAAATTCTTAATTCGTAATGAACGGGCAATGGCCGAGTCGGCATCGCGTTTGGGTTTCTCGGCTGGATAATGGTAGATTCAGACTGGGTCGACGTACGTATGCATCGCTACGCCTAACAATGTCTGGGCTACTTAGCAACCATAGATTTTCAATGAAAATTTATGTTTTAGAGTCACATTGGCCACACGCATCGCGACGTGCGATGTCTGTGGCCATTTTCATAGAAAATGTATGGGTTGCTAAGCATTGTTTGGCGTAGCGGTGCGTACGTACATCGTCCAGTCTGAATCTACCTTAAGTCCTCCATCACATGCAACATTTTCCCCTGCTGCGCTGGTAGTAGGAGAGTTTCAAATATTGTCAGGTTATTAGTAACCCGGGAATGTTTGTCCTTTTTTTTTAGAATGCCACATAATATTCTGAGAATTTGGATATTCAATAATTATCTACTTTTCATTTTAGACATTTTAACATAAAATCTCAACCTTTTCACAATTTTCGCAACGTCAAGAAGTATTATGTATATACCAATTATGGTTTATTTCATAAAACCTCTTCTAAAAATACAAGAAACGTAGCAAGTAAGTTTTTTAAGGATGATTTAAATATTTTTTACAAAAGTAACGCTTAATAACAAATCCGAGTATAATCGTCATTATATTGTGTTGTCTGGAAGCTAGAAGCTAAGGTTCTTGCAAATATGTAAATCCATCATAAAAATGCCTTCCGTTTCGACATTGTATAAATGTCATCAGATACTCCACAAAATAAATGTATTTAATCGTCGATTTACGGGCAATATTTTCAGTGATTACACTTTAAACTGACGGCTAAAAGCAAATAAGGTTTAAAGTAAACCACAATAAGCAATCTTCATTATTTAAAACGCGTATTCAATATGCCTTACAACCTTTCAATAAACTCCTGTCGCCATTGCTTATTGCTATTCGCTCAAAGCTGTTGAGGAAATAAAGCCAGTTTTTACAGCCACTATAAAAATATAGCACCGAAGGCGATAAGAATAGGCTTTGCGGGCTGTGGCCGTATGTATGTGTATGTGTATGTATACTATACGTATATAAGCCGCAGAGCCTTAATAATTTAAAATCAATAGCCACGGAATGTGTAAAGTGTTGTATTATTCAATAGAGTGGAAAATTCACTGTAGCCTCCGCCAGCAGAAATGCAGGTATTAACGGGATGAGTTTACGAAAACAAAGGTGTAACAATGTCGGATTAATGAATAATTAATTGTAATTATTATTTATGGCTGCTGATCGATTATTGTGAATGCCAAAAGAATTTATATTCTACGCTATTGTAGATTGCGCGCGTATATTAATTTTTACTTATAAATGCTTTTTACAAGTTGTGCTTTGAAATATTAAGAAAATTTTATTGTTCGCGGAAGTACACAAGCAATATGAATATTAACAAATGGTTTTGTAATTTAAAAAACTCAAATCTTTCAAGAAAGGCATACAAATACAACATTTCATCGGTGACTCAATCCAACCACCTAATTTTAGTTAAACCTATTGATTAATACATCAAGAACTCACGTTTACACACAAGCACTTTGCAAAATTGCGTGTTTTAAACCCGAATAATATTTGTGAATAGATTTTCAGAGGGTAGAATTAATCTCTCAACTTCCCTTAATATATTTCACAGCATAAAGCGGTTCTCTCGCAGTGTTTGTTGATTTGGCAACCTCCCAGAAATGATTCGTTACATTATATACAAGTTTTGGCTCGAACTCTGATGAGCTATCTTTTTGTTTATTACAGTGCTTTGGATCGTCCTATTTATTATTATTTTTGTACTAATAAACATGTTAATAGTAGAATTTGGCAAAGATTCTATTTGTCGCCATTTTTATTGCCATACATAGAATAAAATTGCCACCAACTTGTATTCATGGAATTGGAGTTGTATGAACAACCATTTTAATATATTATTTAGAGAGCCATACCTAGAAAGCATCCCTTCATGTTAAGTCACACCTCACTGGCATGAAATTAAGAAAATATTTTCTTTTTTAAAAAATTACAAAAATTAATTTTGAAAGATTGTTATTTTATCTGGTACACGCAGTTTTAAAATTTTGAAAAACATAGTTTATTTTTAATAGACTAAGATTATACCGTTGGTCGTTGGCAGATTTGTTCAATTTTCAAACATTAGATTCTATTAAACAACACATATTTCAAATCATATAATCATACAACAAAATAAATCATAAAATTAAAACCATTAAAAAATAAATCCAAGAACGTGTTTTATGACAAAAGTACCTCAGTTTTTCTATTTAATTAAGGTAAAAACTAAAATATTTGAAAAAAAAATTTACACGCTTATTTTGTTTAGACATTGTTGAAAAATCATAAATACTTACGATCAAAAAATTCTTACAAGAAGTACACGATTTTTAACAATATATCGTCTTACGTTTTGAGCATTTTTATTACTTACTTGAATGTAGGTATATATTAAAGCAAGGTTTGAATGAAATAAATCGATATTAAATTTTTAATTTAAAAAATTTGATACAGGAAATAATCGATATTTCTCATCGGAACCTCCCTGTACAGTTGCAAGCATTTTTAAACTTTTATTCTCAGCCGCTGGTCAATCGCTCTTAAAGTGAATATTATATTATGCACAAAGATGTTGGTTTTGATTGAAAGAGTTAATTACAAGTAATTGGCCTGGCTTTATAATTCCAAAAACCGGCTAGGGTAGATAACCACAGCATAACCGTAGATTATGCTATTTCACACGAATAAAATCCAATGCTTATTATTATATTGACTCTTTTTTACAAAAAAACATATATTGATTTTGAAAGATTGTTATTTTATCTGGTACACGCAGTTTTAAAATTTTGAAAATCTAAGTTAATTTTAAATACTAAGGTTTAAATTCAATGCATGTCATTGCTAGAGTTGCTGTACGAAAAACTTCCATTCCCTTTGACAAAAATATCGGATGATAGACAAATAAAATATTCTTCGATCTATTGGAGTACAAGTAAATATTATTCAATGTAGCAGTGGCCTTGGTTCCGGATCTCACAAGGGATCGTTACGATATATCAAAATGTTCATAAATGTATATAAATATTACAGCATATCTTTAATCAACTTTCTCGCAACACTCGAAGTCATCAACGTGATTGTAAACGGAAGCACATACAGTTACCACTAAAACAAATCTAAAGTAGACAGTGAAAATGGTTCTATCATTTCTAGTGAAGAAGAAAATTTCCTTATTTAAAACTTTATAATATTATTGAATAATTAATCCCACATATTAGCATAAAGGTAGATTGGAGAGACTTAGATTTAACATAGAAAATTGCATAACTTGCATTAGTATATATGTGCACACACCACGAAGAAACCTAATAATATATGTACAAAAGAAAATTAACATATGTATATATTTTATTAATATTAACATATATGTATAGACATACATTTAGATATAGCTAAAAAAGTATTTACTTCAGTCGTGTGGTCTAAAGCACACTCGTATGTTTTCGATTGGAAATTTTTGAATTTCCTACTGCAAATGTGAATAAACTAACCCTAACTAGAATCCGCATCAAAATAGTTTTATTTTAAACTTTGTAAGAATTAAATCAACAATCCCATTCTACGCGTAATTCCCGTAATAAAATTAATCAAATTTTCGTTTAGAGTGCATTGTAAAAATGAAATAATACTAGCCCATGAGTACGCCACAGATAACTGATAGTTAAAATATATAATCCACTTTTCAGCGCTATGGAATAAAAAAAAATATAGTCAGTCAAAAAATCTTTTTTTTTATTTGACGATAATTATTATACACCTTTTTCCCAGTGTACAGTATATAGAAGTCTTCGAAATGAAAACAAATATTTAATAATAGTAATGAAAAGAAAAACAATTATTTCAGAAATGCTAGAAAGTTCTTAGAAAAATAAAATAAATCTAAGAGGCGTTTCATTTTAACTGCCAGATCATACGGCTACAGAAATTAATGTGGCGGATGAACGTATAAAAGCATAATTTCGCCACCATCCGGCCATTTGAACAAAAATAATATAATGTCCACAAACAAGGCCTTTACCCTATCCCTACATAGGTCAACAAACATATTTATCTACACCTAACGTACTCAGTATCTGACAAAGGATAAACAAGTTTTTTTACTGTTGTCCAAATACGATCAGTCGATAATAAATTGTTGTTGGCCTATTTACATACGTGGTCAACTCTTATCCTATTTTAGGTAGCCTGTCTGAATACGTTTGACAAGTATGACAACAACAGGAAAAATTGTCTAACACTTATTTTGTCTCCAACAAAGAGCTACTTTCGTTACCGACACGCAATAAAAACGTATGAACATGAACTAGCTTCCAGACCTTCAGTCCTGCCTAAAACAGCTGTCATGTTATAGGTTAAGCTCTCCCTAGGTACAAAGTATTGACGTTTCCTTCTACACGTGTTGACCTGCTTTATGTAAGCTGATCCATCTCGTGCCTTGATGCCATTTCCGATTATGATTAACCATATCATTTGAAAGTTTTGTATGATAGAATTTTCTGACAAGATGAATAAGAGGATACCTTAACCGAATCCTTGTGGTATACCTTTACGAAGACCCGAATAATAATTGTACAAGTAAGATAACATTTTATTACTTTATTCTAAAATGAACGGATTGTATTTAATGGTGATTTCCTCATTATGGTAGACATTACACATTAAAAACGCAATAAACATGGTCAAGTATCTAATTCAAAATACTACAAAACTTAATCGCGAAAATGTGATTCTTAATGAACCCGCAATAATCGCCCCCGTAATAACGAGAAAAGGGTGTGGCAAGAACAATAAAAAGCAATGTAGGGTAGATTGGTGAAAATGTTACAAAAATAAATCGGTTCAGTACTTTCGGCAAAACGAATTGAACCATTATATTAGATTTCTGATTTGAAGGAGTTTTGTTGAACTTTTGGCAACCTGAAATGGTGCATGAATCGTGGGATGTTACATGACAGTGTTCAGTGTTCCAACCCCTCGACATTTTTCGGCTAGACAGGGTGTGGGGAGGGTTCCCAGAACGGCGCCAGTCTACAGCCTCGACACTAGGGGTGGAGTCAGTGACGTCACATCCGCTGAAAATGTCAAACAGACAATATGGAAACCTTCCATTCTACAAACAGTAGTTCTAGGAATCCACGTTTTATATAAAATATTGGTTTTTAGACTAAAGTTTACTAACTATTTAAAAACTCAAATAAATGAATTCTTTATTTATCCCTTGTTTAGACAATAATGCATTCATATATTATGATGAGTTAATATTTTCCTTTTCTTTCAATTAATTCTTAAGCTTCTCTGGAAATAGATTCTTCTCTAATTGTTCCATAAACCTATGCCTATATTCTATCTATCTAATTTGAATGCATGAATTCATGGATCCACCCTATGCTTTTATTTTTAAATGTAATTTTTCAAGCATTACTTTAAATATACGCATTGAATTGATTGATCGAAAACCAAATGTAGAAATATGATATTGTAGCTACAATTTTACCCACATTAATATTTACAGGGAAAATTACTTTAGAATTCGGCAGAGCCCAAACATCAACATGGCTATTTCATTTATTTATTGTTATCAAGTTTAATTTGTAGAACTCCATTTCTATTTTTATTTTTTTATATATTCAATAATAATAATAATTACATAGCAGAAATGTTTAAAAATAAACTGTTTTTATAAATTAAATAATAATATTATTGAATATTTAAAAAAAAGGCTATATCAGTAAAAGCGAGACTTTTAATTTGTAATAATATAACCACATTTAAACGAGTGTGAAAAACTTACAAAAACTCAATTTTTATTACAGCGGGTGCGTTTGTTAGTGGTTTGTTAATCGCGATAAAAGCTAAAAACTACACTCCTGAAACAGAAAGCTTCCACCGTTCTATGATATATATAGAATTTCTGAAGAATAGAAGTACTAATACTAATGCATACTGATTTTCAACGGTATCTACTTACTGTTTGTGGGAAAACAATATTTAAATTTTCTTCTCGGTATTTTACAGAAATTAATTACAAAACTAGTCATTTTTTCCAGGAATTCTCTCACGTCGAATGAGCGGTGTTATTTTGGAAAGGTTTTAAAATACGATGTGCTTTTTTTAATAACTTCTAAAACTGATTAACACTAAATTCTAAACTCTATCGTATGCAGTGACCAAGCATCACGATCTCTTGCAGCACGAAGGAGGGAACTCTCATCCATTCCGGTCCAGTTTCTCTGTTTCCTCAGCCATGACTAGCAAACCTCCCCCCCCCCCCCCCCCCTTCTTTTCAATTCAAGTCATAAGCGCTATTGAACAGGTTTTTCTTGTGTTGAACATGGCTGGTACTCGACGGGATTTCTTACCGACACATTTCACGCAACTGGACACTACAACGTGAGTTTACGTACTACTGTGTTTCTGCAATGCTATGGTCAGAAGATCCCTCTTTACCATTCAGTGTTGCCAACCTTAAAAAAACAAAAAAAAATTGTTTCGTTATTTTTTAAAAAGAAACACAAACATTCCCGGGTTACGAATAACTTGATAACATTTGAAAATCTCCTACTACCACCACACTAAACTATTATAGCTCGTTATGGTCACAGTTAACTTACTTTCTGAACATGCAAGTAGGTATATACATTAAATACTATTAATTGAATCTATTTTACTCAAATTTAAAATCTAATTGACGAAATTAATTACTTATCCAAGACGGTCATCTCAATGCGTCATAAATAACATCAATGTTATCAAATACTATCTTCTACTTCACCCCATGTTACTTTGCAGATTTAAAAATTATAATCAGAAACGCATAGTATTGTTTTAAGAATTATTTATTGTAAAATAATAATATACTGCATTAGATGTTTAATAAAATCAACGTTGACTTTCTTAATACGTTCCTGTTTTTTTTAATAGGCGCATTTTTTTTATTTGTATTGTGCCCAGCTCGGCTTTAGCATTTCGATTTTGATTGGTGATGGTATTTATTTTAATATCTAAGCATTCATGAAGGCCTATGTTCAAAGTTCCAGGAGAATTTAATGTAAGAAAACGCTTGGTGCAATTGTAATAATCCTGGAATAGAAAACTATCTATGTAACGGTAATAACAGCCGAACAGAATACACTCAGTTAATTAATAGCATTTCCGTACAATTCGCTGAGAATGCGGTCCGATCCATGGCGTACTCATTATGACCACTGCACATGCAAAATGCAACGAGTCCAGGGTTCGATGCCCCTCTGTCCGGGTTATAGTGACGTGTGACACGTCAAACGTACGTATTTATGGTATTTTTATATCCTTTTTCGCGGAAGTCCAAGCAACAAGGCACTGCGGTAGAAGTTAAATGGTTGTTTGCTGTGAAGCTAACTAAATCAGTACTGACTAATTACATATTTACTTGTGTGGCGGATTTATGCCTACTTTAACAGCGTAGCGCTGCATCGAATTCGGAATACTAGATGCTTTTATGATTTCCTGGAAGATTTTAAGATATTATCTACGATTAAATTTTGTAATTGAAATTCCATATGACAAGGAGCGAGGAATTTCTAACGCACTAACTGAACAATAAATATTTTATGTCTTTCAGAGCTCTCGATGATAATGCAACATTTTACCCATTTTACACATTTCGAGATTTCTTTTTTTTGATTTCCAACAAAAGAGAACTTAAAGCTAGTTCTCCAAAAAATAGCAATACCTTTTAAAAATGATGTCAACAAGAAATTTGGAATGTTAAACTGAAGATATAAGTAGATGATCGATTTGTAATTCTCACACAAATACGACATAATTTTTATTTTCAAAAATCAAATTTATTGACATGACCTTTGGAGGTTATATTCTTTAACGTAATTATATAATTTAAGAAGAAAATAATATTAAAACTTCTAGACAAAACATGAAGCAGAAAATAATAAAAGATAACGGTCGCACCTGGGGATCGAACCCAAAACATCTGTCTTACAGCGACAAAATTCTAACCACTAAGCTTCGGAGGCCGAATATTTTCTGTAATTTTTGTTGATTTTCATTATTATTTTGGCTGCTATTTTTGTACGACTATAAAGTTTACGATTGAGAAGTGAGATCGACGAAAATGATGGAAAACAATCAGATCTCAATGGTTTAGTGTTAAGACCGTTGTACCAGTAAGACAGAGTTCATGGGTTCGATCTCCAGTTACCTTTTTATTGTCTATGTCTTGTTCGGTTTCATGCTTCATTTATATTTATTAATATTAAAAGACTTAATGTTTCCTGATAGATTTTAAGATTTAATTAAAAATAATATTATAATAATTTACAACTGAAAAACAAAGGAAAATTCTAAATCTAACGAAATGCTCTAATCCCCAATTCAACTAATTTAATTAGATTAATTCTAAAAATTTGAATTTTATTAAGCAAGCGAAAACGCCCGGTACGGCATGGCAGAGTGTGTGACGTCATCTGGTCCCCGTGTGTGTGAAAAATAAGAATAAATAAATACAAAACCGGGACACGCTTAATACGGATTAAAAAAATAAATTTTAAAAGTTGTAGTAGTTAGATATTAAGGCGCTCCGCCCACTGAGGCAACTGAAAACCAACTAAAATCGGCTGTTTTCTCTGTCTTGGTTGGTCAAAAAGCTTGGTTAACCATAGACGAAGAACAATCAGCTGACAGCTGGCAACTGTCAATGGCCGCCCAGGGCAACCAGCCGAGCAAGTCGCAAGTCACCGCTTGCGTTACCATTGACAACGGGGTTTTGTGTGATTGTGAAGTGTGCGGGCCATCACATTGTCATACAAAGACAGTTGGCAGTTGAGAGTTTTCAGTTGCCTGAGTGGGCGGAGGCGCTAACTAGTACTAATCAAATTCAGTTGCCGGAAATTCGGAAAAAGTGCATTTTAATGGTTATTTTTTTTAATTTAAAAACAAGAAATATAATTTTTCACCGAAACTTGCAATAGTTCCTATCATAGCAGTCGATGATGAAAAATAACATTTCATGTTTTTACCGGTTAATGTCATAATATTTTGACTTATTATAAAATAACTTTATACAGACTGTCACTATTATTGTTTTCAACATACATCTGTATCTATTTAATGAATCGCAATTGTATATAACTGATTAATTAAATTAATACAGTATTAATCATATTATGGCAAAGAAATGGTTTAATTTTTAAAACACCAAGAGTTGGCATAGAAAACTTGGAAATTAATAAGTTACAAATGAATTTTTTAAATTTCGTATCCAATACGATTCCAGAAAAACTTGATGAAAAACATAATTGAAGATCTTTGTGTTTTCTCCGAAATAATATCGTCTTTCGACGCAAAAAGTATGACCGATCTTTCCCAAGCCAGTATAAGTATTTTATCCGCGGACAATCTAACTTTTTGTTTGAGAAGGATTCTGATTGATGAGCAAGGGTCAAACAGCAGAAATGAAAGGCTTTTTGTTAGTTTCTACTTTCACGTTATCCCCAACAAGCGCCTGACTGTACCAGGGGACCCTCGTCAACCGCCAGGCAGGCCCGACCACTTCAACACATGGAAGTGGGTAAATGTGGATAATGATAAGAATCGGAATAAAGCTTTAGGATATTAGGCGTTCTACAATTTTAATGTAATTGATGAGATTTAGCAATCCGTGCTTTTATCTAATTGATATTTGGCAATACATGTTTTTTTATATTATTGATTATTGATTACATTTGGAATTATATGCCTTTTATTATTGATATTAAATTCTATGGTTTTGTGTAATTAACTCTAAGCTTTTTATGTAATTGATTGTATTTGGAAATCTAAGTTTCTTTTTAATGTAATTGATATTATTTGGCCATCCATGTTTTTTTTCCTGTGATTGATGTCATTATCAATGTTTTCGTATGTATCTAACTGATAATTAACTGAATTTGTCATTTTGCGCTTTTTATGCAATTGGTGATATCTGGAATTCTTCGCTTTTCATGTAATTGATTGTATTTGACATTCTTCGCTTTTTATGTAAGTGATGGTATTTAATATTCTATGTTTTTTTATGTGATTGATGGTAATTGGCATTCAATGATTTTTATGTAATTGGTGGTATTTGGCATTCTATGCTTTTTATATAATTGAAGTTATTTGGATGGTAGGTTTTTTTTATATAACTGATGGTGTTTGGCTTCTATGTTTTTTTTATGTAATTGATGGTATTTTGCTCCTATGTTTTTTTTTATGTAATTGATGGTATTTTGCTTCTATGTTTTTTTTTATGTAATTGATGGTATTTTGCTTCGATGTTTTTTTTTATGTAATTGATGGTATTTTGCTTCTATGTTTTTTTTTATGTAATTGATGGTATTTGGCTTCTATGTTTTTTTTTATGTAATTGAAGGTATTTTGCTTCTATGTTTTTTTTTATGTAATTGATGGTATTTTGCTTCTATGTTTTTTTTATGTAATTGATGGTATTTTGCTTCTATGTTTTTTTTTAATGTAATTGATGGTATTTTGCTTCTATGTTTTTTTTTTTTTATGTAGTTGATGGTATTTGGCAATCTATGTTTTCGTATGAACCTAACTGATGATTAACCGAGTTTGTCATTCTGCGCTTTTTGTGCAATTGATAATATCTGGAATTTTTTGCTTTTTATATTTTTATTCTACCTGCATCAGAGATACATTTTTTATAAATAAAAATAATTATAGGTAATTTGATCTTTGAAATGGATTTAGTTTTATTTTTATTTGACACCTAATAAATGACCATTTACATTACAGAAATATAAAAAAATGCCTTTATCATGTGAACATGTTCAATAATAGAAAAGTTTTAGAGTAAAATAATCTTGTAGATTCACCTCTTTTCGGAAAGTAACACTATATGTAATAAAAACATTATTTGGTTAAAGTCAGAAATATGAATTTTGTTTTCTTAAACTTATATTCATTTTCCTATGAGCCATCTTGGTATTGAAACATATTAATAACAGTTTTTTGACGTGTGTGAAAAATCCATATTTTTTTTAAATAATTTATTTTTGACGCGTATTTATTAAATGGCACTTTGTTTTTAATTCCGGGAATAAACATCGGAAACGCCCGGTGATTCTATACCGTAAAAGTGTGCACGAGTACGTGATACGTTTTATTAATGTGTTGGGTAATCCACCTACGTTATTGGATTTCTTTAGTGTTAGTAGCGACTATAGGTATAGTGCCTATCCTCCATATGTTAGATAACGTATGGGTAATCCGATTAGATCGTAGACTAAATTTCATTTGCTTTTTTGATAAAAACAACTTGGATCTTTACAAAATGTACGAATGGATGCTTCTAACAGGATTATTTTTCTGAAGTTCAGAAACCATTTCACTTATTCATGAATCATAGAAGATCGACAATGGAACTTTTAGATTTTTCTTTAGATAGTTAATCCATCCCAAAACGTTCTGGTTTTCAACAATAAGAGTTTCACCAGGGTTAGTTTTCTTCATTTTTATTTCTACGTGTGACTGTCACATTTCGGATTAAAAACATGTATTTCACCAAGTTTTGAGTCTAGGATTTGTCGCTCTAGATTTGAAGCACTCACCACTTTGTCTTGGAGCTCTTTCAAAAAACATACCTTAACACTTTCACACATCTACACTCCTTCCATTTCAACTTAAATTGGAGCAGCCTCGTTTCACCGAGAATCCCAAATTCCATCGTCAAAACAGAAAAACGTACCACTTTTCGTAGATTATATAAAAAAGCGTCTTAAAATTCTATTAGCTAACTTGCCGATAAATCTCTCCAGAAAAGGAAATTTAAAGATTTTCTTTTACGACACTAGAATTTTATATAGTTTTTAATTTCCTTAAGGAGATTCAAATTCTTATCAAAAATGTTTCATGTTTACATTGTTTCATATAAAATTTGGAAAATGATGTTTAAAATGGTGTAAAAAATATGCTATAAAACTGAAAAGCCAGATTGATATTATTCTTTTGGCGTTTTGTTTAGTGGCGATGCGACAAGTTCACATCTCTAGGGCAATCAATATTGTTAACCGAAGAGCATTTTTTATTACAATTGAGATTTAATTAAATATTCACATATTTTTAACAATAATTAGGTGCCAGATATAACTAATTGGATTAAGTATATAAAAGCGATCACTATGTTGCAATCGAATATTTTTTAAATATTAAAAAACTCTTATTTACGAATTTCATTTTCATTATTTTTGTGATAATATTCTTTTGATTGTTTTGGGCGCCGTTTTATATTAATTGTTTTAACAGAGATATGAAATATTTTATCCTTTGTAATCGTTAGCACTGTGAAAATAGACACTGTAAGCATCTACAATCTATAAAAACATTGTACTATGTTCATAAAATAAAGATTTCAAACTAGACAGCAGAGCTATAAAAAATCTCATTTTCTAGATAAAGCTAAAAAATAATCGTTTTTATTCCAGATTCAAAGAAAAATCCTAATGAAATTAGCTCAGCTCTTTGTGCTATTAAGGCGGGTACGTCCTTCAGTACAATGATATTGATTTCTAAACCACCCCTTATGTGTCTGCTGGAAATAAAACCATATAAAGAAGGGTACATAAGCACGTGTGGGTTATATTGTCTACCCCAATTGAAAGTGAAATTTGTTCCGTTGAACTGTGCCCTCGGCAAAGGCAATTCTGTGGCCATGAAATATGAAAGAGTCGATTAAATCGATTCCAATTTTAGCTATGGCCAAATTAAGTTTTTTGGAAATAGCCGAAGTAATAGATAATATGCAATCACGCCATTTCTAAGGGTAAATAAATAGGATGGAATGCGTTCACACACATTTATGCGTACACATCTGTTATTCCTATGCATATATATCAACATCTTCAGACGTCCCTGACTACTTCCATCCACTTTCCGGTCCAACTACCTTATACTTCTTGGTCTAATAAACTAAGCGTTTCTTCCTTAATCTTATTATTCTTCGCAGAAATATCAGGTCGCGCGGTCTCAATTTTAAGCAAATAATACATTCGGGACAATGAAAGCGTATAATTCAACGGTTAAAAATAATGTAATATGAAAAAGCTAAACACTGCTTTAATGTTTTATTATAATATAGTTCCACTGCGAATTGTCAGTATTAAAATATAAATATTATAATACATTGATCGACAAAAAGTCACAGTTTTTTTCTTCTTTTTACATTAACCCCACACAAGAGGCCCGTGAGGAAAATAACTTGCATCAGCCTCTATGTCATATTTGAGAATGCTGTATAAATAGTATTTTTAAGGAAAGGAAGGAGGATAAGTTCTGGGAAGAAAATTGGTATGAGGGGTAGGTAGGAATCTGGGGGTCAGAGTGCCCAGGAGTGAAGGACGATTGAATCCATACCTCCCGCTGCGGTGCAAGACGATGGGTTGGAGAGGTCAGAGGGTCTCCCGGCAAACAGAGGGTCTCCTCAAACCAGGCGTCTCCTCGAACCGGGTCACACCTGCTGAGTCACCAAACGTAGCGAACCATTCGGGGTGACTTACGGTGTTGGATGTCCATTAAATGGTTCCCGGTCGGGGGTACCCATACCCGCCTCCTAATTTGATTATTTGAAAACATTATTTGGTTTCAAAACATAAGGTTGGCTTTATGACTGTCCCGAATTAGGCACATGCTAAAATTAATAAAATGGTGTCCACAAAATAACAGTCAATATTCGAGGATATTTTTATTAATTCTTCAAAAAAACGTTACTTATTTTCAACTTACTGTGACCGTTTTCAGAGAAATGTCATTACAAAATGACACATCCGAATTTTACATTTGTGAATCGGACATTTTTGCATTGCATTGATGAAAAATTTCAGTGGAAGTTCGTTCCAAACTACACTAAGAAAAATGTTGTTCTAAAATACGATCATTTTATTCGTAAAAACGGTTAAAAACGGGACTGAAGTTGTTACGAACAAATTAACAGTGTTTCAATGTTTATTGGCGGGAAAATGTAAGAATAATTTGTTGGTATACGTACGAAATTACGTATACCTACCAACAAATTATTCTTACATGTTCCCGCCAATAAACATTGAAACCCTGTTAATATGTTCGTAAGAACTTCAGTCCCGTTTTTAACAGTTTTTACGAATAAAATGATCGTATTTTAGAATAACATTTTTCTCCGTGTAAATTTTTAATTCTGGTATTTTATTTTTGAATGTATCAGAAGAGCCGCTAATACGCCAGCATTCAGTATTGATCTCGTAAATTTACATTTTCTTTTGGGTTTACTTAACTGTTAAAACAACGATTCATGAATAATTCATAAAGTGAGGCATTTAAATTAGGGGTAATGAGAAGCGCGGTCTTGGGATAAAAGAAAAATAACTTTAACGTTCGTGGAAGTAATAAGTTTATAAAATATTCCTTACGGAAGCTGTTAATTCATTTGTGTGAAATCCAAGACATTTAAAATCAAAGTCACAATCCCCAGACCGGCGACGCCCATAAATGAAATTTTAAAATCAATGTTATGAGAATTTTGAATTGCCGAAGGGAATCGAAAGAGAAATATCAACAATCGAGACAATAACGCTCAGCACAAAGCTTAAAAATTGGCTCTAGAAAAACTTGGAGACAAGCACTTGATGATGATTAATGGTTAATATGTCAACTATTTCTTGCTGCCATTTGGAGAGTCCTGGACGTATCTAGCATACGTTTTCACTTCTGTCGGTTCCACATTGTTTAGTCCTGAAAGTTATTAAAGAGATATTTTGTGATATTTTAACTTTAACCCTTGCATATCCCACCCATAGCGGAGCAATCCCACGAAAATAATTTTTTTGGTATATACGTCTCTTCAAACATTAATAATAATACAAAGCTCATAGTCATGATGAATAATCCAAAATCGTAATAAAAATAACACAAAAGTGTGTCGTGATGCAATTATTATAGGCCTAATTTCGGCACATGTTTCCATACATTTTTGTGTTTCACCGTGATTACGAAACTCAAATGGGATAACGATATACAATTTCAGGCAAGTGAAAGAGAAACGGTCTGCTAAATGATTAGGATAGGTACTATATAAGTCAGTGGTACATTTGTTTCCAATCAAAATAAATTTGTACGGAAGACAATTCTAGTGTTATATTCTTTATACTATATCCAAAAGTGAGCTTGAATAGGAGAACATGTACAAAATTCATACACATTCCAAACAAAATACGTTAAACGAAGAACAAACGGCTAAGATAATTGTAATAAGTATTAATAATTACACTATTTGACTATAATATATAAAACGTGCTTTATCATTCAAGTACCAATCTCAATCTCCAAAAAATTAATACATGCTCTGAGGCCCTAGCATACTCGCTCGATAACGATCGGTAGGATAACTATCGGTAACTTCTCATCGTTCCATAGCATGTCTACAGATCGCCAACAAAAAAGTAACAGTTCACAATGACTAATATTCGACATCAACTGTTGTTTATACGTTAGCGATGTGCAGTTGTCCTAGGGAACGAATAGAAGTTACCGATAGTTATCCTATCGATCGGTAAAGAGCGAGCACACTTACATTTTCCTTTTCGGAAATATGTATCGGGATAGAGATTTTATCTTTAAATGTAGGCGAATCTAGTGAATATAGTATTTTATTATATAGAGATGTTACGTGGTCCGTGGCGTCGGATATTCGATATAACACGTCAATCTCATTCCATTTACGGAACGTCAGAGCTCCCGCTCCGATACGGCTTCGGCTCGTAGAACGACAAAGTGACATCTATCGAGAATATTAAATAACGAAAGTGCTGAGTTACTAATATCATATTATCGGCACTTTCGGCTCGTTACGTTAGCTACAAACTGTCATGTTAGTTTTTCAGATATAAAAACAAAATATGTTATTTTTTTATACTTAAAAACAGTACTAAAAGTCTAATGAAACGCGAAGCAATGAATTGAATTCTGAAATTAATATGATATCATTAGGAGTTTAGAGTCACTTAAGGGGAACAATAATATATAGTATATTTGGGGCAAGTTTTAGAGTGGAAGATAGCCCTGTATATATTGGAATGAAACGTTGCTTGAAAAGGCTTTAGCCGCGTTTGGTGACCAGATCTGAATAGCCAGGTTCTTCCCCACCTTCCTCTTCCCCATCTCCTCCCCCCCCCCCACACTACCTTCAGCCTCACAAAATACCTCAATTGGGGTTGCCATAGTCTCACTACTCAGACGGCAGAAGTTGGACTCTTGTGCGATATTCATGTTAAAAAAAATATCTCGTACGGATGTGTACCTACTACTTTATTTATTTATGTTTTGAATTATACAATATATATATGCCAATAAACATTTCAATATTTCGCGGTTTTAGTGGCAAACGTGCCAATTATTTGTGAGTAAATGATAAACATAAAATAAATCATTTTACTCTATTAAATAAAAAATAAATAAAAAAATATTACATTAAAAAAAATCATTATTGTTGGCGTAAATTTATATTATAAATAAATTATTTACGTAGGATCACAAATATGTCCTATATAAATTAAAATTACTACCCAAAAAAAGGGTTTTTTACGATGCTTTGTTTTTCGTTTTATTTTTTTTATTATATCTACAATCTACAATAATTATAATTAACTCTAAAAAAAACTCAAATTCTGTAATGGCTTACATTTTTAATTTAAAACAAAAAAAAATAAAGTAGCACATACATAAAATACCCATTTTTAAAATCAAACGGTACAGCAAATACCTACTAAGGACGTGAGCTATTTTTTTATTTAAATATTGGCCAGAAATTGATTTTTTAAGATTAACTCTTGATATTGATGAAAAAGATACATATTTCTATAATGTCTTTTATTACAAAAATTATTCAGCACACTTGGGAGATTATGAAATAGCAAAATAGTAATTATCTGAATTCCGATAAGTGATTTTATTAATAAAGTTATCTTTTAGATACCGGCAATAAACGATACTCATTCGCAATGTTCAAACTTTAACAATAAATTTAGCATATCAGGCCAAAGTGAAACATTTATTTCAGAAAGTAATATTCTATTACTAAAGTTAGAACAGAAATTTGGGACTGCGGAAAGAATTATAGGAATATATTGCAATTACCTTCCATTGAACGACGGTTTCAATAAACTTAAAATGAAATTGTAAAAGTTATTTCCCAAGTTATTCCACTGAAATATTTTATTTTACAGTGTTGAATAATTTAGCACCCTTGTGTTAGTAAGAGCCAAAATTTTAATGAACACAATCATTTGAAAGGGATTATTGTCCGTCCGATGGTTCCTACCTGTACAATATATTAAGAGCGATTAACCAGCAGTTGAGAATAAAAGTTTAAAAATGCTTGCAAATTTAAAGGGAGGTTCCAATGAGAATGGTCGATTATTTCCCGTGTCAATTTTTTAAATTAAAAATTTAATATCGATTTATTTCATTCAAAACTTGCTTTAATATATACCTACATTCAAGTAAGCAATAAAAATGCTCAAAACGCACGATGATAAATTATTAAATATAGTGTACTTCTTGTAAGTATTTTTTGATCATAAGTATTTATGATTTTTCAATAATGACTAAACAAAATAAATGTGTAATAAAAATTTCAAATATATTAGATTTTGTAAGACCGAAAAACTGAGGTTTTTTTGTCACAAAATACGTTTTCGGATTTATTTTTTAATGATTTTAATATAACTAAAATTTAAATTTTGAAAACTGTGTTGACTAGATTATGTATTGATTTATTTTATTGTATGATTTGAAATTTGTGTTGTTTAACAGAATCTATAGTTTTAAAATTTAAATCTGCCAACGACCAACTAAGTTTATAGTATATTAAAAATACACTTAGTTTTTCAAAATTTTAAAACTGCGTGTACCAGATAAAATAACAATCTTTCAAAATCATTTTATAATTTTTTGTAAAAGAGAGTTAATTCGTCTGAAATTTGATTTAAAAAGGAATAATTTCCGGTATTCTCTGATTACCAATATTATAAACGTTTTCAGGCAACAGAAAACTAGTTAAAGAAGTTTTCGTAAATATAAATTGACGGGTGTAAAATTGTATGCTTTATACTTCGGAATGATTTAGTTCCAATTTGAAATATGTTTTCAAATTTGAAGTCAAATTAATAAATACAAAGAATACTTGTGAACGAATTGTTGATGATCAATGGGGATCAAATAACATATCTTCTGGACATAAATTGTTAAATCAAAAATCCATTTTCTATTCTCGTTCAGCATTATTGCTGTATCAGAATATCCTATCAGCTAGATCTGACAGTTACGCCTCCAGACAATACTTCTATCCGGTAGTACGGTGTCATCGGACGATAACGATATCGGCATGTTAGATTTAATCTCGATATCATAAAACCGACCCTAAGCTGATTTTGACTATAGATTTATATTTCATTCCAGGTAAGTTTTATATTTATATGAATTATTTTTTGTTTCATTACGTAGGGTTAATGAATATTTATCTTAGATGAGGGAAATGGAGCTGTCACGTAAAGGTAACTAATTGTTTAAGACAAGGGCGGTTTCTTGAAATATATTCGCTAGTTAAATAACGAGGTTTAGTAATTTTGCAAGAAACCCGCTGTTATTTATTACTGTCCCAAGTAATCCCAGGCGATTACCTACCAGGAGCGCAGAAGCGCAGGAAGGAAAAGGAAATGTTTTCTTTTATAAAATCTGTATCATAATTTCAATTAAATACCTGTTTGAGAGAGGTAGCGAACGCGAGTCACATAAATACGGCCTTTACGTCTTAATACGGAATGTCAGGTTTATATTGTTACGGAAATAAATAATAACTTTCTTCCCTTTATTATTACTTGAATAAGATGCAATATCTTCATGGGCAGATCAGAATAAACTTTTCTTTCATGTAAAAAGTAAACATTGTAATTTTTAGAAATGAAAAATTATGTATATTAATCACTATTTTCCTCGATTTAACAAACACTCATTGCTCGCGATATTTGAACTGTGCGACCTCCATGCTTTTGCAAATGACAATTGCCAACAGTGCCATCCTAAGAGAACAGTAGTAATGTAACCAGTGACTAGAAACGATATTTAGACAATAATATGTTTATTTTATACACATATTTTTAATAACTCGAGTCCGGGGCCTACCTACGTTAAATTGTCGTGAAAACAAGCTTATGTGCCCAAGCGGTTAAGCTTCTTGTGTGGTTAGGTTAGGTTAGGTTGGGGTATTGGTGGGGTGGGGGGAGGCGGGGAAATGGAAGGGTAGGTTAGGTTAGTTTAGGTCAGGTTAGTTTAGGTCAGGTTTGGTTAGGTTAGGTTATGATTGTGGGGGGGGGGGGATAACCTAACCTAAACTATACTAACCACACAAGAAACTCAAAAATATGTGTATAAAATAATGATATTATTGTCTAAATATCTTTCTAGTCACTGGTTACATTACTACTGTTCTCTTAGGATGGCACTGTTGGCAATGGCTATTTGCAAAAGCATGGCGGTCGCACAGATCAAATATCGCGATCAATGAGTTTTCGTGTTAAATCAAGCAAAATAAAGATTAATATATATTATTTTTCATTTCTGAATATTGCAATACTTACTTCTTATTATTATCCAACTGATATAAAGTGATTTTTCATTTAAAAAATTGAAATTTACCGTCGTAATTCATAACATGGCGGTCGGTGAAAAATGACATTTTATGTTTTTAAAGTTACAAAATACCTATTAAAATGCATTATTTTACAATTCTGATTGCTGAATCTACTTACTAAGTATTATTATATCTACAATTTTTTTTTTTTAATTTTTAAAGTGCATATTAAGCGTGTCCCGGTTTTGTAAATATTTACCACAAAACCGCTGTCAGTCATAATAATGGTGTAAAATATATGACAATGTTAACAAAATATGAAATTGACTTCGAAAATAAGAAAAAAAAACGGTAAAAAACACAAGCTTTATACGGACACAAACGTTAGTTGTCAATTCACAAAGGAATGTAAAGGAATGTTTAGTTAGGCTGGGAGCTAGCCAGAGCTGGGCGACCATTGTGACATCACAATCCGATCAGCCACTCACTGGCCGTTTAGATTTAGACAGATTTTGATCGATTTTAAAATCAATAAATTTGAATGAAAACATGAAAAACAAAAAAATTTAATACGATGATTAAAATCAGAAAAATGATCTTTTAATATTTTAAACAGAATCATACATTTTCAACAGAATCTCTAGTTTGTGAAAATACCCTATTGTGACGTTTCATCGAGTTGTTCGGACCTGTAGCCTGCATGGAAAAGAAAACCATATAGGATAAGACCCAAACTCCGTTGATTTGAGTAGTTGTAGCTTTAAAGTCTTCTATTATTGCAATAATTGAAACAATTATTATTTTTCTCTCTTTTTTAATACAGAATTTTGTTGAATAATTTATAATTATAGGAGCATCCTGCAAAACTTTTCAATATTATTATCTAAATGTCTTCTAATCTCGGTAAGCCTGTGCTCTACACAATTCCTGAAAAACAAACAAAGCCAACTCCGCCAAAGTGGGCTTAGTCGGGCGATATTAAAATGACTATACTCCGAGTGTTCGACCAAGATATTTTATAATGCTTTATCACTTCGCCTGAAATATTTATCGCATAACTTCCCCTCTCCTAAACTTCAAATATGGAAATTTGGAAAAAAACTCTCCATTATTTTGGCACAGGCAGATGCCTACATCCAAACTTATACATTTTATATAAACGCACTCTAAAATGTTAAATCATTTTGTTTCGCAAAAGATTAAGTAGGAATTAGTCGCACATAATTTGCGCATTACGCTAATCAAGATAAATTTTTAGAGTGCGGGTATTTTTTATCACCCCAAATTATATTAAATTCAACTTTTGTTTTTAGTTGAAAAATTATTGACACCATGTTAAAAATGTCTTAAGATCTCCATAGTTGGAGCTATTTTAATGATTATGAAAGTACACGATGAAGAGATCTCGAGAATACATTTTATCATATTTTTTACCATCTATGGTTTTTTTCCGGTGTCATAATACCGACCATAGAACAAAAATACAAATAATGTTATGTTTAAGCTTGGAATGTTCTTATTTTTTCCGTAGGCCTAACAATTGTTCTTACAACAAATACCACAGTAATGGTAGATTCCGACTGGGTCGACTTACGTGCCCATCGCTACGCCTAACAATATCTGGACTGCTTAGCAACCATAGATTTTCAATGAAAATTTATGTTTTAGCGCCTCCGCCCACTCAGGCAACTGAAAACTCTCAACTGCCAACTGTCTTTGTATGACAATGTGATGGCCCGCGCACTACACAATCACACAAAACCCCGTTGTCAATGGTAACGCAAGCGGTGACTTGCGACTGTCACTGCTGATTTCCCTGGGCGGCCATTGATAGTTGCCAACTGTCAGCTGATTGTTCGTCATCTATGGTTAACCAAGCTTTTTGACCAATCAAGACAGAGAAAACAGCCGGTTTTAGTTGGTTTTCAGTTGCCTCAGTGGGCGGAGCGCCTTAGAATCACATTGGCCACACGCACGCATTTTCATAGAAAATGTATGGGTTGCTAAGCATTAAGTAGCGATGCGTACGTACGTCGTCCAGTATGAACCTACCATAAAGGTATGTACAATTCATAAAAAGGCCTAAATTTATTATTTAACTAAGGTGGGTTGGTGGGTACCACATGAAGCAAATGTACTCGTTATTGCTTTTATCTCAAAGTTCTTTTACAAGATTAGCACTTTTAACGAGCTTTTCTGCTGATTTTGTAAAAGCTTCTTTTAACAGTATTATTCGCATTATTTATCTCCATCAACAAATACGGAATAAACCGTCACGAGTTTATTTGCAATCAAATTGATAAGAACTTATTGTTTAACTCAAAATACATGTTTTCCCAGCACTTGGGTCACGCAATAAGAGATACCACATTACTAGGCTCTACCAATCTGTTTAAGAAAACTCTAATCGTAAAAACACAAAGCCTAGTTGAAAATAACGTCTATTCTTAGATTTCATTTGCCTCGCCTAATGTCTTGCGAAACGCTAAAAAATAAATGCTTAAGTCACCTAAAACGGATGAACAAGTCACGCGAAAAGCAATTACTCCACCATCAATTATTAGTACAACACCCAACTAGTTTGCGTCTAGCAACAACTAACAACAACTGCCAACTCGTTGTCTAGTTATGTAGGTTTCTAGTTGTTCAGTTGGGGTTAGTCTTGTTGTTCGGGTCCCAGTGAAGTTTGTAGTCTCCGATATCAGATGATTGTGATAACTTAACCCTATTTGTGTTTAAGGTGGATTTTACAAGGTGGCACGGTGGACTTCAACAGGCATCGGCATGACTCTTTTCCATTGTGTACTGTACGATGGAATTTTGGAAATCATTGCAATGCATATATCAATAGTAATAATACTATCCAATCCGATTTATTTCATAGAACTAAACGTATAAAAATGGAAAGAAATAGCCACGCTTTCTCACTTGTCCCATTTCTATTACATTTTTTTTACATAACCCTATACATTTTTACATAACCCTATATACATTGTACTGAGCGTTGTTCTCTTACCAACCTACCGTTCACTCGGTTCTATTGTATAGTCAATTCTATATTTAATAGAATGAAAATAGAAACCCATTGCTTCTATTTCTATCGGTCGTTCCGCATAGCCTGGAAAAATTGACAGCCTGTTGTCATCGGTTTAATAATTATGGAGTTAGTGTGAGTTAATGCATTTAAAATGTTTGTTATTTTGACAGATGCTCTGATATCGTAGCAAACTGTTTATTACTTTAACTTGCAGGTTTAAGTGCAGTCATTATCTTATCTCACAAAGTTATTTCTGAGTTTCGATTCTTTACATCTCTTTTTAACTAGTACACGGAGCTTGTGAATATATACGTTTGAGAAATGTTGTGAGGCTGATGGAAACAGAGGGGAGGGGGGAGATGAGAGAAAGAGAGGAGAAAAGTTGGATAAAATACCTGGCTATAAATGTAATTTCATTCATGGGCAGTGTCCGTCTGGGTATGCAGGGAATGCAAGGAAAATTACGCGACTAAAGAAATTCTGGCCAAGAGCTTGCCTCACGGCAGAATAATTTCCGAAAGTCAGTGACGAATGATTTTATTTTCCGTGTTGCTTGCATGCACTTGTATTGATATCTTACCACCGATAGGAGCGAAACGTGAAATTCATTTTCAGTTTGATAGAATTTACAAAATTTGCTCTTTAGTTATGGTGATGGAGATTCATTTTATCGTCCATTATTTTCTGCTTTCCTCTCGGTCTCGCTCTCGGAATTAAACATATAGAAAAGTTCGAAAAAACAGAAGAAAAAATGAGTGAAAAGGTTAAACTATTTATGAAAAAAGGGTTAACTTGTGAATTTTACAAATACGTAAAAGGAGAACCAAATAATTATTGGGACTTTGGGATGGAATAAAAAGTGATGTAACATTAATTGTTAACCTGAACACGGATTTGTAATATTGAGGTTAAAAAATTGGATTGTACAGTAATATCTATTATGTGAAGAAACGATTAATATATATATATTTTTTAAATATAACTTATAATAAAACCGGCGACTCTTTTCAAATTTAATCCGGCAAGTTCTAAAAATATGTTCAAAGATTCTTCAGTTTAGATTTATTTAGTGTTTGTCATCTTCCTAAGTGCTGTCGTTTGCCCTCATCGCCCGATATCGTTAATCCAAATTTACGCACTTACACATATGTATGGACCGCAGTAGAACTAGATCCGCTAGAACCTTCCCCAAAGGCGAAGTCTGTGGAGCTAGGATTATTGATCGCGGCGGGCTTTAGTTGGTCACTTTTTCGGGGCGTCACCCATCAGCTGATTCGCTCCCTTTCGCTCGTACCCACCCCGTCTGGCAGCGCCGCATCTCGCTCTGGCGCCACGAAAAACCCACCCACTTTATATTGCATGTCTGTAGGTTATGGTGATGGAGATTGATTTTATCGTCCATTATTTTCTGCTTTCCTGATCGCTCTCGGAATTAAGCATATAGAAAAGTTCGAAAAAACAGAAGAAAAAATGAGTAAAAACGTAAAATTTATTTTCCCGCTAATATAACGAACCTCTACAAAATTTTGTTATGTATTTTCTTGCAGCGGTGGCATAAACTCGTTGAACATCTATTATTCAAAATGAAAGCCCTATCGTCAAGCGAAATTATAATACCCATATCAAAGTTAACTGGGTGGACGCTAAATAAGATTTATTCCAAAACTACAAATAGAGCTGCAATGCGGATGGCAATCATCCCCGCATTCTAGAAAATACCTCCTACCTCATGTTCTCCTGGCCGGAATAAACGACCTAGAACCACGCCTCTAAGCTTTTGTGGCTTATACTTGTCTTATTCTGTCCGGTGAGCTCAACCCATTGAACACCAATGCTCAGATATTTGGAATTGATATTATAACAGAGTGTGAACATAATTTAGCATCTACGATCAAAGATGGACCCTAAGAAATTAACAACGATTATTTATGGTCCCCTGGTATTCCAACTATGCGTCATTTGGTCAAACGAGCAAGTTTGTGACTTTACACACCATTTCAGAGGCATTTATAATAGATATTAGGTGTGAAGACTAGGGCGTCTACGATCAAAGATGGGTATTTTCCACGAATCCCTTAGAAATTAACCAAGATATCCTTGTATTTCTAAATCTATCTATCTATTTTAACCTAGAAATCCTTGGAATTCCTTTCTAATGCATCATAATAATGTCAAATTAGTCTACCTTTGTGTCTTAAAATACGTACATAGATGCTTAGATTCATTGATCTATATTACGGAGAAATAACTCGACTCAGTGTAAGAGAATGTGAAGATTATTAGCTTGTACGATCAAATATGGGTCCTTGAGTCCTAAGGAAATTAACCTCGATTACTTATGCTCCCCTGGTACTTCTCATCTAATGCGGCATATGGTCAAACGAGCCTTGGAGGCTCTTACGAAGTATGAATATAGTGCAAAGATTATCTAGCATCTACGATCAAGGATGGGTTCTTGAACGAATCCTTTTGAAATTAACTATGCTCCCTGGAATTATTCACACTTTCGTACCATATACATATATTTATTACCTAATGCGTCGTATGGCCAAACGAGCCTGAGCTTTTGTGGCTTTCACAGTATTATAATAGAGCGTGAACATAATTTAGCATCTACGATCAAAGGTGGGTCCTTACTGTGTATCCTCGATTATTTATGCTCCCCTGATATATTTCATCTAATGCGTTATTTGGTCGAACAACTTTAATATGCTATAAACATTTGTCTCACTCAGCGCTCATGATTATTTTATGAGGCTTCCGTTTGAGGTGATTTGGTTAATAAAGGTCATGTAAATATTGCATCATTAGAATTGACGCATTTTCAACTACCATTTTGAAAATAACAACATTTGAGTTCAATAAACCCAATGATAAAAAGTTTTCTCCGAAAATTTCCAGCTATCCCAAAAAGTTTACTCGAAGAACTAATGATAAACTTTCCACCGAAAAGCAAATGTTGCAATTTGTTGATTTACTTTTTAACGGAATAGTTAAATATTCCCAAAGAATGCCTTTTCAAGTAAAGAACGTATTTCACAAAATTTAAATAGGGCATTTGTGTTAGAATTTGAAGTTTCTTGATATTTAAGTAAGCTTAACGTGTCTTTCTCGCTCGTCGTTATAACTGTTTAATATTGCAGAACAGCCGACAAGTAAAACGTTGTTATTTTTAACCTTGTACCAGTTTTCATCTTCTTTTAAAGTGCTCGAACTTTGCTTTTGTATTTTTAAGGCACTAGTAAAGGGATGTAAGTACTCTTTATTAGATAAACCGCAAATGTGGGTTGTTCTAACCTTGGGGTTTAATCTTGGAATAAACCGACCAAAAAGAGAGGCCTCAAGGGAATACATTTTCACACCAATTCAAATTTAATCTGGGTCCCTTTTACAGTGAAAGTTTGGTCTGAATAGAATTCAGAATTCTGAAAGTACCAACATTATTCCAACAATTTATCTGGAGCCCTTGGTACATTAATTTTCTGATAGTTAAAAAAAGCTATGTTTTTCACATTGCCTATGTTACGGTATTTTTTTCAATATTCAAGGTTTTTCTGGCCAAATTGTAGTACGTGAAAGACAGATTTGAATTAATAATAAAATGTAGTCTCTTGTGTGAAGCTTTCTAAGAGCGTTTGTAATACATGATGCGTTAATAGTTCAGTGAATTCAGCAAAATTCCTTCCAAAAGGTTGGGTAATTTAGAGTTTTTGATATATATACTTGGGGTTATCACTGTGATATTAAAATCAAGTTTTCGATCTCGGCGAACCCAACAAAAGCATCGAAATGTAGGCACATATTTTCGTTTTTCCGTATATATTAAAAAATAGACTCTGTCGAATAAATTGCTCAATCTTGAATTAATTTGCTACAATTTGAGCACAAAATGAGCTAAATGAGTATGATAATTTTCGAGACACAACTTTTTTAAAAACAATAATGCAAAAAAATTATCAACGTCTCTGAGTTATAAACTACGGGGTGTATGTACAAAATATATCTAGACTACTGTGATTTGTAATAATTATTTTTTTAAGCAGAATATTTAAATAGTTTTGCAATTGTAGTACCACTTTTTCATCACAATAAAAATGATGCCATAGAGTTATTTTTATATTTTACCTTTCGACCTCTTTTTGTGAATCTCTATAACATTCCATTAATACAACTAACAATGTAATTTGCAACTAACTTCAATTCTTAAAGTCATTTGTCGTGTTGAATGTATGACTATAAATAATATTCCTCAATTTACAAAATAGTTGAATTCCAATTTTGACTGGTGATTCGTTCTTTCGTAAGGTCGTTAGTGCCTAGCGGGAATTCCACAGTGCATATTAGTTGCCAGCTCTTCTCGTTGGCTCACAATATGTAGATTGGCGTACGGTGCATGGTAAAAATCATAAATTTTTTATGATGATGTCTCACGATCACATTGATGCGGCTCGCCGACACAATTTGCATAGAGTCGATCACGCCAAAAGCAAATCAACTCACTTGTTATGTAAAGAGTTGGCAAACCCATGGACGATGTTGCAAGAATTTTATTTTCTAATTCAAATGTTTTACCATTATTTTATTGATAGGTTTCAGACCTATTGTTAGTTTAGTAGTATTGTTAATTAGTTTAGTTCTTGGTTAAAAATACATAAGGAATTTAACTCCTTAGGTATTGGGCACATTTTTTCAGAAATTCAGAAAATTTCCACTTTGCAATAAAATTTAAATAAATGGAATATTTCAGAATTTATCAGAAAACTAAAAATTGTTTCTGACAGGTGATGGAATTGCTTTCAAATTTCTTTGTGAGAAATAAAAATTCTTCTGTTCTTGTAAGGAGATACCGTTATTGCATCGTCATTAAAAATTTTAATGCGACATTGTTTCATAGTTACCTACCTAATAGTAGTTTCTACTTCTGGCTTAAAATTATTTTTCTTGATTTTGTCTCTTTTTACAAAATTTAGAATACGAACCATGAAACTCTTAGTACATTCTAAGAAAGTAGATAAAAACTGTTTAAAAAAAATTAGGAAACGGAAAATAACAATTCTATTTATGGATAAAGTAAAAATTATAGAACTAATTCATTATACGAATATATTGATTAAAATATTAATTATTTTATACCAGAAAATCTAATTTTTATCACATTGCCCATTTTTAATACCATTTGAAATGGGCAATGTGTCCCTAAAGCCATTTCAAGCAATGTTTTAATTATTTTGAATGATGGTCTTACACCTGGGCATTCTAAGTGTATCTTCCACGCTGGAACGTGCCGCAAATATAGTATATATTATTTTTAAATAATTATTTGTGAAATAACATAAATTAATCAAATAAAAATAAAATTTGCGCAAGCCCGGATTTGAACCCGTGACCTTCGGATTGCTAATCGAGAGACTTTAGCGAACACGTAGGCCATCAAATGTATAACTTTGTTGTGCTTGTTGATATTATGTTATATATACGAGTACGATGTTAATACCGCATGAACTAAGCAGAAATTTTTTTATTGCACAGGCGTATGATCGAATAGTTTTCCTGCTCTTCCGACATAACTAAACTGATAAATTATTGTTTAAATCAAAAGGCATATCAAATATCTTGTACGAATTTGTGCTCCTTTATTTATTTGTGTTTCAAATTATAATTATAAAGATTTTAATATTTATCGATTTTACGAGCAACTTGGGCAATGTGAGTAAATAATAAACATATTTAAAAAATATTTAATATTATGAAAAGTAAAAAATAAAAATGATTAAAACAACGCAAATTGATTGGTGTAAATTGAAATTAAACATGACCTATTTTCGTAGAAACACGATTATACTATATAATTTAAAATTACTCCTCCAAAAACACATTTTACGGTGTTTTATTTTTTATTAAATTAACTCATAAAATAGTTCCAAAATTGCCTCCAAAATGAAGCAAAATTTAATTCGTTAATTACCTATTTTTCATAATTTAAAACGAAAATAAAGAAAATGGCACATATTATTTTATATATATTTTGCTTTAAAAAAAATGGTTGGTTATTTTAGTCTCAAATAAAAAATTAAGTTTTGGATTTGAGAATTTGAAAGATTTGAAACGGGACGCGCGGCCTTTTCTCTTAAAAGTTCAGTGATATACCGCAAAATAAAGCAGTACAGTAGAAACCGCTATTGTATTATTTTACCGTGCTCAATTCGTCCGGTAAAATGTGTATAATTTCTAAAAGTTCGATTACCTTTTTTATTTTACTACTCTTAACAGTTGTAAACAATTACAACTGTTTAAATTGTAATAAATTTATTTAACGACGTTAGTCTCAAATTGAAAAAAAAATCAACATTTTCTTGGTTAACAATTTACACGCTGATTATAGGGTTAATTTCTAATTGGGCAGGTATTTCGTGTGATAAGCTTTTTAATATTCTTAGCAAAGGCAAATCATTGTTACTAGTTTGGTGTAACCCTAAAACACCCCCAAAAATATTATACTTGAATTAAAAATAATTATTTTCATCTAAAGACACCAGAAAATAATGAAGTTATCAAGTAATTTTATGTATCAATAAATGTTATTTTTTACTAATTTTGAATCAATTTCATTGTCGAATCATATAGCCCAGTACCTTAAAGGTTAACTTTTTCTTATATGACAAAGAGAGACAAAAAAAATAAGTGTTGATAAATGCCTACAACTACGAGGGTCAGTCAAAAAGTAATGCCTCCTATTTTTTTTCTCCTTTTAATTGTCAAGAAATTAAAATGCAATTACACGGGTTGAAATCCACGCTATTGGCGATTAATTTGTCACTTTTCAGTATAATCTCCGTCCATTTTTACAGTTTTGGTCCATCTTTTAACAAGGGCGTGTTTTCCAGTTCTGTAAAAAGTGACTTTAGACTTTTGATTGATTTGTATACAGAGTTTTTAAACGTGAGTTTACTGACTCTAGCATAATTAAAATTGGATTATCTATAGATACTTTACTTTTATTTATTATTATTAAGTGATCGTTTGAATAAGAACTAAAACTATACTGCGGCTGTATGCAGGTTATTTATTCCTTACGGAGGACTATCTTTGGTTTTTAAATTAAAAAATTTCTTTTTCGCTATATTTAGCAAGTGTATTTATTGTAGGATTCACGTGGCCGGGTAGGCAGGCGTAGAATTTGGTTGCTTGTGAGACAATGAAGTCCTTTATCAACGGAACGTTGGAGTCATTATGGAGACAAGAAATTCTACTCCATTTAGGCGCATTTAAAGCAAGACTTATGACTTTGTTTTGAATTATTTGAATTTTATTTAAGGGACTGAGCGCAGCATACCCCCAAACGGGGCAGCCGTATGTGAATCCTGGCCTTATAGTTGTTTTGTATATCAGTAATTTGTTGTCCATTGATAAACGTGTTTTATTTCCCATCATCTGGTAGAGTGCTGATAGAGATTTATTTGCTGCTTTTATTTCTCCAGTTATGTGTTTCCTCCTGGTGAGCTTGGAGTCTAGCGTTACACCTAGGTAATTAATTGACTTTTCCCATGGAGCATTTTCCCCAAACACTCTAATGAATGGGGGCCGTTTTTGCCGTGTCTTTGAGAAAACGGTATCGGCGCTTTTTGTTGGATTTATTGAAATTTTCCACTTTTTACACCTTTTCAATCTTTAGTTGGAGTAGTTTGTCTCTGAACACGCTTTGTGGCGATGTTCTCGACATTTGAACTAGACATGATGTTAGTGTCAACCGCAAATGATGAATGCGGTAAAAAGTACAGTCCTGCTTCCCATATGAGGCATTACTTTTTGACTGTCCCTCATACAAATGGAATCATCGTTGTCTCTCAAAAATGACTTTATTTTATTAATTGTATTTCTTGGGCATTAACTATGTAACGATTTCTAAACATTTTGTTTTGAATAGTTTTATTTCACATGTTCAATTGATTTGTATTTATATGCTACCGGTTTCGACACATCCGTGTCAATCTTATTGTCACTAGTAATCTTAAAAGTAACCTTAAAAATATGCAAGTACAGATTATTGTATTTTATTAATGGTGATTTCGGGGGGAGGGGGAGAGAACGGTGGGAGGAGTCAACATAACAAGGAAAAATTGTCAATAAAGGTGACTTACAAAGTGCTTTTATTTTGTTAACTACATTATTTATTTTATTTTGTTTGTTTATTTCTACGGTTTTAAGAGCACACAAATTAAAATTTATATTAATATTTGAATGTTAAAAATAAGTTGTTTTTTTTTTAGGTTATTATTTTATTTAATTATTAATTCTAAATGCCCTGATGGGTAGTGCATTTTAGAAGATTATACTGCAAGAATTTTTATTCATACAACAAGAATTTTTAAATTGAAGATAACTGTTGATTTCCCTAAAATAAAATAAATAACATTTTTTCTTCAAACTTCGCAAAATCACTTTGTAGAGTCATTTTTAATTGAATGAAATAACATTTTATATAATAAAAAAACTTTTAAAAAATTAACATAATACGATTAGGTACATGGTAGATATGAAGTTGCTGTTTAAATGTATATGATATATGATTTTTTTAAAATAGGGAAAAGAGCAAGAAAAAAATTATATATGTGAAACCAACAAGAACATATTAAAACTGCAGACGGCATAATAGTATTATTCGATGCATCAAATCTGCATCACGTAGGTATAAAACATTGCTTTACCAAAACTTTAAAATATGCAAACGTTGACACCATTTCGAATTTAATCACCATAACAGTTGAAACATCGCCTACAACTGCAAACTTCTCTCCAGCCTCAAATTGCAGGTAAAGATAATGTGATATTTGCATTGCAGATTAGCCGGCGCTGTTCCGTTGCAATTTTCGCGCAGATCTATCAGGAGCCCATGAAGGGGAACGCGTCTCAGTCAAAAGTTTGCAAATAATAATATAACAGCATCGGTAACCGAGAAACCTCGACTCTTTATGCATTATTACTACTGCTGCGCCTCGGGTCTTGGTTTTTTTTTCTTCGCGCTGTCGCCCGGCGTTATTGTCTCGCGACAAAGAACCTCAAAGCGTGTGAAGCGCTTGACAAAACGAATGTTCGCCTTGTGTTCCGAAGATGCAGTTTAAAGTTATGTTCTCCGGTCTTCCTCTTACCAAATTTTATTTGTAAATACAAAAAGTTATTATATGTTCTTATTTCATTTTAATGCAAAAATCATTCTTCTTGGGATGCCCTCTCCTATCAAATGTTGGTTATCATCTGAGCGATATACTTTTAATTAGTTGTGTTTCAAACCAACTTTAATATTTTGGGAGACTGGTATGGCTACCGCCACCCCGGGAATCATTCATTAGATAACCAAAACCACTGCCTTTAGGTCACCCCAAGTGGTTTAAACACGGGTGCCCTGGGTTTATGGGTTGAATTGTCCAAGTCTTCGCGGATGCGTCTGTCCACAAACTGCGAGGTGGGTACGATTGGTAGAGGCCAAATGAGGGAGACCCGATTATATCGACCATCGCCTTGTACCGCAGAGGGAGAGATGGATTCATATTCCACGTTGACCCCAAGATTCTTACCCACCTCTCATACCTTTTTCCTTCCCAGAACCTCCTCTCTGTCATTTCCTTAAAACACACTGCACACACCATCGTCCAAGATGATAGGCCTAGAGTAAAATTATTTTCTCAGGGTCTCCTGTGGGTAGCTAAATTTAAAACAAACAAACTGTTTTTAACTTCAAAAATGTTTACTCCGGAAGATCCATGTTCCAATTCTTCAATTGTTTAATTATATAAAAACACAGTCTTGAATTTCGTGCAAAGCAGGTAATAATATCAAATAATAAAACAATGACGAGGCTTTATTTGTTATCTCTTCAATGAGAGTACCAAATGCGAAACCAGAACAAGTTTTTTTCGCCAAAAATCTTGCGGAAAATCAGATGTAAGGTTTCTTAGGAAACTTTACATATTATATAAGGATTATGTTCTACCTGGTTATATAAAAACTGGCTTCAGCTAAGGTATTCAAATTGCTGTTAGCTCACCTGGAACAAGAGAGAAATAAACAATTAGTATAAGTAATATTTATATTATGCATTACATGCATCGCCGCAAAGTGATTAACAGTAAATATTCAGAAAATTAAACAAATGAGGTACATATTTCAAATATGGAATTTAAATAGTTTTGATTATCAATCGAAATAATCTGAAAATGTCCGTAGTAGGACGAAACCGGTCCTGGTGTAAATAAACAAGTAAACAAAATGAACAATTTTTTTAATTTCATATCGAAATAAGTATGTTTGACGCTTAGATTGGGTCATATCAAGTTTTTCATGATTATTTTAAAGAAACCGAAAAATTTGACAAAATATCCGAAAAATTGATACGCTCGTTCCCGAAAGAACGATAATAAAATTAATTAATTTATTAATCTTAAGTTAGCTCACATCTTCGTGAGGGCTAATAGTTTTATAAACATATACATTGTTTGGCAAACATAATCTTTCTTAAAATATATTAGCATATTCAGTCACAAATAAATAAAAACATTAATATTTGAGGTAGACATACTTTCATGATTCATTTCTAAACTTATTAATATTTTCATTTTATTTATAGATAACGATCGATGGGATAACTATCGGTAAGTTCTCATCGTTCCCTAGTACAACTGCACATCGCTAACGTACAAACAACAGTTGATGTCGAATATGTTAAGGAAACTTAGTCATTGTGAACTGTCAATTATTTGTTGGCGATCTGTGGTCATGCTAGGGAACGATGAGAAGTTACCGATAGTTATCCTATCGATCGCTATCGATCGAGTGTGCTAGGGCCTCAGGTCGAGACATCAGAGATTTCGGTGCTTGATTTTTTCTTGTTGGCAATTTAATTTGCTTTGAATTCCTCGTCCCGCGTCCGTGTCTTGTTATTGTAATTTATTTTTGTTTTCAGTTCCTTAGACATCATCCCCATGTTAATTTTGTGTATAAAAATAAGTACATTCAAATACACAGTTTGCTTCACCGTCAAAATATTCAGCTACTTTAACATGTCTCTTTTCCTTGAGGAAATGTTCATTGCTTTATTTTGCATTTTTTCATTTTCTCTTCATTGCAGAGAAAAAGAATACTTGAGCAGTAATTAAAGTGTGGTGATATAATTCTATTGCATATATTATCTGGCGTGTTTCTTTATTTACTTTGTTTCTGATTCCACCAAGAAATGATATTTTGTTGCAATTTTTTTAATTGTATAGTCTGAATGAATACTTCCGTGATCAGAAATAAAAAGCGAAGTTATTATAGGAGTGGCTGATTTAGCTTTTACACCCATTCAAGCATAATTAGTAATACTAAGTTCATAGTTAATTGCTTTAAATTAAACAACGAACCAAACGAAAATACCTAAAAACAATGTTCAATTAACGACGCTGTGTAAATTTTTGCCCCAGTGCTTTCCGACAGCACTGAAACAACAAGACCGGGTATTATTTCACCAAACAATGTCTAGTAGAACCACTTTACTGTACGAGTACACCCGCACAGATCAAACCTTGGTTATATTGCCCCAAAGCTACCAAAGGTAAAAAAATAAAGCCTCTGCGGAAATCCCGTTTCGAACAGATATTTTCCTGTGGCTTTACTCATTTCCCTTTTCCTCTTTGGATATAGAATTTGCCAGACTGGCTTATTATTGCAATGTTTCAAACAAAACAATACTAATATTATGCACATCATTTTTTGTTGGAACACTACGGCCTGCGAAATAAAAGATGTTAGGGTTTGAGAATTTATGGACATTTAACCTTTGCTCTCTGTTTGGTTGACCTTAATTATGTTAACGCAGAGGAAACCGTTTGGGGATTTAAACCCAGAATAACCCAGCAGTATTTTAAGTGTTGAGTCAACGTAAGTTTAATTATGTGGCCACGTCCGATAAAATAAATAGGAGCTGTTGTATTTTTAAGTCAACTGTTTATCTCAATAGTTCCACAGAAATGAATTTGTTTTTATTATGTCTGCTGGTGCTTGATTTAAACTGAATAAACAACATCATTATTTAACGGATGTTTTCATTAACCATTGAAATTATACATCTTATTAATTGAAATCAGTATAGACTACCGTTTTTGCTTAGATAAAGGTATGCTTTATGAGGTCATAACATTATAATAATCTGTTCAGCAGTACCTCGAATTCTGAATTTTTACCAGTTTATAACAATACCCTTAAACACTTCAAAATTTTAAGCTCTTAAAAAAATACACGTTATTTTTTAAGATAATGTGTATAAATTTGTCGAGCCGAAATTTTAATTATATGAAATTCCCTTGATAGAAAAAAAATCACAAAGTAAGCTCCGAAAATTATTAAAATCACATTTTGTTCTGTTATTTAACATGTAAAAGGGATTTTTTTTATTGTGAATCATTAAATGCTACCTTAGATATTTGTCGAGAGATTTTTGCTCTATTTTAAACGAGCCGTATTTTTATTGATTATGTTCAGAATTTTAGCTTAATTAGAATCGTTTCTTAACATCAGCTCTCTCTCTCTGATATTCGTGTTTACATAACATGTTCCTTTCAAACTTCTTCCTCTTTTTGAATGCTTATAAGGAAGGCACGGTTGTAACGAAAGGGTGTAGTTTGTTAGTAAGAATAAAAACGTCTTCTGATTATTGTCGTTGGTTCATACAAAGCCATGTTAAATTATAATAAAATGCTTCAAACCACGTCATCCTTTCTAAGAAAATGAAGTTGTAAATTCCCTCGCAAATTATTCAACAAATAATCTAACAAATCGAAGGTGACACCTTCAACTTGAGTTTCGATCGACCCCGCACTAACATAGAAATAAAACTATCCGATACCAGGAGTACACGAACTCGAAGAGGTCTTATGGCTCTATTGGTCCGGAAAATCGGCCCTAAAGCACGTTTCAGTAAGCAGTGGTGCGCTAATACCTCCAGTGCAGTAGATTGCACTCGGCTCTCTGCAATTCACGAGCTTTAAGTACTAAGATAGAGAATGGAGAAACACTTGCCCGTGTATCTCAACGGTGCAAGACATGATTGGAATGCCAAGTAGAAAGATGCACCAATTTCGTTTAGTGAAAATAGTCACATTAACTGAATTAAATAATTTCAATGATCCAATATGTATATTTCTCAATATAAACGTTATTAAACGGGATTGAACGCCGTTGGAGCCAACAAAAAGTTGTCCACAGAAGCGAAGCTAGCAGTCCACAATGGAGTACTGGTACCTACCCTGATGTATGGCAGTGAAGCGTGGAAATGGCAGAGAAAGGATGAAAGTAGACTGAATGCTGTAGAAATGAGATCCCTGAGGCGTATGTGTGGTAAAACTATGTATGATCGTGTGAGGAATGTGGAGATCCGAAAAGAATGCAAGGCTGATGTGAGCGTAGTAAGTAAGATTAAGAAAGGGACGCTTAGATGGTGTGGGCATGTTAAGCGAATAAATGAAGAAAGGAGTGTAAAGAGAATTTATGACGCGAATGTGAACGGTAGAAGAAGCCGAGGACGCCCAAGGAAGACGTGGCACGATCAAGTAAATCAGATACTTGAGTCGGGTCATGTCAAGAGTCAGAATAATAGAAGAGTATGTATGAGAAGATGTATGAATGTGAATGAGGCAAGGAGTGTGTGCCAAGACCGAGTTGTTTGGCGGTCTGTCGTCTCTGCCTACCCCTGCGGGGAAACGGCGTGATGCTTAGTTAGTTTTTTTACCAAATTAATGAGGGATGATATTTACGTAAATACATTTGAAAGACAAAGAAGGAAAACATTTTACTGTTCGGAATAATGTTCGTGCTGGCTCCGGTCAATTTTTAGATATAAAAAATAAGGGATAAACAAAATATACTTGTCATTTTTTGCCTTAATAGTTTTCCGAATAATTAGGTTAATTTAAAAATTCCAAGAAGACAAAGATTAGCGAATTGACGCCAGAGAATGCCTTTGATAATGTTTGCTGCTTCTGACTAACAGATTTATCCATTTACAAAACAAGATTTTTTATTTTGACATTCTTAGCATTTGGGAAGATAGGTATACAAAATTGTTTAAGTTTCTTTAAAAACCAATTAAATCTTTACACTGTTTAAGTAATTATTTTCAATAGCACCATTATTCTTGTTATGATGTATTGTGCTAGAACATCTATTCTTCCATGTGGTATCTTTAAGATGTCGCGACGGCGACCGCGGTTACTTTTAATAAAAATTGCATCAAAGTGATGGGAGTCATAATTCTTGTACCAGGTGTCTTCAAAGCTGCATTTGCTGTCGTCCATAAGATTTAGAATAAAGATAAATAATTTAAAAATTAATAATTGTATAAGTTATTCTTCGATGCATATTATTTGACTTTGAAGAATTATAATTTATTACGCGTGTTTACTAAACTGTGTGAGTTGAATTACGTAACATATTAATCGGCTTTACACACGGAGAAAAATGTTATTCTAAAATACGATCATTTTATTCGTAAAAACGGTTAAAAACGCGACTGAAGTTCTTACGAATAAATTAACAGGGTTTCAATGTTTATCGGCGGGAACATGTAAGAATAATTTGTTGGTATACATAATTTCGTACGTATACCAACAAATTATTACTGTTTTTACGAAAAAATGATCGTATTTTAGAATAACATTTTTTCGTGCAGCGTGAACCTTCGACTTTATGTCGCAATTTTACGTCCTAGATGTAAAATACATTATATAGGTATTTCATCCAAGCACACCTGAATTGACACATCGTTCAGGGACCCCTATTTATACATCTAAAGGGGTGTTCATGCTCAAGCCTTTGAAATTCACCCGCCCTGTGAAGCCAGCCAGCGTCTCCGCTATTCTATGGGGGCTAAAGAAACGAAATATTCTATATAAGTACTTAACGACACTTGTGAGGGAGGTTCTATATCGTACAAGCACAACTACTGTCGCAGCTCTTGAGGTTATGCTGGAGCACTAAGGGGGAATGCCAAATTTTATTGGAAATATAAATGTACCGTTGAATTCGTGCCCAGGTTTTACTTCGATTATTATAAGAAATTCCCGGTAATATCATCGGACACATTATTAAAAAGGTAGTTTTATGTGTATGATAAATGGACTACAATATATCAGGTATGTATTATATTGTAGGCTGGTAAGAATTTTTACGTAATGGTCTACGAGTTTAATTAGCATCGGGGGGATAAGGGAATGAGTTTCATCGCAACAATTATTATTTTTATTTTAAGGAAAAGTTAATGCCAGTCTGGAAGTTATTATTTCCATTGAGAGTCTTATTGAAGTATGTTGTGAGACTGAAGGTAAGTGGGGAAGGGAAGGAAATGGGGAAAAGGAAGGTGGGAAAGTACCTGGCTATTCAGATCTAGTCACTAAACTAAAAGTTAATGCCAGCCTGGAAGTTATTATTTCCATTGAGAGTCTTATTATAGTGTACAAAAAATGTGTTTTAGGAAACATTGATCAATTAATCAATATAATATACCATTGAAGAAGAAGATAACAATAATAACCTAATTTTTAAAAATATGAAAATGAACAAGTCACAGAAAAAAAAAAAAATTTATAGAGAAACCTCACAAGAGTCCCAACTGCTCCCTTCTGGAGCCAGTGAGACTATGGCATCCCCAATTGAAGTATGTTGTGAGACTGAAGGTAAGTGGGGAAGGGAAGGAGATGGGGAAAAGGAAGGTGGGAAAGTACCTGGCTATTCAGATCTAGTCACTAAACACGGCTAGAGCCATTATCAAGCAACGTTTCAATTCTGAATGGTGGTCTTACACCAGGGCGATACTGAGAGTATCTTCCACTCTGGAACGTGCCGCAAATATAGTACATATTTTTTTTATTAATTAATTGTTAAATAACACAAATTAATCAAATAAAATTTATTTGCGAACGCCGGGTTCGAACCCGCAATCTTCCGATTGGGATAATAAAAGATAATGGTCGCAACTGGGAATGTCCCAATGTAATTGCAACCATTATCTTTTATTATTTTTCTGTGACTTGTTTATTTTCATATTTTAAAAAATTAGGTTATTATTGTTATCTTCTTCTTCAGTGGTATATTACATTGATGGAAATAACCTTCAATAATTCCAGAGAATCTATGAGAAATGAACTTGGCTGAAAACGACGCGTCGCGATGTAATGAAAACAAGACAATACAACATACAATTTTTTTTCATGTGAATACCGCATAAGAGTACTAATTGCTCGAGGCTACGGCATCCCCATTTGGGGTATGTTGTGAGGCTGAAGGTAGTGGGGACTGGAAGAAGATGGGGAAGAGGATGTTAAGGAAGTACCTGGCTCTTCAGATTTGGTTACCAAACACAGCGAGAGCCATTTAGAGCAAATTTTCCATTCTGAATGATGTTCTTACACCAAGGTGATTTTAAGAGTGTACTCCGCTCCTGAACGTTCCGCAAATATACCAAGTTTTTTTTTTAAATAATTAATTGTGAAATAACACAAATTAATCAAATAAAATTTACCACATTCGGATAGCCGAGAGCATTGTCTCTTCGACCACTGCATTGTCTCTTTGACTACCACTACAAAGTGGCATTAGCGCACTATGTTATGTAGTTGAAAAAATGTCCAAAAACCGTAACATATCAAAATTGATTAAATAAAAATAAAATACATTTGATTTAGAGCTTTGTAATATTCATAATCAATTCATAACATAAAAAATAAAACAATAATTTGTTTTAAATGGGTTTGAGTTGTAGTAACTAATACTTTAAAAAAAAAAATGCTTTGTTTCTGAGAAAAAACGCTACTGAAATTATAGTTAAACACATTTTTCCGGGCCACATACTAATGATAATAATGTAGGTGGACGTTGTTATATATATAATTAATCCGATAATAATGAAAACAAACAAATACATGATTAGTTTTGTGCTGTGGAAAGGAAATTAATTGCGTTGTTCGAGCGGCCGCACACCCTACATGATTATAATAAAATATAATAAAGTTAATTCTCTTAAGACTGTGAAAGCTTGCCAAAAAAACCCTGTCATTATATTTTGGGGTGTTTGCGTAAACTTGTAATCAAAAACATTGTTTACTGTAATAAAAACAAGAGTTTAGTAACGTATTCTGCGAATTTCTAAATTAGGTTAATTAAATCCCTTACCAAGCAGAAATATTCGGAGAATTCTTTTTATCCAAGTATTAATTAAAAATATTACGTTTTTATAAAACAAATACCCAGAGGATTCTGAAAAATTTTCCAGTGAAGCGGCCTCTAGAGTCTAGAGCTTTCTGAAATAATTTCGGAATGTAATAATATACAACAGGTAATTGTCGTCGAACGCAGCTTTCACTAAAGTAGCTGAGCGAACGCTGTTTGAGAAAACAATCGCTCATAGTAGACGAGACTAAACAAAGGACAGTTGAGGTGACCCTGAAATTTTAACTCAGCTGGGGTGCTAGCATGGTCAATCGATAAGGATCGGTAGGATAATTGTCGGTAACTTCTCATCGTTCCCTAGTACAACTGCAGATTATTATCCTACCGATTCTTATCGATCGACAATGGTAGCACCCCCGGATTAGTAAAAGTGGTAGATTTAAAAATTAGAGAAATTTACGTAACAGTCAGTTTTGCTGTTAATAAAATCCATTTATTTAAAATGACTCGCCGTATTTGCAGTTTCTTTTCGTATAATATTTCTATAAATTGTATTTTTCTATTCCGATAAACGTTCACTTCATAGGTGTTGTTTTATTTTTGTATTATTAATGGGAGAACTACGTTAAATTCAATGAAATTATACAATTCTTACAACATTATTTACAGAAAAATTGTCCATCTAGACAGGGATAGAGCTTGAATTGCAAATAATTGCAACCCTAATATTTATTAAGTCACGAGAAATAAACAGAGTTTAATACTGTAATCGAAGGCTGCCAGCGACTAAAAAATGATTTCGGTACATTCATTGCTGGAAGAATTTTCCCTTTTGGGATTGAAGTTAATAGAAAGGGTATTCATAGTTATTTCAAAACAAAATGGAAAGGAAACCACCAGGATCCCGAGTAGGGATTATGGCTGTATTCTTTTCCATAATAAGTTCGTGGTGAAACGTAAAAAATAATAACACCGACAGAAAAGCTCTTTGTGTAAATTAGGGGTGATGTAAAAAAGGGTCGGTCGTTATTTTTTGAAAACCTATTATCTTTCTGTACAAGGCTTTGTGAGATCTGCTAGACTTCGTGGTTATTTCGTATAGAGTATTTTGAAAAAGATACCACTTGATCTACGAGAAGATTTAGGATAACTCAATCTGAAAACTGTGCTCAAAAGAGCGTGAGTGTTATGTTTTCTTTTTCATATTTTTTAAAATAATTAGCGTCCCTAGACTGACCTCTTTAGCACTGTAAAACTGCGGTAAGCTGTTACTTTTAGTATTTTGGACTTTCAGTAACATTCTCTGAACTGATAAAACACATAATCATAAGAAAAAGGTGGCACTCAAAAATGTTTTCATCGAGGCTATTATAAAGTCAATTTCTTCAATAAAAATTGAAAAAAAATGTTTCAATTCAGATAAATAGGTGCGCATCAAAATGATTTTTTAACATGTATTTTCAAAAAAATTATTTTAACATTTTATAAAGCATATTATTATATTAGAGTGGAAAGCTTAGACAACATCCTAACACCGAGTTACATATCTGGGCCTTAATGCTGGAAGTGCCTATATCAAATTTGTAAATCGCTTAGGAATGAAATGGTTTATCGATTTCCTGGAGTAAAAAAATCAATAAAAAATATTTTGACTTCTATTTTAGGTAGATCACAATTTCAATTTTAAATCGAATGACTCAAAACTGACATTTTAAAATTACCTATTAAGGCGCATTGGTCCGACGTTTGTGAAAATTGTTCAATTGTTCTTCCAGTAAATGATTAAATTTTCTACTCGTAGGTATATACTAGCTGGTATGTTTGCAAAATGCTAAGGTCTCTACATAAATCGTATAAATTAAGGATTTATGGCTTCAGTTTAAAAAATACAAATATTTTTATATCACATATGCGGAGATTTTTATGTCATTTATTAGCCTAAAATCTAATCTACTTCATTGTAAAAATCTGATTTTAGGTCTGTGGTTTGGGTAATCAATAAAGAAAATGATCTCTGACTTTTTCGTTGTGTGGCCAGTAAAAATTATACAATTTGTTATTGAAAAAGCAAAACCTTAGAAATTTCCACCTTTTGGTCACGGTGCAAAAAATAATGATTTCACCTTCAATGGTTTTTCCAGCTTGTGATCTTTGGAAGAGGGTTAAAAGGGGTTTGACGTTTATACATCCGACTGTTGTTTAAGTGGGGAGGCGCCATCTGTTTTTTCCGCTCATAGTACGACCAATTCATGTTTCCTCTTACGACCTACCTGCCACTTCCACTGAACAATTTTGTCACTTTTATGCCAGACATGGGCGGTCGATTTTAACCCCTATGTATAATTGAGGAGATGCTCAGGTTTATCCGGATTTCACTCTGATTAAAAAGGGATGAGTCGTATATTTCTATGTGTTATCGAAGGCGAGATTTAGGTCTGATATCGGAATGTGCGGAGAAATCGACCACCGCAAAGCAATTGAGATCTGAAAACATCGATTCAAAAAGTGTCGTAATGGATTTTCGTTTTCGACTACCTATATCAAATAGATGCTTCTAAAATTCTATACAATTTATTTACCAAGAAAATCTTAAATATCAATATCTTTTAATTTAAAGTCAATATGTTTGCAGGGGAAAAAATGTAATAAGCGGTAGTTGTTGAATGAAACACTAGTATATATTGAATCATTTGGCGGGTAAGAGGTAACCCGCCGTAGCTCAGTGGATTAAGAGAACCTGACCGGACATCAGAAGGGCGCGGGTACGAGTCCCGTCGCGTCGGCGGCATGTATCTTTTCTCGGAAGATTGTTTCAATGTGAATGAGTGTTTCAGGCTAATAAGTATTGCTTATAATAATTTTTAAAGTCAATACATTCATCATATTAATTTGACGGCTCTAAAAGACGAAACTGTCTAGAGTCTACAAACACTTAGTTTATTTATAATTCTTGTTTTGGGATTCGATTTTTTTTATAAATGATTCCTTTTTTAAATAGAAAAAACAATAATACTTTCTTTTAGGAAAATCGTATTTTCTTTTATGCCTCTCAATTCAAGAAATTCTCTTTCTGTTTATCGAATTACTCGGTTTTTATTTGATACCATTATTTTCCTGTAAACCAGTTCCACGAAATAAATTTCATAATATTTTCATGTCATATTCCACGAAAGTATTTTTGTTAAAATAAACTTTGTATGATCTTTCTAAGCAGTATTTTTTTTTGCTTTGGAAAGGTCACAGATAAACCAGGCGTCATAAATAAGATTACAGAAGAATGACAGGATCCAGTATTAAATATGAATGGCAATCAACTTACTTGATTTGTGGAAAACAATCCAATTCACTTCGTGAAATAAATTGTTGAAAGTGTCTTATTTCACAACTGTGAGAAAATAAATCCCTTTTAAAAAATAATAATCTAGATATCTTTATTTCTGGAAAATGTTCAGGATGGAGACGAAGTTAAATGATAAGTTGTTAGATTTTCCACACAGGGTTCAATCCGCTGCCTAAGGCCCTACTTCCAAACTAAATAAAAGTATTCGATTCACATGTTGCGTACTCACGTCGACAATAACTTGTCACTATCAGCTCGTATACTGAAGCCTCTGAAGACAAGCGTCGCCAGTTCGTCACTAATCATAGTTGTATTCTGGGAAACGTCAAAACTCGAATGCTTTCATAATCTCACTCAATCAAACAGTTGCTTTAGCTGTCATTTTTATATCCTGTAATTCTTTGTTGACTGTTTATCTTTACATTAAGCTAAAACACACTGTTTTAGCATTATTACAAAATGTCTGTCACAAATGACGCAATGTGTTTTACATTAGCTCCACACATGAGGTGTGAGGAAAATAATTCCAATTTGGAGATGCCGTATGGAGAGTCTACGAGTATTTAGAAAAGCAAGGAGAGGATGTTCCGGGAAGGAAAAATATATGAGGGGTGGGTAGGATTCTGAGGTCAACATTTAACAAGTTACGGATGTATGAATCCATTCCTCCTACTGCGTGCATGTACGATCTCAACGACGAGCTTCATTTGTCGTTAAAAGCACGACTAACAACTACCAGGCGCATTATCAGAACAGCAAGAACAGCGTTCCAATAGTATGCTTTCTCACACAATTCTGGAATAGTGGTACAGTCGTGGCATTCCATTCAGTGCCAAATACCGTCAGATATTTGTAACCAATTTTGTCTTAGATTCTCAACCAATGGAGGCACGGTCTAAACAAAAAGGTTGACTTTAGTTAAGGCATAGTATTTTTCACCTGTATAGAATAAAAAAAAATGCTTTACTGTGGTTTCACCCATTTTTCAGAACATTACTAACCGATTTCGCCCGAGATCTCAACATGCCGTTTCAATTTCAACTTTTAGTGCTAACGACTTGTCTTATTTTTTGAGAGATAAATAATTTTTTGAAATATTCATAGTTCATGATGGAAATGACATCATGACCCGTTGTTCAAGAAATTGCAGTCAAAAGAAGATTTGCAAAATCAATTGTGCAAGAGCTCACACTTGGAGAGTTTTTTTACTGAATTAGTTAAACAGATTTTCGTATTTTTTCAGACACAATGTCAACACTCTCAGTTTTAAATCTTTAAGCTTGTTTGTTTTTTTTATGGCACTCTAAGGACGCTTCAACTGCTAACACTGCTAAAGACTGTCATTAAATACTGATTTGATGTTAGCGTTGTCGAACCGTATATCAAATCTGCCAATAAATTCAATAAAATTAGTATAACACAACACTGCCGACGGGCGCTTAAACTGAACGACGTTGCTGAAATAATCATGACCATAGAATAATAAATTATCAGAGATCATCACGGCTAGTGACTGGCTAGGATTGATGACATCATGGTAATGATGACTCGCCCAGACGGACTTGGCAGACGGAAAAATAGTTTCGGACCAGACACAACTTTCGGCCTCCGTTGCTACCTAATCCACCAGGAGAACAGAAGATGAAAGTGGAGATAATCGTTTATCTAGCGACATCGTGATGCGCAGCGTAAAAAAATCAAAGCGCAGACACTTTGTGAAAACCAACCGAGACTAAAAACTTGCATAACAATACATCATTTAATAGAAACAACATTTTGATGCAAATCTTTTCAATGAGACATTATTGAAAAATTATCGATACCAGAATATTATAAAACTATAATATTTTATTCCATTTTGTTTGACATTTTGTTTGACATTTTGTTTGACATGTGTTCTCATTTATAAAATCAGCTGGCGTAAAATCAATAAGTGAACCTAAAATTCTCCACACGAGAAAGCTTTTTGACGCGGTCTCCGAGTTTCACTGACGCCAGAATATTAAATTCGAAGGATAAATTTAGCAACGGAGAGGTACCTAGTTGTGACCTAAGATGCCAGGAGCACACGTTTGCTGGAGAGGTCACGCTGCCTGTGAAACTGAACATTCGTAAATAATAAAATATCAACGTCGTTCCTTGAATGTCAATAATTTATTTCGAAGTTAAATAATGTAGGTACAAAGTTTGAGTAGTGGGTAATATTATGATGTCACCAAATATTTATCATGAGTTCTCTAGAGTTTAGACTCTCTAGAGCTAGAGAGATCATGTATTTATTGTGCGTAGTCAAACATAAATTCAGTCCAATCCAATAAACTAGTTTACAGTAAAAGCTACATCTTCCCTTCTCTTTAGTGCTTCACTTTATATCACACATTCATGGATCTACCTTTTATATTCAAAGACGAAAATAACTCCTGGTTTTAAAAGCTCATCCATAAAACCATAAAGTAATGGAAAGTTGTAATACCCACCGAAAAAGGGTATTTCTCGGGACAAAGAAATTTTCACAGAAAAGGATAGATTGTGATACTTTTTGCGAAGTTTCTTTGAATTACTTGCAAAGTCTGGATACGTATGTATGTAAGAATATAAGCGAGAAAGAACGGAAAAGGAAAAATAGGAAAGTTAAAAATTCCCAAGGGTTTTTCGCCTTTGCTCTTGCAGAAACTCGTTACCGCAGGCATTTTGGATTTTTCTCTTATTTTATTTAAACATCTCGAAAAAGGATTGGTGAATCCCTAAATGCTTCAAAATTGAAATGCCTTCCGATATTGTTTGTTTACCAAGTTATTTACAGTTCAGATCTGATAAACCATTTTCTCTGCACGTTAGAATTAATCCTCTTTCCTGTCAAAACAATTATCCTTTCTAATTTTTCAATTTATCAGTTTGTGAGTAATATAGCTACGTAAAATCGTAGTCATGTGCATACCGTGTTGACTGAGAAGAATTTTGATTAACTTCTCGCTTTTACATAAATAAACCATTTCCTAATTATATTTTTAAAACAAAACAAGACGAATTGGTAACGAAGCTGAGAGATGAAAAAAGAAAACAAGTGAAAACCCCTTGGAACGTTTTCCTTTGATACTGACCACCATACCAGGAGCGCAGACAAATCAAAGGGTAATAATGTGCAATCTGCGACGAGCAGATCTTGACTGTGACCTATTATTTCTATTTACATTCTAAATCTGAAGCGTATCTCACAAAACAAAAAGGTGTCCTCCGTTGACGGGCGAGAGACCGTATGGCTTGCAATTCAAGGTAGAATGCTAATTTTCGCGAATGCAAACTCATGGATTTAGCCATTTATGTTCAGTCACATTGTAAATACTTAAACAAACATCAACGCCAACATCAAATAGTAACATTATAAACTTATAAATCAATTATTGGTAGAAATGATGACCACAATGCAAGAAGCTTTATTTGTGACAGGATCTTAGGTCGATTGCCAATATACTACTCAGGCTAAGTAAGATCTCTGTCGTAAACTCGTTTATTGGCCGACTAGACGGTGTATTCATAAGCAATATTGTCTACCGCGATTGGTCAACGATCCCACTACTTTCGCTTCCCACACGAGGAGTCTAATGTCTTTTTGGTAGGTATTTGTGTTTCCGATTGCAGCATGGCCCCGGGCCCGAGGCGGTGAGATATGCCACGGTCAATATCGTCACCAAGCGGCGAATAACGGGAATCTTCTTCTGGTTTTGAGGTAATATCTCCGGTTTTAGAACGAACATCTCTTTGGTTCTCTGCGCTCCTAGTAAGAGAGTTGTGTTTTTTTCGTAAAATCTTAAGAAAACAGAGTGTTTTTTGTAAAACATGCATAACAAGTAAGAAGCGACTACCGTTAATTTATGAGACGCCATAATCGTAAACAAACGATTGCGACATTTTCCCAGTGGGATCATTTTTAAAATATGTTTAAGAAGGCGAGACCGTAAAAAGTTTCCTTGTCCAAATCCCGGTCGCAGTAACATAAATTTTTTTCTTGTATGTTTTTTTATTCAGAAATATTACATAATACATACAGTTTCGGTAATATTTACTAATAAGTTATCAAACCTCTGTATGTTATACTGTATAAGTTATATCAAAATTTCTACTTGCTAAACTCTGTAAAATTGTTTAACAAATTACCATAAAATTTTGTTGCCAATTTCCGTGGATTCGTGATGTTTCTAACTAAAAATTCACCTAAATAATCTCAAGTTCGCACATTTGAATTGCAAATTATTAAAATAAACCATTGCTCGCCGTATTTATGCACAGTATGCAAAAAATATTCGTATATAAAGCGAAATTAATGCAGTTTGTTCTGCTTGGCGTCCACGTCAATTTTTGATATTTCACAGCTTTTAACCAGAGTATCCTTTCAATATTTTGATTTTGAATTCTACATATTAGAATTAGATGTATCTATATATATTGAATTTATTTGGCATCTTGTAATTCATAGTAACGTGAAACTCCCGGGTGGTAAATTAGTGCACGCGTTTCGAACAGTTACATTCCTTAAGAGAATTCTTAAAGGTGTGGCAATTTATAGTAGTAATTTGAAAAGACATTATTTTCCGGAAAACCTGAAAGGGGCTAAGTTTCAGGATAACTAAGCAAAAGATAAATTACTTCAGCAGGTTTCACCTCTTTTTTGCGGTACAAAGATTAATTATGCATTGTGTAATTAATATTTTAGAAATAATTAATATTTATGAAAAAACAAGGCAAAAAAAATGTTACAAAAAGCTTTAAATTGTAAATTATATTTCAAATTCCCTGTAAATATAGAATTTATTTTGTGTTTGTGGTGAGTGAAATATTTCTTTTCTTTTTTAAACATACCAGGAGTTCATAACATCAAAGAGTGATTTAAAAATCGTAGAATTAGCATGCTGTATGGAATATAATTAGTATCTTGTCATTGTAAATGTTCTATCAATCATCTCGAAACATCAGACAATGGACTAATCAATATGGGGCATATCACCAACATATGTATTAATTGTATCTGAGTGCTGCTAATTATATTTGGAATGTATTGCAATGGAGGCCTGTACGTACGTGTGCATAATGATATGGTCAGTACATAGACCATGGATATGGCCTATATTTATATATGTATGTAATGTATGGCATTTACCTATTATTGCATAACATCGCATTCGTCTGTTTGCGAGCTAATTCAATGTACACCTTGCAATGGTTTGACATTTCAAACTATTGTTTACTATTTATTCTAAATACGTCAATATTGATAGAGCGGTATTAGAAATTTCTCTACTAATACTGTTAATCTGGTATATTTGCTTGCCGAATCCACGAAGCAAGAGATTCTTAATCATATATAATTATTTAAATTGCTCATATTTCTGTAGTTTTGTTTATACGTATATTTCTATCTATGCTGCTGCTTATATGATAAATACTGAAGTGTTTGTTATTTCTGTATGAAAATTATTTACGAAATCACTTTAAGATTACCTCTAAAAAGGCTTTAATTTTCGCAGTAGAACTCCCCTGTAAATATTTTCTCCAAGCTCCTAAAATTCTTTTTTTATACCTTTTTATCGTGTGTCAATCAAATTTGCATACAATGTTAAAATAATGAAAATGAACAAAACGTTAACAACCCGGCATCGAATTTCACCGTTTGTTGAGATATCATTGTTTTCAACGGTAAACATCTCAAGAGAATGAAGTGATATTCATTGAATTATTCAGATACGGTTTTATTGAAAACGGAGAAGAGTTTGATTGCGAAGTGATACAAACTTACATTTCATATCACTTGGGGGATAATGCTGCAAAAGTGGCAATGATATTGTGTGAACAAAGCCTTAACAAAATCAAGAATAGTTGTCACTGCGACTTGTTCAAAATACCATATGGTAGTATAGATGTTCTGGCACAGCCTAGGAATATTTAAACGCTTTTTGATGAACTTTTTTATACGCCTCTCTTCCTAAATTTTGACACGAATGTGTCGTAACCGGTAGCAGATAAATAAAAAAATTTAGAAAATGTAGGATAAAATACATCATGTAAAATAAAATTCTTCAAAACAAAATGTCTAGAAATTGTTACATAGTTAATGCCCAAATGCAAAAAAAGAATTCTTGTACCTATTCTAAGTAGATATGATTTTAGATTTCATGGCCAAATGTATTATAGTGATTTATTTTTGGGGTGTTATGGCGTGTTGTGCTAACGCCTTCTTTACTTTACATCTGCCCTGATGATGGTCACAGTAACGTTTTCCGAAACGTTCGTTAAAGAAGGAGGTTAGAAGACTACTCTGAGTAGTTGATTAATATATCATAATCCAAATAATAACGGCGTGAGAGGAAAGGGAAGAAAGAGGTAACACTTAAGAGTCCTTCACTTAGAGAAAGTCTCGCTGAAAGGGTAGAGCAGGCATCAAAGACTTTAAAAAAAAAGTTTTATGGATTTATCACGAAGACAGATAATAAATATCATTTTAAAGTCTGAGTTTATGTCATTTAGAACGAAATTCTAAAAAACCCTAACCTTCCTCCAACTTTCTCCCGACCTTTTGACATTACGGCGTATAAAGAAAATTGCACCAAAAGACTTTTTATACTTTTCGAAGAAAAATACTTCATTTTGAAGACAGTTTTTCACATAAAGCACGTAAAGATTTGCCTTAACAGATTTAAGATTACGGAAAATACATTACAACTCGTCCATTTAATTTTAATTCGATGTAAAGCAGAGCAAAAATAAACACCTCTGTCACAGGTCACCCCAAGTGGTTCACTACGTTTAGTGACTTGAGCAGAGGTGTCCGGGTCGGGTTTATGTGGTGAGATTTATCCAGGTCTTGGCGGCGGATGACCTGCCGATACTGAATCCCAGATTCATACCCACCTCTCATATATTTTTCCTTCCCAGAACTTCCTTACCTTCCTTTCAATAAAAAAGACTCTCGACACAGCATCCCCAATATTACATGAGCCTTGAGGGAAATTATTTTAAAAAACAAAAATTACTCTCTATAAGAGATTAAAAAAAATAATAAGTAGAAGACAGTCAAAATTTAACAGCCAATTAGAAGTCTTGATGAGATACGCATTAAAAAAAGATATTAAAAAGGTGATGTGTTCCAAAAACCAATAAAAAGCTCAAAATCCAAATCGGAAACGAAAGGAGAACCTAACCTAACCAAATACCGTTTTGTTCTTGTCGTCGGTTTCAAATGTAAACTTTATCATGAGCAAATGCGGAAAAGGCCAAAAAATACTCACAAACAGCTCACATCAAAAAGATACTAATAACACAATAGCGCCAGACGTAAAAAGAGCATGTGTTATAAGCGCGGTTTGAATCTTCGCTAAACGGCGTTATCGCTACCGTCGCGATATCAGAAAAGTTATGCGACCCCCGCTTTGCCGTAAACAGGAGAGGGGGTCGTTTTGAATACACGGAGCATGCACGGAGCCGTGAAGTTGACATATCCAGTAGAAAGAAAGATATTCCCTCGACCGCTTCCGAATTCAACTGACCCCCTCTCCTGCCTTAGGAAGAAATCTTTTATAACGTAGTGTGTCAGTAGAAAATATACTTTATAACACAGTATCTTTTTATGTGAGCTTCGAGTCTGAACCGTGCTTATAAGCGATAATTCTTTGCAATATCTTTTATCAAATGCTAAAATATAAATATAAACCTTTCTAAGTATAATAAAGGTACCTTTCACGTCTCAAGTTGATGTTATTAGAAAATTCTGGATGCTTAGATTTTATGCAGGTATCTTTATCCAAAATCACGATATAAATCTTCAATTTTTATGTAAACCTTTAAAGGAAGAAACCGAGATAAAATCTGGAAATCAAATCCAATCCATTTCCCCGACGCATGAGGTATTCAAAAATTCTGGAATGCTCCCAGGAGTACATGTTCAATTTCCTAAATCGGCTACCTATATTTTTCAAGCGCTGGGAAGACCAAAAAGCTTGTGAGAAATGGAACATTTTTTTATCGTTTTTTCAGTGAAGTGATTGAAAATATTAAAAAATTAATTTTTCATTCCCAAAAAGTCATCAAATACAATAAAAAAATTGTTCTACTTTTTTCCTACCATTTTTACATTAATTAAGTATGTTTAGATAATATTTATTTATTTAATTTCAATGGTATAAACATACCATAAACAATATTTACATTTCACATTAAAAACCAAAAGCATATATTAGGAATAATTAAAAACAAAAAAGAGAATAACAATTGATTGTGGCATTTGATTGTGAAATGACATACGAGATATGAGCAAGAGATACAAGTACAAACAAATTTTATAGTACAAATAAGGTAAACTTAGATTAAATTAATATTGGTTGAAAATATATGATAGCATAGCCCTCTTGTACCTACTTTCCGTGCAGTTAAATATATCCGCCACATCTGCGTATCTATTACTAACTGCATGCAACCTAGGTACAAGTGAATTTTTGGAATAATCAGTTCTGGTGTTGTTGCATTTAAACAGAACTTTGGAACGAGTTGCTCTCGTAGGTATATGAAATTCAATGAGGTTAGTTAAATCGGAACTGTCTTTACTACCATTTACAATTTTGAACATAAATATTAAGTCGGATATAATTCTTCGATCTGAGAGTTTTAATAAATTTAGTCTTTTCATCAAATAATTATAGTTAATGTTTTCAATGGGAATACCGAGTTTAAAATTAATGTGTCTTAGGAATTTATGTTGAATTCTTTCGATTGAATCTGAATGTAATTTATAATGGGGGGACCAGATCGAGGAGTTATATTCGACTTGACTACGAATTAGGGATGTATATAAAAATTTTAATGTTGAAATATTCCTAAAACCTCTAGAATTTCGAAGAATGAAGCCAAGCATTTTCATTCCTTTATTATTGATTGTGTTTATATGGGATATAAAGTTTAATTTAGAGTCGAACGTTATGCCCAGATCATTAATTTCTTCGACAGAGGTAAGGGTTGAGTTGTTAAGTTCATATGGATGAATAATTGGTTGACTAATTCTGTAAAATCTGATTGAATGACACTTATTTATGTTCAGATAAAGTTTGTTAAGAGAACACCAATTAATTAATCTGTTTAGGTTATTTTGTAGACAGATACAATCTTCAGCGCTTTTTATTATTTTAAATATTTTTAATTCGTCAGCAAAAAGTAGTACATTTATGTCTTTATCAAATATATTAACAATATCGTTTATAAACAGTAAAAATAATATTGGACCTAAATGAGACCCCTGTGGTACACCACTGGTATACCAATATATTAAAGAAAAGTAAGTAATAGGAACCCACAAAGGCAATTGACATAGTTTTTGTTATTTATTGCCCAACTTTGCCCGAGGTTCTATCTACACTCTAGTTTGTGAAATTAAAATTTAAAAAATACAAACAAAAGGGCGTCTACTATTTATAAATCGTTAACAGGATTTCTCACAGCTCCAGCTCAAAGTGGGAATGACGTTACAAGCTGAGGCTAGTTGGTTTTTCCTAGAAAACTGTATCAAAAAAAGCTGTTCGAATTTCATGACGCTAGATTTAACTGTTTGCGACAGGTTTATACTGTTTCCTGCTAAAATATTTCTGATATATAAATAAGTTTACTGAATAGATACCTACCTAATAAATAAATGTTTTTTTGTATTGAAAAACGCCAACTGAGAGAAATTAATAAGTGGTAGAATCTTCTAGGTATTTTTTGCCAGGTTTCAAGTGGATCAGATATTTATTAAGCCCTGTTCAGACACAGCTATAAACTATAAAAGATCATAGCACGCCAACTATAGCTGTCCATACAATCCCTTCAGACCGTTCACACCTAAGCGCTTTATGAGCAGATCAACCATAGACAATGCACATCTTACGCCGTAACCGCTCCTGAGGCGATATACGAACAGATAAGCGCCCTCCTCTCCCGCCAAAAATAGGTCATTTTTATTAAAACATGCGAATGTCAGCTGTCAAATTCTCAGATCTAGTACAAAATCTACAAACAAACACGGAGAAAAATGTTATTCTAAAATACGAACATTTTATTCGTAAAAACGGCTAAAAACGGGACTGAAGTTCTTACCAATAAATTAACATTGTTTCAATGTTTATTGGCGGGAAAATGTAAGAATAATTTGTTGGTATTCGCACGAAATTACGTATACCGACAAATTATTCTTACACGTTCCCGTCAACAAACATTGGAATCCTTTTAATTTATTCGTAAGAACTTCAGTCCCGTTTTTAACCGTTTTTACGAATAAAATGATCGTATTTTAGAATAACATTTTTCTCCGTGTAGAGCTAACCGTTTGCGACAGGTTTATACTGTTTCCTGCTATAATATTTCTGATATATAAATAGGTTTACTGATTAGATACCTACGTAATAAATAAATGTTTTTTTGTATTGGTAAACGCCAACTGAGAGAAATGAATAAGTGATACAATCTTCTAGGTAAGTATTTCTTGTCAGGTTTCAAGTGGATCAGATATTTATTATTGTTTTAAAAAAAAAAGAAAAATGAAAAATGTGACTTCACGTGAAGAAGTTAGTATGCATTAATTTTCTTGGCACCTTACGACAAAAAATGAAATCTATAGATGAATTCCCTACATACACGAACCTAAATAAAATTTTATCAGTTTTCCTTACTTTTTCTAGTCGAGCGTGGTCACCTTGAAACTTACATCCGCCGAGCGAATTGATTTTTCCCACAGATCCACCGCACCCCGCTCTGTCGACAGGCTGATAAATTGCCCAATCAGGGCCTTCCTCACCCCGAGGCGATTCCTTCCAACGTAGTTTGTCCCAATTTATACTTCTCACCTTTCATGCTACCCTGGTACCGTGATACCTAATACTCGGTTCGCTTCCTTTTACCACTCTTATGCAATTAATCAAGCTCTCTTAAAAAATTGGATAATACAAAAATTTTATTAATATTTCTGAACTGCTTTTTAGATATTGAAAGGGTTAATTATTATTGATTTGGTAAAGATTATCATTTTGGTAGTTCAATAATTTTGTTGATTGTCTTCAATCTTTGCAAAATTACTTTGTGGCATCATTTTCATTAAATGAAACATGTAGATATTATATAACATTTGATTATATAATGGTTTACACAAAATAATTTGTTTAATTTAATTATTGATTGTCTTAAAGTACGAATCAATAAAAGATACGGTTTTACTTCGTATTAGCAGTTGAATTAACATCAACGGGTTAGTCTGATTTCCTGAAAAATCGGATCCAATTTTTAAATTGACTTATGAAAGTGTTATGTAATTGGTAGGTGGGTACTTTATTGCGTATCGAAACATTGTGCCTTGCTTGAAATAATATTGGCTAAAAAATATGGCTAAAATCATTTCAAGCAACGTTTCAATTCTGAATGGTAACTTACACCAGTCATATCTTCCACTCTGGAACGCGCCGCACAAATATCTACTATATATTATTTTTAATTAATTAATTATGAAATAACACAAACACGAACCCGCGACCTTTGGAGCCAAGAGCCCTATTTCTCGATCACGCCGGCCTAATTCCAGACTAATAACTGGACCAAACGTCCATTCTAATGGATGCTTTCTGAAGCGAGTGAACTCTACACTGTAGGTGCCCAGCTGTCGCTCGGATTCATCGTCTCCTTCCGTAACCGTTCGAACGGCGACAGTTAACACTCACCTATAGTACTACTTTACCGACATCTGTTGAGACATCTCAAAACTATATATTATAATAACGATATCTGTTGAAGAACATTGAAACTTCATACGTATACACTACAATTTGAGTATAATATTAAAGTTTCTTTTAGTCATTTGAAAAATTTGATATCGCCTTTCGGGTCACTTTCTGGAACAATGCGCTGAATCATCTTAATATATAAAACAAAGTCGGGTTAGTTACACCATTTATAACTCAAGAACGGCTGGACCGATTTTCATGATCTTTGATTTGTTGGATTTGTCTCCGTCCCGATTAACAGAATAACTATTAAAACATCGGAAGAAATCACCGAAAAAATAATTATGAAGAAAATAACTTTTTTCATATATTTTGTATGGAACGGCTTTTCAAATAATGTGCGTTGGTCGACATAATTTGAATCAATTCGAACATCAGCTAATAAATTAAACACAACATTTATTGATTCTGAGGCGGTACGAAGTTTGTCGGGTCAGCTAGTTTATGACAATTAATATTAGACTTAAAACATACTGAGTTCACTGCAAAGATGTCGATATCACGAAAATGGGTCGTCTTTACGACACATCTTACAATATCATAGAATCTTACATAAACACGTCAAGCCTCTCAACTTAGCACTTCAAAAAGAACGCGATAATATTAGCACACGCCGCGCGAACTACAGCACCGAGAAGGTACCTCCTCAAACATTAAGTTCACGAGGCTTCCCTTGACAGGAAGATTCACAACTCAAACCCCACTTGGAAAGAAAGTGCTGAAACGACGTAAGCTTTTGTCACAAAGTTAACGTGTCATCAAAGCTTTCATTAGAGGCAAAATAAAGTTGATAAGATATTTCCTCCCGAATTTAGCACAGTTAACTTTATGGTTTATTTAATTCTCAAGCCGTACGGTGAAACTCCGAGGCATTATTCTTGATTATTCTGAAGTAAATTAATCCTATATATGGGTAATTCTAAGATAAGAGGTAACTTGTGCGGCAATCAGTTTAAAATAGATTTTTTATTCTATGTGTTGTTATTTTTTGCAATGAATCACATCATCTTAATGTACATTATAAAATACATCATGATTAAACGTCCAATTAAAGCACATTTTTTCTGAAATTTCTTATAAAGTCTCTACCCTGGCCTGTACCCTTGTCGGTTTCATTTTAACTTGCAAACAGTACATTCCTTTTTCGTTGTTTGTTTTTGGGGTGTTATGCCGTGTTGTGCTACCTCCTTCTTTAGCCCGGGATGACCTGTGGCAGCGACGTTGGTTGTTTGAGAATCCATATTCAGCGGGACAGCTATAGAAATACGAACAAATTAACGAGGAGTTTTAATCTGCTTTTATCGTCTTCAGAAAATAACTGGCTATCGTTGTAAACTTCATTTTATAAACCGTTTTATATAAATTAATTGGGTGTTGGTAGTTTTTGAAATATCAAACCTATAATGATTATTGTATGTTTTTAAGACCAATAATAGTCATAATACCTATAGTAATATTGTAAAATCTCTATGTTTGCATAAAATCATTCTGTCATCCGTTCTGAACGATAGTATTATCAATAGATTACACAGGAACATTCCACAGACATTTTCTCAATTGAAGTATTCCCTAACAGACATCGAAAATAAAAAACAAATTTTAAATATAATTTTATCAATTAATGATTCTCAAACCGAAACTGAAACAAAAAAGTCGAAAAGATTCAGTTGCGAGATCTTGGGTTTAATTCCCAGATACCACTTTTCTCTTTCACATTTTTCGTTTAAGTGTCGTTAATATTATTTTCCATGAATTATTATATTTAATATAAATATTTGAGGTTTTACTCAGTTATTCCACTATGAAAATATTTAAATATTTTTTTCATTACTATTTATAAAGGGATACCTTTTAATTCACCTACATATTGTGAAAGCAGGTGAATTCTAACAATCTACACTCTTTTATTTTTTAAGATCTGTATTTGAGTGGACTCGCAAAAAGCTAACGACATTTTAAAAGAGCTCAACTGCTTTGGCGATATCAAAATTGCGCATTTGCAAAAATTCTAAGTGGACGCAAGCAACCTCTGTAATCACTTCTTGTGATACTAATAAACGTAATAAACTCCCAGTTTGGAGTAGTTACTGATAAGTTCAGAAGATAATCCATAATCTTTAAGATAATCTTCACGCCTCTGGTTAGAAAAGAGAGATAAACGAAGCTTTTCGGAGACAAAATAGAGGAAGGCAATATGCCGACAGATATAAAGCGTTATTGTGGAGCTAAGAGAAGAAGGAAAAAGGAATATGTGGAAAAAGAACTGTTCTTACTGGCCCCGGGGAAAACGTTCAACTGTTGCGGAGAACATTTCATTTATATTTATTTTCCACTGAAACAACTTCTACAAGGAAATATTATACTTCCTTTGCGGTAGAGCTTAAATTTAAAGTATAATAATTATTATTTTAGTTATACTTTATTTGTTTTTTTAACTATATCACTAGGGAACTGTTCTGATATAAAACATAGCGTACTAGTAACAATAATTAATATTTACCCTTCGGTACTTTTTTAGTTCCTAAAACTATATTGAATATAAGAAATATTCATTAATTCCTCTGAATTTTCCGTTTCTAATGTTGACAAAAGATATTACTTTCTACCTAGAGATAAAAATGATCATTGGTAATATTGAGTTATATTCTGTGTAGTCGAATATAATATGTGGCGCATTTTAAAATGATCTTTACCTTCGATAAATTCACTGTTTAAAACGTGCACTTAATAATTAATATTTGAAAAAATTATAATATAAGTTCTTTTCCATTTTATAAGTATGTTTTTACCCTTTAAAATTTAAATAACGTTATGTGTTGGTTTCGTTCTTTTTAACATTATTCTCGAAAGTATTCATTCCTTTATCTTATCTTTTGTATTCTTAATTTACTTCATATTCTATTTTATTTTTAAATTGTATTGTCGTTAAACAAAAAAAATCTATTATATTTATTTCCAATTAAATTTGAAAAAATAATTCATTCTAGAATTCCATTTTTAAAAGCGATTGACCAGCGGCTGAGAATAAACGTTTAAAAATGCTTGCAACTCTACAGGGAGGTTCCGATGTGAAAAGTCGATTATTCCCCGTATTAAATTTTTTAAACTGAAAAATTTAATTTCAATTTATTTCATTCAAAACTTGCATTAATACCTACATTCAAGTTAGCAATAAAAATTCTCAAAACGCACGATGATAAATTATTAAATATCGTGTATTTTTTTAACACAAGTATTAATGATTTTTCAATAATGTCTAAACAAAATAAGTGTGTAAAGAAAATTTTAAATATTTTAGTTTATAAGACCTTAAATAAATAAATAAAACTGTATGTATTTTTGTCACAAACATGTTCTCCGATTTATTTTTTAATATTTTTAATTTAACTGAAATAAAATTCTTATAACTGTGTTTACTATATTATGTATTGATTTATTTGGTTGTAAGATTATATGATTTGAAATTTGTGTTGTTTGATAGAATCTATCGTTTGAAAATTGAACAAATCTGCCAACGACCAACGGTATAACCTTAGTATATTAAAAATAAACATAATTTTCCAAAATTTTAAAACTGCGTGTACCAGATAAAATAACAATCTTTCATAATCAATTTATGTTTTTTTGTAAAAAAGGGTCAACACGTATAAAATTTGATTTGAAAATGTCTAATTTCCGGTATTCTCTGGTTTAATCCCTTGGGTCTTCATTTACCCTGTTTTATTTTATTTTATTTTATTTTAGAAGAATGGTTTTGTATAACAAAACGGTTTTACACAAAGGATGGTTCGACTTTAAACAAAAAAATAAGGCTTCATTGTAACAGCTTTTAGTTTCCCTGAAAACCTGCCGACTGCCTTCGCTGCGGCAAAGTCATTTGTTTTGTCACCACTTCTATTGTCTATTGTACCTCAAAAGCAGGAGTTTCACGCCTCGTAGAGGGCGCAAGAGGGTGGGGGAAAAGAAAGAAGTTGCCAGTTGGAAAATAAAAGGAAAAGCTGTAGAACCTGGTTAGAGAAACGGTACCTAACTTCTGCCTTGGGAAGTTCCTGCTCTGAGAAATGGAGGTAGCAAATAGAGTACGTTATTCATAGGTACCAGGTACATATCTGTTGTTGTTGGGTAGGTACCCTTTTAACTCCGAGAAGAAAGAATAGTTACTCGGCTCTGAGATACAACCTGTCTTACTTAATGTTTTGCTCTGAGGTAAAGTTGTCGAAAGTGAATTGAAAAAAATTGAAATGGGAAATAATTTTGAAGAACACCGTAACAGTGTTTACGAATTTTAGTTTTTTTGTTTCTCAGTGTGAATAAATGTTTTTTTTATTATTTTAATGTAATACCTTTCAAGAACGCCCGTCTGACATGTAAAGTCAGGGGAAATATGTCGTTACCCGGTAGGCCAACGTTGTGAGGTGGGTTAAGGGAAGGGCTGTAGGAAGGGATTTATTAATGCGGGTCTTGAAGAGTCCCAGATTATATGAAGAAGGAAAAACAGATTCTGTTATCTAGACTTACACAAATACAACCCGTTCTCATGAAGCCAACATTATCTGTTAACGGGTGTCCGCCGAGTTTCAAGAACGTGCACCGGTGATCAATGCTGCATATTCCATAGAGCATTATTTATTAAAATACCTGGAGAACCAACTCAGCATGCCCTGATTCCGACTTTGCATTAGAGATGGCAATCGGTTAGTTAATAACGGACTGTCCATCAGACAACGGAACGCCTCCTTTGCGCAGATACAAGTAGGATTATCAAGAATTGAAGGACTCCAGCCCAGAGCTGACTTCCATATTCAAATGTTGGGCATTCTTGAGATTTGTATAGGGTTAGCAGCTGGTCACTGAAAGAATCTGTTAGCCCTGCACAAGACGCCCAGTTTCTTGTAGGCCACGAGACTTGCTCCAGCCTGTAATACTTCAGTCTGAGATACTTACTCCAAGTAATTCAATGGAGTCTTTATTGGAGAAAGTGCTTCCGTCAAACGGCAGCAGACAGTAATTGATCTCCCGTTCTACCTAATTCAGACACGCTTGGGAGATGTTGAAACTAACCAGGTTGGCCTTACCCAAGACACGAACCTCCTCGAGGTTGTGGTCAACTTTTTGTCTAAAAACTTCCCAAGCTGTTCGGAACATAATTGGAAGGGGGCTAGTCAAAAAGATAACCCTATTGAACAAAGCTGTCGTTAGCTGAATTGCTGCAGATTCAACGAGATCGTTGATATGCTTCAAAAATAGCATTAATGACAGCTTAGATCCTTGTGGTACCCCCGCATTTATATGGCACGGGGAGGAAGAAGATCCGTCAACTACGGTTTGATTTGTTCTTCCCTTGAGAAAGTTAGCAATCCAACTCTGTAGGGAGAAGAATAAGGAAAAGGGAAGTCTACCTAATAAGTAAATAATATAAATGTACATTATTTATTAAAAAATCACTTTTGCTTATGTAAATAAAAAATACAACAAAGGAAATAAAATAAATTATTCCATTGAAGAGTGATTGTGGTTTTTTAAAATCAAAGAAAATTTTTAAATACTCAGTAAGTGTAAAACCTTGTCTTAAAATGGCAACAAAAAACTTTAAATACACTCCAGTGATTATATTAGGAAAATAAATATTAAGAATTAATGTTTTTGCAGAGCACTTTATGAAAATCACCCGTTCAAATCAGATGTCCTTTTGTCATTGTCCACCAACTCATTGTTACGCGGATGACATTAAAGTCCATGATGGCTTTTTGTTTGACAAGGCTCCATAGGATAAAGCCCACAAACTCCAACAGCTCGGAGGATTTCGAAAGCGGAGAATTGATGGTTACTTAGAGAGGGTTTCCTCTTGGGGTAAGAATAATCTAGTCGAATTTAATGTTTCAAAGACCCAATCATGTCTAAGTACTTCTAAAAGGGATCTAAATGACAATCTAGTATCCAGAAGCTGGTATACTGAGTGTACAGGTCCTACAAATACTGTAGATAGTACCAATACTGCTGACCCTCTTTACATTGCAAGTGCGCCCCACTGTTGAATTTGGCAGTCAGTTGTAGTCTGGAGCCCCAAAATACCTGAAAACCCCTTGACACTGTGCAGAAATGCGCGGTCCGTTTGATAGATTCCCCTAACTGTAGGCTAACTTAACCGCTTGGGCACAAAAGCTTGTTTTCACGACAATTTAACATAGATAGACATAGGAATGACGTATGCCCCGGTTGAGTTGACCATTGACCAGCGGTTGAAAATTAAAGTTCCAAAATGCTTGAAACTGTATAAGGAGGTTCCGATGAGAAAGATCGATTATTCCCGCTATCAAATTTTTTAAACAAAAAAATTAATATCGATTTATTTTATTCAAAACTTGCTTTAATATATACCTACATCTACATAAAAAAATGCTCAAAACACAGGATGATAAATTATTAAATATCGTGTACTTCATGTAAGTATTTTTTGATCATAAGTATTTATGATTTTTCAATAATATCTAAACGAAATAAGTGTGTAAAAAAAATAAATATTTTAGTTTATAAGACCTTAAATAAATAGAATAATTGAGGTATTTTCGTCGCTAAACACGTTCTCGGATTTATTTTTTAATAAATTTTTTTTAACTAAAATTAAAAATCTGAAAAGTGTCTTTACTAGATTAGGTATTGATTTATTTTGCTGTATACATAATATGATTTAAAATTTATGTTGAATAATATAATATTTCGTTTTAAAATTTAACAGATAAAATAACAATGTTTCAAAATCAATTCTTCTACCGGTATTACAATAAAAGATGCTCCGAGGAACCAGCATCATTGATCCCTTTGGTTCCGGTGCTAAGTCGGGAAACACGCCAAAAATTCGCCAAAAATTTGTTGTCTCATGAGAACGTGTCGCTTTTATGACTTGTTCTTGCGTTTAATATCTCGGCTGTGGAATAATTTGCCAAAGACCCATGGTAAGAGAATTTTAAGAGACACATTTTCACTCCTTCCTCTCCCCAAAAAGACCCTCCGAAGACGACATAGGCCCTAAAAGCCCTAAAGGATTTTTTTTCCTCATGACGTCCTGTGTGGGTTCATGTAAAAAAAGATGTTTGTAATGTGAATATCTGTTCTCTCTTAATAAAACAATAAATTATGTTTCTGTATTCATTTATTTTTCTTCTCAAATCTACATTTCCCAAAAGTAATGGGTTCGTGTGATAAGACGCAAAGTTCAAATTCCCTCAGGCCCAATTGAAGTTGTGGCTTAATCTCGGTGACGAGATTAAATTGAAGGAATGCCGGAAGGCATTTTTAACTTTCAGATAGAGAGGGAAAATAATCATCTCTCTGAATAATGTAATCTTCTTCAGCACCTCAATTTCTTAATAAATATTCAAAATTAGAACGCAACGTCAACCAACTATGGACAAAAATTAGATTTCATTTAGTTTAAAATCGGTAAACTGAGTAAATCGGTTTAAGATGAAGTTATATACCTACCAAATAACTATTGAGATTTATCTTTACTACAAATCGGTTTACATTATGAATATGAAAAAAAATGTATTGGATACATTAAAGCCTTTCCTACCTTTTCAATGAATGGAATTAAAACAAAATAAAGTACTAGATAATTTGTTTTTTCATTAGATAAATATGAAGTTATATAAGAAACAACTTTTTTTAAATACCCGTATGGCTGAGATTATTTTTGACTTTATTGATTTACTAACTTTTTTTTTGTTCTTGTAGAATTATTCATAAAAAAATAAAAACAACTTTGGCGCTACTTTCCTCGCGCAGATAATACCAAAAATACGCGGAGTTTTCAAGGGGTAAGAAGTCGAATATTTCTGGTGTTTATATTCCTCTTAAAGCGATAATTTTTATAAATCACCTTAATCATTATACAAATAAATGTAGGGTAGGGGTAAATAAAATAATATAAATAAGTTGTAGAAATATATTAGTTATTTTCTGAAAAAATTGATTTCGCATCCTGCACTATCACATTTAAAATTCTAACTGCTTGTTAATGTTAACACTTGTGTATTAAACAGCCACTAATTTGATCTTAAATACAAACAAAAATAATATATTTGTAATCGAACATATTTCACTTTTAGCAAATTATAAAAATCAACCCGTATAAAACAAGTTTTTTTTTAAATATAACACATCTGTTTTAAAATCCCTTCAAAAACTTTTTGAAATTGTTTTCAATGGGAATCGAACCTTCCTACCAAAGATTTGGAGTTAACCGCGCTACCAACTGGGCCGAATCCCGATTGGACGAGATTATATTATTAACTGCTGTAACGTCGTAGAATTTCTAGAAAAATGTGTATATATCCGCGTGTGTGAGCATGATTATCTCCAAAATAAATTATAATGCATTGTTTGCCGAGTTTCAGCTCGATCGGATGTCGGGAGGTGGGTTAATTTCCACATCCAAGTTTTCACTTCATTCCAATCAAAAAACAAAAGTACAATGCAAATTTAAGTATTTATGAAAAATGTACCTTACGTTATTCTTCTTGTCCATTGTCAATTTGTGAATCCACTATATATTGTTTTAAAATTGGTGTTCTCATTATAGGTAATGGAATTGAATAAAATGTGTTGACTTACTTAACATTACAATGAAAAACAAATATTTGAATAATCGCAATTAGGCTAATAATTTAGTTACATAACTAATTAATTGATACAAACTTTTCGGATTGTTATTCCGTCAGACAATATTGTCAACCTATTTTCTGTGTGATGTTGTACACATTAATTTCATGCGGCTGGTTCGTGTTTTCACAACTATTAAATATATTAATTATAATCGTAATTTTTCCAGTTGGGTTAATTATTAATTAATGGACTAGTTAATATAAACAACCAACTCCTATTATTATTATTATATAATAGAGTTTACAAAATTTATTAAACATGGTGAGAAACCCCCTTAATATAATAAACTTGGAAATGCCCTACACAAAGAAGTAATTAACAAAAAAGTAACAGGAGTTTCGAAGGACATTACATTTTCGAAACACGGGTCACAGGATTAGTTTAAAAGGGCGAAAAGAAAGAAAAGTAATTTTATTTTGTTTCGTTGGGTCAAATACCATTTTTCTGACGTTGATATTTTCACTTTAGCAATCTCTCTTCCCGTGTCACTTAACTTGAAGCTTTATTATTTTCCAAGCCATTGAATCGGAATAATATTATTTCAGTGTTTCTGAAATAAATAAAAATATTACGAAAAACCAGAGATATTTGGATAATTCATTGAGTCAGTTAAAAAAGTGAAATCATAATTTCATCGTTTTATTTCGCATCACTGCTTCAACAACTTAATCTCTCAATTTAATATATTGCACGCGATGAATACTTGGAGCAGTTGGATAAGTTTGTCTATTTGGGAAGCATGTTTACGTGACATGGAAATATTGACAGATATATTAAAATAAGGGTAAATGCAACTGGCGCTAACAAAACATTGTTAAAAAACCGGAGTTAGCAGTCCACAACGGATTGTTGGTACCTACCCTGATGTATGGCAGTAAGGCATAGAATATGATAAATTCTATACAAGTGAGATCTCTGAGGCGTATGTGTGTAAAAACCATGTATGTTCGTGTGAGAAATGTGGGGATTCACAAATAATACAAGTCTGAAGGTAAGAGAATATATTTGACGTGATTGTGAGCGGTAGAGGAATGGGCCCGAGGAAGACATGGCACGATCAAGTGAACCAGATTCTTTAGTCGGGCCATGTAAATAGTCAGAATAACAGAAAAAGTATGTATGAATGCGAATGAGGCAAGTAGTATGTGCCATGACCGACCATGGAGAAAGGACGTGATAGTTAGTTAGTTAGTTGCTTTTGGTTCCATGTCAACTCAGAATCAACTAAACTCAACACCTATTTAAAAAGTCGTTAAAAGGTATGACAATTTAAAAATAGCTTAAACCCTTACCTACTATAACCTATTTAACCAAATTTTTTTTAAATTGTTTTCACAACTTTGACTTTTATGACTTTTCAAAGGAGGCGTTGAGTTGAATTCGTTCTGAGTTATCATAGACATAAATTTTTTTATGGATATTATCTCACTACAACAGAAAAACCTTATGAATTAAGGATTGAATATGTGATATGAGGCAGAAATATATAAATGCGTTAAATAACAAAAACAAAGCCGAGCAGTTGAGCTCAAGAAAGGAGTAAAAATAATCCCGTTGTGCTCTGAGGTTCGTATTACGTCCAGCAAATTAATAAATTAAACACAACATACCCTCCAGATGATAATTAAAAAATATTTCAATCCGTTCGTTAAGACGGATAATCTGCCAAAGAAAAGTGTTCTTTTTTTAACAGTCGAGAATTTTCTTTAGGTTTCGTAGTTGAAGTGACTTCCAAACTCAGCTGTGGTTATACTAAACTTCAATAACGTAATCGAAGAGAACCCGGTATATTATTTAATTTTGTATACCTTTCTAAATGCATCGTAAAAAAACTAGAACTGTGGGCGCGTTTCGTGATCCAAATATTTGCCTTATCGGGACATAAATTTCCAATACAAAACTGTGTTTTCGAAATTCAAATGGAATGGAGATCTACGATGTCAGGCGAACAAAGTGAAACAGAGCGCTAGGATATTGGGCTAAATAGAACATTTGTTTCTATTCAAATTTGGAAGGAACCTCTAGGGTGTCTTATTATTCTACGGGTTACCCGATTTAATTATCTAACTCGATCTGCATGACTGCTAATCGAGTGCTTAACGCACTGGGGTATAGACCAATTTCTACATTCCAGCGCATGTAATTTCTGAATCAGTATTATAATTAAACTAATTTATACTCTTATAAATTCAGTTACCAACACCCAAATTTCATGATTTATATATATGTATATAAAAATTAATGCCCCGTTAAAAAATGTCAGGCTTCGCATCCTCGGACAGGTTGACATTTTAAAAGGCTTTCTAGGAAGGCTACTCCAAACCGATTCTAGTTGAAATGAATTCCACAGAGCGTGCGCAAACACTGGAAAATGAGAAATGCTTCAAAAGCGTGAAAATGCTAGTTCACTTCTGAGGAAATTTGATAATAAAATTGAAAGAAGTGGATATAATTGCTTTGTTAATCGTGCATTTGATTTGATACCCATCAAAATATTAGGTTTTATAAGTGCCTACTTTATAATGTTACTAATATTATAAACGCGAAAGTTTGTATGGATGTATGTGTGTTTGTTACTCTTTCACGCAAAAACTACTGAATAAATTTGAAGGAAACTTAAAAATAATATAGGTCATACATCAGAATAACATATAGGCTATAATTTATGAAGCTAGCCAATTTCCATATATTACAAATAATAATAATTATTGTTTCATAGAAAATGACAAAATTTTAAATAAGAAAGTATACAGATTTAGGAAATGAAATTAAAAGAATTTGGCATTCTCAGACTATAAAAATATTACCTTTTGTTATTTCGGCTACTGGCGTTATACCTAGCTCTCTTATTAAAAATTTTGGCATATTAGATTTGTCAAAGAATTTGTATATAAAAATGCAAAAATCAAACATTTTAAATACATGTAGAAATACGAAAGATTTTTTAAATATTTATATTGAGGGATCAGTAGGATTTATCGGTTAAATTAGGAATTCCACAGAGCCGAACCCTCTGATATGAAAATATCTGGAGACGGTGAATTATATTCCCATTCAATAGTTTGGTAGATTAACGTGTTGTTCTTGTATTGTTTTGTATTAATTATACTTATATAATACACTTGCATAACGTGGATTTACTAGATGATCATTTATATGGAAAAGTGTATGAAAGGGTTTAGTTTTTCCTATGGGAAAAACTAAACCCGTTCCTGTAAATCTGGTGAATAAAATTATTGTTAAATCAAAATTCTATTTTAGAAAATATTTAAATTAGTAATTTATTTGAATATTATTATATATTTGATATTTTAAATAAATAGGTTTAGAATTTTGGTATAAACATAGATTTGACATAGGAAAATAAAATACTCTACTCGAAGTACTAATTCGCAGACAAAGTCGCTGGGAGTAGCTAGTTTTAATATAAACGTCATAAAAAACCAACTCAGTCGCGAAAAAGAAGGCGTCTAGTATCAACATAAAAGAAAATGGATATTTGAAAGTCCATTATGAAATGATTTTCTTGCTGAAAATAGTGTGATGTAAATATGCAAATTTAATGACGCCTGAGTTTATTGTTCGAGTGATTTTTTTCTACTTCATACAAGGAATTTATCTTATCTTACTAATATTGTAAACGCGAAAGTTTGAATGGATGTATGTGTGTTTGTTACTCTTTCACGCAAAAACTACTGAATGGATTTTAATGAAACTTTATAATAATTTAGCTCATACGTCAGAATAAAACATAGGTTTTATAGAGCTAGCTATTTTCAATGTATTATAAACAATAATTATTGTAATGTCAAAACTTGAGAATGACATTTTGCAAAACAATCAAGTATCATTTAAATCAAAATTCTATTTTAGAAAATTAGTGAATTTGTTTTAAGTACTCACCTAATAATTTGAATCGAATCAAGAATTATAGATATTTAAATAAATTGGTTATAAATTTTGGTATAAACATAGATGGGACCTAGGAAAAGAAAATAGGCTAATTGAAGTACTAATGGTAGATTCAGACTGGGTCGACGTACGTATGCATCGCTACGCCTAACAATATCTGGGCTACTTAGCAACCATAGATTTTCAATGAAAATTTATGTTTTAGAATCACATTGGCCACACGCATCGCGACGTGCGATGTCTGTGGCCATTTTCATAGAAAATGTATGGGTTGCTAAGCATTGTTTGGCGTAGCGATGCGTACGTACGTCGTCCAGTCTGAATCTACCTTAATATAGATTATTTAACAATGCTGATAACACACATTTCTTGTATAAAAGTTGTGTTGCATAAATTTTAACATACAATCTAAATACTTCTGTTTTGTATTTTTTGGGCATTCTCTGTCAACTGGCAAAAATGAACGTAGATAACCAAAAAAATAGTTCTTTAGTTCTTATACAAAAAGTACAATAAAATTGATCAATAAATTTTAAACCCTCACAACATGTTTCTTTGTGCCATTAAATTCGCAAACATTTTACGTCTGTACCTACATTTCGTTTTGCGGAAATCGGCAAATATACTGAAATTTATGATGGAACATTCAAATAAACCTTACATACTCCATTCTCCTGCAAATTACTTTCGTAACCACTGAATTGAAAAGAGGTTTGTACCGTTGCTTGATGTATTCAATTTAACAAATAAGGTTTTGATACAGAATTACGTACCACATACAAATGTGGAAATAAAATTGTTAGGCCGCATTGGTAACGTTTCTTTGTTTGGGAATCATTTCCAATTTAGTATTGGAAAACTCTGATGAATTCAGGAAGAAAATCGCAAAACTGTTTTTTTTTTGCATCGTCTACAATAATTTATTTTGTACTAAATAAGAAATTTCATAAAAAAAAATATTTCGTTTTACGTGTATGATTTTCATGTTTTATTGATCCGCACGTACCAGGAGGACATATCCGTAATACATGTTCAATTTGCGTTGCCTCGAACGGTTTAGCGTAATCCTCCAGAGAGGAACCCGCTATCCCGTTGGTTTCCCTGCTTCTCCGTTTGTGGAGAGGTAATATCCAAGGCGCATGCATGCATGAACGGCGAACGGTCTTTCCATCCGAAGGGGATTACGAACGCCGAAGAACGATTTTCCCATCTCTCCCATTGGCTGCGCTCCTGATACATGAAAGGCAAAGAAGTTCCACAATTTTTATGTGAACATTAAAATTAAAAAAAAAAGGAACGGATTTGAAATTTAATTTTGACGCCAAATGATACGTGTCAAAGAGAAATTTAATAGAGGAATTTAATCTTATAAACACTATCAGAAAATGTACATACAGTGTATTGTCGTCATTTAACTAATTTTTATTTTTTTATAACTTAATGAGTTAATCTTCAAATTGTTATATTTAAATTAATGAAGGCAATATTAGCCACGCTCAATTTACCCAATTTTTTTGCTGAAATATGTAGATAAATGCTAATCTTTTCCATTCACGTGGTACACGGATAAAAATGTTATTCTAAAATACGATCATTTTATTCGTAAAACCGGTTAAAAACGGGACTGAAGTTCTTACGAACAAATTAACAGGGTTTCAATGTTTATTGGCGGGAACTTTTAAGAATAATTTGTTGGTATACGTAATGTCGTACGTATACCAACAAATTATTCTTACATTTTCCCGCCAATAAACATTGAAACACTGTTAATTTGTTTGTACGAACTTAATCCCGTTTTTAACCCTTTTTACGAATAAAATTATCGTATTTTAGAAAAACAATTTTCTCCGTGTATGTATTAAGAACCTTAACAAACACCCATGTATCCATAGAAATACACAAAAGACAACTTAATTATTCGACATGAAAAAAATGCGAAAGAAGATTATTTAAAATGGAAATTTGAAAAATTAGAAAAAGTTTTGTATTTCATTACTCAATCTTTGCAACTCCATTAAAAACTGTAACAGAATAATCTTAATTAAATAATAATGATAATAATTTTTTCCGATTCAATCAGGCCGCCTTGTTGCTTTTTAAAACTAAATCAAGTATTCTTTGCAAGTTCTCCCAGGAAAATTAGAAAACTTTTTTGTTCGGCAACAAAGGTCTCCGCAACTTCATTTTCCTTCGTCTGCCTCCTTAGATGAAAGTTTAATGCAAATTTCACGTAAAGGCCGCCCAAAAGGCCTGGGATTCGCTCTTACCCATAAACGTCTCGGCAACAAGAACTTATAAAGGTCGCATATCCACGCAAACGCTTTTTACGCTTTACAAGGATAAAGGCTATAAAATTGGCCGAAATGCTGTTTCCTTATTCAATGCTGAAGCAATATTGAAAAAGATCGAGTAAAAGTAAAATTTCATATTAGAAATTCATTTCACGTTTCTCGCATGATTTACTAGGAATATAAAAGTTGCTCTCAAATCTAGCTTATAAAAAGGTATAGAGTTTTATTTTATTTCTCTCTATGACCCTAGTTTTCGTATGCTTTGTTGATACGCACATTCAAAATCAAGTGAAAGGGTAAATTTATTTTGTCAATATATTCATAATGGATTTGATTTCGTCAATAGACCTTCGCTATAAAAGCAGAGCTCCATGAGATAGCCCCATTAAAACCTATCGCTTTTTCTTAAAAACATCGCAAGCAGGAAACACAGAAAGAGATATTTAATCGGAACATCATCATATTCTATTTTCTTCAAACCTAATAATGAAATCATAATTTTACCAAACGTATATATTCTAATTATATTTATTGTTTTAAGTCCTATAATTCTAATAATTCGTTCGTGCTAACCACAAGGTTTGAATCCGAATTTGCTAAAACATTACGAAAACCCGTTCAAGTATCAAAAGAGCTTTCGACACATTATTCAAACAGATTTGGAGAGCTTTCTATGTAACAAAAAGGTGGCTACATGGCATCTGAATGTTAGCCGGTTGAAGTGATCTTAATATCGAATATCCATTGTGCGAAGCCAGCCTCCATAATCCATATCAAATAATGATCGGCCACATTGTAGACTGTAGACTTCACCGTATTGGCATGCGCCTTTGGCAGATATCCATTGCGGGCTTAAGTGGGACACTATCGACTATCCAAGCGTCCGCCTGAACCAAATTACGTTTGAATTGAATTTTACGATTTCTGTACTCCGCCCGGAGAAAAAAACTGAGATTTTTATTTTTATAATTTTTAAGTTCAACAAATAAATCAATGTTAAAGACAGCTTTACATAATTTGTGTAAGGATCATCAAATCAGGACCGTCATCAACACTGGCAAATTCGAATTTAATGAAAAATCCATATTACTAATCAAATTCGATGACCACTAAGCTAAAGAAGGCAATAATAAGTCAACCATGTAATGTGAAAAGTGTAAATTATTATTAAATTAATAAACTAATGTTTAAGACAAGACTTTCTATGCATGGCACAAAGGGTAACAATTATTATAAGCCATAATTATTCAGAGCTCCTGACCGGCAATTAGAGGGGCGCGGGTTCGAGTCCCGTCGGCGGCATGTATCTTTTCTCGGGAGGTTTTTTCAATATGAATGAGTGTTTCAGGCTAATAATTATAGCTTATAATAATTGTTAAAAGGTGATATATTTGAATGGTGTTCCGCAATAATTAATTTGGTCTGTCTAGAGTGGAAATAATTTGAACCAAAAACATGGCACTTTTACTCACGTTCATCAAGAACCAAATGAAATTGTCGTACAAATTCATCACGTATAATGAGTTGTAATTTCGTAGGGTAGGAAGCTATAACGATAAAACCATTCTCTTTCCTACTACGAATAAGTTAATACATTATAATATATTATAATGGTATAAAATTTTAATATTCATGTTAGAATAACGAAAATTTATCAAATAACCGACTGAACGTATATTGAAATTCGTCGCTTCAGTTAACTCGTAATGTATTGAGGGAACATAACATGAAATTCTCTCATAAATCTTTAGAACTCGGTTTTCATACGATATTCTCTCTAAAGCCTTCTAGCTAAATCCATTCATAATTTTATAGAAGATCGTCAAAGAGCGCATTGGAAAATATATTCATAAATACGGGAACCCAGCATATTGACTGTTTATACGATAAACACAAACTCGAGGGGAGGAGTTGAGAAAAGATATTTGAAAAGCAATATAAGGAGGAAAGTGGTAAAAGAACGATCGAGAATAAGTAAGAAAACTAGTGGAATCGTGATAAGATGGGGACGTATAATATCTCTTTATTTTCTACCCTTTCGCATAATTTAATATGCTGTGGAAAATTTAGAATAATGCTTTTAAACCTGATATACTGAGAAGGTAAAACACACGAAATGTTAAACTTTAACGAAAATTATTGCTCTAAAATTTATTTTTAAAACAGACAAGTTTTTTTCTTTGCCAAAAATATTTAAAAATTAGTAGCTTGCCACTGCTTGAAAAAAAGGTGCGCATCTCTCTAAGAAATGTTTTCGCATTGTTACTTGTTTGGTAGCTGAATACGAGAGAGAAGGTCGAATTTAACTACGAAAAAGTTATTCTCGGTAATTTAATTGAATACATAATATACCTTTTCTGTATTTCATAATGTTTGCTTGATCAGAATTTAAAAAAAACGATCGTATTATTTTATTTCTAATTTTATGCACGTACGCTTTACTTCCAAGAAGGTTAGAAAACTTTCGATTTTTTTCATAAACTTATACAGAGAAAAATGTTATTCGATAAAACAATCATTTTAATAGTAAAAACGATTAAAAACGGGACTAAAATTCGTACGAACAAATTAACAGGGTTTCAATGTTATTTAGCGGAAACATGTAAGAATAATCTGTTGATATACGTAATTTCGTACGTATACCAACAAATTATTCCTACATTTTCCCGCCAATAAACATTGAAACACTATTAATTTGTTCGCAAGAATTTCAGTCCCGTTTTTAACCATTTTACTATTAAAATGATCGTTTTTTTTTCAAATAACATTTTTCTCCGTATAAATGATAATTACTATTCTCTTGTACCGATCTTCATATTTGTCGATGATTTTTAATTTCCTATCCAAATCAAACTTCTTACAGTTAATTTTAATTAAAGAAAAGCAAATAGTTAAAAAAAGTCAAAGCATGCCACTGACTCCAACCCACATAAATTACTATTTTTCAGGTTGTATAAGGGTGTATTGGGGTGAGAAATAAATTAGGCTTCGTGATAAATATTGCAAATTATAATAAATAATCCCCGGAATTACGTGAATTGAGCCTCCCAGCTACGGAGAAAATGGAAATCTGAGACAAGGTAATCACGACTAATGAGATTCGGTCCCCTGGGCTCGGCTGCTATAGGTGTCATACAGACATGAGCCAACTCCTTTGGTCCGTGAGACCTCGGCCTATCGACCTTACCTGGATGCCTAGGGGTGGGGGCGAATACAGGTGTTCGTTTCTCAAGATAGTTTAATGAGAAAACTATTGATGTGAATGTTACCTTCACGTTATGTCGTATTCACAAATGAGACTTATGTGATCAAATACAGGCAATAGAAGACACATTTGCAGGTAAAACATCATTAAATTTAATGAACACAATGATAAATTAATTCGTATAAACATTTCATTTTTATAGATACGTATCGATTATTTTATTACTTTGCAAAAATTTTATTATTTTTTATTATTATAGACGTATTCCATTAAAAGCAATTATCGTGTGTACGAGAAGAAGATGGAAGTTATGTATTTATTAAAGATTTATATTATTGTTGTTATTTTGTAAGTTTTAATTTTTAATTAAAGTTTTCATTAAATTTTATGTTATGTTTTGAATTTTTTTTAAGATTTAGGTATCTTATATGTTTTAAATAAATATGAAAGAGTTTTGTTCCTAGATATTTGTGGTTCTATTGACCCAAAGTTTTTTACATAACTATATTGGTACATAGCATGTATTTTGCCTGAGATTTCTGTAAATCTGAATTGTATGGCTTTATTTAAAATATCTTCGTTATAAACGTATAAGTTGAGTGAAATAAGAAAAGAGTATTAAATTTAGTTACCTTAAATTTCTAAAATAAAAGTTCTGAAGGATAGAATGATTTCTTTAAAATGTTTTATAAGCGCCACACCATCCTTATACCATATTGGTTTGTAGATTGACAATTAAAATGCTTGTATAATAAACGTCATATTAAGACTACAACCTATGTGGTTAACAACTTTGAAAGTAATTTTGAATATTAAAATTTTATTTTTATACTAGATTTAATAATATTGACTTCGCCGGAGATTTGAATAACCGAATAATAATTACATGGCCTTGTCTTTTAACAGTTATTTTTTTACAGTTACATAGATTGTTCAATGCTCCATAGCTCATTATGAAAATGAATGTCGAAATTGCACTTTCGAATGGCGTTGTATTACGCCAGAGCTCAGCGATCAAGAGTTTTTATTACTTCATACTTAACTGACTATTTTTTTTAACTTCATTGTTATTTTATTTTATCGCAGGACCCGTGGGAAACCACAGAATTGTAATTTATGTGGGTAAATTGCGGGTATTTTACAGTTCTAGAAAAAAGATTGTCAGATGTAGGCGTCAAGTGACTACGTGTAATACGAAAACTACCAAAAAAAATTATTTTGGTTGAACGATGATATTTTTATACATTCGGAGAAATAAAGTTGATTAGGAAAAGCAAACGAGAAAATTGCCACATTACGTAAATATTGATTTTTCGGAAAATAAAACATATTTGCTAAAATGTTGTTTATGTTTTCCAAAGAACACGTATAAGAATCGTGTGGGAAAAACACAGAAATATGTTTCTTTAAGCATACGTCATCTTTTATTGGGAAAACAAACAAATCTTATCATGAATTTTAAAAAAATATCTTATAAACATATTCGCTGATCGTTAGTCGATCCGTCCGACTATTAGGTGAGCATCATATCAATCATGCTATCGACAAAATCAGTAAAATATATGCATTATTTTAAAATTGCCGGAGAATTATATTGAATGATGTTTACCAAAAAATAAAAAAACTTTACCCTTTACGCTGGAAATGGTCTCACTGGCTCCAGAGGGGAGGTATTTTCATTAAAGGAAAGAAACTTTAGAGCTCAATATGAAAATGACACTTATTAAATTTAAAATAAAAATTTCAAGACGCCAGGACCCACCTTTCAGGATTTTTGTTATTTCTTATTTCGCGGAAAAAAACATTTTATGTATGTGTAATAATTAAGATAATCGAAAACCAACCTAGTTTATATTTTCAAAGGCCCATTTGCTGAATCTTATGTAATTAATACCAATTAAGTTCGGTTGACAATCTACCCGGCAAGACCTTTTATCTCGAATTTGAATTCACCACTCGTAATGATCGTTTCGAAGTAATCCTAAAAGTATATTTCCGTCTCCCTTGTGCGGCAGTCCGCTCTATACAGCATTGCGGCAAAATTTTACTCTATACAGTCCACAGGCTATACACGAGTATATAACTATAAACCATAGCCAAGAAATTCGCATAAACTAGGTACGTACCTACACTCCTTCTTACGAAATACCGCTACACTGTAAAAAAAACTGAACAACCCCTATTTTGGTTTGACGATAGGGTTATTATCTCGGCAAAAAAACAGTAACTAATCGACTTTTTATCAGGTTTTATGAATTGTTCAAATTCTGTGAAACATCTGGCCCTTAGAATGATAATTTTCTTACATTTTGATCAGATTAAGATACTTCTAGTGTTGAAACTATTTTTATTTCCAATACGTCTGGCTTTCACCCTGCAATAGTGTTCTAGGCCATCGTTTCAAATTATGGAGAGAGGGAAGGAGAATTTATGAACTTATTCTATTAAATTAGCAAATTTCATAATTTTATGAATAATAATTGGAATAGTGGTTAGACTATTTTAAACTACTATATATTAAAAAAGTAATAGTATTATACAAAAAGTGGGTTTTAATATTTCTTGCTATATTATTTTCCAAAATATAATATAATTCCTGGTCAAATAAAATATTCACGCAAAACACTTCAATTATCTCAACCAAAAGTATGTTGACAAACTTTCGTCAAACAAATGGTTGAGTATTGGAGAGTTGAGCGCAGAAATAGAAGGATTTATGCTTGCTATTCAAGATAGAGTCATTAATACCAAAAATTATAGGAAGCATATAATCAAAGATCCAAATCAAATTGATGATTTATGTAGAAAATGTATGGCTTTTCCGGGAACTATAGAACACGTTATATCAGGATGTTCTATATTAGCGCCGTCTGAGTATACATTTAGGCACAATCAGGTTTTAAAAATAATTCAGCAAAGTTTGGTATTTAAACATAACTTGATGGACTGTCATAATATACCATATTATGAATACGAACCAAATTCATTTTTAGAAAATAATTTCTTTAAAATTTACTATGATAAAACTATACTAACAGACAGACCAATTGGTCATAATAGACCTGATATAGTTTTACATGACAAAATTAAAAAAATAACTTTAAACATATTATTGATGTAGCTATTCCAAATTCCTGTAATATTCAAAAATCTGTTTCTGAAAAAATAAGAAAGTATACAGATTTAGGAAATGAAATTAAAAGAATTTGGCATTCTCAGACTGTAAAAATATAACCTTTTGTTATTTCGGCTACTGGCATTATACCTAGCTCTCTTATTAAAAATTTAGGCATATTAGATTTGTCAAAGAATTTGTATATAAAAATGCAAAAATCAGTCATTTTAAATACATGTAGAAATACGAAAGATTTTTTAAATATTTATATTGAGGGATCAGTAGGATTTATCGGTCAAATTAGGAATTCCACAGAGCCGAACCCACTGATATGAAAATATCTGGAGACGGTGAATTATATTCCCATTTAATAGTTTGGTAGATTAACGTGTTGTTCTTGTATTGTTTTGTATTAATTATAATTATATAATACACTTGCATAATAATATAATATTTACTAGATGATCATTTATATGGAAAAGTGAATGAAAGGGTTTAGTTTTTCCTATGGGAAAAACTAAACCCGTTCCTGAAAATCTGGTGATAAAAAAAGAATACTACGTACTATTAAAATAAACTAAATGATACCTATTCGTACTTAAATGCAGTATTAAATAATATTCCCACCCTCCTGATAGTTTTTCCATACGATAACGAATATTAATAATTTATCAAATAAATACTTGCAACAGGTAAAAAAAAACTCGGCTAACTTATCATCTATATAGCTATTATTCATAGATTCAAGTACCGAATGGTACACTCAGGGAGCCTCTGATTACTGATCCACACGATAACGAATATTAATAAATACTCGCAACAGGTAAAAAAAACTCGGCTAACTTAGGCATACTATATGTATATAGCAACTATTTATAGGTTCAAGTACCGAATAGTAAACTCATGAATATCAATGGATAATCTATGAAGAGGATCGATAAATACCCCCTTTATCTTACAAATTAATAAACTTAATTTTGTTTTCTTTCCAGTCTATATATAGCATTGTTTCCATGTAAAATCAAAATGCTTTAGTGTCAATAAATCCAGTTTATCAAGACAAATCGAAAATATGTAACATATTTTTCTGTAATACGACAAATTACGAAAATTGAAAGCATTTCTAATTAAAGTTTTTGATATTGTCCCGTGGTAAAACTATTAGCCTGTGTTTAAAAGTCAACCTCTAGAGTCCAGAGCATAAAAAAGGGTCGGAATTTATTAGAAAATGTTCATTAGTAAATTACGTTCCACTTTTACCACGGCACAGGTAAACCACCCAGTGAGGCCAACATTACTGGATTACTCGTACACCACAAAATGTAAAAAAAACGCAATCTGTACAAACTACAAAGAAACCTTACACTACATTATTCTAACAGGAGAGCGATGACTCGTACAAAAATAACCGACGTTAAAAACAAAGGTATTTTTTGTGCAAAAAAATATGTCGTAAAAATGTGGGCTTCCTTGAGTTGGCGAATAAGTTTTTATTGGTAGGACGTAAATTATTTCTTTTTTGTCTATTATTATTGAATATTGAATGAAAAAGGTTCAGACTTTCCTAGAAACGTTGATAGTTCAGGAACAGATGATAAATTGCTTTTAGATTATGAAATGTGGACAAATTTACATTGATCATAAATATTTTTAGATAGCCTACCGACGTCAAAAGCGGCTGCATTTTCACGCATTCCATAAATATATTACGTAATAGTTACAAAATCTTCATGTTTCATATTTTTATGATCCATCAAAACTCTAAAAAAAAACATTTAATAATCCCATTACATGTTTTACTACCGGACTTCAACCAAAACTTTAATTGAATAGTGTAATAAGATCTTTCATATTTTTGGCAGATACATTTTTATTTCAAAGCTCCATAGCTCACGATGCAAAAGAATTTATTTTAATTAATGACGTAAAACTTCTTTACGCACGCTTGACTTGGGGGACTGGCGAATGCTTTACGAAAAGTGTAATGGTAGATTCAGACTGGGTCGACGTACGTATGCATCGCTACGCCTAACAATATCTGGGCTACTTAGCAACCATAGATTTTCAATGAAAATTTATGTTTTAGAATCACATTGGCTACACGCATCGCGACGTGTGATGTCTGTGGCCATTTTCATAGAAAATGTATGGTTGCTAAGGATTGTTTGGCGTAGCGATACGTACGTACGTCGACCCAGTCTGAATCTACCTTAATGCGTTACGGGCGACGCGAATGGGCTGTATCACACTGTGGGAGCAAGAGAGAGCAGTGCGCGCGCACATTTTCTTTCGTCTCTTCCTCTCATAGGCAGTGCATGAAGATTATTCGTAATTTCATTTCGTTCTTGAACAATTTTATAAATACTGTAGGAGCAAGAGAGAGCAGTGCGCGCGCACATTTTCTTTCTTCTCTTCCTCTCATAGCCAGTGCATGAAGATTATTCGTAATTTCATTTCGTTCTTGAACAATTTTATAAATACTGTAGGAGCAAGAGAGAGCAGTGCGCGCGCACATTTTCTTTCTTTCTTTCTTCCTTTAGAAGTTTTACTTCAGTCGTGTGGTCTAAAGCACGCTCGTATTTTTAAATATAATAGCTTTACATATTTTAAAACATTATTCGACAATATGGGCTTCACTGGTTGCTTTACCGGTGCCGAGGTCCTCATTTTACAATTTAATAAAATAAAAAATAAAATGAAATGCTAAATTTGAATAAAATAAAATACGAAAAGGAGATAATAAAAACAAGCGTCAAATATTACTAGGTACGATTGAATTTTATAATAGTGTAATTTTGTAATGATATTGTGTTTTAAGTACATATATTTATTTTATTTACCTTATGAAATGTTTGTATGGTTGCCTTTTTTGTTCTTTAATCCATATTTTAATTTTATAAAGCCAAAAGAGAGAGTAGAGCTCATCGTTTGAGAGATTTTTGCAGCTTTTTAACAACATTACAAAAAATAGTAATTTGGAAGTTTCTCTAAAATAAAATACGTTTCGTTTTTTAAAAAAGTTTTGAGTACGTGTTCGATTTTAAAATTCCCAAACAAAATTTGCTTTTGTTTCACATTTTGCTTTAAATATTACCATTTCATATCCCAGATAATTTATACTTTTTGTTCAAGACTTGAGTAATTTCCGTATGGTAAAACTCCTCTGTTTCAGTTCTCTTGTTTCAGTCGATGGAGACAAAGAAAATGGGTCGCCGAACAATTAAACATTAATCATATTTCTCACACAATAGATATGATTTAGAGTTGTACCAGACCGGGAAATTCCATCGGGCGAATATTCTTTAGAATCTTTTAGACCTTCTGAACATTTATGTGATCCTGGTATAAAAGAAATATTCCTGAAAGATATAAAATATCTAATCCTACTATTAAATTAAATATTTTTAAATTAAAAAGTAAATATTGATTGTAAGGTTTTAAGATTTTCTTAAAAATATTTTACGTTATATTATTTACGTAATGAAAACTTTTCCACGTAGATCATTAGTGAATAATGCCATCTATGAATGGCGTGCCTAATATGTTTGACTTTTAGTGTGATGCGAAGCATGCGTTGCGTTAGTTGATTTGAAACTTAGTTTAGAATTCGCGTTTAGTAAAATATGCATAAAATTCTTACCAAGAGGATGCTTTGGGGGAAAAGTTGTGATTTTTTATGGTGGATTTAATATTTTAACTCCAACATACCTGAAACAAAAATAAAACATGTTATGAATAATTTGAATGTATATTTTTAAACACAAAGTGATTGAGGAGATTATGACGTCACGTCGTCGTTCCAATACCTCGTCTGCAGAAAAAAAAAGTTCACTACGGTTGCAGCGCAGCTATTGAGGGGTTTTTCTGTGCAGTCTCTGGTTTTGGTCGTTTCTGTACCGTAACAGATACCGAGCACTAAGACGACTCACGACTGGCTAAGACCTAAGACCAAGACGGCGTATTTGTTATGTTTTTATGTATTATATTTATTTAATTTTAACGGTAAACATACCATAAACTGGTCGCTATATAGCTACGCTGTTAACTATTGAAATCAACATTGTATAAACTTTAAGTTGCAATTCGATTTTAGTTAATTAATTCTAGTGGAAACAAACGCAATCACGTCGTTGACGTCAAAGGGAATGCGACATTTGGAAATAATCCAAATAAAAATTATCTCAATATATTGAAAATCCACATGTTGGTTTGTTTTTTTGTGAATTGTTGTGATTTTTTTGTGAATTCTTCTGGATGAATAGAGAATTTATTTTATTAAGATACTGTCAGACTGCGTTCTTCGACGAAGCAAGCATTTTTGGGCTTAGCCGATTTCAGCATAATGCTCGCAATACATTCTCAATGGAAGTATTGCGAGTATATAATATACACAACAGATACTGGGTTAACATAACAAAATTACAAGTAATAAATACCAACAATCAAATACTCATTACGATATGTAAGAATAAAACAACAAAACACAACAAGACACGACCATATAATATATCAATGAAGAATGCAAGTCGAAAAGGTCGAGTGTAGTCAAACGAAGTCATGTGAAAACAAGAGATTCGAGAAATTTAGTAATGTTCTCGAGGCTATCGCTAAATACGTCCGAAACCCATAACCCATTTCGCATAAGCGTTTGGAAGAAGGTAGTTTGTTCTTTGGAAAGGAATACGAAAAGATTCGGGGTATCTTAGTAAACGGTGATTAATATTGATTTTGATTGTGTGGAGTAGGTACAAACCTATTTTGGAAGACTCATCCTAACATGTTCCATTGGGGCAATTAGCAAGAGAGTCACGTTTAAAATTAAGGAGAATGATAAATGAACATTAAAGGATTTTTTTAAATCGGTCAATTGTATTTATGGTAGAGTTCCATTTTGAAAAATCTCGTTTCCCTTAATATTCTGTAGGGAATTTCCCTTACCAACTGGGCATAAAAAGCTCAAAAGCCTTGCGGATCTTTTATTCACTGCTTTATTGGAGCTCCAATTTCAGGCGCTTAAATCGTAAACAATTTGTTACTGTGGGCATATGTTTATATTTCCAAAAATAATATATTTTTTAATAAAATGAAAACTCACGTCTGTAACCATGAGCGTCGCACTTTTAACGATATTTAAGCTTTCGTAAAAAGTTACCTATTCACCAAACAACGATATGGTCTATTCCCACCAGATGTGTGATAATTTGGGAGGCGGGTATGGGTACCGCCGCCCCGGGAATTATTTGTGGGATAACCAAAACCCTTCCCATTGGTCGCCCCGAGTTGTTCGCTACGTTTGGTGATATAGCAGGTGTGTTCTTGTTTTTTGGGGTGAGGTTTGTCTAGCCACTCCGTGGCGGGCCGAATTGGGAGAGACAGGTTGAGGGAGATATTATGTCATAAAAATACAATGAATAAATAAAATATACCTAATTTTTAGGGTTAATCTTCAAGGTGTGATATGGCATAATTTTCAATGTTATATGCAAAAATATAAGAAAAAATGGTTAATGATCCAGCTCCCTTATTAACGTATAAAATTATTTTCATCTATGAGTGCACACTGTGAGACATTATTTGTAGTATAGACTGGGGAATTGCTGCCCGGAATGGCTTTATGACTCACCGAGTTTAAAACTAAATAATGTCATATTTATTTGGCTGGCGCGAGCAGGAGACGCGTCCTGAATATTAATTGCTCGTTCAGACTATATACTGCACTACACGTTACTCTGTACAGGGTACTTCACTACCAACGAACAACATATTATCCCAACTCAACTCAAGTACCTACCACTGCCAGTGCTATGGTTCAAACCAGTCTTTCTCAAATTGGGCGATAACGCCGCTTGTGGGCGCTGGAGGCTTCCAAGGGGGCAGTAGAAGGATAAAAAAATTAGGGGGCATTAAGAAAATCAAGAGAAGTGACCGCAGAAAGATTCTACCTATAAAAGTCTGAAGGAATCTAGACAGGATATCACTTAAGATGATAGACTTCGCTTTTCGGCCCATACAAAAAGGACGCCCGGGAAAAACACTTTTCTACATCGAAAATTGCACAAAATGATTTTTTTTTTATACTTCCTTCTAGAGCATGGGTGGCCAACCTTTTCAGCAGCCGGGCCAGATTTTAGAAATGAGATTTCCTACCGGGCCGTACAACAAAATTTCTTTTATTATTCAAAACAAACAAGAAATATATAGTTTTTTTCAAGATACTTACAAAAATGAGAATCAAACATATTTATTAGAATTGAGTTAGGTAATACAAAAACGAATAACAAAATAATAAATAAAATATAATACATTTTAGTGAGTCGTCTGATTTTGTTTGTCAGAACTAAGTGCATCAATGTTGATAACGATTAATGTTGTTGCTACACACAGTTTTCCAAATGCTCATCAATGATTCTTGTTCTTATTTGAGATTTAATATGCTTCATTAGACCAAAAAGCTGTTCACACGTGTACGAGTGAAAGTGTATCTCAATGTGTATTAAAAATCAGTTTAAAGTTGTGATTGTATGTTTAACACGAATATACCACAGAAGAAATTGTTACGATAGTTGTGAATCAATATACTGAGACACTTCCATATATGAGATATGATACGAACTACGCACGTTGGAATGTTATTTTGGTGGTTTTATGTACACTAGAAAAATATGTGTGCATATGCTCCGCGGGCCACAAGTACACACCCAGCGGGCCGCATGCGGCCCGCGGGCCGCGGTTTGGCCACCCTTGTTCTAGAGGGTGAAAACTATGTTGGTATGTTTTCGAATTTTCGATGCGTTTCGTATTAACGTAAACATTCACTGTCAAACATGTACGATTTATCAAAAAATATTATTTAAGGAAAAAGTGGTGCTAACTCAACTCTCATAAAGAATTATAAAATTATAACAAGCTACCGACGTAGCTTCTTCTTTCTAAAAAATATATATTTTTTTAAATTTCAATTTCGTGAAAGTTTCGGTGTAGAAAAGTGTATTCTCCATAAACCCCTTTTCGAGCGATTTCTGTAGGTAAATTTGAGCGTTGTCTCATTCGCACATTTCGCATTCGCATGTATTGTAAGTGTGCGTGAGCTTATTGTGAGCGGGACAGAATGACAGACGCGGGTGTTCCGCGTGTCGTTCAAAGTCTAGCCTCTTAAGATACGATTTACTAGTCGAATGCTTGGATTCCCGAGTAGACGGTTAAATTAGAGTCGTTTACGTATGTAATATGGATGAATGTGGATGCAGCTTTATAGACCAGAGGCCCTAGCACGCTTGCTCTATAACGATCGGTAGGATAACTATCGGTAACTTCTCATCGTTCCCTACAACAACTGCAGATCGCAAAAGAATAGGTGACAGTTCACAATGACTAAGTGTTGTTAATATATTCGATATCAACTGTCGTTTGTACCTTTGAGATCTGCAGTTGTCCTAGGGAACGATGAGAAGTTACCGACAATCGGTCGGTAACTTCATATCGAGCGACCGTGCTAGCACACCGTACATAGTACGCGGTTAAGATAACTAAACACAATTGTCTGGGATTTCCAATTTTTTGTTTTCATCCAAACTTTTCGGTCGATCGCGGCGATCCCATCCCTATCCCAAGTTCTTGATCTCAAAAATAGAATATGGGTCACAATCTCTCTATCCTATCCATATAATATTGCATGTTTAACAATAGGGTATTTCCAATTTTTTTTTATTATTGCTTAAAAAAATTGCGTTGACCATTTTTGTAATCCCGCTAAAACGGCATTTTCGACTTTTAACGTCACAAGAAAACGTAAAAATCAAACGTTTTTAGTACGATGATTAAAGTCAGAAAAATGATCTTTAAGTACTCCATACATTTTCAACAGAATCCCTCGTTTGTGAAAATACCCTATTATATTTGCATTAACTGTTTTAAAGATATGCAGCAGACGGTAATGTAAAAAGTAAAAAAATATGAGGGGCACTAGTTTTTTTTTAAATCTCAAAGTGAGCGGTGGTCGAAAGAAGTTTGAGAAACTGTGGTTTAAACTATAATAACGTGTATAATTATTTCAAGCCTTAATGAAAGGACTAAATAGATAAAAGTTCACAACTCATCGTTGATGGGAGTTTGGTCTTTCGAGCCGGATACGGTTTCGCATAATTATAACATTAGTAACAGTAGGAACTATCCGGCTTCCTTCGGTTGCCGCGAACCAGTGAGACTATGGCATCCCTAATTGGGATATGTTGTGATACTGAAGATATTATGTGGGTTAAGATAATGATTATATGTATTTATGTAATGTACTTTGGTTTTCTCTGATGAACAATACTTATGAGATGATCGCAAGTTTCAATGATACTCGGTTCATCAGGTTACGAATCGTGTTTAATTATCGTCTGGTTAACAATTACTTTTTTTACATGAATACTACACAAAAGTCCCAGCTGCTCCATTCTGAAGCTAGGGAGACTATGGAATCTCCAAAGTGGGGTATGTGCCGCAAATATAATATATATATAAATATATTATTTTTAATTAATTCATCGTGAAATAACACAAATGAATCAAATTTAATCAATTGTGAAATAATAGAATTAATCAAATAAAATTAATTGATTGTTTAAATTATTAACAAATTAATCAAATAAAATTTATCTGCGCACGCCGCGCCGGGTTCGAATCCGCAACCTTCGGACCACGCCGACCGTCAAAATTGTTTAATTATTACTGTTTTATTTGTAGAAATATGTTTTCTTATTGAGATTTAAAAGATATATTTTTAAAAATTTTTAAAAATTGCATTATGGAAGATCCCTGACTCTTAATAGAAATAACGTTGGGACTTCAATATACCTAGTGGATTTGACCGATAAATTGCAAAAAGAATATTATGCAGTCTAAATTTCATAAAGAGTTTATCTTTGAATTTAATCTGTTACGAAATTTACTTTTTATTTAGTTTATATTGTGTGATATTTCCTCATCTCGATACGTTATACTCTTTAGTGGCCTTGGTGATTGACAGAGGGCACTACATTAACAAAAAAAATCGACAAAAAATTGCCTGTTTTTAAATTTGCCGCACCACGCGACTTCTTTTTTGGTTTATATGGACAATTTGTTATATTATGGATACCTGCTTAGACAACTTTAAAATTATGAAAAACTTGCGAATATTGTAATAAATGTATCATAGAAACACGCCGACCCGCATAAAAGATTATTGTGTTTGTTTACCTAACCGGTCTTTAGAATAACTTATAAAAGAACTCTGTTTACTGCTTGTATGCATTATTTTGAAAAATATGTTTGCCTTGAGAAGACAAGACACGAGGAAACGTAAAGATGTTTACATAAACATAATTTTACGTAATTCTAAAATAAAATCTAAAAAATACGTTCGTAATTCTAATATATATCAAAGCAGAGAGCCAATGAGATTTCAAAGATATGAACAAAATGTATTATTACACTAATCTTTTTTTTAAATGGGAATCCAGCACACAAGTTCCAAGTGTTCAAGGGCATGGTTAATAATAATTAGTCATCCCCAATTGGAAAGGTTGTGATACTGGAAGGAGAGGTCAGACTGAAACTTCACGTACGAAGATGATTTTGCGTAAGATGCGGCGTCAGAGATATACTCTATGCATACTGATATTATTGTATCGGTGATTCAATCCAATATTGAAACACTTAATTCATCTTAATATTTTAGGGCAAAACTTGCAAAAATTGTTTTATCCTAAAATAATTAAACTAGGGCTATGTATGTAAGAGCAGATTATGAGTTGTTTAAATTATCACCTTATGTAAAAAAAATTGTTTCCAAGCAAATCGTTTTGGTTTATATTTCTTGTAAAACTATTTTTCGGGTATAAAAATACCACCCTAAAAATTTATGGTCCGGAATATTGCGATAATCGAAAAATGTCTCTACGCGTCATTGGATGATCGTGGGCTTCGTGTTACGATCTTGATAAAAATTATTTTCTTTCATCCCCGCATCTTTTAAAAATGTTTACACTTCATTTGATCTTACCGACTTTCTGCTTTCAAAGTGTGGTCTTTATTTTAGATTTTAATAAACGACATCAAATAATTTCAACTATTTAACATGAGGATAATAAAAAAACCCACCGAATCAGAGGCATAATAAGAAATTGGTTATCACTAACATCCAATCAATTCAACAAATATTTTAAATATAAGCTGAATATTATTAAAAAAAAACTGTGACTAAGATGAAGGGCCTGGGCACTAGGGAATTCAAAACCCGACACCCGAAGGGCTTAGTTAGCCTTTCTAAGGGAACGTGGAAATAAAACAAGGACGTTATATGAATTTTGAGTAGGGTAAAGTTAATTCTGCCTTCTGTTCTATCCTCCCTTCTGGCTTTACGCCCTTTGACAATCCTATTTTCAAGATAATAAAAAATTAAGCCTATTTTGTTTATAAATTATAAGACACAACATTTTTCATTGATACAAAATTTTGCTTATTTGTTTTTCTTTCAATATGTTTCGTGTCTCATTGAAACAGGGAAGAATGGTAATTTCTACTTCCACCAGCACAGTGCTCCATTTTTATCTTTTTTCGTATCTTTCCCAATCACCTTTTCTGTCAAAACGATGTTCACGTTTCAGATTTCAATATAGATTTAGATATGCATTGACCAATAGGGAAGTTGAGTGAAAAATATTTTGACTTTTAAAAAATACGTTCATGTAGATGACATGCAAACTTAAATACCATTTTTTTTAAGTCGTTTTCATAATTAAACTACTTATACAAGTTTGAATTTTATTAAAACCCGCGAAAACGCCGGCAAGACATAATACCGTGCGGCAGAGTTCGTGACGTAACCCGGTCCTTGATTGTGTGAAATATAAGGGAAAATATTTACAAAACCGGAATGCGCGAAAAAAATAAATTTAAAAAGTTGTAGTAGTTAGATATTCACTAGTACTAATCAATTCAGTTACCGGAAGTTGCAACAGTTCCTAACATAGCGGTCGGTGAAAAATGACATTTTGTGTTTTTAAATTTAAAAAATAACCATTAAAATGCAGTTTTTTCGAAATTTTCTTATTCACTGAACCTCTGAGATATTACGAAGAAATTGCACATTTAAATTTAAATATTTTTTTTTTTTAATTAAATTTTTTTGATACAATGGTACATAAAATAACAAAAGGTATATAACATATTTAAATATAATATTCTATGAACAAAAAAATCCCACAAAGGCAAATGCCTGAGCGTGGGTATAATATTGAATTTATTTTAAATTTATGGTTAATAGGAGATTTAAGAATTAAATATAATTTTAGGTATAAAAGCCTTAAAACATAGAGCAAAATAACAGCCTTTGTTGTTAATTAAATTTAATGAAGAATTAATGTTAAAGGCGTAATTAAAAAAAAACAAAAACATAGCAAGCAATATATTTTCTACTTCAAAAGTTGTCTGATGATAAACATAATTAATGGCTTTGTTAAATCTTATAAGAAAAAGATATCTTTTTCAGTGTTCTTTAGCCAAGTTTTGATATATTTTTTATAAGATTTAAGATTTTGACACGTGGGAGCTTTAAATGTTGCACGTATTGAGTACTTTATATTTTTTCCTGATTTCATCTCTTCACAGTTTGAGCATGTGGTAGGGTTACAATTTACATTATGAAACTTTACATTAAGATTAGTTTTGGGAGCTGATTTCAGTGTGTTATAGAAAGGAATGCAAAGAGTTTTTTTCATAATTTAAAGTCTAGCCACTCTTTGACAATAGTAATACATTTGTTAGCCTTATTAGTTGTATCTTCCCATGTTTTTCCATGGACTAATATTGCAGTATCGTCAGCAAATGAGAATAATTTACCAGGTATAACAATGTTAAATAAGTCATTTATATAGATTAAAAAGAGTAGCGGTCCTAATACAGTTCCCTGAGGAACACCGTGTTTTACTGTATCAAAGTTGCTCAAACATGTTCCAATTGTTGGCGATTAATTTGTAAAAGCATGAGACATTTATTTTTAATTCCAATGTTGGATATATGTTCTTTAAGAGAGCTCTGTGCACTACGCACTACGTTTAAATATGCAGTACGTATAAAATATGCACTACGTATAAAATATGCAAATAAATTGATAAAATTGATTGCACACGATTTTATTCGTAGAGGGGAAACATTACGACGTGTTTTATTTATTTACGTTAATGGTAGGTTCTAGGCTTCATGCCATTAAAATGATATAATAGAGGTTAATGACTGACAATGACTGATCATTTGAGTTTTTAGTGCACTAGTAGCGTAGGAACATTACTACAGAGTAAGATTCGAGGTAAACTGCAGTGAGGTCTAGCGAAGACTTCACGCCTGAAGGCCTCTATGTAAAAAAACGTAGCATTTTGAATTCATTGTACCGAAAACCTGTGTAAGTGTGGATTTAAATACCACCTACTTCATCTAAGACTATGAACAATTTAGATACGGGCTCACTCAACGTTAATACTAATTATAATGACTGATTTGTAAAAAATTAAAACAAATTATCATTGCTTGAATTGGCTTTAAATCATCTAAACAAAAAATATATTGCAATATACATAATTGTGAATGATGCATTGAATGAATTGTAGCAAGTGATTGAATTTTCTTATTTGAGATGTATGCGAGAGATGGAGAGGCTGATTTAAGCGTAGGTTAAGATTTAAGAAGGGAACACTCACATGGTTTGTCATTTTTGTGTTTTATAGGGAAATCTAATTGCAGTTTGCACTATATGCATTAATTTACATATCGACACTTTGGAATAACAAAGTTCCATCTGATGCGGAAACGTCATGCAGTTATGGGATCTATGGTAAGCTGCCTTAGAGTTCATTATCGCATGACGTAAAAGCAACAGATGGAAACTTGTTATTCCAAAGGGTCGATATGTAATAATCTCGCCTACTTTCAATTAATAACATTTTTGTTTTATTTGTTTTGTTTTTAGAAAGTTTTCAGACAAAGCTTCTGAATCCGAAAACCCCGTTTTCTTGATAAGTACTCCGTATTTTGATATCGGTTCATTTTCACCATATTTTTTGTGAGAAAAGCTTACACTGTATAAAAAGATTTGGACTCCCGGAGGGTTTTGAAGGGACAATATTATGACAATAATAAACATCCAGGGGTTAATATTTTTATTTCTGTTTTTTTATGAAAGGGAAAAATCCATAGATAACTAAGGTTAAACAAGATCTCTTCTACTTGGATAATTTTAGATTTTTACGTTTTATTCACGCCTCTAAGCTAGGTGTATGATTTTTTTTATACGAAACAAAAATAAAATTATCACAAGAATTACTGTTTTTCTTCTAGAAGACTTTCAAAATTTAGATATTATATCTATTACTGAAATTTTTTTTTCAAAGATGCACAACTCGTGAATGTGATGTTGGGAGTGAAATAGTTGCATTGACCTAAAATTTCAAGACAACAATAGCGATGAAAATTTAATGACACCAGAACACCGTTCGGGTATTTTTGCTGCCTCGTACTCGACTAAGTAGTGATTTATTAAAAATTATTATAAGCAATAATTATCAGCCTGAAACACTCATCCACATTGAAAAATCTTCCGAGAAAAGATACATGCCGCCGACGGGACTCGAAAAAAAAAGTGATGTGGTATTTAATTATGTCAATACACGGAGAAGAACATATCGTGCCTGTTAATTAAATTTTAATATTTGAAATTTTTTTAATCATTTCATCAACGAGTCGCTTAATAAAGTCATAGCATTAAATGACAGATCTAATGATAGCTTCAAGTAAGCATTATTTAATTAGCACTCAATTAAGAAAAACTTTATAAGAAGTATCTAATTTGTAAAAATAAGCTTATTTATCAACATACTCACAGATCTATGCATTCGGGATCATCGTTGTGGAAGATACAAAAATAATGGATTTAACAAACCTTATGTTTGTCAGCTCCTTTTTGGCGGGCAAAATGTATTAGGTGGGGTTGGTTGTTGTCGAAACCTGAATAAATGGAGCTATAAAATTCAAGCAACTTTTAACTCTTAAACAGAATGGGCGTACCTACTCTGTAACTACTCCATGAACTGTGAATAAATGGACTGACCTCTCCAAAGTGTTTCGAGCCCAAGGTTTTTACTTGAGAGCTTTAAGAAAGACTTAGGGAAAAAAAATTATTGTTAAAAAATTATAAACACTTTTTAAATTAAAATTACCAGGAGCCAGTCAGATTATGACGTCCCTGATTTGAGGTATGAATGCAAAATTATGAGTGCAAAAGAAAGGATATGGAGTCTACGATGTACATAATTATTCATATGTGATCATTACACTACTAAAACCATTTCACTCAACGTATCGATTCATAATGGTTGCCTTTCTCAAAGAAAGAAAATAAAAGATTAGTGTGTCTATCTACCACTTCAAAACGTTACCGAAACTCACTATTTGTTATTTTAATTAATTTATGACATGTGAACTTACACGATATAAAATTTTGCGTGGTTTTAACCCCGCGATCCCCAAATCCGGAACCAATTAACTTACCGCTCTGCCACGGAGTTCCGATCAAGTAATAACATTTAGAATTAATTGTTTACTACTGAATATTTTTGTAATTTATTGTAGACAGTTAACAGACAAGTTATACAATCGGCAATAAAATCAAACCAATCAGAGGTTAATCTGTTGCTGAGCACTATTTCGAGTTACATTAATGGTGAACTATTAGCTTTATCGTTGTACGATGGATAATGATTATCGTCATAACCTCGTTGACGCAGAAGTTTTTCTAACAAATCTTCGGCGATTGTTTCTACTTATTTTATTTTAGTTAGAAGGCTTATAGGAAACTCGGGAACTGTTATTCAGTTTTAATTTTTTTTCACATTAACTCCACACAAGAGGCCCTGAGGGATGATGTGTGGAGGGTCTGTTTTTGGAGAGAGGAAGGAGTGTACAGTGTACATGTAGTTGCAGGAGGGAAACACAGAGGCCGGAAAATCGTTCCACAGCCGAGCCAAGTGTAGAACTTAAGAACGAGTCGTAGAAACGACCCTTTCTCATGTGACAAATGTCAATCATGTACACACGTTGGGCGCGAATATGGCGTATTTCCCGACAGTGCACCGGTGCCAAGGGGATCAATGACGCTAGTTCCTCGGAGCATCTTCCACTGGATTACCGACAGAACAAGGACATCATTCCCACCCGACGTCTGTGCTCTAAGGATTGCAATGCGTTTTCTTACGATAGAAGAATTAACAAAACGGACCGACGATTTCTGCACAGAGTCGAGGTTTTTTTAGGTATTTTGGGGCTCTAGACCAGAGATGGCTGCCAAATTCAATCGAGGGCGTACTTGCGATTTGTACATGGTTAGCAGTTGTACTGTATAGTACGCCAAGTTTCTGAGAAGAAAACTTAACTTAATTATTAAGTTTTGTTTTTTCTTGCAATAACAACGTACTCTGAGCAACTTTACGCAACATAAATTTGCAACAAGCAAAGTTTTTCATCGTACTTTTTTCCTTTGGCCTTGCACCAAAACCTTATTTTATTCAACATATTTCCACGCCTTGTAGTTATAATTTGAATGCGAAAAGGCAGGCACGTCAGTGTACCTTTCAAATATTTTACGCTTGAACGTGCAATATCGTCTTGGGACTTACCCGACTCCTGCCATCTCTATTTTCTTACCGTATTTGTATACTCTTTTGACACTCATTTTCTTCGTCCGAATAATACTGCATATTCTGTACGTATACTTGTCAATCTATGATCCCTTTTCACACGTATATCGAATCTTGCACAAATTTCAGATTCCTCATTATAATTTGGTGTTTTATTTCAACGGTAATCAATCCGCAATTTCCAAGAAAGCTGCTTTCGTGCTCGTATTCTATATGGTATCAAAATTGTTTTAAGGGCAGTAAGGCTGGTTTCTTCGAGCTTAATAAAAAATTTGGGGTTCCATTTCTACAGAATTTAGTCCTTCATTCTTCCTCCGTAATAGCCATTGAAACAGTTATAGTATTCAGACTTGGTATCAACAATTCATCAAAGACTGCAAGCTTCTGTTCTTTGTGACCACCCCTCATTTGTGACTAATGCATATTAGTCATCCATAAAGCATAATTTTGCCTGCATTCACCCTTCTGTAAATACCCTCACCAGCCTTCTAGTCTCACGAAAACATACCTATTATAAGATTAACGACGCAGAAAAACCCACCAACGTCGAATATTTATTCTTTGGAAACTATTTTTCAATGCCTTAGAATTTTCCATTTCAACATTAATTAATTTAATCGCCAATTACGACTGTCTGAAACGAAGCCTTTGGATGACAACTTACTCCAGTAACTATGTACGATTATATTTCCCCAAATTAATTAAGTATCAACCTTGATCTTGTTTCCATTTCGTTTCAGACATGAGTATCGATCCCTGGCTGGCTATCTATAGCTTTACAGGTAGACAGGTACCTACGTCCTACAGCCAACGATAAAATACCATTTATAAAAGGGCTCTCCTAAGCTACCAAACCCAGATAAGAAGTCTAGCTATGTTTAAGGCTCTTTGACAAATTGGCCTGTTTTATTTGTAAGTTTTTGGCAGACAGGGATTTGAATTCAAGGACGGAAGTAATTTATTAGCACGAAACAAATTTAGCCGTGTCGCGGTGGGGAAACGCAGTGGCGGTGAGTGAATCATGTTTCAGTTTGGTAAATTAGTTTTTTTTTTCGTTTAACCTTGCCCTTTTTTAAAATTCTATTCAAGTGGCTTTTGTCCGGTAACTACGTCCATCGAGGATGGTTATTATTCAATTCCCAACCTCCCATTCCCATCTCCTTCGTCTGGTCCGGTCTCTGAAGATGTACTGAATGCGTCCAAAACCAGTTTGTATTAAAATTGAGCAAATTTATTTACCTATGTAAAAATCTATTATTGAATTTTATATGTTTAAATTTTACTTTTAATTTCTTGGTTGGATGATTCTATAAATGAAGTCGAATCTTGGAAGTGGAAATTAACCCACTTTCTAATATCCGATACAGCTGAAACTCGGCAGATAGACTCGTTGTCGATGACAAAGAATTCTATCAACTTTCGGTGGCAATCATTCACACCAACATGCAAACACGTACGCAGTTCTCTGAAATTCGTTAATATTGCAGAAGTTAATATACGAAATACAGTTTAGTCCTATTTTCTGGATAGAAAGGTTCAATAATCAGTAATACCAAAAAATTTTATTTTTTTCAAAGTAATATAAATATATTATAGTAAAAAAATACTTTGTTTTTTTATGGTGTGATTTTTATTTTAACACGGTAATACAAGCATTCTTATTATAGAAATAAGGCAATTTATAAAACATGTTATATCGAATACATATGAACACAACAAAAGAAGTCCACAATCTACAAACCCTAACCACAGCATAACGCACCGTTCAATACACTGTAGACTTAACGTTTGCAAAAAAGCCTGATTCTATCGTCTTTGCGGTCAAGGCTACCCGGTGGAGAGCTAAGTCGCCCCTATGACCTTCCAGGAGGTCAGACTTTAAGGCTTTCGTGGTTTACTTCCATTTTCCTATCGCACTGTTTGTGTTATATTCTTTGCTTTCCTTTTATCCGTACGAAATGTATACCTACTGTAAGAAAGGCGAAATGGGATTGAAACCGGCTGTAATCCATGAAAGTCCAAAAACGTTAAAAGAAATAAGTAACTAACACAACTAGTATTGGCCCACACTCCACGTACCCACATAAATCATGCCATATATTATTATGCTCTCATTAACAATTTCATACTCTTCTTTTGTACCGACTCTTGACATAACCCAAATTAAGTCATTGCCTGTGCTTAATTTAAGGTAATAATAATTGTATTATCCAGATTTTGCTCAATAATACCGGAAACTAATATTGCCAACAGATATTTTCATACAAACGTATTTCCTATTTATCTCTCTGGATTTTAACCCTAGAGAAAATATTGTTTTTACATAAAATAGATATCAATTACCAGCGTGTCCGGTAACGTTGTTTTTTTATATAAGTTACTTTTTATAGAAGTTACTTTTTATAGAAGTTATGACCTTCCAAAAATCAATAATATTGACTGGTTTAAACGCCGTCAAAAGACTTTCAGTATACAAACTAGACAATGGTTTTTAAAAATAAAAGCAAAACGAGACATAGAATAGTTTTTTCTTGTGTAGTTGGTAAAAAAAAAATTGAAAATCAGTCCACTTTTGGAGGAGAAAAGTGGGGAATACAAAACCTCGATTTTAGTTAGGTATTAGTAGCCCGAGGTGTTAGTATTAGTAGCATTTTTCCTTTCGCTCAACATCCGGTGGAGTAAGAGCAACAGTGACAGCAACAATTTAGAAAAATCTATTTTTCAAATTTCTCAACCACCGGGTATCATTTTAAGACCATACAATATCTCAGAGTAGTAATTGAGGAAAATCTTAAATGGGACCTCAAAGGTATTATGGAAAAAACTCTAACGGCCGTTGTTCCCAATCCTACTGATCAACTGTTGAGTCGAAATATTGGCTCAAATGCACAAATACGCTCTTCCCAACGCAACTCTCCGGCCAACATGCAAATCGAGCGTTACTAAACAAATCACTTAGCTGATCGGAGACTTAGATTGATCGATCGAAAAGTTGGGAACAACGGCCGTTAGATATATCTGTATAACCGAACGGTCAGTGGATGAGTTCAAAAGACGTTCAGTATACAAACTAGACAATGGTTTTTAAAAAAAAAAAGCAAAACGTAGAGACATAAAATAGTTTTTTCTTGTGTAGTTGGTAAAAAAAAATTGAAAATCAGTCCACTTTTGGAGGAGAAAAGTGGGGAATACAAAACCTCGATTTTAGTTAGGTATTAGTAGCCCGAGGTGTTAGTATTAGTAACATTTTTGCTTTCGCTCAACATCCGGTGGAGTAAGAGCAACAGTGACAGCAACAATTTAGAAAAATCTATTTTTCAAATTTCTCAACCACCGGGTATCATTTTAAGACCATACAATATCTCAGAGTAGTAATTGAGGAAAATCTTAAATGGGACCTCAAAATATTATAGAAAAAACTCTAACGGCCGTTGTTCCCAATCCTACTGATCAACTGTTGAGTCGAAATATTGGCTCAAATGCACAAATACGCTCTTCCCAACGCAACACTCCGGCAAACATGCAAATCGAGCGTTACTAAACAAACCACTTAGCTGATCGGAGACTTAGATTGATCGATCGAAAAGTTGGGAACAACGGCCGTTAGATACATCTGTATAACCGAACGGTCAGTGGATGAGTTCGCATCAGCAGTTACGTGTTCAATTCCTCGGCGGCTAAGTCATCCATCACAATACAAGTAACATTTTTCTCCTATTGTGGTAGTAGGAGATTTTCAAATATTGGCCCCTTATTCTTCAGGTTTTGTCATTATTGTTATCTGTTAAATACCGAGTTGAATTTATATGAATATTGCTTTCCATACTGGGTTTCACCTGTTTTGAGCCATGCAATATAAATTCTATGCCTAAAAAAACTAAGCGTGTTACTTGTGAATGCTTAATAGGCCGGATCGATATTGTGTGCTCTTTTAATTCACCTAAGGTTGTATGGAGATATTTTTATGTTTTGAATTTTATTATAAACGCAAAAGACGTTCTAAAATAATGAATTCTAGAAACATTTTAAGCTAGATTTTTTTTAAATTTAAAAGATAGAAAAGTTGAAAAAAAAAACTAAAAGTTTTTAGTTTTTATCCCTGCCCTCTTTGATTATATTTCTCAAATTGATTTCTATTGCAATTTGTATCTTACTAAAAAAAAAGGTAAGGTTAGGTTATTCGTTGGTTAGCTTGTGAGTAATCATCTTTTATTTAGTTGTGGACAGTTTTCTTTTCATTTTCTTTGAATCTGAAGTATGCTAAATGTGCAAGAATCAAAATTCTGCTTTAAGAGGTGAGACAATGGGATGGGAAAGTTTTTCGAAATTTCATGTAGCCAGTGACCTTCTTCTTGTTTTAAAGGTTAAGTTTGCAAAATTTCATCAATCTCGGAATAAAACTATAGATTTTTTTTAAATCATATTCCCGCCACAGACATTCTTTTTTATTTAAATAGTTAGTTAGTTAGTTAGAAAGACAGATGATAGAAGATAGATTTCTGTGGTTTAAAAGGTTAGATTGTACTTTCATTCTTGTATTTGTACATTTTACATTATGTTTAAAGATACTACAATAGTTAAATTAATAAGTCGTTTGTTGAGTTTAATAAGATTTTTTTCGAATTATTACTTGTTTGACAGATTTCGTGGGTAAGTTAATATCTCACAAAGTTATCCATAATCTTTGGATGCTTAATATTTTAAAAACAGGTGAATCTTTCAGCGAGAGTGTTGTAGAACAGAATTGCCAAAGATCAAATCCATTAAATCTATCGTGTTAAAATGGTCAGTCTGCGTTAAAACACAGAATAACGCACGTTATACTCTATATTGGAGATCAGCCTGAGATTTTACTGTACTCAGAATGTTGTATACAATATGACGCCTCCCGAGCCGTCTGACGGGCAATAAACTAAAAATACGCGGGCCATCCCGACTGCGTAAAAGGCCAAAAAATCTGCACATATTTGCGGAATTACGAGTACATAGAGCGAACGAGCGAAATGTATTTTGGTCCGAACGACAGGCCATAATTAAGCATTGTAACCGCAAGTTGAGTCTCCCATATTTTGCATCATTTGCTCAAAGAGCGCTGTGAATCCCGTGTGATACGTTCATGAAAAAGACTCGATTCTCTTTAAATAACCTACAAATTCTACCGATTTCTCAAAAAGGACATTAATTTATTACAGATAATACGCAGGTGATTGTGAAATCCTCACAACAATCTAAATAGTTGAAAGGAATATTTGATAGGGTTGAGAAGTAGAATTATAGATCACCGAAAGATAAGACGGGTTGATGAACTATAGAGAACTGTCGGCTTCTGATAGAGAAGAGCTGCTAAGAATGGGCAAAATGGAGAATTTGAGGAAAGCCTTTGTCCGAAGCTGGATGTCTGATAAGATAGAAATTTTAAAAAATTTTAATGTTCTTAAAATGAATGAATAAAGAATAATAATAATAATAAAAGAATATTGTCAAAGGGCTTATAAAAAAGAATAAGTTAATTGAATATATCTCACCAAAAACTAAAGATCTCGGAGAGTATACGAGTAGATATAATGTTACTGTAGGAAAATGGAAGCAAATATCAGAACTGTATTCACTATCCTAAAGCAACGAGTTCGATAACCTTTACACCATTAGTAAAACTCAACATTTTCATCAAAAAATCCATTTTCGCTGTCTATTTCAGGTGTTCTTTGCATTCCTAGGATCATGACCTAAACCTGATCCATTCACTCATTACGTTCCTGAACTGCATGCAAAAATTTTAACACCAACATCTCAAAAAGTTGGGAGACTTGAACAGGCCTCCTCTTTTCCCAGCATCCATTGGTATTCCTCAAGTTTCTTTTTTGCAGTCGATTTAGCGAAAATACATCAAAAACGTTGTATTCAAGAAATCCACTTGTTTTTTAGTTTTTGTTTTTTAGAATTGATAGATTGGTACGCCTAGTTGTCCATGGTATCAACGCCATCTCCATACCTCAAAGGCGTCGATCATGTTCCTTTTGTTAGCACCGAGTGCTCATGTTTCCTCTTACCACGCATCACTGAAGTATGCGACGCCAGCAAAAAATATACACAAAAGAATAGCGAAATCAATCAATAAGTCGTAAATCGCTGCTCGCTGGATTTCAGCCTCAAAAGAGATTTCCCCAGAGAAAAGACATAACTTCGGAGAATAAAACATAATTTTTTTTTACAAATTTTATTATCTAATAATATATCATACCCCAATTTATTATCCTGGTGTCAGTTAAGTCGGGCGGCCCTGACAAAAAATGCTTTACGACCGCATTACCCGAAGAGCTGGTTGAAAAAATACTCGCATCTTTTTTGCTCATGACTGAAATTTATTCTTATAAATGGTTCCAAATGAAGCCTAACTGAAAAATGACATCATACTTCAAAACGTGGAATTACAAACGAGCTGGAAACCCAGTCACCGGGAAAGAAAAGCTTATACAGCAGAATATCTACTTTTTCTGAAAGAGTGAGCAATGTTTTATGCCGCATTTTTAATATTAAATGCTTTAATTTATTGTACAAAACTACAAAATTCATCTTGTTCTGTTTTTTGCAAAGAAATATTAACCTGCAAAGGTTTTTTATGAATACTTTCTTCCGGTTGCGATACATCTCTTGTATAGCTTTAGTCACCTTAATGATGCTATTATTTCTACTACCGTCAGGTTATTGCCTTCTGTTTCCACAATTTTCTCACAGTCTCTCCAGTTCGTACGCCGTCTTTGTATGGATGAAGCTCTTGGAACCAGATTAATTGGATCCACACGCAAGTATGGACAACTCCGAACTTCTCCACCTAAGTGACCAATCCATGGCACTTAGCCAACTTGCCCTTTGGTTGTGAGGGATGCCGGTCAAGAAACGTAATTTTTGGTTACTTCTAAGTCTTCACGTTCCTTACATTATCTTGGGTTTAGGACCATTATAAGGGTTCTATGTTCATACCAGAGTAACCACAAGGTATTCATAGCCTAGCCAGGTAGACATATATTAATCACATTAAAACGTAGCAGAAGTTGCAAAAAACAGAAAACACATTTATGCTGATATGATTTTAGATTTTATGCTATTTGAAAGTTATTGCCAAATTGTCTTAGCATCTTATTTAGTTTTAGTGTGAAAATGATTTTATGATGCGTTATTTCATATTTACTTTAGACTTAGATCTTGAGATCATGGAGCCCAGGAATTCATTTTTCTTAAGGTCCCGGTGTATCAAATACATATTTCCATCTGCGGCGCTTCACATTAAAATGTGCTGGTGCTAATCGAAGAGGAATGTTACACTTCAACATTTTAATAAGTGCTAAAAACTCACACATAACAATTGTGACTTACAAAGATTTATCCTTATGGCGATGATTGCTCGCCACAATGAAAAAATCATCGGTTAAGAGGCTAGCTATTATTTTTGCCAAATTAAGTTTTAAGCAAACGAGTGTTCTCTATATATTATTAAACAATGGATTCATGGTAAGGGATATTGTAAAGATCACATTGTTATTAAAAACTAAGGTTAAAAAATGTTAGTTAGCCATTTGTCGCTCTTATCATCTCCTATCATTATTGCTTTAGTGATTTTGAGCCCCATAGCATACCTTATTCAACTTAAGAGCAACAACACAATACCCAACCAAACTAAACATTATTTTTGTAATAAAAAGGTGGGTTCAATGTCGATCTCGAATAGGAGTTACATTTTTTTGCTTTTAAATGATGACGTATGGGTAATTAAAGAAATCAGTTTTTGTTCATTTTGGAAGCAAATTTGGATTTTTTTTGTGAGTTATTTATAATTATTAAAAAAAGTCTGCCTAATCCTTGGTTATAAAATAATAATATTAAAAATATAAAAAATGTTTAAAATGCCTTTCTTTGCGTAGTAGTTTTTGTTCCGATGTAAATATGTAATTTATAATTTAAATTTACACCCAATAAAAAAAAAACAATATTAAAAATTTTATATTTCATTATATGTATTTATAAAAAAATATAGCAAAAGTAATTTTTTTAAATGTTTACATTTACTCTCAAATAATTGTCTAAGTTGCCTCTAAAATCATAAAATATTAAAATATTTAAAACCGTATATTTTAAAAATTAAGGCAAATATAAATAAAGTAGCTCCTATCCGAGATTGACATTTGACATACCTTTAAAATAATTTTTCAGTTTGGTTGGGTATTTTGGCCTAAAATCCAAAACTACGTTTTGTATCAACTTGCCGCACGCCTAATGGCCTTAAATCATAAACGTACCTACTCCATACCGTACTGCTTCTGAATGATCCAATTCAACGGATTTTGGCTACCTTGTTTGAACTATACCAATCTTTAATCACTTCTACTTATTACACATTGTTGAACTGATCTGCAATAGAGCATTTACATGAACACCAGCTTTTAAAATGCTTCTCTAATCTATAATCATGGAACCAAAGTTAGCACAGTGTCGTGGTACTGAGTAAGTACAAGGTAATCATAGCTTCGCCAGGTAGACACATATTAATCCCATTAAAACGTAGTAGAAGCTACAAAAAATCGGCCTTTTTTCTTGTTTGACCTTCGAGAAATCGTGGGTTAAGGACCGATACCTCGTAAATGACAATTTACGTGGTATACGAAGTAAAAAAACTGTACACGTACACACCACCACAAAACGTTTTTTAACACTGCCAATGTCTGAATGACCACTCAACAAAATATGTAGGTACCTAATACTGTTTTGAAATGCCGTCTGTTCGTCTACTCGTGATAATGTCTCTACTATTTAGTTGTAGTATGTTATTATTTACTTCTATTTTCATTCACAACCTAACTAAGAAAACTCTCTATCAGTGATCTCCGGCTTCATGCAATTTGTTCAGCGTTCATTAAGAAGAAGCTAAATAAAAACCAACGCATTTTTGTCGTCATAATAATAATAGGAGAGTCGCAATCTTCTTTTTTCATTTTTAAAATACCTCCATACACAGGAGGCCCTGAGAAAAATAATTTCAGTATGGGCCTATGTCACCTAATACTATGTAGAGGGTACTAAGGAAAGGAAGGACAAGAAGTTCTGGGAAGAAGAAAGGTAGAAATCTAAGGGTCAGTAGGTCCGTGATTGACGAACGTAAGAATTCAATGAGTCGATAGAGTCCCGTTGTTGTGACCAAATTGTCTCCCTCAACCAGTCTCTCTCGATCCGGCCTACCACGCAGTAAATAGGCAGACGCAGCTGCCGCCAAGACCTAGACAAACCTCACTCCACGAACCCGGGCACCCCTGCTAAGTCACCAAACGTAGCAAACCAATTGGGGTGACCTATGACATAGGTTAATTGCAAGGATTTATTTTGTGACTTTTTAGTTAGTTAAAGTTTTAAAACTGTAATAGATTTTAAATTATTAGTTAAAAATTTTAAGACTTATTAACTCTTGTTGCAGAAGGACGTTAGTGCCATTTTACAAAATAAAACATTTTGATAAAAATGTCATTTCGTATCATTTCGTACATCGAAACATCGTCCAACGTAATTTCACGTAACGTGAACAACTCACACTTACGTAAAATATACGTGAATATCAACGTACTATGTAACACATACACGTCAGTACGTGTTAACGTTCTCGTACAATAGCAATCAGAATGCTTCTTGTAGAATGAATTAATGGCTATTTATGATGCTATTTGCATGCTCCACTGCGCATGAGCAAGGCATATTTTTTGGCAATATTGCCTTTGTAGCTTTAAAGAGAATTTTATAGGAATAAGATGTAATTTGCAGGAATACGATATACGATGTAAGGTAGATTGCGACCGATATATTTTTTTAAAACTTTATGAGTAAAACCTAATGTAATAATATTTTTTATAAGAAAAGCTCTCTTTTTAACTGTTGAAGGTTATTCCCATCAATTTAATATATCATAGAAGAAGAAGATAACAATTATAATCTAATATTTTAAAATATGAAAATGAACAAGACACAGAAAAATAATAAAAGATAATGGTTGCAACTGGGACTATTTATTATTACAATTTGGTAAAATACATTAGTCGAAGATAATATTGTTAATTCTAAAATTTGGAATATGAAGTTGACAAATACGACAATCTCATAATGGGATGTAATGGCAAAATGTCCCGGTTTAGATGTGAGGTTCTGGGTTCGAGTCCCAGTTGCTTTTATTATTTTTCTGTGTCTTGTTCATTTTCATATTTTTAAATTTAATTATTATTGTTATCTTCTTCTTCAATAATAATATTTAATCACTGAAGACAATATTAACGACTCCCAATAGTATATTTTAATAATAAAAATCAGAAAAATGTACGGTATCTTATTATATCATATGTGTAGGTACATATCTAGTAATTGAACCCAGGATATTAGCCTTGCCAGGGCGCTGAGCTAATAGGACCTTATCCTCCTCAGTCATAATTAACTGTATCTTATTTTGGCTAAAAACTACCATAATATTTTTATTAAGTTCTTTCTTAACGCATATTTTATTGGCCGCTATCGAAGTAAACAGTTAAATACAACCGGGTGGGTTAGGGTTATATATTAAAACCAAGTATACGTACCGTAAATGGGCCTACATTGATCAAAGGGCGACTTGGATCATCGCGGATCATCGCATCTGCATAATTCTCGCTACAACTCAGAAATAACTTCTTTAGAATTGTTTTTGGGGCAATATATTTTGACGGTTTCTGGTTATGTTCAAACATTATTGATTTTTGGTTTCTGAAGTTGTTTTTTAAAATATTTGACGGAGAAAAATGTTAATGTATTTATAAATTTCTAAACGATTATAACAATTTCTTCTACTTTATATTGAAAAGTATATCACTTCCTCTCGGTCTTTTTTAACTTACTCGTAGTAAGCTTATAAATAAATATAATGTATGTTTCAAAGTTCCTCCACTCCTAAAGGTGACTTTGACGACGCGAATGATTTTATAAAAAAATGTTGAAAAAATAAAAATTTGGTATAGCCACACCATTTTACGGAATCTACTGTATTGGTTTTAAAATATTCATGCTTCGGTCCAATCTCCAATCTCCAATACCCAATATCCAATAACCAAAATCCAATATCCTGATAGTATTCGTATGAGCCCAAAATGAGGTGACTTAGAATATTACTTAGAATATCAGAAGATGGACTTACACATAAAATACTTGATGCAATTCTGAGAGTTGGGGAAAGCAACTTCAGAGGTTGCGCGAGGAGATGTTGGGCCTGCTACCGGAACAGAACGGGGGAAGACGATAATGACTTTGATATGTATTGGATCAGTCCCTTCGGGTGGTTCGTATACCTCCCCTCTAGTCTAAGCTAAACCTAATTACGTTCGCTACATACGTCACCATAAATGGATCAACAGTAATCCGATTACTTAATCAATCTAAGACTAATATGGAAATTTCTAGGGCTAGCCCGTACTTAGAAGTCATCAGAAACAAAAGTTAGTTTATATTTTAAGTATTTACATCTTGTACAATCTTTAGACAACTTTTAATTATAATCTTACCTCTTTTATTTTTTAGATATTAATCTTGGTTTATTCTTTAGATGCACTCTGTAATTTTTAGTAGGTTCCTTTCTACTCATTTTTTATATTTTCCTAAGTAGGTTCTTAATTTAGTCTCCTTCCAACTTCCAACCTCTGCCAAAACCATTATCAAAACCCGACAGCTAGAGTTTTATTTTTAAAAGCATAATTTTGGCAATTCAAATTTAGAGTAAAGTGAAACGAATCATTGATGATTTACGTTGGCTTTGTCTTTGAGACTGTCAAATAAAGTCGATAGAGGATTTCACAAAACGTTATCATATTATTATTACTTTGTCTTATTTGTTTTAACTCATTCATTGACTTACTTGAGAGTAATCCAGTTAAATAAGGGGTTAATCGTTGAGAGATCTTAGGGAAATAAAATCCTAACTTGTGATTTTGCAGCTTTGAAGTGCTCGGTTCTAGGTGGATATGTTATAGAAAAAAATGAAATATTTGCTTTTTGATTACTAAATATTTTTGGAGGTAAACAGAATATTTTTCCTTAGCGTGAAGGCGTATACGGTGATTTTTTTGTAATAAGGAATAAATAGTCTATGCATTTTAATTTGACGGCTGGCGTGGTAGAGGTGCCAGGCTCTCGACTCCTAATCCGAAGGTCGCGAGTTTGAACCCGGTGTGCTCCAATAAATTTTATTTGATTAATTGGGGTTATTTCACAATTAATTAATTAATTAGAAAAAACGATATATATATAAAGTATATTTGTGGCACGATCCAGAGTGCAAAATACTCTCAGTATCGCTCTGGTGTAAGACCACTTGAAATGGCTTCAGCCATAAGGTGACCAGATCTGAATAGTTAGATACTTCCCCTACTTCCTCTTCTCCATCTTATTCCCCTCCTCAATAACTTCAGCCCCGATTGGGGGTACCATGGTTTCACTAGCTCCAGACTGGAGCAGTTGGGACTCGTGTGCAATATTCATACAAAAAAATATCTATATATATATTAGCGCTACAAGATCTGGATGTTGAGAGATTGACTGTAAAATTTGAAAAACCCGTCGAAAAAGTTTTGGAAGACAGTTAAAACTTGCGAAATTACAATGGGCCTTACGTATTTTCAAAGGTGCTCGCTACTGGTAGAGGTGTTTTGCACTGAAAGTATACAAATAGTGTAGGAGACAATGTCTTCTACCAGTTAGGTTGAAGGAGAAGAGAATAAAAGGAAACTTATTTAATGTAGCAACCGAGCACTTTACGGAAGTTCTTTTGTCTTACGATCTTTCTCTCCGGTCCCCGAGGAAATTTTATAACTTTTAAACAAGTTTAATTCCATACTTCGGTCTGTGACACGAGGAACTTCGATTAAATGTTTTATTCAACTCTCTTTCGGCAGGAGCCTTCACTTATCGGAGGTTGGATATCATCGGAGTAATCTTTACTCTGGAGACTGCTGCCTGAAAAACTTAAGTCAGTCATGAGGTGTGGCGTTTTCCGTTACCAGTCTTCTATCCAACATTCACAAAATTTCAGTCGGTTAGACTTTGTCCAAATTAAGACAATTTAAATGTTAAATCAGTCTGTGTTAGTATGAACATAATTATAATTATTATAATTTTCGGCTTCATCTGTCAGGGGCAAATTTAAATGGGATAATAGTCTGATGGTCCAATTTATCAATTGTATCTACATATTAATTTCATAGTGCGGCTGGGAGCCCATTGGTAATATATAGATAATAATTGAATTGTGTTATGTCTAGCGATTACTAGTACAAACACCATTTATATTCCAAATTAAGTATTTTTTCTATTCTATTATTAAAAAGCACTTTCCTTTTGCACAGGTAACATCAGATGGCTGACATTTCGCTGTAAGTACAGCTATGCATGTGCCCGTGCCCTATAAAGACTGGGGCAGCAGAATACATACGAGACTCGCCGCTGAATTTCAGAGGCTTCTTTTACATAAAAATGAAATATTCACCACTCATACCGGCTAGGGATAGATGTCCCGTTTTATTAGAACGCGGTCGGAATATCGATGTGGCTTTCTGCGCTCCCGGTGGAACCAATGGCATCTGCCAGCGAATTCAAGGTAAAAAATAAATAATGAAATTTGCCTTTTTATTTATTAACATTTCTGTTGACATCGAGAAATGAGAAAATGAATTTTGCTAATGGAATACGAAAACACGAGAAGCCATATTAAATATCTTTAAATTCATAGTAGCTCTGGTGTGCTAGCACGGTCGCTCGATATGAAGTTACCGACCGATTGTCGGTAACTTCTCATCGTTCCCTAGGACAACTGCAGATCTCAAACGTACAAACGACAGTTGATATCGAATATATTAAGGACACTTAGTCATTGTGAACTGTCACCTATTCGTTTGCGATCTGCAGTTGTCGTAGGGAACGATGAGAAGTTACCGATAGTTATCCTATCGATCGATATAGAGCAAGCGTGCTAGGGCCTCTGGTCTTCTGATTTATGTCTATTAAAAATCCTATTGAATTAGCTAATTAATGAACTACTAATAATGGCTGTGAAGTGCGGTAATTAACACAAGGAAACAAGTTATTTGATAGAATTATAATACGGTCAGTCAAGTAGAAATATTGCATAAGCAAAAAGGTTTTTGCATAAATACCTAACCACGAACATGTAAAATTGGTTATGCTACGAAAATCAGACTAAAAATAAAGTAGACGATCAACACATCAGATTTACAGATGTGTTCGAATGGAAATAAAATTCTGGAATGAAATTCTTATTACCTGCTTGCACAAGAATACTAGTCAATTTAAATGAGGAGATATTATTGTATCAGAGTATAGTCATCAATATCATTCCTTGAAAGGTCAATCGAAATAAATTATTTCATATATCAAGCTTAGTTGTTGGAAAACGTCAATTAATGGTCGATAAATTCATTCGATAGATATTGCGGGGCTCATAAGTCAAAGAAGGTATTTATTACCATTTCGCTGAAATAGGCGTGTTTTGAGTTCATTTTGAAGCATACCTAATAAATTATTGATGTTCACTATAAAACCGAGTACTGAGTTAATGGATGCGGCTTGAGGAAGTTAAAGTTTCGATTATTCTGGGTGGGCCAGGTTAGTTGTTGAGGTGATGTTAGGTTATCGCAGAGTTATAAGAGTCATCAGAGAGTTATATCGCCATGTAGTGAGTCAAGGGTTTGATTTCTTCATAAATCGAGCAATAAATTGAGAAGAATGCTGGTTCAGTCTGATTTTTGCCGGGCTTAGGTTAAGTAAAGTGAGTTTAAGTTCCGCAAATCATATTAAATACACACTGTAGTAAATACATTGCAATTAGAAAGGAACAAATATATGTATGGTTAATGTGGTATAAGTTTAAGTTTCACGTTTGCCGAAAGGCTGCAATGAACCCACCTAATAAACTCATTCGACCGAAAATCATTCCCACGTTTACAACAATTCTCTGCATCAGGATGACCCAGAAAGCATAAGATGAAAGAGGTATCAATTTCCCCGTTGTTATCTGTGTCTGGAATCGACCGAACGGACAACCGGAATTGCAGCTACATAGACTTGACGCAATCAACGTCGCAGCCTCCATTTAATAATGCCCACATTGTGTTTCTGCGCTCCCCATACATCGAGATGATATATATCGGAAGGCGGTTAAATGCAATCGACGTTTGTGAACTGGTTTATCCGTACAATCTAAATACATCTAATGCATCTGCATAATAAATATGATTTATAGAATGCTTTGAATTCATCTTCCGATTGTAGCTCTTGATAAAATAATATATTATGATCCTTCGGTCAATGATATAATATTGCTTTTCGCTTCAAAATACCGCAGCATTCAAAGGTATACTATCAATAATACGATGTCAGATAAATATTATCATTTTTATCTCTGCCATCTTGGACGATAAATATTTACATCAGATTCGATACCGAACCGTAATATCGATCCCGTCTCTTATACAATCGCGAAATGGAGAGTGCATTCTTATATTAGATTTTTACTAACACTTTAGAACTCTTGTCTGTAAACCTAAAATGCAAATGTGTTGGTTTTCTTTAATGCCGAGTTTGATCGGGCGGCCAAATTGGAAGCGAAGATGTTCGCAAAATAATTTCAATTTCAATCACCTTAGAGTTATATAATGCAGTGTATCGCATTACAGGTTATCGCATAACTTCCCGAAAAACGGCTTACAATATTATTTTCATACGAGATTTAAGACCAAAATAAACAATTGGGGTATGTTGTGAGGCTGAAGGTAGTGGGGAGGGGATGGAGAGGGGAAAGAGGAAGGTGGGGATGTACCTGGCTATTCAGATCTGGTCACCAAATATAGGTGGAGCCATTTCAAGGAACGTTTTAATTATGAATGGTGGTCTTATACCAGGGTGATACTGAGAACATCTTTAACTCTGGAACGTGCCGCACATGCACTATATATACAGAATGTAACAGGACATACCTGAGAGATTTTACCCAGCGATTCCTGAGCATATTTGGAGTAATAAATGTATCTGTCATTTTGCTGTCCGATGACATTATTTTTCTAATAAAAACATTACAATATTTTTCCACCACGCGACGAAACTGAGTTAGTTACTAGAAACGCTCTTGCATATTCTAGCGTGTCTTGAAAAGCGTTTTATCTCACTCTAGCAGCATGCCACATGCACGAAACAGCGCGTCTATTCAAACCCATCACGACGGGGTATTTCGGGATTGCGATGGGATCAGTAGCGACGTGTAATCGATTTTTTTTTTTTAAATTTGAAAAAAAATTATAGAACAGCAAAATGACAATCTCTCGGGTACGTCCTGTTACATCCTGTATATGGTATCTATCGAAAATTACTTCGCCAAACAAAACATTTTTCGGAACAATTAATGAAATTTCTGAAGATCTTATAAAAAACTCTTAGCACTCCTGGTATGGCACCGATTACTTTTACTATCAACTTCACTCCTTCTAAAACCAAAATTTGTGGACAAGCAAAAAGGACATAGAATTATTATTTTGAGAACACGCCATTTTCCGCGACGTGCCGTATAAACGACTCTAAATACCCGTCTGAAAATGGCATCTTCCTCGTAAACTGAAAACAATTTGATTTGTATTTTTCATTATATTAAAGTTAGCTCGCAGGTTTTTATTACTTTAGTGTTTAATCTTCCTCTGTATAGTTTATTATTCTTCAACCAGCAAAACAGTGTAACTTTTAATGATATAAACCCTCTTTGTCACTAGTTCCCGTCGTTATTAAAAAAATTAAAAAAATGACAGAGATAATTAAAAGTTCGCTGAAAAGGAAACATTGCGCTAATGAGATTGCTTATGCGTAGTTAAAACGAAAACAGAATTTGAAGAAATTAATAATTTAAACATATTTTTCGCATTGCCAATTAACAATGGCGCGCTGTCACATCCATTATCGGTCACGCTGTTAGATACCTTCATCTAAAATTGTTTATTTCAAAACAATACGAAAAATGTTTCAAATCAATATGGACAATTAAATAGAGAAGCAAGCATATTACTCAAAACGTCAAAACCAAAACATGCACGCTAAAATTTTTGCCTGTAATGAAAATGTTCACGTATAAAATGATCAATTACAAGTTATAGTAGAATGTATATCGGAAAAAAGAACAACAATATTTAATTAAACAAACCACATAGTTCTGCTTCGACTCAATTTATCTACGTATTATACTTTTTCCCTTGTATTTATCTATTTTTTTAATTGTGTTTTTGATTAATTTTTCACTTTTATTTTTGATTTTTTTTTAGTGTTTCTTTGTTTTTTGCATAGTAAATATAAAATTTGTGGATTTTATGGCCACCATACTAGGCACATGACCGTGTTATGGTGTTATGATTATGTTATTGTTTTTGATTTTGTTTTATGATTTTGTTTTTTGATTTGGTTATTCTTTGTTAAGATGATCTTTGTGATTAAAAAATAACATGTAACAGCCCAGCTGGGCAAGTATTACAAAAAAAAAAATGCTTGTAAGTATATTATTAAGCTTTTTAAATAAAGAAGTGAATTCTTAAAAACAAAAACATACGATAGCATAGATGTATGAACTACGGTCATCAGTTTCAAACTCACTATTTACCTGAGATTAAAAATTTGCATTAAATAAATAGTTCGATGTTTCACCACTACATGGGAAAAGTGGCGTCAGTGTCCAAAGCTAAACTATTTTTTAAGTGGAAATTTTATTAGGCATATATTTATAATTATGTTGGTATCTTTAGTTTCAATGAGCAATTCTATACAACATAGGTAGGTGTTTACGTAATTGAGGTAAATATAGCATACGTTTATAGCGTGTTGGACGTCGAAATGTGAAAATTCGATTTTCAAAATAACACGTAAATCCTCGTCGATAAAACAGATAACATCTCCATCACTTCATACTTTCATATATCGCTAACGGACACGATTTTGAATAGTTCTACACACGATCGTTGGCTGCTTCTCTAGCATGAATAAAATAGAGTGGAATGGCTTACACCAGTTACTGGCATCCCAATTATATAAATAATTATTAAAAAAATTGGAAAAACTCTTAAGAGAAAGAAAGCCTGTACACCAGAGGCCCTAGCACGCTCGCTCTATAACGATCGATAGGATAACTATCGGTAACTTCTCGGTAACGTTTCCTAGGACAACTGCACATCGCTAACGTACAAAGAACAGTTGATGTCGAATATGTTAAGGACACTTAGTCATTGTGAACTGTCACCTATTCTTTTGCGATCTGCAGTTGTCCTAGGGAACGATGAGAAGTTACCGACAGTCGGTCGGTAACTTCATATCGATCGACCGTGCTAGCACACCAGAGGCCCTAGCACGTTTGCTCTATATAGATCGGTAGGATAATTATCGGTAACTTCTCATCGTTTCCTAGTACAACTGCACATCGCTAACGTACAAACAACAGTTGATGTCGAATATGTTAAGGATACTTAGTCATTGTGAACTGTCACTTATTCGTTGGCGATCTGTAGTCATGCTAGGGAACGATGAGAAGTTACCGATAGTTATCCTACAGATCGATATAGAGCCAGCGTGCTAGGGCCTCAGATCCGATTACTTCACGTTTAAGGACTAGTATTTTAGTCGAGTGGCGAGTTAACTGACCAAAAAGCGTTCACATTACGGTTGAGTAGAGAGCTTTAGTAAATGGCGCATTGGAAGATGAACGGGTTGTAACCCAAAAAAGTAAATACGCTAATTAAGATCAGTGATGGCGAGGTGTGATAGAAAAACTTTTTTTTAAACATCGGACAGCAAAATGATATTTACATTTCTGACTCCAAATATGCCCTGGAATGGTTGCATGGTTGAAGTCTCCGTGGTACGTTATGTTACACCCTGTATATACCAAAATTTCATGTCATTCTAAACTCAATACTTACAAAGTTATTGTGAAAAGAGCTGACCATACGTCGTGTTTTTTATACGTAGTGTTAAAATTACAAGTAAATTACTTGTGGAACTTCTTTACAAATTTCTTTAGAACGGATGTGTCTACTACAATGACCAAGAGATGTCATTCTGTGTTAAGTATTATAAGTTTCAAAGCGTTTTGCTTATTTCAATGACCCAGAGATGTCGTTTTGCTTTTATTAAAATATAATTGTAAACGTCCAGGTTGGAAGTGTGTCAATGGAACAGCCTTTTGCGGAATCCGTTAGTTGAAATTTGCCAATTTTACGCATTGATGGTTATCATTAAAAAACGCAATCATTTCTGCGCAGTCAAAGCTCATTGAGGCAAAAATGACTAATTAAATGGTAAAGCTTGCAGCGGAATTGCTTTAAATTAAAATATTCGGGCAGTTCGAAATGTTAATAAAATAATCATAGGAAGCAGTCACCACCTAAATGGTCAATTTTTCAAAATGTTTTTTTCTCATTAACAATTGAAAAATATGGAGAAAAAACAAATCGTCGCTAACATTATAACACCGAGAATCTCTCTCATTTGACACAGGTTTTTGGGAGGATCCAAAAAACCGTTTGGTTTATTCAATAAAAATAGAACATCTTTGTCAAAAAAGGAATCAGTTATTCGGAGAAGAAATTACCTTCATTCCAAACATTTTGTTAGGTATTTTAAATGACCATCGCGGTATAACACAGAAAAGGCTGAGAAATTATGAGATACGCTTATACAAGAAATACATAATATTTTATTCAACTTTCTTCAAATCATAAAACAAAAATAATTATAAAAGCATGGAATTTTTTTTAAATTTTTATTATGTATTTTAGTATAAACAAACATTTACTAGTATGCGTACATAAGTACCAATTATTTTGTTGCTAAACTTTGTATAAAAGGAGCAGTGATTGGTCAAATCAGTTGTTTGTCGATTCAAACCATGGCGAATGAAACGAAAAAATAATCATATTTTTCGAGATACGTGGTGTTATAATGTAAGCGACGAAATGACGTCTTGTCTTATTTTTCATCGAAATTTTAAAGCTCCTTAGTTCATGTTGGACATGACTCTGTGAACCGAAGATAATTGCGATACCCCAAAAATTCCTTACACAAAAGCAGTCCAAAATTCTTTACGTTAGATATTACCTTTTGAGAGTTTTTGATATTTGAGCGCACTTGTTTATATAATTACAATTGAGATACAAATTTGACATTTAATCACGTAAGACTAAACTTAAACTCAAAGAGTACAGTGTAAGCTCTCTTTAAATTTCCGAGGTAAATATAAGCCTTCAGAGAAGCCACAGTACACTTTGTGATTTTTACAGTGAACAATCGTTTCAAACGATTAAGTCTGTAAGATAGAAAAATCTACAAACGATTGACACTCTTAGATATGTCGATGCACATAAAAACAAAAATTATCTGATTCGTGTGAGCCATTACGATAATGGGCTCTACACACATGTTGTGATGATAAAAGAAGAGCTGGGGGGAGGGGATGAGAAAGGGGAATGATGGTAAAAACCTGATAAATCAGATCTGATCAGTAAACGCGGCTCAGAACATTTGTTATAGATTCTAAATAGTGTGCTTTGCTTAGGACGATGCTGGTAGTCTCTCCAACTACCAAACATAGTGATATTTAAGAAGTGTAACTGGTATTGTCTAATTTCAACTATCTTTGTCTTTTTAATGAACGTAGGTCGGAAATTATGGAAAATTATGCACGTTAAATTTTAACGTCGAGAACATGGAGAGCACAAAATATAGATTCCAAAAATTATTACAGAATATTGAGAGTACAAAATTCTGGTTAAAATAGAAGAAATTCTCCGAAACGCAACGGAGGGTGTTTGCATCGTACATTCATCGTAGACATATGTTCGTTATTATTCCATAATCTACCACCTACTTTCATTACAATCCTGCTTTTAATTAGCTCACAAGGTTGTATATCTGACGGAACTATTTTCTAAATAACACTGAAAATAATAAATAGTATTTTGGAGCAGGTACACCAAGCAAAAATCCAAAGATTCTACTCTACAGATATTTGAAAAGAAACACAAAACCACAACATTTTGTTAAGTAACGAGTTATTATTTCAGTTTACTTTTCCAATAAGCAATTACATATATGTAATATGTAATTAAAGCACGTACGACGAGTGCCAAGTTTAATGGCTACGAATTCTACGAATATGAATGTTTTAAATTGTAACGTTTTCGGCCGAAGCGTTGATTTCGCTTGTTATGGATAAAAATACAGAGTTTTATTGAAAATGCAAACAATTCGATTGTAATAAAGCAAATATTATCTTCGCGAGTCATCTTGGCATCTTTGATAAGATATTTTTATCATTCCGGTCTTGGAAATATCTTTATCGGCTTTGAGGAAAACTGGAGATTAAATAATATCATTGCAAATAAATGACGCTACTCTATCAATAAATGAAAAACAGAGCACAAAATGCACGTGAGTATCGAAATTTTTATTTTCAAGGCCTATTAGGTATTCAGTTAAGTTTTGGAGAAATAACTTCATAAGCGGAAAAATTTACATTTTTAAAAATTTAATAGATCCTGGAAATTCCAAAAACTAAGAATCTTTTTGTTTCATTAACTCTATACAAGGCCCTGAGGGAATCAAATTTCCATAATTATTCACATGTCATCTTGGGGGATACCGTGTGGGGTATTTTTTGAGAACAGTAAGAAGTGACCAAGGATCTTAAAGAGACCCATGTCGTAGGACGAAGGAAACACAGTACTCGACATATCGTTCCACATTCAAGTCGTAGAAACGACCCGTTCTCTCGTGACAAATATCAATGGTGAAGAATGTGTAGAATCTTACTAAAAAGTATTGAACGGTGAGCTCTGCGAACATGAAATTTGTACATCTTTTTAACTTACATAGGTACAAAACAGAAAATCGGAAAGTGTGTTTTAATAAAAAAAATATCGAATGCTGAGCTCTACGGTCATGAAATTTATTGACCTTTTTTCATATGAAATTTGTATTACAATGCATTAATCACGAGTTATAAAACTTAGATATTTGCAAGTGATTGTTAAAAAACAAAACCGGAAGCGAATTTGTTGTTTACCTGCATATTTATGATTTTTTCTTCAAAAAAAGAGCGTATAAATCTCGCGCAAACACTCGTAACAGCAATTTTATAATTTCTAGTACAGTATGAAGGCATAGTTTACAGAATTTCCGTTGCTCAGTTTGAACATGACTTTATAATTGCTAAATATTTGTTCAGAAAAAACTTAGTCAAAACAGTCGTCATGAAAGAAGATAGCTACGTATCCATGTTTGTTGATACACACTCATACTATGAGAATTTAATTTGGCAAATGTACCAAACACACGTAAATGTAAATTCATTTAATCACTTGCATCTTTACGACCAAGTGAACAGATATTTTTTCTCGTGATGCTGTGCACTTATTCAAACAGAATTCTCATCTCAAGGCCTAACTGATTACAATTTTATTCAATTACCTACCTGCTTGGGAGAATTTTATACAGTTCAAGCCATTAATTACACCGAATACAAATATCATTATTCAATAGAACACATGCCATGTTTTCAAACTTTTAAAGATTATTCAAAGAAGCGAGGCTTGCAGTCTACAATGACGTGCTGATACCAACACTAGTGTATGGCAGTAAGGACTGTAATTGGCAGATGAAGGATAAAAGCAGACTGAATGTTTTAGATATGAGATCCCTGAGGTGTACCCTTATGGTAAAAACATATTTGACCGTGTTACAAATCTGGAGATCAGCAAGGCAGCCAGAAAGCGTATTGGGAAGATTAATAAAGGGAGGCTCAGAAGATTTGGACATGTGGATTGGTTGAACGGAAAAAATAGTATAAGGAGTAAATATGATCCGAAAGACAATGGAAGAAGAAGTAGAGATGCCCGAGGAAGACATAGCGCAATCAAGTGTATCAAATACTTGAATCAGGTCATGTCAAGAGTCAGAACAACAGAAGAAGGTAATAATGAAGCAAAGAGTGTGTGCTAAGGCAGAGATGGAAACGGCGTGAAGGTTAGTTAGTTTGAAGTCTGATTTGATGAATATTCTAACGCACCCAAAAAAACAAAGCCTTAATGAATTATTTTTAAGTAAGCTGTATTTATTTTACTTTTATAAAATATGACCTAATTTCATAATGATGATACTCGCGATTAGTCCCCTACGGTGTGTGATTATCCATTTTTATCATTTCATTACGGGAGTGGTTTAGGAGTAAGGAAGGTTCAATTTAAAACAAGGTAAAATTTCTGTTTTAATAAAAAATCGTAATGATTCATAACCAATTGACAATCCAAGGGATTATTGGTAGAAGATAAAGCAGAGGAAAGGGAAACTGAACAGTGTCCATAGTATCCTAAGCATATCTAGATTTTTGCATCGAGCCACTAAACCATTAAAAAAACCCAATGTTTCGTTTGAGAAAGTATTTACATAACCGTTCTATAGTTTGGAGTTCAATATATCATGTTCACAAAATGAGGAAATTTCTTATCAAAATTATAAATACCTAACCATGTAGAATCTCTCCTCTTTGCCACAAAAAAACAATATCAATCACTGGCTACTGATAAAAACGGAAACTTCCATGTTCTTTTCCAAAGAACCAACTCAACATTTCGTGCCAATATGTCGACTATATCATCCACTGTTATATAGTGGCAAGATTCCGGAGATATTTAGCGATAATACCCAGTACTTTACTAAATATACAGAGTCTGTTGTTTTCACTTGACTTTAATTGACTGAAACTTCATTGTCTCCTGTTTTTGTTGTTTTACATACTTATTGTATTATTCCTACAAACATATTATTGTACAGCGTTATTGGACGGTAGATAGTTTAAAAAACTACATTATAAAAAAAAGTTCTGCAGAGTTGTTACGGGCTAGAGTTCCGATGATAGAGGAGAGGGAACCAGAAGAATAAGAAGTACATTTTGTTACAAACTTCTGAATATAAATGGATTGCATATTTTTTTCCAATTATTTCTGGCTTTCACTCTTTAAGAGTGTTCTAGGCGATCATTTAAAATTATAGAGAAATGAAAAGTGAATTTAAGTAGTAATTTTATCTAAATGGGCAAATTTCAAAATTATAATGAAGATTGAAGTCGAGTTCAAACTTAGAAGAGATGAGATGTTAAATGGAGGGGAGGCAATTTTAGATACGGCTTGATAGAAGAAAGGATATTTTACAATAAAATATATAAATTTGTTTAAAGTGGTCTAGAACAAATTTATATATTTTATTGTAAATTATGGCGAGCCACAAAGTTAATGCTTATTACGAACATGGAAAGAATATTTATTTAGAGAGGGACAACCAAAAAATATGTGATCTAAATTTCCCACTTCTAGACCACAGAATGTACAATCTGGGGAGTCAAGGACGTGAATTTAAAAATAGTGAGAAGAAACGGAACAATGTCCGATTCTCATTTGAATAAGTGAGGAAATTTCTTTTTTGATAGGATAGTCCTTTGTATTGAGGCATGGCAGACTCCCTTGAATTGACTAATAATTTGCCAGTACTCTGCCCAAACATTGCGGGATCTATCTTTGATGATGGAAAAAATTTCAAATAGGGGAATTGTGGTTTACGGGGGTAAAACAGGGTTGGACGCTCCTTGTTTTGCTAAGGTATCGACAAAATCAATATATTGAATACTTCATGACTTCGAAATCCACATAACTATTAAAGATTGCTCATCTGTAAATATGCAATAAATATTACAACAAATGGAAATAACGATAGATAGCCTACTCCTGTTTTTTTTTCTTCATAACAACGCAAGCAATGTGTTGATAGTTTAACAGAACAATAGCACTGTAATGTATTTAAAAATCTGTTTAATATTATACTGCCAATTAATAATATTGATTGTATAGAACGTGACTTTTTACAGGTCTCAAAGACTTATAATCTACAATCCGTCGTCATCTTAAAATAATAAATATAGTTACAATTTTACTAATATTAGCTTTAATAAATGTTATGCACGGTGGCCGGACCTCAAGGAAGGTTCATTGTGAGAATCTGGCAAATCTATAACACATTTGGTGTCGATTTTCTGGTATAACTTTTGTTTTCAGCTTTCGTTTGGAGGTTTTCGAGTCCAAAGTTGGCATTATTCGTAGTCAAATTCAAAAAATTTGGTCGCTATAAGCTAACTATCTGCTGTTTACTGTCTTTTAAAATGCGTGGGATGCGCCAATAGTATATATATATATATATTTTTTTTTTTTAACTCATTATTTCACTAAAAAATGTTTTTCTTTCATTTATCGGTATTACGCTTGTACCGCTAGTTTCCGGGCATCGCTTGTAAAGTGAATATTAACTATTTAGACAAATACAATGAACGTAGGTCAATAAATAATAATCCAGTTAGTTTCTAAAAGATTAACCGCAACCTCCGGTAAAATAATGAGATCTATTAAGGAGCGTTGGCTTTGTAAAACTTGTCACGATTTTGGTCCCCAATGAGTGCAAAACAGTTGCGGCTTCTGGGCCCTGTAGGCTATACACAGTGCAGGCAACACTATATTCATTGGCCAATTAAAGCTTATAAAGTTAATAAGTCATTAAAACAATAAATAAAACAAAAGATATTACCAAAAATAAACGTTCAGAACATTTTTTCGATTATCACACAAAATGAATCATTCCGAATTAAAAAGTTGCTACAGTAACTGTTTTGTATTATTCTTATCAGGTTTAATTTGTAGAATCCATTTTATTAAAAAAAAAATTGTTTTTACACGTTCAATATTATTATTCAATTTATAAAGAACAGTTTGTATACGAACAAATTCTGCTATGTAATTATTATCATCTGTGACAGCTGTTTCGCCTTCTACAAAGCAGAACTTGTTTATAAATAAAGCATTTTTTTTATAAATTGAATAATAATATTATTCAATACATTAAACAACAACTTAAAATTCAAATTTAATTGAATGTGGAGTTAAGTACTATTGTCACAAGCAAAAGCGCAGCTATAAATGTTCATTGGTCACATTCTGATGCACGAAACCTTTCATGTTTATCAAACTATTATAATAAAAGCATATCAGAATGCGATATTCAAATTTTACTGCGGCCCTTACTACGGCAGTGTAGGTGACAAAGGCTGTGATGGTTTGTTCTTGTTGAAAGGATACCAGATTACATAACACCGAAGACTATTATCCGAGTGAAAACGACTGGAGGAAAACCACGGAAGATGTGGACCGAATGATATGTGAACAAGTATTACAGCCGTACAAGGGTTTTTAACTCCCATTACTTCACAGTGGTAAATATTAGACAAACTAGAATAGTTGTGTGAACCCGGGAATTTTGGACACGATAAGCAGTGTGAGTTTCATGTTTGACAAATTTTGCTGCTTCATAAAACATCTAAAGTAGACTTGCTCATTGAATAAAGTGTTGCAAGACTCTGCTACATCATTTTAATGTTGATAAAATGAGTCGGAGACGCTCCAAGAAGACATTATATGAATGTGGATAGGACAAAGAGTCGGTGCGTAGCCACATTTTGGGAAAAGCAGTTACAAAGGAGAAGATTAGCCTGCAAAGGAAGAAGGCCGTGGATTGGTACGTTTGTAAGAGCTTAGAGCCGCCGTCTATCAGATGTGATCACTAAACGTTGAACATAGCTGAAACAGTAACACTTCTGATGCGTGATTTAACAGAGCAATCCAAAAAATTATCTTTTTATAAATCGAAAAAAGTTGGTGATGAAAATAAAATTAAAAATTATTTCTCCTCATCTTTGTTTCGGTTTGCAATTTGCTAAAGACGTGAAACAATTATTTACAAATCATCAACAGCAATACAAAAATACTGATTTAGGTTGTATGTGCAATGTGCATCCTGCGTAACTTTGGTTTAATGAATTTAAATTTGCTTTTAATTTTAGTGTCATATTTTTAAATTTGATCTGATTGCTTAAAGAATTCAGACAAGCCATATAGTACTAGTATAGTCATAAAATTATGATAATTATTTTTATAATATAATGTTTTAATAGAAAATTATTTTAATCGAGTCGTTTTCAAAATTGGAAGTAATTTGTCAAGAATTCAGTGATAATCTCAAATATATTTGGATCATCTCGTTATTTTCGCGGGTCTGCGCTTGTTTAATATAACTGAAATAACGTCCATTTCAAATATGTATCACAATACCGCTACATATTATGCAGGCATTGGTACCAGCTTATCTGATAATAATTACCGTTTTTGACGTTAATGCAGTCCACTTGCGGTATTCATCGTCGGATTGATACGCAATAAAATAGCCGGCACGCTCGTATGCAAATATCCGTCTGGTAGAGTCGTCAATCTTGACTCATATGGCTAGCCTCTAAGAGCTCTCTTTCCAATGGATAGGTCGTTTGTGAGAAAGAGGGAGAGATTGCGATGGAGCTATCAGCGGTGCGCCGGCACTGCGGCCATCTTGAAACAGTTTAACGACGTGCTTCGACTTCCGTATCCGGCTGAAGTGTTTTGACTCGATATTGCACCGGCTAAACACCTCGGTTGCTTTATGTAATCCTGGTAACTTGTACCCACCTCTGCTGTCAACGAACTTCGGGCGTGGCTTAGGTCCTTAATGTACTTTTGTATCTAAATTTTAATTTAAAGTTGTGTCCCATGAAATGCTAAACTTTGGTGTATGGGGAGGGGGGTGCTCTATTTACAAGAAAAATTTGTTTCACTACTATTATTTTTTTTCTTTTTCAAGTTTTCAGTAAACTTTTTTAGTTCTATTTTGAATTCTTAGATATCATTAACGTATCTTAAAATTTCTGGATATTCGTTACAAAATTTTATTACGGTAATTGTAGTTCGATTAACCCAAATCAAAAGTTATTTTTATTTAACGGATTCGGTAACTATCATTAACCTAATGAAGTTGTTCCAAAATTAGGATTTTGGCACAACTTTATTTTATTAATCTTTAAGATAATGCTACAAGCCAAAAATGTTTATATTCTTCTTTATTATTCTATTATTATTAGTTTGTGTTAAAAATGTGTATATTCTTCTTTATTATATTATTCTTAGTGTACCTTATATTGCTAAAAGCATGGGTTATAGAAATAACAAAGTAGGTATCTCAATGTAGGTATCTCAATGAAAGTAGGTATCTCAATGTAGGTATCTCAATGAAAGTAGGTATCTCAATGAAAGTAGGTATCTCAATGTAGGTATCTCAATGTATATTAAAAAAAATAGCTATAGATATAACTTATAACTATTTCCAACGTCAGTGTCCCTATATTTTATACGATTTTTTGGTATATACATTAGTATAGACAAGCAATTTTATCCTTGATACATCTGAATGAAAATATCTTTTACACTTTCGTTAATCGGCGGTACATCTTGTTTTGCACGTTATATTTTGTGCAAGTAGGTACCTATTCCGTATTTTCCCTAAGTCGATTGTATATAAGTATGCCCGGGGTCAACTGTCAACTCATGGAATCGAAAAAGCCATCGTATTGACAGCCTATTTACCGCATTGTATCTGTTCAGTTTAATGTAATGTTTGTTAGTGTTCAATCACTAAAATAAATAAATTAAATTTGAGAAAAGTAGAAGATGGTAGGTACCACATATTTATAAATGTTTCTGGTTTGAAAATACTTTTATAAAGCAATAAAATGCAATGATTTTTGCTAGTGTTCTATTTTTATTAAATCGATAGCATTATCGCAGCACTTAGTATTCATACGAAGAAGTAATGCGCGCTTATCAGATAATTTATGATTTTGTTTGATGGAGATAATATCTACAAGCACCTAATAATATTTATAAATTGGGCCGTTTTCAAAAGGTTCCCAAAAAGCAGTGGCGTAGAATGATTACACGGAAGAAAAACCCATTTGTAGATGTATTTATCGTTTATGCTATAAATCAGATGTTATGCGAAACTGTTTATGGCGTGAAAAATTTAAATAAAAACTCAATGAAATGATTTGGGATTTTCACGGTCAAGAGTATTTTAGCGATTAATTTTTGAGTTATTATGTATTTGCACTTCCTCACTTCTTTAGCCAACATTTCGAATATCGTTACAGTACAATGTAACGCTGTTCTATTCTTAATGAAATGAAAAATTCCGCTGATATGTACTTAATGAAATAAAAACAAAATGAAATAAATGTCTTTAACAACTAAATTCATTTAATTTATTAAGACTGACTGGTTTAGCTTAAAATAAGCATCATCATGGTACAAAATTAAACTTATCAAAAAATACATTGTGTGAGTTTATATATAGTTACGTATAGAAAGAGATAAAACATAACCTAGATTATGTTTATGTTTAATTCTTTCTATATGTTTATATAAGCTCACACACTGTATTTTTTATTAGTTTAATTCAGTTCCCTGATAATTTCCTGCTATTCCCTGCTTGGGTTCAGCGAAACCGGTTGGAATAAATAAATAAAATAAATTTCGTGATTAAAAACAAAGTAATTGTTTTATTTCATTAATATGTCAAACCTAAAGTGACTGCTTTCTCTGAGATAAGTACTTAATTTGCCCTGATGATGGACACTGTAAAGCTGGCCGAAACATTGGCTAAAGAAGAAGAAAGAACTCTACGGCATAATAACCTAAAAATTAATCTCGATAAAAAAGCTCAATATTAATTTGGGTAAAGTAGAAAAGAATTGAACCCTTTTTTTCCAAACCGGTTTGCCGACTATAAAATAATATTGCCTTTCTATCTTTTTTGATAAGAAAGGTTAGGTAGTTATGCTTTCTTTCAGAAGCCGGTATGCCGACGGCCGTGTATTCCTTAGGTATTTGAAAACCGGTGAAAGATCCATCAAATCCGCAAGTTTTCATAAATGACGCATGTAATAAAAGAACGAGTTTATAACGCGGTTTTCAGTGGTGCGACAATACTTCTGATTTGAAAACAGGAAAATGTTACAAGATGTTTGGCGCTGTATCCTCTTATTATGTCATATGTTGTCAATGTTTGTTACATAATGTGTAATTCAGGTGTTATTTTAGTAGTTTAATATGAGTGTAAATGACATCACATTTTAGTACAATTTAAAGCAGCATTCATTAGCGCCAGTGAAGTATATTCGTAATTGCTGTTATTTACGCATATAGATGTACTTGTATTAAAAAAACATACTCAATAGATTCCAAACTACGACCGGCTATTTTAATAAATAAATAAATTATGTGACTAAGCAAGCGCCTGCCATTTAGGGAATGCGTTTCATTCGAGTGTTAAAATGCAAAAATTAATTGTTCATTTACATTTCAAATTATTACGCAAAATTGGTAATATACAAACATGTTTTCCATCTGGATTGATCAATATTATTGCAAAATCTTAAAAATGTTAATATTTTTATTTAATTTTTTTGTTGTTAAACAGCTGTGATGTTTTTTTTTCAAAGCGTACAAGATAGTTCAGAATACAATACGAGATGATATGTATACATTGATGACTAATATTAAAATATTGATTGTGTTTCTTGTTGAGGTTTCGAACCAGTGACCTCGTGATCAAGTCGCATCGGCTCTCTGCGCACTGACAGAACGTGCCGGCCGGCACGCCGTCTCACGAAAAACATAAAGTAAGTACATGGATAATTTGTATGACCTAAATTCCACTTTCTATGAACTTTGATCCTTGTGAGGGAAAAAACAAAGGATTATGTCACATCAATATAATAAGGCACACAGAAGGTTGTATGTCTAAAAAAATATGGTGAATACAGTAGACGTAATTTTCTGAAAATAGTTAAATTATTTCGATTTATTTTATTGCATTTATTTCTCTCCCCATTCCATCGTAACAGCCTTCATCTGTGCGTAATTTTGTTGTGACGTATTTTCGAGACTTAAAAGTTAACCTTTAATTGGTTTAGTTTAGCTGAAAATGTTGTATAACTTTTTGCCTAAAAAAACACAATAATATAATTGTATGTATTTGGTAGAATTTACCTTTAGCAAGTCGTTGCAGGATGAGTTCCTTATGCTCCTGGGAGTAGGGCTCCCCGATGATGATGAGCAGGTAGCAACCGGTGAGCGGACTAGGCGGGGGCACCCCTAGACTCAGCTCGCCACCCAGAGACACGGAACGGTCGTCGTCTTTCGCGGAGGACCCGGCCTTCTCGGCCTGGGTCTCCTCGAGGTTTCCCGTGGAAACCTCCATGACTAGGCGATACTAGGCTGGACGAGTACGAGAGAGGATCGGAGGAGGACTTTGGACGTCCCCTCACCTCCCGCGGGGTGAGGGCGGGCCCCCGGCGACGGAGCGAGCCCGCAGTCCAAGCGGGTTAACCTTTTCTCTTACGCTACCTTGATAGCCGGAGTAGCCTGAAAATCACTGGGAGTTAGAAGGGAGGTTGGGTATTCGCGGCTGGAAGACAAGTACCGGTACTGGCGAAGAGTGGTGTTTTCGCGGCGCGTGTTCTTCCACGAATGACAGCTGTGGCTGCCGAGCCGGCTGGAGCGCGCCGCCCCCCACTCCCCCCGCACCTTCCCGCGCTGCGGCACCCGCCTGCCGCCACCCGCCGCCCGCCTCCCGCTTGCTTCCCTGGTACCCCACTCCGCCTTTCAGCGCCGCCAAGCTAATTTCCCCGAGAGCAACCCCGGCACCTAGCAACAAAATAACCCTCTAACTAACGAATGATTGTATTTTAATCCCCCCTCGACTCGTCCCTTTTTGTGCGTCTGATCAATTCATTCGAAATCCAAAAGGCCGCTGAATAGGTCTGTCTGTGTGCAAACACACCTCTGTGCCTGTATGCGATCCTGTAGGAGTTTCCGGTAATGGCCAATTTGCTCGCGGAACGACGGACGAAAATTGCAAAGCGAACAGCCAAAGGAAGCCCTTTAAAATTAGAAGTCAAAGGACAACATTTGGGGTTAACCAAAATATCGAAACAACCCTACTCAAGTCGTTCAGCCGTGGAGCAAGTCACACCGCATTTAAGACTTTCCTGCCTGGATTATGAAAATGTTCATTTGTGTTGTTGCATGATCGTGAGCAGTATTGGAGTTTTCATCCAATAATGTATTCATACCGTAGCTAATTATACCGGATTCTCATGCGCATAGCGATCGATGCCGCCTAAAACAGCTGAAAACAGTATAGTGTGGTTCATGGCGCGATTTCGATCGGCCGAATTCGATTTTTCCGTATGTCGTACAGTTCCCATAGCCGGCGTGAAAAATTGCGGAAAGTTTACGCGCCGGCCGATGTTTTTACCGACGTCAATACTCGGCGGAGGGCGGGCGCAGGCGCACGGGACAGCTGGCAGCTGAGAGCGGGCGGGCCTAGCAGCCAGCAGCAAGCGGCCGGCTGCGCGCGGAACGGCTTCCTCCTCGCGGTTCTCTTCTCCTGGTAGAAAAGTCGCAGCGGCGCACACACGATCTCCATCGCTCGGAAAACTTCCCCAAAGGAGGGGCACTGCGGTGTTGGCAACGACCATAATAATATTATTATTTTCCTGCGAGGGAAACAACAGTCGCACTGGATTATACAATCGGAATGATTGTGTAATTGTAATTATATTCATGTCGTGTGAACCAGGTTAATTAAATCGAACTCTTTCTTTACATGCAGGGATAACGTTTTCATATTTAATTTGAAGCTCTGATATTTTACACTGATGGATAATAAATTCACAAGTAAACAAAATATCGAGACATAGTAAATATCTTGAAATACTTTTTCGAATTTTGATTTCCTCGAAAAATATTTAGAGTAACTTAGCTGGTGCCATTTTACTAAATAATATAATAACTAAAAGGTTTTTCTTATGTCAATACCGCACAAGAATTCCAATTGCTCCCAACCGCCTGGAACCAGCGCGACTATCATATAATGGCATCCCTAATTGAGATATGTTTATGTTGTGAGGTTGAAGGTAGTAGGGAGGGGAAGGAGATGGGGAAAATACCTGGCTATTCAGATCACTTCACCAAACTCGGCTGAAGCAATTTCATGAACTTTTAATTTACTTTAAATTTAAATTTCATAAACTTTAAATTTCAGAACGTTTTAATTCTGAATGGTGGTCTTATACCAGTGCTATACTGAAAATATATATCACACTGGCCACAAATTATTATTTTTAAATGATTAAATATTGAAATAACGCATCTCAATCAAATAAAGTACTTTTTAAAATTTATTACCTATATTAAAAACAGGTACTTTAAGAAGTCAAGATCCTCTTTATTTTAAACTTATATTTCTTTTCCTCAAAAGCAAATGAAAATGTATGTCAGTAGAATACCTAACAAAATACTTGGGTAGTGTTATCACAGACGGACTGAAAGTCATCGAGGATACAGAAAGACAAAGAAGAGCGATATCCCTTACAGAAGGTATGCTACGATTTCACTTTTGCAGACAAACGTCAAAAGATTCAACGCATTCTGCACGTCGCTGTATACGTCAGAACAGTGGGTAGATTACACTGCATCCCGAAGGTATAAAGCTAAAAGCCGCTTACATTAATGTCTAACCTAACCTAAACCTGAAACCTAACCTAACCCAACTGTTCCGCCTACCGGGATACTGCAGCGCCGCGGAAATGTTCCTGGCGGGACAAGTAGTGTACTATTTCAGAACACTTGCAAATATTTGCATTGTTTACCAATAATATGCAAAAATAGTATAAAGTACCTGGGTATCATAATAGATAGGCACTTAAAATGGAACGAACAAGTCCAAAATACGGTAACCAGAGTAAGAAAACTTATTTACATGTTCATTAGATTGAGAAACATCCTATCATCTAGTATGATTAAAACTATTTATTTCTCCCTTGCACAATCTATTCTACAATATGGTATAATCGGGTGGGAGGGGACTTTCAAAACCAACCTTTTACCTGTAGAAAGGGCACAGAGGTTGATTCTAAAAGTCATCCTACGAAAACCATCTGTATTTCCAACAACACAATTATTTAACTCCTTTAAATTTCTCAGCCTAAATAAAATCTTTAAAAAAAACTCATTATTACAAACCCACAAAGATCATTTCAATGATTCAAAAACATTCACAAAAATAAGTAACCGGTCAAGATCACGTGGAAACTTAGAAATCCCTAAATTTAAAACGAGTGCTTATCAACACCATTATACCTATCAAGGTATAAAATTTTTTAACGCCCTCCCATATAAAATAAAAACAGAAATAAATTACAATGCCTTTAAAACACAAATCAAACAACTGCTAGATCAACCCAACAATAACTATAAAACGTTAGTTTATCAATTAAAAAAAATAATAATTAATAACTATAAATTTTAAATTTCATAGAATATTTTTTTATATATCTTCTTCGCCCTTGAGGTGATTTCTCACAAAAACGGCGCTATACAAATTATCCAATTATAATTAATTATTATTATTACATGTAACCTATTAATTATAATTGATCGAGTATTATATTATAATATTAAGTACTTTAGTATAAAATTAATAAACAAAAAAAAATATATATATGTTTCAAAATTAATAAAAAAAAATTCCAAAATTAATAAACAAAAAAATAAGTATATATGTTTCTGTCTTATTCGTAACAGATCAGTTTTTTTACATGCTTTTCGACTACCACACTAGACACATGTCCGTATTATTAATAATGTGACAAACCATCTAATTTCTTCAATTTTTGCTGATTCTCTTTGTGGCATCATTTTATTTAAATGAGACAATTTAATTTTGTGTAAACCATTAAAATCAATGTTATAATATGTACATGTTTTAAAACCAATGGTTTCTTCGTCAGGATAATAACAAAAATTATAAAAATAAATAATTAATAAATAAATAATAAGATTATATATCTGACGAAGAAATTATTTAATTACATTGGTTTTATTACATTTTTAACAAATGTAATAAAACCAATATAATTAAATAAAACTCTAGGAGACCACCCCCTCCCCCCTCTCTAATATGTTGTGTATAAAATCCTTAGGATAAGAATAATTTTTAGCAGTCTGAAGATGGCTTTGATAAGCTGAAACCGGTTTTAATGAAATAAGCTGAAAGCTGAAAAAGTTTTTAATTGTTTTATTATATTACAAGCTTCTGCCCGCGACTTCGTCTGCGTTGGATTAGTACTTCGAGTAATCTATTTTCTTTTCCTTGGTCCCATCTACGTTTATGCCAAAATACTTAACCTATTTATTTAAAATATGTATAATTCTTGATTCGATTCAAAGTATTAGGCGAGTACTTCAAATAAATTCAGTAATTTAAATATTTTCCAAAATAGAATTTTGATTTAACAATCATTGTTTTGCAAAATGTCATTCTCGAATTTTGACGTTTTCTATTAAGCTATAATTATTATTTTCAATATATTGAAAATAAATAGCTAGCTTCATAAATTATAGCTTATATGTTATTCTGATGTATGAGCTATATTATTGTAAAGTTTCATTAAAATCCATTCATTAAATTTCGATTTAAAGAGGAACAAACATACATACATCCATACAAACTTTCACGTTTATAATATTAGTAAGATTATAATGGAATACCACCACGAATTATCAGTTTTAAAAATAGAAATATTGATTAGTTCTTCGATCTTGAATAGTTTTTATTCCCGCATCGCTTCCTCTCTTACTAATTAGAGCTAATTATGTTATTGGTTAATTTTCGCACCACCGCTCAGATGTGATCCCTGGAAGGGATGACAGAGCTGGGTCGGCCGATATTATGTCATGTATTGACTCCAGAAAGTTAAGTTACTTACCGCGAATTTCAGGTAAAATCTCTGCAGAACTGAATCAGAGAGACTCGTTGTAAACCGTCGACTTTGGATTTCAGCTAACCTACAGTGAATACCGTTGAAACCATTTAACCCGGGAACAATTAAGTTTCCTTTGGGAGTGATGAAATTATTGTTAATGTTTATTATCTTTGTTATTATTGAACCGTGTCATACTTGCAAATTGATTGTACCAAAACTAATGAACGTGTTTACCTTTAAAATTGTGGTATTTATTAAAATATCCCGTTACAACACATTCATTGATTCCTAAGGCACAATTTTGTGATATTTCAGCGCAAGTTTTATTAAACTAACAATAACACACTTATCTTGTTAGCCTATACTAATACTAAGATTATTCTAATAATATATTGTTTACGTAGATTAAAATACCAAATGGTTGTGTTTTGAACATAATGTTATATATTCAAAATAACCGAATGATCTTAATTAATTCATATCGCGTACATTTATGATCTAAGCAAAATGTTAATTTAACTAAGAATAACCTCCGTGAATATTAGAGTCAACATGTAATTACATTATCCCTGATGTAGATGTCTTCAACTGTAACGAGAATAAATATAAAAGTATATTAAAAATGTATTAAATATGTACCAAACTGCATAAAATGTAATGATATATAATATATAATATAATATAATATATATAATATAATATATCTCCTGTTATAATAATGTCTTGTCATTATAATGTAATAAGTACATTGTTTAATTTTTAGATACATAACATTAGAAAAATGGGGGAATCTAAAATTGGTTTCTCAGTTAGGAGAATTATACATGTATAAATGAACCACACTGTAAACTGTTGATTTCCCTAAAATAAAATAAATGAATAAATTTTTAAAGTAATATTTTCCAGGGCTAAGGCATTTTGCAAGTAGTTTTTAAAGATGCATTTTTCAGAGGGGGATGTAACGCCAAAATATTTTATTCTCATATAATGATAAATTGACATTTCTTAATTAAAAACTTGTCCACCTAACCCTACCACAATAACTCGTATTAAGGAGGAAATTGAAATATATTATAAATTATCATTTAATCAAATCAATCATAATTATAATGAATTATAGGTGTCTCGGAAAGACAGAGAATCCTAGATGCGATCATTAGATATCTTTTTTTCTACTTTTTCTGTTCCAGTTTTCGTTTAAATTCTGTGTATTATATTATTCTTCAATGATGTTTTACATTGATAGGTATAAAATTAAAAAATTATTTCAACAAAAATTAATTATCATTTCACCGTATAATTTGCTATTACAATAAGTAAAACTACTTACGTCATTATATTCGATTCCCAGTTCCTAACAACATAGTTTATTATTTTGCGTTGGGTCTCAGAAATAAATCTACGGGCTATTAATCTTCTCTCCTTACATTTAACCTCTAAGTTTCCCTAACTTCAGAATAATGAAGCCTTTAGGGTCCACCGTTACACCTTTCACCATCTTCACTTAGTTTCCGGGGTGAATTGACTTCCCCTGTACCCTGTACCCTATACCTGGAACACGCAACCGAAGAGACAATTACCAAAAGAGCTTCCAGCTTTTTACAAAGAACTTCTAAGGGGTGGTACCACCTTCGGGCTTGGCGGCTTTTACACTGGCCAATTAAAGTTTTATTTAGTTTTTAGCAATGTTTTCTATGTATATTTAAGTAGGTCGTTAGTAATTATACTACATGCGGAAGAAAACTCACTAAAATTTAGGCGGATGCCTATTTATTAACGGCAGTGAAAACGGGAGGATATTTAGTGCCCATTAAGCCACTAAGCACCTGAATTTACAGTGATAAACGGCAAGAATTTTTAAGGTAAATGTAAATTTTGGAAAGCTTTTCATAAAATATCAGAAATAAACCACTTCACCTTGGCAAAATTTAAAATGAAAATAATATTTTTTTTTTTTAATAAGTAAACACATTGTGACTTGACATTTTAAATAAATGAAAAGAAAAAAACTTTATTATTATTATTATTTTATTATTATTATTATTTTAAGTCACTTTATTTTTATTTAACGTCTATTGGTTTCGGTACCTCCGTACCATCATCAGAGGGCCCTAGAACACTCGCGATAAATAGGATAACTATCGGTACCTTCTCATCGTTCCCCAGGACAACTGCACATCGCTAACATACACACAACAGTTGATGTTGAATATGTTAAGGACACTTAGTCATTGTGAACTGTTACTTTTTTGTTGGCGATCTGTAGTCATGCTAGGGAACGATGGGAAGTTACCGATAGTTATCCTACCGATCGTTATCGAGCGAGTATGCTAGGGCCTCAGGACTGTTACAAATATAATGTCTACAAATACAGAAGTACACATATTTAATTTTGTTTTTGTTTATTTGGGTACATATTTGCCAGGGTAACAATTGGTAAGTAATCTGATTCGAAATTCGATTCCCTTTGGGAGCGTACGAATCACGTACTGCCGGCTGCGCCATTGCTTTTTTTATTTTTTTGAAAGAAACTTGGGGTTTGACAACAAGCACGATGTCTATTTATTTAGATTGTGATACTCTTTCACGAAGGAAACAATTTTCAGTCTCTTGTCATATTAAAATCGTTCTCTGACCTTGAAACCAGTACACCAATAGCGATCTACCTTACTGACTACATACTTACTCTATAAGTCATCTATGGACAATGACGAAAACTATTATCTAAAATATCGCAGAGATGTATTTAGAATTGACAAGCTGTGAAAACAGTTTTTAAAGGGGGATAATATTTGGATGAAATGAAATTAAGCAAGGCGGTAAAACAGAAATTAGGATTAAATAATCGATCTTTAAACCTCTCGACTGGTCATTATATAGTTGAGCACTTGAACTAGTGCAGAGGAAACGAAACAATAAATCGTCATAATTAAGTAAGCTTGAGCTTACCGTTACTTGCTTTGCGATCAAAAATAAATAATTAGGTATTCTCACCAAAATTTTAAAAATCTTTTAAGGAAGCCACCGTTCAAACGATTTAATTCCTATATGGCCCGGTTGATAAATATAAAAGAGGGGCATTTAAGGTCATTAAGTTGGCAACAAGAATAACAAGAAAACTTTTAAAAAACTGGTTGGCTAAAATATTTTTACATGATAATGAAATTAGTTTTTCTCAACAACTTAATTTTATTTTATTAACCACTCGGATGTTTTTTATGGCACTATTTCCAAAGCCTCGGACTGCTTTGCTGCCACAATGTGGCAAATATTCTCTATATTCTTTAAAATGTTTGAAAGTTAACGATTTTATACATTTTTATTATAAATCCTACAAATATGTGATAATAGACAAAATACAGGTGAATTCATTGGCTATATTGAACTATAATCAGTTTGCATGTCTCTATTTTCAAATTCGTAGGTATAATTTTAATAATGTGGGCAGAAAAATTTCCTTTAACAATCGGGGAAAAAGTTGAAAATTGCCCTGTCGCTCCAGTGGTTAACACGTTTAAAAATTAACTTGGATGTGTGTACTGAGAAGGTTTAAAATGAAGGGGTGCAAACGAAAATCTTATTAAAAGAGGGGGGCAAAAATCAAAATAAGTTTGGGAACCACTTTTTCAGATTATAAGACAATAAAAGCTTGGTTTAATTGATCGCTAAGAAATAATTAATGATCGTTCAATCGTTCTTATTTTTTCATTACCTGAAATAAATATTATGTGTGTATAAAAAAGAATTGTTATGACGGTGTTTTTGATCGGTGGGGGCCTTTACGTCGTCCCCACACGTACTATGTACAATGTACATCCCGTACAACGTGAAGTACTATAACACGTTAAAGTTCCTTTTCAATTCGTGACAAATTTAGTTTACAACTGTATTGAGTTGACAAGCGCGTGTTAAAAACTTGTACCAATGTTGGAATAGACGCGAACTTTGTTTAATATTGAACTGTAGCACTTTTGCTTGTATACTTATAGTGGTTACCACCCGACTTCACCCGGGATAAAACGCGATTTTTTGGTCTAAAACGTTTATAAATGCATAAAAAATAATAATAATAAACAAGCTTATTATTTGGAAAGTTAAATGAAAATTTCAATGCTGGGTAGCTCATGATGTAAACAACGCAGCGAATGTAAAATAATTGCATTGACCTGGAAATCTTTTTCTTCAAATTTGTCAAGGTGTTAGATAGACATTGTCTAACAAATTTGCCTGATGGTTAAGATAATATGGTGACTGACGGCATTCAATTAAGAGAAACAGCTGCTCGTCTTTTTTCATACAATATATAATTATATATATATACCTATATATACATATTTTTTTATTAACTTAAGAATGGTACATTTTAATTTATACTGGTCTTCCATTGAAAGCATTTGCTTGTGGATGGAAGAAGAGTTGGAAGATGAGATGGAAGAGAATAATAATAATAATTGGATAATTTGTAGAGCGCCGTTTTTGTGAGAAATCACCTCAAGGGCGCTGTACATCTTATTATGACTTCTTAGGCTCTACCTAGAACTATTATTTACAAATGGACACAGAGAACATACTTACCTGGCAGGTCACTTCCGATAAACACACTTTAATTAGAAAGTTTATGCTTGGAGGAGATACGACTTTGCACGCGGAGGACACTATATTAAAACACTGGACATTGCATAACTTTACATTTGCTACACCATCATTTTTCATATTACATTTATAAGAAGATAACTGCCAAAAATGGAGTTAATAAATTGAAGTTATTTCGAAAGACTTGTGAATTTAGGACTCATTAGGACTGGAGGATTTGAATGAAATTAGATGTACAAATAATTCACCATTAAGAATTTGTTAACATTTTTATGCAATTACTTATTTACTATGTCGCGGGCTGAGAAGGTGAAAGTGAAGGTTTTTGTTTTTGGCTTTATGGGTACGACTGTCTAAAAAGGTGAGTTTTAAGTTTAGCTCCGCTTTACATTTCATATGTGTTCTATTAATACAACCACGTGTTTCATATACTCGTTTGTACAATTAATACACTAACTAAAATATATTAAAATTAAATTTGGATTTGAGGCCAAAAAACCCATACAAATTGAGTTATTATTTTTTTAATCAAAAGGCGTTTTAAATATCTAGTACTGATATGTACTGTTTTATTTATTTTTATTTTTAGATTATGATGTATAGGTAATAAAAGATTTCAATTGTTCTCGATTTTGGAGGCAAGTTTGGAATTTTTTTGTGAGTAAATTATAATTAATTAAAAAATATCTTATCTTAAGGCTCTATTAATTTAATAAAATAAAATGGCGTTCTTTGGGTAATGAATTTAATTTATATACGAATAATTTGTGTTCAGACGTAAATCGGTTATTTGTAATTTTCATAAACAAAATGCATTTTTATTACTTTTGTTTTTCATTTTATTTTTATAAACTAAATTAATAGAGTGACATATTATTTTAATTAATTTTAATAACTCACATATATTGGCCAAAGTTACCTTTAAAATCATAAATATATAATTCCTTAATGGCCTATATTTTATAATTTAAACACACAAATAAATAAAGTAGCATATAACGTACTAAAATCCTTTTGATTAAAAAAAATATTTTTTTAGTTTTGTTGTGTATTTTGGCCTCAAATCCAAATTTAAGATTTGTATAAAAAGGGTGGGCAAGCAGTAACCTTAACTCCACATTATTTATTTATTATTTTTTCATTGAACTCAAGCTGTAGCATTGACTTTTAAAAGTTAACGTTAATTTAGTATAATTTTTAGTAAAGGATTTGGTTCACCCCTGAATCTCCATTACAGAAATGCTTTTAACAGATTACTCCATTTGCGGTATGTAATTGTATGTGAGACGACAGTAAATGAAATAAAAATCCGTTGGATGACTAGGGAATTGTTTCATCAAGTCTCACAGATTATAAAATCATCCAAAAGTAATACGAATGTTATATTTTTGTAGAATTTTCAGAAAAGTTTAGCTTGATTAAATAAATTACTTGCAAACATTGCCAAATATATGTACTTTAACAAATGAGATGAATAAGTAAGGACTATAGTATTGTTAGAAAGAGAAAGTATTACAAGTGAATTCATTTAGCAGTTTTAGGCATTCACAATTAAAAAAATTATTCTCCTTCTTTCAGATAAAAGAGTCCAGACTAGTCATTCTATTTTTGTAGTAAATTCTTCTTTACGCACGCTTGTCTTGAGGGGTAAACTGGCGAATTCCTTACGGAAATTACAGCGTTACGAGAGGCGTTATATCAGGCGTTACGTACGTTACTGTAGTCGTAGTCGTTTCAATGCACTGTGTTCGCACACTCTAAACGAAAATTTGATTAATTTTATTATGGGAATTACGCTTAGAATGGGATTGTTGGTTTAATTCTTACAAAGTTTAAAATAAATGCCAGCACCCAATCCAAACGGCATTACTATGGTTTTGAGCACTGTTGTTACGATTAGATTGTGAGGAATGAACCTAAAAATTAATTTAAATTTATTATCGTTCGCCTCCGTAACGTTTGTAACGCCCTATATTACGCCTCTCGTGACGCTGTAATTTCCGTAACGCATTCGCCAGTTTACCCCTCAAGTCAATCGTGCGTAAAAAAGTATTTACTTCAATAAATAAATATATTATAATGATAATTTTCAAAAGTTATTAAAAAGTTTTTTTTACTAAAATTGGATAAAAATATTATGTATTTGATATTTTTTATTAGCACTTGATACGCAAAGAGAATGGAATGCTAAACAACTATGTACTGAACCTCACTACTCGTCTCAAGTATTGGACCCGATAAAAAAATCGCAAAGCCTGCGCGGTGTATTGAAAACCAAATAAAATTTATAATGGACTTTTTGGAAACACTACATGATATGACTTTCAACCAATATACTTTCGTACCATAAAGTGCGTATCAACCTACATTAATATCAACCCTCCAGCCTTTCACCATTGTCCTTTATTAAGCCATAGGGTTAATAAAGAGGGACTAAATTGAATTGCACCTCCATTCATATATGATTCAATAAAATTCATTTGGATTCCCATGAATACAAAATATCACATGAAGAAGGCAATATTAAACTTTGCCTATTATTTATTGCCATTAAATTTAGCATAAAAAAGCCATTAAAGGATCCACGCTGTCGCATGAATTCCTGAAATATTGCTGCGTGTGTAGAGATATGCAAGGACCCATGAAATCCATTAAAAACACATTATTTTGTAAACACGCGTGTTCAAATCGGGGCTGTATTTCACCGTCAATTTTGAGGCAAGTCACAATCAATCATGATTTTGACAGATTCCGATAAGTAGGAAGGCTTAGACGAAAGCTGAGAAAAATTGGCATGTGTGTTCCCAATACACGATAATTCTAAAAAAATTTTACCTTAATAAATTGGAGCTTTCTTTACGTTATGTAACAATAACTGGAAGTAAAAAAAATTGTATTGAATGCTAAAAACAGTTAAAAGATATCAAGGTAATTTTTTTTTAATATTTACAAATATGGAAGTTCTGCGTAGTATCTGGTATACAGTATAAACTAAGTATGTGAGCAGAATGTTGTAATGAGTCCAAAGTAATGGTTGAAGGTTAGGTTATTGAAAATACAATGGTATTTTTGATAAATTAAAAATAAATCAAATTTAATATTGTTATTATTAAGTAACGCAAGGATCTTTTAGAGCTTGCGTGATGAAAGGCGTTCCGACATTCCGAATTTTCGAACTGTGTAATTTAGTTATGTGTATGAGCATGAGGTTATGTATTCATTTGGAAAATATGTTTAATAGAGATGGATGGCTGATAAGGATATTGAAGAACTGAATATAAATCCTATTAAAAAGTTGCGAAAATAAGTCAGGCCATTGTGGAGTTCTACGAACATCATCGATGTACGTCGGTCAGGCGAAGAACTGGCAGAAAATTTAATAAAACGGGCTGATCGCAGTAGAAATAAAATTCCTATGGCGAATGTATGATGAAAGCACGGACGATTGTTCCATAAATGTAGGGTTGATGTCAATGTGGTGAACAAGGTAAACAAACTGAATGATGGCAAACTTGTGTATCCATGAATATGTGTGTATGGATGTGTGTATGCGTGTATGCACATGTACACAAATACAACTAGAAATATAGTCATGTATGTGATCTAATCCTGCATAATAGCATGCCTTATTCTTTTTTATTCATTCTTATTTTCATTTTACTCTTTTCTATTTTCTATTTCCATTATAATTTTATTTTTATACTAGACATCACAAAGCAACTATATTCCATTAGTCACCATGAAACGGGCAGTCGTCTAGTATGGTGATCTGATTTATCATATATGTATATGTTTTAATGTGTATTATCATGTATATTTTAAATAAAAAATAAAATGAAGATGACGATCAGAAAACATGGCACCTATAGGTAAATCAAAAATGATCTCTCTTATCAATAACAAAAAAATGTAATACGCAGCCTGCCTACGTTAATACGACTAGTATGAAAGCCGAAACATATTTATTGATGGCAATCATTAATAATTAAAAACCAAACGAACCCGCAATAGATATAAATAAAGAGATTCAATGAGTAAATGGATAGTAAAAACAGTATTTATAGAGCCTCGACAACGATACGGTCAACAATATTAGCAGGTCAGTGGGCTTCTGACTTAATTTTTCTGGCTTAATTTCGTACTTCTGACTTTAACTAATAATAGGCACAAGTGAGATACTGGTAAACTTCACTTAGAGGACCCAAAAATATAATATTTATCAATCTGAGCATTTAGAAATGTTTTAAAAAATCCTTTCTATGGCAACTAAAGGGTTAAACAAACTTTTAGAGCCGGATCCACGCTTCGACGCATTTCAAAAGACAAAAAACTGTTGATATTGCAACCCCGATTTTTATATTTGACCTAAAAAATCCCAACTTCGGACTCAATTTACTCGAAAACGTTATCGATACTCTAATCAAAAAAGTTATATCACAAAATCGACTCCAAATATATGTGAATTCACCAATTTCGCTTTTGTGCCACTAGTTTTCGGATACAATTCGGCCTTAATTAATTACCATTATGCTCCAATAATTTTGACAGATCAAACTTTTAAAATACCAATTATAAAATTGACTATTCTAGTATATTTATCAACGCTTTTTTACCTCTTTTGGATTTAATAATTTACTTTGGTATTATAGATCAATGGGAATATTATCGTATAACTATCAAATACTTCTTAAAAGATATTTTAAACCTAAACTGGGTAAGAAACAATAACCCTGTCATAATTTAAAAGCAGAATATTAAATTTTTTAACAAATGTTTACAGGGTTGAAAAAAATTGATATTTAGTGGATCCGCTCACGGGCAACTGAATGTGGTTATTATTTTTTTTTAAATTGTTATTATTTTTAAAAACCAGTTTCGTTGTCAATTTTTAAGTTTTTTTAATTTTTTTTATTCGCCAGCGCCCATATGACAGCAAAAGATGATAACTAAAGTGTTTCTCGTCAATGGTTAAGTAAGCTAAGATAATTACTGAAATCGTACAATTGAATAGCGCCGTGATAGAAGCTTGGTTGGAAACCAACGCAACCCGCCAGTTTTAGTTTGGTTTCAGTTTCTCCATGAGCGAATGGCTTAAGAAATTCATATTGGACTATCCTAATTGCTTGCGAATGTGTGAAAATTTGGAATATTTTGTCTAGAACATTATTTAAAGAAAGGATTCGAATTAGATATTTGTATACCGATGTTAACAAAACGGACCTAAAGATCTTTAAAAAAACGGTCAAAATAGATCGCAAAGACGATAAAGCCGGCTTCTCGTTAATTTACTGAAATCTCTCCAAGAATAATGTTATCCAACCTATAGAAAATAATTTGTCAAAGCACTGAGATGAATTCAAGAAGATATATACAGATACAAACATTTATTCTATTTACAGAAGCGAACTTCCCTGAATCGACATAATATTGTATGTAAACTTAAGTGACCACCTCAGGCACGTGGGTCCCAATGAAACCAGAGTAAAGTTAGCCTTTCAGAAGTTTAGGGTATTGTATAGAGCCCGCAGTTCCATAACAGGCCATATATACCTACTATAATAGTGTTGGTACTGCTTATTTTCTATAATTTACAAGCCCTACTTTCTGAAGAGTTTGATAGCCGCATCTGGTTTTGAGTCCTTGGACACCATGCAAATAGCGTTCCCAACGTTCAGGGATTACAATCCGCATGAAAACTGGCTTTAGCCGTGTTTGGTGACCAGATCTGAATAGCCAGGTGCTTTCCCACCTTCCTCTTCCCCAGTACCTTAAGTCTCACAAAATACCCCAATTGGGGATGCATTAGACTCACTGGCACTAGACGGGAGCAGTTGGGACTCTTGTGAGGTATTCATATAAAGCTTGTATTGTGAAGATATTTCGAAGAAATAACTTGGATTCAAAATAACGAGGAATAACTACGATACAGTATCAATAAATCACCAAAAAACATTCAGTTTCGAAACTTTGAAAGCGTAAGATTAAGTGGCCAGTTTTGAGTAGATATGTACTCCAACCTCCATTTTTTCTTTTCCTTCTACCTTCAATTTTATTAGCTTCATAAAATTCAACCAACTCCTGGCAGTTGAAATCACTGGATTCACCTAAAATTGTTTTAAATCCACGCATTCGTCCTGATATTGGATACTAAAGGACTGTCCGAAATCTTAAATTAAGGAGAATTAGAAAGGCAACTTCAGCAAAACAACCACTAGAAACAACCACTAAAAACAACCACTAAACCCACCACAAAAAATACTACAGTTTAAGCTCAATGCATTCTTTTGGTTAGCCAAGTAGTGATCTAAAGAACCACCTTGAACAATACCGAAGCAATTTAATGCTTCAAAGGGGACCATCGTTAAGTCGATAAAATCGGTCTACCCTCTACTCTGTCCCCAGAACGCAGTACAGAAGACAATGGGATAATCACACAAGTCGTTACACCCTCAATCTGCTCCACAGTCTTACACATAATTCAATTGAACATTCAGAGCTCTCTGAACTGGAATGTTTTACAAATATTTCACGCTCGTGCTAAATGCTCACAGACAAGCAGTGATGAAATTATGTTGTTCAACAATAATGAAAAGAGATCTTCATATATCGCAATTTAAAAAGACAAATGAACACATATGTTTAAGTATTTTGAATTGCGCCGGTTGCGGTTGTGAGAAAAAATAAAAGGTCGCTGAAAGGTGGTGATACGATCCAGCCTGCCACGCAGCTGATGGGCAGATGCATCTGGCGCACATACTATGTGTTTCTTGTTTAGTATTGATTTGTACCTGGTGTTTTAAAAAAAAAAGTGTTTTATTTTTATTTGTCAAATCACAAAGTAATTACTTTCCACAATAAGATATTGCAGTTTGATAATGTCTTCAGAATACGAAACAGCTGTCACGCGTAATACTAATTACACAGCAGAACTTGTTTATAAGTAATCCGTTTTTATAAATTAATAATATTATTGAATATATAAAAAAAAATAAAATTAAAGTTCTACAAATTAAACTTGATAACAACAAAAAAAAAATTTGCCATTTCTTTTGAATATGACGTGGTGACGTGTGCTGTCTTATTAATCAAGATCAGTATAACTTCATTTCTTTTATATTACACGGGGTATTATGGGACGTACTTGACTTACTTTAACCAGTGATTCCTGACATTATTTGGAGTAAAAAATGTAAATGAAATTTTGGTCTCTGATGACATTTTTGAAGTTTTATTTTTTCTACGAAAACATAAAAAAATCAGTCGATATTGGGCAGTTAAGGGTGGGGTGAGGGGTTGTTTGATTACTCGGCTATGTGACCAGTGACAATATGTATAAAAACCTTTTTTTGTTAGATGTTTAAGAAAAAAAAAATGAAAAAAAAAGTCGTCGAAAAAGTCACAGGAGACCAAAATTTCATTAACATTTTTTACTCCAAATAATGTCAGGAATCACTGGTTAAAATAACTCAAGTACGTCCCTGAGTAGTGTCATTGTAAGGTTATTGATGTTCATTTGAGGGACCAAGGAGGTTGCGAGTTCGACCCAGTATATAGCAACAAAATATATCGCCGTGATTGTTTAATGACATCAAATTTCATCCCATTACATTATATTTGGGAGGATGATATAAGATAAGTAAACTTTTTTTAAGAATGATGTATGGATTTTGCTACTGCCTTCATCTAATCGATTTTAGGGTGTGGGCTGTAGGCGGAGTGTTACAAAAAGGTCAAAAAAGCAAATGCTATCAATGTTTGGGTTGTGCCAGGTCTGATATTGGTGATAATATCGATTGCAAAGACTAATTATTTTTTTTTTTACATTAGCTCCACACAGGAGGCCCTGAGGGAAACTTTGTCATCTTTGAAGATGCTGTGTGGAGGGCTTTTTAAGGGAAAGGAAGGAGAGGAAGTCCTGGGAAGGAAAAAGATTTGAGGGGTGGGTAGGAATCAGGGAATAAATATGTCCAAATATTTGCATAACAAAGATTGTTCTAGAACCGACAAAAACAAATGTATTTATAATAAGATAACTAAAATAATAAAAGCTCAGTCTGTTAAAAGACGTACTGAACATTCTGAACATTCTGAACAAATCCCTTCTTCTATTCCTGAACTTAATACACTTTGCAAAACACAACAATCCTTCGTGTGCGAACACATCCCATGAAATTTTATTACAGCGAATGTCTTGCCGTATATTATATTACACAATGTTGTAATTTCTATAAGACGTGAAGAGTTCACGCCATCTTATACTAGCAAAGTTGGGTTATTTTAGGATGAATATTGCTCATATAACTATTTTAATGGTCGTCATACATTCATAAAACAAGGCAATAAAGCTATTTTTGATACATCTAATTACAAATGGCGGATTTCCGTTGTAGGTAATAATGTGATAAATAAACAAGAAAATGTTTTATTCCCCGTTTCCACGCCATTGTCAAAGAAATCAACACATTAGAATGAAGAAGAAGATAACACTAATACTTTAAATTAAAATATGAAAATGAATAACACAAATAAAATACAAGAAAAATAAAATGTGTTGTAAAGGCGCCGTTCTGGGATCGAGTCCCAGTTGCGACCGCTGTCTTTTATTTTTCTGTGTCTTGTTCATTTTCATATTTTAAATTAGAGTATTAGTGTTATCTTCGTCTTCAATGATATATTACCTTGATGGGAATAACCTCCAAAGATATAAAACGAGAGTTTAGTTTATTAGACTTATCTTTCCTCCCACACGAAAAATGAAAACATTGGATTAGTTTCGTAAACACAATATTATTCTATTTTCGTATTCAATAGAAGCGTCTCGGTTATTCATTTTCCTGTTCTGTGACATTCTTGTGAGAGACACCATTGACGATTATTTATACTGGACGAAAAATCAATACCTACAATTACTTTGAACTGTATTTATGTCATTGATATTCACATATACTGTACGCTTTTGATGAGCAACTAATTAAAGGGTAATTTAAGAAATTGTTGGCAAATGATATCAGAAGTTTTTGTGAAAATATAGAGCTCAGTACAGTGATCACGTCAGAAAAATTAGATTATTTAAACCTACCTGTACCTGGCTGTTCGGATCTGAGGCCCTAGCACGCTTGCTCTATATCCACCCAGGCGTTCCGTGTTCGATTCCTCGGCTGGCAAAGTTCTCCATCACAACACAAGCAACATCTTCCGCTTAGTGTGGTGGTAGTAGGAGATTTGCAAATGTTGTTGGGTTGTTCGTAACCCGGGAATGTTTGTTTTTCTTTTAAAAAAAAAAAAAGAAAAAAGAAGAAAAGATTTAGCTGTTTGATATATAAACTAGCACATCGCGTGATATTATGCAATCCATCTCGTTCCAGCAGATACATACAGACGAGACAGAGCACGTATCACGTGATTAGTGAAATAACTGTATTCGGACAGAAAAATGTCATTTACATTTTTTACACCAAATATTTTCAGGAATCGCTGGTTAAATTCTGGCGGGTATGTAATGATACTCCTTGTAATATTTCGAAGCCCTGAAACACAAGTTAACCCCTGACATTCTACGATCGAGGCACAACCTCCCAATAAGTTACAATGTTGTACACTTGTATTATATACAAGGCTGTTACGTAAAGCAGGGGTTGTAAATGGGTTACCTTACAGCCGTATCGTGATGAACAGGAGCGGGTCGGGACCTTTTCCGATTTTCAAGATTTTCAGAATAATACGATTTCATGCCCCTGGTACTGAAAGTTTTCTGGAAAACTATAATAAAATACGTAATTAACATGGGTGAAGAGAAAAGAATGGGAGTTTTCTTTCAATAAAGGTTGAATGACAAAATAATGTAAAAATTGACCTACAAACAATTCGTACGATATTATCGTATTTTATTTTTGGGGTATTATGCCGTGGTGGGCTACCTCCTTCAAGTAGCGCAACACGGAATAAAAAAACCGAAAAACATTGAATGCGTTTAACCTTTACGCGCAGTTGAAGTAAAATTTCTTCGACTAAAAACTAAACTAAAACTTATTTTTTTTAGGCTGAGGAAGATGATTAAGTTCTTAATTTTTTTTTAAATAATTATTTATAGACTAGCTTCTGCCCGCGACTTCGTCTGCGTAATATTAGTACTTCTAGTAATCTATTTTCTTTTCCTAGGTCCCATCTACGTTTATACCAAAATTCTTAACCTATTTATTTAAAATATATATAATTCTTGATTCGATTCGAAGTGTTAGGCGAGTACTTCAAATAAATTCACTAATTTAAATATTTTCTATTATATAATTTTGATTTAACAATCATTGTTTCGCAAAATGTCATTTTCTATTAAAAAATAATTATTAATTAATACATGGAAAATAGCAAGCTTTGGGTATAAATTATACCCTATATGTTATTCTGATGTACGAGCTATATTATTGTAAAGTTTCATTAAATTCCATTCACCGGTTTTTGCGTGAAAGAGTAACAAACATACATACATCCATACAAACTTTCGCGTTTTTAATATTATAGTATAGTAAGATAAGATTATACGAATTTGTAAAATTTTCCTAAGATTCAGTCATTTGAATTATAAACAACGCTATTCTTATTGTTACACTTCTGCCACTTTTTACTTCAATAGCTAGAATTCACAAGAATCAGAGAGACAAAGAAGGTAAACCAATGTGTGCTTCTAAAATCTGTAGTTAAATCATTCAATAATTAACAAAACATAACACAAACCTGTTGAACTTATAATAATTAATAAAAATAAACGGGTGACGTCTGACGTTTGAGTTTGTTCATTATTCGTTGCTAGCCGTTACATTAATTGTTGCCACACCTACGACGTTAATATGATGAAATATAAATCGAACTTCATTTCCGGTTTAAACCGTTATTTCCTTCCAAAAAAGATCTGGATTACTCTTTGTAATGCCCCTAAAGAAGTCTTACTTCAAAAGTAGGTAAGTCATGATAATACGTTTGGCAGTGAAAATCTAAAATTATATCCAATTTATACGATATTTGGTACTATAAGATAGAAATACATATATTATTTTTTAAAGAAAAAAATTCCCGGGTTACGAATAATCTGAAAATAATTTCAAAATCTCTAGGCAACTATTTTAGCTAGAAATATTGTTTCCACGACGAAATGAACAGCTATGAAATAAATTTTACAAAATATTAAATTTTGTCCCATTATAAAAAATCAAAGTTCGTGCGAAGCCAGGTAGTAGATTCAGTGGTATTCAATATTATATTTTCACCGTGAAACTAAATACCAATTAATTTTGTGTAATTTAAAATTAGTTACCTACATAATTAGTGTAATGTTCAAAAATAACTGTTTTTAGCGCTTTCTCTCATTAGATCAGTGAAAATGATTTCACTTATGTAATAAGAGATTTTCGTAATGAGAGATGTTATTACTCATTAATGTAAACTTTTGTACGACAGACTAATCATCCGTTTACAGAACAAAATTTGGTTAAAAGTTTTGGAAGTTAGATGTTCAAAAACTATTAAGGTCATTCAAAGATTAAGTAAATCTGTATACAGTTTTAGAAATTTCATGCAATAGAACTATTCCACTTATCATGCTGTGCTGTGCGAGGACATCAGTTCTCCCGTGTGGTATCTTGAACAAGTCATGGTGACGACTACGGCTGCAGTTGTCAGGCACTTCAGAACCAAAGCATCCCAACTGGAATGGACTATCAATAGAGTTATGTGCTTTGTTAAAACTAAGTATTGCAAGATTTGCATAAGGTCTGCGTTATACCTATTTTATTGAGTTTCACCTAACCAGAACTACTTATAGTACCTACTGTAAAATCTCTAACTGTACGATTATTGCAAGGCTCAAAGAAGTGATATAGGAAGATTGTGAAGAGCTCTCTCAGATCTGGTTACTAAACATGGCAAGAGACATTTTAGTAAAACATTCGATTCTGAATGTCTCAATAGTCTTTCACTAGGGAGATAATAAATTAGAATATCTTATATTCTGAAACCATACAAAATGTAATTTTATTTATAGTCTGCATAATATCATAAACACCTAAAATTAATACGACATTAGACAAAGAAACTTCATAGCGACTTAAAAATATACAAAACTTGAACAAAATATTACCATAAAAAAGTCGTGTGATAATTAGTCAAGTCGCCCAAATATAACATATATCTTATCTAATCGCACGATTGTTATCAGTTCCAATCAATACCAACACTCGATTTATTATTTACTGTGCTTAATGTACAAATATAAATACATAAATATTTGACAGAGATTTTTTTACAATTATTTCTGGCCTTCACCCTCCAATGATATTCTAGGCCATCTTTTAAAATTATAAAGAAATAAATGGTGAATTTAAATAGACAAATTTCAAAATTATAATGATAATTGGAGTCGAGTCCAGACTTAGAAGAGATGAGATGTTAAATGGAGGGGAGGCATTTTTAGATAGGGCTTGATAGAAGAGAGGGTATTTGTTTAGAGAGAGACAACCCAAAAATATGTGATCCAAAGTTACCTCTTCTAGACGTGAATCTTAAACAGACGTGAAGGAATTGAACAATGTCCGATTCTAATTCGAATAAGTGAAAAAAAATTATTTTTTTTAAAACGCCAGATAATGACGTGATGATATTATTAAACAGAGATTCTGTCAAATATTTTCGTTTGAAAAATGTACCAATTGTCAAAATAATAATGATAATAAGAGTTTATTCCATATGTAGCTTTTCCAAATTCCTCTAGTATTGCAAATCTATTCTTTTAAATAAGAAAATATACAGATTTAGGAAATGGGATAAAAATAATTTGGCATTCTCAGACTATAAAAATATTACTTTCTGTTATTTCGGCTACTGGCATTATAACTGACCCTCTCATTCAAAATTTAGGCTTTTTAGATTTGTCAAAGAATTTGTACATAAAAATGCAAAATTCAGTCATTTTAAATACATGTAGGATTACGAAAGATTTTTTTGATATTTATATTGAGGGTTCAGTAGAATTTATCGGTCCAGTTAGGAGTTCTCTGATATGAAAATATCTGGAGTCGGTGAATTATTTTCCCAATTGATCTCTGGTGGGTTGACGTGTTGTTCTTGCATTTATTATACTAAAATAGTACAATTTCGTAGCATTGACTAGATGATCATTTATGGAAGAGTGTGTGGAAGGGTTTAGTTTTTCCTGTGGACAAGATTTTACCCGGACATAAAGTCGTAAGAACAAAAAAAAAAGTTAACTATCCTGGGTGTCAGTTCCCTAGTGAATCAGGTACAGAAAAAATATCTCTAAACCTTACTTATAGATTTATAAATAAAAATTGTGCTCATTGAATTTATTTTTTTTAATTTTTTTTTAAATTTTATAATTTAGCTTTTATAATTTCCCCCGAACTGATTTGAATCTGCAAGCAAGGCAATAATTTCTCTTGTTTTGCTTTACCGAAAATATGTACCAGGATCACAGAAAAACGAGAGAGAAAAAATAATAATCTCATTTGTTAAACCCTTCACAGCCCCTGAGATGAAGATGTAGTGCGTACGAGATTGCTCTACCTCCAGCGTCTGATTACAATTTCTGGATCGAATACAATCTACATTGTATAACAGGAGGGAGTATCAGGAACACAGGTATGCGTGGGGGTAGGGTGGCTGTGTGGGTAAACTAATACACATTCCAGCCATTCCCGCCTCAGTCACGTTGCAGAAAGGACAATTAACATTATCGACATTTTGTCTGGCGGTTCTAATTTAGATTTATGTATTCAAACGTCTTTTGAAGTCTTCAAGGAGAACTAGCAATCATTCGAAATACACTTTAGAATATTTGGGTGGTAAATAGGATGCTATATTGTTTGAAAAGTAATTTGTTGAGGAAATATATTCAAGCCAAATACACTACACCTTTTTGCAAATTAATTGGAACTCGTTTTTGTTCAGTTCGGTTTAGTCGAGGAAGCCGCAGGATCAAGTGAATCGAATACTCAGGTCGGGTCATGTCACGTTGGTACGAAAGAAGAGTATTATTACATTTTTTACTAGATTGCATACCTCTCTCTCTCTCTGGTTTCAATCCTGGGATTGGTTTGCAGCAATTTCCTTTATTTTTTTTTCTTCCATTCTTCCCTGACTTGTGCGGCTCTTTTGAAGTCTGCATATGATGAGCAGCGCATGTCCACCAGCAGGTACTCCAGGTACTCTCGGCGTGGGCGTCCCCTAGAGTTTTTCCCCTCGGTCATACCCTCCATTATGGCATGCAAGAGGCCTTCTTGTTGTATTATATGGTCGATCCATCTTGCACGTCTTTCGGACAAGGGCTTGAGCAGGTGCCTTCCTCCTTCGATTCTTTGGAGAACCTCCTCATTTGTAATGTGGTCTCTCCAGGAAATTCCTAATAGTCTTCTATAGGACCACATCTCAAAAGCCTCTAGAGTCTAGTCATGCTAGAATGAAAAATAAACATTTTTATTTATATCGTTATACAGGATGTATCATTAAGTACCTACCCGAAAGATTTCAACCATTGCCTCCTGAGCAGATTTTTAGTAAAAAATTTTAATGTCAATTCGCTGTCCGATGTAATATTTTTTCAATTAAACAAAAACAAAAAATCACACGTCGCTCAACGGATCACGTGATAGATCAATTTAAAAAAAAAAAACAAAATATATCACATGTCGCCGCAAGTGCGAACGTATTTATAAGTATATATACCAATACATAAGTATATATACTTATTGGCGAAATGGATGTTTTTTTAATAGAGAACAATTTTATAGGGCAACAAAATGACATCGGCAATTTTCGGTCCAAATATGTCCAGGAATCGCTGGTTTAAATCTTTAAATGCTAATACACCCTGACCTTCATACCACCTGTTTATTGTAGCCAGCCTAAGAGTATGGATATTAGAGAGACGGCATGTGAAGTGTGCCCGCGCGTTCCAAGTGTGCCTTTGCGAGAATTTTACCCAAACGGCTTACATTGGCTGCTGGTTTTTGGCCGATTAATACGTTCCGACATTATTACGACAGCAGCCATTTTACATGGTGACAGCAAATGTCAGCCGTGTGGGTAGAATTCTCGAAAAGGCACACTTGGAGCGCGCGGGCACACTTCACATGCCGTCTCTCTAATATCCATACTCTCAGTAGCCAGCCTTTTCACAATCAGAAGGGAGCATTAATACTTCATACGACATTATGTTATCATACTTAAAAAATGCGATTTTTAACTAAAGTACTATAAGCATTCGGTTTTTTATTTTTATTTTAGCCGGGTAGCACAAAAAGTGACTATTTCCTACTAGCAACTTTAGTTTTTGGGATATGGATGATGGTGATGTGCTGAGTTGATCGGAGTATGATGGAGAAACCCTTTCCATTGTGGAACTAGTCCAACTAGAAACCAGACCCAACTGTCGCCGGAAGTTAAACTTCAAAATATTTGTTCAAACCGTTTTCTCATAAAAATTCACCCTACCTGAAGTAATAAGAACAAATTATTTTCTCAGTACAAAGTGTACAGCTTCCATCAATCCGATTATTATATGGATCTCAGACCTCAGCAAGTGGCTCGACTGTAAAGCGGGCTATAAAACGAATATTTTTTTTATGAATTATTTATTACAATTTCTCGGAGTATTGTTGTCATAGACACGATAACTACATTACATTAGAAACTGGTGTATAATTTTGTACATACGAAATTACCGTATCCTCAGCCGACGTCTACCCTCACTAAATTAATGGTTTGTGTGGTTTAGATCTAAATTAATTACACGGACAGCCTGCTTCGTATCTACTCCGTATTTTCTTTGAATAATACATCGGAACGTGGGAAATTCAGTATAGAATAAAATTATGATGATAGAGACCTTTCTACTTTGGTAAAATTTCTCAAACCATAAATAACCCACCTTTGGATATTGATCTGAAGACCAGTAATCAGATTATTTATAGCCGGAATACCTTTATTTGCTGTTATTTTATTACGGGGCCAAGTTTTATTTTTCATCGAAAGAAAATAATACGAAAAGTAAACATAAAACTGGAGGCGGTAGAGTTAGCAGTTCTCGCGGGAAGCAAGTTAGTTGTTAGAATATCCTTCGGAGAGCGAGCGTAGGGGACTGGTGAGAAACCACAACAGTTGTTGTTGGCAGATGATAGGGTTAATCCTTACCCTCTTGTTGCAGGATTTATGGCTCCCCTAACTAAGACAATATTACAAATACCTACATTATGCGGTAAATGGTTCCCAAGAGGCATTCGTGGTCCTGGTGTTAAAAAACTCATTTGTATCAAGTTTCGCTGCATCATCTTAGTTTTGTTACAAGTGTTCTTGACTCTGTGAAACACGTAATTATTATGAACGTATTACATTATACAATTTGGTATATTATTTATTCTTTGAAATACAATGACGGTCTTAAATCAGATTGTTTATTCCTCTTTCTTTCTTATACGATGAAAGAAAACTTCAGTTTAATTTCGAATATAAGCATTTTGATTTTTAATAATTGGGAGAGGGAAGGGTCCTCAACCCCGGGAACTATTTAATGGATTACCAACACCTCTGCCATGGGTCACCCCTTGTGGTTCTTACTAGTAGTTTTATTAGTGGACTTAGCAGGGGTGCCCGGGTTCATTGGGTGTGGTTTGTCTAGGTCTTTCTTTGCTCACTGTTCAGGAATTCGTTAGCCCATTTACTGGGTGGCAGGTCGGGAGAGACTGATTGAGGGAGACCTTCTGACCTTTCCAGCACAACTCTTCCGGAACATGGCCTTGCACTCCAGTAGGGGATAGGTTCGTACGTCCGTCACTCCTGGACACACTGACCCCTAGATTCATACCCATTTCCTCATACCTTTTTCCTTCATCTCATTTCTTTCTTAAAAAGACCCTCCACACAGCATCCCCAAGGATAACATAAAAAATGAAAATTTATCACCATTTATGGAAAATACTATTTTTGATTGTCTATCTGCCTGGTAACTCTGATTCAATGAACTCTGGAACTCGGATTTGCTTTGAATGTGTCATTTCCAAAACTAGAACCGATTGCGTAAAGAATTCAGATACGTGATAAGTACCTTCCTACAAATTTTTATTGACCTTTTTGCAGCAATTGTCCTAGTTCTAATATCTTAATTACATAGAATTTCAGCTTCAAAAAATCCTACAATTATTATAATATCCCGAAATTGTTCACGGGTCTGCGCTGGTTCTACCTTAGTGCTCACAAAAGATGGTCGCAACTAACTAACTAACTAACCATCACGCCGTTTCCCCGCAGGGGTGGGCAGAGAGGACGGACCGCCAAACAACTCGGTCTTGGCACACACTCCTTGCTTCATTCACATTCATACATGCTCTTCTATTATTCCGACTCCTAACATGGCCCTACTCAAATATCTGGTTCACTTGATCGTGCCATGTCTTCCTCGGGCGTCCACAATTTCTTCTTCCATTCATATATTATTTTGACTCATATATCCTCCTTATACTCCTTTCTTCGTTCATTCGCTCTACATGCCCAAAACATCGAGGGTCCTTTTCTTAATCTTACTCCTTACGCTTACATCAGTCTTGCATTCAGACGGCGTTCAGTCCACCATAATGGAGTTACCAGCATTCACCCTTCGTTCTATATCCCTATCAGTCTCCCCATCTCTCGTAAACACAAAAAAAAAGGTCGTAATAATAATAATATTTTGTTAATTTATATAGCGCCGTTTTTGTGAAAAATCTCCTCCAGGGCGCTGTACAAATAAACTAAGATTCATAATTATAACTAGTGATTTACATCTAAGACTTGTAGCTAGTGACTTACGACTAACGCCGTTCTTCCATGGAGCTACGTTCAAGCGACGCGATCGCCGCTCGTCTGTATTTTTCGTACTATTATTAGTGTTTGAAAACGCCGCTAGGAGCTACACTAGCAAAATAGTATGACAGGTAGCGGTAGCGTCGCTTGTAAGTAGCTACGTGGAAGAACGGCGTTAGACTTATAGAATAAGAAAACTAAATCCATTCGTTTGGTACGTACAGATTAAATCAAGCGCCTTTATCTTGAAGAATTATCGATAAATTTGGAGATTGTCTATTATTTATTCCGAGACAAGCAACCAACTTCGGGTAATAATTTATATTTATATTTACCTATCGAAGATAATAATATCGTTTTATTTTCAATTTACTTGAGATTTAATTTATCTGGGTTAATTGAATGAAAGCAAAAACAAGATATCGACGTTGCATATTTAATATGAACAATGTTTCCCTCTATAATCACGATAATTTCTCAATTAGAGAGGTCAATTGTTACCAATAGTATTATATATTATATTTATATTGGTTAATTTATATATTTAAAAAAAACCTTAAAAACAATGTTAGTACGAAATTACGGAATTAAAACAAATTATTCTTACATGTTCCCGCCGATAAACATTGAAACTCTGTTATTTTTTTCGTAAGAACTTTAGTCCCGTTTTTAACCGTTTTTTCGAATAAAATGATCGTATTTTAGAATAACATTTTTCTCAGTGTATGCTGAAAATAGAAACTTGAATATCTTGGTTACAGGGTATGACCAATATATGAGAATAGAATGGTAGAAGACAAATATGAAACTACTCAACTGATAATTCGGGATATGTTTGATCGAAGAAATAGTAGAGGAATAAGACGCAATATCTTGTGGCTTCGAATCCTACCTGACCGCTGGTCAGTTGTAACGGGCTGCATAAATAGGTATTCAACCTATAATAAGTGAGGGCACCAAATGAAGAAGAGGAACAAACATTTTTATATGTGAAATTTGGAAAACTGGAGCGACAGAGCAATTTAAAACTTTTTTCTCGGATTTCTAAAGGAAATTTTTCCGCCCACATTTAAAAAAAATCAAATCCGAATTTGAATATGGAGACATACAAACTGATTATAGTTCTATTTAGCCAATGAATTAATTTTTTTTATTATCACATATTCGTAGGATTTATACCTCATATATTATAAAATCTTTAACTTTAAAACGTTTTAAAGAATCTAGAGAATATTTGACATTTTTTGGCAACAAAGCAATCCGTTTGGAAATAGTGCCATATTGTGGCAAAGGGCGTTCGAGTGGTTAATAATATTGCAGAAAAATGTTCAAAATCAAACTAACTTCGTTAACATACTCGTACAACCTAAATTACGGTATTTCACGGATTTAAATTGTATGATTATATTTAAATTGTATGATTATATTTAAACTGTATAATTTAATTTTTGGGTTAGCATAGGTACATATAAAAGTATTATATATTACAAATTACAAACATACACCCTAATGAAGTAACTACTCCGTACAAATGTTTTTGTTGCTTCGTTGATAAAACTTAATAATTATGTAAATAAATAAGGCATTAAGATAAGGGCAGCTTTACACTTGGCCTAATTGCCTGGATATTTGAATTAAGAAAAAGGAGGCTTGAAAGAAAATCTGCTTCACGTTTACTTTTATATTATTAATTTTGTAGTGAGAGGCACAACGCGCGGCGTCTAAAATAATATTTAATTCAGGAAAAGGGCAACTTTTGTAAGATTTTTTTAGCATTACGCATTTATAAAATAATCTTAGAAATATTCTGTGATAAAAACAGCTCCGAATTTGAAGAGAGTCTTCTTATTATTTTAAGGGTCTGTGGGACAGTGACATCTAAGTGACATTTTTTGAAAGTGGTGAGGACGGTGAAGGGAAGTGGAGGAAAATGGAGTAGAGGAAGGTCGAGGAGTACTAGAGCACCTTACTTTATTAAAAATAGCCGTTTGACCATACTGAGATTATCTTACACAACTCATAAACAACCATTAATGTTGTATAGAAAATGGTTATTTATCCATTAATGTTGTATGGGAAATAATTTTTTGTGAAATGTGTAAAATTTAAAACGCGTTTATTAGTACGGGGGAATATCTACACTATTTTTGGACATGTTTTTAGTTTGAGAGGGGATAAAAACAGATTGAAAGTAATACAACATTAGATTGATAATTTAAAAGACTGCAAATTTACGTCACTTGAAAAAAAAATTTCGTGGAACATGTTATTAGGTATATGAGAGGAGGATAAACATATTTTTAATGATATACCATTTACTTACATTCATAAATCACATCAAGGCAGAAGGAGTTAACTAGAGTTCATAAATGACTGTCAAACGTGTCAGTTGTCATTTTTGTTTCATATTAACCGCACTTATCAAGCTGTTAAATGGTTAAATATGAGTTACCTTTCTCTGTGAGAAATAGTTTAGGATGCAAGTGAATAATCGTTTTACTTGATTTTAATTTTTTATGCTTTTAAATAATAATGCATATTAAATAATTATAAGTACCAAATAATATAATACTAAAATTTCAAATATTTGGAACAAATATGGAAACTCATGCTGTATGCATGATAAATGGAATGCTTTTTCGTATTTTCCGTTATTTTCGTCGGTGATATTTCCTATTCCCAATTTTGCCTAGTTTAAATACCATGTAATTCGTTTTTATGTTGATTATACTTGCAATATGCTAATTCCATTTGAATGCCAAAGTCTTTTAAGTTATATTTCCCGTGATACATTTTTCCGAATCATCTTTAGTTTCTGTATAAAAATATACCAGTGTTTGGTAGATGCTCTCCGACATTTTACAAGTTTTAAAATGTTTTCTCCGAAGATTTTTTCTTTTCTTTTTACAACTATTGGGTAAATCTGTAATAAATCATACGAAATTTTCCCAAAAATTATGACAATTAATGGATATTTGATTGCTCCATACCTCTGGATCGAATTAATTTTTAAACAGAACTGTTGCTTGAAATGCCTTTTGTCGTGTTTAATGACCAAATCTATAGCCGGGTACATACAAAACTTCCTATTTCTCATCTCCTTCTCTTCTTTACTCCCTTCAGCCTCACAATATACCCCAATTTAAAAATATTTATGTAACAAAAAAAATATAAAAAATTTAAAATTAAAAAATAATAATTTTTTAAGTGATATAGTCCCAATGGAACCAGTGTATATATTTTATTAAATATACGTAAACTATTTACCAATGCCTCACTCCAAAATAAAAAAAATATCGAAACGGGGGGCGTTGGGTAAAATGGCCATAGTTATCAGCCAGACTTCCAACTTCCTTCTTTAATTCTGCTTTTCCTCCAGCCTGGGAGGCGGGAATGGGTACCGCCGCCCCGGGAACCATTTATTGGATAACCAACACCTCTGCCATAGGTCACCCCAAGTGGTTCGCTACGTTTGTTGACTTAGCAGGGTTGCCCGGGGTTCATAGGGTAAGGTTTGTCTAGGTCTTGGTGGCGGATGATCTGAGACACACTGAACCCCAGATTTCTACCCAACCCTTATAGCCTTTTCCTTCCCGGAACTTTCTCTCCTTTCTTTCCTTAAAATACCCTCCACACAGCATCCCCAAAGATGACATAGGCCCATAGGGAAATTATTTTCCTCAGGGCCTCCTGTGTGGACCTAATGTAAAAAAAAAGTCTGATTCCTCAGAAAGTCATTTTTAAAAGCTTAGTAGCATTAATATTAAAAATTTCTCACAGCCCTCGTCGGGGAATTTACATAACAAGAGCAATACCAATGTCAATTACAAAGGCGAACCTTCAATTTGATTATTAAAATTTTTCTCGAAATTGTTGTTATTTGACCTTTTGTTTGTGCCATCAATCAGTCTCTACTAATAACCTTATCCCGTCTCCGGACGTGCTCATAAATTGGGACAGATGAACAAATATGCTTATTTCCCAATGGAGGTATCCTGTCCCAACAGCTCATGTTTATCGTATTGACTTTTCGGAGGCTGTGGAATTATTGTTGAAAGGATATAGCTACCGTAAAATGAGGTGACTTCGAAACAAAAAAAAAATTGTTATGTATTTTTTTTACATGAGGGGTGATGTACATCGGTGTGATCTTTGAATTTTTTACCAAAGCACTTAATTTTATTTAATGTTTTTGTTTATTTTTATCTTAATGAGTAAAACCTCAGATTGTAATATTTTAATTAATGTATTAGCAAAAATCGAAAATCTGAAACAGAAGTCGAACCCAAGACCATCGGTTTTCCGGGCCGCGGCTCTACCAACTGAGCTAATGTGTCCCAATCCGATTCGGTCATTTTTAACTGTACCCTTCGACCGAGAACTACCAAAATCATCTTCGTTTATTTCCTTAATGCATATTTTTATTGGCTGCATTCTTTATGCAATGATTGCATTGCATTCTTTATGATTGCAAGATTCAACTCAACCAAAATGCGATCTAGATATTGTCAGGATAATTTTTTCCATTTTTATTTAATATGCGACATCTATTAACTTTTCTGCAAGTCTAGGATGAATATTTATTTTTAATTTTCACTTGAAGAGTTATATTACAAAATGTAATATTTTTATTAATGAAGACAATATAAGCGAAACTCAATCGAAAATCTGAAATAGGAAAATCAGAAAAAGATACGGTCACATCTGAGACTTGAACCAAGGACCTTCGGCTTTCCGGGCCGCGGCTCTACCAACTGAGCTAATGTGTTCCTATCCGATTCAGTCATATTTAACTGTATCAGACTTCGACTGAGAACAACCACGATTATCGTCATTTTCTTGATGCATATTTGTATTGGCTGCTACGAGTATCTTTGTATGACCAGATGTGACCGTATCTTTTTCTCATATTTCTGTTTCAGATTTTCGATTGAGTTTTGCTAAAACTGTTTTCATTTAATAAATGTTATTGTTGTTTACATTTTTCATTTATGTTTTATAATATGGTAAATTCTTATTTGATTCAGTGATACAGACAAAATGTTAAACATGTAAAAAACCTCTAGGGCGTGTAATTAATAAATAAATACCTTTTTTTTTCTAAAAAACACCCGTGCCGGAAATTGTTTAACTATGTATATTGTTTAAATATCGTAACTTTTATTTTTTAATTTGTACATGTCTTTGGGCAAAAATCTTTTAAAAAACACAGTGGTCAAAGTCGAGTGGGGCGACAAAGATGGTATACAATTTTTGTAAGCTTAAATCGACAATACGTCAATCCCAAAAAAAAAAAAAAATTCGAGTTAGAATTTAATAGTAGTTATATTTTACAAGTTATATTTTCGAGTAATTATATGTTATGTGTATATATATAAATATATCAACAAAATAATGCAGGCACATTACAATATAAATAACCAGAAACTATTTTATTCATTGAGGTATTTATAAATGTATTTACACTGAAAATATCAACAAAAAAACTGCTTCACTATTCGACCGACAAAATGTTTGACCACCAACTTGATACTAGACTTGTCACAACTTGACACTTAATACCACCAAACTCAACTAACTTGACACTTCACTGAAGCGTCACTGTATTCATATTGCCCGAAAAAAAAATTATTTACTGAGTGGTAGCAAGAGTTATGCAGATATCCACAATGATCAAAGTCTCCCCCTGAACCAAAAGTCGCACCATATTACGGTACCTGTCAGGTGTGAAATATTCCAGTATAACAAATTATCAAATTAACGTGCGATCTGTAACATATATCACGTTGTTTTTTTTAATTACGTGTTTATTTAACCGTTTTTTTTCGTTTCCAATGTAAAACGGGTGTGATTAAATTCCCACTTTACTAGCTGTCACTGCTGAATTTTTCCTGAAATACAACTCAATTTTTTTTACGAAATATTTGGTTAATATTGAATGTCTTATTTTTGGGACATTGATATTTGAGTGGACGGAGGCTGAACAATCAACAAAAGACAGGGACGTATGGAAAAGCCTTGTCGATGCAGCGGGTCCCTGATCCGAAAGGACAAGAGGAAGAAGATGATGATGATGATATTTGAATATTTGCCGCGCGAATTTAATGGCATTGGATTTCAAGTGTTAATAACAAAAATGTTTGTTTTGTGGGTATTTGACATAATAATTTGTTTGAGGATTTGGGTGAGGAGATTATAAAATTATGAAAGCCCTTTATTAATTTAAAAAGGGATAGTTAAGGTGGTTTGGACATAAAGAGTGAAGATGGAAGAAGAGAAAAGTGACAGGAGAATTTAATTTAACGGACAATTGGATGGAGGTAGATGTAGGGAATGCCCCAGGAAGACATGTCAAGCGAATTAAATTCTCGAGACGGGTTATGACAGGCGTCAGAATAACAAGGATTGTGTTTAAGACGATGTGTTAATACGGATGAAGCAAGTAGTGTGTATGCCAAGACTGATTGGTCTAACGGTGTGCCCTCTCTGCCTAACCATGAAAAAAATGTACATATAATAATTAATTATGCCTTGTTTTTTGCCATATTATATTATTTACTTTCACACATGATATTATATAATTGAAATATAATTGAACTAAAATTCCCTCACCAAACACAAGAGCCTTGTCTCTTTATGGTGAGGAAAAGCTATTCTTATCCACTATTTTACCACTATATAAAATGTAAAAATTGTGTATTTATTGTAATAAAAACCTTTAAATATTAAAAAATATATATATATATATTAAGAATGCATTTGAATTATTAATTAAGTCGACGTTTTCCAAACGAATCTGCTTATCATTCAGAACAAACCAAAATTTATTTCAAAGAATCAAAAACCAGTCAATTATATTAAACTAGTTTTATTGAAATAAATTAAATACATTATCTAAAGGGTTTTGAGATCCCGTTTTCCAAATGTTTTCCGATAAAACAAACTGACCATGTACACTAGGGTGGTCCAGGCACACATAGTAAAAAAAAATAATTCAAATATAGGTGTAGCCACCCTCTTGATTTGTTACAGCTACAATTTCTATTATGTGTAAAAAATTTCAGCCCCCTATCTTATATACAAGGGGGTGCTCATCGAATTAGAAGTTTCTGACAAAAAGTTCAGGATTTTAAGTAAATCACGTAATTTAAGGTTTACTAATATTACTAGTATTTTAATCAAATAAGTATACAAAGCATTTAAATGTGACCAAAATTTGGTAATAAAGCAATAATTAACATAATATTAGTCGCAGTCTTTCAAAACTGTGTTTGTTAACTCCTTTTTGGATGTTTCAATAGAAACGATTTTTCTGTTTTGTTGAACGATGTGAAGTAAAAATTGCTTTTCTTCCTCATTCTTAGTGAGTATCGTGTTGTAATCTTCAAATAGTTTAACACCTCTCTTCGTTGTATCATAAACAACACGCAAATTTTTGACACAGCTTTTGCCTTGAAGATAATCGACATTGTCATTCCAAGTCAAGGGGGTAATTGCAAGAAAGAGTTCTTGATATCAAGAACTAAGAGCGTTTTCAACGTTATTTATGTTGCAAAAGCTTCTAATGTAACCTCCAAGGCAATCTTAGCAGAATCACCTCACACTGAATGATTACCGCCATCCATATATATTTTTTGAACAACTGCCTGTTTCTCAGCATGAGACAGCTTATTAGAAAACAAGGCAAATGCAACTAGTTCATCTGACAAATACCTTAAGTGCGCTCTAAAACACCCCTAGCTGCTATTCTGATTTCGGAATCAATGGCTTCGTACAATTTTAAGCTAAAGAAAAAGCTTTCCAAAGTAGTAAGTCATTTACTAGTGGCGCTTTGATCCAAACATTGGTGTAGGTGAGCATACTAAAACTAACAAATCGAACAATTAGTTTTTCTTCTTTCTTGATTAGTTTAAATGCTTGTAAATTATTTCGAAAGAGAAAAATCTTCAAAGCATACAGCAGTTTTGCCATCCAACGAGCATGATGAATCGGACCTGGAGCGTGCCAATGTATCATGGCAGGTGGTTTGTTCAAAACAATCATGGTGAGCTCTATTAGCTCTTCGTAATCATCACGAACTTGATTCTCTCCAGATAGAGCGGTTGTAAGGTTGTATTTTCAGCGAACAGTATTTTCAGTATTTTCGTTCTTATCGAGGTCAAGAAAATCGTAATGCTCCTTCGGTAATGTTTCCCAAATATCGCTGAATCTTTTGAAATGTGGGATTTGAGGAGAGCTTGATGACCCAAAACACAGAGTAAATATTGTTGAAAGCATTATTTCAAATACGTGATGATGACAAGCAAGCCACAAAAGATCACGTCCTGTATTTTCTTCTAAAAGAGTGCAAGCTCCCTTTTTGGCACCGGTGTTAGAAGCAGTAGTGTCAAAACTCATAGCCCAGACTTCATTTAGAGCATTTCACTGTTGCATTGTGTCAAAAACAGCATCAGATATATGTTTACCCGTTCCTACAGTTATCAAATTTAAAGCGCTTGCATGGGCAAATACCAAAAAGTTTTTCTAGTTCTTTTGTAAACAAATACTATCTTTTTTTGTGCTTCAGAATTTCTCCCTCTATTTTTCTTCAATAGCAGCCAGTTCTTATGAAACTTAATTTTTCAATGGAGTGATTTTGTTGTCCGGTTGGAATACTAGATTTACTCCATATTCTATAAGTTCTTGAATAAGTACGTACGCAGAATCGTTCACATTTTTGGATTCATTTAATATGTGGTGATAACGGAGTAAAACATGCCGAAGAGTAGGAAGTTGGTAAAGCCTGATCAATGGCTCAATATCTCGAACCCCAAGTAGAAAAATTTCGTTTTTTTTTTTTAGTAGATGATCATATTTTATTACACTGATTCACTTCACAGTATACTAAATAATTATCAAAACTGTTTAAATTTGTCTATAAAACTCATCAACAGTTTATTTAAATATTTATTTAATAGTTTAACACAAGAAACTGTCCTGTAACAAAATGTAAAAATCAAGCATTTTACACAAAAAATTCAAAAACAACCCTCGATTGAGCACCCTTTTCTACTTGAGCTATCTCGCTGAAATTTCACTACGTTATTACCATGAATATATGTAACTAATTCACGGGGTGGCTACATGAAAATAACTAAAAAAAAATTTTGGACCACCTTAATGTACACTTAAAGTTTTTAAGCTCTTAAAAAATATACAATAATCTCTAACGTGCTGGGTTGAAAAGTAATTACATGAAATTCTAATCTAATCGTATTCCTAATTCTAATATAATCGTATGTAAAATTATACCACTCTTTTAATGCTTTTTGTTTACAGTTGTCTACTATTTTTCTATACTTGTTTGTCTGTTGCTATTTTTGTTAATTTTCATTTTATCCTGACGAAGAATCCATTGAATTTGAAACATGTTAAATTAATATAATAATTTTAATTAAATAAGTGGCAACGAGTATACAAAGTTATTTATTTTCATTAAATTAAAGCAAAGCCACAAAGTGAATTTGCTATTCTTAAAAAATATATAAAACCATTTACAGGTTTTGTATTAACTGCAAATTGTTTTCACACATCAAAACTGACCGAGGCCACAGCTATTTCAATAAGCAATTTTCACATATAAATTCCAGGCATAGTATTGGAAATCCAGCATTTTTCTCTATAAAAGTCCGTCGGTAACTGCCATAATTTATATGGAGCCATTGATCCATTATTCCCTGAATTCTGTACATTTATTGGGCTTTTCTTCAATCACCCTCTGCGCTCCTTGCCCGTTCAATAAATACATCTATTTGTGTAATGCTTCGATTCACAGAAGAGAATGAAGTGAAATGAAATCCTAAAGTTATGGACGCTTCCTTTTTGAGGCAAACAAAATAAAGAACTCCAATATATGGATATGGAAGACATTGGGATATGTTGAATTCGGAACCAGTTTTTACAATTCACGCCTAAAATTGTGGTGATGGGGTATCTACACGCGGGTATTTGCAATTTTGTTTCGATAAATTGTAAACAAAATTAATTTAATGACATTTAAAAAAAAATTATCATGATATATCAGTAAGTTGAAGTTTAATCAAACGTACCCACTAGTTTCGGTTGTCATGAACAGAAAAGCTTATCATACAGTTTTTTAAAGTGTATAACTTGTATGTAAAAGTCTATTATAGAGTTACCTGGCAGGTCAATTAAGATAAACGAACTTTTAGTAGAAACATTGACCTTGAAAAGATACGACTTTATACGCAGAGGACACTGCATTAAAAATATTGCAATCTATCAATAAAAAAATATAATTATATTATAAAGAAAAAAGAGCTACAACCTGAGAACGAGGAGAGCCAACCGAACAGCCTACCTAGGCAATGAGTTGGGACAGTGAAAGGAAGAAGAATAATTATATTATAAAGTAAAGTGATAAAAAAATTTTGATAGGCAAAATTTGGGAGGTGGGTAATGGTACTGCCGCGCCGCCCGGGATCTTTTTATTGGTTATCAACACATCTGTCATAGATCACTCCAAGTGGTTCGTTACGTTTGGTGACTTAGCAGGGGTGCCCCGGTTCATGGAGTGAATCTAGTCTAGGTCTTTGTAACGGATGCGTCTGCCTACGTATGTAAGCTTTGTATGCGACGTACATAGCATAAAAAAATAAATTCTGTTGATTTTCATCGTTTGGAAAGTTTAACAATATAATGTCAAGAAAACTTTTGCTGTTTTATAAAAAGAAAACCTTTAAAATGCATCAAACATCACAAAAAAGCGCTGCTAAGGTAAAAAATATTAAAAATATTTTTGCATACTCGAGAATTTTTTTTATTATTTTGACTGGCTGATTCAAAACTTTGAAAAAAGACTTAAGATTTCCGCTTAACCCTTGTACAAAACATAACAGAAATCGTAGAAAAAAATTACCCTATATTTTTGACATCTTTTTTAGCCGAAATGGTTGGCGGGTCACTTATCAATGCCCGAGAAGGTTTTTGTGAAAGTTATAAATAAATATTTTATTGTACAAAAATACTTTATACGAAAACAATGATCAATGAAAAATATAATAATAACACAATACCCAGAAACCTTTGATGGCCTTAAAGCATGACTGACCTTGAAAAGTCTGTAAAACATTCCAAACAATTTTGATAAATAAATGTAATAAATAAAGATATAATTTATCTTGTTACTTAATCTTTTACTGGGAAATCTCTCTGGTTGAGCTAGTTGTGTAATAATGTTAGTGGGGAGGTACCCACAAGGTTGCCGAAAAGAAATCTTTTATAAGGTGGGTAGTGCTTCCATCATTTTATTTTGGGTATGGTTTAGTTACGGGGTGAGTGGGGGGTGGAAGTTAAGGTTCACCCCCTCATCATACCCTATACCCAGTAGTTCTCTACCTGCTATGAAAACGGACAACGCGCTGCTGAGATATTCGAAGCTTTATATAAAAGCAACGTGCGCAATTGACCTTTGAGCTTTCCTCTAAGTTCAAATCAAATGTACAGATCTTAGATTATTTAAAAAATATATATTGATATAAATACAATAGCTTAATTTCTCGGCATTGTTCGGGCTTTACGCAGATTTTTTATTTTGTAAATCAGATGTATACGGTAATTTTCCTTTTATTTTAAACGTGAGGAAACTCCTCAAACCGATGGGTCTGCCATGGACAGAGATCGAACAATCAGCGCAAGACAGGGACGTATGGAGGAGTCTTGTTGATGCAGTGGGTCCCCGACCCGAATAGGATAAGAGGAAGAAGAAGAAGATTTTAAAAGTCAAGTATCAAAAATTGGCTTTTATGTGTGGAAAAATGGGGTGGGGGAAAACAGTTACTACCCTTCCATTTTGAAATGCTACTCCTCCGATTGCAACTCCTATAAAAAGATCTGACAGGAATGTTAACATGAGGCATTATCTCCCGAGTGCAATTCGTATGAGATTCCATACAAAAACAGGAAAATGCTTTTTTATTTTTATTTTCTTTATCAAAAAATGTTTATTTACATTTTTTTTGGATTTTACGACCACTATGCTAGGCACATGCCCGTGTTGTGATGGTCGATTTTATTTATATGTAATGAATGAATTATTTATATTTATGCACATTCACTAAAAATAACAATGCTTTTAGCATCTTTAATATTTTTGGGTAATTCATTAGAAGTTGTAATCCTTATTATTAATTAAAACTTTAAATGTTAATTAAATTAAACAACTTTGTTTACACCACTGTAATGTAATCATAATTACCGACACGTTTCGAAACCGATGGATGATGTCAGTAATTATGATTATATTGTGGTGTAAACACAGTTAATTGTCACATATAATTAAAAATGACCCCACAAAGACCTTCCTCTCCCTTGTCTCCTTCCCTTCCTTACTTACCTTCAGCCATACAACATACCCCAATTGGGGATGCCATAGTCTCACTGGCTCCAGACGGGAGCACTTGGGACTCTTGTGAGCTATAAAAAAAAAGTGATTTTGCGGATTTTGAAGAAACATTAAATGTTATTTTGGGTTTCCCATAAATCGAATTTCGGAAGCAATAATGTAAATTTTTTAAATTTTTTCTTGGGAACACACGATATTATTCACAAAAAAATAAATCTTTAAAATTATGTAATTCGGGATTATCTTTAATTTTTATGGCATTGTTTAAGAAATTTTATAAAAGATGGAAAAAAATTATCTCCTTTACGCCACTAAAAATTAAATAGGTAAAAGGTTTTTTTCTGTTTACTTCATGACTTTTGTTTTATGCATGTACTCTAATTTTTATATGAGGCCTTACCTAAAACGCGCCTGTACCGCGTTCAACCAGTAAAATAATGTCACCAAGGCGTGGTGAGGAAGGGTCTGTAATAAAGGATTGGGTTGATTCGGGAAATATAGGTAGTTCTGAAATAAGACGAATGCCATCAGCTTAACTGACGTGTGAGCGCAGATTGAAGGAGATTAATCAAGCATTTCAGAGCCCCAGTCCACAGGAGACTACTATATTCAAATGTCTGACATACTTTAGATTGTTTAGAACAGCAGCTGATCACTATTGAGGTATATGCTAACTCTACAGAAACAAATATATATTTATACTTTTGAAATTAGCTATCACTTTGTGGTTATCCATTTTATAATTAAATTAAACAATATAACTTAGTTACAACCACTGATTTATTTAGTTAAACGCCGACCGGTTTCGGAACAACCGTTCCTTCTTCAGGGCAAACCGACCGGTTTCGGAACAAACGTTCCTTCTCAGGGCAAACATATATTATATGTTTGCCCTGAAGAAGGAACGGTTATTCCGAAACCGGTCGGCGTTTAACTAAATAAATCAGTGGTTGTAACTAAGTTATATTGTTTCATTTAATTATAAAATATATATTTATTTATTTTGTTTACTAATCTTTAGTTAGCTCACATCGTCGTATTTGCTAATAATAATTTAAGAAACATTTGCATGTAAAAAAATTGGCAAACATAATATAACTTCCTATATTTTTATTTTTATTGAAATCAATCATTAACAAAATATCAATATTTAAGGTGGTCATATTTCTTAATTCCTTTTGAAATTTAAATATATTTCCAATGTCAATAATTTCTGTCTGGATTTTGTTATAAAGTTGGACGGCCTGGTATATAAATATTTTCTGGGTGCGTGCTTTCTTCCTTGTTGGCAATCAAATTTTTATTTATTTTTATACTGAATACCTCACAAGAGTGCCAACTGCTCCCGTCTGGAGCCAGTGAGACTATGGCATCCCCAATTGGGGTATGTTGTGAGGCTGAAGGTAGGTGGGGAAGGGTAGGATATGCGGAAGAGGAAGGCGGGGAAGTACCTAACTATTCAGATCTAGTCATTAAACACGGCCAAAGCCATTTGGAGCAACGTTTCAATTCTGAATGGTGGTCTTACACCAGGGTGATACTGGGAGTATCATCCACTCTGGAACGTGCCGCAAATATAGTATATATTATTTTAATTAATTAAATGTGAAATACCACAAAAAAATTATTTAATAAAATTATTAAGATAAAATTAATAATTAATAAAATTATCAAATAAAATTTATTTGCGCCCGCCGGGTTCAAACCCGCGACCTTCGGAATGGGAGTCCAAAGACTTGCCTCTGGACTACGCCTGCTTTGCATTTCTCGTCCCGTGTCCGTATATTTCGTAATTGTCTTTTACTTCAGTTCATTAGACTAGACACCACCCCTATGTTAATTTTATTTATGAAAATAAGTTCATTTAAGTGTATAGTTTGCTTGAGTGTGTTATTCGCATTGCTTTATTTGCAATTTTTTTAATTTTCTCTTCATTGCGGAGAAAAAGAACATTTTTTATTAATATTATGTAGCAAAATGTATACGAATCGTTTTTAAACATAATACTCATATTATTTATAAATTTCATCACGATTTAACATTTTTTATGCCGAAAGAAATATGTAGCTATAGTAATTAAATTTAATTGTATCATTACTATGAAAGTCCACTATTAAAAACTATTATTTTTGTGGAAAAGTGTTACAATTCAAAATATTACAGTGACATTCCAGCACGAAGTTACACGTTCAAATATATAAATATGTAAATAGAGCGTATAGGTTTTTTTACTTACCGCATTTACTAGGAAAAATTTTCAACCAAGCCGCATTTCTTAAGAAGCCGTCAATTTATTATTAAGGACATCGGAAACGTAACATAAGGAGGTTCTGTTCTTATTGTTAATTGTCAGAAAATATTATTTTCTTTGTACAACTACTTTATTATAATACATTATGTTTACCAAAAATACCATTCTTCTAAATATCCAGCAGACATCTAATCTGTGACGTTTCGCCTTCTTAGGCCACAGTCGAAATGTTGGAAATAATCAAAATCGTTTTGAAAATACTTTAAATTTTTTTGTTAAATTAATGGTCCTTAAGGGTCTTATTCATTTGAAGTTAGTGACACAACCAAAAAACTCAGTTTTAAAAATTTCCAAAGGTCTTTTTAAAAAAGCAAATTGACAAAAATAAACTCTTCATTCAAACGTTAACATTTTTTGCGGTAATTAAAGTGGATTAATCCGTTCGACCAAATATAATTTCATCTTATTTCATCATAAAAAACTTAAAATACTAAACCAAACTAAATAATTATTTTTTTAATCTAAGGGGTACCAAATTTATATTGCAGATATGTGTTATTTTATTTAATTTTTGTTTTCTATATTATGATTATGGCTATTAAAGTATTCAAATTTTCTCGTCATTGTTGGAATTTTTTTTTGAGTTGATGAATTTTATTAAAAAGTAATCTTACCGAATCTAATATGAAACTATTATGAAATATAGGATAAAAAATTAAAACATCGCAAAAATGTCGTTTTGGAAAACAAATTTAAAATTAACATTCTAAAATTTGTGTTCCAATTTAAATCGGTAATTTTTAATAAATTTTATATTTTATTTTATATTTCATTGTATACATAAAAGTTAGGCTAAAATAAATATTTTTAAATAATAATTAGCATTAACTAACAATATTTTTTAAAGTCGGCTATAAAATCTTAAAACTTGACTTCTTTAATAACCAAATCTTAAAATTTTAAATTTTTATTCCTAAATAAGTAAAGTAGAACATATACTTACAAGATATTTGCTACACTTTTTGATAAAAAAAATTACTGAAATAATTTTTATGTGGGAACGGCCGTTCAGTCATTTCCCTAAATATCACGATCGCTTTCTGTATTAGTATAAATACAAATAAAACATTGTTTTAATGTTTCCCAACAAAATAAACAAGATATTAATCCAAACCATTTCACAAAACATAAATAAAACAATTTATCAAAGACCAACACAAAATACAACAAACTTAAAGTTAATTCGCTTCCGAAAACAAGAACCCTTAAAATGTACCCTTGATAAAACTGCTTTATTTCATCATCTGTCACAATAACAATTCGATGACATAATATTCAGCATGTATCTATATTGCGGCATGAACGGGGTGGGGGCGGCACGTTTCCCCCTTCCTGATTCCCCCTCTTTCTCTTCCAACATTTCCACCTACCAACCCCCATTTTCCCCACCCCCTGAATTCTCATCCCCCACCCCGGTACCGGCAGTATTGAACTAGTAGGGGGCGCATGCGCGGACCAACTGAAACACAGGACGGCCAGTAGTATCGGAGCCGAGTTCTGATGGAATATGCCGAAAGCTGAAAATAATGTATTTTCAGAATTTTATTTTCCGGCCATTTTTATGATTTTATTCATGGTTTAAGTCGTGCAGGCTGATCGAATTTACATGTCGTTTGTGAATTGTGGTGGCAATTTATTGGAACAAAATCTTTTGCGTATTAAATAATAAAAATGAGCAAGTAAAATGACATCTATCCACAAGGATGTGCAGAGATGATGAGAAACAAAACACACGTTTAAAAAGGGGATTGCACATATATCAAATTAGCTGGTCTCACCAGAGTTGCTCGGGAATTTTTGGAGATCAGTTGTAAACTTAATTTAGGTGGCAGGTGTGTGCAGCCCCAAGATCATTTATTGGAAAACCAAAGCCCCTGCCACAGCAGAAGTGCCCAGGTTAATAAGGTGACGTTTGTATGGATCTTGGCGGTGGTTGCGCCTGCCCACCAATTGCGTATCAGGCCGAATCAGGAGAGAATGGGGAGAGGTTGAGGTTGTTAGCTTTTGACCTTTCCAACATAACTCTATCGGAACATCGCCTTGGACCGCATTGGGAAGCATAGAGGCATATGTCCGTCACTTCTGGACGCACAGACCCCCAGATTCCTACCAACCCCTCATACCTTTTTCCTTCACAGAACATCCTCTCCTTCCTTTCCTAAAAATACCTTCCACAAAGCATCACCTAAGAAGACATAGGCCCTTAGAGGAGTTATTTTTCCAAGCGTATATAATATTTATATGGTGCTAATGTTAAAAAAAAGAAGACAGCAATTTTTCTCTTATTTTTAACATCAATCAAGTAAGTGTACTAATTTTATCAAGGGTGGGAAAAGGGGGTATGTTTTTTCTAAACTTCATGTAGACAGTGACCTTCAAACGTCAACGTTCAAAAACATCTGTAGGTACTAGCACAATCCTTGCTTGTTTGTCATTCACACTCCTGCTCATACATTATATATTATTCCGACTCAAGTATTTGATCCCCTTGATACAGACATCTTCTACAAATACTTATATATCAACGTTATATTATATCTTCTCCTGGCACTTCTTCCATCAGTCTCTTTATTAACCTCATCAATTACGGTGCATCGGTCTAGCCCCTAAAAAAATTGGCGTATTTTGTCAGAGGCTAAAAATATTCCCGCTTTGCAATAAAATCCAAATAAATGGAACATTTGTTAACCTATTCGAAAACTAAAAATTGTTTTCGAAAGGTGGTGAAATAGGCTTTCAAATTTCTATATTAAAAATTACTATGTATTTTTTTTAATATATAATTTTTTTGCGAAAACTTTAAAAAGTTTTAAAAATGGCTCACTTTACTTTTTTTTCTAACATAAATTACTGATAATAAAAAAAAATAAAACACATACTTATTTTATTAGATAAATGAATTATAAACCTTACTGTCACCTCACTTTTTTTCGTTTCATGTAAAAAAAATTCTTAAAAAATTCACAAAGTTCCATAATATTTTTTCAAATTGCTATCGGAAACTTTGGTTTCAGAAAGGGGTAATTTTTTTTTTTTTTGTGGTTTTCTTTTAGATTTGAATATATAGTTTGTTGTATTCTCTTTCCAATACCGTTTAGATCACATTTCTGACTATGATAGTAAGGGAAAAACAACGATTTCTGTGAGACCTATGTGAGCTGGGACAAATATGGTCTCCTGTGATTAAACGGGCTAGCATTCCTAATAATCTTACACAGGTTACTTCAATTTCAATGGTACTACTTAATTCGCCCTTCTTATTGTGCGCATTTTATCAATAAGCTTCATAAGAGTCCCAACTGCTCCTGTCTGGAGTCAGTGTGAATATGGAATCCCCAATTCTGGTCACCGAACACTGCTAATCCATTTAAAGCAACAACGTTTCGTTTCTGAATGGTGGTCTTTCACCAGGGCGGTACTAGGAGAACTATACTATTCATTTTTCCATAAATGACTCGAACAAAAATACAGGCTACAACGGAACTCTCAACGGCCAAAACCATACAACTGTGCAAAATATAAAAAAAAAATATTACAAAAAACGTCGTAAAATTCCGTGTACTTATTTTTTATAAATTTCAAACACTGTACTTTAATATCGACACATTTGATAAAATATAAAATTTCACATGTAGCAAACAGTGGGTATACTACATAATTATAATAATTACAGTAAAATAAATTTGTTAGATTACCACTATATTATATATCTTTAATTCATTAACTAACCGGCTTTTATGTTTCAACCTGAACCTTCATCACATATTTTTATAATTAATTGAATAATATGATTTTTAGCACCCTTCATGAAGGTTCAGGTTGAACCGAAACCAGTTGGTTTAATATATTAAAGATATATAATAGAGTGGCATTCGAACACAGTTATTTTATTGTAATTACGATAAAATATAGCTTTCAAAACATTTTTTTTTACCAACAAAGAGGATTGAGGCTAATTATGTATGTAGGTTTTTACTCGAGGTCTTGACTCCGTTGTTACTACCTGAAATACGAGCAGAATTGTTAAATAATTTCAATTTTCTACCGAATTTGCATAAAAATACTCCTTCGCGTTATCACAATAACATCGCCTAAATTATAAAAAGCTCTTTTGAGAGTTTTAAACCTGTTATAAAATTAGAAAAGTAAAATTGTGTTCCGACGAAATTAAATTAAACTGTGACCGAAAAACAAAAATACAAAAAATTCTAGGATGAAGGAGTGATACTTGTAAAAAATTCGTACCGGAATCAATTCATAAATTAACGATTGAATATCAAGAATCAAAACAACAAAAAAATAATTGTGGAATAACTTATAGTAGCTTATAAACTTTGATGTAATATTGAATCATTGAAGACGACAATATCAACAACTTTCAATGAAAACATAAAATTAACAAAGACACGGGAAATAAAAAGGTATCTATCGTAACTGGGTCTCAAACCCAGATCTTTTGGTTTTACTTGAACTGGCGTCGGATAGAGCTTTGCTAACATACCAAAATGTATGGGAAAGAATTAAAGATAATAATGTCAGATTTTCAAAAATAGATGTGTGAGATTGATACAAATGCTGGTGTGTAATGAGGTAGCAATAGCTCAATTGGAAGAGACGCCAAACCTGGTACTATGGCGTACAGAGTACGAGGGGATATGGGTTCGAGTCCCGGTTGCGATAGTTGCCTTTTATTTTCTGTGCCATTGTTTGTTTGAATGAAGGATTTTTTTTTATTTTATTTATTTATTAATAATTAATTAAATACAGTTGTAGTATTCATAAGAAAACAACACATTTCGACTCTTTGGAAAACCAAGGTACCATCTATCGCGATAACGTCATGCGATAATGGGATCTATAGTAAGCTACTTTAGAGTTTATATAATATAATTGTAAAATTTAGTGCAAATTAGCAAAATACTATTACGATAATTAAAAATAATAATAGAAACCTAAAAGTAAAACAACGTTGAAAAGCAAGTGTTTATGTGTATATGCTTACAGCACAGGTGTTTTAACTTATTTCGACCTCCACAGTTTTTATTTTTTTTAATTTTTTTTAGTTGTTTGTTTTTGGGGTGTTATGCCGTGTTGTGCTACCTACTTCTTTAGCCGACGTTTCGGACAGCGTTGCAGTGTCCATCATCAGGGCAGATCCGGCAGATCCGTCGATCTGCCGGATCTGCCGGATCTGCCCTGATGATGGACACTGCAACGCTGTCCGAAACGTCGGCTAATGAAGGAGGTAGCACAACACGGCATAACACCCCAAAAACAAACAACGAAAATGCTTTCGGCCGTGAAAATCTAAAAACTTATCTCCACAGTTTTTGTTTACGCGGTTTTGTTTCTTAACACTCGAAATATTCTGTTATGGGTGAGATTTTTTTAAATGAAAGAAATTTCAACATTTTGTAAATTATTATCAAGTTTATATAACTCTTATAAAATATTATTTCTGTTATTATTTTATATACCTATCTATATGAAAGCCGAGATGACACAGTGCAGCATTATTTTAACAGATTTTGATTAAAAGAAACAAAATCAAAAAGTTAAAGCTGAATTAATTTGAGCATCAATCTGTAAAGCCTACAATAAAAATAATAAAGATTTATAAAAACAACTCAATGATTAAAAAAAATTTGGAAAGTAACTAAACTTTTTCATTCGCTTTCGTATTACTTCTGATGTTGATCTATCGTTGCCCTTCAAAACAGAATAACATTGATCGTCGAAATTCCCGAATCTGATGCGAACGCTGACAGATAAACTTATTTTCTTATTTATCTCTGGTGGAAAAGGTAAAACAAGCGAAATGATTCCCAAATTAAATTTGAGCTAGGGAAAAATCGGGGAAAGTCGAAATTATTTATTACAAATGTATATATAATATCTTTATACATAAAAATTAATGTTTGTTTGTTCGTATGTTATGCGCTGCCATACCGTTTGTCTGATTGCGATGAAACTTTGGGAATATGATGTGCGCTTTACGGGATGATTATAGTATAGTGAACTCTGGCGTTATGAAATTATTTCCTATGCTTTTCTTCCGATTGCGATGAAAATTTGGTTAGTTTTTGAGAAAATGCCTGCGAAAGTTTCTATACAGCGATATTTCTATATTAGGTGAGCTCTGGCGTTATGAAATTTGCAAAAAATACGAGTTTAGGGGAGGAGGGGCGGAGGGGAATTAAGGAAGGGTGATTCGCTGGAGAGGGGAAGAGGAAAGGGAGAAGGCGGAGAAGGTGGAAGGGGAGAGCGTGAAGGGGGGTTCGCGAGAAGGGTGACAGCGGAAGAACGAAAGAGGGGAGAGGGAACGCAACGAAGGTGAGAAGAGATCGCGGGAGGAAAACGGAACGCGGGAGGGGAAGAAAGGAGGAAGGGGAATGGGGACTAACGGGAAAGGTCACGAAGGGAGGAACACTTTATTTATTTAAGTGACGGCCGGCGTAGTCCAGAGGCAAGGCTTTGGACTCCCATTCCGAGTTTTCGAACGGGTGCGAAGTTTTCGAACCCGGCGTGCGAAAATAAATTTTATTTGATTAATTCGTATTATTTCACAATTAATTAATTAAAAATAATACATACTATATTTGTGGCACGTTCCAGAGTGGGAGATACTCTCAGTATCGCCCTGGTGTAAGAAGCTAAAGGTAAGCGGGGAAAGGAAGGAGTTGGGAAAGTTAAAAGTTTAAAAAAAAAAAATTAAAAATTGGTGGGGATGTACCTGGCGCTTCAGATCTAGTCACTAAACACGGCCAAAACCATTTCGAGCTATGTTTCAATTCTGAATAAGTAAATATGAGAGTTTACGGCAGTTGTCCCATTCACACATTTCGCATTCGCATGTATCGTAAGTGTGTTTTAGCTTATTTAGAGCGGGACCGATGTTAGACTATGAAATACCTAAACATTCCGCGTGTGGTGCAAAGACTAGCCTCTTTACACATTTTAATTGTACACACTGTTTACCTGCCGACAAGCTACTTGCAGTAGCTTTGCAGGTATAATGTTAACAATAAAAAAATCTGTTTTCTGTAATTAAAAAAAAAACTATAGAAAAAAGAAAGTTTGTAATACGTATTGAACGCAATTAGAGCTCAGATATACACGTCTGCCACTAGATAAACAAAGCCACCCTTCAATAACTACCTTAGCCTGTACACATTAAACATAAAGCTTTGCGGCGAGGGGTCAGATTTCATCCCCCACTATGCGGCACTGTTACTCAACAAACTGAGATAGAAAAAAAACTTCCCATGGAAAGTGTACAATATATAATTACAAATTGTTGCTGACAAAGGCCGAAAAGTGGATAATCTAATGGTTTAACGGAAGATAAATCATAAATCATTTCATTTATCGATGTCCGAAATAAGCAATTTTTTTATTTTATTTTATTTAAATCACTCTGCTGTAGTATTATTTTCTTATAGGTTCATTATAAAACAATGTAATAAAAAACAGCGATGTAATATAGGACGCACATAATAGCTATTTATTTTAGGAACATGAACAGCCCTAATTATATATTATGCAGAGGATGTAGACAAAAAAAAATAGCTAAATTCAATCGTAAATCTGAAACAGAAAAATTAGAAAAAGTTGCGGATGAATCTGGGACTCGGACCCAGGACCTTTGGCTTTCTGGGCAGAAACTCTCAGCACTGAGCTAATATATCCCTTTGCAATTCGGCACTGTTAATAATAAAAAAAATATAGACCCATTAATAATTTTCACTGATAGGTTTTTAGAAATATAAAACTAAGTACTTAATGCGTGTAAACTATAATATTTAAAAAAATGGAACTAAGCAGCAAGTACAGAAAAAAATGGATGTAAAACAATCATAGTTACATAATGCATTAACAACAATATATTATGATTATAACTTTGCCTAGATAGACTGGTAATAGGTGTTGGGAAGAAAAGGGGAATAGATGGATGGAAGGATTTTGCCGCGCAAGTAAAATGAAAACAATAGGTACAATTAATGTAGTCATCATGAATTTATGTTCGCACCTAGAATGTGATACAATGAACTTCTGTAACGATACTACTAGCAGTGAAAATGTCAGCGTGTACGAATATGTCCATATTTGGGAGTTTATGTTACATGTCCTTTTCATAAATTCATTTTTATTGGAATTAGTGTTGCATCTATCAATGTAGAAATGGGTGTTCTTTCTGCTATAACGCAGAGATGTGTGGAAGCAGTCAACTTTTGAGTTGATAATTTTCTATAGGAACATTTGATCAGCGACAAGCGACTATGATTGTATCCTAAGTCTTTAGTATGCGGGAATTAGCATCGTTGTGCAATAACTGTGCAGCTAAATAATCTAACCTAAACCTAACCCAAGTACCTAAATATTTAATTCTCTGGCTCTACCAGTAAAACTCTCTACCAGTAAAACATTTTCCAGAACCAATGATCGGTAAGAGTTCGAAATGAAAGTCCTTAAAAGTTATTTCGAAACTTTTACGAAGCAATTTCGGTAAACTTAGGTTAGGTTAGCTAGGATATTTGCGAGTATGTTGGAAAGAGCTTAGAATACATACACGTATATTTTAAATTCATTCGGACTTTTACCAATTATTGGTGTAAGTACTTTTTATGTGAATACCGCACAAGAGACCCAACTGCTCTGGTCTGGAACCAGTAAAACTGTGGCATCGCTCATTGGGGTATGTTGTGTGTCTGAAGGTAGAGGGGAGGAGCTGCGAAAGAGGGAGGTGGGAAATAGGGTGGCTATTATTGTCACCAAACACTGCTAAATTTCAAGCAAACATTTCAAGAAACTTTTCAATCCTGAATGGTGGCTTACACCAGGGCGACACTGAGAGTGCCTTCCTTTCTGGGACGAGCCGGAAATATACTATATATTATATTTAATGAATGTTTGAACCCGCGACCTCCGAATTGGTAGTGGAGACTCTTACCCCTCAACCACGGAGGCCGTCAATTATATGTGTAGGAAAAACTATGGATGTAAGGAAAAACGATTACCAATCACTTACCACTATACCTCTGCGAAAGAGAACACAACATAATCACAATATAGTTATGTATTGCCACAATAACACGAATATTTATTTTATTTATTTAAATACATGATTTATGTAGTATGTAGTGTAAGTACATTGCAGTGTCCGTTGGTTATTGTTCTGGTGGTGCAGTTGTGTTGTAAGAGAGTTTTGTTTTTGTATTTGAACGGGAAATGTATTAGCGTAAATTTTAGGTGGAGTTGCCGTATGTTTAAAACATTATACTCAATGAGGAGTCGAGTGGAGGATATCTTGTAGGTCGCTTATTAATGACACGTATTACCATTTTTGGGCTTTTAGTAGAGGTTCGATGATAGATTGTGCACAGCCACCCCAAATTATAATGCCGTATGCTTGTAGGGATTGGCAGAGAGCAAAATTAAGTACAAAATTATATTATTTACTTTCGAGATGGTCAAATACCTTGTTTCAATTCAAAAACGAGATTATTTACACGAAAAACACCAATAATTTGCTTCCAAGGTAGCCCCAATTCTTCGTCTGTTTTTTTTTTCAAAAACAAATTTGCGATTTTTCCTGCGAATGTTACAAATTTCAAATATATTTGTTTTGGAGACAGGTGGAACTGGATAAATGACATCCCGATAGAAACCATTCTTATTCTCGTTTCAAGCCAAACACTTATATTAATTACTTACATATAGATTTTCCTACAATCACCTTTCTTTCAATGTCTTTATCAACCATTCCATCTTTTCCTCCATTTGCACCATTCATCGTTCACAATGCTATGATTACCGGAAAACCTTAAATTTATAATTTTTCAGGCTTTGACAGTATCACATAAATCTACAGTTATGGTATCTACCCTTTATAAAACAAAGGGTTAAATGGTTGAAATGTCAAACAGTGCCGTAACTGGCAACCTTTGTTATGCGTACACTTTGATATGGCGTGGGTTTCAAATATGTATGCGAACAAATTAAGGCAATTTGCTCCGCTACGAAACTTTCCTATGTACTCTTTAAGAAGGGTTTATTGTGTGAATTTTCTGATGAAGCTGTTACTTCAAATGAAGACTCAATCTTAATTAATTTCGATTTTATAATTTAAAATTCTAATATTATTATACGTGTATATGGGCTTTTATAAACATGTGATACACACATAATAATTTTGTGGAAATTAATTATTATAAGCAATAATTATTAGCCTGAAACACCCATCCATATTGAAAAAACCTCCCGAGAAAAGATACATGCCGCCAAAGGGACACGAACATGAAGTAAAATATGCTAATTGAATTATATTGAACCCTTGCGGAAAAGTAGTAGGTATTATGCTTTTTATTCACCAGATTTACAGGAACGGGTTTATTTTTTCCCATAGGAAAAACTAAACCCTTTCATACACGTTTCCATATAAATGATCATCTAGTAAATCCACGTTATGCAAGTGTATTATATAAGTATAATTAATACAAAACAATACAAGAACAACACGTTAATCTACCAAACTATTAAATGGGAATATAATTCACCGTCTCCAGATATTTTCATATCAGAGGGTTCGGCTCTGTGGAATTCCTAATTTGACCGATAAATCCTACTGATACACTTTTTTATTATTATTGAGGTTTGTTATTATTGTCTCCTTATAACCACATTCCATTCAGTTGAACACATCTACTATACTTCTGACAAAGTATTGCCAAATGATTCAGTCCTGATATTGTTGTTGCAATTAAAAAATATATATCTAGATCTAGTAGTTTTTGTTGGTGTATGGAAGGTAATTAGTAATTATGCTTAATATAGCAGGGATCTCTATAATACCATTAACAATTTTAAATATAAAAGTAGAGTTGAAATTATTTCTTCTATCTAAGAGTTTTATAATAATCGGAACAGACTTTGTCTAGTGTCTTTGTCTACTAACCAATTTATATTAAATAAACGCCCGGGTTGCCGGCACTGAAACTGAAATTTTAGCTTAGCTTAAGCAAAATATATTCTTTATAAATATATATAAGATACTTAGTTATTTAATTTAAGCATTGTCGTGGCACGTTTCTTTCATTATTTTTATTTAGTTGTCTATTTACATCCCTCAAAAATCATTCGATTTTTAAAAAATATTTTATTTATTATATTTAAAATCAATCAAGTGGAGTGGGTATTTATTACCAGAGAATACCGGAAATTAGTCATTTTTAATTCAAATTCTAGACGTATAGACTCTTTTTTACAAAAAAACATAAACTGATTGAAAGATTGTTATTTTATCTGGTAAACACATTTTTAAAATTAAAAAAAACTAGGTTTATTTTAAATATACATTTGAAACAACTGCTAAGGTTATACCGTTGGTCGTTGTCAGATTTGTTCAATTTTCAAACGAAATATTGTATTATACAAAACCAATTTAACATAAGTAAAAAATAAATCCGAGAACAGTTATTCTATTAATTTAAGGTCTTATAAACAAAAATATATATTTTTTTTTACACGCTTTTTTTGTTTAGACATTATCAAAAAATCATAAATACTTATGGTTAAAAAATACTTACAAGAAGTACACGATATTTAATAATTTATAATCGTGCGTTTTGGGCATTTTTAATGCTTACTTGAATGTAGGTATACATTAAAGCAAGTTTTGAATGAAGTAAATCGATATTAATTTTTAATTTAAAAAATTTGATACGGGAGATAATCGATCTTTCTCATCGGAACCTCCCTGTACAGTGTACAGTTGCAAGCATTTTTAAACTTTAATTCTCAGCCGCTGGTCAATGGCAAATGAAAACATAGTACATACGTCTTTTTATGTTACAACTTAGACTTCTAAAATTGATTACATACATTATTTGAACATTTTTCTTAGAATTTTATTAAACTGGTTTTTTTATTTTCACGAGAAACTAAGCTATACATTTGGATTCCTTTATACAGTTAACAATTCTGTTTTTTTCACGACAGACTAAGCTATACATTTGGATTCGGAGGGACTACGGCTTGCCCAATAATTGGGGTATATTGATACTGTGAGGTGCAAGAGATGGAGGAGGGGAAAATGATAGGTAGAGGATGGTTGATTTAGGTTAAGTTAGGTTAGTTTAGGCGGGATGAAGTCGGGAGAAGGAGTTGGGGAAGAGATATCTTGGGCTATTCAAATCCCGCCACAAAACACGGTTAAAGACACTTCAAGCAACTTTCGACTCTGAACATTGATCTTTCATCAGGGTGATAATGAGAGTATCTAATTAATCTACCACATAGTATTATTATTGTAATTGGATATGGAGACGGTATGCAATCTATCTAGCTCTTGTAAGCACTTAGACCTTAACTGGAATAGTCCAATCATATTATCCTCCAGGTTTCACCTAAATCCTTTGTCAGGAGCTTAACTTGCCTTATATACATACACACATGTAGCAGTCACTCAGTTCATCAGAGATGTGATTGGGTGATTGGTGATATCTGCTGGCTCCATGAGATGCGATTAATAATGCTTTTTTGAATTAATAATGTTCTACTATCCTGTCTTAATTCCCAATCCACCCTTTAATCTCTCTCCTACCCACTTGGTTCAGCCCAATATAACGTTAACCCAACATTGTAATGTTATGATTTATGATGTCTTACGCAATATATGCGCCTAAAAACTTCAGCCGTAGTCGTCACCACGACTTGTTTAAGATGCCACAAAACAAAAAAGATGTTCTATCACAGCACAGCATGATGAGAGAAATATTATAGAGGTACTATTGAAAGAAATTTCTAAAGCAGTACAAATAATTTAATTGCTCTTTAGCCAATGGAGCGATTTCGGGCCAAAATTGGACCACATTTAACAAACCTAGAAATATGGGATAAACGGTGAAATCTGAGAGAATTCATTAGCTTTAAACCACAGTAAACAGTTTACATGTTTCCATATTAATATTTTGAGGTATGATATTAATTAAATCGAATGGCCAAATCAAAAACTAAACACCAATCAAATAACCTTTACACTTTTTGTATACCTAGCTATCTTTCGGAATGTTTAAATGAGAAAAAAAAAATCTAAATGGATGAATAATTAGTCTTACAATAAATGAAATTAAATATTTTTTTAAAACTGACGGACGCCGTATTTCCACTGACATAATTCCAACTGAAGCGTGACACCTGAGAACGAAGACGAGTTATCGACATTATCGATAAATCATTTGTCGATCGACCGTGCCGTGGTCAGGACTCTTGTGCGGTAGTAAAATAAGTAAATTTATTATAAATTGTTTTCCGCGGCCAGATTTTTTTTCTTGAAAACACTGTATCCTCAATAAATTTGCTCTTATGAAAAGTTATCAATTGAAATTACGTGGTGTCCAATAAATCTACCGGACAGATGCCTAAAAGTATGAACTATATCACATAAAGGCTCCGTCAAACAGAAGGCGTACTTACGCGCGTCAAGGCGTTAAAACGTCCCGGACGTATAACGCTACGTTGTGTTTTATTGAACATGTCTAAACCGGTCAAACAGAGCGAGCGTGTAATAATACGCGAAGCTCTGCCGCCGCAAGAACGCCACGTTGTATTTTTGTTACAAAATTTTCTTTGACGCCGGGAGTTCTTGCTTGACTGTGGTAAAAATGGTTGCTGAAAAGTTAATTGAATGTGTCCGAAAACGTCCTTGTTTGTATGACACGAGGAACAGTGCCTTTGTGGTGCCTTTGCTTATTTGATGTTGCAGAAGGGAATGCAATTCTTCGAAGCACTCTCGTGACATACGTGAGTATTGAAAGAAGCGATCTTCATGTGATGAAAGCTCCCGGAATAAACGATGATATTCTCCAAATTCTTTCCTCTTCTTATTAATATCATACACCCATATTCTATTATTACGGGAACGTGATAATGCACATAGCAGTAACTACTTATATATTTATCTAAATCGCTGGACATGGTGACGAAAACTGACTGACAGTGACTGACGCCGAACGCTCTGGCTTGCGCGTCGAAGCCGTTCAAATAGAAAGTACGCGACGTTACGCTGACGCCTCGACGCGCGGTAAATACGCCTTCTGTTTGACGGAGCCTTAACATGGTTTTTCGTATTAGGTATGCGCCAGAGCCCAATGAAACAATAGGTTCTGTTAAAGAAGCATTTCGAAGATCATTATAAATTTTTTTTTTTGATTCTAACCTGCTAGAAGTAAGTAAAAAAAATAGCTTACCAAGGGCATCCAAATACGCCCAATACACGTTTTTATTGTTTTTTTCTTCATGAATAAATGAAATCACAACTGCGTCTTAGTTATTTTTCATTATGTATTATTGGTTTCTACAGCAACGAAAGAGAACTTCAGAACGATTACAGGGAGGTTCCAATGAGAAAGATCGATTATTCCCCGTATCAATTTTTTTATATTAAATATTTAATATCGATTTATTTCATTAAAAACTTGCTTTAATGTATACCTACATTCAAGTAAGCGATAAAAATGCTCAAAACGCAAAGTGTGTAAAAATAATCTGAAATATTTTAGTTGGTTAAGACCTCAAATAAAGACCCCAAAACACGTTCTCGGATTTATTTTTTAATGATTTTAATTTAACTAATATTAAAATTCTGAAAACTGTGTTGACTTGATTATGTATTTATTTATTTTGTTGTATGATTATATGATTTAAAATTTGTGTTGTTTAATAGAATCTACCGTTTGAAAATTGATCAAATCGTTCGTTTGAAAATGAACAAATCTGCCAACGACCAACGGTATAACCTTAGTATATTAAAAAATCACTTAGTTTAAAAAAAATTTAAAACAGCGTGTACCAGATAATATAACAATCTTTCAAAATCAGTTTATTTTTTTTTGTAAAAAAGAGTCAATACGTCTAGAATTTGATTTAAAAAGGACTAATTTCGTGAATTCTGTGGTAATCCCTCTTAACGAAACTAAATAATGATAAAAAGAAAAATTAACCACAAATAAAATAAAAATTAATGTAACAAGAAATAACAAACACGTTTTGCGAAAATAGTACAAAATAACACAATTCTTTTCGGAAACAAATCTGCATTTTGATGTGACAAGTTTAGCATAATATACCGTAGTAGCTACTAGCTCTCACACGTCGTTTAGCACAAACTTTCAGCAGGAATAAATTATTTGAATAACTGGGGTGCTTATCGGGGAATGATTTTACGGCTGGCCTCGAGAAAGGTACCAACACCTACATAAAGTCTAACGGGTGAGAATCACCTTTCGTAACTTGCTAATATAGTTAAATTCCCAAAATTATTACCAGGGAACAGCGGAGGTAGAATCCGAATATTATTACGTATTTACTTAGGCACTGTGAAGATATTGTTCCTAAGTAAAGATATTTATAAGTAGAAGTAATACTTGCTTTTGCGAATCCAGTAATTGAAATTATATTATTATTTTTATTTCTAAAAGAAAATTCGCATTAATAACACTGAGTGAATACAAAAAAAATCTACGGAAGACATAAACGATTATTTCTTAGAAGATGGACGTAAAATAAACGACTTAACTTTTTTTCATGCTCAACTATAAATTTAACTGTTGCGAATTCCTACATCTTATATACATATATATATATATATATATATATATATATATATATATATATATATATATATATATATACATACGGAGCCAGTGAGACTATAGCATCCCCTATTGGGGTATGTTGTGAGGCTGAAGGTAAGCGGGGAAGGTAAGGAGATGTGGAAGAGGAAGGTGGGGGAGTATCTGGCTAACCGACAAAATGCACTATTCTACTGTAGCGTACCTAAACGTAACTACATTGCTCATTCCAATAATTTCTTTCCGGGGCGGCGGTATCCATACCCGGCTTCAAAATTGAATATTGACTCTGAACAGTTGTGAGTATTTGGAACTTTGGTGTGTTATTCACATTTCAAAAATAATTTTAATTTTAAAACGTGTTCCACACACTTGTTATGGGAATTTATGTCCTAGTTTTCAAGTATGTGTTTAAAAACTGTTGAATAGATGTCGAAGACCTTACTTTTTGTACATTTAATATATATTAAAACACTTTACTCTAATCAAACTGCTAATCTTTTAAATAAGTAAGTACGGAAATATTATCTGCAGAACACTTAATTCACGTTTGCGATTATAATTTCCGACGTACGCAAAAGTTATTTCCACCGTTTTATAAAATTCTTACTGCAGAAAAACTGTGAACTAATCCACTTAAATTTTCGTGGGAATATAAAAGTAATCCCCGAATATAAAATATTCAGCGTGGTGCAACGAAACACTTTGATGTCGCTGCGGACTTAACCTAAATGCGGATACGGTTATTCGATACTTTCGTGAACGTGGTCGATTTTCACTTTTTAAAATATAGACTATCTGATAAACGCTGGTCGATAAATAGCTGAACGATTTTTCTTTTACATATATATAGTTTTTAACAATAGTTTCACATAGAAGGCGTTGAGGAAAACCATTTCCTGTGGGGCGTATGTTACCTTTTGGTATGCTGTGTGGAGGGTCTTAGGAAAGGAGATGGTGTTCTGGGAAAGAAAAAGGTATGAAGTGTGGGTAAGAATCAGAAGGTCGGTGGGTCCAGGAGTGACCAACCTTCGAATCCATCCCTCCAAGGTGCAAAGCGCCGGTCGAGAGAATCCAGAAGGAGAAGCCAAATGGTCTCCCTCAACCAGTCCCCCCCGATCCGGCCTGCCACGCAGTAAGTGGGCAGACGAATCTTTTTTTAATTTTTATAGTGTACACTTCACAAGCGATCCAACTGCTCCCGTCTGGAGCCAGTGAGACTTAATTATACCCAATTGGAGTATGTTGTGATCCTGAAGGTAAGCGGGGAAGGTAAGGAGATGGGGGAGAGGAAGGTGGGGGAGTATCTGGCTATTCAGATCTAGTCACTTAACATGGCTAAACTTTTCAAGCAACGTTTCAATTCTGAATGGTGATCTTACACCGGGGCGATACTGAGAGTATCTTCCACTCTGGAATCTCATCTGCCGCCAAGACCTAGAAATACCTCACCCCATGAACCCAGGCACCCCTGCCAAGTCACCAATGTAGCAAACCTCTTGGGTGACCTATGACAGAAGTGTTGGTTGTCCAATAAATGGTTCCCGGGGAGGCAGTATTCATATCCGCCTCCCAAATTCTATGCATATCCTGAAGTTTTAAAATAAAATTGTTTCTACCGCCTTGAAGGCTTTTATGTCTAATTAAGTATTAATTATATTACAAGGAAGCTGCAGACTTTATGCAAACGGCAGTATAAAAGAAGTAAGTATAAAAAAGGAGCAAGATTACAAAAAAGGTGGTGGATGCCCAAGTTACTGCGTACTTTTCTGTCTTGAACTTTTAAACATATTGGTTCATCTTTGGGGGTGCTGAGTGGAGGATATTTTGGGAAAAGAGAGTGGTGAACCTGTTGTAAGAGGGAGGAAACAAAGAGGCCGGCAAATCGTTTCGCAGCCGAGCTCTTGATCTCTAGAACAAATCGTAGAAATGACCAGTTCTCATTTGGCAAGTCGTTCATGTAATTCAAAAGAAATGTATCTCCGTTGAAAAAACTATATTAATAATAACAAAGAAACACATCTAACAAAGTTGAAATTAGAGTATTTCTCACCATCCTTCCAATAGCTTATCTACCTTATAACGAATATTATTAAAAATAAAATACTAGCAGTGGTTAGAAAACTCTGCTAACTTATCCAATATATAGCCACTATTCATAGGTTCGAGTACCGTATTATAAACTCCGATAAATAAACCGTAAATCGAAAATATTCGTTATTAGTGTAGACAAGCTATTGGGAGGATGGTGAGAAACCCCCTTAGAACAATTACGCCACAAAGTTCGATAAATTGTATGGATAATTCTGCATTTTTAAAAAAAAAATCACGGTCTCCGTGTATATAGTTCTTTTGAATTACATGAGCGAAAATTCAACCGAACATATAAACGTTGGGTAGGATATGATTCATAAAAGAGAAAAACGTTGTTTAAAGAATAATGCTTAATTAAGTATACGTTATTCAGACCCTTTACAATTAGATCTATTACAACGAGTATATTATTGTATTTTTAATTTAATTACAGCAAGGCACAAGAGTTCCAACGCACAAGAGATCCAACAAGAGTTCAAAGGCACAAGAGTTCCAACTGCTCCCAGCAAAATGGGGATAATTTATAAGGATAAGGGACAGGAAGGTTAGGAAGTATTTAATATTTGCTAATGGGTTTAGCTTCGTCAACCCACTTCCAATATTTATTTATTTGTTTATAAGAAATACTCAGTACATTAAAGTTAGGTAAGTTAAATAAATTACATGGTTTTGTACATATTACGTAAATCTTAAAAATGACATTAAGTAATTTCGCCTGGGTTTTAAAACTTAATTATGAGAAATTAATGAAAAGAATCAAACATTGGTTGACTAATAATAACAAAAATGAAAGAAAAGGTATAATCCATGATCAATCCATGCTATTCGATTGGCTATTACTATGCTGGTAATTAGAAGTTGAGAATGAGAATATAATATTTTATTTGATCCGCGTTTATTCTACTTTGGACCTAAGATATTATATTCTCATTCTATCACTCAAAAATATATTATTTTTCATCCTTACATCATACAACGTTAAGCACAAAACCCTGGCCTTTCTATAATAACCATAAAAACACAGTTTAGCACTTTATGCTTCATATTTCACAACTAGGATATACAAACGAAAAGCATGTGCAACAAAACAGCGGAATGCTAAACAATGGAATTATTATTTTAACGCTCCCAGCCGGCCATGCGCCAGTGCAAAATTGAAATTAAATGCATGCTTAGCGCATTTTTTTCAAGTGTAGCTGCAAGACGAGGCGTTTAGCGTCCCACAGGGTTCAAAATACGGGCCGAAGTTAACCGTATTTAAGTTTAACTGCAGTTAATACCGCGGCATTCCGCTACGGTTAAAGCCGTCAGTAAGTATTCGGTACATTTGTGAATGGCTAACACCACCACTGAATATATTTTAAAAGCGGTGTGAACTTGTCGTAACGATCTGTCTTTCTTACCCTGGAATAAGTATTATGTACACCGCGGGTATATAACTACATTTTAGCTCGTGGTCTAAATGCTGTATTCCAATAGGTAGGTACTTATTGAAATCTACAACTGTTTGTTAACATTTGGTTAATAGTTTTTAAAGACAAATAATAAAAACTGTTGCTATTGAACAACGCTAATAAAATATAAGGCACATAAAGGCGCTGTGTCTAATTTCTCATATTCTTAAAATAATCTTCGGTAAAAAAATGTTATATTAATTAAGATTTTTTCCAGATATTTTTTTGTCAATTTTACACAAAGTTTTTGACCATTAATTAAACAAAAAATACATAAAATGTATTGTTTTGTGAAATACCACCTCAAGAACGCTCCACAAGTTAATGTGTAAAGTAACTTTACTGTAGTTAAAGTACTTTTAAAACGCATTAATTTGTATTAACAAAATATTATCATTACTTAAAGGATAAAAAAATTTGGTGCCGAGTGCTTAAAATAAATCTATGAACTTATTATAAACACAGGTTAGGTACTTTGTTGTAAATGGTTTCTTGAACAAAACATTTTGTATTAAATTGAAACAAATAACTTTGTATAAATAAACCACTATTATATAAAAATAAAAAAATTATAAAAAAACACTGTGTAAGAAGTGTGTGTAAAAGACCAACGTCCTATATATTATGAATTAAAAATCTCTATGTTGCTAGAAAAATAACTGCTAGCCATCCGAATTCTGAACATGGAGGGGCAAACATGTATACTACCGACATCTGCCGGCTAATTCTGTGACATCCAAGATCTACCTACACTAGTGCCATGAGTGTCTTTCAGCTCAAACAATCATCGGAACTTTAGTAACGTTAGTTACACCGTGTATAAAGGTTATATTGATTTTACAATGAATCTACGCATTTCTAAGAAAAACAAAGATAACTAGATCAACCCCATACTTACGTGTAGAACATACCACTGTTTTCAATAAAGCGCAGGTGTTTTCAGGAGGTTCAATTCAAACTCTCCAACCATTACGTTACTCCCGGAGAAAGAGATAGAGGAATTAGACACACCTGTGCCACACACACTTTCATACTCATTCCTTGTTATTTTATTATTATACGTACTTGAATATTATTACGAGTCTTAAAATAATCCACCACCAGTAACTTAATTATCTTCATCATAACGTGGTTTCGTATAAAGTCTTTATCTCCTTGCTTTCTTTGAGTGTGAACAAACCTTAGATGTATATTTTTATGTGTGTAGGTACTGTACAAGAACATTTGTATCCAAACCGTGTGAAGCTAGTGAAACCATGGCATTCTCGAGTCGGGTACGTTGGATCCTTCACCTCCTTCACTGTAGGAGTATGCACACGGAGAAAAATGTTATTCTAAATCACGATCATTTTATTCGTAAAACGGTTAAAAACGGGACTGAAGTTCTTACGAACAATTTAACAGGATTTCAATGTTTATTGGCGGGAAAATGTAAGAATAAATTATTATTATTAATTATTAGAACAAATTTCGTACGTATACCAACAAATTATTCTCACATTTTCCCGCCAATAAACATTGAAACCCTGTTAATTTGTTCGTAAGAACTTGTTTTTAACCGTTTTACGAATAAAATGATCGTATTTTAAGTAACATTTTTCTCCGTGTAGGAGGTGAAGCGAAAAGGTTAGGCAGAGAAAGGTGTGGAAGGACCTGGCTATTCAGATCGCATCACCAAACTCGGCTAAAAATATTTTAAGCAACGTTTTGGTGTTTATTGGTGGTCTTTCACTAGGGCTATACGCCAAGTATCTACCACTCTGGAAGGTGCCATTTTTTTATTTTTTTTTAATTTAATATTTAAAGGTTTTTATTACAATAAAATACACAATTTTTACATTTTATACAGTGGTAAAATAGTCGATAAGAATAGCTTTTCCTCACCATAAAGAGACAAGGCTCTTGTGTTTGGTGAGGGAATTTTAGTTCAATTATATTTCAATTATACAATATCATGTGTGAAAGTAAATACATTATACAATATGGCAAAAAACAAGGTATAATTAAGAAATTGCAAGATTTATCAATAAAGGATATGAAAGAAATAATAATAATAGTGAGATATAGACTCTTATAGTTGTTTTAGGTATTTTTTTAATTTTTGCTGAAATTCCTGAATATTTTCGATAACTTTCAGATGTAATGGTAGTTTGTTATAATATGTTATACCTATCAACCCGTGAACGCGCATGTCTCCGCCCCTTCTCCCCACCGCTACTAGGACGAACGCCAACACATTCAAACCCACTATTTAAATAAATTTAATTATTTTATTAAAGTTTATTTATTGATCTACCGACAAACAAAAAATGGAATTTCTTTATACACTTTAATAATGGTGGTGACAGTATTACAAAATACATACTGTATTTTATGTGGCATGAAATTTATTAAATTGGCTGAGGAATTAATCCGAAGTTATGAAAATCATCATTCCCATTTAAAAAAATCTCAGATGATTCACTTGAAACCAATGAATAATCATTGTTATCCTCGAGTTCATCAACAATATGATGGACATTACAAATTTTATGCTCAATACCAATTATATGTCGAATTAAATTACTCCAATACCTTCGCTAGCAGTGACACCTACCATATATTTATCATATAACCTCCTGTAAGGGTTATCCTCTTTAGATCTTTGTAATTAGTGATTATGTATTTGGACATATCGGCTGAATATACGTTTTATCACTGGGTCTGAATGGGTTAATTTCTCGCAGCGCAGGCCACAGGACAACGGTCAGCGACATACTGAATTTTGGGCGTAGCGATTTGCAGTAGCCGTGCGGCGGTGAAGGGACCGTAGTGGGGGGGCTGGTATGCGCAATAAAAACCAAATTTCGTACTGCCGCAGGTTGATCTAATCCTGGATACAGAATAGAGATAAGTATTTTGTGTGTGCTTTGTACTAAATTTAGGGATTTTGATAGTATTCTGATATCTTGCTGATGAATGGAATGGTAAGTTATTTAACTGTACTTCTTTGTAAATTTGTAGAATTTAATATTTTTTATATATTTTGTCTATTGTAGGTACATTGAATATTGAAAAGAGAATTTCAGTATTTCATTATTTGAATGAAATAAATTGTTTAATAACACAAATGAATCAAATTAAATTTACTTCAGCACGCCGGGATTTGAACCCGCTAACTACGGAAAAAAGCATCAATCGTTTGAAAGGAGAAAAAGAAACCGAAAAAGAATATTTATATTTTTATTAAATTAAACAAATTACTCTGTGTAAACCACTAATCATATGTTATTATACCTACATGTTTCAAAACCGATGGTTTCTTCGTCAGGATAATAACATAAATGTTATTATCATTTTATTGTTATTATCCTGACGAAGAAACCATCGGTTTAAAAACATGTAGATGGTGGTAGTAGGAGATTTTCAAATGTTGTTAAGTTATTCGTAACCCGGAAATGTTTAACTTTTTAAAAATTAAAAAAAAAAAAAAAAAAAAAAAATGTAGATATTATAACATGTGATTAGTGGTTTACACAAAGTAATTTGTTTAATTTAATTAAAATGATGCCACAAAGTAATTTTGCAAAGATTGAAGAAATGGGTATAATATTGAATTTATTATAATTTTATGGTTAATAATTTTAAGGTTAATTTAGTTTATTTTTAGGTATAAAAAGAGTAAAAGTAAAAGAGTAAAAGTGCCTTAAAACATAGAGCAAAATAACAGCATTTGTTGTTATTATTGCATTTGTAAAATTTTATGAAGAATTAATGTTAAAGGCGTAATTAAAATAAAAAAAAACCAAAAAGATAGCAAGCAATATAATATTTCTACTTTAAAAGTTGTCTGATGATAAACATAATTAATGGTTTTGTTTAATCTTATAAGAAAAAGATATCTGTTTCAGTGTTTTTTAGCCAAGTTTTGATATATTTTTTATAAGATTTAAGATTTTGACATGTGGGGGCTTTAAATGTTGCTCGTAATGAATTATGCATTTTTGGAGCAATAAAACTAATATGCCTTTGGGCCAACCTAGTTTTACAGTGGGGTACAGCATACTCACAGGCGCCAAGTCTTAGACTGGAGCGATTTGAATTTTTAAGAAGTATTTAGGATGCGTGTACATAAATTTAAGACACTGGAAACTAAAGGTCTGTCTAAGGTCCAAACTATCGGTTTCCTTAAATAATTGCTTGGAGGGAAAAGATTTGGTTTTTTGGTACATAATTTTAATAATTGATTTTTGGGCAATTTCTAACTGTTTTACATGACTGTTGTAAGTTCCGCCCCAGCCAATTATTCCATAGGAAAGAGATGAATGAACTAGTGCGTCATAAACTAGTTTTATGGTTTTTATATTCACTATATTACACATTCTTTTAAAAATATAAGTTAAGTATCTCAGTTTGTTAACAGTTTTTTTCTATATGGTAAGTCCATTTAAGTTTACAATCTATAGTTACACCTAAGTACTTTATATTTTTTCCTGATTTCATCTCTTCACAGTTTGAGCATGTGGTAGGGTTACAATTTACATTATGAAACTTTACATTAAGATTAGTTTTGGGAGCTGATTTCAGTGTGTTATAGAAAGGAATGCAAAGAATTTTTTCATAATTTAAAGTAAGAAGGTTTCTATCTAGCCAATCTTTGACAATAGTAATACATTTGTTAGCCTTATTAGTTGTATCTTCCCATGTTTTTCCATGGACTAATATTGCAGTATCCTCAGCAAATGAGAATAATTTACCAGGTATAACAATATTACATAAGTCATTTATATAGATTAAAAAGAGTAGCGGTCCTAATACAGTTCCTTGAGGAACACCGTGTTTTACTGTATCAAAGTTGCTCAAACATGTTCCAATTTTTGTACATTGTTGGCGATCCATTATGTAATTTTTTAAAAGCATGAGACATTTATTTGTAATTCCAATGTTGGATATTTTCTTTAAGAGAGTTCTGTGGTTGACTGTGTCAAAGGCTTTCTTTAAATCTAAAAAAATGGTCAGAGTTTTAATTTTAGAGATAGGGCTTGAGAGTTTTCTCTTATATGGTGTCCAAATGATTGTAGCGGGACATCATTCGCGACCTTCACGTAGATTATAGGGGAGTCTTGATTTTTTCTAAGTAGGACATTACCATTTTTTGTCCATGCAAATTTGTATCCATTAAGATTTTGTAGCACGCGCTAGCCAAAGGAGTTGACTGTTGGCGGGCGTAAGTTTTTCGTTTATAAAAATCTTTCTGTCCGAGGTGGAATAGTTAACGTCTTTTACAGTAAGAAACCCTATTTTCTTTTTTGGGAAAGAATTTTATCTTTAGCTTCTTTTGTATTTAACTTCAACGTGATCGATTTTTTTGTTGAGTAGCAGTTTACTATGTTCTTGTGTAGAAGTAAATCTTCTCTAATTTTTTTAGTATGTGTTCAACTGGTAAGATAGGATTTTCGTTTTCTTTTATTTCTAGCCCATGTATTTCTAGAGACGTCTCCAGAGCATTTTGTTGGATTTTGTTCATCATTTGTTTCAGAGTTTTGTTTTCAATTTGAACTTCTTTTATTTTTTCATATATGTTTTTCCTTTCTTCCTCGTAGTCATCTATTTTTTTTTTAGAAAAAATCAATTGCTTTGCTTATATCAGTTAATTCACACTTAAGTAGTTTTTTCATTTCGGCGCTCAGTTTCTCTATTAGTCTTTCATCCTGGTTGTTTCCTGTTTTAGGCGTGTAGCAATAGTCGCATATAAACGATAGGTTATGAGCCGACTTCGACATGATTGACTGTAATTCAGCGCAAGTTAGGCCACTACATGTACTGTGAAAATACATGTTACATTTGCCACACCGTATGTCCTTTTCACTATTTGTCCCTTTTTTGCACGGGGAACAATGGGTTTTATCGAAAAGAGGCATTTTCAAAGTTGATTAAAGGTATTTCACAGAACGAAAATATTATTGTTGTTGCAATGGTTTTTGTTGCTGTTTATATAGTTTATTGACTTGTAAATATGCAAATTAACAACACTTAAACACAGTTTTTTTTATGCTCTATATTCTCAGTTGTAGATTAGTAAGATTTGGTTTGTTTATATTAATAGTAATTACTGTTTTTGTAGGAGCAATTACTTAAAGACTTGTCAAGTTAACCATAGAAAAAAGATTAAACAATTGTATCGGTTTTTTTTCAGATAAAACATAAGACTGTTTTTCAAAGGCGTCCATTTTTATTAAAACCTTTTAATAAAAGTTGAATATTTATCTATTCTTACCATATATAACATTTTTCATAGTGTATAGTCCCTGTAATATAATGCTCCTTAAAAATCCCTAAATGTATGTCAATCCTTCGCAAATCCGGCTTATTGAGCCTCCCTTATAACAAGGTTCTGAGTACCTTCGTTAAATACAATGCCAAGTTCAGCCGTATATTCACCCCTTCGAAACTTGACCTATCCAACAAGGCCTCCCTTTACCTACAAACCTTCATGCCGGCCTGGTACCTTTACATCCCTTCTCCCTCACGCGCCCTTCCATTTTCATCCCCTAGTTAAAACATTCCCTTCCATCTAGCACTTTGCCTTAGTGGGTCCTTACGACAACACTGTTTCAGGGATTCACTTTAATAATTTAAAACGTTTTACTTTCGATTTTGCGCTTCACATAATTATAAAGATGTTTGAGGACCTCTCGACATAATGTATTTTACAGTACTTAACCGTCTAGATACAAACTCATTTCTCGTTCCTCCAATTTCGAGCATACTTGATAATTCAACATTTTTGCCGGAGTTTCAAGAGTATCAAGTTCCAACAAAAAAAAGCTCGCAGTAATGGGCTTTCAGCGCACTTACACGCAATACAGTACGCTCTACGAAAAGGCTGTATTTAATATTGTAAGAGAAGATCAAATTGATATTCCTGAGAAAGCAACGCAGTTCTAAACCCTTTTAGCAATTCATACAATTATCTTTTCCGTCAGCATAACTGTGCCAAAGAAAAGCTGAGGCAATTTTACCCAAACAGTGTTCCATAGTTCAGCTTGATAAATATTTGAGAAATTCTATGGAAGGTTTCTAGTTACTTTACTACCCAGCGGAGCAGCGTGGTATTCATGTTATCCGGGTAGCAGAAACGGTATCGTGTGTAACATATTTTCCGAATTCAGTAATAATTGAACGTTTCCAGGGAGCGATGTGGGGAGCTGTATTGATCGTTAGTGTCAGATCATTGTGCTGGTCACCAGGCACCCCGAATACATAATAGGCGATGGAGTGTTATTTGCCCTCTTTACAATTTATGGTAGCCTGGTGTACTTGTATCGAATATTCATAATAATGGAGTCTTTCATCTGCAAATGGGCTACCACTTAGCAGCTGGAGCGGGTGGATAAAATAATGTATAAACTTACTTTATAGCAAACTCGTTCATCTTTTGGAAATATAATAAGGATAGGTGCCTACTAGTTCATAACATTTTATAATCTAGCACGCTTTTTTACAAATACTTATACTTCCGTAACGCCGCTTTGGTTTCGACAGGTCCTTTGTGATTTTGACTAAACCAGCACCCACTGGAAATAATGGATTCGTACGTCTATCACTCCTGGACACACTGACCCACATTCCTACCCACCCCTCATACATTTTCCCTTTCCAGAACTTCCTTTCTTACAAATATGACATAGGCCCCTAGGGGAATTATTGTCCTTAGGTCCTTATATTTAGTACATATTCAGCAATTAACCTCCGGCTCGGGGTTAAATTGGACACTAGGCAAAGGAAAAAAATTGTCTCCACAAATATCCAAAAACATTGACTTGAAGCAAATTGGGAAGGTGAAAAGGCTTGAAAGGTGGGTACCTCATGAATTGAGTGAAGCAAATCAACAAACGCGCGTTGACTGCTGCGTTGCATTACTCAACCGGCACAACAAACATCGCAATGGCTGAACCCTGCGGAACCAGCCAAACCATGGCCCAAGCGAAAATTGACTCCAAAAAAGTTACTTGTGAGCGTTTGGTGGACTAGTGCTGGTGTCGTTCACTACAGCTTTCTTAAATCTGGCCAGAAGATTACGACAAATGTCTATTGTCAGCAACTGCAAACCATGATGGAAAAGCAAGCTGCTAAACAACCGAGGCTGGTTAATCGCTCTGGGCCACTGCTGCTTCATGATCACTGCACAACAGACGGCCACCAAATTAGAGGAGCTTCAATTGGAATGTCTATGACATCCACCGTACTCTCCGGACCTTGCCCCAACAGATTACCAAAATTTTCGAAATTTGGATAACCTCTGCAAGGGAAAAAATTCAACTCAGGGGCAGTCCAAACCGCCTTCAAAATTTTTATTGATTCCCGTCCGAATTGTTTTTTTAGTAAAGGGATCGATGAACTACCTATGAGATTGAAAAAGTGCATTGATATCAATGGTATATACTTTGATTAAATAAATATATTATATTTTTAAAAAATCGATTCTATGTTCCTCCCATACAAAACGCCAATTTCATATGTAAGGACCTAATATTATCATCATATTATGTTGTGTTACAAGTTACAAGATGCATTAACGATTATACATAAATAAAAATAAAATAATCACTTATTTTCGGAATACTGGAATGGTTTCTGCAGGAGAAATTATTCCTATTTTCCTCTTGCGAATATTCTTAATGTCATAAGTAGGATAACGGCTGAAATTCACTCTGGCGGAAAATCGCTGTCATATTCCGGAAGCAAGTATTCATGTTAAAAATTTGAATTTTGTGGAATAAACTATTACGGTGTATATATTATATATTAAGATTAAAAAATCTTAATATTTGTAGACATTCAAGCTTTGGGAAAAAGCAACGTTATCAGAATATTATTTTCCGTTGACACGAAATTCGTTCATCAGTCTTAACCCCTCACGCCTCGGACATATTTTGTCAGAAGGTCAATATATTTTCGCTTTCCAATAAAATGCAATTAAATGGAAAATTTCTGAACTTATTCGAAAACTGAAAACAGTTTTTGAAAGGTGATAAAATACCCTTTCAATTTGTTTTCATTTATATTTGAATATAGAATTATTCAATCCAAAATTAAAAAGTTTTATAAGTGCCTCAACTTACGTTTTTTTTTTCTAAATAAAATGTCAGTAATTTTAGTATAGTAGTTTTAGAACACAATATTTTATTTGACAAATGTATTATGAACGTTATCGTTACGTCATTTTTTTTTTGTCGTCGAGTCCAACGGTTTTGGTTTACTGATTAATATTTTGCTTACCGCCTTGCTACCAATCCCGTACCCAGATTGGTAAATATCTTATAAATAAATGACCAAATGCAACAGACAAAATTGTAAGTATCTATATTATCTATATTATGGGAGGGTGTTCTAAAACTATATTAGATCCATTAGTAAAGGCTCAAAAATTGATAATACGGACTATCTACAAAGTACATTACATTCATCCCACAAAGGAATTATTTAAAGACTTTAAAATACTTAATATACAATCCCTATATGTAAAATTCATTTCTTGCTATTTTAAATTCAAATTTATTAAAAAATATGTTTTTGAATCAAAATATAATACAAGATATTCCAACCAATGCAACTATATAATTCCAGTAACAAAAACCTTAATTGCCCAGTCACAGTTTAACTTTCTTGCTCCAAAAATCTTCAATAACTTAACAATTGAAATAAAGACAATAACCAAATATCACACTTTCAGGAAGACGCTTGGAGACTTTTTGATGAGTGAGTGTGATAGAATATTATAATTTTTCCAATATTTAACATGATTTATACTAATTCCATGTTTACACTAGACTTCATATTTCATACAATGTAACTATACTATATTGGTCACCATGATACAGGCAGCCGCCTAGTATGGTGATTTAATATATCAACTTTATGTAAATGTCACAATTATGTAACATGTATTATATAAATAAATAAATAAATATGTACACGACATTATACTAGTATAAGAGTGTATCCGCTCCTAGAGTGAAACAAATGTCAAAATGGCTCTTAGCGACAAAAGGATTTCCAACCCCTTCTTTAAGAAGAAAACGGTTGTGACAAATTATTTATCGAAGTGAGTTTATTTAATTTCATATAATAAAATGATACTGGTAAATAGTTATTAAATTATCATTGAAGAAGAAGATAGTAATAATATATTTTTTTTTAATAATAATATAATTTTTATTGTGGATGTATAGTCAAAATAACTACTTTAAAACAAAATCAGGTAGAAATGTTAAGAATTTTTTTCCATAGAAAAGCTAATAGCTCAGAGCTGCATAAAATAATTTGCAAGGCAGACAGAAATATTTCACCTTTATTTTTTGAACAACTAAACCTTGATTGCGCATGCTGTGAACATTTTTAATTGGAGTGTTAATATCTGTGCACATCCCAACGCAATAATATTAATGTAATACTTGTTAACACTCTGTAAATGTTTCAAACAATAAATAAATAAATGAATTTATACGACGAGAATGCCAACATTTTTATAAATACCAACCAGGAATTATTAGATTCCTGGTCAAATAAAATTATTCACGCAAAACACTTCAATTATCTCAACCAAACGTATGTTGACAAACTTTCGTCAAACAAATGGTTGAGTATTGGAGAGTTGAGCGCAGAAATAGAAGGATTTATGCTTCCTATTCAAGATACAGTCATTAATACCAAAAACTATAGGAAGCATATAATCAAAGATCCAAATCAAATTGATGTTTTATGTAGAAAATGTATGGCTTTTTCCGGAAACTATAGAACACATTATATCAAGATGTTCTATATTAGCGCCGTCTGAGTATACATTTAGGCACAATCAGGTTTTAAAAATAATTCACCAAAGTTTGGTAATTAAACATAACTTGATTGACTGTCATAATATAGTACCATATTATGAAAACGAACCAAATTCATTATTAGAAAATAATTTATTAAAAATTTACTATGATAAAACTATACTAACAGACAGACCAATTGGTCATAATAGACCTGATATGGTTTTACAAGACAAAATTAAAAAAATAACTTATATTATTGATGTAGCTATTCCAAATTCCTGTAATATTCAAAAATCTGTTTCTGAAAAAATAAGAAAGTATACAGATTTAGGAAATAAAATTAAAAGAATTTGGCATTCTCAGACTATAAAAATATTACCTTTTGTTATTTCGGCTACTGGCATTATACCTAGCTCTCTTATTACAAATTTAGGCATATTAGATTTGTCAAAGAATTTGTATATAAAAATGCAAAAATCAGTCATTTTAAATACATGTAGAATTACGAAAGCTTTTTTAAATATTTATATTGAGGGATCAGTTGGATTTATCGGTCAAATTAGGAATTCCACAGAGCCGAACCCTCTGATATGAAAATATCTGGAGACGGTGAATTATATTCCCATTTAATAGTTTGGTAGATTAACGTGTTGTTCTTGTATTGTTTTGTATTAATTATACTTATATAATACACTTGCATAACGTGGATTTACTAGATGATCATTTATATGGAAAAGTGTATGAAAGGGTTTAGTTTTTCCTATGGGAAAAACTAAACCCGTTCCTGAAAATCTGGTGAAGAAAAAAAAAAAAAAAAAAAAAAGAAAATAAACAAGACACAGAAAAATAATAAAAGATAACGGTCGCAACTGGGACTCGAACCCAGAACCTTACGTCTTACCGGGACATACACCTCGCATACGCTAATTCACCGGGTAAATAGTAATTAAATTCGTATTCAGATTTCACGGCCAATAGCATTTTCGTTGTTTGTTTTTGGGGTGTTATGCCGTGTTGCGCGTCCAAAACGTCGGCTAAAGAAGGAGGTAGCGCAACACGGCATAACACCCCAAAAACAAACAACGATAAAGTAATTAAATTAGTCATTAATGTCTTTAAAATCTAATCGTTATACGGGCTACCGTAATACTGCCATGTATGTAGTGTGGTAATCGAAAAGCATGAAAAAAAAACTGTGTACAAAAATGTTTTATAAATAAAGAAAAAATATATTTATACTCGTATTATTATCCTTATTTGCTTTGATAAGCTATGTATTAGAATTCAGCGTAAATATACACTTTACGATTTACACATTTTTTCTAGCTAACTCAAACATTCAGGACAAACCTTGCAAAGAACACGAGTTTATAGAGAACACCGTGATTACATCGATCAAATAATAAGAAACTTTCTTCCTATCATATATTTATATAAACGGCTTGTTGGGTTTTAGTCAGCAGTTTTTGCATATGGCTTTTCTAATAACTCAAAAACTGACAAAGACGGATATGTTTGACCCACATTTTTAAGGCTAATATTATTTCCTGATATACATTTTAAGTCTTTTGGCTTTTTTAATGAGACACTACAAAAAGTTCCGAGACCTTGAGCCAAGACTAAATTACACGAATTGGTTAGAATTGTGAGTTATTAGCCTTTAGATTTTTAAGATCTTGTCTCCAAATATTGCTTAAGCCATTTTCCTAATAATTTTTATTTATATTTTCTCTAAATCTGAATTCATCCACTTCCAAAGCACTTAGCAATCAACTCTTATATCAATTTAAAGCAGCCTTTTTAAACCCTCGTAAATATTAGATGGATTCCTAGAGTACATATTTATTAACGGTATGATTTTACCGTTTTCAAATTAATAATTTACATTATATAGGGTGTAGCAGGACGTACTCGGAGGATTTTAAACGGCGATTCCTGAGCGTCGCAGTATATTAACACGCTAATTAACACGGTTCAAATTTATGAACCCGACTCCGAGTAAATCTCCGACGCCACACTGTATGGAAAACGTTCTGACCCGTCCGTGTAGGTGCAATTCTCCACGAAGCTGCTGCCGTGATATTCACACTTATCACTCGCTCACGTGCGATATGCAAACGGAAGTGGCGCCATCTATAATATTTAAGGAAAAAGTATGAAGGGTGGATAGGGATTTGGGGGTCAATATGTCCAGAAGTGACGGACGTATGAATCAATTCCTCCCATTGCGCTACAAGGCGATGGGTCGAGAGAGTCCGGTTGGAGAGATAAAATGTGTACCATCAACCAATTCCTCCCTATCTGGCTCGCCACGCGGTAGGTGGGCAAACTCATGTTCCGCCAAGACCTAGACAAACCTCACCCAATGAACCTGGGCACCCCTGCTAAGTCATCAAACGTAGCGAACCTCTTAGGGTAATCTATGGCAGGGCCGTTGGTTATCAATAAATGGTATGGAAGAAGAAACATTTTTCGCTTTCATTCAATAATAAGAAGATTTATGTTGGGGTGGAGAGTGTTCCTATCATTATTCACGGTCTTAATGTAAGAATGTCTACTTTTATATATCTACCTATTAAATGTCAGTATTCTGTAGTTTTACGTTAATAGTAGTTAATTTTGCAAAAGGGTGATGCCTTATAAATAGTCACCAAAACTTAAACTGGGCGATGCAGAACGAAAAGCCGCCCGCAGGTCCTAGCAGCAAAAACCCGCGGAGCGGGTTTTTTACTGGTAGTACTGGCTGATTACACTCTAACTATTGAGTTGAAATGCTTGATGAAAAAAAAATTTTTTTTTTGAAAAAAATATATCATCGGGCTGCAAAATAACATCTACATTTTTACTCCAAATATGTTCAGGAATCTGTGCGGTTCTGTGTTAATTCAGGTCGATTATTGGCAGAGTTTTGCTCTGCCAATAGTTCTACGCTCTTTAGTTCAGGACCATGTGTGTATTTCATATATAAGTTATTAGAGATGGTAGATATCTTTGCACACCTTCGGGGTGAGTTACTCGCGAAAACAACGCTGTAGAAATAATCCAGTTATTATTAATGTGTAGAAAATCTTCTCAATATCGACTAGTATTCAGAATACAAACATTTACTGGAAATCGCTTTGGCTATGGGTAATGATTAGCCGGGTACTTCCCGACCTTCCTCTACCTCATCTTCTGCCCCTCCCTTCATCTTTCAGACCTCAAACTATTCACTTGATTAGGGATGCTCCAGACCAACTGACTTTAGGCAGTTTGATCTCTTGTGTGGTAGGTAAACTACCTATCAAAACATTAAAATCATAAATTTATCAAACACAACAGTAATTTTCAAATCATTCATTTATCTATTTTGTTATTGATATTATAAATTATAATTAATATATTAATAATTATTTATATTCTGATTCTGCCATAAGTTCAAGATAAGTTCATAAGTTTTTTTTTAAATTCACTATAATATAATTTATCTTCGAGTAAGGAGAGTTTCCTATTCCCTCAATCTAACTAAATATAGGTACCTCGCTAATCACATATCGATTATGGAATAAAGATGCGGGGGAACGACTGCTACCACCCCGAAACCTATCTGAAAACCACAAAAACCAAAATAAACTATTGAATTAGTATTATATTCTACTTGTACTTATTTATCATGGGAATATATTTATCTAAACGGGCCAGACTTTTCCAAAGAGCTTTCTTATATCGCACGATTATAATCTATTATGCTCTATTTTTTATGGCATTTATACATTTACTCTTTTTATACCTAAAATTAAACTTAATTCTTAAATCTCCACTTTAACTATAAAATTATAATAAAATCAATATTGTCCCCACGCTCAGCATTTGCCTTTGTGGAATTTTTTTGTTCATACATTATTTTATTTAAGTATTTTATATAACTTTTATTATTTTATGCACCTCTACTTTTTATACATTTATACCTAAAATTATACTTAATTCTTAAATCTCCACTTTAACCATAAAATTATAATAAAATCAATATTAATCCCACGCTCAGGCGTTTGTGGAACTTTTGGTTCATACATAATTTTATTAAATATTTTATATAACGTTTATTATTTTACGTACCTATATTAAATCTAAATTTTCAATAAAAAAATAAAAATTATATATATCTAGGTATATATAATTAGTTGAGTAAATATTGAAACTAATTATATCTTCCGAATATTATCAGTTTCAATATTCACTGCATTGATACGTATTTAGTTATTTTTTTGTGAACACAGCACAGAAGTTCCAAATACTCTCAACCCCTAGAGCCAGTGAGACTATGACATCCCTTAATTGTGGTAGGTATGTTGTGAAGCTAAAGGTAATGGGGAGAGGAAGGAGATAAAGAAGAGGAAGGTGGGTGAAGTACCTGGCTCTTTAGATATGGTCGCCAAACACGGCTAAAGCCATTTCAAGCAACTTTTTAATTCCGGGATTTATTATCTTTAGGAATTTGAACCCGCATCCTCCGGATTCGTGCTGAGAGCCTTAATATGAATCCGGATAGGTTTGACGAACATGGAGCCCGTCGATAAGCATGTAACTAATTATCTATTAAAAAACAACTCTACAAATTTTTTAAACATTTGTATCACCCACTGGAGCGACAGAGCAAATTAAATCTTTTTTCTCGGATTTCTAAAGGAAATTTTTCCGCCCACATTAAAAAAATCATACCTCTGAATTTGTACGTCAAGACATACAAACTGATTATAGTTCTTTATAGCCAATGAATTCACCAATCTATTGTTTATTATCACATATTCGTAGGATTTATAAAAAAAATATATTATAAAATCGTTAACTTTAAAACATTTTAAAGAATCCAGAGAATATTTGCCACATTGTGGCAGCAAAGCAATCCGAGTCTTTGGAAATAGTGCCATAATGTGGCAAAAAGCGTTCGAGTAGATAAAAATCATTTTCAGATTACATTTTTTATAACCCATAATTTTTTTTGTACCTACTGCCCTGAAAGCGAACGATTTCCTCTGCATCAATTACAACTAAACTTGAGTAAAGATTTAAAACTTGTTGATTTTTAAGAACAATTTATATTTTGCACCGTGTTTGTATGTCCGAACAGTAATCTGAATGGTCTTTATTTGCCCAAACAGCTTTTATTGCAGAAAACCCCAAACGATAAATTCTACTCTAGGTTGAAAGCAAACAAAGAAATCGCATATTCCGGGAGCGGTGACGTATAAATAATAGATGTTAAGAACAGATTTTAGCATCACATGTTCTTTATTACGTAGTTATACTTGGATCGTGAAACTACATAAAGTTCATTCAAACTATTCCTGTATTAATACGAATAGAGCGTAAATTGACTTTTAGATTTTTTTTATTACTTATCTATTTTGTACCTATATCATATTACATTAATGACGTTGAGAAGTCTCAGTAGCCGAATTGGTATGCGTTTGTCCCTGTAAGACGTGAGGTTCTGGGTTCCAGTACCAGTTGCGACTAGACTCAAGCGTGCCGGTTGAATGCTGACTCCTAAAACATTGTTTATACTCTTTTTACCGTCACTATTTATTAATATATTAGACGCTGAACACATTTCAACTGAACCCAAGTTTCACAATATTTAACGAAAATTTTCTGTCTTTACATTTAGGTAATTAACAGGTATCTTGTGCAAACTTTCTGTAAAAACGAGATATCAGGTATTTATTTTCAAATTAAATTGTAGTACGAAGAGTATACAAAAGAAAATTTCTGTATAGATTTATAAATACAACAAATCTACAATTATTTTAATAAAACAGACCACAACGCTAATAAGGTTAGCAAAAAAGTGAACGCAATGTGTTTTGCCTTATTAAAGATTTATTATTGACGCCAAAATCAATTAAATGATAACAGGAAACGAATCTAAGAAGAATTAATATTGTTTCCCATAACTTTGGAAGCGAGAAACGGCTTCTTCTGTGTAATATATATTAAATACTATATTGTACGAAAGCTCCTTTAAATTGTTTAGTATTGAAGGCCCCATTTCAGCAATTTAGGAAAGTCGCTTAAAATTTGGGTAATTTTGGACTATTCAGGTTACCACGATAGTAAAATGATAAAACGGTAACTGGGCGTTTTGGACAGAAGTAAGTAATAAATTGAAATCTTAAATCTGTGGTAATTACTCGCGGAGCAGTAAAACCCTTTCAAACCAGGACGGAGAAATTCAAACTATTAAATAATAAAAGTTGATTTTTGACCTTTGTTTCGGCCACTGACTTATTTGTGTAGGTACTTTCCTTGGGGGTAGTGGAAATAATCTAGAAAAAACAAAGATTTGTTTATTTGACAATACGTTTATTACATAAATAATCATCGTTAGATTGGCATTCTTTCAAAGGAGGGTGAATACAATCAGTTAATAATTGCATTACTATGATTATTCAATGCATATTCATGCTTTTTTTTCTTTATTATCATTTAAACCTGCTAAGCACTTCTGCTGTTTGTCAGCAGGTACATATTGACAACAGTTTATATAATAACATGTTAAATTATCAAACGGTATAAAGTCAGCAATAATGACTAGCAGATAAAAATTCGCTACGGTTCTTTTACAAATGCAATAAAAATACAGTTTTGTAACGTTTTTAAAACAATAAATTAATAAAACTGAATAATTTTAGTGATTCTCTTCTTATTAACTTCTTATTAAAGTTTCCAATTATTCTATAGGTGTGATTACGATTATTTTATCATTGAAAATTACACAGGATATTAAATTTGCATCCTAAATAAGCATTATTACATTTGCTGACTTAATTCTCACAAAGATCATATTAAATCATGATACTTGCTATTTTTTTATCTAACAACATAATTAATTTGGATGAAAATGCTACCAATCGTGTTAACTTTTTAAAGAAGTCTAATAAACGCAATTACGATGCTGTTTGGCTTTGAAATGAGAATATGCTTAGTACCTACCGGTATGTCATTTATCAATTCCTACCTCTGACCTCGCTTGAAATTTTGAACTATTGCAATAAAGTATAGCAAATAACACTGAATTTTATTTGAAAAAACAGAAGAAAGATTGGGACTACCTTGGAAACAAGTTATTGCTGTTTTTGATGTAAATAATCCCGTTTTTAAGTTGCAAAAAAATAATTGACAAGTTCATAATATACGACTATATTGTGATTGTAATGTCTGTTCCATTGCATAGACACATAGTTGAGGGATTGGTCATAATTAATAATGGTCATCCCCTTTTCCCTGCATACCATGTTTTTCCTGCACATAATAACACCTAATTCCAGCAAACCCAATTTAGTCTCGTTTCGTTTAAAGAATTTAGTTATTATCATGAACATTTAAATCTGTAATTCGTAAGCAGTTTTGGATAAAACTGTTATGCGCTGACCAGACTCGTGGCGAGCCACGACAACCCTTGACAAGTCCCACGTGTGTGGTCAGACCGTTTGGCTTGTCATGCCGACGCCTGCGTGAGCGTGCCATAGCTCGCCGTTGACCCGGACCCGGTGGATATTTCGGCCACCAAGCGACAAGCTCGGAAAGCTTCAGTATAACTTATGAACTGGCCCGGTGCGGTCGCCGTTTTTGCTCCGTGCGGTTTATCGTAAATTGCGATAAAATGTAAAATATATTATTTTTATGTTACAGATTTTTAATGCACTAGTAAAATTTATTACGACTGGATCTACACAATAGCCCTAAATAATTTTTTTTAAAGATTTATTATTTATTACAAGAATTTTTTTTAAATTATTGAATATCTCTTATTTATAATAAATAATAACTTTTTTAAGGTTATTCCCTATGTAAGTTTAAAGTAATTAATAAGACGAGTGATCCTGGGTTCGAGTCCCAGTCTTAATTTGGGAGGCGGGAATGGGTACCGCAGCCCCGGGAACCATTTATTGGATAACAAACACCTCTGCCATGGGTCACCCCAAGTAGTTTACTAAGTTTGGTGACTTAGCAGGGGTGTACGGGTTCATGGGGTAAGGTTTGTCTAGGTCTTGGCGGTCGATGATATAGACACACTGAACCCCAGATTCGTACCCAACCGTCATTCCTTATTCCTTCCCAGAACTTATTTTCCATAAAAATACCCTCCACATAGCATCCCCAAAGATGACATAGGGAAATTATTTTCCTCAGGGCCTCCTGTGTGGACATAATGTAAAAAAAGGGTGCGCCGTTACCTTTTAATTTTTTTGTGTGTAGTTCTCTTTCATATTTTTGTTTAGATTTATTATAAAATAAAATAAAATTCTACGAAGAGATAATACACGAATGAACAAAATACTAGAATTTAAAATAAATTATCTGGTACGGTTTCTGTAAATTTGAATCATCCACCATCTCTTTCGGCGAACTCTTCGTTTTTTTTTTTTAATTTAGTACAAATAAGTTAGGGCAAATGTGACAGCCGATGTAGTTGCCTCGATGTCCGCCATGCTTGGGCGCTCCGAACGCAATGTCGAACTCGCAAGCTTATGCACGAGTGTGGTGACCAATATTTGCGTGCCATAGCTTGCCGAGTCGTGCGACGAGCGCGCTCGGCACGTATGAGGCCATACCATTACATCTGAATTAATGCAGTGCTTCTCCACGCGACTATTAATTAAATTCCAGAAAAATGTTCACTACTTTGAACTGTTTCCTCGACAAAGGTTATCACACAATTTTTGCTTTCTCACTCCTAGTAACAACTATTTTAAATAATGCCTAAATTCACGAACTGAAGTGGCATTTGGTTTCTAAAATCTTAGTCCAGCGTAAACTTACAACTTCACCTCTTGCGCTTAAAATTTGCTAAGTGTCCTCTTGGCACTGCTTGGAACAAAGTTAAAATTTTGTTCATTGTCAGCGTAATTTCTCAACAGACCCTAGAAAAAGATTCTCGTAAGTTTGGTGAAACAATGTCTGCTGAGAAATGGACTGGAAGTGCTCTGAACAAACTATTAAAGGTTAAGGTACTTAGTTTGTAAGCTTTACTGAAGTTGTACTGGTGTTCTTGCGTTACCCACCGTACCAAGGCTTTTAACTTATCTTATTTTACAATTAAAATTTTTAATTTTTTTTAGACCACTTTAATTTTAATTACACTCTACCGGTTTCGGAAGAACCCTTCCTTCGTCAGGAGAATATTAAAACTAACCTATGATACAAAATATTGATAGATATATACCATGTTATTGTTGGATTTCCCGCAACCACCCCCTCCCCCTTTGACCTCCCACTCCAGCACCTAAATGTTTGGTATATATCTATCAATATTTTGTATCATAGGTTAGTTTTAATATTCTCCTGACGAAGGAAGGGTTCTTCCGAAACCGGTAGAGTGTAATTAAAATTAAAGTGGTCTAAAACAAATTTATATATTTTATTGTAAATTATGGCGAGCCACAAAGTTAATGCTTATTACGAACATGATGTATCTTATTTTAGCTTATGTTATTGCTGTGCTTTCATGATTATTATTTCATTTATTAAATAAATGTTTTAAGATGAGATCCAAACCACCAAAAAAATTATTAGGAATCAGAGTGAAGTTTTTAAAGGTCACTAAATTGATATCGCCACTTTAGTTAGTAAGTAAATTATCATTGCCAGTAAAATACACTTTACAGCCAGTTGCGGTTTTCCGGAACTCCCATAAAAACGTAAGGAAATAGCATAAACTTGTGGTATAATTTTAACAAACTTTAAACAGTGCGCCATTAAAACTCCGTGCTAAAAAATCCACCCGTCCAAATGAGGCTCGTACTGCCAAGAGAGAGTCAAAAATGAATCCTAAATCCCTTATATTCGTTATGTTATGAATATCAGCACCCGTGACCTTCCTTCATTCTTAAGTTCATTCAAAACATACTAGTGGCGCGGCGTCAGAGCGGAAGACCTGCAAACCTTGGGAATCCACTTGCTGCCTGAGAGCGCAGCACCAATGAGATTTTTTAACCGCAAATTTGTACGAAATAATGTTTGGCAATAATCAATAAAAATGTGTATGATTAAGTTGTTAATAAGTTAATTACTGAAAATGTTACTTTTTACATGAAAAAACTAACGGTTCTTGCGTTCATTATGATTTTGGTATTTAAAACATTTTTTGTGACCTACGACTATTTATATATATATATATTATTCTCCAGCCTGAATTGCCAAATTGTATATTGTTGTTAGGTGATGACATTTCTTTCAATGTATTTTAAACTAGCATGTAATTTACTAAATTAAAATAAACTCATAGTACCTACTTCCTACTTTCATTCTAAACTGCTATTGTTTCAAAGTATTATGGTATGAATTGCAAATAAATAAAAAATCCAGCTATGCCACTCCAACATAAATATAATTCGTATTTACATAAATAAAGATATCAAAACTTTGAAACATAATTGTTTGAATCAAACACAATTAAATAAAAATTATCAATGTCTCAAAAACAATGATTTCTTATTTCATAGTCATAGATTTAATTATTTTTTATTAAGAAAATATTAACACAGTACGTTATATAATATTGTTTACATTTGTTATGTAAATATTTGATTTTATTTATATTGGTATATTATAACATGTTTCTTGGGGTAAGTTAATACCTCCCTAATTGAGAAGTACTCGTGTTTAGTGACAGAGTTTTTTTTTCATGATTTAAAAAGTTTCGGGATATTTACCACTTTAAATAAATATGTGATATTTATCTATATGAAATTAATATGATATTTAATGATTGTAATTAGCTAATTTATCTACGATATTATTGCTTAATTAGTTTTAAATTTTAGTGTAATCAGATTCTAATCTTAGCTCTGTCTCTAATTTATTAAACCACACCACTCTATTGTACGTGAAGTAGTGTTGTCCAGAACTTGTATGCATTAATGGCGTGCATAAACGACCCACTATGTTTTGTCTATTGCTCTCAATATGTATTATGGCATGGTGCGACTTCTTAGAATGATCTTTGTGTATTTGAAGCTTTAAGACTTTATGAATGTAAATGAAGCAAGGAGTGTGAGCCAAGACCAGGTAGTTTGGTGGTTCTCTGTTGAGTATGTTGAGGAAGGTGTGGCACAATCAAATACAAAAACTTCCAAATGTTAACTTTTTCAATTATTTAGAATAATGCACCAAGTTTTTAAACGTCAGCTTATGTATTTCACTTAATACTATTTTTCGTTGTCAATATTATTATCATACGTGTTTGAGGTTTTATAATTTTATAATACGTAATATTATTTTAAAAATCTAAAAGGTGGCTTAGTTATCTCAATTTATGAAATAATGTACTTGTAGAATTTTCTGATAAAGTTGACTATATCGTAACCTTTGGTTCTAAAATTGCAATGTAATATTTCATTAAATACCTCAAACCACAAAAAAGTGACTTTCTACCAAAATATTTCATTTCTATTGAAAGTTGAATTATTTCAGAACAATCCCAGATTTTGTGAAATCTTTTTCTTTGTGGACTAATTTGAAAATAAATTGGTGCATTACATCATATCTACGTACAAAGGCCATTAAAAATGAAAATTAGTTTTGCCTTTCACGTTTAAATTAATTTCAAAAAAATTAATATCCTTTCATGTATATAAAGATCGTGAACCTTTGTAATTATGTCTTGAAATAAATTAATAGCTTTTTACACCATTGTCATATAAAAAAGGGGGGATTGTTTGTTTTACGTACCTCGTTACAGACATCATTACAAGAGTTGTGTAAAACGTGATTTTATACGGCAATAAATTAACAACAAAATGCTGTAAAGTGTTCAAAACATATTTTACCAAAAAACACATTATTTATTTGTTATTAAAATGTTGGTAAGAATGTTGTCAAAAAATATGTCTACTGGGCGTAAGGCAAGAACCAAAATTTCCAATAGATTTAGAAATTCTCGGGTTATCTGATTTTTATTTGACCTCTATTGCATATAATCAAAAAAAATATCAGAGTTCAGTGACCTCTCACCTTTAGCATTATAAAAGGCAGTTGGGCTAGTCCTGAAGGCATTTGATAGGTATTAGCAGCTGGGGCCTACCTAGCTAACCAACTCTAGCAACTATAAAACTACCTACAAAACCCGCTAGATTAGAGATTCCCAAACTTTTTGGGCCGTTGCCTACTTTTCAAGTATATTTTTTTCGACGTCTCACCTCTCCTAAATTTTACTAGGCCCAAGGACAAACTAATAAATGAATAAATGCTCTTTTTATTCAAGTTATTTATTGTTACTTTGTAGACGTTATATCTTGCTTAATATGCAAAGCATAACACATAATTTAATTATTATGCTTAGAGGTTGCGTGTGAACATGTTTTTATTATGCTTGCCTGGTTGCTATTAATTTCTAATACTAGACATATCATTGTTATTTGAGTTGAATTCAAAATATAGTAGTCGTGAAATGTATTATTTTTGTAATATTTTTTTTTTTTAATATACCTATCATAGAAGTTTGAAACGCTGTAAAAGACAAGATGTTAATTTTTCAGGAAAGCTAAATCATTCAAATTCTCATTGTTCAAAAAAGTGCTTCCCCTGTTTATTTAAAACTATGATTAGGCTTTTTTTATCAAATATCATTAAATAGATCTTTCAGAATACTTAATATTTGTTGTAAATTTCTATAATAAAAATCTTTCATTTATTTTTTATATTTCAGAAAAAAAAGTCGTCTTTAAATGCATATAAAAATGTAGATACTTATATAGGATAACGCAGATTAAAAAAATGGATAAAAACGACGTATTTAATTCATTTTTGAATTTATGGTTGTTTACGATATCGTTCTGAGGGTTCGGAAATTGATCTTGAGTGAAGTTAGAAAAAAAAAACATATTTAAAAAAAATTGAAAAATAGTAATTAAGTTATGATTTTTAACCGTTTTTCTGACTTTTTTCCTCCCAGAACAATAAGCTACATTGATTCTGGCCATTCATACCATAGATTTGAATGAAAAATTTGTCATAAAATCTATTGGAATTATACGAAACAGAAACCTTTAAATTTTATCAAATAAGATCTCAACGCAAAAGCTAACTACTAAAAACTTTAGAATTATATAAAGTTTTTAGTAGGTAAGTGCACAAAGTATGCCTGTCGCCCAAAAAAATCATATAGTCTCGGCGTCACTCTATAAGCTACACCGGAGATACCATATACATATTTGTCGGAGATTGTTTCTATAAATTTTACATAGTTCTCACTCGCCCTATACATTATACACACATGATTTTGAGACTGTGCTCCACAAGCGACCGATCACGAACCGACGCGGGTGGGCTATATCCCCCAGGTTGGGAATCACTGAGCCAGATATAGCTACTAGGTTGTGTTAGCCAGCTGTACCCTCTAGCTAGGAATGGCTCTGCCAAAGGAACCACGACTGCATGGTATAGAGCGGTTTGACTGCACCCGTAGCAACATAATGCAGTGAATCGATTTCTTTTCGTGTAACACATTGCCACATTTTTTCACGGCAGTCGATCGTGTGGCATTTACGAACGATGGAAATGTTAAGATATAATTTTATCAAACGTTTTTCAGATAAGTTTTTTGTGTTATAGCGCAAAAGTCCTGTCTGTCGGAGAAGCTATCGCAGCCTTCTTTCGGAGATTTTGTGGAAGAAATGGGAAGGGATATAGGAAGTTTGTGAATACCTGGTTGTTTAGGTCAAGTAACTAAACACAAATGAAGCTATTTTATGAAATACTTCGTTTTTGATTGTTTTTCATCCTGTTCCTAGGCGTCAAGTCTTTGTTATACCGGTATTTCAATTGAAGACGCTCCGAAGAACCAACTTTATTGATTTTCTTCGGCACAGGTGCGCAGTCAGCCGACGGCCGCCGTAGTCCAGGGGCAGGGCTCTTGACTAGAGATCCGGGTTCAAAACCCGGCGTGCGCAGATAAATTTTATTTTATTGATTTGTGTTTTCACAAATTAATCATTTAAGAACAATATAAGGAATATTTGCGGCACGTTCCGGAGTGGAAGATACTCTCAGTATCGCCCTGGCGTAAGACCACCATTCAGAATTGAAACATTGCTTAAAAATGGTTTTTACCGTGTTTAGTGACTAGATCTGAATAGCCAGGTACTTCCCCTCCTACCTCTTCCCTATCTCCTTCCCCTCCCCACTTACCTTCAGCCTCACAACATACCCCAATTGGGGATGCCATAGTCTCGCTGGCTCCAGACGGGAGCAGTTAAAACTCTTGTGAAGTATATATAAAACACGCCAAATATTTTTACACAGTTTACATTAATTTTTCATGTGAGAACAAGTCGTTTCTACCCCTCATTCTTGAGTTCAGCAGCTCGGCCTTGCAACGATGTGCCGGCCTCTGGGTTTCCTCCCTCCAACAACATGGGTCTCTTCAAGACCCAGCTTCACTTCTTCCTTTCCCCAAAAAACCCTCCACACAGCATCCCCAAAGATTACATAGGCCTTGAGGGGAAATTATTTTCCTCTTGGCCTTTATGTAGAGTTAATGCAAAAAAATGTTTGTTTCGAACCAAGGCGGTAGATACTGAATATTTCTTTCATTCTCCAAATAAAATTTAAAATAGAAAGAAACGTGTTAATTTTATAGAATACTAGCTGACCCGGCAAACTTCATACCGCCTCAGAATCAATAAATGTTGTGTTTAATTTATTAGCTGTTAGATTTTATTAAGTTAAAATAATTAGGTACCTACTCTAAGTTCAAAAAATTAAATTGAGCTGTTGATTGAGGACGAAATGTTCGGCACACTACACCATTGACAGTTCGAATTGATTCAAATTATGTCGACCAACGCACATAACTTGAATAGCCGTTCCATTCACAATATATGAAAAAATTAATTTTCTTCATAATTATTTTTCCCGTGATTTTTTCCGATTTTTTTTTTTTTTTAAAAAGAAAGACAAACATTCCCGGGTTACGAATAACCCAACAACATTTGAAAATCTTCCTACTACCACCACACTAAGCGGAAGATGTTGCTTGTGTTGTGATGGAGGACTTAGCCAGCCGAGGAATCGAACACGGAACGCCTGGGTGGGACCCAAACGCGATGCCCACTGAACCACTGACCTGTCGCAAATTTTAATCGCGGTCGATGTTTTAATAGTTATTCTGTTAATCGGGACGGAGACAAATCCAACAAATCAAAGATCATTAAAAACGGGTTCAGCCGTTCTTAGATTATAAGTGGTGTAACTAACCCGACTTTGTTTTATATATTAGAAGATTTTTTATTCGTCCGTCCACTTAGATTCTTCTTTCGCACTTCGAACAACCTACGATATTATTAATATTATTTTTAACAGGGTAAAATTACAGGATATACCTATAAAAATCCAATACGGCCGTCATAAGCAAAAAGGCATCTGGAATGTTTTAATATGTATACATACAATATATACATACATATCACTGTATTATATACTTATTATGTAAAAGCCCATCAGGGTGTTGAAAATTAATAATAAATAATTAAATAAATAGTCGCATTCTGAAGTGATTTTTATAATAGGTTGTTAACTTCGACCAAGTATATCTATACCGATGGTTGATAAACATGAAAGATCTTTATAATAGGTATATCAGAATGTTACCATTAAAAATTTTCAGCTGCGTTTTTGCTTAGGACGGCAGTACATCTAGGTATGAAGGCATATAAAGCATTGGTGTACCGAATTTTTTGGTGTTCCCCTCAGAGTGATACACTAATTTACTCGTAAACCGATTCCCCAAAGATTCCGTTCATTGAGTTATAGACGTTTTATTGGATTATATAACCAACAACGTCGATTTATGTGTCTAGAGTTCTAGAGTCTAGACATTCTAGAACTCTGGACATACTATCAGCCAAGAGGGCAGCCGATTTTGTTCAAACAAATTTTCTTAGGTTTTAGGATCCATTACGAATCTTGTTTATTTACTCAAGTTACCCCTAGAGTAACTTTTCAGTCAAATGTGACAATAAACGACCTCCGTGGTTGAGGAATAACGATCCAAAGATCGCGGGTTTAAATCTCGACGTTCGCAAGTAAATGTAATTTATTTAAATAAAAAAAACACGATTTAAATATATAATGTCACACCCCAAAGTATTTGCTTCCTTCAATTAAATGTTATATGATTAATTTGTAATTTCTCCACAATAAAAAATAATATATTTGTTATATATTTGCGACACGTTGCGGAGCGTTAGATACTTTCAGTATCGCCCTTGTTAAAATACCATCGTTCAGAATCGAAACGTTGCTTGAAATGTCTTTAGACCAGATCTGAAGAGCCAGTTACTTCCCAACCTTCCTATGCCGCATCTCCTTGCACTACGCACTACATTCTCATAGTCTCACTGTCTCCAGATGATTATGAGCAGTTGGAACTCTTGCGCAGTACTCACATAAAAACTTAACTATTTAAAAAGAACTAACTAATCTAACTAACTTAATGGCACATGTTGTGCCTTATATGTAGAAAATAAATAAATAAATAATTACTAGGAATTTAAAAAAGGTTTCAAACATTAAAGCATAGTCCAGTATAGTTATTTTATTGTGTAGTCATATAAACTTTTTGATCCACGAAAACACAAATAGCGTTGACCAAATGCTTCGAAAATTATTAGAGCTGGTAGATTACATCTACCCTTTCATTGTACCTATTCTCTTTACGACGCAAACTTTTACGATCTGAGCATCCCACATTTATAATATTATTTTAGTTTCTTCTTTCGTCTTCATCATTCTAAGACAATCGATCAAAGTCTTTACACGGTTTCCCGGTTCTTATTTCAGCTGCATCCAACGATTCGATAATATATTTTCATCCCGTTATTGCTACTTAAGAAATTTGCTGACGCTCGAAGCGTCACCGAATCGAAGTGGTAGAACGAAATTGGAAATTCTTTCGTTCATTTGGATTATTATTCTGCAGTTATGGAAGATGTAAGATCGTTTTACTATAAAATAGGTAATTGAAGAGGATTTAATTAACAACTCAAAACTGTGAGGAATAGTGCAGCCAGGTACATCAGGGCAATTGTTCATGGGGGTCACGATCCTCAGTACAAGTGGCGGTATCCCTAAGGAGCGTATGTGCAGTGAACTCCAAAATAGTAGCAAATATGAATAAGACATACATTAATCATAATATTACTGCAGCTTGGATAGAGCGCCACCGAAACTCGACTTATAAATCCACTTGGTGTGAAAACCCATTTAGCGAAGCTATATGGTTACCTTTTCTTTCAACAATTTTCAAAATATTTGTGAAGTTTTTTTCTTATTTTCATGTTACATGAACACACACGCAGGTATAGTGTAAAATCAAAAATTTGTTCACATTTCTGGCAATTTGTAAACACTACATTAAGAAAGATGTGCCGCTGGCAGATACATCATTCGCTACGTTTGGAACATTTAAAATTAGTAGGTTGAATAATTAACTTTGAGCTTTCTATCAAAATATCTATAAAACTAATGGTAGATTCAGACTGGGTCGACGTACGTGCCCATCGCTACGCCTAACAATATCTGGACTGCTTAGCAACCATAGATTTTCAATGAAAATTTATGGTTGCTAAGCAACCATAAATTGCTAAGAATCACATTGGCCACACGCATCGCGACGTGCGATGTCTGTGGCCATTTTCATAGAAAATGTATGGGTTGCTAAGCATTGTTTGAGTAGCGATGCGTACGTACGTCGTCCAGTCTGTACCTACCATAATACGTTCATGGAGATTGATTTGAATTCAATTTAGATTTAAGACGGTTCGTAAAAAGTTCCTCGCGTATTGCACAAGATAATGATTTGATAGGGAGTAGGGACGCTTAGATCGTTTGGATATTTAGGGCGGATGGATAGAGAAAGTAGGAACTATTATGTGTGTTGTGCATTTGGTTATAGGGTGGATTATTAAATATTTGTGTCATGTCAAGGGTTGGTCAACTGGGGAGTATGTAATATTTGTGGTTAAGATTAACCAGTTCAATTAGTCTAATCAGCCCTAAACTATTATATCCACTCATATTTTTAATAGCCTTCCAGAACATATAATGTAAAGATCCAAATATATATTGGAACGCCGATAAATATCGATATATCGACCCCTAAAATTATCGATATATCGACCCCTAAAATTATATATGTATCAATATTGAAAAACAGAATATATCGGATAGAAATATCGAAAAACCTCCCGAAATTAAAATACCCAGAAACCGGCTACAAGGAAGCAAACTGTTAAATTTCCTAAATTAATAATAATTTTCCTTACGTTCGATAGCTAGTACAAACCGTACAAAATGCTGGAATTAATTTTTTTTTTATAAATTTATTTAGAAAAAAACATTTTATATATCTACCTATCTAAATGTTGTGATTATTCACATAGGTAAGTATTAAAAATTACACACATAAATAATCGATAAACGTTTGATATAACTAAAACTACATTGAATTTCTATAAGCTTTTTAAAGAAAGAAGAAATATCGATATATTGACTTACATGGATATATAAAAATATCAATTTATCGATATTTTTAAACCTTGCAACCCTAATATAAAGTCATCTAATATTTCTTGTGCACTTTTAAAAATAATCGATTCATGTTATAGCCGAGGATTGCCAATTATTTTTTTATCTTCTTTGTTCTTTGTAAAGTAATATTTTGTATATTATATTGTCTAAATCATTTTTTCGTCTTTGTCCTGCTTAATTAATAGGAAAATATATTATATACACAAATATTTTTTCTTTTATCTTCGTCCCTTTTAAATGAATATCATATTTTTATTTCAAATCATCTATGGTCCAACCCACGTGTTTACAATATGATGTACTAGGCGCCTTCAGCTTAGTGCATTACCCATCATTATCTGTAAGAAATGTCAGTGTAACAATATTATTCTTTCGAGTTTTATTTAGTTTTAACTATATTATTATTTTGTGTTATTCTTGTGATACATAGAAAACTTTTTTTTCGTATAGAATTGCGAGAATTCAATCTAACATATTACCTAAGTAGTTCGTTGACTCTTTTGAATTTCACCAAGATTCGTTCAACAATAATGCATCGTTAAAACTCGAATAGTTACTACTACTACTTACCACGACGCAAAATACCGGAATCGTTTTTTTATCATTCTCGTGACAGCTTTATGCCACCTCGATAATTTATATAATTTTTTTGTCAAAGCTGTTTATTTTCAACCGTATTAAGTACTTTCTTACCTTCTTACCTCTCAGGTGAAAGAATAAGCTTTCGTGGCAATCGCGCTCGGCTGAATATTCATTTCCATTTCATTTCCCGTGCAGACTAACGCCCGTGGTAGGCCCTAACGCCTAGCGCCTACCATAGGCTTCCTAAACTATGTGGCAAGAGAGATTCTTGTTTTTTTACAATGTTTAAGCTTCTAACAAATGATGCCTCTATTTTACAGGTTCTTCTATAAAATGGTTTCAGTGCAAATTTTTATACCAGAATGGTCCATATTGAAGACGAATGTTTTTATTCTCCCTATCCGGTAGTGTCCCGGGCGATATCTAAGATGATGTGAACATTTGTTATTGGGTTGTAACCTAATTATTATAATTTATTTTAATGTTATTAATCTGTAAACGTTCCTAATAAAATAAAATTAATATAAAATAAAATGTCGGAGCATTTAGATTTGTTGTGGTTTTTTTAAACTATTTTGAAGATTGATTTATTAATAAATTACCTAAAGTCCCCATATTACTGATTCATGTTATGGACATGTGGTATGCTGGAAAATAAAAATTATTGGCAAAACTTTTTTAAGAAAAATTTTGTTCAGTGTGTTAGTGTATCTGTTTGTTTGTCCTTCTTTTACATTGCAATGGAGTAAAAGATCATCGTGAGTTTTTACATAAATAGTTGGAGGACTGGGATGTGACATACGCTACTTTTCATTCCAGTGAGAAAATTCTTTGTATAGTAATTTCTCCCGAATGAAGCCGCAAGTTCCAACGATTAATGGCATAATGTTAAAATTATACATTATATTAATAAGGGGGCATACATTAATTATGTGAGCAAAAAATGGGGGGAGGGGTCCAGTGAAATCTCATTATACCGAGGGAGGGTCAATAAAAATCTCACGTCATCTTCAAAAGAATATATCTGTATCTGAGAAGCATACGGTTGCAAGTCCAAAATTTGAAGAAATTTACACGAAGAAAACATGTAAGAATTGGTATGAATAATTTATTGGTATACGTAATTTCGTACGAATACCAACAAATTATTCTTACATTTTCCCGCCCATAAATATTGAAATACTGTCAATTGGTTCGTAAGAACTTCAGTCCCATTCTTAACCGTTTTTACGAATAAAATGATCGTATTTTAGAATAACATTTTTCTCGGTGTATTTTTGATGAAGATGTTTATTAAATGGTCATTTTCATCAGTGGCAGAAAGATGGAAGTCATTTTGAATAAATTTAGGGTTTTTCAAAAATGTATAAGGATGCAACTACCATTATTCTTAGAAGCAGAAAGACTCAAGTCCATCCTTCTGCTTCTAATTTCTTTGTTGTCTATGGAACTAAACACAATAACCTCATCTATCAACAAACGACACCTGTGATATTGGTAATCATCATACAGGAAGGATAAATATAAAATAAAACTCCAAGGGGAAAAATAAAACCATTTACGTGAGGCGAAAGTGCGATACAATCTGAAAAAAATCGGATAAGTTACGAGGGAAGTCATAGTATTAGTTTTGATGACTCGGATATGCAAAAATGTCTGAGCCCGTTTTTGAGTAAATCCAATGCTTGTATTTGAAAAAATTGTGGTGTTTAAATGAAGCCATTCTGTGCAGCACCAATGACAAGGCAATTTTTGCATGTGGAATGAGTCAGTCGGTTTCAGGGGGGCAAATGAAGTGACTTCTTACCTCCTGAAGTAGATATATAGCAAAAAAGGGGAAAATATTGAATGTGGTCGGACAACTGTGAAGGACCAAACACATTAACCCCCATATTCATACCCATCCTTCACACCTTTTTCCTTCCCAGAACCTCCTTTCTTGCCTTACCCCAAAAGACACTCCACACAGCATCCCTAAAAATGACCTAGGCCCTGAGGGATTTTTTTTCTCAGGGCCTACTCTGTAGAGCCAATGTTGAAAAAAATAAACTTCATTGTTTTTAACCAAATTTTAAGTCATAAATGCCAGATTATCCTCTGTCAGGTGACGAAGATATGGAAAATACCAATAATTAATAATAATTATGTAAAGAAATATATAATAAAATGTATCTTTCTTTTACCTGTTACATATTTATTATTTTACTTCCAAATTAAATTTTCAAATATGCATGTTTTAATAATTCATCACTCGTCATAACGAAATACTGGATTTCATTTTGAAGCAGAAGGACTCAAGTTAAACTTTTATTTTTAGGCTTTTCGTGTAAAATATTTCGTTTTATTTTCTCAATTTTAAAACCAAACTAATTGATTTTTTAATTACAAAAATTTCATCAATCAGCATGAATATCTGCAGAAGTAATGAGACCATAATTACAGAAAAAATACCGTTTTGGCTCTAGTGAACATTTGGCTTTTTGGACTTGCATCCGTATGCTTCTTGGGTACAGATATATTATCATAGAAATAATAAAAAAATTAAGTGTTTCACTTCTATTGAAGTGTCTCACTTTGCCCGCTAAAAAAATTGCCATTATGAAAAACATTTATTTTGAGAGTAAGAAAAAAATCTCACGTGAGGGGGGGGGAGGACACCAAATCTCACTTAATCTTACCAAGGGGGGGGGTCTATAATTTAAAAAAAACACCTCACGTAATTAATGAATGTCCTCTAAAGCCTAATATTTTTTAATACATGTACATATTATTTACATTTTTTGTTGGTGATTTTTCCTAGTGCTACGCGATGAAAAAAGTTTAACATACACTGGCCAGCGTGACGCTAATTAAATTCCATTATTTATAAAACACCTCCATCCTTCGCATTCCCTCCTGGTCCTTTGACATTTCCACTAAACGATTCGCTTTCAAGTTTTCGCCAAATTACTCCATTAGTTCGTGACAAAAACAAACCGATCTAGAATTCTTAACAAAAACAAATTAATTATCACTCTTCCTCGTACCGACAATATTACACGAGTACTAGGGGATAACACGCCAATAACGACAGGAAATATAAAAATAAAATATGCTTTCAAAAAAAAAAATCTAATCAACGTCTTTTAAAATTCCTGTGATGTCAGAAAACTAGTGGTACAAGGGGGAAACTGGTGAATCTAAATACTAATTTTTTAAGTCAATTTTTTAGTAAAAACTTTTTTTCGTTTCAGTTTTGCTTCTCGAATAAATCGAGTCCGATTAATTTTATTTAATCTCCTTTTGGGAACTTGCATGGTGCTCGATGAAATTTTGAAAGAATTCTTGGTAAGGAGTTTTACAAAGTACATAATATATTTAATATAGTCTCTGAAATCTGAAACAATTATATTTACGTATTCAAAACCCAGGATAACTTTGCACATACAAATTCGGGTCGAGTCACAAGATCATACAACATACATTCCACTACCTTACAACGAAAACAATTTTTGGACAAAAAAACATGCAATATTTTTCTATAAAATTATTTTATGTTCCCCCTCTTCGAGATACGGATTACGGATAAGGAAAGAAGAATATGGATACAATATTGCAACCTTACCACGATTAAGAGGGTATTACCAGTTCTTTTTAAATCAAATTCTAGACGTATTAAATTATTAAGGTTATACCGTCGGTCGGTGTCAGATTTGTTCAGTTTTCAAACGAAATATTGTAGAGAAAATAATTCAATACATAATCTAGTAAAGACATTTTTCAGAATTTTAATTTTAGTTAAATTAAACTTATTAAAAAATTAATCCGAGATCGTGTTTTATGACGAAAATACCTCAGTTTTTCTATTTATTTAAGGTCTTACTAACTTTTTACACACTTATTTTGCTTAGACGTTATTAAAAAATCAGAAATACTTATGATCAAAAAATACTTACAACATCGTGCGTTTTGAGCATTTTTATTGTTTACTTGAATGTAGGTTTATATTAAAGCAAGTTTTGAATGAAATAAATGGATATTAAATTTTTAATTTAAAAAAATTGATAAGGGGAATAATCGATCTTTCTCATCGGAACCTCCCTGTACAGTTGCAAGCATTTTTAAACTTTTATTCTCAGCCGCTGGTCATTCGCTCTTAACGCTTATGTTGCGTTTTCTTCTTTTTTCCTCTCGTGATATTTTAATATACCTACTTACTACAAAAAAATTACTTAATAAAATTGACATACTTATGACATTAGAACGAGGTACCTCCGTAATGACACATTCTTTTCGACTTTGTAAAAAATGATTAAAATAAATAAAAGTTCCAGCCAAACTATGTAAGATAAAATAGATAATAATAATTATTATTATTGGATAATTTGTATAGCGCCGTTTTTGTGAGAAATCACCTCAGGGGCGCTGTATATTCCGAAATAAAATATACTCGTATCGCACGTACCATAGAAAAGTATCGTAACTCAAAAAAATTAATTTTATAAGAGAGCGAAAACAAATTAATAAATGATGAAACAAGCGCTCCCGTCGAAAATAGATACTGGCGACTCTTACGGAGATGGAGTGATATAACGATATAGCGATATACGGTTTTCGTGAGGCATACGCGGAGAAAAATGTTCTGCGAATTTATTCTAAAATACGATAATTTTATTCGTAAAACGGTTAAAAACGGAACTGAAGTTTTTACGAACAAATTAACAGATTTAAATGTTTATTGAAAAAAAAAATGTAAGGTTAAATTATTATTATTAATTATTAGAACAAATTTTGTACGTATAGGTACATTGTTGGTACAACGTATTTTTTCGTTGTATTGTCATGTTGTATTATCAGGGCAACTAGATAAAACATTTGTAAACGAATGTTTTATTAATATGTCCTGATAAATTATCGTGACGGTCAAAATCGATTTTTCTTCTTGTTGATAATTACAACCACTTTAGTTTTCAGATTTAAAACGTAAAATACAGAATTTTAACTTACGACTCTTTTGTACGGGAAGTGCGATATGCGTACACCAATAAGATCGAAAATAAGAATTATTTTCCCTTTTTAAATTTCCATCCATGTGAAACCATAATAAAACATTTTTCTTTTTACAAGTCGGCGACTATCTTATTCATTCCCTCGGGTACTGTACTTAAACTCTGCGCACTTTGATTACTTGATTTATTTTTTATCATCCTTGACCCAAATCGGCTACCGATATTGAAAATCCTTGTAGACTGAAATGATATCCTGTGGTCCGCATGTGGTAAAAGCGTGTTTGACCCGTGTGTGGAGTAGAGGCGAGTCGTTCGCGAACGAACGAACGAAGTGATCCGCTTCTCCACGCTGATCCGTCGATCCGGTTCCGCAGATCACCCGCTCACTCGTTCGCGGATCTTTGCGAACGAGTGATCCGGTGATCTGCGAGACCCGCCTGATCCGGTGAACCGACTGACCCGCGGGAGCCGAGAGCCGAGAGGTCCGCGTATCGTTCGACGGGTCACTGACTGATCCGGGATCCGCATTGTTCGTTCGTTCACTAGGCCGCCGCGCAGAAAAGTACAATCCGTAAGTAAGGTAACGGTTTACAGCTCAGCTCATTCGTTCATTGGGAGACTTTTCTGCGCGGTGGCCTCCAACAGCGCGCGGTTCAGTTGCTGCTATGTGTGTATGTGATTACCGCTCAATATAATAATGCCGGGATTCGTAGTATGCGTGCATCTGATCTGGAATCTGCATTGTTCGTTCGTTCACCAGGCCGCCGCACAGAAAAGTAAATTCCGTAAGTAAGGTAACGGTTTACAGCTCAGTTCATCGTTCATTGTGAGACTTTTCTGCGCGGTGGCCTGCAACGACGCGCGGTTCAGTTGCTGCTTAGTGTGTGCATAATTACCGCTATACAATATATAATATAATAATATCGGGATTCATAGTATGCGTGCAAAACACTTCAGTCGTGGCGTCATCGCTCCGGCCACATTATTTTGTTTATTATAAGAAAAACAAGGATGAGTTATTTTGAGTAAATCATTCATTGTTTATTTTCCATAATTCACGCTATCTAAATAATTGTTAAAAAAGTAATGTTGGTATTGAATACTTACATGAGTGGGTGTAATAATGTTTGTCGAAGGTACCACAACACAAATTTTAAAACATTATTATTACATTTATTTAGGCACAATTAATTTAAAATTTATTGAGTTTATTTTTACTATTCTATTTTGTTGACACGATACACCAGTAGCACTTTAATAAATAACAAAAATAATTAAAACTTTTTTTAAAGATTATAATTTAAAAACAAAACATCGGATAATTTGGATGATGACATGTTGGACCTTTTTTGGGTGAGCGTTTGGCCTGCTTTCGAAAAAATCCTCTCACAGGGCACCGAAGTTGCTGTTATACACAGTCTTTTTTTTACTATTGCCTATAGTCTTGGATAAATAGATTTTCTTTGATGCCACAATAATAGTGGGTCCTCGTGGCGATCGATTAGTGGTTCAGACATGTATTTATCCAATTCTATGATGCCAGCAGCTGTCGGATTATGTGATGCCCTTGTATTTTTTACTAAGGCATCAAAATGTCCCCATAAAAGGGATGATACTGGTGCAACTAACGCACTTGAAGGGCTTGCTGTTGCATCTGATCCTGATGGCTGTTGTTGGTGATTTTTCATGGCATTCACACATATTAACACTTTCGACATAGATGTAGATTTTTCCGAACTGATTTCTTCCGTTACTACATTAAAAATTTCCAAAATTTCAATCGATTTGACGATGACGTCCCATTCAAGGGGTGATATATTGTTCAGCTCACTATGCACTATCGCCAGTGTCGATATTACAGGATCTTTTATTCTATTTATACGTAAAAGCATTTCGTATGTCGAGTTCCATCTCGTCACAACATCTTTTTTCAATTTTAAAATTGGTAAGCCCATTTGTTCTTGAACAGCATTTAACCGGGCAAGGGCATGCGAACTTCTTTTAAAATATTCCACAATAGATTTTACTTTTTCAAGAATGGGTTTAATTTCTTTCAAACTAGTCTGCACAACCAAATTAACAGTATGTGCAAAACATGGCCAGTGGCGCCATCCACCGAGACGAATCCCGGCAACAATATTTGCTGCATTGTCACTGACAATGGCAACTACCCTGTTTTCTAAATTCCAGTCTTTTATTTTTTCTTTTAATAGTTCGCACAAATTTTGAGATGTATGCCTTTGGCTAAAGGTTATGCATCCCAGTAGATTTGATGACATTTTTGGAATTTCCATTGAGAAAATGTGCAGTAATTGCAACGTAACTAATATTATTCAATGATGTCCATCCATCCGTTGTGAGACACACGGCAAATGCTTGATCTAGATTGGTTTTTACCTGTTCCATTGTGCCGTTCATGAGCTGAGGAATCATGCTCGATGATACAGTCTTTCTGCTAGGAAGCTTGTATTCTGGACACAGCATATTCACCAATTCCTTGAATTCTGTATCCTCTACCATAGAAAAGGGATGATACTCTTTCACAATCATTTTAACAACTTGACGGTCAATCGCCTTCGACTTGTTAATATTTAGTGGCCGATTTGATTTTAAAAATCCAGATATAGACGGTTGTTTTACTGTTACCGGTGCCATTGTAGATCCTTCTGGTTGGAAACGTCGAGATGGGTTTGGTTGATCCATAGAAAACGAAGGTATGGTTGATACATCACTTACAAATAATGCAACGGGATTATTCAGAGTTTGAATTATCTCAGTGGACATTCCTTGATTTATCACATTTTGCCTGACGATTTGAATGGTGGGGTGCTTCGATTTCATATGCCTAGAAAGGTTTCCCGTCGAACCAGCACTTGTACTAATTAGTTGTGAACAGTAAGCGCATTTGGATTTATTATTTGTGGCAACAGAAAAATGATTCCAAATTTCACTCTTTTTTCTTGACGATATCATGAAATTTTAAATTAACAGTACACTCACAAGTCAGTAATAATATTTTTTTTAAATTCGTAATTATGTATCCCGGGTTCAAACTAACAAAAGCGACAAGACACATGCATACTTGCATACGATTACCACTACTGACATTTCGTTACTGACGTTTTGTACCAAAAACCAAAACTCAACAAAACAAAGCATTTATTTATTTCATTTTTTCATTATAACAAAGGGGAATCCCAATATATTGGGATTCCCTTTTGAATGAAGTAAAATGAGGGCCGAGGAAGCGCGGGAGGGGGGAGACGGACTAATTCTTCCATGGATCGTCGTTCAATCCTTCGTTGCTCCTAAGTGTGCGTGTGTTTGCCGCTATACACCATAATAATAACGGGATACAAGCATGTGAAAGTCGTGGCGTCAATGCTCCGTGCTGCGGCTACATTATCTTGTTTATTATAACAAAAACATGGTGAGTAATATTATTCTCATTGTTTATTTTCAGTAAATCATTTATATCTAAATAATCGTTAAAAAGTAATTTTCATTAAAAATCGTATGATAAAAATTATTATATATATTGCCGTTTCAAGATGGCACCACATTAGTTCGCAGTTCGCGTACGGACGCTATCAGAAGGTTGGTTTAAGCCCGGCTTTTCGATTTTTAGTTGTCGCTCCTCGGTCCATTAAGATCGAAGTGTAGTATCTATTCTTATCAGCTATATTTTATAGATCCCTTCTTCTTACGGCTATTAGCTAATTGTTTGGAGTTTGGACTTGGACCAAAACTTAACCAAACAAATGATTTCTAATTTCTATATTTCATTCTAACAAAGGGGAATTCCCTTGGAGAGGAAATTTGGGAAATATCTTTAATCTTTAGTGAACTGTCGTTCAATTGAGCCGGTTCACGGAACCGGTTCTTTACAGTGAACGAGACCTTGTGAACTGGCTCTTTCAACTGAGCCGCCTTGCCCACTACTAGCTGGAGGCGCTCTGCGCGAGAGCCAGCTGTTCACGGCATGAACTACTATGAACAAGGAACAGTATTGCCAGAGACAAAAAAATACTCCGGTGCTTGCATCGGTTAAAAAAACTCTTGAAGCGAATTACCCCGTTAGACTACAATAATATTGTATAATTTTGTGTAATTAATACGATGCAGAATAGGAAGTTTAAGATGAACGGATCCCAAACCTACCCTTCCCCTTCCCTCTCTCCCCACCCCGACTGCGCCAACAACAACGGAGGCAGCACTCCCGCCAACAAGGTTTCAAGGTTAGAGGGGTAATATACTGCATGAATTTATTATTTTTCGTTTTCATCCCTTCATCTGTGGGCAGTGGTCTAGAACCTGTCTTCTAATTCATTGTACACAACCCTTGATAATTTTACGATACCTTCCTTAACATACCTATTTAAAATCTGATTAGCTTTATTACCCTAGGTTTTGGTTTCTTGTATGTTGTATGTACATTAATTTCTCATTTCCTTCTATTTTGACCTCTAATGTTGCTACAGTGTACAAATTCGTCCTATGAAATGTTTTTTCTTATTGATTAATTTATTATTTTTGGTTTTAATTCCCAACTTGTTTAGGCGGTAAATAATTGTCTGAAGGAATTGGAAAGACCAGTTTCACAGTGCTTCGGGCATCTCTTCCCGTATTGCCTATATTAATATTTTTTATTTATGTAATTGCTTTGTTATCGTCATTGCGTAGTGTCAATTCATAGAAAATACCTTCAGTGTTGCTAGCGTATATCGATTCCTTATTTATTTCCTGTCAATAGTGCTATAAAATTATCGGAAGTTACGCCTATCGATTGGATATTGTAAAATTATCGATTTCATCGCGCTGGAGCTAGAGAAATAAGTAAAATAAACGTCTGAGTCAAGTAAATGTCCAAATGGACAAATTGAATGTACAATTGATAAAAGGGCTATCCCAACGGACAAAATGAATGTTCAATTTGACAAAAGTGCCGTCCCAACGGACAAAATGAGTGTCCAATTGGACAAAAGGGGTGTCCTATCGGACAAAGTGAATGTCCAATTGGACAAAAGTATGGTCCTTACTGACAAAATGAATGTCCAATTGGACAAAAGGGATGTCCCATCGGACAAAGTGAATGTCCAATTGGACAAAAGTATGGTCCTTACTGACAAAATGAGTGTCCAATTGGACAAAAGGGATGTCCCATCGGACAAAGTGAATGTCCAATTGGACAAAAGTATGGTCCTTACTGACAAAATGAGTGTCCAATTGAACAAAAGGGATGTCCCATCGGACAAAGTGAATGTCCAATTGGACAAAAGTATGGTCCTTACTGACAAAATGAGTGTCCAATTGGACAAAAGGGATGTCCCATCGGACAAAGTGAATGTCCAATTGGACAAAAGTATGGTCCTTACTGACAAAATGAGTGTCCAATTGAACAAAAGGGATGTCCCATCGGACAAAGTGAATGTCCAATTGGACAAAAGTATGGTCCTTACTGACAAAATGAGTGTCCAATTGGACAAAAGGGATGTCCCATCGGACAAAGTGAATGTCCAATTGGACAAAAGTATGGTCCTTACTGACAAAATGAGTGTCCAATTGGACAAAAGGGATGTCCCATCGGACAAAGTGAATGTCCAATTGGACAAAAGTATGGTCCTTACTGACAAAATGAGTGTCCAATTGAACAAAAGGGATGTCCCATCGGACAAAGTGAATGTCCAATTGGACAAAAGTATGGTCCTTACTGACAAAATGAGTGTCCAATTGGACAAAAGGGATGTCACATCGGACAAAGTGAATGTCCAATTGGACAAAAGTATGGTCCTTACTGACAAAATGAGTGTCCAATTGGACAAAAGGGATGTCACATCGGACAAAGTGAATGTCCAATTGGACAAAAGTATGGTCCTTACTGACAAAATGAATGTCTTATTGGGTAAAAGGGCTGGCCCAAAGGACAAAACGAATATCCACAAATGGACAAAACGACTGTCCAATTGAAAAAATTTTATGTTCAAGTGGACAAAATTATTTTTTTTACATTATCAAATAACAAATAGGAGGCAGTGAGAAAAATAATTGCCCTTATCACTGAATGGTGATATCACAATGCAGAGTGCCTGTATACTGTCAGATACATTTATTGACAAATCACTGAAAGGGACATGCCCACGCCACTCTCCCTGCTCCGCCGAACTTGGTTTGTTCCTCTCACCCTTATGGGCAGCTCTGAGTCTTTCTTATATTATTATACTGTGGTCCATAGAGATAACTTTTTATTAACTTAAAATTATTGAATTTCAAGTTTGTTTTATACACCCTATTGATTAGTGTAGCGTTATGTTATTTACTACAGACACTAATACAGATTCTCCAATACTTTGGATGGAGATTACTTTTAGGAATAATAGATACTTTGTTATTATCTGCGTTTATTATACACTTCGCGGTTTACAATGTAGATCTCGTTGATCGACCTAACTATTAAAGATGAATGAAAAGTAATCATTCGGTACTGAAGTATTCGGTACTCACCTAGTAATCAAAGTACCGACTATTCAAAATGAAAAGTAGTCGGTACTCTTGATGTGATTACTTTTGGTATGGTTACTTTTGATATTAATACTTTTGTACGTACTTGTACCGACTACTTTGGTCACTATTTGTGACGCTGGAGGCGCTCTGCGCGAGAGCCAGCTGTTCACGGCATGAACTACTATAAACAAGGAACAGTATTGCCAGAGACAAAAAAATACTCCGGTGCTTGCATCGGTTAAAAAAACTCTTGAAGCGAATTACCCCGTTAGACTATAATAATATTGTATAATTTTGTGTAATTAATACGATGCAGAATAGGAAGTTTAAGATGAACGGATCCCAAACCTACCCTTCCCCTTCCCTCTCTCCCCACCCCGTCTGCGCCAACAACAACGGAGGCAGCACTCCCGCCAACAAGGTTTCAAGGTTAGAGGGGTAATATACTGCATGAATTTATTATTTTTCGTTTTCATCCCTTCATCTGTGGGCAGTGGTCTAGAACCTGTCTTCTAATTCATTGTACACAACCCTTGATAATTTTACGATACCTTCCTTAACATACCTATTTAAAATCTGATTAGCTTTATTACCCTAGGTTTTGGTTTCTTGTATGTTGTATGTACATTAATTTCTCATTTCCTTCTATTTTGACCTCTAATGCTGCTACAGTGTACAAATTCGTCCTATGAAATGTTTTTTTCTTATTGATTAATTTATTATTTTTGGTTTTAATTCCAAACTTGTTTAGGCGGTAAATAATTGTCTGAAGGAATTGGAAAGACCAGTTTCACAGTGCTTCGGGCATCTCTTCCCGTATTGCCTATATTAATATTTTTTATTTATGTAATTGCTTTGTTATCGACATTGCGTAGTGTCAATTCATAGAAAATACCTTCAGTGTTGCTAGCGTATATCGATTCCTTATTTATTTCCTGTCAATAGTGCTATAAAATTATCGGAAGTTATGCCTATCGATTGGATATTGTAAAATTATCGATTTCATCGCGCTGGAGCTAGAGAAATACGTAAAATAAACGTCTGAGTCAAGTAAATGTCCAAATGGACAAATTGAATGTACAATTGATAAAAGGGCTATCCCAACGGACAAAATGAATGTTCAATTTGACAAAAGTGCCGTCCCAACGGACAAAATGAGTGTCCAATTGGACAAAAGGGGTGTCCTATCGGACAAAGTGAATGTCCAATTGGACAAAAGTATGGTCCTTACTGACAAAATGAGTGTCCAATTGGACAAAAGGGATGTCACATCGGACAAAGTGAATGTCCAATTGGACAAAAGTATGGTCCTTACTGACAAAATGAATGTCTTATTGGGTAAAAGGGCTGGCCCAAAGGACAAAACGAATATCCACAAATGGACAAAACGAATGTCCAATTGAAAAAAATTTATGTTCAAGTGGACAAAATTATTTTTTTACATTAGCAAATAACAAATAGGAGGCACTGAGAAAAATAATTGCCCTTATCACTGAATGGTGATATCACTTCGCCTCCCATATCAATTGCCAAGGAAGAGGACCTAAAGAAAATAGCCTAAATCGATCTGGAATCTCTTCGCGTCGCAAAATATATTTTTTATTTACTCATGTGTCTTCCCATATATTTCCCCCCTCCCTTCATCCTCTCCTATTATTACACTCACCCTCCCTCTTCCAATTTATCCTCTCCTACAAACTTTCTAATTCATTTCCAAATCAGTCAAAACGTCTCAAGAACCAACCTGGAATACATATTATAGCATGTTGGCGACCCCCTACACTCCTGACAATCGGACCTACCCGACGGACAATAGCGGTCTCTTTCACACTAATCATCTTTTCTGCCGTGGTAAGCATATTACCTTACACTCATTTGTCAACAAACATCTCACCAAAATACGAACTAAACAAAATACTACAAAATACGGTCCCTACCTCAAATATGGATACCTACATCTATCCGTTTATATCAACATCAGAATAATATTATCATTAGCCGGGACAGAGATGCATATTATAAGACTTATATATTATTTTTATTTGAAACTATTTTATGCACTCACACCAAGAAATTACTGTGTTAAATATACTTACTATGTCAAATTGAATGACCACTACAACCGAATTCACTTATTGAAGTTATCATTTATACGTATAACTTACTGCTTATTCACTAATATTTATTCGAATACTCCCCAATGTCTTTAGCAATATATTATCAGAATGTTAGAGGTCTTCGAACCAAAACAACGACGATCTTTCAAAATACCCTTTCAAACGATTACGATATAATCGCCCTTACAGAATCATGGCTCACCAAAGGCATCAGGGACGAAGAAATTTTTGACCCTCGTTACTATGTATACCGTAGAGACCGTGATTACGCTGCCACCGGTCAGTGTCTTGGCGGTGGTATAGTGTTGGCTGTTAAACAAGCGCTGATCAGCGTCGCCCGACCTGAATGGAATTCTTGTGCTGAAGACCTTTGGGTCACCATTCGCACTAATATTATGGGACTGCGAGACGACCAAGCGGCTTGATGGCCAGCACGTAAATTTGTTATCTATTGTTTTCTATTATTTCTATGCTTTTAGGCTTGCCGCGGCGCATCAAGCCTCTCCTTCAAGCCTGGCCACGCCTTCGGTTATTTCGTGGCGGTCGAAAGGGGGTTGAAAGTTAATTTTGTGCGAAATGGAATATAACAAGACAAAGTATTCTTTATTGTGTTATAATAAATTTTATATATTAATATTGTAATATAACATTAATTAGTAAAGTAAGGACAATTATTTTTCTCCATTTCTCAGATGTTTATTTATTTATTTAGGAAAATCAACAGATTGTTTACATCAATTAAAATAAAATTAAGAATACAAATAAAATCTAAACAGATTTTCACATTACTATAATTATAATTAAAAAACTAAGTGGGCTGAGATAGTATTTACAAAAAATACAACATTGTGAAATTAAATAAAAATTAAAGGAAGATGTAAGAACATAAATAAATAACAATTTAAAGTTAACATATAACCTGCTTAATAAATTTCAAATCATAATGTTTGGAAATATTTTTTTTAAAAACACAAGACCTGTACAATTTAACACATTTAATTAAGACAATAGCAGTTTCGTTATTATTAAACATTTAAGAAAATATTAAATTATTAACACCAGCAAAAAATCATTTTAAACTCCATGGATATTGAAATTGGACGGCGTTAATAGAATCGCATAAATAAGTGGTCTAAAAGTGACCTAACTACAATTTAAAAATGACATTGAATGCCGAAACAGCTTTCATAATATTTAAAAAAAAACTAAAATACTTGCAGAACTTAAAAATAACATTATTGAATTTGATGTACAATATTTTCTTTAAAAATCAATGGATTTCTTGAATTGAACACAGAAATGGACAAATTGAACACAGAAACAATAGCTGCCTACTTTATAATAATTTTATATGATTTATATAATTGTTTTACACGATACGTAATATCTAAAATCACCTCTCATCGTAATGTTTTTTGTCTATGGGTACTTATTTATCTATTCTCGTTTGTCTATTCCCGAAAAAATATAAATTCGCATCAAGCTCACCGCCAGCACGTAGTATTGCGCAATGCTTGTGAGAAAGCCGCAAGCAAGCTTTGGAGACGGTCAAAAGGCTTGTCACAAAGTGCCATAGAAAAGAAACTACGTGCTTGCCATCAAGCGGCTTGGTCGTTTCGCACTCGCTTTACACCTCACCGCTTGGTCCATATATGTTGCGTGTACATCCCCGATCCCCGAACATCAATACTTAATTGAAAATTTCCTGAACATGTTATCAGACGTTGTATCAAATAACCCCACGGATTCCTTTATTATCTTAGGTGACTTTAATCTTGCTGAAATCTCATGGACTCAAAATACGCTCTCCGCTCGCTATGCAGCTAGTAATTACTCCACTCATGTTAGTAATCATTTTGTAGTTTGTATGCATTTTCTGAATCTCTCTCAATACAACGGTGAACTAAACTCTAGCGACCACATCCTAGATCTGATTCTCTCAAATCTACAAATCTCCGTCGAATCTAATGATGACCCGCTAGTTCCCGAAGATGCACATCATAGAGCTCTGTCTATTAGTGTGCCATTTCAGGAAACCCCTTCATTGACAAATGCGAAAAGGAAAGTTTTTCTGTATAATCGTGGAGACTACGATTCAATTAATTTCGCCCTTAAACAAGCTGATTGGGCTTCCATGTTCTCTGCCTCTAAAATAGAACCAGCGCTTGACAGTTTCTTTACGTTTTTGAAATACCTCATAAATCTTCATATTCCTCATAAATTTTTATGGAATTTGAAATATCCTCCTTGGTACAATGCTGCCCTTATTAAGGTAACTAAGGAAAAATCTAAATATTTTAGCAAATATAAAAAATACAAAAACCAGGCTGACTATGACTCATTTTCTCTCCTTCGTAAACGGCACAAAGACTTATGTCGGAAAAGCAAATCCCGTTACTTAAGTAATATCGAAAACAATATATCCTCAAACCCGAAAAACTTCTGGAGCCACGTCAAATCCTCTAACACATCCCAAGGTATCCCAAAATGTATGTATTTTGGAGAGGAGAAAGCCAATAATGGAACAGAAATTGCAAACTTATTTTCAAAATATTTCAGTTCAGTCTTCAGTAAGCCCTCCAATCCACTTACCCTTGATCCAACTGACGTCGGGAACCATACATCCAATATAAGCAATATTGAAGTGACACGGGAAATTGTATTAAAATATCTTAAGGAAATTGATACTAACAAGGGTGCAGGTCCTGACGAAATACCTTCAATCTTTATCAAACAATGTGCACACAACCTAGCCTTACCCCTTTCTTTAATTTTCAATCGTTCCCTAACTGACTGCACTGTCCCTATTATATGGAAATCTGCATATGTGTCTCCTATCTTCAAGAATGGTAAAAAAACCGACGTTAAAAACTACAGGCCAATCTCCAAACTTTGTATATTTAACAAAATCCTTGAAAAAATAGTCTATGATCAACTATATGCTGCTCTTAAGCCCAGCCTGAATGCGACACAACACGGTTTCATTAGTGGGAAATCTACAACTTTAGTGAACTGTCGTTCAATTGAGCCGGTTCACGGAACCGGTTCTTTACAGTGAACGAGACCTTGTGAACTGGCTCTTTCAACTGAGCCGCCTTGCCCACTACTAGTGTGGAGATTCGGAAAGAGTGCAGGGCTGATGTAAGCGTGACGAATAAGATTAAGAAAAGGACGCTTAGATGGTTTGGGCACGTTAAACGAATGAACGAATAGAGGAGTGTGAGGAGAATATATGTATGAAAGTAAATATGAATGATAGAACAAGTCACGATCAAGGGAATAACCAAATACTTTAGTAGGGCCATGTTAAAAGACAAAATGACAGAGGGGTATGTAAGTATGACACGATGTATGTCCATCCTCTCTGCCGACCCCTGCGGACAAATACAATCTTTCCGTTTCCGTTCAAGATGGTGGCCGTTTTAATGGTTTTTATTTCACTTTTTTAATTTATTAACATTCAAACCCGCTAAACTACTTATGTCTTATGTAGTTGGTCAGCAGGGACATAATTACAACATTTTATGCAATAACATGGTACCTTTTCAAATGGTATATAGGTATATATAATAATGATAATATATTAACAATTAGATCAATTGGTTAAATTACAGTATAGTATAAATATGTAAAAAGCAGTATAAGCCTTATATAATAATACACAATAGTATTAACAAATGAATATAATTAACAACTTCGAATCAAATTTTCATATATAGAGGTAGGTATTAGGTACAAGAGGTATTAGAAAATTATAATGATTTTCCATTTCCTTAGAATGTGAATTTTAATTTGGAATACAAGGGCTTCAGTGGGGGATCAATATGTATAAATCAGTATTAGCTAAGAGCCATTTCCTTAGATTATATTTGACTTATTATTTGACTTTAGCAGTATAAATGTTATTAATTAATTAAAAACAAATCACTTCGTGTACATTACTTATATAATCACAATTATCTACATGTTTCGAAACTAAAGGTTTCTTCGTCGGGATAATATAAAAATGATGTAATATAACATATTATCATTGAGAAAAATTATAAATGTTGTTAATCAAATGAAAACAAATCACTTCGTGTTCACAAGTTATATAATCACAATTATCTACATTTATTTATTTATATAATACAAACATACAATACATGATGATCCTTTGTCTGTCCAACTGGGAAGGATTCCCGTTTCAGGACAGCCAAATTGTGTTTTAGTACATATTCTATAAATTATTATATATATAAATTGATATAAAAAGTAACTTTTCGATCCTTACATAATCTACATGATTCGAAAGCAAAGGTTTCTTCGTCGGGATAATATAAAAATAATGATAATAATAAATAATAACATTTGGTTTCGAAACATGTAAATAATTGTGAATATATAAGTTGTGTACACGAAGTGACATGTTTTCATTTAATTAAAAATGAGGTCACAGAGTGAATTTGCGAAGATTGAAGAAGTAAATATTATTATTTTTAATTGTCATTGGTAGTTGATTAAATATTTTAGGTACAATATAGTTTGGGGTTCTTTCATTTTATTTATTGGTAGGTAGATACATTTCGGAACCACCAGTCCTTCATTTTGAGTGAATCTTGTATTATATTAATGGCAAACTCTTTCCCTATATAAGGAATCAGACAACATAACATGATGACTTGTAATATTATAAAACAATAATCGTCAGGTAAAACGATTAGAGATTTGTATATAATTTTTTTTTCAAATATGAAAATGTTATATTTATTTGGACTTTCTCATTCGCATTTTTTTCAATATTCTGCATGAAGAAAGTTTGGAAAAATAATTTTCATTTAGATAGTGAATTTCTTTGGATGGATTGTAAAATTCCTTAATTGTTTTTTTTTAAATGTTACCTTAAATATATGGCTTATAATTAAGTAGGTGGGTATTTAAGTACGTACTTACAAATCTTATGATTTAAGGGGAAATTTTGGATTTGATTTAATAAATAAGTGGAAAGTTATAAACATAATTTTGTTCACAGAACTTCTAGTTACTTAGTTATAATTTATTTTTATTTTACTTCCAATAAAGTGGGTAAGATATTCCAGTCAATGTGTAAGTGACAACATTCATTAGGTAATAGATATTAGTTGCCGAAGTTCTAAAGAAGGTATAACTATCAAAAGCTCTTGGAAACTATTTAAGGTGGAGCAAAGTTTGCCGTACATTTTCATACATTAATTTAGGATTAGTTGCATTCACAAAGTTGCTTTGTGAAGTACTCGGGAACACTCAAGAATGCAGTTGCAATTTGTCATAGGGGCACATACCACATATAACATGCGGGATAGATAATAATAGATTGAAAGTATCGAAAGTACGTTTGTATTACGTATGTATTCCCGGAAAGGTTAACATTTAAAATAAAATGTATATATTGAACCGCATCGGAGCTTTTTTGCAAAGTCCGTGAAACTTTAGCACCTTCATATTTGGATCAATTTGTGCCAATGAAAATTTGCGATTGAGAGGAAGAGAAATTGTAAGAACAGATCTAGTCGCTACATAGCCGTAAATAGCGGTGACCTGACAGCTGATCCCCCGACAGTTCCCACCCTAAATTAAAATGATTATAAAATTATATTTTTTGTGCATTTTTTACCAATTTCAAACCTAAAACCGACTTTAAAAATACATTTAAAAAGAAATTGGTATGGATATCGGACGAATGTATTTACAGTGTCGATTTTTTGTACTTGGAACTATACGCTGGATATAAAAGACAAGTAATTTTTTCCTTGATGCATTAGAACGAAAATATGTTTTATATTTTTGTTATTCGGCGGTACATCCTCTACGCACACCCCTTCGGAACACTTAGTTATATTTTGTGTAAGTTGGTATATCGTATTTTCCCTAACGGAGTGCATCTTGTATATAACTTTGGAATGAATTACCAGTGTTTATTCCAATATCGACATCGTTGCAGTGCTTCAAGAAGTTCTACAGCTAACGGTTGCTGCACGGAGAAAATTTTTATTCTAAAGTACGATCATTTTATTCATAAAAACGGTTAAAAACGGGACTGACGTTGTTACGAACAAATTAACAGGGTTTCAATGTTTATTGGCCGGAACATGTAAGAATAATTTATTGGTATACGTAATTTCTTACTTATACCAACAAATTATTCTTACATTTTCCCGCTAATAAACATTGAAACACTGTTAATTTGTTCGTAAGAACTTCAGTCCCGTTTTAACCTTTTTACGAATAAAAATTACAGTTAATTGCAAGGTTCCCAGTTGAAACGTAAAAAGCACCGGGTAATTTTATGAGGTAGGTAATATCGACATATTCAATGTAATGTTTTTTCACGTTGCATAAATATTCTTATCGTATAGGAGTAATACGTAAATGCTTACATATTTTTTAATTCTTTCTATTTATCCACAACGTAAAAACTTTCATACCCACAGTGAGTTTCATACTGTGAGTTTTTTTATTATTTAATTATATTAAACCGTTAAAACTTTTTTACTCAGTGTGCACCAAATAAATAAATAAATATAACTTAAATAGAGAAAGCAACAATTGATTTTTGAATGTCATTCTACTATTATTCAAAGTAGAGAATATGTTTTCAACAAATCGTTAAAGGCTGATTTTGTGATCAGCCTTAATTTCAACACATACTTATTTGATACTTATATATGGAGGGACCTTGAGACTTTAAGAACATAGAAAAAACTATCGATTCTTTTTTCTTAATTTTGTGAACGTGTTAATTCGCGGTATCTTAGTTATAGGTATTTTACTTAGGTATTCTGACAGTTTTTCTAAGAGCTGTACATTGCAAAATGTAGGCTTTAAGGGTTAAAGTGCATGAGAGCAAACTTTTTGTTCTGGATAGTGGTATATAGCACAGTAATTATAAATATCAACATTTTATCGATGTAATTCATTCATCATCAACCAATCATTTGTGAAAAGGGCAAAATGCGAGCTTTGGGATGGGAAATAAAAATCCGTTATCTCGGGCTTTATGGGACCGAATGAACTGAGAATTGTGAAACGACGATTCTTTGAAAAAATTCTTCATGAAAAACGTTTGTTAAAATATGATATTTAAGTTGCGAGTCGTAGTTCGAAAGATCCAGCAGTGACACCTGCGTCAAAATCTCTATCAAGCTTATTATTTTTCCTCTCGCGCTATTGCAAGGCCGACCGAAATGTCACGTGATCAAGTCGGTGCCATCGAGAAACGACAATTTGCAATTGGGGGAATTTGTTGTTGTTACTCGTTGCTGCTGATTTGTGTGTTGTTTTACCGCAAGCATATGCATATGCGTTGCTTAATGACAGTACCAACTGAATTTATAATACTCGTATAGCAGTCGCGCGCCCAGACTTGAACTCTAGTCGGCATTGCTCTAGAGCACGTGTTAACTTAAATATTGTTTTATCACAGTATTTAAGATTCAACCTTTTATTCTATTATTATTATTTTCTTAGCTAGTGTTTATTTTACCCATTAAATTCTCCATCTACGCCTCAATTGTGGGAAAAAATTACGCCTTTCCAAATTATTATTGTTACTAGAACAGACCCGTGAAAAATCAAGGGATAGTCTGAATGATTGACAAATCAAATACCACTAATAAATTTAAATAATTTTCTGTTACCAATATTAAATTATAGTTGGGTACTTTATCGCTTATCAGAATACTTCACACAATCAGTTTTAATTTTTAAAATGTCACGTAAATACGAAGGAGAATTGAAATCTTTGACATAATAATTTGCGTAAAGCTCCGACGATATTAATAACTTAACTTTCGTCAAACTTAACACAATAACTGTTTATACGCCATTTTCAGAGTAAAAAGCTCACTTGAGACTTGACTCACGCAGGTAATTAATTAATACGGCTGCATGGGTTATCGATAGGGTTGCCAGATGGTCCAGATAAAAAAACCGAACATATTTTATCAAAGGGTCCCCCCCCTTGATTTTATTGGTACAATTTGTCGAAAAATCAAAGGGTTACCGAAAATTTCTGAAGGTGAACACATTGAAATACTTAGTAAACATTAAAATTTATATTTATTATTGCTATTGGTAAGCAAAAAATCACCTTTCTACATATTTCGCACTAGATACTACCGCTTTTAATAATCGTTTATTGCCTGAAATTGTATCTTTAAATTCAGGGCAACTGACATATAACTTGAAGCAAGCACATAATTCGCTTTTTACGGTATTCACACCTAGTCGATTTCTTTCGGCAGTCCATAGATTAATCATTACCATTACACTAAAAACTTTTTATACGAAGGCATTGGAGACGGGAACACTGCACACATATTGTACCATTTTCAACAAATTTGTTGCTGATTCATCGTTAAAAAACCTACACCACATACCAATGGATTTTCCTTCATGTGCACGGAGAAAAATTTTATTCTAAAATACGATCATTTTATTCGTGAAAACGGTTAAAAACTGGACTGAAGTTATTACGAACAAATTAACAGTGTTTCAATGTTTATTGGCGGGAAAATGTAAGAATAATTTGTTGGTATACGCACGAAATTACGTATACCAACAAATTATTCTTACATATTCCCATCAATAAACATTAAAACTCTGTTAATTTGTTCGTAAGAACTTCAGTCCCGTTTTTAACCGTTTTTACGAATAAAATTATAGTATTTTAGAATAAAAATTTTCTCCGTGTGAAAGTAAAATACTTTGAAGTGCAGCCAGTTCCTCGTAAAGATTTAACGCTCACGTATTTTGCTCTGTAAATTCTCTCGTGAGTGAGGTATATATATCGCGTATTTTAAAAAAAGGACCATATTGTCCGGTTTTCCAAAATTTTCTAGACCGGACAGCCGTTCAAAAAACCGTACTGTCCGGTCCAAAACCGGACATCTGGCAACCCTAGTTATCGACATAGTTCGGCGTCTTCAAGACGAGACACGAGACTGTATTGAAACGCTGAGAAAACTGCGCAGAATAATTTTGCATTTATTTGAAAACTTCGCTCTAAAACCTACTTAACTGCTCCTACTGCTCCTCTGCAGGATGTAGTCTAGATTCGATATTTCAATCTAGCATTAGTAATTTTCTTTTGATCAGATTGCTAATGAAATGTAATATTTTTAATGTTTATGTTATCCATATTCTTTGAAATTTAGGAAAGATAGCTTTAACTCATATCGCAATACCTACCAATTAACTTGAATAAGCACACTCACGACTACATAAGTGTATTATAATAAAATAGGGAATTTTTCTCGTACATATCCAGATTCTGATGAATCACTAAAATGTAGGGAAAAAAGTTATCACCCATATTTGGATACTGATGAAATGATAAAATTGGGAAATATAGCTTGTTACCCACATTCATACTAATTTAGTTATCATCTACATCAACATACTGATGAAATGACAAAAAGTAGGGAATATACTTTGTTACCCACATAATGAAATTATGAAAAGTAGGAAACACAGTTATCACCTACGTACATATACTGATGAAATAACAAAAAGTGAGGAACATAGTATAATACCCACATTCGCGTATTGATGAAATAATTAAAAGTAGGAAACATAGTTATCACTTCTTTCCATATAGATACTGATCAATGGACAAAAAGTAAGGAACATAGCTTGTTATTTACATTCACATACTGATGAAATGACAAAAAGCAGGGAAGGCAGCTAGTTTCAGTAATAACCCACATTCGCATACCGATGAAATGACAAAAACTAGGGAACAAAGCTCGTTACCCACATTTATAAATTGATGAAATGACAAAAAGTGAGGAACTTGGCTTGCTACCCACATACGCTTATTGATGAAATGATATTAAAAAATAGGAAAAAGATGTCACCCACTTTCAGATTCCCCCCTACTGATGAAATGATGAAAGTAACGAACACTTATTACTTACATTCATACTGATTGAACTTATTAAAAACTAGCTGATACCCGGCATGCGTTGCAATGCCACTTAAATAAAGAAATAATTTCTCCCTGCGTGTCCTTTCCCATTCGTCCCCTTTCCCCTTCCGCCCCCTCTTCCCCACCCTCGTCCCGTTCCCCTCCCGCGCCCCCTTTTCACCTTCCCCGCGTTCCCCCACCCCTCTCCCGCTGTCGCCCTTCTCGCGAACCTCCCCTCCTTCATTCCCCTCCGCCCCTCCTGGATTCCCCTACCTTTCCAGCCTTTTTTCCCTGCCGCCTAACTCCATAAAATACATTCATTTTTCAAACAACTCGCGTGTGCCCTATTGCAATTTTTTTTGCAAATTTTAAAACTCATGAACTCACCAATAGGGTCCACATACGAACTTAAAATAGTCGTTGGGTTTTCTGAAATTATCCAATTTTCTGCGCAATTTTCTTAATTTTGCTTTCCGTTAGAACCTTCTACAAAGTCTTATAAAACTTTTAAAAACAAGATGAATGAAATAGGTAAAGTCGTTCTGAAGTTATGGCGTGACCAAGGGAAACTGGGATTCATTTTTATATACATTATTTGTATAAAGATTATTATAAATAATAGATAGATAATATTGATATGGGTGGGTATATCCATACAATGAAGGACTGTACCTTTTGATGAGAGCCTAAATTAAACTAGACAAATATAAATATACGTCACCAAAACCAATTTTCGATATCAAAATTGGCGAAGTTCCACAATTTGTACCGGAGGCTTTTTCCAGCAAAAAACATTATTTCTTCACAACACACATAATTGTATAACATTTTGCCTTATTTACTATTTGAATTGACGCATAGACAATTTTTTAATAGATTATTTTATAATATTTTTTTCGTCCATCAATAAAACATTTAATTTAATTAGTCAATTAGCGTGAGTGATGCCACATTCCGCTTGCAGAATACGATAAGTATTATGAAGTCGTGTTTTGTTTTTAATTCTAACGAATGTTGTATATTACTGCAGTGGATGGTTCCTTTGCCAAATTCAGTCCTGATGCCATTGATTTCCTACCCCTGCTGCGGATATGAAGGCTTTTTACAGTCACGGCGCAGACCACTCGGCGCCCGGAGAACAGTAAATCAAAGAGTATTATGGTACCCACACAGTAACGTTTTACTCTATAGTATTCCCAGAGAAAGCTCGTATGCACGTCATCGACGATCCTCCTAAAAAGCATTCATAAAAATCTTCATTCTCACGTCTTATATGAAAATGAAACGACTGAAGATATTAGAAGTAGAACGTATTTAATCATAGGTATTCCCATAGAAATTTTACAAACGTAGTTATATTTCTTTGGAATAGCAGAACTTTTATAGTATTGCCAATAGTAAAAATAAACCAAAAAATGCTTTAATTAAAATCCACAAAATTTTAATAAAATTCACACATGATGAGGTAGATATTTAACATCACACTGTTCGTTAATAATTTGACCCCAAAAATAATGTGATATTTCACAAATTGAAAACATTTATAAAAATCAGTAGGTATTGGATAGTTAGGGTCGGTCTGGGTGGTCAGGCGGTTACTCGGCTGAACTATATAAATTGCCCCTCCTCATAACAAATAGATTGCTTACCGTAGACTATAAATGGTGTTTAAATGTATGATTAGATGTCGTGTTGTGTAAAATGTTTGTGTACTTGGTACGTTTTGTAGAATTTTTAATGAATTCTGTGTTTTTATCTATAAGTTTATTTTTTATTTTATAGAATTTCACAAAATCACACTTGAGACATATTTTGTATTCTTGTCGCAGATAGAGGTAGAATCTGCAGCAACCATGTGGCGGCTTCGCGGAACTACCTATTTTTTGTCTGAACTATGTATTTTGTTAAGTGTTATTGTTTGAAATAAAAAAAATAAATAAATAAATTTTAAAAAGTCTTTTCCGTGGGTGGAATGGCTCTAGTGGGATTAGAAGACAGTTTGTTGAAGATCTAACCACTAGATTTTGAAAATACACCGTAATATTACTGTGAAAATCTTTTTAGCAATTGAAAAATTTCTTCATTAATATGACAAGCTACTGAATACAAAAATGCTTAGAGCTTTCACTAAATATTTAAGTATTGAGTGTCTAATTTACTGCTCAAGATCTCTGCCATCCGTCTGAAACTTTCTGTGTGGAAATAAATTAAGAGAAGAGTTAGCTGAACTGATTTTTACTATCACTATATTTGATTAGTTTTATTATTATATTTATTATGTGTATTATCTTGAAAACATATATACCTACCCTGTTTGAGGGTATTCTTAATAACATTTAGGCGTAAATCTCGCTTTTAGCTTATTTTATATTATTTTTTTAGGAATATCTCCCGATAAACAAAATGAGTTCAATAATGATGTTGTGGGTTAGTTTATAGATTTTAAGAGTCTTTTTGAAGAGAGGAAGGGGTAAACCTGGTTATAGGATTATTCATGTTATAGGAGCGAGGAATCACAGAGGCCACTTAAGGCAAATCGTTCCACCCGCCCGTTTCTGCACAGAGTTGGGTTTTTTTCTTATATTTAGAGACTCCAGACTAGAGGTGGCTGCCAAATTCAACCGTAGGGCGCACTTGTGATTTGTATATGGTTAGCAGTTGTGTAGTGTTGCGGGCCCCCAAAATGCCAAAATTTCTCACTTTCGTGAGATTGCTTTGAATTTCACAATCTATATTATTAATACGCTAACAACTGTCGGGTGCACTCGCTCAACGTACTATATACAAACGGAAGTGCTGCCATCTACAATATTCAAATAGAACTATTGAAGTTGTCACAATATGCTTTACTAGTAAAATATTAATATTTTCAATTTATGATGCATAACGACGAACTTTCGTCATAACAATGAAGATTTAATTTGTTTGCTGAAATCTAATGGCATAAAAAATTATAATAATAACTTGAATGCAAGACGCTATTAAAATTCTACCCTTAACCTATTTGAAATAAGTAGGCGCATTAATTTTTTTTATATTTGTTCTATATTAATTATTACAGTCCTTTGTGTCGCATCGACCCCGATTTCATCTTTCTGGACACAACAAAAAGCACAACAAAATAACTATCCATTTTTAACAGTTCTTCTACTGGATGGCTGAAAGTTTTGATTATTCACAACTTTTCTTGTGGGCCTGGAGCTGACTCGTCTTCGATGAAGGCGCACAAAGAAACTTTGTTAATCACGTTTCCGCTAATGACAGATATCCTTCTCCATTATTTTCATTGGTAAAATAATTCGTATTTCATTGAATAAAATAGAGACTATCATGGGAATTGGTTATTACCTCCAATAAATAAGATCGATACTTCAATACGATTCCATTTAATCATTTGAACACACATTTTCATAATAGAAATTATGAAATTAATTCATTGAAAGTTTTATTCTTCACAATAAATTCTATGTTGTTTATTTTTATAAAAACGAAACTTTCGAATGAGTTTGGTATTAATTTGGCATTAATTGTAAATACATACTGGGTCGACGTACGTATGCATCGCTACGCCTAACAATACCTGAGGCCCTAGCACGCTTGCTCTATAACGATCGATAGGATAACTATCGGTAACTTCTCATCGATCCACACGACAACTGCAGATCGCAAACGAATAGGTGACAGTTCACAATGACTAAGTGTCCTTAATATATTCGATATCAACTGTCGTTTGTACGTTTGAGATCTGCAGTTGTCCTAGGGAACGATGAGAAGTTACCGACAATCGGTCGGTAACTTCATATCGAGCGACCGTGCTAGCACACCAGAGGCCCTAGCACGCTCGCTCTATAACGATCGATAGGATAACTATCGGTAACTTCTCATCGTTCCCCACGACAACTGCAGATCGCAAACGAATAGGTGACAGTTCACAATGACTAAGTGTCCTTAATATATTCGATATCAACTGTCGTTTGTACGTTTGAGATCTGCAGTTGTCCTAGGGAACGATGAGAAGTTACCGACAATCGGTCGGTAACTTCATATCGAGCGACCGTGCTAGCACACCAGAGGCCCTAACACGCTCGCTTTATAACGATCGATAGGATAACTATCGGTAACTTCTCATCGTTCCCTAGCATGACTACAGATCGCCAACGAATAAGTTACAGTTCACAATGACTAAGTGTCCTTAACATATTTGAAATCAACTGTTTGTACGTTAGCGATGTGCAGTTGTCCTAGGGAACGATGAGAAGTTACCAACAGTTATCCTATCGATCGTTATAGAGCGAGCGTGCTAGGGCCTCTGGGCTACTTAGCAACCATACATTTTTATTTTCATTATGTTTTAGAATCACAATAGCCACACGCATCGCGACGTGCAATGTCTGTGGCCATTTTCATAGAAAATGTATGGTTGCTAAGCATTGTTAGGTGTAGCGATGCGTACCTACGTCGACCCGGTATGATTCTACCTTAACATTGACATTTTAATTTCAATCGTTTCATTAATTTGATCTTCATTCGTTTACTTCATATTAATCTTTTATAATTTTATCATCGATAGAATGATAATGACGACTATCAAATCAAAAATATATTCAAGAACCTATAGAATCTTACCGACATTTGCAGCCGATGAGTGTTGAACAGTTTGTTATTAATCTAATGGAAATAACTATTTGAATCCTTATTTATACTAAGTAAACCTAATATTATATTGATAACTTTCTTTCATTTCATTGCAGGATTGTAGTATTTTATTCGTACTATTGCCTTTAAATACAAATTTTGCCACTAGGCAAAATCAAACCATCACGTTATGTATGTATTTTTATTACACCATAAAAGGATTTAAACGAAAATAACCCCTTTAACCCGTAAAAGATTGCAAAAATTTTCCATCACCAAGAGGGCATTTGTAATGAAATAACCACACCATGAGAAAAAAGCTCAACCGGCGACAGATTAATTTGAATTGGAATTTATCTATTCAAGATTCTATTTGGGAGTAAAAAGTTCCCCGGTTATTTATTGCCAATTAGCGCTTTTATTATTACCTTGACAACCCACGGGAACGGCACGGCGACGGTAATGGGTCGCGCCATCTCATTTCTTTACCACGAGTGAGGAAGAGGTAAACAATGATTACTTTTCTTGCTTCTTCCTCACTCGTTTTAAAGAAATGAGATGGCGCAAGCCGTTACCGTCGCCGTGCCGTTTCCGCGGGTGGTCTCAGTAATAATAAAAGAGCTCATTGACGACCAATTGCGACACTTTGCAGAGTCTGTCATTGTCTAGCCAAAGTCTCCTGAGCACACGGGGTGCTTTAGTTAATTCGTTTAAAACAAGGCTACCCAACCCCTGGCCCGCGAACGAATTATAAATGGCCCGCGTGAGCAAGTTTAAAAATTCCCTCTAACTTGAAAATCATTTTACAATCAGTTCAAATAATCTAGTGGCCCGCCTGTGATTTTGCCGCGTCAATTTGGCCCGACTGCTAAAAAGCTTGGGCAGCCTTGGTTTAAAAGGAACTCTGATCTCCAATATAAGTCGGTAGGTAGGTACTAAACTATCCTTTTTTTCTCTAATATGTGGGTAATATGTGGGACTTAAAGGCAAAAACGTCACTCTCCATAAATGACGAAATTGAGTTATAAATGCCAATCTATGCGCAATGCCCGTAGCTACAAGATGGTTTTTGAGAATCTTAGAAAAATCAACCGCAAATTACGGAAAACTCGAAATGAAAATGGGGTTTAGATGAAAATCACCACTCTCCACAGCGATTAACAAGCAAAATCACCACTCCCCACAAAAGCCAATCACAAGCCTGAATTCAAAATAAATTCAACATGACCAATAAACACATTATTACAACATTTTTTATTATAATATTTCACTTTTAAAATATACTTTTTAAGATTTTACATTCTTATTATACATTCTTCAATCGGTTTTTTGTCATTTACCGAAAACAACACTTTTGGAGAGTGGCGTTCATAAACTCGTATGTATTTTAAATAATTTTAAAACTTTTTTAATATTTAAATGAAGTATTACGAATTTTCACTCTGTTCAATATTGAATTGATGCGTTAGATTCACGACGGCTTAAAACACTCGTTACCCAAAAAAAAATCCAACTCGATTCATAATTGAATCCGCCAGTTCATTTCGGATTCGTTAAAAAGTATCGCTTCATTCAAACTCCAATACCACAGTAGTACGTGATCGGTTTTATCTTTATGTCATTAAAGTACATTTATTCCGTTGACTTCTGATTGGTAGATTACCTAATTGCGTATTTGGAATGGAAAGGGGGGGGTAGGAGTCGAACAAAGATCCGTCGAGGTGATTATGAAATATTCCATTGAAGTTCGAACCACGCAGTAATTAGATTATTTCCACTGGGAACAAGGCGACAAATTCGGGATTCGGCTTCAACGAAAACCTTCTATAGAATTATGTATTTTATCTGAAAGTGTTTGCTGAGAACAGAGTTATGGGAATTCGATAAGGATGGTTAAGTTTTTTTTATTCCGATAAGTTATTTTAGTAAACGGGTTTCGGCAGTATGTCCGGACTAGTGATGGGCACAATCTAAGTTTTTTCATCGAAATAACCTTTACAGAATTTTTTAAATAATTCGCAGAAGTTAAATATAATTTGGAAAATTATTTGGACCTTAGGTAGGTAATGAGTCGTTCGTATTATGGATGGTTAAGTTTTTTTTATTCCGATAAGTTATTTTAGTAAACGGGTTTCGGCAGGATGTCCGGTTTAGTTATAGGCACAACTAAGTACATATTTTCATCGAAATAACCTTTAAAGAATTTTTTAAATAATTTTCAGACGTTAAATATAATTTGGAAAATTATTTGGACTTTAGGTAGGTAATAAGTCGTTTAACGATTTATCGAATATCTCAGTCGTATCGAAGAAATCTTCCGATTTCTATGAATAGATACATTTCGATTATTTCAACTGAGTAGGAACGTTTTAAAATATGAATTCAAAATAATCGTTACTTCTAAAACCCCATTTAATTTCACTGTATTTGTACATTATCTCCACGGAGGCCTTGAGGAAAATATTTTCCCTCAGGGCCTATGTCATATTTGGGGATTCCATATAATATGCTGTGTCTTTTAGGAAAGGAAAGAGAGGAACTTTTGGGAAAGAAAAAGGTATGAGGAGTTGGTAGGAATCTGAGGGATCAATTTGTCCAGAAGTGACATATGAATCTATCCCCCACTGTTATGCAAGGCGATGTCATGCTGGAGAGGTCAAAACGTCTTCTTCAACCAGTCTCTCCCGATCCGGCCTACCACACAGTTGGTTAGAACTGGACAAACCTAACCCCTATGAACCCGGCACCCCTGCTAAGTCATCAAACATAGCGAACTACGTGGGTTGACTTATGGCAGAGGTGGTGGTTATCCATTAATTGGTTCCCGGGGCGGCGTTACTCGGTGACCCGACAATTGATCGGGCGACAAATCATCCGCCGATAGTTCATCTTATGATCCGGCGGACATTTGGTACCTCTGCCAATTCATCCCTATTACCATTCATCCACTCAAATATTATTTTGGGGAATATTGATTCAAGTGAGTATTTTATTACTCGACTGTACAGCGTCACCGTATACTCCTTCGGGACTCGGAATTATTGTTAGTAAAAATGTTTGTACTGCCGATATCCACTCAAGACGCCTAAAGATATAAGTATATCGACATACTATCCTCTTTGCATTCTCATTCTTGAATAAATAATCCTCTAAAATATTATTTGGAGGGATAAATTTGCAGAGGTATCCACTGTCCGACGGATGAACTGTCGGCGGATGAATTGTCGCCGGATCAATTGTCACGGAACCGCTAAGTCATCACTTGGGTTGACCTATTGCGGCGTTACCTATACCCGCCACTTAAATTGAACCCACCCACCTACCCTTACCCCATATGTGTTGACACTTTTCTTCTTGGACAATCATAACACTGCCATGACATGGGGAAAATGCCACACTCATTCTATTAATTGCATTAATTTTACACGTTTGTGGAAGAAATTTCAACACGGCTATAAGCCCAACAGAGCACTTTGATGTACTTATGCCTTTACTGTACATATTATGTAATATAAAAAAAACTCAATCTCAAGATGATGCCATTGCTAATCCCGACACTAAGTGTCTCCTAGATAAGGAGAAGAAAATCGATTGAGTAAACGAGCTAAAAAAAAAGAAGAACCAAGAAGTAGTATACCTAATGTGACTAGACGTCCGGTTTCACCGGGACAGTCCCATTTTCGGGCAGCTTGTCCGATGTCTCCGAACTCAGCATCGGGACGCCAAAATGTTCCGTTTACGAAAAAAAAGAAACTCGCAGTAGAATTTTATAATATATAAAAAAGCGTGCAAATACGAATCTTACGATGAAAACGTGGTCATACGCAGTAAAATAATACAAATTTTTCATTACGCTTGCACATACATTTCATAAATAAATAAAAGATTGTGTAAGTAGACACTATGAAGAAATATGTAAGGGCTCACGTGTTTTATGGGCCTACACAATCATACCGATAATCTTGAAATACGTAAATATATAAAATAACTCACCCTAATATGACATGAAAATACATTACTATCTTGTGAATTGTATTGTATGACAGTGGGAGGCTCCTAAAACGAATAATTTTATATAACATTTTCATTAATGAAGATAATATTAGCGAAACTCAATTAAATCTGAAATAGAATAATCAGAAAAAGATCGAGTCTCATCTGGGACTCGAACCCAGGACCTTCGGCTTTCCGGGTAGATTCTCTAACCACTGAGCTAATGTGTCCCTATCCGATTTCATAAGTCATATTCGGTCATATAATTTTGAACAAGAGTCTAGAATTCCAATCGTCCATGCGATTGGTAGCAGCAAGATGAATTATTGTAATCTGGTCTCTTTTGTACAGCGCTCTAGAAAGGCGACAGCGCTATATAAGTTGTCCAAATTAATTAATATTATTAAGTGCCTACCTATTTTTTCGGTGTACCGGTTTGGGGGAAAAAATACATGGTCACGTTAAGTATACCTAATATTACCAGACGTCCCTTTTTCACCAGGACAGTCCCGTTTTCAGGCAGCTTGTCCCGGTGTACCCGAACACAGCTTCGGGCGCCAAAATGTACCGTTTTCGAAAAGAAAGAAACTCGCAGTAGAATTTTAAAAATATAAAAAAGCGTGCAAATAAGAATCCTGGCGGTAGAATCAAGACGAGTTGTGATCTAGCTTCCTACGTAGTAAAATAAAGTCACTCGTAAAATCCATGCTATGTAATTTTATTAAAAAAAAAAACACACATTTACTGTGGCAAATTGCTTTATTTAGTTTATTAGTAAAAAAAATCTGGTTTTTTTAATAAGGGTTTAGAGTTTCAATCGTCAATGCGAATTTTAACTGCCTAACAGGGAAACAGGGAAAATTAGAAATAGTCAGTAATTTTTAAAAATATAAGAAAAAATAAATATAATAGAATTTTGTGTGCAACCGAAATCAAAAGGATGACGGATATCCTGGCAGAATCAAATAAAATGGCAAAAAACTTGATTTTATAGGCGAAAATGCCCGAAAAATTCATAATCTGAAACTCTCTAGCCCCCCGCCGGGATGGATGGCTTACACTGGGACTGGGTGTCTTTGTGTCTGACCGAGTTTATGATTCCTGAAATTCTGTTGCCACCCCATCCCTTCCGCCAGGATGGATGGCTTATAGGATTTTTTTAAAGTCAGGGATTTTGTCAGGAAAACTAATTTTTGTACCTTTTTTTTCGGTGTCCCGGTTTGGGGGAAAAAATGAATGGTCACGTTAAGTATAACCTAACTCTTGGCAAAGCCTCGAGGTGCATGTAGGGTTTTAGCTTCCGCGTGGTAAATTTAGAATCGATCAGTGGCGAACTGGGCTCGGCGGGATACGGGACATATGGGACTATTTCATGAAAAGAAATGTTTTAAAAAGTATTTATTAAACTTTAATTATTTTTAACTTAATAAGTTAAACCTCAAATTATAATATTTTAATTAATGAAGATAATCTTTATGTATGATTGCAAGATTCAACTCGAACAAAATTATTAAACCTTCAGATTTTCGATTGAGTTTCACTAATATTATCATCATTAATTCAAATGTTATAATTTGAGGTTTAAATCATTGTTCAAAATAAATATTCATCCTAGACTTAAATTAAATCAAAATTTTGGAATTTTTTTAAGGGTATCTAGTGATTTCAACAATGTCAATATTGTACAAACATTATATATGTCACTAGTAAGGAGGAGAATTTAAAGCTGTCAATGAAATGGCTCCGAAGTGTAGAATACAATTCCACGGTTTGGTCCCCAAATTATAAGGTTCATTCACATGTAATTAAAAGAATCCAAAATAAGATTTTTTAGATTTGTAAATTTTAAAATGGGCATTCCTAGAGAATGCCTAAATTACGATGTTTATTAAATTTAATAAAATTAACTGATCGTAGAATCAGTTCAGTTACAAGACAGGCAGGTCAGTTACAAGGCAGAAGCTACCATATTATTGTAGCAATTCTACATCAACTTCCCAATATTACACTCCCATGCGACGGATTCAACAGCTAGGAAACAAATACTCCGATGTTGTTGATATATTTAGTACATCAATGTTAATTTTAAATAAGCATACCTTATTAAAGTTTTTTTTCATCAAGTAGGGGCATATTTGATAAAGCTATTTAAATTGACTAACACATTAACTGTATTTTGTCAGCTGAAAAAAAAACTGTTTTGGATTTTTTATATTTTGTACCTTCGTACTCTGTGGATCAAATTCAATAATAATTTTTACTTTATGTTTATTTTTGTTCGAATGTTTTGAACAGCCGTTTCCTGCACTGTTTAAGAGAATAATTTTGTAAATATTGTTATATTTATGTAAAAGCCCTTAATAGACGTAAATAAATAAATAATAAAAATTGATATATTGAAAAAAATAAAAAATAAAATAAAAAATGGTTGAATGATTAATTTATCCTGACACTATCTAGATTTAAACATTTTATGCTGTGTCCTCATACGTGCCAAGCGCGCTCGTCGCACGACTCGGCAAGCTATGGCACGCAAATGTTGGTCACCACACACGTGCACCAGCTTGCGAGTTCGACATTGTGTTCGGAGCGCCCAAGCATGGCGGACATCGAGGCAACTACATCGGCTGTCACATTTGCCCTAACTTATTTGTACTAAATTTAAAAAAAAAACAAAGAGTTCGCCGAAAGAGATGGTGGATGATTCAAATTTACAAAAACCGTACCAGATAATTTATTTTAAATTCTAGTATTTTGTTCATTCGTGTGTTATCTCTTCGTAGAATTTTATTTTATTTTATAATAAATCTAAACAAAAATATGAAAAAGAACAACACACAAAAAAAATTAAAAGGTAACGGCGCACCCTTTTTTTACATTATGTCCACACAGGAGGCCCTGAGGAAAATAATTTCCCTATGTCACCTTTGGGGATGCTATGTGGAGGGTATTTTTAAGGAAAATAAGTTCTGGGAAGGAATAAGGTATGACGGTTGGGTACGAATCTTGGGTTCAGTGTGTCTGTATCATCCACCGCCAAGACCTAGACAAACCTTACCCCATGAACCCGTACACCCCTGCTAAGTCACCAAACGTAGTAAACTACTTGGGGTGACCCATGGCAGAGGTGTTTGTTATCCAAAAAATGGTTCCCGGGGCTGCAGTACCCATTCCAGCCTTCCAAATTATTAATTACTTTAAACTTACATAGGGAATAACCTTAAAAAAGTTATTATTTATTATAAATAAGAGATATTCAATAATTTTAAAAAAATTCTTGTAATAAATAATAAATCTTTAAAAAAAAAATTATTTAGGGCTATTGTGTAAATCCAGTCGTAATAAATTTTACTAGTGCATTAAAAATCTGTAACATAAAAATAATATATTTTACATTTTATCGCAATTTACGATAAACCGCACGGAGCAAAAACGGCGACCGCACCGGGCCAGTTCATAAGTTATACTGAAGCTTACCGAGCTTGCCGCTTGGTGGCCGAAATATCCACCGGGTCCCGGGTCAACGGCGAGCTATGGCACGCTCTCGCAGGCGTCCGCACGACAAGCCAAACGGTCTGACCACACACGTGGGACTTGTGAAGGGTTGTCGTGGCTCGCCACGAGTCTGGTCAGGCTTTTAGAGTTTGCCTAGAACGAGACACACGACCCACAAGCCGTTTACGAAAATCCGATTTTCGAAAGTAAAAACGATCAGTGTTCAACGCCCCAGCACGGCTTTTCACTGAGGTACCCAAGTTTTCGCATATTTCGGAACACCTCCGAAATCTTCACTGGCTGAAGTGTCCTGAAAGGATCCAGTACAAGCTTTGCTGGATGGCATTTAAAGCTGTCAATGAAATGGCTCCGACCTATATTCCAGAATTTCAGAAAATATTGGTCTAAGGCAGTCAACTCTTAAGCGCCATTCAGACGTTTCACTAATCGCTCATTTCCGCATTTCATTCGGCCTAGTTTACTCGGAATGACACGTCTGAACATGAAATGAATCGAAAGTGCCGAACAGTGCCGAATGAAATCTTCAAGTGAACCGATCCAACAATGTTGGATATTTTCCTTCGGCATCCTTCTCTCGCGCGCGCATGCGCGCGGAAGAGAGCAAAGTGAATCGTCTGAACACCGAGTGAACTCTCAATCAGTTTGTCTCGCGTCCTGTACGGGAAGGACCATGAAAGGACGCTATCAAATCGCACGCAAAACGTCAAAATGGTATTCGTTCGGCTAATTTGTTTGCTTTTGGGAACCCCTCTCATATAATTTTTTGGGTCTCCCTTATTATCCATGTATTTTATATGTTTTTTAATATATGTAAGATTATTAATTTGTAGGAAAATGTTCGTAATAAAAAAAGTGAAATCAAATTGTGTTATTATGCCATAAAAAATAAAAAGGTTTATAAGACGACAAAATACTGTTTTTTTATTTATTTTTATTTAATTGTGTCAACAAAATTGCGTAAAAATCGATGCATCTGACATGTTTTTCATTAAAATTCGGGGCCGGACCGCGCTGGAAAACAAACGAATTCCAGCGCGGTTGACCTCGCTCGGCGACGCTGTGGTCGGAATGGACGAGTGAACGCTTATTTCTATAGCGCCGTGTGAACATGGAATGAAACAAAATGGACGATTAGGCCGAAAAAACATGGCGGAAACCTTTCCTCGAGTGAATCGTCTGATTCCAGCATTAGAAGAGCGACAACATCTGCAATTGGAAGGTTAAAAGAACTTAAGCGAAATCCGAACACTAAAGTTTGGTGATCGTGCATTCGGAGTATCGGGCCCTGAAGCTTGGAACAAACTTCCCATGGAATTGAGATAACAAGCCCAACAAAATTCAGATCAAAACTAAAAACTCATTTTTCAGACACTCATTTCCATAAATTCGTTATTCTATTGGAACGTTGCTATTTTTTCTTTTTTTTTACTGTTTAATTAAACTCTAATAATTGCCGATGTCCACGAATACAAACTTGCCTATAAATCTAGCTAACCCTTAGTTTATTTGTACAGCGCCCTTGAGGTGATTTTTCACGAAAACGGCGCTATATAAATTAGCCAAATATTATTATTATTATTAGAAGCGTTTTCTGTGCATATTGGCTTATAGTTCGCCCGTGAAATGTCAGATAGTGGAGAAGAATTCAAGCAAAAAAAAAATAATAATTAATGTAGCTAATAAACCTCTATTTATAAATCTAGCTAAAAAATATTCGACTTTTCTAAACAAAAATACGTTCATAATATTTGGTACCTAAGTAAGCTATAATAAGTATACTACAAAGTAAATTTTCCTACCGATTTGCGAAATCCAAACGCTATTTTTATACTATGGCGACATCTTCTATTAGAAAATGAAAGTTCTATAAAATATTTGCTCGGCTATATCATTGAATATCATAATGTTGTGAAGCCATTGAAATTCAATAACGTTTTCGACATTTTTTCATAGATGACTCTATCCACAAACAGCATGACAGCAGCAGCTGCTCCTACTGGACCTTAAATTAAATATCATGATATTCAAGAAGTTTCTCAAATCCGACAATAGATGTCTCTTTACTATGGCGATTTTTCTAAACTTTATTATAATTTATTGTAAAAATGTATTTACCGAAGAAAATAAACACAGTGCAATTGTTATTTAGATGTAATAATTTTCAACCCAAAACTAAATTCAAAATTTCAGCAAATACATTTTTTTGACAGAACTTCTTTTAGCTAGAAACAGTGCGTCGTAAAGAGGCCTCTTCGATATTATGTTCTCCCGATATTCATGATCGGGTTTTACTGAGGAAAAGAAAAAGAATGTCATCATCGTTCAGTTTTGTGCACCGATTCGAAAGGATTTTCAAAGGTTGTTTCAAAATGAACATACCTGTAGAAAAAAACAAATGTAACGTACTGTTTGTTTCATTTGTATTTCATCTTATTAGATTAGAGTTCAGGTTATTACGGCATATTTATTATTAAATACCTACGGTACTATGACATTTCGACGGTGAAAATGTCTCGACTTTGTTGAAAATAAACTGGAACCCAAGGTAGGTACCATTACAAAAAACGGCGGCAATCGTATTACACACGAATGTGGCCGTGCTCTAGTTTTTGGTTAGTTCAGTTCACTTATCCCTGCTCGTTTATAGTCTCCTGAACAAAGTAGAGCACTTTTGCCTCTTGTTCCTGACACCACAAGATTTTTGTTCTCACGAACGACTCGTTTAGGAGAAACAATATAAAACAAATATTATTGTCATTGAAGAAGATAACACATAATCTTAATAATAATAATATTTGGATGACTTGTGGAAAATCACCTCAAGGGCGCTGTACAAATTTAAATGAAAATATGAAAATGATCAAGATACAGAAAAACAAAAGATAACGGTCGCAACGGACTCGAACCCGGAACCTCTCATCTTACCGGGACGGGCGCCTCTACCAATTATTTTATAAAAATAATAGTATTTACTTCGCATACATTAATTACATTGTTCCGTGATTATTTTTATTAGATATTTTTAATTGTTCTGACTTCTGACCACTACATGCAAACCTGATTTATAGATGGTGGTTGACCCGACTGCGCGTCGGTCCTGGCGCTCGCGTAGACAAAACTGTGTTAAAACAAGCAATAGTGCAAAATGTCCAATAATTTATATAACTAACTAACTAAAATACTTTCAAATCCATGATTCTTTTACGAGAGTTTCCCTGGTTTTTGAATTATTGTAAGTACTGACCGCGCTAATTCCTTGTTCTGACTTTACAAGTAGTATGTCGAGTGGCGAGTAACTCGCTACTTGACTCATCAAAAAGTGTTCGCACTGCTTGCAAGTAGATTTCATTAGTAAGCGACACGTCGCGACATGACGGGCTGCACACAATAATACCTACGCTAATTAAGCTGATTGTAATGCTTATTTCAGAAGAGATGGAAGAATAAATTAGTTTAATGAAATTAAATAAACTATGGTGACGAAAAAAGATATTAATAGCTGAAAAAAAAATATTTTAGAGTAGCATTTTCGCACCAACGCACCGGGATGTCATATTGCGCGCGCCTGCGTCTACGTGGACGCGTGGAGAGGGACTCTACTCGCCGAAAAATAGAACCAAATGGATTCAATCTACTAAAGAGCTGACTAGCCTACTCTACTAAAATTGTGGTGTTCGGACACGTTTAGTTACTAATATATTCGCTACTCGACTAAAATACTCTCCTAGTCAGAACAAGGATAAGCCGTGGTTAGTCATAGTACGGTATAGTCACAGAACGGTAATACATGCTTAAGTTGGCGGTGGCGTGGACATGAACTAACGCTATTTATTTATATTTTAATCCGGTAACCACACCTACTATTATAATGTCATAGACCATGGCGCCCTCCTTTTTCGTCAACTTATAGCTCTGTAGTTCATTGTACCGGCGCAATGCGCCGCGTTTCCATATTATTGCCCCCTACAATATCTGCTGCCCGGATACATTCGCGGATGAACGTTCACCGTGCCGCTCCCGCGTTTCAGGCGGTCGGTCCTCTCTCGCCTTCCGTTGAATTAATTCTGATGCAAGCCTCCTTTTCTCGTAGAAGATGTGTGTACGGGTTACAACGGACTTAGGGGGTTTCTCACCATCCTCCCAATAGCTTATCTACACTAATAACGAATATTTTATATTTACGATTTACGGTTTATTTATCTATTATGTTGGAGTTTATAATTCGGTACTGGAACCTATGAATAGTGTCTATATATTGGATAAGTTGGCCGAGTTTTCTAATCACTGCGAGTATTTTATTTTTATTTTTAATAATATTCGTTATTAGGGTAGATAAGCTATTGGGAGGATGGTGAGAAACCCTCTTAGGGGATTTCTCACCATTCTCCTAATAGCTTATCCATACTATAATTAATATTTTTTTAAATAAAACTAAAATACTTGCAATAGTTAGAAAACTCGGCCAACTAAATTCAATATAGTTACAGCTGCGAATACTGATTAATAAATAAACCGTAAATCGGAAACCGAAAATAAACTTTGTAATACGGATAGCTATTAGGAGGATGATGAGAAACCCGTGATAGTGGAGGGACCCGCCTGCTTCTAAAAACTAATTAAATACAAAGTAACTACTAACTAAATTATTGCCGAACGCTATTAGATATTCTTCCAAGTTCGGTGTAAAAAAATCAAAGCTACGTGAAATATTATGTTGAATAATGAACAAGAAACAAAAGTAAACATTTCCGCTCAAAACGTAACGAATTTATGAGGACAATTAAAAAAAACCTAAGTGCCTATGTCTTCGAGAGTACCTACAAACGTCCTTGAGTTAATTTTTTTACAAAAATTACGCTATACAAATCATCGAAATATAATTATTATTTATTAACACACCACATTCCAACCATTCAAATTGATTAAACCACTTTAATTTTATACGTAAATATGTACTACCTACTTAACTTAGATAGGTAGGTATATTTTTTTTATGAACGAAACACGTCATGAAATCTGCGCATTATGCATTATGTGTAATGTTACATCATCAGTTCTTTTTCATTATCTACACGAGATAATAAAATAACGAATAGGTACCTACCTACACATTGTATCAATTTATTTTAATCACACCTGCCAAATTCGCAAATGGAAAATCTTTCAAAAATATCTCCTGAATAACATGGTGCCCTAATAGAGTATTCGCGAATTTCGTAATCGGCAGAGAACTGAGAATGGAACGGATTTTTTCTTAGTCAAACAATTTTAAAATATTATACAGGCATAGGTTTTATGAAACTGGATTAGCAAATATTGGATTAGCAAAAAAGGCTGAAAAGCTGTGGGAAGAACCATGCCGTACGAAATTGTCGTATCAAACTTATTGTAAAATTTCAATATCCCATCCATCGCTTATTTCGCGCGAAATTCCTAGTATTTTCTACCAGGAGCCGATGAACATACTGTGGTTTGACAATGTGTTTGTTACAAGTTTGTACGAGGCAAAATTATTTTCGGTAAAAAATGTTCAAGGTTCACATGTAAAAACTACCTACTATCTGTTGACTGTTGAATAATAATAATAAACCCGTCGTTCACCTATTTGCAGCCATTTTAGTAGGTACTTAGTTATTAAAACCTAACAATTTGAATCAAGTACTCATTAGGTAGCTTACTGATTTTCATCTAATGTATTATTTTATGTAACTACACAAAAAAGTTATTTCTACTTGCATGCCATTGTGTGCGTCTACTTGCACTACTATAGCATACCAATCCAGCGTTGTGAGACCCAAACACACATTTTCCCATTTCGTTCATGAGTTCCTAGTACATTTTAAAATGAATTTGCATAATATGTTACCACCGGGAATAAAAATAAAATACGTTTGAGGTTGAGGAACTTTTTTCAAATATACGCAGCGATGTCGAAGTGTATGGAATATGCGTGGTATTCCCGCTTATTATTCAAGAATCTGTTTAGATGGTAACAATTCGATATTTACCAGGGGAGCACGAACAGAGAGGATGAATTTTCGGCGTTCAATAAATTCTTCCGAAATGTTTGCTTCCTCAATGGCGAAAACTCCGAATAAAAACAAATGTAAAGTCCATAAGTTAGCAATAAGCATTAGCATCAATGATGTCTATGCAGTGTTTAATGAAAATTCTTTAATTTATATGACCAAAAAAAATAAAATTCTTTCCATTCCGAAATGACATTCCAAAGCATTCCAGCGATGTTATCAAATTTAAATTGTAGGTACCTACCTACTTCTGTATTTTAGGCGCAGTATCGAAGCAAATTTCCGAATAAAAATGCTGAAAAGTTACATTAGTAATCTAAAGTACTTACTTAGCTAAAGACTATAAAATAGGTAACTGAATAAAGATGGTTTACTAATTTTGATAGGAAATTTCGATGAAAACATTTTGTAAATAAATATATACCAAGCCTTGGTTGTTTGAGATACTATACAGATGCATAGTTCTCTGTCTCACACACACACGTGCAAGCGCTATCGACGCGTTGGTAACGCGTAACTTGTAACCAGCGCGGGCTTACTTCCCCGCTCATTCTGCGCTCCTGGTAGAATTAGCCGCGGCAAGGCGTTCCTAGGGCATGGTTCAGCACTGCGGGGCGGTGCTGTGCACCTCGGTCAGACGGGGGAAAGAGGCGGACAAACCAAACATCGAAATATCAGCAAGCCCCACTGGGAGATACAGCCTTCTGCTTCTGATATCCATGACGTTGGCTGGGAAATACACCCTCTTGGCAATGTTACATAGGTTTTCCAGCTTGCACTTCGAGTGGGCTTGAAGTGTGATGGGAGGGCGTTTGGTTTCATCTAAACCTCCCGCAGGCCTCCGTCCAGCCCATACCGGTCTTTTCTTTAGATAGGTAAGGTACCTACAAGTTCTTTATTACAATGTTTTTTATATCATCCTGGTCATGTTGTCATTATTTCACGAACTTTGTGACCGACATTCTTGTAAAAAATTGACCACAATATTAATGAATTAATTACCTAAACGGAAGTAAAAAAGTCAACAACACAAAGGTATGACATAAAGGGGTTTTTATAAAAAATATTATGATTATTGTTTTAAAATACTTAATTTATCAAGTTTTAAGTACCTAGGTGGGTAGGTACTACCCAATAAAATAATATACCTATACACACTGGGTAGGTACCTATCTAGTATTCTAAGGGGGTTTCTCACCATACTCCCATAAGCTTATCTACCCTAATAACTAGTAGGCGGCTAGGCGGTGGCAAAACGAAGAATTCCAAGTTGAAAATACGCAAAAACATCATTTGGAGATATTGAGGTTTGAAGTTTAGAATTGATTCGTTATTACAAAAACATATCATTTCAAAAATTCAAATTTCAATATCTCAGAATGATGTTTTTGCGGATTCGTGACTTGGAATTCTTCGTTTTGCCACCGGTTAGCCGCCTCCTACTAATAACGAATATTTAAAAAAATAAAAATAAAATACTCGCAGTGGTTATAAAACTCGACCAACTTATCCAATATATAGCCACTATTCATAGGTTCGACTACTGAATTATAAACTCCAACTTAATAAATAAATAAACCATAAATCGTAAATCGAAAATATTCGTTATTAGTGTAGATAGGCTATTGGGAGGATGGTGAGAAACCCCCTAATAATGATAATCGGAATGTTTTCGGGCAATGCAAAACAAACAAAAACATCTATCGTCATTCAGTTTCGTAAAAATTGAGACATAAAGCGGCGTCTCCTCCGACGAAAATGTTTACACACTTTGTGGATAGTTAAGTAGGGGCCACAATGTTTTTACTTTACCGTTGCCCATGGAAAATAACAAACGTTGTGGCCCTGCCCATGATTATGGTAATGTTTGAGGTATTGTTTGTGAAATTGGTCGCAAGAGACCGGCCTTAATACCTTCATGACAAGATGGACTGTGTGGCAGTGGCAGTGGCAGATTGGCGGCAGTTTTGACTCCAAGTTCAGAATTCATTATTCCACAGATAAAAAAAATTATAAGGTATGTAGGTTCCTACCTAAGTACCTAGGGACAACAAATCAACGCCACACGTCCGTATCATTTACTAAAAAATCGCTGGTTTAAGACATGAAGTATCGAACCTATAGATAGCTAGGTAGGTAATTATTAAGTAGATATTAGCAGTAAGCAAATAGGTATTCAGGATTCTTTCAGTTTGGGGATGCACCTCATCCATAAACTGAAAGATCCTTATACAAATACAATTTTGAAAAAAATAAATAAAATTCATTTTCATATGGCTACAATAACATCAGTAACGTCGTTTTTTCTTCAAACTTGGCACTCCAGCTCACTAAAAACTTACGGACCGCCCTTGATACGTAGGTACATTTAAAAAAATGTTCAAAACAAAAAGCGTTTGTGCGTATACAAACTTTGTATCTGCCTGTCTGCCACTCCACGCACTTACCTGCTTAGGTTAGTACCTAATTGTTTTAACTGGATAGGGTGATTTTGGTTTTTCTAACCTTCCAACAGTGCTGATGACAATGTAATGTTACAGTCACAAGTTTATCGGCATTCCGTAAACGAATTGTTAAATTGTCTTCATAAATAAACATTCACCTTCCTGCAGAAGGTAAGTCGGTACCTAAGTTTCATGCTGGATACAGGAAATTCATTTTGGGAAATGGGTACCTATGGGTAGGTAGGTACCGCCGCCCCGGGAACTTGAGAAATGGTTTCATATTCTCAAGTATTTTGTTGAAGTTTCTGTGTCACAATAGATTTTAGTTTAATTTGGCAGATCTGGAGCCGGTTAGAGAAAGTTAGTGCATAGGTATATAGAAGGATTTGGTAGGGTTTTCACACTGAAGTTATTTTGTTAATACCTATAGGGATTCCACATTTTCTATCAGTCTCGTGCCTTAATATTTTCTATATGGATACTCTCAGCATCAGTTTTTTCTCAGTCCATTCCCCCTGGTAATGTTGTTTCTTCGGTTATACTTCAACGGCATACTAAAATATTTTGTTAAATAAATAGGTAATTGGATGATTTGAACGGACGAAAAATCACCTCTAGGGCGCTGTTCAAATTTATAACATATTTGTACAATGCTCAATCCTTTACCACAGACTAGACAAACTATTCGGTATACCAACTTACCATAGACACGGCTAATAACAGATTGAATCCATACCGGTTCGTCGATCACTAATTATAATTTTGTATTAATGGCATCTCTCCCCATATTGCATTAGAAATACCTACCATCCCAAACCACATTTAGACCACACATATAAAAAAGTTGAAATTCATTAATAAAACGATGTCAAAATTAAGCAAAAATTCAATGTTAAAATGTTCGCTTACCATGTTGTGCCTCCGCAACGCTTGTAATAGCATCAGAATGACAACGGCGTAAAACTTTGCGGTTTTTTTTTCTAGTGAAATTTTAATTAACGCTCAGAAAACGCCGCACAAATGGCATCAAAGCCGGGTAGGTATTAACTTAATTGATCAAACGGATTGCTTTTATCTACCAGTTTTTGAAAAATCGCCTTATCTCCACCACACCGAAAGTGGTGACCGGTCTACTCAGTAGAAACTTTTTAAGTGTATGAATATTGAGTACAATCTTTTCATCGGATTTTAATTCCTCACATGATAATTCATCATGGTTAATGTGAGTTATGATGTGATGAATTATCGTGTGAGGAAGTATCGTGTCTGAATAAATTTACTATGGGAATTCAGACGCTGAGATCTCATGCATAGTCCGATTAGACATGGGACCAGTCGAGGGTACAGTCGAGGGCACCCACCACTTTCCCGAATCGTTTTAAGGACCAGATGGATCCCTCTATCGATTCTCACGTCAAGACTCTAATTTGTTTTTAAAACGAAGCTACTATTAAATGATTCTAAAAGCCCCCGACTGTCCCTACACGGCACAACATACATTTATACATACCATTAAATTTTAAGTGTTTCATCCGAGGGAGTTTGTTCTTGTTCTTGAAGCTAGTGGAGAGACAACATTTATAAAGAGGAACATATGGACTGCCTGTGGCTTGCCAGAAGCTGTAGATGCTGTTCTTGTGTTGTATGCTGCCACAGGAACGTGCTTAAATTTGCTTTTCCTTTATTTCATTTTGTAATGTACTTAAATGTTCCTCTTTATTAGACATGGGACCACTGAAAGTTGCGTGAAGTTTAGCAAATCTACTCTAATAAATGGCGTCTCTGGCGTGCACAGATTTTTAAATCAGGGGTGGCATTGTAAGCAGTACAAAAAAGAGCAAATAAATTGATATGAAATTATTATTAACATTTTTGTGTAGAATACCTAGAGGTAACACTAAATGTGAATTAGATCATGTACGTCATTTTGCATATAAGTAGTTCCTGCAATGAATGAATGCAGAAAGTCTATTTTGAATGTGATGTTTTTTATGTAAAAAAAAATCATAAAAGAGGAACGGTAGCGCAGTTTCACGAAAAACTTAATTCTGGATTTGAGGTCAAAATAACAATACATTGAGTTTGGGAGAACATTTTGAAAGTCGTAAATCCGCAGAACCAAACCATTAACCACATAAAATGATTCTTTAATTTTATTGAAGGGTTTGATGCAAGACAGTGCTCTGACACCTAATTGTGATTTGAGATTTGAAGATACGTATATGAGCCTTTAACGCCGTTCTTCCATGGAGCTACGTTCAAGCGACGCGATCGCCGCTCGTCTGTATTTTCAATACTATTATTAGTGTTTGAAATCGCCGCTAGGCGCTGCACTAGCAAAATTGTATGACAGGTAGCGGTTGCGTCGCTTGTAAATAGCTACGTGAACGATGTGCGTAAAAGTTATAAATGTTTTTAAAAATTCAATATAGGTACCTAGGTAGGTAGGTAGGTACCTACCGCTTTTATTATTTTGAACTGTGAAAATATATTTTGCATTTGGAACGAACAACTAAAAAATTTATATCTGTATGTAGGTAACCTATGTAGGTATATTTTTGGATGTGTAGTTAATTACCTACAGAGATATAAAAAACTGAACATTAGTCCCAGTTCCCCGGCGTCGTGAGTTCAATCTAATGCTATCTAAATCCTCCATCATTGCACAACCAATGTTTTCCGCTTAAATGAAAATGTGATTTTTTTTTCGACTTTACATGATACATACGTGAGCCCAGTGTGTCCTATTAAAAAATATCATACTAAAAAAAAACCGTGAGATCCACAAATTAATTTAATTGCATGCAGGGGAGTGCGGGGTGCAAATGCGCGCCTACCTGGAGCAGCTGCGGGCGGAGCGTTTCATAAGATAACTGAACCGCCCGAAAGGAGTAGCGCGTGCGCCGGTTCAGCCTTGCACCGCGTCACCGCCCCTAGTCACACCCATCGTTTGCCGTATGCTCAACATGCCTCCACCACCTACACAAAAACGCTGACAAAATACACGCACGAATATAAATGCCTAATCATTTGTATGTAAACATAAATTTAAGTGCGTTCAAATGCTTGATACTTTTATGAGTTCACCAGCTGCTATTATGACTTGTGAAGTACTCGGCCACAAAATACCAATGTGACGCAGGTGGAGTAGCAAAAAGTATAAAGTATTTCTATGGAACAATATTTTTAGTCTAGTACACGGGAACACTTTTTGATGTGTTGAAAATTCATCGGTAGGTAGGGCGGCGCTCCTTTGTAGATTGGAGGAACATTTCACTTCTCTCGGTTATGCGCTCCTGGTATTCAGAGTCCGTTTGATGGAGAGAAGAACGGAACGCGACGCAACGGAAGTAGCGAGAAGAAGCTTTAAAAAGAGACAGAAAGACTCAGGAGGGTGTATTGTAAAAATTATTAAAAAATGTACCTACTCCTCTATTGACATTTATATAATGAAATAATGAAGAAATCATCAAATAAGTTTTATTATTTACTGAAACCAAACTGAGAGTTTGAATCTGTCATCCAAGATATAATCGACCGCCAAAAATCCGTGGAATTAGAAATACCTCCGTAGTGTTCATAGTTCCCTGGGAAAAGGCTCGCCAACGGTGAAATAAGTAAAATCGAAAGTGAAAATAAACAAAACGAACACGAATTTATTAGTTTCAGAAGGAAGCACTTCTTAGCTTTGCTTGCAAGCAATATTACTTGCATTCTTTAAAAATAATATAATAAAAAAAAAAAAAAAAAAAAAAAAAAAAAAAAAAAAAAAAAAAAAAAAAAAAAACACACTCGTAGAATTTATGACATTTTATTTGAAATATTATTATAAAATTTTATGTGGGTTTTCTTCCCATTTTCAAGTTTGATGGTGTTTTCAGATTTTGCTCTCTTCGTTTGTCTGTACTCCTAATACTGTGTGCGCTCTCGTGACGTGGCAAGCAAGTTGACGAGCGTGACAGACAGACGATATGGGAATCTCCCCCTTCCGCTACTCCATCTAGGCCGGCCCCGGATAGCTTCGTCACGAATCTCCCCCATCAGAAGATCGTTCCCAGCAAAAAATATGGGAATGGGAAAATAAAACATAATAATAGATAATGTAGGTAAAATAAATAGGTAATGGAAGTTATAAAATTGGCAAGATGATGAATTGCAAAACCCCCTTGCTTGTCGAACAGCTGATCCTTTTCAGGAAAGGCTGAATTGTCATAATTATTTTCTAGAAAATATAGATCCAAAGGCCTAACATTATTAATATCGACTCTGATTCTTCGCCCTCTACGGCATTCATTTCGTGTGGTATCAAAATAATTGTTAAAGAACATACATTAGATAAAAAAAATTGCCTGAAACCACAATAGTCTTTGAAAAATACATTTTAGTTACGTTATCCCTATTATCGTTATCAAGTTTTCCCCGATAAGGAGTGACGTACCCGAAGGCCATCTTTGTCCCTCCGACTAGGTAACACCGTTACGGGACGTTCCACCAGGAAACCATGAGCGCGCGAAGGTGGTGGAGCAACGAAGTTTCTATGCGCGACGCGGTACGGATACGGATCGTACTGGCCTTGATGTATTTGGGAGTGCTTACTCTGCGTGTGGTAGTAATATATAGGTGCGTTTACATGCTCGGTCGTCGAAAAAAGACGATGGAACAAACAGGTGATGAAATTATCTAACTTAGATTTCTGAAAAGTTTAAATGAATCCGTTATAATTATTTTTAAATATTACCTAGAAATTTTATAATATTAGATAGTGACGTTTAATCACAAAAAAGTTTCAGGTTCTACAATTACCTCAAAAATATCAATATTGAAACGTTTTCTGGTGGGTAAATAAAGATGTACATTGTACAAGGCACGTTCTTTGTTGGTTCTAATAATCTATCTTCTATCCATTTATTTAAATCAGCCAAATATTATTATTATTATTATGTTCTTCTAAATTTCATCTTTTAATATAAAAAAGTGTATGTGCTGTGGCGGGAGGGCGTTTAATTTATATACAAATCTATAGTTTTATTCCGATATCCAAAAACCACCCCTTCCCATTTTCCCACCCCTTAAAGCAGAATTTTGATATTTTAAATAAAACAAACACTTAGTATTTAACCACGTATATTTATTATTTGATATATCGACCGGTTTCGCTCCGACCGAGCTTCATCAGGATATAATAATAACTAAATACTAAGACAGAGTTGTTGGTTATATATAGGTTGAGTGGGAGAGGGAGAAAGAATATTACAAAAGAAACATAATTAGAAAGAGACAAATTTTTAGATAGAGATAAAAAGGATTATCAATAAGTGGAAGGGAGACAACAATATATGTGTATCACATTTACATTTATAAACAACAGTTACTGGTAATCATAGACATATTGGAAGTTGGATCTATTATACAAGATAAAATTATACAATAATTAAATACAATAATATTACATATTACTAGTCAAACATCTCAGACCAACAATGTAACATATATAAGATCATGGGTTGGAAAAAATGGCAGGAAACAAGTTGAAGATAGGGCTATAAGGTGTATTTTTTTGATTTGATAAATTGGTTTGGTTATTAAGTAAGTATTCAGACTTATTTGAATTTAACGATTTTCTTATTTCTAACGCTTCTAAGTTATCTAATCTAAGTGATTGCTTCTTACGAAAAAAAAAAAAAAAAAAAAAAAAAAAAAAAAAAAAAAAAAAAAGAATTTTGATACTTGGTGATAAAATTTTGAACCCTTGATGTTCAAAATTACCGTCTCCATCTGATTTTGAAAAATTCTACGTAGAGCGAGGGCAATGCCGAGGACAAAAATCTTTCTTCGCCTGCAAAGGAAGCGTCTTTGGCAGTCAAAGCGTCTCTACACTCATAGCTAACGCACAAACCTTAAAGCTAAACAAAAATTCAAGGGTGTTAAGACCATAATACAGGTGAGTATTTTATGTATTGGTTTACCAATAGGTTTGAGTGAAATAAATTGTAAAAGAAACTAGTGCTGTGTGAACGCACATTAATTTAGGAACGTATGCGAACGCTCGAAAGATCGGGTAATTTCCCACAAATAAACCTACCGCACCATTCTGTGCTCCTGATAACTGGCGCTCAGTTGAGTCTTGCGCCACACTGTTCGTCCCCAATTAGCCGCCATTCTCCATTCAATGCGTCTGGTTCGGATCCTTGCTAATATCAACATCGGGTATGTCCATCTATGGAGATTATTCCGAACTTCCTACCATGAGCAACTCAAAATGGTGAAAAACGAGGATTATTACATTTTTATTTAGAGGCATCTACGACTGATTAACCAAAAGCTTTGTGTCGTGACATCTATCGATATTTTTTCAAATTAATAGTGATTTCGCGAAGTTTGAAGAAATAGTGAACACTTTTAGGTGCTATATTAATTCTCGTCCTCGTTCATAAATGGCGGTAATTTAATTTTTGAAGTAAAACTTCTTTACGCACGCTTGACTTGGGGAGCAAGCTGGCGAATGCGTGACGAGAGCGTTGCTAAAAGTGTGATCGGGCGAAACGAACGATAATAATTTTAAATATTTGTAGAAAATTAAAATATATATCATATACTTTTATTTTATATGGAGCTAAAGAAGTTTTACTTCAGTCGTGTGGTCTAAAGCACACTCGTTTTTTTTTAGATAAAAACCGGCAAACAAGAAATATTAATTATATAGTATATGTATATGTATTTATTATATTCTATAATTCTTCCAAGAATGGATTGCAAATACAATATTGGATTTGAATCAGTGGTACACATGATATATTGCGTATCAACAAACAGGTATTTTTCATAAATGACTTAAATCAACACCGTCTATGAACGAGCAGATTATGAACTATTTTCAGTTTACTCTTGGCCAAGCATACCCTTAACGTAAATCATATAGACATCATAAAAAAAATATGTTCATATAGACATCATAGACCAATATACGCTGATTCTGAATATATAAGTTTTAGTAAATAATATTACATGTTGAATTTAAAAAAAATTATTAAAAAGACCATTTTTAATCATGTCATTAAAACACACTGTCAAGTTGGTATTACTGATTTGTTAATGCTGACGTCACTGCTCTCCATTCTCTATTTAAGTAATAGCGAAATATTCATCATTTCATGTTATTGGTTTGTTTTTGGGTTTATTTACATACAGCCTTACTAAAAAAAAACACTCCGCGGCCGTTAAACGGTGTTTCTATTGCACGTTGTGTAAAGTCTGTACATATTTTAAAACAAAACGTTACTAATAACAAATCGAAAATAATCGAACAAATATATGAATTTTTCGGTTGGTCACCCTGAAAATTAGTCCATTTGCGCATGTGCAGTCCGCCATATTCTTTTCTAAGGCGGGCGGCAAATTACAGTTTGACATATGAGATTTCACGTGCAATTTGTACAATCTTTTTATGGATAATTTCTAACCCAATCACCAATTCACTATAATAATAGTATTATTCAACACAATTACTATTATTTGTGTTATTTTTGTCAGTTTTGGTCCGTTAATAACGTCATGTTCGTAATTTGATTCTGTGAACATAAAAAATATAGGTTATTAATTATAAAATTTTGTTTTTCCGATTGAGTTTAATAAAACTTCCATAAAAATAATGTTATTTAATAACAAAAATGTATGGTGCGTGTGTAAATAAAAACAAATTATAGGAATCAAGGTCTAAGTTTTACAAAAATAACTTCAAAATGTCAGGTATTTTCAGTTATTCTTGGGGAATTATTAATTTATTTTTTTATAATTTTTAATTGTATGAACGAGATAAAAAGTGAAGTGATAGTTTTGTTGCAAATTCATTAAATAACAGGACTGTGTTTTTTAATTTCAAATATTAAAAAAATTTTCGACGTTTTAATAGAAAATGTTTGGTGTAATTTTTTTTTTCAATTTTTTTCACGTTTGAAGTTTAAAATACTGCAATTTGTAAAGTGTATTTTAAAATACAAAATGCTAAAAGGTAATTTTATCTAGTTTCTAAAATGGTATTTGGTTTTACAACATTTTGAAAAATAAGAAATATATAGGACATTTAAAATACCTTAGAAAAAATTTGAAAAATACAAATAAAACAGATATGTACAACAGTTAAACTACCCTCTTTGGCCGTGTAAGCGATGTACATATCTTTCCATGAACAATTTTTTGTCAGTTTTTAATTAGTAAGGTTTTTTCATGCACGGTCGTTTAACAATTGTTAAATTTTTTTAGAAAGTTTTTTAAAGTTTTTTACCTATATGTCCAAATCTCTTTAAACAGTAACAGCCTTACTAAAAAACTTTCTAAAAAAATTTAACAATTGTTAAACGACCGTGCATGAAAAAACCTTACTAATTAAAAACTGACAAAAAATTGTTCATGGAAAGATATGTACATCGCTTACACGGCCAAAGAGGGTAGTTTAACTGTTGTACATATCTGTTTTATTTGTATTTTTAAATTTTTTTCTAAGGTATTTTAAATGTCCTATATATTTTTTACTTTTCAAAATGTTGTAAAACCAAATACCATTTTAGAAACTAGATAAAATTACCTTTCAGATTTTAGTGTTTTAAAATACACTTTAGTGTTTACAAATTGCAGTATTTTAAACTTCAAACGTGAAAAAAATTGAAAAAAAAAATTACACCAAACATTTTCTATTAAAACGTCGAAAATTTTTTGATTTTTTGAAAAATTACACCAAACATTTTCTATTGAAACGTCGAAATGAATTTGCATCAAAACTATCACTTCACTTTTTATCTCGTTCATACAATTAAAAATTATAAAAAAATAAATTAATAATTCCCCAAGAATAACTGAAAATACCTGACATTTTGAAGTTATTTTTGTAAAACTTAGACCTTGATTCCTATAATTTGTTTTTATTTACACACGCACCATACATTTTTGTTATTAAATAACATTACTTTTATGGAAGTTTTATTAAACTCAATCGGAAAAACAAAATTTTAGAATTAATAACCTATATTTTTTATGTTCACAGAATCAAATTACGAACATGACGTTATTAACGGACCAAAACTGACAAAAATAACACAAATAATAGTAATTGTGTTGAATAATACTATTATTATAGTGAATTGGTGATTGGGTTAGAAATTATCCATAAAAAGATTGTACAAATAGCACGTGAAATCTCACATGTCAAACTGTAATTTGCCGCCTGCGTTAGAAAAGAATATGGCGGAATGCACATGCGCAAATGGACTAATTTTCAGGGTGACCAACCGAAAAATTCATATATTTGTTCGATTTTGTTCGATTATTTTCGATTTGTTATTAGTAACGTTTTGTTTTAAAATATGTACAGACTTTACACAACGTGCAACAGAAACACCGTTTAACGGCCGCGGAGTGTTTTTTTTTAGTAAGGCTGATAGTTGTTAAACATTATTTAGGCCCGCACGAATTAAAATGATGACGGAAAAGGGATATATTTGCGGGCAATCCGATAATTTGCCGGTAGTTGATACCGAATTGATGATCATGTTTTTCAAATATAATACGGACTATGTGAGTGCCGAATTTCGTGGAACAAAAGCTACCAAGTAAGTAAATCTTCATCATCTTATTACATTTTTCAGAAAGACGTAGTTAGCTATAAAAAATATTTTTGATAATGTATAGTAATTTTGGCCTGTTTGAGGTTATATTCGTGTAATATTTGACATTTTGTTTCGGTTACACAATCGTAATGATCAGTGTGGCATTATAAATAATAACAGTGTGGCTGTTATACACAATACATTGTTATACATAATATTGTATTATTTTGCTGCATTTTACAGATAATCTAAACACCTCACGTGTGATTAGTTGATATTTGAGATTTATAAGTATATTCTCTTCTATTTTCGGTTCGGCCAGAACATCTTGCGGTGACAGTGCTATTGGACAAGTAGTATAATTGAAACGAGAAGGGCCAAAATTTGTGCACCGCTAGAGTAAAAATCACGCCTGAACCACTAACTTAGAACCCCGGCTTACGATGTCATTTATATTTCCAATGAATAACAATAATAATAATGTATTTGTATACAATAACAGCAGCGATGAGATGTTGACATTTTACCTAATGTTTTTCTATATTAAAAGCAGTTAACCTTGAATAAAAAGCGCTTCGACTTTTGACACCTAAAAATCATTCCTCCTTTGATTTTTCCATATAAAATGATACCTGTTGAAAATCAACAAAACTTTTGGAGAGTGATGACGTCACATGCTTCACCATAGTAGGTGGTTTTCAGGGATCTTAAAAATGAAAACTTTGACAATTATTTAAACTATTAAACCTAACTATAAAAATAAAAATGAATATGCAATTATTTAAGTTAGAGCGTCATAAAAAAAAAAAAAAAAATTGGACTGGAGTTACTTATTAAAACGTTCAATTTCGAGGTATGTACGTAGTATATAGTGTTTCTAAGTATGTTTTATACTATTAGGTCCTTATATATGAAATTGGCGTTTTGCCGTACTGGTAACTTTGATCTCAAATATCTTCTCTTTGGTTAGGAATTCCAAATTAAAATTTATACAGCTATTTACTCATGCATATGTGTTTCGAAAATTATAATGCATTTGTTTTTTCCTTAATTGTTTTTTTTCTTTGCGTCACTTAGTTTTACAAAATGGAAAACTTGAAATATCGCGTTATTTACGAGTACGAGTTCCACCGTGGCACCAGTGCTGCAGAAACGGCTCGAAGGATTAATGATGTGTATGGCGACGGTGCCGCAAAAGAAAACACAGTGCGTTTTTGGTTCCAACGTTTTCGTTCTGGAAATTTCGACCTGCGAGACTAAAGTTGATCACCTGTTGATGTTACTGTTTTAAAGATGTTTTTGTACGAATAAATTTGAAACCTTTTTTTGTTATTTATTTTTGGGGTTTTATGCCGTGTTACGCTATCTCCTTATTTAGCCAACGTTTCGGACAACGTTACAGTGTCCATCAGTAACACGGTATAAAACCCCAAAAATAAAAAAAAAAAAAAAAAATACTTTTGGCCGTGAAAATCTAAAATTATATATTTGAAAGTGTTAAAAATAGAGGACCCCAGCACGGGCGGTCCTTGAGTTTTCAGTCAGCTTACGTTACGTTTATTAAAAATTCAACTTTTTGTATGAAAATCTTTATGGATGCGGCGCATCCCCAAACTGAAAGAATCCTGTAGATCTTAAAAAAAAAATCATTTTCAACTTAATATTATCACATTTAACAGTAAATAACCGAACGCTAACTGCATTAACTGACAGTGACAGCTGACAAAACGAACCATAATAAACAACCACAGATATTCCAATATCAATCTCTGACATCAACAACCATAGACATATTATGACAACAACACCGAACTTCACTGAACTGGAATGAAGCGTTGGCAAGAATACAGGCGGAAGTGCAGTCGGTAGGTGATTCTACATGATGGTAGGAGTAAAAAAAAAATTTTTTTTTCGAAATTCCTACTTTTTTTCCCATACAAAAAGACGTACCTATTAAAAATCCTAAGCGCCTCCGCCCACTGAGGCAACTGAAAACTCTCAACTGCCAACTGTCTTTGTATGACAATGGGATGGCCCGCACACTTCACAATCACACAAAACTCCGTTGTCAATGGAAACGCAAGCGGTGACTTGCGACTTGCACTGCTGGTTGAGGTGGTCGGCCATTGCTAGTTGCCAGCTGTCAGCTGATTGTTCTTCATCTATGGTTAAACAAGCTTTTTGACCAATCAAGACAGAGAAAACAGCCGGTTTTAGTTGGTTTTCAGTTGCCTCAGTGGGCGGAGGCGCTTAGTGTAAGGTACAAACTTGCCCGATACATTTGCTGTGGCGGTTGTGATTGTTACGTATCGTGACAGCGGAAAATGTTGGTTGTACACGCCGGAGTTATTTTATCTTTTTACTTTATTAATTTTATTTTTAGTATCTTATTATTATTATAGAATTATTATTATCTTAGAAGTTGAAATTTCTAAAAAAGTAATGTATATTTTTTACTTATTATCTACTTACTATCATGTAGAATCACCTCCCGAAGTTAATGCACTTTACCCCCGGACACCCTGTATATTGTTAAGCGTATATTATACCCTTGGAACAATTCATTTCCTGTCAAAATATCTTCATTTTTACATCGCTAGGTGGCGGTGATAGTCCCTTCTCGGACTTAAAATGTTCAACATTTAACATGCGTATATTGCCAACGTCCGTTGGACGGACAGGGCACGAGAAGAAGAATGGTTTGGAATTTCGTGGTTCACATTTAAAGTCAATTTAATGGTGTTTTTTTATTTAACTTCTAAATATTCAGCCTTTTAAACTATATTTTATAGAACTCATCATTACGATTACTACAGTAGAACCCCGTTAATTCGAAATCCATGGGACACCAAAAATCTAATTTCGAATTAACAAATTCCCACGTAAATCGAAATTTTATGAAAAAATAAATTATAAACAGTCGCCGAAAATCGAGTTCTTCGTTCGAAAATTTAAATTCGGGTAGGTTCTTCGGAGTAAATTCGTAATAATACGACTTATTCCTGTGAAAATCGAATTTTCGCAGCCGTTTACCGCCACGGTCGGTCTTATATTCGAAAAAATATATACCAATATATAATTTTTCCGTGCAAATAAAATTTTCGCTGCCAATTTCCAGCCCTTTAAATTCAGATATTCTAAATAAATTCGTAAAAATACGATATATTTCCGCATAAATGGAAATTTCGCGGCCGACATCCTTCGCAGCCCGCCTTTTAAATTGATATATAAAAAGTATATTCGTGTTATATTTCAAAGCCTAAATCGAAATTTGGCAACCGATTTCCGTCTCTCTCTTCTAATTCAAAAATTCTAAGTAAACTCGTAAAAATACCATATAATTATCGCGAAAAAATATTTTGGTGCTCGAATCCCGTAGTATCCGGCCATTAATTCAGATACCTACTCGTAGTAATTCATAAAAATACGATATATTTCCGTGTAAATAAAATTTTCGCTGCCGATTACGGCCGCGGCTGGCCCTTTAAACTCAGAAATTTGAAGTAAGTTCGTGAAAATACGATATGTTTTCGCATAAATTCGAAATTTCGCAGTCGATATCCGTCACAACTAGCTCTTCATATTCAGAATTCAAAGTAAATTCGTAAAATTTCGCATATTTTCCTCGTAAATCAAATTCTTACGACCGATTGCCGTCGCGGCCGGTCCTTGACATTTAGGTAAATTCGTAAATATACCACATTCCACTGGAAACCGATTCCGATTTACAAAATAATAGTACGAATTAGGACGATTTCCAACCGCTTAAATCTACATTTAAGCTCGTTTTACCGCCATGGCTGTCTGTCAGATTCCGATTTACGAAAAATATCTGATGATTATCATAATTTTTTTCGTGTAATTCGAAAATCGATGTTTTTCTCGAATTACACAAACAAAAAGTGTGCGGACAAAAATTAATTTCCAATTAAGAATTAAAGAATTTCGAATAAAAAACATTTTGTATGAAATATTTTTTTGAAAATGTCGAATTATCTACGCATTTTTCGAATTATCGGGGTTCAAATAAACGGGGTACTACTGTATACATAATTGTTAATTTCCTTAAAAAGATTTTGGTCTGTTTCTCAAACACCGTGTACATTCAACTTCATTGACTTCATTAGAAATTTTAAAGATAAAAAATAAGTAAGTATTTATTTCCAAACACTGTGTACACTGCCCAACAAGACATAACATAAAAAACGTTCACTCACACAAGGTCAGAGCTCGTAAAGACAATGAATTCTTACATATACTTGTAACTGAAAACAACACGAAGATAGTAACAAACAATTCGGAATACACTGAACGCGAACACCCTTTCAAACATAATATTTCTTGCATTTGAAAGAAATGTGACAGTTTATGTTAAAAATTACGTAAAAAAAGGGAATTTGTGAGTTCTGACTGTTTTTCTGGCTTCTTAAATTATTGCAATGTTTCAAGTAAGTTCCTTTAGATCTTTTACACCCAGTAATAAAACATTTTGATGGCATATTGTAAATACGTATGCTGTGAAACACGGAACGTACAGTTTCACCTCTGTTCAACGGGGGCTTCTCTCCCGGAATGGCAAGAAAGCTGTTGAAGTGTTGTAAAATATGGTGAAATTGAAGTATTTATTTAATTGTTAATATTCACAGATATCATAACGACAATATGAACCCGTACCTTGACAGATATGTGTATTACATACATAATTTAAATTAAAGACATTGTGTAAAATCATTAATTATACCATAGTCATAAATCGAAGTTTGAAAAGTGGGTTGTATGGTGTATCAATGTTTTTATTTTTTATGGTCGAATGCTTACATCATTTACAAAAAAAAATCCGCTGTTTGAAAAATAATAGTCCATTAAATAACAACAAAAAATATGAAGTCTGACAATGTCATACGAAAGGTAGTAATTCAGCTGTTTTAGAGGGTCGTTTTGCTGCAAATCACCTTTTTGCCCTATAACCTACTCTTAAGAAATAATGGCACGACGTCATAGTAAAGTTGTTTATAACATAAAAGCAAACCTATAAGTAAATCACATTATACAAGAGGATTTGTTTATTTTATAATGTAGGTAGGAATTTAATATAACTATAGAAATTTAAAATTAACCTATAGGCCGTCACCAAGGTTCGTAGAAAATGTAAGTCCATCCGTTTACGGTGCAACTGAAAAAAAAACCGGTTGGCAACCAAAGTCGCTATCCCGTCCACCAGGCAACTTCTCAAAGACCAGTTGCGAACGGCGACGCAGCCAGTCACTCACAACTCGCGGGATTGGTTTATTTATGCAACTCGCCGTGCTAGTCGCCCGTCGCCGGTGCGTTTCAATTGCCAGGTTGGTATTGTTATTCATTCTATGTCCCACCAGAAAATATCGATTTTGTTCGGGAGGTTGACAAATTATTAATTATTTTTATTAATCATTTTCAGCTACAACATTAGTAACGTCGTTTTTTTCAATCTTAGCATTCTTGCTCATTAAAAACTCACGGACCGTCACTGGACCCCACACGGAAAAAAAATTATTCGAAAAAACGATAATTTTAATAGTAAAAACGGTTAAAAACTGGACTGAAGTTCTTACGAACAAATTAACAGTGTTTCTATGTTTATTGGCGGGAAAATGTAAGAATAATTTGTTGGTATACGTACGAAATTACGTTTACCAAGAAATTATTCTTTCATGTTCCCGCTAATAAACATAGAAACACTGTTAATTTGTTCGTGAGAACTTCAGTCCAGTTTTTAACCGTTTTTACTATTAAAATTATCGTTTTTTCGAATAACATTTTTCTCCGTGCAGTAGTGTGTACTTTGGAAAAATCCTATTAGCGTGATTTGATGTTGCTCCATCTAACATTTTTCAAATACATTTGAAAACTAGGTACCTACTGTTAAAAATAGATGACCCCAGAAGTGTGTAAATAAAATAAACCTTTTAGCGTGATTTGGTGTTGCGCCATCTAACATTTTCCAAAACTGTCAGATCATTGATGAAAATCGGCGGTGGTCACCCTGTTGCTGCAGCAAAGCATTACAGGGAAGCAGGGGGAAAAGGTACTCGTACACAATTGAAAACTATCTACATGTATTCAGGTTTATATGAAAACTGGCTTTTACTTGACTAGTCCCTTTTAAATCAAATTCTAGGCGTATTGACTCGTTTTTACAAAAAAACATAAATTGATTTTGAAAGATTGTTATTTTATCTGGTTAACGCAGTTTTAAAATTTTGAAAAACTACGTGTATTTTTAATATACTAAGGTTATACCGTTGGTCGTTGGCAGATTTGTTCAATTTTCAAACGATAGATTCTATACAACACAAATTTCAAATCATATAATCATACAACAAAATAAATCAATACATATCAATACATTTTTATTTTATTTAAGGTCTTACAAACTAAAGAATTTCAATTTTTTTACACACTTATTATGTTTAGACATTATTGAAAAAACATAAATAATTATGATTATAAAATACTTCAAAGAAGTACACGATATTTAATAATTTTTGATCGTGCGTTTTGAGCTTTATTGCTAGTTAGTAGTAGTATATATTAAAGCAAGTTTTGAATGAAATAAATCGATATAAAATTTTTAATTTAAAAAAATTGATTCGGGGAATATTCGATCTTTCTCGTTTGAACCTCTCTGTACAGTTGCACGCATTTTTAAACTTTTATTCTCAGCCGCTAGTCAATCGCTCTTCGGATGACTGATTTGTCCGCTTATATTTTAAATATTTTTGTTTTGTAAACTTTGTCAAGGAATGCAAATACTGCAAAGTTTTAATTTAAAAAAAAAATTAAAAATTAGATAATAACGACATTATATTATTGAGAGCTTAAAAAACGATAATTAGGATTTTTAAGTGTTTGTCCCGGGTTGTTTTATTTTTTAGACACATAGTATGAGACCAAGTAAGTGGAGCCCACACAAATACTATAAATTCAATAGGGCACCGGCACACACGGACAACTTGATTCCTGAGTTTCTCAGGTAGAGTCCAGCTTGTAAAAGTAGCGAGACCTTTGCAGGAACAGGGGGAATATTGTCAATGAAATAAAACAATTTATACTTTTCCCGAGTAGTGTCGGATGATGAGCGCCAGTTTGTACCAGTTACTTCTCTATTTATTTGATAAAAAATGTACATTAAATTTTACATGTGTTCACTGAGAGTAATTATTGTTTTAACAGTGGTGATCATTCTTATCTCTTCACTGTGTTGAACAAAGGCAAACATTATTTATTAAACGTCTGGTGAGACTGGAAACCATTAATATTATTTATAGCAGTTGCATATTAAGGATGTGGGGACATTGATCCAATGGTACGATATTATAGTATTATGTTTCCAGGACGCAGATTTGTTAATGATTTTATCAAAAATGTTGACAATATCGTAAAAACTTGAGATATTGTAATCTCTTAATGTCTTTGACTCTGTAGATATATTTACAGTACCTACCTACACAGATGTGATAATGATTTTATCAAAGTATAGTAAAGATTTGAGATTTTGTTATCTCTTACTGACATAAAGCATATCTGATTTAGCACGTCTGATATACACATTATTCGTAAAACAAGCTCACATTTACTTTACAACGACAAGTAAAATGCATATACCTATAACTAAATGATATCACAGCCTAGCTTAATAGTATCGGACTTGAATTTAGTTTTATACCTTATAAATAAATATATTAGTTTCATAAACGTTGAACTCATGATGTAAATTTTTTAAACATAATTTTGTCCGTTTGCAATACATTTTCTCTTGTAGACAAAGCTTAGTATCACGGAAATGCTTAGTTTTATCAGTAACAGGTAAGTAAAAAAAAAAGAAAAGCAACAACTGTCCCGTATTTTTAATTCTGGTTGTCCTAATTATGATCATACGACATACTTATGTCATTGCTTAAAAGCATATCTAATTAGGTAGGGATGTACCTACTATGAAAAATACATTACCTACAATAAGTACCTATACTCAAATATAAACATGATAATCGCTAAAACTTATTTCCATGTTTCCATGGATTATTTTTCCATCATTACATGTTAGGCATTTGATTAGCACATATTAAATTAATGTGACGATTTAAAATGATGCTTCACTGTAGCTATGTTAATAATGTGTTCAATGAGGAAAAAATCTATTTTCATCATCGTTTACTAAAAAACGTAAATTTAATCTTAGAAGCATCAGGCTCTGTTTACGCGTCACACGTTCACAGACCTAAGTGGTCCAAATCCGATTTTTACATGAATCTCTCATCAATATAAAAACACAGGTAGTAGGTACTAATAGGCAGGTGCAGGTAGACATAGCATAAAGCAGGCAACTCGTCTCCGTGCAGTCATTTCATCGTTGTGCACCGCGCAAATACTATCTTCACGAAGATCGCGCTCCGTGACAAGTGCCAAACCTTTATCTGAAGATGGATAACGCGGCAGAAGTATGCGGTTACCCTTCTCAATATGAGTGGGTTGTTGATGATGTTATCTCAAAAGAAGGAATACGTGATTTCACCATTGATCCGACATTTGCATCCGGGAAAGGAGAAAACTATCTCGGTGTCTTATATGGGCTTGACGTAAACGGCATCAAGGAAAACGGAGAAATAAAAGGACTGAAGCTGATTTTAAAGATTCCTCTGGACTCTGCCATAATGCGAGAGAAGGCTCCAATACATAAAATGTACACAAGAGAAGCCTACGCTTACAATACTCTTCTTCCAAAACTTTGCGCCCTGCAAGAGAAATACCTCGTTCCCGAAGCGGAAAGGTTTCGGCATATTAAATGCTTTAGGGCCGATTCTGAAGAGTTCAAAGAATATTTAATACTGGACGACATGCGCGCAAAGGACTTTAAAATGGCAAATAGGCGACAGTCTTTAAGTGTGAACCACCTGAAACTTGTTCTGAAAACTTTGGCGAGTTTTCACGCTTTGTCTTTCGTGTTCAAGAAATCTAACCCCGAAGAATTCGAAGAGATTGGAGGAAAGCTCGGTGATTTGAGTGACTTCAACGAAGGGTTCACTAATTATATGGAAGCTATGAAAAGCAGAGCCTTGGCCGTCATCGAGGATCCTGTGTTGGCAGAGAAACTTAAAATTTTTGATGTCAGTGCCACCAAGTTAGGGGAGTACTTAGACCCTAAAGGGATAAGTCCTTACTCAGTGTTTTGCCATGGAGATTGCTGGAATAACAACATGTTATTTAAACTGAAGGTAATAAAAATATATATATTTTCAATTACTTTTATAAAAAAAATTTTTTTATGTAAAAATAAGAAAGTATACAGATTTAGGAAATGAAATTAAAAGAATTTGGCATTCTCAGACTATAAAAATATTACCTTTTGTTATTTCGGCTACTGGCATTATACCTAGCTCTCTTATTAAAAATTTAGGCATATTAGATTTGTCAAAGAATTTGTATATAAAAATGCAAAAATCAGTCATTTTAAATACATGTAGAATTACGAAAGATTTTTTAAATATTTATATTGAGGGATCAGTAGGATTTATCGGTCAAATTAGGAATTCCACAGAGCCGAACGATCTGATATGAAAATATCTGGAGACGGTGAATTATATTCCCATTTAATAGTTTGGTAGATTAACGTGTTGTTCTTGTATTGTTTTGTATTAATTATACTTATATAATACACTTGCATAACGTGGATTTACTAGATGATCATTTATATGAAAAAGTGTATGAAAGAAAAATAAATCTCACACATAATATTCACATCACCGATCACCTCGGGTACCTAGTGTAAATGTTAAAAGAGCATAAAAACGCGATTAATAAAAATTTATTTTAATGTTCTGTAAAAATATTTTCTGATATCTCATATAAGTTATAGTAAAGTTAACATTATTTCTTATTACAATAATATTTAGGTAGTTACCTATTCTCTTAGAAATATCAACATAATTTTTTAGAATTCAAATATATAACTTATAATACAATCGGTGTTTCACAACATATTTTGTCAGAATAAGCTTTCTGTTTCAAAAGGCAATATCTTAATGTCTTAAAAAGCACACAATTTCCAAAAATATATAGATATATTTTTTAATAACCTATACTATTATACTTCCGTCACTATTGTTTGTCGATCGGTTAAAAACCAGCCATTTCGTTGGGTTAATAAAAAATAATTATAGGTGAATAACGTTTGCGGTGTGTCGAGTTTTCCAAGACAGAATTAAACTGTTAAAACCTGTTTCAACAAACGTAAGTAGTGATCTTGAACCTACATAATATACCTAGGTATAATGTATGTAGATACCTATATATAATCTTATGTCGTAACTGTGGACTGTAGAGCAAATCAGTATCTACGAACTTGCCTTTTGAACTCTTCGTAAACGGAATTGTTTTCGATTTGAAAGATAATGCGGGCAATGTACAATCAACTTATTATTTACCATAAATAACAACATCTATTAAAAAAAAATTTATATACGCGAAAGAAATGTTTTCATTCCTTTTTACCTGTTATTTTTTCTAACAACAAAAAGTTAGATTTCAACGGCAGCGAATTATCATTTATTCAATACATAACTATATTTATAATTTTATGTTGGCATCGATCTGTTGAAATTGGTAGCCACCTCCGGTCTGTTCAACCGTGGGGCGCACTTGCGATTTGTACAGGGTTAGCAATTGTGTACTATTAAAGTATCTGCGGGCACTGTACAGTACGCCCAGTTTCTGAGAGGCCAACTTAACTCTGGCCTCGATGGAGCCCCCATATCTGAGCTGGTCACTTAGAGTTACACCGAGCATATCAATGGAAGACCTGTTCGGAAGAATGCTACCGTTGAAGGAGACTAGATAGTAACGTATACGCTTTTGCTTTGTTCACGTGTATATTCATGCTTGACGGTTTGGCTCGCCCGAACATGTTGCGTCCACAGGCTCGAGCCGCTCGACACAAGACTCCGTTAAATGTTGGCGGTGGCGCATATAAACATGAACTAAGCTATATCTTTATATTTTATTTGGCAACGACACCTATACCTACTATCGTTATGTAATAGACGACAGCGCCCTTATCTTATTCTTGCAGCACTGTAAATTTCCGTCGAATATCGAGCAATAATTACGGGCCTTGAATCTTTTTTTGCATCGACCCGTTGGCTCGATATCGAACAAAAAATGATGGTTCAAGACGGTACTTACCTTGAGACAAGTTCGAATGAGCGTAAAACCATCGAGCGTGAACTAGAGTGGATATTGGCCTTTACTGAGAATGGGTCACTTTTATGTCTCTCGTTTTCTATGTTATCCTTCCCAGGTTCACTTCTCCACCGTGCAATGTTATTAACCGCCCTAGGCCTACGAACGTAGGTGATAAGTTCATGTTGATTGTACCATACTGCACTATCCCGTATCACGTACGCATTTAAAAATAAAAAAAAATTATGTTTTATAAACTTTTATTTTACTAAACCTATTGTAAATGTATATATTTTGATAAAATCTTATCAGATATGAGTATTTTGCGGATATAACCCGAAGGTAGAACGAAGCTAACCGAAATATTTGCTACCGAGTAGAGTTAACAAATATTTAAAAAAATTCACGCTTTGACATTTCATATCTTTAAAATAAACCTTGAAATAGTAATTCCATGACCAGTTTGTGCAAGATACCTTTATACGAATAAATTATAAATATTTAAATATGTCTGCTTTCAATCATATCATAAACAGAATATAATTGTGGAGAGGTATTTCGGTTATATAATAATATTTAATTCGTTAATAATATTTATTCCGGATTTTACTGGAAGCTTACTCAAATAAAATAATAATTTTATTGATGGTTTAAAGTCTAAAGATTATTTGGTAATAAAGATAATTTAGATTTTTTAATGGAGTACCTAAGTTGCTATATTAATTGACACACATCTCCGTTGAAGTCAAAATGTCAAGTCATATTTTTATTTGGCATCTTGCAATCATCTGAGAAATCTGACAAATCTCTCATATTATGAAATAAACACAATGTTTCCTACTATTAGCAATTCTGGATAACACTGATTTGAATAAGTTTTGCGTTATAGGTATTTGGTATAAACAGCGACCTTGTGAATTGTAAGCGATTGCAAATCACGTGAATTCGATATTATTTTTCGACCTTCTGAAATTCGATCACATGTCTACGAATACCGCAAACAATTCTCAGTCCTTCCATCAAAACGTAAGATTTTATATAGATTAATTTTTCCTCGAGGTCAACTAACCTGCTTTTATAATATACCAAAATCACTAGCGCTATCTACAGAGTTACTGAAATTTACATAATCCTTATGAAAATCCACACCTGATATATAAACAATTAGTTAAATCCTTAAAAGAGGATTCCTCATTTGTTGATCCTTTACTACATACACATTTCAAATAAAATAATTATCAATTAGGTATTTACTTTAGTCGGTACCTACCATCTCTTTTCTATGATAACGCCGAAACATTATAATAAAATATGTTTATTATGTACTCAATATTTTTCAAAATACCTAAAGCACTATTAAATATAAATTTTAGATCAAGTTAAAAAGTTAATTTTTAAACGTTTAAAATACATTCTATAAATTATGTAGGTACTTATAAATTCAGGAAATTTATAATAATAATAATAATATTTGGATGACTTGTATAGCGCCGTTTTTGTAAAAACCACCTCAAGGGCGTTGTACAAATTATGTTTGAACCCAGCTAACTTGAACTCTATGAGCACTGTATTATAAATTATAACTTTAAAATTAAAAATTGATCCTGTAACATGTATATTTTTGTTTATATTACTTACACACAGACAGTGCCTTAGTGGGTTCCCATTAATTTTGTTTTATATTTAACGTATTACTATGTAAAATATTTTTAAAAAAGCATTTACTTATCATTTACGCGTATGTAAAAATAATGGGAAAAAGTAAGATGTAAATCTCTTTTTTATTTGCGAATTCACATTGTGGCATCAATTTAATTAAATGAAAATATTTACCTTTTTTTAGTGTCCTTTGTATCCTCACAAATAAACCTTTGTGTTCGAACTTTTGAAAACTATTGGAAGTTTTTTATAAAGTAGTGGTAATAAAGTTTATCTTTGTTTTCCAGGATGAAGAACCCGTAGACGTGATGCTGCTAGATTGGCAGCTTCCAAGGAGCTGTTCTCCAGTCATAGACATCGCCTATCTCATGTTCACCAGCACAGACTACGACCTCCGCAAGAACCATTTCCAAGAACTGATGGACCATTACCACCAGCACCTCACCATGAGCCTCAATTTCATGGACTGCGACATTGAAGAACACTTCCCCAAGCCTGTATTTGAAGAACATCTCAACAAGTTCCTTCCATACGGACTATTCATGTCCTTCATGCTGCTTCCAGCTGTTCTTGGAGAGGCTGAGGACGTTCCAGACATGGACGAACTGTTCTCAAAGGATGTGCATGATGCCAAAGATATGAAGTTTGAAAATAAGCAGGCTTCAGGTCGCTATGATGTTCGTATGAACGGAGTCGTAAGGACGTTCGTAGAAATGAATTTGATTTGATTGCCAAGATGTTAGAGACTCCAGACAATTATAAATTTTGAAAACAACATATATAAAATTAATAAAAACGAACTGCGATCCTGAGTTAGAACATAGTAAAATAGGAAAACACTTCGTCGCTCTAGTTCGTTTTTGTCTAACAGACCATTTTTCGTGAACTTGAGTAAAGTATGCATTTGTTCTCAAAAAACCTTTATTTATACGATAATGGTTCAAAAAAAAATTATAAAAGATTATTTAAGGGGTTTTCAAAACGCACTTTGTCTTAGGTATTCCAAAATTTATGTACTTTTATACGTTTTGGTCTAAAACGAACTGAAGCGACGACTTAACTGTGTACGCACACCTTTTTATTTTCAATTTAATTCGATCCTTTTTATACTGCTAACAATACTTATTTAAATATTATCGCAAACCGATGTCACAATTTTATAGAATTTATGAAGCTGAAAGTATTTATAAAGTATTTGCCTCAGAATTATTTCCTATCAAAACAAATGTTTTCAATTGTCTATCTACCTACCTACTGTATCGCTTGTCTAATATGATTTGTAGGTAGGTACTCATTAGTTCTAACATAAAAATATATTTTTGAATTTCATTGAACTTGAAAATTTTACGCACTATGCAGTGTTTCTTATTATGTTCATCAAACTTTAACATTAACCACCCAAACCTTACGGTATAATTAACAAATTTACCTATATATGTTGATACTGTCATATTTTTAGGTAACATTTTAATGTTGCTTTTTATTTGTATTTTTGAGCCATGCTTGACATTGCTTGATTCTAAATATTAATAAAAATATATGTTTTTTTACAGATAAAAGAATGTTGGTAAGTAAGCCTTAATTAAATGTTTGCCCTTTATTAAATTTTATATTTTTATTAAAATTCTGTTTAATATATTCTAATATATTTTATTTAAGAATATCACGTTTTATAATTCAAGTAAAGTGGAGTAACTTGATGTTAATTGAAGATAGAGGTAAAAATGTCGAGATATTTTCCATTAATTTCCATAATTCCACAGACCTTAAAATGAGGTTTCGTGAAAATAAATTTACGGTTGGTTCCATCCTTTCACACGCAAATTAAAAAAATCAAGGATGTGGTAAAATTTATTTTCCGACATAATATTCAGAAGAAGCATAAACCTATCTACACAAAAATATTGGATAGAGTAGGTACTTTTGTATGGTAAAAAAACCGAGATGAATTTTACTCATTTAAATAAAAGCTTCAAAGTCTAATAACATACCTCAATTGGGGATGCCGTAGTTTCACATGTTCTGTGAATTTGGGAATCACATAAAAAACGAAATTTGTTAAAATGCTAACCTAACCAATTTGGTAGGCGGGAATGGGTTCCGCCGCCCCAGGAATTTATTGGAATATAACTAACACCTCTGCCATAGGTTTGGCGACTTAGCAGGGGTGTCCGGATAAGTATAGTCTTGTATAAAAAAAATGCGTGTACATTTTTACGCAGCATCGCGTTTATTGGTCAAATGCAATGTACAATTGAGCCCTTGCCCCGAATAATGTTTGTATCTGAAAATATACATGTTTTTTAAAAGATTGAAATAACGAAACCAGTTGTGTTTTATTACATTTTAAATTTAAAATACAATAAACGTACATTTCTTAAGATTTATTTATCCATGAAAAGTGGCAAAGAAAAGCAATTAAATTAGTATTCCATCAACAACTCAACATTGATTTTTTTTTGGATACAACATAATTCGGAGCAAGGCCTCAATTGTACAATATAGTTTTGTATCACTGATCGAAGAACCGGTGGATGCAATCAATGTGTTGTCTAGTCTGTAGTTGGAAATAAGATTGCAGATATATACTATAAATTTGTACAGCGCCTGTAGGTGATTATTCATAAAAATATACAAATCATCGCACTATACAAATCATTTAAATATTTTTATTATAATCATTGTTATGGGGTGTGGTTTTCTAGGTCTTGACGGAGGATGACTTGGAAAGACAGATTCCCACCCCTCATACCTGTTTCCCTTCCCAGAACTTCCTCTCCGTACTTTATTTAAGAAAAGGCTGTCCACACAGCATCCCGAAAGATAATGTAGGACCTGAGGAATTAATTTTCCCCAGGGCCTCTTTTGTGGAGCTAATGTAAAAAAGCAATACATTGCTTCAGAAAATTGTAAAAATGTTGTCACCCCTTGGAATATTGTCGAGTGTTGAGTGTTGAGTGTCGAGCGAGAGAGATTCGCTCACACTACCTTCTCTGGGTTAGCGTGAGGGAATCACACATCCCACGGTCATGCGTCTTCCCTCATGAATATGCACGTAGTCGAACCCTTCATCGCTTTCTACAATTATTATTATTATTCTCCACACAAGGATGCCTACCCTATCCCTTTGGCTTCGCGGAAAAAGGTTCGTATTATTCTGTTTTAATAAAATTAAATTTTCATTCAGTTTGCGCAATTGTTTAACACGCTCTACCCCATCTACACCATAAGAGAGATAGGTACATAATAGTACATTCGTCACACATACCTACCAATAACTCACGAATTTGCACAATTTTTCATTTTTTAAATTTTTTTAAAATTATTTATATATATATTTTTTTTTTTTGTTTTTTTTTTATTCTTCATTTGAAAACTCGCTAAACTGCTAAAGCAGTTTGTCAGCAGGTCAATTTAACAATAATTATAATATAATGCTAAAGTACACATATTACAAGAAACCACAATATGCAAAATAAGTACAGAAGAATAACTTATGATATAATAACAATACAAAGGCATATGGAAAATACATACAGAGGAATAACTTTTAAGTAATTACAATACAAGGGCATAAAATATTCAGACAGACAGTTTTAACACAGGCAAATTATTTATATTTATACGTAAGATAAGATTATGAAAACTATCAATATAAAAAAGCTTGATAAATTAACCATTTTTTAATTTTAATTTTTAATTTGGTAGTGCAATTTGATTGATCTTTTATGTGCATTGGAATCTTATTAAATATGGTAGGCACAAGTTAAAAATAAGTCCGTTGTCCGTATTTATTTGCAATTTTCGGAATGGACATACCCTTATTTTTACTAAATCTTGTGGCATGTGTATGATCTACTTTTTCTTTGTATATTGAATCCGACGTTAGGTTTTGGCATACAATTTTAAACCATAATATTCCTCGAACGGGTAATATATTAACTGACTCATACAATAATTTTGAGTCTCTTCTTTTTGCATAAATATTTTTGCTTACCAAAAGCTTGATCATGGAGTTTTGGATTGATTGAATGTAACCTATACTTGTCTTGCATGAGTTTCCCCAAGATGCTATTCCGTATCTGATTGTAGATTCCGCTAGTGATAAGTAGATTATTTTTAACGTACTTTAACATTATATATTACAATGGTCTTTGGCTGTCCAACTAGGAAATTAACCTGTTATAGGACAGTCAAAATGAGCAGATTTATTAAATGTATTTATTCTTTTGTCTATTATATTGACTTTTACTCAGATTATGTAAAAAATAAAATATTAAAAAAAAAAAAATTGATGGTTGATACAAGAAGTTGCTTATGTACGTGAATAAATATTTTAAAATAATGTAAACGCAGAGAAGAAAAATAAAAATAAAAATAAATTTTAAAAATAAAAATTATAAACATGTTTGCTTTTCAACCATTCCATGAAACTATACTTTTGATTTTGATGAATTTAATGAACTAGAGAATCAAAATAAGATTAAAAAATATATACTTATATAGGTGCAATATGCAGTCGGTTTAGGGAAAATATGGTAAACCTACTTATAAAATATAATTAAATGTCGAATGGGATGTTCCGCCGAAAAACAAAAGTTTCAAATTGGCAAATAAAGCACAAAAAATATGCATTTTGTAATAAATATCATTTCGGGGAGCTATCTGTCGGGGATGAACTATTGGGTCACCCTAATATAGGTGCAGAGCAAAACTTTTATTAAACTCAATGGGAATAATGTACGTATTATAAATATTATGTATAATTTTGTAATATATTATCACAAATAAAAAAAAAATAAAAAACCAGACAGATTTTATTATTATTATTAAAATAGACTCACCTAGTAGCTTCACTACAGTTCGATAATCCCATCAGAAGGCAAAATAGCTTATTATGAGGCCGAAGGTAAGTGAAGGAGACAAAGAAGAGGAAGGTGGAGAAGTGTCTGACTATTTAGATCTAGTCATTTTAAGCAATGTTTCAATTCTGAATAGTGGTCTTACACCAGGCCGATACACTATAATATATATTATTTTATAGTTAATTTCACAGTTAATTATTTAAAATAATATATACTATTATTATTTTAAATAATTAACTGTGAAATAACACAAATCAATTAAATACAATTAATTTGCGCATGCCGGGTTCGAACCCGCGGCCTTCTAACGGAACGGGAGTCTAACCGCTGGACTATGCTAAATATGAATATACATCAAACGTTGGTTATTTTTTTTAAATGTTTATTAATATTGTTTTTTTTTTATCTTAAAAATGGTACACGTACAATTTACAATTTTGTAACTTGTGCTTGGGTTTTTCACCATCCTCCTAATAGCTTATCCATACTGCCCTTGAGGCGATTTTTCACAAAAACGGCGCTATACAAGTCATCCAAAGTATTATTAAAAATAAAATTAAAATACTTGCAATAGTGGCCTATAAATAGTGGCTATATAATACATTGGCTATCTTATCCAATATATTAAATAGTCACTATTTATAGCTTCGAGCACCGATTAAAAAACTCCGACTTAATAAATAAATAAACCGTACACCGTAAATCGAAAATAAACTTTATAGTATGGATAAGCTATTAGTAATTAAAACAATGCAGCATTTGCATCTTAACAAAGTTTACGAAATCAAAATATTTACAAATACAAACGAATAAATCAGGCATCCGAAGAACGATTGACCAGCGGCTGAGAATAAATTTCACATAATAAGTACAATTAATACAGAAGTTTTCATTGGTTACCTATGTAATTTTATTTAAATATTTCAGTTATGTGAACAACTGGCCAATAATGATATAATAACAGAACTAAAAATAGAACCTTCACAGAATTTGAAAAGTTACTTCGAAATTTTGTGAATTGTTCAAATTCTGTGAAACCACAACTGAATAAAAAATCACCGATACAATAATATTGTTATTACCGAAGAAACTTTGTGGCTTGAATTTTTTATCCAAAATGGAAAAAAATACTCTGTTTTTATTTTATTTTTACAACTCAGGTACGGGACATACGTCATTACTATGTCTACCTACGTTAAATTATCCTGAAAACAAGCTTATGTGTCAAAGCGGTTAAAATAAATAAAATGGTATAAAACAAAGCATTTGTTTAATTTTGTTCAATATTATTGTATTTGTTTGCATGTGTGAAAACAAACAAACTATAATTCATATATTTTAAAACATAACTTGCAGAAAATAGTTTTCCTAAAATAATTAAGTTAGCGCCATTTTTATAAGTTTACCAAACGAAATGATGCAATAATTTCTGAAAAGCTCCGCTAGATGGCAGTGCAATCAGAATGCACAATGCATATAGGAAATGTTTTGGGTAATATTTTTTTTTATTGTGCAACCAAGTCCGATTACCAGAATATAAATATGTAGAGTACACATAGGGGGTTTCTCACCATCCTCCCAATAGCTTATCTACACTAATAACGAATATTTTAGATTTACGATTTACGGTTTATTTATTTATTAAGTTGGAGTTTATAATTCGGTACTCGAACCTATGAATAGTGGCTATATATTGGATAAGTTGGCAGAGTTTTCTAACCACTGCAAGTATTTTATTTTTATTTTTAATAATATTCGTTATTAGGGTAGATAAGCTATTGGGAGGATGGTGAGAAACCCCCATAACGTAATAAATAATACTTTCACCTAAGCACTAATCTGGGATAAAATTATGTTTTCCAAACAACAGTTTTGATGTTACGGCGACACCTACCTACGGTTCGATGGTTCATCATTTTTTCCCCAATAAGGTGAATGTCAAAAGAATTCATATTCCAATATTGTATTTGTTTACGTTTCTTGAAAGATTTGAGTTTTTTAAATTAACAAAACTATTTATTTATATTCATATTACTTTTGTACTTTCGCGAACAATACATTTTTCTTAATATTTCAAAGCATAACTTGTAAAAAGCGTTTATTAGTAAAAATACTATATGCGCGCCATCCACGGAAGCGTAGAATATGAATTATTTTGACATTCACCTTAATTCGATTCGCCGTGTTCCGATTACTTTTTATGTGATGACTAGTACTCAACTGCAATGAGTGTGGGAGGGATACAGAGTAAATGTTGAGATAACCAGATTTCAATTAATATTGTGACTGTGAATAATTATGTGTTTGTAACTTTGTAACTTGTACATTAACTCCTTAGGAGGCCCTAAGGAAAATGATTTTCCTCAATAATGTCATCTTTGGGGATGCTGTGTAGATGAAAGGAGTGAATCTGAGTCTTGAAGAGGGTTGTTACAGAAGGGAGAAAACACAGAAGCCAGAAAATCGCTCCACAGCCGAGCTGTTGAACTCAAGAACAACTTGACGACAAATGTCAACTATACACAAATCTGCGCGTTTGTTGTGTTTACGGACTGTGCGCCGGTGCCGAAGGAATCAGTGACACAAGATACTTGAAGCCATTTCCATTGAAATACCGGTAGAACAACGATAGCATCTGCCTTCGCGACAAACTGTAACCAGTAATTACTGTGTTTGGGGTTAAAACTATAGATTGCATTTTGGTCTCCGTTTTTTTCACCTAAAATAATTAAAAATCGTTAATTGGATAGTTAAGGACGAGTCGCGGGTTGGACGGTTATTCAGTTAATTGAGCAGTGATGTCAGTTTGTGTAAGATTTTTTTGTTTTTAATTTGGATATAAAAATAAACTTTTACCAAAAATTTCACTGGATTCGAAATGCCTCTACACGTTTACTCCAAATAAGCTCAGGAATCACTTGTTAAAATCTGTCGGGTTAGTCCTTTAACATAATAATTTATAAGTTTTAAAAAAAATTGTGTAAATTATCTAATGATTTACTCTACTGTGAAAAACCGCATTTTCAGGAATGCTGTTATTAAATTCGGGAACGCTTGGTAAGTATCTATTATATTATATTATTATATTATATACTACCAATACTGTATCCGATGTCAAACCAATCCTCCCAATGAATAGTCTATCTACCCTCAGCCCACAGTACGAATCACCCTTCCACCGACCCTAGCGAATTCACAATTCTTTTCTGAATTATTCCACTCTGGTTTGATGCATCTCGCTTTGATGTCACTACGTGGTGGCAACCCTTGCAAGTATGTTGCAGGTAGGTACCACAAACACAGTAAAATGTACTGCAAATGGCAACATTGGAGATAGCTTTACTGAAAACTCATAGATTTAAATACAGCATATTTTAGCGGAGAAAACTAGAACTATTATAATTTCCAAGAACTTTAAAAATTTTTGAAGATGGAATGATGCAATATTAGTGTAGTTTTGAAGTGAAACGCATTATCTCCGCTAGGTTCGCAAATATTTAATTCAAGGCGTCAGATGGATAAAATTATTTGTGTGTTAAGCCATAGAATTTGTTATTCGGTAGGTACCCCTAAAGCCTTGTATGGCGGGAAGCGGGTGGGGGTGACGGTAGCTTACCGTCCACTAAGCCGGGAAAAACTCACACATTTAGCCGCTCAAACTGGGTGCTCGCTGCAGATGTATGGAAATCAGAACAGACACGGTTACATGCAGAGCCGAACTTCTTAACTTAGAATACTTTCAAGAAAATGTTGTTGTTATTTCCTATTTATCTATACGATCAAAGTTAATTCCTTTGGGAAGAGAGGTAATGTTAACCCCTCAGGCCTCCGGCCTAATCATAATATTTCCGCTTTGCAATAAAATCTAAATAAATGGAATATTCCTAAGCGCATCCGAACTGTTTTGGAAATTTGATGAAATACGCTTTCAAATTAATTAATTATAATGAGAAGCAAAAACATATTTTTAAATATAAAAATTTTGAAATGAACATTAAAATCTTTATAAATGGCTCACCATACGTTTTTTTTAACTAAAAGTTCTGACGGATAAGAAAAAAAAAATTTATGACGCAAATTAAACGTTTTAGTTAATTCACTTTTTGTCGTTTCATGTAAAAATAATTAATAAAAAATTCCCAACGTTTCACATGTTTTTTCAAATTTCATTTGGAAACTTTGGGTACACAAAGTTATACATTTTATGGTTAACTTTTAGATTTGAATATAAATGGTGGTAGGAGAATGTTCTCTTTCTAAATCCGTTTAGATCATATTTCTAACCATGATATTAAGGGAGACACAACGATTTCTATGAGACATGTTTGAAGGGGTTAAAATATGTAACACTGTTTTTCTAGCGACTACAGAAAATAAAAAATGGCTGCCGATGACCGCCGTGTTTGACATGCCAATATTATTTACCTATTTATGTTAACTTATTTACTCCCCAGAACAAGAAAATATATTGTCAAATTATTATCTTTTTAATATTAAGTTATATTTAATTTTACTTTATTAAAGTAGGTAGCTTGTATATTAAAGAAAAAAGTAATTAAAATTATTTTCATCAGTATCTAAGTGAGACTCAAGTGAAGTTATTATATTTATATTCTCGACGGTTGTTTAATCGTGCTTAAAGGTCAGAAACCAAACAACATTTTAAAAAAATGCACTAGATCCTCCCCAACTGAAAATGATTCCAATGTATTATTTTTTATACCTATATTTATATTATTTGATTACTATTTTTTAACATGAAAGTACTTTCTCTAGAGCCAAGCCAGTTGCAAGCAGCCATCTTGTATTCATTTTTTATTATTAAGGTAGTATTTCCATTAAAGAGATTGTCTTCTTTTTTATGAAAACATCTTTTGTAAAGAGTAACGACCGTAAAATTAGTTTTCGATTACTCCAAAAATGACGAAGTGATGAGCTTCCGAAATGTTTTATATGTCCAGAATTTTAAGAATAAGAAGATAATATTAATAAGAAAAGATTTCGTTGCAGGAGACAAAACTGTGTTATTAATTCGGTTCTGATTTCGGTCCTGCTAGAAATATAATTAATCCTCTTTGTCGCCTGGCGTAGGAGCTACCAGTTTAAAAGCCTGACTGTCTGATGCCGCCATTTTCCCTTTTTTCACACGTACCTACGCGAAAATTACACATTTACCCTCCAACCAACTTCCACAGTATGTTTTTTTTATGAAGGATGGCCCCATACCCATTACCCATAAAAAACAAATGTTTTTGATTTACCTAAAAACATAATTCAATGTATTAGGATTAACTTATTGACGTTTGTTAACCTCATTGTAACGTATTAATGAAGAAGTTAATATCAACAAATCTGAAAGAAATATGACGAATAGACAGACAATAAAAAAAGGCGACGGTCGAAAATGGGACTCGAACCCAGAACTTCTAGTCCTAGTTTTACTTCGACAGGTGCCAAACCAACTCGGCCACTGGGATCTATATTTTTCTGTCATTTTTGTCGATCTCATGTTTAACTCAACTAATTTTAACTATCCTCAACTAATTTTCCCCATATAATAATATATTACATTGATGGGTATAACCTTCAAAAGTAATTCTAATAATATCCGAAAACAGGTACTATTAGTTTTTTAATTAAATTAATTTGATGACAAATGCGATAATAATATTATTATCTGACTTTTGCACATCTGCCTGTCTGTAAATTTGTTTGTACGTGCCATTTATGTTCCAAGATAGTGGTCGTTTACATTGTTCAGTAAAGATTATTTTTTTGAATTTGCAATCGTCGAGTTTATTTGGACGATCTTATTTTGCATTTTTTCAATATTATGGTAATTATATGCCTGAAGAAAGTTTAAAAAAAATATTGTCATTGAGATGTGAGCGAAATCGTTTTGGACAAATTGAGTAATTCCAAATAAAATATATTACGGTCTCTAGGTCTACTTTTCACAGACTACTATATATCTAATTCCTGTATTATTAAAATATTTTTTAATGGAGATAACACAGATAAAGACAGTAATTAAATTACCAAGATAATTGATGAAAGTAACAATAAAATTCGCCTGCACCATAACTATATCTCACGGATTAACATAAAAATTAAACATTTACAAACATTTTCATTTCACGTAAGTAGTGAAAAAGAAAAGAAAAAAATTACTTAATACATACAGAAAAATGATAGAGATGCCCAATGCACAAACATAAAAGTTTTATAAATAATTTTTATAAAAGTTTACGAGCTCGAAGATAAGTTATCCAAAAATGTAATCCAGATATTTTTTAAAAAATACGTAATTTGTAGTAAGTAGTAGTTGAATATGCAATGTTTATTTTTTATTTTTAGTATTATAGGAAATAGGAACACAGCCTTCAATTTCCTACCAAAAGTACTGTAACTATCAAAAAATATGTCGGAAACCTTTTTTTGATTAAGCAATTCGCACATTTTTCTGATCGGATCCCTGACACCAGCATTTATACGGGTCCGGCCAATGTGGAATAAGTCGGCCTAGTTGTTCTGGGTGGTATTTTAAAGTTTATTAGTTTAGGTTTAGAAAGGGTCAGGACAGTTGTTGTTGCAGGTTTTATACAGGGTCATGAGGTCAAGGTATGTTCGCCGGTTGGATAGAGTGGAGACGTTATATTTCGAGTGCATATTAGTGTATCCCCAATCCCCATGTAGGTGCACGGAGAAAATTTTTATTCTAAAATAAGATCATTTTATTCGTAAAAACGGGACTGAAGTTCTTACGAACAAATTAACAGGGTTTCGATGTTTATTGGCGGGAACACGTAAGAATAATTTGTTGGTATACGTAATTTCGTACGTATACTAACAAATTATTCTTACATTTTCCCGCCAATAAACATTGAAGTATAGTTAATTCGTTCGTAAGAGCTTCAGCCCCGTTTTAACCTTTTTACGAATAAAATGATGGTATTTTAGAATAATATTTTTCTCCGTGTGCGCTCATTCTGTAATTGAGGCTGTGCAGAAATTTCTTTAGGACACTTTCAATCTTTATTTTATATGAATTTTATAGGAATTCTTTGATGAGGGGCGCCAATTCTTCGATGTGTTAATGCTATCCCCCATTCCTTCCCGCCTTCGAGGTGATATTTATTTAACATAAATGGCGCTATGTAATTTTTCCAAGTATTAGACCGGTCAATGGCTGAGTTTGGGTCCCACTCATTCGTCGAGTGTTCGATTCCTTGGCTTGTTAAGGCCTCCATCTCGACCAAAGGAACATTTTCCGCATAATGTGGTGGTATTAGGAGATTTTTAAATATTGTCAGGTTATTCGTAGCCCGGAAATGTTTGTCTTTCTTTAAAAAAAATAATAATTGCAATAGTGCTATTGATATAGAGAGTAGGTATCATCTTAATATATAAAACAAAGTCGGGTTAGTTACACCATTTATAACTCAAGAACGGCTTAACCGATTTTTATGATCTTTGATTTGTTGGATTTTTCTCCGTCCCGATGACAAGATTAACTATTAAAACATCGAAAAAATCACGGAAATAATAATTATGAAGAAAATAATTTTTTCATAATTTTTGTATGGAACAGCTTTTCAAATAATGTGCGTTGGTCGACATAATTTGAACCAATTCGAACAGCTAAAAAATTAACAGCTTATATTGATTCTGAGGCGGTACGAAGTTTGCCGGGTCAGCTAGTATATGAATAGATTCATCTCGAACTAAACGCTTTCTAGATATTGTCAGGATAAATTTATGCATTTTTTATTTAGTATGCGACATCTATTGACTTTTACATACATAAAGATAGCAGCCAATAAAAACATGCATTAAGAAAATAAAGATGATGTTGGCAGTTCTCAGTCAAAGTATGATACAGTTAAAATATGACCGAATCGGATGGGGACACATTAGAGCAGTGTTGAGAGCTGCGGCCTGGAAAGCCGGAGGTTTCAGATATTCGAGTTTCATCAATATTGTCTTCATTAATTAAAATGTTACGATTTGAGGTTTAACTAATTAAGTTAAAATAAAAAAAAATTTTTATGAATTCTTTCAATGTTCAAAATGTAAGAAGACCTTTGGAATAACAAGGTTCCATCATGCGGTAACGTCATGCGATAATGGGATCTATAGTATGCTACTTCAGAGTTCATTATGGCATGACATTACCGCAACAGATGGAACCTTGTTATTCCAAAGGGTCGACATGTCAAAGTGAATGGTAAAAAGAAAAGGGATGTTCAAGTTTTTTCATTTTGATACCGTTGGAATGAACGTGAATTGCGAATGACAAAGCCCAGGTTTCAGTCATTTACATACTGGTGCAATCAAGCATTTTAACCATTTTGCTGTCGAAAATAACCCCTAGATTTTTTATCTGGGTCACACAATGAAAAGCATTGATTATATCCAAACATGATCGGCAGTTTCGCTTTTGTGTATGAAACGATGCCCCAGAGAGATCTCGTAAGCACGCAATCGACGATCGTCATTTTGTTCAATTTGTTTCAAATGAAAAATATTGAAATTAGGAGATCGATGACGTCACGTACGCCCTCTCTCTGGGACTAGTATCGCATTTAGGGCGAGAATTTTAATTCCGGAGGTTGGGGATTTGTTTCCCATCGAAACATACGACCATATTAACTTCACTATCCTCTTACCATGTCCATATTATCTAGAAGTTATCATAATAAACATGTACGTTAAAAGTATTATCTAGATTTTTTTTAAATCCAATTTATTAGGATTAACTTTTTGTGGTTTATTTGTAATATTTAATAATAATCAGTGACAGATTATAATTAGGTGGTAATAGCTCAATTGGAAGAAACGCCAGTCCTGAGGCCCTAGCACGCTTGCTCTATATCGATCAGTAGGATAACTATCGGTAACTTCTCATCGTTCCCTAGGACAACTGCACATCGCTAACGTACAAACAACAGTTGATGTCGAATATGTTAAGGACACTTAGACATTGTGAACTGTCAATTATTCGTTGGCGATCTGTAGTCATGCTAGGGAACGATGAGAAGTTACCGATAGTTATCCTACCGATCGATATAGAGCAAGCGTGCTAGGGCCTCTGGTAAGACTAGAGTACCTGGATCGAGTCCCAGATGCCACTGTTTTTTTCTGTCTTTTATTATCTTTTATATTATCGTACAATACAATATATAGTATTCATATCATCTTCTTTAATGATTGCAATTAAATTTGGGAGGCGGTTATTAGTACCGCCGCCCCAGGAACCATTCATTGGACAACCAACGTCTTTGTCATAGGTCACCCCAAGAGGCAAGATACGTTTGGTTACTTAGCAAGGGTGCCCAGTTTCACGGGATGAGGTTTGTTCAGGTCTTGGCGACGGATGCGTCTGCCACAAGATGCGGGGCGATGATGTGATCTCTCTAGCTGGACTCTTTCGAAACGGCCTTCAGTGAGGACATCATATGTGATGTCGTGTATTGTAAGGTGTGTGTATGTCTGTTTTGTGAAGGACAAGGTGTAATTCCATAACAACACTGGTTGACGAAATATCTTCCTTTTCGTTTGCAACATTTTATCTGGTGAAAAATTCAATCCCATCAATCTGTAAAGAGAACAGTTGTCACCTTTAATAATGATTGATTTTGATACTTGCGGAAGAACATGATGTCGCTTTCTATTACCCATAGTTACAAGTTTTGGATTAATATCAGAATTAGGTAAGGTTACGTTAGGTTGCAATGCGTAATTTTTTTTTTCAATAAGTTCAGCCATTTCAGATTATCTTTTTTTATTTGGTATGTACCTATATTATATATTAGAAGTATGTAGTTTTATTAACATTTTTAAGTAGTTAACTATTACATAAAATTTTCGACTACCACTTGAGTCAATAAGGTCACATCAAATACAATGAGTTATTTTTTATATATTATATTGTTTTAAATTACATTTCATACGAATACAACTAGATATAATAATATAATAAATAACAGATTAAAGGAAACTAATTTACAATATTTTACAAACAAGTGTAATGTTATTTATTGGAAAGTCACCCAGGAAACTATTTATTGGATAGCCAAAAACTCTGACATATGTCACCCTCAGTGGTTCGTTACGTTTGGTGACTTAGCAGGGGTGCCCGAGTTCGTGGGGTGAGTTGTGTCCAGTTATTGGAAGTGGATAGGTCTGCCCCTCATTTGCGTGGCGGGTCGGATTAGGAGAGGTTGACGGAGACACTTTAATCTGCCGGATTCTCTGAATCCACCGCCTTTCATCGCAGTGGGAAGGATGGATCCATACGTCAGTCACTCCTTGATACACATACCCCAGATTTCCTACCCAACCATTTTACTATGTACCCAATATATGTTTCCTTCCCAGAACCTTCTCCCCTTCCATTTCCAAAAAAGACCCTCCATCCAGCATCCCCAAAGATGAAATAGGCCCTGAATGATTTATTTTTCTCAGAGCCTTGTGTGGAGTTAATGGTAAAAACTTTATAACAATTCACAAAGATTTATACAGCAGAAGACTTAGTGGAATAGTAAAATAGAACTAACTAGAACATTGTTGGATTAGAATTACCTACCGATGTACCGATTTTTTTCCATAGTGGAATGCGATTAGTTCCGTCTTCTTGGGGTTGAACATCATGTATTTTTACTTGTATACACGGAGAAAAATGATATTCGAAAAAACGATAATTTTAATAGTAAAAAGGGTTAAAAACAGGACTGAAGTTCTTACGAACAAATTAACAGTGTTTTAATGTTTATTAGCGGGAAAATGTAAGAATAATTTGTTGGTATACGTACGAAATTACGTATACCAATAAATTATTCTTACATGTTCCCGCCGATAAACACTGAAACCCTGTTAATTTGTTCGTAAGAACTTCAGTCCCGTTTTTACTATTAAAATGATCGATTTTTCGAATAACATTTTTCTCCGTGTACAATTTCCATTATTAACACTATTTATTGGTTTCATGACAGTTGATCCTCCGATAGTTAGCCACCCGGCATATACAATATGCAGTTGGTTTATAAGTTCAACAGACCTAGCTATAAAAGCTCAAGCGTTATTTGGTTTGGCGTATTTCGGCATATCGGTTGCTGTACATTTCCAATGGGAATGTATGACGAGCGATATGCTGAAGTAGGCCAAGCCAAATAACGCTTGAACTTTTATAGCTAGGTCTGTTGGCCCCATTAGGAAAAATACAATATACCTAAACCTACTTACACAAAACATAATTAAGTGTCCCGGAGGGAGATGCAGAGAAGTTTTACCGCTAAAAATAACAATAGTATAAAACATATTTTTATTCCAATGCATCAAGGATAAAATTACTTTTCTATGTATCGTATATACCAGCGAATAAGTACAAAACATCGACACCAATCCTTACCAATTTAACATAAAAGGGATTTTTGTACATTCAAATTACTATAAGAAAAACTCTCTTTTTAACTTTTGAAGGTTATTCCCATCAATGTAATATATCATTCAAGAAGAAGATAACAATAATAATCAAAAAATTTTAAATATGAAAATGAACAAGACACAAAAAAGATAATGGTCGCAACTGCACGGAGAAAAATGTTATTCTAAAATACGATCATTTTATTCGTAAAACGGTTAAAAACGGGACGGGTTTCAATGTTTATGGGCGGGAAAATGTAAGAATAATTTGTTGGTATACGTACGAAATTTGTTCTAATAATTAATAATAATAATTTATTTGTACATTTTCCCGCCAATAAACATTGAAACCCTGTTAATTTGTTCGTAAGAACTTCAGTCCCGTTTTTAACCGTTTTGCGAATACAATGATCGAATTTTAGAATAACATTTTTCTCCGTGTGGGACTCGAACCCAGAACTTCAGGTCTAACCGGGATATACGCTTTATCCAATTCAGCCATTGCGTCCTATTATGAGACTGTCGCATTTGTCAAACTTCATTTTTAAAATTTCAGTATAAACAATATTATCTTCGACCAATATTTTTTATTGGAAGCTACATTTTTTTTCATTAAAAAAACAAGTATTCAAAGTATGTATTTGTTACCTAGATAGTGTATCGGTTACATATATCTGATTTTATTTTTATGGAACAAATTTTTATAAAAGTCTAAATTAATGAATATTAAATTTTTTTAAGAAAAACTCTCTTTTTAATTTATGAAGGTTATTCTCATCAATACAATACATCATTCAAGAAGAATATAACAATAATAATGTAATTTTTTTTAAACATGAAAATTAACAAGACAAATCTAAAACTTTATTATTTTTCTTTTTCTTGTTCATTATCGTATTTGAAAAAATTAGATTATTATTATTATCTTCATTTTCAGTGGTATTTTCGAAGTCGCTTTTAGGTTTTGAAATTGATAAACAATGCGCAAAAAAATTATAATTATATTTTCGGGGTTGGAAACTGTCGGGGATCAACTGTCGAGTCCCCATTTATTAGACCTGATTTTAGTATGCAGCTAAACCTATATAATATATAATTTAACATTTCAAAAAACACGAAAACGAATAGTTTTTTATGGTTTACGAAGATTTAAATGACAAATCTATAAATTTTCGACAAGTCTAGAATCTAGGCATCAAAATTGGAAAGTAATTTTTAATTAAACTCGTCGTATTACAACACGCACTGAATTATTTATCTATGTGAATACCTAAATCTAATATTTTTTTTTAATAACGTACACTTATTTACATTTTAATTTATAACATATGAGGAAGTAATTATATTAACCGAAGTTAGTAATGGGACAAGTGGGAAGGCGGTTTTTTTAATTGCCTCTTTACTAATCTTCTTGCAGTTCTCCCAAAACTTCTACGTCGCTTGATGAATCTCTTCCATCCTCGCTGAGTTCCTCCTCGTTTCCTTTTACCACTGGGCCTCTCTTACTTTTCACATAGTCCACCACTAGTTCCAGTCCAATGAGAGCCCTGAGGTCTTTTCTCCTTTTCTTTTTTGCTTCAGACGAGTCGGAATCGTTGGCGCCGTCCAAATCGTCATCGATTTCCTGTTCCGCTTTCTCCCTAACTTCATCCTTTGCGTCTTCCTTCGAGTGATTAGACAAATCGCCGTAAATTCGTTTAAGGTTCTGCATGACGTAATGGGTGCTGGTGGTGTTTTTACCGCAGACATTCCTCTCGTGTACTTTAACATCGACATCGTCATAATACTTCATGTTGAATTTGTTATTTCCGCTGTGGCAGAGATTGATAGGGAAGTGTTTTCCATTGGCATCTCTCGGTTTGGGCACGGAAAACGCGGACACATGCCGGTTTGACTTAACACTGTCTTTGAAAGCAGACGAGTTGTTGTTGTCCCTCTCTACCCCCATCTGGCCGATCTGATTGCTGAGATTCAGCTCAGGTGCTGGAGTTTCCTGGTGACCAGGATGAGGATTGACGTTCAAACTTAGGTTTTGAGCTTCCTTTGCGCCGTGCTTCCTATCGTATATGTGTCCTGAAACTCGAAGGTCGATGAAGAAGTTGAGAGGGTCGATTCCATAAGGAGGAGGGTACAGGGGAGGATACCACAGCGGTGGAGGAGGCGGCGGTAGAGATAGTGCAGGCGGTGTGGGGCCAGTAGGGGCTAATAGATTAGCCGGGTATTTCTCTTCTTTTAACTGTGTTTGTCCTTCTGACGCTTTGGGACTCTTCCTCATCTTAGAGTCCAGTTCTGGTGATCCCGGTTTTTCTTCCGCTTCCACTTTTTCAGAGAATTTGAAATTCGGCATGTGCCTCGAAAAGTTGTTCTTGTTAATTGTAAGTTCTAACGGTTTCTCATACAACTGTTGGTTCTTGTTTATATCTCCAATAGCTTCAGCGTACTTGTCATCGTAGATTTGTTGCCTTTCTTCTTGAATTGGCATGTTTCTATTATTCCAAAGGTCAGGTCGGTGCGCCCATTCCTGTTTAGCTGGCGTTCCTTCTAAAGGTGGGGAGATTTTGCTTTGGTTCCAGGATCTTTTCCTTGATCTCCTGTGCCCAGGTTGTTGCACCACTCCTTGGTTTTGCCTGTTGGGTTCGTTGTTGTTTTTCGCATGGACGAATGATCTCAGCATTTCACTGAAGAAATAGGAGTGTGGAACGAGGGGCATGTTGTACAGGTAAGGCGGGGTGGCGGCCAGTAATCTGCTGACTAGTTCTGCGCTCCGGATATCTCCCGACCTCTCAACCCCTCCCACTCCTCCCACTCCACCCACTCCTCCCAGGCCACTCCTGAGGCCCCCAGGACCGGACACTGGACCAGCACCGGCGCCATTGGCTGCACTCATGGTACTGATTTCTGTAAGAAAAGAAAATGCATCATTTAAAAAATGTATTCAGTTGCGCTGCACTCCTTGCCATTCTCCTAATCAATTGGGGTGATAAAGATAAGTAATGAAATTTACAACTACTAATAAATGCTAAATACTTCACTTGCTAAATATAAAGTACAATGCAAGCGCAATCATGTGAGTTGAGACACGTGTGTCTGCAAATATTGTTCGCGATTTAAAACGAAAATCCCCTTGTAAACCTCTCATTCAACATTTAAATTGGGGATTGATTTTCCGCCTCCCGCGACTTGGAAACGAAGTAGGTACCTACTTTGATAATCTACGGTATCATCTTTTATATTTTTAGCGAGCAACACCGCGTCTCCGTGGTAGGAACTGTGTAGGTAGGAATATAAATATTGTATAATCCTATCAGCGCGCGGGAGTGTGTCAGAATCAGAGCTCGGGGCGATGAGTTTTGGAGGGATAGGTTTGCGTAGGTACAGGCGTACTCCAGCCGTGGGTATTATGACATTGTATAATAATATCTTTGCGAGGCGAGTGCCGCAAATGCGGAAATAGGCAAAGCGTTTTGCCAATTTCGCTCCAGCCGAGCGGCAGCGCCCGCAGTGGCGGGGAGCCGGCAAAGCGCGCCAAAGGATTTCCCGCCGGTCGCCATTTTTGAAAGCGCTTCGATGAGCCCCTTTAAAGCGGGCCCGATTACGTGGACGGTAAACGTACTAACCAGGTAGACCTCGCGCCTGTTTGAGGAAAAAATAATCAGGGATGGTCATTTCACCAGGAAATGGTATTTAACAGAATGCATACAATAAAAAAAACAATCCTGTGAAAGCGAATCTTTCCTACATTATTATATACTGGACACAGATTGCCGCCGATCATTTTAATTTACAATAATTTCTTAATGAATAAATCTGATTCCTATTCCTAATAACCAAAAAACACAACAAATAAACATGAATACTATATACTGAAATAATTTGTATGTTTTAAATTATGAACTTCGTATTTCGTATTAATACGAAATGAAAACAAATGTACAACAACACCTGCCTTGGCGCTGTCAGTGTTTTTTTATAATTTTTTGGTATAAAACACAAATTCAGATATAAGACAACAGAAAACATGAACTGGAGAATTTGCCTGCATCCATAATCAGGTACTCACGGATTAAAAAGTTTTACAGCATTTATGTAGGATCCTACAGTAGGAAAGATTTGGATTGACCAGCGGCTGAGAATATAAGTTTTAAAATGCTTGCAACTGTACAGGGAGGTTCCAATGAGAGAGATCGATTGTTCCCCTATCAAATTTTGTAAATTAAAAATTTAAAATATATATTTATTTAATTCAAAACTTGTTTTAATATATACCTACGTCCTACATTCAAGTAAGCAATAAAAATTATCAAAACGCACGATGATAAATTATATATTAAATATCGTGTACTTCTTGTAAGTATTTATTTCTTTAAGTATATATGGTTTTTCAATAATGTCTAAACAAAATAAGTGCGTAAAATTTTTTTTTAATATTTTAGTTGGGAAGACCTTAAATAATTAGAAAAACTGAGGTATTTTTGTCACAAAGCACGTTCTCGGATTTATTTTTTAACGGTTTTAATTTAACTAAAATTAAAATTCTGAGAACTGTGTTTACAAGATTATGTATTGATTTATTTTGTTGTTTAATTATATGATTTGAAATTTGTGTTTTTTAATAGAATCTATCGTTTGAAAATTGAACAAATCTGCCAAGGACCAACGGTATAACCTTAGTATATTAAAAATGAACTTAGTTTTTCAAAATTTTAAAACTGCGTATACCAGATGAAATAACAATCTTTCAAAACAAATTTAAGTTCTTTTGTAAAAAAGAGTCAAGATACGTCTAGAATTTGATTTAAAAAGGACTAATTGCCATTATTCTCTGGTAATACCTTCTTAAGAGTGTTGCTACTTCCATAACTACAATTTATTATATAGCTACCTGTATACTTATGTAAGAACATAATTTTTGTCATTTTCTTCAATGGGTTTTGTTTTGTAAGGTTAGAAATCAATAGTTTTATGTAAAAAATTTAAGTGTATTTTGAAATATATGTATTCAAAAAACAGATTTGGATAATTTTATATTCTCATTTGTCGCCCCTGCGGGGGGAAGCTTATTGTGTCGCGGATTGAGTCCCCCTCCACTTTAACCGCTCCCCTACCCGCTCCCCTTCCCCTCCCCACTTCACACACAGCATTTAGCACACTGTGACTACCACCCGACGACAGCATATTGAATTTGACGGAAAGCACTGCCATACAGCCGCACAATGAGGTGGGTAGACACATTTCTTTGGGATGAAGCCCGCAGCGGTGCTATGTGTTTTTAATTATTAATTTTAATAAAGAGAGGACTAAAAAAGTGGCTCCTTTATGAATTCCAATTCTATTTTACTGCTTGAACGCGATATTTTTAGGATTTTTTTGTAATTATATATTTTTTAATTGCCCTAATGGTCGCTAACCTCCGACAAGAGATATTTTATTCCCATTAGCTCTTGACTCTGGATTCTTGTGCGAAATTTGAAAATTGAAATTCAAGAAAAAAAATAATTGTGCGAAATTCGAAAGTTGAAATTCAAGAAAAAAAATAAACAATTAAAAATTAACCAGTTAAAACAAAGAATTTTTTACTATAATACTTCTATTTTCAATTATCTTGTGAAATAGTATCGACTTTCCGCCACAGTCATACGCATCGAACGACACGACCTAGTAGCGTCATCTGTTGGGCCGGCTAGTAACCAATTTCAGAGAAATGCGTGTGTGTGCGCATATATGTGCGTGAGTGCCACCAAAAGTTGATAGAATGCATTTTCATCGACAACAAGTCAATCTGTCGAGTTTCAGATCGATTAATTCCACTTCCAAGATTTGCATTTATTCAGTAAAGAAAACAGAATCGAAATTCAAATAGATGTGTTCAAAAAGGAGAGGTCCTTGTTGAACACATGTAAAAAAATCAGAATAAAAAGATGTTGGCGTTTTTTATTCTTTTCTTTTAATTTACTTTTTAAAAATTGTTCGTCAATTATTTTATTCACACTGAACCGAATTTTTAACGTAATGCAGTTATGACCATAACCAAATACTTGAAACATTTAATTTTATGAAATAATATAAAGTACCTACCTACGAAACCTATTAGCTCTGAAAGAATTTACTGTAATTTTGACTGCACTGCATTATGTTTAAAGTTTTAATATTTTGTTTTAAGAAAATGTTTCGCATCTCTTATTATTTTTATCCAATATCCTCCACAATCTTGCGAGGAGATAATATCGAATTACACAAATTATCGATGTTGTCTGTAATGAGACAGTCTTCAAACATTATTCTCTCGTTACATAAAGATGGCTTCCCAGTTTTCAGTCCTTAATGGGATGTATCTAAACGGCGATTATTTTCTTATCATCTATTTATAAATTATTTCGTTCAAAGTTATTAACAATGTAGAAATTTCTTGGTTTTATTTTAAGAATATTTGTGTAATTATGATGGATTTCGCAATACTGGTTAATTATTTTAAATATTTGAGGAATTTTCATTTTAACCTTAATTTGGATGATCAAAAATCAGCAGTATATACATTTTTAGAGATGTGTGAATAAATACGCACATGTGTAAAATATGTAAACGACTCGTTTTCCTTTGCATTCGAACCATATTTATTCGATACAAGTCAAAGCTTCCAAGGAAGGTTTTTCCGTCGCATTTATTAAGTCATAATTCATAAATCATAAGTTACTTCGAACATACCTAAAAAATAATCACAATGTATGTAATATCCTTTTTGAAGAATAAGTGGATAGACTGATTTTTCTTAGTTAACGTTTATTAAAATTTAAATACAAAGTTTACAAAAACATCTTTTCAGCTGTTTGCACTTGTTAAACACTACTGACTGAAAAAAACAAAAGAACACCAACAACCAACTGAACCCAGGTCATATGTTCTAATTTTGAAAAATATTCAATTAAGAGTTAGCATTAGTACCTACCCCGACAACCTTTCGGCGGTTAGGTGCCCCTGATACTACACTTATGTGGAGCATCTACATTGTACATAGTGTACATGTTCATATTATGAGGATAACCATGGATTTTTCGTTAGTTCCTCTTTTGGCAGTTTTTGTTAAGCTAGCTTTACACTTGTAAGTTTTATTTGATAAGTTTACGACTTCTGGCCAATGGGCACATTGGATTTTCAAAATGAAATATGTCCATGCCCATTGGCCAGGAGTAGTAAATTTACGTTAAAACTTACAAGTCTAAAGCTAGCCTTAGATAAGTTTGTAGATCGTAAGTTCTTTTTAGCGTCACAGGCAAAACATTCACATCAATTTGGAGAGAAGATTGTAGTATCGAAATAAATGTAGTGATTATTCGTTTTTGGATAATGCGAACGACGCCCAATAACTTACTGTTAATTTGATTATTTATATTATACGCCTACACGGGCTTTCACAAACATTCAATAATTTTGTGGAACAGTAAATATGTAAAATATGCTATTTAAATAATATATAACTGATGCAGAAGAATTGTATTTTAATAATATTGATTATTATTATTAAGATATGTTATAATAGCCATCTTTTAACTACATTTCGTGCAGTTGAACTCATCTTCTACTTCTGAGAAAGTATTGAGAACTTCGTGCAATCCGGGTACAAAGAATTATCTAAATTCTAAATAACTCAGTTACCTGATATTGTTGTTGCAATTAAAAATAAATTTAGTTCGAGTAATTTTTGCTGGTATGTGGGGGGTAATTAGGCTTAATAAATCAGGTCTATCTTTAAAACCATTGACAATAAATAAATAAAAATTCTTGTATCTGAAAGTTTAATAATAGATATTAATTCTTTTATAAATTGACTGTAATTTATTGACTATAGATTGACCGAGTTTATAGTTAATATAACCTTAGGAAATTATGCTGAATATTTTCGATGGAATCGGAGTGGATTCTAAAGTGAGGACAAAATAGAAGAATTATGTCAGACTGTTTATAGGTAGAGAATAATATTTCATGTGGGTCGTGCCTACTTCTTTATTTTTTTGTAATAAAATGGATGTTTTTTAAATTAGATCGATTTAAAAAAAAAGCTTTTAAATGAAAACAATATACACTATTACATCACTGTATATCACTGTATACACTGTCGAGGGTTGTGTCGTCCTATTTTAAATTATATGTTGTTTCACTTTCTAATTGTGATTTTATATTTAAATTCATCTTGGTTTAAATCCTTTTTTGGACCCTTTTACTAGTCTGTGTCGCATTTATCTTAAATTCTACAACAAATATCTATTTTTATCATTTTCTATATGCTTTTTCCTAGAAGTGAAAGTGTCAAATCATTCCGAAACTATTGTCACATATTCCCCGATAAAAGTCATCCCCCATTCAAAAAAAAAATAACATATTGGTTTATTTATAATTTACATTATTGCATGTTTATCTGATCTTTGTATACGTAATCAATCAATATACCAATAATTCAACACAAATGTTTGAAATTCATTCCGAGTATAACCTCAATCATTCCGAGTATAATCTCAATCATCCCGAGTATTAATTACCTCAATCATTTATCGTTCGAGCAAACCCCTTGTTGGAAAACAAAAGAAGTCACAAATTGGAGCTCGATTTACGACGACTCCAGATCTCCAGAGACCACAAAGCGACCGTAAATGTACACCACTTTTTTAATCAAAATTATCAGCATGTTTCGAAATCAATGTATTTCAACATATTTTTATTTAATCTTGTAAATATTCAGAATATCATAGGGGGTGGCTAATTTTAATATAAAATCTGAATAATGAAGTCATGTTTTTTTTATTCTTGAATTACTACTCTACATCGTGGATTTAACAACATGTGTCTATTCTTCTAGAATCCATCAGTATGGGTGTGCTACAAGAGCATTGCTGTACAGATATCCCAGCATCCAACGATCCGGCATATCTCGCTTTAAGCGTCTCCATTGTGTATCTTTACTGGGATGTATTTAATCTGTTTGCACGCTCGGGGGTGGTTGGGGGCGAACCACCCTAGGGGGCCTCCCCGGGGCGGAAAAGAATTCCCATCACATGTAGTATGCAGAGTGCGGTACCTCCTGGCCGCCCTGCTACCCTGGCAGCTCGTAGCAGCGAGCATTGTTGTATAAAATACGGACGAATAATAATATGTTTCGATTAAGGCATGGAGTGATAAGATTTATAGAGGTTTTGTTGATGTATTATTTGGACAACGATCCGTGCGCTTTCATCGCACGAGAGGTATGAGTTACTACAATCTGTTTACCACAAATAATATTTGTATTTCTAACATAGCAGGTACATAACTACTTAACCAAAACATTTGTAAGAAATACGTACTCAATTTCTTTTGTTTATTATATATGCACGGTGTTCGAAAACTCGTAATACAAGCGGGAAACTCGTAAATCTAAATCTCACAGAAAACCAATAAGTTTTTTTTATATCATTAAAGAAGAAGATTATAATAATAAATCTAAAAAAAAAAAATGAAACAGAGCAAGACACAGAAAAATAAAAAGAGTTGCCGAGTTGGTTGAGGCAATGTACTTGGGTTCGATGCCCAGTTGCGACCGTTACTTTTAATTTTCTTTATGTTTTTCTGTTTCATATTTGGATTTATTAGTATTATTTTCTTCTCAAATGATATAATTCATAAATGTTAAAATGTTGTGACACAATTATTAAAAAATACTTAAGCATTCAGAAACAACCATCTGCTATTGAATATATTCCAATAAAAAAGTAATATTAAATATTTAATCATTGAAGACAATATAAACCACTCTAAATCGAAAAATGTGAAACTAAAAAGACAGAAAAAGATTCGGTTGCATGTGAGAATTAAACCCAGGACCTCTGCCATGTTAAGGCATTGCTCTGACAACTGAGCTAATTCGAATATATTAATTTCCGTCATTTTTTCCGTATCATGGGTACATACTTCGACAATATCTTCATTTGTGATTGCAAGTTTCCCAACTGTTTCTCACTATCTTGGTATGAGAATACCATCAGATGGATAGCAGCAAAAACACCTTATCTTCTTCTTAAAAAAAACTTAATTTTAAAACAGCAAATATACAAATGCAAAGGGTCTATTTTATTATGTGTGCAAACGTGGAAGAATAATATTTTTTGTTCTTGCTGATTTTAAAACGAGGAATTCGGATAAAAAATAAAATTCTTATCACTAAATTATTTATAATTTGTAATATTGCATTCTGGAATTAACACGTACTGTATTCCTTTCTAGGAGGTTCATTTCCCATCTTAACATATCTCCAACAGTCCATCTTTCATTGCATGTCTACAATATTCTTGGGTGTTCCACCCCCTCACACCGCGTGTCGTGTCTTCGACTGAGTGGCGGGTGGTGGGTGGTTTGTCTCAACCCAGTGGGAGCTGGAGATATTCATACAAAAAGATAAATGGATTTCACTCACACTCAGTGTGTGCATCTGCATAATTAAGCTTTGGTAGTAATATTGGGAATAGGTTCCTAACTTTAGAGTAGTTTTCTATGATCGAAATCATAAGTTGATATTTTTTAAGAAAAAGAGAGATTCTGGTCCCTCTAAATATTGATTTCCTAGCTTACTATCCATCACACCAGTTCTCTATAAGGATAGGATACAAAGATTAGAGGACACATCACACAAATATGTCTTAGAACTCACCCTTCGCTCTACATTCACATTATTTACATATACACACTCTTCTGTTATGACATGACACATGGCCAGGGATGTCATCCGTCCCGATATATCGCGACTATCACCTCAGTCCCGATATTAAAACAAAAATTATGTCCCGATCAAAGTTGTTGCGGATGTAAAAAAAATTGACTTCCGCGGATGCGGATTATTAGAGGTTCACATCTGCGGAAGCGGATTTCAGTGTTTTTAAAGATATTTCAATTTTAAGTACATTAATAAATTTAAATCGATTTAATTTTAATATGTTTCATTTAATCATAATTTGAGAACAAAACTAAAACAGTTTTTTGTCTTACTTATTAGCATTTTAAGTCTAAAGCTTTGTAATGAAAAAAATGATTTAATAATTATATTTAAAAATTTGTGAATTATATTTAACAAATAGTAATACAAAATAAGTCCAGATACTATTTTTTATTAGTGACGGTATTTTATTTTCCTTTTCGCTTAATATTTACATCGAAATATTCATTAACCACACACAGTGAACAAACACTGTAATTGATTCACAATGGGAATCGCATCGATAACTAAAACAAAACAAACAAAACCTGGAGGATCTTGTCACCAATGCGTCCCTTCTTATTGGTCAGTTAGCGAACCAACTTCGCGCTAGTTGCTATCTTCTTTCGACGAAGATAGCAACTAGTAAAAACACGCGCGAGGCACGTGCCATTCAGGCCCCGCCCACTTTCTTTACCCCACTCACTTTATGTCGTTACATTTTGCAGATATGAATCCGCATCCGTAAAAGCTCCGCATTAATTAATGCGGATGCTGACGAAGATGTCTGAATTAATGCGAATACTCCGAATTTGCGGATGCGGATGCGAAATATCCATAACACCCCTGGTCTCGATGTCCAATTGTACCGATGTCCCGATTAAAAGTCACACAATTCTTCGGTCTGATGACCAACTGACTTATCTTTAAAAAATGGGAAATTGAGTTATTCCCATATTATTATTATAGAACCATATAAAACGTTTGAGAACCGTCATAAAACATAATAATAAAAATAATGTTTTAGAACCAGAGAAACAGACACTTCCTCGAAGGACATATTATAGTGTTATAGAACCAGAGAAACCATCATTACCTCGAAGGACATTTTTAAAAATGCTTGTAATTATTTTACCACTTACAGTCCTCAAGATACGACCAATGGTGGTATTTTTATTAACCTGTATTGTTTATTATCTATTGTATTTATTAATCTGTTGTGCGCCACACGGTTGAATTTGGCAGCCATCTCTGGTCAGGAGCCCCATTGAATGGCGTATCTCGATTACGCCATACAACAGGCAGATTTAACAACAGATATATAAAAAGCTTCCCTACAGTATAATCTCATTCTCATTACTGTCGTAAATCTACCTCAACAGGATAAATGTATAGCAACTTGACTTGAAAATATATAAGGTAAATTTCCGGCCGAAAAAGATACCGATTTTGGAAAAAATCTTAATTTTCTTTGTATTATAAATGAGTGTAAGCGCAGGGTAAAAGTGACTGGCTGTTCGTTTGACCTTCAACAGGTGATGAACTTGTCCATCAGCAAATAAAGAGTTATTTTCTACAAGAGGCTGCATATCATTTTACAATGTACGATCTGTCTTTTAAATATTGTTTCCTTTTTCCCTGGCATGAAGCTGCTACCCGAAGGAGTGCGTCTTAAATTTCAAATTTCCTAAAAAAAAAAAGGTATTAAAATTAGCTTGAAAGGTATCAAAAAGAGAGTTGAAACTTGTTATTTTTGCCGACGGTTACAGCGGCCAAAATAAGATTCCGATAATGGCCTTAGCACATACTTTATTAATCATTTTTAAAAGATTAAGGAATCAAACTTCGTATATCTGTTCCGTGCTATGATCAAAGTGAAGGAGGCTCGGTGCATAGCGCAATTTCTTATACTATAAGGAAAAGTGGTGATGTTTTACCCAGCTAATTGATTCCAATGGTTGGCTAAAAAATATAGGCCGTAAGCAGTTTATCCCCTGGACTACAATTACTTCCTTGATTTTAAAAAACTTTCCAAAGATTCAAAAATTCTTACTCTTCGTAAGGGTGACGCCGGAGGAATTTTGAATTGGCTCATGATAGAATATTATTAAAAAAGGAGAATCCGAACAGCGATACAGAAACAACATATACTTGTACTTCGATTTCTTTGAGAAGAGGATATTTTATAACCCCAATGAACATCATTCCTCCTACAAGATCATTGCTTAAATACAATGATTTTATATCACATAACATGTGATAAGCATCGGAGCATCTTCAATTTTATCGTTACTTCTTATTTATTACTTCCTCTATTCTTTTAGTTTTCTACTTATTTTATTTACTAGTAAACTGCCTAAGTTGTTTTGTTGTTTCATGTTTATGCTTGTTTGTTATCGCTATTCATGTAGCTAATTTTAACAATTTCAGTTTATTATTAAGATTTCAATAAATGATTCAAAATTAAGATTAAAGCTTTAAGATTCGTCATATGAGTGAAAGAGTAATCAAACTCTTGTTTGATGTTTTTTGTTTTTTTATTATTCTGTTTTTGATATTAATATTATCACTTATCGCTATTCATGAACTTAATATATTAAGATCTGTATGTATTACTAAATGCATACCGACAAATATAAATTATCTATTTTATAATTAATAGATATTTATTTATGTTCCTAACAGTTTGTGTTCGCAAAAATTGTAATTATTTTGGTCAAGGTAAACAATACTTTATAATCTTGTGTCAAAGATTTGTATTTGCTTTATTTGTGTACTTACCTAAACGTAATTAAAGGGCCTTTATTTTATATCTGACCATTAAAAATATACTTAACTTATCTCAAAGAAAAAGCTGATGTTTGAAATGAAAAAATTCTCATAATAAGTGTATTTTTTTAGCAAAAAAATTAAGGTGTTCCCCACACACACAATCTAAAAATACAACTCCTTTTATGAAATAAGTAATAATATTTGTCAATCTTATTAAAAAAAATAACACATTGGGTAAAACATTGAACAGAAGCACACAATTCATCACGAAAAACGACTGGAAAAATCGCTCTCCTATAAAATCATTGAAAGTGAGATACGCTAGTTGGTTTTAAACAATTTACTAAGAACATTTTCCGCAGTCGTACTGACTACGAGTGAGTTGATACTCTTGCGCGCTTGTGAGAGGTGGCACGGTGAGAGCTGTCGGGCGACCGGGGCGATGTATTATATTTTGTTATGATAACATCATAACAAAATATAATATAAAACAGGAGGCAGTTTAAGTTCAGAAATAATAATATTCTGATCACTTTGTTTAATTGGATTTATTTACATTTATTTATTTACATTTGATACATTTAAAGCCAAAATAAAAAATAATATTACATAATAAGAGAATATATTTAAAATGAATACAAGTATTATTACGTTGTTTTAGGTCGATATTAGTTCCTAGCTAGGCAGATTGCCTGTTCTAAGGAACCAAAGATTCCTTTTTATCTTTAAATACATGAACATAAATCGCATTATAACCTAAAATTCTTACCTTGACTTGACAGAGCTGTATGGTGCCAAATTGCGCGCGAATGGCGGTGAACATAAATAAACCAACAACGCGGCGAACGCGACGAACTAATCATCAAACACCAACTTAAGTAATCAACTTTAACAACGAAGGGAAATCCTTACAGGCAGCGATCAATGAACCAATCACAATGTTTATTAAATTTCGAACGATACAATGGTCGTAAGAGACAAGAAGGAAAAATAGGTATTTGTATGAAATATATTGTATTTAGAAAAAAATTCCTTGACGTAACGCAAATTCGAATTTCGTTATATTTTAACCATCGGTGCGCGCGCATTAGGTTCACGCATTTGGAAGGTGAGTGTTGCTAGCGTATACTAATAATTCCATATTACAAGTAATTTTTAAACGATTCGGGGAATATTTTAATTAAATTTTTAAACAATATTTATTTTAACACGGCGCCCCTTCGGAGTTGGCGCCAGGTTTTTTGCACGTTTTTGAGCGTATGGCAGAACCGGCGCTGGGAGTACTAAAGGTATAAGAAGTCAAATATTTCTGGCGTTTATATTCCTCTTCAGTCCAAAAATAGCTAAACGGTAATTAGATTTAGGCAGGACAAATACGGAAATATTATTCAATGATTATTTTTTCGTGTTTTTTGTAGTTTTTTTTTTAATTTACCTTAGCGTATTATCTTTACCTATAATTCATTTCTAAATGACACTTATCGAGAACATTCACATTCATACATCGTATTACATCCATATACTCTCTTCTATTATTCTGACTCTTGACATGGCCCGACTCAAGTATCTGATTCACTTCTATTCTTGTCATGTCTTCTTCGGGCGTCCACTTACCACTCACATTTGCGTCATCTATTATCCTTACATCCCTTCATTTGCTCTTCATGCCCAAACCATCTTAGCTTAGCTTTCTTAATCTTACTCATTACGCTTATATGATCCTTGCAACCTTTGCAGATCTCCACATTTCTCACGCGATCATACATGGTATTTCCGCACATACGCCTCAAGGATATAATTTCTACAGCATTCTGTCTACTTTCATCCTTCCTTTGCCAGTTCCATGCCTCACTGCCATCCATCATGTTAGGCACCAGCACTCCATTGTAGACTGCCAGCTTCGCTTCTTTGGACAGTTTTTTGTTAAGGCCAACATCATTATGTTATATATTATGTTAATTTTAAGGTTTGCTGTCAACTTTATCAAAAATAAATAACAACTCAATGGAACTGCACTGGCACTTTTACCATCCATAAAATGGGACGTCTTCTTTTACTATGTCTTCCATCAATCTTCTCCTTATTTGCACATTCTCTAAATACTCAGTTAACTGATACAATAATAATTTAACTGGGAATTCATCCTTTGTCAAATGCGGAATATGAGAACATAACCACCGTGTTCAGTCCATGTCTCCTATATTATTTGTACTGTGCAGAATATTGTTAGCACCGCTACATCCATCTCTACTCTCTACTGCTGTTTGTATATAGGTTGGTTTTGTCTACCTACTGCAGGTGCACAACTCGCACGTGCACAAAGGGAATTCCAGATGGGTAGTGAGCCGTGTATGTGCACTGTAATCCGTAATCTATCATGAAACGATCATTTGGTCATTGATCGTGGTGGTCCACAAATACTACAATGACGTTAGAAGCCATTATCGTCATCGGTGTTTATTTGTAAAATGATGGAGCCACTGGAAAGGATGCTCAATTCTGGTGTCATCTTTGAAAAAATAGATACAATTGAACGCTCGCATAGACTGTTTTTGATCAGTTTTAATCTGCAGATATTTTACCTTACCTAACCTAATTTTGGTTGCTCTTTTATAAATTATATATTTGTGAATTAGTGTATTTTTTTGATATGGCTGACAGTGCATTTCACTTTCATACAATCAAGCTTAAATAATATCGTAAATCATAATTTAAGTGCATTTTTAAGATGAATAATTTCGTTTTTAAATTAAATGCTACAAAACAATTAAGATATGGCAAACTCGAAAAAAATACAAAACCTTCAATTATCATTAATGAATATTGAGTAGTAGGTGACAGGTGATAGATAGATACATATCTATACAATATTGTATTACATTGCAACAATTGTTAAATTTTATAAATTACGCTATATTAGAGCGGGTTTAAATCAAATAATTACCCTCAGGCCCTATGGCATCTTTGAAGATGCTGCGTGGAGGGTCTTTTTGGGGAGATGAAGGAGTGAACATGGGTTTTGAAGAGACCCATGTTGTAGGAAGAAGGAAACCCAGAGGCCGGCAATTCATTCCACAGCCGAGCTGTTGAACTCAAGAACGAGTCGAAGAAGCGATCCATTCTCATGTGACAAATGTCAACCGCGTACATATGTTAGGCGCGCGTTTGGCGTGTTTCCCGACTATGCACCGATGCCGAGGGGATTAATGACGCTAGTTATTCTGACATGTTTTTAAAAATCATATTTATTCCGTATGAAATTTTTTTAACCTTATTATATCGGGGGTTATAACTACAACCAGGTAACTCTGAATTCAGCTTTGTTGTAAATTTTAATTATTATATCGTCATAATTATAAATCTGAAAAATAATCTGTTCTATATTTATGCTGATGAGTTTGGTAAAATCATAGATGAGTGCGGAAACCGTAATATTTATATTTTTGAAATAAGAAAATTCATATATATTTTTAATGTACTTATTTACAAAAATGGAATGACTTACCTAGTTATTACATACATTGCAAACGCAAATTTAATGCTTCTTAAATTTAATGCCAATTAAGTTAATGGCACAACATGTGCCATTAACATAATTGACATAACATATAAATAGTACAACAACATGAAGAATAACATTATAAATGTAATTTAAATATGAGGGAAAAAAAGTAAAAGTATCTAGTAAGAAGGTTATAAGTAAAAGGTAAAATATAAATGACAAGTGAAAAATATGGTATAAATTATAAGTATAAAGTGTAAAGTATAAAGTACAGGCTATAAATTATTAAGTAAAGATAAAAATTAAAAGTGAGAATAAGATAATAATAAAAAAGTTTAATGTAGAAATATAAGATGTCTTTAAAAGGTACAAAGATTTAATTATAAAAAGTGAGATATCCTCAGGAGCAAAGAAAAATTAATTAATTAAAAAAAAAAATTAATAGGTAGATATTATGGATTACAAATATCAACCGATATGATACATTTTACAAGTACCTATTATTTCTAATGAATTAATAATTTTAGAGTGCAATATTAGGTTAATATTACTAATTACCTATACCATTTTTGAAGATACTTAAAAAAAAAACAAATTCAAATAAATTGATGATTCCGATGCTTTACGACTTTTCTGTTAGTGGCATTCATAGTCCAGGAAATAAAGTTACGCTTTTAATGTGTAACTCGTAAAAACATTTGTTTCGGAGTTACCTAGTTGTGGTAATTACCCCACGATATTGTAATAAATTCAACAATATTGCTGTCAGAAAGTGCATCGCATTCCTTGCAGCTACGTCTACTTGGAGTCGTAGCGTTATCGAAAAAGCATGTCTTATTCAAAAGCACACACTAAAAATGCAATAAACATGTTTTTCGTTCGCATAAGAGGCGTTTTATTTGTCAACACAGCAGTAGCCGTTATGCACCAAACAAAAGGCCGGAACAATTCTTTTTTATGTTATCCTGTGATTGCCAACTAACGTTTCATTACACTTGGCTTTATAGGCAGGGGGTGGCGGGGGGTGGGTGGTTGGGACCGTGCACTGGGTAGCCAAGCCGCCCCTCCACAAGGGTAGCACCCCTACCCCTTCCTCCGCGTTCATCCCTCAATATTGCTGACGATTCGTCGCAGTAGAAAATGAAAAAAACCAAACCTTCGAAAAGGCCGAATTCATTTGCAATTAAAATCCCGTTTGTGGATGCCGGTGAAGGTATACATATATATCCGTACATGGCGAGTTGGACAGAAGGGGTAGGAGAGTGACGACCGATTGAAAGATTAAAGAAAAATCGATGGTATTTATTGTTATAATTGTAATTTTATTGATTATTACATAATTCGGAGAATTCATGCAAAGGGTTGAGAGGCTATCACTTCACAGAAACAAAGGAAGAAAAATGAAACAGTAGAATTTTAATATCTTAAACGGATTTGCGATATTTAGAGCACGTGTCAGATGGGAATGCGTATTTCAATGGAAAATTCTCCGAGGAAGTAGCGTCATTGATTCCTTCGACACCCAACATTTGTACACGGCTGAGATTTTTAACGTTATTGAGTTCAACAGCTCGGCTGTGAAATGCTTTTATTTTATTTTTATAGTGAACACCTCACAAGAGTCCCAACTGCTCGCGTCTGGAGCCCCTGAGACCATGGCATCTCTAATTGGGGTATGTTGTAAGGCTGAAGGTAAGCGGGTAAGGGAAGAAGATGGGTGAGAAGTAGGTGAGGAAGTACCTGGCTGTTCAGATCTAGTCACTAAACACGGCTAAAGGCATTTCAAGCCACATTTCAATTCTTAATGGTAATCTTACACTAGGGCGATGCTGAGAGCATCTTCCACTCTGGAACGTGCCGCAAATATAGTATATATTATTTTTAAATAATTATTGTGAGAAACCACAAATTAATCAAAACAAAAAAAATATATTTGCGGACGCCCGATTCGAACCCGCGACCTTCGGAATGGAAGTCCAAAGCCTTACCGCTGGAAAACGCCGGCCGCTTTTCCTGACCTGTGTGTTTCCGCCCTTTTACAACATGGGTCTCTTCAATTTTCATGTTCACGCCTTCCCCTCCTCAAAAAGACCCACCACGCAGCATCCCCAAAAATGTAAGGTACAACATAATACAAAGCGTTGTTTAGATGGGAAATGTTACACTCTATTTTAATATTATTTTTATACAGGATTGGTTGGGTTCAGTTAAATGAACAGTTGCGTGAATTTAATAAAAAAAATTATATGTATCAACTTACTTTTTCACTTATTTATTTATGGGAATGGTTAAATTTAAAGCAGTAAAAATAAAACCATAATTGCAATTTTACAAAACAATTTTTTTCAAAACAGTTTTTAATCAGAAAAAGCAAACTTTACGTTCCCTATTTTAATTTCGAAAAAAAAACTTTCAAACAAATTTAAATAAAACTCATTTTACGAAAATTTTCTGTCGGTTTGACGGATGGGGACAATTTCAGATTTTTAAATCGTCATTTCGATTTAATTATTTCAGGCTGGGAGTTAAAAAGCTTTACAATTAAATTAAAAAATATTTGCTTCATTTTTTAATATCAGTCGGATACGTTAGCGAAGGATGTGGCATGATTAAGTGAATCAAATACTTGAGTCGGTTCAAGTGACAGTAAATATGAACGGAGGACTTATTAAAAGTTGAATGAATGTGAATGAAAAATGAAAGTTTTAGTATAGAAATATCTGTGTTTGGAAAAGGGGGGTACTAAGATTTAAAATTCAATAAAAACAATATTTTCATATTTAAAAAGTGATACGGTAGTGTTCGGAAATATTAAGTAACTTACACATGTGATCTGTTTTAGTAATAAAAGAAGCAAGTATTAGTAATGAATATATAATAAAATTAGTATAACCGCTTACAACTAAAATGAATTATTATATCCATTGACTTACGTCTAAGGGGGTTTCTGACCATCCTTCCAATAGCTTATCTACCCTAATAAAGAATATTATTAAAAATAAAAATAAAATACTCGCAGTGTTTAGAAAAATCTGCCAACTTATCCAATATATAGCCAATATTCATAGATTTGAGTACCGAATTATAAACTCCAACGTAATAGATAAATAAATCGTAAACTTAAAATATTCATTATTAGTGTAGATAAGCTACTGGGAGGATGGTGAAAAACCCCCTAAGACTTACTACAACTTATAACTACTGGCTGAGTGAGCATCGCGTTTAGGTCCCCGCGGGGCGTCGCGTGTTCGATTCCTCGGCTGGCTAAGTCCTCCATTACAACACGAGCAACATCTTCCGCTTACTGTGGTGGTAGTATTTTTTGTAATATTGTCAGGTTATTCGTATCCTGGGAATGTATTTCTTTCTTTAAAAAAGAAAAAAAAAACATGACTTAAATTTAGAGATTTATAAATAACATAGGTACACACATTGCCGTGTTTTCAGCGTTAACATTAAAATCCAAACAACAAACAAAACTATATAGGTGTAAGTACAAACAGGTAACATACATAGAAGCATGTTATTGCTGCGAGTCGAAGCATTTTGAGGATTTTACATATACCTACATATTATATTCTTCACATTTTATACGTATTATATGTATATGATATTCCCTTTTTTATTATTATTAGCGCCAGAAGAAGAAGAAGGACATTCTTATGTAATATTACAATTTTAGAATGTAGGTGCTCAAATGATCTTAATGGGTTAGATATTATGGATTATAGCTTACTAATGAAAAAAATTAGAAATAAACTTTACTACGTGTCTAAAGAAATATGTTAATACGTGTCTAATATAATTATTAAATTTGATAATTTGAATTAAAAAAAGATATAAATTTGTTGCTTCGAAAAGCAGCTACACTCACAGCAACATGGTTCTATCTAATTACTTTATTTTTCTTGGCGAAATGACATATATTTTCATTACATAATCTTTTTTAATGTTATTTTACACGTGTTTCGCAGTTGGCAGATGGAACCTTGTTGTCCCAAGCGAATGAGCTCAAAGTAAGTATAACGCTCATGTAACCATATGATAGATAGAACTAAGAACTAAGAGAAAAAAAACTAAGAAACTTTTTGAAAAAAAAAATGTTGTTTAAAAGTCAGTAACTTGCTGTTCCAAGGGCACAAGATGTTGTAATCGAGTCGGGTTGTATCAAGAGTCAGAATAAGAAGATTATTTATGAATCGATGTATCCATGTGAATGAAGCAAAGGAGAGTGTACCAAGACAGAGTAGTGTGTTAAGTTGATTACAAAAGCTGTATAATGGATACTGTATTTCACAGACACATTAAAGCGCTGTAAATAACAAGCCCTTTTTCACCAGTTCAAGCCCAATTCTCAATATGCTCCTCGGGGGTTGATGTAAAAGATTCCAGGGGATGAAAGATTCACCTAATTTGACTATATCTACTTTCTGAATTAATTACCATCCTCCCCTAGACTTTACATCTTTTGTTACGTCTAGGACAGGGAAGCATCAGGCTCCATAGCTACCGATGATGGATAAAAGGGGATGTTATGGCTATATTTTTAAAAGGAGGAAAAAATAAGTGATTGACAATTTAAAGGAGGCTGCAGCGGTTGATATTAACAGAGTTTCAGGTTCAGAAGAGGATGGATCTACGAACGAAATTCTTCTTATTAATGATTGAAATATTTTTTAAATCAACTACATATTTCCAGAAAATCACCAACCATCACTACCCCATAAAAAAAACATTGAACCCTACTTGAAAGTCCCTTTTTAATTTGTGTCATATACTTTCCTATTACACATATTTAACTAACGTATTTCCTAGTAACTCGTACTTCTGTTTAAAGGTTTTACAAAAACACATTTTTTTACTAAATGCTTTGATATTGGTAAAAAAAACATGAAAACCTCGGCACAAGTTCTTCTAGTGTGGGGTTCTAGGTACCTAGATTAAACATATTTTAAAGAAACATGGTTAAAAATGTGTAATACACGCAGAAAAATGTTATTCGAAAAAACGATCATTGTTCACCCTGTTGATTCGGTCGTAAGAACTTCAATCCCGTTTTTAACCGTTTTACTATTAAAATTATCGTTTTTTCGAATAACATTTTTCTCCGTGTACGCATTAGAAATAAGCAAAGTGTAAATAAAATTGAAAAAAAAGTACTTTAATTAGATCACATGAAGTGGATATATTTTATGTTTAATAAATAAATATTTTTAAAAACGACATAATTATTTGTACCTACTTATATACAAGATTAAATTTTACATTTAGTTCTGGATATTTCTAAAAAGCTCGAAATCAAACATCATCTACCTCCGTTCATATTTGTTTAACAGCCCCGTCAGATGGCTCTACACTCTACAACCTGCGTGTGACGGTGGCGGTATACTGTCTGCTTCATCCCTTCTATGCCCCCCCTAACCACCCAGCCCCACCACACCCACCAGACTGGAGTGGGGGGGCGGGGACCGTAACGAGGCAATCACTTCCTCACCCACACGCCTACCCACAATCATATAGGCGCTCCTACCACTGTTTGAGTACAGACTTACTGAATATTACTAAATCACGTGGTTTTCATTGAAATGCGATATGTTTTAAGACGTTCTTTGACGGTATGTATTGTGCTATTTTTGGGATGTTCAGTTTAATAGTGTTATTAGATGTTTTAATTATGCTTTGTTTTATTTTTCTTCATATTTTTGGTTTATTTTTTATTATTTTTATCTATTATTTGACATCTGTACCTATTAGTGATAGATAAAATATAAGCTAAGTATGCAACCTGTGAACAATTTTAATACTTTAAGCTCTTCCCAATTTTGATTTTATAAGCATAATCTTGTTAATACTCTGTAAACGTTTCAAAATTGATTGCGATTATACCAACGATGGACACTGTAAAACTCACCAAAGCCAATAAGACTATGTCAATTGACTTGAAAATCACAGATTCAGTATTTATTTGTAAGTAAGTATTGAAATCTATGACATATCTCTCTAATATATTTCATTTTAAATTAAAGAATTTCGGTAAAGTATTGTATGAATGCCAGAATATACACGGCATATATAAAATATATGCCGTGTTTTTTTTTACATTAGGTCCACACAGGAGGCCCTGAGGAAAATAATTTCCCTCAGGGCCTATTTCATCTTTGGGGATGCTGTGTGGAGGGTATTTTTAAGGAAAAGAATGAGAGGAAGTTCTGGGAAGGAAAAGGGTATGAGGGTTGGGTAGGAATCTGGGGTTCAGTGTGTCTAGATCATCCGCCGCCAAGACCTAGATAAACCTTACCCCATGAACCCGGACACCCCTGCTAAGTCACCAAACGTAGCGACCCATGACCTATGGCAGAGATGTTGGTTATCCAATAAATGGTTCCCGGGGCGGCGGTACCCATTCCCGCCTCCCAAACGAAACTTTGAGATAATTATTAATGATATCTAATAAATAAAATTTAAACAAAGCAATTCTAAATATTAAAATAATGTATTACAAATTGTCTAATGTAATCGTAGCTTTAACATAACAAAATCAACACCCTCACATTTTAAATCTCAAATAGAATAGCTGACCGACTGCGAAGAAATAACAATTATAAAGGTGTGTTTATAAATATGAGACGTTTTGGAAAATATACAAAAATAAGTTTTTATTTTTTATTTGGACACTAATGAAAAAGAAGTCACCTTTTTTGAAAAGTTTGTAATGAATCGATAATATTAATGTTTTAAAAGGACTGTTCATTTTTTTACTATTGATTTTATCAGAAACAATTCACCCATCAAAAAAATTCAGTCTACCATCATCTGTAGCAAACCACAAATTAAAAAGAATCTTGTGTATAAATACAATAGATTCACAAGTCTACCTGTAGAGATATTTTATCTGAATTTTAGACAAAGAGCATTATTTTCCGACGTCCCTCAAACGGCGATGATAATATTCATCAGGCAACTTTTATGTCGGCATTTATTGAATGACTGCTAATCAATGTCTTAACTTTAGACGTTGTCAAACTTCCCGCAGATCCTCCGTCTCCTGCGAAGCCTCTATCCCCCCTCCCTCCCACCGGCCCGGCTGTAAGAATAGGGGGAGGGTGGGGTGGGGAGGCTGTTGACGGCAAGCGATATAATTAATTAAAATCCCGGAGACATCTAGTTAAGCGATGATTCATTAAACACATTCTTTATTAACTCGAAGCTTCAACTGGATAATTCGTGCTTTCAAATCAATGACTCTCTTTGCCTTTGGATGAATGAACATGTTTATTGAGACTTGTGAAATATTCGTAAAAGTGTAAAAATTATGTAATTTATTAATAACTAGCTGTTACCCGGCTTGCGTTGAAATGCAACTTAAATTAAGAAATTGATTATCCCTGCGTGTCCTTTCCCATTCGTCCCCGTTCCCCTTCCGCCACCTCTTCCCCACCCTCATACCCTTCTCCACCAACATTCCCTTTTAACCTTCCCCGCGTTCCCCCTCTCCTCTCCCGCTGTCAACCTTCTCGCGAACCTACCCCTTCACGAATTCCCGTTCCTCCTTTACCGCTTTCCCCCTACCTCAGTCTCTCTCCCGCGAATCACCCCTATTTTATTCCCCTCCACCCCTTCCGGATTCCCACCCTTTCCACCTTCCGCCTTTTTCTCACTAACCTCCCTCCTCATAAATTCCCCTTCCGCCTTCTCCGCCTTCCCCTTCCCTCATCCCCTTCACACGAACCACCCCTATTTTATTCTCCTCCGCCCCTCCCTGATTCCCCTCCCTCTCCCACCTTTTTTCCCTGCCGCTAAACTCCATAAAATAAACTCATTGTTGAAACAACTCACTGTTATCTACGGCAAGTTTTTTTTTAAATTTCATAAGTCCAGAACACACCAATATAGAAATATTGCTATATAGAAACCTTCACTGGCATGTCCATAAAAACTCACCAATTTTTAATCGCAATCGGATGAATACTATTCTGAACTGACAAACGTATGAAGGTAAAATAGTCGTTTTCTGAAATTATCCAATTTTCTGCTCAATTTTTTTCAAGTTCTGAAGTTAAGAGAAAAAGGTATTAATTTTTATATAAATGGAAGATTAGATAATATACTGATTTTTTTCGTTTTTTGAAATATGATTTATTTAGACAAAGAATTTCTCAACCTTTCCACAAACTAAAGTCCTCCCCCCTCCCTTTAGCTGCACAACATATCACAATTGGTGATGGTGGTGCCATAGTTCCACCGGCTGCGCATATCAGCACCCGTTTTTCGGTATTTGTACCTTATATATTTATTTCAATTTTTAAATAGAGACAGACAGATTACGAATAACCTGAAAATGTTTGAAAATCTCTCAATACCATCATACTAGACTGAAATTTTGCTTGTGTCGTGATGAATAACTTATCCAGCTGAGGAACTCACTACGCCTGGGTGGGAACCCGACGCGATGTCATCTCAGCCAATGACCGGAACAATTATGGTAACATTGGTATATGGCACACAGATAATGGCGTCTTGTGTATTATGTATCATAAATATTTCAAAGCTGCATAATATTTCTAGCTGAAAATGGTTTAGTTTTCCTGGAAATCCCTGACAGAAAGAGCTATGCAAATGTATTTTTCCTTCTATTTGAAACTTTAACAAATTTGAGTAAAACTGTGCGATTGTAATAATATTCATATCAGACCGTTCAAGAACTTAAAATAAATAAGAATCTACTTTGAGCGTGTTTACCCTCAAAAAGTGCTTTAAAAACCTTAAAATGGTATGTTCTATTCAATTTCACGTTTTTCCCTCCGGAGCATTTTCAGCTACGGAGAGATAAGGAGAAAGGTAAATTTGCCTGAGATGGTATCTTGAGACATTTTAAAGTGATTCAAGATTTGTGATGGGACTCTGGCCCTGTGGGGGAGTGGGGGGGGGGGGGGGGGTCTGAAAGGAAAGTGCAACGAATGGATTTTCAAAAGCTTGTTTAAGATCTGTTTCAACAATCCGCAATCATTCTTCTCTTCGAGCATTGTTAGATGGATTAGTTGCTTCTTGTTCGTCTGGTAATTTTATGATTGCAATGTCTGTCTATCGAATAAGCGCTCGCGTTTTTTAAATAAAATTGCAATTAACATACATACTACGGATCACAGAGAGATGTATCTTGATATCCGTATATAATGATCATCTTCAAGGACAATGAAGACACGAATTACAGCCTAGCCTTTGTCTAGAATTTAGATACGGATTAATGCAAAGGTTGGGGGGAACGGATGATGAGGAGGAAGGTTGGGTAGTGTATGGTTCTTCAGATATTGTCCCTAAGCATATTTTAAAATTAGATATTTAAAGAAATGTTTAGTTTCTGAATTGTGGCCTCTTAGCAGAGCGATACTCACGAGATACAAATATACCTATCTCTGGGTTCGGAACGAAGGAAGTTACAGGTAAATCATTTTAAATACGACCTTAAAAAAGACACCGGAGAACAAAATTTCATTCGCATTTCTTACTCCAAATGTCAGGAATCTATTTTATAATCTTTTTAAAATATTTTTTTTACTCCAATGTCAGGTACCACTGGTTAAAGTAAGTCAAGTACGTCCCTTAATATGAAAAAAACGTATATTTATATCCAAACTCTATCACCGATCTGTAGCATTTTGAAGCTCCATAAAATAAAATATTTATTAATTTTTTTTTATATAAGAAAAACTCTCTTTTTAACTTTTGAAGGTTATTCCCATCAATGTAATATATCATTGAAGAAGAAGATAACAATAATAATCTATTTTTTATAAATATAAAAATTAACAAGACACAGAATTTTTTTTTTTTATTATTAATTTTTTTCTGTGTCTTGTTCATTTTATATTTTAAGAAATTAGATTATTATTGTTATCTTCTTCTTCAATGACAAAATATTTATTACTTAATAATAGGTACGTATATTTCGTTTGCTAAATCGATCTGAAAAATAAGCTCATGGTTTGAATAAATATTCTGTCTTTATGAATGTTATAATTGCCGTCGAAAGCTACCAAAGCCGTTTCCGAGAATTAACTAGAGAGAAGAGAAGAAAAAGGTTCGTGGAGCAAGATGTAACGACTATAAAATGTGAGCGAGATTTGAAGCCGCGACAATACTGGGCGGATTAGCAGATAGAAATTGCCGAGGATGGATATCTTGGGCGGGAATTATTATTATGCTCTAAGGGCGGGATTCTGTAGGGCGGGGGCTGCAAGGGGCGGATGAGATGAATTTCAAAGTAAAATTTACCAATTTACCACTTCCCTAATTTTTTAAGTTTTGCTTTGTAAGTTTACCCGAAAGTCAGCCGTTTATAGGCATTTTGTAATAATTGAAAGACTAAACAGTTGTCATGCAATTTTTTTTCGTCAGTCGATGGGTTGGTTTAAAATTTTTGAAAACAGTAAAATCATGTTTTTATAAAAAAGTTTAATCTCCTAAAGGCCTTTTAGAATCTTTAGTAAACTTCTGTAAGTAGACACATCGTGAAAAATCCTTAAGTACCTACTCGTATACCCAAGTTTATCGTATAAAATTGCCTTTTCGTATAAATACTGTGAAAATATTTTGAAGCTTCAATATGGCTACTTAGAAACCTTCTGATTTTTCTGACTTTATTTTATTGAAAATAAGTTATTCAAGGTTCAGCCGGGAAACTTAACAAAAAATGTGCCCGAACGCTACAAAACAAAATAAAGGATGCTTTACGGCGATTGTTTTTCGGAGGAAAAAGAAACAACCCTAAAAAAAAATTATTCCTTAAAATTATGCTTTAATAGAATATCGGCATTAAAGTTGGACGGTGAATATTGTTTAAACCTTCATCGGAAGGGCCAATCATGGGGGCTGCATAATTATTGCACGCGCATGAAACTGCACTAAATCTCTAAAAAATTATATATATATATTAGGATTTAATTTGATTTCTACGTTATTAAAAAAAAACGACTTCCCACTTTACTTACTGTATTAAAAAAATCACAATTTAGAAATATTATTTAAAATATTATGATATTCAGAAACATTGGTATTCAGAAATAATGATATTCTTGGCAAAAAATTCGCATAGACACATGAAGTTAAAAAATTAATTTAATCTTTTTTTGCAGTTTATGTGAAGCTTCAAATATATTGAAGAAAGCTTCAAAGATAGTGAAACTAATAAATAATTTACATAATATGTGTTTTTAAATTGAATTGATGTTAAGAGTAATTTTAATTTAATTAAAAAAATAACCTCAGAACGGCTGACGACTTTAGCCACTTATGAAATCTGGGACCGCAAGGCAAATTCTAGGCTGATATTTTTTACACTGCATAATCACACTAACGAACGTGAAGGCTTTCCGGAATGTTCTAGAAATATCGGGGAAGTTGCCAAACTTAAAAACAAATAAACGTTGGTGCGGATTGACGAAGGGTTAAAAATATATATTTGACTGGAATATATCATTGCTCTGTACCTTGCAATTTAATATATTCCCGAATACGTCTCTTCGAATGGCAGAATGATAGGGAGTATTATGACAGGGGTAAAACCGCGGAAGTTGGTACCTCTGAGGGAGGTGGGTGGTGGGTGGGGGGTAGTGAAGTGGTGTGGGAGGCAAGGGGTGGCTGTAATGCGTGTGATCTGTGTTGGTGAGCATTCCGCTCAATGATCGTGTTTTACAAGAACGCGATCAGATAAGAGACACGTTATATCTTTGTCGAATATTCGTAGAGAACTTCGCCATTTTCCGTCACCCAGATATGAAATTATTGATTTAGAAAATTTAAACAATTATTATTAACTCTCATCGTTGTTTTCGTCGAGATTTTTTTTTTGTTTTCGATGTTTGATGATCAAAAATGTTAAATTTATTAAATTAACTAATTTCGGTTGTTTCGGCGTCCTGCGTAACTCTGGTGCAATGAACCCTGGGACACGAATTTGAATTTAAGGGTCATTTTGAAATAGAAACTGATTTTGCGAAGAATTCAGAAAAAAAAGCAACCGCCTATAATATAGTATTTTTTTTAACAGAAAATAATTTTATTTGTATTTTTTAAAATTGGAGATGATTGGTCAAGAATTTTGAGATTTAACCAAAAAAAAACATTTTGGATTAATTGTTTGCGCAATTGTAAACGTTGATTTCTTGGATTTATATGTACACACCTGTGCAGCATTTATGTCACTAAAAACACCCCTTTTATGGAATTCTATCTTTCAATTAAAATAAAACTAAATTCACGCAGTAAGAGACAATTAAAAAAAAATATGTGAGAAATAACCTAACTTTTTCAAGATGGAAATCTCATTCAAAAGTCTGCCAAAAATGCGACGTTGCCTGCTTTTTCGCAGCAAAGTTAAAGACATGTTTTGATATTAAGGATTCGAAACCAAACTTGCACACTATTTATTCAATGTTTAACTAAAACACCGTTTTAACGGTTGGGAAGAGTTTCTTTATTACTGAATCTGTTGTAGCCTAATTCAAAGTTTCTTAGTGAACAATCAATATAATTTTTTTTTTCAAAAAATTAAAAAATATCATTAAATTTAACAGTTTGCTTTACTTTTGTGAGCTATTTTAGACCAAGAGCCTCCTTGATAAGAAATATGTTCAAATTTAATGACGCATGGCACATGTTATTTTAGTTTCTGCAGTTGAAGCATACAGCGTTACTTAATTTTAAGAATTTATTTTAATTTAATTTTAATTTATTTCTATACTTGTACATACATTTAACAAATAATTACAATGGTTTACATAGTAGTACTAAAAAGTTCATATTCAGTAACAGGATATAAAAAGGTATGTAAGAAGGTTAATAGTAGCATTTTTTGAACACCTCCCTGGGAGAACCTGTGCTGGGGTGTTCGCATGTTTAGGATTAAGAGATATTCTGCCAAGATAACTAAAAACACAGTATCCACCTTGATATTGTCAAGAAGGGCACCGTGGTTCAACCCGTGTCGGCAGTATCGTAGACAAAAAATTGGTAGCAGTTAAGGTTATACAAATAATTTTCTTTAAAAGCAGGTAGGATATTTTAGATTTTGTAAATAATATTAAGGTAATATTTTCTGTCCAGAAGCAAAGTTTTTATTTTTTATTTATATGGGTAGAGTTACTTTTGATTAGTAGTTATAATGTTTTAAGTAAAGTGAATGCCTTGTTTTTTTATCCGGTCTGTGGTATGTTTTTTGTGAATAATCGTAGATATATTTGTAGTTAGTAGTTGTTTCAGTGTGGTGGGCAATGGGCATGCAGTTATATAATTTGATTGCGTGAAGGCAGAATATGGAGGCATTTTTTCCAAATCCTGAAAAATAAATTTTAACAATTTTATTTCTAATTGGTTCTGCAGTGTGTGCGTGTCCCCACACAATGAGAGAAACATTCACAGGATCCCCTTTTTAAATCCCGTATTTTTAGCTACATTCCGTGAAACGTGTAAAGTGGAAAGAATGGACCGTTTTCAGGAATCTGTTAAAGTGGAAAGAAGTCCCTCGGGAGAGTAACATGATATTCTGTAATTCCCACAGTGCATATAACACGGGACATGCTGAACACCGCTATCGGACTCACTTAAATACTTAAAACGGAAATATAATTTACAAAAAATATATAAATGTACATTTTAAATAAAAATCGCAAAATGATCCGAGTTAATAAATTTGAATTCAACTGCTTACTAAATATAAATCGAAGTTCAATGGCAGCCTTATTCAATTATAAAACTGTAAACCAAGATTTAATTTGACGGCCTCCGTGGTCGAGGGGTAAGACTGTCGGCGTGTGCAAATAAATTTAATTGATTAGTTTGTGTTATTTCACAATTAATTAATTAATAATAATATATAGTATGTTTGCGGCACGTTCCAGAGTGGAAGATACTCTTAGTATCGGCCTGGTGTAGGAACAACATTCAGAATTGAAACATTGCTTGAAATGGCTTTAACCGTGTTTGGTGACCAGATCCCCTTTTCCTTCTCCTTCCCCTTCCCACCACTTTCAGCCTCACAAGATATCTCAATTGGGATGCCATAGTCTCACTGGCTCCAGACGGTTGGGAGTATTGTGATTAAGAGCAGTTCGGATCATTGTGTGGTAGTAATCATTATTTCATTTAAAAAAAACATTTTTACACAAAAATGTCTTCAGAACAGCAATCTTATTGAGATTCCAAAATTTCGGAAGATTCGCTTCCACAGGATCCAGGAAAACCTCATTTGATTCCAGACCCCAAGGTTCGCAATTTAATATTGTGACTTTGAAGGATTTTTCATGTAATTATCTATTTAATCTATATATGTATATACAAATCCAAAATATCAAACCAATCGGTATCATTGAGCCAGAGTTGAGTGGAAACCGTTTATTGTTTTTTACTTATTTTGAAATTGTTCTTCTTTGGCAAAATTGATATATTAGTACATATTATACTTCTTATAAACACGGCTAAATCACTAGCATTGCGGGTGAAAAATACACGAAAAATATACAACGTTTCCTAACATGTCTGCAATAATAACAAACACAGTGAAAATAGTAAGGTATTTGCAAGAAATCTTTAGTTACCTCTCTCGAGAGCATTTTTGGAAGCACCGGGATAAGTGTGTTTGCATGTTTCAGGCAGGTCAAGATAGTAGAGAGGAGAAGGGGGGAGGTATAGAAAAATAAAAGCAGAATCCTTTCTTAACGTTATGTAAATATCCTGAACGAATGTGTTCTCACTTTCACTGTAACGAAAAAGAGAGTAAAAACAAAGCTCCAGGTATTATGTATAACTAAGTAGTAAAATCCAGATACAGCATTGCTATGTAGCTACTCGAAGCCATACCACTATAATTTTTCCGTGTTATGAATAACCTGACAATATTAAGAAAAAACTCCTACTGCCATCATTGTAATCAAGATGCTTCTCGTGCCATGATGGAGGACTTAGCTGGAAGAGGAATCAAACCCGCGTCGTCAGGGTGGAAACCAGATGCATTTGTCAACTTAGCCACTAACCGGTCCATTAAAAAAACAAGACATTCAAAAGGTCAAGTTGTCTTTAGATTATTCTAACTGAAATAAATGTACATATCTATCTTCTATAATATTCGGAATCTCTGTTTGAAATCTCTGTTTGAAATCAGATGATTTCTCTATTTCTCTATTCGGAATCTCTGTTTTAGATGATTTCAGAAAACATAACGACTATTTTAACTTCGTACGTTTGACAGTCGCGGGTTTGATATATTTAGAGATATTTCCTATACCATGCATCCGATTGCGATAAAATTTTGGTGATTTGTTGTGGACATGCCCGTGAAAGTTTCTATATAACAATATTTCTGTATTGGTGAGTTCTGGAGTTGTGAAAATTGCAAAAAAATGCAATAGATAACACGCGATTTTTTTGAAAAATGAGTGTATTTTATGGAGTTTAGCAGCAGGGAAAATGCGGGAGGGGGAGTGGAATCCGGGAGGGGGAAGGCGGAGAAGGTGGAAGGGGAATTCGTGATGGGGGAAGTTCACGAGAAGGGGGAGGGGAGGAGGGGTGGGGAAGAGAACGGGCACGAATGGGAAAGGACACGCAGGGAGAAACAATTTCTTTATTTAAGTAGTATTCCAACGCATGCCGGGTATCAGCTAGTTGCCAATAATTCTTACCAGAATCAAAATGTTTCTCTGGGTTTTCACATACGCGAGTATTTATATTGAAACAAGAAGAGATATATCTCATGAAAACGAGTTCCTTTAAAAGTGTGAAAGCGACTGACGATGTATGCACCATTATTGAATGCCGCGGTGCCATTTCCTTGTTTTCCTTTCAAATTCAATTTGAAAAGAATTGAATTTGGAACGCAGCGGAAAATTCGTACCCAGACGCCGAACGAGGCAAAAACATCCAGAAAACTAGCGTTCGAATTTTGAATATAATATTTTTTGCGCAATGTAATAAAAACATCAAAAATATTCCTTTGATTGAGAAGTGGCGGGAGGTACAAAATGGAATTGAATAAGAAACTGGACTGAAAGATGAGCTTAACAACAAACCCGATACTCTTCAGAGCAACGTGGTCATGTAGTAAGAAAACCAGAAGACCTACATTAACTGAAAATGCTGCGTGTGATTCCAGATGGAAGCAATTCAATTCCAGAGGCTGTGCGAGAAAAGACTGGACCAATTATCAGTAGAGAAGTAGTGCAAGATGGGCAAGCCAGGAGATTGGAGACGCCTTGTCGAAGCGATGGGTCCTCGACCCGAACAAAGACTGAAGATGAGGTTTGTTTGTTAAAGAGGTAACCTCGTTGGATCAGTATATTTATTATCAGTTATGTTATATCTCCGGGTTGTCTCACAAACTATTTAAATAAAAAAACTCTGAGGTCAACAAAATACTTTGGACTTGGTGATAGATCATTATGATCTCAGATGGCTTTATTAGCTGGTGGTAAAAATTATTTTGGGTCTCGACCTTGGGCTTGCAATCGTATTTATCAGTACCTATAATATATTATTAGTGTCAATCCCTGCATTAACGATAGCTTTATTGTTAACAGTGACTTCTTAAACTACTATCTAGATCTAGGATATCACAAGTTATATGAATTATTTTTATTGGTTCACGTTGTTAGCCTATAACGCTAAGCATTTTCTTTTACACTGGTAGCCTATATGCCTACATATAATAGCGACGCCATCGACTGCGTGACAAGATATAGATATATTAAAAATGTAATTTTTTATAAAATAATAAAATCATATCCACTTAGTATTATCGCATAATTCATATTACAATTTTTGGAGATATTTTGGTCCGCTTTTCGTTATGATTGGATCACATCCTGTCATCTCCATCTGCTGAATGTATTATTGCCTTTCTGCTCTATTGCTCGGGATAAATATGAATATGTGACGATACTTGACGTCGCGACGGAGCTATGATATCATTTCAAATGATATTTTTTTGAAAGATTTTTATATAAGTGGCAGTTTATTTTTCATATCCCCGGTAGAAAATGTATTTACGTTATTAAGTTTAGTTCTACTACCCGGCTTTGCCCTAGTTTCAGCACTGTTTTAAAGAAATATTTTTTCTTCATTACACAAATAATTATATATTTTTTCTTTTAAAATACTCAATTTTTCGGCTTTGTCAAAACCTTGCTCAGTCTTTTAATTGACACTATCTTCGTTTTATACTGTGCTCTCCTATCGCAGATATCTCTTTTTTTATCCGTTTTGTATGGTTTTATGTTGATCAAGACATTTTTTCCATAAAATATTAAATAAATTGTCAATCAAGTGGAAAGTAATATGGATCACATAATGTGAAGTCTTGAATATTTTTTTTGTAGTAAAATTTATATAAAGCTCATAATGCAACTGCTGTTTCTTCCAAATGTAATAAATTGTAAAAACCCAAATAGGGTATTAATAAATAAATATTTGGTGGCTCCAATTTAATTAAAAATAATAAACTCCGATATGTTTCGTAAGCATTGCTCATCTCATCAGGTTTTACATAAAACTAAATTACAAATTTACAATTAAAGATTGTGTCATTATTATGTGAAAAGGAGAAGGAATGAAGAGGTTTAAACAATTAAAAAATTTACAAAGGAACGACAGTATTATTTTTAATTTTAAATAACTAAATATTTTACATTGGAATTTTTGGCTAAATAAATCAAATATTCAGCTCAAAATTTTTTTCCACTATTAGCTTTGTGCGTATCTACATATGAAATAATAATTAAAGTATTATATTAAATAAGGCACGATGCCACATTTATCATTAAAACAAATCGGTGAAAGAATGTTGCAACTGTGGTAAAAACTACGAGTGTTTTTAAATCCCACATTAGCATAAACTGTATACTTCTCTAAAAACCTAGATAGAAATGTACAGTTTGAAGTAGTTTCATAAAAACAAACAGAATGCTCGCGTTAGTGCCAACTAAACCATAAATAGAAAACCACAATAGTCTTCCCTAACGAAAACAAAAATTCCCTAAATATTCCAGAATTTTCGAGCATTCCCGTCAGCAACGGCGGCGCTGAGGCACGTTATTACAAAGCTCATATTTAATACACAGTTACAATAAAAACATGGCAAGCTTATTGTGTATTCAACGTTAGGAAAAAGAATATCCTTTGACTGCTATCATATGTCGTTCAGCCGTGGAAACTGAATGATATCAGCATCCTCGCGATTGTGTCGCGAGGCCCTCCCGCTCCGCCACCTTAACCACCCCCTCCCCCTACAACCCACCTGCGGGTACCTGGATACAGCCAACTTGCCACCCCACGGAATTTAAACCACCCATTTGGGATTGCCACTTGCCTTTGTGCCTACGTTTATCATGAAAACTTTCTTGTTCTGAGAAAAAATAACTCCCGCGATACACAAATTAGCACAATATTACGACTATAAGAAAGGCCTAGAATGTTTCATGAAATGACATAAAATTATTTTTATAATTATTAATATTAATGTAATTATTAATAATCTATAGTAAGAAGTCCTGAAAGTTTCCATATTCCTTTCCAAAGAACCAACTTAACATTCTCTGTAGTGGAAAAAACCGAATATATTAGGAAAGCCCCCAGAACACAAAATTACTCGAAATTTTTCGTCTTGATATCTACTTTTGATAAATTTTTGTTTTATATGCTTTTTATTTTATTTAATATCAATACCTCTTTTATTTTAAACGTAACATTGTATTGTTGTTCGTATTTTTGTCATAAACTAGTTATGATATCCTGCGCCCTCACCTATGAGTATGAATTTCCAATTGTACTATGATGATGGTCTGTTATTTTAAACGTAACATTGTGTTGTTTTTTATATTCTTTTATAAATTGATTATATTATAAATATGAATTTCAAATGGTACGATGATGATTTTCTGTTATTTTGAACCTGTTGTTATTTTTAATTTTGTTATAAACTGCGCCTACACAAAAATACTTTGCCAAAAATACTATTATTATTTTAATTGTCTGTTATTTTAAGCGTAACATTGGGTTTTATTTGTATTTTTGTTATAAATAGCTTTTGCACTAAATACAGGAGCTCCTAGTGAAACAGGCATAGCAATTGTAATAGGATTAAAACAAAATAATTGTTATTCACCATTATTGAACGGTTGGTTCATTATTGGTATTCTTTGTATTTTTTTTATGTTAACCCTCTACATGTAGGATAAATTGGAAAATTATAAAGATATTTAGGAAAAATATCATTAGAAAACATTGTGCTGATGTTTTTTTGTGAACACTTTTTTGCTGAACACAAAATATATTTTACAGATAATTAATTGGTGCAATGTGTCAGAAAACAATATGTGCTGACACAAATCAAGGATTAAATGCAAAAAACACGTAATCTACCATAAATATTAAAACAGTCCTAGGGCTTACAGTAAAACAAATAAACGTACCAATTATTCGATATTTATGGTGAAACAATCTTCTCTATTTGAACAAACCAATAAATTAAATACAATATCGTGTGGTTAGATTTTTCTACCAAGATAACGAAAATGTTATTAATTTTTTTTAGAAAAATTAAGTTTTTTTTTTTTTAAATAAATAAATCTATTTTTTGGACACGTGACGTCACTACATGAAAATGTTCCGTATCCATCCGATAATTCAATTAATTTTGTAAAATACCACACTGATTTTTTTTATATGGCAACACATTGTTTTCCGGCGTTTTTGAATATGTCAATAAAAATTAATTTGCCTTATTGTTTGTAGTCTGTGAACTTTGTTTTACGAAATATTAAGCAATCTATTGAATTTGAAAAATTGCTGAAACAGGTGTTTTTAAGGGTCAGTCTGACAATTTGCTGAAAATAGATTTATTTATGAAGGCTACTTTTCTAAGTAAATATATCAATTTTATTGGAGCTGAAATTATAAATGTCAAAACAAAACGGTAAGTGTTATATATTCGTGTTAAGACGACCCAACCCGTAGTTTAAAAATATTACGAATTATGACGGTAAACTTAAGAAAGTGTGGTACAACAATTGTTAGGGTATCAAAATCATATTTGCAAAAACAAATCTAATGCCTCCTATTTATTTTATGTATATTTTTTTAATATTTTCCCAGTACCACTTGGCACAGCCCTTGAAATCATTTTTATACCTCAAACTCCCCCAACCTGGTTCCTCCTCCCCCTAACACAATCCCACCCCACCCCCGCACCCCATCTCCATATCTCCTATTGTCGGCATCCTCGCGGGAGACAATAATAAAAGCAGCTTTCCCATAATAATGAATGACAGCGGGAGGCTCAGGTGAACGGGTAGAAAGGAAGACCCTACCAACTTAGGGAACTAGTTGTAAAAAGGGACAAAATATATATTATTTTTTCTGAGTTGGTTTTTTTCGCTGTTTAAAAATGTGATTTAAAACACATATTCTTCAATAATGGATTACTTCAGATATTCCACACACTAAAAGAATAATGGACGCGTATTCCTTAAGCAAATCGTGATAAAATTGAATTTGTTTAGTAACATCGCTCGTATGTCCTAATTTATGAAAAAAAAGTATTTTGTGAAGCTCAGGTACAAATTTAAAATTTGATTTTTGTGCAAAGAAATTTACCAAAATCAAAGCATTTCCAGGTTTTGAAAAAATCTTAGTTAGGTTCATAATTAAATCAAGAATATTTTGCATGTACAACATATCTATTAATTTACATGGTTAAAAATCATGATATTTATGATAACCAAAAACCCCTGCCATAGGTCACCCCAAGTGGTTCGCTACATTTGGTGACTTAGCAGGAGTGCCCGGGTTTAAGGGGTGAGGTTTGTTTAGGTCTTGGCGGCGAGTGAATTCGCCCACCTACTACGTGGCGGGCTGGATCGGGAGAGACTTGAGGGAGACCTTTTGACCTTTCGACCCATCGCGCATCGCCTTTCACCGCAGTGAGAGGAACCGATTCATGCGTCCATCACTCCTGGACACATTGTCTCCAGATTTCTACCCACCCCTCATACCTTTTTTTCCTTTTCAGAACTTCCTTTCCTTAAAACGACCCTCCACACACCCTCAAAAATGACATAGGTGCTGAGAATTTTTTTTTCTCAGGGTCTCCTGTGTGGAGCTACCGTAAAAAAAGCGCGTTTGAGGGATATTACTGAAAAAAGTAAAAAAATAATATTAAGTTTTTTTTTAAATATGAATTCAGTAAAGAAAGCTCAATTTCCAAAGACTTTCCTTTCGTACAAATAAAACAATGTACGAAACATAAAATATTGTTTTGTTTTCTATGATAACGCGAATTGTCGGGGAAATGGCGAAACAGTGACAGAGTTCCCGGAAAAGAGACTATTGTTCTAGAAATATTTTCTGTTCACCAGAAAATGAAATGCACACAATATGTTTTTGTACTTCTCTCTCATTCTTTCTCCACTCGGAAGCAGCCAGCCATTTAAATTCTCGGAGCAATTGAACGATTTTTTTAAATACGCTAGAATTTCTACCAGTGGCGAGCGGTGGCGAGATGTGTGTTTTTCGTTGGACTAGATCAAAATAATTACTCTACATAACCGGTACATACACATACATAGTTGTACGCACACCCACCTACAATAATAATTATTATTATTTTTATATTGGATGGCTTGTATAGCGCCGTTTTTGTAAAAAATCACCTCAAGGGCGCTGTATAAATTTGAAAAAATTTCTACAATCTTACTACTAACGAGAGACTAGACAAACATAAAAAACCTTTGGCTAAAATATTGATTCATAACTATTTATTATTTTGTTTTTTTTTTTTTTATGTATTTATTTAGTTTATATATATTTTTTTATAATATAAAATTGAAGTAAGTATATACCACGTTTTTTGCGAACGTTTCGGACAGCGTTACAGTGTCCATTATCAGGGCAGGTGTCCATCTACATCTACATCATCTGTCCTGATAATGGACGATGTAACGCTATCTGAAACGTTGGCTAAAGAAAGAGATATCGCCACACAGCATAACACCCCAAAAATAAATCACTATAATTCTTTTGGCTGTGAAATCTAAATCTACGTACGTTAAGTTTTCAAAATATTATTACTGTTTTTACTGTCCGGCCTTATCCGTGATTTGGTGATCTGATTAAAAAAGCAAGGAACAAATATCATGGCCTTGTGCTACTCGTCATTAAATGGATATTTTAAAGCTTCGTAGCTCGTTATGAACATTTTATTACGAATGGAAAATAGTGGATTTGATCCGATACAATTTCTAACTGTTCGACAAATTTTGCAACAAATAACTATATTTTATTTTTCGTATGCACACAATACATATGTATTTTATATTTTGGTAATGTATATTAAATGTACGTACCTTCATTGTTGTTACATAAATATCGAATAAATTTCAAATAAATATGAAAATACATCAACGTTAACTATGATAAAATGTTTTTATTTTTAACTTTTTGACTTGATGAGTTTTTGTTTTTTTTTTGTTTAAACATACCTAAATAAAATGATCTTTGGCTATCCAACTAGGAAAATAACCTGTTTTAGGACAGTCAAAATGAGCAGATTTAGTTAAACCTATTAAAATTAAAATTAATATTTTAATAAATGAAGATAATATTAGTGAAACTCAATCGAAAATCTGAAACAGGAAAATCAGAAAAGGGTACGGATACATCTGGATAGGGATACTTTGGCGCATTGTCCCTGAAAGCCGATGGTCCTGGGTTCGATTCCTAGATGTGTCCGTATCTTTTCTGATTTTTCTGTTTGAGATTTCGATAATATTATCGTTATTAATTTATATGTTACAATTTGAAAAAATATTTTATTATCCATTTCAATCCAGTATGCTAAAAGTGGTATTGGATTGTTTGAATGCGGACCAGACGGATGGGCAATTAATAAAAAGTTTGATTAAAATCGTTGCTGATGAAAGGCCCCATGAAAGCTTCGATACAAATATAAAATGGACAAAAGCCTGCGTCGTGTCTTTTCCATTAATCTCCCCTCCTTACCACTTCTAATATATTCTCAATACTCGCGCAAATCATTTAATGTAAGTAATCTTACTCCTATCACTTGTTAAAGTGTTCATTTTATTGCATGTATTTAAGTAATAATTTTTTTTTAAAGCGGTGCAAAGCAATTTCAGATTTTACAAGCATCGCAGCGAATATTTATGCGAACTCAGTATTCACAGGAATGCGATTAAAACATGTTTTAAAATTGTAAAAATTTACCTCCACTTTTTGCGCCTTTCTCGTCAAAAATAAGTAGGTGTAAGCAAGACTTAACATTAGGAGTGTACATATATGTGCATGTACGTACAGGGTTTTATGCAAGTGCTCGTGTGAAATTTAATTATATTGTTTACTAGATTTATTATATTTCGGGGGTTTTATCACCATCCTCGCACTAGCTTATCTACACTAATAACGAATATTATTAAAAATAAAAATAAAATACTCGCAGTGGTTAGAAAACTCGGCCAACTTATCCAATATATAGCTACTACTCATAGGTTCGAGTACCGAATTATAACCTCCAACTTAATAAATAAATAAACCGTAAATCGTAAATATTCGTTACTAGTGATGATGAGCTATTGGGAGGATGGTGAAAAACCCCCTTACTAGTTTATTCGGGTTTTTCATTGAAAATTGGTACCAAACCTATTAAATATATGATAAAACACTAGTCAGAAAATTCAATCTTTTTCAGTGTTGTTTTTAGGAAAGACTTTCGTATTTTCACTAATGAACGGAGTGTGTTCGTGCCTTTTAATTACCATCTGGATTTACACTTCGATATCCCGAAGTTGGTTCTGGTGTGACAGTTTTTATCTGTAGCCTGGTTAGCATGTTTTCAGCCAGCCATTTGAAACTTTAGTCTGGAGTCTAGAGAGTTTTCAAAGCACATGTAGCCATTTCTGCAGCGTTATGGATTAAGCTGAATGATACATCCCTAAACCAATGGTATAAAAGTATACCGACGTATAAGGTGTTCTAATGTGGTGTGCTTTTAAGTATTCCCCTGGTCCTGTTTAAAATAGGCCGTGAATAAATATTAAAATTTTGTGCAAATTTGTGGATGTTTTCAGATATCTATGCATATTTTAGGATAGTTGTGAAAAAAATTGTGTATTAAATTAAACAAATAACTTTGTATTAAACCACTATTATGTAATCACAATTACCTACATGTTTCGAAACCGATGGTTTCTTCGTCAGGGTAGTAATGACATTAAATAACAAAAGAAACAAACAAGTATAGACTAAAAAGAACTATGGACAAAAATATTATAGAGAGAGGTGATTAATTAATTAAAAAATATCGTAAAAAACAATTATTTAAAATAAAATAAAAAAATTATTTTAGAATGTGAACAATTACATTATATAAATTATCAATACATAATAAAGATGTTTAAACAACAACAAAAAAAATATTTTAAATATAAGTATTAATAAGAAAATAAATTTAAGAGATGGCTATTTTAAAAAAATATCTGGTTATTAATAATATTTAATTTACTATTAACACTTTATTATTTTTTTATTTTTTTTATTGTTTATTCCAGATCTCGGGGAGGGTGGTGCAATCCCACGAGCTCCATATTATACATAGAACATATTATCAAATGAATATATATATTGTGAGATACTGCACACATAGTAAAATAAAACACAATAAAAATAATATAAAAAAGAAAAAAAACAAAAACATGAAAATAAAGTTGTAATAAAATAAAGTTTATTATATAATAGTGGTTTAATACAAAGTTATTTGTTTAATTTAATTAAAAATGACGCCACAAAGTGATGTTGCGAATTTGAAAAAAAAAATGTATATGTTTATTGTAGTTTGTATAAATGGTTTTAGATATTTGTGGATGTTTTTAGTTTATCTATGCATATTTCTGGATACATTTATGGAAATTTGCGGGCATATTTTTGGACTTAAGTAAATATTTGTACAGTATTTGAAAATATTTTTTGATATTTCAGGACAAATACTTACATTTTCCTGCGCTGCGCTCCCGAGAAAATACATTTCCATGATCGAAAACAATGATTCGTGTTCTTAAGACTTCAAAACTCACTCGCAAGAACTCATGTTTATTCCATAAATTTGTTTTAATTAATTACAAAATTATTCGTCCTTGGGAACAAAATTCTAAGAAGAAAATTGTAAATAAAAATTATTTATAAAACTGTACGCTTTGCAAGAATTTTTTGTTTAAATGCATTCTTACTGAAATTGAATAAGCAGTAATACCTAATAATAATTGATTTATTTAATTAACCAATGACTAAATAAAATACCCTGAGAGAGGACTTACTACTAGAAAAATGGCAGCCAACATGGAATCAATATTTGTTACTTATCATATGAACAGAACAATAACCATAGAAAACAACGGCATTTTTGTATATCCGTTTGGACAGAATGTTCAGTATTTGTTACTTATCATATGAACAGAATAATAACCATAGATATCACCGGCATTTTTGTATATCTGTTTGGACAGAATGTTCAGTATTTGTTACTTACCATATTAACAGAATAATAACCATAGAAATCACCGGCACTTTTGTATATCCGTTTGGATAGAATGTTCAATTTGTATTTGGATCGGTATGCCAACTCCTTCTCTTATGTTTTTTGTTTAGTCATTGAAAACAACTAATCAAAGAAGCATTGTTTTCTTCTTGTCTTTCTTATCTCAGAAACCAATGTTCAGTATTAATTAAACTAATTAATGTATGCCTGTTTACTTGTATTCATTAATCATACAACAATCGGGAGAGTTCATTAATTTCGGCGTTAAATGCACCAGTTAATTGAACTCCGCCAAGTAAACACTGTAGACACAATGGCGTCATGTTAACTGGTAACAGGTAACAATGCAGTATTATATCCGGCGAACCATTTGCCCCATATTTGCATAATATTTACCAAATGTACACAAAACCATAACTACCGTTATTACTTATTATCCGCTAATAAAGCCTAAATTAAATGTATTAATTAGACTATATATATACCTACTTGTCTTCCTAACAATTATTATAATAAATAATCATCGATGTATCAAGGCGTGACTTACAAATTCTGGCGCATAATTCGGACCACTGCAATTTTATAACCAAATTCCCCATAATCCAAAAATGACGAAAATGAGTTATAAATGCCAATCTACGCGCTATGTCTGTAGCTACAAGATGGTTTTTGGAGATCATTAGAAAAATTAACCGTAAATCATGGAAAATTTTAAATGAAAATAGGGTTTAGATGAAATCACCACTCTCCACAGCGTTTAACAAGCAAAATCACCACTCACCACAAAAGCCAATCACAAGCCTGAATTCAAAATAAATTCAACATGACCAATGAACACATTATTACAGCATTTTTTATTATAACATTTCACTTAGAAAAAATGAAAAATAATGTTGGTGGTTCTCAGTCGAAGTATGACAGTTATAATGACAAGTATAACAGTTAAAAATGACCGAATCGGATCGGATCGTTGGCGCAGTGGAAAGCGCGTTGGCCCGGATTGCCAGAGGTCCTGGGTTCGAGTCCCAGATGTATCCATATCTTTTTCTGATTTTTCTGTTTCGGATTTTCGATTGACTTTCGCTAATATTATCTTCACTAGTTAAATATTATAATTTGAGGTTTAACTCTTTAAGTTAAAAAGTTAAAAATAAAAATAACTTTGATTTCGTTGCCTGTTTTAACATCCACACGTCATCGACTTTGTTGGATGATTTATATAATACATCGTATTACTAACGTTAAAATTTGTATGTGCAATGTAATGCAATTTCTTTTTATTCGAAAATATTTTTACATTACTTCATTAATTCCTATTTTTTTTGTTATACGTGCTATTATTTTGGAAATAACAATCCTATTTTACAATTCATTATTTTAATATTTTTTCCTTTGTTTCTAATTGGTGATTTAACTTATTAAGTAATTATTCAGTTTCAAGAGAAAAAAATATTAATGGATGATGTCCAAGTAACTAATTTATTTTCGATTTTGAACTTTTTGATTATGAATGTTATTTTCTTTTTTTCGGAAACTTGAAGGTTAAGAAACTATTGGAGCTGGTTCTAAAAGAATTAGAAACCTTTAAAAGTATTAAAAATTCTAACATTCGACTCGATTTACTCTAAAACAGAAGCTCAAATCAAATTGGCTCCAAATGTGAAGTCGATTCACCAGTTACCAGTTTTTGTTACTAGTATCTATAATATATATTGCATAAAATAAAAATTATAATAAACACCCTTCCTCGAATCTGCACTAGGTACCCTAAATGCTATAAAGTACATATCTTCTAGAACGTAGATATCACAGTTTGAGTAGAATTCGGAGTGTGCCAACATCAATAGACCTCTCTTCCACTTGGTCGGCTCCATCCGTATCGGTGACGAGATGAACCTATCGCCCAGCCCGCCCCAACAGTCTCCTCCCCTTCCGGTCCACCATGGCTGATTTGAATCGAGCCAGAAGACCATTGTTCTCCACGTGAAACTTCGCGCTGAAGTTTAATGGAAGTCTACACGGAGATATTATCAGACACGTTGGTCAGAAAATTCACATTTTATAATAGTGTTCTGGAATTTATTATTGAATTGTAATTTGTAAAGATTGTAATGATGTTTCACTTGTTTCAACACGTTGCAAATTATCATTAGATAGATATTAAAATTCAATAGATTTATTCAGATAGCAGGTACTTTTATTTTAAATAGCTCTTAAGGTGAAGACATTCGAAAAAATGCAAAATCGTACAAAATCTTGTTTTGAAAATTTGATCGCTTAGAAATAATATAGATGCTTCAATTAAATACTGTGAGTAGAACACATCTTGGCATTTGAAGTGATCGGGTATTTTTTTGGTAAGCTATTTAATAAGCTTACAAAAAAATTATGCGTCTGACCTATAAAAAATGGTTAAAAGTGAAAAACCTCCTACTTACAAATCCTTTTTCTGGTGTTGTTTTATTGAATAATGTAGCTAATTAAGTTTCTTATAAAGTTATCGGAAAACATTTTAATATTTGTATCTGAACTTCACAAAATAAAATAAAACGTGCATTTTGGCGACGTTTCTTTTCAGTGAATAAAAATAGGCGGTACCCAACGAATTTGTAAATGCGAATTTCACCCTTCTGCCATGTACAGAAGGATTTTAGCTCGTCGCTCAGTCTACGCCCAGAGCCCGGGGCCAACAGACATGCCTTAGTCTACGCGCCGCTTCGATCTTTAAACATATACTTTCGGAATAACAGAACACTGTTGTTTGCTATAGATTAGGGTTTTTATTGGTAAACGCTTAAAAATCGTTCGCTCCGCCCACTCCGAATGAGTCAAGGACTAGTGGATCATCTTAATTTATTTATTTTTTTGACGGACAAATAGTCCATTAACTATACAGTAATAACACGAAAAATACAAACAGAGATTACAGTGAAAGGAGAGCATGTATAACTGCAGAGCAATGACAATATATAATATAAAAAGTACAAATAGAAGATAACTACAAGTCAAAGCATGAAGAAGGATTTAATCGGCTTTTAAATTATACATTTCGTATCGACTGCCGAAAGTGATTGATATAAGCTAACACCAAAAAATGCAATGCTTTGTCTTGCGTTGACGTCTCGACATTCTGGACAAAGTAGAATGGTATCCATAATTAGTAGAATGTAGATTGAGGAACAGCAATTCATTATTTCGGAGTCTACGGAAAGGGATGTTGAACTGGATGAGTTGTAACAAAGCAGATATGTCAGTAATACTGTTGATTATTTTGAAAATGCAAATTAGATCAAAATCCTTTCTACGTATTTCTAAAGAAGAAATGTTCAAAGTTTGTTCAATATGAGTTCAATTCCTCGTAGAAACCTATGTTGTACGGATTCGATGTGACAAATGTGGACAACATAGAAAGGGGACCAAATGACACTATTCAAGATGAGGACGAACCGGCGAACAGTAAATAGTTTTAAGTGTACATATATGTTTAAAGTCAGAAGTAATTCTTTGAATGAAGCCGAGTAGTAAGTGATTTGTTTACGATGTTATTAATGTCGTCACGGAAAGAAAGTTTGCATTCTAGAGTGACTCCAAGGTCCTTGCTAGATGTGACAGTAGATAGACAGACACTATTTAGTTTATAATCACACTGAAAAGGTGTTTTGCTTCTATAAAAGTTCAAAATTTTGCATTTACAACATTAAGTTCCATGTAGTTAATTTTGCATCAATCATTAAATGAATCTTGCAGTTAAACAAACATTTCTTAACTGTATATGGATGAGAGTAGTTCTACCTACTTCTACATTCTTCCTAAATTTCTTGAATCAAGCCCAAATAAGTTTTTTTTTCATTTTAAAGGTGTATTTAGTTCAGTGGAGTAAAATTAAACACTAACGTAACAAATTGGGAAATGGTCATGCATAGTAAAAGTTCAATATTGTTTAAAATACACTCGTAATTAAGTTAGATTTTTTATTGCATGACCTAGAAGCTGTGACAAAACAATGCTTGTGACAAGGTGAAACTCTTATTAAATATACACCAAAAATCGCAATTTTGAAAGAAGTCTTGAATAATTGAGGAACTTTTTTTTCAAAACTCAACAAACGCTTTACCCAATATCACATATTCCGTATTTTTTACTCTGTTGCTGTTAAACTACTGTATCTTCTTACATTATAATTTGTTTCCTACTTGAATTTATTTTCAATTTATAATTTTCAATGATAATATCTGAGTGTTATTACCATTACTCAGTTGAATTCAAAGCAATCGAAAAAAAAAATGGTCCTGGCAAAAATTGTCCTCCGACGTTATTATATTGAGTTTTGAAACCTCCCTGAATTATTATATTATTATATTGAGTTTTGAAACGCTCCCCAATTACGAAAACGCAATTGGTAGATTCTCCCACATGGACACATGTAGGTATTGTTTAGTTACTGTATATTTGTATTTTTAATAGTTTTTTTTTCAGTTAATAAGTAGAACATGAGAATTAATTGCGTTTGAATTCACGCCACTGCCAACTTCAGACGCTGAATTATATTCCGCATTGAGATAGGCCGGACAAGCTATCGGACATGACGTATTCTGTACAAGTTGCAACACGTTACACAACACAACATGTCATGTTCTCAGTTCTCAGGGTGCAAAACGGGCGTACTGCCTAACCAGTCGGACCACGGAGCAGCAGCCTCGCATCATTGTGAAGACAATAGATGGCGCTTCATTGTTGTAGCGGCGAGTGGACCGCGACAGTTGGGAGGGTATTTACTTGGGGTGTACCACTGGGATTATACAACTGCTCGAAGAAAGACAGGATACTAAAAAGGCCGATTAGTCTGTAAAAAATGTGGAGGAGTTTCTTGACACCATCATTTTTTTATTGAATACTAGATTTTTTAAATTAAATAAATTGTATATTCTAAGAGGAAAATTTTAAAATTATGATTAAATGTATATTCTTTTTTAAGCAAAATATCGTAAATGTAGATCTCAAAGGGCAAATAAATTAATTTTATGTGCTCAGAATATGAATGAATAATAATGACGTGTATTAATTTGAAATTTAAATTGAACTTTGAAGTTGGGAGCCCTGAGGTATACCAGATGATTATTAGCGGAATAATAATCAAACCATAAATTACGCAAGGATTACTTATATCTATACGGAAAAAAGAAAAACTCTTCATCCAAACTAAAAAAAAAACCAACAATAGTTATTTCGAAAACGAATACAAAATATTCCGGAACAAACTCATTAAAATTATCAAAATCACAAAAGAAAAATATTACAGGGAGAAAATAATCCTTACTAAGGAAAACACTAAAAAAACATGGAATACTACAAACGAAATAGTGAATAAAAATAAGTCAATAAAAAATGTTATAAATAATAACGGAACTAAACTAAATGCTATCCGAGAACCGAAAATGTGCGCAAATATTTTCAACAGTTTTTTCGTATCCGTCGGACAAAAACTTTCACATAAAATTAACCAAAATTATCAACCAGATAACATACACGAAGATAAAATAACAAATAATAACCTTTCAACTTTTAAACCGGTTACGGAGAAAACTATTGAAAGCATAATAAAATCTCTAAAAAATGGTGCGGCACCTGGCTATGATGGTATAACTACAGAAATCTTGAAAAAATACTGCAACTCTCTAACAAAGCCGATTACGCATATAATTAATGTGAGCATGCAAAGTGGAATATTCCCTTCAAACTACAAAAAAGCCATTATAATCCCAGTGTATAAATCCGGAGATTCGAAAGAAGTAAATAATTACCGCCCAATATCATTAGTATCAAACATTGCAAAAATATATGAAAAAGTAATAAAAAGACAAATTACCGATTATATGGATAAACAAAAATGTATTAACCCTAGTCAATACGGTTTCAGAGATAAACTAAGCACACAAGACGCAATTGCAGAACTAACTAAGTTTATTTATAAATCATTAGATAAAGGTAAAAAATGCTTAAGTATATTCATTGACCTCCGTAAAGCTTTTGATAGTGTCTCACATTCAAAATTAATAAATAAACTAAATAACGTAGGAATTACTGGCAGAGCTAAAACATTGTTAAGAAGTTATCTCTATCAAAGAACACAGCGTGTGAAAGTAAACAAAGAACTAAGTGAAATAGAAAATATAGATTTTGGAATTCCGCAAGGAACTGTATTAGGCCCTTTATTATTCATATTGTATGTAAATGAACTTTTAGAACTGCCTATCATTGGAAACATTATTTCTTATGCGGATGATACAGTAATAACTATTGAAGGAAATTCTTGGAAAGAGGTAGAAGTATCAGCTAATAATACAATAAATACTGTAAATCTATGGTTTGACGAAAACTTATTATCACTAAATGCTGAAAAGACGCACATCCTACCTTATTGCCTAAAAGGGAATACCTTCAAAAATAATGTAAACATAAAAATTCATGAAAGAAATTGCCTTCTTAGAATCACACCCTGCAACTCAAACTGTATACACATTACTAGTAAAGAAAAAATTAAATATCTTGGAATAATTATCGATAATAATATCAAATGGAAAAGCCAAATAAACTCCACAGTAGACAGAATGAGAAAACTTATCTATATATTTTTTAGACTTATAAATACTGTATCATTAAAAATACTAAAAGATATCTATTTTGCACTTGCACATTCTGTACTACAATGTGGAATCGTGGCATGGGGGGGTGCATTTAAATCTACACTACTTCCACTTGAGATAATCCAAAAAATATTAATAAAAATCATCTTAAAAAAACCTTATTACTATCCAACAACAAATGTTTTCCAAGATTTCCCGGTTCCCCCACTTTCAAAAATTTATGACAAAATTGCACTCCTTCAAACACATAAAGAATTCTTTGATAAAAATAATATCCCACAATTAAGAGGCTAGACTTTGAACCACACGCGGAACACCCGCGTCTGTCATTCTGTCCCGCTCGCAATAAGCTCACGCACACTTACAATACATGCGAATGCGAAATGTGCGAATGAGACAACGCTCAAATTTACCTACAGAAATCGCTCGAAAAGGGGTTTACGGAGAATACACTTTTCTACACCAAAACTTTCACGAAATTAAAATTTTATATATTTTTTAGAAAGAAGAAGCTACGTCAGTAGCTTTTTATAATTTTATAATTCTTTATGAGAGTTGAGTTAGCAGTACGTTTTCCTTAAATAATATTTTTTGATAAATCGTACATGTTTGACAGTTAATGTTTACGTTAATACGAAACGCATCGAAAATTCGAAAACATACCGACATAGTTTTCACCCTCTAGAAGGCAGTATAAAAAAAATATATTCATTTTGTGCAATTTTCGATGTAGAAAAGTGTTTTTTCCCGGGCGTCCTTTTTGTATGGGCCGAAAAGCGAAGTCTATCATCTTAAATATAAGCAAAAGAATTATTTATGTTGGAGGGCTAACCATACCTCTAGTACGAACTTCAACAGCACAGCATCACTTTATATTTAAGGGTATAAAATTATTTAACAAATTGTTATGTATTGATATGTTGGTATTCTCTTGTCATTTATATCGTTATGTTGGTAGCCCACAAGCGGCACTTGTAGAATAACCTGGAATGTATCGGAGTGTCAATAAACGTCATAATAAGTCAACCGTTTTCTTATTGATTGCAAATCCCAGACATTATAATTGGCGACGAGATAAATCGGATAAGTTAAATAAAAAACGAGTGAAATGTGTCCAGTGTAAAACAGTGATTTCGTCTTTGAAAAAACAACCAGTTTCAAAATGTCTAACAATAGCTTGCCCGTGCCGCAATTCGAAGCGAACTATGAAACTTTCGCAATGTTTTTGGAACGAGTTCATATTTATTTAAAAATTATTAATATCACGGACAAAGAAAAAATTGGATATCTTTGTATGATTATCGGTGCGGAGAAGTATAAAATTTTAAAAGATACAGTTCATCCGAAAAACATTGAAGAGTTAACCTATAACGAGGTTGTAACAACACTACAAAATAAATATGAAGAAAAAACATGTGCAATCGCTCAAAGATACAAATTTTATAATCGCCAACAACAGTCTACCGAAGGAATTGATGAATACATTTCAGAAATAAAAAGTCTGTCTATATCGTGTAATTTCGGAGCATTTTTGGATGAAGCCTTGAGAGATAAATTGGTGTGCGGTATAAAAAATGAAGCCATGACTATAAGATTACTATCTGAAGATGAGTCATTGACTTTTGAAAAAGCAAAAAAAATTATCAAGAATATGGAGACAGTAAGTAATAGTTCAGCTGAAATAATGCACAAAGAGGATCATTCAGTTTTGAAAGTGAAAACGTCACGTCAAGGAAGTTTAAGTCCAACTCGGAAAAGTCAATACGGACCAAGGAATTCAAGGTCATCGAGTCGTCCGTCATCTCCATCACATTCAAGTTCCAGAAAAAGATGCGAGAGGTGTTTTTTAAGTCATCAACCAGAGTCATGTCCGTCAAGAAAGTGGAAATGTTACAAGTGTAATACGTACGGGCATACGTCAAAATTTTGTTCTAGTAAAAAATCGGTTATTAATCATGTAAAATGCGTAAATAATATAAATGTTTTAAATATGTCCGTGTCTGAAACAGCGAACATTGATTTGTTTTTAAATGGTATAAAAATATCTTTTATGATTGACACAGGAAGTTCATCGACCTTAATAAGTCACAAAATGTATATAAAATTTTTCAAAACTTGTAAATTAAGTCAGTTCTATGGTAATTTGTTTACAGCAAATAGTCAAAATTTATTTTGTTTTGGATTTTTTATGACAAAAGTAAGTATTAATGTTGATTCTAATTTTGTCATGGATTTACCAGTGTTGGTTGTTAAAAATCTATCGTCTGATGCTATTCTTGGTAGAAATTGGTTAAGTGTGTTGAATCCGTCTTGGGAAAATACTATTATAAATTCTTTCATGTCAAATATTGATAATGATAATACTGTAAATTCATTGTCTGTTAGTGGGAAAAATAAATCAAATATTGTCGAAAAATTGTCACAAAAATATTTAAATTCTTTTTCAAAAACAAATAATGAGTTACCAATTAAGGAGTTTTCTGTAAATTTAAGTTTAAAAAATAATTCAACTCCTGTTTTTCACAAAGCATATGAGGTCCCTTATGCACTTCGCGCAGAAGTATGCGAAGAACTAGATCGTTTGGAAAGCGAAGGCATAATTTCTAAAGTTAAATACAGTAGTTGGTCTTCTCCGATAGTCTGTGTACCAAAACAAAATGGAAAAATACGTTTATGTGCAGATTTAAAATCTACAGTTAATCCACAATTAAGAATTGATCAGTATCCTATACCATGTCCAGAGGATATTTTTAATAAATTTTCAGGTTGTCAAGTATTTTGTAAATTAGACTTAACAAATGCATATTTACAGTTGTCCGTGTCAGATTCTAGTAAAGAATTACTTACAATTAATACATGTAATGGTTTATATGTTTACAATCGTTTACCATTTGGGTTGTCATCGGCTCCGGCCACATTTCAAATGGTCATTGATACAGTCTTGAGGGGCATAAAAAACTGTGCTGCATACATTGATGATATTTGTGTAGGTGGTAAAGATGAAACAGAGTGTTCTAATATTTTAGATGAGGTTTTGTCAAAGTTGAATGACTTTAATATAAAAATTAATGTGTCAAAGAGTGAATTTTTTGTGTCTTCTTTTGAATTTTTAGGTTTTACCTTCTCAGGTCAAGGCAAAAGCCCGTCTTTGTCAAAAGTTGAAAAAATTAAGTCTACTGGGTGTCCAGAAAATGTCACTCAACTAAAATCATATCTGTCAATGTTGAATTTTTATAGGAATTTTATTCCTATGTGTCCTACTGTGCTAGAACCACTCCATAATTTATTAAGAAAAAATGTAAAATGGTGTTGGTCTGACGAATGCGAAAAAGCATTTATAAATAGTAAGTCTCTCTTGTCTGATAAAACTTTGTTAGTTTTATTTGATCCGTCAAAACCATTGTGTCTTACAGTCGATTCCAGTGCATATGGTGTCGGATGTGTCTTAAGTCATGTTGTAAAGAATCAGGAATTTCCTATAGCTTTTGAGTCTGCGACGTTAAATTCGGCTCAAAGAAATTATAGCCAATTGCACAAAGAAGCCCTTGCGATTATCTTTGGAATCAAGAAATTTCATAAATATTTAATTGGTCGTCCTTTTACGATATATACTGATCATGCACCATTGTTGTCTTTATTTGCCGAAAATAAAAAATTCCCGGTTTTAGCAGCATCACGTCTCATAAGATGGTCTATAATATTGTCCGCGTACAATTATAAATTAGTTTATAAAAAAGGACTGAAAATTCCTCAAGCTGATGTTATGTCACGGTTGCCAAGTGAACAACAATGTAATATAGAGGAATGCAATTTTGTATACATGTCAACACCCTTAATTCCATTTTCAGAAGTTGAAAGTCATTCTATAAAAGATGAAATATTATGTAAAGTCATTAAGTATGTTTCAATCGGTTGGATTGAAACCTTGTCAAGTCCAGAAATAAAGAAATATTTCAAGTTCAGAAATTTACTGTCGGTCAAAGGAAAATGTCTTTTATTTGGTGACAGAATTGTAATACCAGAGTCTCTAAAGTCTAAAGTCCTTAATCTAATACATTATGGTCATCCTGGTATAGTCAGATCAAAAATTCTAGCTCGTTCTTATGTTTGGTGGTTAGGTATGAATCAAGATATTGAAGATATAATTTCTAGATGTGAAATGTGTCAATCTGTACAAAATGCTAATAAAAATGTACGTCATAATTGGCCTATTGCTGAAAGTCCATGGGAAAGAGTGCATTTGGATTTTTTTGATTTAAAAGGTTCCAAATACCTATTAGTTTGCGATTCATACTCAAAGTGGGTAGAATGCTTTTATATGAAAAATACTAAATATTCGGATTTGTTATCAAAATTAGGTGAAGTTTTTTCCAGATTTGCGTTTCCGAAAACCATTGTTTGTGATAACGGTCCTCCGTTTTCATGTAAAGAATTTTCTATTTTTTGTAAAGAAAAATCTATTAAATTATTATTTTCTCCACCTTATAATCCTGAGTCAAATGGATTAGCTGAACGATCTGTTCAAACATTCAAAAAGATTTTAATTAAATTTATGTTTTCAAAAAATTCTAAATATTTGTCACCAGCTCAACGTTTAATAGATTGTTTGTATACGTATCGTTCCACTCCTACTTCTGTCACGGGTGTGTCTCCTATGGCTAAAATATTTTCGTATGAGCCACGTACACCACTACACATTTTGTCAGAAGAAAATCATGTAAATAAAAGTAAGGAATCACAAAAGGTCACACAATCGAGGAAAAATGCCATAAAAGGGTATAAGGAAAATGATAGTGTTTTAGTCTACTTAAGACATCTAAAAAGTCCGATGAAATGGGTTCAGGGAATAATTGTACAAAAATTAAGTCCATGGGTATATTTAATTAAATTAATGGGAGGAGAAATAAAAAAGGTTCATGTTAACCAGATAAAAAAAAGTTGTTTAAAGTTTAAATCTAATTATGAAAATCCCGAAAAATGGTTCGACTTGGGAAGCCAAGAAAATAAACATGATAGTGAACCTGAACCCAGCACAAAAAATGATGTTATTACTAGGTCTGGCAGAGTGGTGAAACCCCCTGTCAGGTTTAGCCATAGTGATTATGTTTAAGTTGTGTCATTGTGATTAAGTTAAAAAAAAAATGAAAGGAGGAAAGGATGTTATGTATTGATATGTTGGTATTCTCTTGTCATTTATATCGTTATGTTGGTAGCCCACAAGCGGCACTTGTAGAATAACCTGGAATGTATCGGAGTGTCAATAAACGTCATAATAAGTCAACCGTTTTCTTATTGATTGCAAATCCCAGACATTATACAAATTACCTCTAGATATAAGAACGGAGGAAAAATATGAGAATTACAAAAAAAAAAATTAAATTAAAATTCTCTAATACCACCTCATAACTTTTCTTATTGTTTGATATTATGTTTTGCTTATTATTTCCTTGTATCATTTATAACTTACCTTTTTATTACTTTTATTGTATTTTCTTGTTTTTGTATCATTTTATAACTTACCTATGTTTTTATTATTTTCGATGAATTTTCTTATAAAATTATTAATAGTTCTTTTTTTATAATAATTTTGTAATTTAAATAGATGTAAAAATATATAGTTGTCCTCTCCTAAACACAAACAACTGCTTTATTAGGAGAGTGATTCAAATGTTTTATCTATATTATGTTGTAAATATTGTAACTCTAAATATGTTTAAATGTTTAAATAAAAACTCAAAAAAAAATAATAATAAGTAGAGTGGTGAATAACAGCGCAGTTTAACCATCAGGGGGATACTCGGCGGTGATTTTTCCATACAAACGTATTCCCTATTTATCTCTCTGGATTTTAACCCTAGAGCAAATATTGTTTTTACATAAAGTATATATCAACTACTAGCGTGTCGATACTTTTTGTTTTTTTTTTGTTATATTAATTTTTATAGAAGTTATGACCTTCCAAAAATCAATAAAATTGAGTGGTTTAAACGCCGTCAAAAGACGTTCAGTATACAAACTAGACAATGTGTTTTTAAAAAAAGCAAAACGTACAGACATAGAATAGTTTTTTCTTATGTAGTTGGTAAAAAAAAATTAAAAATCAGTCCACTTTTGGAGGAGAAAAGTGGGGAATACAAAACCTCGATTTTACTTGGGTATTAGTAGCCCGAGGTGCATTGTCCCTTTCGCTCAATGTGCGGTGAAGTAAGAGCAACAGTGACAGCAACAATTTAGTAAAATCTATTTTTCAAATTTCTCCACCACCGGGTTTCATCTTAAATGATGTAAAAATACATATTTCTTGGATAGTAATTAAATATTGTGGTGGATTTGAATTTTTTTTTAACGGAGTTTTTAACAGCGTATATTTTTATTATTCTAACTTAACACAACGGCTATTGTTATAAAGCTTCATAAATATAGCATAACTGCAGTTATTTATACTTATAAACAATTACGCTGAGTTTTACAAACTTTATAAATGCCACTATTTCTTATTTTGACGTGATTCTCTCCCGTGAAATTAACTGTCGAAAAACGTTCAAATGTTTCGATTCGAAAACTCCCGATGTGATATCCTCCATCCCTAAACTGTTTGCCTATCGACCAATGTAAAATATCCTCCACAAGTCTTTGTCTTTCGCCACCGCCCGCGGGTGGGGATATCAGAGTATCAGGGTAGCAGGGAGCAGTAGGGGGTGGATTGTCACGGACAACAATACGAAGGAATTATACGTCACCAGTTGCGCGGACCGGAATCGCACAGTTTTTTTTTTTCATTTCGACGTGAAAAAGATTGTCCAAATGAAATGTAGGAAGTAGGAACTAGTAAGCGAAGTTAAAAATAAATGCTAAATTTACCTTGCATAACGTGAAATACGTTTGTGCGAGTATTTGAAGTTATGCAAGATAATTTTTTGTTTTCAAGCGATTGCACAGATCGTTTTTCAGATTGATTGGAAATTGTTGATATTTACCTTTATTAATTATTTAAATAGGTAATTAAAGCTTTTTTTATGACATTTTCAAACTGTGACAAGATCCTAGAGTTTTAAGTGAATAAAAATTAGTAAAAACCAAATCGTTTTTGGGTGTGCGTTTGTCCGAAACAAACATAAAAGCATGTGTATGAAGTATGTAAATTGTGTGTTTTATTGACATCTTGTCAATTTATAAGTAATATTTTGTTAAGATATTTTAAATATCATCTAATAAAACAATGACATGTTAGCAGTCAAAGGCTTTGTAAAGGTAACACACACCACAGTTTCTGAAGTTTCTCTACATGAAGGAATATGGCAATTAACCGTGACTCTATCTTACCGATTTTAAGTTGGGTATGCATTTCCTTAGACTTGGACTGATTGGTGGATGCTTTAAAAAGTCGGATATCCTGGAGAGCATTCATTTCCGTGTTCCCGATGGTTATCTCAGTCACCAACAGCACAGACTGTTCTATCTCCAAGCCTGCAGGACTAACATGCCAACTAGGAGAACAATCTTGACTAGAACAGAATCATTTCGGGAATAGACATATTTAGCAACAATGAAGCTCTTTAGTACTACTAGTATTGATGATACCCACTGTTTACATTTACTCGTATGTAAATTTCCTCCACAAATGTACTTTAAAATGAACAACTTTGTAATGTTTTCAAAATAATAAAATGAATTGAATTGAATATGGACGACGTTTCTCTGCAATAGATTGAATGAATAATTAATATTAGCTATGCATTGACACTCCTTCATTGTACCGTTGAATATTATATCAAGCACTCTCAATGCTTTCCATCACTTCTGGTCCGACGGGCGCATAATCATTATCAGAAATAATGATTGTGCATCGTCTCCGGATATAAATGACCGTTGTGAGAGAAGAGAAGTCGGATGCTACGGACAGCCATTGTTCCCGAACTCTCCTCCCATCTCACCTCTTGTAGATCGTAGATCCCTTCCTCTTAAAGGATGAGCGCTGGAATCTGTCCGCTTCAGACATTTGTAATATGGAATTAATGTTGGCATTACGCTTACTTAAGACAAAGGAGTGGATTGCCTTAAGATCTCTAGAGATCTGAGATACTGGGGAGGTTTTCATTTTCAACCATTTCCACCCTTTGGGGGAGGGGTGGCTCGGTCACTTTCAGGTATACAAATGTTTAATGGATTAGTCGGAGATTCGCAGGGAGTGCTTGACAAACATCTTGGCAGAAATTATATTTCACTTGTTCCTTTGTTATTCGCCATGGATACGATTACCTACACAGAATATGACTTCAGCGTGACGATAATTAATGACGATTTTGGGAGCTGTCTTGCTAAAATACAACCATCTCAGGTGACACAAGGAAAATTGGTATATACATGCATAACGTGAATGATAGAAGAAGTCCGGTCAGTGGTGGAGTGGGCATCGCGTTTGGGTCCCACCCAGGCGTCCCGTGTTCGATTCCTCGGCTGGCTAAGTCCTCCACCACAACACAATATTCCGCTTAGCGTGGTGGTAGTAGAAGATTTTCAAATGTTGTCAGGTTATTCGTAACCCGTAAATGTTTGTCTTTCTTTAAAAAAAAAAAGAAAGAAAAAAAGTCAAGGAAGCCCGAGGAGGACATGGCACGATCAAGTAAACCAAATTATAAATGAATTTATATATAAAAAAAAATAATCGCTAATATTTATTATTTGAAATATCTTATAAATTTGAAGTTAGTAATAAACGAGAATTATTATTTTTTTTTAAATTATAATTATTAGATATTATTGTTTTATTTTTTTTAATTTTCTTTATTCATTTTGTCTGTTACAGGTTTGTTTTACATGGCTTTTCGACTACCAAGCTAGGCAAATGCCCGTAGTATTGTAGTCGAAGTATTTATATATATTTCGAGTATTAAATACTTGATTCGAGTTATGTCACGAGTTTACGGTTAGGTATGAGATTATATATGAAAGTGAATGAAGCAAAGAATGTGTTTTTGCGGACCATCTTCTCTGCACATGGTGATGCTCAGTTAGTTAGTTAATTCATACACTATACATTATTAGTAGATTAGTGAAAGTAGATAAACTTTGCTATTTATTCTTATGAAATGTAAAAAATGCTTATTGAGATATCGCATGTCGTAATACCAGCTTCTTTTAATGGCCATTATTTGTAATGCGAAAACAAAAACAGCTAATAAATTAGGAATCTTGCACCATCTTGGCTTTCTTTCCCAAAAGGTCCTAAATCATGGTGACAACCGAGAATAGAGTAATTACAGGGAACCCTTTTATTCCCGTGAATTATGGTCACCATAAATTATTATGATGACTTCTTCGGGAAATTTCTTCAACTACCGCAAAGACTTAATTCGGTGCAAGGAGAAAACAACGTTGCTCCATTTTACCACCCCTTCACCACCCTGTATATAATATTATGCACCCTAAACTTTTTTTTTCAATTTTGTAATTGCAAATTGTGTCATCTGATATTTTCGGACTTTTTCAGATAAATGAAAAGTGATACCGTTTTTCTCTTTGAATTATTGCTGCAATGGAACTATACGCATATTTTAGATAAGATGGATTGATAATAAAATATGCTAGTCCTAGCGAAAGATCGTACGTGCCGTCATCGTTCTAATATCTTCTGTCTTTTACATTTCCAAACAAGAAACTTGAGAATGAAGTGGAGAAACGTCCGCACCAGCTCTCACTGGGATTAGTATATTATGGGTAAGACGGCTAATTAATACTTAATACACACATTTTTTTATGAAGGTAGACTTGTACGATATTTCCAAATAATTTTAATGTCGCGCAATCTCATATGCACAAGACCTCGAAAGTCTACCTCAGGACAAGGACGTTGATAAAAGTGTTATGTTTATATTGATAAATTATCGTCGTTCCCCAGAATGACTGCAGATCGCCCACGAGCAAATGAATAGTTCTCGTCAGTTAATTTAGTTTTTTTGTCTTTATTTTTTTCTTTATTAATTGTTAGTTATTCTGTCCATGCCATACGGAGAAAAATGTTATTCGAAAAAACGATCATTTTAATAGTAAAAACGGTTAAAAACGGGACTGAAGTTCTTACGAACAAATTAACAGTGTTTCAATGTTTATTGGCGGTAAAATGTAAGAATAATTTGTTGGTATACGTACGAAATAACGTATACTAATAAATTATTCTTACATGTTCCCGCCAATAAACAAGTTAATTCGTTACCCAGTTAATTCGTTCGTAAGAAGTCAGTTTTTAACCGTTTTTACTATTAAAATTATCGTTTTTATCGAATAAAATTTTTCTCCGTGATAGGCACATGCCCGTGTTGTGCATGGTAGTCGAATTAAGCATAGATACTCTGTCGACATTAGTTGTTGTTTGTTCTTTGGCGATCTGCAATTGCGCTTGGGAATGACGACAAGTTACCGACATTGTCGATAAATCTTTATCAATATCAGATACTGTACATAAAGCATTAATTATCTTTCCGTTTTATAACCTACTGCCGGAGTACCACTAGTAAATACTTACTACCTTATAAAAATAATGCCTGCTTGTGAAACGAGTATGTGAAATGAATGTTTGCATCTCCCTGCATTATCACATTTGAATTCTATTACAGTTCCGCAGCTATCCTTGCCGAGGCAAGGATAAAGGTTTAAGGACGTCCCGTCGCCTTATTTATACAAGGGTCTCTGTTTAAAGCATAATGGCTGCCACGGAGCTGGAAACAGACACATGTGACTGGCATCGTTATTTCAGCAAAGGGTTGTGATTTCATCTCGCTAAAAGATTTGCATCTTCCTCTTTGCACTGGAAATTAATACAAATACGGAGGATGAGTTACCTACCCACATTCACGTGAATGGCGGATATCTTTTCGTAGCTAATATTTAACAACACGCACATAATTTATTTTTATTTATTACATTACGCAGACACATTACATTTTCAATTTGGGAGGCGGAATGGGTACCGCCGCCCTGGGAACTATTTATTGATAACCATCACCTCCCCCATAAGTCACCCACAGTAGTTTGCTGTGTTTGGTGACTTGGCAGGGGTGTCCGGTTCATTCGGTGAGGTTTGTCCGGGTCTTGTCGGTAAACGTGTCTGCCCACTAACTGCGTGGCTGGCCGGATCGGGAGAAATTGAGGCAGAACTGCATAGAGGCCCGGGTTCATGCGGTAAGGTTTTGCTAAGATCTTGGTTGCGAATGCGTTTGCACACCTACTGGGTGTTGGTCCAGATTGGGAGATGCTGGTTGTGGGAGATATAATCCAGGTCTCTCCAGCCGTACTTTATCGACCGAGGGATGGATTCATACGTCTGTCACTCCTGGCCCCCTAACACATTCGATCGATAACGGTTGGTAGGATGACTGCATGACTACAAATCGCTAACAAATAAGTGACAGTTCACAATGACTAAGTGTCCTTAACATAGACTACCTCAAGTATTGTTTGTATGTTAGCGATCTGCGGTTGTCCTAGGGAACGATGAGAAGTTACCGAAAGTTATCCTATCAATCGTTATCGATCGAGTGTGCTAAAGGCACACTCTATCCGAGGACACCTTCATTCAGGGCCATTGAGGCGAGTTTTCACAAAAATTGCGCTCTACAAATCCAATTGCTAATCTATTATATTGACCCCCGAATCCTGCCCACCCCTCACACCTTAATAATTTCCAGGCTTCCTTTCCCTAAAAATATCTTACACCAGCGTCCCTAAAAATGGCATAGTTCCTGAGGATTTTTTTCCAAAAGGAAAAGCGACAATGATTAAAAAATGCAACTGCAAAGTTACCAGTATATGTCGCCTGCGTGCTTAATTGTCTGAACGACATTATTTCATTATCTCAATGAAACATTATGAAAGGTGTTTAAGATGAAGCTATTCCCGTAAAAGTAAAGGTCTCATTAGTTTAAATAATTCTTAGTTAAGTGGTTAATTATCGTTTTTGATACTTTATTTTTAATTTTAAAATGAAGATTGAACAAAAACTAAAGTGGAGATTGGACAATTAAGCATTCAGGAGACGAGTACACGGAGAAAAATGTTATTCTAAAATACGATCATTTTATTCGTAAAAACGGGACTGAAGTTCTTACGAACAAATTAACAGTGTTTCAATGTTTATTGGCGGGAAAATGTCAGAATAATTTGTTAGTATACGTACGAAATTACGTATAACAGTAAATTATTCTTACATGTTCCCGCCAATAAACATTGAAACACTGTTAATTTGTTCGTAAGAACTTCAGTCCCGTTTTTAACCGTTTTTACTATTAAAATAATCGTATTTTAGAATAACAGTTTTCTCCTTGTAGGCTCTTCGACGGTTCATTTGCACGTTTATTTCACTGTAGGAAATACGACAATATCTTTAAATGAATGGATTCTCAAGTGCAATTCTTCATTTTTGCTGATTCCTCTAAAGTTCTAAAATCTATTCTCTGTGTGATGTTTGTACCATCCCCTATGAATCTGACTGCGAAGTGTTTGTAGAGTTCATCCTTTTACTCTTTTGGTTTCTCATTTGCAGGTGGCGTTACTCAAAGACTTGGAAAATAATAATATGCAACATCCAGTTTGCGAGTATTTGTGATGATTATAAATGACGCAAATAAATCCGTTTTATATGGACTCCAATTAAATTTTTCATTATTCATACTATGGAGCTAAATAATGTTCACCTACATGACAACTAGGTTTTTCTTTCATATAATAATAATATGAATGCGCTCTATTTTTTAAAGTTCCGATACTCGATTACTTTAAAAGATTGATTTTTGAGGAAAAATCAAAATAATAAATAAGCAGAATAAAAAATGCTTTTATGTTGATTGAAGGACAGAGAGAGAGAGAGAGAGAGAGAGAGAGAGAGAGAGAGAGAGAGAGAGAGAGAGAGAGAGAGAGAGATACATTTAGTGGATGTAATGTAAAAAAAATAATTCAATAACCAAAGTTTGTAAGGTAATAAATGTAATATTGTAATAAATGAAGAAAATATTAGCGAAACTCAATCGAAAATCTGAAATAGAAAAATCAGAAAAAGATAAGATCACATCTGCGACTCAAACCCAGGACATTCGCATTGCCGGGGCGCGACTTTACCAACTAATGTGTCCATATCTAATTCGGTCATATTTGACTGTATCATATTCTTCGACTGAGAACTACCTACACTATCTTATTTTCTTTAAGCGTATTTTTATTGGCTTCTATCTTTATGAATTAGATTAGATTAGATTTTCGATTGAGTCTCGCTAATATTGTCTTTGTCTTCGTTAAAATATTACAATTTGTTGTTCTATTTTAATTACTCATTAAGATAAAATTAAAAAAATACAAATGAAATAAATGTATACCTAGTGTCTGTACGGTTGAAATTTAAGAACCCCACTTCGTGTACAACTTAGCGCCTCCGCCCACTGAGGCAACTGAAAACACTCAACTGCCAACTGTCTTTGTATGACAATGTGATGGCCCGCACACTTCACAATCACACAAAACTCCGTTGTCAATGGTAACGCAAGCGGTAACTCCATGGTAACTCGCAACTGGCACTGCTGATTGCCGTGAGCGGCCGTTGCTAGTTGCCAGCTGTCAGCTGATTGTTCTTCGTCTATGGTTAAGCAAGCTTTTTGACCAATCAAGACAGAGAAAACAGCCGGTTTTAGTTGGTTTTCAGTTGCCTCATCAGCGGAGCGCCTAAATCTTAATAAATAAAACAAAGTCGGGTTAGTTACACCATTTATAACTCAAGAACGATTTATATGATCTTTGATTTGTTGGATTTGTCTCCGTTCCGATAAACAAAATAACCAAGAAATCTTATATTAATAATATATAATATAAAATAAAAATTAAATTATCGGAAAAAAATCACGGGAAAAAAAATTATGAAGAAAATTAATTTTTTCATATATTTTGTATGGAACGGCTTTTCAAATAATGTGCATTGGTCGACATAATTTGAATCAATTCGAACTGTCAATGGTGTAGTGTGCCGAACATTTCATGCTTAAGGTAGATTCAGACTGAGTCGACGTACGTACGCATCGCTACGCCAAACAATGCTTAGCAGCTATACATTTTCTATGAAAATGGCCACAGACATCGCACGTCGCGATGCGTGTGGCCAATGTGATTCTAAAACATAAATTTTCATACGTACGTCGACCCAGTCTGAATCTACCATTAGTCAACAGCTCGATTTCATTTTTTTAACTTAGAGTAGGTTCCTATATATTTTAACTTAATTTATTTCAGCTAATAAACTAAACACAACATTTATTGATTCTGAGGCGGTACGAAGTTTGCCGGGTCAGCTAGTAATTAATAATAATTTCGAGAGATCTATAATTCTCCTTTTGGGTGACTAATAAACTCATTCATAAGACACCGCAAAACAACAACAAGCATCGAAAAAAAATCTATTATTAGAATATACAAGCCACTTGACGCCACAACCATTGGGCCACGAAAAATATTTAAATATTTGGTTACAACTAAAGCGTATCATCCCTGGCTTGGTATGGAAGCCCTTTTAAAATCGTTTTCATGTACAGCGCATAAAAACATAAATTACGAAATTAATATTATCATACACTAAAGACAATTTGATAGTAGATATCTTCTTATATTTTCATCTGTAACATTTGGCGATTGTGTCAAATGTAAAATCCTTCTAAATAATTCCCTGTGGTATTAGCAGAGTTAACAGTGAACACTGAACAATGGCGTAATCCTCGAGACAGTGATGCAATAAAATATGATAATCAGAAAAGACTGGAGAGTGGTTGTGGTGAGTACCTTCTTGAGATGATAATGATATCCCGGGCTGTGAGAACAATCCGCTCATAAACGCTTAGAAATCCAGTTATATTCTGAAACAGCCAAATTAATATACCTTTACCCCCCCCCCCCCCCCCAATGATACAATAGGTGAGGTTCTCAACATGTTTCTAAAGTTTATACCCAGAGACATAAAAAATAAATAAATAACGTTATTTGAACTATTTTACCTATCTTTATGTATGACTGCAAGATTCTTTTCGTACTAAAGTGTCTTATATAAAAAAATCAATTTTTATTTTTAATGTGCGACATCTGTTGACGTTTCTGCAAGTCTGCGATGAATATTTTTTTTTTATTTTAATTTTAACTTAGCTAGTAAAAACTCAAATTGTAATATTTAATCTCTGTCGTATTTAATCATTGTCGACCGGCGTAGTCAAGAGACAAGGCTTTGGACTTCCATTCTGAAGGTCGCGGGTTAGAACCCGGCGTGCGCAAATAAATCTTCTTCGATTAATTTGTGTTATTTCACAATTAATTAATAAAAATAATATACACTGTATTTGCGGCACGTTCCAGAGTGGAAGATTCTCTCAGTATCGCCCTGGTGTAAGACCACCATTCAAAATTGAAACGTTGCTTGAAATGGCTTTAGCCGTGTTTAGTGACTAGATCTGAATAGCCAGGTACTTCCCGACCTTCCTCTTCCTCATCTCCTTCCCTTCCCACTTACCTTTATACTCACAACATACCCCAATTGGGGATGCCATAGTCTCACTGGCTCCAGACGGGAGCAGTTGGGACTCTTGTGAGGTGTTCTCTATAAAAAATTAAAAACGGATAAATTTATCTAAGACACTATTTAGATAGCATTTAGTTCGAAAAGAATCTTGCAATCATATACATAAAGATAGAAGCAGATAAAAATGTGCATTAAGAAAAAGAAGAAAATGTTCGTAGTTCTTAATCGAACTATGATACAGTTAAATACGACCGAAGTGGATAGGGTCCCATTAGCTGAGTGGTAGAGCAGCGCTCCGGCAAGGCTAAGGTCCTGGGTTCAATTCGTTGATGCAGATGTATCTTTTTATGATTTTTCTGTTTAAAAATTTCGATATCGAGCGAATTTAATTAGGTCTCTATTTGTAAGGGGCACATGTCCCGTGAGGCTGGAGGATCTGGGTTCGAGCCTCTGCTGCGACCGTTACTTTTTTATTATCTTGACTTACTTTAATCAGTGATTCCTGAGGTTTTCGGAGTAAAAAATGTGCATAATATTTTGGCCTCCGGTGTCATTTTTTCAACTAAAAACATTTAAAAATCAGTAGGCATTGTACTGTTAAGTTCGGAGTGGGGAGTTGAGTGGTTACTCAGCAGTGACGAAATGTGAAAGAATTTTTATTATTATATTTTACCTCCAAATAATGTAAGAAATCACTAAATACGACAGGTCCGTGTCTATAACATTCCGAATATTTGATAACATTTTGGATTTCGCTCATTTAGGTTATTCATTATGCGTTTTGTGGAATCTTTTATTTAAAACTAAATTACAGATTTAGAAATGTAGGATATAATTAAGTATACCAAGTACAAATTAAATATATTAATATAATTAATTAAATAAAAAATTAAAAAATTGTATTTTAATCAATTTACTGTTTTCTTCTGAATTCGGAGTTAGAGCTCTTGTGCCTCAATATAATTAATATTGAAATATAAAAAATAATTTTAAAGGGTGTTGAAATATAAAGAATATTAATTTTTGGTAAATTATTAAAAAAAAAGTAAAATTACATACGTCTGAAATTTTTAATGAAAATTATATCCGATTTTCTTCTTGATTCATCTAGAATCTAAACGAAATACTTCGTGGCTGAAAAAACCTATTCATTGTTTGGAGCGCCAATCTCTGTTTTAGTCGTTTTAATGTCCGGCCTTCGCTAAGAGAGACAACAAAAAGTAAAACTTAAAACACAGCTTTAATAAAATAAAAGCATTCATGTAATTCGAATCTACCCTAGTTATTTGAAAAGCTCTCCCAGTTACTACAGAGAGGGTAGATAGGTACCTACTCGTCAATTACACAGATACCTACCTGCCCGCTTGGATCATCCTACCCCCTTTAGCTACCCCAACCCCTTCCAAATCCCGAATTACGCAGAACCCACCTATACAATACTCTAACAACCTGCCTCGATATCTTCACCAGTAGGACGGTACCTAAATAGCACGGTACCTAAATAGCCAGTGACGGACTGTCAATCAATAACTAGTTCAAAATTCTGTCAGAAGGGGAATTAATGAGTGACGAAATTACAAAGAAATATATTAAATATTTGAGTTGAATTCACTAGAAATAACTATTATTGAAGCTTATAAACCTCACTGCAACACATATGGTCACCTCAATGGCTGTATTATAATATGCGAGCCTGGGGCGTGTAAATAGCCCAAGATCTCTCTGAGTAATACCCAAATATTTGATTATGAATCTTTTTTTTATACAAAAATATATTACAAAAATGGCTGTCTGGTTCAATTCCAATGAAAAAACAGAAACACCAACCTTGTATGTCGTTCTCTGCAAACATGGGAGGCCTCCCGATAATTCCAATTCACGATCAGATTACCACCACAATTTTTAATAATATTGAGATTCGCAAATGTTCCGTAGTCAACTTTACACGACGTAAATATAATTCACAATCAAAAAAGCAAGTATGCTCAATACCACAAAATTGTGGAGAGAGAGTTTTTTTTCAAATAAACAGTTTCCATTTATTTTTATTTTTATAGAGTATACCTCACAAGAGTCCCAACTGCTCCCGTCTGGAGCCAGCGAGACTCTTGCATCCCCAATTGGGGTATGTTGTGAGGCTGAAGGTAAGTGGGGAAGGGAAGGAGATGGGGAAGGGAAGGAGATGGGGAAGAGAAAGGTGGGGAAGTACCTGGCTATTCAGATCTAGTCACTAAACAGGGCTAAAGCTATTTCGAGCAACGTTTTAATTCTGAATGGCGTTCTTACACCAGGGCGATACTGAGAGTATTCACGGGGTTCATTGTCTAGGTCTTGGCGGCGGATGATCTAGACACACTGAACCCCAGATTCCTACCCAACCCTCATACATTTTCCTTCCCAGAACTTCCTCTCCTTCCTTTCCTTAAAAATACCCTCTACAAAACATCCCCAAAGATGACGTAGGCCTTGAGGGAAATTATTTTCCTCAAGGCCTCCTGTGTGGACCTAATGTAAAAAAAAAAAAAATCTTCCACTTTCCATGACGACAGTTTTCTAGATACAGTTTCTATACAATGTCACTATATTATTCTAGTAATACATGGTATTAGTGCCCCGATCATCCATACAGACTGTCAAACAACCATTTTCTAATATAAAAAATATATAAATTATTTTTTCGAACAAACAAAAACAAAAAAAAACACATTATAAAACCCAACTAATGGAATAATGTATAATACATTTCCACAATGCTATATCTTACTGCTAACTACGGACTAGACAAACTATTATAACAATTTGTGGCTAACAGATTGCATCCACCGGTTCTTCGGTCACTACTTCAAAACTATGTGAACAATATATTTGACAAATGAACGTGAAGCTTCGTTAAAATTTAAGTACTTATATTATTATTTATTTATATTCTGTACAGGCAGAAAATATACAGGAGGTGACTTGAGATTAACACTGTTAATTGTTTCTTCTAAAAAAACTCTGCTGTTGACTCTACTAAGCTAGCTTTTAAACAGAAAACGCAAAAAGTGACACAGATTTCAAAGTAACAATTATTCGTAGCTTCGTAGCGCTGTAGCACCGTAGCTTTCAGGCCAGTTCACCCCTGTACATTATTCAAAGTCGTATTAAGACGCCTACCTAGACGCCCGGTATCCCGGTATCCCGGTAGGAACTTTACTTCCTTCTTCAGGGTAGGTAACGGAGCAAAAGTTTTGTCATCCTTTCTGGAACAAATTAATTCCCCGCTCAGACATCTGTGGGACGTCTCGCGGCAGATTTTATTCCCTTTTAATTGTTTTTAAACAACTGCTTGTTTTACGTCTCCCCAGTTCCTTTATTCCAGAGTGGGGGAGGGGAGAGGGACTGAGATATTTATTTCCCTGGAAGGGTTAGAGGGACGCCAAATGACGCATCACGGTGAAATTATTAGCAATTGTCGCGGAACGGAAACAGAAACGAAATTGATTAAGGAAGCGAAATTAGCAATTTATTAATTTAAATTTTGCTTCGAAATCCCTAATTCATTAAATGGGATTGAAATTTTTTTTTTGAATTTGGGGAAAGGTTTTAATTAGAGGTTGGTATTTTATAGTACGTTTTAATATGCCATTCTTAGTTCAATACTGGATGAAGCCCAGCTATCCGCCGCCCAAGAATCACAATATCCAAACCGAAAATCTTATACATTTCTGAATTTATTATAATTATGTATATATGACATAATAAATGTACATGTCTCAAGTCATGTCAAAAATGACTAACCCTTTTTTGCTATCGAGTATCCATTGTCTCTTTAGTTATCTACTTACATATATGGGCTATACATACATATATACGGGAAATTTAAAATAAATTAAGTAATATTGTAATATAATAACACCACTAATTTTGTTATAAAATAAGTTAAGTAAATTGTTATAAAATGTGTTTTTTTTTTTTAAAAGAAAGACAAACATTCCCGGGTTACGAATAACCCAACAACATTTGAAAATCTCCTACTACAACCACACTAAGCGGAAGATGTTGCTTGTGTTGTGATGGAAGACTTAGCCAGCCGAGGAATCGAACACGGAACGCCTGGGTGGGACCCAAACGCCATGCCCACTCGACCACTGACCGGTCAATTTTTTTGTTAAGTTTACATTATAATAAAATACGTGAAGTGGTTGCATTATTATAAAATATATTATGTGGTTACATTGTAATAAAATAGATAAAGTGGTTACATTTTTATAAAATAAATTAAGTAGTTACATTTATATTTAAAAAATTTAGCGGTGACACGGTTATAAAATAAATTTGTGATTATACTGTTATAAAATAAATTAAGCAGTTATACTGTTATAAAATTTATGAAGTAACTATAATTTTAAACTCACAACTTAATTTCTGTCACGAAATGTGAGGCTTTCGACTAACCCAAAACTGACTCTCCCAAAAAAAGACAAGACACCATTTTGCGTATTTAAAATTTTTATTCTATTTTTAATTATGATAAGGTCATTGAATGGGTGAAACTCCGGCGAAGCTGGGTACTGACTAATATTTTGAAATTCTAATATTTAATTTTTATTTAATTTTGAAACACAATGTAATAATTTAGAGTGTAATTAATCTTCCTTCTATTTCATCACACATCCCATCATAGAGAGCACTGCGACGGGCGCACATCTTGTTCAACACCCGTCAGTTGGACATGTTCAGATTGAAAAAAATATATAATAAAATAAAATATGAAAAAAATACACATGTTTGTTTCTAGGCATCATCGCGTTAGTTAGTCCGATGTATTGTACCTACATATTATGTAGTTTTGTATCTCTGATCGAAGAACCGGTGGATGCAATGTTTTAACCATAAGTTTTTTTTTAATGTTTATCTAGTCTGTAGTTAGAAGTAAGTTTGTAGAAATGTATTGACCGTTAGTCGTTGGTAGATTTGTTAAATTTTCAAACAAAATATCGTATTATACAACACAAATTTCAAATCATATAAATCAAACAGCAAAATAAATCAATACATAATCCAGTAATATACTTTTCTGAATTTTATTTTTAGTTCAATTAAAAACATTAAAAAATAAACCCGAGAACGTGTTTTAGGTCGAAAATACCTCAGTTTTTCTATTTATTTAAGTTCTTACAAAGTAAAATATTTCAGATTTTTTTTACACACTTATTTTGTTCAGAGATTATTGGAAAATCATAAATGCTTACGATAAAAAAATACTTACAAGAAGTACAAGATTTATTTTGAACATTTTTATTGCTTACTTGAATGTAGGTATATATTAAAGCAAGTTTTGAATGAAATAAATCGATATTCAATTTTTAGTTTAAAAAATTCGATACGGGGAATTATGGTAGGTTCAGACTGGACGACGTACGTACGCATCGCTACTCAAACAATGCTTAGCAACCCATAAATTTTCTATGAAAATGGCCACAGACATCGCACGTCGCGATGCGTGTGGCCAATGTGATTCTAAAACATAAATTTTCATTGAAAATCTATGATTGCTAAGCAGTCCAGATATTGTTAGGCGTAGCGATGGGCACGTACGTCGACCCAGTCTGAATCTACCATAATCGATCCTTCTCATCGGAACCGCCCTGCACAGTTGCAATCATTTTGGAACTTCAATTCTCAGCCGCTGGTCAATGGGTCTTAACTGGGGATAACACATACTCCTAGCTATGTTCACCCTACTACAACCCGGCCCAAGTATTTGACCCATTCTTGATCAACGAAATTTTGTAATTCTTTTCTTAAAATATCATCTCGATCGTACCATTTCTTCCTTGACTTAGCAGTCAATCTACTTGCACTTTTTTTTCTACCTATCCGATACACTTGTCCAAACCAAGTGAGAGATCTAAAATTATTACATCCAATTCAGTTTAACTATTTTAGATTTCATCATTATTTTAGATTTCATCATTATTTTAGATTTCATCATTATTTTAGATTTCATCATTGGAGGCACTGCTGAAAACCAGCTGCATTCCAGGAGAAATCCTGAATTGCAGCTGAGCAGTGACCTTTTCGCCAATAGAACCAATGTTTAATCAAAAATGTATATATATGTAAAAAAAAATATATCTGTTGATGAATAAACGATTTTATTATTATTCTTAATTTAACTTAACATTTGGCATTTCATCTGTCTGGGAACTTATTACTTTCAATATTGTAGTATCTAATGACGGCCTGAAAAAAGTTTTTAAAAAAGAATTGTCATTAAGAAGGCGACGTTTTTTGAACTGATAAAATAACCAGTTTTACAAACTAAAGTCGCTATCCTGTGAATTTAAATGTGATGGTTAGCACACTGCACAACTTCTCAAAAACCCCTTGCAAACGGCAACGCAACCAGTAACTCGTAACTCGCCGTGCTAGTCGCTAGTCGTCGGCGCGTTTCACGAGTTATCAGTTTTCGAGTAATTTGCGATATATCCGATTCAATTGCCAACCAGTTTCGGTTTGGTTTCGGTTTCTCCATGAGCGAGGGGCCTGATTCTTTATTTGGAATAAAAAATATTAAGTACGTAAAATATTCATTGTTTGATAATTAAGTTGGTATATATTTAAGAATCTATTCACTTAGTTTTACAACGAGTAGGCCTCTGGCGTTTCATCTAATCAAATCCGTACAATTTGAATAATACATAATTCACCCAATTGCCGGATGGTGTCAGGAGAGAGTTTCAAATCTGGGTTACTGCACTCTTCTTTTGAGCTTCTCTCGAAAAACAGCACAAAGCCATGACAGTGCATCTGATTAGCGATGAGCCGAACCCAATTTGCTGCGAGGTCGCGTGCACCGCGTTACGCCACTATTCCATCGCGCTCTGTATAGGTATAGGGACTACATAGAGACATGGGGTTACACGACTAATTATTGTACTGCGTTTGGGGTGGAGAGTGGAAAGATTATGTGGGGTGAGAAAATCGATTGAAGTGTACTTACTGATTTTTATGACGTATTTTACACGCTTGAATTTAAGTTTTATTGATATTTAAACTGTTTTCTGTGATGGAGCATTTTATTCGTAATATATCGCACATTCTATAAAGTAAGTCAAAATTTTCTCTTATACGTTTTATCACTGATATAACATGCCCCACGAAAATCGTATTTAATTTAGATCACTCCATCTCCGCAACATGTGGCTAGTATATCTTTTTGACGGGACCGCTTATTTTATTAATTTGTTTTCGTTCTCCTAGTTAACTTTTTGACTTAGGACGTTATTCTACGGGAGTGAGATATGTAACGTTATTGAACAATTTTATAAACCCGCGTTTGTAATGGAACGGGCCTCTACACCAGCGATAGAAATCTATTGTTCTCCTTCTCTAACATATATATATTTTAGTGTTAATTAATTAATTCAGAGTTAAAAATTGTAAATAAAAATAACGTTGAAAATTGGATCTATCTCGCTTATTCTTTGAACATTAACGTTTGTTCACAAATGAAGGCGGATTTCTGATGAGAAACAACTGTTCGTGTTGCCATAGAAACAAAAAATATAAAAATTTCCAGAATATTTTGCGGCATATAAATAATAATAAACACAAAAATTAGCTGCTTGTACTCGTTATATTTAACTAACTTATTAAAAAAATAATAATTAATATTATCTATAAATTCTCCAATCAAGTTAATGCATTCGCTTCAATAACCACCGAAACCATTCAGACATCACTTATTACTTGCATTCGAAAACAATAGCGTTCACCCAATACGATAGGAGGCCACGGCTATGCAGCTCTAGTCATCGAGGGTTCCTCGCCTGAGTGGTCCCTATGAAATATTAATAAACAAGCGGCAAGGGGCACAGGGAGGCCTTAACCCTAATAATTCATACGAGTGCATCTCCACTCCTCCCCCTTCCCATCCCCTATTGAGAAAAAACAACAGGGGTGAGGTCGGCGAATTGATTTCTGGTTAAAGCACCCCTCCTGTATGAACGAATTAAATATTCAGTGACTTCATTTTACGTGACCAATTTATGACCCGATCTCATTTTTAAAATTTACGTGTCAGAAATTCATTTTACATTATTTAGAATTACTTGCTAGTTAAAACTAGGCATATAAATGTACTTGATTGGTAGCAAACGTTTTACGGATTAGAGATACAAACGTTTATATTTGTGATATAGCAGAAAAATTATTTGTATGCAGCCTAATGCAGCAAAAACTATCGAACGGGGATCTCTGGCTTTATAAAATTAGCACAACTTTTCCAGTTTGGAGTTTCTATTTATTTATTTATTTATTAATGCCCTTTTTAAGCGCTTTTACATATTGGTACTAAAAATTATGCTTACTTACATATTTATTGTACATAAGTGATCTGCTTAACTAACAACATTTTGTGTTGATTTAGTGACAAATTGAAGATGTCCCCTTAATTGGTATAATTATACTGGGCAAAGAGGAATACATATGGTAGTTAGTCCCATAATTTGTACACTGGAATAAATTCCGACCTCTAGTATTACGTAGCGGAATTCAAAAGTTAATCAATGCATGCAATTCTGGACTATCAACTACATCATTAAATATTTAATATAAAAATACCAAGTCAGTGAAATTCCTTGTCTGTCAATTTTCATATCATCTTACCTAAATATAAAAAAATAACTTAACCCTTAAATGCATCTTGTGAAAGAACTACAACATAAATTCCATAGTCTAATCACTTGTTTAGATTCAATATATCACAAAAATGTATATTGTAGAAATAAAAACATGATTAAGAAACAAATAAAATTATTAATATTTTTTTTTTAAATAATTTGTTTTTCGTGATTTGTCGAATCCACATTACACTATTTTTGACACATTTTTAAAGTGCCAGCGAGAGTTCAAATCTTTCTATTTTTGAAAACAAGCAATACAAATTAATCACACATTTTATAACTATACTTGAAATTTTTTTTATTCTTGTTTAATATTTATAGATATAATTTTTCAATTTTCCTCAAAACATGACTTTTATGAAGTAAACTATATAGTAACCAATCACCCCTCTATTAGATACCTATGTACAACCATTGATTATAATAATATGATAGCAGGAGACGTTATATTTGCGCACATCTTGAAGTGATAATTTATGACTTCTCACATCTCCCCATTACCCCATACAGGGGTGTAAGACGCACGAGGGGTGTTGGGGATGATAATGTCATCTGTAATGTACCACTACTTTTCACGGTGGCGTAATTGGCATAAATTAGGTGGTAAATGCCATGACTCAGTATTGTAATAACTAGTAGGCGGCTAGGCGGTGGCAAAACGAAGAATTCCATGTTGAAAATTCGCAAAAACATCATTCGGAGATATTGAGGTTTGAAATTTAGAATTGATTCGTTATTACAAAAACATATCATTTCAAAAATTCAAATTTCAATATCTCCGAATGATGTTTTTGCGAATTTTCAACTTGGAATTCTTCGTTTTGCCACCGCTTAGCCGCCTCCTAGTAATAACGTTAAATAACGCCCTACAGTCGTCGTAATAATACAAATAAATAATATTCCAAAAGTACGATGTACGTAATGTACAACCACTATTGTAATTTATTGCAAGTAGAACTGAAGTGTAACACTGTTTCTGTCAATAAGTGGTGTATTTAAAAAAAATTGTCAAATTCGCAGAAATTTTAACTCAGGAAACCGGGGCTAGCAGTTTATTTGGAGTTTTACTACCAACTAGATATAAATGTCAGTGAAGTGTGGATTTGGTGAAAGAATAGTGATAACCTGATAACAGACTGAATGCAGGGTACTATACAACATATTCATGGCATATACATGTGAAAAAATACAAACATTTCCGAATTACTTAAAAACAATATAAGTCATGAAAGGAATTCAGAACGGAATGAGAGAGCAGGAAGACTGAGAAATGTGAGTCAGGAGAAGATGTGGTTGTCAGGTGAAAATGATATCTAAACTTATAAATGTGGTTTCTTTGTTTGCATTGTGCTTAGTACCTATAGGTCGTCTAATAATATTTTATATTTGTTTATTTAAATAACGCCATAAGAAAACATGTTTAATTGAATCAAACATTTGGTCATGGTTGGAACATATTTAAGAATTTATATCATTCGTATATTACCTTTGAGAGGTGTGTGAATACGAATAAAGCAAGGAGTGTATCCACTGAGTCTAATAGCGTTTCATCATATATGTCTAAACTTTGGGATAAATAGCGTGATGGTCGTTAGTTATTTTAAAAACCATTCCCACACGGAGAAAAATGACCTGTTAAAAACGGGACTGAAGTTCCCACGAACAAACCAACAGTGATTCAATGTTTATTGGCGGTAAAATACTTACGAAATTACGTATACCAACAAATTATTCTTAATGTTCCCGCCAATAAACAATGAAACCCTGCTAATTTGTTCGCAAGAACTTCAGTCCCGTTTTTAACCGTTCTACGAATAAAATGATCGTATTTTCTATTAAAATGTTCGTTCTTTTTTTATTAAAATGTTCGTTTTTTTCAAATAACATTTTTCTCCGTGCAGCGTTGACACAGATTCCCAGATTACTTTTCCATTAAAACCATTTCAATTAAAAATTACACCCATCCATAAAATCGTATTCGAAAATTAATAAATATGAACAAAAAAAAACATAATTACATTACGGATGATTGATTAATTGTTACACCTCTGTCTGTCAGGGTAGGCCGGCTGGGGGGTGGGGTGGGATGTCCTCGGGGTGAGGGAGATGTGGGGAAAGGGGGAGGGAGATGTCACCCTAGCGTGAAAAAAATGCACGCCCTTTATTTTAAATGTGGCGACGATGACAGCTAGGGTGATGCTAAGTTTATAGCGCCGTTGTTGGAGAAATAATAAATGGCAAATGGTATCAGGAACCTAGACTCATAAAAGTGGTTTCTTGGTTGGAATTTTACTCGTACATTAATAATTCCAGGTATCTCTCAATGTTATTTTTATTTCTTTTAATTAACTTTTGTCGTGGGTTACTACAACTTGACGTTTCATCAAAATAATGTATACATACACATACTAGTTAACCTCAACACCTCAGGCTTGTCAAGAAATAATAAATAAATTTTAAAAATACAACTTATGGGTAATTCGAACCACTCTTCTATTAGAATAAACGTTAAAGAAATATTTCCTTGAAATTATTAAAATTTGAGATACAATTACGCCGACCTTCCATGGAGCTACGTTCAAGCGACGCGATTGCCGCTCGTCTGTATTTTCCATACTATTATTAGTGTTTATACGCCGCCAGGCGCTGCACTAGCAAAATAATATGACAGGTAGCGGTAGCGTCGCTTGTAAGTAGCTACGTGAACGATGGGCGTTACTGTTAACAAGGGTTTTGTTAATTGTTGTTTTGTTTTATTATTTGCATATTTCTTTAATTAAGAAATGTTCATACAACAAAAGGTTAGTAAATCCGCTTCGGGTTTTCAAACAGTCTTCTATCAATATACTAGCAACGTTTTCATCTTATTGTGAAGATGGCAGGAGTATAAATAATATCGTGTTTTCGTAACCAAGAAATGTATTTTTTTTACATTAGCTCCACACAGGAGGCCCTGACGGAAAAATTCCCTCAAACAAATACCATTCACCACATACATAAATTCATCATAGGTATACCGGTACAGCAATCAATTTTAAAGTAATAATAATTGTTGCCTACGACCCCTCCAAAACCTAAACTGAAACCACAAAAATGGTAAAACTGGTCGTAAAAATCTTACGGGGGAGATAACCTTTGTTTTAATGGGTTCTACACCAGAGCTCCCCGGGGACCATACAGAATAGACAGTATAGACACCCCACAATATTAGTAGGAGTTTGTACCAATGAACAAAAGCATTTGAGGGCTATTTGTGCGTACCTTGAAGATTTAAAGAGCTCTGCTATATCTTCATGTACTTAAGATCTAATAACTGGTGGCGCAAAAGTACTCACTCAATTTCCAAATTTGTTTTATTTTTACAATAACTCCATACAATTTGAGGAAAGTAATTTCCCTCATCTTTGGGGATAGAGTGTGTGGAGGGTCTTTTTGAGGAGAGAAAGGAGTGAATATGGGCATTGAAGAATGGAAATACAGAGGCCGGTGAATCGTTCCATAGCTAAGTTGTTGAACTCAAGAACAAGTCGTAGAAACGACCGTTCTAATGTGAAATGACAACTGTCTGCAAATTTTGTGCGTGTTTTCCGACAATGCACTGGTGCCAAAGGAATAAGGACAGCATTCCCGCCTGACCTACGTGCTATAAATTTTGAAGGACGTTTTAGCAAATAGACAAAGGTCTCTTAGAGTATTTTGGAGTTTCAGACCAGAGATGGCTTCGCGGGCAAATTCAACTGTGGTACTCAACTGGGAGACGGTGTCTTGCCCCCAGTTTCTGAGAGGATAACTTGACTCTGGTTTTGATGGAGCCTTAGTGCCTGAGCTAGTCACTTCGAATTCCACCAAATGTATCGATGGTAGGTATGTTGAAACGATGGCTTCTTTTAAAAAAGACTGGATTGTCAATTCGATTTGTAAATTAAAAGAATTGGTTTGACACAATTATTAAGCATTCGTGGGGTGTATAGCGATCCATGGTTTGTCAACGTGTAAGCCGTTTGTGTTTACTTCACAAATGTCAAAGTCGGGAGGACATAAGTCGCTTTTGCAAAAACGAAAGCATCTTCCAATAGGAATAGTGTGTTGACTAACTAACTTTAAAAAAAAACAGGGGGATATTACGGTGTTGCCCGATTTGTGAAAAGATTTTTTTTATATGACATAAGGTCCCCACAGTCAAATAGTAATACTAAAGGCTCCGTCAAACAGAAGGCGTACTTACCGCGCGTCAAGGCGTCAGCGTAAAGGCTCCTTCAAACAGGAACCAAAGCGCCGTAACGTCGCGTACTTTCTGTTTGAACGGCTTCGACGTGTTCATGTTCAGTACAACACAACGCTTTAAACGTCTTGACGCGCGTAAGTACGCCTCCTGTTTGACGGAGCCTTACGTTGACATTTTTGACCGGTCAGTGACAGGGATGGCATCGCGTTTGGGTACCACCCAGGCGGGGGAAATTTCAATTTCTCGGCTGGCCAAGTCCTCCATCACGACCCAAGCAAGATTTTCCTGGGGAGGCAGTAGGAGATTTTCAAACATTGTCCGGTTATTCGTAACCAGGAAATATTTGTCCGACTTCAAAAAAAAATTAAGATAAAATGTTTATGGTTAGGATTGTTACTAGAATCACTACTGCAGATATTGTTATAACGTGCGATATAAAATATTTATTTTTATTGTATCTCTTTTGGAGTAATGAACCGTATAATTTTTACTTGACAGTTTCAAATTTATGCGTTACCGTTCGTCACTAAAATCTGCCCTAATCACGTAAAAATCCAAAAAGTTAAATTAATTTTACACATGTCTTATTTTTAGACAGCATAATGAATACTTCAAAGCTTATATAACGCATGATGGAAATGGATCAAATTTGTTCAGGTTAATTATGCCAGAATTCACTGATCAAGACTATCAAGAGTCTTGCTACTTAGGCAAACAGTTTTTCTTCAGAAATCGTACTTACATATTTGCGCCTGCTACTTAGGCAAATTTATTTACACCACTTTAAATGCTTTCATTATGTAGGTAGATATTTTCGGTGCAATCTTTGGTCAAGGGAATTTGTACAGTTATGAATATCGGGGGTTAGCTAACAATGTGGGGTCCAATTGTCACATTCGGAATATGCTGTCACATTGACACGTTTGTTTGCCACGTGACATTTGATGTGATTAGAAATAACACATGTCACAAAGCTGTCAAAGGGCTGTCATTTAACATTTATGGATAGATTTAAATATTACACGTATAAAATCTTGATTAATTGTGAATTTTTATCTTAATAGTTGATATATGATTTGACAGAAAGAAAATAACATCTCGGTTATGTAAATAAAAGTAGATTTAATTGAAGTATATGGGTTGAGAATTGGTAATTAGATAAACCATTTGGTTTGGTTGTTAATTTTGTAACAAAGATCAATAAATAGGTATTTCAGTAACTAACTAACTAACTAACCATCACGCCGTTTCCCCGCAGGGGTAGGCAAAGAGGACGGACCGCCAAACAACTCTGTCTTGGCATACACTCCTCGCCTCATTCACATTCATACATCTTATCATACATGCTCTTCTATTATTCTGACTCAAGTATCTGATTCAATTGATCGTGCCATGTCTTCCTCGGGCGTCCTCGACTTCTTCTACCATTCACATTCGCATCATATATTCTCTTGACACTCGGAAAATAATGCATTTTAACATCTATTTTATACTATAATGTCCGTGGGACATTGACTAATCAATGAGCAAAAAAAAAATTAAGATTGAAAAATACGACATTATTGACATTGTTTTAGATGAAAATGTTTTTTTTTTTGTCAATCTTACCACTCTCTAGCTCACGAAAAGCCTAGAACCGCTCCTATTGTGTATAGTGCGATCTGTGTTTTTATCAAATCTAACCAATATCTTTTATGTCACCTTAATGAAATCGTATTAATTACATTATCTTTTTTCTTCGTTAAGTAATTAATCTCGCAATGGGAATTATAAAATTAGGAGCAGCCACGTGTCAAAACGTCTGTAATAAAGCGTTATTTTAAAACACATCAAGTCTGAACACGACATATTTAAAGGGGAAAGCTCGAAGAATAATAATAATTATAAAACTCGCATGATTTTTCAGTTATTATCGAAAAACACCGGGTGTAAAATATTTATTCGGGCGATCATTCATCAACTTCACGTCGCTGGTGACAGGAAGCGGTGGTTGTGCGCCATTTACGGGATAATTCACTCTTTCAGAGTTGCCATTTCGAAAAAGTAATTATCGAGTATTAATATTTCACGAACGGCAACATTTATTTTATGTTTTTTACATGAAAAATTTACGCCATTATTCGCAATTTTATCAATATCCCACGCACGTTTTTATAAAGTTTGCAATTTGTTTTTCGATAATTGAAAGCGTAACGACGTGCGTACTGGTAATTGGTAGTTATCGTTTCAGTTTTATTAATAAATTATGTATATCATGAGTGCCTTTTATTATTATGTTTCATACAGTATTAAAAATAAGAAATTAAGAAATACAGCATACCTACTCATTCTGCAATCCATTATCGAAGATTTAGCGCTTTATTATTTTTTATTTAGTAATTGAAAATATGTCATATTGTGTATTAAAACCAAAATATACAAAAAAGTATATTTAAAGCAGTTTTTCAGAGTAAAGTACAAAATTTGTTTTTATAAAACACTAAAAACTCTCTAATTTTGATATCTGGCACCAATCTGAACCGCTTTTCCGTCTAAAACTTTTAGCATAATGTAACTATTTTGCATTGATTGTAAACAAATGTGGGACATCACCAAAATTTTAAAACATATGTCCCGCATAGCCAAGGAGCAAAACAAGTGTAGATCACAAAAATCTAACATACTAATACATGTAGACTTCGACGATTATACTTCCTCAATGCATGTAGACGATATAATAGGAGATTTAATATTTTTACGATATAATATTTTTACGGTACAAATATATTTAACCTCTTGAATGTGGGATGACATTTCGTCACTTGATGGCTGTTCTCCATAGAAAATTAGTTTCAAAGTATTCCGAGAAACTGCAGTACTGAAAATAAAAGCAACGTCTGGAATGATATTTGCGCAAGCGTTCCGGAACTTATCCCTGTGCAGCTTCTTTATATATAAGGATTAAAATCGAATATACTAAAATTCAATAAAGATGGTCCTGGAAGCCGGCGTCCGAGCCACTTACGACAGGTAAAAACAAAATATATTTTTTTTCCAAAAAAATGGATTAGAAAACAATTATACATTGTAAACACGTGATTTAAATTAAGTAAAATTTTGGAAAATGTAAATTAAAAACAATTTTTTTTAAATATGGTAATGCTTTTTTTGTAAGTTCTTTCGATGCTATTTAAAATATCTGCTACTTCTGCATATAGATTACCTAAGCTGTGTATGCGTGGTATAAGGGAGTATATAAACGAATTGGTATTGACATGATTGTTGCAGTGAAAGAGATGTTTAGTTCGTGTGAATATATTAGAAACATGAAATGAAATTAATTTCAATAATACAGGGCTGTTAATAAGGGAATTTATGATTATAAAAAGAAAAATTACATCAGTTACCAATCTTCTGTCGGACAGCTTTAATAATTTTAGATTTTTCATTAGACAGTTATGGTTTATATTTTCAATAGGAATATTAAGTTTATAATTTATGTCTTAAAAATTTGTTCTGTATTTTTTCAATAGAATCTGAGTGAACCTTACAAAACGGTGACCAAATATGTGAGTTATATTCAATTTGGCTACGGACTAATGAAGAATACCAAAATTTTAAAGTTGATGTGTTACAAAGATAAAATTTTATAAAATAAAAATTAATAAAATCCATAATTTAAGTAGTAAGGCCTTATCACTTATACATATATAATTGATAAAGCTTTACATGCGGCGGCTAAGTAAGAAAATTCTTTTAAAGAGGGAAATACAGCTATCACAAAAAATCATTATTTTTTTGTGATAGTACCTAGAGGTACCTAGATATAGGTATCTACGTTTATTATTTATTTATTTATTATTCCTTTTCAACGCCCTGATGGGCTTATACATAATAAGTGTATATAATACAGATATATGTAATACAATGTTTAAATAAGAGGATAAACTCATAGCAATGAATATTTTAAAAATGGTAGGTATAAAGGTAAGTAAAAATATTATATTATAAGAAAAGAGAAAAAATAAAAATAACTTAAACTGAAACCAGTTTTTAAATTGCAGATGGCATAAAAATAATAATATAGTGTAGGTTAATATGAGAAATTTACAGGTGAGAATTAGGTACATGAAAAAGTTCACAAAATAGATAAACAAAAGAGAGTAACAAGATAGATACATATCTATCTACAGTAACAAGATAGATACTTATATATCTATCTACACAGTTTGAAATAACATATTTTTGTGATATCGCTTTGTGTAAGCCATTGAAGAAATATGTTACCACAGTTAAACAGTCGAATAGTCGAACAGTTTGTACGTTTGTAGGAAGAGTAGGAATTAATAAACCCGAGAGGGAATAGTTAATGAGTCCACCACTTAGCGACGCCACCCCCTTCCGTTAAACTTTTTCCTTTCGCGACTTTTATTTCCGCATTTTTCACTTTTTAACTTTCCGCGGCTGTTAGAAATTGAATTTATTCAACAATGTCGACTCTCCTCGTCTCCAATTTCTTTCAGACGTCGCATCGTGACAAATTGCTTCGGAAAGTATTCTGTGGTTTTATTAATATAAATTACTTGTGAGTACAAGAAATATGATAATCGTGAACGCTGCTTGCCTCTTTATTGTGATGAGATGATTTGGACGCGAGGGAGACGTCTATTATTTTCTTTTGAGTCAGAAATGACGTTTTCATCAAATTTTCCATTGCTAAACGATTGTTAAGGCGGTGCACCACGTCGTCTAACATTTGGAATCGGGAGCTAACAATAACTTATGTAGATGTCGATAATGTAAAAATTGTGGAAACACCACTAAGTAATTCAAAAACATTGATTTTGGTTAAAAATTAAATCGCTTAGAAATATTTTAAATGGTTTAATATTAATATTAGTTTTTTCATAAGCCCAGAAAATTAGGCCTATGAAAACTGCTTTAAAGTTCAAAACTTCCTTTTTTTATTTTTTATGGTGAATACTTCACAAGAGTCCCAACTGCTCCCGTCTGGAGTCAGTGAAACTGTGGCATCCCCAAATGGGGTATGTTATGAGGCTGTGTGGAAAGGGAAGGAGACGAGGAAGAAGAAGGTGGGGAAGTACCTGGCTATTCAGATCTAGTTACTAAACACGGCTAAAGCCATTTCAAGCAACGTTTCAATTCTGAATGGTGGTCTTACACCAGGGTGATACTAAGAGTATATTCCACTCTGGAACGTGCCGAAAATATACTATATATCATTTTAAATAATTAATTGTGAAATAACACAAATCAATTAAATAAAATTTGTAGCGGCCTACCTAGTTACTGAACGGCCGCACCTACCTGCTACTTCGCTAGGCAATTTAATTTCGACCACCTTCTGGAAAGAGCTCGGACCTGTAACACATTACACACAGCGCTGCGTGACCATATCGAGAAACTTCTCGCGTGTGCATGTTTGACCTACCTTCCGAGTACCTTTGGCCCAGTATATATAAGGGCTCGAGCAAGCCAAATAGAGTTAGTCGTTCTTCATCAGTCTTCGCTGCGACGAGCCGGCGGCCTAGCAACACAACCTCGCAATCTGCGGTTCGCGTGTCGGGAATAATATTACGCGATTTGTAAATACTCTATTCATTTGTATATAGCGCATAATTCAATTATTGTAAATACATCATCGTCATCATCATTCTCGTATTTTTTATTCCGACCTACAGCACGCGGAGATATCACGACCCACCGATATCTCCTCAATCAACCGGAGGCCCACCCATCTCCTCACCATAGGAGACACGCATTCTGCCTCTAAAAATTTATTTGCGCACGCCGCGGCCGGGTTCGAACCCGCGACCTTTGGAATGGCAGTCTACGCCTATGAAAAATTGGTAAAGACCAACGATAAACTCAACATCATTTATGTATTGATGTGGCCTTGGGTTTAGCAAATTTTCTCCTGCAGCGCTATCTTTGTAGCTCAGCCGTATTATAAAAGTTCATTTTTCAAGGTGTATATCATATTATAATTTAGTTTTTCAAATATTTATTTTATTTTATTTTATTTACTTATTTATTTATTACACGCTCTTATGGGCTTTTATGTTTTAGTTTAATAGATGAGTACACAGTTATTTCAAAAATTTCAAAATTAAAACAATAAAGAAAACATAATAAAGTGAGAAAAAAAAGTAAAACAAAAGCATATAATAAAATAAGATACATAGGTAAAAAAGATAAAAACTTTCACATAAATATAATAGATATTCAATATAGACAAAAATTGCAGAGATTATAGATGTCTATTTATGACTTAATATATGAAAAAATTCAAATAAACAGTATTTATACTGATTATTTTTAATGTGAAATATATCTCCCAGATTTGAATATTTATTTCCCACGCTGTGAAGTCTCGGAATCGGGGAATTGTGATAAGAGAGTGTCCTGGTGTTATTAAAATAAAAGAGTAGTAAATTTCGGAAAGATCTTTTAGGTATGTGGATATTGATTAATTGAAGCAATTCAGGACAGTCAATCAGTATTTAACGGTTTCCGTTTTTATTACAATATAGATAGATTTTTTCCCTGCGGCCCTTTGCTGGTCCATCTGTTATTGATTTATTAAACGTAACCGATTTACAAAATACAAAAAGGTTTTCCTAGCCACATTGGAAAGCCTTACCTGATCTAGAGATTTAACATTAAAATATTATGAAATGCATTCATTAAAATATATAAGTATCCAGTATCAGTAGTATCTGGTTATTTTTTTTATACTGCCTACATAGGTATCTACTGGCCTGGGAGAGTTGGGTCGCATATATGGTAATCACATAAAAAATACACTAGCGACGCCACTAACTGAAAAGTTAACCATGTCAAGATGTTGGTATATACCCCACCTCCTGCACGGAGACAAATGTTATTCGATAAAACGATCATTTTAATACTAAAAACGGTTAAAAACGGGACTGAGGTTCTTACGAACAAATTAACAGTGTTTCAATGTTTATTCTTGCATTTTCTCGCCAATAAACATTGAAACACTGTTAATTTGTTCGTAAGAACTTCAGTCCCGTTTTTAACCGTTTTTACTATTAAAATGATCGTTTTTTAAAATAACGTTTTTCTCCGTGTGCGGCCCAAGAACTAAATAAACTTTATAGAAATAATTAAAAACACTTTGTTTTTACCACGATAATTTTTATTTAAAAAACCAACTTGTTTCGACATTAAATGTACATTTAATGTCCTGATGAAAGATCATCGTTCTCGAAACGTGTTGATTTTTTAAATAAAGATTATCATGGTAAAAAGAAAGTGTTTTTAATTATTTCATTAATAAAATGGTGCCACAAAGTGAATTTGCAAAATTTGAAGAAGTAAATAAACTTTGGTGAATTGACCCTCCGGATGAAAAGTTTGTGCATCACTTATTTAAACAATAAGATAGTAATAATATCAACAGAGAAAACCATGTACCAAACAGAAATTGTTTTCACTGGTTATTGATTGTAATAATAGATTTTCAATAAACATTGTCTATTAGTGGCGTAATCACCGTTTCATGATGCTTTGAAAAGGCGACACAGCTGTCACGCATGAAAATGACTGTACCTAAAAGTATACCTACCGCTAATAGATCCTACATGTAACTGAAAAATGGGTTACATAGGATCTCTCAGTGGCTTCGTCATAACGTCTTACAAATAAACAAACTACATCTACTACAATAGATCTCTCAACAGCAGAACCATATCTGAAATTTAAAATGGGCATTTGATGTTATAAACGGAAATGTCCAAATAATCGACGACTCCGTGTCATAACTTTGATTGCTTTGTTACAGGCAATGTCACGAGCGTGAAGGATCAGCGAAATATCGGTTACAACTTTAACCATTGTCACTCTAAAACTTATTGTTTCAAATAATAACACATTGACGTGTTCCCGATATCCCTGCCGACACGTCCCGGCTCCAACTCCCGATGTGGGAATAGTTAGAATTTACTCACAGCTAACAGGCCGATAGTACGAGACGGTAGTTGGTAGTTAGTAGACCAGAATAATAGAAACTTTACAGTGATGTATGGTTGCCCTGTCAGTGCCAGATAAAGGTAGGGAGATAGCGATTCCGGACATTGGAAAACAAATACAAGATGCTTATTAGTGAACGTTTGCATTTATTTTGAATGAAACATAGAAATCATCGACCGAGGGAATCTTATATAATTTGTAAGTAATGCCACCCTGGTGGTTCGCTTCGTTTGGTTTCTTAGCAGGGGTACTCGGGTTCATGGTGTGAGGTTTTTTCCGGGTCTTGGCGGCGGATGCGTCTGCTCACCTGCATGGCCGGACCGGCAGAGCCTGTTTGACGGAGGCCTTTTGACCTCTCCAAATTCTCTCGACTCTTCGCCTTGCAGTGCAGTTAGAGGGATGGATTCATACGTCCGTCACTCCTGGAGACATTGACCCCCAGATTCCTTTACACCCCTCATACCTTTTCCTTCCCTGAATTCCTCTTCTGCCCTTCCTTTAAAAGACCCCTAAGATTACACAAACCGCAATTGAAATTATTTTCCTCAGAGCCTCCTATGTGGAGCTAATATAAAAAATAAAATGAAAGTATACGTACCTAATAAGCAATTTTCTTCAAGTAAGGCGCTTGCGACAAAAATTATAACTATTTTAGCAAATCTTGATAAAAAATCGGAAGCGCGTTATTCAGTTAGGGTAAAACCAAAGCGACTGGTTTCCACCCAAGCACCGCGGGTTCAGTTCTCTGTTAGCTAAGTCCTTCATTGCACAAGCAACATTTTCTGAGTGTACTTATTTTAGTAGATGAGCAGAAAAAAATCAATGCACTATATTCTCAAGTCTCAAGTAATTGTTCGGTTTCGGTATATTTTATGTATAATGTTCTTATTGCTACATATAAACTGAGGCCCCTTTCTATATCTTTAGATGGGTGACCGAACAATTCAACAGAGTGGCACTTCATCACTTATTTGAAAAGTCTTTAAAGGTTATGAAAAACAAAAAACACGGTTAATTAGGTTACGTTAGGTTAGGTCATGGGCTATTTTTTTCATCGTTTTTAATGACTTTTTAAAAGTATGTTGAAATGCCACTTTTCTGAGTTGTCTTGGAACCCTTTTGATGTTGTTATTTTGTTCTGTGCAATCTTTAGTTTGTTCTCTTCTTATTGCTATGAATATTATACTTTAACCCTCTTACTAATAAACCTGTTTTCAATTATACACAACTGATAAATAACCTTTTTCCATATATTAATGGTTGTATATCAGTTATGTAAAATTTAAAACACATTACACACACTTTGTCAACCAAGTAAGGAGGACTGTAGTAGTAATTCTTTTAAAAATAACCACAGAATGGGATTACAAAATCATAAAATCATTATTTTAGAGTTCATTATAGAAAAGCGCGATTGAAGTGAAATAACACAAAACTGCGCTATACAAATGTTATGTTATTTTAATTAATGGAAAAAATAGGTCCTTACCTAGCGGGAAATTGAAAAATTGTTATGATTTATAAAATGAAACAAGTTCTTTGTTTAAAACCACTTTATTTATAAAAATCCACCGATTAGCGCCTCCGCCCACTGAGGCAACTGAAAACTCTCAACTGCCAACTGTCTTTGTATGACAATGTGATGGCCCGCACACTTCACAATCACACAACCACGTTGTCAATGGTAACGCAAGGGACTTGCGACTTGCGACTGTCACTGCTGGGCGGCCGTCGCTAGTTGCCAGCTGTCAGCTGATTGTTCTTTGTCTATGGTTAAACAAGCTTTTTGACCAATCAAGACAGAGAAAACAGCCGGTTTTAGTTGGTTTTCAGTTGCCTCAGTGGGCGGAGGCGCTTACACCGATTAAAATGGTTTGAAACAAACAATTTTTTTCATTTTTTGAAATATCAAGCCACACAGTGTTTGTTTTCTTCAATAATGATTTACCTGTTATTGTTTACGGTCTGATGTCTGATGCAGCCCTGTCAGTGGTCCTTCCCCCCCGTGACTGCTGTCGGCACATTCGCCGATAATTTGCGGAGTCGGGCCGCGGTAATGTTTAATATGTCGCCACATGTGCGACCTTTCCCGCCGTAATTCAATTATCCCGCCCGACCGGAAAGGCCTCCATGTTGGGGGAAGTGACGCGTCGCGGCCTCGCAGCTGCCAGGAGTGGGGACGTAATGATATGGTAACGCGCAACGCCGGGATCAGATGCAATTACCGATTATTAATGTTATTATTTATGACAGGCGAAATGATCCGATTGTTCGCGATCGCTATGCGTTCATATATACTTGGTCTAATAAGACCATATTGGTATGACATGCTAGGCCATGTGCTTTTTTAAACAAAGACAAGCTGAACTTTTACTTCTTCTACTAACCATCATTGTATTTGGAAAATGTTGTTTGGACAATGATAAAGGACTTATATAGCAGATAGCAGAGGATTTATCCAGCGACGTGCCTGAGTGGAAATCCGATGCTTTGGGCAGCTCGACCAGCAAGCTGATCTATTCGTATGAACATTTTTAAAACCTAATTTTCTTGTAAAACTAAAAAAAATCGCTGTTTTGTTGATGGTTTCGTGAAGTTTTAAAGTTCCATCGGATGTTGATTATCAAAAGACTACAAATATATTTTCATTAAAGGCCTTTTTTTTAATCTCTCATTTTTTTATGATATTGAGTTATGTTGAATAAATCACTTGCAGGATTTAACGAGTTATTTTTTAAACTATCGTTATCGTGAAAAAAAATATTGATTGACTAATAATATTGTCGATTAAGTCATTTAATAATAATTCTGATAGATACTATTGTATCGCTGTTCTGGGTATAGCATACGGGCTTCATTGTATCTTATCTTTACGTAGCTTTTGAAGCTCTTTAAGACATTACGAGAGATGGAAACGCTGGTGGACATTGAAAGAAGGGTAAATGCAGGTATTCCATTAATGAAGGACTGAACGTGGTTAACGCTAACAAATAAGCAGTCCACAACGGAATACTGGAACCTATAACACTGATGTTCGGCAGGGAGGCATGGAACTGGCAAAGGAAAAATGAAATTAGACTGAATACTATAGAAATGAGATCCCTGAGGCGTATGTATGTTAAAACCATGTATGATCGTGTGAGAAATGTGGAGATCCTCAAAGAACGCAAAACTAATGTAAGCGAAATGAATAATATTTTGAAAGAGACGCTTATTCCCGGAGAAAAATGTTATTCTAAAATACGGTAATTTCATTCGTAAAAACGGTTAAAACGGTAGTGAAGTTCTTACGAACAAATTAACAGGGTATCAATGTTTATTAGCGGGAACATGTAAGAATAATTTGTTGGTATACGTAATTTCGTAAGTATACCAACAAATTATTCTTACATTTTCCCGCCAATAAAAATTGAAACACTCTTAATTAATAAAATTATTGTATTTTAGAATTACATTTTTCTCCGTGATGGTTAGGGCATTTAGAGCGAATGAATGAAGAAAGGAGTATAAGAGGAATATATGACGCAAATGTGTATGGTAGAAGAGGTCGGGGACGACATGGGGAGGAAGACGTGACTTGAGTCGGACCATGCCAAGAGTCAGCATAATAGAAGAGTATGTATGGGACGAAGTATGTTGTGGAGTGTGTGCCAAGAGCGACTTGTATGGCGGTTCATACCTGCGGGGTAACGGTGTGTTAGTTAATGAAGATTTAAGTTGGTCAGGTAGTAAACATTTAAGATATTTATGTTCGTCAACTTGCTGTCAAATAGGAGCCTGACCACCCAATCCGACTCATAACATGCCTAAGACCTACTGAAAAACCGGGCGTAAGAAGACTTTTATTCATTCATTGAAATAGTACATATTTTAGCTATATGGCGCATTATAAATTCTTAGTGCATCTGCAAATGACAGTGATGCTGGCTTTGGAAAATTAGAAAAATGTCTCTATCACACCAATCTAAAATATCCTGTGTGATAATTGACACAATACTTCCCAAAAAGGAAATATGAACCAGGAAAGAAAATAAGCCTTAATAATATATGATTTTTTTTAAATGGATCTGTCAAAACGTTAAACAAAAGAAACATACATTTCAAATATATACAATTTTGGTATCAAGTTTTCTCTGGGTTGCCAGAATAAGTTCCAATTTTTTAAATATAATTACCAATTTTTTGCATAGTGCAGGAAAATTTCACATCACGATCATCATCACAGACAGCCTAAATTAGTTTTATTGATTAAAATAATTTTGATACCGTTTGTCTGATATAATTTCTATTTTTCATCAGTTCAAATTTTGAAAATTTAAAAATTTAAAATTATAAATTGACTTGCATAGTTCCACTTCCAAAATGGCCAGCAAAAGTTAAGGTAGATATATACTGGGTCTTCGTACGTACGCTATGCTTCGCATAACAATATCTGGACTACTTAGCAATCATACATTTTCTATGGAAATAGATGATTCAGAATCACACTGACCACAGTTTATTATGCGTAGCGTAGCGTATTCGTCGACTCAGTATGTATCTACCTTAAACCAGATATAGGTTGGGTAGGTACCTACTTAATCGCCTTTCTGAAAATAACTCAGGTACGGGCCATACGTCATTCCTACGTCTACCTACGTTAAATTATCGTGAAAACAAGCTTATGTGTCCAAGCGGTTAAAAGATTATGTTTTTAAATTTGATGATTTCTTCAAGAATTCCATCGGTTCCAAATTTATGGGTTCCAATTTTGACTTATGCGGACGAACAAATGTACTCACAAAGTTAAATATGTATTTTGTATAATTCATATAATGCTTGGGGGCGCACCTGCGTGTATCGTCACGAAGCTTCGTGTTATGACACGATACGCGCAAACGTGACCGGCCATTATCGGTTCTCGTCGCGAATATTCTTTACGTAAACGGATTCTTTTTTTCAAATTTTCAAACGTACGAAGTATCGGCACGCATTACTTCGGGACGATAGGCGCAGGTGAGGCCCCAACATAACAAAAATACATTTAACTTTCTTTATTTTTATTACTATTACTCATAGTCATATGTATTCATTAGTTAAGTTTTAAGATCCGTTCATATCTTAGGTGAAATTTCCTACTGATTTTCTATCGACTTTCTTAATAGGTACTATAACCATGCAATAATTTAATTTAAACTTTATAATTTATATCATAAGTTTTAGAATGTATAATTATGTTGATAACAATAAATTACAAAAAAAGTTTTCACAGATTTTTTTTTCAATTTCGATGTGTTCTTCTGTAGAAGCAAGCGCTTGTTTTTAGAAGAGTAGCGAGCATCAGGATGAAAAGTATTATGTATCTGGAATTAATTATGATTTAAGGAATTATGAACTTAAAACAAAATAGATAGTATGTTAATTATTAAGATAATATAATAATTAATTTATTTTTACATTGAATTGCTCTTTAATCGCTTTTAGTAGACATTTATCAACTTCGACTTTTCTTATCTTTTCTGGAAAACAATTGAAGTATTTTTTCCAAGATGTATGTAATGATGTTGTGCAAATGAAGTGTTACATTTTTGTGTTGCAAATATATGTTTTTTCGATTAAAAAGCTTTGATTTTTGTTTTTCTTTTAAATTGAATTAAAATATTTTTTTAGACTAGATTATAAAATGTCAATGCTTTAAATTCTACAAAGGTTTAGGTTTGTTGGATAATATCTTGGTTTTTTCAATATTATTTTTATAATTAGACGTTGGACAATTTCAACGGGGAGTAGATTTGTTTTGTATGCAGCTCCCCAGCTAAACTAAAGCGTATTGGAGATTTGATTGTACTACAGCATGGTAGACTGATGTTAAAGTTTCTGATTTCAAGAATATATAAATTAATTTTCTTATTTAACTATTAACAGTATGGTTGATTGGATCTTTCCAGTTTAGGTTTTCGTCTATTGTTATTCTTAAGTATTTAATTATATTCTTGATTTTTAATGTTGAACAGTTTACTGTACAGTCTTTTTGTTGTCATCTTTAAAGTTGTTATGTATAAAATTATATCCAAATTTTGGGAAACGCCTTTTTATTTTATTGCAAATGGTATTACATGGGTTTTTTCATTATTTAGGCATAATAGATTTATGTCAAATCAGTGTTTAAGTATATTTATGTATTCTGTTGTTTTTAGTTTGACCATTTCCCATGTATTGTGACTTTCAATGAGCACTATATCGTCAGCATAAGAGGTTATACTACCATGAAGTGACTGGGAAAATATCGCGTTTACATATAAGATAAATAATATTGGACCCAGCGCAGTACCTTGTGGAATTCCTTTTCTTCGTTGCTAATCACGTTGTTTATTTTGATATATTGAAGGCGATTTTGATATATTATAGCTTTTTATTCAATTTGCTGCATTCTCCTTAATGTTCAAAGAATCTAATTTTTTCATAAGTTTTACTGTAATGTACTATGTATTTTATTTTTTTATTTTATTTAAGAAATTTTAGGAAACATACAGTTGTTATATAATAAATCATTAAACATAAAATTGTGAGTAAGTTATTTATAATATTTTGTTATGATTACTAAAAATCATAACAATATTACTGAAGTAAGTAGTTAATTAATATAATTACAATAGTATGTCTCATTCACGAGCATTCCACGTCCATTCGCATATTTTATTCTGGTTACTTTTCAGTTGAAGAATACTTCATCCCTTGTTTACGTTTATCTCAGTATTAATCTAAGGTCGTGCAATATGTTTTGAGTAGAGCCGGTAAAGTTTCCGGTCAGATGGAGCCCGGGGGTTCACAGTTCGCAGTTCCGAGGTTCAAAGATCGCAGTTCAGGGTCACAGTTCACAGTTCGGGTGGCAATAGTAACTCAGGCGGCACCAACAGGTGGCAGAGGTCGACTTTACGACACTTTCTCTTTGTTCACCATTTCCCCGCCAATTCTTTTTCGATATCCGGCGGCGCGGAAAACCGATTACGGGTTTCTTCGAATATTTCAAATTCAAATAACTTGTCGAATAAAAGGAAGCGGATATGCATTTCGCTATCAGAACATTCTTTGCTAATGAAATATTAGATATTAATTATTATAAGTACCTACCTAATAAAAAAAAGTTTTTTTTTTTTTAATACGCGTACATTATTTTAGCACAATAAAATCAATGAGTAGATTTTAATTATCACCTTGGTCAATCAAAGATCCATGATGGATAGGTATGCCAGATGAAGAAATAAAACGAAATGTTTTTTTATGGTTTAGGTTTTTTCAAACTTAGGTATATGTTTTTGTTGTTCTTCTGCAAAGCGAGAAATGAGAAAACCTATAAAATGTGGTACACGATATATTAATATAAATTCTCAAGATTTTTACTTTAACAGAATTTAACTACTAAATTCGGTTTGTAGTGGTTTATATTGTAACAATAAAGAGAAAGAAATATCGTTGACCATAGAAATAATGTCATGCACGAGTGTATTGAAAACTTTCCTTATGTGTTATTGATCACTCGACGTGCTGGCGTGTGAATGGCGCTTGCATACAAAACATTAGAAAAATCTTAGGAATTTTAAATATATCTCAAATAAAATAAATTTTTAATATTTCTATTTTTGAAACTGAAACCGGTTACAGTCAATAAATTAAAAGTGGAAAACGTTTTAAATTTGTTTTAGTATACTATTATAAATTTTTAAAATCGTATGGTACTTCATGTAATTTTGAGAAACTGTAAACAGAAAAATCCCACAAAGAAGAAGCCTGTGCGTGGGTAGGTATTATAATACTTTTATTGTTTCTATGATTGAAGATTATACATAAAATATTAAGTATTACAAAGTTTAAGTTTTCCAGGAAAAATTATATAAAATGGAGTTATAAGCAAGATAAAATCAAAATAAAAGAAGCTGACATTGTGATGAATCTTGTTATGGACAGGAAATATTGTACCTATTAAATCAGTGTCTCATAGCAGACATAGCACAGGTGTACATTGAGAATATTTGAATTTTACTATACCTCTAGAATTTAATACAAAATTTCAGGTGTGTCTCGACCGACCGTTTTCTGAAAAAAAGTAGTTTTGATTTGAGGATATAATTGTTTGTTCTTCTGGAAAAAGTTAATCAACTACAACGTTTATAATGATCTTGCTAAAAATGAACAGGCTGGAGACAGGCCTGTAGTTGGTGATGATCAGATCTTATTTTGGTGTATTAGTGTAACGAGGCGTTGGAGAAGTTGCGTTATTCGAATGAAACTTTGAGTAGCGTGGAGAGGATAAGGAAATTGATTCCGGCCATAGAAAAAATAAAATATCCTTAGAAATGCCTTCCATTCAAATTTGAATAGAATCAAATAATTCATTTAAACCAAACCCCAGGGTTCCGTCTCACTAATACTGCTGACCTATGCATTCTATATTATATCTGGGCTTTGCGTTGAGATGCATTTTTACATTTCATTACTTTAAAATTTCAAGTTTGGCTAAGATAAAATTAAAGACAGCTACTCATAATGTGGCTCCAAGGCATTATACTTAAAATAAAGAACTTTTTAGAAATGACCTCTATATAAATTTTATTTAAAACAAATGTCGCCACTGACTATGTATACTTTCGTTCTCTCCACTTAGCACGCGGTCCGTCTCTCTTACTCTTGCCTGAATTCGTATATCGCCATCCCATTTAAATTTCAAAATTATGATATGATAAAGCAGATATCTGCATATAAAATTAAAGCAAAGTTTAATTAATAATCGTCCGAATTTTGGATCACGAAACACTATGTTATTCAAACACTATGGCATTATAGTAATTTCAACGCAAGGTTGATTTGATCTGGGTAAGTACCCCAAGTATTTCAAAACCTTATTGTTTTAAATTCCTAAGGACATCATTTAAGGACGTAGATACCTATAATAAACTAACAACCATTTTTATAAAGTTTAAATAGAATTTACTTTATTTTATGATGACTTAAGATGTTAATAGTTCCAACTGCCCAAAGTGAACGGGAGTACCTTTTTCTGGTACTTTTTTTATCGGAGGTTGGACGTCATCAAAGCAAGCTTCACCCTGCAAACTGCAACCCTAAACCACAGCAATCACGAAAGCTTCGTATCTAACAATTCAGCAAACTTTCAAAAATGTTGCAAACATTCAAAGAAGATAAGGTTATGAGAAAATATAGAATAGAATTATAAGAAACTCAGTTCACCAAACATAACTAAACCATCAAACAACTTTTCAATTGTGAATGTTTTAATGTTTACCAGAATTTTGATAAAGAAATAACAATATTTTAAACATAAAAATGCATACAAATAAATTGATTAACAAACCTTTACGTTGTCTTGAAGACTGCAAAAACTCACCAACTCAGCTACAACAGTGTTTTAACAACTGAATTATTTCAACTGATATTTAACAGATAACAAGTTTTAAATCTATCTTTTCAAAAATAGTTGCAGTTTATCGCGCCAATTTTTTTAAACGATAATAATGATAAAAACCGAGTGAAATTTTTCTTCCTTGATCGACTGTCATCAAAATGCGATAAAAATACAAGATGAGTCGCACTGACGTATCAACTTTCCCGCGATATTTCAGGCTGTATAATGGGGTTGCGATACGCTGCCTAGTTGCTACCCCTCCGAAGGCTGACTGTCAAATGTGATGGTAATCGGCCGGCGAGCCAGACTTCATGGGGTGGTGGGACTCTACACATTACACAGGGGTGCACCTGAATGACGGTACACCCACACCACACCGAATGCGCACACACCGACCCCCATTTTGATTCTTGTGCACACACAAGTGAAATTCTTTATTTGTATAGTGAAATTTGAGTAGGTGCGTCTCTACTCGTAGCACCCCTGTTTAAAGTCAAATCGACGGTCGTATCATTTGATGTTTATTGCTTGAAATGTGGCTTAATATTTTTTATGGGTTATTTATCTATCTCATCATTGAAATATTTCTTTATTTGTTTTATCAAAATAACTCCATTGTTGTAAGTAAAAGTTCTGTAGACCTCGCGTCCAAAAAAGTTGGTTTCTAATTATCTCTAACAATAAATCAAAATCGAAATTTCCTCCGAGATAATACGATTTGTAATTTTTTATGAACCATCAACTTTTTTACGTTTTGTTTTCTTCATATAACTGTCACGGGTCACGTTGCGAAGCGTGTGGCCAGTGTGATTTTAAAGCATATATTTCCATAGAAAATGTATAATTGCTATGTAGTCCAGATTTTGTTACGCATGGCGTAGCGTATGTACGTCGACCCAGTATGTAACTACCTTTATAAAACACCTATAGGTATCTGTTTGTTCCAAAAAATGTCACCATCGCAGAGACAATTTTTTTTTCAAACTTTCTTCAGGTCGGTAGGTACCATAATACTAGTTATTCCGATTTGACAGCTCAAGACAAGTATTAGGAACTACGAGCAGTCATTAAGGAATCTTAATACAGAATCACCTCCCTTAGTGCACATTACCCCCGAATATCATACATATATTTTTTTGGTAAATTTAATGTAAATGAATTGGAATTTTAATAAATTATATATCTATATTTTTCACTTCCTAGTTATTTATTTCATATACGAGTACCTGTATACATTTTACTTAGTTATTTATTTCAAATATATGTGTATTTCTACTTGACACATATAACTATTGTGTGCAGTCGGTGTAGACGGTGGTTTAAAAAATCCAAGCACCTTTGGCTACCTGATATGTGTCATACTGTACATGGCCCGTTAGGTACCTACAAAAGTGATCTAGGAGTGCTTGATTTTTCTTTGTGGGGTATTTCGAAAAAAAAAATTATCTGTGGATTGTATATGTATTGTAAATTCTTATAATAATTACTACTCTTCTACCGCTATTTTCCACAGAAATTGTAATTTTTCGTTGTACAGGGTAGCGCAAAATTTGTCACCCGATGTTCTTTGGCTGTAATTTTTTTTATGAATGAAAATTTTGGTTCTGCTTTTGGATTGTGTTTATTTGATGTTTTTACTTTTTTCCATTAAGTCGAGAAAATGATATCGGCCAAGTGGCCGCCGCCAGAATTGTGACCACAAAATTGTGACGATGCGGTATTTTCCATCACCCAGGGCTTCAAGAGTCCGAGGCTTGTTGACATAAACTCGAGATTTCAAAAACCCCACAAAAATATGTCTGGAACGGTTAAATCGGGCAATCTTGCCGACTAGTGCAAATCGCCAAACTAGAGTTTTGGTGATTTGCCGGTGTCAATCAAAAAACATTTTCCACGTTCTTGGGGGATATACCGATTAATGTCTTATTGACGTATTTTTGTATCTGTTTACTTTACTAATATCAAATCAGAATTGACATTTGTTGCCATTTGCAAAAATTATGGGATCTTCCGATAGGGTGATGACTTTTGCGCCACCTTGTACATGTTTTGGCTTTGGTGATAAAATTATTGTTAAATTATTAACCTATTGATAAACTGCTCTGGCCGTTGAGCAGATTTATAATGTAGAAAAACATAAGTAATTTACGAACATTTTCAAATAATGACCGACTATGGTTATATCCACACCTCTTATAAATCTCGACATATGTGATAAGCATTTTTAGATGAGGGTTCTCCCAAAAAACATTTCCTTGGATTACACTACATATTATAGATTGTATGGTTGACTTTCCTGTAAGGCTTGTTTTTTTGTATTGATTCACCGGGTGCATAAAATTATATGAGTTAATAACTATTTATCCGGTGTATACGTCCGGTTAGTGGCTCGTGAGTTCAATTCCTTGGCTAGCTTTGTTCTCCATCACGACACAAGCTGTAGTTTCCGCTTACTGTGATTGAAGATTACTCTAAAGGTAGTAGAAGATTTTGAAATATTTTCAGGATTTTCGTAACCCAGGAATATTTGTCTTTCTGTATAGAAAAAAAAAATGCCATGATAAACAGCGGTACCCGATTACAATCTATTAATAAATACAACTTCTTGCAGGTTAGTACATGACAAATTATGTAAAATCAAAAGTAGTACATAATTCATATATGTGTTTCTACGTGTTTTGGGTCATATTTCGTCTGGATGGTCCACCAATCGAAACAAACTATTAAAAACATGTATTTTTCGAGTTACACGGAAAACCTAAGGTTTTAAATTAGTGCTCTTAAGAGAAAAGCCATAGTTTATCTATAATGACCGATATTCATTCAACTAATTTATTGTAACTAAGCAATTTGACATTCCTTTGTCAATTTTTCATTAACAAAAATGTCAATTTATTTATTGTTTAAAAATGGCATACAATGGGAATAACTCGATAAGCTACTGCAGGTAGCTTGTCATTGAGTTTTTTTCTTTTCTTTTTTAACCGCTTGGGCACATAAGCTTGTTTTCACGACAATTAAACGAAGGTAGACATAGGAATGACGTATGCCCCGCACCTGAGTTATTTTAATTTATTTAGTAGATAAAAACAAGGGTAGTCCTATAAAGCTGTCAAATGGCAGCTTGTTTGTAGGTTCTACCAATTAAATATTCTTAATATGATACATAAGGAAATATTTGTAAATACATTTATAGTTTTATAGAAACATTAGAATAAATCATGTAGTAATGTTAGATAATTTAAATTACTTCTATAAAATCTATAAAATATCTCAATATACCTGCCTAATAACAAGATACACAGGCAGCTACATTAAGATATTCAAAGATACATCAAATTTTTGTTAACTAACCACAGCTTTATCATTTTAGAGCATTGTCTCTCATTTTTTCAAATATTAAGTTTTTATTGATTTTATTGAAAATCACTGGTATTAGGTATTAATATTGAGTAAGTCTTCCATATTTATTTAATATTCAGGAGTTTTTAGGCCCTGTTCTTCTTTATATTGTGGTATGTTTGTGTATCAGTGGGTGTTTGTATGAGCTTTCCCCCGTGTTATCCATAATAATAGTTAACCAAAGGAGACCTTTTATTGTAAGTAGGCTAATAGTAGTATTTATTTGTTTGTAAATATTTTATGTGACAATTTTTTTTAAATATGGCAGTTTGTAAATTTTGAATACATTTAATGTAAATAGTGCTTGCGTGTCCCCAAGTTCGAATTCCATATCTAAGATTAGATTCGACCATAGAAAAATATGTGAGTGCAATGAGGCAAAATAAATTTTAATTTGTAAAAGTTTTTAGCTAAGGATCGGAGCTGGTTACAAATTTTTGCCATTTATATTAATACAAGCTGACCCGGCAAACTTCGTACCGCCTCAGAATCAAAAAATGTTGAGTTTAATTTATTAGCTGAAATAAATTAATTTTTTATTAAGTTAAAATAAATACTCTGAGTTCGAAAAATAAAATTGAGCTGTTGACTAAGCACGAACTGTTCGGCACACTACACCATTGACAGTTCGAATTAATTCAAATTATTTCGACCAACGCACATTATTTGAAAAGCCGTTCCATACAAAATATATGAAAAAATTTGTTTTCTTCATAATTATTTTTCCCGTGATTTTTCCGATGTTTTAATAGTTATTCTGTTAATCGGGAAGGAGACAAATCCAACAAATCAAAGATCATAAAAATCGGTTCAGCCGTTCTTGAGTTATAAATGGTGTAACTAACCCGACTTTGTTTTATATATTAAGATTAATTGAATATAGTTTTTACAGAACTGAGTAACATTTATTCAGTTTAATGTTAAATCAATTGATATTAGCATCATCCTAGCAGTTTTTCCGTACTCTCAAGATATTTCCCCTCTGGCAACACAATAGACAGCAACATGGCAATACAACCAACAATAGGGTTGGCAGCAACATCAAGTCTGTATGTGTAGGTACCGGGTACTTACTCAGTGCCTACCTGAGATTTGCCGCGATTTTCATCGGAAAAAGACAGATAAAAAGGCTTTCCCGCTGCCACCCCCTTCCCCTCCCCAAGAATTTTCAGCCAATCAGAGGCTTCTCCCCGCTCCGAGGCGGGAGAAGGCGGGGCCAATAGAATGCCAACCTGAAACTAGCTAAAAATACTCAGAATCGCTGAATTCATAATCCGCTTAAGAGAAACTGGGTTTGTTTTTTATCATGTTGGATAAATATGATTTTAATCCTCTGCTACTTATATTTAACGTGCCGTTAATATGACGTTATGCCTGGAAACGATTTTTCCTCCGGCGTGGATCCTTGAAAAATCACAGAATAGTCTGAATTCTTGACAAATGAGTACCAATTTTTAAAATGACTCATTAAATATTTTATCATATATAAGTATGTACATTATCGCCTGTTTGAATTCTTCACAAAATCCGTTCCAATTTTGAAAATTTTAATCGAATTATAAATTTAAAATTAAAAAATTTAAAATCGGTGGGATTAATAAGGGAGAAAAAAAAACTTCAGATATATGAAAAAATCCTATGTTTGACGATAAGATATTAAAATCTAGGAATTTCATCATGTCAGTGCACCAATATACCGATTCAAGGGTTTATATAAGAGGGGGGCTAGGGTATTAACCCCCCCCCCCCCCCCCTCCCCGATCCTCATCGTCCTCAGTATTGCGTAGGAAAAAAGAGAATAGGACTGGTAGATGACGTTCCTGGAAAATACAACAATATTATTTGCACCAACTATTTTATCAACATGATGTAAATATAATGACCGGTCAGTGGCTGAGTAGGCATCGCGTTTGGGTCCCACGCGGTGTTCGATTCTTCTTGGCTAAGTCCTCCATCACAACACAAGCAACATCTTCCGTTTACTGTGGTGGTAGTAGGAGTTTTTCAAATATTGTCAGGTTATTCGTAACCTGGGAATGTTTATCTTTCTTTACAAAAAAAAATTAGTTGTAATAAGTAGAGGTCCGAAAAACATTCTAATAAATTCTCTAAATATTAACTCTATTTTTGGCATTAATATTCTTATCGATGTATTTGAGCAGCAGTAGGGGTAGCAAATGTAAAATCATGCAATGTCCAGTGTTTTAAATTTAGTGTCCTCCGCGTGCAAAGTCGTATCTCCTCTAAGCATAAACTTTCTAATTAAAGTTTGTTTATCGGAAGTGACCTGCCAGGTTAGTATGTTTTCTTTATCTATTTGTAAATAATATAATATATCTAGATAGAGCCTAAGAATTTATTATAAATTCGACAGCGCCCTTGAGGTGATTTCTCACAAAAACGGCGCTCTACAAATTATCCAATTATTATTAACGTTAGAATCACAATTTATGCAAGAAACTGTTGGTTCTGTAGGACCATCGCTCTGGCGCCACTACTATATTTTGTGACGGAAGGTCCCATAGGTGTTGATATTCATAACGCACCTATGGGATTTGGGATTCATTTCGGACTTGCACTAGGGCAGTAAGTGCGACTATCATTCGGACGGGTGGAATTATTAGCACGGAATTTGTGCACTGTTTAAAATTTGTTAAGAATAATAAAACAAGTTTGTTTAATTTCCTTATATTTTATGGGAGTCACTGCACAATCGCACTTTACAGAAAACTGCCACTACTTAAATTCAAAACAAATCCAAGTTGGAGAGTTCAATAAACCGGAGTTGCAGACTAGCAGTTATTATGATTTATGAGTAATAATGCCAAACATACAAACGAATTAGGTAGATGGGTACTGCTGACATTATAAAATAGGTATTTACCTATACCAGTGTACTATAAAAAAATGAGAGGTATTGTCTGTCAAATAAGAGTAGAAAAGATGGGAGGGCGCCACTATTCTTCGAATGGCAGTACTAAAATTATAACACACGGTGAAAAAGCAAAGCTGTGTAACCTACAATTTTGTAAAAAAAACAAAAACACTTAAAAGTGGGAAAATGTATTTTCATTGCAACCCACTGATCTTAAAATTAGAATTGTATATATGTATATTATCCCTTGGCAATTTTGTGTTTACGCAATGAATAATAACGATATTAGTAAAACAAAAAAGAAGTTTAGAATTTGCTCACATTTATTTAATACTAGCTGAAGCACCCAGTGTTGCCTCCGCTTTAGATCATTGACAATTTGCCTGACGATACTTTCTGAATTAACTGCAAAAAAATACAACTATGATAGCCAATTGTATATCTACGTAAATAAAACCATACTTAAAACATATATCCGTGTTTGAAAATATTTATACAAAGCACATTAAAATTGTTATTATTAAAATAAAACTGAAAATATTTATATTTTAAAAAAATATTTTTAAAATGTTACTTACAGTAATTCTACATAAACGGTGTCATTGTCATTTTACGGTCATTTTGACAGTAAATTTTGTGTTGCTAGCCTACAATTTTATTAATTCCGGTTTTTATATTTTCTACTCTTATTTGACAAAGTGTGGGTATGTAAAAATTACCTATGTACCAAAACCTATACTTTTAAATATTTATTGCATTTGGTAATCATAGAAAATAAATTCAACTTTTTGGTCAAAAAGCCTCATTTTAGCATCATGAAAACTTCTGTAGTTTGTAAGAAAATTTGTTCTGGCCTGTGGTAATAGTGGGTTAATAGTCTTTTAATAGTCCAAATATTTCTGCCTGCTAATATTTGGATAATAAAAGGACAATTCTTCTTTTACCTAAATAACTTTTCAAGTCGCAGGTAAGATGGAAGATGCGGATCATTTTAAGACTCAAAAATTTATATAAGCTTTGCAATATTTCCTAAATACAAACATTCAAGGCCTCGAACGAACGACTTCTCGAAAAAGTGCATTTTCTGGTCTTAGGAATTTATTGAAGCAGAATTTCGAGTAATCAAGAACTTTTTTTTGTTATTTTTTTCTGTTTATCGCTTTTTTTAGTGTAACACGCATTCATCGTCCATCCCAGTTGAGTTTTTTAACAAACTAAAATATTTTAAAAGGAAAACAGAGGCGATGTTTTTACTTCGCAGCATTCACTATAATAAAAAACCTTACTACCTACTAACGATATAGGATAACAAAAGCTACAGGTCAACTAATGTTACAGGACAACAATTTGTGCAGGTCAACGAATATTACAGGTCAACCAATTCTGTAGGTCAACTAAGGATACAGGTCAACAAATGCTACAGGTCATCCAATGTTATGGGACAACAATAAAAAATACCTTTGTCAAATATCGAAATATGCTTACAAATTTAATTAGGAATACTAAAGAACAGTATTATAAAATAAAAATGTCACAAGTAGAATATGATAAAAAAAAATGTGGTCGACAATTAATGAAATTATTGATAAGAAACGGAAAGGGTCGGAAATACACAGACTGACGTATAACGGTAATTCTATAGACGTAAAAGATGCGCCGACCCAATGTGCGAACTTATTTAATGATTTTTTTGCAAATGTTGGAAAAAATTTAGCACAACAAATTAACCCTTTAGCTGCTAGCAAAACCACTAAGGCTTTTGAGAGAAATTTAATAGAAACAAATAAAATGCAATTTCTAGGACCCACCTCGGAACTGGAAGTTGTAAATATAATTAGTTCACTGAGAGGTGGCTCATCGCCTGGATACGATGGAATAACAGTAGAAACCATAAAAAATCTTAAAGATTTTCTTAAAATACCTATCGTACATATTATTAATTTAAGTTTTTCAGTTGGAAGATTTCCAAATAATTACAAAAAAACTGTTATTAGCCCTATTTTTAAATCTGGCAACCAAGAGGAAATGACTAACTACCGGCCTATATCTTTGACATCTAACATTTCTAAAATAATTGAAAAAATCTTTAAAAAAAGACTATTCCTATTTCTAGAAGAAAATAAAATTCTGCACTCAAACCAATATGGATTTAGACCAAATCTAGGAACACATGATGCCATTGCAAAATTGACTTCACTAGTTATGGGGAATTTGGATCGACGTCGAAAATGTCTGGGTATATTTATCGACCTAAAAAAGGCGTTTGATAGTGTATCGCATTCTAGACTGATCAATAAACTAGAAAAAATTGGACTTGAAGACAAAGCTTTATCTTGGTTCCAGAGTTACTTAAAAAATAGAGAACAGTACGTCAAACTAAATAATTCATTAAGTGAACCCTTGTCTTCTGAATATGGAATTCCACAAGGCACAGTAATCGGGCCTATACTTTTCATTATATATGTCAATGACATGTTCACTCTCCCTCTTAATGGAAGTGTCATCTCATATGCGGATGACACAGTCATTATAATCGAAGGAATAACATGGTCTGAAGTGAATATAGCTGCGAATGCTGACATTGTCATATTGAAGAAATGGTTTGATGATAACTTACTTAGTCTTAATGTAGAAAAAACTTCATATATACCTTTTTACCTTAATGATCCTGTCACTGATTTCAATATTAGAGTGATAGTACATAGTCGATCGTGTAGAGGAGGAGAATGTAACGATAATTGTAAAATCATGAAGAAAACCTCAGATGTAAAATATCTAGGGATCACTATAGAAAGCAACATGAAATTTAAGAAACACGTTGAAAACTGTGTCAAAAGAATTAGAAAACTTACTTACATTTTTATACGATTAAGAAATATCCTAAATCTTTCAAATATTAAAATAGTTTACTTTGCTCTTGTACAGTCAGTTTTGCAGTACGGCATAATCGCCTGGGGAAGCATATATAAGAATAACCTGTATCCGATAGTAACAACACAAAAAATGATCATGAAAGTTATTATTAAAAAACCAAGAATTTTTCCAACCAAGGAACTTTTTGAAAAAAAAGTCCTGTCGGTTACAAAACTATTTGAAAAAAATGCAATTTTAACAGTTTTTAAAGAATCTGAAGTGTCCTCAACACGAAGTAAAAGACCTAGAACATCTGGGAACATATATGTACCTAGATGCAACACGACAGCTGCACAACACCATTATGAATATGTAGGCCCAAAGCTATTTAACGATTTACCCGATACAATAAAAAGTGTAAAAAACTATTTTAAATTTAAAAAAAAACTCTCGTTGTATTTTTACAGATAAGCAACAGATTGACTTATTTTTTATCGATGATTTTCAGATATATTCCGTATTCTGTTTTCTGTTTGTTGATATTCCATTCCTACAATATATGTATTTTTCACATTATACAATATTTTGTAATATCTTACAGTATTTTTTAAAGTATTTTACTTCCATTTTGTAACTATACATATTATCTATATGTATAACATAAGTACATAGACTAGCTCCCCAGTTAGACTCGAGAATTATTTCTTTACTAATTGGGTAACTAAAATTGATGAATGATATGTAATGAAATGATGTTATAATTGTAAATGATATTATATGTTATAAATAAATAATAAAAAAAAATAAAAATAAAAATAAAAATAAAACAAATTCTGCAGGTCAACGAATATTACAGGTCAACCAATTCTGTAGGTCATCTAAGGATACAGGTCAAAAATGCTACAGGTCATCCAATGTTATGGGACAACAAATTCTGCAGGTCAACGAATATTACAGGTCAACCAATTCTGTAGGTCATCTAAGGATACAGGTCAAAAAATGCTACAGGTCATCCAATGTTACAGGACAACAAATTCTGCAGGTCAACGAATTTTACAGGTCAACCAATTCTGTAGGTCAACTAAGGATATAGGTCAAAAAATGCTACAGGTCATCCAATGTTACAGGACAACAAATTCTACAGGTCAACGAATTTTACAGGTCAACCAATTCTGTAGGTCAACTAAGGATACAGGTCAAAAAATGCTACAGGTCATCCAATGTTATAGGATAACAATTCTGCGGGTCTAAAGGCTAATATACATTTCTACAAATACTTCTGGTCTACAAATACTTCAGGTCAATAAATACTACCTACTGGTGATGTACAATTTTACAGATCAAAAAATACCGTCAACCTACTGGTACAACAAATGCTACATGTCAACAAACACTACTAGTTATGTGGTTATGAACAAATAACAGGGGTCAACAAATAACACTGGTGACGAACAAATGCTACAGGCCAACAAATACTATTGGTGAACAAATGCTACTTGCCAATTTTGAAGGAATAGGTTAGTTAGTGATCAAGTGTTCAGAGTGTGAACGTTTTCTTCTGATTTGCCGAAAACAGGGAGAAATTCAATATGATAGTTTCCAACATTTTTAAAATACTTACCTACCTACCTGAAAAGAAGAATATCGAAAAAATTCCACTTCCATAAAGTGCTGAGAGTTCGGTTGCCTCCCTTATTTCTGTCGCTTGTGTGGTGTTGTGTCGTTACATACCTACATAACATAAACTGTTCTTTATTTTCTCGATTACTCTGACTAATCTTCGGAGCAGATTTTTTAATTTGACAAAAAAAATCTTGTAATAAAAAGAGAGTATTATGGTCATGTTTCATGTTCACTGGTTTAATCACTTCTCCTCCCCCAAGCCAAACCCCAACATCTCGTAGCATTTCCATAGACACCACTCGTGTGTATGACGAGCCCATAGAGAAGGCATTATGCACTCTGGAGTGCTTTCGCCTCTTGAAAATAAAAAGCAAAATGTAAATTATGTAGTATTTTAGGGCCCTCAACACGCCACTGCATTGCATTTCGCGGTGCATGTGGGGCAACGCTCCGTACCTATCCAGTAGGTACCCACTGCTCAACTTCAAGATGAAGATGCGCCCATGAATAATGCAGTCGGTAGTTATGTAGGTACCTACTAAGAAAAAATGTTAATATAAATATTACATTCATAATTTACGATAATTAGAGAAAATATATGACGCAAATGTGTATGGTATAAGAAGTAGGGGACGCCGGAAGAAGACATGGCACAATCAATTGAATCAAATACTTGAGTCGGGCCATGTCAAGAGTCACAAAAATAGAATAGTCTGTATGAGAAGATGTATGAATGTGAATGAAGCAAGGAGTGTGTGCCAAGACCGGGTCGTTTGGCGGTCCGTCCTCTCTGCATACCCCTGCGGGGAAACGGCATGATGGTTATTTAGTTAAATTTGTTTTTGACACAAATAGGTGCAGACACTTTTAAATATTAATCTAATAATATTTATTAAAATGAAAAAACACACTTTGTAAAACACACCACTTTTGGTGTTTTACAAAGTGTGTTTTTTCATTTAAATATGTAATGTCACACCCCAAAGTATTTGCTTCCATCGATAAAATAATATTTATTATTATAATATTTTAATTAATGAAGATAATATTAGCGAAAGTCAATCGAAAATCCGAAACAGAAAAATCAGAAAAAGATACGGATACATCTGGGACTCGAAGTGGATGTAATACTGCTCAGTGGATAGCGCGTTGGCCCGGATTGCCACAGATTCTGGGTTTGAGTCCCAGATGTATCCGTATCTTTTTCTGATTTTCATGTTTCGGATTTTCGATTGACTTTCGCTAATATTATCTTCATTAATTAAAATATTATAATTTGAGGTTTAACTCATTAAGTAAAAAGTAAAAAAAAAAAAAAGTATTATATAGACCAGCAGCAATAACATCAGTTCTACGCACGTCACCTGTTTGTGCCTATACCTACGGAGCTTTATTTATAGTTTGTTTTTTATATCACTTATTAACTTATCACTTATCACAGTTATCAACTCGGGCAAAACACAAAAATGTATTTTTAAATGTAAGAAGAGTAGTTGTAGTAAATCCACAGATACAAATAAGTCATTATATGCACTAACAAAGTGCCAAAATATGCATGCAAATATGCACTAAAAAAGGCCGAAATATGCACTAAAAACCCTTGATATGCACAATGCAAAATCAAAAAACCATTGTTATTTTTATATATTTTAATTAAAGACGGTCAAAAATAGCGAAATATTCTTAAAATTATGCATAGTTTTTGAAACCATATACAATTAAGTATTTTTTCAAATTTTCGGTCGCAAATTTGTGACATTTGTCACCCAGTATTAATTTTGTACGCCGAAAACGACCTGTCTACGGCCAACTGTCGGCATTTGTCAAAATTAAAAATTTGGCATACTTCTGGAGATACACGTTTAGGCAGTTGTTCTTCTTGTCTTCAAGACACTTTTTACGAATCTTTTCTAATATTGAATTACCGTTGGTGAGTACGATCATTGTTTCCAGTATTTCTATTGATTTAAATAGAGGAAGATTTTGTTTCTATTTTTTTTTTATGGCATCTGGTAATTTGTGGAAATGTGTTGAGATGAGGAAGATATTCTTCGGATGCGTAATCAAATGCTAGCTTGCTTGACTGAATTGCAAAGGCCTCAGAACTGTCAAATTGACCAGCGAAATATGCACGATTGGGAAAAAAGGCTATAATATACGTTAACGCCGTAATTAGAGAGTTATATGCATTTGCATATGCAAATATGCAAATGCATATAATCCGATGTCTAGTCATTAGCAATAAGATTTAAGTCAGATCTATACATTATAAATCTTAGTTGTATGAAAGTTGTAATGTATGTAAATGTGTATATATTGTACAGCGCCCTTGAGGTGATTTTCACTAAAACGGCGCTGTGTAAATCAGCAAAAAAAAAATATTACTAAAGAAGAAAAGTGCGAGAAAAGTGCGAATAATATACAGATCCAATGAGACTATGGCATCCCCGATTATTGGGGTATGTTTTAAGGCTGAAGGGAGTGGGAGGGTATACGAAGACAGGGAAGATGGAGGCTGGGAAGTAGGTACCTGGCTATTCAGATCTGATCACTAAACACGACTTTCGACATTTCAAGCAACGTTTCGACTGAATGGTGGTCTTTCACCGGGGCGATACTCAGAGTAACTATACCAACTATCACAAATATCCTACATATATATCAACTATCGTAATTATACCACAAATATCCTACATATATATCAACTGTCGTAATTTTACTACAAAAACAGAGTTTTCCGAGCCATAATAAAAAAAAATTCTGTAATAGAATACTTAATTGTATATCTTAAATGTTCAGTGATGTTTCGTGATTTTAACTAGTAGAAATAAGCAAGTATTGATATAGGTACACCTAACTAGATAGTTTATGATTTATGTAGATAAATTTTGCAAGTGTAACAATTACCTACCTAAGTGCTTTGGACGGAAGTGTTTGTAACCTCAGATCCTGCTCCTGTATTGCCAATGACCTGCGGTACCTATTAGGTACCACAATTAGACACAATTACAATAACATATTTCAAATCATAGAAGTTAGTATACCTACACGATTTTCTAACATTAATTTATTTGTACATCAGCAATCCGAGATTATTTTTATCCTGGCAACAAAGAGAGCACTCAACAGTAGAATCATTAAGATGAGTGCAAGTATTCTGTGAAACTTGATATTTATAATTGGATGAAGCAAGGAATGCCGTAGCACTCCCCGCTCTTGGAAATGTGTTCAAAAGAGCGAGCAGATCTTGATGTACCTATAGACTCGAGGCAGGAGTGGGAGAGGCATGAAGAGATGGGAAAGTGGATGGATGAAAGATGAGAATATAGGACTCACCTACTCACAGAGGAATGGGCTTTTCATGCCCCAATGGCGTAAACAGTATTTTTTTACACCGAGAGAGGGCACTTCTTTTTTCACGAGGAGCGGGGGATTGTATTATACATATTATTAGAGCAGACCCGTGCAAAATCACGGGATATTATAATTTCAAACATAAAAAAGATAATTAAATTTCCAATATTATATGATTGGTAGACAACTATATTCAGCCCCGGAACTACGACTTTTTCGTACCGGGGCAAAAACCCCACAGCAAATATAATATGGGTGATATTTTTCGTGACCGGGATAATAATCTTTTTTTACCTGTGTGTCATTAAATTAAATATAGGAAACATATATCCCCCCCTTCCCCCCCCTCCCCTCCTAGATCTAAGGCTGCCTATATTATTCTACCTTTAAATATATATATATTTTTTTTTTACATACATTATCCATTATTTATAAAATGTTTTGGCTGCCCAACTAGGAAGAATCCCGTTTTAGGGCAGTCAAATTAATGACTTACTAACCAATTAAAACATAAAGATAACCGTTGTTTGTTTAGCAAAGTTCCAATTTTGGAAACGACCGTGCCCGGATTGACGGGGTGAGGATTGTCTAAATCTTGGTGGCGGACACGTCTGCACATATACTGTGTGGCGGGCTGGATTTGGAGAGACTAGTTGGTGAAGAGCTTCTTACCTCTCCATCAGGACTCTCTCGACCCATCGCCTTGCACCGCAATGGGAAGGATGCATTCATACGTCCATCACACCTGGACAAACTGACCCCTCAGATTCCTACCCACCCCTCATACATTGTTCCTTCCCAAATCTTCATCTTCTTCATTTTCTTTAAAAAATAACCTCTCCACGGCTTGCCCAAAGATGACGTAGGCCCGTAGATGAGTAACAATTTCGAATAGGGAAACAAGAACGCAACAAAGGTGCAAAGGTGTTCATAATATAACAGATCACTGAATAGATGAGGTAGGTAGGTTATACCCACAGCTTGAAACAGTATTTTTCAGGAGGCCAAAGGGGGGAATGAAAAACCATCGAAAAATTATAATAAAAATTTGAAAAATTGATTCTGTCTCATTCGTACCGAACAAAAATAATCATGTTTTTAACTCTTTATGGGCTAGGTAGGCAAAATTCCTTTGGTAAAACAGACCTTTCCGAAAATGTATCTACAGCAATAAAGGCTTTACTTTGGAGTAAGTTAGCTTCTTATTGTATTGTGTTGATACAAAAATCTACAGATTTTAAAAATAGTTCGTTAGTTCTTCCTTTGACCGGCTGCAAAGTAAAGTGTGCCAAGTTGTTTATGTACCTACTTGTTTTCGATTGTCCTAGCTACCTAAGCTGAAGAGCTACTTACATTCTTCCAAACTTTCTCTATATTTACTCTATCCCTTCCTCCATGTCTTTCGCCTCTCATCCACTAATAATCGTCGTGGTCCCACAGGCCGTAGGAAAAATATCATAAAAAATGGTTATCTCTGCACAATGAAATCATATTATGGGTTATGCGGCATCTAATTTCTATTTTTCAAACTAGAATTTTATTACACTGGTTCTATTTTACAACAAAATTGCATCACGAAACCATTGGATCAATACTTATGCACGACAAAAGGTTCAAAAATGCTCTCGTAGATGGCGATAGCCTACAGCTTGCTACGTTGCTACTACCAGAGTCAGATAAGTATATTTTGAAACACGAAATTTTGTATATTTCTACATTTATTTCATTATATTATTCGAAGTAGATTTAATTTTTAAAAAATATCTGCATTAATAAATTATTAGTTTTAAAAAGTTGACCTAACTATTGACAAATAGAAGCTAATATGACTGTGTTATGTTTTCGTAATCACAAACGCTTCCATTTTGATCGCCATCTTTCGGTTTGCTTTCACACGTCTACTTTCGCTAAACGAAACAAAATGAAGTATCTACATTGACAGTGATGAGGTTTTGTAGTATAATACGTAAAGGTCGGTAATTTATATTTTTTAACTATTTTATTATCATAGAACCCTGTTTTACTTTTGACTTTCAACTTTATCGTTATGGTGTGTTTTCTTCAAACACACCCGATGCCGCTAGGCTGGGTTTTGCATCTTCCACTTAATTAAGTTTATTATCTTGTATAAAGTAGTTAATATTATGAAACTTTCTTTTAAGGTTCCAATGCTGATGACGTTTGATATAGGAATTTCGTTTTAGACAAAAGTTTCTTGATTGATATATGTCAAAGAACCAAGATGTCAACAACTAAGCAAGTAAAAGTTGACAACTGGGGAGTTTTCTTCCTTCAGCGTCTGAAGCATTTCTTCAACAGAACGGACTATTGTGACTTGACTTTACAATTTCAAGATTATGCCCAGTTGAAAGTCCATCGCCTGGTTCTTAATGCTTGCACAGAGTACTTTGAACTTTTGGAGAGAACGTGTGAAATGTATGATGATTGCTTGGTGATGCCGGACGACCTACAAGTCGATGTGGTCGTCCCGATAGTAAACTTCATGTACACGGGGCAGCTGGAATATGAATTTAGTCTCTTTGACCGTCTGTATTCCACTGCTCAAATAATGAACATGACTGTTCTTACCAAACTCCTCGACGCCCAGAAGGGGGAGCCGGCTCCTTCTCCAGGGAACATCATCGTAATGAATGACCAGATTGACAAGAGGCTCAACATCAAACCTACGAATTCAGACTTCTCCAAGAAGAGGTTGATGAATCGGCGCCAGTATGGCCCGGGCCCCGGGCTGAAGATAGAACCTCCCAGTAAAGTGTTTCCATCCCCAAGAACCAAATCCAAGTTTGACACCCCCCGTCCCACAAGATATGAAGTACCGGAGGAACTTGAAAATGAAGATATCTTCGAGTCTTCCTTTGCGGATATTTCGTATGAAAGTCGGCCGTTAATGAAACCGGCTAAGAAACGAGATGCGCAAGGATCGGTGAGATCCCAGAATATATATGATGAAGCTTCATGCTCCAGGAAGTTTGAAGAACTCCAGCGCGGGACTTCCTACAAGAGGCCGCGCTCCTCTTCCTCCGACAACCCGGATGGCAAGCACATAGATCTAGACCAAGTCAATGAATTTGCATACCAACAGAAGCTGCGATCGGAGTATATAGCGCAGGATGATCAATCGGATGATGATATGTTTGAGTCCTTAAATATTGAGTATGAAAATAAAGACCCCTTGAACCAAAGTCTGGTCAGAGAGGATACTAACCTCCTCTTCAGTCAAATCAATGACAACTCTCAGAGTAAAGGTTCCAAGTCCGCGGCTCCCAAAGACTCCCGTGCCACATTCAACCATGCCAAAATCATCAGCGAAGTTTTAAAGAAGTATCCGCATCTTGTAAAGAATAATAAGAATATTAAATTAAAAATAATGTCTGGAGCGAATAAAGCTCAGTTGAGCCCTAAGAATTCTCCTAAATCCTTTACGCAACCCCAACCCAAGAAGTTTGCTCACAACTCATCCATGAAAAGTTCTCAGGACGATGGGGATGTAAAACCCGAATGGACATATATCAGTAAGAACATGAACTCGGAAGCCATGGCCAAGCTGGTCTCTCTGGGCGCGGGCAACACGACGGGGCCGTGGTTGTGCCTCATGTGCGGGACACCAGGTAAGGCCTTGAACTTCTCCACCTACCACAACTACTACCAGCACATGGTGGTGGTGCACAAGGAGAAGATCTCAGCCAACATCTGCGAGTACTGCGGCTACAAGTCTGGCAAGAGGAACCACCTCCTGCATCACCTCTACACCAAGCACGATGTGCCCCCGCCGTCTACACACAGCTTCCCCAAGTGCAACCAGTGCTCCTACATCGCACTCACTGAAGCATTCCTCATCAAACACAAGCTCTCCCATTTGGACAACAGGGAGTTCTCTTGCAATGTATGCAACGCCATGTTCCGCACCAGGTCTCAGATGCTCTTTCACATCCAAGTTTCTGGACACAAGATCAGTCCCGACAGAAAGGCCTCCAATCAATGTGTGTATTGCAACAAAATATTCTTAAGAGAAACGAATCTGTATACTCATTTGAAACTGGCTCACAAAGAATTAGCCAGAAAAGATGGAATTATAGACAATTCTGATGAAGAAATCTACGATGATGAAATCAATTACGCAGATAGCGGGCAGGGGAAGTATGCACAAGAGAAGCATGTCCAGATTAAAGAAGAGTACGATGGAAAAATTCAAATAATATCTAATAATGTTATTAATAAACGAAACAACAGAACTATGCAGAAAGTGTTGAATTCCCAGCTTATTAACAAGAATGCTATTGAACAAGTCAGGAAGGCCTACACTTCCCCCATGCGGAAACTCAACAGGGGAGAGTCATCCAGCATGATGCACATGATGGACCAAAGCTCGGAGGTGGAAGCATTAGGAAGTGTTTCCAGCGGTAGTCTGGGACTCGTAGACCGTATCGTCGTATTGAATGATACGGAATACATTCTCGAGTCAGGGGAGGGAGAAGCCATTGAACAGACAATAGGTCATGTCCAGGTAGGGAACGAAGAGCTCATCCTCTCCAATCTACCCGGGGATGAATATGATAACGATAACCCTCCGGAGGTCAGTAGACCCCAGCAGATTTCTACTCCTCAATTAGAAGCCAAAACATTTAAGCCGGTGCCAAAGAGTGCACCCATGAGAAGATACATTCATAACCAAAACCAACCTGTTCAAATAGTTGTGTCTGGGAACCAACAGTTTAAATCTATCACCTCCACGGCGCCCCTAGTATACACCACAAGTAGCAACTCCACTATTGTAGATTCTACTGTAAGATATTTACAGGCACCGCCAAACACTGTTCAACTTCAAAGCACGCCTCAAGGTAACGTCATGCTTCTCCAGGATCAGGACTTTAACATGAGTCAAGCGATGCCTGCCGACGGTTCGAACATTGTCGTGGTGTACAGTCATCCGATAGAAGAAACTGGTAAAGATTATGTTCAGGTCGATCACAGTCAATTTACTGAGGTCCATGAACATGAATTTGTAAATTTGGGTGATAATCTGCAAGATCAGGAAATTGAATCACGCATCGATAATTCTGAGCCAGTGGGAACGGAATCGGAGGTTATCCTCTCTGAACAAGGAATTGTTCATGAAACTGTGGAAACTTGGCAAGAGGACGCTATGGAAACTGTGCATGAAGAGACCGGTAAAGAAGATGGAATGGAGGAAGTGCAGTGTTCAGAAGATGTGGTCATTCACCAGGAGATTTTACTGAATGAAGACGATAAGGTCACCACGTCTGAAGATTTATCTTCTGAAGTGCATATTGAAAGTAGTGACCCCCTGGCAGATATGCATATTATCACTTTGGAACCCAATGAAGTTATCATTTCTGAGCAAGAGGCGGAAAATCATATCTCTTCTGAAACTGACATAGATGAACAGCCTAACGTCATTGCAGATGACAACTTAAATGCTAATCTTGATGAAGTATCTTCAAGCGTAGACCAAGAAAGCATAGAAGAACCACTTGGTGAACATGGCTCTACCGATCAAGATGAAATAGGGAGTATAGTCCAGCCAGATAATCTCATCGTAATAGAACCGGATGAAGCTATGGAAGTAGGGCACGATGAATCTAGTGTTATAGATAATGAAGTTTCTGTAGAAGCGGTAGAAGTCGATGAAACCATTGAACATGAAGGAATTATTGAACAAGAAGGAACAATTGAACACGAAGGAATAATTGAGCACGTAGGAACAATTGAACATGAAGGAACAATTGAACATGAAGGAACAATTGAACATGAAGGAACAATAGAGCACGAAGGAACCATAGAACACATAGAGAAACTTGCTTCCGAGTGGTCCGATGATGAAACATCCCAAAATAAAGTTTGTAGCCAGGATTTGGACAACTGTGAAGTGGGAAAGGAAGAATTATCGGTGGATCCATCTATGGAAGTAGAGGAATCTATTGAAAATATCGAAAAAGAAGTTCAAAAACATATTTTACAAAAAGAAAGAGAAGCAGAGTCTAAATCAGCATCGCCGTCAGCCGAACAAAGTATGGAGAGCACTGAAAAATCATTAAACGAAGATAGTGTCGAAGACATCCCAATTAATGAAAGTACGGAAGATGTACCATCAAGTAATGATATTATTGAAGAAGTTGTTCAAAATAGAGAGAGTGAAATTCTAAGTGAAGAGCTGACGGAAGACAATGGCCACGACGTGGATGGCTCCACCACCGAGGAGACACTGCCTCGCATCAGTTCCACCCTGAAGCAGAAGACTGTGGAGAAGATCTCTAACCTCTTGAATGACTGGGAAGACAATGACTCCCAGTCGGAGGCTGTAGAAGTGGATGGCAAGAAGGAAACTGTTGAATCCCCGAAAGACCCCATACATAAGTTAGTAAGTGATTGGGATGATGAAGAAGATAAATAAATATAGACTTTTTAGCAGTGAACCTACTATAATTAAGCAAACGTAGGTACATAGTAATATTATTAAAGAATTTTTTACTTGACTTGTATTAGTTTGAAGATAATTTTTTTTATCTTTATCCTTGTACATACAGACATATTATAATATTCTATTTAGTAATATATAATAATAATATTACCAAGCCTGATTGAATGCATACTTTTGTTATGAGTTATGCACTTTCCAAATCTTTTGTATGAATTTATTGTAAGTTGTTGTACTAAAGGAACATTAAAACATATTCAATCTTTTCGGGAATACTAATTTATATATAATTTTACGTAGCAACAAAATTTTTTTTTATAAAGAAATAATTTAAGCTCATTATAAATTAATACTCATGTGCTCAAGTCAGACATATTTGCTTCAAACATAATGACGAGCAATGTCCAGGCACGTTCACTGAGAACTCAGCTTAACGCTAGATAATATCATAATCACATTTTTTTAGAGTTATTAAAACTGGTAATGGTTATTATTTTTTATTTTTTTGTATTCAATCTCTTTAATTATCAATTATATAAAACTGTACTGTTATAAAATCCATGTGTTAAGTGGTAGAACTATATTTTTGATTACTTAATGCGATTACAAACGGTTGGAAATGTCTGGTTAAAAAAACTTTTCAAGTCCATTAATATGGCCAATCCTTTTGGATTAATACATAATAAGCAATAATATGATTATCTTGTAGCAAATTATTGATGAGCTAATTAATCAATAAATGTTAATTGGATATCATTTTGCTTCTAAATTTAATTTAATTCAAAATGACGCCACAAAGTGATTTTGCAAAGTTTGAAGAAGAAATTAATTAATGTTATTCCAGGAAAACGGTCCTCCACACTTAACTAGCGATCAAATTCTTTGTAAAATTATTACAAAATCTTAGATTTAATCGATGATTTATATTTCTAGATCATTTTTCTATCGATTTCCATGTTTTAATGTGTATTTATATTCTAAATATGTTATAATTACCTCTAAATTCAGTTGACGCTCTGAGGTAGCCGGAAAATGTTAACATGTTTATTATAATATTTATGGGGTAATCGATACAACTAGGTAACTCCGAAATCTGCGTTTTTGAGTTACATTCTAAAAGCATTACTCTAATTCCTCGTCTATGAATGCTACAAACATAACATAACGTATTGGAATCATCAAGTTATTTGAATATGTTTTTGTGGGTATCTCCAAAAAACGGTGTCGTTTAATTGAGGTGTGTAAAAGCAAAGGCAGCAATCTCCATTTTGGCCAGATTGCTATGGTTGTTTTTGAAATAACATGAAGATCGCTATCTTTGCTTTTACGTACAATATTATATACAAATATTGTATACACATATATTACATACAATATTTGTGTGTAATATTGTACATAAAAGCAAAGATAGCAAATTTCTCATTATTTCAAAAGCAAAATGGAGATTGCTGCCTTTGCTTTTACACACCTCAATTCTATAATCAGGTAACTCTAGTTACCACAAGTGTTTTTCCATATTTCAATTAGGCAACTAATTATTTAGTTGTAGCACTAAAATTTGTGGAATTACTTTTGTTGCATTTTTGTATATAACAACTAGATACGTCATTCCATTTTTGTAAATAAATACATAAAAAAATGATTAGGCCCTTTTTTTATTTTCAATGTTTAAGTATTTCCCAACACATTAATCTACGATGTAAGCATACTTATCAGTGTAAATTCAAAACAAAGCTGATTTCAGAATTACCTAGTTGTAGTAATTACCCCACAATATAGCGTTTTGTGAACATAAATTAGAAATTAAAGCTTGGATAGGAAAATCTAATTATGTTAAAGTAACAGCGTTGCATTCTTTCTGACTAACTTCTTGCCAGCTAATGTGTTTATATATTTATAAAAGTGTTGTACAGGGTGTTAAGGGACGTTCTTGACTTGCTTTAACCGGTGACTCCTGACATTATTTAAATGTAAAAAATGTAAATAAAATTTTGGCATCCTGTGACATTTTTGATGTTTTTTTTTTCTACAAAAACAAAAAAAGTTGTAGGTTTTGGACAGTTGAGGGCGGGAAGAGAGCGGTTACTCGGCCGAGTTACCAGTGCATGCAGAAGATTTTTTTTGTTAGATTTTAAAGAAAAAAAATCTCATCGAAAAAGTCACCGTAGACCAAAATTTCATTTACATTTTTTTCTCCAAATAAAGTCAGGAATCACTGGTTAAATTAAGTCAAGTATGTTTCTTAACACCCTGTATAATCTATTATATGAGGTGTGTAAAAGCAAAGGAAGCAATCTCCATTCCGACCAGATTGCTATCTTTGCTTTTATGTACAATATTACATACAAATATTATGCTTTTACCTACAATATTACGTAATATACGTGTATACAATATGTGTATGTAATATTTTAAGTAAAAGCAATGACAGCAATCTGCATGTCATTTCACAAGCAAACATAGCAATCTGGCCGAAATGGAGATTGCTGCCTTTGCTTTTACACACCTCATATGTAGTTTTCCCAGAAATAGCTAGTTATATTCAGAGAAATGATTTTTTAATGCTATCTATGGATATGCTGGCGAACAAGAAGTGGATCTATGGTTGAAACTGATTTCTTTTATACTTTTACAAGAATTTGGTCATGAGTGTGAAGAGCTGTCAAGGGAAAGGTGCCTGCATTTTTGTAATGTTCATCACAGTTGTATAGAAAATGTTTTTTAACATAATATATTATAATACATATTTAATTTAAATCAATATAATATAATTAGTAGTAGCTTTTTATCCGCACTTGAATTTGTATTGTTTTGAAAATAGAAAAAAATAAAGGTTATACAGAATTATCAAAAGATGTTTGTTTGTTATTTTGAAACCCATACCGAGGACCGCCAAGAACCTGAGCGAGGCCCATTTGCAAAGCTGACTTACTTTACACAAAAGTCCCAACTGATCCTCAACCATCTGGAGCCAGTGAGACTATGGCATCCCCATTGAGGTATTTTGTGAGGCTGAAGGTCGTGGGGAGGGGAAGTACGTGGCTATTGACATGGCTAAAACCATTTCAATTCTGAATGGTTATCTTACACCAGGGCGATACTGAGAGTATGTTCCACTTTAGAAAGTGCTCTATGTATTATGTTTATTGAATCAGTATGGAACAACACAAATTAATTAAATAAGATTTGCGCAAACCTGGATTTGAAACAGTGACGGATTTGCACTATCAAGTTTTGTTATCGGCTAGTCACCTTGCTGCATCGTAGTGTCTCGCCGCGCTGCCACTCCATTTTCACAGTCGAGTAATACGCCATGCGACATTTTGTTTAAAAATGTTTAGCAGAACAGACGTGCTAGCGTTAAAATAATTTGTGCCATGTGATTCAAAAATTGCTGTTAGAATTAAGCCATGTATTCACTGAGAAACAATGTTTCACATACACAGTTTTGGAAAACACCACGAATATGTTTACAGAAGCAATGTTTTAGAGATCTTGCCTTCGTAAACGCCGCTGCGCGCTGCACGAGCAAAATAGTATGACGGGTAGCTGGTGGCGGCATTTAGTCGCTTGTAAGTAGCTGCATGAACGAATTGCATTAGTTGTTTCAAATATAAATTAATGTTTTTGAATGTTTACAAGTGAAACAGGCATCCACACTCAGCAACGTTTGTTGCGAAACTGATTTACTTCTGTATTCTCCATCACCAGTGGGGAGCACAGAAACATGGTCGGAAACACGTAATGTTTACTGCAACAGTTTTAACTGTTTCAGATATATATGAATTGTTTTCAGAAAAATGAAGATTTTGTATCTGAAACAGTGTTTATAAACAATTGTTTCTCGGTGAATATACAGCTCTAAGGTTAATTTTTTTTATTTTGTAAATTACATTGATTTTATAAAAACTAAAGGTAAGCGGACAGATCGCATCAAACGAATTTTAGAATTCTTTGTACGGTTGTAAAAGAGGTCGTCACACGGCTTGCCGATCCAGTGAACGCACCCGGGCGCTCATCTGCCTTTTGCATTCGGCTCACACACACAGTTCGTCTGCTCGCTACGAAAATGTGAATACTAATGTTGAAAACCCAATTGCTAATAATGAAAATCCGATTGCTAATGGCTGTCGCATCAACAATCCGAATGCATTGAACAGACTACCACGCACTACGCCTAATAAATCTGTTAAGACGCGATCCGTCCAATGCGGGCCTGTGGACACTTACCTTTAAAATGCATATATTTAAACTATATTATTGTTACATGGAAATAATTGCAGAATGCCATGAGGGTGAAGGGAGTGGAATATGAATTATTAAACACTCGCAATAAAACGAAAATAGGAGCACAGGTGAAAAAATTTCTAAGTCTAAATGGTAAATGCTTTCAATTTTAATTTTTTGAAAAGTCAGTAATCCCAATAATACAGATGTAAAAGCGAAATCTTTTAGTATTGTTTATAATGGAAACCTTTAAAATACATCCATTATTACTATTGTTACTTACATTACTATTCACAAATGTGAAATATTTGTTTTCGAGTCCTGTATCTTGTGTATTATTTTGGAACCTAGCCAGGTCCCCATCCGAGGTTTGGGTCCTATGGAAAATTGATATATTATTTTCTTGGTCCTTATATCGTTGATGAATAAACAATACTACCCAAATACCAAAAATCTCATTGTGTGGGAGAAAAAACTTTTGAAGAGTATCAACTTTCCTTGTGCACGTCAAACTATGTTGCGGCATAAGTTTAAGTTTATAAGCAGTTTTTTATTAAAAATATAACCAATGTTGGACTTCTGGTATTGCTTATTTGTCGCTTTGCAGAGTTTCTAGTGGTAGCATTGTAAACTGGAATTCGTTTATCAAATTTCATAAAAAAGGGATTTTTAGATTCAGGTGGTACTGTTTCTTTAGCAACGATATGTCTTAGGGAACTTATTTTCTATCGCAGCCTCCAGTTTGGAGTTAGGTTAAAAAAAAAGTTATCGGCCCCTGACTGCCTATCACTAATATAGGTATTAATAATATCAGTTAATATAAAAATACTTTAAATAAATGTAAAGAATTTTTATCACGACAAATATTATCAATTTTAAGAAAACAAAAAAAATAATTCCTAAGGAAATATTATTTATGTATTGTTTAAAGAAGAGAAAAATCTGTAAATCGCTCTCCTTGTCTGTAATGCAGTTTTTGCAGTAAAGCAACGTTAAGCATCGATGACACGGGGCTAGTTTACAAGCTACTAGCCGGCGAATTCACTATCTGCTAGTAAACTTCGTAATGTTCACAATCTGCTATACGATTCGCCGGCTAGTAGCTTGGAAACTCGCTCAATGTAATCGAGGCTTTACAGTATTAATTCTCAGTAATTTTTTATTAAAAGAAAGACAAACATTCCCGGGTTACGAATAACCCAACAACATTTGAAAATCTCCTACTACCACCACACTAAGCGGAAGATATTGCTTGTGTTGTGATGGAGGACTTAGCCAGCCGAGGGATCGAACACGGAACGCCTGGGTGGGACCCAAACGCGATGCCCACACAACCACTGACCGGTCAAATTGAATAGTAAAGTCATCATTGGTATGATTAGCAAAGTTGTTGACGGGGTATGAACTGAATCATTCCTTCTTTAAGTCCCACGTAAACATAATATATACGTATCTGGATTACTTCCCACTAATACATAATATAGGTACGTATCTGGAAGATTGAAGTAAACATAATACACGAATTTAAACATATATAAAATATGTATCAGGAAGTACTATGAGTAGTAATGCAATAGTAAGGGTAATCGGTGAAGTTGAGGGAATACAAACTGCAATCGTTCCTACTTTCCATGTAGACATTAACATCTGAAAATAGTTGTACCATGAATTGTAAAGAAATCGATTTGATCAGCGAAATTGAGGTGGGATTGACTGCAATCAATTCGCAAGCTAAACCATACCTATCACATGGACATGATTAACGTAAGTAATGAATCGTAAATAAATCTGTTTAATCTACAAAGTTAAGGAGGGATGGACTGCAATTTGGAAAGCGGGTATGGGTACCGCCACCCCCGGGAACCATTTATTAGACAAGCAACACCTCTGCCACAGGTCACCCTGTTTGGTGTCTTAGCAGGGGTGCCCGAGTTCTTAGGGTTGGGTTTATCCGGGACTTGGCGGCGGATGCGTCTGCCCACAAACTGCGTGGCAGTCCGGATCGGGAGGGACTGGTTGTGGGAGACATTTTGATCTCTCCAGCCGGACCCTATCGATTCATCGCCTTGCACCGCAGTGGGAAGGATGGCTTCACCCGTCCATCACTCCTGGACATATTGATCCCCAGATTCCTACCCACCCCTCAAACCTTTTTCCTTCCCAGGACTTCCTCTCCTTCCTTTCCCTTAAAAGACCCTCCACACGGCATCTTCAAAGATGACATAGGCCCTAAGGGAATTTTTTTCCTCAGGACCTAGCTAATGTAAAAAAAAAAAAATCATCCCACAAGCTAAACACTACTCTCCATGTGGATATGATAATACCAGTATCTGAAAGTAGACGTACTACGAAAAGTAAATAATTCTTTTAATTAATAAAGATAATATTAGCAAAACCCAATCTAACATCTGAAACAGAAAAATCAGGAAAAGATACAGATACGTCTGGGACTCGAACACAGGGCCTTCGGCTTTCCGGGCCAACGCCTAAATGCCATCTAGATAGTGTCAGGATAAATTTCATCATTTTTTATTAAAATGCAATGTCTATTGACTTTTCTACAAGTCTAGAATAAACATTTTTATTTTTAACTTTTTAGTCCCAGATGTACCTATTCGTATCATTATCAGATGTTCGATTGAGTTTTGCTAATATTTTCTTCATTAATTAAAATTAATTTAAATCTGGTGACGAGGTTTAACTCATCTAAAAAGTTTAAAATATATATATATATATATTTTTTTAAATTAATATTGTAGTATAATCAGCAGAATCGTTAAGGGGGATGTATATACAGGTGTTCAGGGGTAAAGGGCACTAACTTTGGGAAGTGATTCTACATTCTACAAGTTAGAAGTAAAAAAAGATAATTAACTTTTTTCGGAATTCCATTGTTTTTTCCCGATTAATAATATTTTCCCCTAAGAATATTTATGAGGCTCTATATGAGGGAAGCGTTGCATGTGTGAGAGTAATTGGTGGTTTTACGGGGTGGTTTGACATCACTAAAGGTGTTAAGCAAGGCTGCGTAATGTCACCGTGGTTATTCAATCTATACATGGATAATTGTATGCAAGAATTGAAAGAGGTAGGGTTAGGCGCGAAATTGAGTAATCTGAAAGTATGTTGCCTGTTGTATGTTGATGATGCGGTGCTGATTTCTAACAGTATGGAAGATCTGCAGTCGCTCGTGTCTAGAATGAACAAAGTATGTATGAAGAATGAGTTAATGATGAATGTAAGTAAGTCTAAAGTCATGGTGTTTGAAAGAGAGAGTCCGAAAACGGTGTGCAAGATAGTTGTGAATGATGAATACTTGGAGCAGGTGGATGAGTTTGTGTATTTGGGTAGTATGTTTACGAGAGATGGGAAGGCTGATAGAGACATTGAAAGGAGGGTAAATGCAGGTAACTCCATTAATGGAGGACTGAATGCCGTTGGCGCTAACAAAAAGCTGTTCAAAGAAGCAAAGTTAGCAGTCCACAATGGAGTGCTTGTACCTACCCTGATGTATGGCAGTGAGGCATGGAACTGGCAGAGGAAGGATGAAAGTAGACTGAAAGCTGTTGAAATGAGATCCCTGAGGCGTATGTGTGGTAAAACCATGTATGATCATGTGAGAAATGTGGAGATTCGAAAAGAATGCAAGGCTGATGTAAGCGTAATGAGTAAAATTAAAAAAAAAGGAACCCTCAGATGGTTTGGGCATGTAGAGCGAATGAACAAAGAAAGGAGCGTAAGGAGAATATATGATGCAAGTGTGAATGGTATAAGAAGTAGGGGACGTCCGAGAAAGACATGGCACGATCAAGTGAATCAGATACTTGAGTCGGGCCATGTCAAGACTCAGAAAAATAGAAGAGTATGTATGAGACGATGTATGAATGTGAATGAGGCAAAGAGTGTGTGCCAAGACCGAGGTGTTTGGCGGTCCGTCCTCTCTGCCTACCCCTGCAGGGTAACGGCGTGATGGTTAGTTAGTTAGTTAAGAATATTTATTTTTCCATGCAAACAAAACAACTTTTTAGCTGGAAACGTTGGAATTTTGAAAAATCATTATAATGTAGACACCATGTATATAATAATACTCACATCAAACAATACCTTGTATCTCACATAATACAAATTTTACAGGAGACACAAAAAACTATCTGGAAAAATTGAATTAATGCACCAAAGTCGAATTCTCTTTTATTTAGCAGTCCATTATTTAATAGTTGTGGATAACTAGTTATTTCTTCTAAGAATGGTGGCTATATGAATCCATGAAAAGTTCCAATACCCTCCCTAATGATTCCTGATGAATTTTTGTTGAAAATGAGGTGTGAATGCTTACCTTTTTTTTTGATATTTTTTTTCAGGCAAGTTCGAAAAAAGTTTACCAAAAAAAAAACTGGAATTGTAAAAACTCATGTTTTTCTTGATTTACCCAAAAGTATGAAAATCCATTAGGGAGAGTTTTAAAACTCAATGATTCGTAATATTAGATTATGCAATACTATGTATAATCAAAGTACTACTTTATGTCAAATTTCCGATATAAGTTGGGGCTTACAAGGAACGATACTAATGAAAAAAAAAACTCCTAAAATTTTATTTGGCTTACGATATTTGGCCAGGTTGTGTATTTTTTTATTATTTTGTACCCGAATACACTGAAAGGTCGTTTTTGATAAATGGGTGGTACAAGGTACTAATTATTTTGACATAAGCAATATCGTTTATTGTATCCATAGTGATTAAAATTCATTTATTTTTCAATAGAAGAATTTAGCATCATCTCTATTATTACGGACCATTGTGGACTTTCTTCAATATTTTTCATCAAGTACAAGCCAACCTCTAAAATAAATCGATTAAAAATACTATGTAACTTTTTAATTTGTTTATTATTGTCCAGACTGCTTTCACCTTACTATGGGAATCTTCTGACTGGTATGTTTTAAAGTTAAGCTAAGGTATTTTTGACATAAAATATAAGTGTAAAAATAATGCAGTCCTAACGTATCATTCATTTTTAACATATTGACTTTTTTGTTATTTACACTTGAAATGAATGAAATTACATGTTTAGGATGAATAACTAACCTTTTTGAGACAGGTTACATAATAATGAAATTATAGAATCTTCGCTTTTTCACATTACCTACGTGTCATACATTTACCTCTAATCATTATTTTTCACTAATAAAATATCTGAATCTTTTGAAACAGAAATAAAACATTATATTCTAGATCAATTGACTTCATTTTCATCATAGGGACGTGGAATCCGAACTTGTTTCCAATTGTCGATATCTGTTTCCTTTATTTTCTCATATTCTGATTCCAATGTGACTTCTCCTGGTTTCTTCATTCCAATATTTCTTCTTTCCTCTTCTGTCATCAAACTTTTTTGTGAATATTCGTATCTAAATAATAAAAATACAAATTTTATCGCAAAAAATAACTTTCACACAGAAGATATTCCCACTTTGTATGTTATAAATTGATTAAAATACTGTAAACTACCAGAAATAAGTTCTAAACATAACCTCACCTTAGATTAGTAAATTGTTTTAAAACTAATGATCCTCCAACTACAAGAGTAAAAAATGGTACAAACAATTTTACGAATTTCTTTTTTGATAATTGTTTTATCTTAGTTATAAAGCCTTCCATTGTACAAAATTTTAGCAAAGTTCAATCACTCCTATCAACAATTCCCCATGATAATATCCACATTCACAATATCTGTCACAATTCACATATTCCTATCTGTCAGTTCGTGTCACTCAGTTTTGTCCGTTTTGTCCATAGATCATAAATAAACCAATCCCCATAGATATACCACTTTCTGTCACACATAGATCATCGATATTGATCGATATTCGATATTATTAGGCGCTCCGCTGACGAGGCAACTGAAACCAAACTAAAACCGGCTGGTTTCTATGTCTTAATTGGTCAAAAAGCTTATTTAACCATAGACGAAGAACAATGAATAATCAGCACACAGCTGGCAACTAGCAACGGGCGGCCACGGAAATCAGCACTGCGGGTCGCCGCTCGCGTTACCATTGACAAAGGGTTTTTGAGTGATTGTGTAGTGTGCGGGCCATCACTTTGTCATACAAAGACAGTTGCCAGTTGACAGTTTTCATTTGCCTCAGTGAGCGGATCGCCTTAGTTTTTGTTTTTGGTCTTCATTTCAGAGATATCAATAAAATGTTGCCTGTTTACTATTTTTATATCACGACCTACGTACATTGACTCACGTACGTAAAAAGGATTTAAAACATAAAGCATACTTAATGTTTGACAAAAAACTGTTAACGACCTCCTTTTGCATTAAAATAATGTAAAAAGCGGTAAGTTAATTCATCGTTAATTAATCGAAACGGCTTGGGTGGCCTTCTCTCATTGATAACAGAAACTAATGACAATGATGATGATGGTACCAATGACAACGATAGTTATGGTACGTATATCTAATTTTACAATAAAATAATTAATTGCACTTAAATTTTCAAGATTTGTCAAACTCCCAAAAATATGTCGTAAAAAAATATACTTTTCGGTGAGAATTAGTGGAGGAGGTAAAATCGGGAGCATAACTGTACAGCACCGTTGAGGTATAATTTTTTACAAAAAAGCACTATAATAAAATATGAATTTATTATTAACTATTTACATTAATAATCAAATAATAATATCGAGGTACAAAACCACGTTTCATGAAAACCATAATAATTTGCCTCCACAAAAGAATAATAATTGGACTTTATGCATGTTAATCACTTGATTTTGCGAATGGAAAGGCTCTCTGATAGCGTCTAATTCACAGTAGGATTTTTTATTTGATGCAATAACTACACAAATTCTAATCTTTATTTCATAATATGGGCCTAACTGGGTGCTAACCCTTGCTGAAGCTCCCATTTTTGAAGTATAATAAATAAATAAAGTAATTAAGGCGTTAGTGAAAAATTAGGCTATATATAAACATATATCAGGAGCGGTCCGTGATTTTTCAATGAGCTAGAGTGCTAAAATTGAAAAAAAACGACGTTACTGATGTTGTTGTAGCTGAAAATGGATTCATTTGTTTTTTCCTAATTTCAACTTTTATTTGAAGATCTTCAAATAAAAAGTTGAAATTATGAAAAAAAAAAATCATTTTCAGCTACAATAACATCAGTAACGACGTTTTTTTTCAATCTTGGCACTTTAGCTCACTGAAAACTCACTCATATTTTGTAACATATTTATTTATAAAAATAAATGTTATAAAACTTATAAAATATTATGAATAAATTAAATTAAATAATAAAGGCGGTGGTGAAAAATTAGGCTAAACGTATATATTATGAGGTTGTTTATATTGTAATATAAACAATGTGAAGTGTATTGTGAAATATTAATTTATTTTTGAACATGTTATTTTTGGTGACCGGTCTACTCGGTGGCAACTTTTTAAAATATAAATTTTCGTAATGTTGGTCTAATTCATTATGGTAATAAATAAGAACGATTGTGATTATAACTTAAAAACGTAACGTAATTTTAAGAATATTAATATTTAATGTACTTTGTCATTATATGTATGTAAGTTCATATTGTAAAATTTATAATATGAAATTACATCATGAAAAGTATACTCTGAGGTAGTTTGTTCTGAATCGTTACTGAAATGTTGATGAATTATCATGTGCGGAAGTATCGTTTATGGGTCAATTTATTATGAGAACTCAGATGGTGAGATCCCATATTATTACGACCAGACATGGATTTTTGTAACTATACATACATACATTAAGTGCGTCCGCTGACGAGGCAACTGAAAAAAAAACATTTTCGTTGTTTGTTTCATCATCAGGGCAGATCCGTCATCGACGGATCTGCCCTGATGATGGACACTGCAACGCTGTCCGAAACGTCGGCTAAAGAAGGAGGTAGCACAACACGGCATAACACCCCAAAAACAAACAACGAAAATGCTTTTGGCCGTGAAAATCTAAAAACGTATCCGAAAAAAAAACAGTTTGCAACTAACCACTGGAGCGACAGAGCAATTTAAATATTTTTTCTCGGATTGCTAAAGGAAATCTTTTCGCCCACATTAAAAAAATCATACCCCCGAATTTGAATATGGAGACATACAAACTGATTATAGTTCTATGTAGCCAATGAATTCCCCTATCTTTTGTCTACTATCACATATTTGTAGGATTTATAAAACAAAATATAATTAAATCTTTAACCTTAAAACTTTTTAAAGAATCTAGAGAATATTTATTTTGTTATATTTTGAATGTTTGTAATTATATAGTCGCTTTAATAAAAAAAAATATTTTTTTAAATTTGACACATTTTGGCAATAAAGTAATTTGTGGTTTTGGTTGTGGCAAAAAGCGCTATGGCTAAACTCGCTATCCCGTGTGTGGCAATGTGATGGTCCTCACACTACACAACTTCTCAAAAACCCGTTGTCAATGGCAACGCAAGCAGTGACTCGAAACTCGCCATGCCAGTTGCTACGGTGACAACTGATTGTTCTTCTCTTCTTAAACAAGTTGAGATAATAAACTGAAATCGTAAAATTGAATAGCGCCGTCATAGAATTTTGTTTGGAAACCGTAGCAATCAGCCAGTTTTAGTTTGGTTTCAGTTTCTCCGGTCAGCGGAACGCCTAAGTGTGGGCGCCTTTTTATTATAATAATAAAGTGGTAATGGCAACACCGCTCAGTTTGTTTAGGAATGGAATTTATCACCAGAGGCGCCAATAGTTGTATGAGAATAATCATGGCCGATCAAAATATCGCGATATCTCTTTGTAAAAACTGAAAATATTTCAACTAATAAGTTAAAAACTGAACATTGTGTGTGATTGATCAAATTTTCATGTCATTAAGTGTTTCCAAAATCTAAAGGGTAAGCGTTTCAAATTATGTTAGAATTATTGATAATAATCTCCGTCTTAGGATTTTACGATTGCTGAGATGTAAACATTCTATGAAATACAATCTGTTTATTTTTACTGATCTGTGTCAATCCTTCCGGATTGAGTGAATATTATCCTCTCATTGTTTAGTGACAGGTACTGCTATTACGTGATGTTTGAATCATTGAGTTGGTTTCCAACAACATGTAATATTTTGGTCAATTTCTATTTTCATTCAATTTTGTATTTTTCTTCTTTTCAGGATAACAAATAGTCCATCAAAATGTCTATAAAGGTGAATTTTGAAATAGGACACGAAGCTTCTATCAGGACTAAGAGGACACCGGAAGGATTTACTCATGACTGGGAGGTATTTGTGAGAGGTGTTGAAAATGCAGATATCAGCCAGTTTGTTGATAAAGTAGTTTTTCAACTCCATGAGACGTTTCCAAAACCAAAACGAGGTAAATACTAATGATCCATAATTAATCCACATTAATATAAGAGTGTCCTTATGTTATCTTCTAATTGATAAAAGTTGAATAAAAAAAAATTGTTTTCAGGGACCTTTGCTTTTCCAACCAGTGCTAGGTTACATTGCTTTTTTTTTACATTGCGCTTTTTTCTTTTCAAAGATTAGACAATATCAGTCCATCCATGTATGTAAACACCCCATATGTATATTGTTTATTTTTATCGATAAAATTATGACACTGCTACTATGTCATGTATAGATGATACAGATACAGTATTATGTTATATATTTTCTGTATAATAACAAAATAAGAGGACATAGAGGATAACATATTGGTTCATCCCCTCCCATCTGATAATAAGTGCAATATGTTCTACAGCATAAAATAATAAAGTGTTTTTCTTTACAGTTACAAAAGAACCTCCATACTGCGTGAAGGAATCAGGGTACGCCGGCTTCAATCTGCCCATTGAGATCTACCTGAAGAACCGAGATGAGCCCAAGAAGATCAGGTTCAACTACGACCTGCACCTGCAGCAGTCAGGGCCCGCTATCATTAAGGTACAAAAAGAAAAATTTGTATTCCAAAGTCCATCGGAAGAGTTTCGGCGCAAACTTCTTAAAGGAGGTGGCATGGTCGTCACCAACCCCTTCTCCCTCCATGCCAATGCGGACCAGGAGAGAAACAGCAGAGACTCTTTTACAGATGAAAAACCTCAGCAGCTAATTGGAAAACCTAAACTCGGGGGAGACAGTTCCAAAAAACATAAATCTAAGGAACACAGATCTGAAGATCTCCCTCGGCCTTCCAACAACTTTGTTAACCTGTTCGGTCCGCCCATTCATAAACCTTCCCGGATATCCCCCAATCCAGACAAACCACCAATCGTCCCCAAAATCGAAAAGAAGGACAAAGATAAATCTCACTCCGAGAAGGACAAACAGAAAATCAAACATGACCTCAAAGAAAAGGAGCATCGAGAGGAGAAACCCAAAGTAGCTAAAGAGGACAAAGACAAATCCAGGGAAGAAAAAAGATCTAAAGCTCACAAGGAAAGGGATGCGGTCAAGGAAAAGAGTTCGAAGAGGGCGGCCGAAAGACCCCCCTCTCCTGCCCCACCCCCCAAGAGGGCCGCACCTACTCCGCCACCTCCCTCTCCCTCCCCTACCCCCAGTCTCAAGGTCAACAGCTCCCTGACCAAGGAAGAACCTAAGCCAATCAAGTATAGTGCAGATCCAGTGGACAGCAAGAGCAAGATGCCAGCCGCTAAAGCTCCCGATGCCAGTCTCCCCAAAATGGAAAAGAAACTCAAAAAGGATAAGAAGAGTCACGAAAAAGATCGGGAAAATAAAAAAGAACATAAAAAGGAAAAGGAAGCTAAACAAATTGTTCCAGAAATCAAAGAAACCAAAATTAAAGAACCGGTACTTGTTAAAGAAGTCCCTCCCGTCAAAGAAAAACCAGTTGTCAAACCTGAGAAACCATTCAACAAGTTGGCCCTGGAAAACTTTATCAAGAATCCGGCTGAGACTGCAAAGTACCCTGATGGATCAAAGCACAAAGACAAAGGTGACAAAGAAAGAAAGCACAAGCATAAGAAGAAGGACAAGAAACGTGATGAATCCAGAGACAAAAATAAAGAGTCTGGCAGTAAGGAAAAAAAGCACAAAACAGATAAGCACTTGAATAAAGAAAAAATACTCATGGAGAGTAAAGAGTCTCCCATTGTACCCGAGAAGGTGGATCCTAATACGATACCCCGGGAAATAGATAAAGTCACTCCCATACCTAAACTATTCAAGGAAAAAGATCGAAACCTTCTCACCATTTCTCCAATTTCCATCGACACAAGTTCTCAATCCAGTTCCAAAAGTGCTTCCAAGACAAGCAAATCATCCAAAAACCCTCTGAGCTCCATGCTGGAAGAATTGAGCTCGCACAGTGAATCTGACATATCAGTCATGTCTGAAGATGAAGATGTATCATTAACTTCGGAAAATAACAGTAGATCTTCTAAATTACCTACCAAACCACCCGCCGAACCTTTAAAAATAGAACCAGTGAAAAGCATAATTCCAGAGATTCCCAAGATTGAAAAACTTCCCGTAGAGAAGGCCGAGAAGAGTGGTCAGGGGTCGAGCCATAAATCCGCAAAGAAAGAAAAACCAAATAAGCACGAAACTAAAGAAGAGAAGAAGCAACGCAAACGAAAGAGTAGTTCCAACGTAGACGATCCCGAGAACAGTTCTAAATCTTCTAAAGTTGCTACCGAACTGATTGAAACTGGATCCAAAAGTAAGCGTTCGGAAAACAGTGGGCTGCTGGAAACGGCTTCTCGGCTGAAGCCGGAACCTTCGCCGCGCGTTAAAACCGACACCAAAGTTCAGGACGACGGAGTTTCAAGTAGCCTCAGTGACCATCCCCTCAAGTGCGAGTCTCCCCTGAGCGAGGACGCCTCCCAACTGGAGAGGAAGCAGATCTCTCCCGACTACATGATACAGCTCAAGGAGCTGCAACACAGGATCATGACCATTCAGAGCAACGAGGAGTTGGAGAGGGTGGTGAACCTGATAGCCGAGACGGGGAAGTACGAAGTTACCAAGAAGACGTTTGACTTTGACCTTTGCCTCCTGGACCGCTCTACTGTGCAGCAGCTGCAAGACCTGATTGGGTGCGAGTCCCGAGCGTAGTTACTACTGACTACTGCGGTGTTCAGTATCTAATCTTTGCGCTGTACTGCATTCAATAATAACGGTTAACTCAGTCCGTACTTCATCGCAACCACCTTACAATCTTTATTACATAATATTATTTACTATTTGTTTTTACATTTATATTTTAAAGATTTAACAGTTACATATTTATACATCTAAGTTATATAAACTCGAAGCGTGTTCACCAGTGCAACTATTTGGGCATTATACCTAGATAATCTTTTATATATGTGATACTTTTCTTCTTAACACACTATTTGTACTTAAAATGTGAAGTACTTTGACAAGCTCGCTTCGTATAATGTATGTACATAATATGTAAATATAATATTAGAAGTATTTCACTGCATAAAGTTAAATAATGATAATCATTAGCATCTTAGAAAGAAGCTAATTTTGTATTGATTAATTTTGGAAAATGATGTTACCTAACATAGATCAAAGACATGTACGACTTGTACATATCAAAACAACTGTCTATTTCTACTTAAATTGTGGGATGTTTTCATTTGGTCACATAGTAGATTCAAGTTCTCTTTACCTCATTACACTGGAGAAAAGTATGAATAATATTGTTCTAATTTATATCTACACTAAATATTCAAGGTTTTTTATTAAAAAAAAATATTAATAATAATGTGAATGCCACACAAGTCCCAACTCAGTTGGGGTATGTTGTGGGGCTGAAAGTAGAGGAGGTTCGGGGAGGAAGTATTTAAAAAGGTCATTTGAATTAATATGAATTTACTATCTCTTACTCACGTTTTGAAAATTTTTGCTGATTTAGCTGTTTGTTTTGACAAATGAAATAAAAGTTGCAAGTTTAACATTTTTCCTTGTTTTGAAGTAGAGCATGTTTATTAATTTGCTTAAACCATTGCAAAACAGAAATATTATTTATATTTCAACATGCCGTATGCAATGTGCTTTATCTATAAATCTATTAACAGTTTTTTGAGAGCAAATTTGGGATTTTTTCTTTGTAGTTTTGTCAGAATGTGTCCTGAAAAATTTATATTTAAGAATATGCAATACTAGTTTTAAATACATAATATCATTTTTTTGGATGACCAAATTACTAAGGCGAAAAAACCTCTGTAATATGCAAATTTGCTATTTTTTTGTACTCAAAGAACATGGCGATTTTATCACAAAAATATAGTAATTTATATCCAAGCATTTTTCTTTCTAATATTAGATATTATTTTGATAATGTTCCCGAACTTACACATAGTTATATTATACAGCAGGACGATGGTGCATTATGTTTGCTGAAATGAACATACGTTATTGTATTCTGTGCAGTGCTGAAGCAGTCGACGCACTAGTTGTGTAAGCACAATTAATAGCATCAAGTGTGAATTTGTTTTACTAATACAAATTAATTAATTAATCATTTAAAACAATTCATGCTTCATTTAAAAAAACTCCGCTGACTGCCGCATTTATATGTAGCATGTTTATTGTCAAATTCTCAACAGGTTGTCGCTTCCCTTAGTTTTGGGCTGGTTTCTGTTTAAATATTAAATTCACATATTTATTGGAGCCTGTGCCAAAACAAGATATTTCATATTCATGACAAATGAATTATTATTGATACTGTTTCCAAAACAGGTATGTGAATATTGTACATGTATAAATAATTATTTATTTATAATAATACGGGAATTGCCAATAAACCTGGCCCCCTAGCACACTCGATCGATAAGGATTGTATCGATAACTTCTCATTGTTCCCTATGACAACTTCAGATCGATATGTACAAACAACAGTTGATGTCGAATATATTAAGGACACTTTGTCATTGTGAATTGTCACTTATTCGTTGGCGATCTGCAATCATGCTAGGGAACGATGAGAAGTTACCGAAAGTTATCTAATCAATCCTTATCGATCGAGTGTGCTAGGGGGCCTGATGCATATAAGATTTTGATAATTTTAATTGTGTATTTAAAATATGAATTTGTAATATTGCCTAAACTAATTTATTTATTTTAAGTATTTTATTAAGCAATATTCATTAGTAACTTGTAGATATACTAGCATAATGCAGTTGATATAAACATTAATTTTAATTGATATGAAATTGTGTCTTTAAATAATTAAGTTTATCATTATTTATTAGCGGAGACATTTTAATGGGTTGTAAATAATTTGTGGTTTTCCTAGAAATATAAACATGAAATAAAGAAAATCATACTCTAAATCATAAAATTGAATTGTGGAAGATACCATAAATCTTTTAATGGCAGTTTTGCTGTTTGTTTGTTTCCAAGTAAATAAGTTTTTCCTATATAAAATAATGATCACTGATCTCATAGATTTAAACCGATCTGATTATAAGGGTGGTCAATTTTCAGAGTTCTGATTTCGTATTTATTTTAATGTGTTCAAAAAGGGTTTTTGTATTTTCCATAAGTCTTTCTTTAAGCATTGTTATTGCATTTTAGTAAATAATAACCATCAATGATATCGAAAAATTATATGTATATATATATATATTTTAATTTTTTTTTTAAATTATCAATTCTAAACCAAGATTGCAATTAATTTTATAATATAATCAAGAACACCCTTGGAGGGTGAAGGCCAGAAATAATTTTTTAAAAATAAGAAAAAATTCACAAGTGGGTGTAAAAATTTGATACGCAGCCACGTAAAATGTCAGAGTCCAATGATGGTCATCAAATGAATAAAATTTCTGATTCTGACTTCATAATAATCAGTAATTACTCAAATACTGATATACCTAGAAGACTATCAGGGAAGAGCACGCAAAGATTTTCCTTTTCCAGAAGATAAAGTTTTTGGTTTGTACTTTACTCCTGAATTTTTTCTCCATATTTAAACTATTTGTTTGAATTAACGTAATCTTCGTACAATTTTTTCAATACTGAATAGATAAAAAAAAAATTAGTTTTTTAAATTTTTTTTTTTTAATGTGTAAAACTGATAAATCCTATTACAATACAAATAACATACACATAACTTTAAATAAATAAATGAAAATTTTACAATAATATATATTTTACAGTTTTTGTTTAAAATTATTCTTGAAACTTTCAAGGCTAATGTTGAAGATGTCAAGAGACCTCATTTATCAGCACCATACCTCTTGTCGTGCTATGCTGGGCCAGAACATCCGTTCTGCCATGTGGAATACAAAGCAAGTCGTGGCGACCCTGGCGGTAGTTGTTCGGTACGAAGATTTTGTAGCATGCCAACTCTGTCAATGAAAGAGTTTATCATTTTAAAAGCCGTTACTGAAAGGGTCCCATTCCTTCTAGATTGGAGACTTTCGTAGTGCGTTTCAGAGAGCAAATCCATTCGATGCATAAATTGCGGGGCCATGTATTCTCATAAAGATATCTTGGAAAAGTTTTTTGAATTTGCTCCAATAATTCTATGTATTTTTTTGGTATGGGGCCCAAACAGCAGAAGCATATTCTAATTTTGATCTTATAATGCAGTTGAACATCGATGTTTGCTTTGGGCTTGGAAAATGGATTACTTATTCTTATCACGAATATATACCAATATATATGTATATACAGTAGAATTCGGATATAATGACTTCGCTTATAACGGCTTACCGTTTTAGCGATGACAATGTAAACTCAAGTTAGGTACTAGGAAAACATATCCTTTTAGTACGACTCCCTTTTAAGCGACCCATAAATAAACCACTCAAGTGACCTATTTTAATGCTAATTCGTCCGGTTAGAGCGACGCGCAGTATTTTGTTTACAAAACCGCCCACCACACTGCCCCGCGATCGGTTTTTACTGAAAAGTCGCATTTTTAAGAATTTACTTAGAATATATGAATTTAAAGGGTTGGCCACGGCAGGATTCGGCAGCCAAAATTTGATTTTTGGAAAAATTATGTGGTATTTTACGAATTTACCTCAAATATATGAATTGGAAGGGCCGGCCAATGCAGAAATGTAACATATTTTTACGAATATACTTCTCTTATCTCAATATCGACCTCGAAATTTATTGTATAATAAATAATTACAATAACATTAATATGTATAATAATATGTACAATAACATCAATAATTACAATAACACATTAAAACAGGCTTAGTACGTTAGAAAGTTTATTACGACAAAGTATCACCGGTCATAGGTCCCTTGACGGTCATTATATCCGGATGCTACTGTGTATATATAAAAATACCAACCACTATGTTTTTATTCAGAAAATCATAAGAAAAGTCTTGTGTGTGCCACTGTGCCTATCCTTTTTGAATTTCTGCTTATTTTTACAGAACAAAAACCATTAATATTAATTTTTAGGTTCAACTTTGCAGAAATAAATAGCAGACTTAAAAAAAAACCACCAATATATTTTTTTTTACTAATTACATAGATAATTTAAACTTGTGTGAGATTGACTCAATAATTTCATGGAAGTATTGTGTCTCACACCATCATCAAAATGGTATCAACAACTTTAGATACTTAGTAAAACATAATGTGTGCAATCGGTTAAACATTTCAGTCACATCTTAGTGCAATTTGTTTCTCAATATTAATTATGTACCTCTTATTTAAGATAAAAATATCTCGGGATAATAAACAATTCCTTCCATATCTCAACAATGAAGTAATTGGTCAAATATAAAATATTAATTGCATTTTCTGTAATATTGATGAGTTTCCTTGCATTTAGGTGATATTTATTCATTGTTATGATTTTTTTTGCTCAAAGTTCGCAAAAATAATGTTACTTGAGTGATATATCAGGGGGTCAGTCTGCATCTTTTGCAACGCAGGTTAAATTGGAGTTAAATAAGTCGCGTGAAACGCACTAAACAGAATCATGACTCATTTAACTAGCTAAAGAATTTCCAAGGTATGGAATGTTACGCAAGTTATAAATAATGGGAAGCATTTATACAAAATGTATGGATTATTTGGTGCTCTGAGCTTCCAAGTATACGGAAGGTTTTATATTGCAAGGCTGCCCAACCTTTTTAACAGTCGGGCCAAATTAACGCGGCAAAATCACAGGTGGGCCACTGATAGGGTTACCGTACAAAATTGTATAATATAGTTATAATTGATTATCTTAGTCAAACTGATTGTAAAAGGATTTACCAAAATTTGCAATTTGGCGGCAATTTTTAAACTTGCTCACGCAGGCCATTTATAATTTGTTCGCGGACCACATTGTGGTCCGGGGGCTTGGGGATGGGCAGCCTCGTTCTATTGAATTCCACCAAAAGTTCTTTTTCTCGTTTGAGTGTTGCTCCGTCACTGTCGTTGAGTAAGCTGAATTTTTTGTTGTTGTATGTGTTCTTATTCTTGTAAGTTTTAAACCCTGAGAATTTTTTTTGTATATTTGACAATGGTTTGTCCACTTGTGCAATTCAAAATTTGATGCACAAGGTGTAATTTTATGTAGTGAATTTTGAAACTCAATACAGGTAAATTACTTGAAAACATTGTACATACTTATTTGTATGTATTTCCAATAATTTAGTTTTTCCTCTATTCAGATTTGTTTCTTTACTTACCTAGATTTACTTGTGGCAGGAACTTTTCAAAAAATGTACATAAATTTCATAATATTTATTATTTTGTGATTAGTTTCTAAAACTCCAATAAACAATTTTAAATATATTTTTGAAATCCTAATTAATTTTGATTTACGGAATAAGTCCTAACCCCATTTGATTGGGTACATTTTTTATTATTTTTTTTTGACGGCAAATGTCACAAAAATGAGCTCTAACATAGATATTTTAATTAGGATAAATCGTAGGAAGAACTTATGTATTTATCTCCTTCTGGCGGGATTCAATAGATGACTCTTATCACCTTTCTAATAGTTGACTGAAGAGGCAAGAGGCTGTAACCAGTAAAGCATACTCAACACAATAACAATGGCATCAATTTAGGAGAGGTAGGATGGAAAGGAGTTACAATGAACACAAATCCAGTTATTGTATTAAAAATAAATTGTACCATCCTGTAGAATCAAAGAACTAAGAGACGTGTTCCGATGAAAAGGTAACCTTACTTGTCTTTGGAACCTTGTGTAAAAATCCCAAAATGATTGATGTAAGTTTCTTAAGTTAAGTTTGTAAAGATTCATTCTTCCGCTTTATGATCTTTGTTTTTCATAAGATTATCAGTCCCATATATAGTTGTCAGCTGAATCAAGAATGGCTTTTTTTTAGTTCTAAAAATGGTCCAATATCAAAACAACAAACAAAATATACACGATCTTCGGTATCAAATTCCCAACTGTTGTAGAATATAATATTGTCACTACCATCTTTTGCGGAATTGATTTATTGAGAGTTTAAAAATAAAAGTTAAGAAAATGCATAAATTACTGATTTTTAAATATGTACTATAATTTTTTTAATCCTCTATTCACCAAATTCTAAAAGTTTATAGTAGTTTCCTGTTTTAAAATTATTATTATTATGTATCAATTTGAAGTTGTGAACTGAACGTACAATTCGCTTGCACCTTGGGTAAGGTAAATTGTTTACAATAATTTTCCTTGTTCCCTTTTTCCAGTGGAAATAAAATTTGTGTCAGAACAGTATTGCTTTTATTTTGTTGTTTTGCTTTTTATAATTTGTTTTTTTTTTTTATTGAAATAATTATTCTAGTTCGTAGTTTTTTTTTTGATTTTCAATTATTTATTTGTTACTTGTTTAGTATCCTAGGCTTTATAGAAAAATAAGTATGTTAGGAGAAAAAGATATTTTACTGTACTCAATTGTAATGTAAAAATCTTCTTATAACTGCGAGAATGATGATGCTGTAAACTTAAGATTTTATCTTCTCCGAGAAGAATGTTGTCTAGAAATAATATGAATTCTGAACTATTGAAAATACATATATTTATAAAAGCATATTATAAGAATAAAGTATAAATTGTATTTGTTATTATCATGATTAGTGTGGACATTATTTCATGATGCAAGCAGATACATGGACTATTTTGTCTCTTAATAATGTAATGTTTTATACATTTTGTGTCTGTCTTATTTGAATAAAGGGAATGCACAAAAAATAATCTTTTTATTTGATTCATTTTATCATCACTTCTGTGAGTCATAAAATGACACAAGAGTTGTGTTTTCGACCTGCCAAATCTAATGACACAAATAGCCCAGTCAATGGAGGTTTTCTGTCGGAACTAATTCCCCAGAAGCTGAATTTTTCACATATGATAAAACACCTTTAAACATGTATTTACAAAAAAGTCCCCGGTTTTCCCCCTTCTGCTTCCCTCCCCATCCCCCCTTGAATATATTTTGCAAAGCCTTTCAGAAAACGTTAATATCTCCTTAACCTGGGTTCGATCGAACCCCAGGGGTTCGGTGAGTCTGTCTCGTGGGTTCGGTGGAGGCGATGCCACGCCCGCTTGTCCATCAAGAAGGGTTCGGTACGAAACTGGTGGGGTTCAGTACCTCCATCAAGGTTAATAACCACTGTATGAAATCAGACTTAAGTATTTATTTTTCTTCTAGTTGCTAATTAGTTATTTTAAAAAATAGTTCCTTTTTAATTCGCAATATAAGTTATACATTCTTTACAATTTATTAATAAAGTAAAAACATTTGTTTTATTAATAGTATTTCAGAAAATACTTAATAATTTTTTTTGAGCCTCTTATGGAAAAAATAGTTCCAACAAAATTTGTAGTTCCAACAAAATTTGTAGTTTCAACATGATGTATATGTATATAATGTTAGGCTTCAACTAATAATAGGGCACATAGACCTTTAATACAGCGCGCGGTGGCTCGAACGTGCGGCGAAGATATTACAAAAAACCTAAAGTAGGTAGGTACTGATTAATTGTTTTTTTTTTAATGTGAATAAAGCACAAGAGTCCCATCTGGAGCCAGTGAGTCCCTAATTGGGGAATGTTGTTAGGCTAAAGGTAGTGGGGAGGGGAAGGAGATGGAGAGGAGGAAGGTGGGGAAGTACCTGTAAATGTATCAATTCTGAATTGTTGTCTTAAACCAGGGCGATACTGAGAGCATCTTTCACTCTGGTAAGTGCCGCAAATACATTGTATAAATACTATTTTTAATTAATTATTTGTGAAACAATGCAAATGAATTAAATAAATTTTTCAATTAATGAAGACAATATTAGTGAAACTCAATCGAAAATCTGAAACAGAAATATCAGAAAAAGATACGGATATATCTGGGTCCCAGATGTAACTAACTAACCATCACGCCGTTTCCACGCAGGGGTAAGCAGAGAGGACGGACTGCCAAACAACTCGGTCTTGGCACACACTCCTTGCCTCATTCACATTCATACATCTTCTCATACATACTCTTCTATTATTCTGACTCTTGACATGGCCCGACTCAAGTATCTGATTTACTTGATCGTGCCACGTCTTCCTTGGGCGTCCTCGGCTTCTTCTACCATTCACATTCGCGTCATAAATTCTCTTTACACTCCTTTCTTCATTCATTCGCTCAACATGCCCAAACCATCTAAGCGGCCCTTTCTTAATCGTACTTATTACGCTCACATCAGCTTTACATTCTTTTCGGATCTCCACATTCCTCACACGATCATACATGGTTTTACCACATATACACCTCAGGGATCTCATTTCTACAGCATTCAGTCTACTTTCATCCTTTCTCTGCCAGTTCCATGCTTCACTGCCATACATCAGGGTAGGTACCAGTACTCCATTGTGGACTGCTAGCTTGGCTTCTGTGGACAACTTTTTGTTGGCTCCAACGGCGTTCAAGAGTGGAAGATACTCTCAGTATCGCCCTGGTGTAAGACCACCATTCAGAATTGAAACGTTGCTTAATAATGGCTTTAGCCGTGTTTAGTGACTAGATCTGAATAGCCTGGTACTTTCCCCACCTTCCTCTTCCCCATCTCCTTACCTTCAGCCTCACAACATACTCCAATTGGGGATGCCATAGTCTCACTGGCTCCAGAAGGGAGCAGTTGGGACTCTTGTAAGGTATCTCTATAAAAAAAAATTAAAAAAAGTTCAGTCCTCCATTAATGGAGTTACCTGCATTCACCCTTCTTTTAATATCCCTATCAGCTATACCAGATGCATCCGTATCTTTTTCTGTTTGAGTTTCACTAATATTGTCTTCATTACTGAAAGGTTATAATTTGAGGTTTAACTCATTAAGTTAAATATAAAATAGATAAATAAACTTTATATGCGCAAGCTGGGATTTGAACCCGCGACCTTGGGATCAAACATTTGTCCGGTACGTGGACAGACATGATCATGAAGCTGGAATCATTTCACTGAAAAGCGTGTTGAACTGAACCTGAATCACGGAAGAACTGAACACGAACTGATTGAACTGAATAAATGAAGAAAAGAATGAGCTAGATATTGGAAAATTTACCTTTCGCCTGATACAGTGTGGTGTCTTTAACTTTAGAGTTTGTTTCAGATAATAGTGCCAATTATGATAACGCTTATGAGGTGAGCCTAGCAGCTGTGCAAAAAAGGAAAGGATGCAATTTTGGTTATAATCAAAAGGAAAGACATGGTGGCTACCCAAGCAAAATTCAAGTCTGCAATTTTTAGGACGAGGCAAGTTATAGTAAACCCACGGCAGCTATTTAACAGAATATTATGCATTAGTGATACCCCTAATAAGACCTACTTAATATTTGAATTGGCTTCAAGACCCCCTTCTATTTTTGATGAAGAGCGAGGCGAGCCATATTTAGTTGACTGACTCACGCACACGCACGCAACGATACTGCCATTGCGTTGTTGCGATGCAACCGATACCTTATTCAGTCCTTCGTGCGAATACATCTCAAAATAAAGTTATTTTGTCAAATTTTCCTATTCACTTTATTTTACTCTCGCGGGCTACCTAAATCAGCTTCGCGGTCGACCTGTTGGCCATCCCTGCTACAGGGGCTGTGATATGACTTCATCTTTGTATGGGCTACGTATTACGTGGTCTCTTAAACTTCTAATAGGTAGCGAACCACTTGGGTTAATCTATGAACAGCCTTTTGTTCAAATTAGACTATACTTACACATTAACAGATTCCAGAGGCATCATATTATAGTCTGATAAAAACCAAATTATTTAATTTGTGAGGCGAGTATGGGTACAGCCACCTGGGAACTAATAGGTGGATAACCAAAACTCTGCCATAGATCACCCCAAATTTTTCGCTACGTTTGGTGACTTAGCAGGGGTGCCCAGGTTCATGGGGTGAGGATTGCCTAGATCTTGATGGCGGATTTGTCACCCACCCACTGTACGGTGGATCTGTTTTTAACCGCCCTACCTTCGGGTTTTTTCTGCAAAATACTCATACCTGATAAGATTTTGCCAAAATATAAGTTTTTAAAACATAAAAGGAAATATTGAAAAAAAAGTGCAGAATGGTACAATCAACATGAACGTATCACGTACGTTTGTAGGCCTAGGGCGGTTAGAACTGGTTGAGGGGCCTTTCCAGCAGGATTCTCGACCCATTTACTCACAAACATCCATCACTCCTGGACACATTGACCCCCAGATTCCTACCCATCCCTTATACCGTTTTCCTTCCCAGATCTTCCTCTCCTCTCTTTCCTTAAAAAAAAAAACCTCCACACAGCATTCTTTAAAAAATTATTTCTGGCTTTCACCCTTCAAGGGTGTTTTAGCCATCATTTAAAATTATGGAGAAATGAAAGGTGAATTTAAATATTAATTTTATAAATAGGCAAATTTCAAAATTACAATGAAGATTGGAGTCGAGTTCAGACTTAGAAGAGATGAGATATTGAATGGAGGGGAGGCATTTTTCGATAAGGCTCGATAGAAGAGAGGATATTTGTTTAGAAAGGGACAATCAAAAAACATGTGATCTAAAGTTCCCACTTCAAAAATTACAATAAATATTGAAAGCCAGCACTGCAGAGGGTTTAAATTTAAACAATAACACAAAAACAATAAATAAAAAAATTATAAACAAGGTGAGGTTTTTAAATAAATAAAAAAGAGAAACAAAAATCCATTTGAACCATTAATTTATTAAGCAGTCAAACCAAGGATATAACTTGAAATAATATTATAACAAAAAATCTGTTTGTAACAAAAAAATAGTCAATAACATAGATAACTTGGACAGACAATTTTCATATTGTTTGCAAAATAAAGACACATGTCTTGTTTCCATTTTCTCGCTAAATTCTGAAAAGCCGCCGGCTACTTTCAGCCAACACCAGAGAGGCACAGTCTTCTCCGAGGAGTCTTCTTCTTCTGAACCATCTCTTCCCCAATCGTAGATTATATATCCTGCCCTTGACAGTACTAACTAACCTCGTTCACCTCTTCCTGACGCCTTTACTGAAGCAATGTTTCCATTTTGAGCAAAAACCTTGGATACTGTCTATTGCGACACCGGCAGACTGCGCCAGCCCTGAATAACTGAAATCCTTTTGTTCCGTGTATGTAGAATAATTGGACCCAGTCAACAACACAACTAAAACAGTATTATTTTCATTATTTTTTGGCGGAGAATTTCCAGCCAATTCCGCATTAGTTTTATTGGTTTCTTCACCGGTGTTTTCTTGTCCATCTCCTGAACCGTTGAACTTCTGGCTGTTGATGGAGGACTCGGATTCTTTTGATAAGAAAAAGTGGCAGAATTCAATGACTTGGATGAAGTTGTGGACGTCGCGGTGCATCTTCTTGGGGTATTTGACACATGGGATGGGAGCTGTTTCCGAAGGGCGCTGGGTACGGATGAAGCGAGAACCGTTGCGCAGTTGTAGTTCCAACCACCTGATGGCGCTGCGAGCTGCTCCTGATTCCTTCTTCAGCTCATCCATTGTCTGCAACACTGGAACAAAAATGATTACGTTAACACATTATAAGATCAAATATCAAATCCATCAAAGGAAGGCATGGGAGAAATTATTTGAAAGGAATGGGGGAATTTGGAAGCAAGTGCTCCCTGACAGTGCAAACAAGTGAGCCAGATAGCCATGTAATATCGTCGGTGAAACTGCTGATGGTGATTGGCACATTTTAGTCCAATCGGTGTGTAGTCTCGTCCAATAGCTACATTGTATTGTATTGTATCAATTGCCAACTCAAGACGCTCCGATACCAAAATATATAATTTGAAATTAAACGACAAAAAAAATTGAATTTGTCAGAAAACGTTCCTGAATACTTTAATATTGTACACCAATCTCTTTGTAAGGGTCCCTGCTATATGCATATGTATAAAACATAGAAATATATATATGTACATGCAACACAAATCCTCCCCATCTTCTTATGGCCCATCACTGGCTTTAGCTTCTGTTTATGGAGTCCTATTACAAAGTAGGCAATCATTTTGGACAATACTTTTATAGTTGGGGTGTGTTGAGAACTATATAAAAAAATTAATTCAAATGTACATATTATTTTTAAAGATAAATCAGCTTATAACCACTCGAGCGATTAGTGTTCAGTTTTTGATTTGGCCATTCGATTTAATTAACATGATTCCTCAAAATGGAAACATATAAACTCTTTACTGTGGTTTAACTTGTTAAAGGCCAACATACAAAAAAAAAAATTTTCAATACGCCGTAAAATATTTGACAGTTCTCACCTTTCTTACGAATTCAATTTTTATAACATTTCTTTTGTGATATATTACAAAAATTACATCAAAATAATGTAGATAAAACGAACTTGCTAATAATCACTCAAATCTATGCTTTCCACAATGGATTTATATAAAAAACAATGAATAAATATAGACTTCGAATGTGACAGCTATCATATTATCAAGCGGCAGCCATTTTGTCCGCTATCTTTGGTGCCCGGCGTGTCTTTAGCAATTAATATGAATTATTAGGAGTGGCTAAATGCTATCCAGTAATTCGTAATGTCACGAACGAGAATGGCCCAAGCGATTCTGACCTTGTTCTTCATACAATTTCTTTATACATAAGGGGCAAAATCGCTTCAAACATCCGGACCCGCAGGGGGGACTGCGTCCTACGAGAGGTTAAAGCTAATGAATCCACCTAGATTTCACTGTTTATCCCATGTTTGTAGGTTCTTTTAATGTGGTCCAATTATGGACTGATATCAATTGCAGAAAAATAAAAGTGGTCCAAATTTTGACCTAAATCACTCCAGTGGATAATAAATTCCATTTACTCGGGTTCCTTGTTTTCGCCCGCCTAAAGTTAAGTAGTTTGTGGTATAACCGACGATATGGATAAAATCAGTGAGGGAGCCAATAGAAAAAATAACAGGAAACCTCTCAAGACACATGCAGTTTGTCGGTGTCGATAGTGGAAAGCACTAAAAACTGAAGAGAGCGTGAAGAACCAGGAGACATTGCAAACATCCACAAAGGAACACGGTGAAGCTTGTGAGCTACCACCTAAAGTGGGGATTCATACATACCTATAGTGGGGATCAGCACAATGACCTTCCTGCAAGCCACCAGCTGCTTGACGAGGTGTGTCTGATCACAGAGAGCCTCTGTATCCAGCACGACGTAGGCGGGCAGCTGCGGCTTCCTCTTGGCGCTGACCTCGCTCTCCAGCGCCCGCACCTGCTCCGAGAGCCACAGCCGCCCCAAGCTCTTCATCAGGGACCCGCCGGCAGCGCTTGCATTACCTACCGTGTCCTCGGGCTCCGATTTGGACTTGAAAGCTCGCTGGAAGAGAGAAGGTTCAAAATAAGAATACAATAAGTAACTTTGTAGTAAAATTTTCATAATTCTAGGCAGCTTACACCATACAATCTTTGTATGTCTAAATATAATTATGTTGTAAATTTGTACTTTCAGAGACTGCTAGATTCAGAATGTGTAATGTTTAATTAATGTACTCGGGTTAAACAGTATTTTATGAATCTACAGAAAACCAGTAAGTAGTAACCAGAACAAACAACCACATTATTAGAAAATCGCATTAATAATAAATGGTTAAGATTTATTACAATATATTAACCCTTAAAAAAATTGGCGTATTTTGTCAGAGGCTAAAAATATTTCCGCTTTGCAATAAAATCCAAATAAATGGAACATTTGTTAACGTTTTCGAAAATTAAAAACTGTTTTCGAAAGGTGATGAAATAGGCTTTCAAATTTCTATATTAAAAATTACTATGTATTTTTTAAAATTAAATTTTTTTTTGCGAAAACTTAAAGTGTTCAAAATGGCTCACTTTACTTTTTTTTCTAACTAAAATTACTGATAATGAAAAAAATATAAAACACATACTTATTTCATTAGATAAATGAATTATAAGCCTTACTGTGACCTCACTTTTTTTCGTTTTATGTAAAAAAAATTCTTAAATAATTCACAAAGTTCCATAATTTTTTTTCAAAATGCTATCGGAAACTTTGGTTTCAGAAAGGGATAAATTTTAATTTTTTTGTGGTTTTCTTTTAGATTAGAATATATAGTTTGTTGTATTTTGGTTTTCTTTTAGATTAGAATATATAGTTAGAATATATAGTTTGTTGTATTTTGGTTTTCTTTTAGATTAGAATATATAGTTTGTTGTATTTTCTTTCCAATACCGTTTAGATCACATTTCTGACTGTGATAGTAAGGGATGTTGGTGCCTTGCATTCTTCCTAAGTACCTTTTCCGAAAATAATTCTACCCCAACAACCTGTTGTTTCCCTACCTTTATTGTCGACCGAATGCAATAAAATTGTCACCCAAATTGCTAGTTCAAATTAGCACTTCTTCCTGTCAGCATCTCATGTTGAATACGGAGCTAAATTTCGACCGTGTCGGAAAGTCTTGTGAAAGCAATTCTATCGTGTGCTAGCGAGCTCGTTATAAGTGTGAACCAGCGGAATAATTGAAAGCGAAGGAAGAAAAGCGGTAAGTCGACAATTCCTGTCTTATCCACTTCCTTCCGCTTTGCGGGACCTATTTCTGTCCCCAACATTTGGTCGATTCGAGCCTGGATAAATTGAATAATTGTTATAAATTTAATGTATCTTAGGATGAATTGTTCATGAAAGTTGTTGATCTGCAAAATTCGCATCAGCCGTGCTGTGGGCGAATTTACTAGGTAGTAGGTAGTCAAAATTATTTTACTGCTTACAAATTATTACTATTATAAATTATACTTTTGAATTGATTTGTAATATTCTTTTAAATTGAACGGAATTCAATTCTTTTATTGTAATAATATTTTTTCTCATTACAATGGCAGAGAAAAAAGTAGTTTTGCTAAAAAACCGATGTGAGCGAATAGTTTCTAGAATTCGAGTTACGCATGACCTTACATCCAGCATCCATGATGATAGCAAGAAACGGGAGACGTTTCTCGCGCGATGTGAAAAAATAGAGGAATGGTTACTAGATTTTGAAAATGTTCAAAAAGAGATTGAAGAACAGTTACTAGAGTTAGACAGGATGAAAGAAGTCCAGGATTTAGGAGTGATTTCTAATAGAGTAGATGAGTGGTATTTTGAAATAATGCAAACAAAAAATGCTATTATTAAAAATGGAAATTCAATACCTAAAACTACAAGTAGTTCGACAGTGCGTGCTCCAATAATAAAGTTGCCTACGTTTGACAGTGACATTAAAAGTTGGTGTGCGTTTCATTCACTATTTAAAAGTCTGATTCACGATAGTACTGCGTATACAAATGTAGAAAAATTCCATTACCTCTTGTCGGTAATTACAGGGCCGGCACTAGGACTTATAAAATCATTGCCTCTTATTGAAGAGAACTATGACATAGCCTGGAACATTCTGGTAAATCAATATCAAAATTCTAGATTGCTTTTTACGCATTATGTTGATGAAATTCTTAATTTCAAATGTTTACAGACCGAGTCAGCGTCAGGTATAGCGCGTATACTTAGTAACTTTCAAGAGAATTACGCCGCTATAAATGCGATGAAAATAGAAAATATCTTTGATAAATTTGTTGGTCATATTATATTACGAGCGATGGATCCGACAACTAAACGTCAATTTGAGTCTAAATTGCCCGGTGAGGAGATTCCAGGGTCGGAATCAATTTTTGCTTTTCTAAGAAATCAATCACGTATGTTAGAAATGTCATCTCCACATATTATAAAAGAGAAAAAAAGTTCATATAAAACGTTGTTATCTGCCAATAAGGATAATTATGTTCATTGTCCGTTGTGTCGAGGTTCGCATTTTCTTTATAAATGTGCATCTTTTACATCATTAAGTCCTCATCAAAGGAGGGAAAAAATAAAAAATTTAAACCGTTGTTTCAATTGTTTGAAACAACACCATGTTAAAGATTGTGCGTCAAAATTTACATGCCAGGTGTGCAGTAAAAAACACCATTCCATGCTACACATTGCGGTTGAACCGCCGGGCGATAATGAATTAAATAATGCTAGTACAACCCTGGCGGCAGTGCTACATAATACGCCATGCATTACAAATAATATTTTATTGGGAACAATTCAGTTAGAAGTTCGTAATAAAAATAATGTATATCTACCTATTCGTGCGGTAGTAGACAGTGGAAGTCAAGTGTCTTTAATTACCGAAAGTTGTGCCAAGCATCTTGGCTTGACAATAAAATCAAATCGAATTCCACTTAACGGTTTAGGTAATTGTAGTGTAAAATCTTGTTATGGTTCAACTAAATGTTTTATTAAACCTAAAAATAAAAATGGGCCTGTATTTCAATGTCAGACTATTGTGATTAAAGAAATCACTTCACATCTTCCGTCATATGATTTACCATCGAGTGTGACGTCACAATTTAATAATTTAAAATTAGCTGACGATTCGTATGACAAGTCCGGCCCAATAGACGTTCTGTTAGGTGCCGACATATATTTGGATATATTTAATAGTGGACATGAAATAATTCGTGGCTTTCCTTGTGCCGTGAACAGCATATTCGGTTACATTATAATGGGAAAAGTGCATAATGCCTCATTTCAAACGCCTTCGTCATTGTTTGTTGGGACAAATTCTTTGAACAATAATCTTAGAAAATTTTGGGAAATTGAAGAAACGCCTTCAATTAATTTGACGACAAATCCGGATGATGAGTTAGCCGAAACAACTTAAGCTTGAAATCATTATCGAGAAAGTGACGGTAGGTATGTAGTACCAATCTTAACAAAATCTGGAAATATGCCAGAACAAAATTCATTCAAACTTGCTGAATCACGATTGAATAAACTAGAAGTTCGGTTTAAGAGGGATCCCATATTAGCAATTAATTACGGAAAATTTATAAAAGAATATGAAAGTTTGGGACATATGAAACGGGTGCCTCGGAACTTAGATGCATTCTATTTACCTCATCATTGTGTTTTGAATCCGGACAGCAAAACAACAAAGTTGCGGGTAGTATTTGATGGGTCGGCAAAAACCCAACCTCAAAATTTATCTCTCAATGACCTCTTATTGAACGGTCCAAAATTACAAACTGAAATTCCACGTATGATTTTAAATTTTCGTTTTCATAAATATGTTTTTACAGCTGATATTTGTAAGATGTATAGACAAATATTGATTATTCCATCTCAGCGTAAATTTCAAAATATTTTGTGGAGAGAGTCTCAGAATGAACCGGTTATTAATTTTGAATTGCAAACTATAACGTATGGGCTGTCTAGCTCACCATTCTTGGCAATACGCACCCTTCGTCAACTAGCACAAGATGAAGGATCGAAATATCCTGACGCCGCCAAGGCTCTATGCGATGATTTTTATGTAGATGATTTGGTAACAGGGACAGAAACGATTAGCTCGGCACTCAAACTCAAACAAGATATCATTGCATTGTTGAATCTTGGGAAACTAGAACTTAGTAAATGGCAATCTAACACACTCTCACTTTTGGATCAGGGTTCACAAGAGCACCAGCAAGATGGTCATTCTTTCGATAACGCTGAAACTGATCAAACTGTGAAAATATTGGGCATTCAGTGGAGTCCGATGACTGATAATTTTACTTACAAAGTCAATACACCTCGAAACGAGATATGCACAAAAAGAACTATTTTGTCAAAATTGGCAAGGTTATTCGACCCGCTTGGGTTCATAACGCCAGTGACATTTTTCGCAAAATGTCTATTGCAGGAATTATGGAAGTTGAGGGTTGATTGGGACGATCATGAAGTTCCACCACATATTCGCAATACGTGGAGTAAATTTGTAACTCAGCTTTCATTACTTCGAACATTAAATATCCCTAGATATTATAACACGGTGGGCAAAAGTCGTTTGGTCCTCATAGGATTCTGTGACGCATCACAGTTAGGTTATGCTGCAGTGGTGTATTTATTAGAGCGTAGTAACAATACCACTCACATTTTAATGGGGAAATCGAAGGTCGCTCCTTTGAAAACCTTGTCCATTCCACGATTAGAATTGTGCGGGGCCGTGCTGCTCACAAAACTTGTAAAGTATATTAAGTCATCTGTAAAATTTGCTGAACAAATAGAAAACGTTTTTCTATTTACAGATTCGACTATCGTACTAGCTTGGCTAAAAACGCCGCCATATTTGTTGAAAACATTTGTCGCTAATCGGGTTGTCCAAATACTGGAAAATACACCAAATGCGATTTGGAAACATGTTGCCTCAGAGGAAAATTGCGCCGATTCTGCTTCAAGGGGTCTTTTCCCAGCAGACATTATTTCACATCCATTGTGGTTTACGGGACCGCAGTGGCTTCGTCAACCAATTACACACTGGCCGTGTTCAGCTGTGTCCAATCAATCTCTCGAAGAAGTACCAGAAATCAAAACTGGCAATCTAAAAACGTTTGTATCATCTCAAATTGTACCTAATTCGATTATTAGTAAATATTCTTCTTTTAATAAATTGCAACGCGTTGTCGCGTGGATAATGCGTTTCGCTAATAATTGTCGGAAACTTCCTGGTACGGGTAATCCAAATTCAAATAATCTTAGCTCCCGCGAATTAAATGACTCGCTTTTGAAAATCGTACGTATTGAACAGGAAACATATTTTTCTGCCGATATACATAACATGCGAAATAACGTTCCATGTTCAACGCAAATTCTAAACTTGAAACCGTTTCTTGATAGCCACGGAATTATCAGGGTGGGCGGTCGTCTGAAGTACTCAGATCTGTCATACGAAAATAAATTTCCAATCTTATTACCAAAAATCTGTCATTTATCTTATTTAATTATAGATTATTATCATAACCTATATTTTCATGTTGGTCCGCGAAGCCTTCAATTCACTATTCAGCGCAAATTTTGGATAGTGGCTGCACGAAATAAAATACGATCCCAGCTTGCAAAATGCATTGTCTGTCATAAGATGAAATCTGCAGCGTTACCACCTCCATTAATGGCTGATTTACCACCCTCGCGAGTGCAACAAAGCCGTGTCTTTTCTCGAGTCGGTATTGATTTCGGAGGTCCTTACACTTTGAAAGATCATAAACGGAGGGGAGCCAAAACATCAAAGGGTTATTTATGTTTATTTGTGTGTATGGCAACAAAGGCAGTCCATTTGGAAACCGTATCTGAATTAACTTCCGAAGCATTTATTGCAGCCCTTAGCCGGTTTACGGATCGTCGTGGTTTGTGCGCTGAAATTATAAGTGACAATGGGACGAATTTCGTCGGTACAAATCGGTACCTACTTGGCATAAATAAATTCTTAGCATCACAGCGTGATGTTATATCTAATCACCTAACTCAAAGTGGCATTATTTGGTCGTTTAATCCTCCAGCTAGCCCTCATTTCGGAGGCCTATTTGAAGCAGGGATAAAATCTGTAAAATACCATTTGAAGCGGGTAATAGGTGAGACCGTTCTAACTTATGAAGAATTTGCGACAGTTCTCACCAGAATCGAGGCCATCCTCAACTCCCGCCCTTTGTGTTCAATGAGCTCAGACCCTGAGGATTTCAATGGACTCACCCCGGGCCACTTTTTAATCGGTGGATTCCTACTGGGGTTGCCTGAATATGACTTCCTTGACACAGCGTCTAATCGATTAAGTAGGTGGCAACATCTTCAAAAGATGTCGCAACATTTCTGGAAACGTTGGCATCTAGAATACTTAAACACGCTGCAACAAAGATCAAAATGGTGCAAAATCAATCCAAACATTAAGTTAGGTCAATTAGTGTTAATAAAGGAAGATCGTCTTCCACCCATGAAATGGGTGTTAGGACGAATTACTGAAGTTCATCCCGGTAAGGATGAGATAGTTAGGGTAGCTACTGTTAAGACTCAAACTGGTTTGTTGGTTCGACCAGTGATAAAACTTTGTCCGCTACCAGTAGAATAGAATTAGTATTAGTAGTTCTTGAGGTGTATATCCAAAAGGGAAATACCTATTTCATTTAATTTCATTCTTTTTTGTTTTGCCTTGTGACCATTGGGGTCTATACCTTTTACTGTTATTATTTATTTCTTTTGAATGCCTATACTGAATTCTCGTTATTATCGTACTCGTCTCCTATACCCTAGGAGTCTTTATTATTTTTTTATTTGTGCAGGAACCGTACTCCGAAACAGTCATTATTATTATTTATTTTTTTTTTTGTTAAGTTTTTCACCAGCAGTACAGATACAACTTGCATGAACAATTTATCTTGATATATATATATTTTTTTTTGTTGTGCCCTCCATGAGGATTCTTTGTTATTTTAATAATTGTTAATTCGGTCAAATTAGGTGGGCGGAAATGTTGGTGCCTTGCATTCTTCCTAAGTACCTTTTCCGAAAATAATTCTACCCCAACAACCTGTTGTTTCCCTACCTTTATTGTCGACCGAATGCAATAAAATTGTCACCCAAATTGCTAGTTCAAATTAGCACTTCTTCCTGTCAGCATCTCATGTTGAATACGGAGCTAAATTTCGACCGTGTCGGAAAGTCTTGTGAAAGCAATTCTATCGTGTGCTAGCGAGCTCGTTATAAGTGTGAACCAGCGGAATAATTGAAAGCGAAGGAAGAAAAGCGGTAAGTCGACAATTCCTGTCTTATCCACTTCCTTCCGCTTTGCGGGACCTATTTCTGTCCCCAACAAGGGAGAAACAATGATTTCTGTGAGACCTGTGCGAGCTGGGACAAATATGGTCTCCTGTGATTAAACGGGTTAAACAGCAGTGAGGTTTTACTCAATCTCGTAATGAAAAAAAAATTTTTTTTTTGGTAAGATAAGATATTGCCAACAGATAAATATACTCTTAAATTTCTTCTTAAGGGGATACCCGGCGGTGATTTTTCCATACAAATGTATTCCCTATTTATCTCTCTGAATTTTAACCCTAGAGAAAATATTGTTTTTACATAAAATAGATATCAACTACTAGCGTGTCAGTACTTTTTGTTTTTTTTGTTAAGTTCCTTTTTGTAGAAGTTATGACCTTCCAAAAATCAATAAAATTGACTGGTTTAACGCCGTCAAAAGACGTATACAAACTAGACAATGTTTTTTTAAAAAAAGCAAAACGTACAGACATAAAATAGTTTTTTTTATAAAGTTGGTAAAAAAAAAATTGAAAATCCGTCCGCTTTTGGAGGAGAAAAGTGGGGAATGCAAAACCTCGATTTTAGTTAGGTATTAATTAGTAGCCCGAGGTGCATTGTCCCTTTTGCTCGATATCTGGTGGAGTAGAAACAACAGTGACAGCAACAATTTAGTAAAATCTATTTTTCAAATTTCTCCACCACCCGGGTATCATCTTAATGTAAAATTACTGCAAATGTTTTGAATCCTAATACAAGGAATGGGATGTCCAACATATTAAACTCAGTGCAGTACTTGCAATGAGGCGGGGGAGGCTATCCCTCCATTCAAAAAATAGAGAAAAAAGATAGATGCATCCATACTTATACCAAAATATAGTACAAGTAAGTCTAATGCTGCGTATAGACAGGTAGGTGTTGCCACAATTATGGGAAAGGAATGAGGCAACCACAAGTGACGTTTTCTGCCCCAGAGAGTCGCTGAGATCATGAAGGTGGAGAGGTATGGGGAAGTCACACGGAATCGAAATGAACGTAGTCGATAATCGTCACGCGTTGTTTAGTTGGAAGCTTTTTTATTTTATTTTTTTTATAGAGAATACCTCACAAGAGTCCCGTCTGAAGCCAGTGAGACTATGGCATCCCCAATTGGGGTATGTATGAGGCTGAAGGTAAGTGGTAAAGGGAAGGAGACGAGGATGAGAAAGGTGGGGAAGTACCTGGCTATTCAGATCTAGTCACTAAACACGGCTAAAGCCATTTCAATGGTGGAATGGTGGTCTTACACCAGGGGGATAAATGAACGTGCCGCAAATATACTATACATTATTTTAAATAATTAATTGTGATATAACACAAATCAATTAAATAAAATTTATTTGCGCACGCCGGGTTCGAACCCGCGACCTTTGGAATGGCAGTCCAATGCTCTACCGCTGGACTACGCCGGCCGTCATTCTAGTTAGTTAGTCTCAAACAACAAACAGTTCTGAAGTAGCACCGATCATTTACGATTGGTTTTGCGATTTGTGATGTAGACAAAGTAAATAAGGCTGTTTGTAATGTACAGCGAATTAATTTTTTTTGTGTGTCGAGTAATTAATTTATTCAGACAGCATTACAGCACCACACACGTACACCAATCATACCTAATGTAAATGTGTAAATCTCTAACGTCCGATATATCACCAATAAAAGGATAAAGCAACAATAATTCATTTACCTGATTTTTGGAGTGGTGAATGTCTCTTGTTGTTTTGCCATGCTTTTTAAAATTGGAGACTGGCTTCTTATTGGATGTCTTCTTCAATATATACAGCTTTAAGCGCTTATTGTAGACTATTCCTACATTCAACTTTACAATAAAAATACCAAAATCTAAAAACTTTAACAGCCGCACAGCATTGGCCTCGTCTGGGGATAAATTGGAATTTTGGTTATCCCAATACAATCCTTTGAATCCTTTCTCTAAAATATCCAATTTTTTGACTTCGTGGTCCTCTATTAGGGGTGTTTTTCTGTATGAGTATTTCAAGGCGAAGAAATGCTGGTGAAAAGGCTTTAGAGAAGGATGGTATTGATCGTCAATGTTGTAAATATTGCGAACTAGTTTAGGGAATATCTGCCGGTGAACAGTGTTCAAGATGTCCACCAGAGTCTGGAACATGGCTCTTCCGCTGGGCCCACAAGAAACAATCAATTCTACCTCGCCGTAAAGCCAATTCAAAAGTAGATGCAACGCCATCAGAATATTATCATTTTCCAAAAACTCTTTTAATAAACCCTCGTCAAACTCTTTAACACTCTCGGACTCTTCCTCCGGTTTGGAGACCTTTGGTAGATCTCGCCCCGAGTCCAGAGGCTTCTCCTCGCGCTCTGGAGAATTTACAACATCAGGTACGTTTGAATTTATATTGTTGTGTAAATCATCATGACTAGATTCCACACTGTTTTTATCATTAGATTTTTCTTTAGTGTCTGTATTTTCATCGTTTGATGACGAGGCCGATGAATATGAGTTAACACTGATGTTATCGTCATCTGAAGAAAAGGAATTTTCAGAGTTTTCATTGTCGGAACCACTTTCTTCACTCATGTCTTCGGATGCGGTTTTATCTGAGCTATCAAAAGAATCGATTCGACGCCTTCTTCTCCGTAACTTTTGCAAGACTGATGGTTTTTTAGTTTTGTTTTTAGTTTTTGCAACATGGTTTCTCTGCAATATTCCATTTTGCAGTTCTTTTTTGTTAACTTCAACATCTGTTATCTCCCAGTGAGATGCCTTTCCAATGAGCTCAATGTCCGGAGATTGGGACTTTAAACTTGCATTATCAGTGCCATCGTTGCTTTCTTTGACTGATGGAAGGTGTTTGGTAGAATGTGATTGGTGAAAACCATTTTGTACAAGATTGCCCGGAGATGATCCCCAAGGGCTTTTGTGGCCTCTTATCTTCTCCCTATAACTGTCGATGATCTTGGAAGGGTTAGCTATCTCGAATCCAATATCTACTAGATCACTTTGTAGTTTCTGCAGGACTTGGGAAAGAACGGCAAATGTAAAAGCTTTCAGGGGAAATAAATGCGAAGAGCGCTCCTTCTGTAGCTTATCCATACACAGCAAAATTATTATCACAAATTTATTAATAAGTTTAGGATTCAGGTATTCGGGGGTGACTTCATTCTGAAGAATATACTTGGCGTATTCCTCATGGCACGTAGTTCTATCGGGAGCGGCCAGCGGACGGAACTGAATGCACTCCTTCAGGTCGTACAGGGCGCCATTGCACAGCTCGTTAAAATTAGGAATATCTTTCTCAAAGTACCAGCAATCCACGAGGGACAGGAACTTGCAGATTAAATACTTGACGGACTCCTGTTGGTCTATGATGTCGGGATTCTTCATGACGCTTCCCTCCAGCATTTTGGAGTTCTTGTCGAAGATCCTGAGAAGATTCCCATCGGCCCCTTCAAAAGGGGTATTGCACGATAAGCAGCTAATGTAGTAGCGCACCGAGTCCAGGTGATAGTTCTTTCCCGTGTAGAGTGTGCCCAGCTGGTTGTAAGGCATCCCCGAGTTGGGGCCTACACTGGCGGCTTGAAGGTAGTACCTGTATGCCATGGAAGGGTCCCACAATTCCTCGTACTCAGTCTTGTATCTGCTCAAATCCCCTAAGTAAATAAGACAGGTTTGGATGAAGGATTTGGCCCAGTCTTTCAACTCTCCCGCCCTGTCGGAATATTTGTCAGTGGTGGATTTGACTTCAATATCGAGCTGCGGGTAATCTATTTGATTGGTTAGTTCCACGTCGATTTCCGTCTGCGCCTTGAAGATAAGATGATGGTAGTGTCCTATGCCGGAGTCGATGTGCGCGAGGAGAAGGTCCTCCTGTCCCTTGTTGTCGTGGCGGATCCTCTTAGCCGTGGAGACCACCTCATAGTACCCCTTCCTCCACAGCAGCTCCTGGGCCTTCCTACCATAAAGGAGGGGGTCGGCGAAGATGAGTTTCTCGCAGTTCTCTCGAAGCTTCTGCCGGTGGACCTCCAGGGAGGAGGAGAACAGGTCCACGATGGACTTGGAGAGCGCACTCCCCTCATCCACCCGCCTGGCAGCTTCACTGATGTATCTGAAAAATAATAAAATTAGAATATTAATTCTGCCTTAAGATGATCCACTAGTCCTTGACTCATTCGGAATGGGCGGAGCGAACGATTTTTAAGGGGTTTACCAATAAAAACCCTAATCTCTAGCAAACAACAGTATTTTGTTATTCCGCAAGTATATTTTTAAAGATCGAAGCGCCGCGTAGACTAAGGCATGTCCGTTTGCCCCGGGCCCTGGGCGTAGAATGAGCGACGAGCTAAAATCCTTCTGTACATGGCAGAAGGGTGAAATTCGCAGTTACAAATTCGTTGGGTACCGCCTATTTTTATTCACTGAAAAGAAACGTCGCCAAAATGCACGTTTTATTTTATTTTGTGATGTTCAGACACAAATATTAAAATGTTTTCCGATCACTTTATAAGAAACTTAATTAGCTAATTATTTAATAAAACAACACCAGAAAAAGGATTTGTAAATAGGAGATTTTTCGCTTTTAACCATTTTTTATAGGTCAGACGCATAATTTTTTTCTAAGCTTATTAAAAAGCTTTTCAAAAAAATACTCGATCACTTCAAAGGCCATGATGTGTTCTACTTACAGTATTTAATTGAAGCATATATATTATTTCTAAGCGATCAAATTTTCAAAACTAAAACACAAGATTTTGTACGATTTTGCATTTTTTCGCATGTCTTCACCTTAAAAGGAATAGTAATAAATGTATTCGATATTTTTAACTAATAATGATTTATTTCAATATGAATGTCTAATATTGCACTAATCCGTGAGTTTTTAAATTTTATATTGTCTTCTAATCTTACTATCCGAGAGAGTACGATTTCCGTGGCGCCGCCATTTGACGACAAATTTCGATAAATCAACCCAAAATAAATCAAAAATGAAGATTCGTTTTTGAGATATTTTATTTTTTATAAAAAATACATTCACTTTTGTATCACAAACCATGTTACACAAACCTAGTGTAGCCGCTAAACTACTTGAAAACTGGGATGTTTTTCTTGCCTTCGCGCTAGCAGGCGCTATAAAGGGGGCACTTTCTTTTGTATCACAAACCATGTAACACAAACCTAGTGTAGCCGCTAAACTACTTGAAAACTGGGATTTGTTTGCGTAACATGGTTTGTGATACAAAAGTGCTTAAAGTGCAAAAAATATAAATATATTTCGTTTTTTAATTGTTTATTTATAAATCCCTATCTAGTTAAAAACATTTAAAACTTTAAAGTGACGAAATCTCGAACCCAAAATAAGTCAAAAATTTTATTCTTCATTTTTGACTTATTTTGGGTTAATTTTAGTGATGCAACGAATACAAATACGAATATCAAACCTACTATCCGGCGAATACAAATAACTTGGCAGAGTAATAAAATACTCATTTATTTAACCTTTTTCTGTTTGTTTTATTATACTAATAATTAAAATTTACAACTGTAAAATTTTTATTGAGAAAACACTACATCTGTAGATTCCCTGGTGACAGGCGATTTCTTTTTTCAGTTTGGATGTTGCCACTGTACACGGCTTGTATGAAAAATATTTTTGCGTGAGTTTTTTCAGTCGTGGGAAATGTATAACGTCTCGCCAGAAGAGCAATGGATTAGCAGACGGCGATAAATTTCCGAGCTTTAGATTTTTTTATATTATAATATTCGCTGAATACAAATATTTGGTAAATGTCTACTATTCGGCGAACACAAATCATACTCGTGCCCACTATCCATGAATTATGGGAGTGGGAACACAACCCCCATAAAAAATAAGGAATAGCATATTATTTAAAAAAAAACAAATTATCGTTTTTATAATTAATTTATAAAGAATTAGGGGGTTTATCAATATCATGATGATTGTTTGTCCTTTTAAGGGGATTTTCGTAAATCACTCCTTATTATTTGCCTTATAACCAGACATCTTTACCTTGAAATGTAGTACGCTTGAATAAAAATGTATAAATTATACAGTTACAATTGTTGATAAATAAAAGCATTCAGTCTGAAAATACACAATGTCATTTCTGTATTCATAATCATGGCGAATAACCTGTTTGTCAAGTAAATTTCCAATAAAAATAAGTATATTATGTGGATCAGTGATTCTAAGGATTTTCATCAAATGTCAAAGGTTACAGTCTGATCTCAAAATAACACAAAACTAACACCTAACCGAATATTTTCATATTGAAAAATTGATGACACAGCTGTAAAAACATTTTTTTTTTTAAATAAATACGACCCAGAGAAAACAATACTATTGTTGTAATGTCACAATAAATATGGTGGAATAGGTTATGTCTACGAAATGTCTGGATTATGTAAAAAAATGTATGTTTTTGGGACATATGGAATGCAAGGACAAGGATTACAGTTCAATGTATTATTTACATGAAAAGCCAGGATCATGAAGTGTCAGGGCCGCAGATAGTATAATAAAGATAAGTACGAATCTGCAACGCAAAAAGACAACAAACGAGAAAGGCGGTATATTAATTGAAGAATTACCGGTATAACTTCCTGGTGAGAGCATTGCGCTCGGTGGCATCACCCTCCAACGTCTGATTTAGACTTTTCTTCATTTTTCAAGTCATTTTCTGGGAAACACATGTCAAGATTTCAACATTACATTGCCAACGTAGTGTGGGTCGGCACTTGTCAGACAATGGCTACTCATCTCCGGATCATTCAATTTATGTATCTGCCACAAGCGCAACACCATAACAATTTCGATTATACAATATTTAAAGTCATAAAAACATTTTCCGTCAATTTTCGCCTATGAAAACGACTGTGAAACAATACAAGATACAATGATTTCACCGCTGCACCACGACGTGATGGAAAATGGAAAATTAAATGAATCAGAAGGATGTGTCGACATTAATGGCAGCTAGAATTCGATTGGGAAACTGTATATTTTTTTGAAAACTTTGTTACTGACGATAATAGTATACACAGATGCCGGTAGTGTTGCGAAAAGTTGTTGTGAAGTTTTACGAGCAGATTTTTCTAACTAAAATACCATTCATAGATGTCGTTAGTGTAACGAAACTAATATCTAAGATTTTACCAAAAATTGTAAACTACAAGGTAAGGGGACATACATTAATTAAGTGAGCTGTTTTTTTTTTAAATTTAGACCCCTCTCCCCCTTAGTGAGATTAAGAGAGATTTTGGGGGACCCCCCCCCCTCCTCCCCTCACGTGAGATTTTTTTCATACTCTCGAAATACATGTTTTTCATAATAGCATTGCCATCTAGAGTAGATAGCCCTGCTGTAGACTTGGCGGGAAATCAAATTTCAAAGTAAAGAGGCCTATTGTAAAAACATCATTCCAGCTCTGGTTTTAAAGTTTCTAGCAGAAAATATTGGTGAATTTAATTAAAAGTGAAGGCACGGATATTTCATATTAATAAATACTTACCTATTATACTTATGCAAATCGTTTTGATTCACAATAATGAGTATTACCTAAATCTCCCAAGTCGAATAATTATTGTGCGAAGTAGATATTTTAGAATTTCAGCGATAAAAAGTAAAATAATTATTTTTTGTTGATGCAATTATATTCAATATATTATATTTGGGTTGAGAAATACCGGAATACTCAGGTACAAACTAATTACTATAATATAATAACTATTACTTTTTTATTTGAAGAGATACGATTGTTTTGCATTTTGCTATAATTATTAAGCACAATATTTGATAGAGTTTTCACAATGATAGTGTAAATTCTGTAATTTGTCATCCTACAGATACATTTTGAATCTAAATCTACATAAAAAGAATCGAATCTTATGCTTAAAAATGTTAATGATAGATAATATATGTTCTTTTGGTTTCCATTTTCAAAAAAATTATGATGTAACTCTTTTTCATTGACATTGAATTCAAATATGGAACATAAATGGAAATATACAAACTTTACAGACTGAGATGGGACAATCAGGCCTCCTCTTTGTAAAAAATCTAAATATTTTTCATCAATTTTAGTTCCTTTGCTATCGGACACAATTGCTTAGCTTTATTAGTAATACAACTACTTATGTAAATTTCATTAATCAATAAGGAAACAAATCTTTCACGATCCGAAAGCTTCTTTGATATGTTTTTAAAATATAAATTATTTGAAGAATCAGGTGAAATCTGTAACACGTAGGAGACCTCGAGTACATCACGAAAGCAAAGACTAATGTGGCAGTACTATATCGTCTCCTTTCCGATGTTAATATAAACTAACGGTGCTAGCATAGTCCATCGATAAGGATCGGTAGGATAATTGTCGGTAACTTCTCATCGTTCCCTAGGACAACTGCAGATCGCAAACGAATAGGTGACAGTTCACAATGACTAAGTGTCCCTAATATATTCGATATCAACTGTTGTTTGTACGTTAGCGATCTACAGTTGTCCTAGGGAACGATGAGAAGTTACCGACAATTATCCTACCGATCCTTATCGATGGACTATGCTAGCACCCCTGATCTAAAATAAGTTCGAAAGAGGTGTTATATGTATATTCAAGACCACTGGCACTTTAGTGCGGACTTGAAATAAATATGAGCTTTTAATAAATGATTATTTACAGTATTCTGACTCTTTTCTTCGTAACTACTATTGTCATCTATATTAATAATATGATATCGTACCAACAAATTTTATAATTGTGACCGTAAACTCAATATCATAGTTTTGGGGAATAACCACTTCAATTCACTCTTCACATTTCACTATTTACTATTCATTTCACAATTCACTACCAAAATGATTGATACAGACGGCAGCGAAAGCACCTGGAATCCAATTTTAGCGAGGAATGGCCCGGATTTAAGACTGTATGCGACCTTCCTCGGTTGGAAATTTAAAGATTGTAACGTGTAACCCCACCTTCTTTCTTCACGGAACTGGTGTAATTAGCTTTGCATCCCAGAACAAATCACTTTTGAGGCATCTGAAAACATAACGTCCACTAATTTACGTATTCACTTGTAAATTCGTAAATTAGGGGACGTTATTCTTGTGGGTGATGTTCTCACACTCAGTGGGGGAGGCAAATACAGTGATCTCAAACTCATTAATCAATACAGCTCTATAAATGTCATTACATTTATTACTAGCATTGTCTCTTAGGCGATCCGCTCACTGGAGAAACTGAAACCGAACTAAAACTGGTTGTTGCTATGGTTACAACCGTAAATAAACCAGTTACCACTGCACGTTGCTATGGTAGCCAGCAAAACTTCTCTCATGGCGCATGTCAATTTAACGATTTCAGTAGTTATCCATTAAGGCGCTCCGCTGACGAGGCAACTGAAAACCAACTAAAACCTGCTGTTTTCTCTGTCTTGATTGGTCAAAAAGCTTGTTTAACCATAGACGAAGAACAATCAGCTGACAGCTGGCAACTAGTAACGGCCAGCCAGGGCAATCAGCGGTGCAAGTCGCAAGTCACCGCTTGCGATACCATTGACAACAGGTGTTTGAGTGATTGTGTAGTGTGCAGGCCATCACATTGTCATACAAAGACAGTTGGCAGTTGAAAGTTTTCAGTTGCCTCAATGGGCGGAGGCGCTAACATTTCATCTGTCACTTCTAAAACTGACAACAAAACTGGCGTATCCTTGGCAACCGCGAACTGGCGCGTCGCCGTCCACGGCAACAAGTATGGCGAGTTGCGAGTTAGCGCCTCCGCCCACTCAGGCAACTGAAAACTCCCAACTGCCAACTGTCTTTGTATGACAATGTGATGGCCCGCACACTACACAATCACACAAAACCCCGTTGTCAATGGTAACGCAAGCGGTGACTTGCGACTATCTTGCGACTGTCACTGCTCATTGCCCTGGGCGACCGTTGCTAGTTGCTAGCTGTCAGCTGTCTCGTAGTTCGTCTATGGTTAAACAAGCTTTTTGACCAATCAAGACAGAGAAAAAGCCGGTTTTAGTTGGTTTTCAGTTGCCTCAGTGGGCGGAGCGCCATACTGCTTGCGTTGCCATTGACAACGGGTTTTTGAGAAATTGTGTAGTGTGCGGGCCATCATATTGACATACTCAGGAGAGGGAGTTTAGTTGCAAACTGTTTTCTCAGCGGACGCACTAAATTGTTATTATTTTAATTAATCCACAACAACGCTATCCGTTGGCAAATGTCGAAATGAAGATGCGAAACGCTGCAGGTTCGAACCAACTTAACAAAAGTAAGTAAGTACCTACTCGAAGGGACTTCTTCGTGTTGGCGTGTAGAATCAAAACCTTCTAGATCAAAAGGCCAAAACTTGTATGAAAACCTTAAAAATACATATTTTTATTTATTTTTTAAAATTAACTAAAACTATTTAAAATGCTTTAGTAAATAAGAATAAATTGAGAAAAAATATTAAAACAATTTTTTTTGTGGAATCTCATAAGTTAGGAGCTGATTTGAATGAGTGTCCCGGCCTTGTGATCTAGGAGGTTTTGGTAGAATGAGAGCCGGACCTGGGTTCGTTCAAACAGCTGATTTGTGTCTACGAGCCAATGCTTATTTTAAATACTTCTGTTGATAATGTAAGTGCCCCCAGTGTAATAATACGTTCGTGTATTGCGGCTGGCACAATATATTAAAATATTTATCAAGTGCCCAAAGTACGCACTCACAAAAGTAACCGAAAAAACACGTATTCGGAGCGCCGCCACCTTGAGAGCCTCTTATGCGACCTTCTACAAGTGGGAAAGAGAGATAACTATTCGGAGTAGTCCACGTGGACTGAAGAAACAAATGTCAAACAAAACCAACCAATAGACAGTCACTTTACTAATGTATTTCTCACCTCTTCCCATGAAAATAAATATGAGCTTACGTGTGTAAGAGCGAGATACCACTCTAGGGAAGCATGATTAATATCGGCGAGAGCGGGGCGGAAGATGATCCTACCACAAAAGATATAAGAGACGGAGCGGGGGTGTATTTTTTCTCTATCGCTCATGTTTAATTTAAATACTCGCTTTTCTTTTTCTCTTTCCCACCTTAATTATATAGCATTTATGGTTACCCTGCGCCCGGCATGGCTATTGAAATTTCTTCACGGAAATGTTTTTGTTTTTTTTTTTCCCGTCGAGCAGTAAAAGGGACTAATAGCCCCTCCATAACTTAGGGACCCACTTTCCCGAGAAACAGAAATCTCGATATTATTTTTTTTAAATATTAATGTCTGAAATTCCAGCTTAGAGAGAAATGTTTTTATTATTAGATTAAGTAGGTCCAAACCTACACTGGGCGTGGATAATTAGATATCCTTAAACTTCGTCAGGGGACATACATTAATTACGTGAGCAGTTTAAAAAAAAACTTCGACCCCCCCCCCCCTGGTGAGATTAAGGGAGATTTATTGGGACCCCCTCCCCTCACGTGAGATTTTTTCTTACTCTCGAAATAAATGTTTTTCATAACAACCATTTTTTCAGCGGGCAAAATGGAACACTTCAAAAGAAGTAAAACAATTTTGAATTTTTTAATTATCTCTATAATAATATATACCTACCCTTTTAAAGTTGACGTGAAATTTTTATTGACCCCCTCTTGGTATAATGAGATTTTGTGAGATTTTACTGGACTCCCCCACCTATTTTTTGCTCACGTAATTAATGTATGCCCCCTCAAGGGAACGGGCAAAAAGTGTCCAAGTTCCAAAGTACCTAATAATAATAATATATCATTGATATAGGCTATTCCAAATTTCTGTAATATTGAATAGCGTATATTGTATAGCGCCGTTTTTGTGAGAAATCACCTCAAGGGCGCTGTACAATTTATAAAATAATTCTTAGGCTATATTTAAGTTTATTATTTACAATTGTATACAGAAACATACTTACCTGGTCGATCACTTCCGATAAACACACTTTAATAAGAAAGTTTATGCTTGGAGAAGATACCAATTTGCACGCGGAGGACATTATATTGAAAACACTGGACATTGCATTATTTTACATTTACTGCCCCCCATCACTTTTCGTATTCACTTATAAGAAGTATAATGCCAAAGGTGAGTTAATACTTACTTTGAAAGACTTGAGAATTTAATGATTTTTTATGACTGGAGAATTTTCATCAAGTGACCGTTATAAAAGCTTACAAATAAGAATTAGCTCATATTTTCACAATTAGTTATTTACAATGTCGCGGGCTGTGAATGTGAAAGTGAAAAGGTTTTGACTTTATGGATAAGACAGTCCGAACAGATGAGTTTTAAGTTTAGCTCTAAATTCCGCCGAATCTGTAATCATTCTTAACTCATGTGGCAGCCTATTCCATGCTTTAGGTCCCGACACTCCGAAAGCGCGCTCACCGAACTTAGTGTCTGGTGTGCGCTTTGGTTCCTTCAACCTTCCGATAGCTGATGATGCTGCTGACCTGAGGGTTGATTGTCGAGAATTGGAATTTTCAGGAATACACAGTTCCCATAAGTAAGCCGGAGCCATTGCGTTAAGCGACTTAAATACCATCCAGCAGAGCTTGAACTGGATTCTTTCAGGACATTTAAGCCAGTGAAGATTTTTGAGATGTTCTGAAATATGGGAATATTTAGATACGCCGGTGATAAGTCTTGCCGCAGCGTTGAAAACGGATTGTAATTTGTTTATTTGATATTTTGGGAGACTTGCATATATACCGTTACAATAATCTAGACGTGAAACAACATACGAATTGACTAGTAATTTAGTCGCCTCTGTTGGCAGGTTTCTTCGCACTACCATTTATTATTTCGGCTACTGGCATTTATATCTAGCTCTCTCATTCAAAATTTAGGCTAATCAGATTTGTCAAAGAATTTATAAATAAAAATGCAAAAATCAGTCATTTTTAATACTTGTAGGATTACGAAAGTTTTTTTGAATATTTATTAGGAGTTCTACCGAGCCGAACCCTCTGATATGAAAATATCTGTAGTCGGTGAATTATTTTCCCATATGGTCTTTGGTGGGTTGAAGTGTTGTTTTGTATTTATTATACTTAAATAGTACAATTGCATAGCATGGATTGACTAGATGATCATTTGTGGAAAAGTGTGTGTAAGGGTTTAGTTTTTCCTGTGGGGAAGATTTTACCCGGACATAAAGTAGTAAGAACAATAAAAAAATCATAATTTGTAGAGCGCCGTTTTTGTGAGAAATCACCTGAAGGGCGCTGTACAATTTATCATATAATTCTTAGGCTATATCTAAGTTTATTATTTTCAAATATATACAGAAACATACTTATCTGGCCGGTCACTTCCTTAATTAGAAAGTTTATGCTTGGAGAAGATACCAATTTGCACGCGGAGTACATTATATTGAAAACACTGGACATTGCGCATGATTTTACATTGACTGCCCCCCATCACTGTTGATAGTGTTGATATTCATTTATAAGAAGATTAATGCCAATGGTGAGTTAATATTTATTTTGACAGACTATGAGAATTTTAGGATTCTTTAGGACTGAAAATATTTCATGAAGTGACCGTTGTATATATATTAATATCATTTAATTGCCAGCAACCCGGGCGTTCATTGAGATAAAATAATCATGTCGTCGTTGCATAATTAATATGAGCAATGTGACGATTTTGACGAGAATGAGTTAAATATACCTACAGTAATTTTTTTCCCCCTTTTCTACAATATGAGCCATGTAAGAATATCAAAATATTTAAGGCGATAGAAAATAAACCATGTGAGGACAATCAAAATAGTACATAATTATTTTTAAAAAGTCATATCGTCTGCATATCACAATACAATTCAATTGCCTTGGTCTGTACATAATATTAACTGACAAATTTGAATAATTATAAATTTAATTCTTTGACATACCTAATATAGTATTTAAAATTATTATGAAAACTGCGTATAGAATATGAACTATGTGAGTAAAACTGTGCATAGAATATGAAACATGTGAGAAAAACGCGTTAAAATTCAATTTTCTGGCATAAAATAAATTTTTACCATAAATATATTCTTATAATGAACAAAATATATTTTTCCTACTATGTCTAGGTATATATTTATTTATTTATTTATATAATACAAACATACAATACAAGATGATCCTTTGTCTGTCCAACTGGGAAGGATTCCCGTTTCAGGACAGCCAAATTGTGTTTTAGTACATATTCTTACAATGGAAAGGAATGGCGATTCTGTCAAGACAAATTTTGAGAACATTAGTAGTTGCATTTGTAGTGACGGGATTGTTTCTTTTTCCTTGAAAGAATCGCCAAGATGTAATTATTTTACCAGGGTCATTTTGGATAACATTAGTAATTTCATACAGAACAGATGAATGGTTTCTTTCGGGAGATAACAAGTCTGAGATTCTTTCCAGACAAATTTATATATAATATATAATTGTTATTTTCAGTTTCGTTTCTTTTAACAGTTTTTATCGATTTTTTCAGAATGTAGGTACTCAGACTACTCAGTCTCAAAACGACGATGTACAAACTAGTAAGGTACCCGCCTCACTAGACGATATCTGTTCTGAGACGGGTAAGGTAAAAGGTAAAAATTTAAATATATTTTTTACAATGATAGAATGCTTGCGGGTTCCGTGCTTCGTCAGGGACATCTTGGGATTCCATACCTACTGTTTAGATCTGTTAAAAAGTCAGACTTTTGACCACGTTTACCTTTGCGTCATCAATTTAAACTTTTCGCTTACGTTTCCTCTTCATACCGTATGCATGATTTTGTATACCGCTCGTTTCCCCTGACTAACTAACTAACTAACCATCACGCCGTTTCACCGCAGGGGTAGGCAGAGAGGACGGACCGCCAAACACCTCGGTCTTGGCACACACTCTTTGCCTCATTCACATTCATACATTATCTCATACATACGCTTCTATTTTTCTGACTCTTGACATGGCCCGACTCAAGTATCTGATTCACTTGATCGTGTCATGTCTTTCACGGACGTCCCCTACTTCTTATACCATTCACACTTGCATCATATATTCTCCTTACGCTCCTTTCTTTGTTCATTCGCTCTACAAGCCCAAACCATCTGAGGGTTCCTTTCTTAATTTTACTCATTACTCATTACAGTCATTACGCTTACATCAGCCTTGCATTCCTTTCGAATCTCCACATTTCTCACACGATCATACATGGTTTTACCACACACACGCCTCAGGGATCTCATTTCAACAGCATTCAGTCTACTTTCATCCTTCCTCTGCCAGTTCCATGCCTCACTGCCATACATCAGGGTAGGTACAAGCACTCCATTGTGGACTGCTAACTTCGCTTCTTTGGACAGCTTTTTGTTAGCGCCAACGGCAATCAGTCCTCCATTAATGGAGTTACCTGCATTTACCCCTCTTTCAATGTCTCTATCAGCCCTACCATCTCTCGTAAACATACTACCCAAATACACAAACTCATCCATCTGCTCCAAGTATTCATCATTCACAACTATATTGCACACCGTTTTAGAACTCTCTCTTTCAAACACCATGACTTTAGACTTTTCGTTTCCCCTGCTTTTCACTATTAATGGTCAATTGTACCTACCCACTACCCACTGACTTTCTTAAATCTAGATAGTCGCCAAGGAGTGATAAAGTGTAGCGATTGACCAGTTCAATAATCACATTTCCAGGGGTTCGATTGATTTAAAATTTAAAGTCTAAGAAAGCGTTGATGGCTTTTCACATGTGTCACTGACGATTATCTGAATATCTGCCATAATTATCTCTGGAACAACGCAGTTCGGCAGGCGTCACACCGTCAGTCCGATCTTATCTGAGAATGGCTATTTACAACAACTTTTGTTTTTAGCTTCAGTTGAGCTGAATTTATTATGTGGGTCCTGTGTATTCAATGTGTAACATTTTGGCAATTTGTTCAAATATCCTTTCCAAATCCTGTGTCTTCATTTCGGAATATATCTTTCCAAATCATGTGTATTCCATTTTGGCACTTAGCCTTTACCCTTTCTAAATTAAGGGTCCTAGGAAATGTATTGAAATATTTGTAAAACAAAAAAGGGGGGGCTAGACCCGTATCTTTCAGGCCTCTAGCGGAAGTCCGGCTCTGATTACTGACAAACGAGACGAGCTTCTCAAATGAAGTTTTCTTAAAAACACGTTTTCATGTTGTGGCTGAATAATCTACTGAAAATAAGGTAATGATCACAACATGCATGGTAAAAGTTACTACCTACGCAGTGTGTTTATCTTGTGCTGTAATTTCCAAACTATTTATCAGCTCCCCATCTTAAGCCGTAACTCGTGTCATAAACATTGTCCATGCAGGCGATATTGATACAGAATAAAAGGCATTTATTTTTCAAACCTGCTAATTATTTTTTGTTTATGTCGTGAGCATGCTCTGAATCTACCTTCCCGGCAACCTACCTACTTCACAATGGCGTGTCGTGACTTCTTTCCCATTCTAAGGTACCTACGTACTTTCCTACCTTCCATAATTTACCTTTCAGAACAAAAATGTTATTTTGGTGATTATTTTTTTCTTTGTTAACGTATGGTGTGTAAAATTTGATGGACTAACTAACTAACCACCACGCCGTTTTATTGCAGGGGTAGGCAGAGAGGATGGACAACCAAATAACTCTGTCTTGGAACACACTTGATTTCTTGCTTCATTCGCGTTCATATATCCTCTCGTAAATATCCTTCTGTTATTATTACTTTTTGACATGGTTCGACTCAAGTATTTGATTCTTTAGATCGTGTCATATCTTCATAGGGTGTCTTATCCCACCATTCACATTCCTCACACTCTTTTCTACATTAATTCGCTCTACATGACCAAAACGTCTAAGCGTCATTTTATTAATCTTACTCTTCATGCTTATAGGTACACAGGGTGTTAAGCATCGTACTTGAGTCACCTTAACCAGTGATTTCTGTCATTATTTGGAGTAAAAAATGTGAATAAAATTTTGGCATCCGGTGAATTTTTAGATGACATTTTTTTTTTCATAAACTTTTTCTTAAAAATTAAAGAAAAAAAAATCTTCCACATATCGTTCCTGGTCTCTAAGCCAAGTAACCAACCAAGCCCTCACCCCGCCCCTAACTTCCCAATACCTATTAATTTTTATGTTTTTGTAGAAAAAAAAAAAACCTTAAAAATGTCACCGGAGACCAAAATTTTATTTACATTTTTTACTTCAAATAATGTTAGGGATCACTGGTTAAAGTAAGTTAAGTACGATGCTTAACACCATGTATATCAGCCTTACATTTTTTGAAAATTTCACGCTTCTCACACTACTATACATGGTTTTTCACCACATACGCCTCAGAGATCTCATTTTTACTACATTCAGTCTATTTTCATGCATCTTATGCCAGTTCTATGCCTTACTGCCATGCGTCAGGAAAGACTGTGATGATCATTAATTTTACAAGAATTATGTTATTAGTTATTACAAAACGTTTCAATATTATTACCTTTAATGAAATTATTTTATTTATAGTTTTTTTTACATGGTAGGGGTTGTTTACATTTCAATTCTAAACCTAACTAGGACAAGCCTGTTTTCAGGTTAATAATTTAATAAAGTAAAAAAATAACACAAAATAATATAGAACAATATAGTTACATTAATGTTTCTTACAGAAGGTATCTACCTACCACACAGTGAAGCAGGCATTGTCTATGGCTTCTTCGACAGTCATCCAGAGGAAGACCAAAGAACTTCTGGACGACTCAATGCTCCAAAATTTTACAGAGAAACGGCCTGGATGAAAGCGATACTCAGAACCGAAGAAGGTACAACCGAGAACGTGAAGAGCCGACCCCAACAGCCTTTTTTTTTTGATTTACTAGATTCTTATTTGGCATGAAGTGCGAATCATTTAAATTACTGAATTATAAGTCAATGTTCTTTATACAAATAGAACGGCGTCATATGCGCCTCGCAATTTTTACCTCATGTGGGTATTTTTAAAAAGTTACCTTGCTATTATAGACTTAAAGGTCCTGTGTTTTTTCGATAGGGAAAAATTGTTATCTAAAAACCCTATAAAAATTGCATGTGACCCCAACAGCCTATACCTAGGCAATGAGTTGGGACAGTGCTAGGAAGAAGAAAACAGAAGGTACCTACCAAGCTGAAGGAAGCTAATACATCTATTAGAATCATAATAAATTTTACAGTGCCCTTGAGGTGATTTTTCACAGAAACTCTACAAATCTATCACTGACAGAATCACAACCGAAATTTATATTTATAATTATTTTTGTTTATTTTATAACCGTACCGTTACCGAGTGTCAGGCATTTTAAAGGAATGCTGGGAAGTGTAGATCGTATTACAAGCAGCAAAATATTATATTAATTCGGAAAAGTGTATTTCTTTTGCTAAAGTACCCCTTGTCAGATGATTAATTAATTTTTATCGAGTGTGGATATGTGACTTCTCATTAGTTCCGAGATTATTTTAGCTGACGGGAACTTGTGTTTCTTCAAAACTGGATTATAAATGAGAGTTTATTTTAAATGTTACAGAGTGTCAAATTGCGATGGCCGCCCACCTACTTATATAAAACAGACAGGGGCATGTCACAACTTTTTATTTATTTATATAAGATTTTCAAAATATTTAACATGTAAGAGATTATTTTGACTAAAATAAAATTAAATACTAACTTACATTTTTTTAGCTGGCATTGTGAATAATATGCGCAATAAAAAATACATTACAACTCTGATTAGTGTTTCTATAAGTAAAAAACCTTTTTTATGTCAATGATGTTTTTCAGTTGTTATACAAAGTTTTAAAGAATATCTACTATCCGTGATATAATGACAAATTGCAGGTAATATATGCACCTACCTACTAATGGTGAGATCTGGCGTTATGAAATTTGCACGTCATTTTTTAAATTTGTAGGTAGATAAACTTAACTGCTTTAAGCGGGATATATTGTTTCCACCATGAGCTGTGGAGCTTTGAAATATGCATTTAACTGTACAAAATCATGTTGCTTGAAATATTGAGCGAAGCTGGGTACCTAATAAAAACCCAGGTAAAACTGGTTACATATATAATAATGTTAATAAATTAGGTCTTTATAATAATAATAATAATAATAATTGGATGACTTGTATAGCGCCGTTTTTGTGAAAAATCACCTCAAGGGCGCTGTACAAATTTCAATAATTTCTACAATCTTACTTCTAACTACACACTAGAAAATATAAAAAAACCTATGGCTAAAACAATGGATGCAAATCCACCGGTTCTTTGATCAGCGATACAAAACTATATGTACAATGCATCTGAACAACCAGCGCGGTGCAGCCCAAAATGTAAATGTACATGTATTTTTTTTTATTTATTATTATTATTATTTTTTTTTTTTATTATATATATATTTTTTTTCAATGAAAATGTACAGGACCATACTTACCTGGTAGGTCACTTGAGATTAAAGTTAAAAGATGTTTATTTATATACAGTTTGCGCGCAGAGGACATAATAGCGAACACATGTTGTTGGAAAAGTAATTATTTGATATATATTATGTTATTTAATGAACGTGTTTGGGAAAAACAAAATTAATTAATGGGCGGTACAGAGTAGTACATGAATTTTATTTATTTTCTTAAATGAAGTCTCAGTCTCTCGTTAAGCGACGGATTGCTGTGAAGGCTTCGAATGATGTTAATCTAATAAGAAAATAGATTAAGATAAATTATAGGCAATACATAATACAAATAGATTTATTAAATTTAAGGGTATGAGAGCCTAAATAAGTAGGTTTTTAGTTTTGACCTAAATTCTGTTGGGCTTGTTATGCACCTTAGTTCCGGAGGGAGTTTGTTCCAAGCCTTAGGCCCAGATACTTCGAATGCACGATCTCCAAACTTAGTATTTGGCTTTCGTTTAGGTTCTATCAGTCTACCTAGAGCTGATGATGTTGCTGATCTAAGGGTTGACTGCCTTGGACCAATGTTTTCCGGGACGCATAGTTCAGAGATGTAATGTGGGGCCATTTCATTGATGGATTTAAACACCATCCAGCACAGTTTGTACTGGATTCTTTCAGGGCACTTAAGCCAGTGAAGGTTGCGAAGGTGTTCTGAAATGTGCGAATATTTAGAGACCCCGGTTATGAGCCGTGCCGCTGCATTAAACACGGATTGAAGTTTGTCGATTTGACATTTCGGAAGGCTAGCATAAATACCGTTACAGTAATCGAGACGTGAGACTACGTATGAGTTGATGAGTAATTTTGTTGCCTCTGTAGGAAGGTTTCTTCGAACTGATTTAAGTTGTCTTAGGTGAAAAAATCCGGTGCTTACTGTCCTATTTATTTGACTTTTAAGCGAAAAGTCCGAGTCTAGATTAACGCCAAGAAGTTTAACTGTTCTCTTTGGAATAATATTGCTGCCAGAAATGGAAACAGGTGAATCGTCTACCAAATGTTGCCGTTTGTTTGTGGCCGCCCAGAGAAACTCGGTCTTAGATGGGTTCAGTTTCAGCTTGTTTGAAGACATCCAACGAGTTATTGCTTCTAGGCATTCAGCTACACGGATTTTGAGACTGTTGATTTCGTTTGGAGTGCAGTAAAAATAAACTTGCTGATCGTCAGCGTAGCAGTGAGACAAGAGACCAAATGACTCGATTATTTTGGCGACATCATTTGTAAAAAGGATGAAGAGAAGTGGACCTAAAACGGATCCCTGGGGTACCCCTGAAGAAAGTGCAGCGAAATTAGACAGTTTATTTCCAACCTTCACGGCTTGTAAGCGATTAGATAGATAGGATGCCAGCCAATTTTTGATGTCGGAATTCAAACCAAATGTTTTCTCTAATCTGTTAATGAGGAAGTTGTGATCAATCGTATCAAATGCTGCACTCATGTCTAGGAGTGAGATGAGTGCTAATTTTCCTGACTCTATGGCAAGAGTTATATCTGACAGCATACGAAGTAGTCCGGTTTCTGTTGAGTGAAACCTTCTATATGCGGATTGACGATTTGTGAATAATTTATTTGAATTCAAGTGACTGGTTATTTGTGCTGCAGCAATTTTCTCTAGGATTTTTGAAATGAAAGGTAAATTTGAAACGGGTCGATAATTACCTAAGTTATCGGAGTCTAGTTGTGGCTTTTTTAATATGGGTGTGACTATGGCTGACTTTAGAGGTTCAGGGAAGTGACCTGTGCTGAGAGATTTATTAAAAACATGAACTAAGAATGGAGCTAAGACAATTGCACATTTTTTTAATAACCATGTTGGTATGGGATCTAGACTGCACTGCTTATTTGGCGAACTTGCTATTAATTTTTTTACTTCTTCCAGCGTTGTAGATTTGAAGGAAGACAAATTTCCTTTGGAATTGAGAGTGTAAATTGGCGGAGGGGCGTGAGATGTGGATGCACGAATAGATTCAATTTTTTCCCGAAAAAACTTTGAGAACGCATCTGGGGTAATATCTATTTTAGTAGGAACTGTGGCTTCGGAAATAACAGTCTTTATGGAGTTCCAGAGACGTTGTGGATTGGTTCGCTCAGAGTCAATCTTTTCATTCCAATATTCCGATCTTTTGGAATTTATTTTGCTCATATACTGTTTTTGAGCAAGCATCCACTCATCCCTTGAATTTACTGTACAGTTTTTTCTATAGGTCCTCTCTAATTTCCGCATTAGTCTCTTCTGGTTTCGACATTCATCGTCAAACCAGCCGTCAGACTTTCGAACTTTACGTGTTTTTGATGTTGTCGGAGCATATTTATTTAACAGAAATGTAAGTGTTGTATTATAAGTATCGACAAGTTCTGTTGGAGTCTTTGTTTCCCAAAAAATGGGTGTACATAATAGTGAGGTCTGTAGTTCTTCCAGAAAATCACTAAAGCTGAAATTACGCCATTCCCTCGATATAATTGTTCTATATGGTACTTTAGGCGGGTTAAAATCAATATACAACAATTTTAATCTTTTAGATACCTCTCTTAACTATATATATATATATATATATATATATATATATATATATATATATATAGCTAGGTACTTATTTAACGATGTATTTTTAAGGAATGCATATATTTTAATTTATGTACTGGTTTCCCATCTCAACTTTTAATTAAAATAATAATACAACCAATATCTGATTACAATTTAGTAAACTCAAAAATTAAATAATACCTAGATGTCTAGGTACACTCTACAATTAAAATATTACCTTCCTCAGCTAAGGTTTCGCACAAATGAGTATATAGGTTCTTACCTAATCATGAATAATGTCAAATAAATAAAAATAATTTAATAAATATAATCTTTGTTTAAAATTATCGACCTTCTGAAATGGGCTTCTGTTGGTACCTACCTACCTAAACATAAAAATATATATTTGATGGTGTGTCGTGTATAGTATAGTGTATAGTGTGTTCGGCAGAGTAGTGGCGCGCTCCACGGACATCTGATAGGACAAGGGTGGCCCGGCTTATATTATTATCCGTGAACGTACTATACCATAGGGATGTGGCAGCAGAGGCAGAATCGTTTCGAAGTCGTCAATATACAAGCGGAGCGAAAGTGAAATCAGCCGGTAATTACTTTTAAAATTATTTAAATTTATTCATGCGGCCGCCTTCGACTATCAAACCAAGCCACAGAAGACCATGTAGAACAAGCCAGCTCGACAAAATTTATAGGTACACGATATTAATAAATCGATTATTGAAACACTTTAAGGGATAGTTGGATCGAAAACATTCTAAATATGACATAATAAGTCAAAAACCAGGAGGAACGACGGGATTGGAATATCTCAATATTATAAACTAGCTTCTGCCCGCGACTTCGTCTGCGTAGGGTTAGTACTTCGAGTAATCTACTTTATTTTCCTAGGTCCCATCTATGTTTATGCCAAAATTCTTAACCTATTTATTTAAAATATCTGTAATAAATTATTGATTCGATTCAAAGCATTATGCGAATTTTTAATAAAATTTTGATTTGACAATCATTGTTTTGCAAAATGTCATTCTCAAATGTTGACATTTTCTATTAAACAATAATTATTATTTTCAATATATTGAAAATTAAAAGCTAGCTTTATAAATTATAGCCTATGTGTTATTCTGATGTATGAGCTACATTATTGTAAAGTTTCATTAAAATTTCAGTAAGTTTTGCGTGAAAGAGTAACAAACACACATAAATCCATACAAACTTTCGCGTTTATAATATTAGTAAGATATTATAATGAGATATTACAATTTTCGTATGCCTTCTAGTTCTATTTAAGTGCTTGAATCGAGGACATATTTTTAATTATCGAAGAAAGCAAATACTTTGTGGCTTGACATTATACCAAATGAAAAAAGTATTTGTTTAATTTATTTTAGTAAAGAATATAAGCGGAAAAGAGCTTATTGTTACACTCGGTACTTTGACCAAGATACTTGGTCGAAGACTCGGTACCTAAATTTTAAAGTGAAATTCACTGCTGAAAATTAGAGTCATGGGCCGCCCCTAGGTGTTGGCCGTGTTAATAATAGGCCAGTGGCGGAGGGGTTTCCGCCTTAAAATTGGCGAGGGAGAAGATACCGATTAACCATCTTTTTTACTACGGAAATACCTCTCGGAGAGGATGGTTGATGTGCACTTATGAGACTAGCTTAACAATATGGAACGGGTTCAGCATAAATTTCTTAGGAACCTAATTTTGAACTCAAAATTCCAATTGAAAACATTCATTATTATGTAAATTTGATGAAACAATAATTTGCATACAATTATGCTGCCTGAATTATTTAGAAGTAGTTGTATTACATCCAAAGTCATTCATTAACCACCTAATTCTCCAGTCTTTTAAAATAAATAAACTGTACCTAGGTACTTTTACCACTAATCTTCTCATAAATGTAATACCAAGAGTAATAAAGGGCAGCAAATGTAAAATCAATGTCCAGTGTCCAATTATTTGAATATAGTGTCATCTGCGTGTGAAGACATATTTTCACCAAGCCTAAACATTCTAATAAAAGTGTGTTTATCAAAGGTGACCTGCCAGGTTTGTTAAGTTTTCTGTATCTGTTTGTAAATAATAAATATAGATACAGTACACGCCAAATTTTAATACCGGCCTGACGATGATCAAAAATCTCCGCAAAAAACGAGATTAAGGTAACAAAAAGTAGTGGCACACGCGTTTTTCTGTCGCACGTATGTTTTTTTTTGCATCTATCTCTTTTACTTAAATCAGTAGGTGTGCGAGAATGAATCGTACCATGTTCAGGCCGGTTTAAAAGATTGGCGTGTAGGTACTATACAGCCTAAGAACTCACAATAAATTGTACGGCGCCCTTGAGGTGATTCTTCACCGGACACGTTCATAAAAGAGGTGGTGCAAATAATATTGTTGTATATATTGTCAAAAATATTGTCAAAAAATATTTTAAAGAAACCACCAACAGGAAGACTGCTTCCTCTATTTACACATGAAAGTCTCACTTATAATAATTATACTTGTTTTTCTTCTTAATGAATAAATAGATGTTTATATATTTTTGTTATTGTATTAACTGTACATACGAGTATGTGAAACACGTGATTGTATTAATTGAACATATATGAAATGTAAACTCTTCTTCCATCCACAGGCAAATGCTTTTAATGGAAGACCAGTATGAATTAATATGTACCATTCTTAAGTTAATAATAATAAAAAAAATAAAAAATATATATCTTAGGAATGTAATCTACAAGTACTGTTATTTTTTTTCCTATGCAATAGTGCAACCGATTGCGAAGGGGGGGGGTCGAACCCCCTAAACCCCTTCCTTATGGACGACCTTGCACTCAGACAATTTGTGTGTGCCACTGGAGTCATAAATAATATTATACAATGATAAAGCGAAGAAAGAAAGGTAATTTGAAGCTTGGAAACTTTTAATTCTGTCAAGCCACTACTCGCAATTTTTTTTCCTGCGTAACAAAAATAAACAGTTATTTTGAAGTAAGTAGGAGATATTAAATCTTCCTTTAGACATCCTCATTCCTTCTTTACTCTTTCATAATAATTATGACAGTGGTACCTACCCCATTCGCAGGTAGATATTACTCCGTGTATACAGTTCCTAGTTCCTACCTTTTCATCTAATCGTGTGTCAAGTAATTTACGACAGATGACAGATGGCGACGCGACATGTGCGAACATTCGGGTTAAGATTGCATAAGAAGGGGCTGCAGGCTACGGTTAACAAACAGGTAACAGTAGTTAACAGTTAGGTGATCAGTCGGGACCTTGAAGAAGGGAAGTTAAAACTCTTTTGGTTAAGTTGCAAATTAAAACTAGATAGTAATTTTGTGAACAGTATACCTCGTGTCCAAAAAAGGATGTTTATAATTTTCATAAGATTTGAAAGTAGGTACTGTATAAACCATATATTTTGTTTATTTTTAACTTAAAGAGATAAACCTCAAATTACAATATTTTAATTAATGAATATAATAATAGTTGGTAGAGCATCGGCCCGGAAAGGCGAAGATTCTAGGTTCGAGGTCGATTTTTTTGATTTTTCTGTTTCAGATTTTCTATTGAGTTTCGCTAATATTATCTTCATTAATAAAAACATACATTTTGTTTTTAACATTTAAAAATTTTAAAATAAAGAATTATACTATTTAAGAGGAACGGCTGCGCGGCCGCTTTCACACAAAACGTAGTTTTTGATTTGAAGCCACAATACCCAACCAAACTGAAAAATTATTTTTTTAATAAAAAGTTAGGTTCAATTTCGATCTCGGATAGGAGCTACTTTTTTTGCCTTTAAATGGTGCCTTTCAGGTAATTAAAGAAATCAGTTTTTGTTCATTTTGGAAGCATATTTATTTATAATAATTAAAAAAAAACTGTGCCTAATCCTTCGTTTTAAAATAATTAAAAATAACATAAAAAAATATATATATATAAACGACAAGTTTTTGTTCCGATGTAAGTAGATAATTTGTAATTAAAATTTACACCCATCAAATTGTTTCTAAAAAAAAAAACTATATTTTAAATTTTATACTTGTTTACATTTACTCTCGAATAATTGTCCTAGTTTTATTTGCCTCTAAAATCATAAAATATTAAAATCTTTAATAGCCTATATTTTAAAAATTAAAGCAAAAATAAATAAAGTAGCTTCTATGCGAGATCAACATTTGACATACCTGTTGATTACAACAATAATTTTTCAGTTTGGTTGGGTATTTTGGCCTAAAATTTGAAACTACGTTTTGTATGAAACTTGCCGCGCACCCAATGGCCTTAACGAGAAAATATCACCATCTCAGTTACAATTATTTAAAAAAAAAAATTCAGACCATTAGGAACCTACCGTAATATTGATTATTCCCTTTGACAGCCCGTAGTAGGAACCAGGAACCACAATCTTGCGAACTTTAGCGGGAAAAATGTGTATCCAACACGGCCGCCATCTTGAACCGGAACCGTAACATTCTAATTTACAGAGAGATGAAATGCCAAATGGTCTTAAAACAGGACTTAAGTTCGGATGAACTTTTTAGGAGAATCTGTGATTTGAATATTAGGCAAATTTACTGAAAAAAACCTACTTGCATTGACCTCTTTCTAAACACTGAAAGGACATAATGTCGAATTCATTAAGAAATATTAGATAGGTACTTTGCTACAGCTATGCAATGCACTTTCACTGTCTAATCGCAAAAATAAAATAAAATAAAATTGGACATAGGCGCCGAGACGGGCGATTTTTTTAAAACCTCCGTGTATGTAAGTTCCTAATACTTTTAATAATAATATAAGTGTAATGTATTATTAGCTTTATTACATTTATTTTGGAGCCAACAAAAAGCTGTCCACAGAAGCGAAGTTAGCAGTCTACAAATACTGGTACCAACCCTGACGTATGGCAGTGAAGCATGGAACTGGCAGAGAAAGGATGAAATTAGACTGAATGCTGTAGAAATGAGATCCCTGAGGCGTATGTGTGGTAAAACCATGTATGATCGTTTGAGGAATGTGGAGATCCGAAAAGAATGCAGGGCTGATGTGAGCGTAATAAGTAAGATTAAGAAAGGGACGCTTAGATGGTTTGGTCATGTTGAACGAATGAATGAAGAAAGGAGTGTAAAGAGAATTTATGACGCGAATGTGAATGGTAGAATAAGCCGAGGACGCCCAAGGAAGACGTGGCACGATCAAGTGAATCAGATACTTGAGTCGGGCCATGTGGAGAGTCAGAATAATAGAAGAGTATATATGAGAAGATGTATGAAAGTGAATGAGGCAAGAAGTGTGTTCCAAGACCGAGTTGTTTGGCGGTCCGTCCTCTCTGCCTACCCCTGCGGGGAAACGGCGTGATGGTTAGTTAGCTTTATTAATTATCTAAAATATTTTTAAGCGATCAAATTTTTAAACCAAAAACTAATGATTTTACATTGCTTCGTAAAGCTTTTCCTGACGAGACAGAAGCAGTATTTCACCGTTATAATAATGTATTGCTTAATGCATTTTTTAATTCTCAATAAAAACATAAAAATTAGTAAGTTATTAGGTACCTATCTTAATGGGAATCAATTTAAACGAATACCTAACTGCAATTGAACGAGTCAAACAAAATCACATTCAACGATGAAAATTATTGAGGAATAATAAACGAAGAATGATCACGAATATTATATCAATCACGATTCCCCAACCGATGTTCATAATAATATTTAATGATGATGGAAGGATTTCATCTCGTGGTAATTTGCTGCAGTGAACATAAAAAAGTACCATCAAGAAGACATATACTTTTTTTAAACTTTAATGAAGCACGAATATTTAGTGGCGCTATGTGAGAAATGTACCGCTGTATAATATAACACGCTCTTCTAATGGTACTTTGTTAGAAGCGGTGCATTAATATTATTAGTGTTACGTATACAGATAAAAATTAATGGCACTTTAACGTGCTGTGTGTAAACGAATCAGAACTCATTTTGATTTACCAAGTCTTTGTATTGTTATTAGTTATTATTATTACATACGCAGAGTTCTTCGATTTTTTTAGATGGGAGATTAGTGATGAGAAACTTGGCTAGATGAAAGAAAAGATTTCTGGGCCAGATTAATAAGCTATTTCGCTCCGCGGCCAAAGGTCGGAGTTCAAAAGCAGGTGAGAGAAAACAATTATGTATTTATGAAGAAAAAGATAACAATAATAATCAAAATTAAAATATGATAATGAACAAGACACAGAAAAAATAATAAAAATATTGGTTGAACTGGGACACGAACCCAGATCTCACGTCTTACCGGGACGGGCGCTCAAACCAATTCAGCCATTGCGATCTATTACGAGACTGACGTATTTGTCAACTTCATATTTCAAGTTTCAGAATAAACAATATTATCTTCGACTAATAATTTTTTTTATAATTTTTTTTTTATATTATTAACATTATTTTTGTCGTCTTCTTCTCCAATCATATATTACATTGATGGTATCAACCTTCAAAAGTTAAAGGAGAGTTTTCCTTGTAAAAAATTAATTATGTATTTAATCTGTACTATTGTACTCCTTTTAGAGTTGACGATGCTCTCAATATCGTATTTGTGCGATACCAGTATTCCAAACCTTAAAAGGTGCTGAATAATAATAATAATAATAATTGGATAATTTGTAGAGCGCCGTTTTTGTGAGAAATCACCTCAAGGGCGCTGTACATCTTATTATGACTTCTTAGGCTCTACCTAGAACTATTATTTACAAATGGACACAGAGAACATACTTACCTGGCAGGTCACTTCCGATAAACACACTTTAATTAGAAAGTTTGAAATGACTTTAGTTCTACATGTGTATTTATTGTGTAGTATCAGATCCGAAGAGTTAGGTAAGTACATTGACTTAAAATACATATATATTTTTTTAAACTTTATTTGTTTCCATTTCTTTATACATATAAGATATAATAACAAATAGAATATAATAACATAATATATAATAACAAATAGTATAAACAAGAAATGAAAACCAACTAAGGCACTGCCTGAGTGTGGGTAATATAAAAACAAATATTATATTTCCAAGTATCTACCTAAAGTAATTCCTAACCTCTTTAGCTATAAGATACGTCAATGATTTTTCACTAATTATTACGCCAAACCCACGTTCGACAGCGTTACAGCACTTCTTAAAATAAGAATGCCATAGTCCCCTGGCTCCAGACAGCAGGATTCCTACTGTAGGAACCACTGTTCAGTATCAAATTAAAATCATATGAGTAGGTAGGGACTCGTAGAAAGAGTATTTTTTGTGGTCCGCATTCTCTCATTTAACATGATATTCAAGAGCGAAATGTTTAAGACCTGTTTTTTATTGAATATATTTTATATGTAGATAATATAATAGTAATATATATGTAATATATTTTCTTTTCCCAGGCTCATCTACGTTTATACAAAAATTCTTAACCTATTTATTTAAAATATGCATAAAATTCTTGATTCGATTCAAAGTATTAGGCGAGTACTTCAAATAAATACACTAATTTAAATATTTTCTAAAACAGAATTTTGATTTAACAGTCATTGTTTTGCAAAATGTCATTCTCAAATGTTGACTTTTTCTATTAAACAATAATTATTATTTTCAATACATTGAAAATATATAAAATGAGTAGGTAGGGACTCGTAGAAAGAGTATTTTTTGTGGTTCGCATTCTCTCATTTAACATGATATTCAAGAGCGAAATGTTTAAGACCTGTTTTTTATTGAATATATTTTATATGTAGATAATATAATAGTAATATATATGTAATATATTTTCTTTTCCCAGGCCCATCTATGTTTATACAAAAATTCTTATCCTATTTATTTAAAATATGCATAAAATTCTTGATTCGATTCAAAGTATTAGGCGAGTACTTTAAATAAATTCACTAATTTAAATATTTTCTAAAATAGAATTTTGATTTAACAGTCATTGTTTTGCAAAATGTCATTCTCAAATGTTGACTTTTTCTAATAAACAATAATTATTATTTTCAATACATTGAAAATAAATAGCTAGCTTTATAAATTATGGCCTATATGTTATTCTGATGTATGAGCTATATTATTGTAAAGTTTCATTGCAATCCATTCAGTAAATTTTGCTTGAAAGAGTAACAAACATACACACATCCATACAAACTTTCGCGTTTATAATATTAGTAAGATTGTTGTCATATTTTTGATGGCTTGATTGCAAATAAGTACTTTAAATTTTAAGTTTCTCTATACCTACCTTCCAGTAGCGTGAAGGGCATAAATAATGCAATACTTTGCCTACCCTAATAAAACGACCGTAAAAGAAACGTTTAAAATTTTCTAATCAAAATGAATTTATTTTATGACTTCGGCAAGGAAAGTGTATCATAATTTACTAAGATGGCTATAACCATGAGCGAAATATCATAGTAAAGTGACAGTTTAAAAATATTCCCTGCACACAGTAAATATTCACTTCAATTTGAGGCGGGTATGGGTACCGCTGCCCGGGAACCATTCATTGAATTACCAACACCTCTGCCATAGGTCACACCAAGTGTTTCGCTACTTACGGTGACTTTTATTTATTGAGGCATTTTAAGTAGGTACATAGTTATCTATGTCCTAATACAATCCTTATATATATACATAATTAAAGCAATACATTTACAACACATCAATCACATATTTACGTAACTTAATTTTAAATGTTTTTATGTTTTCTTCTAATTTTATTTCTTCTGGTAATTCTCCAAATATCTTCAACGCTCCGTACATCAACGAATTTTGACTTTGTGTTTTTTTCCTGAAGGGGAGTCTCAGTTCATTTCTTTTCCTCGTCTCATATCTGTGTGTGTACTGAAGTTTATCGATTTTTCTTAGAAATTCAATAGATGTATGGCCATTGATGATCTTGTAGATTAATGAAATAGTATTGAAGTAAATTATTTGTTTGAAAGACAAGATATTTAACTCCTTCAACATTTTCTTAATTTTTGTGTACCTATTTTTCTTCAATATAGTTCTCATAGCTCTATTTTGTAGAATGGTCATCTGTTTCATTAAACCTTCGTTGGCTAAGAATAGAATACTGCTACAGTAATTTATGTGTGGTACAATGATTGCATTGTACACATTTTTACTGGATACTGTGTTAAGGAATCTTCTTATTCTTCCCAACAGCGAGATTTTTTTGGCAATCTTTTTAATAATTAGTTTTGTATTTTGAGCAAAAGTCAATTTGGAGTCAATTATTACTCCCAAATATTTCATTTCGGACACTTCTTTCAAAGCTTCACCGTCGATCAAAATGTCTTTTTTTGTTTGCATTGCACGTTTTCCGATGTTCATAAATTTTGTTTTCTTTACATTTAATTTAAGTTTATTTTTTTTTAACCATATTGATATATTATGTAGGTCTTCATTTAAGTGATTCATTAAGAGTTCATAATTATCTCCTGCTATATATATCAACGCGTCGTCTGCAAATAATCTTATTTTACAATGTTTCAATACTTTTACCATATCATTAATGTACATTATAAAAAGAATAGGTCCGAGAACAGACCCTTGTGGTACTCCCAATGTAATCTTCACTGGTTCGGATATTATCTCACCCACTTTTGTAGTTTGAAATCTATTGGTTAAGTAATCCTTGAACCATTTCAATGCTTTTCCTTTAATTCCATTTTTAGATAGTTTTTTAATAATTATATCTCTATCTATCGTTTCAAAAGCTCTCTGAAAGTCTAGGAAAACCGCAATCACATGTTTATTTTTATCTGAATCTTGTTTCCAGTCCTCCAGAACGAGATTGAGAGCCATTTCACATGATTGGTTATTTCTAAATCCACACTGTTCTTCACATAATATATCCCATTTTTCTATAAAATCAACAAGTTGTTTTTTTATTATATGTTCAAGTATTTGTTCATACTTAGGGAGCGTGTTTACTGGTCTATATTCTTCACACTTTTTTGTATTTTTAATTTTCGGTATTGGGATGACTCTTGATATTTTCCATGTTTGAGGGAATTTTCCTGAGGTGATAGATTCATTTATAATATTTAATAAGTAATTCTCAATTATTGGTAGTGATTGAATTATTAATTGTATTGTAATTCCATCAGGACTGGGTTTTGATTTCATTTGTTTCAGAATATCTTTTAATTCCTCCTTTGTTATTTTTTTAAATTCAAATTCTATATTTCTTTCTTCAATTTCTTCCTGAACATTATAGACAATTTTCGGAATACTCTCGTTAATAGTTTCAATACTTTTTATAAAATAATTATTGAATTTATTGGCTATATTTAACCCATCTGTTCCCGGGGGGAATATAATGTCTTCATATACTATACTGTTATTTTCGCTTTTCAGTAACGATTTTATTGTTTTCCACATTTTCTTCTGATCTCCCCTTTCTTCGTCTATTTTAGTTCTGTAGTATTCATTTTTTCTGTTTTTTAATTGAGTGGTATATCTGTTTCTGTATATTTTGAAGTTTTCCCAGTTATCCGAGTTCCTCGTTATTTTTGCTATTTTATACAATTTGTCTCTTTCCCTTTGCATGCTTCTAAGGTTATTGTTGTACCATTTATTTTTTGATGGGTTCTTAGTTTGTTTTTCTGGTATAATTTTATCAATTGAATTTTTTATATTTTTTATGAATGTTTCTACCTTCATATCAAAATCTAATTCCATTATTCCATTCCAATTTTGTGCTCTGAGTTGTAATCTTAGTTCTTCTTCATCATATTTTGCATAGTTTCGATAAACTTTGGTGTTTATAAAATGTTTTTTCGTATTTCGATTTTGCTCTATAATTTGAATTATGGAGTGATCTGTGATTCTGGGTGAATCTAATAGATTTACCTGTAGTTCAAAAACATTTGTAATCATCAGATCAATTAATGTACTTGATGTTAGAGTTACTCTAGTAGGTTCTTTTACCAGTTGTTTCATCCCATTGAATTCAATGATATTTTTTAGCTTTTTTGTATAAGTGTCTGCATTTTTATTCATGTTTATATTGAAATCTCCAACTATAATATTAGGTTGTCTTTCGTTGACGTTCTCTGTACACCATTTTTCGAAGTACATTAAGAAATCCCCCACACTCGAATTAGGTGAACGGTATACAATACAGTATACCCCCTTTTTTAAGCCGTTTTTTACTTTTATCGCCAAAATCCATGATGTGTTTTCATGTTGTTCGTTTGTAATTATTTCAAATTTTATATTTTGTTTGATTAATAGAATTACACCACCCGTATGTCTGCTGTATGAGTTACATCTTATAGTATTGTAATGCGGAAAGTTGATTTCATTATCTTCTATGTTTTCCGTCACATGTGTTTCACTTAACATAACCATTTGTGGCTTTCTCTCCTCTATTAATATTTGGAGCTCTTCATGGTGTGCTATAAGGCTTTGTATGTTTAGGTATAAGATCTGTTCCTTCAGCCTAAAAAATCGATTTTATTCCTTTCTATTTCAACTTTTCTTTTATATACTGGACATTCCTTACTTGTAGCTGAATGATTTGTATTAAGTTTAAGTCCCAATCTTTTGCCGGTCATTATGCAGTTTATGCACTGCATATCTTCATCATCTGTGCATTCTTTTATATCATGTTGTTTTGCACATTTAGAGCAGGATTTTAGATTTTTGCATTCTAATGCCTTGTGGTTATATCCATTGCATTTGAAGCACCTCATAATATTTAAGTTGTCAAAAATCCTGCACCTATCCCATCCAAGATTTAATTTTTCTGCATTTATCATTCTGTGGTAAGTCTCCCCGTCGACGTCAGCGTATACAGTAAAACTTGTTTGTTTTCTTTGGTTTTTTATTTCTTTTACGTATGTCACTTTGATTTTTGTGTTTTGTTCACAAATGTACTGATTTTGAGTTTTTAGTTTTCTCTCTATTTCTTCAAAGCTGTATTTTTCTGATAAACCAACTATTTTGACAGAAGGTTTTTTGGTTTGAGGAATTTTCACGTCATATTTATCTCCCATTTTGGAAATCATCTCATCATGAACCTTATTAATATCGGTGGCATTTTTAAATTCTACTATAACCCCTCCATCCCTAAAATTTCTCATGCCGGTAACTCCAAAATTTGCTGGGTCAATATTAACTTTTATTTCATTCTTTGTTTCACTATTTTCCTGATCTTTCTTTTTTGGTTTTATGATGACCACCGGCTCGTGTTTTTTTACCTTCTCCGCGTAGGTTTCAGGTACCATTATTTTTCTAATATCTTTTTTAATTTCTTCATTTTTACTATACATGTTATTAACAAGCGATTTATTTTCCTGTATTATTTTTTTCACTTCATTGAGATTATGGGTAACTTCTTTTGTTAGCGGCCGTAGGATTTTTAATTGGCCCTTCATTTCACTGTTTTCTGCCACTAGATGCGCTATAATAGCAAACAACTCATCCACCTCTTCGATAATTTTTTCTTTTTGAGCCGTGGATATTTTTCCTTTGTTTTCGTTAATTGTTGTTTTAATAGAATTTATTTTACTTCTTGAGTTAGTTAGTGCCCTTGTTATTTTATGGGTTCGTAATGTAGATCCTTCTTCTTCTTCGTCCATATTACTCTCATCAGATTCATCATGCTCTTCCGGATTCATATTTATTTTTAATTTATACTTCTATTCCCATGTACAAATCCTTTTTTAAACTTGCTGCAACATTGCACTGCCACTATTAAAAGCGTTTTATATCGTATAAATCAGTTTTTGAACTAAATATCACTATTTTAAATGGAGCAACATAAAATGTGACACCTGTCAGTTGACACGTAGAATGTCTGTAGAATGACTTAGCAGCTGTGCCCGGATTCATGGGGTGAAATTTGTCCGGCCCTTGGCGGCGGATGTTTCTGCCCACAAACTGCGTGGCAGGCCTCATCGGGAGAGACTGGTTGAGGGAGGCTCTGATTTGATCTCTCCAAGAACTCTCTCGGAACTTCACCTTGCACCTCAGTTGGAGGTATAGACTCCTATCTCCATCACTCTTGGATACACTGACCGCCAGATTCCTACCCACCCCTCATACAGTTTTCTTACCAGAACATACTCTCCTTCTTTTCCTAAAAAATTACCTCCATACTGCATCCCCAAAGATGACATACTTAAAAGAATTATTTTTCTGTGCAGAGCTAATGTAAAAAAGCCTACCCTTGGTCACAGAGCACACGTCACTGCTGTCTATTAATAAATTCAATTTGAAAAATCCTTTTCTGCTATTAAAAAATAAATAAGTAGATAGGTACCAATCTTCGTACCACTACCACCCATGTATATGTGATAGGTAGGTACCGTTGATATTTTAATTCAGCGCATGTAACAGGTAGGTAAGGTAGAAAGTTTAAGCTTAAACTTTGATGGGTTCACATCGATAAGCCGGACATTTTTCCTATGGCCTCCGCTGGCTTTCAACTAAGCTCTCGTATTATTTAACGTACCTGTGCCACCCGCACCCCACCCCTCTCTTAAAACACCCCCACCCCCCGACCCCTGCCGCATGGGGTTAGTATTACAATAGATAATTTATAATACACGGAGAAAAATGTTATTCGAAAATACGATATTTTTATTAGTAAAAACGGTTAAAAACGGGACTGAAGTTCTTACGAACAAATTAACAGGGTTTCAATGTTTATTGGCGGGAAAATCTAAGAATAATTTGTTGGTACATGTAGGGAATTACGTATACAGTAAACATTGAAACCCTGTTAATTTGTTCGTAAAAACTTCAGTCCCGTTTTTACGAATAAAGTGATCGTCTTTTCGAATAATATTTTTTTCCGTGTACATAATATATACCAATTATTTATTTATTTATTTTTAACTTGTAACTTTTGCCCGCGACTTCGTCTGCGTAGGATTAGTACTTTGAGTAATATATTTTCTTTTCCTAGGTCCCATCTGCGTTTATAACAAAATTCTTAACTTATTTATTTAAAATATATATAATTCTTGATTCGATTCAAAGTATTAGGCGAGTACTTAAAATAAATTCACTAATTTAAATATTTTCTAAAATAGAATTTTGGTTTAACAATCATTGGTTTGCAAAATGTCATTCTCAAATTTTGACAATTTCCATTAAACAATAATTATTATTTTAAATATATTAAAAATAAATAGCTAGCTTTATAAATTATATCCTATATGTTATTCTGATGTGTGAGCTATATTATTGTAAAGTTTCATTAAAATCCATTTAGTAAATTTTGCTGGAAAGGGTAACAAACATACATATATCCATACAAACTTTCGCATTTATAATACAAGCTTCTGCCCGCGACTTCGTCTGCGTAGGATTAGTACTTCGAGTAATCTATTTTTTTTTCTAGGTCGCATCTACGTTTATACCAAAATTCTTAACCTATTTATTTAAAATATCTACAATTCTTGATTCGATTCAAAGTATTAGGCGAATACTTCAAATAAATTCACTAATTTAAATATTTTCCAAAATAGAATTTTGATTTAACAATCATTGTTTTGCAAAATGTCATTTTCTAATTTTGACGTTTTCTATTAAACTATAATTATTATTTTCAATATATTGAAAATAAATAGCTAGCGTCATAAATTATAGCCTATATGTTATTCTGATATATGAGCTATATTATTACAAAGTTTCATTAAAATCCATTCATTAAATTTCGATTTAAAGAGGAACAAACATACATACATCCATACAAACTTTCGAATTTATAATATTAATAAGATAGACAAACAGCTTATAAATCTACAATAACAAAAATAGAGATACCTATATACAAAGTTAAATGGATCAAGCCAAAAAAAAAAAAATATATATATTTATAGTTAAAAAAATACTTTAAGTTGAAATGAAATGACCGGTTTCTGGGGTAAATTTTTCATTATTAAATTTATAACCACATAGTTAGGTAGGTGCCTACATTCATTCAGTGATATATTTTTGTTTGTAGGCTTGTAAACGAACCCAGAAAATAAGTAAATAATTAATTATGTTCCTATATCTTTCTTGTGCAGGTTTTTTCTCAGAAACCTATCGATTTCACACGATTATTGTGCAAAAAACGATATACCATGATCTGAGAAAAAACGTCTTGTATATCTGTCTTTATCAGTCATCTAGGTTTTTTGTTCCTATCCACCTTTCAGTTCTGCCCCTAGGCAAGCTACCTTCAACTACCTGGATGGAAATACCAATCCATAAGTAGGTACCTACCTAAGTACCTATATACCTTTTCCTTTTGTAAGCAATAAATTATTGCCGGTAACCCTTACTTCCGATTGAATGAAAGAGCTTATTGCAAAAAATAAGGCTTATGGCGTGAAGGGTACCTACCTAGGTAAATAAATGCCAAGGGCGTGCTGGTTTTTTTTATCGATTTCCATCCAGAAATTTTTGATTTATTGTTATTTTATAAATGGCCAAAAATACCATATTTTTCCCCTGTGATTAAGATGCTGAAGACTTTTTAAAAACGACATAGAAATCAAGGGAAAAGTAGGATATAGGGGAAATGGTTTTATAATATTATAGAACCTATATTTTTTCGAGGGCAGCCAATAAATTCCGATAAATTAACGTTTTATACTAACTCTCCATAAACCAACACTTATTTTTCTCTATCTAGGTTGTATATGTTGTGTACCTAGGAGGTGTTTCACCACCCTCTGGAAAGCTGCCAAAAGCACTATTCATATAATAACCTATATTTTAGATTTACGATTTACGATTTGTGTGTTTTTGAAGACCGATTTTACTAATCGAACCGATGAATATAGTAAACAGGGTTGCCGATTTGCGTGGAATTCCTGAAAATGCGGGGAATTTTTCAGATTTTTCAAGAATTGGATATTTTGCGGGGAAAATGCGGGGATTCTGGGCATTTCTTGATTATCCAACCATATTGGAAAATAAGCACATTCGGTGGAAGATTTCGTAGTTTACTTTATGGCAGCATTGTAGAATTTATTTCTAAACGATAATGTCGGGGGATTCCTGAGTTTGGGACACAAACTTGAAGACACGTGAATTTGCTAGTCATATTATATAGAACTTTCATGATAGAAGGATTCTTTTCTTACCTAGGTAGCGTAGGTACGTCTTGATTAATTGATTACTTGTTGTTGGAAAGTTTATTTTATAATAAGTAATAACGTGAGCTTTGTGAGAGTCTTTTTTTAAATGGATAAATGGTTAAAAAAGGATTATTTTTCTTCTAGCTATACAATTTATTGGCATACCGTACGGAATATTTTTTTTATATAAGTTGGGTTATTAAGTTGCAACCTAGTTTTTAATCTTACATTATGTATGTAATAATATGTTTTAATCATGTTAGTGTTCCAAATAAAACAAAATAAATCAATAAAAAATGCTAATCTCCATAGAATATTGTATCTACTATTTTGAAGGCAGAATTTTAAAAAAACTTGTGGGGAATTTGCGGGGAATTTGTCATTTTGCTCTCCCTGATTTGGGGATTTTAGAACATAAGCATTGGCAACTCTGATAGTAAGTAGCTAAGTAGCGGATAAGTTTACTTAGTGTTAGTTATGCCGAGTTTTCTACCTATTACAAAGTTTTGCAGTTATAACGTACAGTATAAATATTAATAGATAGTTATATTGTTAGCATATCAAAACTATTGAAATACCCCCTTAGCTAATTAACTGATACCAGCAAATCACGTTTTTATAATGATAAAAAGAAACCATTCGAAGTTCTCTAGGTTTAAGAAAAAGGGAATACATTGGCTCCACAGGATTTTTTCCATATGGAAATACCATCTTTGGAGATGCTGTGAGAAGAGTATTTTTAGGAAAAGGATGGAGAGGAAGTTCTGGGGAGGTAAAGGGTAATCGGGGTGGATAGGAATCTATGGGTCAAGGTGCCCAGGAGTCGACATCCCTCCCACTGCAGTGCAAGGCGATGGGTCAAGAGAGTTGGCTGTAGTTCGGCTGGAGAGTTCAAAAGGTCTTCCTCAACCAGACCTAGACAAACCTCACCATGCAGGGTAGTTAATTATACAATAAATGGTTCCCGAGGCGGCGATACCTAGCCACCCAAATTAAAAAAAAAATAGAAATAAATAACTTTCTGCTATCGCGAAACCCGAAAAATCACAGCAGACCGCTGGTAAGTACGAAGGGCGTATTTAAAATCTACCTCTTCTCATGGAATTTTATTGCCATAATTCAACCAACCTTATTAATTATTAATACAAAATTATTTTTAAACCACTAATCTTTAGTTCAAGTGATTCGTATATAGATATTTCACTCGGGTTCCTAATTCCTACCTACCGAATCTTTAAAAAACGTGATCCCACTTATCAGGGGAAAAAAGGTAATGTGTACAATTTCTAGATGCAGAATACAAAACTCATGAGTTCATAAGCAAAGCTAAGTAAAAAATATCCAGACAATATTTTTTTCAACTGACCTACTTGGTGGAATTTCATCGTAATTTGTACAAGGTGGTGCAAAAGTTATGCAGCAACTTTGTCTGTAAATAAAAAGAATTATTATAATTATAACAAAGTTATTCCGCATTCTTCTATCTAACTAACTAACCATCAAGCCGTTTCTCTGCAGGGGTAGGCAGAGAGGACGGACCGCCAAACACCTCGGTTTTGGCACACACTCTTTGCCTCATTCACATTCATACATCGTCTCATACATAATCTTCTATTTTTCTGACTCTTGACATGGCCCGACTCAAGTAACTGATTCACTTGATCATGCCATGTCTTCCTCGGACGTCCCCTACTTCTTATACCGTTCACACTTAATAATAATAATAATGTTTGGAAGATTTTTATAGCGCCATTTTCGTGAGAAAATCACCTCAAGGGCGCTTTACAAATTCATTTATACATTTAACCTATATGTATATTACAAAGATTTATAGCTAATGACTTACAACTAAAAACTACACTTATTTTTAAGACCGAGTGGGTATTTACACAATATTGCTTTACTAGTACTATGACTTACAGCTATCTTAAACCTAAATATTTATGACTAACATACTAATTACATTAACAAACAGATGTTATTATTTCTTCAATTATTGTAATGTTTACCTACTGCTCGTGCTGTCAGTGACAAATTATAAAAAATATTACAAAAAAAAAAAAACACTTGCATCATATATTCTCCTTACGCTCCGTTCTTTGTTCATTCGCTCTACATGCCCAAACCATCTGAGTGTTCCTTTTTTAATTTTACTCATTACGTTTACATCAACCTTTCATTATTTTAGAATCTCCACATTTCTCACACGATCATACATGGTTTTACCGCACATGCGCCTCAGGGATCTCATTTCAACAGCATTCAGTCTACTTTCATCCTTCCTCTACCAGTTCCATGCCTCACTGCCATACATCAGGGTAGGTAAAAGCACTCCATTGTGGACTGCTAACTTCGCTTCTTTGGACAGCTTTTTGTTACCGCCAACGGCATTCAGTCCTCCATTATTGGAGTTACCTGCATTTACCCTTCTTTCAATATCTCTATCAGCCTTCCCATCTCTCGTAATTTTCTATTATAATTTATAATTTTTTTTTTTCAGTTCTGCATTTTACTAATCTCCTAATTTAGGTATATTGCACTTTTCTGTTAGGGCGGTTTTCTCCAATTGTGAACAGTCACAAAGTAAGAACTGCAGTAGGTACTTTGAGTTATCCCTCCAACAGTATAAAAATAATATATAATATAATGTAATATTTGTGTAGGTGAGCCGTAAGCAGTGAGCAGATGAATGGAGTCCTGATACGGATCTGCCGGTTGAATGCGCATAATGAGACTATTCAGGTATTTCAAAGGAGGACGCGAATGGAAAAAATCCGCAATCTTTTCTGGGGAGGTTGTCTGTGAACCTCGTCCAGTTTGTCGACATTAGTTTAACTGTCCCATCATAAATCAAATAATAATGTAATATTTTTTATATTATTTAAGTTTTTATTCCAGCATCAGGACCGGGAGGATAGTACAATCCCAGTCTACCATATTAAGTAAATATAATAATTTTTTTATTTATTTCCATTACATCTATATTCGTACTTTTATTTATTTATACTGTATTTCAAATTTACTAACTGTTATGTTATTCGATTTCATTAGGTATACTTGTTATCACACTGTATAAGTTTATTTATTTCTTACTTCAAATAATATAATTTCTTTTACTTTATTCTATAATGGCACTACTCCCCAATTCAAATACGAGAATTTGTTTCTCTATTGATTTAGGTAGTTTCGGTAATTTTTAAAAGAACCTTAAAAAGAATATAAAGAACCATTTGTTTTTCTTTTTTTAAATTGTTGTATGTATGTATTTTAAATAATAATAAAAAAATGTCACTTTATGTCAATAAAACAAAATATCTGACAGCCAGAGGATGTCTATACTTCAAATAACAAAAATGCCAAGGAATCTGTAAACATAAATAAGATTTATCATGCCTCTTTCCCACTATAACATACTCTACATAAATGCATCACATATCTTGGAATTGAAATTGGTGAAAATATTCGATGGAACTCGAAACGGAAACAATGATGTATTTATAAAAAGTTAATTCTCACTATGTACCTGACATCCACGCGAAATAAATAATTTGCCTCGATTGCTCAAGATTTCCAGACGATCATTTTAAAAAATTTTGCCAACATTAAAAAAATCATACCTACGAATTTTAACATGGAGACATAAACACTTATTAAAGTGCTATGTAGCCAATAAATTAACCTATATTTTACCGTTTACCTCATATTTGTAGGATTTATAAAATAATATTTAAAAAATCGTAAAGTTTATAACCGCGCGGATCCTGCGTGTTTGTTGCTTTAAAACTACCGTGAGAGGTATTTATTCGAGTCAACATAGAATATTTTCGATTTCTGTATGGTGTCTGTCTAAAACTATTTAAATACAAATATTTTTCTTGCAATTTTTTCATTAACTAATTGAAAAAATAATGTTGCATAATATTTATTAATATTTTTTCAGTTTCATTTCTCATTTTTTTCATGCTTGTTTGCTTTTTTATTTATTTATTTTATTTCTTATCTTATTTTGAAATATGGAATGTATTGCATTGCACTGCAGCACTACACCAGCATACATTCTGAAATAAACTTATTTATTTATTTATTTGTTATAATAAAAGTACATTTACATTTTATTGACCTTTTGACTGTCCAACTACATAGGTCTCCCGTTCGAGTACAGTCAAATTGACAGGTATCGTACATATTAGGTAGGTAGGTAGGTACATTATGATTAAAAAAGTACTAAACAATTTCCAATCAATTAAGTATCAAATATTAAAAAAATCAGTTTAGTATCTAATATACATGAAAAAGTGAAAAAGATAAATAAAAATGTTGAAGTATATATACAGAAAACAGTAAAAGAAAGGAAGAGAAAAATTTTGGAACAAAAGAAATATATAAGGCGCTCGTAGTAGGTACGTAATTATCAGATAGCATTTTTATTAATATTTCTGAATCTGTCCTGCCTAAAATTAGTAACTATTTTGTTATTTTTGGATACAAGTTAAGCAGCAAAAGAAAAAGAAAATAAAAATTTTGGTACAAAAGAAATATATTAGTATATATTCATATAAAAAAAAAAACTATTTTCATAATTTCTCGAAAATTCCACTGATTCTTAAATTAGTTAGTTTTGCACCTCGTGTTTAACTTTTGGCAGGTGGACTAGAATTTAAAAAAGCGGACTGCTTTCCACCTACTTATTTATACCAATACTTGATATCTTTCCAACAAGGAATAAGTGGCTTCTTATTCTGCTTAACAATTATTATTAATATATAATGCTATCTGTATAGCATGACAACCATCTATAAAAAGCTTACGTGAACATGGCTATTGAACAATATTAATGATAATGACACTAATATCTACGATCTAACTATATAAATTATTTTAAACCTTTTTTTCCTCTTAGCTAGGTATAAAAATCTGATATGTAATAATAGTCGTAATATTTTGACGATTTGTATTGTGCCATTTTTGTGAAAAATCACCTCAAGGGCGCTGTACAAATTTATGATAAATTTCTACAATGCTCTATCTTACTTCTAACTACAGAATAGACAAACTATTATAACAATTTATGACAGATTAACAACAGATTGCATCCACCGGTTCGTCGATTACTAATTCAAAACCATATTGGTACAATGCATTTGACCAATGGACGTGATGCTGCGTTAAAATGTAGAAAATATACAGGACACTATTTATTTTGTAGTTTCTTAGATGCTATTTTGTGTAATGTAGCAGTGGAGTCGGTGCCTTTTTTGCAATGTTTTCAACTTTTCGTTACAAAGAAGAGAGAGAGAGAGCTTATTTGATAATTTAGGTAATCTGAAAAAAATTATGATTAAACTGACTCTTTCACACAATGATCGCAAGAAGTGTGCCTCTTTCTAGCAGTCTATCCACGTTCCATACCCATTCCCCTTCTCATCCTCAAAATCTATTACTTGGTGTAGATACTCCAAGTTCACAATCTGCCACCAAAAAATTCCACCAAACATCAATATTTTGGCTGTTGCAAGTAGCAACTATGTATGTAATTTCTAAGCACATAAGTACATAATGGTAAACACATAATTCTGAAAGTGAAGCTAAGTCGGGAATCTTAGAAAAATCGGTGTGTATGGGTTTCAATAATAAAAAGTGGTTTATTCTTCCTTCCACGATTTAATATTCCAGACTGGTAGTGAGCTGCATATAATCTTGTGCGTTTTATTCCTATGGGAAATGTTGGCAGGGACAGTGAACGACCTTATTTGAACGAAGGACCGACAGGGGCTCGAGGCTGTGCCTAGGGGGCTATGGATGTTGCTCTAAGGCAGTCTAAGGCATTGATTTATTTTTATTTTTAATTTTTATTTATTGTTTTTGTGTGTAATTCGTAGAACTCAATTTAATTTATTTTTTAAAATTTAATATAATGATGATATTCTTAAGTACTGCAAGTATTTTAGTTAATTAAAAACAGCTGTCACAATAATAAAAAAAACTAAAATACTTGTAGAACTTAGCGCCTCCGCCCACTCAGGCAACTGAAAACTCTCAACTGCCAACTGTCTTTGTATGACAATGTGATGGCCCGCACACTTCACAATCACACAAAACCCCGTTGTCAATGGTAACGCAAGCGGTGACTTGCGACCATCTTGCGACTGTCACGGCTGATTGCCCTGGGCGGCCGTTGCTACTTGCCAGCTGTCAGCTGATTGTTCTTCATCTATGGTTAAATAAGCTTTTTGACCAATCAAGACAGAGAAAACAGCCGGTTTTAGTTGGTTTTCAGTTGCCTCAGTGGGCGGAGCGCCTAAATAACAACATTATTAAATTTAATTTGAATTAAATTTAAAAAAAAGAATTAGGCTTTGATTATCAACCATTAGGATGAGGGCCAATTCATACATATTCAGTTTGTTCACGGGTCGCAGGGGGTAGGGTATATCAGCTTTTCATGGTTAACTTGGCAGCTTCTTGGCAGTCGGTGGTGTCACAAATACATTTGTATTTTCTAAAACAACAATTTTTTATAAAATAATAATAATAATGTAATATTTTATAACGCAGTTTTGCGTTATTTCACTTTAAGTGCGCTTAACCATAATAAACATAAATAATAGGTGGCAAAAACAAATCGCCTTAGGCGAAAATTTTATACCTTCAGGGCCAAACCAATAAATATTGTCGATCACCATATTAAATAATTAGCAATTTTGGGCGACTGATTCAAATTAGACAAAATAGTGGTTACGAAATCCTTTCGTATTTCAGAATACAGATTTTGAAAATGTTAACATTTTTGATCGTAGCTAAGAAATAACTTGGTGTGTTTTCAGAAAAATCATTTGGAAGCGTAAGTAAACCCTTTTGCAAAACAAAATTGACAGTATTGTATATTTTATTTTACCATAATTTAAAAAAATATATAAATCGTTGAAATTTAAGTTGGCCGTACAAAAAGGCTTATGGGCTGCAATAAATGTTTGATAGAATCTCCCGTCTTAACAAACGGATTGCAATATTTAGAGCATAGGCGTCGGGTGGTATTGCTATCCTTGTTCTACCGGTATTTCAATGGAAGATGGAAAATATTTTCCTCAGGGCCTCCTGTGTGGAGTTAATATTTAAAAAAAAAGACAAAATGATTTTCTGACTACATACTGAATCTAGACTACAGATAAACTACCAAATTGTTTTTTCATAGTATCCATCTATGTATTTGATAATAGTGGGTGCTTTGCGGTTTGTAAACTCAATTATGTTAATAACACCACTTCGATCACTTTTGTAACACCGTTTATACGTGTAATTAATACGAAATCGATTAAAAATAATAATTATCCTCACCTTAAAGCAACAGGGAGATATCTTGAAAAATGCTGTTCTGAGATCATAGGACTTTTAGGTTTGCGTGAGTTCTAGCAGAATCAAATTAACTAATGTTGCAGATTAATGATATGGTATTAGAGAGGTAAATTATTTAACACCAACACAAAATTGTAATAATTAATAAATAAATAAAAAAATCCTACTTATTTTGACGTAAATCTAGAAATATCTCAATACTGAGATTTTACTTGTAACTCGGGCATTTTTTTTTTCATAATATTACAGTAATGTATCTATTTTACACCGAACTGCATACTTAAAAGTGGTTTTTTCGTAGATATCTCAGTATTGCTTTAAGGAGACGTTATAATTAATGAAATAAGCACCTTTTAGCGTGAAATTTGAAACTTAAAACTAATGATTTACACTAGAATTCGGGGGTAATAATTGAATAATTTATGTATTATACGCAACAGACTATGTAGGTATATTGTATATTTATTTTATTAATCCCAAACAGGGCCCTGTAAAAATAATGACGGTCAGGGCCTAAGTCATCTTTGAGAATGTTGTGTTGTGGGGTTTTTGAGGAAAGGATGTTATGGGAAAGAAAATCGTATGAAGAGTGGGTTGACGGTTGTGTGAATCTATATCTCCCGCTGCGGTGAAAGATGACGCGTCGAGAAATAAACGAGAGAGGTCAAAGAGTCTCCCTAACCGGCCTCTCCTGAACCGGCCCGCCACGCAGCTGATGGGCAGCCACACCCGCCGCCAAGACCTAAACACACCTCACACCGAACCCGAGCACCCCTGCTTGGTTAACAAACGTAGCGAACCGTCTGGGGTGACCGTTTCCCTACCATGATTATTATTTAATGAGCAAACAGCGTTCTGCTGATATGCGCATATATGTCACACAATCCCCCTTATAATCGTATTATAAATAATTATTAGTATTACAACGTAACAGTGAAAAACTTGACTTATTATCACTGGCTTTAAACTAGGTTTAAGGCCAACTTTATAAAACCAAGGACGAGTCGGCAGATACCTTAATTGTAAGGGGGAATATGGTTACTTGGATTACGTGAAGCATTGTGTGAAGCAAGTATTTTAAATATGGAACGATTTTCATAAAATTATTTTTGTACCTACTGTAACGCTTACGATTCTGATTGTTCTCACAATCAATTTAAATTTTGAAAATCAAAACAAATCCCAGTTCTAGGGGTAATTTATACCGGAATTACATAGAGACACACCACCGAAATTATTATTTTTTATGTTTTATCATTCTAATTTTACAAATATCATCATTTTTGGAATAGATACCGAATAATCTTACTACGTAGAAATTACAACTGTGATTAGTAACTACGTACTCGAATTTGTAGATAAGTTGTGATATATTTCATGACCGTAATTAGAGGATTGCGTGTTGTGATCATGTTCGACTATTTAGGGGTGTCACGTGTCGTGTGTAAGCCAACCACGTGGAACTAATGGACTAGAAGGCAGGTTAGTTAAAGGGATCTACAGTAGTTATCTGATTAGTTTATAATGCCTGTCCTTTTTTAGGATAATCTATGATAATAATAAGTAGGTTAGTTGGAATTTGTTATAAAAAATGTCGAATGAGTTGGAAGTTGAAAGAAAAGGCGGGTTTGTGTCATGTTTCCGAATGCCGAAATCTCAAAAGCCGAAATCCCAAATGACCAACTTCCCGGGTGGCCATCATCTGAAAACCGTGTTTCCTGAAATTCAGAATGTAAAAAAAGTCACAAGATCCTAACCTAACTTAACCATTTGCAAAAAGGTACAGAATTATCCATTTGATGTTATAATTCGTAATGTATTTGTTTTATTATGAAAACAAATAACATAGTATACATCACTTTATTTATATATACACAATCTCTAGAGTTTGGAGATCTGAAAAATGATCACACTTTTGATAAAAATTTTAACTAAAATAGATTCATAATTTTGAAATTAAATAAAAAAAATAAAAGATATAATTAATAAGATAAGAAAATGTATAATCCTTCTTTTAAACATTTTAATGACATTTTAATCCCTAATTCTATTCCCACACTTACTTCTTCTCCTTCTACCCCTTCCTTTCCATGTGTGATCTACATTTAATTTTATGACTTTAGTGTACGTTTACTCTTGATGATGTGAACATCGTTCACGAAACATGTAACTAACTAACCATCACGCGCCGTTTCTCCTCAGGGGTAGGCAGAGAGGACAAACCGCCAAACACACACTCCTTGCCTCATTAACATTCATACATCGTCTTATACATGCTCTTCTATTATTCTGACTCTTTATATGGCCCGACTCAAGTATCTGATTCACTTTTTTTTTTTAATTTCGTTGCTGTTTTTTTTTTTTAAATTTAATTTAATTTTTTATTTTTATTAAGTTAAAAGAAATATATATATTTCGCTTTGTTAACTTAATTCATTGATACACATAATATTAATAATGATGGTTTACTACCTAACACCAAGTAACACATTTTTTTGAGTGAGAACATTTTGGTTTTGCTCATTAATTTTGAGAGCAAACAGTTTTTATTTTTAAATATATTTATTTTATTTTCGGTTGTCAGGCTATCAGGAAGGAGATTATATATGTTTATACCCTCATAGCCTACGTGTCTTTTGCCACATTCTGTCTTTGTTTAATTTGTGTATAATTTATTGCGTTGTCTTGTGTGGTGTTCATGTACTTGTGATGTTTTCATAAATGTAGTATTTGTGTGTATAAAGCCATTTTGAATTTTGTAGATTAATAAGCATATGTTGTATTCGTACAGTTTTCTGATTTTCATTAAGTTAGTTTCTTGGTATACGCTTTTGGTGGAGGTATCTGGTCTATAGTTAAAAAGGTTTTTTATTACTTTATTCTGAATTATTTGAATTTCGTTTAAGAATGTGATATTTGTGTTTCCCCATATTTCTATGAGGTAATTAAGATGGGAATGAATTAAACTAAAGTATAATACCCTCTTTACTTGTATTGGTAGAAGATGGGCTATTCTACCAAATACACCAATTAGTGGGATAATTTTTTCTTTTACTTTTTGTATGTGGTGTTTAAAAGACAAGTGTTTATCGATATAAAGTCCCAGGTATTTTTCACTATCTGAAATTTGTAGGTTTATTCTTTCTTCGTTTATGAGACGGCGTTTTTCTTTTTTGTGAACTTAAGATCATGTAATTAGTTTTTTTAGTGTTAATAGTTAATAAATTTTTAATTAGCCAGTTATTTAATTTATTAAGGTTCAGTTGAGCTTTTTCAAGTAAGTTTTTTAAGTTTATGCCGAAGTAAAATATAGCAGTATCATCTGCGTACAAAAAAATTTCCCCATTTAGGTTTAATTGACAGATATCGTTAATATATATTTTAAATAATAGAGGCCCTAATATGGATCCTTTAGGAACTCCATAGTTTATATTATTGTGTTGACTGTTTTTGTCATCTAAGCTGACATATTGCATTCTGTTATTTAAATACGACTTAATTGGTTGGAGAGCAGGGCCGATTACACCTATTTTTTTAAATTTTTCATTGATCGTGCCACGTCTTCCTTGGGCGTCCTCGGCTTCTTCTACCATTCACATTCGGTTTATAAATTCTCTTTACACTCCTTTCTTCATTCATTCGTTCAACTTGACCAAACCACGTTAAAAAATTATAAATATAAAAGTTATATGTCTTTTTAATAATATAAATAATGTCACCAAAAAGTAAAAAGCTTTTAGAATAAGTTTTTTTCGAAAACAAATCTTAATGAATTAAAAAGTACAAACCAACTTTCCTCGTTGAAAACCTTGAGAAGAATTTAAACCCAATAGGTACAAAACCTACTTACAGTAGGTACTTACTCCAAGAATGCACAAGGCAAAAATAATAAGGCGAACGGTAGCAGGATTAAACGGTAGATGTCACTCAATTAAAAGCAGACACAATGGACAGGGGAGTGAATTAATAAACAGGCGGCCCGCGGCCTCTCGACATGCCCCATTGTGTTAAAAACATATTCTCCTCGGGCCGTGGCTCAGGGGTTGTGAACTGTTCTATCGTAAAGAAATAATTTGAAGCTTTAAGAATCATGTTTTAGTAGAACTGACTTGTGATATGTAGGTGAATAGATATTAACTTAACGAGACGCCTGCATCCTAAATATTTCAGAGATAAAAAAATAATAAATCTTTATAAAGCAATGCACCACATCGTGTAACAACTGGAATTGGGCCGCTAACAATAACACTCCTTATGGAGATGGCGACAAGGTCAAAAATACCGTTTTGATTCACACAAGAAAAAAACATCGCCAAAAGAGTGATTTTATTATATTTTGCGAAAATCAGGCAAAAAAAAAAAATTTTTTTAATAAGAAAAACTATCTTTTTAACTTTTGAAGGTTATTCCCATAAATGTAATAATATATCATTGAAGAAGAAGATAACAATAATAATCTAAATTAAAATATGAAAATAAACATTATCGGCCTTACTAAAAAAAAACACTCCGCGGCCGTTAAACGGTGTTTCTGTAGCACGTTGTGTAAAGTCTGTACATTTCGTTTTTCAAATTCTTACTAAACAAAATATATGGTTTTGATCTGACAACGTCGCCATTTTACCAGCCTTACTAATAAACTTTCTGAAAAATTTGTACAATGGTCAAACAACCATGTATGAAGAATCCTTACTAATTAAGAACTGACAAAAAATTGTTCATGGAAAGATATGTACATTGCTTACACGGCCAAGGAGGGTAGTTTATCTGTTGTATATATTTGTTCCATTTGTAATTTTCAACGAATTTCGAATTTTTTTTTTAATGTCCTATATATTTATTATTTTCTGAGATGTTGTAAAAACAAATACCATTTTAGAACCAAAATTTAATTACCTTTAAGATTTTCATATCTAAAATATACTTAAATGTTTAAAAACTGTAGTATTTTAAGATTCAAACATCAAGTTGGAAAAAAAAACTCACTTACCCCAAACACTTTCTATTAAAACATTGAAATATTTGGAAAAATTCAAAAAACACAGTCCTTTTATTTAATGATTTTAAAATAAATCTGTCACCTCATTTTTTACTCCTTCAAGCAATAAAAAAAAGTAAAAAAATCTTGAAATTCGCTTTACATATCCAAAAATTTACAAAAAAAAAACACACGTTTGAATACATTGCTTGCACATCTTAAGGCATTAATTTCTTTGATACGTTTACTAAAATATGTATTAGACATTTTAGTCACCAAAAAACATCACTTTCAAGAATTTATAATAAATGCAAATTATTTCTGAACATAACCTATGAACCATTTTCTGACAGCTTAGTTTTGAACACGCGATTTTAGTGCCACAATTTGACTTAAACTAACGAAAAACAACACAAATTAATAGTAAATATATTAATTACATGAATATAAGTGCGAATTAGTCATAAATATTCAAATCATTAACGAACACATCATATTAATCACATACAAAATCGCGACCGACTAACTTCTGCATTCGCGGCTATTTTTTTCAGCGGTAAAGCAATGCGCAGGCGCATCAATCACACCACCTAGCGGATTATTATGAAAACTCCAATTTACAAGTAAAATTTCCAGTGTTGCCACATTTTAAACACCGTTTAACGGCCGCGGAGTGTTTTTTTTTTAGCAAGGCCGTTATTATTTTTCTCACTATCCTATAACCATCCCGGGTATGCGCACATCATATTCCCAATTTATTCATTCCCATGAATTGCGCATTCATCCGCAATCGGATAAACGATATGGCCGCGCATAACAAACGAACACAGAAACAAACAAACAAACAAACAAACATTAATTTTTATATATTAGATTAATACTTTTCTCAAAACTCTTCAGGCACAATAACATTTTTGATTTAATTTTTCTTTCCCTTTAAATTAAAAAAAAAATTATTTGTAAACGGTTTTTTGTAGATATTGCGTCGTGTGATAAAGTTTAGTTCTGGTTTCGCAAATAATTGTTCTTCCTTTTTAGAGAAAAAAAAATACTATGTTGTCCTCCACATATATTCTCTACTGGCTGTGGTCCCTCACCATACGCCTCCAGTCCTAGTCCTTCTTATCCTGTTCCAACCCTCTTCCACGCATTCTATCCACTTCTTCCTCGTTCTGCCTGTGGGTCGTTTCTGGGAGCACCTACTTGGCCATTATTTTTGGTTACTACTTTTCTGACATTCATTCTATGTGATAACCGGGTTCAGACTTCCCCGACTTATTTTACGATTGGTTAAAAATGGCAAATGAAGTTGGGGGCGTCCGAAGAAGACATGGAACAATCAAGTGAACTATTTGTTAAAAAAATTAAAATGCAGTTCTACAAATTAAACTTGATAACAATAAATAAACACTGACTCACAATATTTGATCTCCTAATACCTTCAATATAAGCGGAAAAAGTTGCTTTTGTCATGATGGAGGATTTAGCCAGTCAAGGGAATGAACTCAATACGCCTGGCTGGGAACCAAGCGCGATGCCAACACAGCCACTGACCGGTCGATATATAATCGGTATATGCAATGATCACGGCGAGAAAGAGTTGTAAATCGTGACAGAGGGATGTGGCGTGTTTAGCTTTCTGACGGCAGACAACCCCGAGATAATACCACAGCGCAATAACTGGTGCTACCTACCTATCAGCCATTCTAACTGCTACCTACCCATGCAGGCCCCGTCGACGTTTAAAGGTAAATAGGTATGTGTATGTGGGCACTTAACAAGTCAAGAAAGTATTAAATAATCGCGTCTCAGGGTTTAGCTGGCCATTATAATGTCACACAAAGCTGTCACCACTGCCAGTGGCGTATCGCAGACGCATACGTCCCATACTACGGTGTACGTTCTTGGGACAACCCAGTGGCGTGTCTATAAATGAAATTTAATATCATTGTGAGGCGTACAACCAGTGGCGGTTTTCTCTAAAGTGCAAAAAATAAATAAGGAAATAAGACAAACTTTTATTATAATTTTACCAAACTTGAAACAGTGCGCCATTCAAATTCCATGCTAAATAATCAACTAACTAACTAACTAACTAACCATCACGCCGTTTCCCCGCAGGGGTAGGCAGAGAGGACGGACCGCCAAACAACTCGGTCTTGGCATACACTCCTCGCCTCATTCACATTCATACATCTTATCATACATGCTCTTCTATTATTCTGACTCTTGACATGGCCCGACTCAAGTATCTGATTCACTTGATCGTGCCATGTCTTCCTCGGGCGTCCTCGACTTCTTCTACCATTCACATTAGTATCATATATTCTCTTGACACTCCTTTCTTCGTTCATTCGCTCTATATGTCCAAACCATCTAAGCGTCCCTTTTTTAATCTTACTTATGACGCTCACATCGGCCTTGCATTCTTTTCGGATATCCACATTCCTCACACGATCATACATGGTTTTACCACACATACGCCTCAGGGATCTCATTTCTACAGCATTCAGTCTACTTTCATCCTTTCTCTGCCAGTTCCATGCTTCACTGCCATACATCAGGTAAACCCGATGTATGTAAAATAATCAACCCGGTGGAATAATGCTCAGAGCTAATCCCATAGGTGCGTTGTGAAAATCAGCACCTATTGGACCTTCAGTTATATTTCTTAGGTTCATAGTGGAAGAGCTGGAGGGGAAGACCTGCAAACCTTGGGAATTTACTAATTACCGCAGCGCCTATGTGATTATCATGTTTTTTTTTTGCGTAAATGTGATTTTCGTATTAAAAACTATTTTTAGTGCCCTACGGCAATATTTTATTTAGGCACAGGCCTAATAATGTTGTTAGATCGCTTATCTCTGGTGCAGTGATTTGGAGAAATTCTATTAGATCGAGTTTAAGATCTGCTTAATGACTTTCGTTATTGTTATTAATTGTTTAATTATACTCTAATAATTGCCGATGTCCACGAATACAAACTTGCCTATAAATCTAGCTAACCCATAACGTTAATTTTTACAACCGTGTCAAAAATTATAATGTATTATATAAGAACTTCCTTCTTCTTCTGGCGCTAAAATATATTAAAAAGTGTATGTAAAATATAATATGTATAAAATGTGTAGAGTGTATAATATAATATGTAAGTGTAAAATACATCTACGTTACCTGTTTGTGCCTATACTTACAGAGTTTTGTTTGTTATTTGGTTTTTAATGTTATCACTGTTATCAGTGAAAACCCTGGCAAAAACCAAAATACGTAATTTTAAATATAAGTACCTATGTTAGTTGTGTAACTTCAAGTCACAGGTGTAAATATAAATGTAAGTCACTAGTTAAGTCAGTAGTTATAAGTCTTAGTCGTAAGTCACTAGCTATAAGTCTTAGATGCAAGTCCTAGTTATAATTATGAATCTTAGTTTATTTGTACAGCGCCCTTGAGGTGATTTTTCACGAAAACGGCGCTATATAAATTAGCCAAATATTATTATTATTATTTCAAAGCATTACAGGGAATGGCGCCAGACCTAAGCGATAGACAGCTTACTCTGATGTCGGCAGATCTAGATGTCACTAATCATTTAATTGAACTTTCTCGGTCAAATTGAGCTGTTTACTATGATCGCACTTTTCGCATAACTGGCCCACTCATTTGGAATAAACTTCCCTCAGCTCTTACTAATATCCAAAATTTGGCTGAATTTAAACGGGCTTTAAAAACAAAATTATTTAAAAAATATACCAACCAGGTTCTCAAGTTTCCGGTAATTGTTTGGTTTCGGTTTCCTCCTTATTGTACTTTTATGTTTAATGCCTACTTTTTATATAATATTTTAGTGATTTCCTGTTTTATATAATACTTTAGTTTTACGGTTCTTGTTTTGTCCTACACCGTTATTTTCAATTATTATTGTCCTGTGCTATAATAACAGCACGGTTATTGTTAAATTTTGGTTCTATGCTTTTGTTTTGTTTTGTGTATACCTTATATTTTTTTATGTCTATTTTGTAAGGAGCACTATAGGATTATTTTAAAGTTTATTTTAGTTAAGCGCACTTGAAGTGAAACCACACACAACTGCGCTATACAAATGTAATGTTATTATTATTATTATATCTTAAAATATATAATATCGAACAAAACTAACTCAGGAATACGAGGTATTTTTATTCTCTTTGATAATCACCGATTGAACTCCCAATGACATTCAACTTCAAATCTTCTGGGTCAATGGTTAAAATAATCGAAATTCGATACTCCGAACTCATTTAAAAGCATTTTCTTCCAACAATGAACTTGAAATTCCATGCATTAGGTAACTGCTGAAAAATAGGTATACCTTTCTCGATTTATTTATCAAGAATATAGCTTGAATCCGCTACCTGCTATCTAATAATTAATAAAATAACAATTCGGCACCTACACCTACATGTTTCATTTATTACTTTTTTCGAAATGACATTACTTTTTATATCATGACCGGTCAGTGGCTGAGTTGGTATCGTGTTTGGATCCCACTCAGGCGTCGTGTCCTCCATTACGACACAAGCTACATTTTCATCCACAAAACATAATACATAATTATTTTTTTATAAATAGGGGTTGCAGTGAAGGGGTCAAATTGAATTGAAAGATAAATATTATTTTTTATTTTTTATGTAATTATTATTATCAACCATGGATGTGACCGCACGCCGATGCGAAGGTGCCTACCTACACATACAGTGTACATACCTAAACATAGTACGCATTCCACTTACACACTCGTATACAGGGAGGTAGGAATGGCTACTAGCTGTAAGTACATACCTACGTGGCCACTGGAGTGTCCACTTCAGGGTCGAAGGAACGAAAGGGTTAAACTAATAAATGCTTTTGTTTCCAAATTATTTAAAAATATTTTTTTTTATCTAACAAAAAAGTTTTCCTCTTATTGAATTGAATAGGTACTCTACTCATCACAATGAATATTAATAATTTGGACAATATTATATTATTATTATATATTTGGAATATTAATAGGTACCCATTTAAATTGTTTTTTTTATATTTAACCAGTGTTTAAACCACTACCTTAACAAAAATATATCTAGGTACACATTTCAGAACCTCCTCAAAAGGAGGCGTGTGAGTAATAATTTTATTATTCTGAATGAGCCAACTACATTTTGGAATAAATCATAATTTTTACATAAATTAATAATAAGTCCCAATATTTTTACATACACATGCAATGCGATTACAAATTATTAGTAAAATTTTAAAATCCAGAAAATGGAAAACACGTGAATATTTAAATAAAATTAGATATTATTAATTTAAATAGTCGTCTCATAATTTATGTTTGCACTTATACCTACAGATTTATGTTACTTAGCACCTCTGTTGTTCCTTATTTCTGTCGTTTGTGAATGTTTAAAATGTGAAGTTTTAAAAGATTAATTATTTTCATAATTAAAAAGATGCCTAAAAGTGAGTTTACAATTATTGTAAAAGCAAAAAAAATAAAATAAAAGATTAAAGATTTAAAATACCCACCATTCGGCAGATAGGGGTCATATTTTTTATTGGATTTGGAAGGTTGGTATTATTATTAAGTTAAGCGAGGTCATAAAATAACGCAATCCGGACCTGCAGCGGTCGCGTCCTGCATTTTTCGAATCAGCTGCTGAATAATTCAAAACTTGGCATCTTGGCAGCAGAGCAAAAATACGACTTTTGCTGTGCCTGCCGCAGCTACCAGGAGCACAGAAGATTGTAGCGGTCTGTATTGTAGGACGATACCCACCAATAATACTAACCAGTAACCGGCTCATTGTACTGGTAGTACTTACGAACTAGTACTCCCCGCCGACCAGACACTCCAACATGCACCCTGTTGATCTGTTATCTCACACGACATTCTGCGCTCCCGGAGACTGCATTGATTGGGACGATTAATCAGCATTATTTCATGGTGTGTAGAACAAGTATATATCCGTTTGAACAAAAAATGGAAAAACGTTTATACGAAGGATTTTTATAGTATGAAAATTTTCAGAATTACCTAGTATCTACTAATTACCACTATTGTTTGATACCAACCTTAGTTTCATAGAAACAAGGAATTGCATAAATAATATTTTTGTACATATAATTTATAGGAATTTATTTTACAACTTCTTTTCTTGGGACATTGCACGTACATTGCTCGACTTTACAGACTATGGTTTGCTCTTCTCAGAAACAACCCGTTCTCATGCGACAAATATCAACTGTATACAAATGTTAGTCGCGCGTTTGGCATGTTTTCCGACTGGGCACCGGTGCCAAAGGAATCAATGACGCTAGTTCTCGGAGCATCTTCCTTTGAAATACCGGTAGATCAAGAACAGCATTGCCACCCGACGCCTGTGCTCTAAAGATTGCAGTCCGTTTTTTTAAGATGGGAGAATCTATCAAACGGACCACCCGTTTCTGCACAGAGTCGAGGTTTTTTTTAGGAATTTTGGGGCTCTATACGCGAGCTGGCTGCAAATTCAACCGTGGTGGGGCGCACTTGCAATTTGTACAGGGTTCGCAATTGTTGTAATATTACTATTAAAGTATCTGTGGGCCCTATACAGTGACTACGCTCAATTATATTATATAAGCATTATAACGTAACTATATAACTAAACCTTAGGAACCTTCCAAGTTATAGTTTTAATAGCGGCATGCCAAGGCAATTTTCATGATTTTCCAGAGAGAGCAAATATTTTCGTTTAATATTTTTACTAATTTAATATCCTGTCATTACAAAAAAATATTGTACAAAATTGGCGGTATTTCGTTGTTCACATCTGCATATCTGCATCTATTCCCTATCCCTATTGAACTATCTTATCTAGGTCGAGATTCTGAAATGGTTGTCTAAACATAATAATAATAATAATAATATTTGGCTAATTTATATAGCGCCGTTTTCGTGAAAAATCACCTCAACGGCGCTGTACAAATAAACTAAGATTTATAATTATAACTTGGACTTGCATCTAAGACTTATAGCTAGTGACTTACGACTAAGACTTATAACTACTGACATAACTAGTGACTTACATTATTACATATTTACACCTGTGACTTAAAGTTAGAGATTTACAACTAACATAGGTACTTATATTTAAAATTACGTGTTTTGGTTTTTGCCAGGATTGTCACTGATAACAGTGATAACATTAAAAACCACATAACAAACAAAACTCTGTAAGTATAGGCACAAACAGGTAACGTAGAAGTATTTTACACATACATATTAAATTATACATTCTACACATTATATACATATTATATATTACATACACTTTTTAATATTTTTTAGCGCCAGAAGAAGAAGGAAATTCTTATATAATACATTACCATTTTTGACACGGTTGTAAAAATTAACTTAATGGGTTAGCTAGATTTATAGGCAAGTTTGAATTCGTGGACATCGGCAATTATTAGAATATAATTAAACAATAATAAAAAATAAAAAATAGGAATGTTTCAATAGAATGACGAATTTATGGAAATGAGTGCCTGAAGAGATGAGTTTTTAGTTTTGATCTGAATTCTGTTGGGCTTGTTATGCATCTCAATTCCATAGGAAGTTTGTTCCAAGCTTCAGGGCCCGATACTCCGAATGCACGATCACCAAACTTAGTGTTCGGATTTCGCTTAGGTTCTTTTAACCTTCCAATTGCAGATGTTGTCGCTGATCTAAGAGTTGACTGCCTTAGACCAATATTTTCTGGAATGCAAAGTTCAGAGATATAGGTTGGAGCCATTTCATTGACAGCTTTAAACACCATCCAGCAAAGCTTTTACTGTTTATAATAATAATAATTGGATAATTTTCAGAGCGCCCTTTTTGTGGAAAATCACTTCAAGGGCCCTGAACAATTTACCATGATTTATTGTCCACCAGTATCTCAAAGAATAAGTCCAAGAATACGAGTATACCTGCATGTCAAAAAAACAACAAGGCATAACTACTCGTAAATGGTAGCTTTTGTGTATTGAATAGGTACACAAAAGTAATATTTGTAATTTAGCACATGAGTAAATTCTATGACTCAGCCACATTAAAACAATGCTCCAAAAATAACCTCTCAGTCCACTTTCTAAGAATTAAATCAGCATTTCTTGTTGGAAAAAATTACAATCTGATGACCAACCACAAAAAAAACAGGTTAAGAATTTCACAGTAATTGATTAACTCTCGTAATATATTAAGTGTTTATTAGCCGTCATTCGGAATAAAAAGTACCATCGTAATTTTATCGGTCACACATAAACGCCATTCAAAGGCCGGCCATAATAAATTCTCTCACGACGCTAATACCCGCCAATCAAAACAAAACACGACCGAAAAAGCACACAAAAAGTCAACGGAGAGGAAAAAAGAAACCGATGAAAAAACGACCGAGGGAAAAAAGGCGAAACTAAAGCCCAGAGGGATAACATCTCGGAATGGTTCCCCATTCCCAGAATGTGGCCGCTTCCAGGAAGCAGAGGAACAATGTGCAATGTGTGAAATCGGAGAAGAAACCGGCCAGTTTTTTTTATGTTTTGGACCAGTGTGCACTGATTTGGGTTCTGACAGGCTATTATGTTTTGATACGTGTGTTTTATTTGTGAATAGGTTCATTAAATCCATTAGATCAGGACTTTTTATTGATTCGCCTTTATAAACGTTTGAGTCTTACATATAGACAGAACTTTTACTACCAAGACAACGTTTTACTCAGAAAGGGAATAGATGTCAGCTTGCAATACGCATAAATAAATCTGAGTACTCTATTTAATACTAAGTACATATTATAATCATTTTACCTAATACGTAGGTACTTACCCATCAACTTTACAAAGTTTTGTAGCAAATTTATGGATCACACGGAGAAAAATGTTATTCGAAAATACGACCATTTTATACGTAAAAACGGTTAAAAACGAAACTGAAGTTCTTACGAACAAATTAACAGTGTTTCGTTGTTTACTGGCGGGAAAATGTAAGAATAATTTTGTAGGTATATGTACGAAATTACGTATACCAACAAATTATTCTTACCTGTTCCCGCCAATAAACAACTTCAGTCCCATTTTTAACCGTTTTACGAATAAAACGATCGTATTTTAGAATAACATTTTTCTCCGTGCAGGAATGTTGTGCGAACGTGCAAAGCAAGAAAGTAACATAAAGTTTCAATTAAATTCTTACTTACTCATTAAACTAACTCTTCACAATTCTCACACGATTACACGTGTCTCAGGGATCTCATTTTTTCAGCATTCTCCACTTTCATCCTTCTTCTGCCAGTTCAATGCATAACTGCCATAACTACATCAGGGTAGGTACCAGCACTGCATTGTGGACTACTAGTTTCACGTCAATCAATTAACCAAAAACGACCAATCTGGCAAATAACAAAAAATACAGCTAAATTTGAATTCCAAATAACGATACATATGCGTGACCCTCAAAATTCCTTAATTTATGATCACATTTTGGGCAAGGATAATCTAAATTCTTCAATTTAACCACTAACCTTCCGCTCTGATTCTAGCCCGAGGCTCTTAGCATTTCCCTTCATATAAATGACCTGTCCATCTTCTATAAATCTTAATACCAAACCTATCAAAACTACAATAGAATAGGGGTCATTAAATAAAAATAAAATAATCGTTTCAACCATAAAAGGGTCAAAAGGGGCAATACAATAAAAAACACAATAATGTGGACGAAATGACAACCAGATAAAAGGCTGGAATTTGCTATTGCCTTGGTTTTTTATTATTATTTCTTAGTATAAACGTCAAAACGCATTGGCAGTCCGAGCGGTCCCAATTCCCAATGCACTAAGACAGGTATAAACGTGGAGGTATATATACCATACCTCTAAACCATACCTCCATGGGTATAAATGTTATAAGTAGTAATGTTGAAAATGCCAAGAGCTTACGGGGCTTCAATGGCATCCAGTTTTTTTGTTTCGTCTCGAGATGTTGAAGTGAGATTTTCAACCGACAATTAATTACTTTTTTTGCGTCGCGGTTTAATTTATCGCAGAGATGGGTATCAGGATCGCTTTAAACATATGTGCAAGAAACTCATCAGTGTTATTTATATTATGCAAGATGACCGTATAAACAAATAGGTAGGTTGCCTTACCTACCTACTAACCTACTAAACCATACGTTGCGTGATTTTGTAAAAACTTTAGGAAATATTAAATGCACTTACCCGAATAGATTAATTTTCTAAACAGTGGTCTAGCCGCTTGTTTGGGTTGGGTTAGATCGAAGGTTAGGTTTGGTAGGATTAGATTTTGAGGTAGGCCTAGTTTTTACATTATTTTACGATCTAGGATTATTCGTTGAGTTTCTTTATTGTCCGCGCATTGATGTCTTTAGTTGAGGTCCATCAGAACTTTGGGTATTCGAAGCTCGGTAAACGACATAACAATTTAATCGGTTGCAGATTATCCTGATAACTTAATTAGTTGTTAAATAAACATATCTTTACATTATTCCTGCATTCAACTGAAACACAAGCGTTTAATTCACTTTTATTTTCAGGGTAGTAATCTAGGGATCAGTGTGTCCAGGAGTGACGGACGTATGAATCCACTTCTCCCAATTCGATGCAAGGCGATGTTCCGGGAGAGTACGGCTGGAGAGATCAAAAGGTTTCCCTCGACCAATCTCTCCCGATCCGGCCTGCGTACACCGCCAACACCCGGACAAACCTCACCCCCCGTGAATCCGGGCACCCCTGTAAAGTCGTTAAACGCATCGAACCACTTGGGGTGACCTATGACAGAGGTGTTGATTATCCCGGGGCGGCGGTACTCATACCCGTCTCCCAAATAATACATATGGGTAAATAGGTAGGTACCTATTAATTTTTAAGTAATTAAAAGCTTTTGAAAACTCATTCGGAAGAACTCAAATAAATACAAATACTCAAGATTTTTTTTTTACCTCTTTGTAACTTTGCTTATTTGGGACAAAATATTTGTGTCTCGGTATATCCCGATTAAGCGAAATCGACCTTAGAATGTATATTGTTACTCTAAGGAATCGACTGACTTTATTCAAGTAGATAGGTAAGTACCTAATGCCCAGGTGAGTACCTACCTACCCACAAATCGGTTTGAATAGAGGCGTAAAAACTACGAACAAAGCGCCTACAACGTGGTACATTTCCACACAGATATTAATCTCTGGTATTGAAACATACTAGAATATTAATTTTAATTATTATTTTACAACCTACTTTATCTGTGCTCTTTAATCTGAACCCGTGTCTTTAATTGCTTTTTAATTGACTACTTCAAAGTTGAACATCCCATCTTTAATTGTGGAAGTGTTGGAAAATAGTATCTACCTATAATACGTATACAAAGTAGGTAGTGTGTCGTTTCAAGAAAACTTTTGTCGAATTAGAGAACAATACATTAATAAAATGTTAAATTAGGTGCCTTTACAGACGAATTTTGTTCTTCTTAGTAAGGTTATTTCTACGACCCGGTTTCGCCCGAGTCTCTACACACCCTTTTCTTAAAAATGATAACAAATTATATTTAGGCGTACCTAAAGCGATAATTATTAACCACTATAAAAATATTTTTCTCGCATTGTAAAGGAATTTTTTCCGCCCGCCTTAAAAAAGTCATACCTTTGAATTTGAATATAGAAATATACAAACTGATTATAGTTCTATGTAGCCAATGAATTCTTCTATCTTTTGTTTATTGACACATATTTGTAGGATTTATAAAAAAATCTAATTAAATCTTTAACCTTAAAACATTTTAAAGAATCAAGATAATATTTATTTGGTTATATTTTGAATGTACAATATATTATATAGTCGTTTTAATAAATAAATAAAAAAAATAATTTGCTACATTTTGGCAACAAAGCAATCCGAGGTTTTGGAAATAGTGCCATAATGTGGCAAAAAGCGCTTGAGTGGTTATAGAAAAAAGTTGAGGGGAAGGGCTCTAGACTAGCAACTCTAGGGTATAAATTGTTTTTGATTAATTTGTGTTATTTTACAATTTAGTCATTAAAAATAATTTACGGTATGTTCAAGAGTACAAGATGTAAGACCACCATTCAGAAATGAAACTTTGCTTGAAATGGCTTTAGACGTGTTTGGCGGCCATATCTGAATAGTCACGTACTTCCCCATTTTCCTCTTCATCATTTCCTTTCTCTCCCCACTACTTTTAGCCTCTCAACTCACCATATTGGATGCCATATTTTTACTGGCTCCAGACGGTTGGGAGCAGTTGAGACTGAGGTAATTTAAAAAATCAAATGATGTTTTATTCATAAAAAGTTAAAATAATCTTTCAAAACTCCTCAACTCATGATGGAAACAAAATTGCCAAGTGAAATAGAAAATCCATTTAAAAATCCTGTGTAGAATTCATGACGCCAGAACTCACCTTTTGAGGTTCCTAAAATCATTAGGGATACGTTGGCGCAGTGGATAACGCGTCGGCCCGGATTGCCGGAGGACCAGGGTTCGAGTCCCAGATGTATCCGTATCTTTTTCTGATTTTTCTGTTTCGGATTTTTGATTGACTTTCGCTAATATTATCTTCATTAATTAAAATATTATCACCTTTTGAGGTTTGTTGCTTCATGGGGTAGCTTATTGGTATACACTTTTTCTCTGTTTAATAATTGAGATGGAACATTATCAATCTATTTATACGTCATTTTTTTATCCTACCTACTACCTACTACATAGTTTTCGTAAAGCTTATTATGTTTGAACGGCATTACAAACACATTACGGATAAGATCAAGAGACGGTCACATAAGTGGCCATACAGAAACGTGTAGCGACCGAAGACTTGTTTGATTAGCATAGTATAAAAGATAGGCAAGCGATTGACACCACGATATCAGGTAGATTATTTAAATCACACGACGATTTTGTTTTTAAGTACTAGACGCTGACTTGATTTTAAGTACCTGATGCTGTCTTGATTTTAAGTACCTACCTGATGCTGTCTTGATTTTAGGAACCTGATGCTGTTTTGATTTTAGGAACTTAATGCTGTCTCGATTTTAAGAACCTGATGCTGTCTTGATATATACCTGATGCTGTCTAGATTTTAAGTAGGTACCTACCTGAAGCTGTCTTGATTTTAAGTACCTGATGCTGTCTCGATTTTAAGTAGGTACCTACCTGATGCTGTCTTGATTTTAAGTACCTGAAGCTCTCTTGATTTTAAGTACCTGTGCTGTCTTGATAAGTACCTGATGCTGTCTCGATTTTAAGTAGGTACCTACCTGATGCTGTCTTGATTTTAAGTACCTGATGCTCTCTTGATTTTAAGTACCTGATGCTGTCGCGATTTTAAGTACCCGATGCTGGAATATTTATATAAATGTTGATCGGCGATGGATAATCTTATGTTTATGTTTATTTTTTAAATTGTATTTTCGGAGCTCGACTGTTGCGAACTCTTGAGGGAAGTCAATGTAAGCATACCTACTAGACTCACTAGTCATAATAATCTATTTCAATGTCACCATTCATGAACAAATTATGTAGCAATCTCTTTAATTCGAAGAGCATGAGTGAGAAGATGTATGAATGTGAATGAAACAAGGAGTGTTTGCCAAAACCAAGTTGTTTGGCGGTCCGTCCTCTCTGCCTACCCCTACGGGGAGACGGCGTGATGGTTAGTTAGTTAGTTTAGCTCACCCTGCTCGCTTACATAGCTTAGCAAACAAACAAATATACGAATGTAACATTTTCTATGTTTAAAACATACTTAATTTTTTTTAAATATCAACATAGATATATTATTTCTTATAGGTAATTTCAGTTTACTATTCATAAACAAATTATGTATCAAGCTCTCCAATTCCTGCTCGCTTAGGTACATAGTTTTGCAAACAAATAGACAAATAATGATATCGATATTTTGAATGTAACATTTTCTATTTTAAAACATACCTACCTACTTTTTTTTATATCGACATAGGTATATTATTTCTTATAATTTCGGTTTATTATTGCTATTTATTTTAAATTATCCAATTTTAGTAAATGGCATTATTTTTTGCAACCAATTATTTATTACTTTGTTTGTTTCTTTTAACATTACGACCTATACTCGTATTCCCAATGTAAAAGCACAATGGGCGTATAATGGAGTAAATAAATATTTGGTTGTATTTTATTATAAATTATTATTGTATTTGTATTTTGTATTTATTTTATATTTTGTACAGTCAGAAAGTATACAGGACCATACTTACCTGGGAAGTCCCCTGAGATTAACACTGTTTATTGTTCACTAGCGAAATTAAGATACCTACAGTTTTCACGCAGAATACATAATAATAACTAAAATTAAATCCGTAGATAGCCTCAAATCTGCAGGACATGATAATATCCCAACAATGATTATCAAAGAAAGCATCAAATATTGATCTTCCATTAAGGGGTGGGGGGGGCGGTTAAGTTTTAAAACATATTTAATTTTCGAAATGTACAACATATTGATAGTATCTATTGAGTCAAAATTTCAAGTAAATTGGAGCAAAACTAACGAAGATGCAGCGTTACAAGCGACTAGCGCTTTTCGATTTTCGACCTGATTTTCGAGTATAAAAAACTTAAATCGATTTTCTAGCAAACAAATTTTTGAAGTTCGTGAACATCATAACTCAAAATCTACCTCACCTATCGTTTTGAAATTTTGTACATCATTTCTATACATAAATCAAAAGGTAGTCAGCAAGAATTTTTTTTATTTTTTTTTACCATTTTTTCCATTTTTTTATAAAAAATTCACCGATATTCTTTAGCAGAAATCGCGTTTTTCATTACAAAATGTTGCAAAAAAAAAAAAAAAAACTCTCCCTGATTACCTGAGAAAACATATCACAATCATTTTATTTTTTGTGTCAGATGACCCGGTAGCGAGTTATGATATTCACCGCATAACAACTTTTTTCGAGGAGATTCGCTTTCACGGATTTATTTATTGACATTTTTAATTGAAATTTTTTTCTCTCCCTGATTACCTGAGAAAACATATCACAATCATTTTATTTTTTGTGTCAGATGACCCGGTAGCGAGTTATGATATTCACCGCATAACAACTTTTTTCGAGGAGATTCGCTTTCACGGATTTATTTATTGACATTTTTAATTGAAATTTTTTTCTCTCCCTGATTACCTGAGAAAACATATCACAATCATTTTATTTTTTCTGTCAGATGACCCGGTAGCGAGTTATGATATTCACCGCATAACCACTTTTTTCGAGGAGATTCGCTTTCACGGATTTATTTATTGACATTTTTAATTGAAATTTTTTTCTCTCCCTGATAACCTGAGAAAACATATCACAATCATTTTATTTTTTGTGTCAGATGACCCGGTAGCGAGTTATGATAATCACCGCATGACAACTTTTTTCGAGGAGATTCGCTTTCACGAATTTATCTATTGACATTTTTAATTGAAATTTTTTTCTGAGATACTTCAGATGTGATGCTATACAGTGTAGGTATATAAAATAAATAAACTCAAATTAATCATATCTCTAAAAAAAACCATTAAAATTTGAATTTTTTAGCCTTTAAAACCTTACCCCCCCCCCTTCCACACTTGTAAATCTATTAACTTTATATCTATACCTATTATTTAATTTATATCGTACTACGTTATTAGTTTGGATTTATATCAGGTATCTACTCTTAACTGATTATTTCTTTGAAAATTTTGTAACCAATGCTTTTAAAGAAAAAAATAAGTAGACTCTATTTATGATTTTTGGAAAAGCCTTCGATACATTTTCATAAGAAATTCTTATTTCGAAATAAGAAAAGCTTAGTATACCTACTTGGCAAGGTATTGGCCTGGAAAGGTAAGAGCTATCAAACTGGTAGATAACAAATTGTTAAAATAAAATCCTCTGTCAGAAAAAAAGTCTTGGTCCAATCTTGTTTATAAATGACTTTGCAAAAATATTTCATTCTGTAGTTTTGCTGATTGCCCAAAAATTTTATGAATTATTTTTAATAAGTACTAGTGTACTTCACCAGCATCTTTTTCGACCCACGGACGGCCGGCGTGGTCGAGAGGTAACGCTTTGACTCCCATAAGACAGAATAAAATTTTATTTGATTAATTTGTGTTATTTCACATAATTAAAAATAATATAGGTAGGTAGATACATGTAGTATCTATATTTGCGACACGTTCTACAGGAAGAAAAATGTTATTCCAAAATACGATCATTTTAATCGTAAAAACGGTTAAAAACGGGACTGAAGTTCTTACGAACAAATTAACAGTGTTTCAATGTTTATTGGCGGGAACATGTAAGAATAATTTGTTGGTATACGTAATTTCGTACGTATACCAACAAATTATTCTTACATTTTCCCGCCAATAAACATTGAAATACTGTTAATTTGTTCGTAAGAACTTCAGTCCCGCTTTTAACCGTTTATACGAATAAAATGATCGTATTTTAGAATAACATTTTTCTCCGTGGAGGGTGGAAGATACCTACTCTCAATATCACCCTGATGTAAGACCACCATCAAATGGCTTTAGCCATCTTTGTTGACTAGATCTGAATAGCCACGTACTTCCCCACCCTTCTCTACCCCATCTCCTTCCCCTCCCCATTACCTTCAGCCTCACAACATACACCAATTGGAGATGACAGAGTTTCACTGTCTCAAGTGGTAAGGAGCATTTATGACTCTTGTGCGGTATATACACAAAAAATAAATGAAATACAGTCACATTCCACTAAACTCACGTACCTATGCTACAAATAAAAATAATAAAAATCTAGTTTTGTACGGGTCGCTAGTCACAAGGAATAAGTTTCTGTATCTATTTGTTAATAATAAACTTAGCAGAGCCTAGGAATTCATAAAAAAAATGTACAGCGCCCCTGAGGTGATTTGTCACAAAAAAGCGCTCTACAAATTTTCCAATTATTTTTATTATTAGTTATTAATGAAAGTAGGTAGGTAACTACAACAAAAATTCTATTTTAAATAATCTTTAAAAAAATTAAGAAAAGTTATGCCATTACATTTTGGTACTTATCTATGTAGGTAAGTACCTACCTAACTATCTAATAACCACAGTAAATCTCTGTACAATTTATGACACTTCAATATCCTAATTATTTCCAGCTAAAACGCGAAAGGGGAAACAGGGGCAACAGCGGAATGTGTGAATTCGGATCATCGGGGAAAGGCGGGCTGCTAGTTTATTGAGTTTGATGTGTTGGTGGATTGCACTGAACAGGAAATTCCTAGAAGTGATACTACACCTAAAAGTTGATGCTAAATCTAGAAATGATCGATCAAGAAAGAAATAAATATTGAATTAAATTTTGTCATTTAAGTACGTCAGAAGTAAGGTAGCTTTGACCTTACTCCCGACATACGGACGCACTCCTACCGGGTCATGTCTTCGGTGTTGTTGAGTTGGTAGGTAGTATTGGCACCAGCAGGGCTCCTCGCGGGCAGGCTGTCCATATTGAATACCTGCCAGCCCATTGTACCTGCGCAGCCCCCCCTCACCGGTCGCACCTACCCGCCGAGGAGCTGCTCCGCCTACCCCGCCGGGACGGGGCGAGGCGGACTCAGGGTGATGCTAGGAGGAGTAATGTATTTATCCAAAACAGGTAACTGGAAGAATTTATTATGTTATCTTCGCTATAAGGTATCAATCAGCACGTAGGCAGTAGGCATCCCAAGGATTTTAACCATTTCAAAGTTTAAAATGTTGATGTCATTTTGATGTCCGAATATGTTTTTAGAAAATTAAAAAAAAAAATCTATCAAACGTCGCCACTGACCACACTGCCAGAAGTCGCAAATGTTACAGGTTCTCAGCCTCGTCTGTAAGTCGCTGCTGGAACGAGACGGAGTACGTATCACTTGACCCGCTGCGACTGGTAGCAGTGTGATCAGTGGCGATGTGTGATAGTTTTTTTTATGGTAGCGACGTGTCATACGAATATATTTTTTAATTTATTGAAAAAAAATGTCATCGAACAGCAAAATGAAGGCCATTTTTTTAAATCCTGATAGGCAGGTCAAGGATTTGCTGCTTAAAATTCTTTGGGTAGATACCTACGTGCTGAAATACCATGTGATCACTCAGAGTTGATGCAAACAAGAGAACTTATGATTGTGTGTTTTGGTGCATTAGAATCTAATTCACACACTTCCAACATTGATGTCCTAGAGCTAGAGAAACGTTATACGGAGAAAAATGTAATTCGAAAAACCGATCATTTTAATATTAAAAACGGTTAAAAACGGGACTGAAGTTCTTACAAATAAATTAAAAGTGTTTCAATGTACGAAATTACGTATACCAACAAATTATTCTTACGTATTCCCCCCAATAAACATTGAATCCCTGTTAATTTGTTCGTAAGAACTTCAGTCCTGTTTTTAACCGTTTTTACTATCAAAATGATCGTTTTTTCGAATAACATTTTTCTCCGTGTACTGAGATACAACTTTTTGAATTGTTTATTTCTGCTTGTTGTTTTTAGCGAAAAAGGGACAGCAAATGTAAACGTTAGTCGAAAATTATTATTCTTCCTTTATTGGCAGATAGGTACCTACCCTTTTATATTGAAAACTATTACAGTGTGTTATTTTTAAATTATAATATCTAGTCTAGATATTGAAAATTGACTAGTTAAATATAATTTGAATGCAATTTTTACTATTAACATGCTGTATACAAGAAATACATATGTGCGAGTAGATACCTACCTACCTACCTAAACTGTGTTCTGTTGAACTCTGGCTTAGAGATCTTCCAGATTCCAGAAAAGTGAGTAGATTGATACCTAGATGCCAACAAAAAATTAAGTATCTACATATTAGCATATTTGTTTTGATCACTGTCACCAATTATCAAATTATTCACAAACATCTTTAATTGGTTAAATAAACTACAAAAACTAAAACAAACATTAAAAAAAAACATAATTTTAGATAAATCTACCCACGAACCAGGTGCAAAACGCGAAAAAAATCATGTTTTCAAATTATGCAGATGAGATTCGCGATTGAGAAATGTTAGTGTTCGATTCTGCCGAAAAATAACGATAAACAAAATACTGGTTGTCTAATGAACGATAATTATTCGGCATAAATAAGCATATTTTCGGTAATAAACTGACATTAAGCGGAGTTCAGACAAAAAAGAAATAAAAAGAATGTGTATTTCTGTGTGACGACGCGACGAGCCGGCCGGGCTAATAACCAGTAGGGAGCAATGGGGCATGTATTTAATGTTGGCATCTATGTTCATATCGGATACCAGCGGTGTGCGCAGCAGATTGGCACACATTGTTTATTTAATTTTTTTAATTTTCTTTATTTATTTAATTTAAATACCAAACTCTAAGCAGATACTCTGATGAAGCTTCAAATACTTTCGAATGGTGAATTTTTCGCAAGTTTCATGATCGTCATTGTAATATTTCAATCATGTGCTATCGATGTTTGAAATGATCACTTAAACAATGAAAACGAAGTGTTTGTTTAATATTATTTTTCGTAAATATATTTTATGTATAACCACCTAGGACCCCGCGTACAAAATTATGTACAAAATAAACAACATTTTTCAGTTTGTAAGTTTTTAGTAATAACCACACACTGTGCAAAATTTTGTACAAATTCTTTAAGCTCCTCTATGTTTTCAAATTTTCCGGCGATTAATTTCACATGTCAAAATTACTTGATAAGTCTATTTTCTCTATGTCAAAATACAACTATAACCAAAAATGTCCCTTAGACACCTAGTATTACGGTAAAAATACTCTCAAAACCCAAAAGACCTTGCTTCAAATTTATGAAGTTTTATGTCTCTAGGTCTGACAGCAATAAATCAATTTGTGCATAATTTTGTACTATGGGTCTTATGACTACCTTGTTATTTAAAATCTGGGTCTTGGGAGAAAATGTACATATTGCAAATATTGAGCAAAGTCCCATAGTAGCAGCGTTTTAAGAATAAAATGAATAAATTCGTCATTTTCATAAATTATTTAAGTACTTAGGTACTACTATTAAATAACACTTACGAAAAGCAAAGTTTTTAAAAATATATACAGGCAGCAGGGGCAGTCCGTGACTTTTCAGTGAGAGAGTGGCTACACTTGAAAAATACTACATTAATTATGTTGTTATTGCGGAAAATGATTGCTTTTTTTCATTATTTCAATTTTTTATAAAGATTTTCAGTTTGGGGATGCTGGAAGAAGCAAGGAGTCCTACAAAATTACTTAAGAATACTAGGGAGCTACCTAAGCTTTCAGTTAATTTCGGTAATGTAAGTCATCCACATAAGATTTTTTTCGTGAAACAATTTTACTATTACGTGCTCTAAATCTTTAAGGAATTATTTTAGAAAGTGGTCAGCGTCAACCAAGTTAATATTTTGTTAAATGTTATCCACGGGCGCGCTGAGACTAGTTTTCAGAATATCTTATGTAGGAGGTACCTACTTGATTTGTCAGAAAAAAAAAAACGTTTTGTTTACCTACACTATTTAAAACAAATGTTTAATTCATTATTATATTTACATTATTATCTTACAATCCAATAAATACGGCAAAATATTAATTGCACCTGAAAATAGATTACTATTTTTATTTTTAAAAACATGCAACATTTTTTTTTATATTAAAATTAACATTAAAATCTTGTCAACTTTTAGCGCTGTTAAAATTATATAACCTATCTACCTTTAAAACATTTAGTTTATACCTACCTAGGTAGATTTAGTAATTTCTTTTAACTTAATAAAATAAAAAAAATAAAAAAGATACCAATTTTTCGTTAAAAATAGATATATAAAAACTTAACTTATTTCATTATTAAACTAAAAACATAAAGCCACATATAAAATTTGGCATTTGGCTGTTTGTGTGAGGTGGATGCATGAATGAATTTGTTCAACGTTACCTAACTATTATTGTGTTTTTTTTTTTATGTTAGGTAGGTATTAAAGAAAACAATATTTGGTCATTTACATCACACAATACCGCTTATAACTTTTTGTTCTTGAAAACTAAAATTAAAATAATTACTTACGTTTATATCTTATACAGTAATTAAATAAAGTAATAATGCCCGTTAGAAAGAAGATGTTAAACTTATACCTACAACATTGACATTATTTCAGAATTAAATCAATCATTGCTCAATCAACAAATAAATAAATACGCAGTCAGGTACTCAACATATAAAAGTGAGCCAACTCTCTTGCGCAGCGATATCAGCTCGTGAAACTCTATTCCCTCGCCGGCTTGAGCGGGCCCCGCTAGATTTTATCTCTCTACTCGAAAAATGTACGTAAACACGCACACCGTCCCGCCCGTGTCTGTGTGCACACACACCACCGCGCCGGCACTACACATGTACACACTTGTACAGTCAGCCGCCGCGGTTGTCTTTTTTCTACCATTTTTGTCGGTAACCTATACAAATTTATGTTCTGCTCGCACACGCTTCGACCCACCGTACGTTCGCGACCAGATTGCAAAATTAAGCGAACAAGCTTAAAGACAACTCGTCGAAAAATTAGAACGATTCCGTGCAATATTCAAATTTTTATGCACGCAGGCTGAGCCTTTTTGTGAGGTAGCTTATTTTTCCTTATGCGTTGGGTCTTGCAGTAGGAATGTGAGGACGGGGCTTTCGCCCGCTTGCTCACGAGTCCACGTGGACTGCATTGAAAATGCTACACTTCGCGTTAGAATAAAAGATTTCACCTCCATTGGACGCTTTTGAGCGTTCGGATTGGCTGAAAAGCGAAGAACGCTTATTAAAGGCGTGGTTTAACCGCTTCGGGAGTCGCGATAGGTTAAGAGAGTGTTGTACCATCTCGCGGTTGGTTTGTACGATTTTTGTGAGATGTTCGGTCCACGTGGACTCGTTTATCTATTCGTGTTGGGTTTGAGGATTGGTTTGAGGGGCCGTGGTGGTTGGGCGGGCGGGTGGGAGGGAGGGGGATTGTGGGACGGGGGGAGGGGGTATAGGGGCAATCAGTATGGGCGCGCTGGTATGAGTTAGTTGCGCCTGTGTGAGTATAGAAATGTATGGAAGCTTATAGAAGGCGACCATATTTATAGGGGTGCAATCAGGAACGCGAGAGAAAGGGAGACGCGTGGTATTTTTTTGCCTGGTAGAAAGAGAGAAGCGGTGCATATTCGCTTGGCAGCCATTTTGAGAGGGAATGTTTTTTTTCCTTTCGCGCGCCTTTTAGGAAATCGAGTTTTCATATCAAACATAATGCATTCGGGTGGAGATATAATAACAGATAAATATGGCGGACGGGGAGGTGGATTTTTCAAATTATGCGATGACCCGGCGATAATTGATTGGTCAACCGAGATTAGGTAGGTACAAGAATTTATTTTTACAAAAATACCACGGAAGTATTTTATTTTTCTTCAATTGAGTTGGCAGATATAAATCTTTCTATCGGAATCTTTGTTTTCTTGTATGCAATCTACCTAGGTATAAATCGTGATATCGGGAATCAGTTTTAATAATCAGGTATCTATAGGTAGTTAGGTACCTAACTAAAAATCGCGCCGTTTCCACAGGAGTAGGCAGAGAGAATAACGGCCAAACGACTATGTCATACAAGTATTCGCATTCATACATCGCCTCATAAATAGGTCGTAGGTACATTTATGTCTCGGATAATATCACGCGAGGCCGCCAACACAGGCTTTTAAGTCTTCCCAGGTGCAGAACTAACTTAGGTACCAATGGTGATGCCCTTGAGAAGACTCACTAGGTTAATTAAACTCCCTCGCAGGTTACTTGGATATTTTCCACATGTCATGTAACGATTTTAAGCGCGAAATATTTATATGTTTTCTGTGTACTTATCTATGTATAAAATTTTTATCCTAATTTTAAAGAATTTATTTTGTCAAAATTTTATTGTAATTTTGTTTACTGCTTTTGCAATTTATTGTTTTTGGTAGACATGTAGATACTGTTTTTGAAAATAAATACAAAAATTAAAAAATATATATATCTATCTATAATACCTAATTAGGTTAGATTTGGTTTTTAAAATAAGGACGGTTCATGCTTTTTCTACCAATATATTTTTCTTATAATATCTAGGTGCCTCGGTTTATGATGATCACAGATCATTATATTGATTTGTTTTACTTTATCGTGCCATGTCTAATAAAAAAAAGTAAGTAGATACCTACCTATCTACCTCAATAGTTAGGTAACAAGAACCTGGGAAGAATCAAAATCAATGCGTTAGTAAGAATTTATTAGAAAAATAAGTATCTAATCATTAAAAAAACATTGAATAAATTATCCCGTGTCAATTGTTGGCGGTGAACGACGCTATTGGAATGCAAAAACTCCAAAAGCCGTTTGGAGGTCCCAAAGATCCCTAAATTTGGCAATGGCCTCGTACAAAGAGCAAGGGGTCCGTTATTATTTTATCTTCGTAAACATTCTGCCCAAAAAATGACCGCCCTTTGTGTTTCAGTGTGGTGTAGGCACCTTTCATTGTACCAGTGATTCTCAAACTGTAAGTTATTTATTCATTATGAATATCTATGTGAGTAGATATTTAAAAAAAATAAATAGCTTTTTAGTAGGCGGGTACCTATAGGTACATTATTCATTAAATTCTCCCGCAGGAAAGTGATTATTGCATAGTACCCACCTACATATTCATAATTTTTCCCATTAAAAAAATCTAAACGGGTAAATCAAATCACTTAATCGATTAAAAGACAGATAATGTCGGCAACGGAAATTTGAAATGCCATACAGGACAAAATGTTAATTGATCAGGAGAACCAAAAAAATTTTTTTCACAAAAAACAATGTTTGTTTTCGGAGGCCTATAATAATTATTTTTAATTATAAAATAACATTGAAGAGATCTTTCATAATAAATAGATATGTAACTACTTTAAAAATTTCAAATTTCAAATCCTCTAAAAATTATTTTTTTTAAATATTTCGACGAAACAGATCAAATAAAAAAAAATAATTTTTAAATTTCTTTTCCTGTACAGCTTTTCATATAAATATGTAATACATATTGTATTTAATAAAAATATCTATATAGATATATATTTCCGCTATCAATATAATATATCTGTAGATAGGTAGGTACTTTTAGGTTTTTTATGTAGATACTAAGTGAGAACCTATTTTGAACACAATTAATCATCAATTACCTACCTACGAATTGAAAGATAAAATTTTGTGGTAGGTAGGTAGAACCATTCTATCAATCTACTTACGTTAATACCAATTTTATGTCACAATTATTATGTTCACAACTCACAACACCCTTTCCAGCGATTTTGAATAAAATTACAAACTCGTCATTAGGACAACATTAAAATAAATAAAAATAAAGTCCCAACTTTCGGTCGCTGTGGGTACAGGGGCCACATGCTTCAGTGTAGCTCATGTGAGCATGTGCGGTACACCCTGCCCGGGCACGATGCATACTAACAGTAACACCTACGACAAAATTCCCCACCACCCTGTGGGTAGGTAGGCAGCGAGTGTGTTCTGGGTCGGACGGAAAAAAACAATAAATAAATAGCGCATCGCCGACGGATACGCGAACAGACTACACTGTCGGCTGTATACAGCTCGGTCGAAAGTCACACACTAAAATATTATTCATTTAATATTTTTTTGGTAATTGTGTATAATAAATTGGTGTAGAATTCATAAATAATAATCATTCAGATGTGAATAAAACACCGTCAAATTAAAACACCCTTAATAATAATGTTTGGATGATTTTTATAGCGCCATTTTCGTGAGAAAATCACCTCAAGGGCGCACCCTTGGCTGTTTCTAGCGTTACGCCGTCGTCGCAGGTATTTATCGTATGAAAATTTTTGTGTTTTGTTATCAGAAATATGTGAATCATAGATTTGTTGTTTTAGAATGTATTCCAAAATGAATTACTGATGGTTTTGAAAGCAGATGACAGACTCTTCAGATTTCAAAAACCGAGATGAATTAAATGAAGATTAAATGAAACAAAACAAAAATAACTAATTGCATAAAAATGTTAACATATTCATAATGGTGAGTTTTTTGTACATCTAATTTCATTCAAATTCTCCAGTCCTAATGAGTCCTAAATTCTCAAGTCTTTCGAAATAACTTCAATTTATTAACTCCATTTTTGGCTGTAATCTTCTTATAAATGTAATATGAAAAATGGTGGTGTAGCAAATGTAAAGTTTTAGAATGTCCAGTGTTTTAAAATAGTGTCCTCCGCGTGCAAAGTCGTATCTCTATAATAGTTCTAGGTAGAGCCTAAGAAGTCATAATAAACTGTACAGCGCCCTTGAGGTAATTTCTCACAAAAACGGCGCTCTACAAATTATCCAATTATTATTATTTTTATTATTAAAACAATTACTTTGTTTATAACTACGATTTTTTTTCACCGATCCGTTTCGCGTAACACAAGCATCTTCGGAGTATAAAATAAAATTTTAAAAAAAAGATTATGCTTGTGTTAAGCAAAACCAGTGGGTTTTAAAAAACTTAAATAAAAACAAATGTAGTCGCATTTGTTCCCTAACGTACCTACTAATCCTTACCTACTATTTTTAACGTGTGTAAAAACTCAGTTTAAAGGTTGAAGACATCCGTTCATAATTAACACGGATAGTTCCTACGTAATTATTAAACGTTTAAAAATATATCATTCCCCTAAGTCATTTTTACAAATGGCATCCCGTGAACTATTTTAGACTTGTAGTTATGTGAACCACGGGTAAGAAAGAATGTTTCTAATTATCTATTATTTTATAAACCTTAATAAAATTACCTACTTAAAAATCAACCTATTTAATTACCTATAAACTATTTCTTACCTAGGTTATAATTGGTATACCTACAGGAATTATTTTCAATTTGTCCAAAGAAATGTCATCATCTCATTGATATATTTTTTTAAACCTCCTTCAGGCCATTAGGTGCCTAGGTACCGACCTAATATTAATTATTCTGATTTGACAGTTCGTAGTAGGAACCACGATAATGCGAACTCTGGCGAATTAAAAATATAGTATCCACCTCTTGAAAAGGAACCAGAACGTAACAAACCATTTTTCAGACAGATGAAATGTCAAATGGTTGTGTTAATTATAAACGAATCTTAGTATCATGGCAGGATTTACTCTTTTTTTCTTCAGATTTTCAAAACAAACAGTTGGGCATTAAAAAAAATTCGTTTTAGGGTTTTTGAATAATTTTTTACTTTAGAATGAAAGTCGAGGCATAAGATCCCAACCTCTTTGAACAAGGAACAAGGCACCCGTTCCTTATCTAAAAACCATACATTCTTCGAACAATATAGGCGATTATTAATGATGCTGCTTTGTTTCCGACTGATCTGATGAGGCAGGTTGGTACCTATGTCCATGGATGGGTAGGTGTATTATCGCTTGACGCTGAGAGGTGAATTATTCGCAAGTCATGCAGGGAGAAGTTACAAGTGCATCCACTCAGGTCGGGCAAGATTAATAACATTGTGATATTGAGATATTCTTGTGAATTCGATAGGCACATTGCGCACCTACACGGAGAAAAATGTTATTCTAAAGTACGATAATTTTATTCGTAAAAACGGTTAAAAACGGGACTGAAGTTCTTACGGACAAATTAACAATGTTTCAATGTTTATTGGCGGGAAAATATAAGAATAATTTGTTGATTTGTTGAATAATTGCATGGGGGGGTATTTATAACACTCATATTAAGCCACTAGAAACAACCCAAAAATTAATACTAAAAATAATGTTGCGTAAAGATATGACCTACCCCTCCTTGCAATTATTCTAAGAAGCTAAATTGGTAGAGATAACAAAAAAATACTGTATGCAATGTATAAAATATATATTTACTCGAAATATTTTTTTTATAAAAAACGAAAATCGATTTAGTAATAGGGTAAATAATGTTTTTAAAGTTTCACTGTGCAAAACAAGGCTTGCGTAAAGACATGCGTATTTTATCTCACCAAAGATTTATAATGCATTCGCTAGGACTACAGAAGTTGAATGTATAACGGCCGCTGTTTCTAACTTTTAAATCGATTCATCTGAGGCCGCGATCAGCCAAGCATTTTGTAAGGTAGCGCTCGATTTATGTTGTCCCCAAACATCTTATGTTATCTGGCCTCGCCCACTTTCATAGACAATAAAATGACATCGAAGTAAGAACTTTCGAAGTTAAATTAATACTATAGAGTTAATTGTTGGATTTATTATTAATACACGTAATTTATTTAAAATATTTTTATCCATAAACTGACATTTTATATTTTTTCAAACAAACGTATGTAAAATAAAGTGTCAGCTTGACCGTAGGTACTGGACTTGACACTTGGCTTGGCGAATATTCGAAAACGACATAGTTTTTCCCATAAATTAACCGTTTTTCGTCTCTGCTCCGCACGCATCCGAACTTCTCAATCCATATTAATTAAAATGATAATTGATAAACGCAATACAACAGAAGTGAAATGAGCGCGAAACTGTGTCTTCTGTCAAAGTGATATTTCATCGATCATATGTTGTGTTCGCGGTATTTTTTCTACTCTGTTGACACTTTTAAGAACTAGTCCAAAACTGAGGCGGCCGGAACGAGTTTAATCCACTAGTCCGGCTTCCTTAGGTTAAGATAAATGCTTAAGCGATACTTGTGTGTTGGAAAAAGCGTAGTTGTGCACTAATCAAATACTAAGGCAAAATTTTGGCTTAGTAATTGATTAGTAGGATTGGGAACAGATGTATCATCCTTTAGCAAATATAAAAGTGTAATAAAGTCTTAGATAAATACTATAGATACAAATGTTTACTTGCTGTAATTTAACTATTTCTTAACCTTTTTAAACATTCTTTTGAATTGTAATTCCGTAAATATTGATTTTATTTTTTATTTTTTTTTATTTTCTACATTACATTTCTAATATAAAGTTTATTTTAACTGCCTTAAAAAATCATAAGTATATTGTAATTTTTATTGCATATATGTGGCAAAAAAATTATTAATAAAAAAAAATATTAAAAAAAAAAGTAGGACCCACTTGAGCTCGGTTAGCTTCCGATTCCAAAGTCTGGGTCGCCACCGCAACGCCACGGAGGTCACCACAAAAGGTTGGATGACAGAATTGATGTTTGAGGTTTGACTCAATCATGTCCGCTTCAAAATTTCATAGAATTTTTTCGCCTACTGTTGAAACGAGTTAACATTTTTTTCACTTGGATAGATGGGACCTACATATAGGTAAAAAGGTACCAAGTCAAGGTAAGTACATTTTAAATTGATGTTTACCCACTTAACTTCATCGCGTCGATTGTATTACATTGACGTCAATTGTATTACATAATGTTAATTGTATTACGTATTACATTAGATGAGTGTGAATGATAATAAATATTTTACACTATATTGAACAACAACCCCCGTGGGCTGGTTCAACTAGCCCCACCTTTGAGGCAAGTTGAACGATTTCTCCTTCTACATGAAAATTAAAATATCTTGCATAAGGTCTACATATTACATCAATTCATGAATATTATTATAAAGTCGGATAATGGAACTGTCTTAAAAAGTTGAAAAAACAAAAATATCTCTAATAGTTTTTAGTCTAGGGTCAAATTAGCAAAATCAGGTTAAACTAACCGCCCAACCCTATTACAGGTCTGGAGATTTCTTGTACTTGCAATAAGTGTCACACTGCCGGGTTTTTAAGAAACGAGGACATACCATCTTAACGATGATTTACACCAAAGAGAAATTATTTTAAGACAGGTCCTACTCGTGATCCCTGCGTTATGCCGGAACCGTTTAGCATGTCCAGCGGAGATACTTGTGGCCATGTATCTGGAACGGTGAGCACTCGTAAACTATTTATGTAACAAGATATTCCGAATATATGCACCTAACGTGAACAATAATAAGAAAATTAAAAAGCTGCCATGTAAATTATACGTCGCGCATGAAAAACGACACCTGCCGGACGGTGGCCTTTTTTTGTTTTAATTATTTCGTATTTTATTTTAAATTAATGGGAGATGCTACCGAAGCATGGCAACGCCGAACCGCGAAGAGATTACCACGAAAAAAATGACTAATTAAGAGATAAAGCAAAACAAGACGATTTCATTATTTTGTGGTAACGATTGTGAAAAGGTACCCATGTACATTGCACATGTAGATAGGGTTATCTCGACACTACCCGGCACAATGTTTCACTCAATAAACGATAGTCAAAATAGTATATTTTTATGACGTTATCGAAATCCATATTCCTACACGCATTGTGGATACTTATCTATCTAAAAATGAAGTGGGTACCTTTCAAACAATTTATTAAATTTACAATAAAATATATAAATTTGTTTTAGACCACTTTAATTTTAATTACACTCTACCGGTTTCGGAAGAACCCTTCCTTCGTCAGGAGAATATTAAAACTGTTTTAATATTCTCCTGACGAAGGAAGGGTTCTTCCGAAACCGGTAGAGTGTAATTAAAATTAAAGTGGTCTAAAACAAATTTATATATTTTATTGTAAATTATGGCGAGCCACAAAGTTAATGCTTATTACGAACATGTAATTTATTAAATATTTTATAAGAAAAACTCTCTTTTTAACTTTTGAAGGTTATTCCCATCAATGTAATATATCATTGAAGAAGAAGATAACAATAATAATCTAATTTTTTGTCCCAGTTGCGACCGTTATCTTTTATTATTTTTCTGTGTCTTGTTCATTTTCATATTTTAAATATTTAGATTATTATTGTTATCTTCTTCTTCAATAATTTATTAAACTTTAATTGAAAAACCACAAGATAAATATTTAGAAAAATTATAATATTTATTTTCTCTAGTGAAACGAGAAGGTCGTTGCTAATTGTGAGTATCGAACTCGATTTATTCGACTATAAGCCGAAAATCCTAACCACTGTACAAGTGAAATAAATGTTTGTGACTGGCTCATGAAAAAAATTGTAATAGTAAACAGAAGAATACAATCATATTATTTATGAGACGGTGTGAATTCCATGCAATGGATGAGAATGAAGAAGGTGGCTTTTTACGTTCGTTTTTTCATCCCAATCGTACCGTTGAAAATGTTTTTCACGTTTTTCATGGAATAAGAGTTTAAATTAACTTTTTCGTTTTTTCGACACATGAAAAAATTTTAACGACGGTAGTAGGTAAGGAAGAGGCGTCCTTAACTACTTACTTTTGAATTATATCATCAAACATAAGGTACTAATTTTTAAATATAATTTAATCCTGCATGAAATCATTCACATTTAATGTACCTACTCAAGATTGGATCTAATTTTCTGAAGAAAATAATTCAGACAAGCAATGACGTAGAGGTACCTACCAACTGCCTGTAATGTAATAATTTATACAGATTATTATTTTATTGTCTTTTTGAAATTTTGATTTATAATATTCCGACACTTTTCAGCAGCCAGCAGACAGGTCTGCGCTAGTAAGATATATCTATTGTAATGATTTATGATTGAAGAATTGTGTTACCTAAGCTAACAGTAGGTAATTTAGTTCACTGGCTTCTCAGGGAAATATTGGAGGACCACCAACGTTCATCTTTTATTATCTTTGTACACCTAAGATGAATTTGCGCAGGTTGATAGTGGGTCGGTACCGTTCTATCGAGCTTAATCTGCACGAGTGAAATAGTTCCCCGGCGTGAATGCGCCGTCATGTTGTGATGAATTAAAACCAAACTAACGTCACGACAGATCTTATGGTGGATTTCTTGGGCAGGTGAGTTATTATCATCTTGTGAGATACCAACTTGTCTGTGAGAACAAATAATTACTTGTCCTAAGAACTTGTAAGAACACGATTGTGTTTTATGCATCCAAATTGTTAAGATTTATTTATCGATCCAGAAAAACTTATATTGTAGGTGTACCTGTCAGGTATTTATTTACCGGTGAAAAGACACGTATGTAGCTCCACCTTTTTTACACGAGCATTGCTCAAAAAAAAAGGTGAATCACGATATTTTAGAAATGTATTAAAAATATATATATACAATGTATAACAACTGTATTTGTAAAAAAAAAAATTAATTAAATAATTTTAACCAGCGATTCCTGAGGTTATATGGAGGAAATATGTAGATGACGTTTTAGTCACAGTGTTTTTTTCAACTTAAAAAATCATACAGTTTTGGTCGAGGTAGGAGGATGGGCGGTTACAAGTAACGACTAGTAGCCACAAATAAAATAAAAAAATATATAAGTAAATATATTTTTTTTAAAACAACTAGTAATGTCATCGGATACCAAAATTTTATTTAAGTATAGATAGTTACATTTTATACTCAGCAATAATAATGTCAGCAATCACTGGTAGTAAGTCAGTTACATCGTTTAAAACCCTGTACACAGAGAAAAATGTTATTCTAAAATACGATCATTTTAATCGTAAAAACGGTTAAAAACGGGACTGAAGTTCTTACGAACAAATTAACAGTGTTTCAATGTTTATTGGCGGGAAAATGTAAGAATAATTAGTTGGTATACGTACAAAATTTCAATACCAACAAATTATTCTTATATGTTCCCTCCAATAAACATTGAAACCCTGTTAATTTATTCGTAAGAACTTCAGTCCCGTTTTTAACCGTTTTACGAATAAAATTATCGTATTTTAGAATAACATTTTTCTCCGTGTATAAAGAAGACTCTGGGTTTGTTTTTCATATAAATCTACAGTTCTATTCCGAGATTGATGAAATTTTGCACACTTAGAAAGATCACTGTTTATAAAAGAATTCGAAAACCCTCCCCATCCCATTTCCCAACACTTCAAGCAGATTAAAGCACGGGTAACGCTGGATACTGCAGCTAGTATCTTGTAAAACAGAAAATTGCTTTTTTAAATTCTTGTTAGAAAGCTTCTTTTATAAACCAGAAAATTTACCTACCTATTTCAGAAGCAGCAAAACCTCTCGAACGTTTGGCACTGGTATCATAAAACTTCTGTATGTAACTAACACCGACATTACCATCTTAAGCTATGAAGCTTTCAAATTTCTATTTAACAGACCAAATAGAAGTTTTTTTAATTCGTGATAGGATGCTGTTATAAAGCAGGTTTGTAAGGTTTGTAAGACAAATAAAATGTTTATCAAACGATTGTCATAAAAGATTTCCTTATGTTCGTAGCTTAAAAATGTGTTAAAATCATTGTGCTCTGTGACATTAACACACATTTTTAAACACAAATATCCTTATATTGTAATAATAGTATTTAGATAAGGTATAGATAGCTGGTAACCTAACACCTAGCCATATTCTAACCGCAATAAAATAATGGTTTGCCTTTTCATTTGAAATGACCTGTGCAAATGATTTAATTCTTCCGCAAAACACAATCTCCATAGATTTTATGGAAGTCTGGACGACGTTGGCGCAGACCACGGGTTGTGGTCGCGGCTGACAACCACAAAAACAATAACACAACAACAACATACCAATAATGAATACAGCACAAGAGTCCCAACTGTCCGGAATCAGTGGGACTAAGTCATCCCTAGTTGTGAGTAAGTTGTGAGGCTATATGGAGTGGAGGGGGAAAGACGATAGTAACCTATCAGGCAAGTACATTCCTATCTAATATTGTTAGTTACCGTATAGAACCAAAACCACCCAGACCAAGCGTGTAAACTAGGTGATTGTGACACGACTCAGGAAAGTGACAACTCAACATACTGTTGCGTATTCAATTTTTCTCTATAAAAATTTCGTTTGAGAGTAGTTAAAATTGTCATCAATGATTAAATATCTATAATTTATTATTAATGTTTTATGTTATTTATATGTTAAATAACACAATTTAATAATATGTATTTATTGTTTAATTTCGAAATTCGTAGTCGAGATTCGTTCGAGCTCAACCACGGAAGTCGTCTTGTCTTGCCAATTACCGGAATAACAACAGCAGGTAAGAAGGAACCATATTACGATGTATGATCGTGGATATAGCAAAGAGTTATGTGGCGATCCACCAGTCCTAACTAGTCCTGCAGGGAAATGCTTCAGTTCATTGAATTCCAATCATAAACATAGATCAATAAACGCTGATTCTGAATAGGTATATAAGTTTTAGTAAATAATATTAATCGTAGAGTTTTAAAAAAAATGATTAAAAAATCAATTTTTAATCATGTCATTAAAACACACTGTCAAGTTGGTATTACTGATTTATTAGTGGTGACGTCACTGCTCCATTCACCATTGGAGTTATACGAAATGATCAAAATTTCATGCAATTTCGTGTTATTGGTTTATTTAAATACTAGATTTAGACATGTATAATAGTTGTTGTGTTCATTGAAACATTATTTAGGCCCTCAACAATTAAAATGATGACGGAAAAGGGCTATATTTACGGACAATCTGATAATTTGCCAGTGGCTGATACCGAAACGTCACGTTTTTCAAAAATATTAAACGACCATATATGGACTATGTAAGTGCCGAATTTCGTGGAATAAATATAAATAGTAATAAAAGCTACTATATAATAATAATAAGTCTAAATAAATATAATAAGTCAAATCCCTGAGGCGTATGTGTGGTAAAACCATGTATGATCGTGTGAGGATATATTCTATTCTGGCCTGATTTAGGTTGTATCCATTTGGCCAGCTGATTTACAGCAAATATTATCTTCTATTTTCAGTTGGGCCAGAACATCTTACGATGACAGTGCTATTGGACAAGTACAATTGAAACGAGAAGGGTGCTATTGGACAAGTACAATTGAAACGAGAAGGGTGCTATTGGACAAGTACAATTGAAACGAGAAGGGTATTTGTGATTTGTGCACCGTTAGAGCAAAAGTCACGCCAGAACACAAACTTAGAAGCCCGGCTTACGATGTCATTTGTATTTGCAATGAATAACAATAATTATAATGTTTTTGTATACAATAACAGCAGCGATGAGATGTTGATATTTTACCTAATGTTTTTCTATATTAAAAGTAGTTATCCAATCATTCCTCCTTTAATTTTTCCATACAAAATGACAACACCTGTTGAAAAACAATAAAACTTTTGGAGAGCGATGACGTCACACCATCCACTATATATATATATATATATACGGTGGTTTTCAGGGGATCTTGAAAAATTAAAACGTTGACAATTATTTTAACTATTAAAACAAACTATAAAAACAAAAATAAATATGCAGTTATTTAAGTTAGAAGATCATTTATTCACAAAAAAATTGGACTGGAGTTCCTTATTATAATGATCCTATTCAATCGGGTAAGTTCTTACTTCTTACCCGGTACGATGAAGCACCATGTCTGAGGACGGAGGAGCTAGGTACCAGTCCTTGTCGTGTCCCAGTGCTGCGGCTGGTCCAGTCTCCTGTCAGGGTGGTACAACCGGTGTCGCCAACGTCGGTGTCGTCTTGTCGCCTTGTCGCCAGGTGCGGCCAATTAAGGAGACACATTACACCGCGCGGGAGCCGCTAATTCAATCATGCCGCTCCCGCTCCCGCTCTCATCACCATGAAGGATCAAGAATTAATAGACGTGTGTCTAGGGTTTAATGGAAAAAGTTCTCGGCTTCTTTTACAGGTTTCCAGAAAAATGCTTTAGAATAAAATATCTTGAAATAAAGCTGTGTTAAATTAAAGTAAGGTGTCTAAAAATAATATTACCTACTGAAATCAAGGTAGCTGAGAACAAGATTACACACCTATTGAAATCAAGATGTCTGAAAACAAGATTACCTACTGAAATCAAGGTGTTTGAAAACAAGATTACATACTGAAATCAGGGTGTCTGAAACCAAGCTTAACTTCTGAAATCCAGGTGTGTGAAAACAAAATTACCCACTGAAATTCAAGATGTCTGAAAACAAGATCACTTTCTGAGATCAAGGTATCTGAAATAAGATTATTTGAAATAAGATTACCTATTGAAATCAACGTGTCTAAAAATAAAAATAACAACTGAAATCTATTTATATATAAAATATTTGAAAACAATATTACCTTCTGATATCAAGGATTCTGAAAACAAGATTTCTTTCTGAAATCAAGGTGTCAGAAAAAAAGATTACCTTCTGAAACCAAGGTATCTGAAAACAAGATTACCTTCTGAAATCAAGGTGTCTAAAAACAAATATACCTACTGAAATCAAGGTATCTGAAAACAAGATTACCTTCTGAAATCAAGGTATCTGAAAATAAGATTATCATCTGAAATCAAGGTGTCTGAAGACAAGATTTCCTTATGAAATCAACAAGGTGTCTGAAAACAAGATTACCATCTGAAATCAATGTGTCTGAAAACAAGAGTCTGAACTGAAATCAGGGTGTCTTATAAAAAGATATACCCATATGAAATCAAGACATTCGGGAGTAATCTGAAAACAAGGTACCTTATACACGGAGAAAAATGTTATTCGAAAAAACGATAATTTTATTCGTAAACACGGTTAAAAACGGGCCTGAAGTTCTTACGAACAAATTAACAGGGTTTCAATGTTTATTGGCGGGAAAATGTAGGAATAATTTGTTGGTATACGTACGAAATCACGTATGTATAGGCATGTTCCCGCCAATAAACATTGCAACCCTGTTAATTTGTTCGTAAGAACTTCAGTCCCGTTTTTAACCATTTTTAGGAATAAAATAATCCTATTTTAGAATAATTTTTTTCTCCGTGTATTAAGATATCCAACGAGATCTCAATGAATACGATGATTAGCAAGTTTAAATTGATTTTGATATTAAATGAATTTAATTTGCATTGAAAGTGTCTCACATCAAGAGTTACATGAAACAATGTTTTTGATATCAAGAAGTTTAAAAAAATGTGGTCAGTAGCTACCTACCTAATCAATAAATCTAAAGTAAATCTATTCGAAATCAAGGTGTCTGAACTAAAATCAGAGTGTCTTAAAACAAGCTATAGAGTGTATGAAATCAATACATTGGGGAGTAAGAAATCTGAAAACAAGGTAGGTACCTTATAACAAGACGTCTGTCATCAAGGTGCTTGAAAACAAGAAGTATTCGAGAGTAAGGAGTCTAACAACAAGGTATCTGATTCAGAGGTATCTGGTATCATGGTGCATGAAAGCAAGAAGTCTGTTATTAAGGTGTCTGAAAATAAAATATGTAAAATGAAGATGTCCATAATGAAGATTTTTTTTAAAGCAAAGCATATTAAATCATGAGATCTAAAAGCAAAGTGAAAGCAAGTTGCATTAAACACTGATAAAATAACATGATACCTAATGGTAAATCAGTGCGAGGTAAATCCACTAAATAATTTAATTTAATTTTTCAAAATGATATCGAAAGCGTGTTACATTAAGAGCGATTGACCAGCGGCTGAGAATAAATGTTTACAAATGCTTGCAACTGTACAGGGAGGTTCCAACGAGAATGATCGATTATTCCCCATATCAAAAATTTTAAATTAAAAATTTAATGCCGATTTATTTCATTCAAAACTTGCTTCATATATACCTACATTCAAGTAAGCAATAAAAATGCTCAAACGAACTTTATTTTATTTATTTATTTTATTTATTTATATTTAAACGCCCAAAGGGCTTTTACATACATAAAGCAATACATGTTTAAATTAATTACAGTGAAGAGTTAGAAGTGAATAAAATAAATGTAAGTAACAGAAAATATAAAGACACATAATATAGGTTAGATAAAATATGAGTTGACAAAATGTAGGTTATACAGAATATAAATAAAGTAAAAATAGATAGGCTGCCAATAACCTCCAAATCAATATTAATAGGAATTAATAAAAATGTATAAAATTGGTATTTACAATAGTTTATGAATTAAGTAAAAATAGTTCGCACATACGGCGTTTAAAGTTTGCCAAATTCAAATTATTGTCAAATACATCAATATTGTTTAAATATTGATTACCAAGACTATGTAATCGTTGTATTGGAGAATGCAATTTATAGTTAGAATGAGATGTGTGTATATAAAATGTTAATGTTTGTCTAGTAGTTCGTGTAGGTACATGTAGATTAATTAAATGCAAGAGTTCACAGCAATCAAATTTAGAGTTTAATAATTTTAATAAAAAGGTTAGGTCAGTTATTTTTCGTCTGTTTTCTAAAGTTGGAATATTTAAAATATTCATTAATGATAAGTAATTTATGTGCTCTAAAGGGATGTTTAGTTTAAAATTTACAAATCTTAGAAATTTTCTTTGAATTCTTTCAATATTATGGATATGAATTTTGTAGAAGGGCGACCAGACTATTAAGTTACGTTCGATTAGGCTTCGTACTAGGGATATGTACAACAATTTTACGATTCGTAAAGATTCAAAGTTTTTAATTGTTCTTAAAATAAATCCTAATATTTTCATACCTTTATTTACAGTTTGTTGAATGTGGACCGTGAATTCTAGTTTCTCATCCATTATTACGCCAAGATCTCGCATTTCCGCTACACGTTCTAAATTTATTTCATTTATAGAATAGTCGAACAATAATGATAATTTTTTTCTTGAGAAAATCAAAGTTTTGCATTTATCTACATTTAAATATAAATTATTTTGTGAATATGATTACTTCTTGTATTTATGATTTTTTAATAATGTTTAATCAATATAACCTTAAATAAATAGATAAACTAAGGTATTTTTATCGCAAAACACGGTCTCGGATGTATTTTTTTATGATTTTAATTTTACTTAAATTTAAATTGTGTAAATTATGTTGAGTAGATTATGTTTTGATTTATTTTGTTGTAGATATTAATTGAAATTTGTGTTGTTTAATAGAATCTATCGTTTGAAAATTGAACAAATCTGCCAACGACCAACGGTATAACCTTAGCATAGTAAAAATACACTTTGCTTTTCAACATTTTAAAACTGCTTGTACCAGATAAAATAACAATATTTCAAAATCAATTTATATTTTTTTGTAAAAAAGAGTCAATACGTCTAGAATTTGATTTAAAAAGGACTTATTTCCAGTATTCTCTGGTAATACCCTCTTAATACCTCTCACCTCTGATACCTCCCAGTTTATCAAACGTGAACGTTTGTTAAAAAAATCGTTTTCTGCATCCTTTAAAATTATATTATCCAAGGATCAAACTCCTTCGAAAATGGAAAATGACCCCATTGGCATTGTCTTGCTCTATTTATGACAGCGAATTAAATGCCACCCAGTTGGAGATGTGGTGAGGCGAGCTGGTAATACTATCTACACAACATGCTGCGAACAGCAGCTTTTGGCAGCTGGCTAAAAATCGAAGGTTGGAGGATGTCTCCCGTCTCTTTTTTTCCCATGCGAACCCGTAACACTCTGTTTCACGTTGACTGCAAATTGGAAGAAACCGTCTGCCGTTAGTGCCAACCGAGGAAATGAGATGGTGATATTGAATTTGTTATGTTAATAAAAGAGACAGAAGACAACGTGAAACAGAATGTTACGGGTTTGCACGAGGAAAAGGGAGACAGGAGACAATAGCCAGCTGCTAACAGCCGGCTGTTCGCAGCACCGTGTGTAGAGCCCATAAGGGGTAGATAATGTAGTAGTTGTTAGACTGGGTACTAGTTAGGTGGATTTAAACATTCATCACTGGTCCTGAGCGGCTGTGTCTAATGAGGAACAGAAGATGGTGGAGATAATTGATCGGGGAGTAGAAATATTTCCTGGTCGTAAAGAAATATTTTAACTTTAACTTTTAAAAAAATGTTATTGCTTGCGCCTGCAAATTTTATCGCTATCCAAAAAAAAAAAATTCTAGCTGGTAACGACTGACCAGGCCCCCTAGCACACTAGATCGATAAGGATTGATAGGATAACTTTCGGAAACTTTTCATCGTAGGACAATTTTTTATTTTTTATAGAGATACCTCACAAGAGTCCCAACTGCTCCCTTCTGGAGCCAGTGAGACTATGGCATCCCCAGTTGGAGTATGTTGTGAGGCTGAAGGTAAGTGGGGAAGGGAATGAGATGGGGAAGAGGAAGGTGGGGAAAGTAGAAGGCAGATAGAAAGTAAGAAGGCAGATCGCTAACGTACAAACAACAGTTGATGTCGAATATATAAGGATCCTTAGACATTGTCAACTGCCATTTATTCGTTGGCGATCTGCAGTCATGCTAGGGAACGATGAGAAGTTACTGAAAATTATCCTATCAATCCTTATCGATCTGCTATTTTTATTTGCTATTTTTTCTATGTGCTATTTTTATTTATTTATTTAAGTTTATTAAGGAAACTTACAGTTGTGTAAAAGATTATTTAACATAAGATAGTGAACATAATATCAACCATTTATACATATATGTTGTGATTTTTGATTAGGAAATAGTTATAAAAGCTATGGGGCCAGGTTGTAAATATTTATTATATCATCTTAATAAAATTCTTCAATAATAATTTTATGCTGAAGCATGGTATCGCATGGTAATAATACTTATAGAATCTACTGCCAGAACTCGGTCGTAGGTAAGTTGGTATCTACCAACGTTCTTTTTTTTCAATTACAGCTTCCTTTAGCAACAATTATTCAGTGGCGCGTAAAGAATCCAATCACCCGTGATGTCGGATTCCGCGCCATTCCTCTGGCCGGCTCGTTCCAGTCCGCCCCGGGTCCGAGGCAGTGGCGTGCGTCCAATCGATTCCGCGTGACGCCGGGCAACAACGCCGGGCGTTTGTCAGCCCAGCCCGTGAAATCGGTCGCCGGAGAACAACGCCGGACCGTAGCAGACGTTCAAACAACGAAACGAACCGTGGATTGAGGGCATCTGACCGTGCAAGACGGGCAGTGGAGCAACGGCGTGGTGGTTTGTAGGGTTAATCAGATATTCATTAAAGCATAATATGTATATGTATATGACCGGTCAGTGGTTCAGTGGGCATCGCGTTTGGGTCTCACCCAGGCGTTCCGTGTTCGATTCCTCGGCTGGCTAAGTCCTCCACCACAACACAAGCAACATCTTCCGCTTAGTGTGGTGGTAGTAGGAGATTTTCAAATGTTGTTGGGTTATTCGTAACCCGGGAATGTTTGTCTTTCTTTTAAAAAAAAAATTTTAAAAAAAAATTAAAAAAAAAAAAAAAAAAAAAAAAAAAAAATGTATCTATGTCAATCTGATGGGTGAGAGCCGCCGAGGTTCAGCAAATATGGAAAAAGTCGAAGTAGGTCACGTTTAAATTTGGACGCCAAAAGACTCGAGAAAGAAGCAGTAGAAGTCTACAAAGACAAAACCTGAAATCTACTGAACATACCCAAATTAAATACATCTTTTGGGCAGAAAAACCATAAATTGTTTGCTACAAAATCATATAATGCCCTTCCAAATTAAATAAAAAATACCATGGAGATAAACAAGTTTTAGAACAACATCGTATGGCCAAGTAAACATGAAGATGAGGAATTCATAAAATTTATGAAGGAACACCAAGTCAACCCAGCAACTAAACATGAACTAACTAACTCTAGCCAACTACATAAAGATGAGGAAAACAACGAACGTAGTCAACAAACAAGAAGATGAACTAACATGAACTAACTAACTCTATCCAAATACTTGAAGATGAGGAAATCAACGAACGTAGTCAACAAACAAGAAGATGAACTAACATGAACTAACTAAATCTAGCCAAATACATGAAGATGAGGAAATCAACGAACGTAGTCAACAAACAAGAAGATGAACTAACATGAACTGACTAACTCTAGCCAAATACATGAAGATGAGGAAATCAACGAGCGTAGTCAACAAACAAGAAGATGGGTAGTTACCTAAATCATGATAACTACCTACATATAGTGAGTAAAACTGTGAATAAATTACTATAATTAGTATTTAAATAGTCCTTAATAAACAAATAAATTTCTATACTGTATCTTGTAATAAAATTGGTGACCTGACAACTCAACAATATGCAACTTCCACACCTCATTTGAAAAGTCATTAAAAGTGATGAAATAAAAATTGTTAAATAGGTTACAATAGTTCTTTAATAATTGCAAAATTACTTTATGTCATCATTTTAATTAAATAAAACAAATTACTTTGTGTAAACCACTGTTTAATATCTACATGTTTCAAAACAAGATGGTTTCTTCGTCGGGATGATAACATGAAAATATTAAATTATAATAAATTTTATGTAATTTTCCTGACGAAGAAACCATCGGTTTTGAAACATGTAGATATTATAACGTGTGATTAGTAGGTTACATTAGGTTAGTTTATCGGCTATTTTTCAATTATCGTCTTTTCAAAACTTTTAATGACTTTTCAAAGGGGTGTTGAAATGCCACTTTGTTGAGTTGGCGTAGGATTAATACAATTATTTACATAATTAAAATGTACGAATACATTAATTGGACAAAATGAAAAAAATATTCATAGCTACTAGTCGGCGTATTAAACGTAATCACAAAATCGACGTACGCCACTGGCATCGAGACCGAATAATCCAAAGAATCCTTTGTCAATTGTGAGAATCCAAAAAGCATGATACAGATTAGCTAAAAGTACCTTCCTACCTGAGTAGGTACTGTAACCGGAATCAAATTAAATGAGGAAGTTGATTAAGCTCTATTCAATAACAGCTGAAGCGTGAGTTCACTTTGTCCTTTTTAATTGTTTTGTTGTTTTATTTCTGTACTTCATGATTTTAATACGTTTAGATGTCAGTGGCGTGCTGTGATTTTTCTACAATTTTCATAAACAAATATATTTTTTTTTTATTTATTTATTTATAATAGAAGGATACAAGAAAAGTACATTTTACATATAAGAAAGCTTTGCCTGTCCAACTAGGAAAGTTTCCCGTTCTAGGACAGACAAATTGACAGGTTTTAGTTCATATTATTAGTCCTTAAGAAATGTACATAATTACATAACAAAAAACTGAAAACCATAAAAAACAAAAAAAATATTATTTTTCTCTGAAACCAATTGTATAAACTTGTTAAACTCTGTATTGAAAAGTATAAACCAGGTACGTGATAACAGGATGTAGGAATTATAAAAATTTTACAGCATAAAAATATGAAGTTATTTTAGGTTACGGTTTTAGAAGTGTGAGCTTATAATACATAGTACATTAAAATTTACAATATTAGATATAATTTATGTATGCAATAATATATATGATTTTTTTCCTAAGCGTTGTAACTACGATGTGTAATAAATTATGTGCAATCATGATTATTTTCACTGATTTAAAACATGTTTTCAGTTCATACGACAATACCAATATACACCGCGCTAATGGCTTGAACTAATCCTGCTAAAATATAAAAACAATAACTATAAATATAAGTAGAAATATAAATAGATACTATGAATATACTATGAATAATAATAATAATAAGAGTTTTTTTTTAAACTTTGAACTTGTTTATAATAAACTGTTTTTATACATTTAATAATAATATCATTGAAGTTATAATAGACTGTTTTTAATAATATTAATGAATAGTTTTCTCCGGCTTTATGGGGCCGAAACAACTGAAATTTTTGATACATATTTAAGATGATGGTCTGGAGAGCAAACAAACACAAAATCTCCAAAAAGCAACAATCTTTTAAAAATTGGCATCATGAGCATAAGGCGAGGCTTGGGTTCGACCTTTTTTAAATGCTGTTTTCTCCAGCTCTCGAACAAACTGAAAATTTAGTTTCTTAATAAAAATGATGATCTGATGGCCAATCAATGCGAAATCTCCAAAAACTAAGACAAAATTAGGGGATTTATTATGTCCAACTTGCATGTCCATTAATCAATTTGGTCAAAATAAACGTACATTCTTGGTTAATGTCATATTGGGCAAACTGGTCTTCTAATTGGACGTCCGTTTTGTCCAAGCGGACATGCATTTGTCCATTTGGACATTAATCTGTACAATTCGACATTCGTATGAATTAGTCCATTTGGACATGCATTTGTCCATTTAGACATTCATCTGTATACTTCGACATTCATATGAGTATAAATGTCCATTTGGACATTTATTTGTCCATTTGGACATTCATCTGTACAATTCGACATTTATATAAATTAGTCCATTTATAAAAAATGCATTTGTCCATTTGGACATTCATCTGAATACTTCGATATTCATATGAGTTAGTCCATTTGGACATGCATTTGTCCATTTGCACAATCATCTTTACCGTTCAACATTCATATGAATTAGTCCATTTGGACGTGCATTTGTTCATTTGGACATTCATCTGTACATTTCGACATATATATGAGTTAGTCCATTTGGACATGCATTTGTCCATTTGGACATTCATCTGTACATTTTGACATTCGTAGTTAGTCCATTTGGTCATGCATTTGTCTATTTAGACAATCTATTTATCTGTACAATTCGACATTCATATGAATTAGTCCATTTGGACATGCATTTGTCTATTTGGACATTCATCTGTACATTTCGACATTCATATGAGTTCTATTTGGACATGCATTTGTCCATCTGGACATGCATTTGTCCATTTGGACATTCATCTGTACAATTGGACATTCGTATGAATTAGTCATTTGGACATTCATCTGTACATTTTGACATTCATATCATAGTCATAGTCCATTTGGTCATGCATTTGTCTATTTGGACAATCTATTTATCTGTATATTTCGACAATCATAACTTAGTCCATGTGGACATGCATTTATCAATTTGGACATTAATCTGTACATTTCGACATTCATATGAGTTCTATTTGGACATGCATTTGTCCATTTAGACATTCATCTGTACAATTGGGCATTCTTTTGAATTAGTCCATTTGGAGATGCATTTGTCAATTTGGACATGTATTTGTCCATTTGGACATTCATCTGTACAATTGGGCATTCTTTTGAATTAGTCCATTTGGACATGCATTTGTCCATTTGGACATTCATCTGTATACTTCGACATTCATATGAGTTAGTCCATTTGGACATTTATTTGTCCATTTGGACATTCATATGAGTTAGTCCATTTGGATTTGCATTTGTCCATTTGGTCATTCATCTGTATAGTTCGACATTCGTATGAGTTCGTCCATTTGGACATTTATTTTTCCATTTGGACATCCATCTGTATATTTCGACAATCATAACTTAGTCCATGTGGACATGCATTTATCCATTTAGCACATAAATCTGTACATTTCGACATTCATATGAGTTAGTCCATTTGGACATGCATTTGTCCATTTGGACATTCATCTGTAAATTTCGACATTCATATGAGTTCTATTTGGACATGCTTTGTCCATCTGGACATGCATTTGTCCATTTGGACATTAATCTGTACAATTGGGCATTCTTTTGAATTAGTCCATTTGGACATGCATTTGTCCATTTGGACATTCATCTGTACAATTGAGCATTCTTTTGAATTAGTCCATTTAGACACGCATTTGTCCATTTGGTCATTCATCTGTACAATTCGACATTCATATGAATTAGTCCATTTGGAGATGCATTTGTCCATTTGGACATGTATTTGTCCATTTGGACATTCATCTGTACAATTGGGCATTCTTTTGAATTAGTCATATCATAGTCATTCATCTGTATATTTCGACAATCATAACTTAGTCCATGTGGACATGCATTTATCCATTTGGACATTAATCTGTACATTTCGACATTCATATGAGTTAGTCCATTTGGACATGCATTTGTCCATTTGGACATGCATTTGTCCATTTGGACATTCATCTGTACATTTCAACATTCATATGAGTTCTATTTGGACATGCATTTGTCCATCTGGACATGCATTTGTCCATTTGGACATTCATCTGTACAATTGGGCATTCTTTTGAATTAGTCCATTTGGAGATGCATTTGTCCATTTGGACATGTATTTGTCCATTTGGACATTCATCTGTACAATTGGGCATTCTTTTGAATTAGTCCATTTGGACATGCATTTGTCCATTTGGACATTCATCTGTACAATTGGGCATTCTTTTGAATTAGTCCATTTGGACACGCATTTGTCCATTTGGTCATTCATCTGTATACTTCGACATTCGTATGAGTTCGTCCATTTGGACATTTATTTTTCCATTTGGACATTCATCTGTATATTTCGACAATCATATGAATTAGTCCATTTGGAAATGCATTTGTCCATTTGGACATTCATCTGTATACTTCGATATTCATATGAGTTAGTCCATTTGGACATGCATTTGTCCATTTGCACAATCATCTTTACCGTTCAACATTCATATGAATTAGTCCATTTGAACGTGCGTTCATATGAGTATAAATGTCCATTTGGACATTTATTTGTCCATTTGGACATTCATCTGTACAATTCGACATTCATATGAATGACATTCATCTGTACATTTCGACATATATATGAGTTAGTCCATTTGGACATGCATTTGTCCATTTGGACATTCATCTGTACATTTTGACATTCGTAGTTAGTTCATTTGGTCATGCATTTGTCTATTTGGACAATCTATTTATCTGTACAATTCGACATTCATATGAATTAGTCCATTTGGACATGCATTTGTCTATTTGGACATTCATCTGTACATTTCGACATTCATATGAGTTCTATTTGGACACGCATTTGTCCATCTGGACATTCATTTGTCCGTTTGGACATTCATCTGTACAATTCGACATTCATATGAATTAGTCATTTGGACATTCATGTGTACATTTTGACATTCATGTCATAGTCATAGTCCATTTGGTCATGCATTTGTCTATTTGGACAATCTATTTATCTGAACAATACGACATTCATATGAATTAGTCCATTTGGACATGCATTTGTCCATTTGGACATTCATCTGTAAATTTCGACATTCATATGAGTTCTATTTGGACATGCTTTGTCCATCTGGACATGCATTTGTCCATTTGGACATTCATCTGTACAATTGGGCATTCTTTTGAATTAGTCCATTTGGACATGCATTTGTCCATTTGGACATTCATCTGTACAATTCGACATTCATATGAATTAGTCATTTGGACATTCATCTGTACAATTCGACATTCATATGAGTTAGTCCATTTGGACATGCATTTGTCCGTTTGGACATTCATCTGTACAATTGAGCATTCTTTTGAATTAGTCCATTTAGACACGCATTTGTCCATTTGGTCATTCTTCTGTATACTTCGACATTCGTATGAGTTAGTTAGTCCATTTGGACATTTTTTTTCCATTTGGACATTCATATGTATATTTCGACAATAATAACTTAGTCCATTTGGACATGCATTTATCCATTTGGACATTAATCTGTACATTTCGACATTCATATGAGTTAGTCCATTTGGACATGCATTTGTCCATTTGGACATTCATCTGTATAATTCGACATTCATATGAATTAGTCCATTTGGACATTCATCTGTACAGTTGAATATTCTTTTGAATTAGTCCATTTGGACAATCATTTGTCCAATTGGACATAAATTTATTCCAATAGTTGTGTAATTAATTAATGTTGTTTAATCAACTGAAATTATGATTTTCTTATTAATAATGATGGGTTTGAAGAGTAAACAATCACAAAACTTTAAAAATTATCAATTTGTAGGACTTTTTGAAAAGCTGTTATCTCGTTATGTTATGCTGTCGTTCGCATTCAAATTGTTAATTCTTATTTTAGATGATGGTCTGAAGAGCAACCAAACACAAAATCTCCAAAAAGAAACGATTGTGGACAATTTACCTTTTTCATGGGCATAAGGCGAGGCTTGGGGGAACAAGCGCGAACAAACTGAAAATTTGGATTCTTATGAAATATGATGGTCTGAAGGCCAATAAATAGTAAAACCTCAAAAAGTAACATTTGTGAAAAATAAAAATCTTTTTATCATTAGTATTAAAAATGATATTATGATTAAAATTCAAACTAGGATCAGAAAATTTTTAGAATGCAATCTATCTGCTAAAAATTTAGTAAAGGCAATAAATAGTTGGGCAGTACCTCTATTAACGTACTCATTTAACATAATTAAATGGTGCAATACAGATTTAGATATCTTAGAACGATTAATTAGAACTACGTTAAAAAAGTTTAATTGTCATCATCCTATATTTGGTATATTTGGTAGGCGGGTATGGGTACCGCCGCCCTGGGAACCATTAATTGGATGACCAACACCTCTGCCACAGGTCACCCCAAGTGGTTCGCTACGTTTGGTGACTTAGCAGGGGTGCCCGGGTTCATGGGGTAAAGTTTGTCCGGGTCTTGGTGGCGGGTGCGTCGGCTCACCTTCTGCGTGGCGGGCCGGATTGGGAGATGCTGGTTGAGGGAGACCCTTTACAACCGGCTACCGCTGTCCGGGCCGCTCGGTAGTACAGGGGCCCGACCCTCAGGCTCACGACTGAGGGTGGGCTGCCCCATCAACGAGTGCAAAAACCCCGCCGTTGCTGTTGTGCCGGTTCGTGACCGGAGGGGACCCAGCAGCAGCGTTTGGGGCGCATTGGGCGACCTCTCCAGCCGGACTCTCCCGGCCCATCGCCTTGCACCGCAGTGGGTGGGATGGATTCATACGTCTATCACTCCTGGACACTCTGATCCCCAGCTTCCTACCCACCCCTCATACCTTTTCCTTCCCAGACCTCCTTATCCCCTCATATTTACTTTTTCTTTCTTTATAATTATAAAATCATGAACAACACAACGAATACAACTAATATCTTGACAGCGGCGAGTAGAAGGCGTCCCCGGTGCGGGCCTAAACTGTTGGTAAATTTTGCCAACATTCGCGGCCTGCACACAAATTTAAACCATGTACATCACCACCTTCTATCAATGCGTCCTAACCTTCTTTTCCTCTCTGAAACACAGATAGCTGAGCCTCCAGATGCCTCCTATCTGGACTGCCCGGGCTACGCCCTCGTTGGCAAGTTCAGACCCAAAGGAGGTGTCTGTCTCTATAGCCGATCTGACGTCAACTGTGTGCGTCTGTTGAATCTGGAAAAACCCAGATTCGACGTAATGTGGGTGCGCGTCAATCTTGCCAGTACGGCAAGATTCTACGCGTGTTTATACCGCTCACCGAACCTTAGCGAATCAGACACATCCGAGCTATTCAAACATTTGAGCGAGACTATTGATGACCTCTTGCCCCGCTACCCTTCGGCTGAGTTTGTGGTTCTGGGGGACTTCAACGTTCATAACGAACCATGGTTGAAGTTCTCAGGACCAACAGACTCAGCTGGCCGACAGGCGGAATCCTTTGCCCTTTGCCACGGATTGGAGCAGATGGTTCAGGAGCCTACAAGGGTTCCTGATGTCCAGACTCACCGCTCCAATCTGCTAGACCTATTTTTAACCACTGTGCCACACGGTTACAAGATTGAGGTCACAGCGCCTTTAGGATCGTCCGACCACTGCCTGGTGACGACCTCAATCCCTGTCAACTTCAGACCGCCAAAAGAAAGGCTGAAGAGAAAAGTGTGGCACTATAGGTCAGCAGACTGGTTCGGTCTGCGGGCTCATTTCAATGCTTTCCCGTGGTCAGCTGTCTGTTTTCGGACTTCGGATCCCTCAAGATGTGCCCAGGAAATTGGTGAAGTCATTACATCCGCGATGGATGGCTTCATTCAATCCACTGTTAAAGAAACTGGTGTGGGCTCAAAGCCGTGGTTCAGTCGACAATGCTCCGAAGCAGTTCGGCGAAAAAACGCGGCCTACCAAGCCTACAACACATCTAGAACCTCCGAAAACAGAGCAGCATATAACAAATTGGCAAAGGAAAGCAAGAAGATCATAAATAGGTCAAAGTTCGAGCACGACCTGCAGATCAGCAAAAAGCTGGCTGCATGCCCGCATGGCAGCAGAGCCTTCTGGTCGCTTGCGGGCTCAATAGGTCGCAATTTCTGCAAATCCAGTCTGCCACCTCTTACCAGACCTGATGGCTCACTAGCAAATACCGCCACCGATAAGGCTAACCTATTAGGAAAAATGTTTGCGGATAACTCAACCCTCGATGATCGGGGTGCAGTCCCGACGTCGGTCCCTCACTGCGGTTTCTATATGAAAAAGCTGAGGATCCGGCATCGGGATGTGCTCCAGGTTTTACGAGGGCTTGATGTTAATAAAGCTAGTGGGCCTGACGGAATCCCCGCCCTGGTATTGCGGAGGTGCGCTGCAGAAATAGCTCCGATTTTGACAAAGCTTTTCAAAATGTCCCTGAAATCTGGCTCTGTACCCTCTGGTTGGAAAAAAGCGGTCATCCATCCTATTCCAAAGAAAGGTGACCGCTCCAACCCGGCCAACTACCGTCCCATAGCGATCACATCAGTTCTATCCAAGGTGATGGAACGTGTGATCAACGACAAACTGCTCACATACCTCGAGAAGAACAAAATTATTAACGACCGTCAATACGGATTCCGGCGGAACCGCTCGTCCGGTGATCTTCTCGCGTATGTGACGCATGTTGGGGGGCGGTGCCTGGAACGTTTCGGTGAGACCCAAACGGTTGCGCTGGACATTTCCAAGGCCTTTGACCGGGTTTGGCACCGAGGACTTGTCAACAAACTGCCTTCTTACGGACTTCCCGCATCCTTGTGCAGGTGGATTGCCGACTTTTTGAGGGAGAGGTCGATTCAGACGGTTGCTGACGGTTTCACCTCTTCCTCGCATTCGATAAACGCTGGCGTCCCACAGGGATCGGTTCTGTCTCCGACTTTGTTTCTGTTGCACATCAATGACCTTTTGACATGTGCACCAATTCATTGTTACGCGGATGACAGTACAGTCCATGATAGCTTTTTGTTTGACAAGCCCCCAAAGGGTGCACAAATTCCAATGGCTCGGAGGGCTTTGAAGCAAAGAATGGACGCTTACCTCGAGAGTGTTTTCTCTTGGGGTAAGAATAATCTCGTCGAATTCAATGTATCAAAGACCCAATCATGTCTGATTACGTCTAAAAGGGATCGAAATGACTATCTAGTCTCCTTCAACGGTAGCATTCTTCCGAACAGGTCTTCCATTGATATGCTCGGTGTAACTCTAAGTGACCAGCTCAGATATGGGGGCTCCATCGAGGCCAGAGTTAAGTTAGCCTCTCAGAAACTGGGCGTACTGTACAGGGCCCGCAGATACTTTAATAGTACACAACTGCTAACCCTGTACAAATCGCAAGTGCGCCCCACGGTTGAATTTGGCAGCCACCTCTGGTCTGGAGCCCCAAAGTACCTGAAAAACACCCTCGACTCTGTGCAGAAACGGGCGTTCCGTTTGATAGATTCTCCCGTCTTAACAAACGGATTGCAATCTTTAGAGCACAGGCGTCGGGTAGGAATGCTTTCCTTGTTCTACCGGTATTTCAATGGAAGATGCTCCGAGGAACTAGCCTCATTGATCCCCTCGGCACCGGTGCATAGTCGGGAAACACGCCAAACGCTCGCCCAACATATGTACACGGTTGACATTTGTCACATGAGAACGGGACGCTTCTACGACTCGTTCTTGTGTTCAACAGCTCGGCTGTGGAACGATTTGCCGGCCTCTGTGTTTCCTCCTTCCTATAACATGGGTCTCTTCAAGACCCACGTTCACTCCTTCCTCTCCTCAAAAAGACCCTCCTCACAGCATCTTCAAAGATGACATAGGCCCTGAGGGAAATTATTTTCCTCAGGGCCTCCTGTGTGGAGTTAATGTAAAAAAAAAAAAAAAAAAATCATCCAAATTCAGCTATAGAACGAATTAATTTACCTAGAAATTTAGGAGATAGTATAGTCAAAATAACTTCGTTGAAACACAATCAGGTAGAAACATTAAGATTTTTTTTCCATAGGAAAGCTAATTTGCAAGGCAGATAGGAGCAATATACCTTTAAATTTATACGACGAGAATGCCAACATTTTTATAAATACCAATTAGGAATTATTAGATTCCTAGTCAAATAAAATTATTCACGCAAAACACCTCAATTATCTCAACCAAACGTATGTTGACAAACTTTCTTCAAACAAATGGTTTGTATTGGAGAGTTGAGCGCAGAAATAGAAGGATTTATGCTTGCTATTCAAGATAGAGTCATTAATACTAAAAATTATGGGAAGCATATAATCAAAGATACAAATCAAATCGATGATTAAGGTAGAAAAAGTATGGCTTTTCCGGAAACTATAGAACATATTATATCGGGATGTTCTATATTAGCGCCGTCCGAGTGTGCATTTAGGCACAATCAGGTTTTTAAAATAATTCACCAAAGTTTGGTAGTTAAACATAACTTGATCGACTGTCAAAATAAAGTACCATATTATGAATAAGAACCAAATTAATTTTTGGAAAATAATTTCTTTAAAATATGCTACGATAAAACTATACTAATAGACAGACCAATTATTCATAATAGACCCGATATAATTATAATATAATAACATGAAAAAATAACTTAAATCATTGATGTAGCTATTCCAAATTCCTGCAATATTGAAAAATCTGTTTCTAAAAAAATAAGAAAGTATACAAATTTAGGAAATGAAATTAAAAGAATTTGGCATTCTCACTCTATAAAAATATTATTATTTGTTATTTTGGCTACTGGCATTATACCTAGCTCTCTCATTAAAACTTTAGGCATATTAGATTTGTCAAAGAATTTGTATATTAAAATGCAAAAATCAATCATTTTAAATACATGTAGGATTACGAAAGATTGTTTAAATATTTATATTGAGGGATCAGTAGGATTTATCGGTCAAATTAGGATTTCCACCAAGCCGAACCCTCTGATATGAAAATATAATATACATTTAATTTCCCTGGTAGGTTAACATGTTGTTCCTGTATTGTTTTGTATTAATTATACTTATATAATACACTAGCATAGCGTGGATTTACTGGATGATTATTTTTATGGAAAAGTGTGTGAAAGTATTTAGTTTTTCCTATGGGGAAAACCAAACCCGGACCTAAAAGTCTGGTGCGTTATAAAAAAATATTTAAAAAAAGTTTATTGACTTTATAATACACTGTAAGTTCATATTATAGAGATGTTTGACGCATACATAGATATTCAATTGTCTTTGAAGCACCCCACATCCATTAAATTAGCTATGACGCATCCATGTTTTGTATTGGAGAGTATTTAACCGTCTTTTGCAAAAATCTTTTTACCGTTGAATGAAATCGGAAGAAAGGCCAACTCTATACAAATTTCATGAGCAGAAAGCATGAATGTTTAAAAAAAAAATTGATTCATATTTATTTGGAAATATTTGACATTTTGATATTTTTTTCATTTTCATGTAAGATTTCTGAGAAGGCGGTTAAATATAGAACTGGCTTACAACGTTACGACTGTCATTTTCTAGGGTCTGTAGCCACAATATTAAAAACTGGATGTAAAGAAGATTATCTTTTCAGGAAGACGATGTTTTCCATAAAAAATAAATAAATTTTTGTTTGTCAAAATCTTGACAAAATATCATAGTACGCCACTACCTACCTGGATTACATAGTAAATAGTAAGTTGCGGAAATCCCCTGAAATACGAAGTTAGCACAACAATTAGATCCCCGTACCAAATTGTGCGCAATTATCTATTATCACACAGCGATATTTTTACATTAAATCTGTGCTGATTTGTGTAATTTCCAATTTAAGTCGGTGCTTAGTTTTAAGATATTTGTTTTATAATGCAGACGTGAAAATTATAATCGCTGAGTGTAATTTGTTCATGAAAAACCGTGTGATTATCCCGGATGCCTATGAAAAACAACTTACCTAATGGCAGTATGTAAGGTGGGAAACTGCAGTCGGTAAGTGGTAAGTGGTAGGACAGGCTTTGTTACATGAATATGTGGTAAACCCTTAAAGATTATTGTCGTTGGATTTTCATTCAAAAGGGCTTTGATTTAGGAATACACATTTGAAGGTTTGTATACCTTGATAGAATAAAAGTACAACAAGAAAGCGAATTGAACTGAACAGTGGAGGAAAAGTAGTTATGTGACTATTTTTGAGAGTTTATTTATTATTTGTGGGAGTTTGTTATTATAAATCAACGGTTATACAGTACAAAATTACAATTACACCTAGGAATATTTAGTTTATTTGCTTGGCTATGGTTTTATGATTGTGTGAGGTGTTTTGCCTCTGTGTCTCTTGTGTAAGGTGACGAATAAAACTAAACTTGACAGTCCCTACTTTAAATTTTTTTATTTTTTTTTTATTTGGCTTTCACCCATTAAGAATGATCTTGGCCATATAAAAAACTTAAAATTAGTTACATTATTACAGATTACATGGAAAAACAAACTATATTGGTAAATACAGAAAAATGAAAGAAAAAAAAGTTAATAACATAAAAGTTGTCCCAAAGTACAGTGATGGTATTATAATAATTTTAAAATTGTAGAGAAGGAGGTTGTACAGGTTTTAAAAAATAGGAACCTCTACAACTGTACACAATAAACGTTAATGCTACAACAATTCCAAAAAATGACCAGCATGCTTTACGTGGATGGAACTTTGGGCAGGGCGATATTTGTAAGCTGTATAACATGATGAGCCAGCTAGATTGGCAAGAACTTTATAATTTTCGCACTATAAATGAAGCGGTACATCATTTTTAAGCATGTGTATATAATATTTTTGATGCCTGTTTCCCTCGAAAACCTCCTAGTAGAGGTGGTCGTCGATATCCGAAGTGGTTCTGTCGAGATACCATCGCGAGCATTAGGATGAAACATGCTCTCCATAAAAAATGGAAGGCTACGGGCTGTCGGAGTGACTATGATATGTTCAGTGTGCATAGAGCCGTGGTTAGACGCAATATTCACACTGCTTTCTAATCATATGTAAATTCCATTGAACACGATATCAAGCATGATCCCAACATGTTCTGGGCTACGTCAAATCGCTAAGGAAAGATGGTGATATTCAAGACACCATGATACATCGTGATCGGGAAGTTCGAGGAGTGGAAGTAGCTAACGCTTTTGCAACTCACTTCCAATCAGTATATAGTAATGAATGAGTCTCCATTACTAAATACTAATATAGCTGCCAAGTTGAATATAAAGGGAGCCCAAAATATCGATATTCATCAAATTGGTGAATCAGATATAGAAACTTCCATTAGAAAAATGAAAAATACACATTCACTTGGTCCAGATTTTCTTCCAGTATTCTTTTTTAAAGGTTGTGCCGAGTTTTTAAAACGGCCACTAAGTTACTTATTTAATCTTTCCTTAGAAACTGGTATATTTCCCGATTCCTGGAAAATTTCTAAGATTTGTCCGATTTATAAAAGCGGTACAAAGACTTCTGTGGAAAATTTTAGGCCGATAGCAATATTGTCTGCACCGGCTAAACTGTTCGAATCGATTATCCATAAATACACACTGCCACAAGTGGAACCGTTCCTGATTTCGGAACAGCATGGATTTAGAAAAGGTCGATCTACAGAAACCAACTTATTGGTGTTTACAGATTACATATCAAAATCATTAGATAAAGGCCACCAGCTAGATTGTTCGTATAATGACTTTTCAAAGGCCTTCGATACTGTTAATCACGATGTCTTACTCAATAAACTGGCCGAAATAGGATTCTCTATGAGACTACTCACCTTCTTTGCTAGCTATCTTGCAGACAGGAAACAGTTTGTGTCTCATGGATTATTCCAGTCAATTCTATTTTTTGCACGATCAGGAGTACCCCAAGGCTCTAATTTAGGCCCACTCCTCTCTTCCATTTTTATTAATGATATTTCAGAAGTAATTCTGCACTCCAGGTTTCTTCTTTTTGCAGATGACCTAAAATTATTCTTAGAAATACTAACCCTAGAGGACTGCAATCGACTCCAGTCAGATATTGATAGAATTATTGACTGGAGTAAAAGGAATCAGATTGAGTTCAATGTCTCTAAATGTTTAATTTTGTCATTCACTAGGGCGTGTCATACCTGGTATTACCGGTATACGATGGACGCCCGAAGTTTAAAACGTGTCTCCACCATGAAGGATCTTGGAATCATGTTTGATAGTAGACTAACATTTCATGCTCATATTGAGATGGTTTGTAGCACTTCATTGAGAATGCTGGGCTTTGTTCTGCGCACTGCAAGGAATTTTAGAGATACCCGGGTTCTCATAATTCTATTCAATTCCTTAGTAAGGAGTAGACTTGAAAGTGGGTCGGTGATTTGGAGTCTACCAAGTAAAATATTCCCTCATATTGGAGAGAGTTCAGAAGAAATTTCTGAGATTTCTCTACATGAGGGAGTATGGTTATTATCCGTGGCTCTATCCTACCGACTTTATTTTGGGTATGCTTGGAATGAACTATCTACGGATCAGAAGGGATGTACACATTGCCACGCATTTCTTCAGATTGATTCGTGGATGGTTTGAAAACTCGGCTATCATGGAGAGCATTCATTTCTATGTTCCCGATGGTTATCTTCGCCACCGACAGCATAGACTGTTTTATCTCCCGGCCTGCAGGACTAACTTGCCAATGGTCATGCCGGTAGGGAGAGCAATCTTGCTGTTGAACAGAATTAATTCGGATATCGACATATTTAGCGTTAGTGAAGCGGCCTTTAAAAGGCAAGTTTTATTAATACTTGCGTAGTTAGTATCCTTACTATATATAAATTGTAATACTTTGTAATACGGATGTATTTTAAAAACGATTTAAAATATCAAATTTTGTAATGTTTTTGAAATAATAAAATAAATTGAATTGAATTGAAAATAAACATATCAAGAACAGATGCATACAGATTTAACAGATACAGAATAGTGAAGACGGTTATACAAGTAGTCGTACATGTAGTCTTAGTATAGAGTTGACATTAAAAGATATTTAATAAATTCTGTTATTAATGTTCTTATGGGGATATAGTCTTGCAGTCCTGAGTTATCCCTAGTTGTTGTTTGATGCTACTGAGCTCCATCCTATTACTCCAATTATGCTCTAATAATACGATTTAATTAATTTTTTTTTACTGAATTCACTGCATTTGCAATGATTGAGCTGTACAGGGAGAAAAATGTTATTCTAAAATAGGATCATTTTTTTTCGTAAAAACGGGACTGAAGTTCTTACGAACAAATTAACTGTGTTTCAATGTTTATTGGCGGGAACCTGTGAGAATAATTTATTGGTATACTTAATTTCGTACCTATACCAACAAATTATTCTTACATTTTTACCTATACCAACAAATTTTAATTTTACCTATACTTAATTTCTTACCTGTACCTACAAATTATTCATACATTTTTCCGACAATCATCATTGAAACACTGTTAATTTGTTCGTCAGGACCTCAGTCCCGTTTTTACGAATAAAATTATCGTATTAAATTAAAACAAATAACTTTGTTTAAACCACTAATATAATCACAATTACCTACATGTTTCAAAATGTTTCAAAATGGGTTCTAGTACTAGTCCTTTATTAGCAGATATATTTTTAAACAATTTAGAAGATAAAATTTTTAATAGTCGTGCCTTATTATTAAAATATGTATATTTTTGGAAACGATATGTGGATGACATTTTTTGTATATGGACTGGCACTATTAGACAATTAAATATTTTCTTAAATTTCATTAATAAACTTCACAAAAAAATAAAATTTACCTTAGAAATTGGAAAAAATTATAGCTTCAATTTTTTAGATTTAAGTATTTCTATTATCAATAATAAAGTTGATTTTAATATTTATCGCAAAGACACATATACGGATATCGTTATACATAATACATCGAACCATCCTATTTCACAAAAATTAGCAGCTTTTCATACCTTACTTAGCAGATTAATTAATGTTCCATTATCTTTTGATAATTTTAACAAAGAATTAAATATTATAAAACAAATTGCAATCAATAACGGTTATAATACTAAATTAATAGACAATATGTTAAACAAAAAATATAAGAAAAAGTTTATTAACTCTTATGTTTATCCACATGTGATTGACAATAATAATAATTGGAGAAAAATATTATTTTTAAATAATAATACTTCAAATTTATTAATTAAAAACATGCCAGATAATATTAACCCAGCCTTTTACACAAATAACAAATTAAAAAATTATATTTTAAATAACAAGGATAAGGGTGATTATTTGAACAAATCTGGAGTTTATAAATTAATGTGTAATGATTGTAACTTTTTTTATATCGGAAAGACTTCTAGAAATTTTAATATTAGAGTTAAAGAACATCTAAGGTGTTTGAATAATAATAATTATTCTGAATTTGCCAATCACCTTTTAGAAACAAATCATTCTTTTGATATAAATAAAGGGTTAAAAATTTTACACACAAACTCAACAGATTTACAATTAGCAAACTTAGAAATTTTAGAAATTAGAAAAAGTGTTAATAGTAAATTAAATATTATTAATAACCAAATATTTTTAAAAAATAGCCATCTCTTAAATTTATTTTCTTATTAATAATTATATTTAAAATAATTTATTTTTGTTGTTTAAACATCTTTATTATGTTTTGATAATTTATATAATGTAATTTTTCATATTTTTTAAATAATTTTTATATTTAATTTAAAATAATTGTTTTTTACGATATTTTTAATTAATTAATCACCTCTCTCTAAAATATTTTTGTCCATAGTTCTTTTTAGTCTATACTTGTTTTGTTTATTTTGTTATTAATGTCATTACTACCCTGACGAAGAAACCATCGGTTTTGAAACATGTAGGTAATTGTGATTTTTTTTTTTTTTTTTTTTTTTTAATTTAATGACAATACAAATTAAAATGAAAATACAATATAAAGTAAATTAAGAATATAAAGTTAAGTATTTTGTCCTCAGTCCTCCTCACTAGGTATTCCTGTTCCGAGGTGGACTGCAGGTTGTTGTATGGTGTTGATCATGATTTCCCATCATTGTTGTTGGTTTTTGTTGGTTTCCACGAAATATAAATAAATAAAGCAAAAGGTGTTTATGTTTATTATTTTGCGTTGTTTTAAAAAGTGTTTATGTTTATTATCTGTAGGTTGCGTTGGGGTTACTTAATAATTTTAATTAGTTCCTCATCTTCATGTTTCGTTAGCCATAATTTGATGTCCTTTTTAAACTTTTGTATATTCATGGTATTTTTTATTTCAATCGGAAGGGCATTATATAATTTTGTAGCATGGAAATAATGGTTTTTCTGGCCGAAAGCTGTATTTAATTTTGGAATGTTTAGTAGATTTGAAGATTTTGTCCTTGTAGTATAGGTGTGTTGGTCAGCAAGGTATGCATAATTTTCTTTAAATTTGAGTAGTGCATTTTTTGAGTACAGTTTTATAATGCTGAACACATTAAATTTTTTGAAAACTTCTTTTGATGGAGTTCTTATGGGGACTTTCAGGATTATTTTTATTATTGCTTTTTGTGTTTTAACAAGCTGCTTCATGTGAATGTTTGAGGCAGATCCCCATCCAATAATCCCATATTCTATGCGTGATTGGCAAAGAGCATAGTAGACTTTATGTAGATCATTTTTATTTAGTATATTGCGTATGTTTCTAAAATAGTACATGAGCTTTGTGAGTTTCTTTGTAATGCTATTTATGTGAGAGTCCCATCGAAAATTTTCATCGATTTCAATGCCAAGATATTTTATGTTTCTAGAGTGTGTTATGGTGGGGCAGTGACATGATTGTGTTAAATTTTTTCCTTGACAATCATGTAATTTGAGAGCATAATCCTCGGCTGGTTGTCCTCTGGCTGTTATTGAAAACGTATTATATTAGTGGTTTAAACAAAGTTATTTGTTTTAATTTAATTCAAAATGACGCCACAAAGTGATTTTGCAAAGTTTGAAGAAAAAATTATCGTATTTTAGAATAAAACTTTTCTCCGTGTAGGTATGATTACCCCTCTCAGTGTCCTCCACCCTGGTACAGGCAATACTCAGGGCACATTATGTAATGTATTTATTAGTGGATCAGTCATACCGCATCAGTCAGTCCTCATTATTGTGGTCTACAGGCTACACCAAACCGATCGCTTCTAGGAAATACCTCTCAAAGCCGAGTAAATACCAAGATGTGTCGAGTGTTAACTGTTAACCCGTCATCCCCATTAATGTTAATCGGGTGCTTATTACTCCCAATTGCTTCTGTAATTAGGCGAGCTCGATTGCCTTAGGGCTTTCTCACTAGTCTCTGTACCTACATACTTAGGGTTTAAATCCAAAGAAATTAACAGTACCTTTCTTGTATTATCTATTATTCAGTGGAATGAAAAGCTGGGCCTACCCCAAGAAAAATGTGCCTAAGCCTTAAAAATGTATATTTCTTAAATTAATTGTTTTTGCGTTTAATTCGTACAACCATGTAATATTAAAAAAAAATAATTAAAACTAAATTCTATAATGTAATTAGAAAGTTCTGCGAGTATTTTAGTTTTTTTATTTTATTATTGTGACAGCTGTTTCGGTTTACAAGACCATTTTCACCTCTTAATTTTAACCACTCAAAGTGGTTTAACCACAGTTTGAAAATGGCCCTGTAATCCGAAACACCTGTCACAATAATAAAAAATTAAAATACTTGCAGATCTTAATAATAACATTATTACATTCAATTTAAATTAAATTTAAAAAAAGTTAAAATTACCAAATTTTGATCCACTCGGGCGATGGGTGTTCAGTTTTTGATTTGGCCATTCGATTTAATTAATACCAGTCCTGAACACATTAAATTAAATTTAAAATAATAATGTTAATAATCTTAATAATAACATTATTACATTCAATTTAAATTAAATTTAAAAAAAGTTAAAATTACCAAATTTTGATCCACTCGGGCGATGGGTGTTCAGTTTTTGATTTGGCCATTCGATTTAATTAATACCAGTCCTGAACACATTAAATTAAATTTAAAATAATAATGTTAATAATCTTAATAATAACATTATTACATTCAATTTAAATTAAATTTAAAAAAAGTTAAAATTACCAAATTTTATCCACTCGGGCGATGGGTGTTCAGTTTTTGATTTGGCCATTCGATTTAATTAATACCAGTCCTGAACACATTAAATTAAATTTAAAATAATAATGTTAATAATCTTAATAATAACATTATTACATTCAATTTAAATTAAATTTAAAAAAAGTTAAAATTACCAAATTTTGATCCACTCGGGCGATGGGTGTTCAGTTTTTGATTTGGCCATTCGATTTAATTAATACCAGTCCTGAACACACTAAATTAAATTTAAAATAATAATGTTAATAATCTTAATAATAACATTATTACATTCAATTTAAATTAAATTTAAAAAAAGTTAAAATTACCAAATTTTGATCCACTCGGGCGATGGGTGTTCAGTTTTTGATTTGGCCATTCGATTTAATTAATATCAGTCCTGAACACATTAATATGGAAATCCATATTTGTATATAGGTTTGTTAAATGTGGTTCAATCAAGGATTAATATCAATCGCAGAATAATAAAAGCGGTCCAAGTTCGGACCAAAATCCCTCCAGTGGATAAAAATATTTTTTTCCGTGAATTTAATAGTAATAATGTTTGGATGATTTTGCAACAATTTTGCAAAAAGATGATAGACTTCGGTTTTCGGCCCATACAAAAAGGACGCCCGGGAAAAAACACTTTTCTACATCGAAAATTGCACAAAATGAATATATTTTTTTTATACTGCCTTCTAGAGGGTGAAAACTATTTTGGTATGTTTTCGAATTTTCGATGCGTTTCGTATTAACGCAAACATTCACTATCAAACATGTACGATTTATCAAAAAATATTATTTAAGGAAAAAGTGCTGCTAACTCAACTCTCATAAATAATTATAAAATTATAAAAAGCTACCGACGTAGCTTCTTCTTTCTAAAAAATATATATTATTAAAAATTTCAATTTCGTGAAAGTTTCGGTGCAGAAAAGTGTATTCTCCATAAACCCCTTTTCGAGCGATTTCTGTAGGTAAATTTGAGCGTTGTCTCATTCGCACATTTCGCATTCGCATTTATTGTAAATGTGCGTGAGCTTATTGTGAGCGGGACAGAATGACAGACGCGGGTATTCCGCGTGTGATTCAAAGTCTAGCCTCTTAAGGGTACGGTCAGGAACTTGTACTATCGTGACATATTTTTGGTATATTATGGCATCCCAAAAATATGTCACGATAGTACAAGTTCCTGACCGCGCCCTTGAGATGCAAAATCATTAAAATATTATTACTATTAAATTCACGGAAAAATACATGTTTATCAGAATTGTGCATACAGGAAAACACTGCATCCGTGGGCAAGGAATTGGAGGTAGTCAGCAGGAAAACTACAGGAATAGAGATGGTTCATGGTGACCAGACTCTCCAATGGTTAAATATTAATAAAATAATAATAAATAGCTCAAATCATTCCTCCGTAACAACATGTTATTTTCAACTGGGTACTGCCTAATTGAAGTATTTATTTATTAATTAACAACGATATTTGGCATGCTGTAGGTACCTATTTACACAAATGAATTTCTCGGTCTGATTAATTAATCACATTGGCATCAATTTTAACGAAATGATTTCTACAATTTTGCAAACAATTATAAAGAAAAATATCAAGAATGGTAGTTTTCTACTTATCTCCTGGTGATTTGTGATAGCGATCATTCTCGCTTTATTGTATTCATTTTAATTGGCATCCCGTGGCTTGTTCTCGTATTGTATTACCTATTCACAGAAAATAAATAAATAGGCAGGTGGTAATGGACAGGTACCTACTTATTACTGGTATATACAGAATTCACCTACACAATCACATCACGGATGCTATAAGTAACAAGAGATCACGACTGAGGTTTATCATACAATGGCGAAGAAAAGATTTATTACAAGGAAGGCTTTACAAGTAGGAATGAACTTAATAATAACATTGAGATCGCGCCGCAAAGGAAAAATACACTTGAATTAAAGATCTTTTTCGAATTCGCTCTTCAAAAAATTGATGTTGAGTGGTTATTTCGTTGAAAATACAATATTATTTTACTCAATGGGAATTTGTACCACTAAACAAGTAGTATGTCGGAAGGAGCTTACTTAATCAATTTATTTTATGTAGGTATATTCGAAAGACAACAAAACTGAAAATATGTTAACTGTACTGTTGTTTCTACATAATCTAACTAACTAACTAGGCAGAGAGGACGGACCGCCAAACAACTCGGTCTTGGCATACACTCCTCGCCTCATTCGCATTCATACATCTTATCATACATCCTCTTCTATTATTCTTCAAGTATCTGATTCACTTGATCGTGCCATGTCTTCCTCGGGCGTCCTCGACTTCTTCTACCATTCACATTCGCTTGACACTCCTTTGTTCATTCATTCGCTCTACATGTCCAAACCGTCTGAGCGTCCCTTTCTTAATCTTACTTATGACGCTCACATTGGCCTTGCATTCTTTTCGGATCTCCACATTCTTCACACGATCATACATGGTTTTACCACACATACGCCTCAGGGATCTCATTTCTACAGCATTTAGTCTACTTTCATCCTTTCTCTGCCAGTTCCATGCTTAACTGCCATACATCAGGGTAGGTACCAGCACTCCATTGTGAACTGCTAGCTTCGCTTTTTTGGACAGCTTTTTGTTGGCGCCAACAGCATTGAGTCCACCACTAATGGATTTACCTGCATTTACCCTTCTTTCAATATCCCCATCAGCCTTCCCATCTCTCGTAAACATACTTCCCAAATCTGCTAAATAATAAAATAGAATTGAAATCCGTCATTGGTTTAAATGTTCCAATGAGGTGATCAGGCACTCTTCGCTTTTTCGTATAAAAGCCAACAAAACCTAATGCAGCAAATAACTCTCCAATTACTAGCGTAATCACAATTTATACCCATTACGAAAAATTACTACACTTCATTCATTATTTGATTATGTATTCTAACGTAGGTACATGTATAAGTTATAACATTTCTTAGCGTGATATAAATTATATTAAAACTACTAACATATCAGTTTTCACTAAACTTTTATTAACATTATTCACAAGTCGTGAGCAAATGATTCTTGATTTCAAAATTTCACTTCATCTCTTCAAAAACTTTCTTCCTTTTTATTACTATTACTCATTAGTCATTAGTTAAGTTATAAGCGCTCGAGAGAAATTAATCAGGGTTGTCTGTTTCAACGCTAGCTACAGTAAAAGCTAAACTGGCTAGCTTTACACTTGTAAATTTTACTTTTACTGTAGCTATGCGTTGAAACATACGGCCACTAATGATATTCTATGGAACTTATGTATCTAATAGGTAGATACTACATCTTCTTATTCTTCTTCGATAGCGCTACAGCCTACAGCCCATATCGAGCTTTGCCCTCCCGCAACATTCGCCTCCAACTCCTACTGTCCTCAGCAGTTTACTTCCAGTTTGTTACCTGGAGAAGCTGTGCTGCATCCCCTCTTACCTCGTCTTCCCACCTTAGTCTGGGTCTTCCCACTTTTTTTAGATTCTACATATAACCATATAATAATTTAATTTAATATACATATAACTTGTATCAGAATGTACTGTTTATGTTAATAAACAAATAATAACAGCGATAACAGCTAAGAACAGTAGTTTTTTTAAATCATAAAAAATAGCTGCAAAATATGTAACATGATAATGTGCACGTTCTTGAAGAAATAACTAAATGCCGTAATGATCGTGATGAGAGAAATATTAAAAACAAAAACAGTAGAAATGTTTTGTCCATCAGTGAGAACAGATTCCAATCCGAGAATAGCAGCTATTATATATATATTACATTGTTATAAAATATTCGGTTTGTTCGTTTGGCTCGATCGAACATGTTGACTTGGAACTGTGCTCATAGTTGCGTCCACATTCGATACAAGATGCTACAGATATACCACCAACACGATCAGGCAAAGCGTAAATTTCTGTCAAACATCGAGCATGAATTTCGGACCTTGGAACTTTTTCGCATCGAGGTTTTGCGCTTTGGCTCGATATCGAAGAGCAGTAGGTAGGTACTAAAGAAGAGGTCACACAAAAGAACCAAGACTTTTTCAAATGCATGTAATCACGTGGGGTAACCGTGCATAACTTTTACATTAACATATTTTAAGTTTGTTATAGGTACTTATGAATGGCTATAATATAGATATAATTTAATAAAATTTAGATAGATTATTTAAGTACTTATCTCAAACAAACCTCAGTCGGTTTATAAACCAAAAGTTCTCATGGATGTCGACTGCGTACACTTGACTAATACGCGGTGTAAACATACAAATACAGTAGTGGAAGTAGGTGCAA